>OY720660.1:5646622-8339122 GCA_963170745.1 Phymatocera aterrima
CTTCAGGGTACCAACGAATGAGGATAAAAGGCAAAAATGGGCTCTTGCACTGAAAGAGCCAACTGGGCAGCAGAATCCGCATCCGTGGGAAGGGAGCAAACGCAACGGAAAGCGCATTTCTGCCGTTTGGTTACATCGCGTATCCGCAGACGTTGGTGCAGCCAACAAGGCTCGCAATGTGATAGATTACGGGAAAAGTTTCTAAAATTAAATTTATCTACGAGGATGGCAATTTGGCGGTGATTCGTTCCGTCAAAAAAACTCGAACATATTTCGGATCAAAGACAATCGATTGGACACACATGTGAGGATTCGTAGTTTGTACGACCATGATGAATGGTTCAGGTTCAGTGTTAAAACAGGTGAGTTTCAACACTTTTTTCTCTCCTTTTTTTTCATATTTTAGGACCCGTGAACAACGACGACGACTCATTTCTGTCGCTCCGGGATTCCTCGTGACTAATATATCCCGGGCTCCTGGCGAACCTCACGGAAATTTGCACTCCGCTATGGTGAAAGACGGGAGAAGTGAACTCGGAAGTTTCGAGTGCGCTCACGACATGGGAAATTTTATATGAGGAAGATCGATCCCTGCCGATTATAGAGTAGAAGAAATTCATCTGGGTCAGACAGAACCCGATTAGAGTACTTTACGCAATCATAAATAACAATTTTTCTTAATCCAAAAATAATATAATGAAAACAGTGTCTTACTCTCAACGATGAGTGAAGAGTGAAAATAGATTGGATTTATTTTCATAGAGATAGAGAACCGGAAATCCGAACTACGTATAAAACACGTAGAGCAGATTGCGTAGGACCAGTTTTCACTGTCTAAAAATTCTATTGGAAGATGTAAAGATGGAAAATAAACTATGAGCATTGTACATTTCATATGCAGAGTAGTGAGCTACATTGTGGAAATTCCGACGGGAAAAGAAATATTTTTCAAAATCACTCCAATTTTTGAAGACTTGTCATTTGTTGAACAAATTTTCATACATGTAGGTATACTCTCTCCGAAAAACGCAATTTTACTACAAGGCGGATGCGGACTACATTTCGGGTGAAACGCGACGTTAGTTGATGTTCTTGGTGGAGAAATCAATACTGATATGCTGAGAACGACGGCGGAAAAAAAAACAATTTTCAGATAATGGATACTTCAGAGGTGTATAATGAAATCTTTGACTCAAAGTACAGAAGTATGTATCGTGTATTGCACGAATCCAATACTTGAATCGCATGATCACCAAACAATATCAGGAGTCTAAACGTGAAAAAGTTCACAGATGCACTGATTGAAGATCGTTGCACATCAATGTGCTACCAATAGCGAGCTAGCCAGGCCGCCACCGAACATGCGACATTGATAGGCATGTTTGGAGATAGAAAAATATTTCCAGAAGATGGATGGCACGAAGTTTCAGAGTCTAATCAATGTTAATCAAGTTATTCGCAAATTATCATCATCATATATTATGAGCTTGTCCACTGATCAGTTTAGAAGGACATGGAGGAATATAAACCACGATAGTGAAATTATAATAGAGATATATGACCGGTTAAAAAATCTTGCCAAGCACCCGCATGTAGGCAACCGAGTACACAGCAAGCATCGGTTAGAAGTCTTGTTGATAAGCGCGCGACTGCTGATCAACGTTTTCAAATTTACGGATTTCAAACGTGAACCCTCTTGGCATTGAAATTTCGCCAAACACAACAATGAGAATGCGTGATAGAGACTGCTTTCAAAATTGAAAATACATTCATCAACGGTAATCTGTGTCCAGAGTACATCGTTATCATCAATCCGTTCATTCCAATTATGTTATTGGGTTTTTGGATTTAAAATGCCTTCTAGCCGATGCTTGCTGTGCACTCGGTTGCCTACGTGCGGGCGCGTGGAAAGATTTTTTAACTGGTCATATCTCGTGAACGTGACTTCGCAGACCACATGTTTCTCGGTGCAATTTACTCAGCTCGACCCCCTCTATTACCCCTATAATTTTTCGTACGTAATTTTGGGACACCCGGTACAATCGTGAACCTATGCCCAAAAAATATCGGTCGTCGACGATTGTCAGCTAAAATGGAACTCAAACGTTATTCTATTTCAGTCGGAAGAGAAGCGTTGTCTGATATTGCTAGCCTCTGCTAAGGCTACGCTGCCTTTTCCGCCGACCATGCAGCATACAAAATTTATAAAGAAGCAACAACGTGGGATGAGGCACGAGAACGTTGCATTTCAAAGGATGCCCACTCGGCGATCGCTGATTCTGTTGATAAAATCATGCACATCAATATCCTGAAGGTAGATTGGGGCACCAAGTGGTTGCACGTTGGCGTTCATAAATCTTACGCTACTAACGAATGGGAGAGAATTGACGATGGTGAGTTTAGTCTGAATTAGAACCCTTGAAAAATGTGTGGGATGCTACCCTGAGAATGATGTACTAAATCCTGAAATTTCCCTCAAACAGGCCTACCGGTCAATTCTGTTCGATGGAAATCAAATAATCCTGACGGCAGCGGACGCTGCACCGCCATATCACTCGTCGAAGCCGGACTACTAGACATCTGTTGTAATTATCCGGTACTAGGTCTGGGAAATTCTGATTTGGCGAAAAGACTGGAGAAATTGCCAACGGAGATCCGGTGAAAAGATAGTTGGAAATAAGTTTAGAGAACAGAATGACAGAGAGAATAATAGGAGAATCAACACATGCAAAAAGCATCTGTTGTCAAACCAAAATATCAACTAGAAAACTATAAAGTTTCGAAAATGGTGTTTTTAGATCTATTTTCAGTTAGGAATGAGATCGAAGCTGATTCGCCTGCTGACGATTACTCTAAGAGATTGAATTGTTCTCCGGTCATAGAATAATTGTGTTTTCTTCTCCTGGTTGAAAGTTGAGCCGAATTAAGAACTTGAATATATTTATTGAGTATCCGTACAGAGTGATTCAGGTTGAGCGGGACACAGTTTTGTGGGTAGATTCTTCGAGAAATTCTGAAACGGAAAATCCTTTGGCCGGAAATTTCTGTGGCCGATAGTTTCCGAGATACACAATATTTAAGCTAACCAATCTCACAACGCTCATATGTCAGTGAACAACGACTGTGTTAGCCCGCCGTGTCTCGCTCGCATACAAGCTCCGTGATAGGTCAACCTAGATATGACGTGTTACATGGCAACCGTCGCGTCGCGTCGGTCACAGCAATTTTTGGCAAAGGACTTTTCGTTCCTGAATTTTCCGAATAATCTATTCAGAAAATGTGTCCTGCTCGATCTAATTCACCCGGTATATAGTTACCTGCAATAAGTTAAGAAATTGCGATACTCACGATAAGGTTAGCATGGATCCGTCAATCGTTAGGATATAAATTAGCGATTCCAATTATCTTACCTGAAACAGAAAGATGAAAAATACATGAAATTTATTGGATATATATGATCTATTTAAACTTATTGCCAGGTCCGGTGAGAATGAAAAATATCTTCCGAAAATTTTGAAACGGAAAACGACTTGCAGGTGACCAATCTTTTCTTGGACGATTAAAATCCGGTCGTATCCACATTCACAATGATGAAAGATACGACGAATTCATACGTTGTTCATCGATGCGTTGTTTAGGTCTGTATTCGAAGAACTTTCTGAACGGGGAACGACTAATGGCAGAGAAAACGGTCTCACAATATGAAATAACCTATCCGTGCGACTGACGAACTTACCTCAACTTTTCGGAGTGTAAGCCCACGACCCTCACCTTCTCACACGCTAAAAATATTGAAAATGATTTACGAATCGGCCGATCAACAGACTATCAGGATTTAACGTATAATTTTTTCAAAAAATATGTTCGCGTGGTCACAAATCTATGCGATGGTTTCTTTCCAGCGGTGCAGAGCAGTGCTTTTATTTTGCTATTTTAGTTCGAAGATGAACTTCAGAATACGCAGTAACGAGAAAATGGAGGATAGTCTTCAGATTCATATCTAAAGAATTGAAGCGACCGACCGACGTCGGACATGTAGATAGAGTGAATTTTCGTTTTCCCTGCAGATTCGAGTTTGCACAAGCGACACTGCGTGCCGCAGAGCGCCTTAAATTCAATAAGCCTCGCGAGGCAATAGCTCCGGTTTCGCCATTTTTTGTTCAGTACTCGAATATATGCTTGATAACTTCCTCGAAGATTATGATTCTATTACCTTTTCATTCTTAAGGAAAAAAAAAAAAAAAAAAATTATCAAAAAATACTTTTTCTCAGGCTGTTACAGTGGCGTTACCCCTTAATTTAAACAGTTATTCAAACTTTGAGGATTATTCTAATCGTTTCAATAGTATATTGTGTGACTAGGGAGAAAAATAGGTGTTTTCCGACGAGTGTGAATGTACTGCCATGCGAATGTGCAAAACATTCACACGAGGTAGAAAACACCTATTCTCCCTAGCCACACACGATATTTTTTATCGCACATGCATGAAAGATGCCGATTTCCCAAACCAAATTTCTGGGGAGCAGCCATACGAAGGAAAATAAATATTCGCGTTACGCGCATGCGCGAAGACTTTTGACGCCCTCGGTCGGTAAGCTGCCATTTTGCTCCCATCCCACAGACGCGGAATATCGGCTTTTTCATGCAAGTGATATAAAAATGAGATTTTTCATTATTTTTACCGTTAAAACGGTGTTCGTAACATTTACGTCAAATGAACTACGAGTAATAGTCAATTGGCATACGCATGAGGATAGCCAATCTGCGTTACGCAACAATTGATAACACAATATTTCTTTCTTTCGTTTATTCTTGTCTTCGCTAGTTATTTTATTTTCTGCTCATGTTCGTGGTGAATAGGGGGGGAAAAAAGTTCATCTGCGTCACTGCTGGATTTTGCTGAGAGAGATAAATTGACGTTCGTGAGCTGTTCACCGCGTTATCCTTTGTAGATTTTCAAAATGATGATGACAATGTACTATTTTCGTTTAGTTCTTATATTATTATCATTATTGTTAGTGAAGTCAGGTTTGTATTCGCAGCAGTCGCGGCACCGCGATGAAATAAATATGACTAAAACGAGAAACACTAGCTAATAACATTTGGGAATGACAAGTTCGAATGATTAGATAATTTGAATCTGAGCAGTTTTCATCATGAAAAATCTGAAATGGTTATCTACGTCAGCCATTAATTTGTCTCTAATAATGAATGATAAAAAAAGATGGGAACAGTGTACACTTCGATAGTTCACGGAGGGTATCTCTTTCGTGCTTTAAATGAACGGAGCGAATTAAAATTGTTCCCATTTGATAATCCAGATAAATTCGTGGCGTTGAAAAATGTACGCCAAGCTTCTCGGTCTTCTGTTATGCGCGTGTCAAATAATATTCAACGAATCCTCCGTCGTTACTCGTGAAAATGTGCATTCAGGTATTAGACAAAATTCCACCAACTATTCAGAATAGAATACGATCGAAATTGTAAAAGTTGTGGTAGAATTTCGATTGTTACTTTACTATCAAAGCGATAATATCGAAATTTCAGTTGGCAGATTAGTGACGTCGGCTACTAAAGGTAGTAACCTTCCCGAAGGCTACGTTTCATTCCCCGAAGATCATGCAGCTTACAAAATTCATCGGGAAGGAAAATCATGGCATGAAGCGCGTGACCGGTGCATCGCGGAGGGTGCTCGTTTGGCGATCACAGATTCTACCGAAAAAATTGCGCATATAAATAGCCTGAAGCATAATTGGGGAATCGAGTGGCTCCACGTTGGCATTTATAGATCAAACGCCACTGAACAATGGGTCAGAGTTGACAACAGTAAGTTTCAACCGAATCGGAAAATTTCAGATATTGGCGCGATGTTATGTCTTATAAAGATATATATTATTCTGAATTTCTCAGACTTTCCGTTGACATCCATACCATGGGGAAATAACAGCCCTAAGGGCGGCAACAGGTACTGCGCCGGTATATCATTCATAGCCGATGTTTTAGTGGATTACCCATGCCACTGGAGTGACGATTTCTTTGTATGTGAGATTCCGATATAATGGCAGGAGTCAACGAAGGCGAAATTGATTTTCGGTGACGATGGAAATGCGAAATATTATCCCACGCTGAAACTACGATGATTGAATGTATGGAACAAGTGATACCTAACTATGTCAAAAATGAATCGATAATAGGTATTGGGTGTGGGAGGAAAAAAAGTAAATTTAGTATAAAAAGTTGTTGAAAATGTGATCAATAGATATGTAAATAGTTATGAATAAATCGATAAATATACAATGAATCCTGTGGTGGTCCTTCATTCACCGGCTAACAAATTTCATTTCATACTCCAAAGCAGGCGGCACTGCCTCCGGCAACGTAGAGAAGGCTGACCTATCGAGATGTCATTTGCTCCATGGAGCCAGGAATTATGCAGCAGGAACATGAGCTGAGAATATATCACTCACAAGAGAAATTCATTAGTAGCTCCCCATGCTTAAGATTATTCAGATGAGCGGTTGAAAGATAAAATGTCTGAAGCCATGTTTCTTCGTCAGAAAACACGAAAACTACATAAATATTGTAATTCTTGTCGACATGAAGAAGTATATCTATCCATTTCTTCGTGACTTTCTACATCCCTGACTCAAGCTCACGTTCGAATGTGACAACGAGTAAACACCGTTGCCTCTCGACGAATGTTGAACCCGTGAATAACAAGCGAATAACTGGCAAAAATTATACCTCCCATATTATCATCGAATTGAACCAAGAAAGCCCGATGGAATTATCTGAATTTCAGATTACCAGACCGAGTCACTGTCTAATTGAAGATACTAGATATCTGCGCAGCTTCTGCTTTTGGACGGTTGAGATATCACGTGGATGAACCCAAGAAATTCTGCAGTACATGAAAATCATCTGAATAAACAAGAGTTCACACCGAGGTTATCGCTTACCAGGCTTTAAAAGACGAGAGCAAATTCTCATCCGTAGTCAGTATTTATACCTATACTGAACTGTCAACGGTGCAAGATGTACGTTCATCAGCTGCTCTGTTTCCTTCTATTCGCATATCAAATAGTTTTCAACAGATGCTCCGTTATTCAAGACAACACTGGTTCAGGTGAGCGAACGATTGCATGAATTGAAAATACGACATAAATTTCGACTGTCATAAACAAAAGAAACTATTTCATTTCAGTTCAGGGTGAAACGACCTTAAACACAGGACATGCCGCCCCCCTCCCGGAAGGCTACGTTAGATTTCCTGACGTCAACGCAGCCTACAAACTCCATAGAGAAAAAATATCGTGGTATGAGGCACGTGATCGATGCGTTTCAGAAGGTGCTCGTTTAGCGATTGCTGATTCTAAAAAAAAAGTCGAGTATATCAATAGTCTGAAAGGTGGTCGCGGAATCGAATGGGTGTGGATACATGTTGGCATTCGTAGATCAAACACGACTGATAATGAATACGTCAGAGTTGACAATGGTGAGCTTCAAAGGAATCCATAAAATTCAGAAATACGTATAGGATCCAAATTCATTTCAAGAGGTATGACCCAATCCTGAATCTTTTGTTACAGGTGCCGTATTAACGTCCCTGCCATGGCTGAGTAGGCAAGGATATCCTAAAGGCAGTTACAGAAATTGCGTCGGTATATCACTAGCCTATGACTACCTGATAGATTACGAATGCTACTCGACTGAACACTTTGCATGTGAAATTCCGATATAATTATGTGAGATTGAAGAACAGCAGAGTGAATACCGGAATCGATGAGAATAAGAATGGATGAAAATATGAAAATTATTACATAAAAATGACGTATATAAATTATAAGTAGTAGAGATGTATGCACACACATTCATGAATAAACAAAATATTGGTTAACCGATCCCACATATAATTGAGCGGGGAATAACATTCGACGCAAAGAAAATATCGTTGTGAAAAATAATGAATAAATGCAATAAATGCAATCAACGAATGAAAAGCATTTCAAAACCAAACTGGGAATATTTTTTTGTGCCGGGTCGTAGGCTGAACGAACGACTTGCATCATGATACTTATGGAGCTGTTCATATATGAGTTAATTCCGGACTATTCGAACCATAAAAAAATCATTTCAAGAGAAGCTGTGATTAACGTTCAACAGAAAAACCACGAATAATCAGCACACATGACAATAGCGAATCCGTTTTGCGTCACAATTGATTAGACACATTGTTTGTCAACTGGTTTGCATTCTCATATTCCTATACTGTTCCGTGATCGACACGGCATAGAAAAGAAACAAATCTGAGATGCTGAGCACGTGATAATTGTTGCTTGTATCTACATCATCAGATGATTTTGGGACGGTTGAAAAACGATGAAAGTCGGTTGCCTGGTTACTAGATATTTTGAACAGATCGGATCCATTGTTCTGTTTATGAGCTATACTGTTTGTCACATTAGATGTGGATTTGAGAAAAGACGTTACCATCCCAGGCTCTGCGCTCAAAAATTCATTTTAGTATCGATCACCCGCTATAGCAACGTGAGAAGTGAAGCGAGTAAAGTACGAAGAGTAAAAATTGAACGACTTGAAAAAATATAAATGCGCTGCATATTGTGACGAAAATCTAAGCGATTCCAATCATTGGGTCATTTTGACCCCGCCATCGATTACCCAATAGATACGCACGCAGACACGACAAATGTAAAGAAAAATGTCGACTGACAAAAGTTCATTAGGGTATCATCTTCTTATGCGCTTCAAATAATGAGCTAGCGAATTATCTTGTGCATCCAACAGTCAAAGTTTAATCATTGATCTTCAAAATGTACATCCGGCTGTTAACGTTCTTACTATTTGCTGGTCAAATATTTTCGAACGGATCATCCACCATCGACAGAAGTAGCAATTCAAGTGAGAGACCACAAAATGAATCCTATTCACAATAGAATAGGAACATAAATTTCCGTGGATTGACAGTCGGAGAAAATAATACTAATTTGATTTTTGTTAGTCGGACGTGGCACGACAATATCAACTGGAAAAACTGACCTCCCCGAAGGCTACGTTCCATTTTTCGAAGACCACGCTGCGTACAAGATTCATAAGGAAGGGAAAACGTGGCATGCAGCACGTGACCGGTGCATCGCGGAGGGTGCTCGTTTGGCGATCACAGATTCTACCGAAAAAATTGCGCATATAAATAGCCTGAAGCATAATTGGGGAATCGAGTGGCTCCACGTTGGCATTTATAGATCAAACGCCACTGATCAATGGGTCAGAGTTGACAACCGTAAGTTTCAACCGAATCGGAAAATTTCAGATATTGGCGCGATGTTATGTCTTATAAAGATATATATTATTCTGGATTTTTCAGACTTTCCTTTAACAACTATACCATGGGGGAATAACAGCCCTAAGGGCGGCAACAGGTACTGCGCCGGTATATCATTCGTGGTCGATATATTAGTGGATTACCCATGTCACTGGGATAACGAATATTTTGTCTGTGAAATCCCTATTTAATCAAATTTTACAGAGGTGAAATGGATCTTGAGTGAAAATAGAGAGTAGAATTTATATTCTTATGTAGATACTATGATGATTCGATATCCGAACCTGGTATATGGACATTAGGAAAGAATGTAAAGATTCACAAAGTGTGAAAAGTTGTTGAAAATTAAATTATTATCATATAAAAAATTATGAAAACGACCAATAAATATGTAGAATGAATCGCAACGCTAATCCTTTATCTACTACTCGATGTGACACGAATCAATGCGCTGTTGAGAAATGGAGTATCGCAAGTCTTCTTTCTGTCAAAGACCACTGAAGAGTGCGAAAATAAAACTCATCAAAGTTTGATAAAGAAAATAAAAAAATAAAATTATTTACATATTTTCTGCTATTTTTCACTCGATTGATTCACTGACGACGAATTACTACTGACGGGCTCGAGTATAAGTATATCACTGTTCAAGAAATCCAAAAATGCTATCAGCATTCTCGCTGATAAGCGAAATCGATGCATTAAAACGTCAGGTATTGACCTCTGGTCCGATAAACGTGCAACGTAACCTAACCTAACCCAACCCAACTCAACCAAACCCAACCTGACGTTTTAATTCATCGGTTGGCGCAAATTAAAATTGATTTTTTCTTTCCGTATTAAAATGCGAAGTAAAACTGCAATCTACGGATTTTTGACGCCACGACCACATCACCTTAATGAAAATTTTTAGATAGATCCACAACCAAACTGTTGAATTGGTATACAATTCAATACGAAACAACATAGATAATTATTGATATAAGGATATTACTTACAACGAAAAAATATACTTATCGTTGATATTCAAAATTCCACTGAGCTATTTTCCAATAGGATAGCATTTTTTGATACCGTGCCTATGATTGTGTTGAACCATTTTAAAAGTGTATCGTATTCCTCTCACACTCAGGTGACATTGTTCTTATACAAGTGGACAACATTTTGACCGACGTCGGAATTATAATAATCCCCGGAGACAACGAAAATAAACTGCAATTCATAGGTTTCGTAGATTATAAATGTCATAAAAAAACAAGGAAAGAAGAAGGGTCGAGCGGACATTATATGACATTTGCTTTGAGGAGAGATGGAGTATGGTGCAAATATGATGACTCTAATGGAACAAGTTCGTATAAATTGAACAAAAAACAAACGTGGTTCCGGTTTTACTATTGTTCATGAAAATAAGAAAAATTGACTGATAGCACATATGCAGCACGTGCGCTCAGAAATACGATATAATTGTTGATGCTCGCAATGCGCTAACAGAATGAGTACCACTTAGACCTTGGAAACCACTTTTATTGGACGTTGATATGGATGCGCGAATTACATCGTATCATCGAGCAATGGGATCAGAAGAACAAAAGTTCGTGGAGTGTTATCGATTAAGGTCGTTTAAATAACGCTCACAATTCCCGAACTGCAGTCAGTGTACTGAGTGAAATCGAACCGTTTTTGAAATGTACTCGAAGCTGCTCTGCATCTTGCTGTTCACGTGTCGAATAATTTCGAACGAGTCCGCTGTTCTCGAAGAAGAAGATGATTCAGGTAATTCATACTACCGAGATTGATATTCAAAGTGGAATCTGTGACCGTTCAGCGATTCCATTGAAATTCTATAGGGATTGAATTACTGTAGTTTCGGAACTTGCAAACTGAATTTCAGAGAGCGTAGAAACAACGACGAGGGCTCGACTCGTTTCTACCCGCCCTGATGGCTACTTCGAATTTCCCGACGTCCAAGCAGTCTACAGAGTTTACGAAGACGTGGAGACCACGTGGTATGGAGCCCGTGACCGATGCGCCGCAGAAAGTGCTATATTAGCAATACCCGATTCTGTCGAAAAAATAAAGCACATAAATAGTCTGAAAACTCAACCAGATTCAGCCAAATGGCTCCATACTGGAATTTGGAAGTCAAATGATACTCATGAATGGGTCAGAATTGACAATAGTAAGTCTAAACGATATCGACCGGCCGTCTGTTGAGAAGCATGAAACATATTATATCTAAGTAACAAGCATATCTAATTCCGAAATTTTTCGCCTAGACCTTCCTCCATCATCCATACCATGGATAACGGGTTCTCCCGATGACGACGGAGACTGCACAGGTATATCAATAAGCGCGGACGGATTGATAAATTATGGATGTGAAGGAGATGGCGAATACTATGTCTGCGAGAAACCAATAAAATCATACTAAGCAGAATAGCGAAGCGCTTATGTCCGCGGTGAATAAAGATATTACAAATCATACAATGTTTAGAAATTATTGATATTGGATCTAATCAAGTAACATGTATACGTTGTTCGAAGTAAATAAATGAATTGATGATTGAATAAACGCAATATAATATTGCTAATCGAAAGAAAATTTCATTGGCTGATGCCGCGGTTGGTGGCGGTCGTATCAGGGAAAAAATTTTGTTTCGCATTAATTGATTAGCCAAATCAAAATTCTATGCTCATTATGAAACCAAGGGGCCGTATCTGTCGCAGCATCTGACTTTTCAGCATGAGGAACGCCACAAGATCGTATGATGTCGCCTAATTACATCGTTCTGGCACTAGTAATACGTGGATTTCGTCCGTTTTGGTATTTTTCGAAAAAGAATCTTCATTCAACAAATACTAATAAATTGATATGTCCACGGAGGACAATCGGTGGTCTGTAGAATTTTATTAGGTTCGTTCAATGCTTGGGAGGGTATAAAATACATGAAAATAATAATTCTTCAACGATGCGAACCCGTTCTACTATGTAAGATTGAATAATAGCAAAGTGAATAGGTACCATACTGATGAGAATCCGAATGAATAAAATCAACATCTGAATCAGCTTGCAGAGTAATATGTATAATTCAATAATTGATATTCATAAGCATGGAATGAGTCTGTATTGGACTATAGATACATTTGCGAATAAGCGAAATATATTGGTCACGAATGTATAGACACACATACTTCGTTGTGGGCAGTGGAAGGTACGTTGTAAAATAACGGGGACCCATTTTCATAGAATTGTTTGTAATATCATTTATGTATGAGCAAATTTTGGACAGTTTCAATCGTGTCGAATATGTTTTCTTTTTTCTGTCTGATTGGCGTTGATTGAGAAGCTGCAATTATGAAGCTGCAGTACGTTGATAATTCAATGAACATTGAATAGCCAAGGCAATGAAAAATCTGCTTTGCGTAACAAATATTGATAAGATACGTTTTTGTTATGCACATACTTAATACTGATATTATTTCATCACCTTTACATTCGCAGACTGCCTCGTGATGAATAAAATTGGGAGAAGATAAAAATTCAGAAGGTTAAAAGCAGACGGAATAACATAATTTCATCTTTATCGGCAAATGATTTTACGTAATGGAGTACGGCAAAACAAGGTTATGATGCTCTAGGTTTAGAAAATGGTCAAAATTCAATCCTCTGTATCAATCAAACACTACGAATTTATATTTCAAGATTTGCCCCAAAAACCTCAAAGTCTAATGTCTCTCTGGCTCGTTCGCCAATGGATTCGATTTCTACCACACCTGCATGGAAAACACAAGTTTTAGAACGTCTGAAGCGGGATAAAAGTTACAGTTTTATGACCGGTGAAGAAAGACAGGCAAAAAACCTCGTGACGGGGGAAAAAAAATCTTGTCACAGGGAAAAATTTTTGGAACAGGGGAAAAAAAAACTCTCCAACAATGGAATTAACTCATAGAGTGAATGCTGCCTCTGGCGAGGCTATATTCAGTGCGATGTTTGCACAGTGCTATCATTTTCCATGTGCGCGGTAGAAAATATTGTATGCGCCATTGGAAGGCAAGCGTTCATCGTCTCGCGCGATCTTGCGAGAACTCGTGCGTGGGGTGCCTTTGGCACCCTCGACCGTTGACTCGTTTTGCGAACATCGACGCTCGACTAAAGACGCTAGCTATCTTCTCTAGGTGAATAATATACTATACATAGGAAAATTGGATACGAAAATCTGTCACTATCACGTGTCTCCTAAATAAAACCAAGGATAACGAGCGTGGCATAATTGTTATCTGCGATAAATGTATAATCCGGATCGGAGGCCAGCTGACTCAGCGTGAAATTCTTCACAATTCGTTCAATGCTTGCATAAATTCATATGCGACCATTGGATTCTAGTATTGACTTTCAAGATTTGCTTCTATTTTTTTTTATGTTTTCCTCTGGATATCACATATGCAGTACGTGCGCTCAGAAATACGATATAATTATTGATACTCGTAATGCACTAACAGAATGAGTACCACTTGGACCTTGGAAACCAATTTTATTGGACGTTGATATGGATGCGCGAATTACATCGTATCATCGAGCAATGGGATCAGAAGAACAAAGGTTCGTGGAGTGTTATCGATTAAGGTCGTTTAAATAACGCTAACAACTCCCGAACTGCAGTCAGTGTACTGAGTGAAATCGAACCGTTTTTGAAATGTACTCGAAGCTGCTCTGCATCTTGCTGTTCGCGTGTCGAATAATTTCGAACGAGTCCGCTGTTCTCGAAGAAGAAGATGATTCAGGTAATTCATACTACCGAGATTGATATTCAAAGTGGAATCTGTGACCGTTCAGCGATTCCATTGAAATTCTAGGGATTGAATTACTGTAGTTTCGGAACTTTCAAACTGAATTTCAGAGAGCGTAGAAACAACGACAAGGGCTCGACTCGTTTCTACCCGCCCTGATGGCTACTTCGAATTTCCCGACGTCCAAGCAGTCTACAGAGTTTATGAAGACGTAGAAACCACGTGGTATGAAGCCCGTGACCGATGCGCCTCAGAAGGTGCTATATTAGCGATACCCGATTCTATCGAAAAAGTCAGGCACATAAAAAGTCTACAAACTAAACAAAACCAAGACAAGTGGCTCCACACTGGAATTTGGAAATCAAACACAACTCGTGAATGGGTCAGAATTGACAACGGTAAGTTTTGAGGAGCGCCAAAGGCACCGAAAGAAACACAATCTACATGAATAAATGTACCGATGTCTCTAATTCTGAAATATTCCACTTAGACCTTCCTCCATCGTCCATTCCATGGATTGAATATTCTCCTGACAGTGACGGAGACTGCACAGGTGTAGCACTTGGCGATGGTGGATTAATAAATTACCGTTGTGAATGGGGTGGCGAACACTATGTCTGTGAAAAAACGATGAATGCGTCATAAAAACGGGGTCGAATGGCCATACCTACGCTGTAAACGAAAACCAAAAATAGGGTAATGTTGTGAAACTATGTACGATGATTAAATAGAGATATGTAACATACAGATTGAACTAAGTACATGAATGAATAAACGATTCAATAAATGCAATACAATGTTACCAACGATTGGCCAATATGTTATAGTACCGAGAACGAAATCCATGTGGGAAAGAAATTAAGTAATTGAACGTCTGATTTCAATTATCACGTAAAATGGTTCACACACGTAATTTTTTCAATTAGTTTTTGTCATAACCCGATCATTTTTTAAGATGCTCGAGGGTAGATAGGTTCAAAAATTCTGAATGTCGAGTAAAACATGCCCAGATTCAGAACAACAGATCCAAAATAGTCCTAATACCTATGTTCAAGGAAGTCAGCCTTTTTTTTTAAACGTCGAGTTTTCAGTTCGGAACTACGATACTGACTTTATGTGTTCTGAGTACAGATCTGAATTCAACGGCCTCATGATCTGGAAGCAATTCGGGATTCAAATTTTATATAAATATATGCACACCGATGACTGCAAACAAACGAAATAAACCGTACGAAGAAAGATATTCATTTTCCTGTAAGAAGGTCAACCGAAAAATCCAAACAAACTGGCTAGAATAATGGAAAAAAACGTATCGATTTTCCATTGTCTACTGGTAGTAAGTGAGCGCACTCGAATTCGACCTCGACCAAATGCTAGGAATACACAATGTGAAGTAAGCATTCCATGATGGCTGATCTTGCTGACGTGACAATTGCTGGCACGAAGATACAAGAAAAGCGTGTGATCACCGCGTTTGTTCAAAATTTACGATACTTTAAGGTGGTTCCGTAATCGCCCACCTCCTTTCGGTCGAAAAACGTGGGCGTCACACTTTTCGATTAGTATCCGAGCACAGGCGTCGAAAACAGAAAAAAAAATGCGTATCGCAGATTAAAATTCAGTTGCAAACACATCTTCATGTTCATCTCTTCTACATTTCTGAATAATATCTATTCATCACGGAGTGCAACAGAAACGATACCTACAGATGACGGAGAATACTTATTATATAATTATCAATTAAAATGAACAGAGGATGGGTAAACCTGATTTCGATTTGTTTCATACAAATTTAAATGAATGGTATATATACGGGTGTCCCTAGATATGACCTGGATATTCGTGAATCGCGATCGCATAAGCGTCTAACGGTCTCATTGGAGTGCAAATCACAATTTTTGGACTTAGCGCAAGTCGGTCATCTGTCGATGGCCGATCGCCCATCGGAGCAACTGCCCTAGTCGAGGTCGAATGAATATTTATCTTCAGATAGACGAATTTAGCAGACTATTCGAACCGAATGTGTTGCAATTAATACATATAAATTTTCATTCCAAGGAACGATTTTTTCTCTATTCGAGCGTACAGACCTTGGATAAAATCGAAGAAAAACCCGTGAATAATAATTTTTTTTTTTTTTGAAACAAGGGAAATTCCCTTAGCCCAAGTTTGAACCGGGACTTCCGCATTTGTGCTTCGGCGCCCTATCCAATCAGACCAATGAGGGACTGAGAGAACTTCAACTTGATTCTCGTGTTACAGTATTTCTTCAAAGACAATTTCATAGTCTCGATGTGGATGTTTAATGGATGTGTTGACTGTATCATTCCTGTAGTTTGCATACGTTTGAATACTTATTTTAAATGTACACGAAGCATGGAGTCAACACATGCACATATTTATTTTCAGTCATTTTTGTCGCATAACCAAATACGATAATACCTAATATAGATACGCGAATCGCGTTGAATTATCAACGAGTTGCATACATTTCACAAGTATACAGGGTGAATTCCTAACGTGTGGACACTCGGCGTATCATTTAGGCGGCCGCGAAACTGCGTTAACAATTTGTTGCCGTTTTCAGCCAATCAGAAAATCAGAAACCACCGAAACAATCGACTGATTGGCTAAAAATGACCAAAAATCGTTGACGTAGGTTTCGCGGTCGCTTAAACGCTACTCCATGTGTTCAGACGTTGGGAATTCGTCCTATATGTATAAAAGGTCAATTTCGAGGGTATCTCTTTTGCTGTATAAATACGGCGAACGAATTCTTATTCGTAGTTATTCTGTCAAGTGACTTCACATCGTTCCAAGATGTACTCGAAGCTGCTCTGCATCTTGCTGTTCACGTGTCGAATAATTTCGAACGAGTCCGCTGTTCTCGAAGAAGAAGATGATTCAGGTAATTCATACTACCGAGATTGATATTCAAAGTGGAATCTGTGACCGTTCAGCGATTCCATTGAAATTCTAGGGATTGAATTACTGTAGTTTCGGAACTTTCAAACTGAATTTCAGAGAGCGTAGAAACAACGACGAGGGCTCGACTCGTTTCTACCCGCCATGATGGCTACTTCGAATTTCCCGACGTCCAAGCAGTCTACAGAGTCTATGAAGACGTGGAGACCACGTGGTATGAAGCCCGTGACCGATGCGCCGCGGAAGGTGCTCAATTAGCCATTCCCGATTCTATCGAAAAAGTCAGGCACATAAAAAGTCTACAAACTAAACAAAACCAAGACAAGTGGCTCCACACTGGAATTTGGAAATCAAGCACATCTCGTGAATGGGTCAGAATTGACAACGGTAAGTTTTGACGAGCGCCAAAGGTACCGAAAGAAACACAATCCGCACGAATAAATGTACCGATGTCTCTAATTCTGAAATATTTCGCTCAGACCTTCCTCCATCGTCCATTCCATGGACATCAATTTCACCTGACGATGACGGAGACTGCACAGGTGTAGCACTTGGCGATGGTGGATTAATAAATTACGGTTGTGAAAGGGGTGGCGAACACTATGTTTGTGAAAAACCAATGAATGCGTCCTAAAAAACCGGGCCAAACGGTCATGCTCACGCTGTAAACGGGAACCAAAAATTGGATTTGCGGAACTATGTATGGAGATCGAATAGAGATATATGTAACATACAGAATGAACTGAGTACATAAATGAATAAACCATTCAATAAATGCAATACAATTTTACCAACGATTGGCCAATATATTATAGTACCTAGAACGGAGTCGATGCGGAAAAGAAATTAGGAAATTGAACGTCTGATTTCTTCAGTTATCACGTAATGGTTCACACACGTAATTTTTTCAAT
Organism: Phymatocera aterrima; assembly: GCA_963170745.1. Lineage (NCBI taxonomy): Eukaryota > Metazoa > Arthropoda > Insecta > Hymenoptera > Tenthredinidae > Phymatocera > Phymatocera aterrima. The sequence continues at coordinate 5,664,586 of OY720660.1, forward strand.
TAGTTTTTGTCATAACCCGATCATTTTTTATGCTCGAGGGTAGATATAGGTTCAAAAATTCGGAATGTCGAGTAAAGGTTGATCAGATTCGGAACAACAGATCCAAAAGAGTCTCAATACCTATCTTCAAGCAGGTCAGCCTTCTTTTTGAAATGCCGAGTTGCTATTTCGGAACTACGATAGTGAATTTGTGTTTTGATTGTGAGTACAGATTTGAGTTCAACAGCCTCATTATCTGGAAGCATTCCGGGATTCAAATTTCAATTAAATATTTGCACACATTTGCACACCGTTGACTGCGAATAAACTAAACAAACCGTACGAAGAAAGATATTCACACAGAGACAAAAAATCTTAATTTCAATTTTTTAGTGGTGAATATATGGACAGCACTTGTTTGGAGTAAAATCCACAGCAATTGTGTTAAGATTTACAAAGAATTTGGTCCGAATTACAACATGTCATGATGAGTTGACCCCATCGGTGCAGATTTTACTTCAAATGAGTGCTGTCCATATATTCACCACTGAAAATGTTAATTTAACATTTTTTTCCCGTGCATCTTCCTGTAAGAAGTTCATCTGGAAAATTGAAACAAATTAGCTAGAATAATGGGAAAAAAAGTCACGATTTTCCATTGTCTACTGGTAGTAAGTAGGCGCACTCAAATTCGACCAAATGTTAGGAATACATAATGTGGAGCAAGCATTCCGTGATGGTTGATCCTGCTGATGTGACAATTGCTGGCATGAAGATACAAGAAAATCGTCTGATCGCCGCGTTTGTTCAAAATTTACGATACTTTGAACAGACAAAATTCAAAGCGGCTCATATTCTATCGAATTCATTCAGGTGCGAGTGAAATTTTATGTACGCTGAACACCGATGGACGAAATCGTACCGAAACTTTTTTGTGATGACCTGCCACCCTTCGTGTTGGTCACATTCAAGAAAAACGAAGAGCCTGATCAAGGAAACCGTTGAAGACAGTATCGTGCGAGGGCTAGCTAGTCCGTGTGTTCAGTCGCATGACACTCCTGCCTAATTTCTTCCATCCATCGCCTCTCACGCTCTTTTCGTTTCACCATCAAAGATCTTGCGATATATTTTCCAGATCGTTGCTTCTTCAAACCTGAACCCATTCGGTTTAGATTCCCATACCCTACGTCTAAACACTTCACAAAATCTATGATCTTTTGCATGAGTTCTCGATTCTTTGTTTCGCAGATCTTTAACTTTTTCTCTGCACGCTCATTTCTTCGCAGGTTACGTCTTTTTCCCCAAGCACACTCCAGTCTTGCACAACCCCTCCGCTGCCACCAACGCGCATGCCCCTTCTTTCCAATCGCTACTCTCGTTATTGTCATTTTCTATATCATAAGTTTTCTGTACTAAGGCAACTTGAAATATACATTCATGGTTATCACAGTTTAAATCAATCAAGAACCGTTACAAATTTATTGAAATACCTGCACCCTTTTAATGAGTGTTATAGGCGTTCACGTCGATTAGTTTCTAAAATCCTCAAGTCTTAGAACGAGTGAACACCGTGTAAAGAGGGCTGTCATGTGCGAAACATGCGAATCTGTGATAAATATGATATAAAAAAATACAAGACTGGGTTGCAATATATTCATTGGTTATATAAGTGTTGCGATCTCCCACAAACTGATAGATAAAATTCAAGAAGTTCGAACACCGGATGGTATGAAGAAAGGCGAAAATCAACGAAATCAGAACTGAAAGAATTCTAAGGTGGTTTCAGTAGTGAGTGAGCGAAGATGCAATTGCCGAATAATGGCAACAGAGCAATCAACGATTTGTTGCTGAATCAGTTCTAGCACTAGTCATTGAATCCCTAGATCTTTACAGAGTTGGATGAATATCAAAGTTCAGCAATTAACCTTCGTGCGGAATAATATTCAACCTACAGTGAAGAAACTCAAAATCACAGTGAATGTCCGTTTTGCCAGAAACAACGTGAATCAATTTGATAAAATAAATATAAGAATTGCAGTAATAGTGAACAAGTTCGAATGAACACATCGAAAAAGCTTTCATATTAATATCTGAATAATTGGACGAGAAACCAGTAATTATTTTTACTTCAGAATACGAATAGCGGAAAACACATTTATTTTTACACGTGTTGATTTTGTCTTTCGAGTAGTTTACATACGAACGAGTGGATTTAGATTTCTGTAGTCTCTCGGTGGTTTACTTGGATAAGACGTCGCGTTCGCAGTACATTATATGGATTTTGTACACTTGAAAGAGGGAAAATCGTTCCTCGGGAAAATTAGATAGATGTATTTAATTTACAACATTTGCGTCCGAATAGTCTTCTGGATTCACTTGTTTATAGACTTATGTTCAGTCACCAAAAATACAGGCTGAAGCATGTTTGACGTGGTTTGAATATCAGATCATCGGAATTTATAGTAAATTATGCTTTTTGAATGCAATTCGGGTTCATCTCTTCCACATTTCCAAATAATATTTATTCATTACGGAGTGCAACAGAAACGATGCAGTTGACGGAAATGGATTATCATATAATTATAAATTAAAATGTATGTATGGACTAAGGATAGGTAAACTTCATTCCAATTTGTTTCGTACAAATTTGAATGAAGGGTAGATACGAGTGTCCCGTATATCAAACGCACCGCCTTGCAATAGCGGATTCTTCGTGAAAATTGAGGCGGTCATTTCATTAGCGGAACGTTTTCAGGGTGGGACCGTTTGGTCGGCAGAGCCGTTCAGAGTCGGCCTATCCACAAGCTATTAAATGAACCCTGAACAGTGCCGCGCTGCGACAAGCGGAAAAATTAATGAAGTCATTAATGTAAACGTTCATGCATGTTGGATGCTAAGTGGGTTACAAAGTTTCGAAGAAGTTTATTAAATATCTGCCAATTTCCGATCTTTCGTGATATTCAATATTATTATATCAGTCAAGATTCTGACATACCAAGAAACTCGGATATTCGTAAATCGCGATCGCATAAGCGTCTAACGGTCTCATTGGAGTGCAATTCACAATTCTTGGACTTAGCGCAAGTCCGTCATCTGTCGATGGCCGATCGCCCATCGGAGCAACTGCCCTAGTCGAGGTCGACTAAATATTTATTTTCATATAGAAGAGTTAAGCAGACTTTTCGAACCGAATATGTTGCAATTAATACATATGAACTCGTTCGTTTAGTTTGCATACGGTTAGATATTTATTTTCAGCAATTTTTGTCGCACAACCACATTCTATAATAACATAGATAAACGAATTGCTTTGAATTATCAGCGAGTCACACACATTCTACAAGTATATATATAAAAGTTAAATTCCGAGGGTATCTCGTCTGCTGTATAAATACGGCGACCGAATTCTTATTCGTGGTTTATCTGTCAAGTGACTTCACATCGTTCCAAGATGTACTCAAATCTGCTCTGCGCCCTACTACTCGCGTGTCAAATAATTTTTAACGAATCCGTTAGCGATGAAGATGATTATTATTCAGGTAATTCGAGAAACTGAAATTTATATTCAAAATCGGATATGTGACCGTGCAGCGATTTCATTCAAAATCTAGGGATTAAATTATTGTAGTTTCGGAACTTTCAAATTGAATTTCAGACAACGTAGAAACAACCACGAAAGCTCGACTCGTTTCTACCCGCCCTGATGGCTACTTCGAATTTCCCGACGTCCAAGCAGTCTACAGAGTTTATGAAGACGTGGAGACCACGTGGTATGAAGCCCGTGACCGATGCGCCGCGGAAGGTGCTATATTAGCCATTCCCGATTCTGTCGAAAAAATAAAGCGCATAAATAGTCTGAAAACTCGACCAAATTCAGTCAAGTGGCTCCACACTGGAATTTGGAAGTCAAATGATACTCATGAATGGGTCAGAATTGACAATAGTAAGTCTAAACGATATCGACCGAGCTGTGGAGAAGCATGAAACATATTATATCTAAGTAACAAGCATATCTAATTCCGAAACTTTTCACGTAGACCTTCCTCCATCATCCATACCATGGATAGGAGGTGCTCCTTATGACAGCAGAGACTGCACGGGTATATCGATAAGTGCAGACAGATTGATAAATTATAGATGTGGAAGGGATGGCGAACACTATGTCTGCGAAAAGCCGATGAGTGCGTACTAAAGAAAGGGGTGAAATAATTTTTAGAGAGTAAAATAATTGTATCTAATCGCAGTACGTGTATCGTTGCTTGAATTGTACATAAAGAAAGAAAGAAAGAAAGAAAGAGATTGAAGCTACCGAATGTTGCGATCAATCAATTAATACACCGATCACATTAGTACATGCAGTAAAATAGACGTAGAAAAGGACTGTGGAAACTATCCACGCGATCTCGATTATCACGTACCCAATAGTTTATCTACGTCAGTTTTTTTACTCCTTTCGATAACCTGATAACCTTCGATAATATGCAGAATCTCCATAAGATGAACGCTCTGACGCTCTTTCTTCCCGATTCTAAGTTATTAATCGAAGCTAGTGCATGCATACAGTACGTTTCGATATAACCAGCCACCGAAGGCTGCTCGAGTACTTACTATTGGCGAATAATTCCGGATGGAAGATAGTACATTACGATATAAGTGCGAGGATCACGTATGCGCACGCATGTCGTATACTATCTTCTTTTTTTTTTTTTCTTTTGACTCGGTGTGCGAAATCTGATTTCGAGTGCACGAATGTATATACCTCCTTCGCACACTGAACGCACGAATGTATCTACTTCGCACGCTGTGCGTCAGAATGCCTGAATAGGGCACTCCGCACACTGCCAACAGGCACGAGGAATCGAATTCCGCACGCTGAGAATGAGTTGGAAAAAAAAAAATATAGGAGTTCAAGTTGTTGTAAAACTTATATTCTCGTTCCAGAACTGAATGTCGCATATCGCGTTGGAAATTACTTCGGAAATGAACAGTCATATGAAAGAAGAAGAATGTTTTTTGTAAATTGTGAGCATATAAATATGCATGATGGAACATTTCTTCCCTTAATCATTAACTAAAGGAACCGCATTGGAATCATCAGTGCCTAACTTTCTCATTTTTCAAGTATCTGTTCACTGTAGAATCACGTTCTATAAGGAGCAGGATATTTCGCTGCAAATTCGGCGTGAAATTCGCTGAAATCGTTGTGGAAATAGCCTGAACACCTGAACTTAAACTGAACGGGTCTGGGGTCAAGGGCCGAGCTCGAGGTTCAGTCTCGACGCAAACAGCGTTGAGGACAGACGTTCCGTAAGCAGCCACGAATTGTGCGCAAGTCTCATTTTGTTCGGGGAAAAAAAAAATAGAAAAATGCTTTCGCCTGGTTCGGTTCATATCACGAGACGAAATAAATGATAGAAAAGACAGAAAATGTCAGTAAAACAGAAATTCCGTTGTTTCACGAAATTAGATAGTAGATTACGTGTTCATAAATTCACTAATTGATAGACGATATCATAATTATAAACGTGCGTAAAATTTCAAAGAGCGTAATCCAGCTTCTCTAGAATTCTGATAGCGCAGGAAAATTGTCGTTTTTAATTAATTCAAACTAAAACTGTCGTTTCATGAGCTGCGGCTTCTCTACATCGTTGTGTACATATCTGATATGCCGGGTCATTCTGGCTGTAGGTATATTACTGGAAACGAAACTCAAGATACGTGAATATCTCAGAATCTCATGAAGAAGAACACACCGCATATATACATCTGCATCAAAACGTTAGTCTCACTACCCGTCTATTCGAGTCAGCTCCATTGGCTTCGAGTGTCACTATCTCGAGGACAAAGGTTCCTGATAATGATTGAAGAATGATCTGAGACGTTATTTCGAATCAAAATTGGCATAAAAAAGTGAACGTCTTCGTTCGGAATTTTTCCAAATCATACACTTCTTCGTTTCAATCTGGGAATAGCTCCCAGTGTTGTTCGAGTTTGCTATCAATCTGAACCGACATGGCTGCTCTGCTGGCTAGCCTGCCGTTGCAACTTGTATGCCAATTGATTGTGAATGGGAACTTCAGTGTTATAGAAAATGGAACTCCAGGTATGAAATAGAATGGTTTGATTTCGTACACAGTCAATGAACTGGCAATCAATGTGACAGATGATCGAGGAAAACATATTTGAAATTTAGTTTCATTTGAAGAGGAAACTCAGTCGCAGACTCCGTCTATTCCACTCCCCGATGGCTATGTGTTTTTGAATAAGATCGGAGTGGCCTATAAAATTCATGATGAATCTGTATCGTGGAACGAGGCTCGGAAATTGTGCATTTTAGAAGGTGGCAATCTGGCGGTTGTAGATTCTTGGGAAAAGCAGAGAATTTTGAAAGGGATAAACAGTTTGAACTCATCGTTGTACGTCGGCATTCATAACATGTTCAACCCTGGCGAATGGATCAGAGCTGATAACGGTGAGTATATTCGAATTAGCAATTGACAATTGATTTTCCACATTCTTATAGTCATCGAATACGACCCGAACTCAGGATACAATGTTGAGATTGTTAAATAGGTTTGCCAGTGACCTCAGTGCCGTGGGCATCCAGTAATCCCAGCGGCACCGGAAACTGCCTCGCACAGTTCCGCGATGGAAGCGGTATAGGGGACACAAAATGCTCCTACGCATTCCCATTCGTCTGTGAAATGAGGATGACTGAAAACTGAAGAGTCTGAGAAAGCCTGGTCCAGTAATCATATGAAAAGCAGCGATTTAACGGCCTCGGTTAGAAATAATGACTTGGAGACGAGTTAAAAATTTGTTATATATGAAGAAGGAAATAAAAAATAAAGTGTCAGGCATGTCGTTTACAACGGTAGCTGCGTTCTTGAACCTCGAATAAACCGGTTCCACATAGTTGTTACATCGTCTGGGGATCATCGCTCGAAATTGACTGCGAATGAGAGAAAACCGGCAGAGGGCTGTGTGCGTGTATCATATATATGGTCCAGCGTAAACCGATCTTGTGACTTCATTGCAAACCTTGTGACAAAGATTGCCAGTATCTTGGGGGCAGAGGTGACACAGTGATAACTTGCGACATTGCTCTGAGTAAAATTCGGCAACCAGAGTACACATTCCGGATAGACTTCTTCAACAACAAACTTGACGCGCGTAAGAAAAATAAACATCGTGGAGAATCAACATGACTGCTGCCCTGCTGGGTACTCTTCCTTTACAAATTTTATGTCAGTTGGTGTTATCGGGAAATTCAAGCTCCAACGACACAGATTTCGGTACGCAAACTGCGCGTAGCGTAGGTAATCAGGGGACCAAAACCTCTCCTCGAAGAGATCATTCATTGTGACTGTTCATTGAAAGATATTCGAATTGTTCGACAGCAGTGAATCAATCGGCGGTACCGCAAGTCCAGCCCACGGTCCTTCCGAATAGCACGAGTGATGTTCAGCTTGCTACTCTACCGCTGCGGCATGTGTGCCAATTACTTGTAACAAGTAATCCGTTGATTACGAAAAATGGTACTTTGGGTAAGATGGACAACATTTTCAGGACATACGGATGACTCGCGATCAGCCATACGAGAGGGAATAAAGATAGAATCAATTGTAATCTAATTGCAGTGGGGGGTGTGTCAATGACAGAACCTCAGCTTGAAACCTTCGCCGAAGAATACGAATCATCGGATACTGCAACTGCAGAGGCCGCGACTTTACCCGGAGGCTACGTTACGTTTCGTGACGTCCGCACAGCCTACAGAGTTCATGAAAATATCGGGACAACGTGGAATGAAGCGCGTGAACGATGCGCCGCCGAAGGTGCTGCGTTAGCAATTCCTGATTCGCTCAGAAAAATCAAGCATATAAACAGCCTGAGAAGTAAGCAACGTGAAAACAAGTGGCTCCATATCGGGATCAGGAAATCAAACGTTACTAATAGATGGGTCAGAATTGACAACAGTAAGTTACAACGAAATCTAACATATCGTGGGGAAACGTAAGCCACATGAATGCGTGTAAAGATGTATCTGATTCTGAAACTTTTCAACCAGACCGTCCCGCAGCGCCCATACTATGGTACAAAGGATTTCCTGATGATATAGGAAATTGTACCGGCATAGCAATCGGCGAAGATAACATTATAAATTACGGGTGCGATTGGAAAGGCTATTACTATGCCTGCGAAAAACCGATGACGCGTCCAACTAAAAGAGGGATGCACTAATGGCGCCGACTAGAACAGAAATCGAAGATTGCATAGTGTTTAAAAAAAAAACACTAGTAAAAAATGGAATCTAATCATGTAATGTGTGTACATTGAATGAATAAAAAAAATCTAACGAAATTGGAAAACATAATGATCAATGCACTAATCGTATATAGTGACAGAGAAGAATACTGGAAATTGGCAAGAAAATGAGATGATTTCAATTTTCATGTTATAGTTTATGTACGTCGTTCTGCGATTTCGATAACCCGACGATTTTCCAATATGAAGAATTGTTTGGAAATCAAAAGTTTCGGACGGTTAGTCATACGGAAAATCCTAGTGGAAGTCAGATAGCAGATTTCTAATGCCAATTTGTTCCATTCCGTTTCGTATTCTATTCATAATGGACTTGGAGGACTATCTAAGGTGATGAAATGTTGGAGAGTTATTACCTCGGCTTCGATTGAGATTGGTGTTAAACGTGTCCACAGATTCTGTGGAAAGTGACACGCGAAGCATACCACCCAAAGAGCAAATATGAATATTATATGTGGTTGAAGTTCGTAACGTTAACGTTACGAAATGATATTGAAAAAAAAAATATATCTCAGGATTTGGAAATTTTCAAAATTTCGAAATACGCGATAAATATATCTCGATCAATTTGGATAGTTAGATACTATATTCTGCTATTTTTACAATATTGCAAACCTGAAACAGAGAGTTCAGTTCCTCTGCATATCTTGTTGCATCAACGTCACGATCTTCAACCTCATAATATTTTCGGCACAATTTGCAGATTATCACTATCTTCAGGGCAAAGTTGACCGAATGATAACTCTAGAAATACCGTCCAATAATGATTGACGACGGAGTATAGGCCTACCCTCATTTCTCTTCATAAGAGCACCGTTCAAGGCTTAAAATAGTGCAACTAGATCATAATTATTTGTTACCAGTACGAAAGGAATCATCTTAACGAATCAACATGACGACTGTTCTGCTCGCTAGTCTGCCGTTACAGCTCGTGTGTCATTTGATAGTCCCACAAGCTCGAGGTTTCAACGCTACAAATATCGGTGATGAAACTGCACACAATAAATTACAAGATCGAGGAATATTGTTCTCCAGAATATATAATTACGACTCTTGTTGAATAAAACCGCTTGGAACTATTCTACAGCGGTGAATCAGTCATTACTGGAAGTCAAAGTCACGATCCCGACGAATGGCTCAACGGATGTCCCACTGGCTGACCTGCCGTTGCAACTTGTCTGCGAATTACCTCCAACGGGTAATTCTTCCAGTGCCGTGGTAACGGTCCCCGATGGCTACGTGAGGTTCTCCGACTTCCACATAGCTTACAAGATTACCAAGGAGAAGGTGAGCTGGAACGAGGCACGTGATCGATGCATCTCAGAAGGTAGTCGCTTGGCAATTCCGGATTCCATCACGAAAATTGCGTATATAAACAGTCTGAAAACCGATTGGGGAAACGAATGGTTGCACGTCGGAGTTCATAAATCAAACGAGACTAATGAATGGGTGAGAATCGATAACGGTAAGTTTCGACCGAGTCGGAGATCTCGATGGATGTTTAGGTACGTTGCAATTTTATGTAATCGTGTAACTACTAGAGAAATTTGTCCACTAGGTCTCCCCGCACGGAATCTGCATTGGCTTCCAGGTTATCCTTTAGGTGGCAAAGAGTGCGCCGGTATATCATACTCCAGAGAAGGATTAGTCGACCTCGACTGTATCGACGATAAAGAATATTACGTATGCGAAATTCCGCTATAAGAAGATTGAACGAGGGAAAAGTGAATTTTTTTATCTGAATATGGATCAGCGTTATCATTGCATGTAAAAATATGGTCGAAGATAAACAAATGTGTGAACTATGTTCAACAGATGAATGTATACCATTGAATCTCGATGTAGTACCGACATAGCGAATGAAAGCGCAAGACTAAATATAAATAATTTACGAAAAATATGTACAACACAGATCGAATCGTAGACTTCTTTTCAACAGACACGACGAAGGCGCATCACTCTTTTTTTAGTCAATTTTCACTCGTGTCGCACATCGACCTACATACTCTACTCTTCGATTGCAACGAAGATTCCTGAGTAAGTTATGCATGTGACAATTATCAAATGAGCTGTGTTCAACGAATAAGTTGTATACACCGTGAAATCGTGAAACTAAACACGTAATAAATGCATACCGAAGTAGTAGAGCAAAGGAGGATCGAAGCCATTCGAAGTAGCTACACAATCAACCGATAAAAAAGTGAATTTATGCCGACAATCAATAATCATGAATTTGATCATGAGAATAAAGTAAACTTCAAGAGAATGATTTTTTTCTATTTGCCGAAACAACAGTCGAAAATCATTGCCTATATATATTCAGAATTAATACACTAATTTCAACGCGGGAAAACACGAGAAAGGCAAAAGTGGATCTAATCAACGGATTATTAACAGGAAATAAACTTTTCGAAATAGCCATCAATGATATCGGCGTTGATAACCAAGATGGCGAATGAAATTATAGTGCCATTATTCCGAAAGATGGAACGTAAGAGCAAAATCGACAAAAACCCCCAATATTATACCCATTAATTAAGATCTCGATCATAAATTGAATCGAGAAAATCACTTCAGAATACACATTTGAACCATTGAAGACGCTTGAATATTGAATCTTCTTTAGAAGTTCGATTGATGAAATACGATCTAAAAATACTTGATTCAGTTCTTACCAAGATCTGCAAAACCGTAATCTGCAAAACCTGACCTTCGATCTGATAAAAAAAAAGGGAGCGGAACCGAGCGGTAATTCGAGACGTTAGAGATATCGGTCAGTTGCTAGCATATTAGGAACACCAGCAGTCGATTTTCGAAATCTGAATAAGGAATAATTAAGAGGCACGCGATCGCGGAGCATGAAACAAACACATTTTGCTTGCAGCGAGATCGTAGTCCAGTCGGAAATGCCGAGTCAATTTCAGAATGATTCGCACCATTGCAGGCCGCGATGGCAATTCTCGTAACTCATTTTATATTCCTAATTCACACAAGATAAAAACGACGAAGATCTCCAATTTTTCCGATCAATTCTGTTGACTCAATGTGCATGGAATGGTGGGCAGGGCATGATTGTGAGTATACTGTCTCGGGAATACTGGTTCTCCAGAAGATATAACCGAGACAAAACTCGTGCAGTTTTCAGTTAGATTTCAGAAGAAAAGTGACTTCATAATTAATTATCGCTATTTTCTCTCTCTTTTTCCTTTTATTAGCTGATATGTGTATCGCGTTGTCATTCGAATGAATCGTCGTTCGATCATACTAATTTCAAACTAGTGCGACAAGGGTAAAAGAGATGAGCTCACAATCAGCAGCTCAGAAACTGGTATATTCCGCATATATCAATTACGGTCTTGGTTCGATAAGGCCCTACCTAATATATTCACGATAAGAAGAAAAATGAAAACTGAAAGTCACGTTTTCCTCGATAACTCGTAAAATGATGGGGTTCGGGAGCTGAAATTATGAGGAAATTTATTTCAGCATTTAGGAAATGATCCCCCAAATGTCATTTGAAAACTCGAGGGGGGCAGTTTTTAGTACGTTTATCCGGCTACAGCCAGTCACTTCGTTTGCCGTTTCGTTCTCATTAGTGATTTCTCCTCTTTTTCACTCCTCTCTTAATTATTATGTGTGCTGTATAGAGCGTCCTGATTCAAAAGTTGAAATTAAAGTTTCATTTGTCTAAGGTACAACGCAATGAATTTGCTGCGTTGCGGGTACAGACTTAGCATTTGCAACGTGACTTTGTAATCGAGCTTTCATTGTGGAAAGACCTTTGGTGATATGGAGTAGAACGAAAGCAGGACGAATGATAAAATGATTTCAATTACCCCGTCATAGTTTATCTACGTCGTTCTGAGATTTTTTTCATAAATCTACAATCTTTGAACATCCCGAATTGTTTGGACAAAACAACATTCTATTTCGCTCTTATCTGAGCTCAGACCGGGTTCGGCGATCGCGAACAAAAATTGTAGCGAAAGTCATGAACCTAGCGCTCTAGGCAATACGTGTAACACGAGCAAATTATAACTCACAAGTAACAATTCAATTGTGGTATCGTAAGTGGTAAGATTTCATTCCAAAATCCTCGACATTTTTCACTGCCCCGAATATTTCACGTATTGAATATATTATACATATATATTACAGGTTCGAAGCCCAAGAAAATAAGCAAGTTCTCGGTGACTTCGGACAAATTTTTCTATACTCATTTTCAACCTTAGATAATAATTGTTCGCGTCGAGCCAGTAGTTCTTGCAATATATAATTATGTAAGGAGGTATAATAGGCGGCCAATAAAATCCCGAAAACTTGAACCAGCCGTAATGAAATCGAGAAACTGCAGGTCGAAGCGTGAACTACGGGAATGTCCACCTATTTTCATTGTAGAATAACATATGAAACATTCGAAAGATCGCTATTCGTAAGAGAGATCACGACTGGGTCAGAGTCGACGGCTGTAAGTTTTGATTGAAGACCTGGATAACAGATGCTTCAAACTTATGTAACAGTGTAACTAAACTTGAAACTTGTCGTACAGGCCTCGGCCCAAGGTACGTACCATGGAAACATGGAAGGCGCAGGCATTCCGGACACGAAATGTGGTTCGGAATGAACTTAAATATGTAATAAGTAAAGGAAAACAGATCAATGAATTATCTGATAGCTGATTCGAATGCGAATATGAATACATGAGAGGAATATCCATCGCTAGCGATAATTCAATAATTTGAAAACGTAAATAAGGATTGAACAAATTTTCTACCTTTTTGTCGATACGCCGAAACAGGTGGAGCTGCTACCAGTAAATCGACATCCTGCAATGGTTCGCCACGATTTTTCACAAACTGCCAATCCTCGCGTAGTTTCTTCAGTTTTTCCTATGAGATTAACGAAATGCTTCCGTTAATTAGAATCGCAACTGAAATTCATGCTTCAAATTGCATAGAAATTACTATATACATAAATTTTAAATTCATTGTCATCGGCTATCGAATACCAAGATTACATGAAGGAGAGTAATTACTCAACGAAAGAAATTTTCAAACGATCAGACTCTTTTTTTCATGTTATTTTCAATCATAGTAAGTTGAATAAACCCTAATATCACATTTTCAACACATAAATTCACAAATGCTTCGGTTCATTGATCAATTTTCGAAATTGTCTGACTCGGAATTTATTTATATCATCAAGTTGTTATTATAAAAGTTGAAGAATAAGCAAATTACAATGAAAATCCAATGAGTTTGGTTTTGTTAGGTACTTGACTATTTGAAGAGAAAAAATTTAAACAACTCACTTGAAGTTCAATAGATATTGGTTGCTTAGCCGACTCGCATTCTTTCTCCAAATTCGTATAATTTTCAATAACGTCTTTAACTTCCATTTCACGGTCGACAACAGTTACCTGTAGCAGATAAAAAGGAAGAACTCATTATGAAATATAGCAGAGAAAAAATTCCTGTCAAAAGAATATTTAGAAATGTATGAAAACCATGTAAAATGAGCTCCAAAGTATCATTTATTCTACCATTATATTGTCGATAACTCGGACTTTTTCCTGGTGCGGAAGTTCTCTGGATATATTAAGTCGTGTTCTTGTTTCCATAACCCAGGCCATAACAGTGTCCAAGCTATTCATATACTTCTTTAAAGAGATTAATTTGTTCTCGACGTAGTCACGATGAGCCGAAAGATTTGAGCTTGCCTAAAACAAATAGAATTTTATTGGATTCAAATTCTTATTTGTATCTTAAATTTTCATCATGAACTGGAAACGATTGTCTATTTGTTATAACAAGTCAATTTAATTGAACTTCGGAAGTTGACTCATACCTTATCCATTTCGAAATAAGTATTTCTGTAAACATCTTCGTTACGAGGATTATTTTGCTGAGTAAGAAGCGCCTCGATTCCCCTCTTTCTTGAAGCAAGTTCCTCCGCTCTTGCCTGAAGCAAGAGAAATAGAGAATTTAGGAATTGAAGAATTCTTTTGTATTAGAATCTCATGATTTGACTCGATCGTCAATCGAGATTCATCAATTATTACAGGCAGGGAAGGAGAAACTTAATAAATAAGGAAGAACACAAGCTATTATGAGAGATTCGGAGCGAGAAAAATTCTATGCTTGAACTACGCTTTTTTTATAATATCTACATACTTATCAGAAATTGTTAAAGATTTAGATCGAGGCTAAGATCAAGATACTGTAATGATTGAGATAGTATGGCAAAAGAGAAGGAAAATCTATTTTGATATTCTCTAACAGTTGAAAAAAGAAAATCCGAATCGGTAAGATGTCTATTTATAGTGATACCCCACAGTAGTAGTAAGGTAGTCGTATATATTCTCTTTAACTATCTTAATATAATAGAAATAAAGAAAGGTATCTGAAAATAAGAAATAAGCTATGAAAGGTATGACTTTACCCTGCTGACGGAATGCCAATGTCTTATAATGAAAATAAAGAATAACATGCAAAAAACTGCACATAGTATGGATATCAGATATGGCAGCATATCGGTTTAAAGAATAAAAAAAAAAAAAACCATAGATGATAATAACAATAATTGTTACTCATTTCAAGAGTTTTCTCTAGTATACTGGACTACCGGGCTTGACTAGTTGACATTATTTCTATAATATTATAATAAAAGGGAGGGAGAAATATTTGTGTACATAAAACAAGACTGCGAGGCAACAAGTAAACCTAAACTAGACAAAAATATGAGTTCTAAAGTTATTTTCGTCCACTCTTGGCAAAGCGTATACTACGAGAGTCAGTTGATGCAGTAACTGTAATATTATTAGGAAAGATATTATACATAGTTGAATTTCTATTCTGGAATCACGTACGTTGTAATCTGTTCATCATACTCTAATAATCATATTTTTCATCAATACAATAAACAAATAAATAAGTACAAACAATTGTAATAAGTTTATGAGTAATTCTTTTATATCTTTCGCAATTGCCATGTTTGAACTTCAAATAACTCTAGAAGATTATGATAAACATTGCGTATGATGAGATGACAGCATGGAAATAATTCGGTCCCACAAAATATGCCTTAGCACAGTTGAAAATCTGCATGATAGTAATAATGATCAATTATTGAGGAACCTTGATTGAAGAAAGTCTAATCGACAGTGAAGTATCGTCTGATGGATTAGCCGAGGAAGCAAGTAATAAATTGACTTGATCGATGAGATGATGAGCAGGATCTAAAGCTTTGTCACCAGTCGTCGATTTCCTTTCCATGGCAAGAATCCTTGAAGAAAAAAAAGGAAGAAATTCTTCATAGGATCTTATCTTTGGTTTATAATCATTGAGGAAATAAGAAATTCAAGAGGCAATTTGATACTTCCATGTAAAACATTCGATCAAACAAAAGCTTAGAGGTTGTATCAATAGCGCAGGCACATTCACGCACATAAAAAAAACCGATAAAGTTACCGATGGTTTATTTTTTCTCTAACCAAATCAAACGTTTTATTATCATTACGTTTATTTCTCTAAAACTATTTACAGACGCCGATCATTGCTCTGTGAGAGTTAAGACGTTACTGAAAATAGACCGATATAGTGTCATTCTACTTATACCTAGCAGAACCTTTGGAGATCTCCACATGTTCGAGAGAGACAGAGTATTTCTGTTAACTATGAGCTTTTCGAAGCTTTATATTCTGAACAAGAAACCAAAATTGCAGACAAAACGTTATTCGAAAACTAATTTTATCAATAAAAAAAACGTTATTTGAAGACTAATTTCATCGATCAAAACAACGAAGTGTATTAAACTTTAATACATCCAGTGGAAAAAAATACGAAATAATAATAATGAAACGTGGCTATTTTTCTTTTCCCTCTTCCAGCAAGACTTACTTTTCTTTCCTTATCTTCAATTCCGCGCTAAGGTATTGCCATCGATTTTTAATGGTATCGATCATGCCTTCAAGATCTTTAGCTTCTTCTGGCGAAGAACGACTAATAATATCCTTGCTAGAAATGTGAATATTATTGATGGTATATTGTCGCCTAGAAACTTCTTGTTCTAGTTCAGGTAGTTTGGTTTTAGCAGCTTTAGAATAACCGGTAGCATTCAATTTCTTAAGTATTTCTTCAGCCATATCCAACCAATCAGAAAATGTTCTACAATTATTATGCAAGCTCTTCCAATTTTCAGAACATTTCAGCCAAGTATTATACCTGGTTAAATACTTTTGATTAACGTTAGACCATTCGTCTTTGAGTTTTTCAACTAAACGTATTATTTGATCAGCTTGTTCCTTTCGTGAACGTCTGACGACATCAGAACTCAGATTTTCTACTTCTTCAACGCTTGATTTTAATATGTATAAAGCATTGTTTATTTTTTTTAAACATTCTTCCTGATTTATATAGGATTCATAATCCTTTCCCTTTAGAGGTGGAGAGTTCAACGATCTTGAAACCGTGGATATCGCTTCGCGCAACTTATTTGTTCTTGTTACAAAATCCGGTTTGCTTATGGCGCCAATATCCTGTTTTGAAAACAACAGAGATAAGTTTAGTTAACATGACTAATAATCCGAACAAAGATATACTTACGATTTCCATCTTCTTCTCAGCAACGAGTTTATCCTTATCTTTGCTTCCGCTGAATCTTTTGAATTGTGAACTAACTTCTTGCCATTTGCTGTTTATAGTAAACCGAGTAGTTTCTGAATGTCCAACATTCAATCTCTTCAGTTCATTGCCTAGTTCATTGAGTTTTTGAATTTGTTCTTGCTTAATTTCAAATTCTCGAGTAAATAGTTCAAGCTGCCCTTCATAATTATTGGCTTGTTCCAGCTTGAGAGGAACGTCATTAAACCAGTCATTAAATTCAGAAACTAGATCGTTATATTGTCTCAAAGATTCTTCTGCCTTCTGAGCTTGTGTTCTCCGTGCTTCGGTCTCCGACATAACTTGATGCCATTTGCTTCTCAACTTGTCTTGGTGATCCGTTTTTATTTTCTCTGCCCTTGAAGGGTCCGTCATATGAACAGTCATGACCAAACCATCTCCCCTGCTTATTAAGCTCGCAGCGTCTGGTGCAAGGCCGCTAACTTCTCCTTTGATTACCTATAAAAAAGTTAAATTTTGGCATTAGAAAAGGAATTGATCATGTTTCACTGGCCGATTAATATCTTCACAAACCTCAAGACGTTTGGCTGGATCTTTCTCATTGCTAACTCCGCCAATAGTCATTAACATTACATCCATCCTTCGCAGCATCCTTTGCGCAGCTTGTTCAAACTCTAAAATATCCCTTTCGAAAGTAGTTCTAGATTGGCTGGTCGGACTAAGAGGAGATCTTAACTGTGAAGTGAATTTAGATTGCGTGACTCTCTGAACGGGAGAACGAGATTGGTTCTCAATTTTAATCTGAATAAAAGGTAATTGGAAAACAAGATAAAATTATTTGTGGAGTAGAAAAGAGGTCGTTTAGATCCTATATGGAAACATTTATAGAAACTCGTTGCTTTTATTAATGAAGAAGAGTTACGCCAGTGTGAATATGCATCGTTAGCTGCATTGTATTGTTAATATTGTAATTATATTATCATCAATAATTGATTAATATTATAATTATGACGTTAGGAATATAACGCGAAGGAATCCTGAGGCCATTCTCATTAATTTTATTACCTTAGCCAAGAGGTGTTCGACATGCTCTCCTAAAGTAGAACATTCTTCGCCTTCAGAGCTTGAGCTACTAACGTCAATTTCAGTATCGTCAGAAAATATCAAAACGTCATCGGTCTCTTTATCACTTCCATAAAAGCTTTCGCAATCTTCTAAAGTATCGTCGGAGGCTAAGCATCTTGCTATTTTTGGTATCGGTGATTTTCTATACATTCTAGTTACTTCCGGACTAATATTTCCGACAACTTCAAACCTATCGGAGAATCCTACTTGCTTCTTAATTCCCAATTGCTTCTGCAATTCTTTTTTACGTGCTCCGGTACTAGAACTGCTTTCATCCACCGCAGTAACATCAGGCTGAGGTTTATCGTCAAGTATTAAATACTCTGCGACACTTTCTGGGTCCTTTAAACTACTCAAACTACTTCTTTCAACATCTTCGTCAATTCCATCTGTCATTTTCAACTCAAGAGCAACAGATTCTTGCACTTTAGCCAATGACGAAATAGATTTCTTTGGCTGTTTCGGAGATTTTGGCCGAGACATTATTGTGCGCACGGATTTTGAAGCCTCATCCAAAAGTTGTGGAAGGTCGGCATTATCGGCTTCGAGATTTAATTTCAAGTTTAATTTCTTAACCGATTTTTTAATGGCTCCGTCAGACGATCGTCGTTTCTTTAATATCGGAATTATTTCCCTTTTTCCGATCTTCGGACTTTCTGGACTGATGTTGGATCCCGATTCTTCAACTTTATTTTCTGTTCCCTCGGTGTCCGTGTCTACAGATTCTGGCTCCGTTTCTACATCTTCCAATATTTCGACCCTCTCTACTACCTGAGGCATTTGTTCTACGCTCACATTAGCGCTAGGAAGAATGACATGACTTGCTTCAGGCGAAGCAACAGATTTGACTATTTCCATTTCACGGATTTCAACAATGCGAAAAGAATTTGGTTGCGCTTTGTTGAATTTGATCGGCTTAGAATCTGTTGCGGTTAAACTATTCGTTGAAACTTGAGAAAAAAGTTTGCTATTTTTAGCCAAAAAGAATTCTTCCTCATCCACAACCGTTGCTGAATCTGTTTCTCGAGGAGAAACATGGAGATTATCGTTAGTCTGTGATAATTTACGAGGTTGAGAAGTTTGGACAACGTCTGGAATAGAGCTCATATCTAATCGTCTTCTAACAGTTTTACTAACGTCAATGATCCTGCTCTCAATTTTCTCGGATTTTGTTGAACTAGATTTTCTACTTCTTAGAGGTATGTCTATCAGCGTACTTTTAGGCGTTTTATTCATATTTTCACGATTATCTTCAAAAGCAGGATTCAAATATCCGATACCATACATAGACTGATCGTCGTTGTCTATATCTCGTTTAATCGTTGAAATGGTTGATTTTTTTAGTAGTAGTAGCAAATTGGAATTAGTAAGCTCCAAATTGTCTCTCCCCTTATCCTTATCATCCTTATCCTTATCATCATCATCATCATCATCATTATCATTGCCTGATTTATTATAAGACAAGAAATGATCTGTACTTTTTTGGATCCAGCCCTGTAGGGAAAAGATGATTCTTAGGATTTACAACTATTTTTTTCGTGTAATCATTTCAAGCATCCTTCTCTTTGTTTTTTTTTTTTTTTTGTCTCAATATGATGAATTTGAAAAGATATAGAGTGTTAATGATTATACGATGATGTGTTAAGCCAGTTCCATACACAATGCTATAGGCGCGATGCGTAAATTGTTTTTTTTTTTTTTTTGCACAGCTGCTTTTACAAAGTGCGATTATTCGTGTAGTGAAGAGTAGTGGAAGTATTATATTTTCCTTGATCGTAATCCATCACCATACTATTCATTATAGTGCATTATGTAATTATTATCTCTCTGAGTGCATATATGATACGTGTAATTTCATTGATTATATGTAATATATTATATTCTGCGATAGAATTTTTTGAATTTTATCTATCAGCTTGCCTGTTCGCAAGACGTATGATCTATTTACATGTATTTATTTTTTATTCTTTTATCGTCGCGTTTAAGTACAGGGGGAGAGACGATCATATCACTATATGTGGTAAATTACTTAGGTAATTTTTTTTCTCTGTTTATCTGTGCGCAAAATGAAAATTTCCACCGGAACTTTGCGTGTTTATGGTACATAAACATTTATGTAGATATATGAAGATTTTTGTGCATCAAATCTTGTATCTAGTTTTTTACACGAATTATGTATGATAAACTGTGCAACGGCGAGTAGAACGAAACAAAAATTAAAATTAATAAAAAACCGGCACCACAATGAATTATTATTAAATAATATAAAGCATCGAAGAACACCTCTTGGACGTAATTACGCAGCATATTTATATACCGTTGAAATTTAATGCCATAAATACGTATGATATTTCATATGTACGTAGTACTTTGCATACCGTACTATAATTCAATATTATCAATATTTATATATAACAATATTATACAGACTATAGTACATATAGGTATGGTAAAATAATATACATAGTAAAAATGTATAGATATACAGCATTAATAAATTATTGATACTATAAAATATCACATGCGTTAATAATAATAGTTATTAGTGAATAGTTAATCAATTTAATGTGTCTATGAAAAAATATGAAAAACCTTCACAAATTTCATTTCATTTAATTATCGCGCATTAATCTAGAATCATTATGTAAGAATTGAATAAGTATTAGTTCAATTTCAGAGTAAAAATGAAGTCGAACAAAATTATTTGTAAGAGAAAAAGTAATAAAAAAAGATTCACATACATAATATACGTATAAAACAAAGTACATTGAAGCTTCGGTATTATTAATGGCAAACACCAAATGTTAAAATGTGAAGCAGAATATAAGCGATGAATGATAAGCAATGATGGTAGTATGTTACAATAAATTGAATATACGTTTATTGGAAGAAAAAGAAGAGTCAAAAATTATGTAATAATAATAAGTATTTAAGGATTTTTAACATACTTGTATTCTGTTGCAGATCTCTTCCCACTTTTCGCAAACCTTAGCAACTTTTGGATAAAACGAACAACGCTGAAGTTGCATAACTTTCTGCTTAGTTTCGATCATTTCACTTTGAATCGCCTGTTAATCAAAATATTTTTCAAATTAATACTAACAATCGATAAATTCTCTCATAAATCTGTTCAACAATACTGAAAATACTACCTTGCAGTGTTCGAAATGCTGTTCGCTTAACTGATCACCCGGCACAGCATCAAGCTGGTTTAGTTTCCCCTCCGTTTCTTGGAGCCAAGCGTTTATTTCATCCACGCATGGTTCCTCCTTAGGAAAAGAAACACAGAAGTTGAAATTGAGAATCATAAACCTGCAAATTCGTTTAATACCTAATTGGATAAATGTAATTGTGAATTACCTCAGAGCCACTACAGAGCCTGAGTCTTCGTTCTGTATTAGCTAGTCGCGTGGTAACTTCGGTTACTTTTTCTCTGAGCTGTTCCAAGTACATAGGGTCGCAGAGTTTGGAAAATTCGTCCTGAGATCTGAATAATTTATCTCTAACGACGTTTAATCTTGGTATAACTTCTGTTAGGGTTTCCTGTAGAGGGAAATCATTTTGTCAACAACGAATCGCATAAAACTTATGATTTTCCAATCGTCTTGTGTTTAATTTGATCCACAAAACTCACCGTTACGTATATTGCGTTGACCGGTAATTCGGGCATATTTTTTTGCGTGTCTAGTTCCTTGTTAATACTTTCAATCGACATATTGATATAAGTCATATGTTTGAATATATCACGAGATAATTCTAGGGCAGATTCCAGTGCCGATTTTGATTCAGTTATTTGTAGTCCAAGCTATAAAATGACAAAAATATATTTTTATGAGTGAAAGTTTATATTCTACCAACTGACTGTTATTATTTGATCAGAAATGAATCAGTAAATCGTAAGTTACTTTATTATAAAGTTCTTTCAGCGTGTCGATTCTTTTAGAAAACTTTCCTGGTTCCTGAACGATTCGATCCTCGACAAGTTTTCTTCCAGTAACAATGATGTTCTCTATTTCGCCTTTTATTTCGCTCAGAGTTTGATAGAATCGCTAGATAAAAAAATAAAGATGAGAGATTGTATCGTAAATGTGTCTTAAATTCAGAAAAGAAAATGATTGAACAGTTATTTTGTACTCACCAAACAATGTTTCAACTGCCCTTCTATTGCTTCTGGATCTTCAGACGCCAATTCGAGTAAACAGGTTGCTTCTTCGATCCCTCGAAGTTCCCGAAGAGCACGTGATAATCTAGGCTCCAGATTTTGCGGACAACAAAAACGTTGAAATTTCGCATTCACTTCTGTAAACTTTCCGTCTATCAATTGCATTTGCTCTTGGAGTCTAGCCGCTGCTTCGTGTTTACCGTTTGCCTTGTAAGATTCAACTTGAGACTCCATTTCATGTAAGGTTGCTTTCTGATTTTCTAATTCTTCGAAAAGTTTCTGAAAAGTTTGGAAAATATTCCATTCTTACCAGTTTTACAGTTAAAAAACATGAATTTGAAAACAATATACAATTCTTTTTGAGGCAAATGAAACTTAGAATGAAATTTGATGGTCAATTGACAAAAAAATATGCATAAAAATTGAATGCAACATTTTTCAAGGACAGTAAATGGTAATATCCTTTAGGAAGATAAAAAAGAGAAACTTCACGTTCTAGCTTCTGGCATCTCATAATTTAACGACGATCTATAGTTACGGAGTGAAGTAGAATGAAATATGATACAAAAATGGTGTTAGATAACAATACGCTGAGAATGAACATGTGAAAAAATACAACAGACCTGAATTTCGTGCGGCAAATCATCTGCAGTCAGGTCGCAATCAAGACGTGCAGTTAGTACGGAGTCTACTTGCGTTAGGGAGTGTTGGAGCGCTACAATGCGGCCTTCAGACTCTTGCGCTTGTCTCACAGATCCTTCCAAGAGTTGAGCCCGTTCCCCTGCCTACCCAACAACAATAAAGCCGATCTATCTATCTGTATACACATTTTTTTTCAAGCTAGTTTTAGAATTTGTCTCTGGTCCCAGAGTAAATAAAATTTAACAATAATCAATTCACAATTTTGCTAGACATTGAAGCACAATGTTTCCAATGAAATTTGCTACATAAAATAAACCGTTTTTTGAATTAGATCAATTACAGCTTTGAAGAGAAAAGTTTTTCGTTACTTCAAATGATTAACAAAGGTGAAGCAAATTCTTGAATGTTCGAATGAGTGTTGAAAAGCACAATTTCAAGCATTAATCACTAATGCATGTGCTTGTATTATACTTTCTTCCCAAATATTAACAAACATTCGACAAAAAAGTAATAATAAACAAAAGAATGCGATGAGCTTACTTTTTTGCTGAGACTGTCCCACCGGTTTGACAAAGCTTCGACATCAGTTTTCACAGAATTAGTCATAATATCATTGTCGATTAGCTGCTTCCCTATTTCCTGTACTTTAGCAAAGCGAGATTCTGGACGATTACGAATATAATTCTCCAAATCCTGAATACGAAATAATGATAATATAAAAGCATTCATATTAGTTGAAAATTCAAAGAAAAACACTTCAAATCATGGGTGGGAGTCAAAATCACGAAAGACTTAAGAATACACGGAAAAAAAAATGTCAAATTTACATTTTCAGTCGTGAATATATGGACAGCACTTGTTTGGAGTAAAATCTACAGCAATTGTGTTAACATTTACAAAGCATTTGTTCAAAGATACGACATGTCACGTTATTGAGTTAACCACAATCGGTGCAGATATTACTCCAACAATTGCTGTCCATATTTTCACCGCTGAAACGGTAAATTTGACATTTTTGTTCTTTCCGTGAGACAGGCCAAGATACCGAAAGTCAAATTACCGAAAGTATGAAATGTAAGGAGGGCATAATGACAAAAGGCTATATATCAAGTAGAAACAAAGATTGCAGAACACGAAAACATAGAAATAAATGTACCCCGAAAATCATTCATCAGAATGGGCAAGACTATGAGCGGTGAAATATCTAATTGGTCGAAATATCAAACGCTTGAAAAGTCGCGGGTCACAATTCTGAATCGTGCATATTATGAAAGTTAACAAATCCGAATTCATTGAATTGAGACCACAAACTCGAAAGGTCAGAGTTCTGAAACCCAATGGAATAAGAAATGGAAGAAAGTGCAAACTCAGGAGGCATTAGAAAAACTTGTATTGATTTGTACTGAGAAAATAATAGAATACTCGCAATTTTTTCGGAATTTTGACCATTTGGGATTCTGGTCTATTGAGATTTGGTTTATCGAAGTTTTACCATTTCAGAACTCTTATTTTCGATCTCTTTTTCTTTGGTTCATTGGCTGATAGAAACGTTAGCTGCTCTGAATTTGCAATTTGAACAAAAATAAATTTTCCAAATCTTGTCAATATACGCTTTGTTCATTCGGGAACGTAAACTATCTAAGAATACATTTTTAGATAAAAGCGCGTTTTAGTGAATAACCTCTCGATGAAACAGTCATTCGATTTATTAATACATCAAAAATGAAAATTTTGCTTTCTTGAGCTTTTGCTGCATCAGAATTCGCATGTTTTACAATTCGGAATTTCGGCCCATCTACTATTTTGTTTGTCAGGATTTCGACCCGCACTCCAAATTTTATTGAACAATAACAAAAACATAATAATTGACTTACGTCAAGTTCTTCAGAAATTTCTTCAGCATCAGCAGCGCTCTTAGTAGACTTTCTGAGTCTTCTATCGAGCTTATCTAGCCAGTCGCTTTCCTGAGCAACTAATGCTCTAAATTCTCCGTATTCATGGCTAGCATTTTGTAGTTGTCTGTATCGTTCATAAATTCGATCAGTAACATCGGTCCATCTCGCATTCAGGTGAGTAAAACGTCTACCCAATTCCTGTACAGAAGATCCTTCTGAACTGAGTAACTTGTCATTTCCCATCTCATTAATATTTCTAAACTCCTCGACCCTTCTATCCACTTTGTCTTTTAATATTTGATAGCATCCTCGAGCTTGGAATAATTCAACAGATGAAGTGATCTTCTCTCTTGATGGTATTTCCTTCTCCAAATTCGATAGCCACTTCGTGAAATCTTCGATGCCATTTATAATCTGTGAAAAACGATTTTTTTTTTTATACAAAATTAGTAGTTTCTTGTTAATAATGATTGGAGATTCAGAGTTTTTGTATGTTTTCACCTTGTCGTTCTTCTTCAATGCATTTTGGAATTTATCTGCCTGATGTTTAACGCCATCAACGATGGTGTGCCACTTTTGAGATACAGTTTCAAGTCTGTTGTTTAAAACGTTAGCAAACTTTGGTTCAGAGTTTTCCAATAATTTGTTAGCGCAAGTTTGTATGCGCTCGATCCGTGGCTTATTTTTGTTTATTTCTTCAGAGATGGATTGGATCTGCTCGAGTTTGAACTCCGTAGTTTCGACATCACTTACGAGAGCATCTTCAGAAGCCTCTTCCAGATATCTTGATGATCTTTCAAGCCAATTTTCAAAACTGTCGAATTCGTTATTAAACTCTTTCAACGATTCGATATCTAGAAAATAAAATAAAATCGGAGTGATTATTTCCTCGTCGAAAATTTGCAATAACAAATCTACCTTGTAATGCTCGTCGTAATGTAAAACTAACAAATATCAATACCTTTCAATAATTTTTGTTGTCTTTCTTCTAGAATGATGGGAATATCGCTCCACTTGGTATTGAGATCTTGTAATTCTTCCTTAAGTCTTTGGCCGCTTGGATCGCCGTTAGTTTTAGAGATTAATTCCTGCCCCGTTGAATTAACGTAATTAAAATTATCACGTTGTTCAGCTAAAGATTCCTGGAGGTCTTTAAACTTTTTTAATTGAATTTCCATCGATTTATCATCGGAAACAACGGCGTGTTCAGAGAGCAGAACACCTTCCACAGAATTAATGAATGTTAGAAGACTGTTTACAGTATCTGTATATTTCTTCGGTGGTTTTTTATCAGCCTGATTAGTCAACTCTGTGAGGCGATTGGATAGTCTGTAAAAAATTAGCGCAGAAAGTACGAAGTTAGAGAATTGGAGATCGTAAAGCAATGAAATTTCATTTAAAAGAATCATATACAAACTTTATGAACAGATCTTCCCAGGCACATGAAAATTTGTTAGCATCGATTTCTGTGGCGTTTGCTTCTTTGCTGTAAACTTGATTCTCCATCAATTCTTTACCCTTTATTTTCAATTTATTTATACGATCTTCATGAGATTTCATGGATTTAATTTTCACCTGAAAAAATATGGAAAATTTAGTGTTCTAAAATCGTAGAAAATAATTTGTAGATGCTTCTATAAGGGCGATGTCTGTGCCCCGTCGAACGAACACGAACAGATTCCGTTGCGCAGAGAGCTGCGGAGCCTGCGCTGTCTGACTAGGCATCGCCCATAGAATTTCCAACTTACTCTGTAAGCTTCGATTTGATTATTTTCCTGATTAGAATTGACCCACTTAGTATGGCCATCGAGGATTAATTGTAGACTGGCTAATTCGTGATTGAAAAGTTTCAAATCCGTGAGAAAGTCGATTTTTTCTTTAATTTCATTGAGTCTACAAGTTGTTGCCTTCCAGCGTTCTTGAACGTTTTTAATTTTCTGTTCATCATCTTCGGTCTGTTCATTATTCTGTTTAGTTTCTTCTAAAAGCTGGCTTCCAAGCTGTAAAACTTTGGTAAATTCAATCTCATGGGAGCTTAGATCAGCTAAACTGTCCTCGTAGACAACTTTCTTTTCTCCGATACTTAATTCGTCAAAAACTCCCTCCGAACGACCGGTTTCTAAATCGACATAATCCAACCATTTATACAAATTTGATAGAGCAGCTTCAAACTCTTGCCTCGTTGCACTCCCTAACCGACGTTTTTTAGAATCGCTGTGAGAAGTCTGGAATAAAAATGTGCCACAAGAAAATTAAAATAAACTTTATTGCGATCGATATTCGTTTTTGAAATTGATTCAACTCACAGAAGCAGCAATTTCGTCTCTGTAAGCAATTGTCGTTACAGTTTCGGTCATCCACTCGTTCCCGCTAACTGTGGTCGTAGTTTCTTGTATAGGTTTCAATTCGAACTCAAATCCAGAGCTTGATATCTGAAAGGCGATACAAAAAGAAGATAAATAAACATCCAGAGTACATAAAAGAGATGAAAGACAATTTTCTCTTACTCTCTGTCCCTGAACTTCCATAATTTGGACCACCGCGTCCCACCGATCTTGAAGATTTTCAATTTTTTCTAAAATATTATTACTCTCAGGGGAAGAACCCTGTTCGTCTAATTCTTGAAGAGTAACTTGTAGAGAAGTAAGTTTCTTCTGTTCATGATCCATTTCAGTTTTCAAAAGTTGTAATTTTTTTATTCTTTCCAACACCTCGCCCATTTCAGATGCAGGATTAGCTTCCATTTGTTTTAGGGTAATTTCTCTCTCATTCAGCCAAGCGACAAGCCTTTTATATTCATCAGTCAAATCTCCCCACCTTGAAGATAGAATTTGTAATTTTTGATTCCTTTCTTCGATCCATTGACAAATATGCGTCCATCTTTCCCCTAGCGCCGTCAACTGATCTTCCATCTGCGCATAAACAGTTTCTGAACTTTCCTCGTCGACGACAACAACGATCTTACTTAATCCATCGACAACGCTCTGCTGCTGTTGTATATCTAGCCGTAGTAATTTCAACTGATCCATTTGTTCGTCTAACGCAAATTGGTTTAACTCTGATGCCGACATTCGGGAAATTCTGTCTTCGGTTTCTGTTAACCATTTTCTTAAAGAGTCTAGCTGTTTTTGTTGCATTTCCATTAAAACCTGCGGATAAAAGTGGAATTAGAGATAGGCTTAACGATGCAAGTCTAAGATTTGTATGTAAAATGCAATACCTCATGAATTTTGGACTGTCGTTCCATCGCATGAGTCCTAAGACCTTCCCAACGTGAATTGAGAAGCTGCATTTGAACTCTGACTTCATCTTCCTCATCTTTATGAAGACCACCTTCAGCCAGTAGCCTAGCTCCTTCTTCAAGAACTGCGCCAACTCCGTCCTGATGTCCTGATAATTCCATGAGAAATTGTTCGTGTTCGTGAAATTGTTCTTTCAGAATATCTAAAGTGGGTCCAGGTTCTGGGGCATGGTTTAATTTATCTTCAGCTTCTAATAACCAGGTCAACACTTCTTCCAGAGCAACTTGATAGCCACCCAATTCGACGGATACATTTGTTGCTAAACTCATCGGTCTTGATATAGGCATACCCAGATTAGCAAAGGACAAAGAACTCTGTAAAGAATATTATTGATTGTGTAAAATTATAGGAATAATTACGAACTGGGTGTGTATTTCTTTAAAGTTTGTTTGGAACCAAATTAAACTATAATTGATTAACCTCTGCGCCAGGAGTCGTAGCAGGACTAGAATCGCTTGCGACTGATATATCTAGATCTCCGACATCTTCGCCGGAGTGAGGGAGAGATTGAAAAAGACACATAACGTACATCATTATAGATTTCTTATCCGGTACGGAGGTATTCACATCTGTAATTTTGAAGAAAAAAAGGCAAAGTATGAAGCACTGCTGTTGAAAACAAATAATTAAAAAAAAACTAACAAGAAAAAGAGGTGAGTAGTTTTCTCATTACCCTCAGGATCTAAAAGTCTCTCGATTCCAAGGTGCTCTTGAGCGAGTCTGAAAGCGTGGTCGAGTCTAGCGTTAGGATGTTTACGTGAAAGATTATTAAAATCAAAAAGATGAGGTTTCCATCTATGAAGTAGAGCGTTGAATGCTAAGCCGTCCGACCAAGAAGTGGTAAAGTTTTTGATATCGACTCCGGAATAATTCTGAGAAAAGGGATAATTCGACATAAATAACATAAGAGATCTTGTTCTCTTTCACATTTTTCAAAGTACTGCAGAAGCTTTACCTGTGAATTTTGACGACACCAAGCGAGGAGTGTTTTCTCTAAATTTGTTTGTTGTAATTCTGACATTAGATCTTTAAGGTGATAGTGTACCTGTAGAATGGGGGGGGAAAGAAAATATTATAGATTATAGAATTTTAGGACAAGTTCAACTGTATGTAGATATTTTAATGAATAATGCTGCTTTTTTGTTCTCGTTTCTTTTTTCGATTTTGTTTTCTAAAATTGATAAATATTATTGAGTACTTCTTACTTTGGTCGTGGATATGATTATAACTATACGCAGACTACAAATTGAATACATTATAATATTTCATCCTTTTTTATTTCCTTTTCAGGAGGAGGAGGAGGAGGAGGACGAGGACTTGTTGGCATTATCACGGGGATTATTGAATATCGACGTGGATGAACAGGATTTATAATCGGATGATTACGATTCAGGATATTTTTGGATTTGTGGAATATCGACAATGGCCACGAAGAGAATTTTTCATTTTTTCGTCTACCGGACTATAAAAAATGTATAAAACAAAAATTCAAACAAGTATATAGATACGGAATAACTTTCTCAAAGTATACTGAATCAATATGTTACATAAATTTTACAAATTCTTCTCAAAATGCGAATTGTAAAACGACGTAATTGTAAATAACGAATCACAAATTTATAACGTTAACGCAACAAAATCACGGCAAACAATAGTATATTACAAAATAGCTGAAGAATCATTGAAAAATTTCAGCCGATATTATTCTTCGTGATTTTATCGAGTTAACGTGGTAAACTCAAGCCTCGTACCAATTGCACGAAGATGGACCGGTCAGAGTGGAAATTCATTTCGAAAAAGGAATTTTCATCGCGTTCGCGTGCGATAATTCAACTTTTATTACAGATTCATCGATAAAACAATTAAAATTGATCGATCATCTCACCTGCCAATGAAGTATAATGCTCCAAACTAAACCAAGAGTTAATTTTGGATTACCATCAACGATGTCGTTACTGCTGATATTGACGAGTTTTACCTGTAGCGTGAGAAAAAGAGATAACAAGAAAATATATATTTCTCAACGATCGTATAGCATGTATAGGTATACATATAATCGAACACCTCGAGGTGAAATAATAAACCTTATCTTTCAAACTTTATCTCGAACTATATACCTTCAAGAAATTATAATATCTCTTCGATGAAGCATCTCAAAAGTTTTTAAATGTACTCACATTATTTTGTTCTAGTATTTGCAGCGCCTTATTCACATTGTTAAGATGATGAACGCGCATTCTTCCACGTTCTCTTTTCTAAATTGGAGAAGAAAAGAAACGAATTGAGAATAAAGAAAAAATAGTGTCTATCTTTCTTGGTGACTGAAAATCGACAGAAGAGTATAAAAAAAGAAAGAGACAAATAATTGAGACGACTATTTGAGTATCATTTGACATGTTACGGCCCGAATTGAACAGCTCCGTCGAATTCCTATTGTGGGTAGGTACTTGGAGTTACTACAAGAAAATTGAATAATCGGCCGATAAAAAAAAAAAAATCAATCCGCGTGCTATCGACAACAACAATTTTCTAGATCGATTGGTTAAAAGCGCGCCGAACATACTACATAACAAATTCTCGTATCTGATATATGGACCGAATGAACAAAATTGCGTTCCCAGGGTGTCCAGTTTAATTATATCAATACGAAATTCCATGAGATATATCCCGATTTTCCCGACAAAAGTTTCCATTTTTTCAAGATCGACTTCGCGTACGCGATAACACAAAAACAACTGGTTATAAATTTGGAAATGGGCAAAAACCAAATTATTCTTTTCTTAATCGATTTCCACTCTGCATTTTCAGAAGTATGTACCGCACAGCAAATATACCGACGTCGCTAAACTCGAGCCTCGAAAACACACGAGGAATGGTTTAACCGGCGCGCAAAATTTTCCGAGACTTCAACTCGAATTTCGATACGCAGAGGCAAAAATTTGGAAAAATTCCAAACAGTAAAGAAGATTCCCTGAGATTTTCACGCAACTCCCACAGGCACTATTAAATTCCCTGAGATTTTGCCGTGATACCAGAATTTCCCTAATCACGGGGACACCCTGGTTCCGGTATGCCGAATCCGTGCAGGAGATGCTGAGTGTGGAAAAAAAAAACGCTTCTACGGTTTAGTTCGGCTTTGTGTTTAATCGCCAATAGGCGATGTGCAACAATTTTTTTCATCATTATTCAACTATACATACTATAGCTACATCAATAATTCATTTTTCACATACGACGTCACTTTCCGCGAGACGGGTCAAGCGCCCGAACCATACAGGCAAAATGATGTCACCGATTATATATACGCATTGGCATTACAGAATATAATTATAACGTAGGTATTTGCGTAATGCGTATCGTTATCTCCGTATATATGCATACATATCGTACCTGCGATACCTCCTCCGATATCTGAGTTTCTATACTACCTACATAACATATATAATACCTTGGGTATCACATTTATATCAAATATAAACGACATACGATATCCTACTAGCCTTACCATTATCTAATTCCTATATTTCATCGTCACGTGGATACACTGTCCACTTGTACATGGACTACGGTAGTATGACTAGTACAGGCTTCACGCACCGCGCGGTTTTTTTCAAAATAGGGGGGGGAAACAGGGGAGTTCGGAGACAGGAAAAAAAGGTGGGAAATGGGGGAGTTTGAAAACGGAAATTCACACGGGCTATAGGTATACACAAGAATCACGTGAATGTTCATCTCGTGCGATTTTATTTTTTTATTTTTTTTTTTTTTGCGCCCAATCGCGAACCAGGATCTTATTGCCATCTTCATAACTCGACCATTCGTTCTGAAATTTCGTTTCGTTAATTTATTTTATTTTTTTTTTTTCAAATAATAAACGGCAAAATTAACGGCACGTACACAAAATTCACAGCCATTGCAACTTTGTAGCTTTGAAGCATGACATTATGATACAACTGAAGTATTAGCCTATGAATGCATCGAATGCTACTCTTAATTAACTTTGCCTCAAATTCATCGATGCGATTCTCTTTCCTTTTTTTATATCAATATGAATAAAAAATCTATGATCAATTCTCCTGCGATTGTGTATGTTCACTCGTGCTAATTTCTGAAATGGCCGTTTGTTGGATGTTGGCGCGCGTCTCACACGTTACGTACGCAATTATACGGGAAAAGAACGGGAAAACGGTTGGTTTCAGTGTGAAATAAAAAAAAAAAAGGAAATTTTCGAAAACGGGGGAAACGGGAAAAAGTGTTAGGTAATCCCGTTGTTATACTAGTATATAAAAATGCTATCTCGCGAATGAAATTGCATCGAAAATTGATAGCTATATGTAATCGGTATTATGATCTACGATCTATACCTTCAAAAATATAACTAAATTTCAACATCTCTCTCCGCTAATTTGAGATGTACCTATAATTATAGACAAAAATTGTAATGCAATGTTCGATTACATTACTTCGTAAGAGCGATGAAATGGCCATACATAGGTATATAGTTGATTGTTCATATTATGAAAATCCGGCTGATCGAATCAATTTTAGTCGAAAATCGTTTAAAAATTTATTTTATTCGGTTAATTCACGAACGATCACGTAAGATCATTTAAAAAAAAAAAAAAAGTTCAAGCAAAATCGTCGATTTCGTGTTCTTTTTTTTTTTTTTTTGTGCTTTCCTTTCTTTTTCTTCTTTCTTCCTGTATTTCGATCGATGAAAATCTTTGAAATTTGACCTAAAACTCCAACGCGAATTGAAAATCTCATAGTATCTTCAAATAGTATAATTTGTCATCGGTGCGATCGATGTGAGAAACATTTTGTCAACATTAACTACTGTTCAACGGCATTACTACTGTGTACCATATTCTGTTGAAATAGCATAATATCATTAATATGATCATTACTATTATTATTCAAATAGATTGATTGGCAATTACCTAACGTATACAAAACTCGATTACGTCACAAACCAATCGAAGATAACCAAGATGCAGTCCTTCCTGCTACTCGCGTTAACTATAATAATACAGTTGGAGTGAACAGAAGCAGAGAAAACAATGAATTTATACCTCGTAAAATATGTTACTCGTCGAACTCGCGTAGCTTCTGTATGTATATATATATATATATATACAGTATAGACGGTGTGATATGATTGTGTTTCAAATTATTATCAATCTTCAGTGACAATATGATTCATTACCATATACCCCCGAATATCCACAGTATAACGTGAAGTCAAAGAGAGAGACAAAGAAAAAAAAACTGCACTCAAAACTTTATATATACATACAGTACCTACGTATACCTCTATATATATATTTATACATATATATTTTACAATGTTATGTAAAACCGTGTAAAACGTATATTTCTCGTCCGAAATCATTATGACGAATAAAGTTCGTTTCGGACGTTTATCTACATACCTATATGTGTGTGTAGGTATGATAAAAACATACCTAAATCGTATATCTATGTATTAAGTATAGTGAATACATGAGGAAGGGAAAGAGTAATGTACATATCTCGCGCGCTGCTCTGTGAAATCGATAACTTCTATTTTTGGGTTTTAATACAATATAGATAGATGGAGAGGTGTATATATATATATGTATGCCTCGGATACATGAAGAATGAGGATAGACTAATGCTGCAGGGATTCGACTGAACAGCAGTATCAAATATTTATGGAATTATAGCATCATCCTGGTGAATTATTATGAGACATTACTTACCAAATCTACCGGCCGGTACCATAAATTTATTAGACAAATTTCATGTCGATTATAAAAGACTTACGTATGATTTCGTCGTGAGGACTTCGAGCAGAGATAGTAGACGATTTCCATCTCTCAGATCGACGAATAAATCCGAGACAGGCTCGTGATGATTCTGCGGAATATAATAATCATGGATGAAATAATAAAAAGTGACTTGAACCGTTCGATTTATATCTTTCGTTCCAATACGGAATTCACCTCCAGAGAGAGAGAGAGATTCTTTTTTTTTTTTTTTTGTCTAAAACGAATGAGATGAGAAAGAAAATTACCTTGAGAAGCTGCGAGTTGATCCATTTGGCGAAGGTTTTCTTTTGAACATCCTCCCGTTCGTCTGAAAGCAGATCAAGATAAACACCTTGCAGGTATTAATGAAATTTCTTTTAATGTACCAAACGATATGAATATTATCGATGAATAATAAATCGATCATCGCCGTAGTATCCATAAATCACGTGAAGTGATAAATCATATCCTCGCATATGCCGCAGTATCGGTATGTTACATATATATATACCTATTCATACAACAGTATTTGATGTAACACTCGTACAGGCATGTGTTACGTATTCTTGTAGTAGATATCATACGATAGCAGGAGGGACCTGTATATCTAATACATTACTGCGAGAAATAGCTCTCACATAGATATATATACAGACGAATACTTATAGTTATTGGATTGAGGAAGGTCAGCTAGAACTGGGGCTAGAAGAAGGTTTTATCGCGACGAGGCTTAAGTTTGTAACGTTAACGCCGAGTGAATCATGAAAAATGCATGAAATTCATTTTCAAGCGAAGCGATTGACTGAAATTTGTTGGTGGAAACAAAAATCTATGTTTCTTTGTAGGATTCCCGAATTCGCCCGCATAAATGGAAGTTTTTCTTCGAGGAGGAAATTTCCGGAAAAAAAAACCAACGAAAATTTGTTCCAAAATGTATTTCGCGCGATTTTGTCACGTTCGCGTTATGAATTTCAGCCTCGTATCCGAAATTCGATCGATACGGATACCCAAAACCGGCGGGAGGGGGGAAAAAAAAACGTGCGATGATACGATTGATCTACGATTAGCTACGCTATGTGCATATATAGTATAATAATTGTTAATCACTTTCCGCTTTCATGTCGCATGGTAACATTTCGATGAAATTATGGTAAACTCCGATCGCGCACATATGATATTGTAACAAACCGTAGAAACCGCGTGAAATTTTCACTCAAATATATTCAATGACGAGGTATTGATATTATATATATATGTATACATTCACATCAGATTCTCTCAATACTATAAATTTGGTAACCTTATTTGCAACTGATGTACATACGTTTGAGTAGAAAAAAATGGGCGAGAGAAATAGAATGAAAGAAATAAAACACGTATATATGCATACATCGTGAACGCATACTCCCATTTGCAGGTAAATTCACTCGTCGTCAATACGACAAGTAGGCATTTATGGAATGCATCTGAAATTTTTTTCTCTATCGGTTGGGTTAAATTTCGAAATTGGTTGTTCAAATTTCTCCATTTTATATCGCTGGTTGTCATAGCACGAAATTTTATATTTTCCTTCGATTTCGACTTGATGCACAAGTTCCAGAGACGGAGAAATACCTGATAGAGCAATGAAAGAATGATACCTATTGGTAATTGTTCATGCAGATTATAATGATATCGGGCGGAAATGATCCCGAGTATTATGAAAGCATTAATTGAACCCGTAAAATCCAATTGGAAGTTAAATATCGACGAAATTTGTCGTGAAACTTAGGTACTCATACGTATTGGATTGAAGAAAGGATCGTTATGCAATTATCACGCAATATCCAGCTGCAATGCACTCGATACAGAAAAGAAGAAGAAGAAAAAGAAACAGAAGGACCCACAGGATGTATTGCCGATCACGTAGATCTATAAAGTACCACGTATACCTACACATATATATTGGCTAACGATAAAAGAAGCTGTAGACCGGAAGCGGAGCGAACATACTGTTCCAGCTCTCCGTACACACTCTGTCTCTTCTGTTCTCTTCCCTTCCTTGTGTCATCATCGTTCGAAGCTTTCTTCGTGGCGAAATCTTTCAATACAAATATGGATTCTCTGCGTTCACGCAGACAAAAGTTTCGTTAAATCCGAGGTTAAATCGAAGAGAATTTGCTTCGTCTCACAGGCGAACAAATTTGTTCATTGAATAAACCACCAAAAAATTTGTTCGATTCAAAAATGATTTGTTAATTCGAAAAGAAATTGGTTCTTCAATTCTAACAAATTTTTCTTCAATTTTCGCTAAGAATTTGTTCGACGGTATATTCAAGAAAATCTTCCTCTGAGTGTTGACTTCTTCTTGTTGAAGCCTATACGCGCCAGGCATCCTATACCTTCTAATCATAAAATTAGAAAAAAATCAATTTTCTATCCTGCTTAGGAGTCTTACGCCACATGGTTTTAATTCCAAATATTTATGTCTTCTGCTCTGTTTTTTTTTTTTTTTTTTTTTTTTTTTTTTTTTTTTTTTTTTTTTTTGCCAGCTCGACGAATATATACGGCCTGGGCCATTCCACGAGTTGTCGACTGGTCGCGAACCCTCACTCCATTCGATTTTCGAATCAAATTTGTCTCTTGTACCTACTTCTAGACCTGAGGAGCGATGGTGATTTATTGCAGATTTTCCTTCAACAGCGGAGCGAAAACCAGTGTTTTCGGGAGTGTTTCGGGAGGATCGAAGACGGTAGACTTTCGGTCGGAGCGAAAAGACTCGTTTTCGCCCCGCTGTTGACGAAAATAGTATGTGAACCTTGAGAAAAACGGGCGTTTGCGCCTTGTCAGGTCCCAGAGACGAAGCCGAGGGATCCTCGACTTCATACGCGGCGCGTGAACGGCCGTTTTCGCTCTCACAATCAGTGCACAATAGGTATACTATTCCAGCCCGTGGTTTGGGAGTTAGGATTTTCTTGAACTTCCGATCGCGACTCTTTCGAAAAATTCTCATTCGGAACCGAGATGTCGTACGAGAAAATGAATCGGACAAAATCTCTTAGTATTCGAGCCGTACTTTGATTTTTTCAGGTGCCGGAAGTATGAAATATTTGCCCGAGGAAGTCAGAATCTCGAATTGAAAAAATACGGCGATCCCAATTTTGTTCAAATTTTCACACAAAAAATTCTGCTCCGAAAGACGAAAGTTCTTAAGAGCATGCAGCGCTAGTGCCCTCCATAGCCACCCCCTTACATGTTCGGCGTTGGCTTACGCCCAAACGTTTCTCTTTTTAATAATAATTTGCAACAGATGCCGAACAGCAGGTGATAATTCAAAAATCCGAGTTTCGGAACACATTGATCGAGCCAGCGCATCATCTTGTAGCCACGTCGTTTGTCTTTTGGTCGGCGCGGCGATGGGATCTTCGTGATGTAGAACTTTACAGATTCATAAAATTTCCGATACTTGTGAAGGTTACGTCGTCATACAATAAAAACCGTTACCGGCTCCCGGTCTACAATTTCAGCGCGACGGTATAATTGCGTGACTTGGAAATTGTAATTTCGAAAAGATACTGTGATGATGCTACGATGCCACAATAATTGTTCGTAAACAAATTGAGATGGCCGTAGCTCACGAAGGCGGTCTCGTCCCAACTTCGGCGTGGTCTTAAAACTTTCGTCTTTCGGAACAGAATTTTGTATAAAAATTTTCACAGAATTGGGGACGCCGTATTTATGCAATTCGGAATTTTGACTTTCTCGGGCAAATATTTCATATTTCCGGAACCCAAGAGAAAATAAAAAAATATTTAAATTTTCTTTCCAAATCACGCTCAAATACTAAGATATTACGTCAAATTCGTTTTCTCGAGCGACATCTAGGCTCTGAATGAGAATTGTTTGAAAAAGTTGCCATGCTGCTGACTTATAATTATTATAAATATTATAATATCTCATAAATCTTCTTCATATTCATTATATTCGTAACTTATCTTCATTTTTCATTCTATCTTTCTCAACCTATTCCAAAATACCCTCGCAACACATTATTTACATAAAAACCACCAACAAAATATAATACGGATTTTATTCATTCTTTTCTTGCTACATGCTTGGTCGTACTACATAGCTATCCCGAATGAATGAGACCTCCGAGGAGAACTCACACAATCAAGATGTCATTCATTTTAAAACAGAATCGAACTTCATTGCATTTCAACGCTGCACAGTCAGTCCGCACATTCATTCGCTCTTTTTCGCTCCCTCCCGCCCTCCCGCCCCCAACTCGCGCTCTAACACTCTCTCTCTCTCTCTCTCTCTCATTGATTATTCGGTTACATCTATAGATCTATATACCTGCCTGTACGCAGAGCGATATTTATAGATCTGTTAAGTTGGCATGACCAATACAGCACAACGGATCAGGACCAATTTTCTAATTTGTCGCTAATTAATTACTATATATATATATATAATGCAGACAAAACAAAATATCCAGTTCCATATTGAGCTAGCAACAGTCGCGCTAAAAAAATCCTTTCAATGTGACGAGAGAAAGAAATCCGATACATAGTATTCATTAGCTAATTAATCGCTGCCAGATATATAGTACCCACGACGCTTCTCTGAAATCATCCCCTATAGTCAAATATTTCAACCCCCGTGGTTCAAAGTGCCAAAAAGATTTCCAAAATTCGTAAATGAGATTGAATGAATTTGGCAATTATCAGCTACTCAATCGCTGTCGATTGGATCCACCCGGAATTATTGGAAGCCACCCCTCACCGGGATACTCCACCCCCGAGACCCGGACGGAGCCCAACCTAACGCGTGGATATCAAAAATTGAACGATCTCGACACTCTGGAAATTATTCGCTAATTGATCGCTGTCGATTAGATCTTCTCACAGTTTTCTCAAGCCACCCCCTTTACCTGAATATTCCATCCCCCGAAACTCGGACGAAGCACAACGCAGAAACATTCATGTGGTTGAAGTTCGTAGCGTTAACGCGCCAAAATGTTTTCAAACAAATTCTCCATCTCAGGATTTCGATGCTCCGATAATTCGAAGAAACATGGTACAGAGATATATATTTTCAATTCAGATCATTTTGTTCCATATTTTGCTGTCTTTACGATATTCTAGTCCCGTTAGAGCATTTTTTCCCTAAAGATATCTTGTTTCGTTAACGTTATTAACTTCAATCTCATTGAATATTCAATATTATCAATCAATGATCTCGACACGTCTGGGACGTCTCCCAAGTTGGAATATAAAAAAATCGGTTTAGAATGCAACCGGGATTGAGTGGTCTTCTGTTGCTGTACAGTCACGATAATTCCGAGTCTTGAATGACAACCCTCGCTCAGAAAACCCACCCCTGCCACCTTGGAAACACGAGGAAGAATTGGTAGACTGGTAAGGCTGTTCCAATTTGTCGCGTTCGACTCCTACTCTCCCATTGAATTGCTCAAAAGATACGTGACGTGAGATTTTCCTGCGACGCCCATATCTTTTTAAATGCAACCCCAAGCCCTCCGGCACTATACAGAACGAGCAGGTGAGCTTTTCTCAATAAACTATACAGTCCGATTTCCGGCCACGAAGCCCCCTTAGCGATTTTTTTGGTACCGGTCTTCGGCTAACACACCCCTTTCCCAATTAGTTGCCTCCGTTTATAAATTCGTTGACAAACCTCTCGCCGAATTTGTTTTCCGTTTCTCATCTGAAGCAAAAATTCTCCTAACTTGTGAGCCTCAGAGACCTGCAGCATTTCGAACCGTAGGGGGGGGGGGGGGGGGGGGGGGGAATATCTGACTAGGGGATGGTTTTGGAAAACTGTCATAGGTAGGTATACTATCCGGCAGCGATTGATCAGTGAATAAATACTACAACGTTGCGAATCGGAGGCAAGTCACAAAGAGACCAAAACTCGCGGAGAACCAGGAATACACGAAAACATGACGCTGAAGCTTGCAGACTCGTAGCAGACTATTCTAGCAGTCGTGCCATGTTGTCTAGGAGTTGCCTCTGCCGGAATGGTCTGCTAGCTTCGACGTCGTACGAAGAAAACGTATGAAGAAGCCCGAGGTCATTCGACAAGCGTGCAGGCCGAACTACACTCACATCAGAGATAATGAGAAAGTGAGCTAGAAAGTGAAGTTTTACACGGAATACACATACAGAACTTTTTCTCTCGTCGCATTAAGACTGTTTTTTTTCCGCCTAACCGCGCCGGCTTGATAACGTCCTAGTAGCTGCTTATTATCAATAGGGACTAGTTTCCACCTGAAGATGTACAAGTATACCTTGAAACGATATGAAACATTCGAAAAACAGCAGATTATGATGATGATAAAAGTCCAGCCCCGATAACGTGCGTATTCGTCGAATTCCATCGACTTCTCGCTTAGTATATATTTTTTACTCGGGTTTCGTACTTTGAGCGATGTACAGAAATTGGACGTCATCGAGCTAGAGTGATGAGAAAAAAGATGCGCGAGTATTTATGTATTCCGAATTTGATCCACTTTCCGCGGTGATGAAACTTTTTATTCGCCGTTCTTGGATGCGCTGTTTTTTTCGAACAAGTACATACCTGTACTTTGAAACGATAAAAAATGTTTGGGGGGCGTTGGGATACGGTAATAAAAAAATAGCTGATGAAACATTCGTTTCTATCGAATATCATCCACTTCTCGCCCAGACTATGTATTTCAAATCAAGAAAGGCTTTTCAAACTGTTCTTCATCAGCACAAACGCAAATGTATATTTGTTTCCGACGACATATACATTCCATACATAGAAAAATGGAGCATATTCAGGTATGTGTGGAGTCATATTGCGAACTGTTTATTTCTTAAGAATATCAGTCAATTTTTCTTATTTTCATGATCAATAGTAAACCCGAAACCACGTTTGTCGTTTGTTTTTTGTTCAATTTATACGAACTTGTTCCATTAGAGTCATCATATTTGCACCATACTCCATCTCTCCTCCAAGCAAATGTCATATAATGTCCGCTTGACTCTTCTTCTTTCCTTGTTTTTTTATGACATTTGTAATCTACGAAACCTAT
Organism: Phymatocera aterrima; assembly: GCA_963170745.1. Lineage (NCBI taxonomy): Eukaryota > Metazoa > Arthropoda > Insecta > Hymenoptera > Tenthredinidae > Phymatocera > Phymatocera aterrima. The sequence continues at coordinate 5,705,486 of OY720660.1, forward strand.
GAATTGCAGTTTATTTTCGTTGTCTCCGGGGATTATTATAATTCCGACGTCGGTCAAAATGTTGTCCACTTGTATAAGAACAATGTCACCTGAGTGTGAGAGGAATACGATACACTTTTAAAATGGTTCAACACAATCATAGGCACGGTATCAAAAAATGCTATTCTGTCGGAAAATAGCTCATTGTCAGTGGAATTTTGAATATTAACGATAAGTATATTTTTTCGTTGTAAGTAATATCCTTATATCAATAATTATTTATGTTGTTTCGTATTGAATTGTATATACCAATTCAACAGTTTAGTTGTGGATTCATCTAAAAATTTTCATTAAGGCGATGTAGTCGTCGCGTCAAAAATTCCTAGATTGCAGTTTTACTTCGCATTTTCATACGGAAAGACAAAATCAATTTTAATTTGCGCCAACCGACGAATTAAAACGTCAGGTATTGACCTCTGGTCCGATAAACGTGCAACCTAACCTTACCTAACCCAACCCAACCCAACCCAACCTGACGTTTTAATTCGTCGGTTGGCGCAAATTAAAATTGATTTTGACTTTCCACACACGATTCGTTGAATAGGTATACAATTCAATACGAAACAACATAAATAATTATTGATAAAAGGATATTACTTACAACGAAAAAATATACTTATCGTTAATATTCAAAATTCCACTGACAATGAGCTATTTTCCGACAGGATAGCATTATTTGATACCGTGCCTATATGATCGTGTTGAACCATTTTAAAAGTGTATCGTATTCCTCTCACACTCAGGTGACATTGTTCTTATACAAGTGGACAACATTTTGACCGACGTCGGAATTATAATAATCCCCGGAGACAACGAAAATAAACTGCAATTGATAGGTTTCGTAGACTATAAATGTCATAAAAAAACAAGGAAAGAAGAAGAGTCAAGCGGACATTATACGACATTTGCTTTGAGGAGAGATGGAGTATGGTGCAAATATGATGACTCTAATGGAACAAGTTCGTATAAATCGAACAAAAAACAAACGTGGTTGCGGTTTTACTATTGTTCATGAAAATAAGAAAAATTGATTGATATTCTTAAGAAATAAACACTTCGCCATATGACTCCACACATACCTGAATATGCTCAATTTTTCTATGTATATGGAATGTATATGTCGTCGGAAACAAATATACATTTTCGTTTGTGCCCATGAAGAATAGTTTGAATAGCCTTTCTTGATTTGAAATACATAGTCTGAGCGAAACGTGGATGATATTCGATAGAAACGAATGTTTCCGTGGCTCTTTTTTTATTACCGCTTCCCAACGCCCCCAAACATTTTTTATCGTTTCGAAGTACACGTACGATGGTGTTTTCCCAGCTATTTTCTTATTACTGCGGTCCTACGCCCCCCAAATGTTTTTCATGATACCGGAGTACAGGTATGTACCTGTTCGAAAAAAACAGCGCATCCAAGAACGGTGAGTAAAAGGTTTCATCACCGCGGAAAGTGGATCAAATTCGGAATACATAAATACTCGCACATCTTTTTTCTCATCACTCTAGCTCGATGACCTCCAATTTTTGTACATCGCCCAAAGTACGAAACCCGAGTAAAAAATATATGCTAAGCGAAAAGTCGATGGAATTCGACGAATACGCACGTTCTCGGGGCTGGACTTTTTTCATCATCATAATCTGCGGTTTTTCGAATGTTTTATATCGTTTCAAGGTATACTTGTATATCTTCAGGTGGAAACCATTCCCTATTGCTAATAATTTCGGCCCAATAATCTTGTTAGATGATCGCTGTGTCTGAAATAATGCAATAAGTGTTGTTTGCCCCCTTCAGAATTACGAATGAAAATTTTTGGTTGATAACCTTCGAAGGTAATAAAAAAGTACAAAATTTCGACGTATAGTACATCTTTGTAGCGGGAAATATAGCGAAGTTAGGATGTGGCTGGTGCAGTTTCGACTAAAGCTGAGCCGACGCGCGACGATTACTCGAAACTGTGAGGAGTAAAAAATTTGGCAAAGTGGTAATAAATTAGTAATAAAAAAGTAAGAAAACCTCCCACCACTTTTTTTTGTGTGGGCTGATTTTGCTGGTGCAGCTACTAGGACGTGGCTTCATATTAGGCAGAATCTAACGCATCTTTTTCGAAAACGGTACTAGACAAAAAAATGTTGTTTTACCATTGAATAGCAGTTAATTAACGACAGATTACAAAATTGGTCCTCATCCGTTGTGTGCTGCATTGACCTTGCCGGCCTAACGGATTCAATATATTCATCCATGTTTATCATTTACTTTGCTTCGCGAGTTCCTTTCTGAACTGTTGTTTCGTTAATCGATTCGATTTTTCGATTCTTCTTCGATTTTTCTATAGTATTGTATTTCGTTGCCTTACGTTCTAAGTAGTTATAGACCATGGCGTGATGAATGCAGAATTCTATTCTATTCTATCGATTCTTCGCCGATACTCAAACAGAGGATATCACGTCATCCTATATCGTCCTGTACACGCCGCGGATATAAGTCAAGTGACGAAATACTATTAAAACAGAAAAAAAACAAAGTCTCAACGATAAAGAACAAGATAAAAAGGAATTTGCACAGACAAATCAAAGATTCGCATTCAGGACAAGCACGCCTCATCGTAGGTATATAGTCGACGGTTACTGTTTAAGAAGAAAACAGAAAGCGAAGAGAAGAGAAGAGGGGAGAAGAAAAGACAAGATAAAATGATACAATGAAATCAAATTATACGTGGGCGACGGTAATTCGGAGCACAGATGCCGGGGCGAGCCACGAGGTGGAGGAGGAGGAGGAGGAGGAGGAGGAGGAGGAGGAGGAGGAGGAGGAGGAGGAGGAGGAGGAGGAGGAGGAGGAGGAGGAGGAGGAGGAGGAGGAAGGAGGCGACAGAGGTGTATATATATATATATATATGTAGGTGAAGAAGAATTGGGGTTGGGTTGGGCTGAGATCGTAAAACCACCTACTGTGGCTAGAATGGTAGCTATCAATTTTACGAACTTTTAGCAACGGGAACCAGCTCAGTTATTGCTTATATCTAAGGCGTACATCTAGTGGGTAGGTATAGCTATAGCCTATAACATACGTCAGGTGACTCCCAGTCAATCCTATTACATTTATACTATACGTAGACAGTATGCTGTAGGTACTATACGTTGCTATCGCGTGCCAGAAAAGTAGGATTAAGAAGTTCGGCTCTGCACCTATATTATACGTACCTACATATCGTCGCGGTACCGACTCAGTACACGAAGTTTTTCACACAATTATCCACCGAAAGCAGCGCCGTCTACAGGCACGGGCCCCCGGCTCTCGGGAGGCCCCAGCATTGAGCGGAAGAATTGATTTTGTTTGAGCGAAAATTCAATTTATTAACTATTTTGAAGATTTTTGCGCAGAACAAAGCTATCCTAACCGCGGCAAGTTTGTATTTTTATCAACTCGAAATGAAAAAAAATTATGCTACGGGGGCCCACGAAATTCTTCTGGCCCGGGGCCCGGCTGTCCCCGAAGACCGCGCTGATCAAAATACGGTTTTTTCGTTTTTCTTCTTTCGCTACGGCAATGATCGAAAGAACACTGTGATTCCCAAGTTTGTTTGTTCTAAATATACCCAGATATCGAGGAACATATTATCTGAAGCGAGATCTAACAAGGAGAGCTCACGGTACTGTCGTCATCGATTTTTGCCGAACTTTGCACAACTTTCGTAGACCACTAGTAGAAGGAAGTGCCCGCCGCCACTGGCCAGCAATTTTCTAGATAATCGACCGCGAACGTTCGTTCCTTTTTCTTCTTCTTTTTTCGAAGGAAGTAGAGTGGTTGAAAATTAGCAGAAAAGCGTGTGAATAATTCATCACAGATAATGATGTTGACTGAAATTTGTTGCCAGTGGCGAAGCATGTTCGTGTGTGGAGATATGTCCGTTCCATTTCCCTTTCCCCTCTACTTCTCACATCCCCAAATATGAGCAAATTTAATTATAATCTCACTATAAAAACGTATAGCCAGTGCCTGGCCCATCGATTACCTACCTCTGACGAAGAGGACGAAGATTTTAATAGAATAGAATAGAATAGAATAGTTTATCGATGAAACTATAGTACTGAAACAACAAGACAGCGATTAAAAGATGCACTATAGTCACCAGTGTGTATGTGGCATTCAATGTCGACTCGACTAATGATTTTCCCTCACCATTCAACAATTCGCTTCACGATTTTCACGTACGATCCTCCGATCTAAAAAAAGGGCTGTTGCATTTTTTCCGATTTTCTCCTCTAACCGTTAATTTTTTATGATTATTCGTACGCATCTGAAAATTGGCGTTTTTTTTTTTTAATCTCAAAAATCTTGTGCATCATTCCGATCATTTTCACACCGATCTAATGATGGGCCGATTCTTTTTCTATCTTTCTTCTCTAGCACTTCAAACGTTTTGAACAAATAAAACACAATGTTTCAACGTTCCGAAAATTCTCATAGAATTACCAAAAATGTTGCGTTCGATTCTGAATCTTTTGATGCAATACCCATGATTACCCACGACCGCCTTCTATACTAGGCTTTTGTACACTTCAAGCATTCATGATTCAATGAAATCGTGTGGATCTGTTCTATTCGTTTTTCGATAAGTTTTTTTTTTTTCATTTTTCATTTGACAGATATCCCTGCAAAAACCACCCGAGAAATAAGATTACCATTTTCTGAATGGTGGCCCCACTTAGCCTAGAAGGGGTCGTGCGTCATCGTGGGTCTCGCATCAAGAGATACAGAATGGAACACAAAATTTTTGGTAATTTTATGAGAATTTTCGAAACGTTGAAACATAGTGTTTTATTTGTTCAATATGTTTAGTGGTGAAAAAAATAGTAAAAAATCGGCCCATCGTGGAATGGGTGTGAAAATGATCGGGATGAAAGATAAGATTTTTTCAAATTTGTTCAAATTTTCAAAGAAGCCCAATTTTTCGATGGGATTGAATGATCATAAAAAATCGACGGTTAGAGGAAATAATCTGAAAAGATTCAGGAGTACTCCTTTGAGATCTCCGAATCATATTATAAAGAATCGCGAAGCGTATCAAAAATGTTGAGGGAAAATTATTGGTCGAGTTGCGAGGAATGCCTAATTACGGAAAGTCGACTCGTGGGGGGTAATTAACATTCAGAGAAATATTTTCTTGAATCAACCGATCTCACAGGGGAACAAATTTTTAGTGAAAATCGAAGAAATATTTCTTACAATCGAATCAATTTTTTCTCGAACTAACAAGTCATTTTTGAATCGAATACATTTTTTGGCTCATTCAATATATATCGTTCAATGTTAAATTTATTCGACTTGTTCGTCAAACAAAACAATTTTTCTTTGATTCAACAAAACTATTCTCTGCGTGTATCATTGCTACGAAACCATCGGCAATGATTTCTCACGACGTAATGGTACATATATAATATATATATAATAGGAGAAACACTGTATCACAAAACTGTCGAAATATTGGGTGAAAAAAACCTCGTCATTGACGAGGAGCTCATTCATTCATCTGCTGATCAATTATTAGAGTATTTACCGAGAGTTGATAATTAAAGCCTCTCAATGTCACAAATATATTGCGATATATTCTACCTAGTCATGCATCTTACTTACGGAGATATGAATATAATTCATAAGTAAAATACGCCGCGTCGCGTCGCGGACAATTGGTCGCAAATATAATAACGATCTGTATAGGTATGTATATACATACATATAAGGTTACCCGCGCTCACATTCGAAAACAGACAAAGGCAGGAAATGCGATGGAAGATAATAATGTAATAATAAGATACGTATATATATATATGGTCCAAATGAACGTGAACGAGTCTGATCCCGACCTTCACTGAATCGGTTGCCGATTTTTTCCCTTGTAGTACTCCGCAAAGAGAACTGCATCTTCTGATTTTTTCAGATTTTTCCTATTTGCCGATTGAGTGCGGCAACTTTATAGAGTATTTTCATGAAGTCGATGTGTACATAACTCGGAAATCTCACGGTTGATCGCGAGGTCACAAGTGGAAGAAATGTCTGTTTTTTTCTGTAGTTGGAGAAAAAATTCTTTTGCCGAATTGTCGGAGCATCCCAAGTCGTTGTTTTCGACGGAAAACGAACAAAAACCGATTTTTCCCGAAAACCACGATTTGAAAAGATTTCAAACTTTTTGTAAATATTTTCTCGCTGAAAATAAAACTTTTTGACAGATTGTCAAAAAGTGTTTATGGCCGTCGTTTGGGAGCTACGCTTCTTTTTGCTCATCAATGTTTATTCTGTCGGAGGGAATGAGAAAGATCACAATTATATTCAGAGTCATTCAGTAATTAAGAGGGATTCGATTATATCGGATAAAATTTATACTAAATTGATTAATTTTTCTCTGATAAGATGAACATTGATTAGCCGAAAGGAGCGTAGCTGCCACGCGAGGACGATAGACATTTTTCGACACGTTACCGAAGAGTTTTCTCTTCAGTGAAAGAATATTCACAAATATAGTTTCAAATTCGTTAAAATCCGATTTTTCGAGATAAATTGATTTTTGTGCAATTTTCCGTCGACGACAACGACTTAGGATGCACCGACAATTCGATACGAAATATTTTCCTCCAACTGAAGAAAGAACAACATTTTTCTCAACTTATGATTTCGCGATCAAACGTGAGGTTTTCGAGTTATAAACCGTATTGAATTCACAAAAATATTCCCGAAAAATATAGCCGAAAAAAATGAACAGTACCTAGAATTCTTCGTCGAAAAAATTTCAACACCAAAAATCGCTCAAGCATACATTTTTCGTGATCTTTCTTCTTCGTCACGCCATAAGCTTCCGCAGCCTCATTCGTGCGGGATACAAAATTTATACCTACACTGTGCGGATAGGCACTATATTTATGCATCGCGCATGCAATAGACCGAAAATTGTCGCAGACAAGGGCCAATGATCGTGCAGCGGTCCCGTTCGTTCGCGTACCTAATAGGCGCGGTTATGCCCATAGACAACGTGCTAAAGGCATTCAATTCACGCAGACACCGTATTTCCTTCCGCTCGTGGTTGTAAATATCTATATGGATGTACATACATAGTATATACATGCATAGGTATATATACCTACATAGATACCGACGTGTGACGCATATGCTACAGGCTTATGTTGATGAACTCTGCACCATAGAAAGAAGGAGAAAGAGAAGGAGGAGGCAATTATGTGCGTACTTCGTGGGGTCGTTGATTCAATTGGTTAATTGATCGATTAAACGATGAACCAATTACAGACTGGAGAACAGTAAGATAGAGAAGAAAGAGAAAACCTGATATACGGAGATAGGAATTGGAAATTGAGAACAAAAAACGAAAAACGAAAAACGAAAAACAATCGAGGATACGTAATTGTTGATACTATTTTGGAAATTTTCGTCATTCGCGATTCGATTCATTGATTAATGAGCATTTAAATTTCTCCTCAAACCGAAAAAACGAAAAGGAAAAACACAGGGTTTGCCATACGCTTGTTTCATCACTGGATTCCCTGAGTTCTCCGTCAGGTTCTCCATGCATAAGATTTTGATTTTCCAGGCTCTTTCCTGAGGCGAAAATCGGAGATAGTTGTGTAAAAAGAACCGGTGCGCATGTCTCAGAAAGTGAACGAAAACAACGGCAATTCAAATCACGTACACAATCGACTAGACTTCATTGAATGAATAAAGAAAACCGTAAAAAAATTGGAGCATTACAGATTGAAAATTTTGAAACTGCAAGAAATCCGGGTTCAACTGGATAATCGAGATTTTAACCGCAAAATTGACAAATTTCCAGGTTATTCACGATTTTCCCTGACTCTTCCAGGACGAACAGAATTCCCCGGACATTTCCAGGTTTCCGGGTTTTCCAGAGAGCGTATAGCAGCCCTAAAAACCACTTTCAGGCTAACGTTAATCTCTGCGTACGGTTTACCGCAAAATTCGTACAGTCTTATCTGCGTAAAAGATATATATGGAGCCTAATAGCTAACAGAGTACAGTAAACTTGTTCTGGCTTCTCGCGATTAAAACAGTGGAGTGATCAACGCGTTTCCGGTAAATGAAAAAAAGAACTATACTTATACCGCCGACCGTGTTTATATATATGCTGTAGAAAGCGATCATATCACACAACTTCCGCCGCAACTTGCAGATATGGGTACATACATAATGATGTTGCAATATGTACACGCATGTCATTCTTTATCGCGGTTACAGCGAAAATAGAATTTCAAGAAGGTACCCTTTTTTCCGTCGAATAACCCACAACAGGTGAACGAGAAGAGAATTGCATGAAAAATATTAACCGTTCAAAAATCGCATAACGTACGTACGGCGTTTGTACAGGGCGATTCAGGTTGAGCGGGACACGTTGCGCGGAACGTTGGAGGCCAATTTTTGTCGTGCCGCCCCCTGAATGCTCTCGAAATAAACAAACGCTGATTTCCTCAAAATTTCAGTCCTCCAGCTCGATTTCAAAGCGTCCCCCAAGAGTCGTTTCTTCTCTCGTAAGAAAAACCCGGGTTTTCATCAAATTGACGAATAAATTTTTTTCCCTGGCTAGTAATTTGCTGAAAAATCTGTAGCTATCAGAAATTTTTGGGGAAACGTGGTGCCTCATACACAACCTCATATATATTATTGAAGTTATTGACACGTGAAAATTGACTTTTGCACAGACTTTCGAGAACTGACGTTTCTGCTCACGAAAAAGCACCAGGAAGCGCGGTGGGAGCGTAGATTTTTTTAGAACTTCGAGTGATTACGTGCTTTTTCTTCCTATTCTTGTTCATTCTCCATCCAATTTCACTCACTATACTAAGTGTATAACTTATGTAAGTCAAATCCACGGAACCACTTGAAATTCTGCAAAATCCTCACTCCGCAACCACTTGTCTCGTGCTTTTTCACGCGCAGAAACGTCGATTCTCGAAAATCTATGCAAAAGTGAATTTCCATGTGACAATAGCTCTGCAATAAAATATGAGGTGGGTGAAGAACGAAGATTTCTTCTAAAAAGCACCACGTTTCCCCGATAATTTACTGATAGTTACAAATTGTCAGCGAACTGCTAACGAGGGAAAAAAAATTCATTCGTCATTTTGAGAAAAACTCGTTAAAAACGCTTCAAAATTGAGCCGGAGAGCTCGAATTTTGAGGAGATTTCAATTCATCTATTTCGAAGGCATTTAAGGGCCGGCAAGTAAAAAATTGCCTCCAACGGCCACTCACTCTAGCGTGGATACATTCGTCGAAAAATTCTGAAATGAAATGATCCTTTGCCGGTTCGTTGTGACGCATTGGCTCTTCCAGCTCAACGGATCTACGTAATGCTTCTAAAGCCGAAACGCGGGCGCGCCAGAGAGCCACTGCCTGAGAGGCCTCACCTCATTCGTATAGCTAATTGTAAGCGCTGTCCCTCTGCATTGAAGGTCTGCGTTCAGGCGTTTCGAATAATATATCGCATGTTTCAAGTTTTGGGGGAACGGGATGCTTATTAATTTTCTTGACTATCACATCAGCTCAAGTTTTATGACATATACTGTAGAGAGAAAATTTATCCCAAAATCATGTTTCGACCCAACTCAATAGAGGTCACGGGTAATAATCCGTGAACAAATTTCCGGTCGTACAAAAGGAAGATCAGCGGTCTTCTCCGGTATCTACAGGGGACAGAACCTCGGACAATTAGTTCCGAGTGACCTTCTTCTTCTTCTTATTATTATTCTTTTTCTCATACAGTTTCAACTCCCGAGACGGAGACAGAGGAGGCGGATGAGAAGGTGGCTAGTATAGAGTATCGATTAGATAAGACGAACGTCAAATATAGATAAAACCTCCGATAGCATCCCTCAGTTTATACATAAGTATAATGAATGCTCCCCACGTTTAGCCACCTCCGCCTCCTCCTCAAATAAATAATGACAACAAACGTGCTGCCTATTTATGTATACTATACGCAGGTATATATACTACTATATTCAAGCTGTTCGAGTTATACACGAATCGTGGAACATTCGTCAATGAAACTTGAAATTCCTTTGACTGATGGGATATTACTAACTATAAATGAGTGCGATCAGTAAGAGTCTGTAAATAGTATTTTTACACTTGATTCCCTTTTTTACATCAAAACGCGTATCGGGGATTCATGAAAAATTACCGTTTGTTTTGATTGATGTATACATTTCTATTTTTAATCATTTTTTATCTAGATAATCAAATTTCTGGTGTCATAAGGTTTTGATTATATACGTTTCAAACAAAATTCCAAATAAGAGAGGAAAAAAATCGGAAAATATCTCTCTCGTATGGAAAAAGGAGATGCCGCACGCACGCACGAACGAACGATATATATTACGGAGGAATTAACTGTTACCAAATCATCGTATCGTGAGTAATTAAACGTATTTCCAAGACACGGTAATGGACTAGAGAAGAATAGTTTGAAGATTGGAATGTGATTGAATTTCGTTGCTCGTGACTATTTGAATATGCAGTATACAGTATGCGCGTTCGTCTTACCGATGAATTTGAAACTTTATCAAAAGAGGCGGAAGCAGGAAATATAATACCTTGTACAAACACTCGACGGTCATGGAACTTTTCAAGCCCTAGTGCGTAACGTAAAAACTCGGTTTCTATGCATTAGCGCTTGAAAAACTCCATAAACGTCTCGTTTCCAACGAGAAGTAGTCGCGGAAAATAGGAAACGGGGCAGAGCGCATACGGAAATCTCTCAAAGGTCTCTCTTTTTGCGCACCCTTGCCACACGAATAACTATTACATTATAGTCTTTGGCTGGTATTAGAGTTACGAAACATTGTAAGCTCGCAGACCAAATTCATTCGTGACTATAGGAGATCGCGTGCGAATCTTTTCCAATCTTTCCAGCACATACTGGTACATGACAATTATATCACCGTGATGTACTTTGAGACGTCCAAACAACGCGACACGATCTAGACGACGATTATTGTCATTATCGTTATCATGTTACAGCAATCTCCGAGAACTTATTAATAGGAAAACAAAATATATATATTCAATACAGAAATACAGAAAAGGAAAGGAGGACAAAATCTGTATGAAACTCAGAATCTGACGAAATCTGAATCTGTACGTGTACATATCGAATTGTTTTCAAATTATCTAAAAGCGTGGAAATTAGCAAAGACGAAATAAAATACGCCAATATGCGTATATATCTATGTATACCGCCACATATGTAGGACAACGATACGGCCGAGCCCGCTGCACTCTTTCTTACTGGGAATAACCAGTTGCGGTATGAAAAATTGCGCAGGTGCCGAATTCCTGCTGCTTCTGGCCAGGACGTATTGCGGCGACGACTGCACCCCAACGACGAGTTTATTGTCGGCGTGTCCCCTCGCTACAGGACCAGCGGCGAGCCATTGTATTACATTATATTACATTATATTATATTATATCACGTATATGTATTCTGGAATCTAGCTCTTCAGCCCCCGTATTGTTACCGGGATAGAATTACACCACGATGACGAACGAACGACGAACAACCGCATCGTCTGACGGTATCTTACTGCCCGTATCGGTGACCACCTTGAATCAAAACCCTCGCTCGCCGCATGCAGCGGGGCTTGATACAAGGTGATATTTTCGTCCCTTGTTATTATATTCGAATCGCAATTCTCACGATCAGGGATACTGTGATTTACATCACACTTTCTACATTCTGTGATCTTGTACTACAACGGTAATAATAGGATCTCAGGAGGTTGCGAGCGATAAGACAAATGGTATTTATACCCAAGTTTGCATGATGAATTTTCTTCGCCGAATCAGGATAGTAACGATATTCGATAACGTATACAGTATGTATGCATGTACGTAATACATACGTATAGATGTAAAAAAAAGCGGCAGAACGATAACGGGGGAAAAAAGATAATGAAGAAAAGCAAAAACCGTCGGGATTTTTTAACCTAGAAGTGTGATAGATGATATGTATGCACGTGTGTCTAATTAATCGAACATATTTTATTCCAGCGCGGCGAGGAATCAGCTGGCGTCTATGACACAGTTATAGGTTACTCTTACAGGTAGATTGCGTTTCTAGATAATAAGCACGAGTTGCGATAACAATGCGATAAAGAATACTTCAGATATATATATATAGCGTGAGTACGAATTTACACAGAGCTTCGTTCTGCCGTGATTACGTACGTGGAACAGAATCAGAGCGCACAATTCACGGAAAAGAAATTTCAACCAGTACAATGTCGTGATACGTGTGTAATGAAGAGGCATAGCCGAAAGTCATATATGCCTGTGTGTTTTAATTTGATGTATATGTATATATACCTATATAGACGACCTCCATCTTGTCCCGTCGTCCGATTGCAGAACAGAGAAACGAAACGGGTATTATCGTCGCTGAAGGGTAGAGTAATCCGAAAGACAGGAAAGAAAAATAAAAGGAACAATACACACGCGCAACTTAACACTCTACACGAAACTTGCACTGGTTTTATTGTCGATGGAGACCCACGCTGAAAATAAAAGAGCAGAAAATCACCGCACTGAAAACGCGTGCACACACATGCTACACTCTGACGTTTGCTGGTACACAGTTTACTCAGGTTTGAAAGTAAGTTGGAATCAGCGGAGATCGCGTCGAACCTCACTGCACTTCACTTCACTTCAGTTCCGTTGACTTGGCCCGACTTCCTTACCGGTCAACAACGCGACAATAAATACCTGTATTACGCATTGTATCTACATTATCACATGTAGTTCAGTATAATACACTCCGATTCTTCACTCGCTTACAGGCATAATCACCGAGAGAGAGAGAGAAAGAGAGAGAGCGAGATGAAAGAAATTCACTGATACGAGCGTAGCCACGATACACCTGTGTCGAAATCTGCTTCTTCTGTAACTATATTCACATTATTGGTTATGCGCGTGTGTATTGACGAACTTCAGGATCGCAGAGTATCTACCTACGTGAACATAGGTTTAGGCATGTATGCAAGGACACCTCCCAGAATATTCTGGCGTCGATCTAAACACAATACCGCCGAGGCAGCAGTAAGTAGCAGCATACGTGGAGAAGTTTATAAGGATACCGTAGTCGTGTGTATAGTTCGCTCGCTCCCACGCCACTTGTTGATCGTCGTCGTCGTCGTCGTCGTCGTGGTCGTGGTCGTGGTCGCGTCGCCGACTGTCAACTCTTCTCGAGAGACAGTACGAGCGAACGAGAACGGTATTTCTTTCTTTGTTTGTTTTCTCTTTGCTTCGAGCCCTCGAAGATCGCAGCAGCGTAATACGGTGATAATTTATGGGATTTAGATCGCTTTATTCATTCGTTTCTTTCCGACTTCTTTTTCTTCGTTTGGTTTCCTCCGATTTTCGGGATATCTTATGTTTCATCCAATGATACTGGAGTCGCGATTATAACACGGCACGTCGATCGCAATTGATCGAAGTCAAACACGACACTCCTCACACGCGTTCACGCGGTCGTTGAGAATGAAAATAGTGAAAGATCTCGGTTTCTGACTCTTCGACACTGCCGGTCGCCATGAAAGCCGACGATCGCACGGGCGTCGGACGCCGAGTAACTAACTGTTCGTGCTTCGGCTCGCGAGAAGGATCAGACACTCGGGTTCTCGGGTAAAACTTCCAAGAGTTCGGCGAGTCCACGCTAGTCGAGTCGAGGAGTTTAGTGGCGCCGAGAATGCCGCCGAGCAGGCGTCGCTGCGCGGTTTGTTGATTGCGCGACCGTAACCGGCCGGTGGGACGAAGAGGTAAGCACAGTGGCTGCGGAGAATCACTGGATAATGCCCCCTCCGTATTATACATGCGACTCGCTCGCTCCGCTGACACAGAGGAGAGGCTCGTGCGGGTTTTATTGTTGTGTTTGTCGATCGGAAGGCGGCGGAAGTAGAGGGGATTCACGATCGTCTGTTCTAATGAGTGGAAGAAGATAATATCACCGAAAATTCGGATGCCCGTAACGTGTTCATACAGGTTTTGATCTCTATCGATTTTTGGGCAAGTTGTCGGTTTTTCTTTTCATCGTTTTCTTTTTATTATATTTGTCGTTGGCGCTGTTTATTCAACAGATCTTCTGAATTTCACTTCCGTACTATTTCACAAATAATACGATAACGAGAGATCGGGATCCGGCGATTGTTTTACCATCAGAATTACCCTCCGGAAAAAGCTCATCCTCTAGGAGTGTAGAGGTCTTCGTTGGTTTTCTTGCTTCGTGAATTTCCGAAATATCCTAATTTTCGAATAAAAATCATATAACACGTTACAATAGGTTTCGCAAAGTTGCGCTCTCCATTCTCTCGTAGCGTCTCGTTAGTTTTTGTCTGGTTGAAAATCGATCGCGCTTTGTAACGAGCGCGTTATGAGAGGGAAACACAGTCGTCTATGCATACATAGGTATATAGGTATACCTGTATACCAACTGCTGTATGTGTAGCACGGTGCAAATATTTGTGGTTGATGGTATCGTGGGCTAATGGATATCCTCGTACATACTTGCCACCAAAGGTTATCGATATACTTTCCAACGATCTACGGACGTATAGCTAGACATACGAATAGCATACACACGTATGTCTCACATGTATGTATATACATGTAGTATAACGAGGGTGAATAAGATTTTCGATCGCATACCGGCAGAAGGATTTACGTATTACAAACGTACAAAACCGAACTTCTCGATCCTATTTACAATCAAACTAGAACCCGAATCGTGTTTCATATCGCATCACGCACGATAATCCCCTAACGAGGCTGAAGTTTATAACGTATATAGGTATAAACGTAAAACCATAAAAACGACGGAAAAGAAGATCGGCTGAAATTACTCGTTGATGACAAATTATGACTTTCTGGGTCTTCTTTTATTCTTTCGCGATTTGAATTCGATGTCGCGGGAGAGATGGGTTTCGTTGCGCGGCAGTATCCTGCTTTCCTTCATCACGTATCTCGTAGGTATAAAGTATACCCGGAATAGTATTTCGGAATTGGTTTCTGCACGCGAATCTCCTTCCCCCGTATCGTACGCCAGGGGGAAGGAAATCACTCGTCGAATCGACACGACGTTGGGATCGTGGATCGATGCAAATCAACCCTGGCGAACAATATTACTCTGAAAAAACTGCGCAAAATGTTTCTACAAAACTCTGCTGCATGTATATTTTCAGAAATTCTCGGAGATATTCAACGAGAATTCTGAATATTTCGGCAAACTGTGGCTCGACAAGTATCCGGAATGTTTATCGAATTTCTCTGCACAAGTCTCTGCAAACAATTTTGCAGAATATCTTTGAAATTCCGCATTTTTCGCCCAAAAGTCGACCAAATATGCGAAACTTTTCTGGAGCAAATTTTTTACTTTATTTAGACATTGTCGGTCCAACTTCGACCGAAATGCTCTGCGTTACAGCTACGCCAACTTTATCTCGATCTCTGTGAATCACAGCAATGCTTCTGACGCAATCGTCGAAACTCTCCGCAAATCTCAACCGTTGCTTACAATTAGATATTGAGCGGCTAGCTTCAACTGAAATTCTCCGAATTTTTCGGCCAAATTTATCTCTGTTTGTCTGAATTTTCTTACGTAATTTCACAAATTTCTGAAAGCTACAACGGTTCTTCGAGGCAATTGCATATCGATTGTCTTCAACTGAAAGTATCTAATTTTCAACAAGTATTCAACTTTCCCTTGCCGAATAATACCGATTCCTTCTGTAAATGAATAGAATAGTTCGCAACTTTACCAATTCTTTTCCCATTGATGGGATGAAGTTCAGCATGTACAAATATGGCGCGTATTCAGCACCTTAACTTGTAATAAGAGGTGAACTGAATGGAGCCTATAGTGATCGATTCAATGAATCCCCTCGACCAATCTGAAGGCCGTTTCCAGTTCGCTCTTACATTAGTTAAAAGTTCATATTGAATACGAGTCATATAGAACTTGAAGCGACTGACATGAAAAATTTTGCAAAGTGCGGAGATATTCCGAAAAATTCTGCATTTTCAGTGCCAGAGAAGTCGACTTCAAAAATAATGTCTGGAGTCTTTCGGAGAAGCGAGGCGAATTGTATAGAGATATTCAAAAATTGTTGACCGCCAAAAACCGCAGAATATCTCTGCGAAACTCCACACGTACCTATTGCAAGATTTGCGATAAAATTTACCAGAGATTTTCAGAGAAATATTCTCGCCAGGGAATGCACATTGATTGGAATTGACGTGAATTGTAAAAATCATCTTGAATCAATATGAATTCACTTCGATCAACCGGATCAACACGAATTCAATTTAATCAACCGGAATTATCGAAAATTAACGGGGATTGGGCGGAATTGAGGAAAATAAATCGGGAATTAGCTGGGAATTACAGAAAATGAATTTATAGTTAATAAACGAAATCGACGGAAATTGATTGAAATTGAGCGGACGTACTGCGACAACGGAACGAAAATCGATTTCGTTTTAAGGTACGCGATTACATACTTGCATGTGAAAAAACCCCGTTTTTCCGAAATTATGTTTTCTGGTTGTTTATGCATAGTTATTCAGCAAACGACCAACTGCCACGCTTCTAGCTTTGTAGGTTACTCAATATAATTGCCCTGCGTGGATTCTAGCTAAGATACTCAAAAATTCAATTCAAAATTTCGTTCCGCAAGCGAAAAGAACACGGCCAAATTAATAAGTATTTTATGAAAAATGTGGTATCAAAAATAAGAAAAATGTTGGACTTTGGAATATCATCGGTAGAATCCATTCGTATGTATAACGATCAATTTTATTCGAATCACAGCCCGAGTATTTAAAAAAGCATACAAAATGGCGCGACAATCGTGCACAATTGACAAGACAAACTATATAAGAAATGAATGTGCAGTTAATCGAACTTTGAGTTACTTCACCCCTGCGGATTACTTTTTCCAGTTTCATAAAAACCGCGATCGTGATTTAACTTGAAATCATTAAAATTCGCGGACAAATATAATATATAGGGGAGAGAGAAAGGAATGAAAAAATCTCTCGTTAGTGCTGCAGCCGCCGCCGCTGATCTTGTCACGGTTACTGACTTTTTCGCATAAAACTAGATACTATATATAGGTATGCATCGACGTAGGTATTTGCTATAAAATTAATAATCTCGGCTGAGTTCTGGATAAATTATCGATATTATACACCTCTCATATTATTCTACAGTTATCGTTTTCACCCAACGGCTGCAGTATCAAATCCGCAGACTTGCCTATATACATAGGTATAGGTATATACATATATTGTCTATATATTCTTAATTTTCAATCCAGAAATACGATTCCGCGCGCGAGCGTAAAGAAAAAAAAAATTAATAACGAGAAGCAATAAATTAGATGAAAAGTGATTAGGAAGAGGAGAAAAATGAAAAGAAGGTATGAATAGGAAAAAAGTCTGATTGAAGAAACCGCGAAAAATAAATTCTACGTAAAACTGCAGTGGATATATGTGATAGGCATTTCGCAAATTGGGACACTCGAGAATCCCGGGGCAGATTTGATATTTGATGTTGAAATAAAGTATCAATCCATACAGCGTACCTACCCTGTATATTCGGAACGCGGAGATATGGATAAATGTACGGATATGTGTGCGATGAGTTATTAAACTGAAGAGGCCGATGCTGCAGCGAAGCGTCGACAGGTACCCACTTCTAGTACGTACCTAGGTCTAGTACTTACCTAACGACGCGATGAAGCTCTAGAATAATTCTACTTACAATTAGTATAGAAATATGAGATAGGGAATGCCTAGTGCCTACTAATGTAAGTGTTCAAGTTTAATTGGCATTGCAATTTTATTGCGTAAACTGCGAGGTGTGCGCACGCCTACGTGTAGACATTATATCCACGAACACTATATATTCAGTCTGCTCTAAACTGTATATGTATATACCTACTTGGATTTCGAGACCAGATCGGATTATCCCCTTCACCAATTTTCCGTGATAATTGCCAATGCGAATGCAAGCGTTTGCGTATGTACTAAACAGGCATGAATTTAACCAGAAATCGTGTTGGAATCAAGAAGTTTGAGAAACGATTCGGGCGGCTGTTCCTTTCAATTTCAGGTGTACAATTATAGTAACCCCCCGACTTCGAAGAACTTTCAAGAACTTCCAAAGACTTCCTCCGAATTCCAGAGAATTCCATAGAGTTCCAAAGACTTCCAAGAATTTTCAAAGAATTCTAGAGAATTCCAGAGGCTGCCACAGATTTTAAGTGATATCCAAGACTCCCGAGACTTCATCCGCATTCCAAAGACTTCCTAGTACTTCCAAGGTCTTCTAGACAATTCCAAAGATTTCTGAGACCAGCGTGCATAAGACTTCGAGAGTGAGTACGAGCGCTCGGAACAATTTTTCTCAATCCCTAATTCTTTTCCTTTTTCTTTCTCCATGATTCGTTTCACCGATCGTGAGCTTGTCGCAATGCGATATACGGTACTCAAAAATCCCCCGCAAAAATTGTCGATTCAACGTGTTTGGATATCAAACACTATCCATCGATTTTCCTTTCTCCTTTCTTTCCCGCTCCGCTCCAAGTTAATGTTGGTAACAGACTTTCATGCGGCTCGCACGCAGCATGTATTATTATAGTACAACAAGTGGATTAACTTTGTTAAACGTTCTTCAAACACGTAAGTATGTTATGCGCATAGTAGCACGTGTCGTTTATCAATTCTATACTATTATACGTAGATTACTGTGTTACACCGCGCATATACACATATCTATTTATAGGTACATACATGCATCTGTACCTACCAAACGCAATTCAATCTCGTTTATATAAAGTTAAACAAAATGGACTCTTGGTAACCTACAAGAAGCGGGGAATTTATTTTGTGGCGACGCGCGCGGTGTCTGAAACACTTTTAACAAGACGCGATGCGGCTTATATTGGTCCTAATATAATATACTCGTACGAGAATTGTTGGCCATACAAGATATATAGTTATTTAGTATGCACATATATACAGTACGACCAGAAGTCCATAACTAGTTCTATGACATACACCCGGCGTCTTGGATTGTGACCATTCGAGGTTACACGAAATTTGAAAGGACAGACGAATACGGTTGGCAAGCGTGGACACGTCGCGCGACGCGGTGTCGCTATTGGCTATCTCACCGAGAATTTCCACGTTTGCCAACCGTATTCGTCTTTCCTTTCAAATTTCGTGCAACCTCGAGTGGTCACAATCCAAGACGCTGACTGTACCTACTACCAGTGTGCTTATATTTACAGAATATTGGTTTAATTGATACAACGACGAATGAAACAGTGGCCAGTGATAATAAAAGTATCTCGATTATTATAACTATGCTATTGCAGCCTCCTTCTCGGTTTTTTTCTCATTCTTCTTCTTATTTTCTTTCTCGGTATATTCTATACGTGATTTCCCATACTATGCTCGAGAGTTTGAACGACCAGAGCCGCCCAGCACCTCCTCCTCCTCTTCCTCCTCCGCCTGTAGACGAGATCATATACAACAATCGTACGGAGGAGGTGCTTACTTTATTATTGTACATTCCGTACTAATGAAAGAAAAAGAAAGAGGAGCAGATAGTTTATGCGCGCTACTTCATCATAATACTTACAGTAACATATAGTATATACGACGCGGTCAAAGCCCTCGAGCTGGAATCATCCTCTCTTCGCTTCTCTTTTACACCTCTCCTCTCCACGTCTCTTTCTCTTTCGCTATGACCAGTACGTATTCAATTAACGTCTAACTTTTTCCAGCCTTTCACCGTATAATATATACTATACACGCGGATTCGTCTACATATTTGCCATGTAGGTGTATGTATACATATGATACACGGGCACGCGAATATTCGGACGCGCGGTGCACACGACGCGACGGTTAGCATTCGCATCCGACGATCATATACGAACGTATACAGCTCTCTCATCAATCAATTTTTCGTCTTTTTACCGTTTTCTCCATCGCCTCTTGCATTTCCGGAATATTGAAATATGTACTTCGTGCCTCAACGGGAATATAGTCTTGCCAAAAATATACGCAGGTATACATAAAAGATCGAATTATTTTTATTGTAGGTATGTACAGGGACGAGACTCGGTCATTTCCAATTATGACAAATCATTGATTTGTCCGTTTATATTTTTGCATCTATTTTAGCCATGAATCGTCACATATACATCTGCATGGACAGAATATTATAGTCATGCGCGCTTCCGACGATTCGATCCCGATCAAATATTAGAATTGCAGAAAATCCATATCGACGGCTGCGTAGAAAAACTGCCTATCTCGAGTTTGGCCGGTTATTCAACAATATCTCGAGATAGCCGCTTTTTCAAGCGAACTCGAAATAGCCCGTTATATTCGAGCCTAACTCGAGAAAGCCGGCTTCACTATGTATGTATGTACGTAGCCGTCAATATATAAGACGCCTATATGAATATGTAACATTAAAAATATAATTATATATGTGCTATTACACTACTCACGTCTCCAATGAGATGTCACAATATCCAAAGCTTGTTGATAGGTTAAATTTTTTGTAAACATATCAGCGTTCGCTTTTTGTACAACCAACAACTGTGCACTGCCCCTCGGAAGTACACACACCACTTTGATTTTAAGGGGCGCGGAGGGGGGGTAGAAAATTTGTCAAGATAGAAATAGTTTCCCGATTTCCAACAAAATTTGATCAGCTAGGTGTATGCGGCGACCACCGATTATTTATACATTGGTCAATCAATTTTTGTTTCAAGCAAGATATAAGTAGATCCACGCAGAGATTGGCACCTTTCATACGAGATATGGAGAATAGTTGTAGAATCCTTGCCTTTCACCGCAAGTTTTTAAAATTGAATTCTTTGGTAACTCGACGTGAGACTGATAAAATTGGAGCAACAGCTACAAGCCACGGATTCGTACATAGCCAATATTCGAGATAAGATTCTTGTCGCTCTCGATCACGCTATAGCTTACAGTCGTTGCAAGTTATGAAGTATATTGTTTAACTTGTATATATAACGCAATGTCCGCATGTCCCTCGCAGAACTCTCGGACCCCCCACCCTACCTAGATCTTCTATTTAATTTGATTGGAAGAATAATAAAAACTGTCCGTATATATATGTATCTACGTATATGTAGTAAATCTAGTTTATGTATCAGTACATTGGTATATATTCATGTACATACCTATATTCAGAGGTATGTGTATACTCATAGTATGTGCTTGTACGAATTCTCGACGTCCCTCGACGTGTCCCCCTCACTTCTTACATTTTTAACGAGATATGGGTTATCAGCCAGGTTCGAATGACTGTCGGAGATCCGCGCTACCGATGCAATTGGGTTTTCAATATAAACCTAGTTACGAGACTGAGATCTCTAGTGTGATTGTAGTGCGAGAAGATACTGCAGAATTTTATCTTTAGGCGATTCCAAGTTTGAATCTTGTCGATTAAGAAAAATCTGTATCTTTTCGGGATTTCGGTTATCCTTGGGAAAAATATATGAAAAATTGTGAGACGGTACATCGGCGGTAAAAAAATGTACGGTCGCACGTCGGTCGTCAAAAATAAAGACAAAAATTCCATCCGGGGATTCCTGAAATCGACAGGAGAACGAAGATCCTAAAAATTGCTTGAGAATGCATTTTCCGTACTTTTTTTTTTGTCTATTTTGCGTCAAAGCTGTATAAACTCCTCTCGAGGTTCGACTTTGTCGAATGAATATGTCCAGATATCTGGTTAACGGAAACATTCGTAGTTGATAATTACGCAACATTTTAACTGCAACTTTTCATGCGGATTGTTTGAAAAAGTGTTTTTTCCGGAGATACAGTATTTTAGATCTAGAAAAGAAAACCATTTCAGGTATGAAACATGTAATACCTAAATCGAGAGAAAATACGCTGCGGAGTTGTAAATTATTTATTATAGATAAACGGTAAATCGGTATATCTATATACTACGTAGTATATATTATAAATATATATAGAAAAACTCCTTCAATGTGCAAATAAATATCTTATGTGGTTATTGCGCCTCATATAATATAGATATACAGTATGTATGTATATTACATACATTTCGACCTAAATACTTCTGTGTAAGCTGAGTTCTAAACTACATAATCAGAAGAGCGAACGATCGTGAGCCATTCTTATAATTTTATAATAGGCATCGCAGTACTCAACAGTACGTATGTATATACAACGTATAACGTATATCTACCATATATACAGGGTGTCCGCGAACTATGGAAGAAAACTTCCTTTTCTTTTTGGAGAGGACGCCAAGGGGAGTGTTTATATCTTGGTACTCCGCCGTTGGAATCATTAGTCTATATTACCTCGAAATAGCACCTGCACTTAGGCAGCCAACCGCGCAGAGGCGGTCAGTGGGCTGTCGTAACACTTTTCCAGTTCAAGAATCATACGAGGTCATTCGCGGTCTGTGCCAACTATATCACCGTGATATGCTGCACTTCCGTCCAACAGTGTCGGTGGTGCATTTTGGAAAGAGCAAATGCGTCGATGCGATTTTCATTCTCTTTCAAAATACAACAATTCCCGATCACTGTAGAGCGACTTTTCAGTGAGCTGTATCTCTCACAGATGCCGAATCGCTCGCCACTATTTCTAGCTGCAGAGTAACAATTGCTATTGTAGACTAGGGCAATCATCCCTACTGCAGAAGACGCTCAGTTTGCGGACACCCCGTATACATTTTTGCTATAATCAATTTCTCAGACTGCAGAAAATGGCAAGATTCACTTGTTTGGATTGAAGATGAGTTTCGGTCTCCAATAATTTTTCAGTCTGAATGTTAGCAAAAACGACAGAAAAGAAGAGAAAAAATTAGGTCGAACTAGTTCTCTGTTTCTTTTTTTTTTCCACACAATTTTCGATGTATCTCATATTTATATTACTTACTGCTGTATACGTCCCGTCCCCGGTACATGTAAATATATAGGTATGTAAATATGACACAGTAGATAAGATTATTCTCACTTCTCGCAGCGTATAAAACGCTTACTTCAATATCAAGCGAAAGTCCCGCGTTCTAGGCACTATTAGTGCGGGTCTGAAAGCCCGAAGGGTGTGTGGCACAAGGTGTAGTATGTATGCTCTGAAAAATGCGGGTTATTTACTTACAAATGTCGTCATCCATCGCGGATGAAAAAGTCCCCTTTTTTCCCCTGCGGCCTGTGGACAGCCGTTATCGAACGCACGACGAGATTCTTACCACACGATCTCTTTTATTTTTCACTTTTTCGTGAAAACATAGAACTAAAGTATGAAATGAGGTAAAAAAAAAAAAAAAAAAAAACAAAAAAAAAATACTATATCGTAGAATTAAAAATCTTTCGTAACGCGCGAATATATACCTGCATTATACATTATACAAACATAGCTGAAATTAATTATATAGTCATGCAGAATTTGAACAGCGATCAGGCTCTGAATTAATGTTGTTATTTAACATCTATGTGGCGAATGTATAATGATCGATAGTATTCATTGTGACGATCATTATTATAATATGACGAACATTCGCATGCGTAAAGGTATACGCATTTGCTATACGTATAACATCCACTGCAGCACGTGATATATAGATTATAACAGATTCTATGCAACTAGATTTTCGCATTATGGAGGATGAAGTAACGGTTTTTGGTATGAAAAAATCTCCCTCGCAGTTGGAGCCTTGGAGTGGAGGAGGGGGGGATATCTACCATCCAACATCTAGGATAGTTGGGAAGTTCTATTTTTCGTTTTTAAACCGTTTCCCCTTCCCCATCCCGTTTATCCACGACTGCGGGACCGTCTGCTCGCTCTCCTACTCTTTTAAGTAGGTAGGTAGTACGTACGTGCATACCTACCACTCAGAATACTAATCTCGCGAAACTTTCTCGCGGTATTTTTCTCTCATTTTCTCCGCTTTATTGCATCGTATAATTATGCACATTAGGTATACACGTCCACTTGCAATCCGATCCTCACCTAGCGTACGGTAAAGAAAAACTCGAGGGGGCTATTGCACCTGCTGAAATCGCGAACCTGCACTTTGTGAAAGATGACTCCGGAGTCGATATGGAAATCGCTTGACATCGCGGCGTCAAATTGAAGCCAATGAAATTGACGTAGGATTTTATGTGCCGGAGTCGTTTGAAATCACCAGAAGTGATGCAAATTCTGGTTTCGTTCGCGTGAAAATAAATGGAAGATGTGCATAGGGATCTCAATATCGCATGTACGATCACTTGGAATCGGTTGAAATCGCTCATCGCATAACGGGATATGAAGCACGCGTGAAAACCCGCGTTGTTACACACTGTTTAATTCCCCTTCCGGTTTCATTTCCTTTCGAGGGGTGATCGGTGATCAACAATCGTTAACAATCGAGGTAACAATAGTATTTAAAAGGTGCAACACCCCCGCGATCCGCATGTATCAAGCCCCTCCGAAAAACCGGTAAATTAAATTTACTTTTCATAGAAAATCCACTCACATTTTTTCTTTTGAGTTGGTCTTTTTTGAACATTTGCTTTACTCACGTAATACGACACATTTTTGTACATTTACTTGAAACGGTGGGAAATTTGTCTTGTATCAAACAAAACACGCTTGAATCAACACGCAAATTTGAGCGGATTCTGGAAGAACTCGGTTTCAGTAATTTATTTCAGTTAAAAACCGGATAAAAGTAGAAAATAGGTGAAAACAGAAGAATTACCGAGGTCTTCCGTTTTTTTGATAACCAATTACGAGTATGATATCTTTCCTTTGCGAAAAATATATGTTATACCAACGTCATAGAGTGTATTGCTATACTATTTTACCACGATCGCCGCAAATTGTCGTGAAAAAATAATACGCCTATATAAAAGCGAACGGTTTTATGAAAGAGCTGGTGTTTTTCACGAAGACTAATTATGAGGTGCTTGTCGTTGATGTGATATTTTAGTGTGCGAAAACTCGGAAATACAATCTTATAGAAATATTCGACATGAAAACCGTTTCTCGGGGCATGTACCCACGATTTTCGTTAAATTCAGAACCCCAATAAACGGAAGTAGATTGGCCAATCCGAATTTGATTCTTCGTGATTTCGGATTAAAATAAACTTGAAATGGAATGAAATTTTACTAAATTTCGAATTATTTATCATTCTGATTGATCAAACTAATCGTTGAAAATCAAATTCATCGATGCATTTTCAATGCAGACTAAAAATTCTCACGCAGACAAAAAACATAAGGCGTAAGGAACAAATTATTGAATAGGAGAAAACGGAATGATTTTGAATCAAGATTTTTTTTTCAGGGTATTTAACCACAATTCTCACAAAATTCTTCCGTTGGATTACGAATATTTTCGTATACAAGCGGTTGGTAGGGAGATAAACCGCAATTTAATTACAAAAATGCGCAGAGTAGGTAATTAAAAAATTAAATTTCACGAGTGAACGTCGAGTGCCGTGAAACGTTTAGGAACAATAACTGTTATACGCCTGATGTGATTGGGAAAATTTCTCCTCGTGTTTAAATTTTTAAGTATTTCCGAATGGCATGTACATAAATATGAATATAATATCTATCGTCCGCGAGCGCGTGTAGATCGAAGCTTTGGATCAATTGATTATCACATAATACACGTCCAAATACCTATATCAAATTATGAAATAAATGTGCGAAGATGAACTCAAAAATTGTGAAAGTAGCGCGAATTATGAATGAAATAAATTTGAAACCCGGACCACATGCGACGCCGAATATCGCGAAACTGCCAACTACCGTAGGCGTTGGAATGCCATGCGTGTTGGCAGTATGAAGGCGCCGTCGCAGTAAAGAGTCCTACTTGCGAACGCGAAGGCAGCGTCGACGTAGGACGTACATAGATAGAACGTAGGTTAAAGCATACCTAATACCTATACAGGCTAGTGGTTAATATTTTACAGAGTTTACCCCTGTATCCCACCACTCCAACCCACATCTCGATTCTCCCTGGACTACAGTAAAAAATATACAGTTATTGGAACGTTTCAGAAAATTGCTTTTCCCTTTCTCTCTGCTCCAGCGACCGTAATACCTTACACAAGACGTAGGAACGTAAAGACGTTATGCGCATAAAAGAAAACGGAATGAGAGAAGGAAAAAAGAAAGGAGAGATGGTTAGAAGAGCTATGACTCGAAAGGGAGGCTTGAAATATTGAGCTCGAATTAAACAATAACACTCCATCTCGTAACGTCTATAAATCAATTTTCAAAAATGAAAAAATGTAGCAAATATCTCATCGTACCAGATACACATTTTGTATCGCTTGAACGAAGTACATTCGTCGCAGATAATAGATACATTTTCATTTCCATTTCTTCCAATATAAATGTAATCTGCTCTCATTTGAATATCAATTTCAATTAGCTGACATTCCTCGGTTTTTCTCTCTATTTCCCATAATTATCCATAGGATTTCATTACCATTTCAAACAATTTGTGATTATTTTCTGGGGTGTAAATAGCCTCTCGTTGTATAGAATTCATGATGAATCAAATTTCAATATTTCAGTCCGGCTTGACGAATTTTCGATCATTTATTATTCAATTCTGAAACTCGTATCATTCGCACGTATGAGTTGTGAATTAATGAAACTATAATCAATCCGTACCTACAGCAAGTTATATTCATCATGAAATACGATACACTTAATTATTATGAGTCATTATCATTATCATTTAATACGGCATGAATAATTATTAAATATTCACACTATGAAGTTGACCCACAGGTTAGTTAATATATTGAATAAACATTCTGATAAATATTGACTGGTTTTATTGCCGAATTTTATTCCGTTTATTCCATCTAAATGTACAATAAGTAGATAGAACGAAATTGTATTAACAAACCCATCTCAAACAATTGCGTTGCGTCAGACACAGCTCCAATTAGAACCGGAAATTCAATATATGTCTAGAACCTAGCCAGAGCTCGGTTTGTCACGCGTGAAAATTAAATCCAATTTCAGCTGATCACCTGATGACAGCATGAATATATTAATAATCATGTTTCATTAGATGAAATGGAAGCATTCAAACCGATCACGACGGTGATGCAATGCCGAAGGCATCCGCGACCGGATCAGAACAACCCCTCCTGAGACATCCAGTCTGTTCCCGTTATTGCTGTTTGGTTTCTTCAGCTTTTTTTACCCATCGCAAGAATTATCCACCGATCGCTACATTCAAAATGCGTGTGTAATCAAGCGAATTCCACGATTTATTTCATTTCCAAAAGAGAATTTTGTAACACTAAGGTAAGACTGCCGGACAGTGGCATTAACCCTCGACCTCGTTTACTGATATTAGCACGTCTTTACACCATTTAACGGTGAATTGCATGTATCAAGCAATGAGTTATGTTTGAATTATCAAATTGGGCCGAATCCTAGCAATACTGCAATGCTAGGCCAACCCGCGGCAGAGCCGGAGCAAGCCCCAGACACCCCGCCAAATGTCAAAAATCAGTTTAATATTCTGGCTCCGCAATGCGGAGCGTATCAGATATTAAGCTGATAAGAACAGATACTACACTTTGATCTTAGCCATAGGCCGAGAAGCGATACTAGAGATTGACAAATCACGGGGGTTATCCTACAATTGGATCAATTTTAATCGCGAGAAAATTTCCCCCGGCTCGTTGCCACTCCGAGCCGTCTAGCGGCGACCGGACGCACCGCAGAACGCTCGACGGTTATGGTTACAAGTACAGACTATAACTACGTCCTCGTCGCCTTCCATCGGTTATTTCACAAAGAATTATTGTGAAAACTTAACAATCTTTTGGTCCACTTCAAATAAATTGAATTATTTATTCGAAGCTCTGTAATGTTTCATCCGATGAGGTTATGTGATGCCTGTACCTATGTATGATCTACTGTACTTTTGTAAATTGTATATACAGGCACAAGCTTGCGGCGGACAATTTTGGCAAATGTATTAAATATAGCTATGCATTAGAACAAACGGGAATCGTCGGCTAGTTGTTCCACGTTTTATTGTATTTTCAGCGGTTTCACATACCCTCGAGTCGAGACGAGACGACCAGTCGAGCTGCGGTTAGTGTTTATGGGCCACTATGAGGGAGTGGAGTTATCACGCAGAGACGAAGAAGCTCCCAAGAAATGAATCTCCGGGATAAAAGATTGTCGTACTTTGATATACGTCTATTTTTAAATTCGATTCTCTGTGGCTGACGGATACATACCTATATGTGTATTATACTGCATACCTATAATTAATAATAATTACGTATACATACCTTTGGTCATGGAGATTTGAGTATCGACAGGCACATGTTCGATTGGTTCTTCGTTGACTTTTACAACCCATCTAATTCTTCGTAGCATATTGATGTTCTCCATCTGAGAATCCAATTTATTCATTCAACGTTGTGATCCTGTAATTATATCATATTTAGTTCGATTGAGTATACCCGTGATAATATAAATGAACAAATTGAAACGCGCAAAAGAAAAAAATGGAATTTTTGTTTCACTCTCAAAAGAAATATGTATTCATGCACTTCCTTGCAATTATTTTTCGCGAAATTAACGTGAACCACTTTATTTTTTACTAACTCAATTCGAATACTGATGTATAATTTGAAATCCTCGCAATTTTACGGATAAAATTATACATAACTGTGATAGCGCGATGCAGTAGGATGTTATTGAGAAATTATTATTTCACTTATGTACATCATTGACAAGTCATAGTGGTGGCGTGATGTCATTATATATTTATACAAATAAAACGTTCCATAATATGCGCGGCGAACGGTAAACGAGCTAAAGCAGTATGATTTGAATGCTACGAACTCGCGGCAGTACCGGTCGTAATTGGAATTCGAATCGTCGCGAGAGAATCTAATCTGCATAATCTTCTATCGGAACTCTTGCAGACTGCAGAGATTATAGTAGGCATACAGGCCTTTTGTATTATTCGTCAACTCGAACTAATTGCAGATATTCTTCACATTTTGATCAGTGATTACCTGAATCCTGTACCCATTATATCTAAGTAAACCATAAAAATCTCACAATTAAATGATACCACAAATGAACGTACTGAAGAATCAATGACAGATTTCCGTAATTACTATCTACTACGGTTTCAGTAATTTTGATAATACGACAATCAAAATGTTGTGCATTGCTATTTTCCCTTGCGCTATAATCATTAAATATCAACATAATTGACGGTTTTTCTTTTGTCAGTTTTCTAATCCGGAAGAAAAATTTGGTATATTCATAATTTTCCCTTGGTATATGTATTAGAATTATTTTTGCTTACGGGAATTTCTCTCGTCTGTGGGTCATTCGCGATTGCCAATCAGCGGTCACTTACTTACGCGAACATTAATGTAATATTATGAAAGATAATGTGTATAGTGTATAGGTATGGTAGAAAATAATTCACCTTCGAAGTATATAACTATATAGCTACATATGTAACGCACACACATGCACACTCTGCGTTGAGTTTTGCGATAAAATAAAAGGACACAGATTTGACCCACAAGCCAACAAGTCTTGACGAATCTGATTACAGTATAATTTATAGAATTATCACCGCACGCGGGCATGAGCGTATTATAAATTCCATGAATATATTATATTGGAGAATATTATTGTAATAACTTAATTTATTCATTCGATTTTTATAAACACTGCGCGTAGTGCTACAATATTATTTTCTTCTCGTGTGCCTCGTGGAAGAGAAAAAACTAAAACAGTGTTTTCACAAAATCAAGAATCAAGATGATTATTCAAGTTAAATTTGAGAATTTAAGATATTTTAATAACATCACGTATGAAAACGAATATAAAAAACTATAAAATTATCATTGTAAGTATAACGGACGTTACCGCGATTCTTATTCCCACGTTATTGGTATCACAATTTTTCCACAATCTAAGGTAACTGCAGACGATGGGAAATGCAAAACTTCCTTAATTAATATAATCAATTGTACGCGTATACCTATGTATGTTTGTATATAGGAGTTGAATTCACGGTTTTGTGTACAGATCAACATACGCGAGCTATAACATTCGGCTGTATACTGTCAGCAATGTTATAACTGAGATGCAAACACACAGTCAACGTTCTTGGGTGTCAGACCGCCTACACGTATACCTATATTACCGACATACCTATATACATATACTTATCACTCATATCTGCGATCGTATTCACACGATTTGAGAGCCGATCGAGTCTACCAGGAATGGGTAACATTTGAAATGGTTTCATTCAAATAGATACTTGAAATGAAAATGCCATGGTCAATTTTCCATTTCAAATGCTTTCGTGAATACCATTCTTCGTTTCGAGCACATTCCATACAGCCTCTTCTATTCACCATCTTGCATATAGGTTTGAAATAGCATTTCACCCAAGGATTCTATTTCAAACAGATATTCAGAATGGAAAATTACACTTTCCGTATTTTAAATGCCTTCCGAAAACCATTTTTCATTGCAGAATCCTAATACATGTCTTGAAACATTTTCCATCTACCATTTCAACTAGATTTCTGAAGGCTGCATTTCATCCTGCCCGGAAAACTACCAATCGATATACACCACAGAGCAGATAAATCGAATTCCGGACAAACAAGAACAATAAATTTGAAAGAAGTCGTATTGTATAATTATATTACGCGCATCGCACTTATACATATTTTACACAATCCAACAATTTTTGTTATCTAAATTATACGCTACTGAAAATCATATTTGTTAGGATATTTACAACGAGTTCCACACTGTATACCTATAATTATTATCGCAAGTTCGAAGTTTATTAGTATCATAACTATAATATACTTAAGTATGATAACTGCGATATTAGAGAATACACATATAACTGATCACATTATACACATGCATGCCTATGAAGATATCTGCAATTATTCATTATGTGTATTTGTGTGCGGACATGAAGATCTATAATTAAAAATGTAATGGTATATATTCGATATCACGTTTACTGTGTTAATATGTAGTAATTGTATATACATGCATAATTAAATACACTATAGCGAAACGGAAGATTTGAGTTGAGCAATATACCTATAATTTAAGAGTTGCGATTTATACAAAGAGACTTTCAAATCCATGTGTGAATATACCTGATACTGAGCACTGCTTCGTGTGTAGAGCGTTTTAGAAAATAGAGAGCATTATGATCGTACAACATAATTTTACATACCTCATTGCAAGAATTACGCATTCCGTGTCATCGCACTTTCGAGTTATGCTATCACTATAATGTGCCGATTGCGAGTATACAGTTACAATTAGCAAATTGGTTCGAGAATTCTTTTTGGCATGACGAATTTGCACTATACTACATATCTACATCTACCTATATCACGGATCCCACGCACAATAATAGACTCTAACTTACGTCTTATAGGTATAATAGAAGTTTCGTTTCATCGTTACGCCACGCGTGAATTAATTACATAGAATATATTATACACATGGTATGTTGACATGTATCCTCAAATGTGGGCATACCCATGTATATGGTTTCCAACACGAGAAACCATCATATGCATACGATGTATACCTTACTATACCTATATAAGGTGTAAGCTTCGTTCGTGTTTGCTACTCAATTGTTGCACTAGGGCTGGAAATTTGAAATTTTATTGGTAGCATAATTTTATCGTGCTGCTATGAAACTTAAACTCTCCGAGACTATACAATTGAACAAATTCAACTAGTAGATGCAATTTACCGGATACAATTCAAGATAATTGATTACTTCGCGTGGAAATCTAGACAAATTATTCCATTGTTAATACTAATTTGGTATTTACCGAACACATCTAGAATACGGATTGATTATGCACGTGTGCTTTTTATTGAATTTGGAAGATACATACGTATATAAAAACTCGCAAGTTCTGCGCGCCTGAAAGTAGGCAATCGAAATATGTATATTGGTTGCAAACTTTGTCAACTAGATCGCGCCACACTCGACATAACCAGGACACCATGAATATGGTTGAGCACCACTGAGAAGTTGAATGCATCGGGGTTCGCGGTATATGTAGGTTATTCCGGATTTTGACGTTTCATTATATCACATACAAGTATATACATAATTATAAAAGTAAGATAAGAAATAAAAAAATAACAATGTATTTGATGTACTATCTTAACGAGAAGAGAGAACGCGTTTACACGCTGAAGGTGAGAATAGACGATTTAATCCTGAAGAAGTTTCATGGTTATACCCACGTGGGCCGTGAGAATTCTTCAAGTGAAAACCTCTTTCTGTTCAATATTTGGATCCATCCATTATTAGCTTTTTCCGAAAATATTGATAATCAATAATATTCGTCGGTTGAATTACGTTAGATAAATTAAAACCGCTCATAAATTCCTTTATTGACAAATCGAACGTAAGCTTCGTAACCTAACCTCAAATAAATACGACTCATTTGTTTTTCTCTTCTCTTTTGTTTACAGAAAGTCGATCCGAACGGTCGACCGACGTTATCGGCACATCCTGGTGAGCTATTCAAATTTTACCTAATCCTAAATTTTGGAATGTTTATTCATCATTTTGAAATTTTTAGCTCGATTTTCTCCCGAAGACAAATACTCGAAGGAACGCATAACGATCAAAAGACGCTTCGGGCTGCTTTTAACGCAACAGCCAATGCCTACCTACTAGCTACATTTTTATTTAAATTTAATTCAATGTTACTCTTTTGTTTTTCCTAATTTGGAGACCGAAATAAATTGGAAAAAAATACTTTGTGATTGTACCTATATTGATTTACTTGTCGACTGTAAAAAATCGATCCATATGAATAATAACGCTCGATAATAAATTTTTTTGAAATAATTTTGTTACGTAGAAGATATGGAGTAAAGGCTACAAATTGGAGCCTCGTGAAAATCCTTTTTTTCCAATAATTTTTATCTGGGGGTATTGCAGGGATTGAAATAATAAAAGGGACTAGTTCTCTTATTGAATATTCAGACCTTAATTGATAAAGTCGGCGCAACAGATTACCTATTCATCTGTATGTCTGGATGACGATAAAGATTTACAGAATTAGAATGAAAAAATCCAATAACAGAACCGAATAATGATAATAATACATCTATTCATCGAGTATATACACCGAACCTACTATATACATGTATAGAAGAATAATTGTATATGATGTATAACATTAAATTAATCGAACGTTACAAACATTTCACATAACAGTAGATATTACATTTTCAGCCGAAAGCAATTCATGGCAAACTTGCTGATAGCTTTTTACTTGGGGGGTCCAGGCCGTTATTTTTTATGTATAATTATGAATTAACTCACCATTAGGTACCCTCCTCCTGGTGAAAATGAATTACAAAAAACTACGAAATATACGAAATTCTATGAAAAATTTGCAGAAATCTGTGATTTTTTTAGGGAATTCCGAACAATTTGTATTTCTTTGAAATCTTTCGTAATTTATTGTTATTGATTTCCACCAGGATGCCAAAGGATATTTCCTCAATTTATCAATTTAATCCCGGCAGCTTATTTTATCCAGAATACTTTCCTCCCTTAGATTTTATCGACTCTGCACTTCTTGCTCTTGAAAACATTAATGAAAATATGCTCAATAAAGTGAGAAAAATTCCTTTCCCAAATTGTTTTTCCTTCGAGAATAATTTGTTAGATGATATTTATAAATTCATATTTTTATTACAGAGTTTGAAATTGACATTATTATATTCACAATTTACGAAGAAGTGGCAACGATAGATATATTTGTTAAATTATTTCTCCTAATCTTGATCTCTTCTTCTTTTTATTTGGACCAGAATTACCTCACTTTGCAACAAAAATACAGAAGAGTACATAGGTTTTCTTTCGGTCAATTTCAACCCCCTGAAATATTTCTGGCCGAATATATTTTTTCTAAAAATATTCTATTAATCAATCTGTTTTATTTTTCTATTTTCTATTTGAAAGAGAGCGGATATAAGTTATAAGATAATATTTTGCTCCTATTTCATCCAAACTTCCCGAACAACTGTTCTTAGCTAATACATAAATGATCATCAGTTTTTTTTATTTTTTATTTTACAATAATATACATCATGGAATTTCCGTACCCCCATATTATAATGAATATTATTCCAGTATGGACAAGAGATACGCTTAATTTTATTTGAAGTTTTTGTAATTATTTTTTCCATTTCCTCTTTCTTTCTCCCTGGTCTCAAATTATTCGATTTATTGTTACTGCCTATAATCTAATCTCCGAATCAATTCGAATATTTTGTTATTCGTTATAGACTATCTGAACTCTTCATTTGGTGTTCTTTTCCCTTTATTCTTTCTGAAGTTATTAAAAAAAAAAAAAACAATTAAAAAAAAAAAAAAAAAAAAAAACCAAACACACTTTTTCTAATATTATGAGAAACGTATTAAGAAAATTGGCAACTTAAGAGTAATTTTTTTCTCTATTACAGGTATAACTATAAAAATTGTAAAATAATTTCGTACCATTCACAATCGAAAGTTAAGAAATCCCCAACTATTGAAATATGGAAATAATATCAGTTGTCGAGTATTCATTTCCTGTTTTGTTTATTCATTTTCTTCAACATTATATCAAAAATTAGAAATATTATGTACAATAGGAGCTGTTCTTTTAATATAGTATTTATACCTAGAAAATAATATTCGTACGCTCGTGAGGTACATGGCAACGTTATCTTCTCTTTCTTTTCTCATTCTTTCGGTATAACATAATCAACGTACTGTGACCCACCGTTATCAACTCATCAACGCTCGCTTTAGTTATCGATAATAATCATACATAATTATCATTATTATATCTATTAGTTTGTTCACCTTACTACACATCATTTTCTCGTGATATAATCATAATATTCTTTACCTCCTTAGCACAGATAGGATCATCAGCATTATTATCATTATTATAATCAATACGGATAATTTGATCATCAGTCACTGTAATTATTATTATTATTTTTTTTTAACTCGAAATAAGTTTGAAATCCAAGTGAACAACAATTTGCCATTAATTTCATAATTTGTTCCAAATATTACAGGTCGATTATATATAGTTTCTCATAGTATCTAAAGTTCTTATTGGTTTTCTTTACATTCATTCTTTCTGAAAAATGAACAAATTTAGAATAGATGTTATCGCAAACGTTTTTCTTCTAAGGCCAAACTTTCTTTTTTATCACCTGTATATTTTATATTACAGAATTTCACTAGAATTCACCGCAAGAATATACAAATCATCAATTGTTTGTAAGATACAATCATGAAGATAGAATCTTTTATTTCTGTTCAATACCTTTCTTTATTTTCCAATTCAAAGTTTAAACAGCGAAAATTATATGAATTTAGCGTCACAATTGTAAGTACGGTCCATTGAATTCGGTTCAATAAGTTACAATTACGGAGTAATATACAACCTGCAATTTTTATATGCCATCTTGGTATGATGATAATAAATTTGTAAATATTAAGTACTTTCATGATCAGTTCAAAATCCACCTGGTTTTCGATAAACTATCTAAAAGTGATAACATGGGTTTCAAATATCAAATCCAATTTCTTCAAAACAGAAGGTGATTAATTTTATTAGGCAGAAAAATAGAGAAAGACGAGGAAAACAAATGTCTAGCAATTTCTACAAGTGATATTTCTTATCCCGTAGTATGATAATTTCATATATTCAATTTATCTATACTAATTGCTTAATCCTGTGAGTGATGATTTGAAATCGTTCAAGATCTAATGCATAGCGTGGGTAAAAAAAGTTCGCATACGCAAAAATCTCCTTGTATATTCACGTAAATAAAAAAAAAACTGACCAGATTCAATCCGCTGGATGCGTGAGAAACGTGTCTAATAACGTAATGGCGTAGGTAATGAGGAACGTGAGTTAATTATGTTCTCCAACTTTTGCCTAGAAATTGAACAGGAGAAATATGAAAAAAATTCATACTTTAGTCCAATTTCCTTTTCTATAGAAAATAGAGTTAAGAAGTCTCTCACGATATCAGAATTCAAAATCTCACCATTTCTCTGGTTTCAGAAGAGATGAGCTCTCATGTTACCTCGATCGAGCCCAATCATTGAATTAAGTGGTTTCTAACGGCGCTGCTGGTAGAACATGAACTTGCTGGGCTTTGCTAGCGTTATAAACTTGCCCCGGACTAAACGGTTCGAGACGCGGTCCACCGGCGACTTCGGTCTTCCGAGACATGTCTAAATAACAACAACCCAAAGAAAAAAATGGAAGAATATAAGAATCTAGTTACATGAATAAAAGTTCTTTGTAAAAGAGAAAATGTGGAAGAAGTCTTCTTACCGCTCTTGAGCTCTGCTGCAGGTATGTATCGAGATAATCTAACAACAGGTAGGGGGAGATAGCCGCTGGTCAGAGGCATAACGTCTAAAGTAACACTTTGCTTTTCGAGAGTTTCTAAAGAAACAACGCCAGCAGTGCGGCCGCAAACGGCCCACATTGTTTGATCGGCTAAAACTTCGTACATTAATTGAGGAGTTGGAGTCTGTGAGGGACTATTTACCATTCTAGTAACGGTCAAACAAAGATGGCACATGCTACCAGCTCGACAGAACTCTCCACCGCCTCCACTGGCCTCGACTTTTGAAGAAACTACAAAGAGAGTCTACAAAATGAAATTTTTAAGTAGATTTAAATAAAGATTGATGCAAATTGATTGGAGGAATTGTGTTTATACTTACCACGTAATCAACAACGTCAAAGTTACACCTATAAACTTCTCCTCTATCTTCAATTTTCTCTAATTTATGTATGTGCAATGGATCATCGTCGGCATTTGGTTCTTCTGGTTCATCCACAGCATTAATTTGAACATATCTCATGATGAAATCAGTCTTAATAGGCCCTGTGAATTTCTCATCTTTGCCAATTTCTAGTTCCCACATAAATGAAACGTTCATTCCATTTTCGATGACCAATCTCTGTCCTGCTACTGGATTCAAATTCTTGAAATTAACATCTGCTGACGTGTTGCTCGTTAGTTTTGGATCTATTAGTTCTAGGCGCTGAGATGTTAGGCCTGTTACTATTATCTGAAGAAACTTTCTGCGCTTCGCAGTGTGCAATTTATAAGATGACATTAACGGCGGACCGAAATTCAGAGGCACTATTTCCTCTGTACCCCAAGGACAGTGCACACTCAACTGAAAAGTAAAAGGATATGTTACATTTTATCCAATTATTAATTGGGGTTGAAGTTACGACAATCACCTTATGCTCTATCGTTGAAGAATCTTTCTTCGGAGGAAGTTCGGCGAGAACTTTCAATACCAAAGTAGTATTTTGGAATGGTTCACAAGGCGGTAGCGCCATGTCTAATTCCCTGACCATAATTTTGCCATTCTCGACTCCCTGTAGCATCAAACCTCTCGAAGTACGTAATTTTATTTTAGCATCTTGAGTAATTTTAACACTTCCGCTAGAAATGACTAATTCAATTTCCTGCGGGAGTCCGGCGAGCAAGTCTCTGGTACATTGTAAAAATATTATTGGTTGTGTTTTAGCAACTTCATAAGACAAGCGTGGGTTCAAAATCGGTGATAAAAATTCTAATTTATCTTCAACCACGAGAGATAGCTGGCCAACTTTATAAACACCAGGTTGATCCACTCGCCTAGTTAGAACAAAAGTGTTCTCACCAGGCTTAACATTGAACGATTCACAAGATAATCCCTTGCTAAAATCACCCTTAACGTTTATAGAAGGTTTTCTGTGCTTCGCACTATCCGATCTTTTAATTATTGGCTTTAAATTTTTGTTCACGACGCTAGCAACACATAGACTTTTATCTTGCTTATATTCGAGGCATGAGTAGGTTGGTAAACGAGCCAAACATGGGTCAGGAGGTTTCATATCTTCAATCGTACACCTCGATAATCTGCAAATAACAGAAAATATCACACAATCAAAGTCTAAAAGATTTAAAAAAAGCACAGAAGACCATCTCTGCTTACAATTCGAGTCGGGTTTCGAGTAGAATTTTTGGTCCTTTTCTTTTATTAATTGGCACTGGAGGTTTTTTGAATTCCTCTACAGATATAGAAGCTCTGTTGCACCTGATTTCTCTCGGTAAAAAGCTTTCGAACCGTATTTCTATGCTCACTACGCAATCCTGTATAACTTTGTCCGTGACATTAACTTCCATGCTAAGTATTTGGAAGGAATCACCAAGATCTGTTATCAGCGGTTGAGGAGCACTCAGCATTTTAGTATAAGCCAACATCTCCTCGAAGTACGTATTCTTGACAGTAACATGCAAAAATTTGGAACTCGCTATAGCTGCGCAGATTTTAGCGTATCTTTCAACGTCGTCCATTCTTCTATAACATTGCGCCAACTCCAACTGAGTTTGTGCAGCTAATTCAAGCCATCCCTCGTCGTTGTAGGTTTTCAAAGCATCTGACAGAAATGCTACAGCTTTTTGATGCTCTCCCAACTCGCTGTAGAATCTGGCTAATTCTTTACCGATTAATCTTGCGGACCGGATTCTACCAACGTGTTTATAAGTTCCCATTGCCAACTCTGCGTGCTCTAAATACTGTTTTTTGAATGCCTCCTTCGAGGATAAAGCTTCTTTCAATTTGTCAGTTGGTGTAGGTTTTCCTTCAGCTTGTGGCTCCGAATCTCCCATTCCAGCGATTAGGTAGACAATTGTATGCAGCTGCTCGCTTGTCGGCTCATTTCCCGGCATCAGACCACAGAGTTTTCCAAGATCTCCTAGCTGACGAAACAAAACAAAATAATTGAAAAGATTCAGTGGTTTATTCCACCAGGAGTTTTCGATTATCAATTCTCTTGGTTCTCTTATTACCTTGTCTCTTGCCAACGCCCAGAGACTGGCCGTATGCAAAGAGCAGAGATCTAGCTGCTGTCCATTATCTATATTCACATTAGATGCCTGGCAACTTTGTAAAACTTCTAAAACGCAGAGGAAGGCCCAACATTCAACCGCACCATCGGGTCTTTGGATTTCTAGAATTCTCAGCTCACTCAAAGTGTTGTGAACATAGGACAAGCATCTTTGAGCTACCTGAATGTAAGAATCACACAAAATAATAAATGATCGATATTTGAATAATAATTTTAGGTTATGCAAGTTAATGAATTTTAATTTCTGGTCAATTGCAAGGTTTACCTCCCAGGGTTTGTTGATTAGTAATAACATTGCGCATTGCCTACTAAATAAATAACTTCTAAGATCTAAAAGCGAGGCTTTACATTCAGCTAATAAAAGTCTAAGGTGGTGATCGACTCGATTATCTAAATTAACGCCAGCCCAATTATTCAACGGTGTTTGGAAGGAGCTCAACCACGCTGGAGTATCTAAAAAAAAATACAGTTTTTCTATATTTCCTATAAGATAATTGCTCCAATAACAAGTTATTGATAAAAATTAAATAATTCATAAGTTTTAATCGTTTCAATCAATTATCTGTACTATTTATTAGGATATTCGATTGAAAATCAATTACGGATACTTGTTTACATTTAGTTTGTAGACATTGAGCGGAATAATAAAATTGACGAATATTTTGAGTTCCATTTTACCTCCGACATTCGAATTTAATACAAATTGAGTAAAGAGAGCATCTAATTCATCGTATTGGACCAAAGCTTCGTCATAGAGGCCCAACATTTCCAGTACAAAGGCAAGTTCTTCCTGTGGAATGATAAAAATAACGAGTTGTTCACTGATTATTAAATTACTGTTGCCAATTTTATAAAATCATAATCATTTTTATTGTCGATCATCAATTTACCTGGAGCAAGAAATAATGGCAAAAATTCCACCCTACTTGGTTTCTCCTTTCCCTCTGTTCTCTAATAACTTCTTCAAAACGTAATAAAGTTCTATCATAAGCAGTGAGAACTAAATGACGTATTCTAATGACTAAACCTCGCCAAGATTCCGCCGACCTTGATTCAGATTTTATTGGATTCATTATCGATAAACATCTGGAAGAGAAAGCCGATATAAGGTAATTCTCATGAAAATAAGAGAAGAAATGTTTTTTTTATTCTTTCAAGCCGACAAAATTCTCTACGAATACTCGAATACAAAAAACGAATGAATTAATTATTTTAAAATAAAGAATTCAAGATCTCTCACCTATCTCCATGCTTGGAAGCAAAATCGCTACGAATTTTATCGAGTACCGTAGTTCTAGGTAATAATTTATTACTTTTCTTAAGGTCGTATGTTTCGACCAACACAATCATCCAATCTTGAACATTGTATTGAGCCAAAGTCTTAAGCCACGCATCGATATCGTCTTTCACAGACGCTTTGTAAACGTCGACATCCTGGAATTAGATATAATTATGAGAAACAAAAAAAGAAAAAACTAAACAATGCAAGACGCAAGAAATTGCCATAGAAATAAAATATTCTGTCGCAATATATATTTCATTGTTGTTTTTTCTCTTTCTATCCGATCTTACCGAACACTCGCTCCAGTATATATGAAATATGGGCTGTTTAATGAGATGCCAATCTTTTTCCGTAGGTAATATATCTTTTGTAAATTGTACAAAAGATCCTCCTAAATTAACCTGCTTTACAGGTCTTCCAAAGGATCTTCTCCATTCTGCCGAATTCGAAGGCAATGCCTGTACCAATGAACTTTCTAATGTCAAAAACAATTGCTCGTCTCCTGCAACTAGAACAACGGCATAATTTACAACTGTTTTAACAACTTCATCAAGTTTCTCAATTCACGGGACAAAATTCATCGATTTGCGATTATTATTCTCGCAAAACGAGAATAAAGTGACGATGACAATAATTTCCTACTTCTGAAAATTTCTGAGTTAAGCAAAACAAAAGGAGAAAGACTTTATTTGAACGAAAAATTTCAACAACAAAAAAAAATAATAATAATTCCTCAAAATGTAATTGAATTACACTGATTTCAAATACGTTAATTTATCAATAATCGGTCATAATAGCCCCAAGTGTTGTTGTTCTCTTTCTCTCGTGAAGTATCGAGAAAATATTAAATATTAAACTGCCTTTGGTTCGCGATAAATAGTATTCGCTTCAATGAGGTTATGACCTTTCAAATGAATGAAATTGATTGAATAAAATGGGGCTCATTGTTGATGTTAAATGAGGTGGAGAAAACTGAGACTGACAGAGGGAGTGAATTTTATAACACAATAATATACTACAATACTATGAAAAAAAGGGGGCGTCAACAAATAACAACAATGAAAAATGATACTACACACATATACCTATCCATCTTAGAAAAATCAGTGACGTTGAACGATAAAGAGAGAGAAATAGGTTGAACGGGATTGATCGCGTGTTGAGAAATGACGATATTAAATTATATGTATGTACTTACATGTAATTATAGGTTTGTTTTCCATAAATGATGTTTTATGATCCGATGTATTTTCTTGACCAACACGTGTTCCCCCATTGCAATTCATCTCCGTAATATATTAATATTGATTGTAGTTTTTCCTTCGTTCTTGGTTTCGCTTTCGTAATTCATTTAATAATCATTACAAATTACATGGCATAGGTATGTAGGTTTTACGTGTGAACCGCCGTCATCACTTTCTCGCACAACACAACAACCACCATCGTCATCATCGTCATTACACTAGTGATACAAGACTGACAAGAGTACGACGACGCAGGGAATCGGATTAAACGTCATTGTCATAATGACGTATGTGTGTGTAAATTTATTATAGGTCAAATTATGTATATACGCAGTATAGTACGTAGTATGTACAATCTATGCAAGTGTCGGCTAATAAACATTTGTTAATTTCTGTGTGTCTAATTCTTCCTTTTTTTTTGTTTTGTTCCTTTCGATTTTATCGAAAATTCGATCGGGTTTTTGCATGGACGTAAGAAGTATATACGTCCATGGGTTTTTGGTATATTCTGTTATTCTTCCGTCAGTATATCGATGATGAATTTATTTCACAAGTCTTTAGGGTTTATCGGAACGTGAAAATGTAAACATTTATCATATCTAGGTGGTAGTATGTATATACGTTATTATTTTACCCAGGACGTTTTAAAATTACAACAATTATCTCGCAACCGTGAACGTGACAGGCTCCATCTTACTTTGGAGGTTGGAAATTTCGATCCCCCTAATCGACTTGAATTATATCGATAGGAGAATAGAAATGTATCGACAACGCATCATTTTCATTAAAAAAAATCGAAATAGAAAATCAGCTGATCCTGTGATCAGTCAATTCGTCTGATTTGCATTTGCATTATTATCAAATTCAGCACATAGTGGTTGTTTTCACTCTAACTCGAATTCATTTTGAAGGTGTGTACATGCGTTCTTACGATTCTAGTTCAATTTGATAACTTTATTTTTATCATGACTTCGAGGTCATCGTAGTGAAATCATATAATTACCGTGCACGTGTGATTACTTAATTGCTCCACAATCAGTACAAATAATCTCGGTGAATGTCGATAACATCGCAGCTAAGTGCCATTGACGTTGGTACTCGGTATTGTGGAAAAAACAAAAAATCACACCTGCCTGTAGTATAATTCTATTAGTCTTCCTCCAGATCGGTTTTGTATTGAGGGAATTCTAATATTTTATAGCAATTGTGAATAGTGATCAATTCTATTCATTATAGGATTCTTAGTATCTGCAATACGAACACAACGATCTCGAAGAATAGGTTATCTACACACACACAACACACGCGAAGATAAAACAATGTTTGGAATAATTGAAAAAATCTGGACGATCTTGAACTATTGGTATTTCCGATATTCACTCGTAACGGAACTCTACATGGTAGAAAAATGGGAGAGACACGTTATACGTATCCTTTTCAAAACAAAACAAAAACCAGAATTCACACCTAAGTATTATCATTACATTATTGTATTCGATTATTGTCAAATGTCAATGAATTATTTATTCAATGAAATTATGATCGCGAAGAAAATTGAACCTAAAAATAAAAATTGCTTAAATTAAATTTTTTCAAATTGGATTAATTCGCCTAACAAAATAACGGATATAAGTATTCGATTACCCGGAAAAATTTTCATTATCGAAAGCAGTGCTAATTACGTGTTCATTTTCCTTAACGATTTATTTCTAGACGGTGTTTTCCTCACGATTTTCGCATTGCTATTTTACTTTAATAACGAAATTCTGCTTCCATCGACATCACGAATATTGGGATTATCGTCGATACCGTCTAATTGAAGATTGAAGATGAAAGAGAAATGCATAAAGATACAATGAATAGTGATCGAAATGGATTAATTTCCAATCTTTATTACTGTTATTATCTTATTTCTTTCTTTTCTTCGCTTCAATAATATTATGACGTATAATTTACAGTATTTACATACATGAAATCAAATGAAATAAAATATAATATAATATAATATAATATAATATAATGGATCGTAAGTAGCTATTATAGTATGTATTTTATTATATCGTGAGTAATAAACTGTATTCTATTTCGTGTAAATTCATCTAATTATTACAATAGTATATTTACTAATGAGAATTAAGAATGTTACATGATAACAATTGTTTATAATTATCGACATGACACGATGCTGTGTATGAATTGATTATTCGACTGAATTTTCATTCTTATTGATTAAAAAGAAGAATTATGATTACTAATTACACTGTGATCTCATGCTTTCTTTCCATTTTTCTTTTGTAATGTTACGTCTTATTGCTTACTGTTTATAACGGGTGGATACATAGTATTATAAAAACAGAAAAAAGGAATCCTCGATAATCGATATTATTGACCCAGGAAATGGCAATGGGAATTTGCAATAATCGCGATCACCAGTAAACGAAATAGAAACAAAGAAAGAAGTATTAATATGACTGAACAAGGAACTGATCGGTTGAGAAAATCAGTCGAAAATACAATACAATACGAGTATTCAGAATGTTCATTTATCTATATGTATATCTATTCATTCATTTGCTTAAAATTGGACAAATTGAATGAATTTTCAAGCGAAACTTCTGATTTGGAATCAATTCTAATTCACTTTATCTCGAATCAATAATTATATAATAACTAACTGACCAACTAATCTGTTCCTCACTTTTAGGCAAAATTAATAGACTTTTTTTTTTGTTTATTTACTAATATTATATTATCTGACCTCATTAGAGAATCATATTCTAATGCAGCGTAATGTATACTAGAGTTTTTTAGAAAAGTATATTATCAGTTAAAGGTAATAGCACGTAGATCTGGACTAATACTAGTATGTATGAGAATCGGTTCAAAGAAATATTGGCAGCAATATGATATTACACATGCGTTGATTTTCCCTTTGTTTTTAATTATTTCTTTCATTGTTTTTTGTTTAAATGATTTTAAATTATTAGGTCGATCATTTTATTATTTTTATTTTCATCCATCTAGCAGTAGTATACTGATACTTTCTGGGAACAAGCAAGCGCTTTTTTTTATCTGATGATTCCACGCTATTATTTTGCCCTTTTTTATTTATTCATTCATCGTTTATCATTAATACTCTACTAATTCATAATTCATTGTCAGATGACAATGATAATAAACAGCTATTCGTTACTATTGAACTGTTTTGTTAATCGAGTAA
The DNA here is from genome assembly GCA_963170745.1 of Phymatocera aterrima. NCBI lineage: Eukaryota > Metazoa > Arthropoda > Insecta > Hymenoptera > Tenthredinidae > Phymatocera > Phymatocera aterrima. Next base: position 5,750,417 of record OY720660.1, read on the forward strand.
ACATTAGTTATTTAAACTAGCTATAATCGTATATGCCCTGTAAATAAATCTGCTATATGTTCGTCCAATTTGATTTTTAACGGATAATTAGTATTGTTAATTATACTAATTCCTGCGGAGTTCTCCTTTCATTAATTAAATTTTTTGTTCGTTATTGTTGTTATTATTTTACTACTAAGTATTACAATTATTGATATACTTAATCACTATAGTAATAATTATTACTAATTAATCAATAAATCGCGATCATACGAATCTGAAGAGAAAAAAAACGATATGAAATGTTTCTAAATCTTACTTTTATTTTAATTTTTTTTAATTAATGATCATTTAGGTAAAAACTTGTCTACCTATTGTTTGTTTTGAAACTGGTATTTTGTTAATAATACTATAATATCATCGTTGACTGATATCATTGACGTAGGTAGGTATATATCGTTGCTTGTATATATTATATATAGATATACCTATTTGGATAGCGATATTTATAGACATACACAACTGTATGCAAAGTAACAAGAAAGAAGTTCAAGAATTAAAACGTATCATAAATTCATTGTTTTTATGTAATTTTATGGAGAAATTAATAGAAAAAATATTGACCGATATGTATTTGGATCATTTAAAATTTGGAATACCATGTAATATATTATAATATAAAATAATATGATACAATATTGTGATGTAATTTAATTTTATGCGGTTAAATATTTTCCTCTCAATTCAATAAACAATTTTTGTTCTCTTTTTTTTGTTCTTGTTGTCAGTCGATTGCTTATTATGTAAATCTCATAATCTTTGTGAATCAGTCATACCTATGTATTAGGTAAAAATGATTATGCATCAACATTGAATAATACGTTCAATAATAGTAGCAATAATAATAAGTTTCAATAACGTAATTATGAATATTTTCAACATATTTTCATTGAAGTTACGGATATAAGAATAAGAACCACCGAATAACTAATTTATTTGTTTACATTTAAATTTTCTTGCCCGAATTTCGATGAGAACAAAAATAAGATAACGAGAATTTCTAAATAATCATTTTTCAGAAGGCACATCCACGAGATTGATTCATCCTTCTAACGTTTGCAATTTACTATACTTTTATTTTTGTTAATTTCTCAAATTTTATTTCACAATCTCATAGTTTCAAAGAGAAATGATTCGGAGTTTCGCCAAATTTAATGCTTATTCGACATAATATTCTTTTTATATGTAATATCATTCTTTAATATTTGAGATTTTCATCCTCATTATTTAATTACATAATTTTCTTTTTTCTTTCAATCTTTCCACATCGCAAGGAGCGCAATACTAGCATTTACAATAATAATGTACTATATGGTATATATATAATCTTCAAATAACATAATAATATAATACTATAATAATTTCACGGTAGATCATCATTCGATCGAGTTAATCGATGCTCTCTAATCAATTACTAATTTTTGCAATATTATTACCCTATTATACATAAATAAAATTAGGTAACTTAATAAATTTCATAAATAACCATTACGATCTTTCTTTCCGGAGACCGTATAAGCAATACCAATTCAATGATTAAACCAATTGAGAATAATGATTATTACCTAGTCGAAGAAATCGGAGAAAATAAATTTTCTCTTCATATATATATATTTTCTGTCATCATATACAAAATATATGCATAAACTTTTCTCTTTCATACATCACCCGACGTAAGAAATAACAAATTTTTGTGTGAAATATCTAACAATAATGAATTAATAAAAAAGAAAAAAAAAGAAGATAATCAAAGATATTAACGATATGAATGATGGTTTTTTTTTATTAGATATAGTGATTAGTGAAGATCGTTTTCAGTATCCAGCCTCCGTACCCTGACTCTCTGTTTATAATGATATTCTTTGAGATAACTTTTCAACGTTTTTGGTAATTGGAGTTTATTTATACCATCATATGTTGTTCTTGTTGTTATTACTGCACGGCATAAATGTTGCAACGGAAATGCATAAGTGCGATGCAAAGGTATTGTTAACATTGGCTCAAAAAACATACAGCATGACGGATCCTTGTAATGTTCTATCAAACCGCACACCTAAAAGAATATTAATTTTCATATATTTGTACGGAGAAGAATTGTTACTAAATTCTCTAAGGGCAGCAAATGATCTGTAGAATGAAGATAAAATAAATTATGAAGAAAGAATGAGTGGAGAGAAATAATAGTTACGTTTCGAAATTTGATAACAATGGTTTGAAGATTCATATCTTCTGATGATTAAAGAATTTATTAAATTTGATGAAATTTCTTACTGTGTCAGAAGCGTAAACGCCAGGATCGTGGGAATCGAAGCTGAATTTATGATTCCATTGTTCGACTCTTGCGTGTAATGATCTTCCATATTTCCTGAAGCTTACTGAGAATAGAAATTCTTCTTGAGCAGAATCACGGAGTAAAAAAGTTCCTTCTTGCTTTCCTTCGAGCAGTCTTTCAGCTTCGTAACGATCCATTTTACCCCAATAAAATGAACACGCAGTTATTGATCGCAGATCGGGTACAAGACAATGAACATAATCAACCTGAATGTAAAAAAATTTGAATATTTCATCTGATTAGTTGTTTTTCTACAAGTTCCAACTTTTTCCAATCCTTTCACGTTGTTGATTTTCATACAAATCCATACCTGAGTATGGGCAGTCCGTTCGATGTTTGGTATTAGGCTGAAATCGATTTGAGATAAAGCGGTGAGAGCTGCTGCCTGGATTCCAGCATTTGCTTGGAATAAAGCCGCGAGACTATCGACCGTTATACCGTTAGGATGAACCTGGATACTTGCTGGATGATTTGGCCTGTACCCAGGTGGCGGCTCGACTCCTTCTTCCATTTCACGAGCTCTTTGGAGTCTCGCTCTCTCGTCACAGTCCTGAGGGATGGAAAGCGGAGGAAAAAAATTAATTCTTGGTCTTTAAATCCCTATGAATCGTCTTTTCTCTCGTCTGCCCGATTATCTCATACTTTCTATATCAAAATATGAAAATGATTGGTCAAATTCTTTATGATTCTTTGGCCTGGATAAAAAAAAGAGATCCAACAACTTTTACCTCCATGGGAAATTCCTCTGGGTTAAAACGAGACAAGTCTATAACGGGACTGGGAGGCAGAGGTCCTAGAATTGGACTCTGTGGTGCCGAAAAACTGTTGAAAACAATGCCAGCTCCCATAGGATGTTCTTCTGTTCGTCTGTATCCTGTACAGACGCATTCTGAACTGTTGTTTCCTTGGCCAGGTATATCCGTGCTTTTTGAACCTTTACTCTTCGCACAATTGAACTTCAACACCCAATTACTACGCTTCTTCTTGGAGGATAACGGATGGTTACAGCTTGCAGGATTTTGATCCTTGCTACGTTGTTTACCTGATGATCAGTGTTTCAAGTATTTATTATTAAATTCTGTGGTAAATTCTGAAATTATCTTCATTCTTTATTAATGGAATTATTGAAAAATAATCTCGGAATATATTAAAAAATGATACAAATGTATATTAATCAGCGGAAAGGGCATCTGGGAAAGAAATTATACGGTTACGAAGATTTCCTAATGCTAGACGCGAATCAGTTTGAAGAATTGTTCTACGTTTTATAACATAGGCCTCAATAGCATAAAGTTAGCTGACTCGAGGAAAAGATGAGATTTTGTGAGAAAATATCTGGAATTTTTTATAGACGCTGAAAGATGTAGCCACGGATCAGAAAAGAACAAATTTTATGGTTTTGACCAAGCTAGTGGATCAAAAAAATCTTCAGTTTGGATGAAAATTATTATTTTTGAACAACAAATTACTGATAACACGTTTTTTTTTTCTTCAGAGGAAATGATCATACTTCAAGCTGTATTTTTAGACCATTACCTCAAAGGTGGTGCATTTATAAAGGGAATGAAGAGAAAAATATGTTGTATTCTCGAAAGGAGAGAAGAAATTTCCGGAGGCAAAACAATCTCATGCGACTTGTGTAACATGTTCGAGAAAGTCACACAGTTATTGGTAATACCGTATTGTTCCGAACATAAGTTGAGATTTTTTTACCCGAACATGACGTAAAAATTCGTATGCGACTCACATGCGAGTACATGAATGTACGCAATCGCTATGAGTCTGCATCTGAAAATTGCGGGTTGACTTATATTTGGAATGATATGGTATAGATGAAAAATTACATTTCAAGCACCTCATATCTGATTTTGATTCATATTACAATTAAAAACACTTTCATCGTTATACTTAGATGCTCTGAACCAGTATTGTGGAAGAAAGGAAAATTTTTTCATTATTCAAAGAACGTTTAATACTATGTATCATCTTGAATTTATCAAAAATTCTATGCACATGAAAAGAAGTACATTTTCCTGAGAATTTCTGTTGCACAGAATCGAAATTTGTATAAAGAGCTGGTAAATCAGGTGAGGTTTACCTGTACCGAAAAATTAAAACAACACATCCCATGTCAGAAGGAGAAGAATGCAGATTTTGTAATTCTTCCAATGTCTAACTGTGATTTTCTCCAAAACTTTCCATGTTGAACTAATTTAGTTTCGAATTTTAAACCAGTATCAAAAATCAAAAATCAATATAAATGACTGACAAAGTGAACCGATACACCAAAAATTTTGTCTACCGGTTCTGGAAAGCAGAGCATATGGTTTTGAACTTAACAAATGAACAATTTCAAAAGAACAACAACAAGTTGAAGCAAAAGTTCCACATGGATACTCGGAAAATTCTCGTTGAATCACTCCGGAATGATAGGAATTCAAAGGACTAAACCGATACGTCTTCAAATTTGGCTCTCAATTTCATTACGCAAAGTATGGAGTTAAGAAAAAAACTGACTCTCCGCCTCACCCCTTCTTTTCCCGAAGGATAAAGTTTTCGAAGTCCTCCTTAGCGCCATATTAGTGGGACTATCTTCAGAGCTACTGCTATTATTGCTGCTAGTATTACTGCTACAGGAAGGTTCTTGTTGTTTAGCTGAACTATCAGATTGTCTGACAACAAAGTTTCCGTTATTAGAAACAGATTTTGCTTCTTGAGCGTCGATTTGCTGACTATAAATCGATTCAAATCTTGAGTTATGATTATCCAGGGCAAAATCTAGCTGCTCGTTATTCAAATTTTCGTCTTGTTTATTCTCTTCATTCTCAGAATTCCCCAATGGTTCATTACCATTGTCTTCAATAACTCCTAGAGATTCCTGCTCTATATTTAAATTCGGCATTTCTATTCTTGACAAAGACGATCCTTCCTCCTGTTCCTGCTGCGTTCTTATATCGCAAGAATTTTTCAACGTCTTTTCACTTTCCATTTTCAAAAAATATCTCAAACTAGCCAAGTGCTGTCCCATTATTGAACGAACTGAACGGCATCTTTTTTCTTATATTTTTTTTGGTTTGTTCCACTGCTTCTTCGCTTTCTTATTTCTTGTTGATACCCGTAATTTGTGTGATCATGAGTAAAGAGTATATTTAAATATATGTTCAAATATAATCTTAGATGTCTGAGATCAGAATATGAGAATCTGAAATACGAAAAAGAGGCAAAAGTGTTAATTACCGATAAAATATGTAGATTCCGCAGTACCCTGCGCGTTGTATTTCCATCTTGGTACTTTAAATCCAAGTCGTGGGATTTAAGCATGACGTAGATATACACCAAGTCATTTTCCTTATTATTTTGTTCTGCGTGTGAAAGTCACACGATCAAATTCTGTGAATACACCGATACATTCATACTGCAACCGTATTTGTTTACGATTTTAGAAAGGTTGGTAGCAAAAATCTTTAAATTTTATACATCTTGCTATAGTTTGTTCCATTGACCAGATTCAAGAGTGACGTACGAAAAATTTGGAGATTTTAACATGTTCAATAAAAGGTGTTGGCTTCGATAATATTCATTTTTGAATTGAACAAAAAAGAAGGGGGAAAAACGTGAGATATTTCGAAAGGATTGCGGCTGCTGCTCCATTTTGTAGACGTCGCGGTAAACGAGGTTCTGTAGTAGAAATTAATATTGAAGTTTTTCATACCTAAATCACAAATTTTAATATCCTTTTTACGTAATTACCAATATTTTATCACGCTCAAATATACACAGCGTGATATTCACATCCCGATGAGGTATTCCGTAAACGAGCCAATTCTACGATTAATTAATTGACAAATAAATAAGCGAATAACTTCGAATCAGCATACACACAAGTATTTTCATTCACTAAAAACCTCCTCACCACAGTACTGACGATACTAGTCGTGGTCACGACCAGCATCAGCTTGTCGTATCGTGCATGACCGTAAACTAAACAGTTTTTGAGAGGTATGTACTTTTAACCGAATGTTTTTTTGCCAAGGTCGTGAAACTTTCTCTAATACCGACGGCAGATAATCTCTAAAACGAATATTTCATTATCATTATTGTTCTCACTATTATTATTGTTAGTTTATTATAAATTATTGAGGACTACGGATCCAGACTACAGCGTAATAAAGATGGGCGATGTTTACCGATCAATCGAATTTCTCGATTATTTTTTTTAATAATCGATTATTTTTGGCCGATGCTTTTAGAGTTCGATTAATCGACGTTCGATGTTTTTTTTTACAAATATCGACACCATTTTGCGACTTTTAGGTGTTCTTCCCGCGCTTCTTAAAGTATGTAAATTGTTAATTCGTAAATCCACGTGTTGCAATTTTCGTGTACAAAAGATATATAATGTAAAAAACTATTGTATTTGAAATACGTCACGCGCGGTTTAGTTAAATGGTTTAATTGAATGTCTGTGGTCAATTGCGAATCAGTTTGTGGGTGTGTCATTTAGATTTGATAATTTCGCCAATTTTCTGCGATCTGCATCAAGAACTTGTCTCAAGGTAAGATAATTAAGTTTCGTTTTCTGACCTGAATTAGCAAAAAAGATATTGTTATTCATTAATAATTATTATTCCACAGATCGACGACATGTAATATATTTCCGGATCAAAAAGCATGATCCTTAACCCATGACGGACTTCACAACATCTGAGTACGTCAAGTTGAAACGTATGTATACAATCTTATCTTTTTTAAATTCCAAAAGTACTGGAAAACGACGTGAACCGTCAATAATAAATTGGGGTATCATATTTAACTGTGTTTTATTAACTTCACCTCTAGAATTTTGTCATCATTTATCTAAAATTTGAATTTGGCGCCAACGCCATTGTTTGAGATGAATTAATCGATTTTCGATGTTTTCTAAATAATCAACCATCAAATATCGATGATTTTAAAACATCGATTATTAGAATATCGATTTTTTTTCTTAACATCGCCCATCTTTATGAGCGTAAGCCTGGTCCACACACGCACTTTAAGTGCGCGTATATTAAGGTTTCAGCCAATCACTTGATTTTTACAAGAGAAATGACGAATCAATTGACAGATTTCTCAAATATACCAGCACTTTAAGTGCATGTGTAGACCAGGCATTATTATGCGACGTGTCCCCATATTAGCGGCGCCATATGACAGACAATTGATTTTCGGAACCAATCTGGCAGGAATTTCAGTCGGTAAGCGCGTGCTGGATCCCTACTCTTATCACTCGCGTAGTTTGAGGAAAGCCTTGGTATGCTTGTGACCACAATTCACTTTAATGTCCGTGGCGGCCATTTGCTTTGTGGCTCTGTGTCACCCACGTGACCTCAGGCGCGCGATACCCAACTGTTTCTGAGTGTTTTGACGAAAAATTTTTTTAATTATTTGAACAAATGGTTCATACCTGCGTGTTCCACGGTGAAAAATTTAGATCCGGCAACGGAAGAACCTCCCACTGGTAGGTATTCGTTTTAAATAAATGCTGATAATATCATCAAAGATGTTATATTTACCTATTACGGTGGATGAGGTCGGATTACCGATCGCACTCGCATCATGATTTTCAGTTTTTTCACTTAATTCAAATATATATATATATATTGTGGTGAAAGAATTTTTGTTTGCAGTAGTTCGGGAAAAAAAATACAGCCATTTTTCAATTTTTGAAAAATCAAAATTTAGTAATTTTTGTAACAATCAACTACAAACGATTCCGCACCTACAACTTTTTACGATTTTCACAAATTTCTAAGTGGGGTGAGCCCCATTTTTCGAAACGCTGTATCTTTTTTAGTTTTTGACTACAAACGAAAATTTCTTTACTACAAACAACTACAAACGATTTAGAATCGATAGACATTTTGAAAATTGATTTTTAAACATATATGTCGGGTGCCAGGTTCACATAGGTTGCTACGCTCCCTACTTTCGACCCAAAGGGGTGTGTGCGACTGGGGAATCAACTCAAACGCGTTGTCCAAATATACTTGTTGACATTTTAAACTAGCCAGTAGAATGTTAATTTACACTCTCTTCAAGTGAGTACTTATATCTACTTTTCGCGCTCGAGATCCAATGTCTCAGAGTACTAATATTTTCATCCCTTGGTTAAGTGCAAAGGAACATAAACATGCGATGCTCTTCATGTTCTAAGACTGAGTGATCATTATCGCAAAAGTGTTTTATTTCTTCGGCACATCAAAATATACAGGAACATTTTATATTCATCGGGTAACCAGCCGTCACAGTGAATTGAGACGTTTCATAGGAATGTTAGTCAATTTGATGAAAAAGAATTGGGAATTCGGAAAATTATGAAGCATGTGGCCGTATAGAATTGAAAACATCCTTTATTCGAGAATATAATATATCAAAATTGAGTACACATTGGTGAACCTTACATTAGTAAAATCTGTTGCCGACGACGACCTACTATTGAGAAAATTTGAATCTGGTAAAAATACATTCGGAAGCGTACTACCAGTGCTATGCAACAATATTGGATTACTTGAAACCGGCAGAGCTGCATTTTAGACCGTGCTGTGAGGCCTGGATCATAAACTGTTTCTCTAAGCTGACCTACGACTGCTATGTGCACTCACACACGGCCTCAACTAACGCGGCGCAGGATTACGTTGTGTGATAATGCATACGTGTTTCATGCGATCGCGTTGATACTTAGGCGCTGAGTTTCAGCAGCGTGCGATGACGAATTACAACTTCAACTGGACACGGCATTCCGAAGCGCATTATTGCGTTCTTCGACGATAGCGGAATGATTGCGACCGGTGAAATTGTATTCGGGGATACACGAAGGGCAGAACTAGATATTGCTGATGCGAACAAATCTGCCAACACTGCTGTCTCAAGTTCCATTGTATTACCTGAAATGCGAAAATGTCTAATGTTATTACAATTGCGGTAATTAGATCGAGGGAGCACAGATTACAAGATCTTGGTTCAGAGATGTGATTGAATAATCCCCCCAAGTATGAAAGACATCTCTTCCACAGAAAACAACAATTTCATCGCGAAGAATGAATCTCCCAATTTTCCAGGCTCATTCCTCACAGTCAAAGGTTTCCCTCGGCTTCAAGGGATACCTTTGATTCTCGTTCAGGGGAAATCCTCAAGCCAGAGGGTACACCTTCAACTTTTGAGTAACGAATTTACATGAATTTCAGCATTATTTTAAGGCCTCGTCTCCAGTTTAGGGTAAACTTGAGGCTTCTTACGTGAGAGTTCGAAATTATTCCGAAGGAAATTAAAGATCCAACAATCATTGATCCTTTGCATCAATATTGGCCACTCACCAATAAAAACAGCGTTGGCTGCGGTGCTGAATTGAAAGATCACCGGTGAGAGCAAGGAAGGCAACTTGCTGCATGATGGAGCCAGAGGTCTTGTACACGAATTCGCATAACCAAATCTCAACTTCTTCCGCCTGCCTAATGGCAAAACTTCACCAGCAATGTTAAATGAGTCACTTTGTGTAAGCAGATTACGAAAACGAATCATCTACCACAAAAACAGATGTGAGGTTGAAAAAAGGCGAAATTATTTTTCTCTGAAACTCTGTCACTAACCACTAGACTAATTGTCTCTATGCTTACACCGATAGAAGCTTTATATGACACTCTGCGACTGAACCTAATCCTAAGATTTACGGACGTATTTTATAGCTGAACGAACTGTCTGATCTTCTTTTGTAGAAAGATTTTTTTTTTAGATTCGTTTTCAGACAACATTACTGCGACGAAATTATTTCTGACAAGTACTCTGGATTCTAATGCTATACCGAACGCTTAGTATTTCATAGACGAAAACCAAACCGGCAAAAAACAGCCCACACAATAACCATTGGAATATAAAAACTAAATCTTGCAATGACAAGATCGACGACTGATTTTCAGAAGATTCTATACCATAATAACAACTCATATAAGTACTCCCTTCCTTGGCGAGCCCAAAGCAGTTGCTTCGGGCTCTCCAATGACGGGGAAATCCAGCTTCTGATAATCTCTGGATAATTTGATCAACTCTTTCCAATAATGGCCAGTCCAATGTCGTCAGATACACTATATGAAATACCTGTAATATTTCGTCAACGAGATGAAGCTCAGTATAATGTTTGGAATGTCTGTAAATGAACTCACATTCGTCTATACAAGCGGTCATGGACTCGCCGTGTATTATTCTTTCAACACATTCCTCTTTTCCAATCGGTATAAAATTAGAGCGCAGGATCGGATCGTCTATATATTTTGCAAACGGTTCATAACTTACGACCTTATACCCTGCATTGGCGAGTTCCGTTTGGGTCTCGAGATTGTGATAAGCTCGTGGTTTCGTTATAAGTGATATTAACCGACCTTGGAATGTACCATTGGTTATCATGAATAGGAAAAACACATGAGTGAGAAACAACCTAGCCGGAAGCTGCCTCGGCAGCCGCACAAGGGAAGCAGAAATTATCAGCCTCAGGCTATTCAGGCAACCAGCAGAAACGCTGGTGTAATAAATCAAGACTGCAGTTGTCAGTAAAGTCACTACGCTCAGACCAAGCATAGTTTTAATGTCATAAACAAATGCTAGATTCATCCACTTAGGTATGTTTCCATGCGACTTCACGAGGAAACACATACCAATGGTTGTATGAGGGTAAGACATTCCCAGTTTCCACATGTCCACCATGTATCTTCCGTTAAGGGAAATATCAACTCTACCAGAAAATATTTCATTCAACATGCCAACGTAAGTTCCATTCTGGTCAATGGATCCCATGGGATTAGTTCCTGTCAATAGAGTGTTCTCGGTCGAAGCATTGAGAAAACGAAAAATGTTTTTCATCATTTCACCATCTTCGCCGCCGTATCTTTCGATATCTGCTTTGGTGTGATCGATGATTCCTAATCTTGGGCCCGTGAACATCGAATTAGATCGTATTTTATAGTTTTCCAAGGTTTTGGTCTTGTCGAAAAATATTTCGGTGCACTCTTCAGGATCTTGAATTGATAATGATGTGATAATAATAAGAATCTGATAATAAATATACATCGAACAAAAAGGTACAAAAGAACTGCACGAGACTTACTTTCCGATGTATTCCTTTTGAATAAAGTCCATGGATGACCATCTCGACCATGAAGTTGTCCAACTTTCAACCAACTTTTTGGCGCCATAGTATTGTATGGATTATAAGAGTACAAGATCAAACTTTTATTCTCATCGTGACAGAGAAATATCGACGATAAAATATTGTAGCGCCAAGCGAGCCACAGAAACTCTTTAGCATTTTTGCAGCGGTTGATTGTAGTACCGTCGCCAATGATGAAAAATAAGCCCCCAGAATTCCACCACCTAGCGTTCTTCAGTTCTCTCATTTGACGACGAAGGATTGGCTGGGAGGATGCAGCCAGCAGAAACCCTTGTGCCTTGTATTCAAACCGAAAGAAATACTCGTCGCTGTATAATGGTAGCCATTGCTTCGCAAAAGTATAAATCTTGTCGATCAATGGTACCTTGGTTGACATTTTTATCACTGCTATTTTTGAATCTAATTTGTGAATATTTTCGACTAGTTTATCGCTCATTTCACCACTCAGAGCAATGAGTCTGTTATATTTCGTGAAACACTTTCGGATAAGGTGAACCTTAGAATAATAATTTCAATCACCAGATGCGTGGTCGTATAGAATTCATTACAATTACTTGGATTTTCAACACACTCACCACCTCGTACACGAATTCCTCTTCTTCTGCAGAACAATTATTGAATTCTGACATGTGGTCATACGAGGATGTGGCAAAAGGTAAAAAGAAAACTAGTGTTACAATTAAAACGTGGGTATAGTTCTTGATCAACATAGTTTTTCCAAATGTCACAGTTTTGTCAGACTTTCGCGAATCATAGTGAAAAATTTCGGTTCACCGATACTCGGGGCTGACATAGCTGTATTTTCACGGAGAGATCTTTGTTGTATTTAATTATTGACAGACATCTGCAAAAGCACGTACGTGGTTCATAGAATACATGATTAATGACAGATATCTATTCAATTTGTGGAATGGATTCAAATACCATTGAATACTATATGTATATACTGTTAATACAACTCTACATCAATAAATGTCAAGATGTGAAAGTTAATTTCCCGCGATCCCATTTTTCATTTATTTTTCCAGCGGAAAAATCCCAATTCAAGACCGAATGTCAGGGTAGCCAATATTAGCCCCATCATTAGAGCGTAGAATATAGCTTCGAGATCGTTGAATTTTATTGGGAGGGGTTCACTGACAGATTTAATATTTCTCATTTCAACGACGTTTTTGATTACCACACGCCACAATGTCTGACGTCTCCAATATTCTGGCAAACCTGCCGATACCATTCTTGCAATAATTTGATTGACCCTGTCAAGAATCGGCCAGTCAATTCTGGTAACAAAATGAGCATAATTACTGCCCATTGGCTCCCGAGCAACGTGGAATTCATGTTCTTCTGCAGATTTTTGCCAAAGTCTCATGCAGTCGTCGGTACAAGCAACAGGCTTATTGTCCATTGCCAAATTAAAGCATTGTTCGTCGCTTACGGAAGCAATAAATCGGTCTTTGATCTGAGGGATTGTACCAACTATCCCCGCAAATCCAATGTAACCGTAAATTTCATAATCCGATACTCCAAGCTCATCGAGAGTTTCAAAGTTCTTGTAGTTTTTGGGCTTCGTGACGATCGCTGATATCTGAACTTCGAAAATACCATAAACAATACTGAAAAGGAGTAAAACCGAAGCGAGTATAAATCTGGCTGTGAATTTCCGCGGGATTTTCAACATTGGAGCAGACACCAAGATTCGCAAAACATTGAATAACAGTACAGTGTATTTTTTGTCTGTAATAATTGTGAGTAGCAAAATTACTGTTAGAATAAACACAAGAATGAGGAATCCTACGGACGGATTAATACTGAGCATCAAATTTCTCCAAAGTGGAAAAGTACCCTGGCGTTTCGTTAGGAAACAGTAGGTATTCCATATGTGGGGATAGGTGGCTTCTAGATCTCTAGAGGTGAGCATATAGCGATGGTTCAGGCTTATATCGATTCTTCCATTTTTTACATCCATTTTTGTACCATGTTTGATACCTTGCTCATCGGTGAACCCCATTCCCCAATTTCCTGCTTGAGGCACCTCGATTATCGTCGCATTCAACCATTTCCACAGAGTTTTTGCGAGGCGTCCATCTTCACCGGAGTACTTATCCAATCCGGAGATATTTTTCCCTGCCTCAATTACCAGGGTGGGAGGTAAATGGAGAGCGTTTATCCGGATTGGATATCCCCCTAAGCTCCTTGTCTTGTCGAAAAATATTCGATCGCAGTTAAATTTGTCAGAAAATTTGCCAACATCAAGACGGAGCAGTGTCCAAGAATGTCCATCTCGCTCTGTGTCGTTACTCGCTATTGTTTCCCAGTCAGGTCTTGGCGCCTGATCTTCAAAGGGATTATACGAGTACAAGTTCAAATTCTGAGTCGAATTCCGTAGGCATAAGTACACCGCTGAAAGGAGCCCGTTTGACCAAGCCGTCGACAAATAATGACGAGCATTTCGACAGGCAGAGTTTTTTGGTTTTTCGTCTAGGATGAGAAAATGACCACAGACATTCCACCATCTTGATGATTTCAGCTGTTTTATAAGGTGATCCAACAACGGCTGTGATTTCGTAGCTACCAAGAAAATTCTCGCTTTATACTGAAAGCGAAAGCAGTATTTTTCATAGAAATCTTTCGACCATGTTTTGACCTCGGTGAATAAAACTTGCGACACTTTCGATGAATGGTGAATTTTTTGAATCATTTTGTCGGTCAAATTCCCAGCAACGATTAGCGGAGTTTCAGCGTTTGTATGACACTCATTGAGAAAGTATACCTAAAGAGGTATAGATATGTTACATTTTCTTCAAAATTATGTAATCTTGTTAGAAATGAAATTCCTCAATACGTACGATCCAGTTTGCAGTGTCGTCTAGAAATGCACAATCGTCGAAACTGCAATTTGGTTTTGCGATAAAGGCAGCTATATTCACCGGCAAGCGGAGCATTGAGAAAAGTAAAATCTTGTATAAAATGCCTGCTAGTATCAAGTCACTGATTATCTGTCCTCTCATGCTTGTTCGAATCTCAAACACCGAATGACTGATAATAGTTTGTGGTAAATTATGAGCATTTTATAGGTAGGGTTCTACAAAAGCTTTCAGCCAATTATTATATGTCAACGAAGGATGTCACCCTAATGTACGTAGTTATTAGTTCTTTGATAGATCTCAACGTTTTCTGTATATGACAAGAATGGATTATCAGTTGCCCTGATGCGATGTTGTACGGACGGCGAGAAGAAAGGAAAGAAAATAGGATCCAGAACTGTCTATCGAAAAATTATTTTTAGTGATTCGTACATTTATTTTGCAATATATTATCATTTATCACCTACTCGTTGCAGGCTATAGCTGGAAAGATTTGAACATTTTTTTGTGGGTTTCTATCGGTTCAGCTTATTTTTCTAGTAGGAATGAGAAAAAGGGTTAATTTCGATCGTCAAATATTACCATCATCGAAATTAGAGGTTGGTTCATATGTGGCAGTCACCTGATGTCGCGGTTATGGTATGAATATATGCGCAATGCGGTACTGCGCATCCCCACTTGCAAATTATTTGTCTGCGCAGTAGCGTATTGCGCATATATTTCTTTGTTCAGCAGCGACGCCAAGCGGCTGCCGCATGCGGGTCTACCCCCACCACCCGAGTTCGATCGCCTGTATATTAGTCTTTCGGAAGAGCCCCAGCGTTGGAATTCGCTGATTAAATTAAACTAAGAAACGGTGACCTAAATTTCGGAAGACTTAATTCAATCCAACATCAACTCGAACTAGCACGCATATTATAATAGTCACGTACCGGTTTTGCTCAGTCGGAAGATAAAAAAACAAGCAGTCTCAGGCTGACTGTGGACCAGCCTTTGAACTTACCGTTCTCACATTTGTTTCGATCTCGAATGAAAATGGAAGATAAAAAATCCGTTAGTTCATTCTCGAGGAAACATCATTTGCGAAATTTTGTTTCTTGAAGAAAAAAAAAAAATTCAGAAACTATTGAACCGATCAGATCCAAAATCTAATCAGTTCTAAGTTCGGAAAAGCCGCGTCGATTGAGCACAAATTCATCAAAATCCGATCACTCGTTCCAGAGATATCGTCGAGCAAAAAAATTGATCAGACACACGCACACCCAACGTCCATCTGAAAATAATAGGAAATAATTCTCTACACCTCAAAACGTGAACATCTGGCAAAAACTCGACTTTTCATTTTCGGGGTAATCACAATAACTTCCCTTTTTCTCTGTAAACAGAGAGCGGGAAGTTCAAAAAATTGCTACATCGGTGATAGTTCATTCTCCGCTCGTTACATTTATGCCGAAACGGTTGCTAGCGAATAGGCGTAGTTGAGGCACTGACTTGTGGCTAGGATTCAAAGATTTTTACCCATGTACGCAAATTAAATTCGTGTTTTCACTATTATAGAGTAAAGATCGCAAAAGCTTGATGATATTTGTATATAATTTTGCGCAAAGTTACATATTGTTGAATATTCTGTGCACAGGTGTCCATCCATATTGATAAATGCATACAGATATTGAATGAGAATGCCGAATTCATACTAGCGGATGGAAATGATTTTCATTCTTTTTCTGAAAAGTTTCTAAACACATTTTTGGATAAATTTTGTTTCACATTTGTCTGAAATTTAAGTGAAACCGGGAAAACGCCTCACAAGTTTCTGGTAAAATGTTCAATATCATTATATCATGTATCGTTTTACGATTTATTTTTACTATATAATTTTTGTAATATCATACAATATACAATCGTCAGTATTATATAAATTACAACAGAACGAAACGATCAATATGCATATACCTACTAAGTAAGTAAATATGAAAATTTACAAACACAGATAACCAATCATATAGTACATTAGATTATTTTATACACATATCAAGAAAGACAGAGTTCGATTATTATTTATGAATATTATCATTTTCATACACAACGTATGCTAAAATTTGCAGATGAGGTGGCTCCGATATAACGCACGTTTTTATTTACGCGGATAATATCTTCCCCTCCTTAATTCCAAATTTTTTATGCCTTTTTATAACATCCGTACGATGATTGTTCCTCTGAGAATGAAATATAACATAATATAGAAGATTTATAATCACGTATCAACGGCTGTGATAGTTATACATATGTATATCAATTATATCCACAATTGTATGTGTATAAACGTGTCTACATACAATCATGAAGATGAAATAATTTTGTTGAATCTTATTGTAAGTATTCTAACTGAATGTTTAATTACATAATTCAATCTGGGACTTGACTTTGGTATATATATTATTATAACAATTATTACAACATTGTGACATTATGTTATTGAATTATTAAGTTAAAGTATTTCGATTTTTAATCATACATATTTCTTGTTAATGACTAGAATTATACATGGGTTATTATTTTATCAATATTATTATGAATACCTTTTCCATTCGCCTTTGATAATATACGTTGCTCCGTCGTTCATCGTTTATAATAATTCAAATGGATTTCAAACTCTAATTCGTTATCTCTAAAACAAGAATATAAAAGTCTCAGAGATAGGTGACTTTTGGGAAATTTCGAACATTGCAGTTTTTCGTAATTGATTTTTTTCCAGGGTTATACCTATATGATGATATGCATGAATAGGTATCTCGTTATCGCGTCGTTCGCGCTAGCCCACAGTAGTTGAAAAGTTAAAATCCACTAATTCGCGATTCACAACGTCATAATTAACACTTGCCTGTTCGGTAAGCGATCAGAGTTTTGTTTTATCATTTTCATGAATATTCAATAATATTTGCTACATTTCTATCACTAATATTAGTTTCCAAATTCGTAATTATACAATTATTCATATGTGGATTCATTGATCCCGTTATACTGAATACACTTTGATTAGAAAAATATCCTCCACCTCGCTTTTCATGCTCGTTAACACAATAAGTATATCATATCCACAGGCAGTTCTACATATGATACAATCAATCGCGGTTATTTTTCTCCCTTTCCCTCCTCGTCTAACATACTAAATTTCGAATTTTCTCATTTATATAGGTATACATTTTTAAGCGTAATATTTTGCTTCAAATCTCAAAAATCAACAGAATCAGGTATAACACGTTTCAAGTCCAGCTTTTATCAAACATTAATTTTCAAAAATAATCCGACGTAGACAGCCGATCACAATATTCGTGGAGAACACGTTGATCAATTTCTAATTGATTAATAAACGTCAAAAAAATAAATAATTCACCACGAACACCGAAATTTTATTTTGATTTATGGTTTTTTAATTCTTTGCTCAGAGGCTCAGGGTGAATCGTAAAACAAATATCCGACTAACGCGAAGAATATATGATTTTACAACCAATTCGAATATGCGTTTTCATTTTAGGGGTTTTGCAGTATAAAAACACCGAAGTATTTTTCTGTTACATATTCCAAAATTCTTTTTTCCCTATCGGTAATTTTCTCCACAAAATCCGGAGGCCCGAGTCGTAGTACACGACACGGAAATTTTCACCATTTCGTGAAACACAAACCGCGAGCCGATCAGAACTGTACGAATAAATATGGGCGATAAAAATCACACGTGACTTTGAGCCATTGTGAAATTAAATCATACGGGTGTCTCCCTGTATTTTTTTCGCCTGTGTCCAATCGCTCGCACAAGCCATTTTCAAACCGCTGCAGCCGTCAACTGAGGTTCCACTTCTTCGCTTTCTGGGGTTGAAGGTGCTTCGGTTATCGGGGTAGGTGGATCACCGCTACTCATTTGATGATCTGTAGTTCCTTCCGCGGTTGGAAGAAGGAGGGAACAAAGAAAGAGAAGGGAAGAAAATTAACAATCTACAATTTTTGAATAAGAAAATCGTTTGGCAAAATTCCGTTCTTTCTTTCTCTCTCTCTTCAAGCTTACCCGTGAAGGAGCTAGATCGACTTCTCCCCGCTCTACAGACTCGGCAGAGGGGTTTGAAGAATGAAAATCGTGGACGCATTCGTAAGAGCACATAAATATAAGGATCTAAAGTAAAATGAACGCAGAGTAGAAAATCTGCTAGTGCGTAAAATCGGTTTATCAATTTCACTCCCAAAGTCGCCTTGTCGGTAACGGTCATTGAGTACTGAGCCAGAGGGATCGATATCTGAAAAATAATATTGCCATATTATAAATTCATGCCTCGATCCTCGATGATACCCGAAAATGTGGAGATATCAAAAATCGCATGTGATTCTACTCTGTTTCATTTGTATATTTTCTACTCAAAAATGGGTACGAAAGAAGAACGAAAAATATATCGTCATGATCGATTGTCAGTCGATTCATGTCCCAGAAGCCAACATACACTGTCATGATAAATGAAAATAACGCCCGACAGTTTGTCTTTTGCATTGTAGTTTTCTAGCCGTTAATTTGTATGTCTTCAGTAGATGGAGACATAGGTGTAGGTGTATATACTGCAAATAACGTACCTAGGTATGTACAGGGCGATAAAACGTGACTTGGAATCGTTATAATTATACAGTAACGAATAAATGACGTGTGTGCGAAAAAATAACGTACGTGTATAATGATAATAAGCAATACCGTACGTGATTCGCGAATTCTTCATACTATTATTGAGGAAGTGACGATCACGAACGGAAATCTAAATTGATCATTATCAGTCATTGCGTATTTATTGCCAAGGCCACCTATACACCGGCGTTTACCTGAACCTTTTCTTTTAAACGTATGCATTATATTATAAATATGATATGAATTTATTGTAATACCGAACGAAGAATCCTCGACTATTTGTAACCACTTCGCCATTCGTCATTGCCATTGTCATCCGACTGATGCATTCGGTTGAAAAATTGTCACGTTCGTAATGAACGACGTTATTTTGTGTTGTGCGAATATTGACGTCAGCGGATGATCATAACGTAAACAATTTACGATAAAATCGATTGCAAATTTCGCATACTAACCATCTGAGGCATCCAGCAAATGAGGAAAGAAATTGAGAGCATAGCCATGAGCCGAGAAAATGCCCTTTCTTCAGCCGTGGCAACGACTTCCGGTGGAGGACCGGTAGCAATGCTAAGAAGTGGTTTTGCTCTTGAAGAAGCTCTGGAAACTCGCCGAATGACTCCCGATCTTCGGCTAAGTCTGCCCAGTGCTCTTGATACTTCTAAGTTGCACCAAACGATAGAGAGGCAAAGTAGTGTTCCTGAAGAGAAATTTCATTCAAAAATCGTTGTAGTATCAAACGTGAATTATTCAGTCGGTTGAGTGATGGGGAGGAGACAGAAGTCTTTCAATTATCGAATCAAGTCTCTTGTTCGCGATAGCAAAACGTAAGAGAATATTTTCCGTTTTCTTTGAGAGTGAGAGACAGGAAAAGTGAGTATGAAAGATAACGACTTTCAATTTAAGAATGCATAAATTGATAATAAATTTCTAACCGAAGGAGAAGAAGACGTAGGCATAGGCGATGTCCTCAGTTTCGGTGGCATCTCTGTAACGAATGCACTTCTCGTTTTTGTGATAAACCCCAAAACCACCGAAAGGTAGAAAGCAGAGCACCGCAGCAATGGCCCAGAGTAAAAGCATACATCGTACGATAACGGGATATGTCACCTGCTGAATAAAATAGAGTTTTTTCTTACCACAAGGGTTAAAAATTCGGATTTTTATCATACAATGAAAATCGCTTATACTTCCAGGACCAGCCTCTTCGAGGCCCTACCTTCTATCCACGCACCTATCCTCGAAAAGTCAAAAAATACAAGAAATCATAACTTCTAACGGTTAGAACATTGATTACTTCGACGTCTTCGGCTTGGCCGGCTAACACGTCTACGCCAATTCTTTACATACTTATTATAAGCGGTGCGAACCTGCGAACCATCCACACCTAGTCGAGAGAATACGTTCGGACTGGGGCTAATACAGAATACTAATACAATTGTAATTTGAATAATTTAGAAGTTTCAATAATCGCAGCGCGTTCAATTGGCATTACAATTGGGATTCGTTGATGAATGAAAGATTTGTGCCGTAAAACGTTGAACATTCTGTTCGGGTGCCAATTTATTCCGGGCCTTTTGAATTATACATAACTATGCAGTATAATCTAAATATTCAAATTTCATAAACGCTCGTGCGTATGAGTGGATACATACGTACTACATGCACCAATGTGTGTGCATAAGTCACCCGCGACGAGTGCTCCCAATTTCGTTATGAAATTTATCGATGTAACTTCGATGATGTATACATTGAGTGAATCTTTCGTTTCTCAAGACAATAGAAATATGATTGCATCTTGATAGATTGACTCGGACGAACGGAGATCTCGATAAACTGAACCAATTAATCTCTTGCGGTGACGGTATCGTTGGACAATAGCAATTTATACCCATCACTCCAAGTTCATTCACAACTGGATATCTCTATTGTCCAATTAAGCGCGCGTGTTTCCCAATACGTGAGCTTGCAGGACGTAATAATTGCCTTACGTATAATACTATCTAATTGCTTTCTTCGATTTTTTGTTAAGACGCGGTGCCAACCTAGTAGAAGAAAAAAGAAATGGGATATAGGAAACTACGAGATTAATTTGAACACGTAAAAGAATTATATCGAGCATAAGGAAAACCTCAGTCGACGTATATGTAAGAAAAAATTGGAAACAGTGATCAGAATTTTCCACTGTATTTTACCCCACTTTATTCCACATGCCCTATGATCATCTCGGACGTATGAGAATCGACGCTCAATTAGGCAATTGAGAAGCCTAGTGAGCCTTAGCCTGCATCTATAAACGTGAATTGGAGACTTGGAAAATTGGTAGAATGACGTAGGATGGTGATCGTTTGGTGTACGAAACTAAATATATCCCATTTTGTGTATTCAAGCCTGCTTTCACTTCGCAAATTAGTCTGTTATTATAATCGCGATAAATTAGCCATACGCGGAAGTAGAGATGCCTGTAGTCTCAAATTTTCCTCCCGTCTAGGTACAGTTCGAGCCCTGAGAATGAGCCAAGGCTACGGAGCACAAACAGTGAACTAATCAATCAACCATGCCAATCTCGTCACCTTCGATAGGTATGTCTCTCTCTCTCTCTCTCTCTGTACTATTAATCATGTAATGATGATAATGACGATAATTCATTTTCATTTTTCACCCCCATTTGTCTTTTTCTTTTCCTAATTGCTGTGCGATTCACATGGGGTTTCATTAGGAGTATGGGACGCGCATGTAGACGGGGAATAGTTGGCCATCATAAAATGATGAATGGGGTTGACTATGAGCCAATAAACCTGTTGCTAGGGGATGGGGATGGTACTCACACACTTCGGCCTCAAACCGCGGGCCCAAGCTCATTCATCACGTACAATGAATTCCACGAGTTCGTACAGCTACATATGTCGATCCTATAATTTTCTATGTATGCTTTTTGGTCACGTCCGCGTCGGTATAAGAAGAGCGAAGAGAAGGAAAAAGAGTAGTGAAAATGGGAAAGCGTTATTTGCCCTGAAACTTATGTTTGGTCGAAGTTATACTTTTATCAGTAATTCCGCTTGATCCTTATCATAAATTCAATATAATTATTGAATCTATACACAAAATGGACGAACATTCGTTTTTCGGTTTCAAGTATTTCGATAATATTCTCGTGCAGGATTTAATCTCCAGAAACATCGTGTGGATATCATGGTCGCAGTTTGCGAGCCCTCGGATCAAATTCAATACGTCCAATTTGTCTAATTGCGGATAAGGAATAAGCATCAAGATACGGGCAGACTTAGGTACCTTTATGTTTCCTTACTCCAGCGAGTGGGATATGACGCACGGGGGTGAATGTCTGGGAGTATGATTGGAATTCAAAAATATTGAAAAGTTCAATCAAATTACTACGCCAATATCATTCCTGTGAGAATAAACATCCGACTGTTTCATCGTCGGCCCTGTAACTCTCCCTCTGTGAAGGAGAGAGAAAAAGAAGTGACTTCTGAAGGTCTGAAAGCTTACTCACGGATGATAGCTAGGCGGCGTTAAATGCAGCTGCACCAAAATCCATTAGCTAACTACTATCCATAGGTATAGTTATATGCGATTCGAAATCCAAGAGCCGCACTCGAGTCCGAAATCTCGCAAACGTGTCAAGGGCATTTATTTATCACGTAAAATACACAATTTCGCATTGTTGGGTATGCTGCAAAGTAAAATTCATGAAGAAGCGAAGAAAGATGTGTAGTCCAGTCATGATGCCCGTAAAAAAAGCTGAGAAATGCAAATGGAGCAGGAAATCTGCTTCTGGGGGGGGGGGGGGGGGGGAGGGGGTTAGAAAAGCTCAGCCTGAAGTTGTCCATCAAGATTTCCTACGAGCATTTTCCGCCATCTTTAAAAACGTGGCAAGTACATTTCGTTTGTTTTGCAATAACTCGCCCCCCGCTCATGATACGAAAATCACGACCGTATAATTTCTTGTTGCTTTTTTTACGTTCTACAATTGAGGTCATACAACTTTTACACGCACTATGGATCGTTGTCGAGATATCGAACGATAAATGAACAAAATTAACCATCGAGAATGATTCTTCGCTGTTTTTTCGTTTCCCGTAATATATCTGTAATTAAGGTCCAGGATTAAACCTGTAGAGCATGCGACGTGTGCGCTCGTGTGTGTGTGTGTGTGTCATAATTTCATTATTATTATTTCCATTGGTATCAAAAAATTTCATATAGGTATACTAGATAATAATTTTATTTGGTTTATGATCTAACATAACCGCACGCGCTATGAAATCGAATCTTCGCACGGACTTGTCGACTTTGCGGCAGGCTAAAAGTCGTAATTTTCATCTGAAAAGACACGCACACACACACGTTGTGGGTACGAGCATGCTCTACAGGTTTGGTTCTGGACATTTTTTGCAAATATATATTTTCCATATAAATATATTTTTTCCATTCATCGGTTGATATTTCGACAATGATTGTGTAGAACGTAAAAAAAGCAACAAGAAATTATAGGGTCATATTTTGCACATCATGGCGGGGAGGCGAGTTATTGAAAAAAAACGAAATGTACTTGCTCCGTTTTTAAAGGTGGCGGATAAAGCTCATAGAAAATCTTGATCGACAACTTGAGGTTAAGCTTCCCTCTTCTCCCTACACAGTAACAAAAAAATCAGTTTTCTTGCTTCATTTGCATTTCAAAATGTACATAGTGACTGGACTAGTGGGCCGAAAATTATTCTTTACAAGCTTCGACGTATGCGGTTTCATATTTTAGGATTTTTGGTTTGCGTTTTAATAGGAGAATTCAGTTTATCGAATAACACGTTCACCTGAACTAAGAAACAGGGATATCAAGGTGGGGTACATAAATCTTCATATCGACTTGCAAAGTGGATAAAAGACGTTCGGATGACGGCTGCAAATATTGTCCCGTCTGCGAATCAATTTATTATTTCCCTCTTTAATCGAATTTATCAGATTGCGGATTCACTAAATCTGTGTAAGGGTGCAGATGGCGATGGTGAATATAAATCAGGAACGTTATGTAACGCTAGAGACACGGAAAATCTGATGTTTGCTGCAGCACGGAACTGTAGGAAAACGCATTCGACTATGCCCTAGTTTTAAAATCATTCATTATATACGGCGTCTCTATTTATCATTCGCTGTGAACTGCGTCAGTGATCAATCCCCATTGGGTCAACGTGCGATACCAAATCTATGTTCGATGCGTATATAGGTATGTATGTTATACATACACGCATGCTCGCGTATAAATTACTACCTACTGTGAAACGTTCTACTTTAATATTATTACGGAAGAGCCGCGACTCGAATTGTCATTTAGTAGTCATAAATATTGCATATAGGTATGCACATACGTACAATATGTTTGTTAATGAAATTTGTTATTAGAATTTCATTCCTCTGAAGCTTGTGCAGGTTGGCGCAGCTTTTGAATCATAGTTAATCATCGACAAAGACATTTCGTTTCCGGTTGGATGTATGTATACCGTATATACAATAGTCAGCGCGAAGTCTCAAGTATCGATCCATTTCCGCTTGTTGCAAAAGTTTCGAAACATTCTTACCCAACGCCTATCGCTTTCCGGAATCTCAATAATAATTCATCCCCTATTTCACCATTTCGCGAATACTTGTTTTTTTTTTTTTCTCGCGAAAACTTTTCCCCCGGTTTCACGTAAGGCAACATATGCTTAAAAAACTTCCTATTCCCCTCGTGGTTGTATACTCTCGGTACGATCGTACGAGGCAAGTACCAAAAGGCGAAGACTTTCGACTGAAGAATTGGAGACGGCTAATTGTAAACTATGAAGTGAAAATATTCACTGTCCTCGCAATGCCAGAATCTATTTGATAGTACAGAAATCGTATTCTTCAAACCGGAATATCCATCGCGTACTTCATTCTATCGTTGACCTTTTTCATCGGCGAAAATCCGATTCATTTAGGTATGTAGGTGCGCTTGTAGGTACCTATACCTGTAACGGTACGATGAAAAGTAATTTTTTCGCTCTCTCTCTGTTTCGCATCGCTCAAACTCGCGAAAATGATCATTGCGTATAATAAATTACATTAATTTATGATATTGATAAGCTCGCAATTGAAATTTGTACGACACATTCATGGCTGCTCACAGTTTTCAACAGGACATACCCATCAACTTGCGTATCGTCGTTGAAGAAATCAGTAATACGATAAAGTGCCTGGAATTTTGGCTGCTGACAGTCTGTAGACCCGAATGTATGTAGATAGTCTGCCAAGATAAATAATCCGGCTTTTTAGGGGCTAAGTCGTGGACTATCCGCTACAAGGAGATGGCAAAAAAGGCGGAGAGGATATTTTCGTCCTGTATTATAGGAGGGCATCTCTCTGTAGCAGAAAACAGGGGATTTGTTTGGCCATCGGATCAACGATATAACTTTACTGCAAGAGGAAAATTTTTGCCACCCTTTTATTTCGTGATAATAACAACTGTGTGTTGCGAAAATTGAACGGTGCGTGTGCGTGTATGTGTGTGTGTGTGTCTTTCCGTTTTTCTCTATCTCGTGTAAACGTACGGTATAATATTTTGACGGTGAAAAATTGATCGGTCGATTCGACAATTGCAAAGATTGCGGGAAATTGATGACGACGATGACGACGATGTTGGCGTTTCATGGGGAAAACGAAAGCTCATGTTATTTCAGTGACGCGGAAGACAACACTTCGTCGTGTTGGTATATTATGTGTCCTACATATAACATGGGATTTTTAGCTCTCTTATGAATTATATATAGTCTGGAACGGGGTATGATACCTGCGTAGAGCGTCTCAGGTTTTGTGATAAACATGTTTACCCCGGCCTGCTTTAGGCTGTTGCAGTTCCTTTACAATCTTATTACAGTATGTTATGCGGAGACGAAGGGGAACGTATAGATATAGATATAGGTACACCCACTTCGTTCGATTTATCTATTATTATGAAATACAAGTTTAACTTCGCTCTACTTTTAGCTTGAAATGTTTGTTTTGTCTGAATATTAGGCTAATGCATATGTATATCTATGTGATAATGAAAACATATCTTTATACCCTCGTAAATAGAAAGACGGGCGTCCATAGGTTTTGATGGTGGGAAAAAATATGTGGATTTTATACCGGAGAAACTTTCGTTGTAAAAATATTTGAAAAATTGTGCATAGAATGGAATGAACAAATTTTAGAGACGAAACAAAAATTGGGATTGAAATGAGTGCGCTGATTTTATAATAAACGAGAAGATCTTGCGCGGTGCAGATTTTACGCCTCTCACTTCTTTTCTCTTTTCATTGTATATGATACATCATTAAATTGGTTAATCGGAAACTGGTTTACCGGGTGAAGCAAAAATTGTTAAAAATTTTCAGAACGCGGGTATGTGAAGTCTTGAGAAAAATCTCACTAAATACTCGATAATGTTGACCGAATGTTGAGAATTTCAAAAAAAGAACGGGGTCGCCACAAATCTCTTCATTATTGGTTCCATAATTTTTTAGGAGTAAAATCTGCTGAATATGCAGGAAGCACACGTGTGTGCGAAATTGAGACGGAAATACAGAAAATTACATTCATCTAATAAGATGAACGTCGATTCTCGTGAATAATGTGGACTGATTTGTTAGAACAATTTTGTACGTATTACGTGCTGACTTTGAGAAAATTGACGAGCACTCTCGTTCAGTTAAGTGGCTACCTGCAGTGCGTATACACTATCGTCAGAACTTTATTACAGAACGCGTGTATTTTTTATTTGAACAACTGATAAATTTCTTTGTACAACATTCGCCATCGTCTGCCCTGGTAGCTACAAATTTTGTTTACAAAAAGAGATAAAGACATACAATTGGTAAATATCTGCAATCATGAAATAATGACAAAAAAGAGCGGATACGCGTTTTATAGGAATTTAATGAATAAATTTTGTAGAAGCCTTGAAAAAATGATAAAAAATACGGTACGCACGACAACGATCATTACAGCTATAACTAACCAATACGAGGTGGACAAAATCCTGCGTATCTAATTCTGACTCCGTGATAAGAAAGAGAAAAAGAGAGTAAAGGAGAAAGAGCAAGAGAGAGAGAGAGAGCAAAGAAAAAATGAAATGGTCAAACTTGATTTTCGCCAATGAGATACGTTGAGCAAAAAATTTGATGAACAAGTTATTTAAGCTCGTCGTAAGAGTCTTATCATTAACATACTCGGAGGGAAGACTTTTAGCAAGGCCTTTCAAAGATCGGAGTTCAAGTACATTGATCAGTCGTGCGTGCCTTGAGACACGGATTCATCTCATTACTTTCTCGTTTAAAGTAAATAAGAGATATATTTGTGTGTATGGGATATCTATGGCAAGATGAATAAACAGATAGATAAATAAAGAACGATACGTGATCATTCAATTTGCGTACAGTTTCATGTGTTTCGATAAGAAAACAAGTTCAAGGCTGGAGTAGCTGTGACGAATAACTATAGCTTACAAAACCGAAAATACCGCCGTAGGTGCGTGTATGGGATATTTGAATTGAGATTAGAATTATCTTCGCTTGTATGAGAGACAGTGGAAATTATTGACTGCTGCGTTGCAATGTCCGATTTTCCTTCATTCGTTATTTCGATTGTCTTCAATTCGACGACCACGAACGCGGACATCCGCAATTAAAATTCGGAATACAATAACGCTGTAGTCGGAATTCGTGATAAAACGATAACTATGTCATAAAAGACATTATTCTTTACGATCGTTCTTGATACTAACGATTAAAGAAATTCGAGTATCGCGTATTATATCCATACAGCATTGCGTCCATCTCATTGTCAGCCAGGATGCTCTCGATCGCCAGTATATTTAAGTTTATTAATAATTAGTGCTTGAAGTCAAATGACTAAATTGAACGAAAATGAACGATAATTAGTTGGTCACAGTTTCGTGCATTTTCTGTTAAATTTTCAGTCAAACTGTATATGACGAATCAAAAACTTGTTACCGATAGATTTCGGATGATCGATGATATTGAACGAGTTATAATACACCACAATTTGCATTTTCGTATACCTATACAATTTACGGAATCGCTTCGTTGGAATGGAAATATGTGAAGATAATTAGCACGGAGAAATTCGATTTGTGTGATTCTGTGACTCAGTAATAGAGAGGAAGGGAGAAAATTTGAGGAAAATTAATGTATTCTGATCGATACGCGCCTTATTTTTATTCAAGCTGGTGCTAAACGCGCGGGTATCAGTATTGCGTAATTATTCGGATCACGAGATCCTTGTGCGGTTTGAAACTCCTATGACATCATATAACAAACTTGTGAGGATATGTGAGCACTAGGTGACGCCCTCAATAACAAGATAATATGAATAAAAACAGTCACGGAAGCGCACTTGGGGATTCCGATACCGAATGATAATCAATAATCGATGATCATCGCATAAATACGATCTTTCAATATTTTAGCACCTTTTATCCGGCGATTCGGGCGACATGTGGGGTCCATGAAGTTAGTGTCACGAAGAAGAGAAGAGATGGACAGGCGCCAGAAGAGGAGGGCAAAAAAGTACGGAGGAATTATATAGTCGCTTCTGCAATTATGGATCTAATTCAGATTTTCTCGATGCCTATTTACATACTTATGCATTATTTATATACATGTGCTCCGGCACTCTTTTATTTGCCTAAATCTACGTGCCAATCGCCAGATGTTCACATCTGCAAATATTGGCTGCAGGAGGAAAGATTCGTAAATAATTTGATAACGCGTGTAAATTGTAGTACATCTTACCTACAACGTAATTTCGTCTAGGTCAAGGATGTTTGTCGTGAATTTTGCCATGCAACAATAAATTGGGAGAAATAGAAGCTCGAGAATAACTTCCAACGATAAATTACAACCGACAATCTGGATCATCGAGATCGTTTTTGAAAATTGATCATTGACCGTGACTTTTTTATCCCGTTATTCTTCTTTTTGAATAAAATCAGTTACCGTGCCAGAAAAATAACTTATAGTTGTAGCGTTCGATTTTATCTGATAGAAACTCTGAATTTTGGCTGATAACTGATACCGATAGATCCAATTGCATACGTGAGTAAAATAACGACGTTGAAGAAAATCAATTACTAATTCATACTCGGAATAATCTTTGTGAACAAAGTATAGGTCACAGGCTGCAACAGCTACATTCGAATGACGAACAAACACAGGAAGACAGCGACGACAAGATTAGAAAAATTTATCAGGCATTCTGGGTCGACGATACAAACTTTTGTTAAAATATTGAAAATTTTCCACTTAGAAAATCGAGATCAATATCCATCCATCTTTTTACCCCTGCAGTTTTCTTCATCCAATTCGTCATCGATTTCGTTCATACAACTTGTGTCGTATTTATTTCCAACTTCGAGCTGGGCAGTCGAATATTTTGTGATTATATTCGCGCGTTGCGCGCACACACAATATTCGTTCGTCTTTCTTCATCAATTTGCGAAATGCTCCGTAATTTAAGATTTATACTGCATCGCACGAATCGGTCAACCACCTACCTTCTGGTAAACGAAAGGTCTCGTGAGCGCCAGGTAACGTTCAACTGCCATAACGATGGCTACACAACCGCTGAAGAGGCCGAAGAATCTCCAGACGACCCTCAACCCGCAGAAGAACGGCGTTGTTGCGATACCCTCAACGTAGTTAGAAAGATACATTTGTACCATCATTCCGAATAGTGGTATCAGGTCGTTGGTAGCCAGACAACGCAGCATTAACAAATGCTTACGGTTCCGTCTCTGCGGAAAATGAAGGGAGAAAAATTCGATCCGTCACATATATCTCTATAAGAATTGATTATTTCGTAAGAAGTTGTAATTTTGAATTTCGGGCAGGCCTTCCTATTCTCCGAGACTAAATTTTCAGGAATTTCAACGATTGAGAAAATTCGTGCACTTGATTAGATCAAAATTCAAATTACTCAAAATGAATGATTGCAGTCCGGCTTTCAATATTATACATTATACCACTGATATAGATTACAGTTATTCTTTTTATGTCCCCTTCTATCATCAATTCTGGGTTCAAAAATACACCGTCGATGTGCTTTCTTGTCTGATAAAAGCAGACTAATAAATATTCTCTCGCCCACTAAGTGAGAATTACACGAGTAAGAAACTAAAATTGTAACCAACATCGTTCGAATCAAGCTACAAATAGCTTTACTAGATTTGATTTAGATACCGAAACTCTGAATTTCAACCACTGATTCTCCCTGTTGCGAAATACGTGCAACGACCATTCGCAATATTCGCGAATGGTTGCAGTACATATAGTATCGTGCATCGTGAAAATATGAGAAAACAAATCATGCCACGCCGATATTCATTCGTTCCCGATTACGTTTTGGCAAATCATCGATGAACAAGGGTGGCAGGTAATTTTGACAAATTTTGGAAAATATGAATACTGGAGCCACAAAGATCGAGCTTAGAAATCTATTTCTCGCACGAATTATACTGCCTCGACGTTATAAACTTCCGCATGACAATTTAGCTGCAATTATCTGCATGCGATATTGATTATGAACGAAGCATGAACAAAAAACGTGACAGAACCGAGTAAATTTGAAAATATGCCTACCTTGTCACGATAGAAGAGATTGACTAGAGCTGATATATTGCCTACGATACCAGTCATATAAACGAGGGTGAGAATTGTTTGCAGTGGAATACTCATTTTCGTTTTTGTCTTCGTGGTAGACGACAGAATCGTTGCTATTGTCGACGATATTACATCTTCGTTATCAATCGATGAAAAATGATCGTCACTGCCGTTTCTCCACGTCCCGTTCAAATTCGAATCCATATTGACAGTTTTCTGTTATCTGCAGTTGTGTCGAATTCAAGATTCGACTTTCCAAAAATTCTTTCACAATTCTTTCTTTCGAATAATGTGAAAAGTCCCCACGATTTATCCTCCCGATAGGCGAGTTGGTCGATTAAACGCGATGAATTCAATCAATTAATCAATCATTCAGAGAATTGCTCTCATTCATTAGGACGGATATTTTTTGGTATCACATTGGGGCGCGTTACGCGTAGAAATTACGAGTAGAAGCTGCAGACTATAAAGACGGCATTACACGACAATGAGTGATCTGTGTTTTTCTCACGTCTTTATATGCTTTTTCGGCTCTTCTTTCTCCGACGAACGATAGCCTCGTCACACATCCGACATTATTTTTCTTATCTGTCGAATACGTGAAATTCTGCACGAGTCTGATTTCACGTTAACGACCAGTGTCTGTCTGCTGCGGTGGTTGACAATCCTTATCACGCCTTCGATAATTCAAAATTGAATTTTGAATTCCGATCGTTAGAGCCGCGGCATCGAACGCCGCAGGGCTGCACTGTTGCACGCTGCTTGTTGTTGTGTATCTAGCCAAACTCGTTGGCTGTGAGAAATAAACTTGGCAACAATGTATCTAGTTTTCCAGGCCCTTTCAGGCCCTACCTGCGTTGCGTGCTGCGTCGTATTAACTCGAAAGTGAAACGCAGTCGAAATGCTGTAGAATGTCAGTCCCGGTAATCGTATATTTTCTTATTAGTTATAGAGGAGATCCATCTCAATCAATGCACTAGCCGAACGACGATCACTCTTCGAGAATCGAGAAGAAGAGCAAATATGGAAGAAAATAAAGAAGACGAAACTATTTCTATGAGATTCAAGAGTGATTCAGGGAGTTCATGATGAGGAATCACGCGAGATGCTACTCATGCACTTATCAGAGAGAATGATAACTCTGTATAACGTTGTCGAAAAACTATACGACTCTCGATCTCTTTATGTAACGTACACGATATCTGTAATATCTTACATATCGCATGTTTTCACACGAACCGTCACGAGTTACGCGATTGAATCCACCGTTCTTGTTTTTTCTCTCAATTGTTACAGATACTTGTTGTAATCAAGATATGACGGAGCTTGTTAAATTTCGCACATATGACGGAGTACGGCACAGTTATTTGTTCACAAAATCTCGATCATCAAATGATCCCAATCGTGTGAAATTAGTTCGATTCCGATCCCGGGAACAGTTCGTTTTCGATCGATTTTTTCATTTTCTTCCAATTTAAACCAATTTCGTAGCACTTTTCGGGGGAGCAAATTGAACGTTGACTCAGAGTCGGATCAATTGAGTTATTCAACTTTGACTGTATTTTATCGGGTATCATGTACAGTGGCATGAATATTGTAGCGACTGCGACAACACGCGTGTGCTGATTGTTGGTCCGCTGTTGCCGCCTCACTGATTCAAGCCACGCGGGAACCCTCAGTTTTGTTTACTACGTATGTACTACGTTATATGCTCGTTGGTATCGCGTAGGTATAATACACCGGCAAGACGACCGCGACCCGAAGAGTGAAGAGAGCGAGGGAATGAGAGGACCATGTATTCTCGGACTCCTCTATGTCATGGCAACGGAACTCCGGCGCGCATTCGGCCGGCGCAACCCGGTCCTCCGCATCTAGGTTCCATAATTTTGAAAATCTTTGCTACAGCCGAATACCTGTGTCTATTTGGGATTGCTCGCCTGATCCTCTGATTAATTTGGGTGCAATGATTACAATTTCGAACACGTTTAGCTGTATGTATGCATATACAGACGATTCGTCGATCGATTTTTATCACATGCTCCAATTTCGATCCATACGCTATGGAAACAACGAATCCTAGATCATTATGCGCGCTGGTTTCGAATATCGGATGAAAGTGTATCCAAAATTTGATTTTCCTCTTCATTCGTTCGGAGAATATGAAGAATTCTCTTATATCTCTTCGTCGTATAAGTGTTTGCCATTTTTTTACGGACGTTTTTTATTTTTATCATCTCATGGTGGCCGCGGTCAGCGGGAACCAGGAAACGTCAGGGAACTGCACAAAGAACGGTCGGGGAATCAGGAAAACGTCAGAGAATTTCAAAAACTTGGTCAGCCGGGAAAAAAAGAGACGACCAAACTTCTGATAAATGACTGGAATGAAATGTCAATGAAAAATTGTCATCAGAGAAAAAAGAAGGCAGTCGGTTTCAATATTAATAAAATAGAGTCTTTTCGAAAGAATTTATTGTCAGGAACATCGAAATGAAATAAAGAATTGGGGGTTTTATTCGTGCAAGCACTGATGACGACAACAAGAACTTTGGCCGGGGAAAATTGAACAACTGGTCACGGAAAGTCAGGGAAATTTTTTGCCGAAAAAAATGGGCAACAGTTGTGGTATGAGAGAAGTTTCAGGGCTACAACTTTTGCAAACCTCGACCACTGATGAATCTTGGAATTAGAGTTTGCAGAGTATGAGCTTGCGAATGTGTTCCGCAGAATGTTACGCCGATTAGATAACTTCTGGTGCATTTCATATCCCCTCGATAAGATGGAACTTATAAGGACATATAGCTATTAATTATATGCTATACACATACAAATATTTCCCAATATCTTACAAACTTTTCCCGCTTCACTTTCATCCATTCTTGAAATTACACAATTATCAACCGCGCAACCATTCATCATTAATCATTAGTAATTCATTTCTTATAAAATCTGATTTGCTATAATTCATACATTCAAATGAATTTTGGGTTTCTGAAAATTTCTCTATTCAGCTTCTAATGAACAGAAGAAGAGGATTTCACAGTTTCTATCTCATCGAAGTACCTGACAAATTTAATTTCCGCGATATCACTGATCGGAGAGGAAGAAACATGGAAAGTTAACTTTATTTCGACGAAAAAAAAAAAAGAAAAAAAAACCGACTATAGGTACGGTAAATGATCAAAGGAAATTAACTGTGTCCCGATATGCATAAACGTTTTTTACCCTCGTTTTTACATCCGGTGATAAGAAATTTGCAGAATTATAGTGAAAGCAATTTTTTGCTCGGTAAACCACTGTAGGAGCAAAAATTGATCTCTGTCCCACAAATACGTATCAAGAATTTATGATATTTCGAAATGAAACTGTTAGAAGAATATCATGTATTGTATAATATATGTCTTCGCGATCAATATCTCACGAAGAACACATCCCAACCCCTTTTTCCAACGAGTGAAACGTGTATTATTGAATTTTTATAAAAATCCATCATTCTTGCAAATCTTCAATGCATTTTTGGATTAATTTATTTACGGTGCCCATAAAAATGAATTATTTGGAATAAATCGTGAAACTCCGGTGAATTGATGTTGATAAAGAGGAGAACAGGATGCACGGTTTCTAATCTTTCAGAACGTTTGAAAAATTTGATTCTGATGACAATGTTCGGTAGAGGAGAAAAATCTGATGAGTTATATAAATCGCGAATTTCTCAATAATTGATTACACGGGTACGTATACAGTTTCTAAGATTTTCAGTTACGTATAGGAAAAAGAATCGAAAAAGATAAGAAACTACTTGTACCCAGACGATTTACGAAATTAACAGAATTGAGTCTCTCGTTATGCATGAATCCTCTCTACGTCAAGTGACAAGAAATTTGCATAATTATTTCTAGAGCAACTTATTCCTCGTATCTATAACCCTGGAATAGGGAGATCGATAGAATTGATCTATGCCCCGGAAATATGTACGTATAATGAACTTACGATATTTTGAAATAAAACTGGGAAATGAAATTTATAATACACGTCATCGCGGTTAAAGTTCCACGGAGTTCACACGCGTCGTCTCTTTTTCTTACCGATAAGTTGTGGGGCACAAGTTATTGGATCTTGCTGAAAATCTACGACACTAAATCGCGTGTTACATCCCTTTCGATGAGAAAGGTTCTGTTTCTACAAATTTAACATTGATACACTCTTCGGTGACAATTATTGACATAACCACCGCAGTATCCGGCGGAAAGCTCGCAAAATATATGAGATCGTGCCCCAAGCTCTACCTCATTTTGCGATTATTATGACAACAATAAAAATCGGCTCCGTGAGACCGAGATACAATGCCTGAAAGGCGACGAAATAGCATATTGAAATTTGACCAAGAATTATCTATAATATTGTAACCTCGGGCGCGTCAGTTCCGTAAGGTTAACCGGTTTACATCCCATGCGGCCGATTTTATCTCTATAGCGTATTGATCGACAGAATTTCATTAGCAGCTTTGCTATTTCCACTTGGATTGAAATCCTTCTGAGGAATGTTCTCACAGATTGCGTGAAACACTTATCATAGATAATAGATACATTGAAATTCATCTTTAAGACCTATAACTGTACGATTCAAAATTATCGCAGGGCGCGGCGTTGCGTAATTGGTTGCGTAAGACTTGAGTCTAAAAAAGAAAATAAAAATGCAGCATACGCAACGATCAGATACTCGTTTCGGAATTGAATATAGACTATATTGTGGCAAAATCGCAGAAATCACTTGGCCCAAAATATAGCAGGTGGCTATAATATATCAACTCACATGAGAATTCTATTCTTTCCAGTTCCGAGATCGCGTACGTTCATACTGTAGGCATGCCATCATCAATGACAAACCTTCAATACAGTTTGATAATATCCGCGTCCGCCTAATTCCCATCGAGGAAATGAAAAATGGTTTTTCAATGAGACGTATACGACTGACATTAAGTACCTATCAACACATATTATATTGTCTCTACAGGCACGTGGGCTGTAGGTAGCACATTCCTGTATACAAAATGAATACGGTCACAGACGTATATACATGTGTGACATTATCAAATTGATTTGTTTAAAACATTCGTAAAGCCTTCGAAGGGCGTGTGTAGACGTATAGGAATCCAGCTAAAAGTTGTTGCATCTACCTAGTCGATATATGTAGCCTGTATGAAAGTCACGCGCCATGCCCCACTAGCCGAGACGTAATTGAATTGCTAATTTCAAGATCTGTTTACAAATGCGGAGAAGACGCCGAAATTTTATCGATTTTCTCACTTGTTCTCTCTGATCCTGCGATTGGAAAAATTCCTTCGTTACAATTTTCGAGAAATGCAGCGCGGCGGGGAGAGATCGTTTCGGCGATCTTGCGAATTTAGAATTTTCGAATTTTCGTACGGAAGACGGGAAATTATCTACCTCTTGCCTCCTCGGATTTAAGTGCGCATGATAAGCAGGAGGTCTGAAAATGTTAGACAAAAATTGACCTAAAAAATTTTGAAAAGCTTATGATGAAAGACTGTACTGATATTCTCTGAGAAATACGTTTCAAAATTACTCTGCTTTTCGGAATTGAACATTCTTTCAGTTAGGAAGAAGACAAAATTAGGTGAGAGTAGGAAGAGAAAATTCTTTCAAAATTAGATCGTGAAAGATCTCGTAAATAAAATTGGCCACTTTAACCGCAGAATCACTATGTGTCAGCCACTCTCGTGAATATTTACTCCGGGGAAGAGAAGTCTTATAGATTTTATGTGTGTGTGTGTTTTTTTTTCTCGCATGCGAATTCCTCGTCCGAAATGTAGGCCATCGATGGCCCGAACGTGCGCCAAGCCATTTTTTCAAGCGTTCCTCAATCTTGGCGAGAACGATGAGTGCATCCATTATCGACAGTCGTCGACTGACTGAAATAGAGGCCTTTCAACTTTCGAGTTTTATGAACTCAGACCGCAGATCCATCAGCATCTTCCTGCTCAAAGTTAATACTAACTAGCCAATTAGTGAATGAATTGATATTAGGTTCGTCGCAATGACACATGTTCAATGAACTTAAAACCAAAACTACCCATCGCTATGCATTCAATTTTTGTTTCGTTTATTTACAACGAAGTACTGCGGCGTAATATTCATCACGTAAGACTTTCTTCTGGTATCATTTTTGAGAGAATCGATTCAGCCATTTTGAAAAAGTCTCAAATTTTCGGAATACCGATCTCCCGTAAACTACCCCTGAACGAGTTCTGTGAGTGAAAACGATAAAACGATGCAGACCAGTTTGTTAATCTCGGACAATGCTCTCCGGATATGGATTTTGGTTGAAATCATCATTACCCTCCCTCCAATTTCACGGTTAGACTATACAATGAACCTATACGAGGTGAATTTTATACCCTGACATTTTTTCTACGCTACATCCTCACCCCGTTGGCTGCGAAAAGGAGTCGGTGTCAAGGTTTGCGATGAGCCCTTTCATTATAAAAATGTTGGAGGTACGTTAGTTGGTTCCATTTCTCGTGGGAGGTTTCAGAATCCCGGACCATAAACTCTTGGAGGTTCATCAGATAGGTCAGGTTCGGTGACCTGCGGGTTGCAGGTTGGCCTCATTTCTCCTACAGCCGCCGCGGAAAGTAGATCCGAGGATAAAAAGAAGGGGGAGAAAATGGCAAACGGCTGATGGTGGGTGATTTTTCTTAGGGTTTTTTCTTGTTTTTTGCGAGGTTTATGAATATACCTATATTTTAGGTATACATAGGTACTATATATATGCGGTGCGTGAAACGCAAACGCGTTACCAAAATTTAGAGCACCTATACTTCTCATGCGATAGAGAGCAAAAGAAAAAGAAATTTTTTGAAGGAAATAAAATGGATAATTAATCATTTACAATTAATCATCAATATACTCATATACCTTAAATAGTCATGAGTTCCAAACGTTCATTGAAATTCATTTTGCAGTTGCACAGTATAGTGAATACTCAACGAACGAGGAAAACAAATTTTCTCGCATGCGCGAATTATTTGTGCGAGTAGAAAATTTGTTTAATACAACGCGCGTACGTAAGACTAACTCGCGTTCGCGTATGTTAATCTCATATGTTATATGCATACGTGGATATATACCAGCTACGTGATGTGAGATCGGTCGACAGCGTCGCGACGTTTATAAAAATTTATAACCTGGCGCCTACCGTAAAATCTCTCATGCAAATCCCACTGATTGACTAACGATTGATTCATTGTTATACTTTTCGTCCATCCTCGTATATCCGCGTATCTATCTCCTACTATGATTATTATCCATCTCCGTTATTCAGATTCGGCGTTTTTGGACGCAGCTTAAGACTCGATTGTACTATTCACATGTAATACACATTTCATATATGTTGTTCGAAAATTTGTTTAAACAATCTCAATTTTCAACCTTCGTACTTCACACCGTCAGCTTAATTCGAGTTTGAAATGAATTTATTTTCATAAATTGTTTTCACAAATTGAAATCGATTTTAGTCAAATGTATTCAGAATCCTCATCCGCTTCCTGATCATTATATACTTAGTTTATGATTATTGTCGTCATTATTACTGCCGATTGAAAATAAGTCCTGGTATCGTTTGCCGCACTATTGGGTCCCGCAGTTTAGGATTCAAATGATAATAATACAATCAGCATTCAGCGCGTCAATTCGCTTCGCCATCTTACCGGTATGGAACATTTAGTTTATCCATTATGGAATGATAATGATCGCCCATAACTTCCATTGTATTTTACTTGTATACTTTTGTCGTTGAGCTTATACCAGTACTAACGCGAGTTGTTGACCTCGAAGTGATGCACTTCAGATATAGACAGGAAAGAAATAAATGAACAAACTGAAAATTTCATTCATTCATTCTCGATTATTATGTAAGGAATTTCTTCACATACACAGCTTATTTTTCTACAAATTGTGAAACAGATTTTTCCATTCATTTTACGGTACATAATGCTGCATTTTTGTAGAGATTTTTCATATAATTTGATCTGTTTTGAAACAGGGATAAAATTTATCAATCATTAATCCAAAAGATATATTGATATTTTTTCGTTTTCTTTCATCTAATTGTAAGTTAAGAACGTCAGATACGATAATTTTACAAATTTCTGAATAATTTTTTCCCCATAAAACCCGATGGAATAACTGATTCTTCTTCTTCTTCTTTCCGAAATTATCAGGGCAGCGGCGATATACTCACGCATATATACCTTTCGTCGTGATGGGATATAAAATCATTTCGTATACAGGTATAGGTATGATATTCAAGAGCAAAGGTATTTATAAATATAAGTAATAAGCATATACATGCATAGGTATTCCTGGTTCTCCTTTTTATGGGATTCTCATAAACATACAATAGCCACGACGCAGGAGGTACCTATATAAGACTGGATTTGAATAATTTAATCACACCCTCACCCACGTAGGATGAAATTGTTGCATACCAATTAATTAATTTGCTATTCAGCTGTATGGAGCAAAGATGTTTCAGATATATGTATGTATGGATACGCACACGCAAGATTCGCACAATATGTTACTGTGCATTTCCGATTCCAATTATTTATTCCAATTGTACTCTACCGAATATCCGATGCAACGTATCGGTGGAAAATATGTAGAAATGCGCAGGTATAATTTGTAGTATCGTAGTATAGAGACTTCCTCATATCGAATTCAATTTTTTGTATTATATTTTAAGGTTCGTATAAGATTTCGTGGGACGCAAGAATCAAATACGTCGCGAATTTAACAATCTTAATCAAGTTTTATAATTATTGTGGGTGTATTATAGTCTCGAAATACGGGAAACGAGATTGAAAAATCAGGAACAAGTTATATTACACGAGAATCAGCCTAGACAAAAATATTTTGAAATACCGAACAGTTCGATCTCCGGTTTTCTCATATATACCTTCATGAAATTTATATTGTTTTACGAAATATCACGTAATTTAGCTAAAATTATTCTCCTGGAATATATAATTGCACTATATCGTGAACTAGAGCTTATTATTACAATGAATACTTTCAGAAGCAAAATCCAGTTTCCCGTAGTTTAATATTAGCCTACATATATATATATATATATATGCTGTATAGAGGAAGTTTGTGTAACACAGGAATTGTTTAATGAAGAAATATCGTGGGAACTCAAAAAACTATATTATTCGTTATCGTTGATTCTGGGGCTTCGGATATTCCTATAATATACTATATATCCCAGTAAACCGAAGCGAATTGGCAACGAATTGGAAATAATTCGTCACGCCATCTCCCAATACCGTTTTACCTCAGACTCGAATTGAATATTATTGAATATCAAATATTTCTACTTCCTTTCCGTTCGAATTCCATTTACCGAACTTATTGTCAATAGTCATCTATTCGGACGAATCCGTTTATCCGTTTCAATTCGCGATTCGGAATCGAGTGCAAGACCTTGTCTATTCTCATAGAATATCCGTAGTTATGTTAGGTGAAAAATTCAGATTTATTCCAATTTGGAGAATTCATCATTGAGAGTTGTCGATTTGGATGAATGCTAGCTGAGGTAATGAGTAAAGTATCCGTTCCGTCTGAATTCTTTTCTAGGGATCCTACGAAGGACAGTTTGGATTTGCCTGAATCAGTACGTACGATGCGAGTTCGCCGGATTCCAATCGAAGAATACACTTTTCCTAATTTGTGTCCGAACAAATTCGACCGTAGAAATATTATACATTGATCTGTTTCAATTCGTAACTAGGAATCGAGGTTCGCTCGCACGTAAGAAATATTTTCGAATTTTGTGAGTCACTTTGGTATTCGTGGTCTCCTCGCTAGGGGTGTTCAGGTGCGACAGTCTCCCGCGATTGAAAGTGCTCCACGTCGGCATAAGAAGTGCGTCCGATTGACAGAGTTGATAATCAACGGATCACGCACAAGGCGCCAACAACGTAAACCAAGTAAACACTTGTCTATGAATTTAAACGTGGGCAATAGATCGCCTAAAAGCCAAAGTGGAAAAAAGAGATTCAGAATTGATAAGATTCGAAACCTACACCGAATGATCCAATCGGTGCCAATCCCCGCATTCGTTGGGCATCGTTTTAATTCCAAACAATTCGTAAAGAAGGATACTTCTGGTCTATTCCGAATTTAGAATTCGCACTGATAGACTCGGACTATACTTTTTCGGAACGATTCCGATACAACAGAAAACGGAATTCATAGGAATTCAAAATTTTCCAAATCTTCCGAATTCCTTTCGGTTTACCGAGACATGTATAGGTATGCACTGATATCGTCATCATTATACATTATTATGATGAATATATTAATAATGAATGAATATTTGGGGGGTTGATGGTACAGTTGAATGGTTTTAACGAATCAAACGTATGTATGCGGCAGGTAATACGCTTCCTGCGCGTTTCTGCGAGCCACGGCGCAGTCAGTCGCAACTATACCTACCTACTATTTGAGCTTCTGAGATTCTAACTTTAGAAATAGCCCGAAAATAAACCACTGTCTTTGGCCTCTGCCTCACACAGTGCTCCGTACTACGTACTGCAAGCGTGCGTTTCCACTTTCCTCCATTTTTATATATATTATTTAAATTGCGCATTACCTTCATATTCCGCTACGTATATATGTGATAATCAATTTCTTCGAGAAGATTTTATAACCATAATCTGGTAACTATCGCTACTGTGTGTTAAATTTCATTTCAATCAACATATAATCATTACCACTTCCATTTCTTTCCTTCAAAAATAATGCTCGATTTATTATTTCAACGTGAGAATCACACTGATGAAAATCGTGCGTGTCAATTCTCACCGATATATATATATATATATATATATATATATAAGTATAATTATGTCGTAAATCTGCATCTATACATATAATTTTATGCGCAGTGTGTTTCGGTATTGATTGTTTTTCAAGGATAGGGATTGAACTTCATGATCTATGAATCTTTGAAGTTCAATCGTGTGTTTTTTGTTCGTGTTCTAATCTAATATTAGTTATTCGGTGTAATAAAAACTCCGTCCGACGTTATGGAAAAGTATATTTTATGTGACAAAAATTTGTTTTGTAGATCCTTTTCTTCCGATAAAAAATACCTACAAATAATCTATTAGAAATTGTACCATATTATATACAAATCTACAAATTTAATGTGATATAATTTGCAAAGTTTCTGGCCGTATAAAGATGCGATTTTTGTGCTCATAATTAATACTTAATACATGAGTCTATATAAATCTCGAATTAAATTCATCAATAATCACAAACGCGTTCCCATGATAGATTTTTAATTCTTTCCTTTTATTCACTTTTTTGTACATACTTCATGCTATCAAGATAATTATAATGAAATAGAATTTTTTTGAAAGTGCAACGGAAAGTAAACGCGTTCGATTGTGAGACAATTATCAAATTTTGTTTAATATTTCGATGAAACGTTGAATCCGCCTTGTTTGAATCAGTTTCACTAATCTCATCTCGTATTCTCTCAATCGTATTAACCGGCGTTATTCGAAAATAAATGAAATTTTATCTAGAGTCAATTTTGATTGATTTATCAAATCATTGATTGAATTAAATTGAAATTTCATAAAATCGCGCCATATCTATCGCCAGTGAATACCCGAGTATCGATTCTCGAATATCGATGAGTCACGTCGATATAACGCACATCGATATCGTGTTGTGTTTGTTTTCTCGGCGGCACGACGAATAGATTCTTTCTTTTTGGTTCATACTCAACTGTTTGATCGTTATTCGGTTTTCGGCTTAATAATTGTTATCTAGTGTCGTAGGTGTATCTGCCGATTCAAATATTGTAATAATTAAATTACGTGGAACCCTCAGGACTCTTTATTCACAGATGTTTGGATAATGGATAACAAAATAGCTGGAAGTGTTAAAATCGAGACCCCAGAAGTCGGAAAGAAAGAAAACGAAGTAAGTGTATCAAAAATTTAACCAAACAATTTTTTATTTTCTGCCTGCAAACTTTTATAACCTATGTTAACAAGAAATTGTATTTCCCATGACGCTTATGCTGGCATAACGTTCCAAACTTCAATCTCAATAAATTTCGCTAGATTTTCTATATCAATTCTGTGAATTCAGTATCTTTGTAGAATTCGAATGAAAATGTATCTTCAACGTTTTGAAAGTTCTTTCAATTCGTTTGATCCTTTAACCTGAACAGGATTGATTTCTCCGTTTGGATCCTTTCTTCTGAAACGTGAACGACGCTCTAGAATCGAATTTTTGTTTTATTTCTTGGTAATGAACGATATTTTTTTTCTGTTCAACTCACTAAGTGTAAACCGATCGAGGTGATGAAAGAAAAAAAAAACATGAAGGAAGAAAAGTCGAGAAAAAAGGATGACAAAAGTGTGGACCAAGTGTTGAAGGCGTTGAGTTGTTTAGACACGCCGGAAGAGAAGTTGGCGGCTATGTGTAAAAAGTATTCCGACATTGTAGACGACAATCGTAAATTACAATTGGCTCTCAAACAGTCTGAAAAAAAGACAGTCGTTATACAACGAGAGAAAGAACAGTTGCAGATCGAACATAGTAAGACGATATTGCACCGAAGTAGACTGGAAAGTTTGTGCCGTGAATTACAGAGGCTTAATAAAGCTGTGAAGGATGAAAGCTTACTGAAAATCCGAGAAGAGGAAGAAAGGCGCAAAGAAGTATCGGCAAAATTTCAAAGCACTTTGTCTGAGATAACTGCGCTTATGAGTCAGAATAATGAAAAAAATACTAAACTTCATGAAGACAATCTTGAGATGACTAAGAAATTTAAATCTGTGTGCGAACAGTATGAAATTAGGGAACAACAGGTCGAAAAAATGCGACAACAGATGCAACTCGAGTCTCAATTGGCTGAGGCTAAGCTAGCTAAAGCCAAGATGGAGATGACCGCTGAAAAGGAAGTTCTTCTCAAAGAAAAGCAACAGCTTTTGTTGGTAAGATACTTCCAGATATTCAAAAATGCTAAGAATTGAATAACGTTGAATTTTATTTCTCAAACAAAAGACGAAAATTTGTTCATATTAGCAGAATCTAGTTCCTACAGTCTTTGATTTACTTAATTGCGTTTTTTTCTTCTGCCAAGAAATGATAATTGTCCAAGAAATTATAAATTTTCAATGTTTCTGTAGATTTTTTCGTCCATTCTGAAGATCGATTATGTTCAAAATGTACTGTTAATCTGTTTTATAATTTTTCAAAGAACTTGACAGAGTATCAAGTCCGGATACGAGAACATCAAGCAACTGAAGTTGGCCTCCGGGGACAGATTAGTATATACACAGACAAATACGATGAGTTCCAAAATGCTTTAACCAAAAGTAACGAAGTTTTCGGAGGATTTAAAGAGGAAATGGAGAAGGTAAAATTTGTTCATCACACAAATCAGGTCTTTGAATTGAGAAAATTTAAATCGAATGATTCGAAAAAAGTACTTGATTCTGTTCGCTACGGTAGTAATTGGC
Source organism: Phymatocera aterrima (assembly GCA_963170745.1). Lineage (NCBI taxonomy): Eukaryota > Metazoa > Arthropoda > Insecta > Hymenoptera > Tenthredinidae > Phymatocera > Phymatocera aterrima. The sequence goes on from OY720660.1 coordinate 5,794,774, forward strand.
ACACAGTTGTGATAAACTACTTCAAATTACAATGGAACTGAAAAAAAGCTTTGGGATCTCTTCATTGTCTCTCTGTTTCGAGAATTGTCCCGAAATTCCCGCCCTTCTAATTTTCAGAGACTTTACGTAGATTGTATTAATGAGGTTTTATTTTGAACAAAAAGTCTCTTCCTTTTTTCAAATTTACCAAAATCTTATTCCTCTGTTAATGTTAAAGATTGTATCCGAATGAGTACTTTCCTGTTTCTAGATGTCTAAAAAAATATTGAAATTGGAGAAAGAGACAAGCTCGTGGAAACAACGATGGGAAAATAGTCACGCAGCGTTATTAGAAATGGCTGCTGATAAGCAGCAGAGAGACGCAGAGTTGGCAACGACGAGTAAAAAGTTAGCGCAGCTACAGCAGCTCTGCAGAGCACTTCAGGGCGAGAGAGCATCCTTATTGGCACAATTGAGGGGAAAAGATGAACGCCAGGTTATGGGAGCAGGGGAAACAACGGAGGAAATTGTTACAGAGGAGAATATTAAGTCTATCAAACAAGTGGATGATATATCCAAAGATTGCCAACAACTTAAAGAAAATTTGGTACAATTACAAGGCTCGCTTGCAGAAGCGATAAAAAAAGAAGAGGAAGAGAAACTCCAGAAAGAAGAAGAAATTCGAAAGCAACATCTAGAGCGGAAAGCTAAAGATGATGAGATTGAAGCTGACCAGGCGGCAGGATTCCAAGTTTTGGCTGACGGAATTGAAGAAAAATCTAAAGATGAAGGAACAGGTGTTGAGCTTAGAGAGGAATCGAAAAATTGTGAAATTAATACAAAGGCCGATGCAGGAAAAAAGTTAGACGAACCAGAAACTGAGAATGGAGAAATAAACGTTGCGAAGACCGGCGAAAATGTTAAAGAAAATGAAACAAACGGATCAATGGCCTGTGAATTTATTTCTCAATATGATCTAAACGTTCCAAACCCAGAGAAGGTCAAAAATCAAGATGAAAGTATCCAAAATTCTTCTCCGGCACTTGAAGATGGGGAAAATTCTAACGAATCTGTTAGTCCGGGATCAATAAACGGAAAGGTATAGAGATTCGAGTATTTTTGGTTTTTTTATAATCAAGTTTGGCTTCTCTCCGACAGCCTTTGTTCTATGTCAAGATATTTATTCGATGTAAGCGTTACGGAATTTCAGAGAAAAATTATTGGCGAAAAATATTGTTGGTGTTTTGTTACATTTCTTTTTTCTTTGTATATGAAATGCAAGAATATTTGATAAACCGAAGTTGAATTTGGGTGATTGGTAATGAGAATTGCATATTTCATAAAAATAAAGGGATATGAAAATTTCAATTTGTCGATGAGGGTCTGAAAGTATTGCAAAATAGTGCAATAAATTCGGAGATCGAAGTTTTTCAAAAGCCATAAAGTTTAGATTCTCGCTAGCTTCATGCTTCATTCCGGCTTCTCTGTCTAATTGTTTTTATTTTATTCCAAGGATGGCAAGAAGAGGAAGAAATAATTTCCGTGACGTACTGCCTATCAATTCACTACGGGGACTTTCTCCTGTCGATGAGATTACAAAAGGAAACTAAATAACTACTGCCTAATTATAGAAAAATAGGTAATTGATGAATATGAAGTAGTAATTAGTCGAACAAATTCAGAATCAAAAATGATAAAAGTAGGAATAATGTTTATCCACAAAAATTTCAAAATGTAAAACAAAGGTGAGAAAACAAAAAAAAACAAAAAACCTAAACTAATATAATTCATTTCATTTTTTACACGTTCATTCATTATCATTCAATACACTTACATACAAAAACTATACATACATCGAGAAAATATTTATTCAAAATTGTATAAATTTATATCATGCCTATTTGAATTACTATCTATAGTCTACTATAGTATAGTATTGTTACATATTATTACATATTATTACATATTATTACATATTATTACAGAAGATGATTTACTGTGCCTTGATCGTGTCATGCTATGCGTATAATCTGTGTATATTTGTGTCCGTTGATTTTATTTTTCTTTTTTTTTTCTCTTTGCTTTCGTTAGCACGCACGCGCGCGTTCGTGTGTGTGAATTCGTTCAAATCTCAGCTTCAGATTATCCATATAGGTAAATTTGTATTCATTCATTACGTAAAATAATATCAGACAAAAAGAAGAAAGGAGACTAAAAATTCTGAAATTATAAGTTTTGCAGAATTCGGTTAACAATAAGACGCAGAATTTCAATTGGGCCTAAGATTCTAGCGTAAGAAAGTTATGAGAAATGTATTTTCGAGCGGCTTATGGCTGAAATTTTGTCAATGAGGGATAATCCTCATTGTTTGTTTCACGACTCTGGGAATCCTCGGAGAAGAAACAGGCTTATACAAAAATGTAGAACACAAAATTAGAGATAAAAAATGGGGAAAAAATTTGGTTTACGTAGATTTTTGATTTCTAATTTCGTGTCTCACATTCCGTTGCGTAGGTAGCATATGTTTTTCTCAGAGATGCCTCAAATAGTGAACAAAATTGTAGGTTCCGCCTCAACCGACACAGTTTCACCCGAGAATTGATCAAAAGTGCATTTTTCGTCATTCTGGTGCGTTATGAAGTTCAGCCTGATCGATTTCAATCATAAAATAATGATAATGACGATAATAAGTATAATGATGTTAATATTTTGTACAAAAATTGTGTAAAAAATGATCAATATATCATATCTCAATATCCGATTTTACGATTCTACAATTCGAAACTACGCTTACGACGTGTTCTTCTTTTTCCTTCGTTTATAATTTATTCGAAAAAAAAGGAGGAACGAACACAGAGGAATGAATAATCAGTGTTGTAAAATGAAACGATAACAGTAGTGGTAACGATAATCATACTTTGAATATAATATAACCCAGATGATAGCTTTATATTCACTCATTTATTCATTACTATATAACTATAGAAAATACGTAAGCCAAGTTTCTTTCCAAAGAAACGCGTTTAGTTGCTCTTTCAGATTACCGTCTACGATACAATTTGATTGAATTCTGAAAATCCTCCTAGCCGCAGCAAATTAGACATTTGAAAGTTTTTCAATTGGGTAACGAATGAGGATGAAAAGTGTTCCCATTTAAAACCTTCTCATTTAAATCCTGAACCATCGATCGGACGAACAAAATGAATAGGTACGAAAATATTTCTTATAAAATCCTTAGTAAAAAGTCTTCTATCGGTGATTTGGCCAATCCTCATCCATTTCGGGTGAATAATCTTCGAAGTTGAAAACGGACTTGAGGGAGTTTCAGAGTATGATGTCGGACGTTCGAAAGCTCTTGTCGAGTACGGAAATAATTCTGAACTGGCAGTCTCCAACGAATCAGTTTCCATCCGAAGATGTATGCGCCGTGGCGAACAAAGCTTTACTTGCGGAAAACAATTTGAGAGCTAAACGAAAATTTAACGCCCAAATGCCGATGAATTATGTAAGCAAGGACACGCCACGTCGAGGTCGGATCACGGTTGGCGCAGGATTATTCTGACCAATCCTCTTCTTCACCAATAACTCCGACGGTGTGGAAACATAGAATTAAACAATAACAATCATGATATACTGGAAGAAATGAAACCGGATAATAATGTTCTGACAGGGCTCATAGTTCGTCACTTTTCTCACATTTAGTCACTCTTTTTTCCAAAGTCACTTTTTTCAACTATTTTCGAATAATCCGGTGGAAATTCTTTGAATTTAGTTATTCTGATGGATACATCGTGACTCCACATACCGACAATTCAATTTTATATGAGCTAAAATACATTGTATACCTATTTCACTATTCGGTCACAATTGTTGCTCACCGAATAGTCGATTTACAAATATTCAAAGTCAATATTCTCACTTTTTTCTGTTCAAGTTGGCCGCTATGAGCTCTGTCAGATCAGTTTCTTTCTCCACACTTTCTACCTGCATTCTAATCATTTCTCTCCCCTCAACGAAAATCAGAACGAATCATTTATCCTCTGCACAAAAGTAAAAACTAACGAGAATATAAGATTAGAAGGCGATTTGACACATTTTTCACACGTTCAGACGATTTTTGTGACTTTAAATGGTATCTTTCCGACAATTTTGAACTTACACGGTCGTGGATTTTTTTACTCATTCGTTGGGTCACAATGAACAATCTATCGTAGGGGATCTTCGATATCTCAACGGATGCGAAAGAAAAGAATTTTGAAAACGGGGATAAAATAAATCTTTCCAAATTTCATCAATGTGAGGAATTTTTATGCAAAAAATGATATGGAGACAAAAATTAGCAAAAATTACCTTTTCATTCATTTTCGCAACTTTTTTCCCAACCGTGTGTTTCAGAATTTTGAATCCTATTCGTTTCAGTTCACTTTTTTTGCGGTGAACACGCGTCGAGGTACACGCTCAGTGCTATAGTGCCTGATACGTTTCGACAATAGTTCCGGAATTGAGCTGAAAAAATGATTTCTGTGAAATAAGATGGTGACTTTGAAGAGCTTCACACAGCTTCTCAGCCGAATCTTGTCGCTAGACCTTCGATTGATCTACCTTCGTAGCCTTCTGTTGCATCTGAGCAACTGGATCTGAAAAATTCGACAGCCAAAGACGATTATGTCATCACTTCTCATCTCCGGATGGTTCGAGAAACATATGAGCCATCGATTCAACAAGCCCGTGTATTTGAACATGAGTTCGGAACGGCGTGTATATTATCCGGAACTGTGTCTGAATTGCCCGAATTCGAAATCTAAATCCGAATCCGAATGCCAACATCTCACTCGGAAACCACGGAGCATCTTGGACCGGAGGGCCAGGCATTAGAGATGAGTGGTTTTGTTGCTTGTTCCCAATCATCTCGGTTTGAAATGTGTCCGAATTGCCCGGAACTATTTTGTGGAAGGTCGATACAGCTTGGGTCCCGAGTTCGAAGTCCAGTATTTGACTCGAAAACCAGAGCATCTCTGCGCGGCACTTGCTCCATCAATTTCTAGCCTCCTGTTGCGCGAAGCTCAAGTTTTCGAGTGAAAAGCTGGACTCAAGTCCAGTGCAACTATCGCTAAAATTTATCACCGGCTATGCAACTCTTTCGATGTTTCGAATTCGAAGGTCGAGCGATCAAATTTCGCTGAGATGTTGTACAACGCTATACTTAACATCTTGTCTAGCACAAATCCAAATGATTTCTATTTTTTGAGTTGAATTCAACGGAGCTCATTGAAGTTGAAGTTCGTCAGGAACTATGGAACTTTCCTCATATTTTTGATTCGAAAGTCAAGCGATCGAAATCGGCTGAGATGCTGTGTGACCCTTCACGAAGTTAGCATATCATTTTTCAGAAATCGTTTTTTCCGGTAAACTCCACGGAACGATTGTTGAAGTTTATTAGGAACTGTTAAAACTGAGGTATATCTCAACGGGTATTCGATGCCTGAAAATGATAGTCGACCCTGATAAAAGAGTCACATAGATACGGATGAGAAGTAACATGACACAGATATGAACGAATAGGATCTGGATGGAAATGTAGGATAGAATCCTGTCTGTTTCTATTTGCCTTTTCCGTATCTATACAGCATTTTTATCAGGGAACCAAATTGAATAGGATTGAAAATTCTTGAACTCGTATGTTTGAGAAAAAAGTTGCGAAAATAAACGAACGCCGTTTTTTTGTTGAATCCTAATATGAGTTTTTTGTAGAAAAGATTTCGTTCAACGATTTAGTTTCTTTCTACTTCTTTCGCGAAACCAGCCAGTCTTCGGATATTCGCCGCGAAAACTCGCATCAGAGTGATTTTTAGATGCGCTCTTAAAACTGTTTCCAACTTCGAACGTCATTTACTCGAAACGGGTGATGATAAGCCAAATTACCAGTGGAAGACTTTTTACGCAAAATTTTATGAGCAATACTTTTATTCCTATTCATTTCATTCGCCCGATCAACGGTTGAGGAGTTAAATGGCCAGATCTAGCACAGTGTACCCATCGGTGGTAGTTCCTCGGGAATGAGGAGATGTTTCATCTACCGGACAGGTGGGAACTCTTTTGATCCTTATTCGTAACCACAAGGAGAAAAATCGTTTTCCCTATTTGCCCTTTTTAGATCTAATTTGCTGTGACTATCCCTCAAGATTTCATGAAGAACAAAAATATATAATTGTTTTCATATTTTTTTCTTACGTTCGACGGGTTCATTACGTTGGCGTATGGTATACTTTTGTTTCTTTTCATTTCCGATTTTCGAGTGGATCTGAAATGGCTTATAATTCGTGTCTGGGTGTTGCAACGCGTGGGAAACAAAAACCGAATTGGGCAATGACTTTTACAACCTGAGTCTGGTGTCTAATTATTGCAAGAAGTTTTCCCAATTCTTTCTCTCTTTTCTCTCTTCTCATCAGTGTCACGGTCTTTGTGGCGTCACGTTTAATGCGCGAAAAACGGCGTGGAAAAAAACTCGCACTTTAAAATCCAATTCTTCAACTCTTTCACTCGTATAGGTTTGCACATGATTCTTTTTAGACAGTTATTCAAAATTATTCGGAATTCTTCCAATATTTCGTAAAATTTGATATATAAAGTAACGTGTCTCGAAATTTCAATGTTTTCTCACATTTTTTCATTCCATTTGTGTGGATAAAAATTTGGTCAATCTGCGATTCAATGCCAAAAAAATGTGGATCACCCAAGTAGCATGTAACGCATTTTGACCTATTTCGAGGAGAATTGGGACGTGCTATATCTTAAATGTATAGAAACCGTTCCGAAAACGAGAATGGTAAATTTTCTCAAACCACACGATCAATTTCGACGAAACTTTAAGAATTCATTAATTATGATGGCAGATAGTGGCTACAAGTACTTTACTTTTTCAAAATTTTTCAAAACATCGATTGGATTTGTTGGAAAATGCATATTTCCCATGTTAGCTGGGTCAGGTTGCCAGCGGTGACTCAAGCAATACGTTCGGAAAAATTGACGATTTCGGCTTGATTATTAATTATTCATTACGTTTTATAGGTTAATATTTAATACAAAAATGATAAATGGAGTCCGGATTTTTCATGAAATGAAATGAAATCAGTTTTAATTCTCAGGAAAAAGTGATTCTTTTGAATAATTTGCTTCTTATTTCCACAGACCCCCTCGCCCCTCTACGAGCGGACGTATTCCTCGGATGGCCCCTAAGACGACTGAAGGACGATAAAAAGACGTCTATCATCTTTTTTTGAGTCAAGACTCTCAGCCGGGCATTCGTCGTACTCTGTCGTCCTCCGAAAATTCATGTGAGTCAGAGAGCGTTCTCGCGTCACCTGCAGGGACAGGACTTAGATCTTGTTGAAAATGTGCTCCTATTGACGATACTTTCAATACTTATTTGTATTAATTTGTTCATCAATTCATTGAACAAACTCATAGCGTATAGTTTTCTCGAAATTGTCAAAAGACTTGAACTCGAGAAATTCTATTGTCCATTGTAGTAAACTGTTTGCCGTAAGAGAGAAAACGGAAAGATATATTAATTACTCAGGAGGATTAATCAAAAACCAAAACGCACGTTTTGGTGTAAGTAGATTTCTTGACCTCTTTTTTTCTCCCTTATCTCAAAGAACTTGGAAATCTTGGGAAGAACTCTACAGTTGTTTCCGACTTGGAAATTTTGTTTCTTCTCAAATTTCAATCGAACATTTCTTCAACAGAGGGGAAAAAGTTAAGAGAAAACAAAAATTGTAAGAGAGTGTGCTTGAAACATTAGTAGTTTACTCAAGGACGCTAAATGTTGAAATTTGGAACACCGTTGTCGTAGTATCTGCAAATTTATTTGAAGACATCTATAACCAGAGACATAATTCATAATCGCAGAGACGTGAGTAATTCGTGTTCTTTATGAAGTTTTCTTCCTACGTGACCATAATTTGGAATTCGTGTACCTAATATGATGCTTCCATCATTAGCCACGCGACGAGCAACTCCGGCGATCTTTGCGGCCAACGATAGCGAAGATAATTATAATCAGATAGGTACCTATATTCATGTATTCATATGAAGCTCGCAGAATGATCTAAAACTGATGCCTAATGCAAACCCATATATATGTATATAAATATGTATATTGTGTAAAAGCGCGAATATTATACACAGGAAATGAACGTGAATTACACAGGATATCGTTTAGCCTTGATAATTGGCCCGAGGAATCGTTACATTTCTCGAGGTTGGTCCGAAAGATTTCAAAATCCGAGTATATGGGCTACGCAAGATATTTCTACTTCTACATTTCATTATTTTACGTAACGCATTTTATCGACGGTGGGAGCGAGTCGACGAATGCGCATGTGCGGAGTACAATAAACAGCACTTTCAAGTCCTAGGACTAAAAAGTGCCCATTGTTGTATTCCGCACATGCGCAATCGCCCAGATTTTCTCGTCTATCTTGATTATCTACCTCATGCTTTCATGAGACGACTTGCAAACCATGCTCTCGTTATATAGAGTATCGTGTGTACCAAGGAGGCAAAGTCTTTCTCGCCTCGTGTCTTTTCAATATTCGTCTTCAGCTCGCGCATATGCATTCTCGCCTTCGGTTCGTGCGTGCTCGCTTACGACTCATGTTGAAAATAAGGCTCTGCTTTGAAAGACCTACCTCGCCTCCTTGGTGCACAAAGTATGTACATACATACCTACGGCTGCATACCTGAGTAGGTATAGATACTATGATATAAAGAAAAGTGTCACGCAGATTGGCAGTAAATTTGCCGCAAGAGATACGAAATCAGACAAAAACGGATTATACTCATCGACGCATCATGTCTGGTAATTATATTATTGTATTATTGTTGTATCAGCAGATGCAAATTTATCTGGAAATTTGTGGAATTAGCAATAATAGCTAGATATATCCAACGATGAGGATTTTGCAGCAACGTAGTCGAGATTACACAGCGCGATTACGCAAAGATGGATCAAACTCTCCCGGAATTCGTTTTACCACGGGGAAAGATCAGTATTTCGGAATCGGCAACTCATCCGCGATAACTTTTCGAAGGCATGGCGAAATGTAATCAGCAAATAATGTGTAGCTTGAGATATACTGTTCTGCATATTTTTAACACACTGAAATGCTTCTTCCAGGTACTTTAAGGAAAGAAGAGCGCAATACGTTGTATCACCTATGATTCACGAGTACCAATTCATTGTTTTTTTTGTCGAAATTTTCATAAATGTTCCTAAATCGTTCTCATAATGCCACGTCGTAGAATCGATCGTAGCCAGGAGGAAGAGGGGGAGTTTTGCGCTTTATACGTCGGGAGAAAAAGAAAGAATATCAACGGGAACGTCGTATATATTCGACATGACTTGTGCAATGAGATAAGCTTAGACGCAATTAGCACGTAATAAGTTTGATAGTTTCATACATCTACTCTTCTATGGATTTATCACAGTCGTATCCGTTGTTCAGGTGGTTTCACGAATGAGAAACTTACTGCACAGTTTTCAGGAGTACCTTAATGAATTCCGCGAGTACCTTTACAGAACCCACGAGTACCTTGAATTGAATTCAATCAACGGGTCAATTCGAACCGAAATAATCTGGAATAGTACTTTGATGGGTTTCGCGAGTCGCCTAACAATAGGTAAGTGTTCGTACCCAAATATGAGCCGTTTCAAAATGAACCGCAGTCAGTGTGGAATAGAAGTTAGCGACTGGTTCGATTAAAGCGATCAGCATGCCTAGATTGCGTGAACAGCAGCCACAGGTTTGTGGGACTCATTACTCTGCGTACAGAGTTAAGCTGGTTAGTCCAGAAGCTATGATTAGATTACCATATTTTTGGTAATGAACATCTGGACTGACAATGCCCGAAGAAAATAAGCGAAGTATCACATCGCTTCGAATTGTAAGAGATAGAAGGACACGTAAGCATCCCAGATTGGCGGGCTGCGTTATTCTGAAACCGTGGCTAGAACCTTTTCGATAGTATGCTCGCGTGGAAAAGTGGTATATAAGCGGAGAGCGAGTGGCAGTTCGACATAGATTGAAAATTTATACCTGCAGGCTTGAACGATATTCAGTCTCTCACGAGGATTCTCTGTTTCCGAAAATTCGAATATCATCGAATCATGAAGCTTCTCTTCGTCATCGCTGTCTTCATCGGCTTTCCCAGCATAGTCCTGGTCTGTATGAATGAAAATGACTGATTTTTAACGATGTTCTTCGTTATTTTTCGTAATAGCTCCCAATCTTCGATGAATCGTGTTTAAGGATCAATGATTCACCTACATCTCTATACGCGTGCACATTATACCTGTACAAATTTTGCATATCTTTGTTCAGAGTTTCACGAAAGACGACCTACGCGATGCACTGTATAATACGAGAAAAATTTGTATCGACTTCTCTCGGCTTGGAGACACTACTTGTGAGCCTATTTGCATTCTTCGGCAATTCGGAATTGTAAGTGTATATGATAATTGGAACAGAGTTCGAGACTGGAAGGCAGAAATCGTCTCCAGAGATTACGGTTGAACGATTTTCAGTTGAACGGTACAGCGTATCAGGCGCAAAGAGCCGCGGAGCTCATACCTACGGATGCTCATCAAGGAGCGACTGCCGAAGTTGAGGGAAAATGCGCCCAAATCGGTGAGTAGACAATCGAATATCCAGCCGTATCGGTTGTCAGATTAGCCAAATTTGAATCTTTTCCAATGCAACAGTATTCGTTATTGGACGAATGCGTCGCGTCTTCCATTTGTTCAATCGGAATTGATTTTAATGTGGAGAACACTGACATTTTCGACTCGACCTTGCAAATTCATGGGGTATTATTAATTGAAATTTTGCACCAAGTTCTCGATAGTGGAATCAGTGCGCTTTTCGCGGAGTATAAATAATCAGAATAATCATAGTCACTGGAATGTATAATAGTCCAGTCGCCAGAGACTTCTTTTCTGCAATCTTCAATGGATTCGATATTGTAGGAAAATGTTCGGCGGTGTCCTCTGAGTGTGAATTTCGAAGTCGAGCTTCGGCCGGCATCTTGGAAAACACGTTTTTCTCATATATCTCGTGAACCGTGCGTCGTTCGACAAAAATAGTAGAGACCTTCCTTATGGGCAATGAAATCCTCTACAAATTTTAAACGGAACTTTTTTCTCTACAGTGCATACTTTTTTATTTACAGCGCGGCAAACCTCCCCAAACATTGTTACTGCAAAATGTATAGTTAACGGTTTAATTTTGTTTATTTCGATGACCATGTTTGAAAAAGTTCGCCGCGCTATGGATGGAAAATTATGCACTGTACAGAAAAGTGTTCCGTATAAAAGTTGTAGAGAATTGTATCATCTACAAGAAAGGTACTTACTGCTTTTGTCGTACGACCCACGGTTCACGAGATATTGGATGAAACGTGTTTTCCAAGAGGGCGGCTGAAGCTCAACCGCGCCCGCCCAGCCAATTTGAATTTACACTCAAGGGATACCCCCGAACATTTTCCAACCAGAATTTCAAATCCGTAGAAGATTGCATTATGAGCCTGCTTTTTCTGTTCCGGCGACTGGACATAAGTTCAACTTTCAACTGAATCTCAAAAAAGTGAACAATTGAAAATTTGAGCGAACATAAATTCACTAATGGCGAATACGACTGACCATGCCCTGGTGCGCACTGAGTGCATATTCTCCAGGTTTTCGACCAATGGGAAGACTAGAATACTAAGGAAACCGCACGCAGGGCAGTGAGAGTCGAATTCGCTATAATTTTATCACTTTGTAACTGTAGCCCTAGGTATACTTCGAAACTCTGACATAAGTGATGATAATGATAACACGAATATTATCCGGCTTTGTGCTGAATATGATATATTATCACCACAGAACTGACAAAGGAGCTGTGCGGATACGCTAAGAACGTGTTGGGGTGCTTCAAAAGCGCAGCATTGACATAGAACGAGCCTGAACTTGGGGAAACTGAAAATACCGCTACATTGGGACTGTATAATGATAATTCCTTTACATTTTGCTTCCTATCTTTTCTGTCCTATACATCCCCCTGCTCTATTTGCAAAAATGTGTTATCACGAGTACACGTATACTGTTGAAATATATATAAACAAATATATATGTATATAAAACGATGCTGGAAACGATGCAGAATTATTCCCAACAAGGAGTCTTACAGCGCCGAGAGCAATACGTCTCGTCGTCCAATAGAAATAGACGTCAGACTGCAGCTATCTGTTTTTGGGGTTTCACGTGTATTGAGAATTCCGAAAAACAAGAGAAATTTCCGTGCAAATGGGTATAAAATAATCGTTTTGAGCAGCGTATCGCTAATAATATCCGAAAAATATTCAAAACACATTTATGTCTGGACAACGGAGTATTACAATTACGAAAGAAGAATTATTACGGTATTTGATTATGATTTCTGAAAAATTTCGATACAGACATATGCAGATGTAGGTATAATTGTATTGTCGATATATTTGTGCCATTGCTTTCGCATGGTTGTTAGGTCATTTTCCATGTGCTTTTTGCGCTGATGGTCACGCCTTCAGCAGGGCAATCTATTTCGTCCCAACATTCCAGGTATGTAGATGCAGGAGAAACAAAATCAGCACACAAACTTCGGCGCGCGCGTAGCGCGTGCATTGAGCTAGTAAAATAAATGCGTCAGGTAAACTAAACAAAATAAGAACAAACGATTACTTTTAAATGGAGTAGGATATGATACCGTGAGCGAAACCCTGGCGTTTGTGGTTCACCATTGAGAACGCAAGAAGATAGCCGGCTCCTGTCTTCTTGCGATTCAGTCCGCTAATGAGATCAGGTGTAACAGGTAGCTCAGTGTTAGACAGAGAACCTGATTGGTCTATCAAGGGGGCTACCAGGTAATCGGATTTTTGTAATTTTTCATATTTTTGGTACACGAAGGTCTGAACCCATACATTAATTCTGCAAAGTAGTTCGATGCGCTTCTCGAGGATCTTCGAGGAAATCGACTTCAAAGTATCCCGAGCTACGTTTTGTGAATATACAGTGCTCGGTAAATTTTGTAATCAATTTTCTCGAAAGCCCTTGAGAAGCGCATCGAAGTACTCCGGGGAATCAATGTATGGGTTCTAAACTTCGCGTACCAGAAGTGTAAGTAAGAGAATCACCTCAGAAATGCTGCCCATTAACCAGCTAGTTAATCGCCTCAATGAAAAAGAAGACACGGAAACATAGTATTTGCCCTACTCTAATATCTTACATCGTCTAAGATCCAAAAGTTGTTCGTAGCCTCTGGTATGGGCTCTTTGTGATGTTGTTGGCGCGCGGAATCTTGAATGTGTGGTGCGAACTCCTGACGCGACGTCTACCGTTTTCGGTTCTATAGGACTGTGTCGCGTATGTCAACACTTTTGATTCATCACCGTCCAACTCATACCATGAGATATTACGCCTGAACTAATTAACGGAATAAATCGCGAGAGGACAGAAGCTGTTTTCATTTGATCAGTTTGACTTTGTCTTCACTCTTGATACTCACAATCAATCGATGTGAGTAAAGTGTCGTACGTTTTTTTAACTTATTGTACGTATTTTTTGGGCCTGTTTTATTTGTGAAGTGTGTTTCTACGAATAATTATAGTCTCTGTCGAGGGCGGTGTATGACTGCCGAAACGTCAGGGGAATTTTTCTGAACTATTGCCTCCACTGGATTGATTAAGACCTTATTCCCTCAAAATTACAAGTGCGAGTGTTAACTTCAATATGGATAATGAACTCTTCGGTTTAATTTGTAAAATAGTGTCAGTGCTTGAAAGTAATTTCGTGCATTGATTTATCCGGTGATCTCTCACTCCTCTAACATATCTGAGTGAAACCTAATCGGCACGCATTGTTGAGGAAAAAGCTTCTATTTCCGACTCCACTTGATTCAACCGCTTGACCCGGGTACCGAAGGGAAGCCTTGTTCGGGAAGAATAATCCAGGTTTGTAATTAGTAATGTAATGAATTGATGTTTATTTTCACGTTCAACCCAAAATAATCCATAACTTCTCAGTTTTTCTCCATACAAACCTCCGACTCTAAACTTGATTGTAATAGGATTGGACAAGCTTCGACGTACATACATCGTACGTAAAAGGGAGCTTTTCAATTCACCAGCATTAGTCTGCAGCTCGAAATGTACCTAAGAAAAACGTTACAACGTTACAATAACTAATCTGTGGATTGAACAATTTACCATAAGGGCCGTGCATCAATGACGTCACCATGAAATTCACCCTTTTAACCCCCCCCCCCCCGTCACACTAAGTCACAAAGGCATTGAAAAAAAGCATTAAGAACTTTGATTTCTTCCAAAAACGCTTTTATCGAATATTCTGAATACTTTAATTGCACACAGTGATATCAAAGAAATTTTCACTCTAATCCGGAATTGGTTACAAAGATTTGAGACTAGTAGCTGAATGGGAACCTTGACTATAATACAAATAAGAATTAAATAAGAAAAACTCAGGCTGCAGGGGACGTCTATAGTCATTCATTCTCTTCGCGCCACGGAGGAGCGATCCAGTCGGAAAATATTGAGAAAGAGATCGAAATTTCGAGAAGAGATTTCACATTTTCGACCCTCCCTCCCGCCCTTCCGTGGTGACGTCATTTATGCAATGCCCCATATGAATAATAATTAAATGTTATGTGCGATCTTCGGGTTATGATGAAAATAGAGGAAAAAATCTTCTCTTCAATGATCAAAAACGCCACCGCGGCCTTGAGATTACTTCGTCAGATATAATTTTCGGTAATCTTTTTCGAAGTCGACCGTGGTCGTCGATGCGAACTATGAAGAAACGCGATGTGGTACCGTTGCCGCTTGCCCCGACGTTTAGTAAGGCTTCGCTGAGTGACTGTGGCACCTATACTAGCTCAGAGTCATGGCAATTGATTATTATCGGTGCCCGGTGCCCCACGATGAGATCTGGTGGGGCCTGTTTCTCGTGGTGCCCTTCGATAGGAAACTTGTAGAATTAGTTGCCGCGTGCTCGGGCTTAGAATAACACGTAAAAGTTATACAATTTGGGAGGAAAAATGTTACATACTAGGGAAAAGTTTGACTAGATTTTGTATTTTGAAAACAGTCTATTTAGGGGATGAAATTGGTTCTGAGATCGACGTAGATTTTCGATACATGAAATTTTTACGTTCTTTAAATCGGGTATTCTTTGAGTGTCGAATAATTATATATTGGATTGAAAAATGAAGATCGCTTTTACCTTTTTTTTCTTCGTCGTTATAGGTGAGTGAAAATTTGAATTCGAAATTACATCCTCGATTCTTTTTGCCATGCAAGCGTGAGAAGATCGTCACAATATTTCAACCAGTACATCAACTAGTAGAGTTCCAATTACTTACGAAATATATACAAAAATGCTCATCACTTGAAGCCCATTAGCATGCGATATATTATCCGCGAGAACTTCTTTCATATTCATTTTTTGTAAGAGACGTGTGCTTTGTGAAAATTATGTTAAGTTTCAAATCCAAAGTCTGAGAATTGTACCGAATTTAATTATTTCTGCCGTTTAACCGCCTTCAGCGCCTAGTGTAGCAAATATTCATACATGCTGCGTAGGACAAAACCTTCTTTTGTGGTTACCGACTACGTTTTCAATGGAGTACAAGTTGGCAGAACGAACGGCGCGTCCATTTTAACTATTTTTACCCAATTTTTTCCCATCGAAAACACGGAGTTGGACGTTTTGAAACATTGAAAAGCGTTTATTAGAACAAATGTGATCACGAAACAATCGGGTTTGCGTTTTTTCACTCATAATGCCACGCGAATGATACATCTGAAGAAATTTTTCATGCTGCCCAACCAGAAAGGGGTTTCGGTATTTAAGGGGTGAAGTCGAACTTCAATCTCTAGCCAAATATGTATATTATACCAACATGTGTGAAATATTTGAGAATAATTTTCGAAACCTGTGGTGAAATATTGTGTAATGAAAAATAACATTTCTATCGAAAAATTCACAACATCTAAATCAAATTTGTTATTCTAATTTTCTGTATGGAATCCAATTTGCCAGAGTTGTGAAAAAATTCAGCAAAAATCTCAGTGGACAAACACATATTCATATCATTTTCAGTCAACGCAATTCAGGATTACTTCTCGATTTGTCAAATATGTCAGATTGCTATTGCGTCGCAATTTTTATTAGTCGCGATTACGAAATTTCAACTAATCTTCATAAAATCAATGAGACGACTCACGATGCCTCCAACGTCTGGCTTGTATGAAATTATTATAGAAATTACACAGGAGCCCAGTATTTGAAATAATAATAAACGGTAGTAGATAAAATTTATTTATTACTTGTTCGATGTATTACGCCAGGCTCGATTGCGATTCTAATTAATAAAAAGCTTCAAATTTCAGGCTATAACTAATATAAAATAATTCCGTCATCTTTATTACAGTTAATAGTTCGTATACATGCATAATATATGTGTTGCATATTCTATGCTACCGATTTACTCGACTTTTCGAATATTGTACTATGAGCAGTTTTTCAAGTCTACGATTCTCTGATAGTTATCAGTGAATTATGCGGCTACTCTTTCACCTTTCGAACGTAACTAATATAATTCTAGCACACCATTGATATTAACTCCCCATTCACTTTTCTGTTCGTACATCAATTTTCTCTTTTTCTCGGGCATTTCTCTCTCTTCTATTTTCTACTGGTTTAAACTTCGAATGGAGTATCGAAAAGCTTCGAATTTGTAAATATTTTCGTTTTCTCTAACTAATCGCACAGAAAATGAAGATCTATAGAAACAGCGACGAGTTTGGACCACCGAACGATCTCACGTTGTATAAAGCCACGAGGCGTAATTGCCGCGTACATAAATCGGTAAGAATAAATCGTTCGCAGCGAAAATAATGAATGATTCAGGGTAAATAAATTGCATACATCATATGTATCATTATAGAAAGTGGAATGCGTCTTATGATTATTTCGTTTCCACTTACTCACCACTTGTCACAATCAATCGCATGTCGCAGGGCGGAGATCTGGATCTATAGGTAGTGTAGAAAATCCGACAAACGAAAGTCAATATTATACGTGGAAAATAACTGGAACGTATTAAATTACGGTATATCAAAGCAGAAAGCCTAGAATAGGTCAAATTATGCGATCGCGGCAGATATCTAATTATTTCATTCAAATCAAGTGAAATTTCACTCGTCATCAATCCCTCGCCTCTGACATACTCCGATTATATTGAATTGAAGTTTTCCCTCGGTTTCTCTCTCCCCAGTCTGTAGTCTCTCTCTATTTTGCAGTCGGATTTCAAAAGCGTTATAGTAGGACATTTGGCCTGAAGCTTTTGAATATACGTAACCATGACATTCGAAAATACAGAGTTTCTGTGTTCCAGTTGACCAGAAGCAATTATGCCAAATTCGTGGATTACCTGACCTAACCCAACCCAACCTAACCATCTTCATAGTTTATCTGAAGTATGCTATTTCTGTGTCACAAGGGCGTCGCATATGTTTATCACTTCATCTTGATTTGTATATCTCATCATAGACGTTCATTATTATCTTTATTATTAATTGATACGTATGAGTCGAAATAGCCTCCGCGCCCGTAATTATACAATATTTTTCTCAAACGTGTGATTCTTTAAAGATCGGTTGACGCCAAGGCCAAGTTCAAATTGTCTCCGGTTGCCGCTGTGTCTTTGAACTTGACAGAGTGCGAAACTCTTGCATTAGACTCGAGAGTGGTTCTCCATTGTTAGAAAGAATCAGATTTACTCCCACATCTTTATACAAACGTTTGTCTTCCGTAGAAAGATATTGTCATTTTCGATTGCCAACATTCTCGAATTTCCTTCTCACATCCAATCATGAATTACGTTTTCCGCTGTGAATCGAATTTCCAAAAATTCAGCTTGTTATTTGAACCACCTCCATCATTTTCAATAACTGGATGAACAGTGCTTAATAATTCCTGTATCTTCTTTCATTTATTACGGAATAGACTCGCACTTCTCAAGGATTAGGTACTCACCTTATTCTAGGCGAATCAAATTCGTTTAAGTGTTTTATATTCAACGTCCTCAAAAATTCCTAAGATCATTTGTTCGTCTATTCAGTCAATTTGCCATAATAAAACGATTATCAATAATTTTGTAGATTTTTCATTCTCGGTTTCCAATAATTAGTTGTATTCTTCTTACAATCAAGTTTTTTGAGAGAATGAAAATGAGGAAGGATCGAGGGACTCATGACGATGGACAACGGAGTACAGTAATTTTAGGACAAGAAAACCAAAAATAAAAAACTTCAAAAACCGAGGTTATGGCATTTTTATGAATTCGAAAAGTTTTGAGACGCAAATATTCGACAAGAAATGAGAATCAGATCAATAGAGAAGAGAGTGCGCAAAGTATAATGTTGACGATTTTATCGAATTCTGACGC
Organism: Phymatocera aterrima; assembly: GCA_963170745.1. NCBI lineage: Eukaryota > Metazoa > Arthropoda > Insecta > Hymenoptera > Tenthredinidae > Phymatocera > Phymatocera aterrima. Next base: position 5,813,298 of record OY720660.1, read on the forward strand.
TTCAAAGCTTGCCCTACTAAAAATTTCCAGATTAATTCATCCGGTCCTTCGAAATCCTCATGGAATTCGTTACGAATCCAGCAGGTTTCAGACGGGATTCGTTGGAATCTGCTGGATATTCGCCGGATATCAAATGGAATCCATAGGAATTTTGAATGACCGGGTGAACCCGGCGAGAAATTTTCAGTAGGTTGAAGACGTTACTTCCGGTTTGGTTCTAGGCTGCACGTGGCGGGAGACTATAGCAACATGTGTGATGGAGTCGAATTATGGTTTTTCGCTAAACTGTGCCTTCAGAAATTCTGGCCTATTTCGTGTCCGGAATCTCGGAGGTGTCAAGGGGTTCTTTGGCCTTGGTGAGTATCTCGTCCAGCTTGTACGAAATTTTGTGGCACAATTTTATAAAAATTGAAATATGTCGTCGCACGATAATTGTAAAACGAATAAAATTAAATTTCGTGCTGAAAACCGAATCGAGAAAAGGGTATAACGAATGCACGGAATAGTTGTTTTCGTACCCCACAAACAGGGTGTCCTTGAAAATGTGTATGTGGTATTCCGAGGCGTGTAAGCAATAATCGGAAAAACTATAATTCTTAACATGGCCGATCGACGAAATGCCGCTTAATTAGATCCGACGGATAAATTTAAGGTCTAGAAATCTTCGGATCCTCACAGGAGGCGCGAGGCGTCATTCAATGTATATCTCGTCGACCGGATCACGTTCTCTCGTGACATGGTATATTTTATAACCTTCGTTATGCGTGCGTTAAGATCAAAATATTACAATATTTCTAACGCCGTTTGATCATCGCTCGTTAGTGGGATCCGCGGGTTTCTCTCAGGTGCTATTATAAATTTAATACTGTAACAGGGACTGTGAACTGTTATCAAGAAATTATCCAATTTCAAACAAATTCATTCGTTCTGAAACGGGGATATTACATATCGCCCTGAATGAATTCTTCTTCTTCTCTTCCTTAGGCTCATATTCGCTAGGAAAGTAATCAGATCCCCGAATGAATTCTATGTTGTACAATCATTTTGAGCCAATGAATATTGTAGTATGTAATATGAAATCATCATGATCATGATCATGATCACCATAATACATAATGTGTAACGTAGGTGACTATATTGCAGACTATTTTCATCCGGATTTCATTCCAAATTTTCCCCTCCACCGCAAATTATTCAACTTTATGGCAGATTCGGCAACAGATAAAAGCTATACCAAATTAGTGATCGGAATATGTTCAGGGATGCGAGAATATAATAATTTGGAGAAAAAATGGAGAAAATTAGAAGTGAAGATTGCAATATCACACTCTCTTCGCTCGGTCTGTCTAAAAATTTGGTAAATAATGATCATTCATAACGACGAGCGTACCTATATTCTACAAACGAATTACACCCATCGATTTTATCGATCAAAATCTAAAGAAGTTCAAAATTATCGAAGTTCCGGCTAAAGATTCCGGCCATATATTTTGAAATTGATTAATAACAATCAGATGGCCCGCTAACGAAATTTGTCATCTGCGATACAATTATCTATAGACTTACACTTTTCGGTTTCTTTATTCTACTCTCTTTCCGAATTTTTCTTTTTTTTCGCATAAAGCATTGATTTTACCACCAAAAAGATGGATTCTTCCGTATTTAGAAGAATAGAAATCCAAAAGAATAATAGGAACCGACTTACGATCCCACACTTCTATTTTTTTCCATTTTTTTTCACGATAAAACAATTTGTTGAACAAATATTTGAACAATTTCTTCATTTCGTCAGAATTTCTTCGGTTCATGATTTTTCGATTTCTTACTTGGATCTTTTCCGACAGAAATCTGCACGGCATCAATGCGTTCGAGGCCTTCTTCCTTTCCTGCAAATCCCCAAAAAATGAAAACCATTCATATTTGAAAAAGTTATGTCCGATACATTAAAATACAAATTCTGATTCTGACATGACAAAACCAAAAACTTGCGAACAAATAGTGAATATAGAGACCACATTATCGTGTGGTGCTTCATAATCATATTTAAAATCGTAGAATCAGTGTGAATTCGAGATTTTCGATGTTCGGCGGTCCCCCCGATCGCCTTCTTAGTAGTAAGAAAATCGAAAAAATATTCTCAGACTTCTTTCGGTCGGTATCAACAGCATACCAAAAAATGATAAAATGATCAAAATCGGCGGGGTCGGGGACATGGGCTACTGATAATAATATTTTTAATATAATTTAATATGATGATAACAAATTGCAATAAAACATTATAGTTATAGCGTAACGTTACTCTTTCAGTCGTATACCGTATAGTTTTATTTGAAATGTTCTTCGAATTCTGGAATATCGGCTATAATCATTATCAGGTATGTCGACCGTGATTTTATTCCAAAACGATTGTTAATAGGTATAAGCACTGCTTGATTCTTGAGTTTTGGAAATGAGAAAGCTGGAGCTTACGGTTTTCTGTTCTTCACCTATTTCTTTTTTTCTTCTTTTTATTAGTCGCATAACTCTGCATACTGGATACGATTCTGTTCATTAATTGGCTGCCTTATACTCAGCTGGTACTATCATTCGTCCTTCACACCGTTTTCAATAATTCACTGCAGTACGCGAGAAATCTCTTGTGTATGTAACGTTCTCAAAGTTCGTTGATGCTTAATTGATTGAGTAAGAAAATTCACGAACTCAGACGTCGAATATCGTGGTGCAAGAAAACCCGTATCCAGTTACCACGACTTCAAATCAGTTTTATATAACTATATGAACCAATCGAGATAGATCCAATTAGTTAGTATCTCGATCATAAATTACAAAGTGTCTAATTTGGTCTTCTGGATATTGTATAAAACGTATGCAAATATGGATATTACACCGTATTTTATGATCGAAACCGAAAGGGTTTCACAATTCATTAGAACGTCACAATAAAAGAGAAATTTTATAGTACACCTGACTACACCCGATATGGTGGAAATAACAGCCAACGAAAACGAAAATAGAAAGAGAGATATTATAGGCGGGGCATTCTATGCCAAGACACTAATCCGGCAACTCGCCGATTTTTAGTTTGAATGATATTTTTTAACATTTGTGATGTTCATCGAACATTTGCGAAACTCAAAAAGCATAAAACACTGGGATAACGACTGATATTGGCAAAAGCTTGTGTGAACGTATTTTGTCTAGGAACGTGATTTCTCAAAAGATACTAAAAAATCATTGCGTACCTTCATGAATAGTTTATTGGCCTCTAAAGTCCGAAAAACCGTTTTTCGTTGCGATGTCACGTTTACTTGTTTAAAAAGAAATCATGGAAAAAAAACGACTGCGAATTTTCAATGATCAATTTTTTTGTAGAGTTTTGTAGAGTATTGATTGAACCAGCTGAGGAATATTGAGAAATCGGGTATTGCTCAGCGTTGACGCACGCGTGTGATAATTTCATTTTAATCAACAGGATTCTCTGTCGGAGATGAGCTCGGATTCAGTCATTCACTGTCCAACACCGAAGATGACAGAAGACGAAGCATTGGGGCCAGGAATGGAAATTCAATTCCAATTGAAACTACGAAATCGGTTAGTATATCTTTTCTCTTTATATGCAGCTTTGTGAACAGTGGCGAAATGTCTCATGCAACGAGTAGTCAGTTTGCATTAATGATTTCAAAATTGGCGGCTTTCGTGGTTCATGTATACCTACGTTTTTTCGAACAAATATCAAAGGCCAGTTCTCTAACTGAGTAGCTACGAACATATGATAATTCCCCGGGTAATTGGCATCACGTCTGTAGATATACGAGTATATACACAAGGATAAACATCATCGCCATTAACATATTTTTCAAATATATTCAACACCGTAATTCAACGTCCGTGGCAACTGGTGCGTACGTCTAATAAATTTTCAAACAACTCTCCGTCCCGTACTCTTGCATATTTACACATTCATTTTTCACATACGAACACGATATATAAATTGATAGATCGTAGCGTTGGAGATTCGTTGGAAAACCGAAAACAAATTGGGCATTTTATGATTCTCTCACTGTATTCTGTTTCCTTTTCCTTTTTACTTTTGTATCCAATATTAGGTCCATCGGTCGTGGATTTCAATGACAGGACAAAGTAAATTACTGTCAAAGTTGTCACCAGATAACTGTAATGATTACAATAGAGAATGCAACCTCTCGAAGGTTTATACGAATGTCTGATTCAATGGAATTCTGGATAGTGTACCGTACTTGAACAATGAAATTGATGTACTGAATCATGTAAAACGTCGCCGATGAGTCGATAGCGATCAGATATCAAATAAATAAACGGTATGGGAAAAAAGTGAGCTGAACTCATTCTTTGACGTGAAGTAAACGAGTGAAATCGTATAAAATCGTGTGAACAATGAGAAGATCCGGTTTATATATTCACTTTGAAGAGTATGCTAAATCTGTACATAAACATATGTTGTTCAGTTCAACTCTCTGATATTTCAGCTCTGGTTCAGCAGTTCATTGGAACCGCGTGCCTCGTCTAATTTGCCTTAATTAATCCAAAGTAATTCGTTCTTGCCGTTCAACATTCATCGAGAAACTTAGACAAAGAAATGGAGGAAAAGGGAACGAGTAGAACTGTCAAATTTTCACCTAATTTTGATCTTCCAACAGGAGTAAATTGTCGGAGTTTATTATCGGTAAAGAATATCCACAGCTGCATGCATGAACATTAATGCCCAAGTACTTTCTATTTCGATGAGAAAATCCACTTGGCTTTCAGGAAATTGCAGCGCGTACATAGAGATTATTCTCTTTTTGCCCAGAAAGATATACCCGCAGAAATTATCTATGAATATAGTTCCAGAGTTCGGAACAAGATTCAACTCTGAATTGTTATAAGAAATAATTTATATATGAGGTCGTTTACTTCAACGCTCTCTGTCCGTGACCTCGACTATTCCAATACGGCTAATTTTTTTGTTGTGTATTATAGGTACTATTGAAAAAAACCGTCATCCTGCCGATCTAATGGAATCGAATTTTGAAATTTCACCATTTTACATTTCAGTCAGAATTTGAGCTACTGTAGCTTGAAATCCGTCAGTTATATGTACTTTTCGAGAAGAAGTTGCTTAAAACGTTTCGGTCGGCTTAGAATGGTTTTTTACGCCAATAAAAGTCAAAACCCCGTTTCTCGGTGCGCAGGCCCAGATCCATTTTCTTGAAAAAATATCACAAAATTCTACGAAAAAGTGGAAAATTTTAAGATATCGTCCATGATGGAGAAATACGTGGTTCGGCAGTCACAGCAACTTGAATATCGGAAGAGCGGTAGTTTGGTGACTATTTCCAAGTTTTTTCAAGCTTCGCAAGAAGCGGAAGCAATCATAATTTTGTGACTTTTTTCACACGCACGAATCGGCTCCAAAATCCTCCTCGAGGACTTTCAAACCTTTCACTTATACTCTGCACTCCTTGTACTCGCATAAATATAATATACTTTTGCCAAGCATAATTGCAGTTCATGATTCAGTTTATCGTGGGTCAGAATAATGGCATGAGCCTTACGATATACTCTTTGTATGAATCAGATTTCGGATTGTTATAAACGAACTTACGTTCCCGGATTCTAATTCCTTGGAAGCAGCCTTCGAAAAATTTGTCATCCCTTTCACGTATTATTTAATTGATTTACCGCATTTCGAGAATTCTACTCTCACAATTACTATCCATTTAGCAAGTGAAAACCAACGACGGTCGCCAAGTTGAACTGAATTCCGGTTCTGTGCCACCTCTCCAGCCTCTTCGTCCCGGAGAATTACGTCCGATGGGACGACAACCGGAACGTCAGCGATTAGTGGTTCAGCAACATGCAACGGCACTAAAAGCAAAGGCTGCTCCATCTGCCACGATACATGACGAGAATTCAAATCAACAAAACCGTGCACAACAGGAGGAAGTATTCGCTCTCCGAATGCTTGGGCAACAAAAAATGCGACAGCAAATGCAAAAGCAGAAAATTGATTCATCGTCTGCCACGGTGAAAGAGGACAATTCAAATCAACTCAAGGGAGCACAACGTGAAGCATTCGTTCTTGAAATGCTCAAGCAACAAGTAATGCGACAGCAACAGCAACAGCAGCAGCAGCAGCAGCAAATTGATTCATCGGCCACTACGATGCAAAAGGACGATTTGAATCAACGGAAGGATCCACAGCAGGAAGTATTAGCTCTGCAAATGATCAGGCAACACGAAATGCAACAGCAACACCAACAGCAGGAAATTGATGCATCGTCTACCACGATGCAAGAGGACAATTCGAATCAACAAAACGGTGCAGGACAGCCAGCATTTGTTCCCGAAATGCTGAAGCAAGAAGGAATGCAAGAGCAACAGCGGCAAGTTGATTTGATGCAAGCTGAAACGACGGAGGTAAAATATTTGCACAGATCATACATATTCTTTTGGGGAATTCGAGTTTTGCGCTTTTTTGAAATCCGATTTTTTGGTTTTATTTTCATTACACGTTGCGACAGAGCGAAGTTTTACAAAGAAGCTTTCTGTATTTCTATTTCTATTCCTATTTCCATCGACAAATGTGTTATACGACCCCGTCACAACGATGGCCCATCGTTGCCCACCGAGGCCCGCAAATTTCGAGAACGTATACGTGTATACTAAAAATGTGAACTACGGAGCTATGTGCTCAATTGCCACGACCTACCGCAATTCATCTACCACGTTATCATAATTTATTACGTTCCTGTATGGTATACGAATGGTTTAACGTGCGGTGCAGAGTTTCTTTTATTTCAATCACAATACCTATACACGCTTGTCTCTTACTCGCTTGTTCAATGACACGCTGTTGCGGTCACATCTTTTTTCTTACTTTCTGACTTACATCCTTGTCTATAGATCATCAAATTATTACGTCTCACAGTTATCATTTCTTCACCAATGGCGCTCTTTAAGTGACTTCTCTTGTCACTCGAGACGCACTCGAGAACCACATTAAGAGGCTAACATTGTTCGTTCTGGTGGATTTTTTTTCACGTCACTATACGTACGATGAAATTACCTCATGTTTTCCAGATGACACAAGGACTAGGTGGTGGTCCATCTTCAACCGCATCGGGATTGAGAATTTCAGAAGGATTTCCGAATGTACCGTCGAATATCGATAGCGCGAACCAAGAAGCTATTCAAACTGTTAAAAGACTTATGACATATTTCGGGATCCTCCTATCTTCCGGTATCATGCCTCGATCGGCTTCTCAGTTGATTGGCCGGAATAGTCACAAACCAAAACTTCGTGAGGATTCCGTGAACGAGGTCGATGGGGCAAATTTTCATCAGGTACGAAACTTGTTGAGTCTATAGGTGAGAAATCATTCTCAGATCTCCGAATGTGCTCAATTTTGGTGCCATCTCTTTGTTCGGCTTTGACCTCAAATAGGGTTTGGAATCCCAGGAGGAATCCGACAGCGAAAATGACGATTCTCAGGCACCAATGTTTCTACTGCCGTCATTGGCTTTTCTGAGAAAGATACAATCTTCTCTCAAAGCTTCGGCTGAAGCTAGGCCCGTGACTCTGGAAACTCTAGAAACTGCAATTTTAATGAGACAACAACGATTGATGCAGAAACATCAGAGAGCAACGACCACCAGCACTACTACTACGGCTCCTTCCGCCATTATTACCAGTAGTACCACGGAAAGTCCCGTCAAAGAGTGAGATATTACTGATAATTGATAAGACATTTGTCTATTCTTCTGTTTTTTTCTTCTTTCCTCACTTTTTTTGGGTATCCAATAGAAATTACGATTTCAATTCATTAATTTTCTCTCTATGCTGAAATATTCTCTTTGAATACAGCTTGCCTACATCAAAAGAAGTCGTGAACGCGCCACGGGAATATTATCCCGTTGGATACGACAGAAATTTGGACAACAATTTCGCAAGTCGCGTCGAATTGCCGGATACCAGTTTCTATTGCGGCGATCAGAAACATTTTCCCGGACTTTACGCGGATGAGGAACATGGCTGCAGCGTAATTAGAACCGATTTTTAATATTTCAATATATTTCTCCCGGTCTTCATTGACTTCTCTGCACTTTTTTTTCCACATTTTGTCATTCTTTCTCTTATTTTCAAGGTCTTTCATGTCTGTGCGTTAACAGACGACGGATTGATCATGAAGAGTTTTCTCTGCCCTGAGTCGACGCTTTTCGATCAAACGGTTCTCAAGTGTAACTGGTGGTTCTACGTCGATTGCAAATCATCGAAGAAATTGTACGACAGCAATATTCCAATCAGTAAAAGTTACCAGTTGATGAAAGCACTCGCTTTCTTCTCTGGATACAAAAATCACGAGAATGGAACCTCGAGCTCGTCGACTGATGCTCTTTGAATTCTACAGAGGTTCATGTCGCATCCATCCGGATGAGGGAATTTAGAACAGAATCACTGAATTCATAAACAGAGGAACGTTCGTTCGGTGTTTCCAAAAAACTGACGCAAACGATCGTTTATCAGAGCTCCTCAATTCTTGTGTCGATTTAATTCTTCGAGAATTTTAGACGATACGAGATCTTCGTCATTGACTGTAAATTCTGGACGAATCGTTCGTTATTTTCATTTCACCGATTATAAGTAAAACAGTTTTTGTAAATTCGAAATTATTATAAGATATCAAAAATATGCTCCTGAAGCTTTTTCAATTGGGATTTACAAGCAACATATTTTTTCAAATCGTCTTTCATTCTCCTATTCTTCTACTCTAAATAATTCATCGCCAGATTCGTGTATTTCACTTTACTGCCTTCACATTCCATAACTATTAATTAGAACGTGTAAATAATTCATTTAAGTTTGTAACTATTAGTCGTAACTATTGCAGTGGGATTAGGATTGGAATGTAAACTAGGAAAATAATTTTGTAAATAAAGTCTTTCGAATCTTACGGTAGTATTCTTTCTTTCTCGCAATGAACGAAATAATTCGCAACGTTTTCAGGCAGTCAATTCATATCTGATTCGGATTGAAAACGAAATCAACGATAATGACCATTTTTCGATCGGGAATCAATTTTTTTCCTCCGCTGAAAATCGTAGCTGCGGCGTTGAGACGAATCCAACCGCGGTGTGCATGCTTATGCATCACTAATTATTTCCAGCTGTCTTAAGATGCATCAAAGTTACTTTTACATCGAGCTGCAGCGCTTCGACTCAAATTTCGAGAGCCGCGTGTTTCACTTTCGAATCATTGTTCAATTTGGTAAAAAGATTTCTGGTTGAAATCACTTCGCATTTCACCGGGCGACCAAGGATGATGAATATCTTCTCCTTTTTGCAGTAACCGAATCGGTTTCGAGCAGAATCAGGAGAGTTGCTCGCGAATAGAAGATCGAAACTTGCTCGGCAAATAATCAGACACGCGCGGTTTTTCAGATTTGAGACGAAACAGAGCTCGGTCTGAAAAACTTTGATGCATTATAATACAGTTGAGAATGATCGGAATTGTCGGAACGAGTACGCGTCATTAGATTCATCCCGATGCCATCTACAATTTTTACGAGTTGATAAAAATGGATTCCCATTCGAGAAAAGGGTTCCATATCGATTCACCAAAAATATCTATTCCTGGAGAAAACTAATATTGCCACGATGTGTCCCTCTCAAAATCCCACAACTTTTATTCGTAGGTACATATTCGTTCGTACGACGCTTGGGATTCGAGAGATCGACTTGTGAAACTTCTGACGTTTATGATGTCGCCCTGTGTAACAGCGATTCCAATTGGTATTCCAAAAATTGTAACGAGCAAAATCGATATACGCTGAACTTTCCGGAATGAGACTATACCGGATTCCGAAAGTGCAAAGTGCAAGTCCATTTTTCCGGCCCCTCTTCGCGCTGAACTTATTCAGGGCTTGCGACGTTTTGAAATTAAACGTTTTCCAATCCGAAATTGTACGTATGGAAATCGGGTCACCATCTTCGGTCCAATGTAGCATTGTCGGGCATTTCTTTCTTGGGCCCGTGCGGTTTTCCTGACTCAGAGCTAAAGTAACCCCGACATGAAATGAATACGACCAGTGGCTGAATATTATCGTAATTTTCGAGATCGGAAGAACCTTTCGAAACAACTCATACGGAGATAAAAACAGCTAGCAGTTAATTAAGATATTTTTGAAATTCGTTAGGAATAAACGTAAGAGAATTAGATAATGGTGCAGCTTATACACTTGCTTAGTGGTGACCCTTATATTATTTTCCTCGATTGGACTTTCGCCGCTTTACCGTAATTTGGACCAATAATGAATCCCCGAGCCGAGCGAATAGGAAGATAATGATTCATGAAAGAATGCACACGTTTTTCATCGGATTTATTTTCCGCAATTTTATCACTTTGACCATTTTGACTCACTTTATTAACTTTTTACGCAGTCATTAATTTGTAAAGGAAAATAATCGATGCGTTTTTCAACGTTTCAAGAGACTTATCACGTTCGAGTATCGTATAATCTTGTTTTTCTTTCTCCAGATGAGAATGAAATCATCACTTCGGTGATTAACTCGCGTCTTGACACACGCCTAAGCATTTGAGTTTCTGTATGTTGCAATTCGTGGGAGACAAAAACCGCATTGCACAATGGCGTCTACAACCTGAGTCTGGTGTATAATTCTGGCAGGATGTTTCTTCCATCCTTTCTTTTTCTTTCTCTTTTCACAACAATGACATGGTCCTCGTCATGTCGCATCCAATGGGTTTATCCACTCAATACGAAAAACCGCGCATCTCTTACGTCAGCCACAGATTACAATCGTGGGAGATTTTGTCAATTTTCTGAGCATCTATTACCAAAAACCAAAAAAAAAAAGAAATTCTCATTTCTGAGTCCAATCTTCTGACTCTCCCATTTACGTATAGGTGGCTATATATTGCGTAAGTAGAAACATTTTCTTCGGATATGTATTTGCATTCAAATTTATTCTGAATTTTTATAATTTTTCGTCACATTTCCATTTACAGAAGAACGATGGAAGAAATCATTGAAAAATGTCTTTGAAATTGAGATCTTCGGATTTTTCAACCCCGATGATGTGAATTGAATTCCAGTGAATCTGCAGCTCGATGCGAACAGAAGATTGAAGATGAACAAACCGTAAGCCATGATCAAGTCTTGTTTAAGTACAAATCTGTTTTTATTTACTGTCGGTATTGTCGATTCATTGAACAAATCTACCAGAGATTATTTTTCTTCAAATTTTCAAAAGACTTTTGATAAAATCGGAGCTCGAATACATTATTTCCTTTCTATCTTTCGTCGAAAAAAGTAGAAAACCTAACTTACAATTAGTGACTTTTCTCGGGTCACCAAGCAAATCTTAAAAGTAGAAAACTCAGTGTGTACGAAAAACTCCGATTTTTTGTTTTCCAAGATATCCTCCGAATGTAATTGAAACTTCTCCTAACAATAGTGCAGAAGAAACGAAAATTTTGATGGGAAATCTACTCTGAGATGCTAAATTTTGAAATTCGGAACACCGACGTTATAGTGTCTTGAGAAGTGTTCAAGTACCTCAGCTAGCACAGAACACTGTTTGAGTTATTCAAGTCCATAGGATGACTCAAAGATGGCCCGCCGTCGCTGGATTTCCGATTTTAAGTCAAGATTGAAAAAACGAACGTTCAGTGAATCATATAGTCGTCTTTTAGTCGTCTTACCGCCTCAAATGAGTCAAATAGTGTTCTCGTGCTACCTGGGTACATTTGCAGCTCATATCATTGTTCGCGTAGTGAGCTCTGCGATCTTTTGGAAAAGATTATCATTCTGCCCGTACTGAAAAGGAGCTTGCAGAAGCATCGGACGCCCGGGCACGACGCATAACTATAGGCGCGAATATCATACTCGCATTATACGTATAAGCGGTGAATGTGAATTATATAGTATATGACTTAGCCTTGATGATTCGCCTGAGGGATCGTTACATTTATCGAGGTTGACCCAAAAATTTGAAGCCTGCGTATCTGCGCTGCAACGCGAAATGTTTCTGTTCCTATATACTTTTTCAATCTCCCGTGATCTTCGACTGTATTCTTTCGAATTTAATTTGACTTTAACGCAATATTATACCTCTGTTAATTATATACGAGTTTGTTCTATCGCAATCAGCGGTTCGAAGTGCGATGTATTATATAATTTTGTATTACAGGTATTGTGTGTCGTACGAAAACTATTCTTTGCATAAAAAAATAGTTATGGCATTTGTACCTGCCTATACCGCACGATCTTTGAACACTTTGACAAATAAATCTTCGACAGCGCTGCGGAGTATGTATTATAGGTATATTACTCACATACGTACGTATGGATAAATCGTTTTGTTTTACATTAGCCTAGTTTTTCGGAAGGACGTACATGCGTACTTGCGTACGTACGTACCTACATACCTAGGCCGGTAACGTAACCCGTAATAAAACGCATTTAATGTAAGGAGAAAATCGGATCGAAATGGAGAAGAAGGACTTTGAAATTCTACACGCGAATCGTGCGAACCTACCATCCCACTGCGTCTCATAGGTGCCATAGGACTCGCCATCTTGAATGTACAGATACCGTTTGGAAAACGAGAATCGTAAATCTTGGCAAATGACTCGATCGATTTCGATGAAACTTGGAGAACTCATTGAGTACGATGGCAGGAAGTGGCTAAAAATTGTACTTTTACAAAACATTGATCGGATGCGATAAAAACTCAATATTTCCTATGTTAGCTAGGTTAGATTGCCAGCGCCGACTCAACCGCAGAGGATGTCTCATAAACCTAATTATATTGCGTTTAGAAAAGTTTCAACATACATTTTTGTATACATACGCAAATATTAAGGACGACTTTTTAATCCGCCAGCATTCATCTGCAGCTCGGAGTTCAATGAAAAGAATATATGATAATCGATCCTCGGATCCACTGATTAATCTATGAATCAAGTATCAAAGAAGAGTTTTCTAATGACCAAAAATGTCTCCGACCTTGATAGTATTTTCTCTATGTATAATACTCCGCGGCAATCTTTTTTTAAATCGACTCCATGATCCTCGACGAAACTGTGAAATAACGCGTTGCAGTACCGTTATCACTCGCTCCGAGGCTTGTTGAGGCTTCGTGGAGTGAGTGGGTCAGTAGCACCTAGCTCGGGCCCAATGGAGATTGACCATCGGCGCCCGGTGCCCCACGATGAGATCTGGTGGGGCCCGTTTCTCGTGGTGCCCTTCGTTAGGAATCGTGCTACATTAGTAGCCGCGTGTCCGGGCTCAGAATAACACGTAGAACACAAAAATGATACAGTTTTGATGAGAAAATATATGAAATTTGAAATAAGAGGAAAGAGTTTGGTAAAGTCTTGTACATTCTGAAGAGTTTGGGGAAAAAAATCGGTGTTCAGATCAACCCAGGTTTTTAATATACAAAAATCCAGTTTCTGAGCACTTTTGTTCTTGCATCTTTGGAATCGGGTCTTTTTTTTAGTGTTACGGTTATATACTGGATTAGGAAATGAAGATCGCTACTACCTTGTTTCTCTTCGTCGTTGTTGGTGAGTAATGATTCAAATTTATATTCAAATTCATATCGTTGATCTTGATCTAGCTTGGAAAGCGCTGGTAGCAATATTTCACCCGTGGCATAACACTTGCAGGTAGAGTTCTCATTCCTTACGATTATGAAAACGCTCTTCGCCCGAAGAACCGATGGCATATTGTAATTTCCTACCCAACTTTTATTTATTTGTATCGAAGTTTTTTTGTAGAAACTTGTATTTTATTCATGTTCTGTATCAAAATTATGTCACCTCCGAATCCTAGATTTCAAAATCGTAAATAGATCTCATTTTTGCTGTTCGCGCATCAATTTATCGAGTTTACCACACCGACCTGCAGATGTTGGGTATTCATAATTCATGTTTCAAACTTGTACAGAGAAATATTGTGTAATGGGGAATAATAGTTTCACTAAAAATTCACAACGGTCAAATCAAATTTGTTAATGTAATTCCAAATATAATGCAGTTTGCACCAGCCTTGGAGAAATTGAACGTGAATTTTGAGGAGCACATAATCGATTCATTTTATCTGTGAATAAATTCGATTCCAAATTTCCATTCTACCTAGAAAAAAAAAAAAAAAAAAACAAGTGTTGCACGTATTTTTTCTCAAGCCAAATATATATAGACATAATTATATATACGATTCTTGATAGTTCATAATGTCCGGGCTCTTATGAAAATCACGAGCCTGCAGATGTTGACATGAATTAATTGATTTATTAATCGAAGTATTACGACATACTTGATTACGATTTTAATTAATGAAGACCTGTAAATTTTAGACAATAGCTAATATAAAATAACCCCTTTATCTTTATCATAGTTGATAATTTCTATCTATGTATTATATGTATATGTGATGGTTATTCTATGCTACTGACTTACTAGACTTTCCGACTATTGTCTTACACGACTTTTTAATTTCACGATTCTCTGATAATCAATTAGTGAAGTATACGACTGCTCTTTCACCTTCAGAACGCAACTAACATTTTAGTTCACGGTTGATATAAACCGTTAACTCTTCTGTTCATACCTTGATTCTCTTTCTCTCTGTTATTTCTCTCTCTCTCTTATTTTCTTCTGGTTCAAACTTTGAATAAAGTAATGAAAATCTTCGAATTTGTAAATACCTTCGTTTCCTCTGACCGATCGCAAGTAAAATAAAGATCGATAGAAACAGCGATGAATTTGAACGACCGAACCATCTCACGTTGTATAAAGCCACGAGGCGTAAACCGTACACGAATCGGTAAGAATAAATCGTTCACAGCGAAAATAATGAATGATTCAGGAAAAATAAATTACATGCGCCATATAGAATTATAGAAAGTGAAATGCGTCTTATAATAATTTAGTTTTCACATATTTACCACTTATCACAATCAATCGCATGTCGCGGGGCGGAGATCTGGATCTATAAGTAGTGTAGAAAATCTGATAAACGAAAGTGAATATTACATAGAAAATAATTGGAAAGTATTGAATGACGGTATATTAAAGCAGAACGCCTAGAATAGATAAAAAATATGGGATCGCAGAAGAGATATCTAATTATGTTATTCCAAGCAAGTGAAATTTCACTTGCAATCTAGTTTTTCCCCCTCAAACATACTCTGATTATATCTGATTAAAATTTTCACTTCTGGATCAAGTTTTCTCCCTTCTTTTTTCGTTCGATAATTATTATTGATTTTCACGCGATTCTTTTAGACCTCTTTGCCTTTCGATAGATAGTTGAACTCATGCGAGTTTTCTTCCAGCTCGTAATATTGTTTAATGAAAATGAAACATCGTTTTTCACAATGAATGGTAATTGGACTAGAATTTTTCAATCACGTCGATGCGCCTTGCCTCCACTTTTGGCTAGTTGAACAATAATTCAACAATGTGCAATACAACTTTCTAGAGCCTCTTCATAGGTGACCCTGTTGCTCGAGCTCAACTCGAAGCTCAAGTTCCATGGCAAAATACGTTGTGGATAAAATCGTGATCTGTTGACGATCGTTTCTACTGTATGATGTAAAATTTCGTAATTCAGATCATAGTGTTTTCACGTATTACTTCTTCGCCTTAATTGTCTGACAGTGAGCTACTTCGCGCGATGTCTCTGAATCCCGAAAATGTCATTTCATTTACTTCCTCCATCTTCTGCCTCTACTTTTCCTCTTATTTATTATCCTTACGGCGTGTGAGGTGACTCGCAGTCAGTTTTCGAAAGCAGCATAATAATGTATTTGGCCTGGAATTTTTGCCACGTAACTGTATATTCAGAAGTATTGGAGTTTTTCAGTGGTTCCAGCTCAACTATAAATAATGATGTACATCTCTCGCGTCCTTATCACCTTCATGATTCATCTGAAACATCATTTTTCTGTGTCACTAGGGCGTCGCGCACGTTTTACTTCCTCTTCATTTCCATACTCCATTATACGCAATCGTACTATTATATATTGCTGTTGTTATCAATTATCGATAATTATAAAATATTCTTCACAACCGTGAGGGTCTTCAGTGGTCAGTAATTGCAGGCAAGGCCAAGTTCGAACTGTCACGATTCGTCACTGTGTCTTTGAACTCGACAGAGTGCGAAACTCCGTGCATCACACTCGAGAGTGGTTCCATTGTTAGAAAGGTTTAGATTTACACCCACGTCTTCGCACAAACACTTATCTTCCGTAGAAGGACATTCACCTTCACGGTTGTGACCATTTTCAAACTCGTTTTTCACACCCATTCATGGACACGATTTTTCTCTTCTCTAATCAAACTCCAAAAATGTTCTGCTCATTTCTCAACCCGGTTTCCATCTTTTCGAAATTTTAACAGATGCGGCTCAATCACTACGATTTTTCTCACATCGTTGTCCGCTCATAGACTCTCATTTCCGAAGGATGTTGTTTGCACGTTGTTTCAGGCGGATCAAATTTCTTTGAGTTTCGATAGAGTCAAGAGTCTACGAAGTCTACCTTGTTTCTTCCTCCGTTCGTTTATTCGTCTATTTAGTCAGGCTACGCGTCGTTCTTCGTAAAGTAGGCCAGTAGGGCATGCCGCATGATCGGTCAGTTCTGTGTGGGCTGTGCCCGATAGAATTCTATGATCCAAGGCTCAAAAATCTTCCCTAATTTAAACCCACACAGTTTTCTCTCTCGCTAGTTATCCCACGTGAATAATGAAAATCGATTATCGTATGTCATTTCTGAGGATTTGGGTCACACGGATTTTCGAAAATATTCAAAAATCTTCGAACTCATTTCGATCATCAAACCTGGCTTCCAAAGATCTGATCAAAAATCGACTCCCCGAAGACCGAAATTTGCTGCGTGAGTGAAATGAAACATTGGCATCTAATTGGCGCTGGCACTGTTCATGTTACTCAAGTATTATTCTTGGTTTGCGAATTTCGACCAGATTTCGTCCTGGCTGTTCATCGTTTCGGTGGTTCAACTGGTGTTACAGTTCCGCGGCTGTAGGTTGTCAGTATATGTAAGTTGTTCGAAATGCAGCTCAGGGCAGAACACTGGCGATGAGTTTATACAGCGTTCACTCGATTGCGGTCCAAGAAAAAAACCAAAAGAGGAAAGAACAGTTTAATTCTCATTTACCGTTCGGTGCCTATAGTTCCAAGTATGTATGTAGCATATACGTCAGTGACGTATGTATGTATATACATACATACACACGCATTTTTTTATCGAATGTAGCGAATCGATCTCCACATTCTTATTGTTATTTCTTACTAATTGTAAGCGAAATTCGCATATCCGGAAGGATCTTCCCCCGAAATTTGGGTCGTACCGTATTTTAGCCTGCCGAAGATTTCTCCGTGATGCATATAATTATTACACATCCTTCTAGAAATTTGTATTTGGACAGAATAGTTGACCGCGTCGTGCGATATATTTTCGATGCGACATCCGGTTTCGGTTTTTTGTCGCAGAGTACTCGACCAAGGCTCTGTTGGAATATTTTCAAGCGTTAATTTTAGATGATTAAACTTCTCATCCGCGTTTATAAAACGATATCAAACAAACGAGAGAGAATTTGCGGTAATTTAGTGTTTTCGGTTTTGATTAATGCATTTTCTAATTCTGTATGCGGTTAGAGTTCAATTCTTCGAGAGAAAGAAATCGAGGTAGGGAAACCCTAGACGATGGACAATAGAATAGTTTCATTCTGGGACAGAATAAGCAAAATGAAAAACTTGAGAGACTGAAATTATTGAATTTTCATGAATACGAAAAGCTTTGAGACGAAGAATAATTCACAAAAAATGAAAATCGAATCAATGATGAAGACGGTACGCAAAGTAACCCTAATAATTCTACCGACTAGTGACGCTATGAAGCTTAAAGATGGCATTTCCGGTTTGGTTCTAGGCTGCACGTGGCGGGAGACTATCGCGACTTGCGTACTGGAGTCTGATTTTGGCTTCACGCTAAACTGTGCCTTCAAAAAATCTGGCCTATTTCGTGTTCGGAATCTTGGAGGTGTCAAGGGTTTCGTTGGTCTTGGTGAGTCCATTGACCAGCTGTGCAGAATTGTTTTTCCCCAATTTTCTCAAAACTGAACAAATTGTCGAATGGTAATGAAATCAAAAAGGGAAGGAAAATGAATCAATCGGTGGAAAATAGGCTGCGTTGTCTCGAAAAGAGTGACCTTGAAAAATTATAAGGCGTGTTACGAAAGTCCAGGCGTAAGTACTATGCAATAATAACAATAACAAAAACCGAAACTGTTTTCGCGACGGCGCGGGCGGGTCCAACGAAATTCAGCAGCGTAGTTCATAGTTATTCCGGCTGAAACGGACGTAAGTCTCTAGAAATCTGCGAGTCCTTATAGGAGGCGCGATGCGTCCTTGAAATTATATCTTGTCTACTGGATCACGTTTTATCACGAAATGAGATATTTCATTAGCTATACGTATCTTTCGCGTGTGCCTAACCACGATATTACAATCGGCAATTAATTATCGTTTATCATTATTACTATATTCGGAATATGAATGTTCTATTCTGAAGAAATTCACCTGTCCCAAGATGAGCAGATTGCATGGCATTGCGTCAGGTGATTATTTCAAGATTACCGACAAAAAATGTAGGAAAGAAGGAGAGAAAAAACTGGTGGATTTCATCAGATTATGCGACTGTAATTATTATTTTCATAGCAATATGTTACAGACGATTTTCAACAAGATTAGAAAATCTTGTCTTCTTCCTCCTTCATCTTCTTCCTATTCTCTATGACCTGTTTCCATTTTCCATAAATCGGTGAGTTTTATGGTGAATCAGATAAATGCTTAACAAAACTAATTATAATCTGAGAATATATGAACTTGTTTAGACTCTATTTCATGGATTAACACATTTCTGTTCCTTTCTTTTCTCTCGTGGAACTTTGGATGCGGTTCTTTTTCTCGCTACCTTACCTACCGGGCATTCATTTTGGTCTTACAAATATTTAGCTCCAAATTAAATGTAAGATAAGTACTATAATTTATGCCTATACAGGACGGCACCCGAACTTTTACAATAAAATATCTCGAGTACTTATAAATATGTCGAATGAAAGGTCTCAAGTTTCTAGGGGGACATTTGAATGCCGACAATATACTTTTACCGCTGAAATTGATATTGCAGAAAAATCGACGTGATGACAGTTTTCTTAATATGGAAATCAATTTTCTACTCCTCATCGGAATCTTGAATGGCGTTCGGGCCAATCCAATGATGGGCATGTTTTCGCTTCTCTAATTATTTCCAAACGAGTTATGATACATCGAAATCCCAAGTACTGTGTGGGCTAATAAAAAAAACGGGACCAATTCAAAACGTGAATAAAACCCGAACGCGTCGGCCGATTTTCGAAACCGTTCGTCTGCTCAAAATTGGAAGAATAAACCTTTTGTCTTGCGTTTCAAGATCCGTAAAATGATTCTTCTTCGCTAAGATACACGCTCTTGAAATATGGGTTCCGAAACAGTCGCTGGGAGGATGAAAGAAATAAATATTAAAGAATGTTCAACTGAATTTCCATCTCGAATTATGATTCGAAGACTTATTTGTGTTGGTTCAATTTGTGACAACGAATTTACAACAATGCGAGTCTTTCTCTCACTCTTCCTATTTTTCATATTTCAAAATTTTCCAATACGTCGTATGATTAATGCGATCGAAAAGAGAGCAACAGGCAGCTCAATTTAGTCCTCGACATTATTTACAGCCGACGTTTTTCATAGTGGACTTTCTTGATAATGTCCGGAAAACAGAAAGCGCACGCTTCGATTTTAACATTACAAGAAACGTTCGATTTAATGTGAATAGAATCTAGCAGAATTGCTACGATGTCAGAATCAAACTTCGAATCACAATTTGAGATGAAAATTAAATTTAACATTCTTTGATATTAATTTTTGTCATCTTCCCAGCGACATGCTGAAAACCCGTTTTTCAAAAGCCTCTACCTCAGCGAGGAATGAAGATTTTTCGGATTTTGAAACGCTAAGCGAAAGGTTCATTCTCCTAATTTCGAGCGAAGAAAAGTTTCTGAAAATCGGTCGACGCGTTCGGATTTCATTCGCGTTTTAAACCAGTCCGGTTTTTTTAGCCCACCCTGTAGAAGATCGAACCTTACTTGAGCAAAATCGGATGCGTGGTTTTCGAGATTTCAGACAACACGTGGCTCGGTCTGAAAAACTTTGATGCACGATGCTAACTGACTTGAAAATCATTGGAATAACAAAAACGAGCACTTCATTGGATTTGCCCTGAAGACAGCTGCAGCTTGTGTTTGGATGAAAAATCGATTCTCAGTCAAAAAAATGGGTTTCCTATTGATTTCCCGTAAAGTTCAATTCCTGTTGAAAAGCTAATTATTTATCAGTCAGATGTCTCCTCCGAAATCCTACGATTTTTATTCGGCATATTCGTTTGTGCGACGCTCGTTATTCGGATACAATCCGCTATCCACTTGTAACACTCTAAATGTACTTCCCTGTATATAAGAGTCTTGATTCTAAGGACTTTCGCGTCACTAGTTGAAGACGTTGATCGCACTAACTGAATCTGCAACTATACGCATATATTATGTATATTTATTGTACATACATCTGCGCATGCAGCAAAAATTTGCATAGAAAGTTTATCCGTATCAGGTGTCGAAGAACAAGTTTAAAAAAATACATGCTTATAGGTATATTAGTATACAAGAACGCACAGCTTAGGTAGTCGCGTGTATTCAACTACGCGACTTACGGCATTTAACGTTGGAAAAATTTACACAATTGTAGGTATAACGGATTCTATAGCGTAACTTTATTCTACCGATGAAACACAGTTTTATTCGGTTTATTCGATTATTCTTCGAAAATTCGGGATATCCACTACTATAATTATTGTTCAGGTACATCAGACGTGACTTTCTTTAGGACTGCGATTACGAATATAATATCGAAAATTGTAAACGAGAAAGCTGCATTCTACGTTTTTCATGCAGTTTTTTCCATTTTTTTTTTCTTCATTTGCATAACTTTGCAGCCCGCGTAGGATTCTATTAATTAATGGGCCGCAGATTACGGCCCATTAGCTGTACCATCGTTCGGCCTTCACACAGTTTTGTTTTCTCTATATCTGCCGCAGCATGCGAGATTTCTTGCGTGTGCGTTTTTTGTTTGTTATTCATAAGTTTAATCATGCATCATCGATTGAGTAAGAAAATACATGAACTTACACCTTGAGTAGGTACTGTCGTGTGCAAGAAAACCAGATACTTAGCGAGGCATAACCACGGTCATATCTCACAATCAGCTCTGCAACTATTGGATTATATCGAGATAATTAAGTCAAGCCATATATCTCGATTTTGCATTGCTACGTAGGTACCTATGTGATTAGTTTTATGTTGCAAACTTTCGGTAATACGCAAATTGGGGATACGGAGGAATCGGATGACAGGCAAACGAGGATGTATAACATTCGGAAAGAATTTTACTCTGACCCTTGGATTTCCATTTTCTATTTCACTTCCGAGTCTATACAGATTTTTTAAATAATTATATAAAGCAGTTCTTTCACGTCTTCGAAGGCCCATCGACGCGTGATTGAATGTGCAATGCGTGACTAGTGTGTCTGCACAGAATGATTTTATTTTATTCTGTCATTCTACAGGTTTCTCTGTTGGAGATGAACTCGGATTCCGGGATTCACTGTCAAATTTGGAAAACAATAAAAGACGGAGCACTCAAGTGGGCAATGGAAATTCGATACCAATCGGAACTACGAACACGGTGAGTGAATAATTGTAACTTGAAATCTCTTTGACTTTCAATTTCGTAATTTTTTTTCTCTCTTTTTGTGCACAATTGACAAATATGCTTCAGATCCAATAGGAGATCTTATCCTTTTCCTCGTGAACATCAGTGAAATATTTCATGCGATAATTATTGATTAACGATCTAATTTGCATTGACTGTTCTACAAAAGGAACCTTTATGGCTCACGGATTTTCATTCGAATATCAAAGACTTATTACAGTGGACTAATAATTCCTCAGGTGATTTTCACTGCGTATACTGCTCACATGCACGGATAAAAATCCTTGTAATTAACATATCTTTTCAATTCCTTCAATACCGTAAATTGACGTCCTTGTGGCAACTGGTGCATGCAATAAATTTCCACACTGCCCCCAGTCTCGTGCGTCGTTTTATATCTACTCATACACATCTATCATTTACGGGCGAACACGACACACGAACCGGGAGATTGCAGCGTTGGAAATTTGTAAGAATACGAAAAACGAGCTAGGCATTTTATAAATTTCTCTCAGTAAGCATCGATCATCGATTAACAAGCATCTCTTTCCCATTTCGAAAATCATACTTTGATTTGTACATTGGCGAACATCGAACGGTTGTGATTATACAGTTCTGTGATAATTTTGACGAAGAAAAACTTTTCGTAAGTTACGAATCTCTGCGATTATGAAAAGTCTGAATAAAGTAATTGGACATCTAATGTTCTGATCTAAATCATGTAGACGCGATGCAGATGATTCATGTCACCAGCTATCAGATACGTTTTACAAGGCCAGTCTACTTTCGTCATTGGATATACTGTACCACGTGGGGAAGAAATCTAGCGAAATACTTATTCTGTGAAATAAAGTAAACGAGTAGACTCACGTAAGATCGTGCAGAGAACGGGATGATCCGGTTTACGAATTCACGTTGAAAAAATATGCTAAATCTAATTTGCACATACCTTGTTCACTTTTACTTTTTGACGTGTCATGTCCGTCTTGGTTTAATTAATTCCTACTGTACTTTGTTCGGAAAAATTAGATCAACGGAAGACAAAAAATTGATACGAATCCTACGTGGCTGCGTTTACGAGCATTCCATTCTCTATTGCGATGAGCAAATCCACTTCACTTTGTAATTGCACACTCGCCTTCGATACGAGATAATTGCAGAAATTATCCATGATGAGTAAATCGCAATTGGATTTTACTAATTCTCATGTGACCCTCACGCGAATATGTTATTTAAAAAAATGTCAACCGCGTGGGTACACCGGGGAAGTCGGCAGGTAGAAAGTCTGGATTAGGCAATATTGCAATATTAGCGACTGCAGCGTCGTATAATATTGAATCTGACCTGAATATTTTGGGGACTTGTACATTATGGCATTTCACATGATATGTATAGTTAAAGTCATGTTATTCTTGAACATAGCAGGTATGTGTTCGGAATGACGTTCCTTCTTACGAATCATAGGAGATATTGTATCCGCCTTTGATGAGGCAATCAAGAATATTTCCAAGAGCTTGTAACGAGAGGAAGGAATCATAACGTTGTTACTTTTCTCACACGCATGGATCAGCTCCTAGATCCTTGTCGAGAACTTTCAAACCTTTCACTTATACCCCGATCTCCATGTACTCGCATAAATATAATATACTTTTGCCAATTGTATAACAGCAATTCACGGGTGCAGTTTATCGTAGATCGGAATAATGCGGCATAATGGATTGCGTATAATATTCTCATTGTATGAAAAAGGTCTATAATATTTTCAAACAAATTCACGTTCTCATAGTTGAATTTCTTGAAACCAGCTCCCAAAGTTTCTTCATCTCGTCCGAATATCACTCTACGTTAATTTATCGCGTGTAAAAAAAATTTCCCAAATTTCTGATAATTATTCATTCGCTCAGGGAGTGAGAACCAGCGACGGTCGTCAGGTTGTACAAAATTCTCGATCTGTACCACCCTTCAAGCCGCTGCCTCCCGGAGGATCCCGTCCGATGGGGCAACAGACGGAACGTCAGCGATTAGTCGTTCAGCAAAATACAACAGCACTGAGAACAGTAGCTGCTCCGTCGTTCGCCGCGATCCAAAAGGACAATTTGAATCAACAAAGACGTGCTCAACAGGAAACATTCGCTCTCCAGATGCTCAGGCAGCAGCAAATGCAACAGCAACAAGCTTTGCGACAACAGCAACAGCAGCAGCAACAGCAGCAGCAGCAAATGATCGCGATGCAGAATAAAAGAACGCAGGTAAAATATTCCAACAAATATTTCGTTCACGGTGTTCGGGATTTTCCGGGTTTCAAATTTAGTTCACCGATTTCGGATCTGTCCGATTTTTCCACCAGACGTTACGATCCATGCGAAAAACTTGACGAGAAAGCTTTCTCTATCTCTATTTCTTCCTGCGAATGAGCCATCCGACGCGCCACGCGACCCCGGCCCCGTTACAAACAATAGAGCATCACCGAAGCATAGGATACAATTTCTGAGAGACGTGGACTAAAGAACTACGTGCTTAACTTCTATGACCTAGGGCAATCTACCTTATGCGCTATTATTAGCTATTATCGTTTGTCCACAGTACACTGCAGGCGGTTTAGTGTACGGTATCGAGTTTCTTTCATTTCAATCATAATGCCCACCTATATACACCTGCACTTGCGGTTCATGCTCTCCTTTCTTATTTACATGTGCAGTAGCACGTCGCTGCAGTTACGTGTCGTTTCATTTTCTTTCTCTCTTCCATAATTATCTGTCGATCATCGAATTATGATGACTTTTTCACCGGTGATACTCTTCAAGGAATTTTTCTTATCACTCACACGCAATTAAGGGGGTCACATTGAAACACTATCGTTGTTCATTCTGGCGGACTCTTTCACGTCACGTATAGTCAATAAAATTACGCCACCTCCCTCAGATGACGCAAGGACTAGGCGGTCCATCTCCAACCGCATCGCCATACCGGATTCCAGAGGCAATTCAAAATGCACCGTCAAATATCGGCAGCGTGAATCAGGGGACCGTCCAAGCGGTGCAAAAACCCGTGACGAACTTCGCAAATGGTCTTCCACCTTTCATCGCCATGCCGCAATCGTCATCTCAATTAACTGACAGGATTAGTCACAGCCCAACGCTCCTTGAGGATTCTATGAACGAAGTTCCTAAGGACGATTTCTATCAGGTATACACAGTTTATTTGTTCTCAATTTAGTTTCAGACTCACGAATATCGACAAGTTCGCAGGTTCTCTTTCCGTTTTCACTCTCAACGTTCGATCGACGTTATGTTTATATTTTTGTGTACCTACTTTCAGCTGCCAATACCTTCGGACGATGTGGTTTCTTCCGTCAACCAATTAACTCTCCGTTCGATATCCTCTGCGGCGGCTAATCAGGCTTTACAATCCCAGGAGGAGTTCAACGGATATAACGATAATTTTCAGGCGTCGATGCCTTCCCTGCCTTCACTGGCCTCTGTTCAAGGGATGGAACCTTCCCTCAAAGCTCTGGCTGAAGCTAGTAACGTGACTCTGGAGGCTCTCGAAACTGCAATATTACTGAGACAACAACAATTGATGCAGAAACATCAGGCGCGGACGACGAGCACTTCCACGACAACTACTAGCACAACATCGAGTCCTATTAAAAAGTGAGATGATAATGATGATGGAAAACCTTTTTACGTTTTTCTGTCCTTCTTGCTTTGGTTATGAATTTTTCCACCTCAATTTATTCCCTGTCCGTTTCTTTCCAGCAAGTACAGCTTCGCTACACCGAGCAAAGTGATGAACGCACCTCGGGAATATTATCCCGTTGGATACGACAAAAATTTTGACGATAATTTTGCAAGCCGCGTCGAATTGCCGGATACCAGTTTTTATTGCGGCGATCAAAAACATTTTCCCGGACTTTACGCGGATGAGGATCTCGGCTGCATGGTAATTGGAATCGATTTTTAATATTTCAATATATTTCTCCCGGTTTTCATTGACTTCTCTGCACTTTTTTTCCACATTTTGTCATTCTTTCTCTTATTTTCAAGGTCTTTCATGTCTGTGCGTTAACAGACGACGGATTGATCATGAAGAGTTTTCTCTGCCCTGAGTCGACGCTTTTCGATCAAACGGTTCTCAAGTGTAACTGGTGGTTCTACGTCGATTGCAAATCATCGAAGAAATTGTACGACAGCAATATTCCAATCAGTAAAAGTTACCAGTTGATGAAAGCACTCGCATTCTTCTCTGGATACAAAAATCACGAGAATGGAACCTCGAGCTCGTCGACTGATGCTCTTTAATCAAAATTATTCGAGTTCTATCGAGGTTAGTGTAACATTTATCCTGATGAACGAATTCGTAATTACTCAATTCATAATCAGAGGAACGTTGGTTCAATGTTCTCCAAAGATTAAACACAAACGAGGCCTAAGTATAGCTCCTCAAATCTCATCTGAATTTCATTCGTTAGGAATTTCAGGAGAATACGAAATCTCCATTCTAGATTCGAAATCTTAGATTCTAGAAAAATCCTGCGTTATTTTCATTTCGTTAATCAAAATCATTTCCGTAGATCATCGTCATATCGAAAATGCACGTATTATACTTTCCTTCTTTACCCAGATATTTCGCGATCAGAGTTATTTCACTCGCAATATAATATTATTTTCTTCGTTTTTTTTTGTTTTTTTGTCTTTTTCACCCAAAATTATTAATTTTAAGGGATGCTTGGGCATGCCTGCCTTCTGCATATTGTAATTAGGACGTGTAAATAATTTATTTAATTGTAATTAGTATTAATCAATGATAATCAACATCTATAATGGAATCAAGATTGGAATATAAACGGAAAATATATTTATGTAAATAGTCCAAGATGTTTAATTCTCTTTGGACATCTTTTTTCTGCAATAAACGAAATAATTTACAATATTTTTAGGCACTCAATTCCTTTTTTTCGTACGTCTATCCTGCAAATATAATATAAATTACAATTTTATTGGCGATATTTGAAAAATACAACAAAATATACCTGCGTATCCTCGCTGTCGGGAAGGTATAACTTGTAGTTTTCTCAATCAATTCAACCTCATCTTTTATTGTACAGTAGTTCTCGCTCTTCGACAGTTATTCGATAGGGATTAGAATCTCACAGGCATAATCTGCTACCGAAATCGTGCAGTCTCCATTCGAAAGTCCGATCGGTTCCCGGTTCACCATAACGCGGTTAAAATTGCCGGAGGGTTCACCCTCAGCCCAAGGCAAAGACGACAGCGACGTCCCGGTGGCGAGAGCAAGAAGAAACGATTCTTGAATGTTTCGAGCTTGCGAGAATTTCGATGAATTAGAAAACTTGCCGTTTCTAACGCCGATCCACTCGCTCGCGTCAAACATGTCGTGAATTCCAACGATCGTGTGTTTCCTAGATGAGGCTCTCTGTCTTCTCAAGTAATCGAGCTTTCTCACAGAATCAATAAGTGCCAATTGCGCGCCTTCCAGAAGGCGTAATTTTCTGGCTGGCTTCCACGATACCGTATCATAGTGAATTTTATAGGCCACACCGATCTCAGGATAGGAAATGCAGCCATTCGGAAGCTCGATTTTTATCGATGACCGATTCGAAGCTGGAGCTAAGTTGGATTAAATATCATTGTTTTTGTAACAGAAATCAGATTTCAGAAAAAAGATAGTTTGATTTTTCTAATCAGATAAACGTAGCTCTCTCGTACCGATATCATTTGTTTGATTGGAACCTGAAATTCCCGGGACGATTATAACTGGCAAACGAGGTGTAATGGCAGAGAAGCGAGCAGAGCAGTCATAATGTCTCTCGAGGATTGTTTCCTCCTCGTTAATAATGGAGAATGATTCACTCCGCGTTATTCGCGGCTTGCGGGATATCGTTTTTCGTTTTTGTCGAGAAGACCCGTGGAGAACATTAGTTTCTCTCTTGCCATTGTTGATCCAAAGAAATTATCAAAAGTTATCGACTCGTCACCTCTGACCTCAGGATAGCAACAGTCGAAGAACGCGCGAGACGATGGGTGACCACGAAAGCGCCGATACTGACAACACCGGTCAGCAAAAAAAAGTTTTCTTCTGCTGGCTGATTTGAGTTCATTATTTTTTCATTTCTCACGGGGCCAAAACAATGAAAAAGTTTATACACTCCCGTCAAAGTTTGCTTTGTAATCTTGCAAGAAATAACAAAAATGTTGAAATTTGAACTTTTACTCAATTTTTTGAACTTTTTTTTTGGTTTTCTTAATTAATAAATTAACTGAAAGAATATACGAAAATATTTGTTTCCGTTTCTCATCAGCTGAATAACTAGAATCTTAGATTTTCTCAAAATTTGAAGCAACATTCTCCTGGCTGCAAAAGCAGACTTTGTCAACAAATAGTAGTTTCTCTCTGTCGAGTATCTCCGAAGCTATGATAATCACGTATGCAAATACCAGACTCAAAATCCGTGTCAACCGGTGTAACAAGCGAGCTTCGTGCCTCTGTTATATTCAATTGTCCATAACTTGTATGCATGAAGTTTGAAGAATAATGAATTTGTCTTCAACATTAAATGACGTGTAATTACAAAATTGAATGTAATCGTTCATCACCTTTACCCTCAGGACAGCGACAATTGTGAAAGCAGACGTGGACGGCATGTGAGAGCGTTCGGACCCAAATCATACGTCCTGGAATGCTTGCACTTGTTTCATGATCGACAACTAGGCTACTTATTTTCACAAACAATGTTCATAGTCAGTTTGAATATGATCGCAACAGTCGCCACTTCATGCTGCCGTTAATTCTGCGTAAAATCATTACGGATATTCGTATAGTTTGCACCTCGAGTTGATGGAAGCAAACGCCAAACAAGTTGCACCGGTGCTTCCTTGTCGATTGTAGTTTCTAGCGAACGATCGAAATATGAGATGAGAAAATACGTTCATGCGAATTTTGATAGCGTTGAATATGTATCGCGTTGAGATAGCATTTTCGTGAAAATCATGGTGAAAACATTTCGAAGTTTCGACCCAAGCGAGAAGAGAGCGAGCACATTAGAGGGAGTTTATCGAAAGAGGCATTGAGTACAAGCTAGCGGAAAGATTTATGGCTCAACATGCAAACTGTTATATTCATTGCAGCGAAAGCACGATTGTATTTCGTTATAGTGCCAATCGACCGAATATTTACTCTCCGCGCATTTATGCCATCTGGTTTACAACCGATTACAGATAGATTTCATACGTTGGTAGAAAATTGAGAATTGGTAATCTGATGTTAGGTTTTAGTCTTATGACGAACGTAGTACGAAGATTGTCCAGATGATTCCGGCCATTGATCGTGGAGGAAGGAGTTCGAATTGTCTCTGTTGGTGCATTCCCATAAAGGGCGATGCCAAATCAAGTGCAGATTCGAATTTTCTGGAACGGATCTACACTCGCAGCTGTATTCTTCGCGATTGTCTTCATGTTTTCCAGATGCCGGTTCAGTTGGAGATAACGGGTAGGAATTCAATATTTGTCTCCTTTGTGCACAATATGTTATTTTCCAACAATTCACCGGGAAAGTTCGAAGAGAAGTTTTTGAGAGATTCTCATTTCGGGTGTGGCATCTGCCTGAGAACTTGTCTAAGAAGAATTTCCTTCCGATGGATAGGAAAACCATCCCATTTATGTGTGGAAGAGAGTTGACGACCGAAGTCGTGCGAAAACATTCGGAGACTTTTCTCAGAGCTTTAATTGGTTCTGAACAATTTCTAGTTTATAGATAGGTGCAGGTTTTATGGAAGAGTGGGAACTCCAGGAACATGCAGATACGGATCTCATCATACACAATAATTGATGTCCTTCGGGCACCAGTTTTTTCATCTGACATCGAGTGTCTTATTTGAACGTAGCACCTCAGCTAACTCCAAGATATTGAACAAGATCGGTATTTGGTATGCCGGCTGTGTTGAGTCTTAGGAAAGAAGGTTAAGGGCAAGGTTTCGTAATTCTTAGATAAAATCATGAATTTTCTTTTGGTCGATGAAATTTTCAAATCTGAGTCAAGAGGATGAGAATGTAGTTTGGATACGTCATCAGAAAGAATCCGAGTGACACCAGCCACGGAATGAGAAGGTTCAAGGAACACAAGGTCATCTGTTAAATTGAGTGCCTTGATTTTAACCGAGATAAGCACAAGTTGGTGCTAGACAGGTAGAGATTAGAAATCTTGACTGTTAGTTAGGTCGGGGAATTCGGGTGTCAAGCCATTCGCATTCCAACACTGTTAGAAAACAAATATGTTCATTCTAACATTTTTCGTACGTCCCAGTAGGCCCACTATAAAATTCACGTTGACTTCACATGAAACATCAATGTCAAGTGTGATGAAAAATAACGTTGAAATTGAGACAGAAAATGCTGAGGAGATATTTCACAAACAATTTACAAAATGTAGCTCCAAAATATTACGTTTCTCATTTTCTTCATCGAGTCTTATTCCATCGGAGTGTATCTGCCCCAGCTTCTCTTCATGCTAGGTGTAGGCTCTGGGGATTAGAATCTCACACACGTATATTATGCAGCTACATAATCGAAGTCGATATTGATGAGTCCCCCTGATATCCGCTGCACCATAACGTGATTGCAATTACCGGAAGGCTGACCTCCTGCCCACGATATCGACGTAATTCTGACGTCCCTTTTTGGCATCACCAAAAACCGCATCAGTCGAATACCCGGACGATCGTTCAGGTTCGCAAAGATCTTGCTGAAAGTTTGAACCCACCGTCGCGAACGCTGACCCAATCGCCCTTGTTGAACGGAACTATGGATACCCACATGCCCGAAACCGGTGTCAGCCGAAATCGCTGTGTGATTTCTCAAGTACTCGAATTTCTCAGCAGAATCGGTCACTGCCAATTGAGCTCCTTCACGGAGACATAATTCCGTGGATCCTGACCACGATTAATTATCCTCAACGTGAACTTCCCAGGCCCCACCGAACTCAGGATATGAAATGTATAGCCATCCGGGAGGATCGGGGTTTCGGGACGTGGTGGCGATTGATTTGGAACCGCAGCTATGAATTCGAACAAGTGTTGTATTCACGATCAAGCGGACATTCCACGAAGGGACGGATACTTGAATATTCAATACACCGGATGTAGTTTTCTCGTACCGATATTGTTCGCGCCATTGTCAGCCGGTGTTTCCGGAACGATGAACTGGCACACGAAGGGGTCGCTTCGGCAGAGACGCAAGTAGAACTGTGGCCATAACGTTTCTCGAAAAAGGTTCTCACTGTTCTAACGGTGAAGCAAATCCACGCGAGATATACAAAGACTTTGAGAAACCTTATCTTGACGACAATCCGTCGGATCTTGATATTCTATTTTCGGTAATATTCATTCGACGAAGTATGAAAAATTATCGGATCGTCACCGCTGACCTCAAGATAGTGAGAGTTCACAAAGTCTTGTAAAAGATAACGATCACATTGATCAGACTTCGATTTTGGTTTTTATAGCCAGAAAAATGAGTGCCCTGGTCAGTCGATAAATAATGAGTGGACAGGTCATTATGGTTACGGATAATTCGGGAATTCAAATATGTTTCAGAGGCTACCGAATCAAGTCACTTCATCGGAAATTGAGGCCTGCCCTGGTGGAAATTCCTATTCCTACGAATTTTCAGGGAAATTCGGAGATTTTCGCGAATAATTGTGGATCTCAGTAGCTCTCATATTGCAAAATTGTAATTTTTGATAGTTTTTTTTCCATGAAATCTTACGATTTTCCCCGAAATTCGTAAAGATCCGTAGATCTTCAGAAGAATTCATAAATTTTCATAAGAATGTTCGAATTTCTCTAAAAAAATTGGAGGTATTCGTAATATGTAGTTCGACCAGGTTGTTTAAACAAAAATTACAACAATGCCAAAAACTTCAATACCCTTTTCCCAAAGCCGTATGAGCATATCGCTGCAATTATGCGACCGGAACGCGATAAAAAAGTGCGAATACTATTCGGTACAGTAGATTCAGTTAGATTTGAAATCGGAGTTTTATGTTACATACTAAAATCTTAGCTCTGGGAGTGCTTCGCTTTATTTAATGCAATCCGCAGTACATATAACAGTATGTTCAAATCAATCCTCTGGCGCGAAGTATGGGCGTGCTACTTTCCGAAAATTCCGTTAGACTGCATGACGGTGTAGTCCAATAAGTAGCGGCATCGCGTATCTTTGGTGGCAATGTTACGAACTACTGTTAAACTGCCGTATAAATATTTGGCGGCAATTATTATGAATTGATTTTTCGTATCGTTAAATTTAGATTGTAATTATTCCATAGAGAAAAGAGTGGTGGTTTCTATAATCAGATTGTTCAATGCGCGCTGTCTAATTTCAGAATCGTTCATGCTGCAACAGACCACAACTCCAACTACGTAAACTCAAAACCAATGTCTTTTGAACCTGAAAATGAATTTTCAGGTAATCCTTACCTATTATGCCCACTGAATTTTTAGCCATTCGCTTTCATCAAACTAGCACTTATTCCAAATGCTCTCATGGAGGAAGTTGCTTTCGTGAACTACGATATTGGGAAGAAAATGAATTTCTTTTGGATTTATAACAAAAATTCAAAAAAATCAATGAAGAGAATCTGAAGCGTTGTGAACAGAAATAATTGTTTCGTTACATGTGGATGCTGGATATCAACGACCCTCTGAGCCTTCGTGGCCGTTTTCCCTCTGAAAAGGGGAGAGGTGGGAATTAAATAAGCTATCTAAGAAATTTTACTCGCATTTTTTGGCATTTCGCATGATTATCGAGGCTGACCAATTCCTCCCGTATCACTGATATTGAATTTATCACCGATGTCTAACTATTCCCTTTCGAATAGGCTGGCATTTGAATGTGGAAAAAGAATAATGAAGCATGCCAGTTCATATCTATCATACATACCTAGGTAATCACAGTTACTTTCTTATTGCGCAAGATACTAGCTTCTTCGGT
Source organism: Phymatocera aterrima (assembly GCA_963170745.1). Lineage (NCBI taxonomy): Eukaryota > Metazoa > Arthropoda > Insecta > Hymenoptera > Tenthredinidae > Phymatocera > Phymatocera aterrima. The sequence continues at coordinate 5,846,236 of OY720660.1, forward strand.
TCATTGTTATAAACTCTGACGTATTCGATCTAGATTACATTATATACTTCATCTACCGCATCTCCAAAGTTCCCAAGTATGAAATTTTATAACTATACGTATGTACCTAAAAATACACGGCATCGTCAAATCTTTACTAAATTACAGGATTTTGCGTATTTCACACTTTCCCTTCATCTTATCGACAGAATCGCTGAATCAGCTGTCATAATATTAGTATTTCAGCTTCATCCTTCGTTTTTTTTCTCAACGCTCGTCATCTATAATTTCCTTCAAATCTTCATTCGGAAATTATCCGAACACGAATATTATTGCGCCAGTGTATAAGCGTGGCGAAATTAATACTAAAATCCAACGGTCCTTTTTTTTATATCAAATCGAGCTCAAAGTGTCGCAAAATCTCGCGATCTTGCGGGGGAAAAGGGGCAAAATACCGAAAAATGATTCATACGGCTCGGAATTCAGCAATGAATGTATGTGTAATAAATAAACGAAAGCTGCACATGGTACAACAATTAGAAGAAATCTCTTGAAGAGCGACGATTAAAAGCTTATTGGGCGAGATATCGTTGTTCGGAGGAGGGACTCATACTACGATTTCCGGCAGGTAAAAGTACCAACGAAAGGAAGTAATCGTGGTCTTGATATAATACAGAGGCGTGGGATTGACTGCGTACACAGTTTAATTGCCTTACCTAGATCTTCCATATTATGTGTTCTACTGCAAACCGCCTCCACTGTATGTACTATATCTTTATACGGTCTATAATGTTCATTGTCTTTTATCTACTATACCAGCAAACAGAAGGTATAAAGGAATATTAAATTGCCGGAAGACATCCTCTCGTCCGATTCCCGCCATTGTTACGTCGTTGAAGCGTAATTCTTTGTATCGTAAGTAAACTAACACATAGAATTCAGTATCTTATAGCCTGCAGGATACTAGGCGCCATAGTTTGATTTTGGAAATGGCTCACGAATCGATTCATTCGCTACTTGATCACCGATATATCTCCGTTATAGAATAACGATTTAGCAGAACTTATTGTTAGTCTCTTTTACCAAAACTTCCGTTTTGGACGGAGCTTACGTCCTTCTCAAGATCAAGGTTTGACGTACGGGGAGAAAGTGAGTTCGGGGCATTATATATCTCAGATCATTCATTAGGGTTGGGATAAAAATTTACCAATGAATAGACGGCTCGAGATTCCGAGAGTCAAATTACCAACCGAAAGTGTAAAAAGTAGAAGGCCCACAACGACGAAAGGCCATCGAGTAGGAAGAAAAGTTTCAGAACATGAAAACATAGTGATAAATATATGCCGAAAATTGTACTCTGGTCGGTCGAAATATCGAACGCCTGAAAAGTCGTGTGTTGAAAATTTGGAATCGTGCTCATCGCAGAAGTTAACGAATTCGAATTCATTGAATCGAAAAACCAAAAACTCAAAAGGTCAGGATTCCGAGTTTCATTGGAATGGAAAGATCAAGAAAGCGAAAATTCAGGAGACATTGCAGAAACATTTATTCCTCCGTGCTGAGAACATAATCGAATACGTGTAATTTTTTCTAAATTTTGCCCTGCGGATTTTTGGTCTTTTGAAATTTTTCTTATCGAAGTCTTATCGTTTTTCAACCTTCATTTTGGATCTCGTTTTCTTTGGTCCATTGGCTGATAGAAACGTGAACCGCTTCGAACGACCAATTTCAAAAATATTAATTTTCAAAATTTCGTCTCTTTACGCCTCGTTCATTCGGAATGTGAACTATCTGAAAATATATTTTCGGATGACCGTGCGATCGGGTGAATAGCTTCTCGATGAAACAGTCATTCAATTCAGCATGACATGAAAAATGAAAATTCCGCTTTCTTGATCTGTCGCTATTTTAGAATTTACTTCAGAATTCGGATCTTCGAAATTCGGAATTTCTGCCCGTCCACTTTTTAGTCTTTCGGAATTTCGACCCCGGCCCCATTAATGGTCTCCCTCATAATTTCACCATTCGTTAATATACTGTCCCGCTAGATCAGTTTGACATGAAAATTTTCAGGGTAATGCACTACGGATAACATTCCTGAACAAGAAGCATCCTTCTTTCCAGTGAATCAAATGTGTTCATCTCACTAATTGAATAATATGAATAACATAATTATATTTTATTCAGGTAAACAGACCGAGAATGGTGAATAATTCAATTGTTCAGCATATCTAACGGAGTCGTTTGACTGTTTTCCAATTATCATATCTAGTTAACACCGTCCGGGAAATATTCCTGACACCGTTCAAGCTATAAATTTCACGGTGTTTGAAATTTGAATTAATCATAATCAGCATCCGGTCATTCAACGGAATTTACATTTATTTACGTACACCTACGAGCGCATATTTTTTCGGCAGGGCATTCAAAATTGTCTAATTGTTGGATAGAGTTGTATCATATTTTAATTCATCACTGCATATATTCCTGTATCCAATCCATATCGATGAAAGATGTTATTTCGTGCGTCTTCGTCGCACGGCAAATATTGTTACTTAGCCCTGAAATAAATATAAAACACACACCAAATTCATCCTGCAGCAATATAATATATTTAAATAACTTTCTAACCGTTAGATCCGTTAGATAAAATTCCGACGAGATTATTTATGCGGCGTATGCATATCGATGCGATTTTAAGTAATTATAATATCGAAGCATCTCTCTCGTGGGATGAGCAGCCTGATTATTTTTGACTTTCGAGAAAGAATTTCCGGTAATATTCAAGAGCTGATAGTAACCGAAAGAAATAATTCACGTAGGTGATGCTGGCGGCATAGAATAAATTCCTCCTGTACCGTTAGAATTTCCGATTCATACTATGCGCTGTGTTAAGAATGAAATATATAATTCACGTTATTTCGACTTCAGTGTACGTGTAACTAATATTATAAATTATCCCACGTTGCATCACGTTACATCGGGCTATGATTTTGGTCCAAAAAGAAATTTGAAGCCGAACAGTTTTCCAATCTCAGTCTAAAAATGCTAAAACAAGTAAATATGATGCGAAATTCTCCCTTATAATCGATCGCGTCTTTCGGCATCCATTGGAATGCTAATATCCCGCGGTGGATCATACCAATACTGTATGACGATTGAATTAATTTGAAAAAACTGGGTGAACCGTGCGAAGCGGAACCTTGGATAATAATCTTCTTAGACAATAACCGCAGGTAACCTTACGTGACCCGAGGCAGAGGAAGAGAGTCTAGTTTTCTCAACATCCTTTTTAAATTTCTTCGATCGTAGATCGTCGATCGCACGCATATGCCTACATAGATCTCTGAATAGAGCGTGGGGATGCATACACGAGTACTGCAGGCACTACTCACACACGAAATTGCGTAATCGAACGATATACATTATACCTACACAATAAATTAGTTTATATCACATGTACGTACACAGTATAGTATAACCAAAAAAGGAAGACAAAAAAAAAACACAAAATTTAGAATATTGCTCGAAAGACTTTCTTTCTGAATCTGTCTACAGTACCTATGTATACGAATCTTAATTAGCGCGTGAAGTAAATAGTGTAACGTCTTGCACAGGTAATAATGGATCCGGTTTCGTATTATATTGTACACCGCGGTAATAATACCTACACCCACCACGCCCACTGTATACTGCCCCCCTCCCAAAAACCAACAAATCTTATCATCATTAATAACAGATTGTCTCATTTCCCATGATGCAAAGTAGCGCGTAACGAAAGTTTGTGCAGACTATGTACGTGACTTGTATGTAACTGCGTATATGCGATGAAATAATTTTCATCCCTTTTTTTTATCATCATAAGAAATGTTTCGTTATACGAGTCAAAGAACAAGTCGTACGAGTTCAATTAAATGCAAAAAGCGATTTTGATATCATATTCATAAGTCTTGTAGTATACAAGTTTAGATAATGAGAAAAAATTCTTCACCCGCGAATTTCTGTGTAGACGAATAAATCGCGGAAGATAGGCACGCACGTACATTATACATTCTGAAAGTATGTATGTGTATTTGTCGCGTGATGTTGGAGAAAAGACATCTCCTCTTTCTTGTTTCCCCCTCTCGTTGACATTTTTACTCATAGAAACTGCGGAGTGCCCATCGCGTTTTAATTGCAAATTGTAGTTGGTGGTCATTATTAAATTACGACAATTAGCGAAAGCCGGATATATATAGAACTCGATGTCTACTTAGGTACGTATGTACATACATGCTTGCATGTATACTGCACCTCGTACTTACATACATACAAAAGTATTTATTTGCATTTTTATGTTTCTATTTATTTACCACTCTGCAGGTTGAGCGTACGTGATGAATTTTAGAAGTGAATGGATATAATTGGTATATAGACGTATGTGAATATCTTCGTAATTATATACTCAACATTCAGCTGATTAACCTCAAGATATCGATATCACATAAATTGAAAAAACCGGAAAAGAAGGAGGAAGAAGAGAAAAACGAACGGAAGTTGATCCGTACCTTCGTTTTTTCCGTAGAAAGTATCGCACGATTTAGGACAGATTTCTTCATTTTTAAGAAGGAAAGTGTCGTCGAGTTTTTTTTTTCACCTGTTTATAATTTCGCTCAACTGCGTGGTGATTCGTTACGAATGGAAAATCCATACACATTCGTATATTCATATCACGGATGAAAAATATCATTTCTATGTATAGTGTATCGTATATATTATAGAAGTATAACATCATCTCTATACGACGCGACTCTCACCATCGAGAAATCTGTGAGCCAGCCGCCGAGCGTTTTCGATTAGGATGCCATTTATGTATTTTACTTTCATCCTCATTTTTATCATCCAATACTTTCTTCGCGTGCCGTGGCGAATCTTCTCCCGGATCACGATAACCCTCACGAACGCGATCTAATTTTTCAAAATTCTCAATTCCCAATTGTACGTATATACGTATCACACGGATTACGGTCACCGGTCGCCGATGACGATACAATCATGAAATTAGGGGGACTAATCAATTATCGCGGAGGTCGAAGTGAACGGAAATTCAATGGCTAGAATGAAGCCTGTTGGTCGGTAGTATGTACCTGAGCTTGACGTATTCTAGATATTACGTAGAATCCGGCTGATTGTGAGTCTAGAGTGAATGCCCGTCCGTCGGTTCTAATGTATAACTTGAAATTGATCCTCGAGCGATTTCGTGAGGGGGCAGAAGGATATCCGCGTCAGTCGAATACATAGGCGCGGGGTACGTTACGGGCTGGTGTTCGATGCTGAAAAGCTCTTCGCTTTCCCCGATATCATCATTCTGATTTCTGTGACACGGAAGCAAGCAAGCTGGAAGGAAGGAAGGAAGGAAGGAAGGAAGGAAGGAAGGAAGGAAGGAATGAATGAAATGAATGAACGAAGGTATAGGAAGGAAGGAATTGCCCCAGGTCACGCCAGATTGAATTGAGCACTAGGCGCAAGCGGGCTTACCCTTGCCCACCGAATCTCAACCCCCTTTTCCTTTCAATTATATAACTTCGTCAGTGCCAACGTAGGTACCGACTCTATCGCAATCCCGAAGAACAATGGCATACCAATCAAGTATGGGACGGAAGTAATTGACGTCGTTCAACAGTCTGCCGGAGAATTCAACAGGGCTGCTGCAGCAGATCGATCATTTTCCCTATAATCGCCGTGCGGAGTCTCAAAATCATCCCTGCGGTTGCGTCCTTTGGAGATCTTTTCGCGTGACGTTTCAGTGAAACAAAAAAATAAAAATAAATAAATAAATGATGTATTTTTTCCTCGCGTCTGCGGATGAATCCGTCGTTTTCTTGGTACATTCGTACCACCGTTCAACGTTTTTCATATTTATTTTGCTATAGCATAATGAGTGAATCCTTTTTTGAATCGCGAGGTTATACGTTATAGCTGTGTAATTAATTGATTAGGTAAATAATTAGAAATTATGAAATCAATTATTTTTATTGATGTTCTTGTGTACGTACTGTGACTATTTAATTGGCGTTTCCTTCGTTCAACGAACCTTCGTGCGTTTGGGAAAAACAATTTGGTAATTTAAAGAACAATGAATATTTTTAGAGATCTTCTCGCCGGTATTGAAGCGTTTTGTTCCTTTTCCTTCTTCTTTTCTCGTTTTGTTTTCACCGCGTTCTATCAATTTACCCGGATACACGGATGAAGGTGTATACAAAATTTATGTTCGTTCGGAAAAAGTGAGAGTTATGTCGAGTTTCGTTTCGTTAGTAATTATATGTACTATTTTCTCATAAAACTCAAAAAAATAGAATAAAATACAGGAAGACAAAAAACCGTGATCACGAAACAGAGTTTTATATGCAACGGGGATAGAAATCTCTTTTATCCGAAGGGAATATACGCAAGTAACTGCGAATTGAAAAACATTTTGCGAAAACGTGATGTTTCACGAATCATGAAGTTGGTAGTAAAAAACAAGGCAATAAAACAGAACAAAGGTAATCAGACTTCCTTCGAATTCACTGAATTCTGAAATGGATGATAAGAGACAGGACATCAACGGAATACACATACTTTGCTTCACGCGGACGAACTGCAATAGCGATATTATTATTCATGTCCCGAGGGCAATATGAGATTGTATAAAATATATATGTACATATTTACTACGTTTATGTAAATATCTTGAACAATTACTTTCGAATGAAATTATGTAAAAAAAAAAAAAAAAAAACTAGGTTGTAGCTGAATGGAAAGCCTTCCAGGACTGATATCCGATTCACACATGGTTTTCCATCGTTCAAAAATCCTGTCAAATCTGTATTGTGGGTTAAATTGAAATCCAGAGATTCTGTATCGCGGGGCGTGATTCGATCCGGGACCGGAAGTTCGTTTCTATGGGGTAAGCGAAGTGCGTAAGAAAGAAATTGAATGAAGGAAAATGTGCGTAACACGTATCTACCTATATAATATTGGATAAAAAAGATGAGAGGAATGAAAAACTTTATGGAAAGAAAAACAAAATGGAAATTGTCTACGATTTGAGACTTGCAAAACGATAGAAGAATATCTTGAAAAATGGTGAAAATTCACTATTTTCTGACGAATTAGCACCCATTAGGAATTTGGATGATTATAGTTAAATCGCGTGCGTGGATCTTACGGAAATTGAATAATAAAAGGCGTACGTATACAGGCGGTACACTCGCTCAGAGATTCTAGGAGTCGGAGTCTTCTGCCTGCTGGGGCGGGGGCGACACCCAAGTAATTTGATCGCGCATTCAATTTGCAAATTTATTATTCTTCGGAAGGCTAAGCCAAACTTTGTTCAATCCATTAGCGCCAAGGGACAGCTCTGAGTTGATTACCTAATCCATCCTCGTCTCGAATTAAGAGCGGTCTAAATTCATTGTCAGCTAGAGCGTTATATCGTGTCAAATACACATGTAACGTATGTATGTGATACGATAGGTGGCTGTATGTGTCTAGAAGGTAAGATGCGACCGTTACGTGAGCTGGAAATAAGACTGCGAAGAAAAAGAAGGAGCCAGCACAAGTCAAACATTATTTCGTATACCTACGGACCTACTTTACCCAATTGCATCGGACTGAGGTGAGAATCGAACTGAAGGAATTTACTTATAATCGGTGATCTCGGTTGTAACCCCTGAGGATATCCCAGAGGGCAAGTCCGCAAGGCGAGACTGATCAGTCTCGTTTGTTCGGTAGACGGCGTTAATTGGTATAATTATAGAGAAATAAACCGGAAATGTAGATCTTTTCTGCTCCTCCATATTCCATATCGATCGAGAAAATTTTAGACCAAGGACACCGGCCCTATCGCTTCATACCGCGAAAATAGATGACTGGAATTTGCATGAATTTGTACTACTTATGCCCGATGACTGGATGTGTCTCACGATCGTTACCTCGTTACCTCGGTGGCAAAAGTACGATATCTTCGGTTCTCCTCGAAAACATTATACCTCGATCTGAATTCGGGAACCAGTTCAGATTATACATGAAAAATGGGATATGCGTGGACCGGAATTATGAAGCTGGTGCAGTGTCTCGGACATTGAGTAAATGAAATGGACGAGCTTTCTCAAATACAAGATCGCGTAGAGCGGGAGGATTTCTGTAAAAAAATGATTACCAACCGGCAATAAATTGCGCAAGTCTAACCTCATTGCAAATTATATAATTCGCTGAGCCATGTCCCTCAAACGCGAGCGTTGTTCTGACCGATCTGAAATCATGCTCGTTGGATTTCGTTGCAATTAAGGAACCGTACAATATCTTTCCATCGAATACGACACGTGGTACAGAGATGCTAAGACTTCCGGCTGCTCATGTAGTTTTCAAACGGTTTCACCACTCTCTCACCGGGGAAAGCTCGGTCACATCGGAATTGCGTAGAGGGCAATGGAATTCCTGCTATTTCACCCGAGATTATCAAGTACGAAGACGGCAGTGGTGGTTGAAGTTTCATCCCGGTGAAGGGTTACCATATTCTCGGCCGCAATCTTCGCGAAGTTAGTTGGGGACGATGTTCTTTTCGACAATAACTTGCAAAGTCTTCAAAAACGGAACGAAGCATAATAAGCGCAGGATTTTGACGGAGGGTCACTCCGGGATTCTGGACAACACTGTCTGATGCGGGAGCCGAAGTCTGCTGAATATTCAGCCGAAGTTTGTCGCCCGTTGATAATAAGATGATACTGTCCAATATGCTGCATGGTGAAACCAATTTTCATCACTTCGACCATTTTCTTCACATACAATATTTATTTTGATATATTTTTTTCCGTTTTCATCACAAAGGCCTGTGCCGTTCCTGAAACTCTGGAACTGCGACACCTCTCCGATATCGATTTTTTGGTTTTCTTATAGAAATCACTGCAGGATGCTATTTAGGCGCGTGTTTGTGGTCTCGGGTTGAACGTCGCGAGCTTCAATAATCGGCGATCATTTCGGAGAGCGGCAAACTGAGTTTCTTGCTGTCTGTCCATGAACTGTTCTTCGCACCGTTGGCACCCTCACAATAGTGACAAAAAGATTCAAACATTAACCATCCGGGTTACACGAAAGACTCGAATTTCTCCGAGTCAGGAGCACGGTAGGACAAATCAGTTGCAACTCGCAACAAGGAGAGAGAGAAAACCTTACATGGTACGCGGTTCATGCTCGGTTAGGTCTTACATGCATTTTGTATGCCAGGACTGATCTCATTATGATCTGCACGCCGTACTTCCGCGTCGATAAGATCGGCGAGATTGAATCATGATCGATCGTTGAAGAGTTCCTGAGCAACATCAATCGTACCCGTTTCATTGTTGGATAATATCCAGCGGTATTAAGAAATTGATCGATAATCTCTGAGAGAATCCTGCGAGATAACCGACTGGACATTTTATGTAACAAAGAATGCCTGTCGCGTAATTATTCTCCATTCATAATAATGGCATAATGATAGCATGATGCATTAGGACCTCTTTCCACGGCTCACGCAGACGAACCCTTGAAACAATCGGGTGGCGTAGCAGTCCTTTTCGTCGTTCTACTTTGGACACCGTTCTGCTTACATCAACGATACTTGAGGAGTTTCGAGCACGGGGTCATGTGGCCGATTTTAGAGTTCCTCATAACCAGCTCGGTCTGATTTTTTTGCAAAACGTCCAATCGATTTGGAATTTTGAACAAAATAATTGTACAGGTGTCAGGACTAGATTCGGAAAATCTTCACAACGATTATTAGTCGAATAATTTGTGGAGCATAACCTAAAATCCCGCCTCGCAGTGAAATACATGTATTTCAAATTCGTTCGATATTTATCCCGCCCCAGCTGACCAGAGCGAACTTCCTGACACTTGCATACTTTTTGGGGAAAAATTCCAAATCCATTCAAAGTTTTGTGGAATTATGAGACCGAGATTCTGAAAAACTTTAAAATCGGTCACGTGACCCCGTGCTCAAAACTCCTTAATATCAGGCAGCGGGACAGGGATTTTACGGAGCTAGTCGATGGTGTGAATAGAAATTACGTCGTCGATAAAAACTTGTGAGTTTTGGCGTTGGAATGATAATCAATGTGATCCTGAGGATAATTTTGGCAAAAACATAGGTATAAAGAATAGAAAATTACGAATCTAAAATGAAACGATCAATTTTTTCATCGTTTTTTTATCAGAGTGAACCTCCTGACACATACTTAATTCGGAAAAAATTCCAAATCGAAACAAATCCCAAAATCCTCCAAAAACTGGTGAATTTGGCGTTAGAATGATAATCAATGTGACCAGCGTAGATAATTTTGGCAAAAACGATTAAAAAATTGATCGTTTCATTTCAGGTTCGTGATTGTTGAAAATTATCTCCGATAATGAGAGTTCGCGTGATCCGCACGCGGTCAATCCGCCTTACCTTGCCAGCATCCACAATGACATATTTTGTTTAACGTTGAAAGTTTCACAGCGTATTCTAGTATTTGTTGTTTTGCCTCGGGAGGCCAAAGATAAACGTTCTTTGTAAACAATTTAGTGCAATTCGGATCACCGGCATCATCAGGAATGCCGGTATAACGAGAAAATTGTAAAAATCTGCAAAGTAAATTGATTTCAATCTGTCGAGTTATCGATTATCCAATAATCTGCTATATCGTCACTCGATAATCGTTCAGGAAGCCTGAAGATTGACCACGCAGTTTTTTGTTCCTCCGTTACGAACTGCCGCGCCGGGGTAATAAAATTACGACACAAATGAACACGAGAAAACTGCCTTAGAAAATTTTCATCCATGAATTGCGCAGGATTTTTGAAATTTACGACCATTTTCTCGTCTGCATGCCTTGCAGAGGTAGAAAAAGGAATCACATTTTATCATAAAGATAAAACTAGGAGTCGGAGCGAGTCTCTGGCAGGTCAGACAAATTTAAGGAAGCAATACGGGGTTCTGCAAAACGGTTTCGTTTAGCCTGGGGATAATTTAGTTCTGGCGCCAAAGTGTCGTGAGATTTTTATCCGAGATGAGATATGAATAACCGTTTTAGGATTGTATTAAACAGAGTTGCGTCGTCCGCAGGATGAGAGGTGAAAGCGTTTGAGATTAGATTAACTCAGGATTGTCGAGTCACTGTGTCCTCTCGTGCCCCGCAGGAGGTCATATTATAAACTTTGAAATAAATTGATCGTTGTATTCATTTTAATGCTATTCCCCGCTGCACGCACGCGCGCACGCACGCTCATGATTATTCAAAATCTTATTACGAGTACCTATAATACGTATGTACCTATGTACGTTCGATTGTAGAAAGGTATGCAGCCTCCTCGTTGCGCAGTCTCACGGTTATAATATTATATGAAACAGGAAATGACAATTTGGAAAGCATCGTAGCCAATGTCTTTCTCTTTTTTCTTTCCTCGAAGTGCCACAGGACTCGGCATCTTGGATGTACGGAAACCGTTTCGAAAACGCGAATGGCAAATTCTCGCAAACGATCCGATCAATTTTGACGAAACTTTGAGAATTCATTGGGTACGATGGCAGAAGGTGGCCAAGTATTTCACTCTCTCAAAACATTGATCGGATTTGATGAAAAATAAATATTCCCTACGTTAGCTAGGTTAGATTGCCGGTGGCGACTTCACATCGGCCTCTTATATTAAAAAGAGCTAAGATTCTTGCGAAAAATCGAAGATGGAGATTTTGAGTTACTACAATGGAAGAAGATGATAAACTTCTGTGGAAAACTTGATCTCCTTCAATCCTAAGCTATGTTTCTTGTTTCTTCATAGTTTTGTATACCTGAGAGCTCCGGGAATAATTGATCCCTAAAAGTTGTGGTATAGCTGTAAAGCTCTGGCAGAAGCGATGGCTATATATCTGGGAAGTAATTCAAAGCGATAAATCAGTGAGGTAGTAGAGCAAGGTGCTCTTTGATATGCATGAAGCGCTTCCTATCTATACCCACCTAGCACCAGTCTCGAAGACTCGAAGGCTCGAATTAAGACGAAGACTGCATCTTTGTTTGAAAGAATAATGGAATTCCATCAATACAGTTTCTCAGGTGTCTTAGACTCTCAATGTCCTCGATTCATCAGGCTTTTCGCCTTCGTTTCGGCCGCTTAAATTTCCCATTTACAATTTTTAACATCGCATCAAAAATTGGGGTGCAATCGGGCTCGTTGGCCGATGGATAGAAGAAATCGCTTCCTCATACGTCTAATTAATAATCTTCTTTAGGAAATCTATGCTCCTTTTTTCATCATCGAAATGCATAAGTATGGTAATAATAATTGAGGATTCGTCTTTCTTGTCTTTAATGATGTTTTTCCATTTCCACTCATTTTCAGCTTCCATAATCTTACAGTTAAGTATTATAGTTAAATCGAGGAAGGACGTGGCTTCGCTCAGAATCGGGGAGGCACTAGGTAGCCGTGAGGTAAGGAACAGTTGTTCGTAAAAGGTTAACCAAAAGACCGCAAAACTTAAGAGTGGCTATTAACACTTTTGTCTATAGTTTACTCAAAGGCATGCAGCAAATTACGAAACAATGTAATTTGCGTGACAGAACAAGGAAGTGAATGAAGTAACTCAGCTTTTCACTTCTTCTTCTTCTCTTCTGATTATTTCATCTCACCTTTCCTTTTTTTTCTTCTCATATTTCATTTTCTTTTCCTCGCCGGTGCCCAAATTTCGCCACTTCCGTTTCTGGGTCTCGCTCGCGTTTCTTTTTCCTTTCTTTCGTGCATAGTGATATCCCTTTCGCGAGGACTCGTGAACTTCCTTCAAACCAATATCTCTCAATATGAATATCCCGAGAAATTTTATGCTGACCATTATCTACGACAATAGATCGTAATAAATATGGAGATATTTGTTCTTGGCCTAGTTGATGCTACGAGATGGATGGAATGGTGTAAAACTTGTTGTAATATCATGTTGATAACAATCCGTTCACATGGCATCGGCAAGGCGACTCTAATACCTCCGCTCGTCGTAAAGAAGAACCCTGAGTGATCAATTATCTTTTTGTCGAAGATCGATGGCTAATGATCAATGATTATCTATTAGGTTATGATCCTAGAGTTTTCTGAAGATGAGAGGTCAGAGTGGATGAGACAGTGATGAACTTTAACAAGAAGAACTAGGGACACAAATATATAGTACATCACATTCATAGTACCGTAGGACTGAAGTAAGCTAATGATTCGTAACGTCGAAGAAGGATGGAATACAGTTAGAGACTTCTGTCGCCAAGAGATTCATTCCCCCGCTATTTCCCTCCTCGAACTCCTCGTGTAACAAACGGACAGTCGCTTATCCAGCGGAGATAAATGTGAAATAGAGAGAAGAAGACGGAAAATAAAGAACGAAAATATACCTATATCTTAGATGGGAGAACTAGAGAGCTGGAAAGAATTACTCGCCCGTAAATGAGAAATTGAAACGTTCAATCAGCGCACTCGTCGTCGCAAGTTCCTCCCTTATCCTATCGTGAGACATTTCTTTATTAATTTCTTCATCCCTTCTATCGACTGTCGTTAATCCATGCCACCATAAGTTCCAAGCCGGAGTAAAAATGAAATCAATATATATATATATTGGTGATAAATATTGAAAAACGAATTGCCGACCAAGGTTTATCGATCGTTTTGAGTTTTCTCACGTTTTTCAACGAGAATCATGCGATCTGGGGTGATACTCTTTCTGGTAGAGCCTGTATACCGGTGTTATAGTCGGGTTGTCGAGCCGAGATCCATTAAGCATTTCGTGACTTTGAATAGCTTCGGGCATAGAAGTGTATGGGACGGAGACGAGAGAGAAAGGAAGAGAGAGAGAGAGAGAGAGAGAAAGAGAGAGGGAGATAATGTGTGTACATAAGTGAGAGAGGGAGAGAGAAGGAGATGGAAGGCCAGCCAATCGATGTAATTGCAAAGCTGTGAAACGGTGCAATTAGCAACGGTTGCAATTTGACCAATTGTGGTTGCAAGATTCAGCTCTGTATACCGTTGAGCTAGCTGTAGCACAGAGTGGAGTTGCACTACATATATATAGTAACGTTCAGGGTTTCTCTGAAGATCAAGACGCCATTCAGTCGAGTGTTAAAACTCCATTTCTGCTTTTCAGCCCTTACCTGAGAATCTTGTTTGCGATGAAAACGGGAGAAGGTAGTGAATTGGATGAATTATTTTCCCATTGCACCGAATCATATTCGACGCTCCAATTTCATCCTCTTGATATCAACGGGTCAGGTTGCTCACATGAAAAATCGGCGATCAGTGAATTTTCAGATCCCCAACCCGAAGATCCTATGATGGATGCGATACTCAATTTCGGATTCGTACGAAATCGTTTATTTTTCGAAAACTGATTGACTTTGATCATCAGGAGATACCATCTACGAGTAGAGAAGTATGTTTGTTCTATGGAGAAAAATCGCTTGTGAGTATCACCGATCCGTAATCTTGAAGTAACGTCTCGATGTTTGCCAACCTGAAAGTACGGACTTTTCAAGGTAAGCATTGAAATATTCGCAGTGGGTTTCAATGGGATCATTAGGAAATGAGCAAACAATACTGTAGCTGTAACCTGCAGACGCTGTGATACAAGAAAAAAATCAGATTTCTGTCGGCGAAAGAGGCTCGATGGTATTCGGTGGAAAGCGCCGTACATAAAGTCTGCTGTAACTACTTACTCACGGAGAATGACAGATAAATGAGGAGAAAGAAGGAGGAAATGAAACGGGGAAAAAATTCTAACGATCTACCATCCATCTTCCGTTACACGTTTTCAAAAAGAATATTATAGAAAATTTGTTATAAAGAAAAAAGAAGAAAACGATCGATGAGTTCCACGGAAACATCGCGAAGAGACTCAGACGCGCGACACTTTCATCGCGTTTACGTGGTGCAAGAAAATAATAAACATACCTACCAAGCTATGCGGTATGTTAAACGGTTGTAATTTTCTTCAATGTATTGTATCCTCTGTCTATGCGTGTACTTCGAGTCGGAAAAAGACTCTCGCGATCCATTTCGCCGAGCTTATTATTTAACGAGGATGAGAAGAGGAGGTTGAGCGGGTCGAAAGATCAGCCTGCATTAGCGGAGAATTTCGATCGCGCAAATATCTACCTACACGGTAGGTAAGCTTATCGATTGATTATTCAGCGGGAATAATTTCACTCTAAAAATATGTATGATGAAGACATACCGTATCGCGTACCTACTGTATGATTTGGTTGTGTAGACTAATTGTTATAACAGGCTATAGAGAAGACTTCTTTCACGATCTGGAGTTTCGACTGACACGAGAGAGAAAGTAATGTGTATCCAACAGGCGCGATAGATCGTAAGAAGAGATCGAGCGAGTAACAATTATTCGTTTCGTGCACAACGAACCAAGCAAGCCGCTTAATTTACTGTATAAGTAGCTGTATATATGTGTGTAATATCTGCCTGGTACCTAGCTGCCTCGGTATTGCGTAAAATTTCATTTCTGAATTCAAGAAGAACTGACCTTCGCGTTCCTCCGACGAAAAAAAGATCGTGAGATACATGTAATTATACCCGTACTGTGTATACCTATTTTGAAATTCGATCAATGAACAACAGTGGCAACACGTTGAAAAAGCTGTTTCTCTTCAATTTCAGTTGTCCTTCTTCGTCTTTCCATAAATATTCCGTACCGCGGTGAAGTTAGCTTCACAAATTTTCCATGGCGGGATAATATTCTACATTTTGTTTGCCAAGAAACAAAAAACGTCATTCGTGCCTACAACGAAACGGAGAAAATTATTTCACTTCGGAAGCGGATGACGACGATTCGATGATATTTGCTATGTAATGCAAAATAATAAGTTTGAAAATTGTTCGTGTGAAAAATTAGTGGTATCTGTATACATACATTCAGAGAATGGCTTGCAGAAGGAGAAGGAAAAAGTGCAGCGACGGCAGAAAGAAAAGAATAAACGGTTTCATACTTTTCTATTTGAAGATGCTACGCTGCAAGCCGCATATGAAAGTGACACGAGTTGCTAGACTGGCTGCCTGCCGTTGGCTTAAACTGTCAGATTGTGAAAAACTGAAGTATATGAAACTAGCCAAGCGAAGAAGAAGAGGAAAATATTGAACTGCAAAAACCCCGTCAAACATATCTTGAAGAAATTGGATCTGTCAATACCCGTACGTCTCTCT
Organism: Phymatocera aterrima; assembly: GCA_963170745.1. Taxonomy (NCBI): domain Eukaryota; kingdom Metazoa; phylum Arthropoda; class Insecta; order Hymenoptera; family Tenthredinidae; genus Phymatocera; species Phymatocera aterrima. The sequence goes on from OY720660.1 coordinate 5,862,439, forward strand.
TCATGAAACACCATTCCTCTAGTCTTTTCCATTTTTCATCTTATCCCGTGTCTCATATCCAACGTATCATCCAACTTTGTAACGCAGCGAATAAAAACCCCGCCCCCGAAAAATCAAATAAATAGATACAAAATTCGCAATCGAAAACTTAGATCTCAATTTTTGTCTTTCCCTCCAAAACAATTTCCTAATCACAGTTTTTGTGTTTCAATAATAAAGATAGTCTACACGTGAGAAAAAAAAAGCCAAAAGAAAAACTTAAATGACATACGCTACGAAAAAAATTTGAACAAAAAACCAAAAAATCGTTTCATTCTCGAACATATGCATCGATTCGGGTGGAATAAATTCGCTGATTTATCGCGTTGCGTAATATCGGGTCCGTAGCGTATAGGAGGAGGCAACTCGTACGTAGGTATAACGAAATGGTATGTTGTTAATGGGATACGCGTTTGTTATTACCTCACAAGAGAGCAAATCGTTCCGAAGAGCGCGAACTGCCGAGGGAAGGGGGTATGAAATATAAAGGGGGAATGCTATTCCCTGGCGGAACCGATCGCTCATTGTCCGTATGGTAATGAATGCCTTGTTACTAAATGCCACTCCGGCGATCGAACGCTGAACAGAAATACATCCGCACATAGTATACCTATGTATGTATATATATATATATATATATAGGTACGGATGCAGGAGGACCGAGGAGCTCTTCGACGAATCGAACAGGGTTTCAAATCGTAGTGAAGCTTATTTCGGCGCCGAATTTATGTCGAGCTCCATTTACTCGCAGATTCTGCGATGCATCGCCCGAAAAATGGTTTTTTCTTTTTTACAAAAATAGATAAACGAGGGAATTTTGTGCCCGAAAATTTTCGATTACAAGCTCGCTCGTCCTCGCTTGCCCGCTCGGTTTCTTCGGTGAAAATACAATTCAATTTAGTAGCTACCTTTTCTCGATCTTGACGACGGTGGGGGACAAATTTCGAGCCTTGTTTATTACGCAGGGGAAATAAATTCCCTTCGTGTTTTCTCTCAATGTTGGTATGCAAAGGTGGTCTCTGAGTATATACGGAGAATGTGAAATTATGTACCAACGATTTGGAAATTCCTCGACCGCAAAATCAACGTTATTACATCGCGGATGGCCGGCTAAAAGCTGAAGGATCAATCGGAGCTCTTTTTTTCATTTTTATTCAATCCGAGCGATTTGAGTGCTCGATGCGGGGGCGCTGTCTGAAGCTGAAGAATTAAAAAAATTAAAACGAACAAGAGAGAGAGAGAGAGAGAGAGAGAGAAAATATGCGAGCAAGACCTCGGGTTATACACCGGAGTTGAAAAATCCAAGTTATTAAGGCCACTGGCCAGGAAAGTGGTGCGATTGCGAATATTTCACGGAGGCAACGCCCCGGCTAAGCTCGCGTTATATAACTGGGCAGCTGGACAAGAGCAAAGCTTTGTAGATACATGCAAACGTGTGAGAGCATAACACATCTTGTATACAGTATTCACAGAGGTATAGAAGAATAAATTTCGGTTTGGCCAGAAATTCTTTTTTCTTTAATAAAGAGGTGAAATTTCGAGCCAAGCTTTTAAGAGGATTTTCATACGTATGTGAAGGTATAATAACCTGTGTGCTCGGGAGTGCGGAAAAATATGATACCGAAGATTTTCACCTGCAAAAGTCGCTGACTGTTAGGAATAAAAATCGTAGAGCCACAAACTTCTGAGTCGCTGGTCCGTGCGATGAATTTGAAATTCGCGGATTCTAATTAATTTATTTCAATCAGTAACGATTTTTAATACACCGCCAATGGTGAAAATTGGTAAGAAGGGTTCCGCGAGCAATTGTCGTCTCCGAAATTGTCGATAAGAAATGGAATATCGAAGGAAAAACCGAGGAAAAGCGAAAGAAACCAACATAAAATCGACGAAAACTCGTTCCGGTATTTTTCTTCTTCTGTTTTTTTTTTTTCGTGTGAATTTGGTGTTTCGAAAATAATTGTATTTCTGAACGTGTGTGAATTCGCATCTGAGGGAACGTTACAGGTAAGTAACTTTTATTATGAATAATGGTCCTACTGCAGCAGGTTGTTTGCGTAATGCAAGGTGGGTACGTGATACAGTCATACAGACGTTAAGCTGAAAGGTAGTGCGCGGGTGCACGGAGAGGAAGAAAAGTGCGGTGTGTCTGTCTGTGTTCTCTCGCTGCTCAACGCTCAACGAATAACACATATTTCACCAGTGTTGTGAAAACACACCATTCATAACCCCGAACTGAGAGAAAAATATCGCCCTGCTAGCTAGCTTCGTACCTGCATGTGTGTATGTGTATACATAGGCGTGTACCTAGCTGTGTCATATCCTTAAAAACACGTAGGAATAGAAGAGACGAGGAAAAATATGAAACGTAGAAAAGAGGAGAGGAAGTATGCGCGTATATTTGAACTTATACGTTCGCAAGAGTTCCTCAGCATCGCAGAAAGAGACCGGTAGAAATATAATTTTTGTATTTTCCGAAAGAATATATGAAAATATTCCGCGCTAGGTGTATGTATGTATGTATGTACGTATGTATGTATGTATGTATGTATTTACATATCTGCTAGCGCGCTACGTGCCTCGAGATAAAATTCCGAACCTTGATACGTTATTCCTTTCGCGAAGTAACTTAAGTATGCATATTAGAGGAAAAAATTCTTTTCTCGAATCATATAACGTCAAATTTCTTCATTCGGCCGAATATTGAAAAGCCACCATGCTGCACCTACCGAATCCATTTGTTCTTTTTTATTTTCGTTACAGAGACATTTGAACTTCATTCTTAAATCTTCAAGAAAGTTCGCGGCTTGAGCCTCGACTTGTAGACAATATTTTTGAAACAAAATTCCAGCACGAATATATTATTGCGGATTCTAGAAACGGATAAATCAATCCAAACGAGATGTAAAGATCGTAATTGTGGAATCAATGATTTCAAATTTTATTGTTCATTTCCAAACGAAAAATCTGAATTTAGAAATTATTGTGACTTGCCTTCGTGTTGCACGTAAATCTCGTGATACTAATCTCACTTACAATTAGTTTGTCCCTCAGAAGAGCTCTCTCTTTCCTTACTGCTTTATCAACTTTTCAAATTTGTATAGCAGATACCGAGGAGAAGACGTCGCGATACAATTTAGAAAGAATTCATATTTATAATGGATTTTAAATTTCATTTTTTATGTACGATAAACGTGCGAATCATGAATACATATGTATATACATTATGTACATATGTATATACATTCATTTAGTCATTTTCGAGTCAGTAGAGATGAATGAATTTCAATACGAAATTCTCGCTGCACGTATATAGTATATTCATACGGTTTCATCTATATAATTTTTCTTTTATCATCCTATCTGTGGTTATATAGAATTGCACACATTGCATAGATATAAAAATTTATAGGAGATAATATCTGGGGAAATATAAACCTGAAATATCGGTTCGAATGGAGAAAGATCGCTCGAGCAGGCGGTGTGTCATGCATCGTAAAAATTATACGTTTCAATCAAAAAGTGTACTTCCAACAGTCTCATAGAACGTATTTCGCCAATTTACATTCCAGCATGGCAGAAAGGATTTTTCTTGTGCAAGATAAAATATCAAATGTACGTATACTATACGCCGGGCAATTATTTTCGCCGATCCTTGCGAGCTCAGATCACGCCTGATCACGAATCTCGTAATTAAAGGAAACGTCCGGAAAGATAGATTTGCTATTATAGCTGGTAAAAAAGGGCCGCAAGTGATTACCCGGGTACAATCTTGCCTTTAGCTAACTTCAGCTCATCTTTCATAATGGATTTTCATTCTGCGTAAATATTTTCACGTAAATTTGGTCTCTAATGGTCAATGAAATTTAGCATTTCCTATGCTCGTGAAATAGTTGAAAATAGTAGTCGCTGAAGTTGAACCAAAACGCAAAGTACCTGAATCTTGATATTTCTTGATCAAAATTTTGGTTTCGACAAACATTTTTTTAGATATTTAACCGATTCACTGTCTTATACGCACTTCGGCTGTGCTTGCAAACTTCGATTTACTCGGAGATGAACAAAGTGAGCAAGGCGAAAGAAGTACAAAATATATATATCTGTAATCATTGTCTGGAGGTGGAGGTAAGTATAACTAAGAATTTCACTACGACCATATCTGTATTTGATAAGATGATGATCCTTGGAAAGGATTTTATATGGTCAAGAACTTGGAAATATGCTGTGAAGCTCAGTATTCTTTGATGACTTTCTGCATCCAGGTTAAAAAATTATCAAATTCAAATCTAATAAGCATCCCACGAGGGAGAATGTTCTTTAAGAAAAATTCAGAGAGTCTTAACGAGAAGAAAAGACTGCTGGATATAAAAGTAAAGTGCAAAGTCAGAAATGAGAAACGTCCTGCAGGTTGTTTCGAGTTGGTGTTAGCTAGGTAGGTAGAAACTTTTAATTAACCCCCTTACCTTATTCCACTCAATTGCTTGCTGCTTGCTTACTTGCGTTTTATCAGCAAAGTGTGGAATTGAGAATATTCAGCGTTCACAAAATGATGAAGTCTGCAGTTGAACTTCTACCAAACTTCATGGAACGGTTTTCAGTATAAAGTATCGTATTCTAATCTCATTTTAATTTTCCCGTACCCCGAAGACTCCGAACGAAGATGACTAAAATCAACCCTAATGTCCTCATTCCGAACTCAGTAAATCGAAAAGACGAGCATCTTTCTCTCGCTTCGTGTTTATTCTTCACTCAATCTTATTGCATAATTATAATATTGCAATATTTTAGCTCTAAGACGACGACGGGTTGCGGTACGAGGGGTGAATCACTCTTGAAATCTGGTGTATACACCTTTCCATGAAATCGTATTAAATCTTTGGAAGTCCTTCAAATTTATTGAAATTTTTGCAATCTTTTGAAATCTCATGATATCTCTGGAAATCTCTTGAAATGCCATGAAATCTCCGAAATCTTCGAAAACTTCAAAATCTTGGTATAATCTTCTGAAATCTTTTGAAATCCAATGAAATCTTTGGAAATCCCGTAAAATCTTCAAAATCTTTGCAATCTCTTAATATCTCTTGGAATTTCTTGAAATCGAACGGAATCTCTTGAAATCTGTGAAATCTTAGCAATCTTCTGAAATCTTTTGAAATCCAATGAAATGTTTGGAAATCCCACGAAATCTTCTGAAATCCAATGAAATGTTTGGAAATCCCACGAAATCTTCTGAAATCTTTGCAATCTTTGAAATTTTGATAATCTTCTGAAATCTTCGAAACCTCCGGAAAACTCCGGGAATCTTTTGAAATCGTATAAAATTTTGCACAATCTTTTGAACTCTTTCGATATCTTCGAAATCTTCACAATTTTTGGTAGTCTGGTCATCCTGAAATCAGGTGTACGCCATTTTGATAGAGTGATTCGCGCCTCGTTGCGGTATTACGTATGAATGATGGAATCTGCGATTAATGGTCCACATCACCGCGATTTGTAGAAAGATCTGATGAGCATACAGAAGAGTGTGAGAAAGCTGCTGCCGCTCGAATTACTTCTCTAAACTCATATCAAAGAGATACGAGTCCACGCCACTGCGTAATGTAATTGGAGTCGAGAAATACTTGAACTTGTGGAAAAACATTTTTCCGTTCTTTTTCTGGAAACATGAGCGGGGTATCAGACATGACTCTGAATCGCGGAGAGCTGTGAGCAAAGTACTATTATACCCTTGTCGTAGTGTTTCTAAACAAGATAAGTTCTACCAAAGTTTTCTTCAGTGATAATTGAAGGAGAGAAAAGTCTTCCCGTTTTATCTACTATTCTAATTAATTCAGCAATAAGAACAGAAAGATAGAGAGATAGATCCTAGGACGCGTTTTGTAAAATGACTTCGCCTTGAAATTGAAGCCGAATTCAAAAAGCTAAGTAAAAAATTAGAATTCTTTATGTACGTACCTCAGCGCGGAGGTAAAAGCCACAGCTAGGAAATCTTACCTTGGATCTAAAATTCAACCTCAAGGGTTTTTTTTCCACCGATTCTTGTGCCCACTTCTTGCGAGAAGGATCGTAAAGATGTCTCACTCCGTATCATAAAGCGGGAATAAAAAGTGAGGAAGATTTGATAGTCTGTTGTGCCAAGGAAATAAATATATTACATCTACTAGCTACTCTATCGACGAAATTTCGTGAATGAATTTTGAGATAGTTTTTCTCAATGCATAAATTTGACACCGATCAGGCAGATTAATATTTTGAAATAGTTTCTTGGTTCTTCGTTGCTCACGAATCTCGCGGCTCGACGGATAAATTTTAAATTAGATTCTGAGCAAAATTTGTAAGAATGTTTATTACATGGGCAATTTCAGTTCTCGGGCAGACATGGAGAGTTTCAATCAAATTTCGTTTAACGCAGCGAAGAAAGGTTACATGCATGCACGGGATAATAAAAATGAGGAATAATGGTTTTTGAAAAAGAAATAAAACGGTTATTATGAAATATTTAATTAACAGGGTTTACTGCTCTCCCATTTTCATAAGTAATAACTTTCTTATTCCCAATTATTGTTCTCGTAATAATTACCTGAAATATTCTCCTATAACAAAACCATATTGTTCTTTAATTCTTCTGTGTATAATAACTCGCAGAACCAAGAAATTTCCATATTTTTAAATATACAATTAAAAAGGTAAAAATACTGCTATGCAATCTCTGTGGCGCGTAATCTCCGCGGATCTTTTTTTCTCACGAAAACGGAAAATCAAAAAATTGGAATAATTAATTACAAAATTGGGTTGTTGGGTGAAATAAAAATTCAGTTCCCCTCAGGCGATCAATTATTCACATATTTCATAAAAAGTAAAAGATAAAAACGAAAATGAGGATGAAAATGAAAATATTCGGAGGAAATGAATCCGTGCATCGCAATCAAAGAGATTTTGCAGTGTTACAGCGAATCCATTAAAAATGTCCTTCGAACTTGCACACACGAATGACAAACCGGCTAATGAGATCTTCTAGACGTCTGGCGCGATTGATAAATCGAGATTAAAGCAGGTAGACCTACTATACCTACGTCGGTTCTAATGCATCTGGCCGTCGTATACTCCGACTCATTGGAAATTCAATAAATTTTGTTTATCTTTATTTTTCCTTCGGCTGAAAGAACGTCAATGCGATTAAGTGAGGCGGCCGACCGCGCGGCGTCAACCTTGACTAGCCTTTTTTCTAGTCCGGTTTGACTTTTGTGGTTCACTTATGATCCGGTTGGTGGAATATTTCACATAATTGATTTTGAATCCTCGGCAGAAAAGAAGGACTTGAAATTCTCTGACAAAATACCAGAATAGAACCGAGAAGGTCGAAGAATTCCTGTACGAAAACTACAACTCGAATGATATGAGGATCTCTTTGGAGAAATTACACTGACATGAACTAATTGAAATTTTCAGGAATTTTCTTTCAAATTTTCCTCTCGAACTAAAAATTTTCCTCGACGTCCTCTCCGACGGAGAGGCAATTCCGAATCAGAAACGGGAGCATGGAATTTTAACGTTAAAGTTTTATCCTCTCTGAGTTAATTATTCCCGGAGTTTCAAGCACGGAAATTTTAAACCGTTGTTTAATGATTTTACTAAACGGCAGTTTAAGCGTGTACAATATATTCCATGGCTCAGGAAGACTTTATCGATTCTATAAAATGGTCTTCTAAAAGCGAGATAATGTTGGTTCTATATCTGGACAAATGGTTCATCGTACTTTTTGAAATTTTCAATATTGAATTTCAGGAGTACAGATTCATTATTATAATTTATTGCTATACATAACGGATCTTAGGCCACAGATATGTGAAATGTACTTAAAGCACGTTTGTTGAGGTTAAGTTAAATCGATTCGGGAGGTGATTTCGATTCGTTTCATAATTTTGATTAAGTTGTGAACTTTTGGATAAAGTTTCAAAAAAGACAAGATAAAAATACACCATTTTTTCTCGTCTTAGGCAGAGGTATTATACATGGGTATACCCAAGAAAAACGACAAGTTAAAACTTTTGGACTTTGGAAATTACGCCTCTTCGAATTCCAGATATAAAGCGGACGAAGAAGAAGACGAAGAAAAGAGAAGAGGAGGTAAAAAACAACGGTTTTAAAAATACACCTTGCTAACTGGAAAACTGCTAAGTATGGGCAAAAAATTTTCACCCTCGAATCGATACTTTGATAAGAGTTACAACACTGAGCGACATAAACGATGCAAACTTTTAACAATCGCGGCCTCATCGAGAAATTTGTAATTTAATCAAGTACCTATACACATACAAAGTCGATTGAAATCCTCCCCTAATTCCGAATCAGCGGACACAAATTGGGACGTGCAAATTCGTATTCAATCAGTCACCAATTGATCATCATACTTCGATAACTTTCTACGAGTTTCACGTTTTTAACAAACGATCGAGAGAAATGAAAAGAAAGAAATAAATAAATAAATGAAATAGAAGATTGAGAAAATTTCTTCTCCGTGGATGGAAGTAGTCAATCTGTTTAGTGCTAAACAAGAAAACTGTGAGCCCCAAGTACGTAGGTGGAGGATATTGGTTTTGTTTAATGATTGCAAATTTATTGGATAAAATTTAAAACAGATGTAAATTTATACAGCTAAAAAGCTATCCTCGAGGATTTTAGCCATCGTGAGTAATAGAATCGAACGATTTTATACCTTTTCGAGTGAAATCAATGAGTTTACCTTACTTTTAGGATTCAACGAACTCCCTAGGCAACTCGGCTTCTTTAGAGTAGGTGTATGTACTTATAGCTCTATCTATCTTATACCAAATGGATTTTTCACCGGATTTATTGCTGTTTGTATAGTCTTCGCGAGTCGGAATAAAACCGCGTAGTTTATATACAGCTACGGTATGATAATGTGATGTACAAAGCGCGAAAAAATGTGAAAATTTTCTTCGGCATATTCTCTGCGTGGCGGAGCTTTATTAAATCTTTCGCAGGGAAAAAGATGTAGGAGCGTTCAGGAATTGTATACTTATATGAAGGTATAGTGTATATTTACTCAATATATGGGGGATTGGACGAAAAACCCTCGAACCTTTATACCTCATGTAATCTCAGCGATCCAACTGCAGCTTGGTCAGTTTGCAGAATCCCGTAACGAAGTTTTTGGATTTTTGAAAGAATATTCACACAAAAAGTATCAAATCTAATTGAAAACATTGCGCACGTGGAGTAAAATCGATTCTTCTCACTTCGAGCCAGTTTTCGATGAGGTTTTCTCACGTCCCGCACGAGGATGCATACTTTTACGGAATTCTCAGAGTTTTTCAAATAAAAGTACAGGTAACGTTTATTCTACTTATAGCCCAGAATTTCGTTAAAATGTTGAAAACTTGATAGGATCCTATGAAAAATTCGAAAACTTCATCACGGAGTTGTGGAAGAACTGATGGTCGGAAAGAATCGAAATAAATAGGGATCACACCCTTCGATACAGACTACAAACTAACTAATTCGCAGTTGAATCGCCGAGGTTACGTAAGGCACAAAAGTGTGTCAGATTTGCGAGGAATCCCCCATATATATATATATATATATATTATATCTACTGGGACGAAAGCTCATGAATATAAATTCTATACACTGTACACACACAGATGTTATTTGGTAACTGGTTCCTCCACTGAATGCAGAAAGAGAATTATTTCTAGCTAAAACCGAGATTTTATCTTACTGGAGTTCGGATATCTTACAATAATTGAAATATTGTTAAAAATGGAGAAAAAGAGAGAGCTATATCTCTTTCCTGGCGGCTGAAAATTCAAATTGAAATAAACGGAACATATTGAAAAGTTTTCCACACTTCCAGGGTTGAAACTTTGAAAAAAGTAAGGGCTTCGGTTGTCAAGTGTAGTGCGGGGTTAACTGGTCAAAGTATAGAGTTTGGAGTATAGAACGTGATGAATCGAAACAAAACATTGTTAAATGTGAAAAGAAATGGATAAGGAGCTTTTCTCGACTGACAATGAGATACGAATCGATACACCAGCGCCTACAGGCCGATGAGATCAAAACTGTCAGCTACACACCGTGAATGGATCCCAGAAAATAGAATAGAAGATGTGTGCATGACGTTTTCATCTATAAACATATACTTTCTCATCCTTATCGCCGCGGTATTGAAGCTTCCCAAAAAACAATGCGACTTCAGCGATTCATCCAAGACTCGATAACACGTCGCTAGAAGCTACAAAGAAATGAATGAAACAAAAACGAGGTAGAAACTGCAGAAACGTCGTTTTTTATGCCTTGACGAAGATAATGGAATCCCATGGCAATGCAACATCGCACTGTAGAAAATTTTGAATAAAACTTCCGGAACATTTTTACAAGTTTCGTTCATGCGTGACAATAGTGATTCCATTATATAGAATCAATTTACATCATTTCTATAACATTATTAATAGTCATCATAAATGTACATTAAATACTGTAAATTTATTATAAAATTTTGTAAATTTACACACAATTTTGTGTTTCTTTTGCAGAAGTTTACTAAAATTATGAATTCAATTGTGAATTTGAAGGACATGCCTGGCATTTCACTTTCCTACGGCACATTTGTAATTTTGCAAGCCCATCGTTAGAGCAAGCGTGTTGTGAATTGATAATCATTTCTAACAGCACAGGTATAATTGACCCTGCAGATAGACCTCATGCATGTATTTTTCCACCCTTTAATTCATGACTGAGGTAGACGTCTATCCCATCTGCTCCTCGTGCGCAAAATCGTCGCCATCATCAGAAAAGGGGATTGTTAGTAGGTCAATATCTCCTTTTTCTCTACGAGGGAGAGAATTGTTAACGGTAAATAAAATTTTGTCAAATTTTGGTCAGTGAGAAAGAATCGATTTGAGGACTGACGAGCGACGAAAATCAGAGAATGGGCACGATTTGAAAATCCAGTGGGCTGGGTTTCCGCCCATTTCATAAGTTACAGGGTTAATTTTTTGTGATTCATCATCCTTGATGAAATGCGTTGAAATGAAAAATCATTCATTACGGATTATGACAGAGTACCTGTTTTCAGTTTTTTCTTCTAGCTATAGGTGTGCATGTGTGTTTCTGAATTTTGAGTTCTGGTGTTTTATTATGCAGGAAAAAAGGAAGAACACTAATGAATTCTACTCTGGCAATTTTTAACATTCGTAAGCTTGATCGATGCTTCTTGGCAAGTAGGGGTTACGAGGGTCCTGATACTGGATGCAGGATGGCGAACGAGGGTTTACCAAATGGAATGGCAGTATGGCACCCGATTGACCCACCTTTGCAAATCTTTTTCACTCAACGCGCCGTCTCTATCCCCTCGGTAAACTTTTAAGCTGTTCAATTTTTCACACAAACTTTATACTTTATCATTTTTTTTTCTTTTTCCTCTCGTTCTCTTTTTCGTTACGATAAGGGAGAATCGGTGGACTGAGGTGAAGTGGCGCTGTTTGTAGGGAAAAAAATCGTGTTTGCCGGGAGTAAATAATGTTTTGGGAATCCTTGAAAATCCATTGTACCAACACATATAGTATTGTGTCGTTGTACAGGGTGACCCAAAATTGATGCGGAGGTATTTATCGGGGTATTCGTTCGTCGAACGACGGGACCGAAATTTCTTGCGCACCAATCTTTTCCCAAAATGCATAGATTTGTTGTCATCGTCGATCGAAGATTAGCCAATGACACGCGTTCTACTTTGACGCGAGGGGCGCTCGTGGACGTGCGCAGGAATATAAGGAAACAAACGAATAGCCCGTTAAAAGTCGCGGCGCCAATCCGGGTCACCCTGTAGACATTGTGACGTCGCATTTTGCAACTCGTCACCGTGGGCATAAAACACGAACATCTGGGATGACGATCAGCTCAGGGGGAAGCAAGCGACAGATCTCAGGTTAATTTTAGGCTCAACTAGTAATTCTATAGAAGATTTTGTTTAAGTTTCGGATTATATGAAGCATGTGAAACCATCTCGGAGAACGAAGAGCGCACCAGGGACAACGAGGGAAACCGACGTCACCTGAGCGCACGACGTACTCCAAGGCCGGTACCCGGTATATAGCTAGCAGCCACGCTCACGATAATTCCATCGCCGTCTACCGATATTGCTCGCTCTCCCTACGAACAGTTGTGGATGCCGCAGGAGCGGATGAATAAGGGCGCATCTCTGACGCGACACCTCCCGTTTCTTTACCGACTACTCAGCCAGGAGATGAATCACTACCGTCAACTTCTTCCGGATGCCCTGACATACGGTTGGATAAAGCTGTGCGAAAACACAAAAGTACCACGTAAAGGCTTCCCGATGTCAGCGACTCATCGACCTGGTGTCGAACCAGACTAATTCACCGACTGTCTCGTCTTCGTCCCGCTACCGTCGTTACCCCTGAAAGGTCACGGTAGAAGAACTGCAACCGCGTGAGGCAGGACTGTCTGTAATCCTTCCACGTCACTTATGGAGAACTCTTGAGGCAGATCCGGGTATTGGGACCTCAGAATTCTGCCAGATCCTCTGCCTGGTCGGTATGTTTTAATAGCAACGCAGCCCAGAGTGCATTTCGCCAAACGATGTCTACGAGGGGTCCCGAGACGAGTACTGAGAGTAGACGAGGGGAGATATCGGGTGCGATGTGCAATTTAAAATGTCCCGCCGAGTTACAGCGACGCCGGACAACCCAATGAGCGTGAACAACGACGAGCCGTGCCAACTGCGCCACGCGCCAATCAGGAGCCACGATTCGAAGTGACGATCGCGGAACGACGAACGCTTGACGTTCTTGCGACGAGCTAGCGTACCGAGCCTATAAAACTAGGAGTCCCACAGGACTCGACAGTCGACCTACTTCTACGCCCGTTGTCGCGCGTCGTCCCGATCATAGCCGCAGCTGAAAATACCGTTCCGTAAAATATCGTACTAATATACCGCACCGAGTGTTTTTTTTTTTTTTTCATTAAAATAAAGTTAACCATTGTTTGTTTGAGCCGATTGTGCCAGCTTTTTGTTATTAAGGTAAGACCTTCTCATTCTATGTGAAGCTACGAGCTTGTTCTTGAATCCCGTTTAGTTATCTTAGTTCTTATGTTTTATAGTCTGTGGTATTTTGTATTATAAGACGGTAGTCCTGTGACACGTCTTAGTTTTGGCATATTCTATCTTCAGGAACGGTAGTCCTGTGACTCGTTTCCATTTTAGAATATTATATCGCGAGAGATGGTAGTCCTGTGACTCATCTCACAATCAGTTTTAGGATGTGATACCCGACGGTATGACATTTTAGGGTATTATATTGTAAATGATAAAAACGGATTCTCGAATTTGCTCGTAACTGTTGATTCTTTTGTGGGATCTGATTACCTTGGCGAGTCTTAGTACCGCATGTAGTCTTTTCTGATCTTATTATTTCTGTTACTCTATGAATTGCATTTCGAGTAGGATTTCGAACGTTGCACTGGTTTCAGCATGCGATGTATTACATTCTATTGAACTCTAGGTTCAGGTTATATTGGTTTCTATTTTCTTCTATTATATTATTTGTCGACGATTGATATGTCCAACGAGTTCCCCTGGAGCTAGCGCGGAGCGTTGAAGTCTGCATTTGTTATTTATATTCTGTTATTGTTCTATTATTATGAATATTTGTTACAACTTATCCTATGAATTTCTATGCGTTATATTACAACGAGTTATAGTACGATCACGCTGTGATTCGTCAGTTAATGTCTGTCTATTCCTTTTCGCAATATATTTCTTTGTTGAAATATTTCTGGATTTCGCTTGCTCTCGAGTATTCTCCCGTATTATGCTGTGTTATCTTTTCTTTGTTACATCGATTGTCGATGGGAGCAAATAATTACCGTCCCGAATCTCTTGTTAAATGAACTCGAAGTCGAATTGTTGACTGTAATACATCACTCGACCCAGCCCCTCTACTTATTATTCCTTAGTCGGTTATATTCTGAGCTATCCAGCATTTCCCGCGATCATTCTCTAGTATATTTGTAATTATTCTTATTCGTTGATGCAAGTGCATCTGGCGCCCAACATATATTATTAGTTTATTAAAGAAACGCCGCAGAGCTCTATTCTGGTTACCCCTAACCCAAAAGTCTCGTGCGCAACATATATTTTATGGAGGAGATACCTCGGGGGGAATAAAGAAAGCTCAGTATGTATTTTCTGCCAGAATTTTACGTACCGTCTACTCAGTTATTTGGTATGAAATGCCGGTGATAAGAAGTCTGTCGATCTGTCGATATAGAAAAATTGAATGCAACTTTGTATTCGTTTGAGTGGAAAAAAAAAGAGAAAAACTAATATAAATACGATGAAAATCGTTCAAACACTGACTTTCGTACTAGAAATCATATTTCAAGAGTTATCAAGAATAAATTTCAAGTTTTTGAGATAATTTGGAAAAACTGTTATCTCTCGGGTTGGGATTTGGCATTGAAAATTTTAAATCGTACCGTACTTATATTAAAGAAGTTGAGTCCTCTCTACCAAATTTCACAAGGAATGCAGAAGAGTGGATAAAAAAATTATTCAAACTTCTGTAAAGTAACCGAAAGACAGAAATTATTGTACCTACAATTTATCACAATCAGAAGTAATTCAGGGACTTATACCAAATTTTCGACCCTCTGAACTTGGCCATGGCAAAGGATCACGGATTCATTGAAGCACGTCGTATACACCTACGTTACGAATTTTCATTGATCGATTCATGCGTACTAAAAAAAAAATTACTCGATCAGGCATCCTAATTTTTCTCTTTCAAAATAAGCTTCCCAAAATTTCTTGTACCTACCTAATTATTCAAGAATTCGTTCTAGTTGTGAAACAAACGAGAACACACAACTTTTACCGTGTTCTTTCCACCAGTTTTATGAAACCTACTAACTCTCTTTGTCGTGTTCTTTATTTATGTGAAATAACTTATATTATCTCCAAGGCTTGAAGCTGTTTTGCCGACAAAGGGAGAGCTTGTTTGCGTTTAAAGTTAAAGTTAATGTTATAATAACGAGCGCATCCCATGATTCAAAAAATATTATATCCTGTGAAATAATATGCGGTACAATTTCATCGAAATGTTATACGTTCGACTGTAATTTCATCGTTTAATCAAGTTTCGTTAGAAGATAAAAAAAAAATGAGAAAAAACCGGAACCAAGTCATCGACCGTTCGTAAAATTGCAACTTAAGCGACATCATATGGGATCGGTAAATGATCGGAATTGATTATTACAGTGGTTCGCACGATTCGACAAGAAGATTACATATGCTAATCGCATATAATCGGACATGATCCGACTATATCGATTTCCGATTTAGTCCAAATTTCATACCAACATGTGTACATTTTGAAATGAAAATTGTGACGAAAGTCCATTTTCACCATTCCCGAATACATATCACCGAGAGACCGAGCAAACGGAAGAAAATTAAGTTAAAAGAGCAACCGACAAGAATTAGTCTCCGCTTGCTCTGTATCTGCCGAATCGCTCGTTAACCATAATGTCTCAGAGTTGAAGTAGGATACAAGATGCACGGATACATATATATATATATATATATACTAGGTGCAGATGGAGCGGGCTACATGTGTGTACGTCTGGCGAGATGAAAGTAAACCCGTACAGTTCGAGAGACCGAGTAGGTAACATAGCGGCTCGTGTCGCGCAGTACGTAGCGAAGATGAGTCTCTCGAAACCTTTATTCCAATCTGAACAACGTTCACCTGGTACCAACTGCCAACCGACCAACAAACCGCGTGGGAGTTGTTGGCGAACCGTGTTATGGAAAGGGACGACATCGACGTCGACGGGGATGAGGACGAGGCTGGGGATGTGGATGTGCAGCGGCGAAGGGGGGGAGCATCGCGACGTCAAGGGGAGGAGGCGGGGGCGAATTTAAGAAGAAAACATAGAGAAGGGGCAAAGGGGGAGACCGGCGTCGCGTCGCGTCGCGGCGGCATGAGGTTTCCACGCCGCGGCATTCACCCGTCAGTTTACTCTCGCGTCTCCGCCGCGTCGCTCGTCCGCGGTGTTACCTGTACCCCGACATCATCCTGTGCGCACATGATCACCGACGCGTGATAATAATCCTTCGAACGCGATACTACTCCGTTGGCGATAAGAGAAGCATAGAAGTAACAGCAATTCGTAAGGAAAGGAAATTCGGAAAATCGTCGTCGGTTTGACCGCGGTTTATTTTCAAGTGACACGTACCCTGCAGCTTCCCGATACTCGTCGTCGCGTTCATACACAGAAGGCTACTCCAGCTTCTGCAACCCCGTCGCACAAGTTACGGGAGTTAAAACAGAAACGAGGCGAAGAAAAGAGAACGAAAAACGAAAAAGATACCTGTGTGTCGTGTTTTTTTTTTTTCTCTTCTTTCCCCCACCCTCCCTCGAGGAGGAAACTTTTCCGCCTTTTCTTGTCGACGGGAAACAAAGAGGGAAAGAAAAAGTAAGTAATTCTAAAAATTTTATTCCTTATTGCGAATAATTGATTAGAAATTTGTTCGTGAAATTTTTCTCCTCGTCTTCTATAATCCTCCAAATGTTTTCGCAATTTTTCAAGCCGTCCTATCACGTATCGCGCAAGTTCTCCGATTACTTGCGGCATCGGTACACAGGGGTGACGATTATCCTTCCCCGTACGGTTCAATCTCTTTCTTCATTTTTCTGGCATTTTTTTTTTTTTTTTTGTTCCTCTTCCTTTTCCAATTCTTTTTGTATATTGGTGCCTGTTCCTCTCCAACTGTGTTAGCCTCAGCAGCTGTTTGTCGACGAAAGCTTTTTTCCACCCCCGTTTCCCGTTTCCCGGTTCCCGTTTCCCGTTTCCCGTTTCCCTTTTCCCTCTCTGCCCCGCTACCGTTGCACCCCGAATTCAAAGTATCACTCAGGTTCCGCTGTGGGGAAAATGCGTGAAAAAAAAAAACCGTAGGTACCGGAAAGAAATATCACGTTAGGGATTGAAGCCGAAGCCGGAAATACGTGAACGGCCGTGATGAAAACGATCATATTCCGCGATCTGCAAATGGAAGATGGAATAATATACGAGAAACGAAAAACTTGTCATTGGTGCTTTCCAGTTTTCAATGAAATTAAGAAATTCGTTGGATATCGTATATTTCGCGCCACTTATTTTCTATGTTTGCTCCTAGTGATCGATGCTATACATATATATATATACAGAGAGATTTACTCGCTTCTACGCTCAGCCCCCATGCTCCGAAATGGAACGAATAATAATCGGTACGCGATTGCATTTAATCGTGACTAATTGATTGGTTACCTGCAGTCTCTGAAAGTATCTAAATGTTTTCGAACCAACGGACGCACATTTCGTTGATCGGAAATCGAATCCGGGACTTACGTTATGAAATCGTTGAGAAATAGGTGAGTGAAATTCGTTTTCGTCGCCAGTTCCGGGGGAGTTCGATTTCCTCTTTAGAGGAGGTAGGTAGAAATTTGAGAAAATTTCTCCCCTTTTATTTGTCCGATTGGGGAACTCGGAATTTTAAATGAATACCGGTGTATGAATTTCGTATGTTTGTTCTATAAAAGTTTGTTGCGAATTTCAACAAGTCGGGGACGAAGTTCGTAACGTTGAGGCAACAAAATCACGAAAAATAATATTAACAATATATCTCTGTACACTTCACGTATACCTGTTATATAACTAAAATGAAGATTTTTCTTCATCGGGGATAATTTTAGCGGATATTATTTTCCCGTTATTTTGTTGCCTCGACTTAACGTTATAAACTTCGCAGGCTCACGATAGGTAGATATAGGTATACGTGTAATTTTTCGCGCCTCGAAAGCCACCGGGGTGCAAAAGATTGAGTTTATAAAGTAAAGTAGTGGGAAATTTTATTCACCGGACATTATTATTCTACGGTGTTAACCCTCCACCCTTTATATATTCATGCGTATGCGGCATAGGTTCATGAAATATTCAGATTCGAATCTGATTGTGATGATGATGATTATTATTATTATTATAATCTGCCCAAATCCTTCTGCCAAACGTATACTCAACACGCGATCTCTTATTTCCGGTGGGGCGGACTTCGTCACGTCCTATAATAATCGATGTACGTACACAGATTCACGTTGCTCAAAAACTGTGTAAAATTCTTGTTTCTTATCCAAGTTCCAAATGCCCCCGGAATTTTTTTTGGCCAAAAAACAAGAGCGAAGGTGAAGCGAGGAGGTTGAGAAATCCGAGCGATTTAGGCACGACGGAATTTCTCATCCGGTTTCAAAACAGCTGAAAAAACTATGGGGACGAAATCGCGTTTCGAATTTTCAAATTTCATCGATCTTCTCTGTTCAAAGCTAACGAATAGTTCGGAATTTTGCAAATTTCATAATGCCCGTATAGTGTGCCCAACGCTATACAGTTTTATGACCGGGGGAAATCGATTCGGAGCTTTTTCGCGTATTGTAGGTAGGGGTAGGTATAATACATTACGTACAATGCATAAATCATACGCGGAGGGTGAAAGCAGTCAAGTCATCAGGTAATAATTTTTGATCTTTCATATAAATTTCCGTTTTTTACATATCCGGAATCCTGTACGTACCTATAGGCTTGCGTTGTGTACAGATATTTTCGGTCGTAGAGAGACGTATAACTCGGAAGGTATTACGACCGCGTACGCGAGCACATTGTCTGAAGTAGAGCCCGCCCGCGCTCCTGTTATCGACAGTATCGTCATTATAGTGAATGTAATAATAAATTACTGGCAATTTTTCAAAGTGCTACCGAAGAGAAAAATGGAAACGATAAGAAGAGAAAAACCGAAGTATCGTAGAAAACGCGTACGGCAATTCTCGTTTTTTTCCTTCCCCTTTTTCCCCTCTTTTTCAATTATTCTGTTCAAACCTAGCTTTTTCAAACCAACCCCGTTTTCCTCCCTTGCTGCGTAACGCAACACGTGCTTCGAAATGTCGGCAACGAAAATGAGAGAAACGAGCGGAATTAATATCCTCACAACGCCTGAAAAAACACGGGTGTACCCTTTATTCGCAATTCGTTTTGTTGTTCATTCCCTCAGTTCCAAACACTCCGCGGAGAAATGTGATTAAAAAATTTAATCGACTGATTTTTTCGTCATTATAGCTATCACTATGGTTCGAGGTTTACTTCATAAATTCTATCGTTGACTATTGTTACAAAAAATCGGAGCAAGAGAGCAAGGAAAAAGAAATTCGTAGCATTTTTGTTTTTAAAATCTCGTCGACAACTTTTTCCTTCATATTGCGTGAGAATGGAAGATGATATTTCACGGTAGATGTGGACACAATGATTTCTGACACAGGTCGAATTTCCGATACCTATTGATTATTCTCAACGTGGCCGCTTCCAGCTTTGAGCTTTTGAGTGGAAACCGGACCAAAGTAATCTCACTGTAGCTTTCGCTTGAAACACAAATGTCAATACAAACGATATATGTTTAGTCTGCGAATATATTTACAGACATCATCCCATAGACAGCGATTATCCGCGTGAAGTAGCTATATCTATCCCGGTGATTATACTGCATGTAGAAAAAGCTCTTATTTCCAAATGATTTGGACTGATTTTGAAACTTCTTCGAGAATATCAGACCCTGCAGGTAGTGCATAAAGCATAACGTTAATTCACAAATTTTCAAAGAAGCTCTCCATGCCGTAAAGTGGATAAAAAAACCACAAAAAGCTTTTTTCCTTAGCTGTAAGGGATTAACGTATAGATTGCTGATGCTTACGAGAAAAGTAAGATGATGGATGATCTGGTATTAGCGATGAGAATCGATTTGTTTTCCAAGCTTCTTTCAAGTGCTGGAGCTAGCTTTCCAGTTTATACTACAAGCGTAGAAGTTTTATCTGCATTTTCACTGAAGCAATTTCTTATTTTCGATGAAGCAACCTCTCCAGCGAGATTTATTGTTATTTATTCTTGAGTTCTTCTTCTCTTTTTAATTTTTCGTTTTCACGAAAAGAAGAAGAAAACGAAGAACACTGCAGATATCCGGCGAAATAAAATACCGTGATTTCAATACCTGCAGTAGAAGCGTGTACTTTACCGATCGAATTTTCTCACCAAAAGTCTTCGCTAATGTGATCAAAATAAAGGACACGAAACTTTCTGCGAAAAGTTCATGGTTCGTTCGTTTCTAGATTCTCGTCGCGTTAGCTACACTCATTATGAGCTCGGAACAACAAGAGTCACTGAATTTCAGTGAGGGTCTGTAGGTATAATCAATATAGTTTGTTGGAGAAGTTTGCGACAGATCTCGTAAACGAACGCGTATGGCATGACCATTTCGCCTGACATGAGAGCCTAAGGCACTAAGGAAGAAGCGTGTGCGTTTATGTATGTATGGGCGAGTAGATACTCTACCTAGGTATCCCATTTTGGATAGTAATTTCCCTGAGAGACCGTTTAAGCATGCGCCTATCTATTTCCAACACACCATTGAACTAAAACTATTACGGAAGCATCGGTGGCCTCTGGTGGCTTTTGCGGTTTCCGGTTGCTCCTGGCCCTCCTGCAGACTCTCTAAACCAACGTTGCACTTTGCGCTCTGCAATAAATTATATTGTATAGTATACATATATGCAAAGCTATAGTCATCGTGGGATACCAATAACATGCTGCTGCTGCTGCTGCTGCTGCTGCTGCTGCACGGTTTCTGTTCCGAAATTTCTAACTGGGCTAATAAATTGAAGGAGAGGGCAATTTTTTTTGAAAGCTTCGAGAGGTCATTGGAGAAATTGATAATACTCGTTGGGAGCTCGCTTTGCCCTACCGTCTGTCTCTCATCCGTTTATCCAATTTGAGAGGCGTTTTTTGTCCGCTCACATATTTTCACGTTCGGTTTTTTCCTCTTCTCGTTCGGCTATAAAATATGGCGAGACCATTTCGATTTTAGCCTGGATAGACGAATAGACAGACAGACCAATATACGAAGGTGGAAAATCTTCGGCAGGCTGAACTTCACTGAGGAACGGAGCTTTCAGCAGCGGTCATCCCTCCGACAAATCCGATTGATTGGTTGCTCGTATGCACTATAACGATGTTTTCTGAGCTTATACGAGCAAGTCAGGTGATAAGTATAAGTCACGGGTGGGGAAAGAAGAGGTAAAAATCTTTCGGTGGATTGAGGATCTTAACAAGACCAAAAGAGGGATGAACTGCACAAACTGTAATTCGATTCTCGATTCATGATAATTATAAGCGTAAAAATCGGATCGTCAAAATCTACGTACCTACATCCATTGCGTTGAGTACGCGTCGGCAGATAAACGCAGATAATTATTCCGTGTTACAGGGGTATAGATTATACGTAGAGTTTTGGTTTTCGGACAGCCTAATTCACGGTCTTGACTAAGCAGCCGCGGTTCACTGTTTTCGCGCGTGTGTACAATTGTATACTAGCTGTATAGGTACGTGTAATTGTAACACTAACCACAAACCGTCACGTATAGTACCGCGTTACCATACAGCCTGACTTTACGCTACGCTGTAGTTTAGTTCGGTTTAGTTTACTTCACTCAGTGGGGAGAAACTGGAAACACGATAATATTACGCCGGACCATACCACGGACTAACCACTGTCGGACGCAATTCGACTCGTACTACTGCCCTGCCAATTACGTACGCCGTTTGGTCAAACCGTCCAAATGTCACCGATGTGATAATTATGATTACTTATACCAGATGCCTACGTAGGTATCGTCCTCCTGTTATAATAGCATGCAGAGTGAAATCATTTCGAGAATAGACAATTCGGTGTCATTCTTCTTCCTCTTCGCTTCCAGAACATATTTTATACAGCTTTATATATACTGCCGTTGCCGAATCGAAGAAGATAATAAGCTTCTTTTCGAAGTTCATTTGTGAAAAAGTTAAGACAAGTACCTAGACTCAGGAAGATATCTTCTTTACAGTTGACAGATTTACTTCTCAGCCGATCGATATTTTATCGTCTTTGTATGCAGGTATTTGCTTTGTCATTTTGTTTGTTCGTTTTTCTTTCGAATTTTCACCAATTTCAGATTTTGAGTAGTAATTAAAATTCTTCGTAATTAGTGTCGGGATATATTATGACTGTGAAAATTCCATCGCATTACTCCACGCGTTTCGTTCATTTCCTCCGCTTCTCTATAGCTGTTTGCTCCTTTTTCGTTCTTTCCACCATTTTTTTAAGAAAAGATAAATACGGTCGGCAAGAAATATAGATATTATGATTATCCGAGATTGTAGGGTTCTTTTCTGATAGAGACTGCAGCACGCGGTGAAATAAATCTTATAACTCGCATCACTATCTTTCGGGGCATTTATTCTTACGTAGGTAGATGGCTATATCATCGTTTCCGTCATTCTGATAAAGTTTATTTCCTTGTTTCATATTTTCGTGAACCTCGCGGCTGGTCATATATATACACGTATCGTGAGCGAGTTTGATTCATTGCGTAACGTGATAGGCGAAATGAAATCGGCCTTTCTTCCACCTTCATCAATTTTCTTATCACACTTATACTTACATATACCCTGCAAGTATATATATATATATATACATATATATCTTATATTCACACATGTCGCGTAAATTTTCATCTTCGGACAAGGCCTAGAATAAAGGAGCAATAGAAACTGTAACACGATCTTCATTGGTTTTGATTCCATTATTCCAATTTTTCAACATTAATTTTACCACACGGTTTTTTTTTTTTTGTCTAAAGTAATTCACCATTTCATTCTATTTCTACATGATATCATATCTCTCGCCAGTCTGAAACCCCGGAAGCGGAAATATCATGGCTGAGCACTAAGCAAGCCAAAGGTTGTGGAAAAGAAAAAAAAAACCAGCCCAAGATTTATACTGAAATCTAAAATACCTCGTGTCTTTTGGCTAAGCTGACAGTGAAATCCATTTCTCCAATTGACCTCAGGCTATACAGATATCTTACCGCCGACAGTTGGTGGGTATCTTCGCTTCGGGAAGCTGTAACCTATATCGATCGGCAATTTGTCATAGAAGGATAAATTTCTCGTCGATTTTCGCGTTCGGGGGATTCAATTTCACCTTCACGCGGCTGAAGAATTGAAGAGAAAAGGAAAAAAAACACACACACGCACAAACGCAAAGAAAAGTAAAAAATAAAAAGTTTCAGTCTCTTGTCATCAGCCCCCCCCCGATTATGTATTCATAGAGATTCCATAGCGCGGAATACTCTATCTGCCTTGAATATGGTCACGCATAGACTGCACAAGGAAAAGAGCAATGGCGACTAATTTTATCGCGGAGGACTCGAAGTATGGAGATGAAGAAGAAGAAGGATAAGAAGAAGAAGAATAAAGGGAAAAAAGAGAACTATAAAGATTATTGTGTTATTATTTATATTAAATTACATTTCGCAGTTAGGTTATAAGAATTATGCAAAATAGTCCCACGGTGTTGAGGGTCTCACGTCGCGTCGGGTCGAGTCGCGACGACGGTCGTTTGTTTGTTTTCTGCAAAATGATATATACGTATATACGTGCATACGTATAAAACAGACGAAACACATAGAAAAAAACGTGTATAATACGAATTAACGCGTCTCTGCTGAAATTGTGCTGCCGGCAGGTATGTACGTATGCACGTATACATGAGAGTGTCTCGTCGTCGTCGTCGTACGGCAACGCATGTAGGTATACGTTCGCTTTGTGAGAGCATCTCCTAGGCGAAATTAAGCTACCCGTATGGTACCTATGTACATACCATGCGCGTACTCGCGCCACCGTATACCGCGTGGTAATAATAATTCATTATTAATAAGCTAATTAGTGGCGTAAAACCATGTTTCGTACACGTACCATCCGTTTTTCAAGGACTCTTCAGCCTGTCGAATGGACATGTAGAATTGTCCTTTTGTCTCATATTTATATATTCTTATGGGAATTATTTATATACTTACCTATATATATGTATGAAGGAAAAAGAAACCACGTATAATAATCATTGTGCTGATGATGTGCTGGGGAAAATCATAACTCATTTCACAACCGTATTATATATATATATATATATATATACAAGCAGCCACGTATGTGTGTATAATATAGTATATTATATGTATATTATTACCTTGGTTTCAAAAATTCATACTCGAATCATCATTCCAAATGTATAATGTCGCCGAGAGAGCGGCCGAATCGTCGTTACGTTCCAATGCCTATTTTATTTTCAAAAATTGAGAATATAAAATGGAAGAGAATGAAAAAACTGGGTCAAAAGTAAAGCAAGAGAGAGAGAGAGAGAGAGAGACATATATTTAACGGGAAGAGAAAGTAAGGTCGGAGGTATCTGAATATAAAGATAGAACGATAAAATGAGTAAATAAAAGCAGAAAAGAGAGGAAACAGAGTTTTTAAACTTTGGTGTAAACGTAATTGGATAAAATTAGTTTCTAAAGTTCGATGCTATGACGCGGACGTTGTAGCTGTAGGTATAGGTAAAATTTGACGGAAACGAAATTCGCCGCCATATAGCAAACTGTATATAGCTTATTGCTATAATATTGGATAATTGTAACTTTTAACAAGACGAACGCGTATCGCCGTTTGCGTTATTTCGCGCACGCTTATTTTCATCCAAATTTTTTTACCTACTTTACCACAGTTTTGCTCTCTCTTCTGCCCTTCCTATGGTACAGGGACTCACTCTTTACAAATGTACACGATATAAAGACTGGGATTTCGCTTGTTTAAGCGTTACTACATTAAACTGTGTGGAAAATTCCGCGTGGTGCTCGTTCTTCTGATTATCAAGTTTAATGGCCTCTGAACCTCCACCAAGGCATTTCATTTGAAGCGACAAAAAAGGAAACGGAAAAAGGTCGAAAGAACAAAATTTTTCACGAGTCTTTAGTAGACCACATTTTTGTCTCGCCTTTTCTCTTCTTCTTCTTTTTTTTTGTTCCGTTTTTATTAACCAGTTTCGAAAATGTTTGAATTATGCGAACAACAGTCTCTTCTGATTTCACATATTTTTTCGCAAGTTTTTGTTCCACGTTTCGACGTAGGCAGGTATTATATACACGTATGTAACAAGTTACTTTATCACTGCAGTAATAAAAATCTTAACAAATCATAATTTGCCCAATATGCATGAGAACAATAAGCTAATTCGTAATCTACACCGTACGTATGAAAGAAATTTACCGAAAATCTTTGTGTTCACACAATTTTGTGAAACTTATGAAATATATATATTCTGTACACGGTAGATCCGATTTTAATTAATTAACGTCTAATTACGTAGAACGACAAATCTCGACAATTTTTTCGTCATTTCTCAAACTCAAGGATATAATTCCACGGCCGTATTTCATTTTATTTTCACTATCGTATTTTTTCATTTGTTTCTTCATCATTCCGATCCAATCACGGAGGTGATATATACATTTAGATGAAAAATTCGCGGTCAATGAACGGCGACGGGCAAAGTTGGTACCGATTTACCGATTTCTACTATCAACCTTATATCTACCTACAGATTTCGGTTTAATTCATGAAGCAGAGGCAGGTCACCGGTATTATTGCCACTTTACAACCCCGATCTATCCTGATTGTCGCCAGACAATATACTGATTCAGTTGCAACGCAATTTTGATCAGCTGCTTGTAACCCGAATCATTCCAATCGCCTGTTACGATCACCTAGGGGAATCCTGAAACCTCGATCCCCGAAGAATTCAAGTGCGAATAGCGATCGGGGAAACGTGATAAGAATGATTAAGGAACCTCATTCCGGATAATATTGCCGAATTTTCGTACAAAGTATAAAAGCTCAACAATAATACTTACGGTGAATTATTTATTGGAGAATTGATATCCTGCACTCGATAACGCCGATCGAACAGAAAACAACAATGGAAAGTTTAAATTGTGTAATTTCAATACGGACTTCCGAGCGTTGTTCTTTCTCTTTTGGACATTTTTCCTTTCTCGTTTCCCCAATTTCATTATTATAGTGGCGCAATTAATAAATACATTTACATATTTGTACGGTTCTTTTCCGTTTTCGTGTCGCTCATTCCACTAAGCTAAGAGTGCGCGGTTAATTAAATTTCAGGTAATTAAAGAACAAATATATAAAGATAAAAAAAGCTAATTATTAGATAAATTAGTATCAATTGTTCTTTTCGAATTACGAGTAGTTACTCCCACGGTTCTCTGGATCTTGAGGCAAAACGACGCGACGTTGCTGCTGCACGCTCCTTATACCTAAGTGGGTCCACAATTTTGTGAAAATTACCAACCATTTCGTAACAATATTCTGTAAATTGCGTCCCGTCGACTATAGACCGTAGAGATTCCACTTCGTACAGGTCGTAGCAGGTACTCAACACGGGGTAACACTTTTTTTTCTTACTCTCCTCTTCTGATTTTAGTCCCTCTCGTTTTTCTTGTTGAAACATTGAATTTCACTCCGTTAATTAGGCGTGACCGTATGCTCGAAATTTTGTCTTCCTTCTCATTGAAGAGTGCATTTTTCTCTCTTTCTTCTTCTTCCTCCTCTTCTTCTCGTTTCCGTATTTGTAATATTCTCCGGGTTTTTCTGTTTTCTCTTGCTCCTCTACTTTTCTTTCTCGGTGTATTTACCGAAGTATGATAAATTCGAAGACGGAGTGGTAGGTACGTAGGTACGTACATACACGTTAATTATCGAAATGTACAAAAATTCGTTTTCAATCTATATTCCATTATTATTGACGAATATAAATTGCTAACTATAACAGGTTCACATGTTACTCGCTAATTCATTTACGGCCTCAGAGCCGCGAATCTTCTTGTTTGACCTTTTCTTTTCCTCTCTGATCATTCTTCCGTTTGTTCGGACTTTTCTTACCCTCCTCATTTTGGACCCTCATCTTTGTCACTCGGGCACCTAATTAACGAGACAGAATGAAGATAAAAAATTGTACCTTTGCGTCCGTAAATATAATACCCTACACTACGTCCCTGAATTCGGTAGAGCCATTTTTTCAATATAAATACGTGTAGGTACTGCGTAATGAAACGTATGCCGGAAATTATACGTGATACTGATTTCATATAATTACCATTTTTTCTTCATATTTTTCGTCCTCTTCTCAAAATTGCGTTCCCGTTCCAACGACATTGTCAACCTTCAGCGAATGATATTCCTCGAATTTTCAGAGACAAAAAGTTCGGAAGCCTGCTTCGTTTTTTGGTTTTTGTTTTTTCAAAATTCTGGATTTTCAGTGAACGAGTATAATCGCGACAGCTCATGTTTGGAAGAGAATCGGGAATCGTTTCTGAAAATAACTTTCATATGAATTCTGGCGAAAATTTCGTCGCGAGCACAATTAGTAGGTAAAGTACGTAGGCGGCGAAGAGGGATTTTTGATCGATGAGAAGAACAGCGATAGCGTTCTCTTTTGTAACAGTGACAAAGTTTCAGTTGTGAAAATTTCAAGTGTGTAGAGGGACTTGGCAAAGTGCTTTTGCGGCAGTTTTACGTCTAATAGTCTTTTCCTCTTTCTTTCGCACTCTCGCTACACCCTTGTCTCTCTTCACTACTATTTTTCTACCTACATGGAACTAGAGATTCTCGAGTCTTTACACTTCTCGTAGTAAATTAGCTACTGTGCTTTCAGCCCACATGCGACCAATAATTTACACTCTCACAAGGATTTCATCCTCGCATCCTCATCCTCGTAGTCCTGCAGGTCGTTCCCTAGATTTATTTGTTTTTATCCTACGGTTATTTCTCAAAGAATATCCTCCCCGTATTTCACCGCAATTTTCACAATTACGTGGTACGATTTTCCGTCTCGAAAACAGGAAAAAATATATTACACAAACTGAAAATTAAGGAATGCCTGTCACTCGAAATAATAATATATGACCCATAATCCATGTATTTCTGCAGGTAGTATACATACATAAATAGCTTCGCGTGTCACTCTTTCACTTAGATATATATATATATACTAAAAGTCCGACCCGCAAAGCGTTGGGTTACTTCGGGCCACCGGACGTCAGTAAAGTTTGTGCTTACGGTTGAACTACGCAAAATGGGCGGAGAGACGTGTTGTGTCTAGTTTCACAAAAGTAATTTATCAATTTCAATGCTCTTATGCTTCATGCTTTTTCTGTCTCTCATCTCACGCACGGCACCACTAAAGGTTAAGATATCCCTTCCAAAAAAACATCCCAAATTACTACACATTGTTGTTCAATGACCGGGTTTTCGTCCTTTCATTCCATTTTTTGGGAAATACATTTTCGAGCTTCGTAGCTTTTGAAAGAGCTTCCATCGTCCTATGTTCCGATATAATATGAAGAATCTTTGTCCAAGTTGATTCATGATTCATTTTATCATTCTGGACAGAGGTCTTTTCTCAACACTTCTATTCCTCCATTCCTGTATTTTCATATTCCGATCCATCCCTCAAAAGTATATTCTTTACTTCATTGGTACAACTTAGGTTGTCGCGGTGAAGACAGATCGTGATATATAGTGAAGCAAAGTTGTGTCAAATGTGTAAAACTATGAAGAGATGAAAAGTAATAGAAAAAATACGTGTATTCCACTTTACTTTACGTCACGTGTATAATGAACTGCGGAGAGAAAGTAACGTCCTCGCAAATTCATCGGAAAATGGAACGCGAATTTTTGAAAACGGTCGCGAAAGTTTCTGAAACGGTCATATCTCGCGAGGAAAAAGATTCGAGTTTGCGATGCACAGAATTTCATCAATTCTTCAGCTGTGAAACATCGAGTGAAGTTCGTTTATCATTTTTACGATTTTTTTCGCGCAGGCGGCTTATAATAAGAGAGGTGAAAAATATTCGCGGTTAGCTATAATTTATGTGAAAGAAAATTTAATTTTCTTTCCGCATAATTTCCTCACGTGCATAGTACATCGAAGGTGGAAAAAATAAAGCGAAAGAGTAGACGGAAGAGGAAAGGAGAAGCGAAGAACATCAGTGCGGTCTTAAATTCGAAAACAAATGAAATCCCACTTCTAGATTTTCTCCCCTATTTTCTTCTCAGTTTTCCCACCAGATTCCACGTTCTTTCGTTCATCCATTAATTTTTTTTTTTTTTTCCCCTTTTTCTCTCTTCGCCGCAGCACTCTAACTTCCCGCGCAAAACTTCATCACGGTCACAATATAATTATTCTCAGGCTTAACCAAGGAAATCACAAATTCTACATGCTAAAATAATTAAAAATTTCTTTACATTATTTTTTCCATCCCAACGAAATTTCACGCGAACAATATTTTAATCGATCTTTACATATTCATCGTACCTACATATCATGTGAAACGCGAATAGTCTAATCTCGAATTCTCTCATTTCCAGTTTTCAACCAAATTCTTGAACATTAATACTCGAAAATTCGCATCATTCTGTGCAACCCCCAGAAGAATTCCACTCTCAGGCTAATCGGTACAAAGACGTATAGCTATTTGTCAATCCCCATTTTTACACACCGAGTTGTTCAAATCACAGAAGACGAAAAAATTCAATTCGAACACCAAAATTTTCATGCCTGTGTGATGAAGTACATATTTACGTAGTACATATACCTACACAAGTTATAAATGTTGAACGAAAATCGAATCCTCACTATAAATTCCAATGCCTAGAAAATTATTCTTCTGTACAAGGCGGATGAAATTTTTGCTCAGTGGCTGTGACCGTATGTAAATTTAACCCTCTTCACACCGGTGTGCAAGTGTTGAAATTAGATAGACACGGAATTCGGACATAAACGATGAAATTAATTCAAAGCTGTCTCCGGTAAGGTTCGGTGAACAAATATCATCCACGAAACCTTTAATTGCCACACTTGGTAAGGTTCACACAAGATGGTCGTACAGGATTTGATTATTTTTCATCTCCTTCGACCTCGCGCATCAACGCGTAACTTCCACAAAATTGCTTTCTTTTTTTTTTTAGTTAATTTCTGAAATCGTTCGAACACGTCGCATGATATCTTGGAGAAGAAAGACTGCGCTTATTTTTGAAAAATCAGTTATGAGATACGTTTCGTTCTACGAAACTCTTTACTTTAATTGAAAGAGCTTCTTTTCTGAATTCATGTTCTGGAAGCAAGAGAAAGAGATTAGGAGACACTCGTTCGACAATATAGTAGCAGATGAAACTGAGGGTTTTTATCTCGAAGAATTTAGTTAGATGTCGCATTCACGCAGTGATAACCGTTACTTTGATCACGGTATAGGAGAGACCCGTTTCGGAAACTGAGAGAGGTAAATCGCAGGTTTTAGTACCGGTAAAAGAATTCCAACGATCCTTATGCTCTACCTAAACTTATACAGGAAGACTGTATAGGTACGTACCTACTTTCGTAGCGTTAAGAAAATACGTGGAGGCATCCTGCACCCCGAACCACGGCGACGGCTAGAAAAGCCGTTTTAAAAGCGGTCCTCTCTTAACGCGATTCGATCTTTCTCGAAATGCAAATGAATTGAAGAGTTCCTCGCTACGGGGCGTTGAGCTAATCGCCAACTAATCGTTAAAAAAAATACCATCTTCCGAAATTAGATTTTCTGTTAAGTCACGTGCTGTATATCTCGACTCAACGATTCCGCTGCACAGTACGATCTATCTAACGATGAGCAAATTTTATCCAGATATTATTATCAATGGAAAATTTCGAATGCCGGCTCGGGTCTGTGAAGTTGGCCCGCCTCATTTCTGTAAATGCAATTTTTTACGAAGATTTCTGAAATCCGTTGGAAAAGTTCAGGAGTTCCTGATTGGTTTGAAAAATACTCTCGGTTGTTCGTTTAAAAAAACTAAAAAACAAAAAGAAAACACAGCGCTGTTGTTTTACAACTCTGTAAAAAAAATCGTATTTTCAAAAATGAGGCACCGGCTTCGGAGACACCCGGAATTCTCAACTTTAGGATTGATTGATCGATTAATCAATGAGATAAACCGAGAACGAGAGAATCGAGGTAATTTTTCTAAACAATATTGTGATTGTTAGTTAAAATATTATAATGCCAACGTGCGTCTGGCCGTTACACGTAATTTGAATTTCCAGCTTTCATATTCTGCCCGCAAGACCTAACCCTCAGTAACTCGAACGAACGTTTTACCCGATGTAATTCTATCATCTTTCCGGTTTTAACCTCCTGACGGATGATTATTACATCGAATTTAATGACGATCGTAATGGCAGTAGTTATGATCACTGCCACGCGCAGAGGCGGAAATTGCCAACAGATTCATCGCTGTAATGGTCTGATGAAATATGATTCATGATCGTTTAATTGTTTTGACGTTAGAAGAATATAGAATCAGGAGAAAAATAGACATGGCATGCCGACGTCATCTGACGAATAATTTGTAGTTTAGCATAATTTTTATGAAAATTTGGCCAAAACTCGATATTGTAAATCCTTTCATTGGGTTTTCAGGAATCTCTCCTACAGGCGATTGCTCTCCGGTGATCGGCGAAGATAAGCTCGAGGATTGAAGGCGAATTGGTGAGTGAGATATGTAACCTATAATATAGCTAATTATTTTCGTCAAATAAGTGAAATTCTTTGATATTTTTAATACGCTTTCCCGTATACCATTTTCTATTTTACTTTTGAAAAGAGGTGATAGAATCCGCGGCTCGACAAACAGCGAAAGAAAATACTCAAATGAAGAAGGTGAAATCGGTAGAAGGTGTATATGTTAGCATACTAATACGATCCGCAGCAGCGGTGGTCCACTTCAGTGGATTATGGGATATCGCATGGATTTAGCAAGGCTTCTAGATGTAATAGGTAGAAAACCGTATAGCTGATAAAATTCCCAATTTCTTTCGGTTACAAAACTCGGTTTTTTTCCTTCACTCGTTCCTCGTTCCCATTTCCTCTTTCACTCGTTCCTCGTAATTCTAGCTGACGAACGGCCAATGAGAACTTCAAGGGTTTTGCTCTTAACGTTTTCGCAATTTCTCGTATACCTAGTACCTGCGGACTAGTGACTAACAGCGAAATATCTTCAGGTTGTTGTAAAAGTCGTTGGTTTTATAGCTCGGTGATACAGAGTGAGAAAGATAGAGACAGAGAGAGAGAGAGAGAGAGAGATATAGCGAGATAGATAGAGAGAGACAAAACGTTAATTAGAACAAAGAATCTACAATTCTCCTTCTTTTTCTCCCTCCCTTTTCTTCGGACTTTCGCAATTTTCAATCCCAATATACGTCGTCGAATTATTGATCTGGCAATGAGGAGAAAAAGAAAAAAACAGAGATCGAAAAAGAGGCAGAATAAATCTCTAAACATTAATTTCGATCCTGCACAAATTTCCCGTGACTTGTCATCCCCGAAATTTCTTCATTGAGAATGTTCTTCGGTTTTGAATTTTGAAAAATTAATATGCTATGGTTTTCCCGAATGCCGATGCCTCGTCAAATCATCATAAGAAATATAATGACCGATTCAATCACGTTGTGCCTGTATATTATATTCATTGAAATCGTTTGGTTCATAATAATATGAATATTATATACGACAGGCTCTATACCTGTGGCAAATTATTGGCAGATTCATTCCCACTGTAGACATGAATACGAGTGAACACTTTGGAAATCTGATAAGCTGCTAACAAGCTAATTACTAATTGCCTGTTCGAGGTTGCTGCATAAATTATCAACCATCATTTCCGAAAGCTTCGGCCTAGCTTATGATATTGATTTGAAATTCAATTATCTATCCAGTAGAATTATAGCGATTGATATACATAGATTCCGTGCAAATTATCGTGGAACCAGTATATTAATAAAAAGGACTCTGGAATATCTCGAGTTATGGAACATCGGGTTTTTCGGCTACTATGTAAAGTCACCCATTATGTGAAAATCCTTTGTTCGGTTCTTTAATAACGCGCAGGGCAGGGACGAAGAGCGAAAGGACTCTCTCATTTTGATCTGACTTATTGTTAACCTGACGTCTGCAGGATACATAAACGAAGGTGGGAAATAAAGGGATGTGATAGGAGTAAAAGGAATTGGCATTGGAATAGCCTCGATGCTCGAGCCATTCTTCCCGAAAGACAAAAGAGACGGAGTTTTCTTTCATTCGATATCATGCTAATGGAAGGAGAGGAATCATATTTTCTATACCTGAAAGAGCGGAGGCAGAGAGATAGTTTTCTGCAAGACTTTTCATATTTCATGCATCCCAGATACTAGACAGGGAAAAACTTTTCGAATGTACTACCTTGGATCTGTATTATGCACATGCAGGAATATATTTATATATATTCGCACGTTAAAATATCACCCACGTATCATAAATTTCATTTTATTATTCATTCCTTCCATATTTTATGTGTGTTTTGAAATAGTTTTCACGTGATATACAGCATTCCCTTAAGGTATGTATGTACATACATACGTACGTATGTACAATTATCAAAAGTTACGTGGTCGCGTAAAACCAAATGAGAGAGGATTAATTCAATCCCACTAACGATGCAGATTACGTAGATCTATACCCAGCTAGTAATATCGATATGAAAATTTAGTGAATACGACCAGCACTTGTAGAGGTATTGGAGTTTGCTTTCAGCCGTTCTGCAGGTACTGGATAAATATTAAAATTACATTCACTGCGATGATAATGGAAATTCATATACTGTGCGCTCCGTACAAAATGACGAACCCGAATAGAAGCGAATATTTTATCGCTCGATGTATGGCTACTCGCCGATGTACGATGCGTCGAGGTTTTTCAGCTTTCAATTTTAATTTACGAAAACTTGAACAAACTCCTTTTTGTAACATCCGCTTGGAAAGTTTGATTTTCGATGCCTGTGCGGCGTGCGTAAAGTGTCGGATTTCCGATCAGCGAAAAGTTGGCGCATGCGCGCCGCTTGATTGCTCTACTCCCCGCACTAGGGCGAGAAACTCGGCGCACGCGCACTTCGCGAATGCTTATCACTTTACGCGGTAGAGCTTCGTTCGCGCGGGCGCATCTTAAAATTATTCAGTCGCTCAGTGGCACCATCGCGGACGTGAATGATGACTAATCTGTATCACTGCCTACGGCCATTCGCTCAGATTTGTTGGCATGCGTATGCTTCTCTAATCAAACTTCCCAAGCAGGAATTACAGGAAATCTGACGTGTGACACGCGGCAATAGACGATTTCTGAATCGTGTGAAACTGGCAGCACTCGTCTCGGCTAATACCGCGCGCACTCACTCACGAGTACTCGGATTTTCACAGCACATTTCACATTTGTCGGGAATCGCCAACTTTCCGCACCAGCCACGCAATCCACTATTCCAACATCGAGTGATACTATATAGAATAATTACGAGAAAAGCAAAATTGATCGACAAGTTATTCACAGTAAGGAAGATGCAGACGAAAATGCATTTAATCAGGATTGAATCGACCACTACAGACCAAGATGGGGGTTAATTTGAACTGTAGAATGTGTCATCGATAATATGTGGAATTTGGTGATTAGTGGACACGCTGCAGCTCCAGAGATGATCGATATATCACGTTGGTTATTGATATGAATAGAATTTGATTGAATTGAAACCCCGGGATGTAGTTTACAGTTCAGGTTACCGATTTGATTGATTATACATATATTGATACATTCGATTCTCTCTGGCTACAAATTCAAGTCCGAATGACGGAAAACATCCAAGGTGAAGAAATTAACTAGCATTTTATTGAGACTATCTTTTCACTGATACTGTGGAGTCGCATAATCGCATTTAGGGGCAGAAAATGAACTTTCAAGTTTTGTTAATGCCTCCTTCTTCATTTCTACACCTTCCGTTTCGCAATCAGATGAATTTCCATGACGCTATACGTAGACAGACAGTCTGCATTGTATGTTCGAGATTGAAAACCTGTTTCTGATGACACAATGCTCGAACGTATTTGGAACAGCCTGCTTCCTCGAGCTACTGCAGTGAGCGACAGATGGACGGTGATTGCGTATCTACATTCATAAGCAAGCCGAGGATTGAGGCCTCCAATTTGTCATTTATCATACTATCGGTAGATCCGTATCACGCTTACGACATTTCAAATCAGTCGACAAATTTTTCACGGAAGCGAAAATCACGATATTTGGGCTAACAAAAGTTGTCAAAAAAGCTCGCCATCAGATTTTTGAAATAGAAAATCGAACAAGATTCGTAATTATCTACTTTGATTCGTATTTTGCAGATTTTGTTCTCGATCTCTGTACTCAGTTTTGAGAATAGATCATTTCTTTGTTATCTTTGTGACTCATATTTAGCTTTTTTCAATCGCTCGCAAATTTTGAAAATAACCTTACGGACAAAAATGTGGAAAAGTCTATCGAAGCGGGAATTTCTTCACTTGCGAGTTATTGGACATAGAGCACAACGCTGTAACGTTGTCCAAGCTGAGGCCTTGTGGCTCTTCGCCATCGTGGATTCTCTTTTGCACCCTGCAACTTCGGAAAATCCAAAATTCGTAGACGAGATCAAAACATAGAATTTTGAAGCTTGTTGTTTTTGCATTGATACATGTTTTTCCAAATTCCTTCGTGGACTTCTATTCGCCATGATATTTCGGTACTAATCAGCAGAGAAAACCGGGGCAAAACTGAAAATGGGAAATGGGTCAAAGTGGGCGCAGTGATAGATATTTTGATCTGTCTTAAAAACAGCCTTTCATAGTTTTCCGACATTTTTCGAGCAATAAAGATGCGGAACAATCATTCAGAATAATTAATTGGAAGGAAAGATTCCACGCAAGTGATTTTCAATAAGAAAATCATCGAAAAAGTACCTACATGAAATTTTTGTTCATATTGTTCACTTCCGTCATGTTTTTCGTTCTCAAAACGTCAGAATACTGTGAGGAGTATATTTTGCAAAATTTATCAGTTCTAGCCCTGTGCCCGTTTGGATTCGGTTTGGCACATAAATCGTTTCATATTCTTCGTTCTCTTCTTCTATATATACATGCATTTATAAATTCAATTACAAATGCAGAGTTGAGAATATTGCGAACAACTTTACAATTGTCGTTACATAACTATAAATTTGTCTATCACGTTTCAAACCGTCAGAACTTCTCCGGTAAATATTCAACTGCGGGGTTATAGACCTTGCGAAAGGTGTACGACTATAATTCAAATTTGATTAATTTTCCTGAAAGATGTTGAAAAGCATGAGAGCGGTAGGTGGTAATTGGTTTTCGGGGTGTGTCTACTTTGGCAGGAGATTCAGTATAGGCATCTAATCCATTCCGTCACGAATTTCTATCGTCCTCTAAACATCGTTATTATGAATTACGATATCCACCACGAACTCTAAGATCTATGGGCTTCTTACCGCACAATTATTTCAACCTCCCTGATCTCGGTAATCATACTGAAATTTCTCATTCCATCAAATTACGAATCCGACACTCCCTCCACTGCGGTTTATGTCTTCCAGCTATTTTTCGTCGACCGCTGCAGCGCCTACACACGGACGTTAATTTCAACGGTCTTTTTCAATCTATTCAGGTTTCAGAATTTCTGTAGTTCGGACGTTGAAGAGTAATTGTCAAACTCACTTTCTATTTAGAAAAACCGAGAGAAATAATCTGTCCGCATAACTATTTACCTCATTTGAATTTTCTTCCACTGGAATATTTAAGATCGTTTTGAATCTCGCCGATTCTAAAACAAATCTTATTCTCTCCTATTCGCTACTTGTAACCCCATAAATGCTATATTCGCCAATGATCAATTCCGAATCCGCGTGAAGTCTCGTGAATATAAACGAGCCTGATTGAGCCTGATTTAAGCTCGATACGATTGTGAGAATTTCAATCGACATCCTTGGAGATCTGCATTTGGTTCTTCTTGAGTGCAAAGGAGAAGATAGAATGGCAAAAAGCTCCATGAAGAAAATGACGAACATTATAGTTCAATATCTATGAACTTGTAAAACTAAGGAGACCTGGAACCTCGGGAAAATGTTCGCGCTTTTCTCGATTTCATCAAACTAACAAGCGACGTGATATAGTGTCAAAAGTGCTATTCGCAATGCGGACGTCTCCGTCGCGATGGTTTACGACCGGCGTCGCTTCGCGTCGTTTGCCTAGTGTACCTTCGCCAACGGCGCGAAGATCGCACTACATTATCATGTAGAGATACTTGAAAAGTTCACGGTTACGATCTACTGCAACTACAAGCTCGGATAACTAGATCAGATTTTAATAGCTGAGTAATTAGAATTTAGTTCTGGAATTGGGGCAACTTACTTGAACGAAATTTATAACTTCGGCTAATGTTATGAGTTTAATTGGGAAATATTTATTAGAAATTTATGCCGAGAATCATAGCGAAGGGGGAAAATGAGGAGAACAAAAAGAAGAAGTAGAAGAATTTAAATAATTAATTAAACAGCAATATACATTATAAAGTTTTAGTGTTTTCATAATTAATTGCCCGCAGATGAAAATACAGTTTAATCGGTCTTGTTTCTTATTCCCGGTCAATCTGGGGCAACTATAATTCTAGTTTGAAAAAAGTGTTGGGAGAAATCGATCCAGCGAATAAGTGACGGAGATAAATTGAAATTCAATCAAAGATAATTTTGAAAGTGAAAATGATAAACTGTAAAGTGACTCAACTGCGGGTGCTGAGATAAAATACCGATAAAGAAGATCAGCGGCAATCCGACGTGAAATTAGCTTCTTTGATACGACTTAAACATAAAAAAAAAGACGAAACACACTTTTTTCAGCGCGTTGATTGCATATCGGTTTTTACTTATAGTTTATACGTACGCATGCACGGGTGGCTTGAATTTGGTGTACGTAGAAGGTGAATTATCCGTAATGTACACACATTTACATACATATACGTTAAAACGATCCGTTGTTTTTAGTTTTTCAAAATTTGTCTGATTGTTTCTTCCTCTTTTTCCTTTTTTTCGGGTTTTCAACGTTTCCGGGGTACCTACAGGTATGTTCGTCGTCAACGTGATATTACATTTGCACTTTATAGGATTGATTCCGAATTCTGTGACCCAACGTTTCAAAAAGTTCTGTCGAGGAAGCTTTCCGCCGAATATAATATTATTTTCCCACGGATATCCGCGATAACGAAATTCCCTTGGCGGGAATATGAAACGTACAGCTTTTCGAAGCTCGCTTGATCCTTGTTCTTTTCGTTTTTCCGCTAGTTTCTTTCTCTTTTCGTAGCTATGCGGTTATTATACCGGATATGAAAAATTAATTTCTGCGCAGTCGACCGAACAGAGTGCAGAACAATATTATACTTGGTATACACTTAATTTTAAGCTACGGTTTTACATTACGAGAAGAATTGCACCGTGAATTTTATTACCCGGTGCATCTCGTCGCTCGAAGCAAAGTGAGGAGGGAAAAATTTGATGAGAAATTATGAGGTTGTCTAAAATTTAAACCTATCAAGATTATACCGAATAAATTGAATTTGTCGAAAATAGAGTTATAGTTCCTTACACTGCAGTGTACGCAATTCGAGTCCAACGAGTTACAATATATTCCAGCGTTGTCCACACTCAAAAAAGCTAATGAAAATTTGAGAAAAAATGAATAAACAACGACAGAAAATTAAATTAATTTTCATGATTTTCAATATTTCCATAGAGCTTTTCCGAATGATTCCAAAATCGAACGGGGGGAAAATCAGAGGGGATTCGGGATAGGCAGAATTGGAAGAAATTTCAATTCATTTCATCCATTGGCGAATATAGAAGTATAATCAGCGTGACGTGGTGACACCCGTTGGCCATCGCGAGGGAGCAACCGATGGTGCTAATTTTACTGTAGGCATAACGTAGAAACGGGAGCGTGTTAAGGCGTGTAACGGATGATTTTTCATACGTTTTTTTTCACCGTTTCGTTGCGTCGATTCCGATAAATTAACGGCTCGCCGTGCTGAATCCTGATTGTGAGCGGAAAATCAATTCAAGCCGACGCGACGTTTC
This sequence comes from Phymatocera aterrima, assembly GCA_963170745.1. NCBI lineage: Eukaryota > Metazoa > Arthropoda > Insecta > Hymenoptera > Tenthredinidae > Phymatocera > Phymatocera aterrima. The sequence continues at coordinate 5,901,547 of OY720660.1, forward strand.
GGATCGATTTCGACCGCGGATCCTTGACGAAACAGGAAGCGAAATGGAATGATCTCTTCTACAAACCGAATATAGATACGAGGCAATTTCGCACACGCATCAAACGGACAAAATTGATTTACAATTTTTATGAAAATTTTTCGAATACATACGCGTATACGTGTGTGCGCAAAGTAGTGTATATATTTCATGGATAATTTAACTAACTCAATATCGTACATGGCGGGGTTATTAGTTGATAACTATTTCATGGCCTATGAAGGTAATTATAATTATCCGTCATCCCGCTATATACTGTGAGGCGCACAGACAAAGCATTGTTCGAGTAAAAATTCGGATTGATTTTACGAACTAATCAAACCGCTCCCACATCAATTCATACATCCATGCGACTAACCGCACCGGAATATCCATATATATGTTACGTCGATATGTCGTTACTAAACATAATTTTCAGAATGAAAATTATATATTCGCAACTAAAATCGCACAGTATTATTCGTTGCGAAAAACGGAATTTTCTCTCTCAGTTTCGAGTTGAATGAAATCGGGAAAAATTTACCGATTACGACGCGGTGCAGAAATTTTCATTTTGCTCAATTTTCCATTCTATACGGTGATACTTATTTATTGTAAAAATATACCCCTAACAGTATATGTGCGGAAAATCGAGCGTTTGATGTCTACGGAAACGAGTTTCCTGTGTTTTTCCGGTTTCGTTTTATCGCGTTTTTTTTTTTTCTAGAAAAGTTGGAACAAATCTCAACGGCGAACAACGACTGGACGGTTTTCTTATCGAATGTATATATATATATATATATATGCAGTGTACCTATACGAGAATGAGAACGTATACTACAACCCGGGGAGTGCGGCGTTGGTTTCACCATAATCTTTAACGTTAATGTCACCCGTCTACAGGGATTCAGTTTATGATCTTATGTGTTAGGTACCAGGTATAGAGGAGATAAAAAAAAAAAAGAAAGAAAAAGAAAATTGAAAAATACAGAAGAAACGACGTGTCCGGCAAAGAGAGCCAGCCGCCCAGCCATTGGCTAGCGTGTAAATCGACGTTAAAATTTATGATTTTATACTGCTTTAGTTTGATTCTATACCATGTATTCGTATACTATATTTACGCTATACGCTCAACCACATAAATATATTATATACATAGGTATGTATGTAGTACGTACCTCGTACCCGCGCTACGTTGCACATTTTCAAGAAGCAATGTGTTGCTCAAGTTCTGTACCAGCTACTTACCTATACTCACACGTTTCTACGACGACTGAGAGAGGTCGGTTTTCTTTCGTGTTCTTTTCCTCTTTTTTCTGTCATTTTTTTCATTCCAGTTTTATTTCTACTTTTTACTTTTTTTTACTCCTGTTTTTTCACCTTCCGCCTCTTCTTCTCGTTCTCCTTGTTCTTGTTCTTCTTCTTCTTCTTCTTCGCAATACCGCAATTCACAATGGACAGTATAACTTTTACGGCGTACTACAGGTAGTACTTCGCAGCTACTGGTACCGCGCAATGTGGTAATACTCGACAATCTAACGATTTACCTATATATATATATATATATTATACAGCTATAAGTATGTATGTACACACGTTCTATTTCTTCCTTGCAGAATATTTGAAACGTAGGGTTTTCTAGCGCGTGACAAATATTTGCAAATCGTTATTCAGAGGAAACAAAAAAGCAGGAAAAAAAAAGAAATAAAAAAACAGAAATCAAAATCTCCTTCGTCCGACGATTTCTACCGAACAACGCGAAATACTTTAGCTTCAACAATTTTCGTATTTCGAGCGTCTCTTGTTGATCCCGAAAACTGTGGATCTCTCTTTTTTTGAAATCTGTAAAAAAGAGGAAGGTTAAGTTATTAGATGGGAGGAAATTTCCATATAGTTCCCTGAAATATGGTGAAAACCACACACACACACGCACACACGCCCGACCCACAGACAGACGCACACACCGAAAGAAAAAGTAACGAAAAAGTCATTTCGGAGACGAGATAAATTGAGTTTTTTATAAACTTTGATTAAAGAATGTTCAGACTTCAATTGGGTTACTCGAGGCTGTTCGTCTTTCGACCTTTCAGCTTCGTATTGCTATCTTTTTTTTATGATTTTCCAATTTATTCAATCCGTGAAAATTGTTTCTCGCTACCCGCGGATGTTCTGAAATAAATTTCTCGATCATACATTATACGCAGACGTTTCATGAAAGTTGTATAATAATATATAAGTAAGTAATGGAATATAAAATTGAAAAAGAAAGATTCCGACTACTTTCACTTGAATCTTGATCGTGGGATGAAAAAATGATTACCTATAGAATAGAAGAACATTGAGATTCTCACAGTATTTCTAATAGGCAGTGAAACAAAAAATCGGCGACGAAAAAGAAACGAAAAAGAAGAAAGAAAAAAAAAACATCAGAAAAGAGAGAAATTTTGCCATTTTTGTTCGAATTCTCCTGCACGCGTGCTTCGAGACGACGAAGATTAATATTTCATAACGAGATTGAATCAAGTGTTTATGTTAACAGTAATAGTATTCGTTCGAAATCTCGCTGACAAAATAATAAGATGTCGTTTCCACACTTTTGGTCTTATACTTTAAAAAAAAAATAATTTCTCCCTTTTTTTTCGTCGCTTTTTGTCTACTTCAATTTATCGTCAATGCGTTCACGAATGCGGGCGAAAGGATTTCATCCAAAGATGTTCGCACACGGGTAGGGAATATACATACACGTGTGTACATATGTGTATCAAGTATGTACATATACTACGTATCCCCGGATTTGCATAATATGGGAATTGGCTCTTGCCCGAGGCATTGTTCGGCGGTATATATATGTACACGCATGCATACATAACGTAGGTATATACGCATGTAGGGTAACTTATATCTACCGCTCTGCAGTGTACACCTATAACTATAACGCGTCTATAGCTATAGAGAACATCGCGTAAATTAGTATGTGGGAAGATTTCAGTATCGCGGAAGTACATCCGAACGCGTAATCCTTTGATAATGATTATAATTGTGCTTTGTCAGTGAAGTACGCGTATAGACAGACAGCGTTTGTTTGCACAGCTGTAGTGTAGCCACACACACACGCTGAACAGCGACCGACGTGTTTTAGGCTTATTGTTACGCACTGGATTCTTGAATAACCAAAAATTCGTATTTTTGAACTTCCGTGCTATTTTTTTTCGGAACTGAAATCTGTTGTGTGATCTTGGTAGATTTATTCGAAACGAACCAAATCACACACTCAAGAGTTCAAATTGAAAATAGGAAATACGAAAATGTTCCCTCACGTCTAAAAGCGGCGTACTCACTTGAGCAAATTTGCAAATTTCCTTCGCACACCGGCCCATCAGCGAATTGAGTGAGAAAACTGTTCGTGCGCGAAAATTTGCTCAAGTGAGCAAGCGGCTTCAACGTGTTTTGAGCACCGGGGTCACGTGACCGATTTTAGAGTTTCTCAGGATTTCCGTCTCGATTTTTTCGCAAAACTTCGAACCGATTTGGATTTTTTTTTTTTGCAAAGTAATTGTACAGCTGTCGGGAGGTTCGCTACGGTCAACCAGATTTGGAACATTGTCATAATTATTGTTACCCGAATAATTTGTGAAATATAACCTCGAATCCCGGGTCTCGCGTCGAAAATAAATATATTTCAAATTAGCTGACCAGAGCGCACTTGCTGACACTCGCACAATTATTTTGCATGGAATTCCGAACCGATTCGAAGCTTTGCGAAAAAATGAGATCGAGATTCCGGAAAACTCTAAGATCTGTCGCGTGACCGCTCGCACGAAACTCCTTGATAACGCAGGTTGCACGAGATTCATGTTTCTGCAAGGTAATCTTCTGGACGCTTATAGAAGGCGAAGATTAGGTATTCTAAGATGGGATTCAGGTTTAGATACTTCGTTACCGCACAACATTCAAAAATGTACTTCATGAAAAATTGATTTTCATCTCAATTGACCATACATTGATCGATTTTGATTGTTTTCAAAAAACAAGTGACTCGGATCTCGTGGAGACCATCCCCGAATCTTACTGGATCAGTGTTCTGGATACCCTCCTTGAACAAAAATTGTCTGTTAACCTGATTGGAACGCAAACAAAAATTTTGAAAATATTTACTTTTCCATACATGGGAATGTAATATGGTCCATCTTCACTTTTCACACATATATAGGTATGGGAAAAGCAATTTTCCAAAGCCGTAGGTATCTCGTTTTAATTTTTCTCATAATCACCGGGGGTCATGGTTTCGGCGTGAAATTTCAATCTGATTACGAACGTAATCAAGGTCTACAGATAATATTTGAAATCGATGTATATATCAATAATTGATTGATCTACGTCTCAGGTACAAAAACGAAGCGGGCGTCCGCCCCCGAGAATAATGTTTTTCGAGCCGGAAAATGATGAAGATATTGTTCAAGCTGTGTCAAATTATGTCTTTTCATGAATTTTTTATTTCATTTATCCGTTTTTCTCACGATTCAAAATAATGTTGCCGAAGCTAGAGTTTCCAATCCCGTGTGATTTTTTCGTCACGTATCAATCGGACTTCATTCGATAATTTTCACACTTACAAATTGTATATTCGTGTATATATATATAAGTGGAGTTAGTTTTATGACGATAGTTTACTGCAAAATGTCAGTTCGCTCACATAAAGTAGATGGAATGAAAATATCACAACTGCGGTATATAGATACCTAGCCATTTACGCAAAATACTTTGTATCGCACAACAACGTGGCCGTATCAATATTTATTCATATATTTGTGTATATAAATTCTGAAGAATAAATATTACCTTATATAATAATGATATGCAGAATATTATTCGGAAGATATAATTGATTGATATTAAATTGGTTGTAGTTATGTATCTAGACTACGGCTTTAACTTTAACATAAGAATAAATTCATGAATTATTCAACTAATATTATATATATACTCGTACATACTTGAATCATATCTAAGACACTATACTGAATTAGCATGAATAATTCATCACGGCGCGGGGTAATGAACGGATCGAAGAAACTTTCAAGGGCGCGCGTAGGTATTACATACATACAAGAATTCAAAATTACTTTTCTACTCCGGATCCGATTATCATCCAATCATTCTGTTGATTTCAGTTAGATCAACTGGAATCTCATTACGTCCGTAGAAGATTAGATTATTTATACATACGTACACAGGGAAAGTGTTTTTCAAATTTGAGATCGAAGATAATATGAACCTGTTCGAACACGTATATTGTATCATATCGGTAGTATACAAAAAATATGTGATTAGTAGAAGCGAAAGTACTGCCGGTTTTATATTCACTGATCGGAATTGAATGTGCATTCATATTAAACGCGATATGTGACGAATTTATTCAGAAAAAATGATAAATAGTAAAAAAAGACGAACGGTAAAACAGAGAATATAAAACCGGTTCTTAACCGTGTCAAAAGTGACGATTGTTATTCAACTTTTTCTTTCCTTCTTTCTTTCTTTCTTTCTTTCTTCCCGTCGTTCTTTCGTTTTCTTCGTATTTTTTATTTATTATTTTACATTTATTTTCTTCTCGTTTTCACAGTTTCACCGCGCTGTTTCTATATCTGCTAAATCGTGTAGTCATTCATCCTATTTACTTTTCATTAAAACGATCATTCATAATAAACGTCCTCGTCGTTTTCTCCTACGTTCAGGTTCAGGTCAGGCTTCGATACAGGTTCCGTATAGAATGTAGTACATATATATATATATATATACTAGATAGATGCATACTTACAGCCATAGGCGAAGGCATACTATGAGCAATATTACGCAGGTCACACAGCGCAGGTCAAGATGGACTTTCAGCGAAAAAAGGCAGCGACAAACATGTGTATAAATCTATGTATACCTATGTATATATATATATATATAATACGTGTAACAGGAAGAGGAGAGAGAGAGAGCGAGAGAGAGAGAGAGAGAGGGAGAGAGAGACTGAGGAACGCGGGAATAATTCTCGAATGAAAGTTTGACCCTTGGAAGATGCGCTGACATTTCGCAGGCGACGTAGCTATGTAGTATATCTACACATACATACACGTACGTACCTAGGTCCTCGCGTACATACCGTATACATATATATATATATATATATCTGTGTATATATGTACATAAACACGCATACTCGCGGACGTATTGCATACATTTGTGTAGTATATCTTCGTGAATTGCAACAACCGGACGGTATAGGTATAATAATAAAGTCACGGTTTAACACGCAATTTGAAAGACAGATTACAGCGGAGTTTTCAGTTCTCTCTTTTTCCCTCGGTCTCCTTATGGAACAAAAACAGTAAAATTTGTACGTCCATCGTTGAATCATTTGAAATTAAAAACAATCGATAGCAATGATTCTTTGTTTAGTATCGAAGGCGAAATCAGAATTTCGCCAAATTTCTGTCCGCGATCAATATTTCGAAAAACGAGCAAGAAAGCAGAGATTGGAAATATTTGTTTCGTTCTGTCAAATTCTGCGACTCAGAAAACAAAAAGGGAGACCCAATAGACGTGAGATTATTGTAATTTTTTAATTTTCTAATTTTCACGAGATCGCGAGATTCCATGAGATTTTAATTTCCATTTTGATCTCGTATATATATATATATATATATAGGGGGTACATAATACAGATGGCCAACGGTTTCGCAATTGCTACGGGATCGTTCGGCGCGTTGGGCGTGCGGTTGAGAGAAAAAAAAACAAAAAAAAAACCGTTCGAAGATCGTTCAGCGCCCATATATTTCTATGACACGTTATAGGTACATAGGTATAATAAAATTTCAACCGTATATATATATATAAAATTACGTTACCATAATGATAATGGTAAAGATATTTTCATTTTAATTACAAGTCTATTACGCATCGTCCTATAATACATACATATGTATATATACATGTATATATATATACCAACGTAAGAATAATAATAGGTATGTACTTTTTACATACGTATAGTACTATGGAGTGCAGGGTTTATGTTCTCATCGTCTGTACAGCTGCGGATACCTATACTTTGAAAGTTTATTGCCCTGCACGCTCGTTACATATATAGGTATATACCTACGATACTCATATGTATATATACATACAAATGTGTATTATACCTGGATACATACGTGCGCTGAAGAATATCATACGAAACTTGCGGGATTGGCGTTGAATGGAAAACGAAAAGAAATAAGGAAGAGAAAAAAAATTGGAAAAAGAAGAAGAAGAAAAAACGAAAGGAAAATATTATACGATCGTATGTATATATACGAATGTTGGCTTCAATATCAGAATTTAACGCTACGTGTGATATCCGTAACGACGCGTCGTGTACCTGCATACGTACCCACCCACGCGATTATCATGAACCGCGTCACAGCTGGGTGAATTTCTGTACAACATTTGACATAGCAAGGAGAAGAAGGGCGGCAGGTAGAACGAAGAAGAAAAAGTTGAAGAAGAGACAAAAAAAAACCGGAGGAAAAATCTACGTTTTGGAATTATTACGTTATATACATATATATGTGTATATCCACCGTGTACATATACCGCACTCGCATATTTTCAATTTCATTGCTCTTTTTTTCACATACAATTTTTCAATAACAAAATATTATTGTACATTTTGTTATTAATTATTGTAACGAATGACATGCAAATTTAGGAATGAAACGTGAACCGAATTACTTACAGGATCGGGCAGATATCATATCCGCACGACATACGTTGTAGGCGTGATGCGTCGCGGTCGTGGCAGAGACGAGTGTAGGATACATATAATTATACATACCGCGCGATTAATCCTCCATGAAACCCTCATCGGTCGACGCTTGGGTGCAGGGATTCATCTTAAAATTTTCGTTATTAATTTATAATTATCGATATTTGTCACAGCCGAAACATTCCCGCGGCGATCATATATATATATATATATCTTTGGGAAAGAAATTATTCATAATCTTTATGAATGCCAATATATAGGTAGAATACTATGGATAATTTTGGACTAATGACAAATTTCACCGGCGTTTGACACTTCATATTATATATATACCCTGCGGGTAGTGTTGAAACAATTTCGGCGCATGGTTGAATTGAAAATTCAACGCGAATGGGTGTGAAAAGAATGAAGAAAAACGAGCAGACTCAGGCTGACCATGGGCCAGCCTTTGCGATTCCCGTTCTCACATTTGTTTCGATCTCGATTGGAAATGGAAGATGAAAAATCCGTCAGTTCGTTCTCAAGATAACGTACCGTTATTGCGTAAATTTGTTTCTTGGACAAAGAAATAATTCAGAAACTATTGAACCGGTCCGACTCAAAATCCAATTAGCTCCGAGTTCGGAAAAGCCGCGTCGATTCAGCACAAATTCATCAAAATCCGATCACTCGTTACAGAGATATCGTTGGGCAAAAAACTTGATCAGACACACACACACACACACGCACCCAGCGTCCATCTGAAAATACTCGGGAATGATTCTCTACACCTCAAAACGTGAACATCTGATGAAAATTCAACTTTTCATTTTTGGGATGATCAGAATAACTTGCCCTTTATCTCTGTAAACAGTGAACGGGAAGTTAAAAAACGAAAAGAAAAAAGAAAAACCAAAAATAGAAACAGGAGATCAGAACGAAAAGAGAAATGGAGAAGAAGCGTCAGATTTCGAACTCTGGGTACAGGTACCATACTGTTGTGTATATGTGTAATATACCTATGTAGGCGTACCCCATATCGACTGTATGCGGGTATACGAGAAAATAGAAACGGGAAGAGTAAAGGAAAGAAAGAAGAGCAAAGGAGAGAAGAAAAGAGAACGTGCTCGAAAGAAAGCTCGCTTCAGATTTCGCGTTTTTATCACAAGAAGTCGCTCGCCAGATCGCGGATCTAGGTTACAATATCTACCCAACTCTTAATTAAATTGAAACACATTTTTTTCTCATTCCCTCTCTTCCTCTCTCTCTCTCTCTCTCACTCTCTCGCGTTTGCTATCATCATTCTGATTCAGAGAGCAGGCACGAGAAAACGAGTGAATGACAATAGCAATAATGACGATAATAATAATAATAATAATGAGAAGAGGAAGAAGAAGAACGATAAAAATTAGGGAATTGGAGCACATGAAATTTGGATAAAAATTAAGGGGATGAAAAATTGTGAGTTCTGGCTTCCTCCTTGTGTGGAAGGGAAGAAGAAGGAGAAAAAAAAAATACATAACATCCTAATATACTGAATATTGAGCATTGCTTATCTTCATTTTCTTCTCTTCGTCCCCATCGTCCGATTATCTCTTGATTTTTCGTCTCGAGTGTGTAAATTCGAATCACGTTAACGGTTTACTACTCTTGAGACGCATAAATTTGTACCGTAGATACAGTATTCAAGAGGAGGTGGCATGTTGAATCCGGCAGTGCAGGGTGAAATTGCCCTGTCGTATAATTTGGGTTGCGATAGGACCGGCATAATAAGAAACAAGACGATATTCCTAATATGAATTACAATCATCTCGATATGTGATGTACGCAGTGTCGGAAATCGATGAAGCTCGTGAAAACGAAACCGAAGAAATATAGATATTGCTAATATTTATCACGCAGGCGCGTATGTTAAATACATGTACAGAGTTCGCATTCTAGATTTTAATTCGCATAAAATGAATGCGTCGATTTTGAATTTCAGGTAAATTCTGAATTATATAGGGTATACCTAATTTTCGCGATGATCTATTAATTATTTACTCACCGCGAAGAGGACGGGGTCATGGATTTAAACAAAAGGAAAACGAAAATTGGGTCATTTATTCGTTGAACGATATATATCTACGTAGATCGGGGCTCGAAGTTTATTCTCCAGCCTCATGTTACTATCGGAATTCATTTAATACGTGAAATGAGTGAAGATAATTGATAAGGATTTAATCGCGATAGAATGATCAATTCAGATTTATGTACAGGTTACAATGCGAACGTTGTGCTTCGCTTCGAATGATAAGAATCGCGAGAGCAGCGGACGTGAGAATTTTATACAAACTGATTAACGTCTTTGAATATATAATATAATATACGTAGGTATCAGAGTAAATAAATCATTATCTAGACCAGTAACCAGCTGTATGCTCGAATGTAGATTTTATAACAAATTTATAATGTAATGAAAATTTGCCAGAGGTTACGGGAGCGTGAAAAATTAATTAGCAATGTAGGTAGGTACTGCTACTGAGCAAATATAATACTTATAAAGTTATGAATGCCGTACTTCAGAGATACGGTATCTTTACACGGAGGGTCATCGAATTTTATGACACGAGACGAATGATTCAATTTTATTGCAGACAAATTTCAACTTTTAATTACCACGATAATTACATGTGTACGATATGAAACCGGGAGCCGATAGGGACAGATTTATAGATTCTTTCTTTTCATCAAATGTGGAAACAAGTTCCCTTCTCTTCCCTTCCCTTCCTTTTCTTCTTATTTTCCAATATTTTATTTTTTCCTAAAATGGAAAGAAGCGTTTTATTCAAATCCAAATTATTATACGGAAAAGCCTTGTGGACCTTCGCGAATTTTTCGGTTGCAAATGTATTCGTCATTGGGAGCTGAAACGCTTTCCCCGATGTTTTATAAGTACGTCTATACTATATTGAATTATTTATTTACGATCAAAATTCGTGAGACATAATCGATCTGCAGGTGATGATTATTCATATCGAATGTTCACGTACATCTTCACGTGAAGTTCTTTCTACAGCTTTGACGACCAATACCTACCTAACTACCTACCTATATAGCAATTAATATTTTGACCGGAAAATTTTCCCTCGTCGCTCATAGCTGTATTCAACATGCATCCAATTTTTATTCTTTCGAAAATCCACCTAGTCGAGACGTATTCGAACTACGCTCGATAGATCACGATACACATCAGATACATATTTATATATTTAACATACGAGTGGAATTTATACAAATATGCGGTATGTATTAGTTGAAATAAAGTCAGGCAGAAATTCGAATGATTGAAAGGATACGAAGAACGATTTGAAGTTTTAACTTCATTATACAGAATCTCGTTACGTATTCTATCGACGCTTCATTCATTTGAACAGATCCATGTTTTACTAGCGATCGGCTCGGAGAGGAATTTGATTGGCATCGAAAAAGGGATTCATCGGGTGAATATATACTATAGGTATGTGTATAGAGTGTGAATATAAATCATGGATAACTTCACTATGCTGGAAAATAACTCTATACATTCGTGAACACACCCATCTCTGCTTTATGTACCCATATTTTATGCGGCTATTGAATCTTGCGCATCTAGCTGTCTCGATTGACTTTATGTGACGTTATACGTATGCATGACTACTTTCTCCCGGTGCCGTATCATCTTCACTTTCCTTCGCGAAACCAACACGCGATAACTTCTACTTTTAGTATCACTTTTCAACGTGTCATGGATATATAGACATGGCATATATACCTATGTGTACCTATGCAGAGAGCTCGTACGCTTCATATATACTACACACATGTATGCACGGAATCGAAATATAAATAAAAATAATGCAAATCTTATGACGTGAAAATGGCGTTTTGTTATTTCTGCAAAATTGATAATATACCTGTAATAAACGAAACAGATGACTGAAACGAGAGGAGGAGAAAGAGAACGTAATTTTTGAAAACGGACGAATGAAATCAGTTTCAATTCAAGATTCCGCGTCCCAGCTTCCCGCGGCTGGATATTTGAAATAATGTACGGTATTTCGAGTGCGGTTCTTCGAACAAGTTGGACACTAGATTTGTTAGTCTGCATGAATTCTCGTCCGTCCTCGTTCAGACGCGATGAAATTTACATAGAAACGTCCGCAATTGTGGGATCAAAGTTTTCAGAACCCAGCTAGCTAGGCGCCTAACCGCTACAGAGCCGCGGCTTTGTGAATTCAACTCTATTCAGCTACAGCTACTTGACCTCCAGGCTGATTATACAACAAAGAGGGACGGAACAAACCAACCGAAATAGAAATAAAACTGAAAACCAACTGAATACCGCCGATTTATCTTTCGCATGCATAGTATATATATATATATGACTCGTGTGCAGATATGTGTGTACGGCACTCATATTCACGAATTTAGGTGCAAACGGGCATTTCGCCATCTGTGCACGGAATGACGGAAATACGCATTCCAATTATTACACCGTGCACCTGATACGATGTGATTAATGATTTGTGGAATACAGAGCCGCTGTGACAAATCCCCTTACACAGATACACAGACGCACGCATCAATCGTCGTCGAAGTTGACAGAATTTCAATTCTATCTCGTGCAATAAAAATCTTCAGTTTGAGGGAATACGATGTCGATTTTCATCTGGTTCGTCAATTGCTCGGTGAAGACTGGAAACTTGGATCATTCTCTTCTGTCCCTTTTCTGTTATTCCTTCATTCGACAATTTCCCGTGCAGTGGGATAAGATTTCAATGAATTGGCCAACCGATCACATTTGTATATGAAATTGTAAATTTGATATGGATACGGATGAGAAATATGTCTACCTGTTCGGAATTTCCGGATGTAGGTATACAGCGATGAGAATAATAGGTAATTAAAATCGTTGATTAACAATTAGTACGAAAGGTTTTCCGAGGAAATACGTTTCCGTAGATGAATAATTAGTCTAAAGCGTGTCTTGAACTCTGAGATCATAACAATTGGAATCCTAATGTTTCGTACGAAATTTTGTTTCGGAGTTATTATCATCGACTGAAAGGCTCTGATAAAAGAAGAGAACAAAACGCTTTGCATGGAAATGCGGATTGAAAGTTTATCACTCGGTGTGAAACTTGATAATAATTATCATCGAAATTGTTCAATTAGAGAAAGTGAAGGAGCTGTAACTGTATAATAATATGTCCAAGAATCCCCGAGGATCAATTTCACGACCTTCCCTCATCTTCCCTCATCTCTTCATCTTCTTCTATTTCTTGTCTCTTTTTTTGCCTCAAAGCCAAAGAAGCCTGTCGTTTTCGTTGTCTTATTTTCTCATCGTCGTCGAGGGAAGGGAACACCGCGGTTTGTCGTCTTGCGTCACTTTCCAAGCGTCAATATAAGGTTATATACGAAAGTTTATAGGGTACCCTTAACCACGTAACAACCTCATCTAATTCCCTCGCGACTAACTAATTTTTGTTTTCTTCCTTTTCCCCATTTTTCTGTTGTCTTTTTTTTCGCTTTTCTTTTTTCAACTTTTCTGTGTTACCTATTTTAAGAAAATTTTCGGTCGCAGAACCGTTCATTTGGGTACACGAGAAAAACGAGAAGAGAATAGGAAAAAGGTATCGGCATCAGTTCGAACCCAATTTGAAATTTTTCAATGATTCTGTTAATTTATACGGTAATTTTGAATCAATTTTTCTTGTATTTATCCGTGTTTCTCGAATTTTCGCCTGTTTTTTTTTTTTCTCTTCTTCTTCCGTACTACAGAAACTATATATATGTATACATCCCACGTAAAATAATATGAATTATAATTGCGACAAGTCTTATTATAGGCGAAAACAGGGGGGAAACAAATTAGACAAGACTAATTTGTGTGTAATTAAGGTGGCGCTGACTAATGAAGACCGTCTTAAAGAGACTCAGACTCAGACGCAAAACTGTTCTGAGAAAGAAGTACCGCAGTAGCCACAAATCAGCGGAGCTGCACAAACTAGTTCTAGACCTATTCGTATACAATACAGGTATAATGAACTTACCTCAAAGGTACAGAGTAGCCGGCAATAGGAACCGTTATTTTTCAGCACTGGAATTTAAAAGACGAATGCAAAAAAATAAAAATAAACCAAAAGAATCCATACCTTCATTGGGCGTTTCGAAATCGAAACCATATCTATTTGTTCCCGATGAACAACTTTCTGTGCAGGAAATTGGGAAAATTGTTCCTACAGGGATGAAAAATGATCACCTGAAGTCATATAATGTCAAACTCAATTGCCAGTTGCGCGCGAAATTTCGAAAATTGTTGTTTTCCAAGAAAAGAATGAAATTCAGTGGATGTTATAAATGTACACTCCCGTTCGTTAATAGTTTCGCTCTGAAGTTAGCTATGCTTGCGGCGAGATGCTCCAATGGTAAGGCAGAGACCAATCAGCGCGAGGCATGTGAACAAATTCAAAAATACAACGCGGTGATTGGTCTCTGCCTTACCATTGGAGCAACTCACCGCAAGCGTAGCTAACTTCAGAGGAAACCAATTAACGAACAGGAGTGTACGTAAATACTATAGGAAGCATAGAGTATACGTTAGAACGGATAACAAATTAACCGTGTATTTTATACGCGTATATAAGTGAATTTTGCGCATTATTCTGGAGAATGAATCTGGACACGTAATATCATTACAGCCGAACACACTCGCGCACACACACAAAATGAACATGAAATACAATACGGAACCGAATGAATACAGCAGCCGTATGTACATATCTTGTAAATATAGGCAGATATGACTATATAACTATGTATAGTGAACAATTCTTCTCCCATAAACATTCACGCGGTAGATACTTTCTCTTGATTACCTTATTGTATAGTTATGTGTAAACCGCTGACAGAATGCGTTACTCCAGCAGCTGGAGTAATAGTAAAACTATATAATAAGTGATATGTACCCCATTGGTTTATCATTGTATATTTAAATATATACCTACTCGTATTTACCGCTCGTCATGCGTATAAGCTTTAATGCCATGCTGTACTCATATTTGACGTGTCGACCTAGCCCGGAATTATTTCGCTTATTCCGATTATTATCAGATGATGATTGTTACAAATATGTACATTTTAGTTTTATACGTTTCGAATCATCTCCGACCGGTCAAGTGTAACGGCGCATCAACGGGCGGCACGCGCCTCCACGCGCAGAGTCATCTGTCGGGCGGCGTGGGAATCGAGATCATACGGCTCATCATAACCGTTGACAACAGCCAAGTACTTATCTTCACAGCTTTCCATTTTTATCGTTACTTTTGCGTGAAAAACATGAAATTTTGGCGTCGTACACGTTCGTCAAAGCATTTAGAATGGCGCTGGCTAAAGCTTTGATGGTGTCGGCGATGCCGGTGATTTTTTCATGCTCTTAACTAATTTTTTATTCCTCTTCGGTGAAAAACTATAGAATTTAGAGAAGAATTTCTAGTTACACTTTTTTCTATTCAACATATGTATAATGGATGTTCTACTACTAGAGATAGTTGTTGTAATGGACCTGATTTACAAAGCGAGTATTACAGAGCCGGAGCTGATGGTACATACGAGTGAGGAGTATGTACCATAACAATACAGGAATCGAAATCCGCCAATGACTGTTATTTCATGCTGGTTGAATCCAATCAATCGAATTTCGAATTTTGTTTGGCACATGGGTATAGAATGAGTGGAATCGAGTATTCTGTACTACTACTATCTATAACGCCCTTGCGGCTAAACGCAGATGAAAAATTCTCAGTCAGTTGTATTTCCACGTGAGAAATTTTCGCCCTTCAATCATGCATTTTGTACAGATCAATTTTACTATTCCGCGAAAAAGTATCAAATTTTTGATTATATTCCATCAATTTCGACGAGGTATAATACTCGACGACCTTCTATGTCAACCAGACGAAACAAAATTTTTCCAATTATCTCGCATAAAAATTTCTCCACGAAAAGAGAAGAAAAAAAACAAAAACAAAAAAAGAAAGAAAGGAAATCACGTGAACGCGTGTGATATTGAGTCGCGTATATTTATAATGCGATCGTAAAAAATCGATACCTGTAACAGCTTATTACATTTCCTAGTACCTGCCTGGTATACTTGAATAATAAAATTTTATAATCTTGCATCCTGAATCGGGCACATAAATAATGTATAAGATGATTTTATGATCGGAGTTGTTAACTATTCATACCTGCAACCTACAAGAGATTTTCAATCTGTCTTCAACGCAATTGTATATGAAATGGATTTACAAGATTTCGACCAAAAATTTCTCACGATGAGCTTTTTTTGGTTTCTTTCTCTTTTTTCTTTATCATAGAACAAAGCTCGTAATTGCCGGAAACTATACATATATAGGTGCATACATTGGTAGATAGATGCTATGATATAGCTGTAAAGTTTCAAACTGACTTACAACTTGGGTATCAGATATTACTATACCTACACCTATATCTATCTAGACCAACAAAAGTACAATCAGAATTACAATATTATAATTATATGCTATTATATTGTATACACTGTGCACAAAACTTTGACGTAGCGTATACACGCAATATCTGATCTTTGTTTATAATTACTTCTGACGCCCGGAGCAGGTAACTTGTAATATTGTTTCGCGTTCTACAGGTTCTACTCCCCTATATTATACTAACCCCGAAACCATAGCTAAAACTTCCGAAGTGCTTTCTGCGGTGGGTCGTCGCGATATATCGCGAGCTGATTTCATTCCACGCCAACCTACGTTCCTCGTTTCAGCAGACAATTTGGTTCAGCTCTGTTTCTTTCTGACTTTTTTTCATTCACAAAATATGTCATTCAAACTACGTGAAAAATCTATTGTGCTATATTTCCAGCGAAGTGCTCTTACAATCGTGTTTTGGCGCCACATAGGACTCGCTACAACCGTTTCGAAAACAAGAATGGTAAATTCTCGCAAACGACTCGATCGATTTTAATGAAACTTTGAGACTTCATTGCGTATGACGGCAGAAAGTGGCCAGCTATTTCACTTTTCTGAAAGATTGATCGGATTCGATGAAAAATAAACATTCCCCATGATAGCTAGGTTAGGTTGCCAGCGGCGACTCCCGTGGCCTCTTGAGACCGCTCGTGAGTAAATTGGGAGCATATATCGGACCCTGACTTACAATTAATCACTGTTTTGCAATTACACCTTTCGCCCTGAATAGGTCATTTTTAAATTCTCATGGTTATTAAATATCGATCAAAAGGAAGTGACAAAGATGAAAAAGAATTTCTGGCAGCCTGTAATCTTCGTTTAGTTGATTTAGCTCCATTTTCTGATTATCTACTATAAATTAGGTAAATAGGTAATCTGGTTATCAAAGCTAGATCCAATGCATTTTAATTATGGGAATACATAATGAGCATATGTACAATAATATACATACATGTAGTTGAATTTTGAATACCCGATGAACATAGAGCAGCTAGATATACATAACAATGCCTATATACATATACATATACGTGAATTATAATTAATTTTGGTTCGTATGGCGGTTTCAAATTGTTGTATTCATCATTCGTCTGTCATAGGCTGGAGGACCCTAGAGGGTACAGCTATACCTAGGCGTATGTACAAATACGTTGGTACATATAGGTATATGCAGTTAAGTCTGGAATTCGCCCGCGATTTGAAATGGGTTTAGGTAAATTTATTCGACTGCAGACGTGCGATAATTACTTCGAAATTATTAATGTCAGACTCAATCAAGCCACTTCAAATTGATTTCCCTGGACGATTTATAAACGGGTGCCATTCATCGATTAAACGAAACAAATATAGTTTACATATTACACGATTTTTTTCGCAACCGCTGAACCAGCAACCTGCAAGTGGCGGTGGCCTCATGAACAATCATTTTACACACGGGAAAAAGATCCATTAAAGAAATTGGTGGATAAATTTTACAAAATTTCATCAAAATTGTATAATATACGGTTCGTATCGTTGTATATTCTATTTGCATGTGCGTTTAATTACAGTCAAGTAGAAATGGCTGCCTTGGAATATCTGTAACTCGAATTATACTCATATATAGGTATATCGGTGAAAATTCATTCATAAAGTATTTTGCGGATAGAGGAAATTTGATTTTCTAAATCTGACTGAGACTCGAAATGACTTTCGAGAAAAAAAAAATTTTCGACTGCCGAAACCCGGGATTGAACCGGGGACATTTAGATCTTCAGTCTAACGCTCTCCCAACTGAGCTATTTCGGCTCATGTTTCTTACGTTTTATTTTTTACATTTAAAGTTCAGTTTATCGATCGAACTGAGCAGAAGGACTGTTCATCAACAAGGTTCTAAACATTCGAACGAGCAAATGAATGGATAAATAAATGAATGTACAAATAAATTAAGAAGCTCAGTTTAGAGCGACGATAAAAATACAGATTCTTATTAATATCATTAGATTAAAAAAATCGAACGAAACTTGAAGAAAATAACTGACTAAACAACGAACAATTGTTTTTTCTTTTATCCATCGTTTAGTTAACAACATTTTTCGTTCGTTTTTCAGTTCGAATTGAACTTTTATTCATACTATCATCACGAATAATAACGAGCGAATAATTATTTCTCAAACTTTTGCGTACATTTCGGGGTTAATATAATCTCCGGTTAGAAGCTAGAGCTGCGGTAATTAGATTCACTTATAATGTCTACTGTATCTGTGACTTTCTCTTTCTGGCATGAGATTATATTATTTGCCTAACATTTTCTATAGAGCTGGATCATCGCGCTGAATTACAGCATGCGTACGTGTGTATATACCTATACAATATATTGTACGCACATGAGAAGAGGATCGCGGATAATGTAAATATACATAATATACTTACGTTCTTTCATACGGATACTCACGTACGTGCATTGCCTATACATATACCTGTAACTATAGTTCTACAATATAGACAGTAACATCATCGAGCAGCGAGCTCCCCCCATCAAGGTGTTTGAATCAGATAATAATATACGACCTTTCACAGTTTTATGTTATAGTTTTTTTTTAATTTCTCACGCTTTTACCCGCACGGCGAGCAATTTGTTCCCCGCATGAGAAGAAGAAGGTGGAGAAGAAAAGTGAAAGAAAGAAAAAAGTAGAGTAAAACTGAAGTAGAATTAAAAGAAAACAAAAAAAAAAAAAAAGGTTTAGAACTGACAATACAAAAAATCTAAAGTGGAGGAAGAAGAGGACCACGGCCGCTTCCGGTCGCTTCAATTCTTGTTATTTAATCATCACGAAAACGGATCCGTACGATTGTTATCTATGTACTTATTTCCGGAATCTTTTCACAAGTTTTTTTCAGTTGTGTTCTTTTTCATCCTATTTTTCTTTACAATTTTATTTTACAAATTACACGGTATGATCGGTGTAACGAAAGTACTTCTGCATTTTTATCAGAAAATGATAATCTCGTTATGTCTTTTAAAATACGAACGAATATAGATATAGGTATATTTAGGCATACATAAGTACGAAGGTTAAAACGAATTTCAAAAGTTTTACCGTAAAGCATGAAGTTGTGACCAATTTGTTTTTTTCGCCCGGATTCACAGAAATTATCGGGTTGAGCTGGTCCGCGATATAACCATATAATGAACTATAGTATATCTCTAATCGCGCTATTCTCGGCTATCATGTCAAAATCAGATTTCGATTTCATAACCCGCACTCAACCGGCATCCGTGTACTATCTATTATATAACATGTATAATACATCGAGAGATCAACGTTCAGAGTGTTGAATATTGTCCACAAACATTTTTTGATCGAGAGGCGAATCTTGATTTTTGGCCACAATTTTCGTCAATTACGAGAAGAAAAATCTCGGCTGTTTTCGCAATTTCCGAGAATCCTCCGAAGAAATTCCCGGAAATTGCTGAAGCGAACAAAGATTCGGATATCTTTGAATTGAAGAATTGGTAGCCGATAAAATTTCTCGCAATTTTGTCGTGTTAACCATTTTCCGCCACGTTTCGGCTTCAAATGGGCCATCATAGGTCTCTTTATCGTGAATGTATAGAACCCGTGTCGAAAACGAAAATGGTAGATTTTCGCAAACGACTCGATCGATTTCAACGAAACTTTGAGAATCCATCGAGTGCGATGGCAGAAAGTGGCTGAATATCTAAATTTGCCATAACGTTGATCGGATCTCGTGTAAAATAAATATTCCCTGTGTTAGCTAGGTTAGATTGCCGGCGGCGACTCCCCATTGGCATCTCAAATACTTCCGTACGCTCACATCAGATGCGTGTACAAATTCGAAAACTTTGTACCTACGTTACTAGCTATACTAACATTCAATGAAGCTATTCACACCGATGTGAATTTATATTCAAAACGGATAATAACGATCAGAGTAGGTAGGTATAAGTATATATAAGTTAGGTACGTGGAGACATCAGGCTCCTGTTTGCGGGTTTCGCATTCGAACAAAGCCAGTTTCAGTCTTAATTGCAATCCTCTTATGCTAATCCATCCCAAAACACGTCGAGAAAGAGAGAGATGGATGGAAGGAAGGAGAGCGAGAGCTCGCGCGTCCTCTTCTCCAGCGGGCTAACATTATCGTGGCAGTTATAGCTAGCTGTGTCTGTCCCAGTTGTTCCAATTGTTTGAAGCATTCCAAACTGGGATATATGTGGAGTAGGCTATTGTTTTATTACCATTTATCATCATATCATAGTGTACATATACATACATATACACGATATATATACACATTGTGTCACATTATGTGCATATGCACGGTCCTTCTAATGATAAATATTTATGAACATTGTTATGCATGCATGTATGTACGTACGCATCGGGAATGATGGCTCGCTCTTATTATGACATGATTCATAATTCGTAACTCACATTCTATGTATATACATACCTGTGTACATATTATACAATAAAATTTAGGTATAGGTATATGTATATAGATACTCAGTCGATATTCTGACGATGAGCTGGATGTTATTCTTAGCTTTCGAAATATTTCGGTGCATGCATCGATACATCATATGTATACAGGCACATTCATGAATCTATAATCTTATATCGAACAGTAAGAATCAAGACGAAAAATCTTCCGGCAAACTTATCCATAGGCAGCACATATCACCTATGTCCGATTTGAATTATCATCTTTGGAATAAAAATCTGGCTAAATTTGACGATGTTTATTGCAGTTCAATAATTATGTGCCCGTTTTTTGATAATCGTTAATTTTCGTGCATTTCTTTTCTGTTTTACAGGAGGCCTGAGGCGGAAATCCAGCCGGAAGAATGAGTCAAAAATTATTGAAACTTTGCTGTAAGTATATAGGAAAATCGCTAGTCTATATACCTATAAATTGTTCTAATTATCAAATTTTCCACCCAATTCTTCAGATCACAAATAATTTCGGTAATTTTCTACCTCTCTTTTCTCTTCGACGATTATACCGAAATCGTGGAATAATTGTACGATGCAGAGGCAAGAGGAGGTCGGATTTTGAAAAAGCTGAGTTAACATCGATCTCCAAAACATCGATTGCAGTCTTCAACGTTTTTGACTACAAAAACCTGACTTTTGCCATCCGCGGAGGATTTTGACTATAAGTATGAAATTCGGAATTCGAGTTTCCAAAATTTCCTTCTCGGATAAGGAATTCGAATTTTTCTGCTGCCTATTACCGTAGACTTTTTCCGAATCGAATGCATCATTGATCAAGTTTGTCACATGTTTTCAAATAAACCATCGATCGTTTCGATCTGAACCAATCGGCCTCTTTCATTTTCGATCCGGAATGCAGAAGACTTGTTATAATTTCGTTCTCCACATCCGCAGCATCGCAACGCCTAACAATAATATAATATGTTGTAATAACGAAAGGGAGAGGAAGCTAAAAAGTTGTTCAGTTTCGAATCGCTTGCCAATGATCATCAATGAAATATCAGAGCGGTTATTATAGGCACCCAAGTTTCCGAATAAGGTTAGGTTAGACGAGGTCAGGCGAGAGCGAGAACCCACGAAGGCGCATCTCCATTCGAAAATCTCGATGTTGAAACTTATGTACATCACAAGTTTGTGCGGACGTACTTACTCACTTGCGAGTGTACGTTGGTATATGTACTAACCCAGATTTGAACGCGGTAACGTCCGAACAGGAGGATTCATCCTCCATTGCCCTATACGTACCCTCAGACGCCTATTGATATACAAACCATTGTTTTCGACCCGCGGTAATTGCCAATTGGCACATCCAAGGCCAGGATGTAACTCCTCAGACAAGGTTCGAGGATTTACAAGGTAGCTTCGCAGCTACAGTTATGCCATTTAAAGGGCGCTGTGACTATATCTATCTACAATGTGGATTTTTCATTCATAGTTCGCGCAGTAACGCGAGAATGATTTATCTTTAGATACAGGGTGGGCAAATAAAGAAAAAATCGGGCCGATTTAAAACTTGGATGAAATCCGAACGCGTCGACCGATTTACAGAAATTTTTCTTCGCCTGAATTATGATTTGAAGACCTATTCATTCTCGTTCAACCGATGATAACAAATTTACAATAACGTGTGTTTTTCTCTTATTATCCTTATTTTTCGGACTTCGAAATTTCTCAATAATTCATACGATCATTGCGATCGAAGGAAAAGCGAACAGCGAGCGGAATTCAGTTCTCGACATCATTTACTTTACAGCCGACTTTTGTCGTGGTTGACATTTTTCATCGTGTCCCGAAAACAGAATTTGAACCTCAAAGCCCACGTTTTGACTCTAACATTACAAGAAACGTTTCATGTCATGTGAATAGGATCCAGGAAAACCGCTGAAGTGTCAGAATCAAACTTCGAATTGCAATTTGAGATAGAAATTTACTTGAAAATTCTTTAATATTAATTTTTTCATCCTCCCAGCGGCTTTTTCGAAACCCGTTTTTCTAGAGCGTGTACTTTCAGCGGGGAATAGAGATTTTCTCGATTTCCGAACGCGAGACGAAAGGTATATATATTCTTCTCATTTCGAATGAAAGAGAGTTTCTGGAAGTCGGTCGACGCGTTTGGACTTAATTCACTCAATTTTAAATCACTCTGTTTTTTTTTTCGGCCCACCCTGTATACGTTCGCAACGTAAAAACTGGGCTATATTGTAGTCGAAGAACCTGTTGAATTTTTGTTTTTTGAGTCACAATGATTTTTTACTACGATAATGATTCAATATTGAAATCATCCAGATTTCAATGTATGATGGATTTTCATGAAACTTCATTCGATATCGATTGACGGAATGAAATCGCGATCGCAATTGCATTGATTTTCGATTCCGGCCATACCTATTCGAGAACGGCGAACGTGCCGAACACTATAATTCGTTCAGAAGCTTTCACGCGTTAATTAAATTGAATGAAGTGACTAAAATTTTCGTGAACAATGTAGACGATTTACATTATCCGAGTTTCGAGTTTGAGTATTGAGTTCAAGGTGTTGTTGAATCAGCGATTCATCACGATTATTTCATGGACGAGATTCTCCGCGAGCGGAATATTTCCTGTTACATATGCATACCTAATACACCAAACCAACAAACCTACTTCAACTTTTCCTCATCCGGTTCATAAATAAACATCCGTCTATAATCTCCATCACTGGATAAAATAATTACTCGAATATAATACGATGTATATATATATATATATATATCGAGTAATAGAACACAGTTGGTCAGTTACTTATATATATATATATACATATATGTATATGTTCAAACCACGGCATAATCGCTGCTCTTGAGTATAAAGTGACGAAGTTAAGAACTTGAGAACTTCTTTTTCTGCACACCCTAGCTCCTCTCTTTTACATACATTTTATATTTATTTTTCCATTTCATTTCTAGAGCTCTCTGGTATCTGTAGCTTCACAGAAAACTAAGTTTTCTCTTTGGTTACGAAAATCGGAATTCCTTTTTCGTGTCTCTTTTGTCGCGATGTTCATATTTCATCTTCCCTTCTTTTTCTTCTTCTTCTTCTTCTTCTTCTTCGTCTTCTTCTTCTTCTTCTTCTTCTTCTTCTTTTTCTTGTTCACATCAGAGAAAACTTTTTCGATAGCTTACGTAGTCTCTCGAAAATTATCTGCGAATATAGATCAATGAATTTCGATACCTGCTTCAGTATATTTTCTTTACCGACTCACACCCGCCCCACGAATTTTTTTTTACGGAATTAACTTTTCCCACCGTATCTTTAACTCGCGAAAATTTCTATACGCTGTATAATTATAACCAATATACCGAAAACTGGATTTTATTTACCATTGACCCAAGCTATATACATTTGCCCAATTCTCGCATTCTATTTCTACACCCGAAACACAATTCCTGATTTCCAAATTGTTGCAGAGATTTCGGCCCGAGCAATTAACACGTGGGCAATATTTGAGCCGATTAAATTCTCACCCCTGGGAAATTCACCGACTGCCATCGAAAATCCGCGGTCCGAAACCGTTCCATACGTCCAACTTATATATATATATATATATATATATATATAATATATATATATACACGTACATACATATACATATATATATTATGGAATTAACCTCACCGCCGAAGCTGGAAATCCGCTTAAAAATTTTCATCCCAATAATTTGACTGTTGCATTGTTTCGAAGTAAAAAATTGTTGCTTTCTTTGTGTGAAAACAGTTTCGCTTTGACGAACAAACGGAGCTAATATATCTTCAAGATATATACGCACGTGTGTAGGATGATCGAAATCGTGTCATCACAGGGATACTCGCAGTTAAACCTTACGCAGACCGCTCATTAATTGGTTACGTTTGAATGGCAGATGCAATTATAGCAAAGTAATATACAGGGCTCAGGGATCACGAAGAAATGGATTTGCTGCCGATGAGTTGAATTTTAAAACGGCCTCGTTATAAGATGCGAGAGACACAGATGGTTGATTCTGGTACAAGGCCTAGGCTCAACTCTTTTGTTAAAGTTGTGGTGGTTTATCTTTATCGACGTGAGATCTCGCAATCGGGGTTTTGGGTCATTCCCCGATCCCTCGATTTCTTGGTTCCTGTGAGATTCGTTCTCATTGTCAGTGCAAGTGGGATTCAATGGAAGACAGATTGCCGATGGCGATTTTTTCTTCATACTACCACTTCGACTATATATACATATAGCTGCGTGGGAAACGATCGGAAGATCCTCTTCCTCTTATCTATCCGGGACTGAGCGGAGAAAAGTTCAAGGATTATCGCGAGGCTAATAAAGAAAGAAGAACAGGAGGGGGAGGGGGGCGAAAATCACTTCGGTACCATCGCGATCGCGGGGATCCTAATATTCTTTCACGCAGATCATTGATCCTTGAAAATGAAAAGGAAGGATCATCTCCGTATGCTAAGCGAACAACAATTCCCACGGTATTTTCAATGATTATGAAAATCCATCATATTTCCATGGTGCGAAAATTGAAAGACATCACACATCCGCGCGGTTCCTCAACTTTTATAAAATCAACTTTTCAATATCATCAAATATAAAGGCTGCAGATACAAAGTTGGACGGATGATTAATTATTTTACTCGTGATCGTCGTCTCAACAAGCTGGAACATTTTAATGCAATATACTATCGAATGACCTTTATATACCCGGTGCTATATCTGAAGACGATCATCTATCCATTGGCAATTCACATGCTATACCTTGTACAGGAATCGCGATATGAACCGGTCGCGATAAATTACAAGGGTCGAGAATTGTTATTGATATAATGATAGTATAGTGTAATAAAAAGTGAAATTTTCTGGGCGCGGGTAACGTTAATAATTAATGGCGTCTTATTTTCTGTTATTTGTATCCCGCTTCGGCAAAATGAAACGTACACGGCTGTTTGATCGATCTCGTCTGTAGACGGAAAAATTTGAGGCAATTTATATGCGATGATTATTGTTGTTACTGTTACCTCATTCGGCAGCGATATAATTTTTGCCCGCAGCATCAGATCCCCGCGAGTTTCGCTAGGGGCGGGGGGCGAGATTTTGGAACGCGTGGAAACAAAATTGGAAGAAATTTCCTTCGGTCTAGGTGAACGTGAGATTTTGAACGAATCGGAGAAATGTTGATGTCTACTTTGGTTTTCGTTCTCCGCCAATTATCATCGTGCGAACAATGAGTCAGTCGGGTACGCGGAGAGCGGACAAAATGCGAAATCTCATTATTATTGAAAATCTAGGTATGTGCTCGAAATTTCTTTCCGACTATCTGTATTGTGCCCGCGGCAACCGCGTGTATTACGCGATCTGATAATTGGCTCAATTTTTTTCACGCCTACGGAACACGACGATTTGAGATTAGGAACTCCTTCATTGTTACATCGACCGACAATGAAGAAAGATTTCCTCATACTATGTTCATACCACTTTATCCTAAACTGCGAAGTTAGTAGTCACAGCCAAGTGCGTGCAGGCACTATATTATAGGGCACCAATATTATAAGCCGAAACACTTTTTTCCTCTAATATTGGATTATCGACAGAATTTCGCGCGATAATTCCTCCCCGTAAAATCACGCCTGCTCTTTACCATTCCGCCGCTATCCTCTTCTATACAGTTTTCCCTTTATTCCCTACAATTACAGTCTCAGCTGCGGATGAACTTGTACCGCATACAGGTTTACTTCGTCGTCTGCAGCGGCTCCGAATTTTCAATTTATATCATAGAATGAAAATATACGCGTGTGCGTCTTACGCAGAGTTACGCTAAACGATTAACTTCGTCTCGTGACAGTTTAATCGTACGAACTGCAGATTCTCGAGCGTATCGATCTTTATGCGCGAATCCATAATTTGATTGTTTCTGGGTATGTTTGTTTGCTTCCTTTTTGTTCTTTGCTCTTCTATCACACGTTTCCCCACTTTGATTCAGGGTTTTCAATAACTACGATCGATTCCGCCGTGTTCGCGATATGTATCGCTGCACAATAATTCATGGAAATTAATACATCCCCCGCGCTATAGGTATACGTTATGAGAATTACCAAAGAATTTTTGATCCCACTTTGAAATAACTTCAAGAAACTGACTCGAAGCGGGTAAGAATCCGATGTAATTTGCTGTCTTTTTGAGGAAAATGAAGACAGAGAGAGAGAGCGAGAGAGCAAAGGCAGTGGAATAAGTTGAATAATATTTTGCCAGAAATTTCTCAACTCTTTGAGGTCTGTGTGTACGTAATTTGAATTTTGTTTGAAATCTTCTCTGGTTTGGGCAATGAAAGAAAGTATGTTTGTAGTTTGCTTCAGATTTCTGTTCGTTTCGGTTTGTTTTTCGCGTACCTCTCGTCTTTATCAAGAAATTATGAGCTGCGTATGGTTTTGATTTTTTTCTCCGAGACTCTGGACGCCGTTTTAAGCGGCGTGAATTTTTTGTTCAAAGCTTCTGCGTCGGGTAGTTCATGCAGCATCGCTGTAGAGTATCCGAACCGGTGCTTAAAGTACGTACTACAGAATCCCGCTTGGGATGAGAAGAGAATAGGAAAAAAAAAGAGAAGAAAATAGGTGATATCCCTTTTGCCCAAGCGGTTAGTAAAAGATCCTGGCGCTTGTCCAATCCACTTTGAATTTATCCTCGGTTGTAAACCGTATCGTTTTTCTGAATTACCGAGATTCTACTGCTGCAGGCTAGCCAAAGAGCTTTCCAGACACTCTTGAGTGACACTTTCGAAATATAAACTACAATCTACAATCTAAAGTGCTGAGCTAATTCCAGCCGATATGTTTTATCGCTTCGAGATACGAAAAGTATACGTATGTATAAAGCAAAACGAAAAAAAGATCATTCCCGTTGAAATGGAAAATTATCATCGCGTAACGTGAAATCGGGGAATAAATCATTACCGGCTGAAGAAAACTCGTCGTCTTGCGAAAATTTCATTCGAAGCGAATGTGAAGATAGGTGACGCAGAATATAATTTACACTCGATAAAATCTCATGCCGTTGAATTTTGGTTAGAGCTATTTCATAATAAGGACGCAACGAAATTGCTTTAGAAATGCAGAGAATCTCGATTCGGTGATGGAATAAATTGATTTGAAATGTCGGGAATCCATTTGAAACAATTCGCTGCCGAGCAACAGCTTTATGCTGCTTGGAAAATAATTGTTAACAATTAATTAATCGATCCACCGCTCCATTCTCTCCCAATCAGACCGTCAGCGTGAAGCACGTGCTACAGCAAATCCTAATTTCTCATCCCTCGAAAGGACTCCCTTAATTAAGTGTTCTACGTACTAATAAATTATTGTACGTACTTAGGCATGCAAACAGAAGCCGTGATTAATCTCACGTCTCAATTCTTTTCTGAGTAACAATGATTACGATTGGAGATGAAGTAAACGAGGGAAAATCGTGTGAAAATTGGTGTTGGAAATTTGAAATTATGAAATTTTGAAGCATTTTTAAGCTTCGCGAAGTATGGAAATTTTGGTCAGTCCTGGTTTTCGAAGCTCCGAGCTAAAATCGTTGAATTTGATCTATACCTATATAATGTATATGTTACGGGTGTCCGTTATATACCAGATTTGGTATTTTTTCAACAGCTTATGCCCTGCAAGACAAATTCCAACTGATTGAAGTGATTTTTTATTTCATTGAACCTTGCCTGTGATGCTATATACTTGACGTATTTGAATAACATGGGACTCTTACATTTTTCCATTTTATTTTCGTTGCCCTTAACTTTATCAGTTATTCTACAGAATTTTCATTCCATTTTTCTCCGAAGACGATCCCCCTGCGTAGAAAAATTTTCCAAAGTAACCAAAGAATGATCCACAAGAAGGAATGACGTTAGAAATTCAGACAGTTTAGTTGAATCGTTAAATTATAAGTAAATCATTTTTCACAAAAATTTGGTATATGAACTCAATTCTGAATATTTATCATAATTAGTGCGAGTGAAACTATGATTGAAAAAAATGTTTTTCAACCTTTCGTAGCGACTCGAAAAATTCGTTGTTCACTCGAATTGAAATTTTGTCTTATGGGGCCGAGATGATTTTTGAAGGAAAATCACCAAAGATTCGGAGAATAACTGACAAAGTTCAAGAGAGAAAAAAAACAAAACGAAGCGTAAGAAACGTAGAAGTAACATTTTATTCGAATGGGAAAAGTATTTCATTGTAGGCGAGGTTTAATGAGATAAAAAATGACTTTGACTAGTCGGAATCCCTTTTTTTAGGTTAGAAAAAAAGCAATTCGGTAAGTAACGGACACCCTAGTGAATAGGAATAGTTGGATGTAGATATAATCAACCAGATAGGGAGGATTGTGTTCTAGAAACTCAGGTATATAAAATAAATATGAATTGAAAGAGGGCGAATTGGGAAGTGGGGTTTCTTTCAACAACGAAATAAAGGCATTCTAGTTCGATTCGCGAGAACGTGATACGAGATTCAATGGGTGCAGGGGAAGCTTGTGTATCGCTGTGGGATATTGCCCAGTATTTCTTCAACTTTTATATTTCTCTTCTCTTCGTACCAGGCACACCCCTATTTTCCACCCCTGCAACCACTTACGCGAGTTCCAAAGCCGGGGATAAGAACGAATGCTGTACCCCCGTTGCAACTCAACTGCACACCCTGAGTGCGTCGAAAATATCTATGTGAAGCCAGTAGAAGAAAAAATGTTCAAATCTTCGAGCAGTTGAAGTTTATAAGTAGCGAAGAGAAATAAGAAAAAAAAAAAAAAAAAAAAAACAGTGTGGATGAAGTGAAATCGAGAAAAGTGCAGACCTGCGAATAGATAAATAGAAATCACTCTGGATCGTCTTGAGCTTTTGTTCGAAAGATTGGTATCTCGAGTGTCGTAGGTACAGGTATACTCATACTCTCTATACGAAGGCATCGATTATTTTCTTGCCACTTCAACCCGGAACGTTCTCCCATTTTCGAGGGTAGAAAAGAGAGAGGAAAAAGAGGGCAGTAGAAAAAACGTAGGGAGGAGAAAACAAAAGGAGGAGGATGAGGAGAAAAGTATAAAAAAAAATAGATAGGGTCTCGGGAATTTTTCTCTTCCCTTGATCGAGCACCCCTAGTTTCCTCGATCTTAGTTCACGCCCGATACACGAACCACTAGGTCAGCTTGCCATAGAACATGTATATTTATATACTCATTTATCTGTCCGACACACAGAGTAGTTTGTTAGAACTTTTAGATGGGAAGAAGTATCGATGGAAGATGATACAAACTTCTGATCAATTTTTGTGCGTTGATTTGTGTCTCTGATTAACTGATCGAATTATCAATTGCGTTCGGTAGTCGAGCTGATTGCAAAACTTCAATCCGTCAAATACATGAAAAACAACTTTGTTTTTTATTCAAATTATCATCTAGCAGAGGAATTCTGGAGAACAGCTATACTCAAATCTTGGAGATTTAAACTGGTTGGCACTCGGTTTTGTGATTTGAAAATTTTCTCCAAATTATTCGAAGTTCATTAGTTACATTCTCGTATTCGGTAATAGGTGCTTGTCTACCTTCTTCATGTTCGATAAGGATTTGATGTGTATGCCTATCAGCCATAAATGGATTACGCTCGTCAACTTTTGCAATATCCGTTAATTCCGGATTATGTGAATTAGGTTGGTTCGTGAAAATGCCGAAGCTATTACAGATCCGTTTTTCCACATTTCGTTACCTTTCTTAATTCTCATCGATCCATGATTCCATTTCATCATCGTGGTCCAAGATCATGCATTTGTAATAAGAATAAAAAATATCGAAAATCAATCAAACAAATTTTGGATTTTCTTCTTTTTTGTGTTGTTTCAGGCATGGCAGCCGTCTTGACGATAGCCCGATGTCACGTGAAGGTAAGAATTGCTTGTAATTAATAACCTTTTAATTCACGATCGGATGAATATCTCCCGGCCGAACGTTGGTATTCCCTGCACGGAATAAAGGAATTTCTCAAATAGGATTTTACCGGGTTCGTTATTAAAAATTAAAAACTCCGGCCTTATGAAAATTCTCTTCTATCGTTCAACCGGAAATTAAACCGTCGAACAATTCGATACGGAAGTGCACATCGAATGGGGCTCAACTAAAATATCGAGGAGAAGTTATAATACTTGTACAGGATCCGGTTTACTTTGGTTCGCGAGTAAGCTTTCCGTTTTGTCAGAAACGTTTTGTTTGAAATAGACAAGATTATTCATCCATTCTATTTCTATGCTTTCCGGGAGGGATTTTTTACCCCATACGTGGTTATGGAGCAAAACCTGTGGAAAATGATTTTTTAACCAAAATTCATTCGACTCTATACCTTCGGACACAAGAAAAACTATGTGACAGGAGGAACAAGGCGAATACAGAAGCTTCGCCTTCGGGCGAAATTCTTCTCGTGAGATTGTGATCCGGAAGTTTTCTACTCTACCAACGTGACCCGCACAACAGTTTTTCTCAGATCACAAGACGAACTTTATACTTTCCCTCGTAGCCATAAATCCCGGAGAAGATCACTGATAATAAATTCAAGCACACTGCAGGAGACGATTGGACTACTACATAGCGGGACGCGACCCACCTACAAATAATGGGCTTGATCCCTTTCTACCGAATCCGTACAAAAACAATAGAAGAAACAGAAAAATACGAAAATAGTTGATAACAATAATTACAGATGATCAGCGTTATGATTATCTAACTCGAACAAATATGTATTTGCATATACAACGGATAATTGTTTGGTGTTGAAATAATGCTAATTTTTCAAGTTCGTTGTCAAGTTATATAAGTTTTTTGTTTTTTTTTCTTCTCCACAAGAATTGTGATTTCCAATTGTGTTTTATAGTTGAATACCTACCTAATTTTCATTCACACACCGACTACGACTGGATTTCGGTTTCGTTACGCAATACGGTTACAGTCGAGTTTCAATTGCAAATGAAGAGAACCTTTCATATTACAAGACGCGATATGAGGATTTTTGAAACATCGTTGTTATTCCTACATGATATAACATCGAACAATATCGGCGCCGGCAGTCCAGAAAGGTGGGGCGGGGGATGACGTAACGACTATACAGAAGAGGATCGAGAAATATCCGCGATCGAACAATGGGCGAACATGGGAACGAGCCTGGAGTCTTGTGAAGAGAGAGAGAGAGGGGAAGAAGATAAAAAAGGAAAAGTAAGAAAAAAGTACAAGAGGATGGATATAAGGATGCCGGAACATGTCAACTGGAGATTGTCTCTCGCCCTGATAGTCTTAACACGGACGGATCGTTGTCTCGCCTCGCTGAATCTTTACGAGACTATATCATTGTATGTACCTAAGACTCACGACTTACGACTTACGAACTTGAATTGTTCCGCAGTGTTGTCCAGTTGCATAAACACGCACTACTCCAAACTACACTGCGACCTATACATATCCATAAGATATATATATCTATCCTATATACTCTTTGCACCGATGCTCTGCACTTCCGGATTAACGGTGAAAATTCGACCGGTGAAATTTCGCGATCGCCGCCGAAATTTGGTTGGCGTTCATCCGTAAATTTGTTCAAGTTTTTCGGGCTGACGAGGATGTTCGCGTGGTCAGTAAACGGACACCGATGAGGGAACCCGGATTTTTTGTAATTCCGCATTGAAACGAATCAGGAATATCATTGCAATCCGACGGAAATTTTGACCACGCCGAATGACAAATCTTGAGAAATGTTTGGGGCTTCATAATTCTACCTATATTTTCGTGAAATGGGTTTATTTCGAATAAGACTCGAATTTGAATCATGCAATTCGATATATCGACGTAAAATTGATGCAATATGTCTGAGTCTAGATGAACAGCGACCGGTAAAATTCTATCAGACTAAAGGAATACCAATACTCGGTAATATATCTATACTACATCCATACTAGAATGTAATTTATGGAAACGATTTTGCACAGGATCGTCATCGCTGCAATAGCATATAATAATTATATTTAAGGGTAGATTCACGTTCAGCTGGCTCGAATGAGCCAATAAAACGAAACAAATTACACAGATTGAAGGCATCAAAACTGCTCGTTAGGTGTAAGAGGTCACAAAAGTGAAATGCTACTGTTAGCTTTGAAGCGGATTTACGGGACATGCAATAGTGCCGCGCAATTATAGCATGTTGAATAAGCGTTTAGTGCCTATCCGCCTATAGCAGATATCATCTTCCTCTGAGGTCGCAGATGCAGCTCACGTTGTTTTATAACATTTTAAACCATACTAAATTTATGCAGTCATATGTATGAGCACATCGATTAAAATAAGTGTACTAATTTCATGCAGTGTACCGATAAAGGAAATCGATGAAATTCGATTGAACCAGCTAAACGATGCTCGGCAGTTTGGAGTGGCGTCATCGCTCGGTTCTGAAGCCAATATTGCAGAAATTATACTTAAACAAAAATGAAAGAAGAGGAAAGAAACTGTACGTCATTCATTATTACATAATGCAATGGGTACATAATTATCAGAGAGTTGAATCTATCGATTGAAGAGTCAGCCAATTTGCCTTGGCATCCTTTTCCTCGGTGCAGCGTATGTTCTGAAATGTCACTGAGGTTTCATATTTTATGACGATACTCACTTACAGTTAGCCGTCTGTACAGTAACCCCACGTAGGTAGGTACTGAATGCTTCTATACTTTGTCGGTTTCTTGTTATAAATTTTCGAATCCAACCTTTCTTTACGGTTGAAAACAGACGACGATCCCCGTCCTTCAGACGTTTTGTGAAATACATCATGAATTTCATTGAGCTATGCGAAGTCAAAGCGAATCAGATTTTTATCACAGATCGGGCAATTGAAGACAGGCAGAAATTTGCAATCTATTTGTCAAATTTGACGACACTCCGCTCTGATCATTGCAAAATTGAACGAAAAATTATTCTCAGTTTCATCTCGAATTTTCGTTCTTGTAGTTTGATGCTCATCGGAGTAGTGGCAACCGAAGTTTTGTTTAAATTCAAGGGCTGCACCCGCAGGGACCGGAAATTAATTGCGTGACACGCATTGAGTACGGTTTAATAGCTATGGAACGGTTTGAGCTGGAGCCCGAAGATCAAAGTGGCTTCCAGCCTTTCCTTTTCCGGGCCTTGAGCTGTTCTGCTCCTGGTCGTTCAAAGAAACTAGGGCATACCCGCGCGGCGCTTCTGCCTTAGTTCGTGTGAACGTCTTCGTATTCACTGAGGCTCAAAGACTAACTGACTCACTGACTGTCCAATTTCATGTCTCCTTAACCGAGATCCTTGCGACACGGTGTGTGCAGTCAGGCGGCAATTATATCGACATTCCGTTCTAGACCCAGGTATTTATGTCTCCATGTGTAATGCGATCAGAGATACACGTAGGATCCTCAGACGACTTCGCTTCCATTATCCGGTGAGACGGAAAATACGAATGATTGTAAGAATCTTTTCAATCATCGCGATCATTTGTTCCAATGTAAGAGGAGGACGACTCGGAAGTCCGTGAGGTCCGGGAATTTTCATTCAATGTTATCCCTTCTTTTTGGTTTCCTCCATTCTGTGAGGAATCATCGAATTTCCGAGGCGAAACGGGGTGCGCGTTCAGATAATTACACGGCTCGGTCTCGTTGGCTGTATTATCAGTTTCATGAATTATCGGCCACCTATAATCGATCGGCGACACCCAAAAACATTCTAGCAGCCTCGATGAAACTATGAAAGGCCAAATATAAACTACAAGAGCTAAAGATATGCCGATGAACTACGACACGCGTGGGGAAAGTACCTTATCTTCATAGCGAGATTCTCTGGCAGTAAATTCACACCGCCGGATCCAGTGTAGCTGGCTCTCATTGTCGGTTGACGTACATTATATTATACATGCCTGTTACCCCGTGGCTCGTTGAGATGCACGACGCCCTGTGACAATATTCGACTATCTTATATTCTCAGGGGGTTCCGCCCATCCTCAGCCCCAGTCTTGAGCCTGGAGGTTGTGACAGTGTGTGTATGTTTGGACTACATACATGGCTGCTTGCAGCTACAGGGTATGGCATTACGCGATGAAGTATCATTGTGCTCTTCAGAGTTCACAGAGAGGCTCCAGTCTCCGTGAAGCAGCCGCGCTATAGCTGGCTTCACAATGTTCCCCACGATTAGGCTGACTGCGGTATGATGATTGTGAATGCGAAATAGTCGGACGCGTGTGTATGTGGGCGCTATGCCGTTCTCCATCGAAAGAGGTATAATTCTATGGAGAATTCATTAATTTTTACTCTGCACGAGTTCGTTTTCACGTAAGACGTTTATTTCCTCGAGGCTGCAGTAGGGAAATGGTTTGATAAATTTTGTTACCCGAGTTTCTTTCCTGCAGAGAAAATGATTTCGAGACTTTTGTATCCTCAATTGAAGTTAGTTAATATCATGTATGTATGTATGTATGTATGTGTGAACTAGACACGACGGTCACGCGGATGCGATCGAATGCATATAGAATAAGTAGAAGAAAGGGAGTTGGGAAATTGGCGAATAATTTTGTGTGAATATTCCGTTCGCAGGTTACCGATGACGCACAGCGTGCCAGACTACCGGAATTCCTCACGGAATTGGATTTGGCCAGTCTCGAAGCTTCCCAGGAGGATATTGAATCGTTGAAAAAAGTTGTGAAACGTTTGGCGCCGGCGAAGAATGGCGAGTACTTAATGTATCAAGGTTTGATGCCACAATCAATCATCACGAATCTATAATCAAAGCGAACAAGTAATATTTCAATGTAAAACTTAATTCATATCGTCTCTCAGTTTTTTTTGGCAACGAGGAATTGCTCAAGGAATGGCTGAAGGGCGCGGGTTTGTCATTTCTCACACACTTATCCGTCTCATATTTTGTCTTCGGCACGTGCATGTCGTGATTAGAAGACGAGTTTTTGATTCGGACGTAGAAATTGGGGCTCAATGTTTCTAATCCGAAATCACAGTTCCCGTTGAGTTCGATAGTTTCAGCACAGTTGAATGTATCCGCGTGATCGATATTCCTAATGCCTGCTGTATAGTTTTTTTTTTTTTTCCAACAACAAATGGGGTTCAACGAAGGGCCGTGGTTTATTGTCTTCTAATCTTTGTTGCGGCACGTTAGCATGCTAAATGCGTAGGGTAAATTTGTGCTCAATCACTAATGAGATCTTTGTTCACTGTAATTAATCCCGCACGTGTTTCAAATAACTTCGTTTCCCTCCTCTACCCTTGCCGCTGTTTATATTCGAAATAGAATTTCAGCGGTAGGAAATTAGATACACTTAGTGAGTTAGTATACACTCGGTCGTTGACCCTTGTAGCCTGATGGAAAATCCATTTGCATGACGATCCAAAGATTTGTGAGCATCTTGACCTCCGTTTCAAAATAGTTGAAATTATTCTTCATTCGCTGATAGTGGAATTCTTCTCCTCAGGAGTCTTGGGACAACCGGGGGTCGATTTTCCAGTCCTCACAACAATTCCAGCAACGAAATTCAGCTGCCGAGGATTGAAGGGTGGCTACTATGCCGACTTGGAAACAAATTGTCAAGTGAGTTTATAATAATGTGGAAAGAATTTGAAGAGGAAATTACTCGAGCAGATGATGTAATATGGAAGATCGCTGGATTTACCCCACAACCGTTCTTTCATTATCATTTTCCTTTGCAGGTTTTTCACATCTGCGACAACGGAAGAAAGATATCATTCCTCTGTCCAAATGGAACAATCTTTCAACAATCGCAATTGATTTGCGACTGGTGGTTCAAAGTGGACTGTGGCAAGTCCGCGGAATTGTACGAACAAAGTGCAGAGCAGCTTGCCGAGGATGAGAGAAAACGAGCAGAAGTTAAAAAGATGAATTCGGAGTTCCATAGGTCGAGTAGGAAAAATAATGGCCAAGTTTATTATCAGACGCAGAATCAAAACGTTGATTACGACGGGCGACAAAACGGACGGACGAATCCGTTCGGTCAGAATCCAGAGCAAAACAATCTCCAGGAGGGTCAAAAAAATAACGAGGGAATAACTGGTCAACAACAAAATGGACGGAACGGAAATCAATTCGGTCAAGGGCAGGCGATAAATGCTCCGCAAACGAACAGAGGGAATCAATACAACGAGAATTATCATTTTAACGAACAATCGGAGGGACAGAGCGGAAATGACCAGCAATCTAACAGACAGAATTTGAATAATTATAATTTCAGGACTTCGGGGCAGACAAAGAACGCCCAAAATTCTCAGGACCACTTCGGTTCGACGTCAAACTCTAATGCGCATTATGACGAGAAATCGAATCACAGGAGCCCAAAGGCTTTCAGTGAGCCTCGAAATAATTTGAATGAATTAACGAGCACAGCCAATCCATTTAGAGAATATCAACAGCCGGCCGAAAGCGCGGCTTTTGCGACGAGCCGGAATAATCGGTACAATAAATCCTACCAATACAATCAATTCGGGAATTATTATTCTCCGAACCAAATAAGCAGCACCGAAAAATACCAGAATGAGGTTCAGGGGTCTTTCGTGTCCGGGAATAATGGGATCAAGCAGAACCAAGCAGCGAAACAAGAGCAAGCTTCCAACGCACATCTTCCATTCCCCACTTTCGCTCCGATCTATAAACCTCGTACAACCGGCACAACTCAAACCCCTAATTATCCGGGAATCACGACTCAGAAGTCATATGTGAATACCGATGTTTACAGACATAATACGGCGACGCAAACACCCTACTCAAACTCCGAAACTGTAACTGCTAATCCTTACCAACAAACTAATACTCAAAGATACGAAGACACTCCTCCTCCTAGTACCACTGCCGCTGCCGCTGCCGCTGCCGCTGCCAGAGGTAATTACCAGCAAAACTCTGAAACATCAGGCCATACGTACACTGTAAGTTATACTCGAGGAGATACTCGTCAACCATCGACGCAGAAACCCTACGTAAACACAGATACCTATAGGCAAAGCGGTTTTACAACCGTCACCGATGCTCCTCCTACAACTACTTGGAGTAGTTACGACCAAACCGCTACAACACCGGCCTCCCAAAGCGCCGAGTCGTTTACCTCTACGACTGAACGTTACGTTGATAATTCTAATGGAAATACGGTAACGGCATCGAACTGGAACACTGTGACCGAAGTTACTCCCGGTACGTTCGACATCCAAGGAATGAGAACCGAGGAGAAAGCTCGAACGTCTTTCAAAAATGCAGAAATAACGACCAAAAAACCCTACGCCAATAGCTACCAGGAAGTTGCTGTCACTGGCAGAAGCCTCAGCCCCTATGACACCAGTTTTACCTACAAATACGGAAAGATCGGCTCCACTCTTGGCCCATACGTACCATTTACAAAAAACTATGCCTACACCACGACTACGACGACAACGACGAGTAAGCCGCCGGTTTATACGGCTACCGTTCCGACTATCTCTGATCACCAGAAACGAGGAGGCGGTGTTTCGACCGCAGAGACACCAGCGTATTATCAAACTGCATCAACCCCGGTTAAGGATTTACTTGAACCGGAAAGAGAGCACGTTATCGGTATGCTCCACTCGTTGCAAGAGCTCGAGGCGACCGCTCCGACTACGACTGGGTCGAGGAATGGAAGCAGAATTGGATTGAACATTCCGCCATCGTCCGGGCCATCGACTCTGCATAGTTTAGCCTTGTACTTTGCAACTGCGAGCGATAACTTTGATTCAAATGAAACCGCGACCGATACTGCCGTCAGGTTGGACAGTGACGGAGGTGAAAAAGGAGAAGAGGAAGAAGAGGATGAGATCCTTGAGAAAACGACAACTGAGATTTCTGCTTCAGCTGAACTACCAACAAATCTTCTAACGCAGCACACTATCAACTCTTACGCTGATCTTTTTAACATCAATTCTGCTCTTCAGCCTGCTGACAATATCACGACTGATACTAGGATTGCCGAAGAGGATGGAGATTATTCTTCGAAAGATGATTCCGACAATGATCTCGACATTCAGCAAAGTCAGGGTCCGGTCACTGGCGATAACCAACGCAACAATACCAAGCTTCGTGAGCTTGCCCAAGTTTTCACTCATGCTCTTTCCGCCTATCTTCAAGATCCCGACACCTTCAGAAAAGTCCTTACCGAGATCAGACCTACCGAACCACCTGTGACGTCGGCAACCGAAAGCACCGAGAGCACTACCGTTTATCCAACAACTCAGGAGGATTATCCTTCGGCAACGAAGGAAAAAGACGAAGTCCTCGACTTCTCTGATGTGACCAAAGCATCCAGGCGGAAGAAGTTGACCACACCTTATCCCACGACTACTCAGACATTCACTTCACAACCGGAAACCACTTATCAGCCCTACTACACGACTTCAGCGCCAAATTTCATCGATGAATCACTCAACGAGGCTCAATCTAGCGATTTCAGATCATCGGATGAGGCGAATAGGAACAATCTTGCGCACGAGGTCAATCACGCTTTCAGTAACCCGAATTCTAATGAACTACAAAACTTGAATCTTGACGTTACTGGACCAACTGGACCCAGCGGACCGAGTGGCCAGCAAAATCAATATGATAGCTATGTTCCCGTCGGTGCAGTTTCTTCGGGAAACCGTTTCGGCGGTTTCCAAAACAACACCGCCCACATTTCGTCGCCGTACGGAAAGGGTGTGAAACCTGCCGACGCTAAGCCGATCGGTAACGAATACGTGCCTGAATCCACTCCGGCGTCGTATGGACAATCCAAAGACCAAGCTGCCGGAGATCTCGGAGTAGCTTACAATTACGATCCTCTGAATGAATTCGGCGAGTGGAAAAATTCGAATGATTTGGTCACGCCGAGAGCATCGCGGGACGAAGATCTCCGCACGTATAATTCCGATCCTCCGTCAACGGCGACTACATCGTCCTATCAAGAAAATGAAGTGATCTCGACAACTCAAGCACCTTTCAGAATCAATTATTACGAAAGCTCTACCAAGGTCGCGAGCTACAGTGACGAACCTCTGGTCACAGCTGGAAGCGTTTATTCGACTTACAGGAATAGCCAAAACGATCTTTGGACGAACGACAAATCAACCCAACCCACGTTCGGGGTCGAAACAACGACTGATTACACCGCAAGTACTCGGAATGGCGATAATTCTGGTGGAATCAATGAGCAGCCATCGACCAATCACTGGACAGCGTCTCCAACCGTAACAAGGTTATGGGAGACTACTGTGTTTTTAGATCCTAAACATATAAACCGAGGTCTGACCGCTTCTGGAGCAGACGCATATTTAACTGGAGTCGATACCCACGGAACAACCCCTGTTTCAACCGCGCAGGAAATTCTCGTTAGAGATGCCTCCGGTGCTGAGAAAACGACTCAATATGGAAGCACAAGTACACCAGAATGGAATTGGTCACCGAACGAAAACGATTCTCCAACAGCTTTCACTCTATTGCCAAATGTTTATTCAACTGAAAATACTGCTACCCCTGCGCCAACGTACACGACACACTCGAGCATCATAACTACAATCACGTCATCGGTGAGTAGTTCGCCGGTTAAATCTCCCCGGAGAGAAAAATCGTTACCTTTGAGGATTAATGTTAGTGCTTTCAATGTGACCGAGAACGAAATTGTCAAGGCTAAGGAAATGTTCGGTAATCTCAACGCAACCAGCACCAATACCCTGATGGAAGTTATGAAACAGGCTGACAACAATTCCACTGTACGTCAGTTGGTTCTCTTGTTGATAAGCCACTGCAAGGGACCCATGAACAAGACTATGGAAGAGGAAAAGGAACAGCTTCTAGATGCACTATTGAGAATGCCCGTCAACGAGTTCAGCTCCGAAGAATCCCGAGATATTATCGCCGGGATAAGCAAGCTTCAATTGCCAATCGGCAAATCGGTAACAGCTGAAAACAAGGCAGAGGCGAAAGTTCCTACGACGACGCCTCTTTCCGTCGTAACTTATCGCAGTAGTAGGAGAGGAAGAAAGTATCGACCGTCGACACGGACATCGACATCATTGTCGTCATCATCATCGGTGAGATCGGGCGATGGCCATGTTTCTGAAACGGCAAATTCACTATCGATCGAAGCTGGTTCACCTTCGGACAATCGCGCCCTTGAATTATTGAGATCGCTTTACACGATAGCTGCAAAATGGGGTTGATGACATTTTCTCCAATCGCCGCTCTACGTACCATCATCGCATGTGCTGACATCGGTCATATGAAATTAAATGGAAAATTGATGCTTGAATCGAAATCCCGAACGTTGACTTATGGATGAATATCGAATATTTTCAAACAATTCCGCTACAATGGTATAAACCGTTACATTCGAGTGACGAATAATGAAGAAAGGAGCGAAATTTTTCCAACTGTTCTATACGTCTCAATTATCGTTTCTTTGGTTTTCTTTTCTTTTTTTTTCTCTCTCTCTCTCTCTTTTTTGAAAGGTACTAAAGTCCCGAACGTATATCGCGACGTTCTAAGAGGTGAAAGTAATTCTGAAATCAAAAACGCACATACAAAATTTAGGGCGACGTAGTATGATACAAGCGACATAATTATCTACCATTGATTTTCTTTCGTTCTTCTATTCTATATACCGTGACGAAGTTCAGGCTTCAGGGTGATCGACGCATCTCCGGACAAAATTCGAACGGATGTAAATTAATAATCCTATTTTTTGCCTCGAGAATTACGCGGAATAAATATTGAACTAAGAAATATACCTACGACCAACTGTCCGGAAGCCGATTTTTTCCGATCGGTAGCCAGCAATACGGTCCGTTTGTTGTGCGAGATAAATAATCATAAAAACTAAAAAGAGTTGACAAGAAAAATGATATAATTATCTAACACTTCTTATGAGAGTAGATCTACAATCGCGATCGGGCCATAGTTATATAGGTACGTTTTAATTTACACACTATATAGAATTTATTACATCCGTACATACTATATACCGATATACTTACTTAAATTACGCGTATTATTATATTTATAGTATGGAAGAAGAATTTCGTCCTAATATTTATAATTATCATGAATGTATAGGTTGTTTAATTATTGATTAATAATTATCTATAAATAATAATAATAATAATAATAATAATAATAATAATAAGCATAATGGAAATAATGATCATATCGACATGATGATATTCAAACGATGAAAAACGATTTGAAAAATACGGTCTTACACGATATTTTCGCAACA
This sequence comes from Phymatocera aterrima, assembly GCA_963170745.1. Taxonomy (NCBI): domain Eukaryota; kingdom Metazoa; phylum Arthropoda; class Insecta; order Hymenoptera; family Tenthredinidae; genus Phymatocera; species Phymatocera aterrima. Next base: position 5,943,682 of record OY720660.1, read on the forward strand.
AAAATAAGGGAGAAATATAAATTTTCAACAACAAAATTTCCTCGCTGTTTAACATCCTAATAAATTACAATCTGATGAAATTGAGAAAACAGTAACTACTGATCGACTAATTCTTGAAAATTCAATATATATATATTCAGAACTTATATACTCTTTATTTTTGCTATTGACAAATTCGAATGATTTTTCTCAAGCTCTTGTCGTCTCGTGCTGAAATTGGGCGGAACAAAGATATTGTGGAATCATGCGATAATATGTAACATATACATATATATATATATATATATATATATATATATATATATATGTTTGTGTATTATACATGTATGAAGAGAACGTGAGAACGAGGGAAGACAAACGTTGACGTGAAAAACTTTCGAAATTTTAATTAGAGTTTCGTGTGTTTGCTTCGCGCATTCTCTAATTAACCACCAGCACAATAATTTACACAAAACGGATTCATTCCAGTCCGCTGTATCGCAGAATTATAATAGTTTATGTATTATATCCTTGGAATATGCGGTGTCACAATATATACATAATATCCGGAAACAAAAACGGATACGGTATAACCATAAAAAAATATTTATTTCAATTTTCTGCTACGTGAAACGCGGTCACATCAATTATTATACGTGCGAAATTCATAGAGAATTTAGTATACTCAATATATAAGTATATTTTATAATATCGGTGTCGGTATACTTTTACAATTTGGATATTTTGAAATCGATTTCGAATAATTAGCACCAACAATATATATATATATATGTATATATATATATTTTGTTTTCGGTTTTTTTTTTTTAACATTTTTCATTGCGCGTATGAATCATAAATACAAATATATCTGTATATACCATAATACATGCATGCATAGGTATAATTAACGAGAAAACAGAAAAAATACCATATACTATATACATTATAGGTATATACAGAGAGTTTTCGGTGAAACTAGTCCACCTAGAGGTATGCAACTGGTGGACATACGGGGGCTCAGACAATGTTCAGTTGTGGACACTGGAATGTTATTTTTTCCATGATCGATTGAACATGTTGTGGCTCGGGGCTTGCACTCAGCTGTCATTGATGGTACGAGATTATAATTGAAATTCCCAGCTAGAATTGTGGTATGAGCTTATGAATAACGTTCATAGCCGAGATGAACACTATTGGCTTGATTATCATGACTTTGATCGATATCAATTATGGAATGCTGATTATTGATAAATTTTCTCCGATGCTTATACTGCAGACGTTTACGTTTTTCGTTGAAAACCGCGAGTTGAAGAAGAGTATCCAACTTCTACATACTGTTGTTTGAAAAGCATGTGAATAACATATACGAGTGCAATTCGGAGTATGACTCTCATTACACTGTTGGGAAAATCGATAATCGAAAAAATAACATTCAAGCGGGCATAACTGAACATCGTCCTGAGCCTTGTAGGGTCCAGTTGCATACCTCCAGAGGTGGGTTAGTTTCACCGAAAACTTTCTGTATATGTATATATATTTTTGATTTTATGTAAAATATGTTTGTACAGAATGTGAATAAATAAATATATATATGAGGGTTTTGTTAATATATTTCTCTATGCAGTACCATTATTTTCCCTCCATATTTCGTTTTTATACAAAGTAGAAGTTCGCCTGAATCTGCGTATGATGAATATTGTACGCTGAGAACGATGAATTATAATTATCGTTAAAAAAAGAAAGAACGTTTACGCGACGGTCTATAATTCTCTCTGCACAGTATTCACACTCTGTACACTTTGCTCCGGAAGGTCGAATTATTTTGTAATGAGGAAACTGAATTTCATTTTCATTAAATCGGACGAATTCGTTTCGGTCAGTCACGTCAGAGAGCTGAGAGAAAAAATGAATTTAGAAAACACACCGGTGCACAGCGGGATCCCCGCAGTTTGAAACGCGACAACTCTTGAGTAAAAAATTCTAGAGCACCATGTGAAACAGATTCTGCAACGGTGAAATCTTCAACGTCGAGCTATCTTCTGCGCCAGGTTGTAGGAAATCTCTCCGACACGATAAAAAACCGTGTGTTTGGCAAACTTTGATCTGTAGCTCGACTTTAACTCGTAACAGTTCCGTTGATAATATCAATAAGAATTTGATATAATTTTCACAGAATCTTCTAAATATGACGACTGCAGCGTCGTTGTAAAAATCGGAATAGGTTGAAAATTATTGTAGTTGTAGTAGTAAATCATCGGCGGATCGGTGATGTCGGACACTGGTAACGTCGGCCACATGCGGTTTGGTTCAGAATGAAGAAGAAAAAAAAAATCTCAATTCAGCTCTGTTGCGAGGAAATCGATTGCGAATACGGTTACGTTGGAAAATTGATTTCTTTATTGCTAACTTTGATATGAGATCCGCCGTAGTTTTCCTGCTCGAGTGGGACGCATCTCAGAGTACTTTTCAGCTATATCTACATTCCCATGTAGATATAGTGGCTGTGGTATGTAATTGTGGCTGATATTTAATATTTCGTTTATCAACGTTTTTGGTATTTTTCAAATTCTGCCGAGGTGAGGGTGCTCAGAGATTCAACGTTTATATTTTAGAATAATTCGTTTGAAATTCAATGCGCCGACAAATTGAATATAAATTCATGGCAACGCCTGGCGTCGGGCAACCCAAATGGCACTAAAGTATTTAGATATAATTTCTAGGAGCAAGCCGTGAATTAACAAGCAGCAACAGCCTTCTTCCTCCCAACTTTTCTGTGCGCCTATACCAACCAACCAACTAACCAACCGACCGCAGCAATAGAATCACGCTTGGCCAGATCGTAAATTGAGGCAGCTTTCAACCCGTCGAGAAATTTACGACGAATCGAATTGTAGTTAGGGGAAGGTAGGTAAATAGGTATTTGTATACCAGCTATATTTCAACAACCTATACCCTCCTGATTCGGATAGGGCTTTTTTCGAGGGGCTAAAAGATCGAGAAAAAGTGGTAAAAAAAAGTTAATCAAAAATTGAGATCAAACAGAAAAAATCGTCTGAATGAAAGATCCTCACCGTTTTCTATCTTCGAAAGACGGGATCAGCGGAGAAAACAACTGATGAAAATTACAGATGTTGAGGTATCATGGACTCGCTATCTCAAATGTACAGAAACCGGTTCGGAAACGAGAATCGTACGTTTCGGCAAACGAACCGATTGATTTTGATGCAACTTTGAGAATCCGTTGAGTACGATGGCTGAAAGTGGCCAAGTATTTCACTTTTTCTAAATAACAGTTGGATTTGATGGTAAACGAATATTCCACATGTTAGCTAGGTTAGATTGCCAGCGGCGATTCCAATGGCCTCTGCTCTAAAGAGGAATAAAAGTAGAGAGTATACCTTACGTTTTGATAGTCGTTACAGTACACTTTATAAAGGCAACATAGCGTGAGACTAATTGTTAATTAACACGCTTGACCCGCCGCCCTAAATTAGTCGAAGTAGAATTTTGCTAGCTCAGACAGGTTGCAGTGAATAACTGAGATTCTATTCTGTGTTAGGGATGAGCCTGGAGCTCTCATGCAGTTAAACTGCAGCAGTTGCAATCAACTTTGACCTTTTACTGAATCGTATATACTCTTGTATACTTGGGAAAATCGGAGATGCATAATTGTAGACCAGGGCAAAGGCGGGATGAATTATCTCCTCGGCTGGAAGAGGCTTGGCGAAGATCCATCCTCGTTCCAGTGCCTCTTTTGAAATCTACGACAACGAATAAATTATTCAACACCCATCGCAGAGAATTGAACGAGCGTAAATTTTCGGGGAAAGAGGCGAATGGAAAGTCGAGGAATTGAAAGAGAGAAATTTCAATCAATTATCGATTTTGCAAATAATTTTCATGAATTTTCATGCATTTTTTCCAAGCAGAAGAATAAGACTCGATGACTTGTGGACGAGAATATAGTATATCCAGTGGGAATCCGTGTTACCCGCAATAGTTTAGGAATGCGTGATTTTGCAAGACTGGCTTATAATTGCCTTGGGGTCTTGTTAAGCGCTGTGCGGTTTTTTTCACTTGACGTTTGGTCACGGAGAACTGAAGATGCATCTCACCTCGAGGTTTCAAAGAGAAATCGATTTACGATTAGCTCTGCCCATTCTACATTCACGTCCATCTTTATTTACTATCAACTACTAATCCCCCGCGGTTGAGTGTTTCTATTCAAATAATTTGATAATCGGAATTGCTTGAACTCCAAAATTATGAAAAATGAAATTTTTTCGTTTCCTGGATTTGGGACAGGGAGAAAAATATTTTCCAAAATACTTCATTGCGTAGATAAATTATCAATTCTTCGGTTGCGAATGATGGATGAATGAACGATTTTCTAAAATCGGGAATATGGTCCATAATAGCAGCAGGAATTGGAACATAACGTTCATCACATCAAATCACGTGTAAACGTCACCGATTCTACTTATTTCTCTTTACAGAAGCTCTGATTACGACCGTAAACCATCAAATAAACCCGAGCGAATCGAGCAGCTTCAGTTTCGCAGTGTAACATGCGATTGTAAACGGCGATCGCACTATTTGGAAAAAAGTCATGTAAACCAGTGCTCGACCAAAAACGAAAAAGACAAGAAAAAAAAACAACAAAAAGACAGTTAAAAAGAAAGCAAAATAACGATTATTAACAATAATTCTGAAAAACTGCTTATCAAAGCTCATTCATTTTTTTGTTCGTTTGAGAGAAAACTTTATGACCTGAACATGCAATTTATAATCAGATTCATTGTTTAATTTCGTAGATATGGTCGGCGGATGTAGTGTAAGAAGGCGGGTTAGTTAAACGGAGGAAAGGAAGCCGTTTGCGAATTTATCGAATGAGATTTCATCGTTCTGGAGAAAGTTCACGATTCTTCAATAGCAACGAGCAACAAGGCTTCACAGTTCCTATTTGAATTCCGTACTCGGCATATGCCACGACTATAAGAACCGTAAAAACTTATCATATCTATCGCCTAGTCAACGGGACTCTTAACTCGAAAATCAGCGAACCTATACAAAGCTCGGTTTTTCCTGAAACTATTTTTGTAGATTATTCTTGTAAGGGAAATCATGTAATAATATACCTATCGCGTAGTTTGTTCCGATGTGGTTAACGTTCAACCTATATTATGTAATTATCAAGTAAATAAAATAACTATATTCCAAGGTGTGATGTCTCACGCTTCACGCGAATACCCAGCTACAGTAATGATCAGTTATTATACCCTTCGATAATGTTATACATTTATAATACGTTATTACCTATGTGCCTATGTTATACGTGCAGCCGCATGCGAGAAGTTTTTCAGCTCGGTAATGCATGTGGATCGAATTTGTCCATTTAAAAACGTGATAACATTATCTAGCGGTCAGATTACTATACTAATTCATTGTACTTTATAATGAGAAGTAAATATTTTCAAAAATTTATGTCTTATAAATTATTGAATACTAGCAAATTGTCGCCTCCCGATTCTCACACGGCTGTCTCTGGAAATGAATCGTGGGACAGAACCGGATTTCCGGAGAGGTGAGAGGTAAAACATGCGCCCCAGAGGAGCCCGATAATCATTAAATTGCCATTAGAGAATCCTACAGGGCGTTTAGGCGTAAATTATACAAGATTAATTCATCTTAGGTTAGTTTTTTCCTCGTTTTCATGCCTGTACGACGTCATTATATCACGTTGAAATCTTACATTCTATCAGGGCTTCGGAGAGCGCCAGCACCGGGGCCAGAAGATCTTCGGGGGCCCCGTAGTCGTGTTTTTTCTACTCAGAGTTAAAAACAAAAACACAAATTTGGAATAGCCTGATTCTGCTCAAAAGATTGGAAAATAGTTGTAGAATTTAATTTTCGTTTAACGAAATTAATTTTCCTGCTCGATGCCTCTAGCCTCTAGAGACGGTACTGCATTTCATCTTCAACTCACATGATCATTTGCTAAGATTACAGAAAAATCTGGCAATTACCTTTTCTCAGTTTCATTCTCGAAGGATATTTTATATATGTCCAACTGTAATCTGAAGTACTGCGTTCCACCGTTAGAATCATGCGCTTAGCCTTGCCTCGAGCGTTGCAGAAGCTAGCCGCAGGGGTATTGTGCTCAATTGGACAGACTTTTCAAGACTATGACAAAAGAATTTTTAGCTCAAAGAGAATTGTGAAGTTAGAATGTGACCGCAGGTGGAAATAAGCTGAGCCAAGTGGATATTGTAGCCGGCTATTGTTCGCGTAGAAAACACTATGCTAGCTCTGTAAACATCATCCCGGTAACAGGACAGCGAAGGAAAAAGCAGAATAATATGATATCGTGATTTGATCAATGATTATAGCTCAGACATGGAAAGTGTTGAAACCTCAGAGGCCATAGAATTTTTCACAGTTTGTGCGGTCGGCAAATCTTGTACCTATACCTGCACTCCAGACTCTAAACTCCGTATCTGAAATCCAGATTCACGGTTCGTATTTTTTCGTTTCATCCATCGACCCACTAACTTCCTTTCAATATTTACAAACTGTGAACTATGAACTAGACAGACGCTCTCACACAATCCAGATCTTCATCTCTGAATCATCTTTTCCCCGGAGCAATTCTATGAAACAAACGTTTCCGTGCCGAATATACTTTCACTCAGACACGGCGTACAAGAATAAAAAAATCAAAATAAAAAAAAAAAACCAAAACCAAGGATATATTCTACTGCGGATCGAAAAACGCCAATTGGACGAATGTATTCTATACTATATGCCGTCAATTATTGATTCTCTTCGGCATGTATTATTACCTAAGAAGTAAAAAGAAAATGTGAACCCAATCGAACTTGGCAATGAAGTGAGAAGATAAACTACAGTTGTTGCAGGGCCAACCGCAACCGGTTTGACATTAATGCCACCGGATTCACTGGCACTGGCACTGGGCTGGGAGACGGAGTTTTACAGAAATTCCTTTCAGTGCGAATGAATTTTATTCAAAATTTCACTCATCGTCGACGGTTACCTGGTGAATACCTGCTAGACGTAATATTTGACGATCCTAATGCGTGAGCATCGCTGCTCTGCGAGCTAGGCTGGGATCGGGGGTCAAGGGATCAACGTAAATTATTATCAATTATTCCATAGCTGAAAGGTACTCAACGGGGAAGATCCTGTTGAGCGATATGCACGTATTAATATTAATGTATCACGCGGATATGTATTTATGTATGTATGTACCTATGCATGGTACACCTGGTTGGTTATGTTTACTCGAGTAAAAATTGCAGAAGAGTGTTTGTTCTTCTCATTATCGCCCACTCTCGCCTCTTTTGCCTCGCTGCGATATCATCCGAAGAATTTTTCAATGGCAAAGTTGCAATACAATACTTTGTCCCATTATTCTACGATCGTGGAGTTATTGCGCATATCCTTGAGAAGGATATACAGGTGTATATGTACACGTTCGATAACTCGCAAACCTCACTTACAATCATAAAAATTACCACCAATTCGATTTCTTAAGCTCCAGATTCTTGCACGGTGGTAATTTTCTCATCAGCGAACCCCTCGTCAGCTGGTCCGGCACGCGACCACGTTGCCGTTGATTGAAGTACATACATGGCTTCATTACAGCGATAAAATAGCCAGGCTTGGCGAGGCGTGGACAAGTCAGCCTGCGGTAGCCGGTGCTCAAGAATTCTTGATATCTGAATTTGAGGTTTTATCGGCACTTGGTAGGTAACTCTCATCGGCGAACGCGTGATCCTAGTGTACAAAGCGGGGAGTCCAATGCGGGACGACGATGCCATCAGTTCAACATGGCTTCGGCGATTAATCAGCCGAACTGATAAGGCAAGCGCATGACCACGAGTGAACCGGTGCGCCAGAATTCCCGATTTTGAAATTTATCACTAGCCGCTCCGTTCATCTTGACCGCGTTTCACCGATCAGTCAGCCGCATCTGCACGCTCGCGATAGGTATGATATGTAATTCGTGTCAAAGCCGCGCGTAGTGCACCACACTGCACATGCTCGTTTTCAAAGGGATCGTTACGATGAATTTATTCTACCGCAGTTGGTTATCATTCTCAAGTTCAAATATTTAACATCGATTTTATTTGTCACGAATATATGGTGTACGTTGAGTCATACACTCAGCCAATTATTTAGTGATGCTTATTTTCAGAAATTACAAATCCTAATTGGGGCTCTGATAGGATCGATTTCATCTCCCATATTCCCACGATCTCACGGAGATGATGCTGAATCCTCCTCATCGTTGACCTCCGGAATATCTCTATGAGTCTTGGACACGGTATAATGAACGTGCAAGACAGGCGAGTGAAGAGAATGATTGAAAAGGGAAATGAAAAAATTATACACTTTACCGGGATTTAAACTATATATCGTGATATTACTTATTTTGCTATGCGAAGAATTGCAGATGCATGTTAATCAACGTGCAATCAACTATCGCATTGCGCAATCGACAATCTCTCCGGGGTTTCTGTATCGTTTTAACCTCATCATACGAACAGCGCGTACAGTCACATGGAAATTTCGCGGTCTTACTATGTTTTGCAATTCTGGAGTCAGAGAATTCAATCCTACCAATTAACGGGCTGAATGAGGTACCCAGGAGAGGAAGAGAAAAGTGGTAAAACATCGGAAATCAATAGCTTTGTAACTTTTATAGTAATTTTATCTTCGATGAATTCCGGGTTATGATTTATAATCGTAATTCACTGATTAATTACGACAATTAAACAGAAGGATACAACCTTATATTACAACAATTATGATAATTATTATTATTACTTCACTGATTATGAAATCGTCTACTTTACACGCGCCATAGATGAAATTAATAGTAACTGTAGTAGTTGGTACATTATATATACGAGTGAGTAATCTGGCAATAGTTAGGAAAGGTATGTAAGATCTTAATCTTTGGAATCATGCTTCCAGTACCAATTCCGCAATTCTGATATACAGCGTACACAGCCATCTGTATTATGAAAAATTGTTATTATACCTGTACGAGTTGCTAAAAATTCTTCAATTAAGACACATGGATCGCGTGATTAAAGTTTTAACAGTGAAACTGTTTGACGATTATGAGAAATTCTCACATTTTTGTACAGACGCAACCTGGATACGTGTACTCGAATGTGTAATACGTAAAAATTATTTCTACAGATGTATGTATAGACGTAGAGATGTATAATTATTATATATGTATTATAAATAATAATCCTGAAGTCTGCTTTTGAGGTGAATTTGAGGAAAAACTCATAGTAGTTGCGCCTCTCTACCTGATATTCGAATTTGAACTCGTATGCAGCAAGCTGCGAGTATATTCATATCGATCGATATTCTCATTCGAACTTAACTCAACTTCTCGACGAACGATGTTTCCCATTATTTAAGATATCGTCACTAGTACAGGTAGAAACATACGTCCCAGGCAACGGAAAACGGCACCGTTCCCTAATAAGAAAATCTCAAAGAAATGTAAATCAAACGATGGATATTTTCTCCGATTGTCCATTACGGGAGTCTACCTCGTGTGAGGGGGAACGATGATCAAATTGCGAAATGTGGATACAACGCGTGAGTCTGATCGCGAATCAACTTCTGCAGTAGGCATACCTTGGTACGAAAGTAGGTATATTAAGGAATCTGAAGCAGCTACCGCACCGTTCAGATTACCTCGGTTATTTCATGTGCGTCGCGTGGACACACACGGATGATAGTACAGAACTTATATAGACACTATCGCGAAGCTGCGAGCTGTAGCAACTGGTATACTATACCTAAAGACGCGTTTATGACGAAGTAACAAATGTTGCCGATATGTGGATATTATGAATATTCGTGTGTTCGTGTATACGGAGATGCGGGAGAAATTTGTGTAACTTGACGACGACGCGAACAATCTAAAGTTGCTAATTACAGTAATATAACACAAGAAGAAGGAAAGGTGTACCTCTACGCAGTAGCGAGGATGCATTGTGGTGATGCCTCATATATAAGCTGTTCCACCACATCCACATCCACGTATGAACAGGCATAGTAAAAGCAGAGGTTATAAAACGAAAATTAAGTAACCATGTAATGCAATAAGATAATAGTTGCAAAGGTGTTTCCTTTATTTCACATAATATTAAATATACATATAATGGCATCTCACGTCGTCGGAGTATCTGAACCATTGTTACGATAAAAAAAAGCATGTACATATCTGTGTATGTATGTATGTACGTACGTATGTACATAAATATATACAGATATACATATATGTATATATATATATATATATAATTACAATTATGTCATGCGTTGCTTAACTTCAGTAGTATCAATCTCACCGAGAGAACACGCATCATGCAGAGATATACTATGTCCGGGGCTTTAGATTTATTACGTCATTTTCACTAATCAGCTAACTCGCTACTCGATCGTCACCGGTTATTGAGCAATCGGTGAAAATGCGTGAAACAGATGATTACAATCTCGATGCTGGTCATCGTAGGTATGTACTATGTTTCTTCGTAGGAATATAGCATGAAAATCTTCACATATTGCAGTTTTCTTCGTTGTCATGTCTGCTAGGAATAATGATAATAGTTAAAATAATGATAATGATCAATAATAGAATCTTGAGGAATTACAAAAGTTATGAATACACGTATGTATATATATATTGTATCGTAAGTTGCAGATTCTATCGAAACTGAATAAATAAATATAGGTATTTGATAATATAGTAATACTGTAGCAGTATGAGAATACTTCCTGCACAGATGCATTACTTTTCTTGCCTATATACTACTTATAATTATATAGTACCGATCGTTTATACATTCGTGAAAAGAGAAAAATTTGATCGTATCATCGAATGAAATTTGATAAAAGACTCAGATTCTGGAGCCAATAATCAAGCTCGATGCTATTTCCTAATTAACGTTATGTTATTAATAATTGTTATATTGTATACTTATTAAATATGCACGCGTGATACCGTTACGGGCAATCGTATCACTTTTTGCGTTCCAGGTAAGAAGGCTTGTATTTACACTTAAGGTCCAGCACCAACAATGCTAGTCCTGCTGTGGGTCTTGGCTAATGTTGAATCTGAAGGATCGATATAGATTGGTCTATCCAGCTCGCGGTGGTAAATAACCGCGGTCAGGCTTCGACGGTCCTTCGGAGGGGAACGGGTTTTCCGTTTGGGGATTTTTTCCACCAGGAAATCCTCCCGGAGTCGTAACTCCCGTTGAACCAGTTGGGAATCCTGGCCCACTCGGTCTACCACCTGGATATCCACCTTGTCCTCCCGGTCCTGATCCTTGAGGGTATCCTTGATTCGCTCCCGGCGTTCCTTGGGGTTTGTTGTTAGTTGGAAACCCGTTTGGGTTACCGGCTGGACCACTTCCGCTCTGTGGATATCCTTGTCCTGAAGTTGACGTTGGTCCCGATGGCCCTGATGGTCCTTGGGGCCTGTTGTTACCAGGGTAACCTGCGTTATTCGGATAGCCGCCTGGGCCACCACCACCTTGAGGACCCTGAGGATATCCTTGACTTGAAGGACCTGATGGTCCTTGAGGTCCATTATTATTTGGATATCCTGAAGTGGGATATCCGTTTCCACCTTGTGGTCCTTGTGGTTTGTTTCCGTTCGGAAAACCTGTGTTTGGATATCCAGAATTGCTACCACCTTGCGGACCCTGGGGATATCCTTGTCCCGATGGAGTTGATGGTCCTGTGGGTCTGTTGTTGTTGGGATATCCACCTGCGCCAGTTTCTCCTTGTGGTCTTTGGGGATATCCTTGTCCCTGTTGTCCTTGTCCTTGTGGTCTATTATTGTTTTGGTTTCCTCCATTAGGATATCCATTCTGACCTCCGGTTTGGGGGCCTTGACTCGTAGGATATGACGAACCTTGCTGATTACCACCTTGTTGATAATTTCCCGTTGGCCCTTGCGGCCCCGGCGAGCCCATAATTGAATAATCGTAGAGATTTTGGTTCAGATAAAACAGACTGGGGGCAGAATTACAGTCGAATTGATTCCACCATACGCAAACGAAGTATTGCTGGTTAAATATCGTGCCATTGGGACAAAGGAAATCGTAAGTTTGGTTGTTCGAGCAAATGTGGAAAACTTGGCATTGGGTTTCAACGTCTGCGTAGTAGCCTGGGTATTGTTGTGAGTCACAACTGAATCCAGTTTGCGGGATATCAGCATAAATTGGATAATCACGACCAGGCTCTCCCGGAATCGCTGAATAATCTCCATCATCTGCACTTGGTTCGTCATATTGTACTGTCTGGCCATTAGGGAATCCTGGAAATCCACCACTCGGTCCTTGCCCACCACTTGGAAATCCACCACTCGGTCCTTGCCCACCACTTGGAAATCCACCACTCGGTCCTTGCCCACCGCTTGGAAATCCACCACTCGGTCCTTGCCCACCGCTTGGAAATCCACCACTTGGTCCTTGGTTACCACTCGGGTATCCACCATTTGGCCCTTGGCCACTGCTTGGTCCTTGCCCTCCAGTCGGGTAACCACCATTCGGTCCTTGTCCACCGCTTGGTCCTTGCCCACCACTCGGTCCTTGTCCGCCATTAGGTCCCTGACCACCAGGACGTCCGCTAGGATATCCACCCGATGGTCCTTGTCCACCACTCGGTCCTTGTCCGCCACTGGGATAATTTCCGCTGGGCCCCTGACCACCGGGACGTCCGCTAGGATATCCACCCGATGGTCTTTGTCCTCCACTCGGTCCTTGTCCGCCATTAGGATAATTTCCGCTTGGTCCTTGCCCGCCACTGGGTCCCTGGCCACCAGGACGTCCGCTAGGATATCCACCCGATGGTCCTTGTCCTCCACTCGGTCCTTGTCCGCCATTAGGATAATTTCCGCTTGGTCCTTGCCCGCCACTGGGTCCCTGACCACCAGGACGTCCGCTAGGATATCCACCCGATGGTCCTTGCCCGCCACTCGGTCCTTGTCCGCCATTAGGATAATTTCCGCTTGGTCCTTGCCCGCCACTGGGTCCTTGACCTCCGGGACGACCGCTAGGATATCCACCCGATGGTCCTTGTCCACCACTAGGATAATTTCCATTTCCGGTGGGTCCTTGTCCACCACTTGGTCCTTGACCTCCGGGACGTCCGCTGGGATTTCCACCCGATGGTCCTTGTCCACCACTAGGATAATTTCCGCTGGGTCCCTGACCACCACTTGGTCCTTGTCCGCCACTGGGATAATTTCCAGTGGGCCCCTGACCACCAGGACGTCCGCTAGGATATCCAGCCGATGGTCCTTGTCCACCGCTAGGATAATTTCCATTTCCGCTGGGTCCTTGTCCGCCACTTGGCCCTTGACCTCCGGGGCGCCCGCTAGGATATCCACCCGATGGTCCTTGTCCACCACTCGGTCCTTGTCCGCCACTGGGATAATTTCCAGTGGGCCCCTGACCACCAGGACGTCCGCTAGGATATCCACCCGATGGTCCTTGTCCACCACTCGGTCCTTGTCCACCGCTAGGATAATTTCCATTTCCGCTGGGTCCTTGTCCACCACTTGGCCCTTGACCTCCGGGGCGTCCGCTAGGATATCCACCCGATGGTCCCTGTCCACCACTAGGATAATTTCCATTTGGTCTTTGTCCATCACTCGGTCCTTGACCACCAGGACGTCCACTAGGATATCCAGTAGATGGTCCTTGTCCACCACTAGGTCCTTGGCCGCCAGGACGACCACTGGGATAGCCTCCCGAAGGTGTCTGTTCGCCGTTAGGGTATCCTCCAGGACTTTGCGTACCCTGGCCACCCGTCTGTGGGTAATCGTTGATAGGTCTTTGCGATCCAGGATATCCTTGACCATCGGTTGGGTATCCAGCGGTTGGTCCTTGGGGCTGAGGTTTCCCTGAAGAACCAGGAGTGCTACCTCCCTGACCAGGGTAGCCACCCGATGGAGTTTGTGGTCCTGATCCACCGCTGGGATATCCACCTTGAGGTCCCTGGGGTTTTCCAGGACTTGGACTGGTCGGATAACCTCCTGTTGATGGATATCCAGTCGAGCCCCCAGGTCCTGAGGTTCCAGGTCCTGACTGGCCAGGTATTGTCAAAGGATTCGAAGGGGAAGGATAGCTGTAACCTTCTTCTGCCTGAAACGAGAAATGGAAACAATGAAATCGTTCAAATTGCACCTGGGAATATCAGGTCTGGAGGTCACATCTTCGTATTATAATGACGCGGTAATAAAGATGTAGTAGTATAGGTATAGCGTATCGCGTACATTTGTATGTACAATGATAAAACTTACCAAAGATGCGTGAGCGATAGCCAGCAAGGCTGAAACAGAGGAAATGTTACAATTATATCCTCAGAGACTTGCGCCGCTAGTTAAATAACGCTTCAACGTTGGTATAAGTGATTCTTATTGCAAAATTTTGATAAGACATCACCAGCTGGTGTTTCACTGCTTTGCGTGGCGTTTGTGCATGAAACTATTCCCCGTCTCCGCGCCTCTGTCTGTCGTAGTACACATACCCATACGTGTATTAAATGTGTCTATTTACATGCAAATGCATGTGCCATAGATGTACGTCTACCTACGAGTAATTTCTTGAGCATTCGCTACCTCCCTTTGACGTGAAAACCCGTAGCTCGTGTGTCTGCTCCTACCTTCTGTGCTAATCCGAGAGCGAGAACAATGCTCCTGATTAATTAGCGGAAAGTTATGTCACAGATTTTTCAACTCATTTCTTTCGTGCGACCGTGTGTAATGCCGACTATCTCACTGTCTCTCTTATTGTCGACAGTATAGTCATGTGTGTACAGTCCTACGACGCGCATTATTACGTGTCTAATGTTCATAGTCTCGTATTAAACTACGATTTCCAAATATTTAATTTCACTAAGAGTTTATTATCTTCATTATTTTCCATCGTTTACGGTTGAAAAACGAAAAAGAAGAGGAACAGAGAAGGAAGTACGTTTTTTTTCGTTACTTCTCCCAGAGTTTCAGAATAAGGTAGTCGACGATTAAATCATCGTGAATTCGATATTTGCACTTACGTAATAGTTGAATTTTTTTCTATCAATTTTTTTGGAGTAGCAAGCTAGAGAGGTAAGCAAGCGGAGATGTTTTGTCGGTGTGTTTATATATTTACGGTTTAACGTCCGTGTTGGGAATTAGGACGAGCGGTAGAGGAGTTTACGACGCCGGTTAAATTCGCGTTCTGCATTGTTCGAGGGAATCTCTTCAAGTTGTTAATCTCCGCGGAATTGGTGTATACCGAACAATAGAAGCGGGACGACGCTCTACGCGATCTCCAAAACTAACTGCAGCATCGCTACTCACTTTCCACGTTTACGTTTTTTCTCTCTTTCAATTACTGTTACAATTAATGATTCGAAAATCAAATGAATCGTCACAAAATTCCACTCTTACCTATCCACAGCGACCACGTCTTCATTATTGTTGGTGCTGCCTCCCTTAAGGTGTAACTCTGCAAAACGACGACAACAATTGAATAATTTGAAAATAATTTCAAAAATTGATCGATCGACGAACCGATTGGATAAATTTGAATTCGCAACGGTAGGAAAAATGACGGGGAAAAAAAAAATGGATCCCAGATTAAGAATCCCCGAAATCTGAAAATGAGGGAAATGGAAACGGAAATATACGAAACAGAAATCAATCGGTCGATAACGAACGAAGTTTTTAAACAAATTAGAGTACTGTCTCGATTTCGCATTGAGTTAAAAGTAATCGCGAACTTGTGATCGTCGATTGTATTATTTCTAACTCACCGAACTGATCCTCTGAAGAAGAGTCGATCAAAGGTAAGTCAGAAGGTGACTGACTACGGAGTTGTTTCACGTGGACATATATACCTGTAGAATCTCACCCCGCGGATGATAGTCGGGGGGGTTTTATCCCCACTATAGTTTCAAAATCCAAATGGGGTGACTATGCCGATGTCTGTAGTGACTCTTCTTCGTTTCATACGTCCCTCCCGCCCTCCGCGTAGGAGGAGGCCAAGTAGAAGAATCTTCACCTGCGGGTGCTATAATATGGTATATATCATGCTGTACTATAGACTGAGTCAAAGACTGGCGAACCTCTGCTCACCTACCGTCACGACCTCACGATGCGTCACTGACCCGCCCCGAGGGGTGAGGGGAATTATTTCACGATAGTGGGGAGCCAGGGGATGTCTGACTACACAGAACAGGGCGACCTGGTCTCTCAGCTCAGGTGGGAGATGTAGGATCTCCGGGAGATGGGCTTGTGGGAGGCCCGGGGTTAGTGAAAGTGAAAGACTGCAAGTAGAGTAACATCTTTACTCTACCTTCCCTCTCCACTTTATCCACAGCCTAAGTCCTACACCGAGATTTCCCCCCGTTGCGCCGCGGTCGTTCTACTCTAACTTATGTCCCCTATATCGTATCGAGAGAAGAGACCAGAGAGCGGTAGAATAACGCGATCTACAGCTTTGTGATTTGGTATTGTGTTATAATTGATATCATACTCGTGGACATTTTATTCCACGATCATCTCCGATCCATCTCTTTTCGTAACGCATTGGAGATACCGGAAAATTCGTTAGAAACATCGCGACTTCCAGAGACACGCGATGTCTGCTCGTACGTACGTGCGCACCTTTGGCATCGTTCATTCCGATTTCAGAATCAGACGCGATCGGTAAAGACTCGGGTTTGACTTGGGAGCTATTGATCCTGATTCTCTGATCACCTGAATATTAGAAGTAATCGAAGTTTTTTCTTCTCCTATTCCGTTCGCATGTTTTTCGCACTTTTTTGGCAATTCGTTTTTCATCTGTGCGAAGCTTTTCGTGGACGGGTTGGATCTGTTCTACTCCTCGAACGAATAAAAATGTTCACGGAGCCCGTGCCGATGTCATTCGAACTGAATTGCTTAACGGAGTAAGATAATCTGACGAGACATTGATTGCAATTAGATTGATTCTGATTAAAGAAAGACGTGAATATAGCTCTAAGCACTTCACAGATGAAGAAGGCAACGTGAGAAAGAGCAGTTTAAAAATTCAATTAAAATTTAAAAGTGAAATTGCTACTCGTTCACTGCGGCAAATTACAATCCAATTCTCACGCGGTTTTTTCGTTGCAGCGATGTATTACAGTTAATTATCAATTAGGTAATTGAATGAGGAAAAAATGCTGATATTTCTGTATACCTTGAGGTACGCACATGTGTATGTATTTATTGGTTTCTCTGCGGAAGCGCACATTGAGAGAATCTTGTTCACGGTAGAGATTAAAGACGCAGAGAAAAACTCATTTTTCTCTCATCTATAGCATAGTATGTACGAGAGGCCGATAGTTTACGCGTGGAAAAGATAAGCTGTCTATATCGCTTAGGTTGTAGAATCGTTTTACGACACCTCGTGGTATTGAAGAAATTTCGTTTCGTATAGCAGTATCTTCAAATTCATAATAGTCATTACATTTACTATCAATTAACTATCTGAGGAGGTTTGTCGCATTCGTTGAATTCCAGTCGAACCGTTGCCCTTCCGTGAATGCGGCATAAAACTCGTTAACTCGTTAACTTTATGACTACAGCAGGTACTGCGATTTTCTAAGTTCTAATCGTAAATGTAATCCCGCATCAAATGCATGAAACGGGCAACTCATTTGACTACCGGAATCTGAACGTACCTATGCATGTTGAAATTTGAAGGGAGATTCGCGATATTATTCGTACATAATTAGGAAAACCATTCTGTTTTCTTCAACTATTTCTCACGTTTCCGAGGGTTTTTGTACCTTGAGTAAATTGAAGTCATAATCGATCGTTCACCGAAGGTCGCTGTTCAATTGATTCATTTATTTACTTTTAATTTCGCCTACGACATGCTGATCTTCCATTTTTTAATCTTGAAGATTCTTCCTCATTTCGTAAATTGCGTAATAAAAATATGTCCCAAATGGCTGAATCAAACGTCCGAGATTAGCCGTCTGATTGATCGTTTATTTCGAAATGAGATAATCGTTGAAAGTTCGTTAAAAGGTTGAAATAGATTTTTAAATGACTTTGTAATAGAGAGTGGTTATGCAGGAGAGGCATGAGTGCTCATGTCAGCAGATGATCGAACTCAAATTACGAGACATTAATCTGCGTGTTGATGCTTTGAAATACATCAGCGGCGGATCGGCTAGGTTGCAATTAGCGTAGAAGATCGATGGACGTAGGTGTATGCGATCCGTGCATACATTACGACGGTCGAGATCATCCTCCAGCTACGCTAAAATATTATGGAAATCGGTAGCCACTAACGATCGCAGCTCACGTCTGAAACGATCCTTGGTCCTTGGTAAGATCGAAAACCGAAAGCAAACGGCACCTGCAGGATTCATGCAGTTTAAAATATCAAACTGAAGTGGGCATTCATTTGTTTCGTTTCTTATGATCAATTTATTCCTAATCAAAGTTGATGGAAAATCGCTGTCCTCGGTTACTAATTATCAAATGCTTCGCAGACGGAGAGACT
This sequence comes from Phymatocera aterrima, assembly GCA_963170745.1. Classification (NCBI taxonomy): domain Eukaryota; kingdom Metazoa; phylum Arthropoda; class Insecta; order Hymenoptera; family Tenthredinidae; genus Phymatocera; species Phymatocera aterrima. The sequence continues at coordinate 5,962,254 of OY720660.1, forward strand.
CTCATGGAATATTTTGGCTCTAACTCTTTTTTTTTCAGGAAATAAAAAGAATATGTAGAAAAGTGTTTGAAATTTAGTTTTCGCAACGATTGTTTCGCTTTTCTGTATAAATTTTCTCCCACTTCTACCGCTTATGTGTACCTGGATTCAGTGTAATTAGTTCTTCTGCAATTATTGTTTCACGCGTGGAATCTTTCCGATCGTCGATTACAGCCGCGTGGAGGACACCAGAGTTGTAAGTTCGGCGCTAGCGGGCGCAGAAAAGTTAGTTTAAACACGTAAGGTCAAATTTTAACCTAAAAAATAATTCATTGTTCAAGCGAATGCGACAAGTTTTATTGTTGGATGTGTGGTTTTAGATTTCATAAAACTGCTAAATCTACTCAGTCTTTTGTGTTCATGTACGTAACGATTACCGAGTTCTTGTCTTCACGGATAAGATCATGCATTTTAATTTTTATCCACAAAAATTTATAATCGGTAGCTCGAATTGCGTCAATACTCGAGGATAAAGAGGATCGCGAATACTAACTGAAACGTTTATCACATCGTTACGTGAGTTGTTTCAATGAAATGTGATTTTCGTTCCGGTTTCAGGATTCCGGACCGGAGTCTTTGCTCAATAATCATTCATGAGAGTTCTTAGAGAATGTTAAAATAACGGAAAGATGATTTTGGGAGTTTATTTCGTCGGAGTTGACCCGAGTTCGTGGTTCAAGGAAGTCGTCTTATGATACGTAGAAGGCACCTGCGCAATTGTTGGATCATCAGAAAGCTGCAAATCTTTACAATGGCCTTTCGTATCCGGAAGCACCGCGTGCGATCGTTTGTAATTAAAACCGAATAAACTTGATTATCTGAAGTGTGTTACAGACTTTTACCCAACACCGAAAGCCAGGAGGAATTTCGAGCTCCGAAGATTAAAAAATTTGCATATGAACTGGATTGCTGCTGAATTGCGTATAAAATTGCCGCGTATTTTTAACACTTCGAAAAGTATCTAAAGATCGATCGTAACATAAATTATCACCGTTTATAAAATTTAACCTTTATTACACGCAGAGTTTAACACCGTTTCATGTTTGCGCCACGATTATACGTATTGTTCTCACAGAGAAGTGCGTTTTGTACGGGCCAGTAGAATCGCCTCGGAGTAGGCCAAGGTGAGATCCATTAGATTTGAAATTCGGAATCGAACATTGTACCAGGTGCTTTTATAAATGCGGCAATAAAGAGTAAGAAAAGAACAATAGAAGAGTATAAAGAAACAAGCGAAAGAGCGATTCTCCATAACGCATGAAAAGACAAATTTTTCCCTTTCAATTTTTCAAACAGAAGTTTAGATCGTTTAGCCGAAGTGTTAATCGGTTGAGCTCATATTTAAACACACGCAGATGAACTTGGAGAAGCCAAGTTAAGGGGAAACCTGATAGAGATAGTAAAACTTAAAGGCGTTTGTACCGGGACTTCCTTCAATGCTCACTGCAGACGCATAATAGGCGATTATTACGCTTGTCTGCTGGGAAAGTTAAGAATGGGCCAAGGTGGATGAAGAAGCCACAGTGTATAGAGATTATAGTTTTATTAAAACCGCTCATTTCCCGTACAACTATAATCTCCGCATTGCTAATTTAATTGATATAATCAGTAATCGCTAATTGTTGTGAGATCCGCTTAAGCGATTGATTCGCATTTGTGACTCCAATTGTACATAATTCGACAATTTTCGTCGATCGACTTTCATCAATTCGTGAAATATTTAATTCTATCACTTCTTCTCTCAAACATTTTCTAATTACGAATCGCTCTACAATGTGTTCCATTAGATGTAGGTATGTATATTATGCAGCTATTACTGTACATCGCCGCACAGTGTGAATTGTCTCTCTCTCTCTCATCCTAGCGAAAGATTTTTTCTAGCTTTGTCGTTAATTGTGCGCGCGCGATGGGTGAAAGCATTTCCTTGTGCTCGAGATTAGACCGAGCGTTAAAATTATGCAATGTATCCTTTATGCTAGGCGTTCTAAATTATCGCATGGTTTCAATCATTTTGGGTCAAACCACTGCGGAACGTCAGATGATTAATAATAACAATTTTTCAGTTTTCCGAAGTCTTACATACCGATAGATTCCCAGTTCCAGAAGAATGTAGAAGGTATGTTGAATTCCAGTAGAATTACAGACATCGAAAATATGGACACGAAAGATTGAGGCCAGATCATGTTTTCCAGGCGAAATCGGAGATTCCATACTTTTTCACTGTGAGGCGATAAATTGATGATTTTTCATCATTTTCGAAACCTGTTCGTTTTTGCTCGTGGAAAATAAGTGCATGACAAATGCCTGACATCAATTCTACGAAAGAATTGATTCTTGTAAAGTTACGAAAGTCTAATCATTAGCCATTTTTGACTTTCGTAAAAACTGTGTTTAATATTCTGCAGGCTATGTAACAACAAATGATGTGCGCAACTACAAATGTGTGCAACTAATTCTGCGAAAAAATTGTCCATCGCAGGATTTGAAGATTCGCTACAATCTTCAAAATTTCGAACTAGAAATAAAAACACCTGCCTGGGTATTGCCGACCTCAAATCAGAAATAGCAAAGTAAGAAACCGATACCAGAAAAGTGACAATCTTTACTTAAGGAGTTTTGAGCACGGGTCCACGTGACCGACTTTAGAGTTGTTCAGAATCTCGATCTCATTTTTTCGTAAAACTACGGACCGATTTAGATTTTTTCGTGAAACAATTATGCAGGTCTCCGAAATTGTGCTCTGGTCAGCCAGGGCAAAATAATTATCGTACGAATTCTTAATACATTCATTTCGCTGCCGCACGGGATTTGAGGTTATATTTCAAAAATTGCCCGATTAATAATTATTGCGATGTTTCTCCGATTCTAGCTGACGAGAGCGCTCTCCCCGACACTTGTATAATTATTTTGCAAAAACTTCCAAGTCGATTCGAAGTTTTGCGAAAAAATAAGACCGAAATTCGGCACAACTCAGAAATCGGTCACGTAACCCCGTGCTCAAAACTCCTTGAAGTATCTTATAATTTTCCGGAGTTAAAAGTTGTAGTCTGATTTGTCTAAAATTTCGATATCCAGCATAAAAATAATCCGCGTACTTTACGATGAGTTTATTATTTTATTAACTGCTAGCTTTACTCGTGACTTCATCATCACAATACAATAATTATTGCATTAGCGCTATTACTGGTCTTCTAACTACAGATACACTAACAACTGTCTTTGTCGGGGGTGTGAAGTAGTTAAGATAAAATTACGCAAACATTCCTGGCAGTAAATATTCTGTTGATTACTTTTAATAAAGTGTATTATAGTATATCACCTACACCTTCCAGGCAATAAGTTTTTTCGACCTTCGCAGTAAAGGATTTATATTTCGAACGAGGCATATAATCTTCTCCTGTTTTCACCGCAACGTACTGAATTTGAAAAAAGTTTTCCACCCGCAGATCTTTTTCTACAATTTTCAAAATCTGCGATACGGATTCCACTTTAACAACTGTACGCATATTTCTTTCCAATAAAGTGATAAAAATTGATAAAAATATATAAACCAATGATAAAAATTTATAAATCGTGTACAAATATGATAGGGAAGTGAAAAGTTGTGGAAAAAAAGGATCCGCAATTGTAGTCTCAAGGTCTTCTTTCTGTAATATCAATCGCATAAATTCTCCTCGATGAATTTCCCCCTGAGGCATTCGCCGTTTTATAGTCAGTTTACGATCCCATAACCGTCAGTGTCTGAATGAAAATAGTACCAGTGCAGCAGAAATGATTAAATAGAAGAACTAGGAAGCTGATGTACTGTCTCATTCTGAGCTCTGAACTTAGTTTCTTAGCGATAGAACAGTGAATGGTTGCAGTCGTATCCAATTACCTAGCAACAAACTAATGAATCATAATCATAAACAAGTTAGGTTTAAAAGTTATATTTTACAACCGCTGCCGTAACCTTCCTGCACTGCTACCTGCACCCGGCCAAAGACACTTCTCCTTTCTTCGGTGTAATTTAATGTAATTTAATGCTCCTATTTTATCACCGCAATAACTCATAATGTTTACTCCCATTGCTGTGGGCTAATCATTAGTCAAGATGGAAAAGAAAGACAGAGAGAGAGAGAAAGAGAAGGGGGTGGGAAAACCTGAAAAATTTTCAAGATCGCATTTTTTCAATGATTTATTTCTAGTTTCGTCTACAGAATTTCCGAGCAGCAAGAAGATCGATGGATATTAGTGTTTCAAGTTTTTCAAGCGTTTCAAGTGTTTCCTCGCCGATCGAAGATCCGTCTATTGCTCTACTTCAGTCATTAACGAGAGAGAGAAAGAAAACAAAAAAACAAAAAAATTAAAGAAAGACTCGGAAAGAGGAGAAAACAAATTGGATAGCCATATTCGATATCGATTTTGAAGAGTACTCATGAATCCTCAGTATCATTAATGATGACCGCTGTGATCCACGTCCGCGGTGGTCGATTTATCGGCCGGCATTCCAATGGAGAAGAAAAGCGCTGCCCAAAGTCCGAACAGAGCAAATAAACCGAGTAACGTATATCCTCGAAATTTACCGAAGGATGTGTTTGTTTTTTGAGAACGATGACATATTCTCTCCTTGCTGGACGCTGCCGCGGACTCGTGATGATCCATGATTTTTATTCAATTACTGCTGAACTGCGTGAATTGTGAAAGAAATGGAAATTAATTGTCGTACTAATTCGCAGAGAGAACGAATGGTATCAATCATGTACGAGAACCCGTTCATAAAGTGCTTTTGAATAATTTCAAAGTGCTATTCTGTACTCTTGCTGAACAGCGGTAGCATTTATCATACTGAAGATATGATCCTTGGTGTCAGTGCAGTATGTCGCGTTGAACACGTGAAAGATTATAAAGTTTGCTGAGATTCTACGATAAGTTCATGGAGAAGAAGCGCTATGCATATTGAGTAACTTAAACTTACGTTCTCAGCTGTGCCGCTATGCGAAGGCGCTACTTCATGAACTTTTTCTCCACCGTATGATAGACTGACTGGCTGACTTACAGGACAAACTGTATTTCTACAATCTGAAGCGCTTCAAGCTAGTAAGTACATACATGAGATTGTACTTATTTGAAATTATCAATATTTCTTACGTAGATATCTTATCTTATCTTCATTCTTCATGATTAACACGATTATCGATCTTCTATTGGCGATCGTGAGCTACTATGATCCACAAAAATAATTGCATCAGACGATTTTCGAATTTCATTTAAAACTAGATGTCGTTCAGAATTTTTACTTTCAATCGCACATTCAAAATCATGATACCAAGATCGTTACTCGTCTGTTTTCTGGCCGATCTATTCAATTGAAATTCGAAAATCCAACAACAGTATTCTTCCCTCCAGCTCTGGTCATTTGTTTCCTGTTCTGACCATTTCTTACAACCTCTGAAACGTGACTGTCCTGAAAAAAAAATCGTGAAAGGTGAAACTTTCGTTGGGTACCGAATTATCGGATGAATTTCGAGGGGTAGCGTAATCCGTCAACCCGCTGTAGTGACTTGGAAAATAAACAATTGATCGATCGCCGTTTCCAACGGAACAAACACTGTCTAATAAAGTCCGGCTAGACTGTATTAGACTCGCAAAAGGAAGTGTCGCATCGCATCGATGTCCTGGGATCGTCGGGCCTCAGTAGTTCTCTTCCTGGTCTCTTTTGTCCACTTCTGCAATCCCAACAAAGTTTCTCCCCTATGAATGTACCGAACCAAGACAACGCGACGTGGCGCCAGGGAGGAGATCGATCACGTCTGGTATAGTCGTACGGTTGACTTTACCCTGTCAGAGATGTTCTATTATCAGAATTTATCGTATTGTATGTTATTTTGCTTGCCAAACCGTTTTCCCTTTTTCGAAACCCCCGACGATATATGTAGCAATCGCTGTTAACATTCGAGATCAAATTTTTCAAATTTTTCAACACATTCCGTTCATTATATAAAGTTCGTGCTCAGTTGGCCTCTACTCTGTCGAGATCCGTCTCCCCATACCCAAAATTTGTTTCGTGTGCCATTACAATTGCAAGTTTCTTTGAAATGCAAGCAGGAAAAGTCGGGGAAAAAATTCAGCTCGTACATATTGATTAGAAATTTTCCAGGCGCAGAAGAAAGTCAGAAATGAGATTGGGACAACCTCGGAGCAGAATTTTATTTATCGAACGAACATCACTTCGGTCCTGTTCTTTCATCGTTCATGTAAACATTTCTGTGAAGATCTTCAGCCTTCCTGAGCCCTCGGGGAAAAAAGATTCTTTAGCGAAATGACTCGTAATGAAAAAACCCTGGAAGCGATCGGAATTTGAACGAAAAGATCACTCGACAAGAATCATCGTGTCTCTTAGTGTAACAGAAATGATTCCATTCGAATGAGGATGAGGATATGAAATTCATACGTGTCTCGAACATACCTAGTATGAAACTTATTCAACAATCTAGAAGAGAATCTACGCTTTCGCGTTACCGAGTCGCGAACATCATATGACGCGACCTGCGACCCCACGCGTCCCTTGATATCGTAATCATTCCCTTTCCACCTCTCCGCGCTTCTGTAGACGTAGAATTCCTCAGCATCTTGGTGATAGATGGATTTCGAAGATGTGTTCCACACTCGCCGTTAATGATGTCTCCTAAGAATCAGAAGCCTCTGTCCATAGTCTTCCGGGTCTTCGACCTACGCGGCCATTTCACTGTCTGAACTCAAATATTGAGTTCCGTGATTTGATAATTAGTTTTTGCAATCAAATTGGGGGATATGATCAGATTGTTTTTCAATTCTTTGCTAACGACGATATAACAGTCTATGGGAGAGGAACAAGCGTTTTTCTATCTTCATTAGCGGAGGAGTGAAGTTCACGTGGATCGAATCCTGGTTCGGCGGAACTGCCCACGATTTTATATCTCCAGAAATGAATGACACTGGACACGCGACGTGCTCGCTCACCGCCACGTACAGGTATGAAATTATTGAATTCGATTCTATCATAAGAGGAATGAAGAAACCGCGAACTAATGGTGTAGCATTCGTCAAGAATTTTCGTTTTTCAAGTATTGCCCCAACCCGAATCATGGCCCTCAAATCCTGAAGGAACTGCTGACCTTTCTAAGTGAATTTCAATGTGCTTTACGAATTTTTCAGATTCATATTTGGTACTCACAAAAAATTACGGGACTTGACCTAAGGCTGAAATCTATGTAGTCGCATAAATTTCAGTCTTAGGTCAAGTTAACTAACAAATAAGTGCTCTGTTCGTTACGCGCAGTGTTATGCTATGTTATGTTCTGTTGTAGGCACGAAAGATTATGGCTGCCGCACGCGAGAGTAGTGGAGCTGAGTGTTTCTTTGGTGGATATATTATACGCTATTGATTGATAGATTATAATGTGTGGCTGTCGGTCTCCTCGTATTACGATAGTTAGGAAATAGTCAATATACTATAATCCATGTACGAACGTTTCTCTGCTTTCGAAAGTTTATTATCTCGCCGATATAATGTGTAGAATTCGAAATATAGTCAGGTATTTTGAATTTCGATTACTAGCTTTTAGTTCTGACGCATGATTTTTAGCAATGAGATTTAGAAGTCGTACCTTGTACTACATCCTCTCCATGCCACTCTGCAAGTTTTAACATTAACAAAATTTACCATGTCGAGCCTGTAATTCTTCCTGCCGTGTGACTCCGTAATGGGCTGTTATTCAAAATAGTCATTCCTGCCAAAATTCTCGTCATATTTACAACATCTTTCCTCCCTTAGCAGAGTTGGTACGTAGTTCTGCGACCGCAATCGAGGATCTGGAATCAATTAATCATACCCACGGAGCGATCGTCGCTCCTTCCAGCACCAGATAAACATTGTAATTAGTAACAGCGTATAGTCGATAAACGGAGAACATAGAAGAATTTCTACCGATAACGCATTCCGAATTTGGAAGAAAATTCCATTGACATTTTTTCGAAAACGTACGTAACACGAGAGTGTCCATTTCTGTCACGTCGAGGTAATGGATTCCGATAAATTCGGCGCGATTGCGTTTTCATATCATACGACAGTGAGAATGTGTCAAATTTTTGACTCGATGGTATGCGCTATCAATTTACAAACAAGGAAACACCTCGGCACTCGCTCTGAAGGTGGATGAAACTCTCACGAAATTGACTCGACTGGATAAAGAAATTTGTACAAGTAACTGCGCAATACTCAATACGGCTCACCTGAGGCTCAGGAATTGTACCGTACAAATTTCATGCTAATTCAAAAATCAGGTAAGCCGTACTACTAGCAGATTTTCGAAAGCGATTTTCATTCGACAGGAATTGTCAACGAAAATATACCAAAATCCGATAACTCGAAAAACGTGTAAAAAGCTGTCCCGTGATTCAGAAGTAACGAAAACCGATTGATAGGCAGGGCATTAAATTAAGAGAAAAACTGCGATCGGTCACCTAAAACATAAAATGGAGCCCGATTCACACGACACATGGTTTTGTCTAGTGAGCCGCGTTTCGGAGCCGGTTCGGCATCCCCAACGTGCAACACCCGATGCGAAGATAACAAACGAATGATGGATAACGACGACGGTTTGAGTCGAGTTTAAATTTTCAGTTCCGATTGTGGAACTGTTCCTCGTTGGATCCACAGCGGAGTTATCGAAAACTTGCAATTGATTTAGTATATCGAGTATTAGGTCAGATTTGGTACAATTACCTCATTTATCACATCTCCCCACGATTCTCTAGATAGATTCATAAGATAGATAGGTGATCAAGAATCTTTATAATTTTCCAAATTATACTGTCGAATTTTCGTCGATAGAACGAGTGTGAAACGTTTGGCCGAAGTTCGTTGTACCTTTCGTCAAAAGGTGATCGATCCATCGTTACGATCGGAGATGAAGTAGGTTGAGGGATGCTCTTGACTCGGGGTGAGAAATCGGCGAAACGTGCATGGCAGAAATGTTATCAATTTGGAATTCAGGAGGGGATTGTTTGTCCACGGAAATAGATATTGCACACAGTTTCATAGACCGGTGCTCTTCGACCTCAGACCAATGATCCTGTAGCGTTGAGGACTCCTCGGCCCTAACTGACAGCGACACTATCAATGTTACTTGGGCTCACTCCCGGTACGTCGATGGAAACCAAATGGACGTGAACAGGTAAATACATGAGGAATGGAACATTAATTTTTCAATAAGCCGGAAGAGCAGGAGAATGGCGAACATCAGGGAAGCGACTTGGTTCATGGTGAATTTTATATTTTGGAAAGAATACGTGTTCGATTGATGTGGATCGAAAATCCAGCATTTATACTGTCGATAGGTACGATCGCTCCCCCGTTCGTCCAGTTGATAGAAATGCGAAACAGCTACGCAATCCGCGACATCAATGCACTTGATTAAATTTCTCATGCTCAAATTAACTTACCTGACAATTAAGGAACGTGTTTTGGCGAACTAGTTCTCAACAGGATGGTAATTATTAACGGGCTCACTGTAATTTGCCTTTTCTTACAGATGTGGGATATTCCACGTCAACTGAATCCGCTTTTCAGCCGAGTCCTTTCGATTATCCTGCAAATGAAGTGGAATAAGGTGACGTAAAACAAGTTTGCGTCGTGAATGATGAAAATGAGAAGTGAGAAACGCTCATGCCAGCTGGAAGTCGAGCTGCAGGTTTAAAACCAGAAGAATATATATATTTCCCATGATTTGGGGCGAAATTTGCGAAAGCATTGGGAATGAATCGAAAAGATTTCTCTATTCATCTCGTCGTCAGTTTTTTCCCTCCTCTCTTCAGCGTCTGAGAATATTATCTAGAAATTTCTTGATCGAACTGGGAAGCGTTTAGAAATTCGAGCATATTTTCAAGGCCGCTTCTGTATTTTGAAAATTAGCAAAACGGCAAAGAAAAGTCTCGAGTGTTATACAGTACTCGATAGCGAAAAACTCGGTATGGAATATCATTAGTTTGAAATCTAGTTCAAACTAACCGCAAACAATTCTACGTGTGAATTATTTTTGCCGATAAAAATGTGTTTAATCATTCACAATCTACTGTAGATATTCTTTCGATGAAATTTTCGCATGAATCTTTTCACCTCAATATATTGATCTCAGGTATTATATACCTAACGGAGATTTCATTCCTCGCCGCATGACATTTAGACGAGTTTTTCTTTGTCTTATAGTTCCACCAGATATATCTGCCCACTCCTTACCGAGGTTTCTCATAAGCGTTTTTATTTTCTCGTTCCTCTACAAATGGTTCTCACAATTATGTGGTAATAATAATTTTACCTCTGTCATGGCCATCGCGGTGAATCGGACCAACTCTTCAGCTGCAATAATTCTCAATGATTTCTGCGAGGAAGAATTAGAGCAATGCTGCGGTATATTGACGACAGTCTGTAATCAAATATTGCAAATATATAAATTGAGTCATGAAGTCGAAGAATTAGGTTTGGGAACCGCACATTGTTTTATGTTCGATATACACACAGATCAATAAATCTCCTGCCAATTACACATTTTATTCTTCTGCGTTTCGCTCAGGGCTAGTGTTTTTCGTGAGAATATTTTCGATCGTTGTCTAGGTGGTTTGATCATCCAACTCCGCAACTATAGCCGACCGCGTAGAATTTATTGTTAGAACTACTTATCAAAAAATATTCTATTCGCCTGAACTAGCTCTCTCACGCTCGTAATAATGATACTACGTAACGACACGAGACATATGTGGTAATGTACAGAAACCCACTCGGAATGAAATTATGCGCATAAACGCATTATATCATTCGCTTGAGAACTTCAGTCGCGAGCATCAACTGTTCATTTACACAATTTACACTCGCTACTCTTTGCTCACTGCTGAATCATTCCCTATAATTAAGCGAATAATCCTACGATATTTTGGTTTACCTTCTTTAAGAGCCGCTGAACTGAGAGCCGAATAATTCCTCCCATGGAGGACCAGCGGGAAAATCAATCTCTCAATTTCTGGCGATGAATTAACACCGTGGAATTTGAAGTCCGATCCGAAAATCAGAGGTCGAGGCATGACTTCGTGAATATGGAAAGCCTTCGCGACTTCGTTTTTTCACACAGCAATGGGAAAATATTGATGAACAAATTGCAAAGTGGATCATTAGGTACTCCATGTTTGGTCTCGTGTCTTTCAGCATCCCTGAATCAACGATCGGGATCCTTGCTCACATTTACCGATGTGAACGTTTAGTTCCCGGCATCGAACAGCCTTGAGATTGCAGAAGCCTCACTTCGTTAGTTGGTGATTCACAAAACCACGTGGCACGTAGGAGGTACGTAGGTATCTATAATCCCCGCGAATCACTCAATTGCACATTGGAATTTACGCCGTATGTTGTGTATAGGTTCATTATCGGTTTACTTTCGGTCTTGAATTTCTGCAACTACAAATTGCCACGTGCGAGACCCAGTTACATGAAATTAAATTATTGCAAGTACACACACGCCGATGTCCGCTTGATATTCAAACTGCGCTGCATGCATCGCGATAAACCGAGTAAAAGACCGAATAAAAATACTCGGTCTCGGAGGTGATAAAAAACCAAGCATAATCATAGAGGAAGCGCAAAAAGAATTTCCTCTCTCTCTCTCTCGCTCCCTATAACCAACACAGGAAATAAAAATCAGATAGGTCAAGCAGTATAATGCTGGCTGTGCAGTTTCTGTGTGTTTCAGTCAGGTTTCCCACCTTTGGTAAAAAGGTCAGTTTGAACGGTTTAGTCCAGAGGAACCTAGAGTATGAAGATAAATGAGTATAATTCTCTCCTCTTCGTTCTTCTCGGCAGGTTTTTCAATTATTCGAAAGATCGCAGAGATTCATTGCATGAAATTAACGCTCCATGATTTTATACGAACAACGAAGAAGACGCCCGAGACCGGGACGAGCTAAAAATCGTGCAGTTGGATATCAATCGAAAGTTCTAATACATGACAGGATCGATCATAACAAATCAAAACGTTCGAATATTGCGCAAGAGTAATATTCGACTGGTCATCCCCGATCAAGACATGAAATTGAGATCGCTAGGCATTAATCATTAGCTGTTAGTTTTAGTTCTGAATTTATTATCCATGATTGATGTGCAGCTATGATCTAAGTATCACGTAGCTGACGTAGCCACGTATTACGTGCATACACACGTCTTCACCTTTGGCATTCGACATTCGATCTCCGAGCAGACCACCACGTACTTCGATCCTCGAAAGAAAGTGAAAGAAGTCATTCCAGAACTGACCGTTATTGATCACTGGTTGAAATTCGCGACGGGTAAATGACACGCGGGGTAATTATCTCATCAATTAAAATTATACTACTTGACGTACGTGAAGCGAGGTAATTAAATAGCATCGGATATCAATGGAGCATGATGATTGATTTCGTTTGTAATTCCCTGCATCACTGATCAAAACGAAAGAAAGCTCTTACAAGGATTCTTCCTTTTCGGAAAAAAGAAGAAATCCTTGAAGGTATTTTCTGCAGACCTGCAGGACACTCGCTTTAACTGTACACCGGGACAAATTCGATCGAATAAACTTTGCGCCATAAATCTTACCCGAGCTGTAACTTGGAGAGTAGGTACTTTGTGGTCAAGCTGATCTCTCAGGAAGTTTAAAATTCTTTCGAGTCCAGTTGTAAAGTTTCCTCGCAGCAGAAAAGAGTGTGGTCTTTAATGTATAGATGATCCTATTTGGAAATTTCACAGAATTCTACCTTGTATTTGATTTTTCATCAACTATGCATTTGGAGGTGTTGAACGGCAAAGTTGCTGTTTCGAATTCACATCAAATTTTCAATTTCTGTTTTCCTTTTCTTTTCTTCCCTTCATACTCCCCAAATTTGTAGCTGCCACTTTACACACAATTCAGCAGATAATTGGCTGCATATTGTATCTTACAATTTTTGTGCAAGGGAAAGTCTTCCAAGTCTGTGTCCAAACTCCGTAACGATCATGTTGGGAAATGTGTTAATTGAGCATTAACCGTTATAACATGCATATATACCTTCGTTTTACTTTCCGCCTACCTCCGCAGGCGCCTGCACGTATGTATGTATGTACATACGTACCGATAGTATATGATGAGGATGATGAGAATGAAGATTAAGGTCTTTTTCAAAAACAGGATAATACCGTCAGTTCTCTCTGATCGTTGTTAAATAAATTTCATTGTACACTGTAACATAACACGCGTATAATTACCGGATGACATATATACGTATTGAGTAATTGTGAACGGATGCATTTCTCATTCGGCGGTGATTAAAGTGTCACGATTCAACGGCAGGCACAAAAACGTGAATCGATCACGTAATTCTCATTCTCAAATCTTCATCAATCGTTAAAAATTGTGTTTTCGTTTCTCAATCATAATGACATAATCTGGCAGCCGATCCTATTCGGAATCGGACTAAAAATCTTGCCAAATGTCTTCTTCTTGTCCTTCGGCTAACTTCGGAAACTGCACGCCAGATTTTTACGAGATGCTGAAATTTTCTGAGACTTTGAGTCCGATTCAAAAATCTTTCACCGCAGAATCTTGTTTTGTTATTCGTGCCTGACGCGGGGCCGTATATTCTTCTCTAATCTTGTGTCCGGGCAAACTTCAGAGATCAATACATGCCAGGCTTTTACCAGACGTTGAGATTTTGCAAGATTTCGAGTCCGATTAGCAGCAGAGGACCGATGAATTTTTTTGGTCGTCCCGTCGAAGCGTTTCATATAGAAGACTTGAGAAACAATCGCACGTACATACGTGCATTACAGTTATCTTTCTTCATCCGATGCCCATAGCCTGCGGCTGTTCGCCACGGGCATGATACAAGTTGGTAGAAGATCTTACACTATTCCAGTATGTGGAGATCAACCATAATGACAGCTTTCCACGCCTTAATCACCCTGAACCGGTTCACCCACACGTTTTATTGCGTGTTTCGTATACACTCACGAACGCATTATATAAATATATAGATAGGTAAACATAATCTCAGGACGGATTCGAACTCCACGTATATCGTTATGCCATTATCGCCATACCAAGATACTAATATCGCGATACTGTTATTATTCCTTTATTGCCCATAAAACTATTCTCCAGTTGTACGGTAGCAAAAATATGAATTTATCTAGTAGTCCGACGGTAAGAATCGAATGGCTGATTCGCCCTGCGATTCACGACGGTAGTACGGATTTTAGCAATGGTTTCAGCGCATCAGATATGTATTCTATCACATTTTTAGACAGTTTTTAATCAGTTGAAGGAAAAACAGGGCCGGCATGAATTTCGTAGCGGACAGAAGACTGGTCGTCGTCGGTGTCGTGACGAAAGAAAATACTTGATAAGCTCGTGGAGAACTTAAATGGTGAGAAATTGAAATTATAGGTCTAATTTCCGCCATACCTAATTATTCCGAATGAGAGATACTGTGCCATAAGCATTTTCGAACGCAATGAACAATCGACCCCGGATTTATCCCGAGTCTTCGCAACGTCCTGAGTCCCGAGCACGGCAAAACTGTATCGATTATGTTTGTGACGTCAACGGACACTTCCCTCCAGACCTTTTGAACACGGGTGACAGATCATCGTCCACATCACTTACGACTTGCTGGATCGAGTCGTCAACAGTCTTCCATGAACTGACGAGGCTGGCTTTAACTGAATTCTTGCATATGTATCCTTTCAATTACAGCTCGTCTTTTGGATTTTTGTGCTCCCCGTTGGGTTGACGTCAAGTACATCGACAGGTGCTGTAACTAATGCCGCCAATTCGTTGTACGCTTCGTTCGTGGTCAGTTACGAGAGGCTGCCGATGAAGTACTATGGAATGCAACCTTCAATCCGCCGAAAATGCCTTCATCGAAGACTTCGAGGGAAGATGAAATATCTTTGGTCTGGAATCCGCAAGCTCGCCTAAGAGACCGCAGCGTATCTCCAAATCGGTTGACCGCGCTCCAATCGAAATTGTGAATAACATCGATATCAGTCGAAATTTCGACTTGGCTGCAAATGCTGCAGCGATCTGATGCAACGAAGTAAACTTATGCATTGAGTTCATCATATACTGCGGTTCGCGGTGTGACGTTTTTTTGGATTTAAACTGCGAATGAAAATTCTGAACTACCAGTTTAGGCGCCATATGACTTGCCTCAAACGTACCGTAACCGCGTTTCGAAGACGAGAATCACGAATTTTCGAAAATGAGTGGATCGTTTTGGATGGAACTTCGAGAATCCATTGGGTATGATGGCAGGAAGTAGCTGAGTATTTCGCTTTTTTAAAACATTGATCCGATTCGATGGAAAATGAATATTCCCTGTGTTAGCTAGGTTAGATTGTCTACGCGCGACTGCGAGTGATTCGAGCGCAACTTCCATGTGCAGATTTTCATGGGACGGAAAATCGACTGCCCTTGTGAGTGCTCGAGCGCGTCCATGTAGGTCTCGACCCTATTCTCTAACTCTGAATCCGAGCGGATCGGTGAGTTTTTGCACGGATTTGACGTCGCGTCGACTCGGTGGACTAAATGTGCGATTCAGTAACTTTACGAAAGGCGGAATCCAACCGAAACATAGCCGATCCCGCCGAGCGGAAAAAGGACTCGGTTTCGGTTTTCTTGGGATATATTCACAAGGCAAGGGGCCGCATTCTCTGAAGCAAATTAAATAATCCGAGTATTTCAGCATTTAACCGTAATTTGTCGCGTTAATAGCAAGTTTTTGAAATTAGGTGTAATATATTTAGTGGTCCAAGATTTGAACCGGACCCCGTTCGAACAACTTTTGAGCGCAACAACAGGATCGTTGTTGAATTCAGACCAACATTCTCATTCTTGTGATAATTGTTCGTATGTTATATCACTTTACAGATGCTTTTCCAAAAATCCGTTGCTTATGATGAAGTGTATTGAGTGTCGCCTAATGTTTTTTACATGTTGAGATAATGCGATTTAAGCTGCCATATCTCCACGCTCATTGGTTAGAAATTGAGAGTGGCACCAGTCAGACACAAATTGCACAAAATAAACGGCATCAATGCAGTAATCTTCGGAGATGATCGGGTCGAAAGGATTCTCGGCCGAACGGGACGAAATATCTCGCAGATTGGGTTACCGAACAGCAAATCGGGGTTTGCTGTTATCCGTTCGGTCAGAAATCCAATCGGCTCGGAAACTAACCGATCCGTTCGGTTTATGACCAAAGTGTTACAGAATTCCTGGTTCTGGAAAGCTGTCAAAGTTCGATTCAATAGGTTCCTCCGTATTTTCCGATTTCGCAATAGAAAACAGAAGTATAACATACATTGCGTCTTTTGTAGATTTTCGAGATCCCTTGATAGTCATTCTTATTCTTCGTACAGAGTTTTGAAATTGACAGCATCTACTAATACTATATGCAAAATGGAAACCATACATTATAACGGAGATTGAGAGCTCACTAGATTCTTTACATCCAACTGATTTGGCTCAGACATCTCAATTGAATGTATGTCTGATCCATCTCGAGAAAAGAAAGGCATCGATAATTGTCTGACACAGAGATCTATCGAGTATGGTAATAGTGAGATTTCACTGGGGATCATTAATTATTCACTTGCTCCTTTTTCCGTTCTTTTTTGTTCAACGTTCGCTGAAAATTATTTTATCAAATTCAGAGTAGGTACCTACAGTCGAGCCGGTTGTTTAAAAATATTTCCCAATTCTCATTAACTAACTAGTTTCGTAATCAATCTCCTCAGTGGTTGCCTAATTTAATTTTTTTCTTCCTATTTTTTCGTTTCTATCGTTTTATTACACCAGATCGTATTATTATTCGTTATAAGGAGAATGTAATTCGGAATTTTTAGGTTCCTATAATAACGATCTATCTAATTATATCAAATATTCAAATTAAATATGAAAAATGACTGTTCCACCGCCATAAAATAATAATGCGGATAGTTATACTGCAGGTGGTTAACAACGACGTAAAATTTTCGAACGTTTTTGTAATTACCATTACGTCATATTTAAATCACTGTAATTAAGTTTCTGCTTCTTTATACCCTATTCCGCATTCTCGAGTTTGGTCCTTGGATATTCTTTGTCCTGTGAGACTATCGTTCGTTTGATTTTTTCTTGTTTTTCGTTTCTCACTCTGTTTTTTTAATATTCTCACAATATCTATTACAGGTACATACACATACATTTTCATATCGAAAAATTCCAATCAACTCTCATATCTAGCTCTTGAGAAGAGGAGGCATCTCTGTATGCAGAAAATAAGTTCTAATCTCGTTATTTTTCCAAATTATTCATCCTGCGATCGCTAATTATCCATATCCACAGTGCGATAATCACGTTACGCAAAAGTCCTTCGCGGGGGATGAATCTCTGTACCTACGATACACGTCAGCGTCTGTGCGGCGTCTCTTTCTCGTATATTATCTTCGGTTCTTCGTCTTTATCATGCGAAAATCGGATTACCGATCATACCTCCATTCCGCGTCGTGACCCGGGAATACGTTGCTGAAATATCGAAAATTCTGGCACCTGTCAATCATATGAATACTCTCTCACGCGGGACTTCCACGGTTCGATTCGTCGACGAATGAGAACTCACGATGCCTAATTCTGTGGGCAGAAATAGATATATAGATAATTTATACATCCGATTTGAAATATCCGACAGATGTCAAGGCTGATGTACCTATAATTCAATGATAAATATCCGTCACTCTGTCTCGCTTTTCGTATCGATCTAACAATAGCCGTAATAGAATTATGATAGCACGGTACTCTGCTCACACACCGGAGTCAAACGTCTAATATGCATAAACGCCCTCCAGTTTCTAGCCTCAATTACGTAGTACATAGCCTGCGAGGCAGATATAATAGAATAGAATGTAATAGAATAGAATAGGATGAGTTTCTTCTTTCTACAGAGGCAAGAAGCTTGACGAAATCGCTAGAAGAGGAGCTGTCAGCGTTTTTTATTTCGCAATTTTCACAGCCATGGGAAAAAAGCGTTGACCCTAAAATCAATTTTTCAAATTATTCCGGTGCCCGCGGTAGGCTCACACGGAGACTTCCTCGGGATTCGTTCGTTCTTGTACTTTCTCATTATTGTCATTCGAGGACAATATTGGAATATAAGAAATTCAGAGCAGCTTCATTACGGGAGGATAAATTCACCTTGAACGCCGTTTTACTAAAAGGATTCGAAGCTCGTTCGGACCTGAGATTTATCATTATGATCAAGACGACGAACAGCTAGGTATAATCCAACGCGATGCAGGTTCATCCGCTTTGGAATTCCGTTTAAGGTTATATTTCAAGCACCAGGTAAAGCGACGTCGCCGCGTTGTCGGCCTTGCTAGGTCGTCGCACGGTTCGCGTAATTCTCGATCTACCAAACGCGCGCGTCTCTTTGCTTTATCTGGCGAGTAACGTAAACAAGTAGGTCGACCGTGTAGGTAATGCCTCTATATATATATGTGGGTATATTAATTGCAAAGAATATTCACACAGAAAAGGCGATTTTCGTAATTTCTTTACGAAGATAATGATCGCGTGCATAAATTATCGAACCAAACATTCACCGGCAAAGATGCGAAAAATACGAAAGGTGGATTTTCGAAACATATTCGGCGTGCGTAAAGTACCGTATTTCCGCACTCGTGCGGAAAATGACTCGCACCGACGAAAATAACATGAGTGTTATTCGACTCGTTTGCTTCCCGAGTCAAACTTCCTTTCGCAGGGATTACAAAAAGTAGGGTGTGCGACGAGTGCGAACGGACGATTTCTAGCTCGTGTGAGGCTAGCAGCACTCGCCTCTGCTCATACTGCATTCGCACGAATACCTACGAGTGTCATTACTACACTCGCCTTCGGCGCGCGCGCCAGAGGACGACCCGCCTCCGGCTCGTGATGCCAGCCTCACACTCTTCGGAAATCGCCTACTTTCCGCACTGGAGACACACAATGTACTATTTTCGTTTTCACCCAATTTCCGAAACATCTACATTCACACGTAGATCGTAATTTGGATTATTCCCGGTTATCTAAACCCGTGGGGTAAATTTAGCCTCGCTTAATTGCTTTCCGCAATTGGATTAACGCGCGTAAGATCCGCGCGTTACCCGGTGCTCCCCGGTATAGTTGGCAAACTTGATAATTTCCCAAATCTAGAACCGCAATAAATTCGACGTCCGGTTCATATAAATATCAAAACTCTAGGCAGATAGGTGGGTATCGTGCGGGATATATGTATACGACGGACATTTGTAGAATCTTAGTCAGGTATACAGCTCGCTACATACGTCATCGGGAACATCTGCATCCCGTAAACTTAACATTGTTGTACAATAGCAGGTATACCTATCTCTCTAGGATTTACTGGGCAGCTGCTACGACTCGACGAGACTTCAGCTACTGAATTATTATATTACGCCCTACTGAACTATAACGTAGACTAACAATTGAGAACGGTCGAGTCACTGTATGAACTAACTAGCTAGCGGAATTATTTGTATACGTAGCAAGTTACGCAATTGAACAAAAGAATTCTAATCGCATCCTGAAGATTGTTTTCATTGCCAATTATTTTCGAAAATACAATTCGACGTTTACTAGTTCCCGCAGGAAATTTTCATACTGGAAAAAAAACCGATGGAAGAACATGAGAATTCATTTCAACGTCAGTATGGTCAAGAAACGAAAGTATAATTTCGAATCAGACCCCAAGAGGATCTGATTTTCTGAACATCCATCTCGGGATTCTCGAAATTCTTCAAACATGGTTTCGGACTTCACATAATTGTCCCAATTCCGTAAAACGCCACTATAATTCATAAACCCAATTTCCGCTCTCATGCCTAGTTGATTTTCAGTTCTATTCTAATTCATAGATCCTCTAGAAGAGGTGTAAGCAGCTAGGATTCAAAATACGGGACAAGGACGATTCGGACGTATACCTAATACAAGCAGAATGGACGTGACAAAAGTCTTGGACGTCGAGCGTGGTAATTGAATATGAAATTCCACACGTGTCCCACGCGATTCGATCGATTGTTCCGTGACACACAGCCAGCGCGCGGGCAGATGTTACGAACTTTTATTAGATTCTTTTTATACAGTGTGAAAGATTGGCCAATTCAGAAAACCAAATTTTCCTGCCCGTGGCACAAGTGACAAAAAAGAAGTATGGTCAGATTTTGATCTCACTTCATCCTATCTGTTCACAGATTTATCAAACAAGTATAAATGCTGTTTCTTTTTCATGACACATGGCGCTTGAGCAATAGGATGGAATTCTTCTCGCAATGAGAATAATTTTGTGCGCAGGTTCCTAAATCTTCGTTTTCCTAATTAGGTCAATTTCATTAATTATGAGTATGAAAATAGTTACGCGCGTAACTGCAGTACCGAAAATAAATTGATTACGCCTAGTTCGGCAATAATTTTCACATCTGTTACGGAGCTGTGATCAAATCTCTCAGTCTGATCAATGCACGAGTATCGAGAAATTCGTTCGATTAATTCGAACCGTAACAAAGACAGAGATATGGAACGGATAATAGTCAGATAAATCAAGGTATAGATAGTACTACGTACATAATATACAAGACGTTATTATAGGTAGCTCCTCCGCAAAGTCTGAAATAATGAGGGAGCAATACGGTACGAACTTTCTCTGCCATGCCATGCGATGCCATGCTAATGCGGAATTCTCGAAATAGTAACACCGATGCCCCCGCGCCGCGATGCGATGTAACGTACAGGCCTGTTCATCGGTATAGTGTTTCCCTGAAATCAGTTAAAATTTGAACGCTCGCCAAATCGGACTGAAAGTCTCACGAAGTATGACAATCCGGCAGAAATTTCACATGCGAAATTTACCCGAGCACGAAATTAGAAAAAAAAGTTTACTGGCCCACGTCGGGCGCTAAATTGAGAATCTTTTTCCGGCCCAACGTCGGGCCGTGCAGTTTTGTGATATTTCGCAAGATTTCGAGTTTGATTGAGGCGAGAGAACCCGAACGCGGCTGACTTTGGCAGAAAAAATGGATAGTGAACAGCCCTGTAGATTTACTGAATCTTCGGTTTAATCTCCGTGACGCAATTCCTAATAAGTGCATTATTATTTGCATTGCACCGCGGCGGCGAGAGGCGCCGTCTAGAGAAAATATAATAACTCTGAATGTATGTATATGAATGCAGAAAAGACCGCGCATTGTCTCCTCGATAGAAAATATGTATGTATGTACATATAGTCATTATCACATGATGCAGTGTAATTTTCTTAATTATACATATTATTACTTTGCCTCATTACCTATGCGACAGTTATTCTTTCGCTTTTTCTTTCTTCTTCTTCAGCTCATTTTTTTCTGTTAGATATATCAATCTCGAATCGAGTTGTTCTCCTTTTTCTCTCAAGAGAAATACGTCTATGAACTTTCTTATTGTTCCTATTGCTATACAGTCTCCGGCGGTTTATTCAAGGGATAGGAAAGTACGAGAATCATAATCGATTCAGTTCGAGATTAAGATGCACTCGCAAAGTCTCCTCGAGATGCTGGAGTCACGAACGGGGAATCGCGAGAGCGTCAATTTAAGTTTGGAGAACATCTCGCAGCGCTCTTCGATCGGTGTTATATCAGATTCGCTTCCGCTCTTGCATAGCTTGTGATTCACTTTCTCCAGGGACCGCAGGGTTTAGGTTAACATTTTATGTTTCTGAATTGAACTGCGCAAACCTACGTCTACACCGTAAATCGTGATCAATATAGATATCGATTTATCGCCTGCCATTTTTTACGCAAACGCGTAAAGAACTCAGACTTTGATTATTTTTCCGTGTCTTGACGTTGGTGTTTTTCTCGTTTTCAATGAATACCGATGAATGATAGGAAAATTTCCTCCATCTTCTCTAAAATCAGTAAACTTGGAATACACGTTTTCGAAAATAGGAAAAACGACGACAAATGGATACTAAAATTGCATTGAAATATGTTCGATTCGGGAAAGGATCGTCCCACAAAATGAGCGTCTATACGTTGAACGTCTAACAGATGATATCTTGGGGCTGGGAATTCACGACACCCGGGAGTATCGTCCGGATGAGAATCCTGCAGTTTGCGCGATGACAGGTCGAGTGGCGAATAGACGAGGGATCAAAAGTGAGGGAGAAATATTACTTGTATAGAAAAGCTTGACTCGAACTTTCGATATGCAGCAATGAACGAGGTGAGGGAAAAACAAAGTTGGCAATTTGCGAACGAACGATATTTTCATCCACCATTCCCCTGACTTTCGATACAATATTGTATCTATCATTCCGAACAAGGACTTCGAGCGAGTCGATGGATTCTGTTATTATTCATTTTTCACTGTACGCGCTATCTCGTTTCGATTCGCACGCACGAATAACGAATCGGGTCTCTGATAATCGACGTTTCACAATGATCAATATTGCGGCAGGAATCTAGGACTTGGGCCTATATTTTATGCAAATTTTAGCTGCAACGAGGATATCCGGTTTTCATTAAGAATCCAAAAGCTCGTTTTTCTGCTCCAGGACGAAAACTAGCACATTAAAGAAAACAGGATTTGGAGTTATATGCATGCAAGGATCCCGTAGTAATGCAGTTCTGCGGCGCAGGTATAATATGAGCATCTATACTGCTGGGGATAGGGATGCATAAGACGTAGATATACCCATTGAAACGCTTCTTATTTGTTATGCATAGATTTTCTCCTATAAAATCGTAACCGTCTTTGTGTTTTTTCGACGAAACACCGGCTTGTAATCACGAGATACGATTACTCGACTCATGAATGAGTCATAACGTATCTTCAGGATTGAATATTGATTGAACCAGAAGATGAGAAAAATTGGGATGAAGTTACGTCTCTATTGATGGAGATTTATTGAAATTTTCAATCCATATACGACGATCCGTATACGAGAGGAAGAGAAAATGATTCTGACGTCTGGGTGAAGAAAAATTCTACAATGTTATCAGGGAATTTAGCTCTCAAAAACCTACCAATCTCCATTCTCGTCGGCGCAAACTTTATCCAAATTCTTTGAAAGTATCTGCAAATTTGATCACCCTAATTTTACGTCAAGTTTCTCAACTTTCTGCATTTTTGTTCAAATTCATCACAGTTTTCGAGCTTCCGAAGTTCTACGGTCACGTACGAAATTTGTCTCTAAAAATATTCAGAAATATATTCTGAACAAGGCTACCAATAATATTTTAAGATACTCAATTACCGGTCGTCGTTTCAAATTTCTATTCGGTTGCGTTTCGTACGATTAATTTGTTCAATTTGTTCAACAGGTATGAGACCACCCCCGGCACGCGGGTAATTTCATTTACATCGGAAGTATGAAATTTCAAGTCAATCTATCATCTCCACTTTTATCCGATCCTCGAACATCGATCATCCCGATTATTATCTATATGTCTATAATCACGGAATAATATTTATCGTGTGACGTACGCTACGCGCAATATTGTGAAAGTTCGAAATAATGCACGTCGCACGGAGATAATGTATCACGATATTTATCATTTTCTGGTAATCTAGTTGTTTCGTTGGAATCAATCCTCAAAACTTACGGGTGCCCCTGTAATTAACTAAATTTCAAAGGGCGTCATTGCCCGCTAGATACGTTTTTTAGCCGACACAAAACAATACCCGTTCACGTGGCAAATGAAACGAAAAAATATGACCCATTACCAGCAATTGGTTTACCGAAACTCGTGTGACTTCTCGAGTAGCATGCCGATGGAAATGTGATGTGAGGACAATAAAGGCACTGAAAATATTCGTTCAGACTGCATTTATTAAATGGTTTTAAACATATTTATTTGAAAATGATTTGTACCTAATTTGCTTAATTAACTTACGTAGTATTGTACATTATAACTTCATTGTTTATTATCAAAGTTCAGTATCAGTGATCAGACGTATAGTACGCCTTTCTTCTCTTAATTTTGTTTCGTTATTCAGAACTAATTCTTCCTTCCGATTTTGACCTGCTCAAATCGAGCTCACACTGTTTTCGTTCTACAACAATCTGAACTTGTTTCTGAGTCGATAAATCCCCATACAATAGATTTCTTGATAATGTTTTTTTGGTTTTTGGTTTTTCGTTTTTTTTTTTTTTTTTTTTACTTCTAGAAGATTTTCACCGCGATCTACGAAGACGCGGTGTTTTTTTTTTTTTTTCTCTACAATCCGAACAGCGAACGTGAATGAAGGTCCTTAGAATAATTTTCTTACAAAAGCCTGGATAAAATCAATACGCAAGATCATACAAACGGCGGCATTTGAAAAAAAAATACGTAGTGAACTTACTGGAAATTGTGAGCATGAAAAAATTTTTACGAATAATCAATGTGATACAATTGTTTACACTCTAGCCAGTGAACTCACTCCATATACTTAAACAATACGTACTATGTATAAAATTATGGTATCAACGGAAAGGGACAGATAAATATAATACACGGAAATTACACATGGACGAACAATATTAACCCATCAATTCCCATTTTTCGATAATTCAACGCACGAACATATATATAATTTAAGATTGCGATACCAATGGACTCGCTCAAAACAAATAAATCGCGTACAAGTTGTAAAATATATTCATTTTGTCAAATACAATACAGATTCTTATAAATTATTATTTGCCTTTCTCGTATTTTTTTTTTTTTTTTTTTTTCTTTTCTCTCTCTCATCAATTTTCTCAATTTTCTCATTCAAATATATCCATGAAAAGTATAATCGGAAAGAGCGTTTATTTGTTTTTTTTTTTTCTACTTTTTTTTCGATAAAAGTTTATAATATAACGGAAAAATCGGAAACAGAGGATAAAAACGATGATCGCGGCACTGAGTTAAAACGAATATGAATAACAAAGTGCGTTGTCAATACGATGAAAAAATTACACAACGTAGACACACTGTATATAATAAAAAATGCGATATTCACACATACCTATATGTATATAATAAAT
Organism: Phymatocera aterrima; assembly: GCA_963170745.1. Lineage (NCBI taxonomy): Eukaryota > Metazoa > Arthropoda > Insecta > Hymenoptera > Tenthredinidae > Phymatocera > Phymatocera aterrima. Next base: position 5,987,394 of record OY720660.1, read on the forward strand.
TGTAAACCTATTTCAAAAAATATTTACACTTGTCGTGAACTCTTGTCAAAAGTGCATCCGAAAGTTTATCCTTCATGTATTCCGGCGTGTTACCATTTTCCGCGACCAACGAGGCGACCGTGTTACCGTCGATGTTATGTTTCTCGTCGATCGTAGTAGCGGCCGCAACCCAAAGACACATAATGAATCCGTAGACCTCGTGAGTCTTCAATTCGTTCTTGAGCCAGTCGATGGAGAGATCGCTCAATACTTCTTCCGGCAAATTTGAAAGTTTTGATACGAACGCGGAGTGATATATTTCGAGTAACTCGTCAATGCGCTCCTCTATCAGACCATGACTAACGCTGGTGTGCAAAAAGTATAAAATGTCTATTGCCACGGAGGCAAATCTTGCCCCCTGAAAATCCAACATACGGACTTGAGTGACTTTTCTATTGATTTTCTCGGGGTCATCGGGATGTTCTTCGTACTTGAAGAGGAAATTCGTGATCCAGCAGTCGCCTGCGCACATTACCGCGTACTTTTTTGGTTTTATTATATCCTGGTGAAATCGAAGACGATAACAGTTTTTAGAATCGGCTCTGAGGCGAATTTCGGAAGACATTTTTTCACCGTTTTTTTCTTGTTTTTTTCTTGTTTTTTTCATCGTTATTTTTACTCACCCTCAGCATCTGGAATACGTCGAGGTTCTTCTCCTGAAAGTAGGCGATTTCCGCCGCGTGATCATCTTCGGGTGTCGCACCAGCCGCTAAATAGAATGCCGTCATTTTGGGAACGGCGTTAACCATCGATTTCATTCCTTCGTGGTCGGTATCCGGTGGGAATACAACTTCCTTAATTTCTCCACGTATTTCAGCGTATTTCCCTGGATCCGTGTATTCCAGTAGGATCGAAGCTGCGTGGAATTCTGCCAGAGCCTGTGTAAATTTGAACAAAAATCTTTTATTCTCGCGTGAATCGTATCAGCTAGTATATGACACTCTCGTACAATTGAGTATCGATCTAATTAATTTTCCAATACTTCATCGTTTACCTCTAAGGCCAATTTCGCGTGCTCGAAATCCAGACTCTTGGTTTTAGGGACCATTTCAAAACCCGCAGGCTTCAAATCTTCAATGAGAATCAATTCCGAGTCGACGTAGAGACTATTTGGTACCAATACTTGATCCTTGCCAAGCAGAGTTGGAATTACTTTGTACACTCGAGCTTCGTTCGTGAATAGTTCAAAACTATGAAATATCTTTTGATGGCATTCGTCCTTTATCAAATTTTTGGAAATCAAACTTATTTGGTAAGCTGAAGAAGAAAGACGAGAAGAAAAAAAAAATTTTTAAATCTCACACTCTGATTCGGATTCCGTTTTTGAATTATCTTGGAAGTACAGGGGAAAAATGAAAAATCAAAAACACGTCAATTTTACTCACGAAGATCGTTTTTTTTTCTCCCCCTGACCACGATTCTGTTTACAATTGACATAAAGTTGACACCATATGCGCAGGCAGGTGATTGATCGACTGCGGTTACCTTGAGGTACGGATCGTCCTCCCATCGTTGTAATACTTGTTGCAGAAATTCAGTATCTGTGTGGCATAATGAAACGGAGATTGTTGATTAGTAAAAAATGCCAGAAATAAAGGAAAATAATCGATTCCCAATATAGTGGACGAATTTTCATTCACATGAAAAACAGTGAAATATGATTTTATTTTTGTCCCCGATTATAACTGACCTAATTTTCGCAAAGACTTTGTAACTTGACCATCCGTGTTCACTTCTTCGCCCGATGCACTCATTTTGTTTTTCGAGTCTTGATGCGAAATAGAATTTATCAATGTATATGTATATTTTCCTCTCCTTTCTATTCGATTCGTTAATTCCGAAGGATTTAAAAACTTGTAACGATACACATGCAATACTCGCTGAAAGACAATTCGACGTTGAAACAAATAACTAAAAAACATTTCTTTATCGTCTGTGTAGAAATTTGGTCAGTTGGTTGAAATGGCTAAAGTATAAATATGTAATCTTCGAGTTAAAATGTCTAACGGTTTTACTTCATGTCTATAACCGTTTGTACTGCTGTAACAACCTCGTAGACGAGCCTAAACTGTATCACTAATTTTCATTCCATCGATTACATTAGTCAACCATCCGACACAATTTCGGCTGTCCTCTATTTCATTTGTTGTCAAACTCGAAGCATTAGCTATGAGTTTTTCTATCTAAGCCGATCAGCTTGGTTATTTCAAACTTGTTGGCAGTTGGAGACATGAGTTGTATCAAACAATACAAAAGCGACCGTTACGCGGAATGACATTCGGCACTCATCGTAATCCGTAAACACAAATTGAATTTTACAGGATGTACTTGAAGTACGCCTGTGACATGCAACTCTCCATACATTGATGCATTGATTTTACATTATTTAAGGCATTCAGTACTTTCTTCGATTAGAACGGGATGGACGCTGATCTGGGAAGAATTAATCGTCCATACAAATTCACATATTGGGATAAAAAAGAGCGAGGCTTACCTGATTCCTTCCATGAAACAAAATCAATAATTGCAGATCGATGCTGCGTTGCTTACTGATTTTTGAACGATCGATTTACCCGTATATATAATCGACGTAGCTTGTCATTAGATCTTACATACTTCATTTTGCGATTAGATGCGTCTTGAAGGCTGAAAAGATAAGTTCGTTCTTTAGCGTTCATCGACCCTTGTCGATAACAATTCAAGGATTCGATATTTCGAAAAAAACCAACCGGTTTGGTGGGGGCGATTTCTAGGGTAGCAGGTCCGTTGAATGGACACTCTTATTTTATTATTTTCTGCATCAACGAAGCTTTGAATCGTCATGCGAACGACAAAAGATGCTTTTTTCCGAGTTGCCTCGCTGTTTTGATTCCCGTGGTTACTTCGAAATTTTCGTATGCATTTTGGGCTGGATGTGTTCATGTACTGGTTTCGTCATTCTAATAAGAAGAAAAACAGAACCACGTGTTTCAAAATTGAAATTTATTTTGTACAATTGCGTTAGACTAATTATCCGATAATATACAATAATATTCACAAAAATATACATTTCCATTACCATTACTTTGCTTGATGAATTAAAATCAATATCAAAGTTAAAACTGCTCGGATTGTTTCAAAATACATATTTACAAAAATCGTACTAACATCGATGGATACCTCGTGGTCAGCCAGAAAATCTGTGAAATCATGGATATCAGGATTTTTGTTGAATGTATCTGTTGACGTAACTTAAAATCAGGCATTTGATTCTTTCGGCAATTTTTGGTGAAATTTCATCTCGTTCAGTCCCAATTAGTGCTTGAAAATCTTTGACACTAAAATTGTCAAGATCGAAGGTTTCTTCATCGGCGGCGAGAATCGCCTTGGCAATCCAACAACCGGTGTAAATTCCATATTTTGAATTATTTCTGAGCTCCGTTTTGAACCATTCTAAGTCAAATTGATCTATCGACTGCTGAGGAATTCTTCCTGAATTTTCATTCAGGGTTTTCAGGAACATCGAATGATAGGCTTCGACAATGTCATCATAATTTTCTTCGATCACCGAGGACTTGGGACTGGAGTACATAAAGTAGTGGAAATCTAGAGCCGGTGATACGTGCCTCGTGGTTTGAAAATCCACTAGTTTTACATCGAGGATCTTTCCCTCCAAATCATGTTTAAACATAATATTATTGTTCCAGCAATCGCCGTGAGTGAGAACGTCATGTTGACCCTTTCCAGGATCAACTAAATCCTGCATATCGCTGTAAGCCCTTCCCTGGCAATTTTTTAGGAACTTTATTCCCTCTTCGAGCTCTGCACTCCGAGGTTGGATCCACTCAAGATTCAAAATAGCTCTTCTCACAGCGCTCTCTACAGAAACGCCTAACAAACACTGCTCAGTGTCGCGAGGAAAAAGACCTTCCCGCAATGGTTTTATCAGTTCAAGAAAACCCGAAGCATCCTTCAGCTTCAGGGCAAGAGCGGAGGCGTGAAGTCGCGCCATTATCTGCTCAAAAAATGGTAAAACAAACAACGCATCAGCGATTTACATCCCTTAATATTGAATTCTCATAGTTTTTCGGTGTACCTGAACGACTGCAATGCAGTGATCAAAATCAAGAAGTTCTCGACGATCGAGTACAGTGTAACCTGAGGCCCTGAGGTCCTGCATGATAATTGTATTGTCATCTGCGTGGACACAGATAGGTCCAAAATTTCCTAAAAGCGGCAGAAGTTTGTCGTAGGTATAACTCTCATTCCAGAACAGATCCTCCGTTCTGAAGACAGCGGTCATCTCCCGATGGCGAGGCAGGTACTTCGTCATAAACGATTTACTGTAACCTTTGAAGCAACGAAAACGAGAGGTGAAAAATGTGAGCAAAATTGTAAAGAAGAAGTAACGTATCTAGGTGAAGGAACGATCGTCGGACGGAAGTGTGTGTGTGTGTACTTATACCTAATACATTAACTTATTATATATAGTCTTCGCGGCATAGAAAAGTGATGACAAGTTGCATGCGACGTGAATTTCTACTGCGATTGTCTTATACTATCTACTCGAGGACCTCTCACAGAGAATAGATAGTACCGATAAGATTGAATACGGAAAATATAAGATCGATCGATTGGGATCTTATGGTCGCATTAATATGACTCGTTTTCCCTTGTTCATAGATTCAGTGAAATTTTTCTTCCGAGTTTCAGTAGTTTGGAAAAATGCGGCAACCCAACGAGACCCTCGCGATAATTTTTGAAACAGAAGTCACTGGGATTATTCAGAATTTGAATAATTACAAAAAATAACTGGAATATAGTGATTTTTTCTCGTTTTTTTGCTTACTGCTTTTGCGTCGCTGTGATAAATTGCTTTAATTACTGACTTGTTCCATTTCCGCGGGTTCCATATACCGTAGTTCGCATTACAACTGACATGTAATTATCTCCGGCCTTGCATCCAGCTTCCTCTTCGACGTTCGCCACTTCAAGGCCTTCGTCGTTCTCAAATTTTTTCAGCAACGGTTCAAATTTCGCTATCAAATCTGAATGGGGAAATTCATCGGGTAGAATGAAGTACATCGATCTAATGAAATGTTTGTTCTGTTTTTTCTTGTTTTCTTACAAATATCGCAAATTGCTCTGACTTTGCGGAAAGTTTTTCTTTCCGTTCCCTTTCATTTCTCGTTATTCTTTGGCACTTTGCGCCAAGGCTCAAGGTGAAATCGTTTGCATTTTCTCGTAGAATCTTGGCAATTGAACCTGCGCACTGACTAACTGACTAGCTTGTGATCAGAATACTACACTGCTATTCACTTTGTTGAAGTTATTGAGCAAGAATCAGTTAGTTAGTTAGTTTTCCAGGCACAAGAGCCACTCGTTTAGCCAATTTTTCAATCAATATCTCTGCCATTTGTGTTCGTACTAATTACTTGTATTCATTAATCGATACCTACGGTCGAAAAAGCGTTAGATTCATTTTCAGAGCGGTCGTTACGCTTCCGAAAATGAATCCCCGCGGTTCGATAATGTACAAAAATAATGATCTAGTTATTACAATTAATTGTTGGCTCGATGCACTTGCCGTACCTGACACAGATCGACGTTCCATTTGTGAACTGCACTAGGCCTAGGCCAACGAGCAACTATAATGATTCGAGAACAGGCGGCCTGACGCTTCGCAATGTTAAGTGCAATTCAGGGAGGTCTAGATGTAAACTCGTACAACGACAATCGGCCAACTAACAACGAGAGGAAAATGTGGGAGCGATTTGTCCCTGCATTAGAAGCTGTTCATTTGTCTCCGTCTATTTTCCTATTCTCTCATCGGCCTAGCCCCTCAATAAACTATAAGACTCTTGTCAGCTAGACAGTTGTATATTGGCACTTCTATCGCGGCTAGTGTGACGTTAGAAATAGAATAGAGGAAATCGCTCGTTCAAGGAAGATCATTCAAGGTTGCTGCAGTCTGCAATTTTATCCAATTGTTACTACGGAGCTGCGTCGTACTTGACAGCTTGAGAGATGACACAATTGTCACGACAGATTCTCTACCGATTGTTGTAGGTAGATGCGCAGATGCGTGGCTACCGGAGTGATCAACAATTAACAGCAGAGGCAGTTTCAAATCTATCTACCTTATACATACATATATATATACCTAATCGAATATGTCAATTTCAGCGGTTCGTTAGCTGCGTTCCATTTACATCCATGATTGTGGAAATGAAAATTTCATCACCGCATTATAACACGATCGAATTATCTCAAGGTGGGTTCACGCGCGAATTACATATCAGTGTGTAATAGAATTCCTGACGGAGATGCGATGATACGCCGAGAATAATTGGCTATATATACCGCTGCGAAACGTCGCGAGGAATAGTTCGCGCATTGAAAAGCCGGGCGGGGCTACAGCTTGGGAAAATTTCCCGGATGTTTCAGAAATCGTGTAAGATCGGTGAAAATGATTGACGGAGATAAAAGCGCGCTAGTTTCGCGAGGCTTTAGAATTGAGAAAAAATTCGGTACTCGTAGTCTACTTGGGAGATGATTTCCAAGACTTTTCGACGTACAATACGTTCTCAAAACGGCGAGAAAATCGGATTTCTGTTCAATGTTAAAATTGATCAAATAAACTCAAGAATTGGAAATGACAATCAGCGTTCGGAATCTAATTTTAACATACCTCGCAGTGAGTATATACGTAAGCTCTGGTGACAAGTCATAACGTGGAAACCATATCTAATCGCATAGATGAGGTCAAATGCGATTGACAAGGCTGCCTCCAGGCAGAAGCAATACGACCATGACACAATGCAACGAATGCAGAGGGGGATTAGAAACTCAAACTGCACTTAGATCGCACTACGCATGAACACCGACGCAAACAGTTTAGATAAAATATAGCGCCAAGGTTAAGATGAACGAGTAATTTATTGTGAACTAGAGTGGAACTAGACTAGACGAAGGATTATAAACGTTTTAACTATGAAAGATGAAAAGCAGGTAGCTTTCAATTTCGTGCTTCCGTTCCCTCCGAATCCTATGCGGATTTATTAGTTATTCATGTTCAATGTCTACACGAAACAACGAATCTACTTGCTAAATTCTACCAACTAAGAGAAGAAAGAAAGGCCAGGAGGAAGCAAAACGGAGATTAGAAGGACAGCAGAATAATTTGGATATTCATGGATCACAGTGATTGAAGTTGGATACGGAGGACAACAAATTGTAGCTTTCAATTGGTACGCGTTATGTATTTGTCGAGAGTGTGTTTTCCGAGTCCGAGCACATATACCTACGTATACCGAAAACTTGATCAGGGACTTCATTTTCCTCGAGGTGAATAGGTTCTCTCTAACGCGGCTGCTCCTCCGCGGAATAAATTTCTTCGATGTCCACTTGCTCCTCGGAATCCTGGATCTCCTGGGGGCCTGAATACGCTGGGACCTGCACCCCCGTTGATTCGTGTGACTCACCCCAAAACAGAATCCCCGCGATTGCAGTAATCGAAACGTCCAGCGTTTCTTTGGAGTCCCGGTGCTCCACCGGACACCGTACTTCGCGTTGGGTCCGTTCGATACAATATTCCGATTATCTAGTGGCGCGAAACCGTCTTGGTAGCTTGGAAATCCTGTTGAACCGAAACGTCCGTTTGCGCGAGTGGTCCCAAATCTTCTCAGGTCGTTGTATCTATATAACTCTGTAAACGTCCGTCTGCTTCTTCCATGGATCTAACAGCCTGGAAAACAGGAACAATACCTATAGTTTGGTCGAGTTATGTTCGACAGCGAGTGCTGAACAACGAGAACAAAGATGACGAATATATTCACCTGTTCATTAACGGTGTACAAATGTTCAGCGCGAGAACAATCGAAATTGTACCACCGGTCGCAAGCCAGCCATTCTTGATTGAAAATTGTCCCATTTGGACAAAGGAAGGAATCGCTTCGTCCACCTCGTTGGCAGATGTAAAACGCCTGTGGAGGAATAGAATAAGATGAAACCTGAATTTTAGAGTGCAAGAAATTGTGCTGGTAATCGAGTCAGACGAGGAAAGAAATAGGGAAGAAGGTTGGTTTCGGTTTCGGTTTTGGAAACGTGAAATCAACTCTTGAAAGAATTTTTCTGAGGATTTTGCAAGAACGAATGTATTCAACCTGACATCCTGTTCCAGGATCGGCATAGTAGCCGGGATATCTTTGATGGTCGCATCTGAATCCGGTTTCTGGGGCTTCTGAAAATACTGGATAATCTGCTCCAGCCTTTCCAGGTATCTCATCGCCTATGATTCTGTCATTTGAGGCGAAAGGTTCTCCAAAACCGTTGTAGCCCAATTCGTTCGCTCGAATTTCTGGTGTGTGGTAGTCGTACTGACTCTGATTTGAAAAGTTGGATTTTACATGAAAAGGAATGGTTATTCCACGCAGTATAATGATGTTGTTGAACTGAGAAGAAAATTTACCTTCGCAATCGTAACAGCACTCAGAATAATTATTCCACGTAGAGGGATGATCATCTTGTTGCAATGCGGAAGCGTGACTGAAACAGAGAGTCCGATTTCGTTTTTTGAGAATACAATTAATGTGACGGGATCCACTAATGCAGAGGCGAAATCCACGGAATCGAATTTTTTCCTCGGCTTGCGAATGTTGAGGAGCTCGGACTTTACTCGGAGCGAGTGCACTTGTTCCGAGTGCGCGTATTCGAGTAAGCCTGATGCATCTTCGAGCAAGGAACTTCTCTCGAATACCAACGAGATCTCGTCCATTTGGTAGATGTACTCTTCCATAAAATACGATCAAATTGATTTCACTCCTTTCGTAACGAGGATCATCTGGAATTCTAGAAAGTTGAGTAGGTACTGATAAATATGAGGGATTTTATCCATCCAGATACGAACCCCCGTACGTGATACTGTCTAAAATAATCCAGGTATTCAATTCCCGTCGCAGATCAAAATGAATTCGAAAATCAGCTAAAAACAGTAATATAAATCGTCTGCCAATGGTCAATTTTCTTTCCTTCGGGATCAGACGTAAAACGAGTTGAAAGATCACGAACCGATTAAAAAGCAATCGATCGCAGGCATGTCATGATTTCGGCTGCAGTGGTTATACTCCACGCGAAATAATTCAATCGTGAGGTGATTGATATTAGGCCAACAATGAATGTTGATGATTCGATTCGATACATCATTTCAGGTACGAGTTCCAAAGGTCCGTTAACACGTTGCCCTTACTATACCAGATACGAATCGAGAATGAGATTATAAAAACATTTCTTTGGAGAATGTCCTAAGCCTATTGAGGTATAATAAATTCATAGATGAAGGTTTGCAATTAGGAGTTCGAAAGATTATTTCACAAGTAATACTCATCGTAGGCCACTCAGAAGTACGCCATCGATAAATCAGCTTCTCTAGGGCTAGCTCATAATTCTGCGTGATCGTCTTGTTCCACTGTAATAATTATTGCTCGCCTGTAACTCCGAAACTATAAATTTTCAAGACTCGTTATCGAGCTGGTACTTCCTCCGTGCGACGGGAAAATGAATATCCGAATTGATTCGCAGGATAGTATGAAATTTTTATTATTTTTGTCGTAAACTCAAAAATTTCGTGCATATAAGGTGGACATTTTTGAACTAATTGATCTACATTAAATATTTATTGCGATATATTGTGTCGTAATTTTAGCAACGAGTGTGAACTCTTCAATGCAATAGGTGGCGGTCATTTTCGTTTCCACTCATTCGAGAACAGAGGAAATGATATTTTTTTTCGAATCGTCGACTGATCGATAATTCTCGAAATCTGATAACATTCAGTATTTATCATTTTCCGCGGCTCGTGCTGGGAGATATTCTCCTCCAGGTTGATCCTGTCCCGCCTCGTTATCTCGAGGAGCAGCACTAATTTGTTTTCCAAAAGTTGCACCAGTTATTCGAGAGCTCTTGAGATTCTCTTCGGCGTAAGTTCCTGCACTTGTTTGACGGCTCGCCGCTTCTGGTCTATCATAAATTTCACCCTGGGGGTGAAGAGATGGCTGAGATAATTTGCCGCGAGGAGCAATTCGCCCCGCTTCAATTACTACTGAGTCAAAATCTGACTGAGGAGCATTTGCCGATGATGGTCTACGCTGTGATTGTTTCCTCGAGTCGCTTGGAGTATTGTAACGATATCCTTCGGCCGAATTCTTCTGCGCAGCGAGCCTGAAGTTTGAGTGAAACGAAAATGAAAATTTTATCGGAGTCCCCCAAAGAGAAGAAAGCAGAATAAAAGAACACAAGAAACAAAATTATTCACGAATTTTTAGTTTCAAGTTTTGTGTTTTACCTGTCAGCCTCCTCCATGGCTCTGACAATCGCTTCGTTGATAGAATAAAAGTTTTGAGCTTGAGAGCAGTCGAAATTGAACCACCAATCACACACGAATTTTTCCTGGTTGAAAATTGTCCCATTCGGGCAAAGGAAGGAATCTTTTCTTCCACCAATCTGGCAAATATGGAAAACTTGACATCCGGCTTCAGTATCGGCGTAGTAGCCCGGGAATTGTTGCTGACCACAGTCGAATCCGGTATCCGGAGCCTCTCCGAATGTGGGATAGTCTTTGCCTGCCTCTCCAGGGATTTCGTTACCAGTAGGATTTTCTTCCTCGTTATATCTCCCGCTCGGTGAATCGTGAGCCAATTGATCAGCCGGATTTTCTCGCTGGTAGCCTTGCTGCGCCTGTGGAATAAGAAAAATGGGAAAAGTAACAACCGTCGACGAAATGATCCAAAGAATTGTTGAAAAGATCAAGACTTTGTGGATTTTCTATGAATAATTTATCCGTGCAGACCTCAGCCGCAGCTATGAGCCCGAAAACGAAGAAACTATACTTCAAATTCATTTCGACGACGACGAGGATTCACTCAACGTTGAGCTAATTATGACGATAAACTAACGATTCGAGGTTTAAGACGGTGTCTGATGCGGTTCGTAAAAATATTCCACCTTATATAGCGGGCCGAGGATCTTCCTCGATACATTATATGATTTCGTTACATTTTCGGTAGCCCCCTACCATTTTCTTCTCTTCGTTTCTTCTTCTTTTTTCTATCTTCCGTGCATCCCCATATCGTACGTACATTAGCGAAAGTGATCTGTATTCGGCGATCAGCGTGTGGCGTAACTCGTACGCGTCTGTATCTTAGAAATATCTATCTACTTACTAAGCTGCGCATCTTCCGTTCGTTCTTACCTGACAAGACGGAGAGAACACGAAGTGTCCGATATCCGTGACCTAATTTTCTGCACGTTTCATATGCTTTGTACCTACCTAGGCCACAATTATTCCGGTAAAGATATCGATGAACAAATTTCTCTTGTGAAACATTCCTCCTCCTCTATCCGCGATTCTCGTTTTTGTTTCCCACGAATTTTCGCCCAACTGCGACGGGGGAATACTAGAACCAAATCCAGCCTCTTTTGATCCAGATTCTTTCATCATTTAGCATTTTTCGGTATTCGGGAAAATGACATCAGCAATTGTCTTCCGCAATTCCCAAAATTTCTTAAATCCAGGAAGTGCTATTCGGATTCAGCTTTTTCCTCCGTGGAGCACCCTACCGATCTCCACTATCGAGTGATTAATTAGTTTCATCTCACTCTCATCGTAACTGTCCATTTTGGCTGCTGATTATAGGCTCGAGCGCACTTTGTGGTTTCTTCCGGACTCTAGTACAAGATATAAGAACATAGAATATCCATCAGGAATTTTGTTAGGGGAACGCGTGATATGACCATTCGAGGCTTTTAAGTCACATTAGTATACTTCACCTCGCATTTTATGTTCCTGAAAATTGTTTTACGCATTAGGCTTTCTTTCTTTGTTTCCTCTCCTTTTTTGTTGTACGAAATCAGTTTTACTCGCATAAATTCGAAGTTCTGTGCGGGCAAGCTGATTTTTTTGTCATCATTAGCAATCAATGAATGTGAATCCGTGTTTCGTGACTTTGTGAAAAAAATATAATAATTGGCTTCTATCATCGGCAATAATGGTAACATATTATACTCAACGTGTCAGAGATCCTCGAGGCGCATTACGTAACCCCAACGATTATGAAAGGCAGTTTATATGACTTAAGTGTAACGCGTATCTATGGTAACGCTATTTTATCGAATCAGATAATGATCTGGAGTTATTAAGTGTTTCTATACTATCGATTATACCTGGATAACGAAATCAGGGGTCTGAAGAAAACTATATTTTTGTTTTCAGCAGCTTATACCTCGGAGAACTGTCGATTGCGGCGAAAAACAATTCTCGCTTGAGGTGAGCTCAATCGGACAATATTCAGAGGCCGCGCTTTTCAATTTTTGGTTCACATTTGGACAAGGTGTAGGAAACGCGAACTTGGATTTTTTGCTGAATTCCACTCAAGCTACGCGCGCGATACGGAAAAATACTAGGGGAACTTTTTTGTAGGAAATTTAATTTTTTTCAATCAGTCTCTCGACATTTTCTCCAATCTGCAGGCAGTCTTCGAGAGCTATCGCATTTTAATATGAATTCCGTCAATTCTTGCAAATCCTAACGATAACTTAGAAAATATTCAAGATACCGAGATATGTCAAGAAGAGTTATTTGTGGGTAATGAAATTGCCCACGAAAAATGTTCACAACATTTTTTTTAACATGAGATATTTTGGAAGATAATTCGATTCAAAAATCGAATCGAAATCGAATCGATATCGGAGAAAATCTCAAGAGACTTTTCTTGGAGAGAATTAAATTTTCGTCGAAAAAAGTTCCCTCAGTATTTTTCCCTATATCACGCATAGCTCAAGTGGAATTCAAGAAAAAATTTAAGTTCGCATTTTTCACGTGTTATTCAAATGTAAATCGAAAATTGAAAAGCGCGACCGCTGAATATTGTCCGACCGAGCTCACCTTGAGCGAGAATTGTTTCTTCGCCACGATGAACAGTTTTTTGGGATAGCAGCTGAAACGAAAAATTAGTTTCTTTCGAGCTGGTCTAAATTACATGTACCTATACTTACCTGCATAGGTATAATCTGGAATCCAAAATAAGCACGCGATGAATTTCCCATTTCTAAAACTGACATTTTCTTTCTTTGAATTTTATAGGTCAATCTTAATAGACGGAGATATTTAGCTCGCGAGAAGTTTGGCCGAGTTCCACATGCCTATTATGCATACAGTTATGTCACGTGAGAAATTCAGGGTGAGTTTGTGTAACATTGAACGGCAAGATTTGTCTCGAGAGAAAATTAATCGTTCCTTCTATGTGTAGGTGGTAACGTGAATAACTTTCATTATCATGCCGATGTATTGTGTGTTCGAACATTGATTAATTAACTGTTAAGTAACGTTAGGATGTATTGTAGATTATACCCAACCAGACGGTCACGAAACTAAAATTTAGTGAGACGTATTAATACTGTACGAAAGACACCCGACATTGCACGTTCAAATTCGATAAATTGAATTTCATTCATAAACGAATTTGATTCGATTTGAATTTGAATTTGAATTTCAGTTTCAATCAATTATCTTTCGATGAGGAGTTTTTCCGCGACGAGAAAGAGCTTGAGAAAGAAAAGGAAGAGTATGAACTCCTCCAGCGTTCAGCGACGTGCATGAGTCAATACTCCGTTTATAGTTTGTATGGATCTGTTTAAAGAACATCAATCTAGACTGATTGAAAGGCTGGCTATCGTTACATGGCCGTGATTAATGGACAACATGTTGCATCTTATGAATAGAATGCTAATGAGTAATGAACCACTTTTTGGACCGACAATATCGTGCAGTATCCATAGACAAAGATACCGAACTGACAATGAGTAGTAGTGGGACTTTGAATCATCTATTATGACTTTTGGAATCACAGTATACAGAACGTACAATTCAGGCAGGATTGAGATTTCCCTGAAATGAAGAGAAAATATGGAACTATCATTTACAACGTCATACACGTCTGCTCAAGCTCAAATAGGTTCATGGCCAGTCTTTGAGATACTTTTATCAAGCGAAGAGCTTGAAAGATATTAAAAATAGTGGAGTGAAAAATGTGTTTCAAATTTGATAGTTTATCATCTAAGTAGTTTCGAGCACGGGGTCACGTGGCCGATTTCAAAGTTTTCCAGAATCTCGGTCTCATTTTTCCGCAAAACATTCGATCGCAATTTGCAATTTTTTACGAAATAATTATGCAACTGTCAGCAAGTGCACTCCGTCAGCTAGGGCAAAGTAAATATTTGTCTTGCGAATTTTCAACATATTTATTTCGCCGCGAGACGGGATTTGAAGTTATATTTCGCAAATTATTCCATCGTTGATTATTACGATGAATTTTTTTTCAAGCAAATCCAAATCGACTCAGAGGTTTGCGAAAAAATGAGACCGAGATTCTGAAAAACTCGATCACTTTACTCCGTGCTCCAAATTCCTTGAGCTTTGCAGTTTCTGTGCCTTAAATAAACCGCCCAACATTCATCTTGTGGAATAATTGATGCAGCGAAACCGATGTAAATTTATTGTTTCATGAAAAAGTTAGCGTGCATTTCCAAAATACACTGCCGTGCCAGTACTGCCAATTTTCACTGACCGTATCAGCCGAGCCCTGGCTCTCTCTTCGAAGAATTTGAAGTACCGGTAGTATATTCCGAGGCACGGCGAATGGAATTTGAAATTATACGTACATTTTGAATAACATTTATTTCCGTTTTAACATTCTTTTCATCCAATCAGCTATTTTGACAAAATCAATGATCGGAGTGTAAGCGTATCTTCGATGAAATATTTCGAGATCTAATTTCGGAGGCGGCGTAGGTTCGAGTCGTTTTCTACAATATTGATCAACCGACCAAGTTTCTAAGTCCAACGGCTTATTCGTTCGTGAGGATCTTTGAAAACTCGATTCGTATCTTGGCGTGAAAAGCTTTTTTCGGGGGTCGTCCCAGTCCGTAAATTTTTGACTCGAGGTTTTAACACCCCGAAAAGGAACCTCCGTTACCTTCATCGAGCTACAAATACTCGACGAAATCCTCGAATGAGTGATACAAGTTTGGAAAAAAATCTCCATCACAAATTCATTTTTTCAATGTTTCTCATCGACCAATTTCATTGATTAGATTCTATCATCAATGAATCACAGCGATATACGTACTTACGCATGAAACTCGATTTTCTCCTCTATAATTGCCACAAAATCTATGAATCATTTAGGTTAAATATAAACATATCTAAATTTGCCCGAAGCTCAACGTAGCCGGCAATTAGCAGGATTAGAAATAAATGAACAAAATTCAAACGGATGTGATTGTTCAATTACTCGAATCCGAGTTCAGGTAGGTATTGGAGCCTTGCCGATTTATTTCGATTTTCGTGAATCTGTAGCTCCAAGAAAACATTTACCTACAGGAATCACAATTCCAAAACTGTTACATACACAAATCCACAGCAACTTCAAATACATATTGTATACGTGTAATAGAAATTATCTAATCTATACTCGGAGTATAACTATTGAACCATTTCAAAACTTTACAAAATCGGTAAAAATCTTCTTTGCTGATTAGTGTTATCGGAACTCCCATCCGCACGATCTTGATCGGCACCCGGTACAATGCCGATCAAATAATCATTCCCAACTTTTGCTCCCAAATTCTGACGACGTCGATTTGAACTGTCTCGACTATTGCCTCCCCGATCGTTCGAGGCGGATGCCTTTTCGTTTCTCGTTGAAGAATTTGGATTCGGGGTGGGATGTCTTCTGTCGTATGCGTTATTATTTTCTATTCCTCGGGGAGAATTATCATCCCTGAAATCTGACCTCTGTAATCTTTGGCTCTGGTGATCCGAACCAATTTTTTCATCGTCGGGGTCAACTTCGCTAGAACGTCTCCTACCGGAGTAAAATGTCTTCTGTTCTGGATTCAACGAGCCTTGATCCCCCTTGTCGTAAACCGTCTCTCCTCCAGCTGGAGGAGGAGTAATACCACCGCCAGCAGCGATAACATCTGATCCTGGCAATTCCCTCGCGCGTCCTGAACTCCAGTTACCATTTCCTAATCCCCTTGGTAAACCGCCGCTCGTCCTTTGTCGACCTCGTACATCAGCCCCTCTGTTACCAAAAGGAATACGATATTCATCGTTATTCAACACTGGGGAAGAATAAAACGCGGCAGAATTTCTATCGGAATCAAATCTCTGATTATTTCCAGCCGCTTCTCCTGCGCCCTGATTTTCCCTTTGTTCTGCTTCTTTTTCTTCCTTCGCTTTATCAAAATTCGTGTGTTCTCCGTTATTTAATCCTGAAGAAAGTCTTTGAGTGGACGACGAACCTTGATCATGATTATCCTCCGTAGTTTCAGGAGTTCGATTATCATAGTCCCTGTTCCGTGCGGTGGAATTTTTCCAGGATCTTTGACCAAAGCTGTTTCGATTTCCATTCCGATTATGGTTTCCATGAGCGTTTTCAAAATTCTCTCCATCGCTCCTCCTGGCGTAATTGCCGTTATTATTATTATTATCGTTATTCTGTTCGTCGGGAGCGCTCGCCGATGGATATTCCCTCCGACTATTATGATTATTATCGTTAAATCCATTTGGTCGCTCTCCAGGATCATAATTTCCATCATTTCCGGTACGGAAATTATCGGTTTTTAGTGGAGCGTTAGAATTCCCACTGCCCTGATAATTAACTCCTCGATTTCCATTGGCTGAGTTTTGTTTCCGGTAATGTTTCATTCCGCTCTCTCCAGCATCTGATGGAATTTCAGATTCTTTATCACCACCTCCGATAGAACCTGGGGAAAATCTTCGCGGTGACTCGTCGCGCGAATCTAACCTTCTCCGATTTTTATCTGCCCCCATATTATCCGATAATCTTGAAGAATCTAATTTCAATATTTCCCCAGCTGTTTTTTTACCGTGGAAATTTTTCTCTCTCCTTTCTTGCCCCTGATTCCCACCGTTTTCTTTTTCCCTGTAGTCTTCCTTGTCCACGTTACTCTGGTACCCTCTGTTATTCTTATTCCGAGCATAGCCTGGACCACCTTCGCCAGTTCCGGCGAGTGAAAGATCGAAACCATCCGCAGAGACGAAATTACCATCGTTTTGGAGGCCTGATAGATCTTCAGGAATATTCTCATCCTGTGAAGAATGTTCATAATTTTCTTCGATTCTGCCTGGTCCGCTTGGTCCCGATCCCGTACCACCTCGATTTATCTTCTCATTCAATGAATACAGATCTGTTGCATCGTCGCATTCAAAATCGTACCACCAATCGCAGACGAAATATTTTTGGTTGAATATACTCCCGCTTGGACACACGAACGAACTTTTCTGACCGTCCACGTTACAGACGTGGAACACCTTGTAGAGGAAAGAAGGAAAGTAAACGACAAAAGAATCATGTCCAAAAATGAAAATGAAAAAACTTGTACACCCATCGCTGTGTTCATTACGTTGAATTCTATTTCTTACCTGACATCTCGTTTCAATATCCGCGTAGTAGCCTCCAGGTGTTTTACCTCTGCATGAGAACGACGTTTCAGGGATTTTTTCATAATTCGGATAATCTTTGCCTGGAGTACCTGGGATCACGTCTAGCCATCCATTTCCTTCCAATTGATCAGCAACCTCACGATCCACGACGCCACGTCTTGGGCCTCGCCTTCCTCCATTATTTGCCGAATCCTCTTTCGATTCAGGATTCAAAAACTTCGAATTTTCATCCCGGGGGTCAGAATACTCGTCGATTCTTCTACGAAAAGATTCTTCTCCGTATCCGCGTTCGTCATAACTTTCCGATTGTGGCTAAAATGGGTGAGGATGACCAAAGTGAAACTAAAATCTTACCGAATATCAATTTTCGGAAATTTTCATAAGTTTTACATCCGCATTCGATTTTCGATCTCGTTATTCGAGACTTCAGTTCAAGGAAAAATGGGATGACAAATCGTTGGGGCCGACGAACCGCGATCTATATTTTCGGCTGTCGGAGATCCAGGATAATTTTGAGATTCGTGATGATCATCGAAATAGCACGCAAAAAAAACTTCAGTGCAAGGTCGATGAACTACCGCTGATCTGACTTATAACATTTCGTATCGATCGCGATGATCTGTGATCATCCATAACAGATAATATATTCCTTATCGCCGATCGATGTATCGATATCGGTAATTCCTATCGGTGTACATATTTCTACCTACTCGAAAGAAATGTAAAAAAAGTTTTCCTCGTTCCCAATGCGATGCGACGTAATCTGATTATGCGATTCGAAATTTATACCGCGGATAACATGTTCTTTGAACTTTCAAACGATTTTAGATCGAGTCAACGAACCCTCGATCAATTATACTCTGTTTATATTGATAATAATGAAACTTTCGTCATAGGTGGAGCTCGTCTTGCTAAAAATTGTAATAAACACGAACGCGGTCATTGAACTTTGAGATTATTCACAAAATGGATGTCGGCGAACTCGTTCTAGATCTTCGGATGATATCGAAAGTGATGAATTATGTCTGCAAGATCGGTTTCAGGCGCATATCAAGTTTTCGTACTACCTATAACAATCTTCTGCGGAAATCGCGACCGAGTCTCACCTAATGATTTACGAATTCTCAATGCTCTCGATTATCGGTATACCTATCTAACAAAAATTGATTTACTCATTCAGGCGTAATTCAACGACGATGTTGTATAAGAGAATCGTGCAGAAGTTAGAAAGTGCATTTTATAGGCCGTTCTTATACGTGGCAACACGTGTTCTACATTACTGCGCATCTTGCCTCACCGGGTCGCGAATAATCGCGGATAACAACCGTTACAGGAAAAATCCAAAAATTTGGAAACAACAGTAAATACCAGTAGAAAGAATTATGCTTACCGATTCGCCGAGGATCACAGCGATCGACGAAATACAGAAGAAAACTTGCAGAATCATCGTCGATTCTTTTTTTTTTTTTGCATGCAATAGAATTTTCACCGCGTTTTTGGGTTTCTTGAATTTTTAACGACCAGGCGATCCGAATTTACTTCAGCATCATTCTATTCGTTCGACATCTAGGTATATCGTCGAACCGCCGTATCATCCCGCGTGAGACTCGTCTACGTACACTCTAGTCTCTCGTTGATCTTTGTTGACCTTTTATCACCCCGTTCTCAACCGACACGGATATATCGCAGGTATGAAGCTAACGACGGTTATTCCTTCAGGTTAGAGAATCTTCGATGATCTGCAAGACGCGTTTCTCCAGCTCACCTCTTTATATTGCATCCCCACGAGAAGAGCTGCACGTCCCAGGTATTCTTTTTGTTTTCAATTTTTTCTCCGTTTTTCTCCACATTTCCTTTATATCATCTTCTTGCGCACAAATGCCATCCAGAAAACACGCTTACATTTGTCCCTACATTCATACGCCATCGCGTATTACGTATACAGGTTTCAGATGGCTCGATGCAGCGATTTGTTAATATGTTGTTACTCAATCATCAACAACAAGAACTTTACTCCATTAGATACAGTTCTTGATCAGTCGATCATCGACACGAGGATTCACATGCTGAATGCTACGGATCTTCCATTGAATCGAATAAAAAATACAGCCGAAATTTAGAGGCAACGAAAAATTCAACATCCCGAGTTCATTTCTAAATTCGGAAGAAGGAGCGGCGCAGGTGATCTGCGATTCGTGAAAAAACCCGAAACAAACAAAATTTCACTCTCCTCCGGCGAAGTGAACTCCATTTTTTTGGATGCGTTTTTGAGTCAAAGATGTTACAGTACCAGAATTCTTTCGAAAAACACTTTCGCCTTAAACTTCTCAGGCAGAAGATCAAGCCCAAAGTATAGAGCAATAATGACCTACGACTGTTATATAATTATTCATGAGTGGATAGATCGTTGAACCATGTCGCGTTGAATCATTATCCCACGCTGTGAAATTATTCGATCAAATTTTTACGCTCAATAAAATACCTGCATACGTCGATAGTATAATCTATGCGCGATCCTCGATGCAGCCGGTGTACCTAGTTCATTTTTGGAATAACATAAACTGTTATAACTTATTCAATCTAGGTATCCACGAGGCCGAAGTATACCTCGCATGCATGCGGAGAATAGGCATCTGTTATGCATGAATTCAACTGGCTTAAGTCACTGGAGCACGCTGGAGTATGTTGACTTTTCCTTCTACTTACAGACCGTACTTCTCCAGACTCGAGACTCAAAGCACTAACAATAAGATGCAAATACGTCCACCTACTCCAAAGTAGTGGTGCTCTAGTTACAGAGATTTCCACTCTCTCCATATATATATATAGGTATATGTATAGGTATAGGTGGAAGATTTTACTGTGCGGAGCTATCTAGATTCCAGAATATACCTGTATGCTGAATAAGTCTTCCTGCTGCTGGTTTGTTCCAGTGCGTTTCAGCTAATGCTTGACATACACCTAGCTACCATTGAAATGTCCCAATTAGTGAAGAGAACTCTGCGAAGAGATTATATTGTTACATCTATGGTAGGAGTTCCGAAACTGCTGTGAAGTCCTCCGAGCTCATAACGGAACTATTCATTCCCGCAGGATAGTCGGATTGGATGCGCGTGTGTTCGAAATAGCGGCTCGAAGAATATTTGGTTCCTATAATGAAATTCGGTAAAATAGAATCCATCGGCCCACTGTATCGAATCCAACTCGAAATCTCACGAAATCACGCGATCTCACAACCGAAAGGAAATTTCCGAAAACCCCATTCGTCGGTCTCCCTGGTTCGCAAGATTTTGAATCCTAGGACCAAAGCGGAGAGGTGGACGTAATTTTTTCATATCGTTACACACAGCGTTTCATCGGAGTGTGTCCGGTGGCCCGATGATAGGCGTTAAAAGAAAGCCATGCATTGGTCAGCTATTCGATTTCGTTTGTCATTCTGTTTTTTTACTTTTATTCCAATAACAATTATGCTAGATGCGATTTTTGTGATAACAAAATACAAATGAAGTAGAATAAAAAGTAAATTTTCCATTATTTATGGGTGAGATATTTAAATTATTATCGTATGACATCCATTCAGAATTTATACAGACGCTTACATACTAAAAAAATGACAATTCGACGTATTTTTAATGTTCATCCGTTGTTTGAGAAATAAAATAAATAATAATTGTTACATTCGTTATAGAAGCAGACGCGCGCACACACTCACATGAATTGTTTTATCACCGGATGAACGTGAGGTTATCACTTTATTGTATTGACCACGAATTGCGTTGTTATATTCATTCAGATCCTTCTTTATCTTCTACGGACAAATCCCGCGTTGTGGAGTACACTGAAGATTTTTCCCCGCGGGATCTTTTCCGCCTCGCGGTCTAAAACCTGAAAACATAATAACGAATATAATAGAGTCGATGGACTATTGGATCGATTTCGAAGCAAAAACTGTGTGACGAAATTTCGAAAGGAATGGAATTTGTAGAAAGAGCGGTAAAATTCATCCCTGAATGCAATAAATGGACTGAGAATCTCATAGATTCAGACAATAATGTGATTTCCTCACCTGCATTTCCTTATTTCCAAACCACGATTCCTTGGCAAGGCCATTAGCGATTCTGGGGTTTCTGTAAAACGAATTACGTAATTCGTCCGGCAACTGTGACTCCATGTGGGAATTTATCAATACCGCTGGGTGAGCATACGGCGTTTCCGGGTTCACCGGGAACTGAGGAGCTGCTAAACTCCTTCCCACAACCGCGAGGAGAAACGCGATTGCGAAGGCGGAGAAGTTCATGATTTATGTTATCTGTGAAAAAAAAAACGAAAAATATTCGTTTAAATACGGAAGTTGAAAATTATGTGCCCCCGGAATGCGGAGTGTGAAATATGTTCCATAAATTGTTGACACCATTTCACCGAAGTTTTCATTCAATAATATTCTACGACGAGCTAAGAATGTTTTATTGCAATTTTTTGAATATCGGAAGAAGAGGATATTCTGTTCACGGAGTTAATCTCACAGATTCCTAGCATTTCTTGCAAGTTTATGAAAGGAAAGTTACTACATTGTGTGGCTCGGCCTCCGGACTTCCAATAGTCACATCTCAAGATCAACCTGTCTAGCTTTAAGAGCATTTTGATCATAACGAGTATTATTGCAATCATTGACCCAGATTCGATCTCGCTGAGCTTCCGCGATCCAAACTCCATTCTGTATCAACGTTGTGTCAAATAATGATCCATTGAGAAATTTCTTTCCGTCAATTTACTCCAAAGGCGAAGAATAACGAAACGATTTTCAATACAAGCAGCAGACGTGACCAGCGATGAAATCGCATCGATATATCTGGTTACTGCTATTTGGTCAAATACTACGATTCGAAAGCCCCAATTTACGAGTTTAATTAACTCCTCTATAAGCGGGAAAAAGACGGAAAAAACTATTCCGCCAAATTTACTACCGCGAATTTTTGCAGTCTATCGTAAACTAAGATTAATAAACCTGCGTAAATCCACGGTATGCGGCAATAAAATTGCCTTTATCGACCACTAAAGCATCGACAAACGTATGGCGATGGCGAAACTTTTCACGTTACATTTATGCTCGTTATATAGGTAAATGACGCGTGAATTAGTCCGGACGTCCCAGTTTCGCAAACTACGAACTATTTTCGAAATTTTTCACTCCATTCTTTCAATTTTTCCCGTTTAATTGAATCATTTAACATTTTTCACTCTTTCACCTCTCTGTACTCAATCTCTGGGTTTTCTTCTTCTCAGGTTTCACACATACATTTCTTCAATCATTCGTTTATTCATTTATACAATATGATGATGAATATTTACTGACCGGTAAAATTTGACGACTATAGGGATTTCGTTTGTTTCTGAACTGAACGGTGTGGCGTGCAACTGAGTGTCTTATATACCGAACAGGGTCAGGTAATTTGCTTCCAGATCCAGTAGGCAGAAGGAAGAAAGACCTTCGTGAAGCCCCTCCGGGCATCGGGACACCGACCTTTGGTGATCCCGAGTCAAAGGCCCTTGAAAATATTTACGCCAATGAGACACATTCCCGCAACATCACTTCCTCCTTCGCTTGCTCTCCTTCCTCGACGAAAATTATTCATCTCTCGTCTCGGCTCATTTCCCCAACTAAATAAATCGGGCTTCTTCACGAACCACGAAATTTACCCTCACGAGAAATTTTCCAAGTTCCTTTCCTCGCTCGAACTCTTCGGGTATTTCTAAGCTCGGAAGTTTTGTACAGAAGTTTCATTTCGTGAAAAAAAGAAACGTAGTATTGCGGCCCGAATTTAATTTTTTCCTTTTTTGTGTCTTTTCGGCGTCACCCGGTTGGTATAAATGATTTCAAAACAATTGAATACGCGCATGCAATGTCCGAAAAAACATTCCTGCATACATACATATCTGTACGCTTCTTGCATCCCGATACGAGTTGTGTAATTTCAGGAGCGACGAATTCGGAGCTTAAATTTTTGCCTCACGTTTTGAATATTGAACTAGTAGTATTGAAAGTATTTCGTGCGCCGCAATCGTGACAATATAACAATTCGATTTTGCCATAGGATGGATATAAACGTGAAATGGAATCCGGACGGTGAATTAGCCGGTTTACGAAATTAGTCATATACCCCAGTTTTGCATATTTCTGTTCCATGCAGAATTGTTACGATGAATCACATTTGCAACGGGCAATGGTTTCTCAGAGAATGGTGTTACGAAGCATAAATTTATCGAACAAAGAATGATGAAAGTGCAGGAGGATGATTGAAGTCACAACAATAGAATCGTATACAAATTTTCTCTGACTACGTCATAGAGATGAGTTCTTCTTCACTTTTCCAATTTTCCATAAATCTCTGAAATCAAAATTACGTCTTCAATACAAGCCTCTGCGGTCAGGTTGAAAAGAAAAATAAACGTGCTGATTCCAACGTATTCTCGCACCCGTTAAGCAAGGTGCGTTGTCCTGATATCCAGGTCAATGTTATGTTATAACCTTGCACATAAAAGCTGTCGTCCTTGTTGGTATGTAGTCCTCTCTTATTTCCGGAAATAATTATTGCAATGTTTCATATGGGAGGTATCCTGAGCGCTCAGAATTGTCGGACTACTTCCGACTACTCGGCTTGTGAATTATTTTTATGCAAATCCGAATTGCGCAATGAGCTGCAAATATTTCGTGAACTATGATCTATGTTCAGAGACTGAAGATTTTCAATCTTCTTGCAAATTGAAGATTCGTTGTTCAGCTTTTGACTATTCTTATTTAAATATTCCACGAACTTTAATCCATGTTCCAGATTAGTTGAGAAACTGGAGATTTTAGGTTTTTTCGAGAATCGGAAGTTCGTTGTTTCGTTTTTGACTATTTTCATTGAAATATTTCATGAACTACGATTTATGCTTCAGATGAGTTCAGAAACTGGAGCTTTTAAATGTTCTCGAAGATTGGAGACTCGTTGTTCAGTTTTTGACCATGATTCATCTCTGTTCTCGTTTTGATTGAATAATTATTGTCAGTATCTCAATTGCTTCGTGCTGTTACGCAACATTCGAGGGACCGAAAACTATGTAATATGAATTAACATTCGAAAAATAGAAATATATGCGACAGTATAATGAAATTCCTGATCGTCAAATTCCTCAAGAGTGATGAATACGGGACTAATTAACGAATGTACTACCGCGCTCGATCAAAATACTATGTGAACAAATACCTATCGAATTCCACGTGGTCTATGACGCGTAAGCTACTCTGGGTTCTGGATTTCGCACATTATGTGTGAAGCACGATCGTGAATTTCCGAAAACACGTAGTTGGGAATCTGCTCGTTATAATATGATTATTGTTAATTTTAGTCACGCCTCAGATATAGTCAGAAGGATTCCGGTTTTCTGTGGCTTACCCACAAAGCTATGAGTTTATTACTCGCGTCATCATCTCACCGACTTTCCGCACGATAAAAACTTCCTGTGCGTAGATTTATCTTCACTTTTCCATTGTGGGTTTACTTTATTCATATAAAGAGAGTTCAAATTGTTGGAGACGATTCAGTGTGAGAAAAATGACGGGACTAACCGTTGATCGGATTCTTATCTTCTGCTCGATCCTGGCTTTTGCAAATGCTGCGAAATGCTATAGATCACAGACTTCTGTAATAACATGTGAAAAGGCTGATAGAGGAGTGATTAAAAGATTGGGAGCTTATTACGAAAATGATTTGGGCTTGATTGTGAAAGATTCTTCGATATCTAGATTGGAGAGCGGCATGTTTGGGAGATTGGAATTATTGGAGAAATTAAGTTTGACTAGGTGTGAAATCCGGATCATTCACGATGGCGTTTTTCAAAATCTGAATTTAACGCATCTGGATTTAGCCGAAAATTCTATACGGGATATACCGGAGAATATTTTTGCGAATATGAGTCGCCTGAGGTTTTTGGATTTATCACACAATCTAATTTCGAGACTAGAATTGAAGGCCGAAGTTGGTTACCTTCCGGAATTGAATTACATCGACGTCTCGAATAATCGATTGAAGAATTTTACTCTGGTTGGAAATTTCACTGATCTGGAAACGATCAATGTTGAAAATAATACTCTTACGAAATTTCAAATCGATGTCATCTATTTTCCGAACATCAAAAATGTATTCTTTGATGGAAATTCTTTCAACAAAAGTGACAAAAATTTTGTATCGTTTGTTCTCATGTCCTGCAATATTAAAATCGATTTTGAAAGTACTAATATCGACGACGGATGGGCCACGATGAAAAATACAACGAAGAAAAAATCGGTCAATGCTACAACAGCCGCGGATGAATTTGCGCGTTCGTTTAGAACCGGAATTGAAAAAGATTTCAAACTGACACCTGAAATAATCAAATCCCTGAATCAATCACAACTCACTAATCTCGTCGAGAGGATCTTGATCCTGAGAAATTTCGCTCTCAATGAGAGAAAAATGCTGGAAACTGACAGAGAACAGATACGGAATGAATCTAAAAACATTAAAAAAGAATTGACCAGAATAAATCAATTGATAAAGAGATTCACAGAAGTTTCTCGTGAAGCAGTGCAGGAGACTGTAGACGAATACATCGAGAAGGTAGGAAACAAAAATTAGTTACGGATCGAAATATTGCCCCGAATCAAATTCGTCTTTCCTTATTTCTGTATCACTACTGTTTTCCTGTTTCTCATTCTAATTCTAATTTTTTCTCAATATCTGCTTTTTCAATATAGTCTTGCGGTAGTTTGCCGGTCGACACTTGGTGGAGAAGATTCAAGAAATGGAACTGCAAAAAGCTTTTCGGCTGGGTAAAGAAACTAATTGGCCATAGCTGAGCTATCGATTGAAACTATAAAGGGAAATAATGATTATCCACAAAACTGACAAGACTTGTTGGTCAGATAAATCTGCACGTACGTTTATCGGCGCGTTCGCAGTGATCACATAACTTCTCAGTTCTCCGTTATCCAGCATCAGAGTGCGACACGTATTTATAACAATCTTATGCATAGGATACAAGAGACTTTTGGCGAGTTCGACGACTCTTTAATGCCCCTCATAAATGCTGTGACATAATTTGTATCGCTCGTAAGATCGAAGTGACATTAACATAAATAAATGTTGAATTACATATTTCACATGAAAAAACTTCAATCACTCTACCATTTCGTCTCATGTATTTTCCTCGATAGAATATATGGAAGGATAATCGATCCACGATCAAATTTTTGTCTGTTTCTGTTTCAATTTTTACAAATTCAAATTTTGAAATGTCTCCGGTGAAAGTGTCTATTCCCGTTGTATGCGCGAACCAAAAGTGAAAGAAAAAGGCGAAAATATGCGCGGAAGGATTCCTCCTTGAAATTCATCGTGCGATTGAACCGCGATCACGTATTTAAGCGCGAACTTACGATACACGGGGTATCTAAATTCTGTCGAACGTGGTCAACAACAGGCCCGAAACTTCGTCGAAACTTTCGTTCGATATACCTGCGGATCAGTATAATTTAGCACGTTCGTTATGTACCGACGCTGGGACGAATTTCTATCGATTTTGAAACTGGATTAGTCATCTGGAGAAACAAATGAAAAACAAATAAAAAAATAAAAAATAAACTGCGCATACCGGACGTATGTTGAAATTGCAGACGAGTGACCTGAGTACGATGTATCGCGTGACTGCTGCACGCACTGCAATTGCGCCTGTACACATTGCAGAAATGAAATAAGAAGATATTGTGTGAAATTTGACCAGTAATTGATTGAGTAATTTAATGACCGATTAGTTAACGACGCTTGTTATAAATTGTAACTAATATGTGATAATAGGCAATGAATTGCTTCTTCGGGTTGATAATGGATTCCTATGTGTATAATTATGTAATGTAAGAACGAGCTCGAGGCAGTTTAGCCATTTATTTATGTAACAATAAACGTTTAGGACCGGAGCCTCGGGTGCGTGGATACCTGCTGTAAATTTATCGAACATACAGCGGAGTTTCCTCTTTTTATTTCGTTCCTTGTCTTTTTTTCTTTTTTCTTACTTAACATTATCTGGAGCTACCGATATTCGCTTTACAAGAATTACAGTGAAAGGTGTATTTTTAATGAGACTCATATATATCTCTTGTGTACGTTACGCAAGGAAAACCTTGCTCCAAATTTAATCATGATCGGCCTTCTTTGGGCGTGGGCATTAATCGTCCAAGAAATTATGCCACAATTTGAATCATGATACAGCTACCATACGATCTGAATTAGTGGTTAGGACAAACAATTAAACACCTCGAATCAGATCGAACGAATTATGTACTCATTCACACTGTATCTTGTGGGGGGAACCTCGTGGGAATGGGGAGAAGAGTAACGAACAAATTTACTAACTGGTTGCAGTTTTATAGTCTACGATATGCAAACGATTTTGTTAGTAAACGTATAAAGTTTGAATTTATTTTCGTGAAACGTTGCTCGATCAATTCTCTATGTACATTCTAAGGCCTAATTAAATAAAACTAACGAGAATTTTCCTAGCTCTCAGAATACAGATGGATCGATTGAACGATAGTGGACAAAATTGAGAAGAAGAGAACAAATTTAATATGGCCAAGGAAATTTTGTATATTGAACATTTTCCCCCATATTTTATACTCGGTTCAATCTCTCAGTGATAATATCCGTATTCAGGCGTAGGTGTGATAGTTTTTTGGTAAACTGGTACAGCAGCGTGAGCCACGGCTGGTGCCAAAGCTTTTCCGTAAACTGGTACGGATGTTTGCACCTTGACGCGATGCGTCCGAGCAGTTTTTATCACCGTCGGTTCCTGGTAGGATACTCGTTCTACTTTGGTTGCTGGTTCGACTACGTCGAATTCTTGGAGTGTCTCGATTGGACGACTGACCACTACTCGGCGCGTGGAAACTCGTTCACCAGTTGGTTCTGCGTAGTCCGGAGTTGGGGTTGCGGAAAGAACGCGTGCTCGGACGTGTCCAGCGTCACCAACGTAGGATGCTGGTCCCTCGCGTCCAAAACCGACCTGGAAATGATGGAAATTTAAAATTTCATTACTTGTAAATACATTCTGAGCTGGCCGCTTCGTTTTGAGAATATTGAGAGACTTTTCTACCTCGGTTACTCCACCGCGAGCTGTCAAGAGCTCGATAAGCTTGTGCTGGTTGGCATGGCTCTCTTTTGGACTATTCTTCACACTGGCTACAACTGCTGGTGCTGGATCATGCGCTGCTAAACGGGCAATCTGTTCCTGATGAGGAGCGCCGTTCGAATGAGTCACTACTCCATGTTGTCTGGGATAACTGGAGTGAGCCTTGAAAAAGAAAAGAATTGAAAAATCGACGAATGATGTTCGAGTATGTCAGAATTCGCGTTTGTGGAATGTACGAGCTTCGAGTGACGTTGAAATAGAACTGAAGTAGACGTTCCCTCGAGTGCTTCCAATCCCTAAAATGGAGATCGCGACTGGAAAAGTGACACGAGTCCACCGTTTTTTGGTTTTTTCTTCATTTCGCATACCTGGGCGTTTCTTTCGGCTTGAAGTTCAGCCTGGAGAACAACTTGCTGATGTTGAAGGTCCTCGAGTTGTCTTTCCTTCTGCCTGAGGGATGCTACGGCGTTTCTGAAGTTGACATTATCAACGATTACAGAATCGCTGTCTTCACGATGTGGGGCAGGTGTTGAAGATACTATTACGGGTGACGGGGACGGTGAGGAAACGATTACTGGTGCTGGAGTGACGTGTACGAGTCCATGTCCATGTCCGTAAGCTGGGGTCTGCGTAACATGGAGAGACTCGGGAGTCACGTGAGCAAAAACAGGAGCTGGTGTTACGTGGACAATCTCATGCTGATCGTGTCCCAAAATTTGATGCTCATGATGATGCTCGTGGTGATGCTCATGATCCGGTACCGGAGTTACGGCCAAAGGAGCGGCGTGAGCCAAAGGCTGGACTACGGTCGGTCCTTTTTGCACCTTGGAAAGAGGCTCGTCGAGTTCTACGAGCGCGGAACCAGCTGGACGGACAATCACGCGCTCTTCGATGTCGTAGAAGTGTTTTTGGATCGCGGGACGTCTGACCTACGGAAAAAGAGCAAACGTGTTATCGCGTGACATTCTGTTTATCGCCCGTCCGAATTCCCACCTGGAATTTCCTCGTAGCCACTGCAGGCTTTGTAACGTCAACTTGTTTCTCGATGAATCCATGCTGAGCTTCGATTTGGGTAACAGGAACATCAGCAACCGCTGTCACGTGTTTGACAACTGGTACAGCAGCGACGGCTGGCACTCGAGCATGAGCGTAACCGACGTGATGAGTTTCAACGTGGGCTGCTGGGGCGGCGTATTGGAGAGGTTGAGGATGTTGAGCGTACTGGAGGGCTTCGTGCTGATGAGCGTATTCGAGAGGCTCATGATGCTGGACGTATTGAAGTGCTGATGCTGATTCGTAGGCATTTGCATGTTGGTATTCTAGGTTTGGCCCTGGTGCACTTACCAGTGGTGCGCCGTGGACTGATGGACCACTGACGTAGTTCACATTTGCGGGATTCAGGTACGGTAGTCTGACTGCTACATGGCTTGATACGACCACTTGCAGGAGCGCAGCGAGTACTGCGAAGGACCTCATCCTGAAACATATTGGATCTGGTTAGGTGGTATTTGATTTTTTCTTCGTGTTCTTTATTTTTTTTTTTAGAAAGTGTAACTAGTTTTGAAGGGACATAACGCTCGTATAAAACGTCGACTAGCTATCCTGCATTAGTGTCAACGTGTTATCATATCATAATTGGAAATAGATCACTTTCCAATTCCATGCAATTTTAAACGCAGTCTTCGCTCGCTCGATCTATACTCAAACCTGCACGTAGTTCAACTCTGGCTAATTATCGTGCGTTAGAAGTTAACGGAAAACCGGATTGGTTCGCCTCACAAATTTTCCTTGTAAAATATTCGATTACAAATTTCGAGAAACGGAGCAAGCGAGGTGATACTGATCTCGAGATGTCGTTGTTTTCGAAAAACGCATTTCAGGAAGTCACGCGGAGATTAGATTTGAATAAAAAGTGTTATCGATCGCGTCAATTTATCAATTTTTTGTATCCGCGGATCTATGGACATCACTTTCATAAAACTCTTCAAGGTGAACACAATTGTGAATAATTTTAGCACTCGAAAAATGAAAAACGGAAACGAACTAATCGAACATACTCAGACTGCACTTTGAAAGTAGCAATTCGATCACCGCATGACACTGATAGTTAGATTGAATTTCGGTGAAAACGATGGAATGGAAAAAGCAAAGAGAAATGTCTCCGTCTTTACTGTTCATCTATACGATGAGTGGATCATAACCTATATTCAAATTTCAATGCTTTTTCCACCGATTATTATGAAATGACCTTTCGCAAATGGTGATATAGGTATAAACGTTCAGTCGCTCACCTGAGAGAATGTTTCGAGCGAGGGTAGTGGAACTGTATCCTGTTGATGGCTGTCCGGTGTTCTTATATGCTCACGTGAGTCCCAACGAACTGAAGCCCCTCCCTGGTCGAGGGGGACGCGGGCCCCACCCGACAAGGGCCCCCAGGTCCGGAAAGATCTGGGTCGATCTGGATGCACACAAATTTGCTTTTGTGTCATCCGATCGTACCTCGTTGCACGATATTTCTTCTCTTCGGGTTATCGTCAGCGAAAATAATCCATTCCACTCCAAATGGTTTCTCTCGCGATACTCGAGTTGCCGTGAAAACAAACTCACTGTATTCAATAATGGGTAACAATAATGCATTCAACAATGGTTAATAATCGGGGTTTCACGAGCTTTCGATATCGGCTTGAGCAGAATAATTCTGGCGAGTATATTTTCCCAGCTGTTATTTTCGAGAGCGTAATTTTCTACAAAAATATTTTCAACTTCTAAAAAAACTGTGTATTTTCTCGTCTCACTATTTCTTACACTTTTGATCGATCGATAGTTGTGAGATTTCATTCGTGTAAAATATCTTACGCGGGATATGTTAATCTCGTCTCTTTCCGTCTCTCTCTTTCTCTCTCTCTCGCCTTTCTTCCTTTCGCTCTTTCTTTCACAATTTGAATTTATTAAACTACCTATTCTAGCGTTAATATCTGGACAGTAAAAGGGTGCCCACGTGTCTTTTGCGATGGCGAAATTTTTATCTCTAAATGACCGAGATTCAGTACGATATGCATAATAATTTCATAAAACATAATTTAACATACACGTATACGACGACTAAAATCCGACCGAGCTTCAAATCTTAATGATCTCATTAGCTATCAACCACGGGATTTCTCTTTCGAAAAATTCATATGAAAAAATCACGCTGCGCGGGCGGGTGTTCTAAATTTATATTTTTCTCTTCCTTTTTTTCTACTTATCTACCTCCATAATACTATCCCGTTTCTTCTTCTTCTTTTTTCTCGTGTTACATGATTTCATAACTCGCTCACAGGCGGCACAACCGCGTCTCGTACGTTCTAGCTCGAAGTTCAAATTCATTTTTTAGCCACACAATAAATAATATGTAGGTACGCCAGATATAGAAATTCGTTGTCGTGAGCATAACGCTCGATGAATCCCTCAAAAAAGATCCAAGATGAAAGTGAAAACGTTCCAAAGAATAACAGTGAGGTACCGCATTCAGCGTACAATGTACATGCATACGTCCAATACGTTCGATTCATTGACAGTCTGTACGCGATTGATTCTCATGTTACCTAAGCACAATGCACTCGACATGTTTACTCCTCCTTGTATTGCGGTTTTATTGCCGTATTCTTAGTCCCCCGAAGAACAATACGGAAGCGCGTTCATTGAATTTTTGTCGCTTTTTTCATCACCAATTGAGAAAGTCCAACTGTTCATTTCACGATGAACAATATAGCCTGCCTAATATACCAGACATATTTCCAAACAAATTGTATTTTTTTTGTTCTGCGGTACAAATCCCGAACACCGCTCTGCTCTCTATATTCATAAACTCCGATTAGCCGAGATTAGAAATCCATTATGAACTTGTATTGTGATTTGTGAATAACGCGAAGTAAACCATTTTCACCTCAATATCGCTTCTCCGATTCACTCAATATGAAGTGTAATCCAATTTTTCTTCACAAATCGTTACAGTATACTCTTTTTTTTTTCTCCTTTTTTCTAATAAATCTAGATATACATGAACGATCGATTGATCGCGCTCTCGGTTGGTAATCAAAGAAAAAGAAGAAAGAAAACTGTCAATGATTCACGACAGTCGACAACAATTCGTCATATATAACTGTGAAAAACTCTCGTACAAATGCGAAAAAAGTTCGCAGCTATTTTCATCGAGCGAAACAACTAACGGGCCATAAAATTTTCTAACGAATTACATAATTTCCACGTCCTTGACCGCCGACCTTCTTGCTTGAGTGCCTTTTTATTCATCTTATAGCTGTCGAAGAGCTCTTTGCAATAGCCCTAGTGGCTCACCACGCCTCTGCATGAGACGCGTCGTCTGGTCAGTGAAAGGAATCGGTATAATTATATCTAAATGTATCTATACCTGCGCCTATACCTACGGCAAAGCGAGTGAGGTCCGGTCACAAAGTAATAATCGTTTATGGCCACGATTGTGATATCTAACTCCAAGAGTGAATCGAGAGGAAAAAAAGCGAGGAGAAAAAAGAAAGAAGCAGAAAAGGAACAAAACCAGAATAGAATCGCGCTAACTTATTGAATAGGTTGACAATGATATATATATATCTGCGATTGACAAAGCAATCGGCACTCTCCGAATTGAGTGCTCTGGCATGTTGTAGAAATTTAACACTTATTGCATGCAACTAATTTCAGATGGACCTGAGTAGATAAAGAATTATTTGTTCGTTTGAAATCCAGCTGTTACATGCCCCTTCAAGACGGCAGTTGGTACGGATAGTAGTAATGTCACAAATGACGCACAACGCCTGGCCTTGCCAGGAAATAGCGAAATCCTTGGAATCGCGTCGATTTCTCGAGAGGGAGTCTGCTGTGGTGAGGATAAATATCAATTAGGTTTTTGTAAAGTAGTACGAGATTGATGGGTCGGTTTCAAACCGGATATTCACACGGAGTTGTGATCAATTTTCGACGTTTTTCCACAATATTGATATAATAGCATCGGAGAAGCAGGCATGGCTTTCGCCATTACCACAAGGTCTGCTTCAGTATACTTTGGGAATATTCTGTTAACACTTGATGACAACGAATTTCGTGCATTTGTATATAGAGTGAGGTAGTCATTTTTCTTTTTTTTACTATAATTCTGATAACCCAAAAATCGAGCGTGATCCTCGATTTTTTGTTGGTTTTGCATCTACTTCCTCCTTCGAATTACGAGTAATTCCTGTACGTGGATTGAAGCGTTCCACGGTTTAATTTACCGAGTTCAGAGCGTTCGAAAATCCAATCGACGGTGTGAGTTCGGCGTCTTGGATACGTCGAATATGTCGCACCGTACTGTTGGCCGTTGTATTCATACTGCAATATAAGAGCTAGATAGTTCGTTTTTGTGTTACACGAATGACGAAAGACTCTCTCAAGTCGCAAGCCGTGTATGTATAGGAAAGTAGACCGCTCTACTGATCGCTGAAAGTTGCATAATTATCTCATGCAACGCAATGAACATTGCTTTCGAAGAAAGCTTCAAGTGGCGAATGTCAACGAGGAACGGAACGATCCGCATACCTAGTTCGATTGCAATTAACATTGATTCGCTATCCAAATGGAAAAAGTTAGCTTCCTTTTCTCTCTCGCGACTTTTCTGTAAAATCATCTGAATTTGATCCACGCGTTCGCAATTTTCATTTCTCCAAGTAATGCGTGAATTCTGTCCACTATTTTCTCACGTCCTCGTCTCTCTCGAAATCGGGGTTGAGGAAATATTAAACGTGGAAGTCCGTGTATAGACGGTAGAAAATGCGGCTAAGTTTGAGGATTTATTTTTTATACAACTATTGAATCATTGCTTTCCAAATTTTCAGTGTCTGTTTAGACATCTGAACATGTGAGGAGATTTTTTCGTTTCCTGTATTCCGGAGTAATTCTTCTTCAACAGCCCGCAGTAGGCAATTGTTGATACAGGATTTTTGCTCCAAGTGAGAAACGCTCGGCGTTCCAACACTTCTTGTCCCCTGTCTGTAACAAAGTGCAGACCAACACGAATCGTATTGTATACGAGAATACACGGTCGATGAACCAGAAAAAAGAATAAAAAGTTCTATATTCAAAGGCAGGCGCGATCTAGAAAACGAAAATGAGATTATTCCACCGAAATTCGTTTCCTTTACGCCAAAAAATACCATTAAATTTAATTTTTTTCCAAAATTTTAGGTTCATCGACGACGGCTTGAAATTATATACTTGAGAAAATTTTTCCTGATGAATCGGTTCAATGGTTTTTTTTTCTTCTCATCACGCCCGCCAATTTTGGAAAAGGAGTTGGAAAATGCCGCGAAGAAACAGAAGTTTTTGGCAACTCACAGCCGTTTTTTTTTTTTTTGCTATTCCCGAACCATTTCTGAGTTATACTTCCGACAATGAGATATGTCGCTATCGATTGATGGAGAAGAAAAATCGGGTTTTCGATTATTTATACGGACCTCCCCCCTTAAACTGGCCACGAAGAACGTGGCTCCTTTTGTCGAGCTAGACATATCCTCGATTTTAATTATTACTGTGATCGATGAATTGATATGAAACGCATCCGTATGCTCAGGAGAAAAACAAATTGAAAATAGAGAATGTCAAGCTACCGATCTGCAGCTTCAGGTACTACAGATTTATGACTGCTATTATAAATCTGATCTTTCAAGTCTACGAAGAAAGGAACGAGAATGAAACAAGATGATCGAAATGGCCAAGCTCGTGATTAATAAGCCACGATCAATTATCCCCTCAAGATTTATTGGCTAACAATAATATCACATGTATCGTAAGTCATAACGCTCAACTATCCAACGATACATGGTTAAGATTTTAGAAACTGCAATACCTCTCTTGATTTATTTTTGAATCTAGATTTGAAAGATTGAACGGCATGTATATTGTGCAACCGAGATATTGAATCAAATGTTTCCAGCATCGAGCAAATAAATTCGAGAACTAGATCCCAGTTTTACATAAATTAGATCACACTGTAATTCTCATTATTATAAGTCTGAGGATAGAAAAGGAGAATTCTGCATATCAAATTCGAAATTTCCCGCTCTTAATTTGCTGCTCGAACTGGCTTTTTCGGAAAGCTAACTTGCTCAAAGCTAACGTACTCAAATATTTGCGTTTAATGCGAGCGAAAATAAATTACATCGAGGCGTGACCGCATCATGCAATACTGCAGTCTACTGACCCGTACATCCAATTACACAGTGAAACGGATTCGAAGTATACATACCTACCTATAAGTATAAATGATGACGAAAAAATGGATGTGGATTCTCTTCGGCGTTATTTCGTATCCACCAAAGCTTGTTTCGACACTGCGGATCGGATATTACGTTACAAATAACGAGGCATACTTTTTTTGCTTCTTTTTATATATTTATCAACGAATTCTTCCTAGAGCATTTTTTCGTCGCCCTTGAACGCTCGATCGAACCAAATCACTTCTAATTAACAAATATTTCCGTCCGCCTGGAAATCAGGTCGAAATTCCCCAACGACCAGACACAAAGTTGGCGAACTTGATTTCGGAAAATGAATCATAATGAAAATCCTGATTGATGTGAAAATATTTCCAGTTTGCTCCTGTGGAGTTCAGGTATTGTTTCATTTCAAAATCGCCGTCTACTTACAAATTTATCTCCGGGACAATTTATCGATCGGTTCAAATCTTCCCGTGATATATCCTCGACGAATAGTAATCTTACTATATGGACGAAAATTTGTCGCGTCAGGAGAATCGATGTATGATTCATTACCTCGTCGTAATCAACGAGGTTTACCTTTGAAAGGAACTTGCTCCACGATCTTTCAAAGCAATATATATTACCTATGATATATTTCTTACAGACTTATAGAGAAAGGATTTGAGCCAATATAGAACCGTTTTAAAAGTTATTTTCAACGTGGCCTCGATACTCAGTTCTGTGTTATACTGTACTTAATAATCTATGAATAGTGGATTAAAAACCGAAGTAAACTATCTAAGCGCGGTTTATGATTGAAATCACTTCGCGCGATGCATAATTTCAGGAATTTGTTCATATTGGAATAATTGATATTCAATGTAATGATCTCCCTCCCACGAATCATTGATAAAAATCAAATGATCCTCGATGTACTTTCTTGAGGATTTAAAAAAATCCTTTTAGTTTAATTTTAATTTCGGTTTTTTCCATGTTTTTGCCATCTTGTAAGCCGGGCAATCGATTCTTAACGCCCCTTCGAAGGTCCGGCGCAAGTTAGCAAAAGCCACGGCCTTCTCTCGGACTTACGTCATACCGGTCTGACCCGGAATTTAAATTTCAATTCTGCAAGAGAGCATGAAGCCCAAAGATTATAAAGAAGAATCAGTATGTTTTGTGAGTTAGAATGACGACCTTCGGAATCGGATCTGTTCTATAACTATTGTAGATCGCCGTGTTTCATTGACAACCGTGCAAGTACTTTGATGATAGAAAAAAAAAAAAAAAAAACCAAAAAATGATAAAAGTTAATGAACCAATGAGAAATAAGAGTGAAGACATTTTACCGAAAAGAAGAATGACAAAAAATAATAAGAAGCGGATCTCTCGCGCAGGTTCTCCCAACTTCACTTAAGACATTTGACTATAAACAATAATATCATTTGAATGGAATGCTGCTAATTATCAATTGCTTCATATAATGTCCATCGCGATCATTAGAAACGAAAAAAACGAAAAAACGAACGAGGAGTGACAGGTATGAATTAATGTTATAGATAATTGCTACGATTTCCGCAATTTTTATACTTTTATTTGTCACTTTTTTTTCGTCTATCTGCAGGCTGTCAACAGGATCATAATTATTTGTGAATGTTGATGCAAATAAATATATACATATACCTATATGATACAATGTTACATTACTTGATAGTTATTCGGAGTAAATCATTGCTCCGCGGGTGTTGAAGCAAACAAAAAAACAGAAAAGAAAAGAAGAATGCTGAAACCAATTCCAGGGTTAATTGGAAACGTCGAGAATATATTCATACGGACGTATGTCATGTATATATATGTACGTATGCATAAAGTATACATATACACATACATAGTAGATATACGTAGGGACGAAGTAAGTTGAGAAAGTAATTCTATTGTAAAAAGTCGTTGAATTTTCAACTCTGTTTGTGTCGACGAAGAAGGACAGAGAAAAAGTGGTGAGATGAAAAAACAAAAAATAGCTGTTCAAGTTATTTGCTGGGAATTGAGTAAGTTATTCAGCCACCCGGAGCATCTCGAGTTACGTTTTCTATTTCTCTCTTTCTTGAACTTCTTTTTGTTATTTTTCGTTCACGTTGAAATAAAAGAAGGAAAAAATCTTTCGAGGCTCACCCGTATTTTCTAACAGGAATATGCAAAGTTTTCAACTTCAGCCGAGGTACTATGATTCCAAGAGCTAGTTCGTAGTTTTTTGAATTTTCCTAATAATCTTCTACGGTTCAGAGATCGCGAACTATTCATTCTGGATATAATATACCGCATGGAAAGAAAAAATCGTTGACGCATAAAAATATGTTTGTACTAATTGTCAGGAGCGCCTCGCGGTTTTTCCGGTAATAAAAACGAAAATTTGTTGATTCAACAGAATATATAGGAGGTGTACCTGGAGCGCTGGAGAGTTTCTTTATTGTTCGTAACGATATGATTATTTTTTGGAAAAAAATAGGTCAATGGTATCAAATTACGCACCCATTAAACCCATGTAACCGGTTTTCACCGATTTTTTGTTTATTATATTTCTCTCGTCTCTTTTCGAACGAAGCTAAAAGCTGGTCGGTTGTTCTCACACACTTTGCCACAGTTCTGTATCGCAAATTTTATTCTACTATATACCTGTACTATAATATTCCGAAGATGCTTATCGAATCGCTTCGCATTCAAACCTGTCAAATTATCTGCTGCTGCAAAACTCGCAATTCCTGCGAAATCGCGCGTTGCCTGATTACAATCTAGTCGCATTATATTCCGATAATTCATAGTGATTCGATTCTTCGTTTCATTCATTTCGTCTGCCTCTGATTTCATTCGACATTCTGGTAGTGACAAATTGAGTAATCGGTAATTTTCGGTTAATTAATATAATTCGCAATAGATTCTATGCGGTTATTCGGTAGTAGGTACGTCCTTGCGAAACTGTAATTAATAACTATTAAATACCAATTACTATTAGTCCGAAGCCGTGAGACGTCGTTAATTACAAATAATCCTTAAGAATCAATGCCTATACTATATGAACATGATCAACAGGTTAGAATTCAATGTCCGAATGTCGAACAAGGACGTCTACTATATTTCGATATCTTATCTTCTTTTTTTTCATTTTTTTTTCGAACACAATTTACTCTTAATAATCTCACAGACGACGTCTGGCCCAGAAAGCTGCCCAAGGAATTCAAGAATTTCATTCACACTCCTTCGAGCTGCATTGACAATGGAAAACTGCGGACTCGATGGGCAATTCGAAGTTCGATGCTTCAATAATAGAAAGGTGGTCTAGTATAATCTGAAAAACAAATGTCAGGGTCAATTCATCTTTCTTAAGTCTCACTCCAAGGCCAATTGTACATACGAAGTTGGAACCGCATATTTTTTAAATTCTGTTCTTCCATCCAAATCGACGGACATGTTTTTTCAACTGTTAGGAACCGTAGAACTATTACGGGAAATATTGCTACGGCAACCGGCCATAAATTTATCATTCTCGAAATTTACGGTGTCAGGTTCACTCCGCCCCATAGAAAACGCGGCAAATTACGTTTTTACTCTACTCGGTGGTACACTTTCTTCGACTGTTTGTCTATTCTAAGAATATAACTGTTGCCTGAATTACTTATTGAAACATGCGCGAGAATTTGAACGTTTATTATAAAAACGGGTGGACTCGTTCGATTTATGAATCAGGACGCTTCGGATATTGGTCACCAAGCGGCGCCAGCATAGAGTTCGATCGCCAATACATACAGTATGCATATTACAATGAATCGGGATAATTATTGGA
Source organism: Phymatocera aterrima (assembly GCA_963170745.1). NCBI lineage: Eukaryota > Metazoa > Arthropoda > Insecta > Hymenoptera > Tenthredinidae > Phymatocera > Phymatocera aterrima. The sequence goes on from OY720660.1 coordinate 6,027,205, forward strand.
AGAGTTTTAACAGTTTTATTTGTAAAAATTCTAGTATTTACAAAAACGTGTATAAATAGAGGTACCTGCTACATATTAAAGTATAATTCAGCTAAAGCCACGTATCACGATGACATACTTTTTACCAGCGCTCTGCACCTCTCCTTCTGTGCTCGATATGTGAGATAACGTTCCTAAAATTTACGCATTATGATACTATACTTAATATTATATGAATAGGGAAAAGATGAAGAGACGAAATTGAAAAAAAGTAAGTAATTAGTAAAAAAACAAAAAACAAAAATCAATAAGGTGATTGTTCTAGAAGATATAGCCTTTTGTGCGAGAATCCTTTATTATCCGCTAGCAAATTAGTTGACCCCTGATGATATCAATTAATACTATATTCATATATCTACGATGATGAAATTCATTTATGCTTTTTGATTGACGCTGCAAACCCTGCAGAGCTAATCGCGTTGCTAAATTATTCATTTGTTCAAATTCAAGCTGGATTTTTTCATTTTTGTTCTACCTTCCGTTTGTTCAATTACATAAAAATCTCAGACGCAATGTAAGTACGACGAGAATAGAAAATAAAAGTCACATCGTGTATTTCCAAGTCACCGGTAGAAAATTCTTCAAAATTCGTACGGCGAGTATAACGGCAGAAAACTCAAAATATCTATAGAAGGGTTAAAGGATAAATTTATCGGTAATTTAACTAAACCCAGAAACTACTGTTTCTAGATTGTCTTGTCTTAGTCTCTAAATTTGTATAATCTTCTGAAGAAAAAAATTATAATGACATCTCTTTTTATACCGAACATATCTTAGCGCTACCCCCTTCTGTGATGATATTGCAAACGTGAAATATTCATTCCTCGGCATTTATTGACTGGCTAATTCCTTCCAGAGGTGTTTGTCTGCTTTCGTAAGTTTGGTCATCGGCGGGTACGACGTACAAAACTTTTTCGCTCGCATTACCATCGGCGTCTACTTGAGCTTGATGAATTCTTTGTTTACTGTAAGGTCTCCTTTGGAGACCGGATGTCTGAGCTTCCTCGTAATTAACATATTCAGGTCGCGCTGCAGGCGCAGGGCTACGTTGTTTCTTCGAATAATAGCCAGCCGATGTATTTTCATCCAGATAACCTCTCTGCGGTGGTTTTGCTCCGGGAACAGGAGTCACAGAGTATCCAGCGCTGATAAGAGCAGCGACGTCTTCCTGCGTAAGAGACTGAGGTCCAGTTAAATTTGGCAGACGTACAACCTGAGGACTGTTCTGTTGATCCTGTTCAATGATCTCTTCAATAGTCAGAGATTTTACAGGTGCTTTTTTAACCAGTCCAGATTGTGAGACGTAAATCGATGAATGCGGCTGATTTTTATACTTGTAAGCCTGCCGTGGTTGGTTTACACCACCCTGAGGAGTGTAACTTTGCTCTTCGCTTTTGGGCGTCGATCTCGGAACATAGGAAGATGCTGAAGTGGCAAATTTCTGGGCTTGTTCGGCTGTCCAATAGCTATTGGGTGGCGGAAGAGATACTGAGTTTGGAAGGAGGTATTGAACAACCGGAGCATTGGGATCAACTTTTCTCGCATCGGTCTGAGCCTTGGCAGCAGCCTGGGCTTCGTTATGTGCCTTAGCCTTCGACTGTTGTAAATGTCTGTAAATAGCTTCAGCCTGAGCATTAGCCAATGCTTGAGCATGAGCCTGAGCCTTGATCTGGTTTCTCTCCAGAGCAAGTGCATTCCTGTGAGCATCTTCCTGAGCTTTGACATGCGCCTGTTGTTGTGCCTGTAAATTTAAGATGGCATCGGCATGAGCTTTGTACTCTGCAGCTTCTTGGGCTCGTCGTGCAGCAGCGGCTTCAGCATGAGCCTGAGCTTTCAGTTGTGCTTTCAATTGTGCTTCGGGATCGACGGGTCTGGGATGCGCCTGTTCTTCAGCTTGAGCAATTGCGTGGGCTCGACCAGCCTCGCTGACTTGTCCCCCATGGCGTATTTGCTCGAGAGCATTTGTTTGACGTTGCTGTTCGTTCCTCACACGGACTTCCTCGAGGGCGCTCGCCTGTCTATGATGTTCGTTGTTTACGCGAATCTGATCCAAAGCAGACTGTTGATGCTTGTTATGCGAGGCTTGAGCAATTCTTTGGAAAGCCAGAGCTTGGGATTGAGCGTCAGCCTGAGCTTGAGCGATCGCTTGAGCCTCAGCCTGTTGGATGGCCTTAAGTTGTCCTTGTTCCTGAGGATCGGGGAACCTGGGAGACGGTCTGAAGGGTCCAGCTACTTTTTGTTGATACCTCGGAGTCTGCGTTGGTATTTCATACTGAACATCTTCAGTCTGATAAGCGGGTTGAGCAACGTGCTGGTATCTGCCACCAGCCGATGTTTCGATGTGGTATTGTTCAGGAGATTGGAGTGCTTCAGGTACACCTTTTTGCGAGTAAGCAGCCTGGGCTGGGTAAGATGCAGGCAATGTTTGTTGCTGGTCGACATACTGAGCCCTTCCTTGTTTAAATTCTTGTGCCTGGTTTGCTGAGACTAATTGCAAAAGCTCTTGTTCAAAACTTCCAAGTTTCGGATCCACGTGAGATGCTGCCGACGGACTAGCTCCCCCCAATCTGGCTGCTTGAAGGGCTTCTGCTCTCGCTTGAGCATCAATTTGAGCTTGAATCTGCGCTGTAGCTTCAGCCTGAGCTAGTGCCTGAGGATGAAGTTGAGATCTTGGTCTTGGTGGGGCCACAGCGGGCACTCGAGAATTTTGGTAAGCCTGTTGGAGCTGTTGTTGCTGTCTGGCGTAGCCTGGAAGCGGACGTCTTTGGGGTTGCGGTTGAGGTTGTCCCTGCGGTTGATGCTGCGTTTGAGTATATTGCTGGAGGAGTGTCAGGTACTCAGGTGTCAACTGCAAAAATCAAAGTAAAGGTTGTTCACTTGATGATAGTTCATTGCCTCTAATTTCCATTCCAAAAATAGAACTAGGAGGTTAGAAAAAGTGATGAAACTGAAAGGAATAAAAAAGGGCGATTATAGCTCCCGGGACTCGGGAACTAGACACAATTGTCTAGCAATGTATCGCGTACAACTGATGTGAGTGCAAGTGGCAATAAATATAACCACAATAATGTTTATATTGTAATATTATAATGATAAACTACTGTAAAGTGAATGTCTCTCGAGTAGGTAATTTAACTACACTTAAGTAAAAAGGAAAAAAATGTTAGGCGATAGGCGGCCAACGGTTCTGGTCTGATGATCGCGCTGGACGGTTGACGGCGAATGACTTTCCGCTGAGGAAGTCCAAGGGAACTATACATTCGCTATATTTAATAACCGGAAGTTTATCTTTCTAGGCGGATGCGGAACTTTGATAATTTCTCCGCTCGAACTTTATTATACAATTAGACATATTCACCCAGTAGAAAAATTACCCATCGCCATCAATTAGTTACCTATCATCCTTCTTCCTTATTTTTCATAATTTTATCTCAATTAACGAACCTCTTGCGTTTCGTCACCATGACGGATAACATATTGACTGGGTGACGCCCCGTATACGGCAGTTGCAGATACTGGGGATCGTTTAGCCGGACCTTTCAAATCGATCTCGAGCAACACCAGATCGTCGGCATTCGTTGAACTTTTTTCAGCCGGAGAAACAGCTGCCGTTTGAACGTTTTCTTTACCGGCGGAAACCGCCAACAGACCTGAAAATATATCATTGCAATAAAAGATGAGTACATTGGACTTTCCGATCGGCAAACTGTACTTCATTGACGCAGCTAGTTATTTCGCGATACGATGAAATGCTCGAGGCTGGTGTTATACTCGAAGTAGCTCAGGAAACGATCGCGTCATCTGATCCATGAGTATGATTAATCGAATTTCGTTAACTGCTAGCACAGGTTCGATCTGAAGATTACTAAACCGGATCAATCTTCGACCTTGCCTGAAGGAATTGTCTGACTAGCAATTTCATCCAAACAATATAATCGGGTAATACTTTTTCATTTGTATAGTAACAATTGTATATTTCTCGAACCAGAGTATCGCTGCGTTTTTCATATTCCGGAACGTAAGCAAAATTCTCATAGTCCTTATACAGGCTGATGAATTTTTCAACACCTTGCTTTTGTGTGGACAACGCGTTGACTGTGAATACCGCCGTGAGAACCTTAGAATACAATTACATTGGATTTCTTTTTCTAACAAGATGTGAACAACGTCGTGACTTGAGAAAGGCTGCAATCCGCCATCTACTATGGATACTTCATTGCTAACTCTCGGTGAATTATATACATCTACCAGTGTCTTGTTACTCAATCTTTGAAGAGTTGTCGCATTTTTTCGTCAAATGATTCGCTCAACTATGAAACTAGGCATTCAATAGAACATCAGTATTGATCAATCATTCGTGTTCCAAAATTTCCGGCTGAATATGATTAATTTCGTGTGCCACTGCTTCGATTTTCGCTCTTTGAATCTCTGCCTCAGCTATAGAAATCGAAAGTTACAATATTTATCGTCACGAGAGGTGTCAGATTCGATTAGTCGGTGCGAAAATGTTTCCTTTCTTCTATCGCGCGATTCTAACGGCGAATAAACAATTTATCGCAATAAGCCTGATATCCGCGCAACAGCTTGTGCCTTAAGGCCTTAAAAATATGCAAATTCTGAACCGCATGCACAATTCTTATAATAATGCAAAGATAGGTGAAGGTACATACGTACGTTCATACACGCGCACAGTATTCCATGCAAAACGACAAAGGCGACGCGGTTGTATAGCAGCGGCGCGGCGTGCAGAAAACACTTTCTCTAGCGGTAAACAAGGCTGGGTGGGTCATTTACGCCCCGATACTCTACATACATGAATAATACTCACACGTAACCCGGCGTGCATGTTACGTTTCATGTACACCTTATGCCAAAGGTGTATACCTTATAGATATTACGCGATATTCTAAGAGGTTTGAATAACGGGTACACGTCCGGCTCACGATCAGGATTTAATATGATTATAATTGAGTCAATCATTTTTCGAAATACGTCACTTCGGTGAAGAGTCTCGAAAGATTGTGTTTCTTTTTTTTTCATTCGTTCTCCTTTTTCGTTTCATGGATCTCTCGAGACTCGATCGTTTCAGGAGTAGAGGTACCGAGCATCGTGCGAATGCGGACTGCATTGAACGAATGGAAATAGAAAGTGTTTCGACTTTCGGTAGACAAAACGTCGTTCACGGAGATACCGAAAATAAAAGTAATTCGTATATATTGTATCGTACGTGGGATATTGATGCACTTTCTCGGCGGGAATCATCGCTGTAATCCGGTTGTATACCGGGGTTTGTTCCTTTTATTTCTGTTCTTTTTTTTTTTTGTATACGTAGGAACTCGCGGAAGGATTGAATAAGTAGTTCGAAGCAATTAAAGCAGTCTCTCCACAGTCTATGGAAGATATTAATTAGAGAATGCCACTTTGATCGTCATCATCGTCGTCGGTCGTCGGCGTCGTCCCGCAGTTAATTACAACTTTCGTTTGACTGAAGCGAACTGTGTACTAGTTCTAGTATATACTTCTGGCAGGAAATCAGTGTATTAATGAATTACCCTTCGAATTAAGAATCTTTTTCATCAAATTATGAGATTGTCTCACATTAATTAATAATCGTACCAACTGTCTTCGAGAGGTGGGTATCATATTTGGAAAATTACCCTGTTAGGAGGATCAGGAAGAGTAGAAATTCTTGTGTACAATGAAATTACGTGATTGTATGTACATACAATGAGGTATGAATATACCTCGCGGTAATTATTGTAGTAATTACACATCAATTTCTATTTCCTTTATGTATAATACGTAATACCCACGTATGTACGTATATACTCTCGTTATTTCTTGACGAGGAAGAAAGTACGTATCAAAACCAGGAAATAATCGAAATTGATAAGAACATGTGCAGGCATATAGTGTGTCCGTACACTTAAATATGTGGACTTTATCGCAAGTGCATCGAACGAAAATCGACCTACGATACTCATAGTCATGTAATGTAGACGTCTACCTTATACCTTCGAACCAAAGGTTGGAATAATTGGATAATCGGGCTAGGTAATGCGCACAGCTTCGCCCTACTCAGTGTCTGATAATATACGATAATGGCTAGATTATAATCGTAGACCAAAGTCTACTATATAAATCGCACGCAGAATCGTGGGGGTCGCGATTTCTACTTCGCAATAAGCGTACATACCTACAAACGCGTATCCGCCTATGTAATCTATGTACGCGCATATGAATACATACCCCATTTTCGAGCTATCAAACCTCTCACCATATGCAACTGGCGTGCAGCTCTCAAGGCCGTTAAACATCGTAGTTAATTAGGCCGTGCCTTCAAGGATCACGTCCTCGAAAAAATGAAACGGGGTGGAGGCGGATACGCGAGTCCCGATAGAATGTGAAAATCACCCTCGACTCGCATCGGTGATTACGTGGGCAATTAATTTGTTGTTACTCCATTCCCGAGAAGGATTCGAAGACGAAAAAACGGGGGAGAATTGTTATTCGTGATGCTGCGAAATTCGGAAAATCGTCGTTTACAATCAGATTCTCTGGGAAATATATAGGAGAGATAGTCGATCATTACCTGATGCATCGGTTACGTGGATTGACTGGTTTTATTATACTGAAATTTGAAAAATCGGTTATCGATTGAGGTCAGTTGCCCATTTCAAAGAGTCTGCAAGGCTTGTTATCCAATTGCCCGCTTTAATTAGTGGACAATTATCGATATACCAGGCTTCTAGATGGATAACAGGAAACCGAATTACCTAGGATATAATAAAGGTCTGATTTCCTTCTGGAAGATCGTCCGAACAGATATTCCTACACCTACGTCATGAGTCTAGAATTATGTAGTTAACTTGAAGTTTCACTTTCTGTCCGGCTCCGCACCCTCGCAGAACTATATACTCGTATTATCCATCCGGGTTGCAGTTGGGTCGGCGCGGCGTGTCCGTGTCTCAAACTCAATTTATAGTATATATAAGTATACATGTCTATGCAGTGCAGGTTTCTAGTCCACCGGGTGTGTTACAAACGCGTATATATCCATGCAGGCATACCAATATGAATGTATATCCTACGGTATATACATGAAATGAACTAGAAATGCTGCAGATAAAGCTGAAACGTTGTCGAATGGAACTGCATAAAGTGGCATTTTTCAATATTGACGAAGAGGAGAAAAATGTTGATTTAACTTCACGCGAGAATTTTTTCACCGTTCGTATTATTAATGCATTCGACAGATTTTTCCGGAACCTAAACCTGTGTCAACGCGTTTTGTATACCTGAGTATATCTAAACTCGAAATCTATAAGCTTCCGGTTTCATGCATACCTATATAACGGGCGTACAGTCGACTCCAAAAATTCATGTGGGGTCGGAGTTCGTGATTTGGATATATTTTCTCACACTTTCTTACAGTCTTCACTCGGAATCATTTCTCCTGAATGGCAAAAAAATATTATATTTATCTATTGATCGCACGAGAGTGACAAAGTGTTCGAGAAATTTGAAAAAAGTTCTCGCTTGCGTATTCGAAGGCTAATATCTTGACAGGGGATATAATGACTTCGGTGGAACCGGGGAACAAATCAATTTCCTCCAATATTTCGCTGCAGTTCCTGAGTCAATGAGATAACTAACAATCTCACGCAATTTTTATAAGTATGCACCTCCCTCGAACGCCAATTGTTCTTGCGGTTTCTGCTAACGACGTGTCTGCTCCGATGAGACGTATAATTCGGCCTTTGGTTACCGCCGATAGATCTCTCTCGCCTCATCCATATCACTTGTTTCACTTTTCGGCTCGAACTGAGCATCCTCAATTTATCTAGCATGAGACTTGATATTTTGACAGGTATGTACTCAAAGCGTGAGCTCGGATCGTGGATCAAGTACAAGAAATATCCACAATGGATGATGATAACGGGGAGCCGTTGTGCATGAGTCTGAGAATGAGAACGAACCCCAATGGCGTAGAGCCATTTGATTTGACTCACGAACCCGACCCTGCATGAACTTCTGGAGTCGACTGTACATACATGATTGAATATCATAATGAGCAAAAGAAATCCGATCGAATGAGTAACTTATTTCAGATTTAGAGATGAAAGTTCACGCGTGGAATTTATACATCGCGGAGCTAGAGCAACGATTTTTACCGTTCGATTTGCCTGAGTATAAATTTTATTGTGAATTACATTATCGCAAGGTATACTGTATGTTCGCGGATAAACAGGAATCGAATTGTGCAATATCTGCTGCCGTAGCGATAAAGTTTGTTCATAAATAGACTATATATCCGCGTTTTTTACAATCCCTAAGCTGGTGTTAAGGAATGTCTGTCGCCTGAGTCTGACGCTAACCGCAGTTTCCACTCAAAACTATGTATCTCGCGCATATTCATCTCGTGTCATTTGAATAACTTTCGGTTTTTCACCTTACAATTAATCACCAATTTTCAAGATATGTTTTCTATTCCCAATAATATGAAATTATTGTTGATAAAGTGAATCGAGGTTGTGTAAGGTGGCCAAAATTAACTTAACCATATTCTCTGGAGGAGAGCCAACTATTACTGTAAAATTATATAAAACGAGGAGAAAATCATCATCCAGGATTGCGTTACGATATAATTTTCCTTCTCTACTGTGTGCAGCTTTCGTTTTTACGAATCAACGGTAAACACGTTTGCGAAGCTGTTAGAATATGGATGAAATTCATTCTTTATGCTCGTAAGATTCGTTTTTGCTTTTTTTTCGTCTCCTTTTCTAACGTTACTTCATTTTCCTAATGTGGTTCAGGCTCTCGAACAAACTAACGAAGACTATAAGACCGCGGAAAGATGCAAAAAGAGAGAGAGGGAGAGAGAGAGAGAGTGAGTTCGTAATATAATTGCATTCTAGTTGCTTGCGACACGTCCGCGCGACTCAGCATTCAGACTAATGATACTCTAGGAGTCAAGGAGTCTGGGTAGAGGGATATGGACGTAGATACTGTGCGTATTATGACGTATCTAATCACTGGGTAACGTAGATAGAAATGAACTGAAACTCCATCACGCCAGGAACTTCCTACATTATGAAAAGAGAGACGGGACTCTTTAAACAACAATTTTCACTTTTTCCATTCTATTTTTTTCTTTCATACATGTATAGACACTGTATAAAGCTAAGTGGCATTCGTCTGCCGTTGCGTAAGATGATTCGTGAACACAAACTGCAATCACTATTTGCAATAGTAGGTATACCTATGTATATACAGGGATACGTGATGCTCCGACGGATATTACGAGCTCTAGCAAATTTTTTGCCAATTTATGTTATTTTTTGTTCTCCGAATGCAGCATTATAGTTGTTCAGTTATTCGCGGAGGTCGCGTCGTGCGACGAATTTGACGAAATTTCCGTACCCTCGGGAGCGAAATTTTCCGTGATCTATTTTTTCCCCAAAAAATTTGTTTAATGCACGGTCTACGGTTCATAAGAATGTAGATTCGGTGAAAATATATGAATTATTTCCGATAGTAGTCTCCAGCATCTACTGCCATCTATAGCACAGCAGCTGCCAGCAGGCTACCGGTTATCAAGAAAGCGTCGTTCTATAGTTAGTTACGTACTGCTATATTTCTGCAGTAAGTTTCTAATGCGTGTACATAGCTGGTAGGACCCCTAGATCTCGCAGGTATTGCATACCAGGTGACTCTGGTCCCAAGACTTGTCTATAGAAAGTCAGTGCAGCCGTATGCAATATTCATAAGAAAATTGAATGAAGTTTTTGTTTTTTTTTCAAAATTTTATCAAAACCGCAATTTATACAGCAGAACAACCGACGGATCATAACCGCACGACGTGTTGAAAAACAAGATTAACGTATTGTGCAGCGAGAAATTTGTTCTTCTACGAACAATGAGCAGAGAAAAAAAAAGAAAAAAAAACAGTTGTACGTGAATCTTCGTATCTTCGTCTCGTTTCAAATCTTGCGCATTTTTTTTTCTCTTGCTTATAAATTAATTTGATTTCTGTCACAATCGGCAAACTTTACTCTCTGGTCTTTTGTTTTTTTTTTTGTTTCTTGTTTTTCCGGTAACAAAAACGACAACCACCAAAAATACTTTTTACTGCTTGGTTTCCATTATTACCCGGACGATTCAACAACGATTCATGAAGGGAGGGGATCTTCGAAATAGAACAAAATTGAATCACTTTTCACAACCTGTGAAGTTCTTTATCGAACCGTTCACGTTCTCGCCGCGTGTCCTGCACACGCGAACGCATATATATATCGCAATCGATCGCAAATCACCGAAAAAAAATAAATAAAATAAGAAAAAAAAAGAAAACCATACGAATATAATCCATTGAGGGCGTGATCCGCAGTAATCGAGATGTATGATGGATATGTATAAATTGAATCGGAGCGATTAACGGGGAAAGATGGCTTTTGAATGTGGGGGAAAAAAAAAAAAAAAAAAAAAACACAAGAAAAACGAACGAATGAATGAATAAATGAATGAATTGCGATTAATTGTGGTATAGAAAAAAAATCACTGACCTGCTAAGACGAGTAGCCACATGGTGTGCGAGTAAGTTAGGAACCTCGCCGAGTGAATGTTGTCCTCAGACGAGTTCCTCGTCACTTTATAGACCTCAGGGAAAGGCCGCGCCCGTTTTCTGCCTTCAACCTCCGCAAGTGGGGTGTTCTATTCGAATTCTTTTTCACTTTAATTCTCTTTTCTTTTCCCCCATTTTTATATATTTTCGATCAAACAATATTCTTTGGAGCTTCGAAGCTTCGGGAGACAGAGAGAGACAGAGAGAGAGAAAGAGAGAGAGAGAGAGAGAGAGACAGAGATGTGACGAATCTGCGCGTACAATATCATACATAATTCGCCAACAATGGGTATTATTGTCTGCATGGCTGTCTGGTCTGACCGTATGTATGCAGGATTGAGGCTAATTCAGCTATATTATTGTATTGTCATCTATAATATCTGCACCTACGTATCTGTCTTTATATTCAATTTTCGTTTTATTCTTGCGATTTTTTGGTTTTTTTATTCGTTCTCGTAAATATCGCCCTCGAATATCGGAACATTTTTATAATCACCGAATGAAATAATTTCTCTCCATTTCTCACGAGAATGTGAAAATCAGGTGAAATGTTATCCATCTTCATTCTTCTGAATTGAAATTAGGGAAAAACGGGAAGGTCGAAGAACAGACGAATCTGAATAATGGACGAAACGTTGTTCTTCTTATTCTTTTGAATTGAAATTAGGGAAAAAAGAATGACGAATAGACGGTGAGAGGCGTCGGCGACGGACGATATCCAGATACCGAAAAAAAAATTTACTTTCACTATCCTGCGCGGAATGAAAATTATAGAGAAACAATTTTGAGAGCGTTGGAAACCTCCGCGGCGAGACCAAAAAAAAAAAAAAAAAAAAGAAAAAGGAACAACAGTCTTCCGCATATTAAGAAGAAACAAGCGAAGAAACGAAACGATGAAAAATAGAGCAAAACGAAGCAAAAAATATTGAATTGTCAAGTTCCGGAACTATATTACACACCTGTCTCATAGTATTTTGATGTATCTCACAGAAAATTTACAAAATAGAATATATATAACGTCCCTGAAATCATCAGCTGAACTAGCACTTTGGCTATAAATTATTTCTGTGTACCTATAATAAGTGGCGTAAATTCTACACAAGAAATTATGCACCACTTACAGCACAGAGCACTGCCTTTAAAACAAAGAATTCTTGTCTAAAGATCGCAGTGCTATGGAAGACCATTTATTCTCTGCGTGTCTCTATCTCTCTCCTTCTCTCTCTCTCTTTCGTTCTCTTCCTTCAATGCCTTTTTTATTTCGTAAATTCTCCGTAAAATCACAAAATATCTTCGAGCGTTATAGGTATCCTACGCGAATTTACTGTCTATTATAGGTACCTACACAATCTGGTACAGGAAGCTGTATATTTCACTTCGGATGTAAGAGAAATTTTCCAAATTTCCGAACAAAATTTTACTATCGTTTTTTTCTCCGTCCTTTCGCCATTCTATCAGATTCTTTATTGATTTCGATTTCATAAATTTTTGGAAAGAGCAGCCAGAATTTTCAATACAAATTTTCGTATAAAATTCTTTCCAGCTCATTCGTACATCACTGTATCCCTAGTCCTATGTATAATAATTCTGTCAAAGTTTGAGGAGTTTCGGGCACGGGATCACGTGACCGATTTAAGAATTTTTCGGAATCTCGATATCTCATTTGTTTCGCCAAACTTCGAATCGATTGAAAATTTTTTGTGAAATAATAATGCTAGCGCGTGAGCAAGTGTCAGCTCAGGTCAGCTAGGCAAAGATGAATATCGTACGAATTTTCAATACATTTATTTCGCTGCGAGACGGGATTTGAGGTTACGTTTTACAAATTGTTCGATTTATAATCATCATGATGATTTTCCGAATCGAGTTGACCCAGAGCGCACTTTTCTACACCTGTAAAACTATTTTGCAAAAACTGCCAAATCCATTCGAAGTTTTTTGAATAACTCAGAACGAGATTCGGCAAAACTCCAGAATCGGTCACGTGACCTCCTGCTCAGAGATCACCTTTTGTATGAATTTAATTTATTTTCATGCATGTGTACCTATACCCAGAGTTTCGGACGATTGTGTGTAAAATTCGAAACAAAAGACTAACACAGTTGGCAAACAGGGAAATTTTCACCTAGCTAGCCAACGGCGACACACGGAAAACCCGCGTGATTGGCTACGGCTACGTGAAAATTTCCCCGTCTGCCAACCGTATTAGTCTTTTGTTTCAAATTTGGTGAAAATTCAAGGGGTCGCACAATCCGGCGCAACACCGCGGGTGTGTACGGATTTGTACACACTTGCATTATACCTATACAATGACTTTAGATATCCGGGCAAACCGATACAAAGTGTAAGTATAGGTCTGGCAAGTGACTGTGATATAAGTAGAACTATCCTCATGTCTTTCTATAGCCTCTATATTGCCTACGTTGTTCGGGCGTGGGAAAGTGAATCGGTCTGCTAAAGAAACACCGCGATGTGTACCTATACATACCAGCTACTATAATACACGCCCTATTATGTACATGCATTCGTACCTACACCTACCTACCTACATAGTCACAAAGATCGTATGTGGCGGTATTTACCTCAATTTTTTCGTTCATCGTATATCGTATGCGCAGGCTTGCACATTTCTCAACAGAATTATGAAAATCTCACATGCAACATGTATATATAATTGATATTGAAACGGAGAGCTTGATGCAAATCTTCAAATTCTTCGATACCGAAAAGCTCGTGCTTTTTCCCCGCCCCTTCCAATCGCCGCATTTTTAACTTTCCAATCCATTCGAAAGAAAGAGAATGTCACATGGTATCGGGGAAACTATCCTGAAGATTGTCAACTCGCCTATACCTATAAACAGAGAAGAAAAAATTGAAAAACATATAGCACAATGTACAATAATTAGATAACCTGAAATTGCAAATTTTGGTACCAAAGAAAATAAAACACACATCTGTGAGCCAGGTGATTAGTTTCAGGTGTAGCCTTTAACTCTGTCCCGAATTTTCGTCCATGTTCATTCTGGACGGGGCACTTGAAACAGTTCCTAAAATATACAGATCAATAATTTTCTTTTTTTCTCCCCTAATCTGGAAACCGGTTCATATTCTCGAATAGCTCGGCTCTGTTCCGTGAATTAGATAAATATTGATTACTCGATGGTAATTGTATGCGAGCGAACAGCGATTCGGAACGTTTTCAGTAACAAATCTCGCAGCGAGTAACAGTAAGAAAAAAAAAAAACCAATTACTACAGTGAAAACTATTTCATTGATATACATTTTATATATACGTTATAGCTGAAATGAATATCATATATTGTAGATACTATGAATTTAAACGCTGAATTGATTGCATATCTCTCATGACTCGGGATTTGAATTGATTTAATTGTATAATTGATGGAAATTTCAAATTAGTTCAATTACTTATTACAGGTTTTTTCATAAACCACACCGTCGGACGTGTTAATAGAGTTCTCACATTGTACTACTACGTATTACTGTATAGATATTATTATGTACATACATACCTACCTATATAAACATCAAGGTGGATTTTATACAGCTATTGTACGATTCGAAGAGAAAGAGATACAAAAAATTGGAAAAAATTGGAAAAATATAATTCCAAATCATATGATCTATAGTTGAACGTACCCCACTGCTGCTTTCTACACGAGTATGACTCAAATGCAGTCGTATTTATACATACACGCATACATTATACCTACCTTATATGCGAGAATATTTTTCATCGTAGAAGGTATAATGTTAACATTCGCTGCAAAGGCTCGCGTGTACATAACTTTGCAACTGCACATGCTCACTGACAATAATTCCGATCCCACAGTTTAAGCGAATAATAATAAAAGTTTGAAATGTCGAGACGCGTGAAAGAAAGAGAAGAATCGCAAGTGCAATATTTAAACAAAAAAATTATCGCAATTAATTTTCACCTCTTTTCTGTACATTCTGGTTTTCGTTTTTCCATTTCTGCAACACCGCAATCTGCATTTTCGTGGCCTATTGATAATGACCGAATGAGAAAGATAAATCGTTGTTCACATTTACAAAATCGATGCCCATCGTTTTTTTTTGTTTTTGTTTTTTCTTTTGTAGGGATTTTTGCTCTTCCGCTTTCAGCCAATTTAGGGGACGATGAACGAGTAATCATGACGAACAGTATTAGGTTATCTTAGAGATAAGGATAAACGGGTATAATCATTAGTTTTCTTCATTGTAATGAAACTATGCACGTATGTATGTCCATACAGACAATTGGTTGAAAATATATCGAGAGTGGAGATAAAGAGGTGTATAATAACGTCTGAAATATGAACCATAAGTGTAAATTATACATATTATGTGTTTTAGCGATGAAAGTTTCCGCACAGGGTGTATATATCGGTGTGTGTAGCATCGTAGCTATTGTCCTGTCTATGTTTAGACCTTGTGAATTTCTGTGCTGGAGATTGCTAAAATATACTGCAAACTAGCATGAAATTAGATAGTTTATTGAAATGATACCAGGTATGTACGAGACCTGGAGCAAGGTATACCTTGTACGTTCGCGTACCGAACTGATCGCGGTATCACATAATGCTCGCAAGCTGAAAATTTCAAACTACTGAGCGCTCGTGTAAAATTACATTGCAAATTTGGTCGGTTCTTTGGTTTCCTTTCCTCCTTGCTTCGGAATTTTGAATCCAGTTATATTATGACACTCTCGTGTCATAGTTAATTGTAAATTGAGAAATTGAGTGTAATAAAATGATGATTCTTGTGGCAATCGTTTTTCTTTTCTCAAGTTTTTTCATTCCTCTCAGCCATTCGATGAAGACGTTACGAACGAGAGTTGAAATTTTACCTGCTAATTAGATTTTGGAAAGACCCGATGCTCGATGTTCGGGTAGCCATCGGAAATTGGAAAATGATTTTGACCTCTAGAAAGGGGTTAAAGGCTGTGTTCTTTGCCCTCTTAATTCAATAGTGAGGGTAATGGTAGTTACAAGGAAACAGCTTGTAATTACGTGTCGCAAACCGGCCTGCGACTGCGAGTATAAACAGCTGACTAATGTAACTGAGTGGCTAAATAAGTAGATTGGTAGGTAACCATGCATATTACAGCTTAAGAAATGCTTTTCTTTTTTCTCTCGTTTCGTTCCTACGCTGCCTAAAGAACAAATGTCTGACGGCAGTATGGCTCTGAGACGACCAACGAAGAGATTGCCGAATGCCATGCAATACGTGTGAGTGAAAATCAAAGAAAAAATGAACAAAATCCAAAATGTACATTTCTCAGAGCGCTATGTCACGCAGATACGTATTTAGAGAATTCGTATACCTGAGGCATGGCGATTGTGAGCGAGTGAAAATCCATTCTTTCGGATCCGGCGAGCTTTCTTTCATCGCTTTCTCTTTCTGTCTTTCTTGAGCTTTCTTGAAAACCACGCAGCTCAATGAAGCGATAGCTAAATTATACTACATCCGATTTTTCTACCGCGTCCGTAGACGATGGAAGTTACTTTTGATTAATCGGATCGTGGTTCGGGATGAAAGAATATCGTCGAATAGATCGTTTCAACTGGAAGAAAACTCTGCATGAGATTTTGCATAAAATATTTACAAGTGTACGTAAATTATTCGTATCTCATACGTAACGGAGTATAGACACCTAACATTCAGTCGAAGATCACTTCTAATTTTCCATCGAAAATCCGGTGTACGACAGCACTGAAAATGCGGTAAAAAGAAGAAAATTATTAATTGAATGAAATTGTTGTAAGATATATGCGTTGTACATTAGGGTGGTCCTTGTAGGGGGTCTGAAAGAAATTTCATGTCGGAGCCCGTCGAATCGGCTCCAAACGGCGAAAAACAAAATGCCATAATTTTTGCAAATTTTTATTTCATTCCCTTCGTCTCTCTGTTTCTATTTGGAGTACGAAATGAAATCCACGATACATCGAGTTAAAATTTGTGCAGAAGTGTCTCTTTTTTCGAATCAAGTGAGGTGATTTTTGCTCCCTAATTTGATCATTAGTTATATTGAAAAAGTAAAATGAGGTATCGGGCACACGATTCTGATGGGATTCATGATTTTTTGATTTTTCACTGAAAAAAAGATGAATATTCGAGAATATGGACTTTCTGCCCACGTTTAACCTCGGAATGAAATTTAGTGCGGAATATATAGCGAATAAACATGTTTTTGAATCATTTGAAAATTCCCACTCAAACAGGGAGACGTGGGGAATGAAATAAAAATGTGGAAAAAATTAGGGCATTTTTTTCTTCACCATTTGGAGCCGATTTCACGGACTCCATACAAGGACCACCCTATTGTATGTACATACATACATGCATAGGTATATTCTTTTGCCACTCTTTCTCTCCTTTCCTTTTTTTTCTATATTATCAGATAAAAAAGACGGTGCCGCTGTGAAGCGAGTTCCTCCTTATGCAGATTGTATTATATACTTTCTTGAGGCATTGAGAGACAACGTGTAACAAATGTGGGAGCAGGTGTGAGAAATAGTTCGACGTACATATCTTTACCGCGGTGGCACCATGAGATCGCGAAAGTATTATGCAAAATCCGGTACGTCACGAGGATAGCTCAATGAAACTTTGCGCAAACTCATTGTCAGTCGTTCGTTTCTTTGTTTTCTAATTAATTTATACAAATACGTATTTCATACTTTACTCACATAATTTACAGTTGATTCAAATAATACTATATTATACTCGCACCCTTTTTTCGTCCGTTTCAGAATACCAATATTCGAAAATTTCGCACCGTCCGTACAACGATAATTTAAAGGAGACAAAAAGAAGCCGGGTCAGATCACTGCAGGTTTCAATAAATTTTAGAAATTTTCCCAAAATTAAGGGAAATGTTTTTGGAGTATTCTTTATTTTCGTTTTCGTGACGGTGACAAGTGTTCTCACGAATGCGTAACATTTGCCCGTGTTTTAAGTGAAAATGTGTGTGAATTCAGGTATGATGGCATCACGTATAATTTGGCAGGACGTTATACGGAGAAGATAATTACCCAATAGTCTTCTCTGCCTGAAGATCTATGAAGCTATTGCAGCGATTACCGAAGTTACACTACACCAAGAACAAGCCTGAGCTAATTATTATGGCAAAAGTACACCTGGTTCAGCAGTTAAAACAAAGTAGAGATTACTCCCGGAGAATATTATAATTTCACAATAAGAATAGGGAAAGCGTTAATTTTCAAGAACTGTACAGATTGTAACGTGCTGCGGGGAGTAATTATCAGCAGCGAATAACCTATCTCATTCGCTCGTCAGTGAATGACTCCTAATTACAAGACAGTCTCAGCTAAGTCGCCGTTTTTTTTTATACAAAATCAATCTAGGTACACCTATATGCGGAGTCTTTTAATTTTCAAACAATTACATCCCACACAAGCCGATAATGAGTGGAATCGGAAATATCTGGGCTTGCGATGATGTATGTGGAATTTATGCTAAGCATCGTATCGCCGGAAATAACGAATAACAAATTATTAACCGAAAAGTATATACCTACCAACGTACTAAATTTCCATCGAATTTTCAAAATCAGTAGAGTAAAGAGTTCAATAGAAACAGAGAGTTCGAGATAATATCGGGAGAAATTCTTGTCCTCAAATGCTTGAAAAATTATGCGTAGATTTCGCTCGATCAGACATTGCGAGCTGTGAAGAAATATAAAATTCATTTTTCATCTCATTTTGCTCGCAATGAGAAAAATTAACTTCTAATCCGATTTCACCGATAACTCATCGATTTTCCTGGGTTTTGCCACATATCTGAGAAGGTTCCCCACTTTCGTAGTGATACAAACGAAGTCTTTTTCGGTGACAAAAGTCATCATCGAATCGAATGAAGGGATACCAAGTCTTGATCAGAATGGCGAATTTCATTCTGAACAAAATTTCCTGAGCAAATGAAAAATATTACCGAGTTAATGGTCCGGAAATCACGACCCTCTACGCTATTTTCAATTTTGAATTGAAAGAACGATATTAATTTCTGATCCGGATGTTGAAGATTCATCGAAGTTGATTTACAGTAAAACAAAACTTGTGTAGCTGGATGCCTCCCTGAAGTTAAATCGAAAACGACTTCGTGGATATCGCGACGAAGCAAATTAGCTGAGAAAGAAGAAGGAGAAACGAAATTGAGTTTCAGCAGTACCGAAGAATGTTTGAGCGAATGTTATTTGGTCAATAAAGAACACATTTACGCAAATTTAACGAAACACGTAATCCTTCTCCAGAGATCTACCTTCCACGTTGATCACACATGAGTATTTT
Source organism: Phymatocera aterrima (assembly GCA_963170745.1). Taxonomy (NCBI): domain Eukaryota; kingdom Metazoa; phylum Arthropoda; class Insecta; order Hymenoptera; family Tenthredinidae; genus Phymatocera; species Phymatocera aterrima. The sequence continues at coordinate 6,046,201 of OY720660.1, forward strand.
CTCCAAAATATTCGCGTCATGGAACAAGTCCCCGTTTTGATCTTTCTCCGGCAGGTCGCGTTCTTCCAGTTTTTCGCTGCCTCAACTGAACGCACGATTGGTGAGCGGATTGCAAGAATAAAATCATGCTGAAAAATCAACTCACTCTTCTTCGACTGATCCACTCATGCGATCTAATTGTGAATCGATATGCATAGGAAAGGGTGGTGATTGGCTTGAACTCGACCCTGCAGTGGCAAGGTATGCCTTCGGAGACGGCGACCGCGGCGATTTATCCGTTTGAAAAAGAGACTGGACTGTCCTTATACCGGCTTTTACATCTGCAGGCATTGGCGTCAATCGATAATCCGAAAGAGCATATATCTACTGCCAAATGTGATGAGGATTCGTTGATAAAACATATACGAAATAAAAATATGTCTTGGATTCTACGTTTTTTTTTCATATTTCACCAGCTTGTCTATATTCCCGATCGAAATCTTCCTTCGACCGATAGCATCCTTCATTGATGGTGAAATATTGCAGTGGAATTACACACAAACCAGTTTACTACACTCGATAAGTGGCGCGGGATCGATTGTATATTTCAGTTGATTGAGTGATTAGGAAATTCGAAACGAGTGTACTAGTTCATATATACGTTGTACAACTTACAATTAGACAGCATGATAAGATTCATCGTTCGATTAAAAGGTATAAACGCGCGAAAGCACGCCATCTGTGTCTCTATCAGCCAAACGATGGGACGTATGTACGGAATAATAGACTTTAACAATATCGCTGATGGACCTTATGGAGATTTTTGAAAAGTGGGATCCGATTACGTAAAGAACGAAAATATAATCCACAGTTTTCTAGACATCCCTTGAGAAACTATTTGGAAAGAACGGATGTTGATCAATTCTCAAACCGTACACCCGAATCAGCGGAAATAAATTTTCAACTAAAAAACTCATGTCTCAAATGGAGGCCATGCTAATATAATAACATTATAATTATTATTATCATGCTATTATTATAATAGTCTTCGTGAAGAATGCGAAAAATTGGTATCTGAGATCGTAGAACAAATGAGATGAAAAAATGAGAATTGTGAATTCCCCCAGGAATCATAAGTATCGAAAACAAAATAGCAAAGATGATGTGACGAAGAATGAGTTTTCCAAATTTGATCCGTAAGTTTGATTCATTAATTTGAATTCGAACGATGTTCCGAGATAATGGGATAATAAACAATGATCGACTTGTCATGCAGGATTATTTTTTATTCTTCATATCAATGATAATCAACGTCGACAATTAGTATAACATACGCGGTAATTTGAAAACCAATAAAGTGTATACATACAGATATAGGCGTACCTACTCGTATTATCAGCTACTCTTATCCCTACATATTGTGATATAATAAACATTTATGAACATTTGTACAATTATTGTATTGCGCTTGGCGATGATTATCATTTGAAAAAGCTCTATCCAAAAAACGGTGACTCATTTTTATGAATGTTATTCTATTCGAGAGCAAAGATTTCAATTTTTATCACCGTTTTCGAAGGAGTCTATCGATTCACTTACACGGTAGGTATCTTGAACGGCCTCCTCACTTCATACCCACAGTGCTAATTGATGATTAATTATACAATTAAGAAAAGAATATATATATATATATAGATTGCCATAAATAAATTGCAAAAATGATAAATAATTAACGATAGCCTAACCTTTTAAATATATTAAATTTATGAATTATAAACTATGGATAAATATCTGAACGATGAATAAAGCCTGTATATCGTTTCACTCGCGATATTTCAAGCTATCTTCTAACCAAAATTCTTCTTCGACGAAAATTTTCGCCAGATGATAGATACAGGTATACTGTACTCAATACGAAACGAGTGACAAAAAATTGAGAGCAACGTCCGCGATGCCGACCTAATTCGCTGAAAATTCCGAATAAGAAGAAATGAGCCGTGAATGAAGACAAAATTTATTAGCACGCCGGTAAATTGATCATATAGTGTTAGCGATAATAGTAATGAACAACGACGAAAACCGAAAAAAAAAAAAAACCTCAAAAGCGTCGTTATATTAAGTTACCTTTCACCGAATTAAACGACTTGACAAATCGCGATAATCTTTTTCCCGTTTAATAGCCATTTGTCAATTGATATATTAATATTGTCGATAATACCGAATCTTTATAACATACCCTTACCTTGAAGTATGTTATATATATTGTTCGGAGCTAAGATTTATACTCGTTTTGAAAAATTGAAACTCTATCGGACGATTAGATTATTTGAAAATTCCATAATACTCGTTATACGCGAGTGCAGACTGTGATATTATTATAACAGAATTCTATTTTTCAAAACGATCAATTTCCTCGGTGTATATTCATCCTGCGAGATTGTCGATTTTAGTAAACAGCGATTCTGAGCTTCTCTCTGGATTCCAATTCTTCCGGCTTCTGCTTTGGAACGTATGGATTCTTCGCAGGATCCAAATTCAAGCTGGAACGAAATATCTTGTAGAGAATCAATCGCCAAATAAAAATAGATCTGTGCGCGATAAAAGTTCAAATTCGTGAAATATTCCACTGTATATTTTCGCGTATCATAAGTTTCAGACGTTATAAACTTCGACACAGTTAAAACCGGTCGTAAAACCGTTTGATGAAATCGAAATGTAGGAACAAGGCACGCAGCTATAACTTATTTCAATCTCCCCGAAATAGAAAGTGGTTCGAGTTAGGTAAATTTATGCGATACCTATAAACATTACGCAATTATTTCTACATTAGATGGAAAAAGAAGTCGTAATTCGTATTTTTCAACGCAATTTCGATCCCGGGATTCTTTACGAATCTCTCTCACCTGTACAGGGATGGGGCATCTGCGCAATTGACATTGTACCACCAGTCGCAAGTGAATTCATGCTGATTGAACAGAGTCCCATTCGTGCAAAGAAACGATGCACCCTGGTGACCCTCTCTTCCATCGTGACAGACGTGATACGCCTATAAAAACAATAACGATATACGAACATAACGTGTTCACATGATATTAAAATATACAGTATAACGAACGATCAATGCCATGTGATATCGGCCGATAAGCTTGAGGTCTCAACACCTATGTAAACCGTGATTAAATTTAGAACGCGTGAAAGGTGTTGGTCTAAGCCTAAACCCACGGCTCGCAATCACTCAGGTGCATGTATGACCGACCGTGAAGGATACACGCGGATATACGTTCGATTGCGGATTTGAATTGAAATACCCGCGTGTGTTACAACCTATATTATACATACAACTTGGCAAGATCTATGTTACAGCGATGATCATACATTGATTATTTCGAATTTCACAAATTTATATACTGTAAGGGTGGAAATTTTTGGGAACTCGAGCTCTTCGGTGTTCTGCAGGTTGCAAAAATATTGCTATGAATTTGATATTCTCGGTGCGTATTGGTACCTACCTATACCTAATACAGACGTCGATATCTCGAATTTTGCAACCGATATTCCCGGCCTCGATATGTATCTTTGTACTGTATCTATAAACGTAATTTGATCATAATCAAAGAATGACCTAGCAAACCGGGCGGGTGTCTTTCACCACCGCATTGATTGTCGGGAATCTAGGTAGTCCGTACGAACAAGACTCTCTCATGAGTATCTCGACTGACTCGAGTTGCCTTGAAGCATACGATAAACGTAATTATAAGAGCAAACCGACTTTCTCATATAACGTGAATAGGTAGATAGATAGGTGTATGTACATAGCGTAGCAGCGCTAATATACGCTCCACTTATAAAATTACGTTAGGTATCACTTTTCGCGTAGGTATTTATTCTATCTGGTGTAATTTCAACCACGAAAGTGAGTGCGGACACCTCGGAGCGTCACATTGTGATTGATCGGAAATATAGACAGGTGTCGGCTATCGATAATTCACGATTTGGAATTCACCTACCTAAGCGACTGAGAATACCGAATTTCGTATAATTGGAAGAAAGATGAAAAAATGAATGGACAATTGAATGAAGGAAAAGCTGAAACGAATGATTAGATTTTCTTTCTAATTAGTAAATAGCTACGCAAGTTCAATTATCTCCAGAAATATTTTACTCTGTGTAAACGAACAGAGAGAGAGAAAAAAAACCGCGTTTGGGCTCAATGATGTGACGAATATGAAATAATTTGACAAAGTTGAACAACCTTTGTCGTGTATATGAATTGTAAGAAAACAAAGAAAGAAAGAACAGAATCAGTGGACACTGATTCTCCATGAAGACGAAAGGAGAGAAAAAAACGAAAATTGAAATCCGATTTGCGTAGTATTCAAATCCTAGAAGGTTCTTCATCCGCAGGATGAATTAATTATTCGACTACTCGATTATCCCATCCACAGTATCACGATAAACTTGATTGCAGGCGGCTACGTTGCGCTGTGGTCTTAATTATAAAGTTGCACAAGATTTCACTCAATATTCTATTACAGTAATACACAACATCATGAGACTAGGTGAGATTATTACTGTAAAGTGCAGCAGCATCTTCGTGAGTATCCTGGTCGAAGGAGGACAAGTTGTCACATAAAATGAGTAGGCATATATAATGAAAATCTTCTACCCCACTTCTCCTGCTGTTTTATAATAACATTTCGAGACGCCATAAATATTAGCATGAGAGTCAAGGCGCATAGAACGTTATACTCATGGATAAGTATACTCTTCATTCAATATTGATACGAAATTGTTCAAAGTTATTATTACACGTCTACGGATGTGAGAAATAAGTGAAAAACTTTGGAATATTGAATGAAATCTGAATGGGGATTCGCAGCGCGTCTAGAAGTCAGTCAACTTTCAGTTTATTACATAAAAATTAATTGCCTTGCCGGTGTCACCTCGCGGACTCAATGGGATGACAACCTCAACGGAATTTTTCTGATAACTATTACTGTACCGCGGTGGTTCTTCGTACAGGAAGAAAAGTGTTGCAGAAAATCAACTGGCATCTCGGGTCAATTTTCTCGTCAATTGTGACATTCTTTCTGGTCGAAACAACCGACGTTTATCTTGTATTTAACGAGAAATATGCTAAAACGCTCCCAAAAGGTTCAATTATTCTTCCGAAAGATGTTGCTCTCTGATTTTAGACTCATGTAATTTCTTGCTCATCGCACCGCTCCGCAAAATCGATTGACTCGCCGAATTTGGGGTTACATTGTTTTCGGAATTCATTCGGTTTCATTACCTGGCAGCCGGTTTCAACGTTCGCGTACATTCCAGGTGCGTAAGGTACATGAGCGCACGAGAAACTCGTCTCAGGGACTTTGTGGTAAATTGGATAATCGACACCAGGAACACCCGGAATTTTGTTGAAATTCTGACCACTTTTTTTCGGCGTTTCCTCGACGATTATTGGGCGGTTGTACGTGGCAACTGGCTGGAAGTTCTGGTATCCATTGTAGCCGATTTCGAATCCACGTTGCTGTAACAAAATTTCAAGTGTGAGTCGGAGCAATTGGCTATCAGGGTTTTGTGTTCATTCGCGGATTAAGTCTCCGCTTTTCTTTCCAACGGGTACAATGGACTTTTCATTTTTATATAGGGTCTTCGAATATGATGTTGAATGAATGAAAGTAATGAAATAGCACAAATAAACCTGATATCCCTAAATTTTCAGGATTCAGTTCCAAATTAAACAAGCAACGAATGTTACAGACACTGAATGCTCACCTGAGGGAATCCACAGGTTACAATAGCAACGAGAGAGGCAATAAAGACCACCACAAATGTGGTTCTCGTTTGAATATTGTAGCACCTCGCCATACCGTGAAGAGTTTGGTACTGACGAAGAGTTAGAACTGATCCAGCTTCCGTTGAAACAGCCTCACCACCTAACTTACTTGCCTGCAGCGTGTGAAATTATGTCACAGAGAAAGTCTAGTCCTCTATAATGTTTGTAATATAAACCACCGTGCTGCTCATTCGTTACCGGGCAACTTTTTCCCCCCACATTAGCCAAAAACGCCCTTAGGCAGTATGCATAATACATATGCGACGTATAATTACATTGTATAACCCTTTTCATTTCTCTCTCAGTTTCAATGGACACAATACATTTCACGTGGACCGAATCGTTGATCTCTACCTCTACCTCGCACAAGCCGCGATTGCCGTTCAGCCTCAGGCATGACCTGGACTACTAGACTCGAGTCTAAAGATTTTTCAATGCGAATGTCTTCAGATTTACGGATCACAAATTGGGGCAATCTGCAGACGGACTGTGTTGAAAATTCGCGGATATTTCCGCCCAGGGGGAAGAGTTTTTCTCTCAAATTTCGTCCGCGGAGTAATTAAATTAATTAATAATTTAAATAAATCCCTTTTAGTGGCGCAATTTTTGGGGCTTGAAATTTATACACGTATAAAAAAAGGATAGAATTTAGTTAATTAAATTCTTCTCCCGCACCTGCGGGGATTATAATTCTATCTTGGTTTATTTTTTCACTTCTCTTTGTCTTTTCTTCCCTCGCGGTTTTCATAATTCCAGAATAACAGAAGACGCGCACAGAGCAGTTATAGATATATCACAGTGATTCCGACGAATTATTTTTATCCATTCATCCATTCGATCAATTCAGTTCCACCTTACACATTGTCAGATTAGGTATATGCAAAACTTGACTGAAAAATTTATACATCGAAGAATGATACTCCTCCAGCTCGTGCTCTACCTATCGCACATTTTCATTATCTCAATATTTTCCTGCCCTCACTTGACTCTTCTAGCTCTAAAAGCCCTCGGGTTTAATTACTGGGCTACATATCTCGGGGCCTTGCTATAATAGCTGTGCTGCCCGCGTCTATCACCCGGTTACGAAATGCGGCTATATAATGTGCATGCTGAAATATTGGCATGAAAATTCAAACAAGATGAATAAAATGTCGTTGTGAATGAAAAGAGCAAGACCCGTCAGCCGGTCGAATCAGGGCGAAAACAGAGTGAAGACTATGCTTAGGTCAATCGATTGCGCTTTTTCATTGGCAATTCACGACGTCGAGTAACGAATATATAGTTCTATTGGAATATTTATTCTGTTGAGTGGAGACATCAGCCGCGCTGCATAATATTCCGAAGAATAAATTTTCTGGCGCCTTGTCTGACCAATGCTGATCTGTCACCACTGCGAAACTATAGAGGTACAGGTGGTATAGGAATGAACTTGACGCGATGTCTGATCAGTTGAATAAACAGTGGCGGTGACTACTGATGTACACATCGCACGTCTGGCCACTACCTCTACCAGTGACATCTACTACTTACTCACTCTGGACTTGAATTATTGATCAAAGAGTTCCCCTGCATCACAGGAAAAGGCGTTTTGTTGTTGACTGTCGAGAACTTCTTGAGGAATTCATTATCCTGGGAGAATGACGTTTTCGCGTTCGGTCGGTATATTTCTCACAATCGGAGTTGCAGATCGCTGTTAGTAAAACAGAAGGTCTGTCCGTATCTTCACGGCAAAGATAACTTGTCGGACTTGAATTGGATGTCGTTTAGATGTTATAAGTTTGCATCATAATGTTGAACACGGTTGACAAATTTTTGTGTGATTTTTCAAAAAATTCTCGAATCACACGTTTTTTACGGAATCTTGAGAGAATGTGAAATTGAGGTGTGAGAGAAAAATCATTACCTTGCATTTACTTTGAATTTTTTCAAAAAATCACGTTGAAATACTGTTTTTTATACAATTATAACAACTGTAAAATCTTCGGCTGCCGATAGTCCTCGAATATCGTGGCAATATTATAATTTCGATGAAGATTTGCACACAATTTTTTATTCGCGCTGAAAGATATATCACTAGATTCCGTGACATGGATCTAAAATTATTCTGGGATTCAGGCACGAAGAGATCATGCTCCTTGATATCTAGTTGATAGCATTTTCATTTCGCAAAAACTCGGATTTGCACAAATCTATTTATTTGAATACAAGTTCATGCGGGATGAGGAGCTAATACACATTAAATATATTATATGGCTGTAGGATGAAAAAATAATATCCGTACATTCGATCGTAGGTGAATAATGACTCATTTAGTACAAATATCTTTTAGTTCACATAAAATTACTTCATTCCGTTGAGTATAAAATGATATCAATATTCATTACCGACCGAAGAACTGCAATCTACGCTGTTCCACCATTCACACCGTTTATTAATTTCGCTGAAACTTGTTCCAGGGGGACACAGGAACGAACTTTTTTCAGTGGCGCCTGCGCACTGATGAAATACCTGAAATTGAACGATGAATTTCGAATGCTTTGGAAATGACAATTTTCACACAATTTTTATGATTCAGAGTTTTTCGGGTAGGATCTGAAAAGCACGTTAGCAACGATGATGACTGAGGAGGCTCATGCTCTGTAAAATAAGAATTGATAGAAATATTCGCTCGTGGACAAAATTGCACAATAATACCAACATAAAATACTAACTTGACACTTGGTATCAACGTCGGCGAACAAGCCACGTTTTCTACCGCAGGTGAATCTAGTTTCTGGAATTTCATTCAAATCAGGATACCCAGAGGTTTTCGAAACTTGTGGATCTCCGGAGAAAGATTTTTCCGCAACTGACGGTCTGACTGTTTTAGGCAAAAATTGTTCCCTCGCTTTGGCAGCAATCTTCTGCGCGACATTCCCGGGTATATCGCGACTCGATCGACGATGAAAATCGGTTAAAAATCCGTCATAGTCCGTGAGGATCTGCAGGAAAATGAAAAATGGAGAAATGGAAGAAAAAAAGTTTTATCGAATATTGTAATCATATCGTCCAAGCGAGTTCGCAAGACATAATTTATTCCATGAATAAGTAAGTGCCAGCAAGTGCGAAACATACATATATACCTACTATGTAGATTCTAGAATAAAGTTAGGTGGATCGGGTAGAGTAGCTAAGCTCTCGAGTTCCTATCGAGTAATCTTCATTACGCAATTGGTGTGGGAACGAAGACTCAAGATTTGCCTATAAGGGCAACGCGTCAGGTGGGACGCGTATGTGATCTAGAGCACTCGCATGCATATTTGTTCATATAACATGCAATAGCAATGATAATAATCATGATAATATCTGAAGATTGCGGGTGCAGCGCGGAAGATACATTTCTCTCTTAGATAGGTATGTAATTTTATTTTTACAGATTTATCTTTATACTTATTCATTCTCACTGCTGTACTCCCAAGTTTCATAAGAAGATTATAAACTTTCTCACACATTATAGAGCCTAACGCTTCAAAGATCGTTAAAGCATCGTATACCGTGAGTTCTGCAGCTGAGGGATTCATAGCGATTCACTGATGCAAAACGAGGCGAGGTACTAAAGCTGGCATGAGCCTCGTTACGAAATAAAACAGGAACATCCATTTTCGGAAAGAGAATTATCGTTTCAGTCTTGATATCTTGTTTCAGAATTCAGTTTTTTGTGTTTCTTCTCGTGAGAGTAAGGGAGAGAGAGAAAAATCAATTCAATGTTATAAAATTTGCATTTAACTCTAGAAAAAGAATGTGGAATTGAGGAAATTTATAGATCACTCCAACATAAGTTGCTCTACGATCAGTGCATATAACTATAATTTCAAACTCGGACTAGGATCACGTTCAACGATTTTCTAGACATAGTGCAGCTCGTCGCGGACGTGAGGGTTCACTTCAAGTTAGCTTCCTTGAAGTCTCATTTACACTTGCGAAAATTGAAGAAAAGATCGATTTACTTCAGTTGCAGATTTCTGATATACAGTGATCGTTTTACGGAGATTTACTTTTGAGATGTGATTTTTTTTTAACAATTTTTTCAGATTCTGTAATCGCACGTTTTCATTTTATCTCTCTATTGAGATTGGAACTACTTGCACTTGAAATCCAGGCTTTAACGTTCATTTATACTATAGTGGAATCAGTAGGCAGTGAAATTTGTTGCTTCTGGCTGCACTTTCAGTCTTATTAAGACGAATTGCTTTTACGATGCTACTGCCCGCGAGTAATTGCATTGCTCAACGCTACCAGAGTCTTTTGTGAGAATTTTCGAAGCGCGCATTAGACCATGAGAGGCAATCGAATGATTGGAAAAATTCATTTTCAGATGGAAAACTGCTGCGGCGTAATCAGATCAATACTCAGGAATATCATTAGTTCTACCCATAATACAGATTTGAGAAGAAAATGACTACCAGCTGTATTTCAACCTCAAATTGTGGCTTCAAAATTTGAATAATCACATGCAATTACCTGATGAGAATTAAACAGAGCCACACTATTGATGAAATAATCATCAAACGGTTCATAAATCACATCCCAGCTATATTCGGGAGTCCAGGTCGGGTAATAAGTCTTCTGGAGCAAATCCTCCCTCGTAGGAATGATCAGTGGTGCAAGTAGAGGCTTATAAATGTTTGGTCGGACTGGATTGCCGACATACCGATGCCCCGGGTATCTCTGTTGGTTATTGAACGAGTTATACCCGGGTCTAACTTTTCCGTGTGTTTTGATTTCGACCGGATGTTCCGCCAGATACGTTGTATCGACGGTTTTTGGATGTTCGTAATTATAGCGACCTTCGTGAGGCACGTATCTACCTTCAGGTGTCAAGTAAACCTTAAAGAATGAAATATCAAGGATGAGAGGGGATCGGGAATTCGATATTTTCGGCAGCTTTTTCTTACAATCATTATTTTTTCACCTTTATCACTTCTGGCATTGGACTGGCAGGACCTGGGTGCTTATGAATGTGACGAGCGTCCAAAACCACGCCATCAGGCACACTGATACCTTCTTTATTCAAGCGATTTAGAGCCAATCTATCCGCCCTGAATGCTTCTTCAGGAATTTTTCCGCCTCTAGATGGTGATACTTGCTCCCTAAAAATCTGCCGTTTCTGCTGTAATTTCAACACGAATTTCAATCAATTTTCGTCCTACGTTTCAGCGAAAACAAAATCATACTGAAAGCAGATATGTGCATATTATCACTTCAATTGATTAGGGAATCACGAGTTATGTTTGCCGAATGAACACCAGTTCTTCAACTTATCCCCCTAACTGTGAATCTCTAACTATTTCTTCAAACTGTTGAACAACATTCCCGTATATTGGTAATAAAACAATGCTAGGGACCGTTCGCATGAGTTCGATCTACGGCGTTTTCCCTTTTTCTCTTACGGGCATCCATTTTCTAGTCACTATAGCTAGTTAGCCGCTCACTGCTATACTTCAGGTTATTCAAATCATGAAAATAACTAATTTCCGGAAAAATGAGTGAGTCTATGAACGCAGAGTAGCTTTTTGGATTCATGTTCGTAGCTAAAAATGTGAGTAATTTATAGCCCCACGTAATTTAATTCCTGCACCTTGAGAATTCCTGTGGGTATAATATATCATGTACCGGTGGACGTAAATTATCCTGAATCATGCGGTTGGGTTACTACATACTCGACGCGTAATTACTCGGGCGTGTAGATCACCGAGGAAAATTGAAAAAGAATATTGACTACCGATAACGAATCCGCTAGGAATATCGAGCACCATTCGCCACGGTGGAAACCAGACGTGTTATGTCTTCACCGCATTAATTACTGTGCTTCCAGAATTACGACGAACAAAATGGCAATGAACGATTACTCGGTTGAGAAAATGCGTGTTTCTAAGATCGACGAGTGCAATAGATATCCCACTGAAAGGAATACTTTGTGCAGTTTTTCATGCACGTTGGAGTGTTGAAATATCTGTAACCGCATTGCACTGGATCGTTATTAACTGCAATCGATATTCCTTTTACTAGATCAAAAAAAATGCGTTGCTGGGTCGAATTGTAATTGTGTAGAGCATCGTTCGTTGACTCCCTCTAATGATAATCATCGCGTTTGCAGTTCGGAATCATTTTCAGATATTTCATTTTAGTACAGCGCGTTTCGCATCTCTTTTACCTTTTCAGCATTTACTTGAAAAATCGTTGCAATGATGGTGAATATCGCCAAGAACCAGGAGGCTTTAGTACCCATTTCGTCGGTTTTATATTATTCCTGAGATCCTTCGACTCCGGCAGCGATGCTCATCGTGTTATTATTAGTTCATCGTACGGCGATGTGCCGGAGCGCTCTGGATACCCGGCTGCTGTTATTATTACCTATAACGATAAAATCTTGTAATAGCAATACTGATAGACTTCACAACCACATCTCGTAAGAATTTATGGACCGGAAATAGAGACGGAGGAAACATTTATTGCCTTGCCGTTAATTGAGTTTCCCATTTCCCGTGGCAAGGTTCAATTTCATGTCTATAATTTCATTTATAACTTCAAACCGTTGTCTTTCAGTTTACTCTCTACTCTCTTTCTAATATTCTATGACCAGGATCAGGTACGGTGGATCGAATCACGAGCTGCATTTTATGCGAGGAAACCTCGCTCCAATTAAATCCTCGATGTTATCGCCGTCTGCAGCCGTAGTACAAATGTAAATCGTTAGATCATGTATTTCGTATCCGTTTACGTTTCAGTTTTTCGCTATAACAATTATCTGCTTCTGATGAGCAAATAATCTCTTGTGTCTGATCGCAAGTAAAAGCAGGATGCATGTACGGAAGACAAAGGAATTTGAAGAGTTTAATCTGATTACAATAGAGAAGGGAAAATTACGTGAACGTCCAGCCTTTTTCCTCTCACCGTCGATGCAATTTGCAGGCTTAAAGACTCCTCCGAAATAACTCCGTTTATCTTCGATCTACTTCCTCCTGTATTATGTATAATTTATCCTCTCCTGTTACAGGAGTTTTCAGATCAAGCTTTTGAACTCATTTAACAAAGGATTTATGACAAATCTGAAGAAGAATGAACAGCAAGGAAGATCGAATTGATTTTTCCTCTGATTCATATTATAGCGAACAATTATCAGTGATCGTGACGTCGTAGATCCTTTCAACATTCGCTGGACATTCACCTCCTACTTCAACATAATCTAACATCTTTAAATCGAAAATATAAAATCACAATGAAAGCGGATCTGTTTCTATTCAGCAACTTTTTCGGCACAACACGTGATCGAGAGAGTTTCAACGATATGATATCACGATTCGAAATTGCAGAAGAAAATGATAATGATTATCAAAAGACGAAGGCAAGGTGGGAGAAGAATATTCCGACAATGAACAAATGGAGAAGAAATGTGATGATCGTTCGAAAAATTTGTTTTGTAAGTCTAATATTGTATGTATGTATATACATACGCGCGTACATGGGATAAGAGAAATTTTTGTCGTGATGACGGATAATGAGAAAACGTTTTGGCGCAATTATTTAAATTCATTTTTATCATACTTTTTACAACTTTCACGAACGCTTTGGAGTTAAATGATGTTTGAATTATTTGAATCACGTGCCATGCATTATTCTCATGACTCTATACGTTCTATTCAAACGTCTAGAGTACAAAATCTTCAGGAATCTGAAATTCGAAGTATAGTTATAACTCGTGTGTACCTATATCTCTATTCAGTTGCAACTGAAACTTGTACGTACGTACGTCTTCTGAATAACAATGAAATTCCATATACTCGCATTATAAATGTTTTCTGGTTTCTCAATCCACGATATGAAATGCTAGAGAAGTCTTTTCAGTCTTCCAACGATAATTCAAACTCATTTTTATCAATAAAGAACAGTCGAAATTCTGTTTCACTGACCCGTGAAAAGTCCCTTGACATTTACAAAGGCGGACACAAAAAAAAAAAAAACATCAAATTTACAGTGATCAAATAAATCGACAGAATCTTCAAAACTATAATACTCATACCTATATAATGTCGTACTTGAATTATCAAAGGTACTCACAATCCAGATTTTTTTAATTTTTATTCAGAACGAAGATGTTGATTTCAAACACTGCGATCAGTTGATCAGAAGAATCGTGTTCCACACTTTATCCAAAAAGCTGTGAAACTTCAAGTAATGTGGATCGGTTAAATTTTCGTTGTATATTTTCCTCAGTCTGATGCCCAGAAATATACGTGGACGAATGGATACCGCAATTTGTTCACACTGATTCAAATGAAAATACTGAGTCACTGACATATGATCTAAATTCACGAGATGTATACGATGTAAAGTAAGGATGATACTGTGGTCGAAGACAGAGGTTCCAACCGTGATATACCTTCCTATATGTCCAAGTTATACATTGATACATTTATATATATATATATATACACATATAATATATATATATATATGTATAAATATACATCTGTACACTATGTTCACCTCCTCCACATCTCGGGGAAGCTGAAGTGAGAACTCGGGCTGGCCCGAGGTACTTTCACTGTAGCTGCTCTCAGCCCATGCAACTTCTGCATTGTCCAGATTCAACAACAGTGTCAATTTTCCAAGTGGCCGCGAAAGTAATCTTCATTCATGAATTTTGTCATTTCTAACGACAAATTGTCTCATCTTCGGACGGAGTGGAGTAATCGACAAGAAATTCGAATCAAATGTATTCAATACTGAATTTCGAGAAATTGCAGAAGATTTTTCAGTGATTGTATCGGTGACGAAATTAATGAAAACGAATTCCATATCACGGAGACTTTTTAGCCATTTCTGACAGTCATTAAAGAAAGTCTGACGACACATTCAGGGAACACGTTACACAGAAGATCGTCAAAATTTGTACAATCTCAATGGGTCAAGGTTTCGCGGTTTACCCTGCCTGACTTATGTCTGTATAAATCATTCACGGAGTTCGTGGTTTCGTGAGAAAGACAAGCCGCCAATAGTTTCTAACTGATGAGCCGGAGGTTTCCAGCAATGGCAGAAGATTCCCAGCGAAGATATGAGATTCACAATATAGGCATGAAATTTATGGTAAATGCATGGGATTCACAGCATTCCCGGCAGAGGCGATGAACCGCTGGTAAATTTTCAGCCTTGGCGCTCCGCGCGTCCAGCGAAGTCGCTGGGTCATACTACGACCAAAGGAATGGCGACGGGGAGCTAAAATTTCCAGCCGAATCACCGGAAGTGGCCGTATAACTGATAGCTGTTGTCGCATAATTTCATACGGAATTCGATTACCAGCTTTCACCGGTCTGTCTCTCCGTTCTCCGTGGTTCTCCTGAAAACTGCAGTTTGTCGTCCAGGTGTGACTTTTTGAAATGTTGTTGCAGGATGACAAGGAGAGTTTTCGGGAATGCAATTCGGAATTGTTCGTGGACCGTTCACGATGTTCGTGCAAATCTTTGTAGTCAGAAATTTTACGCATTTTCTTTACGAGGGTCAATTATTATTTGTGCAATGAGACTGCGATTCAACAAATTATATACTCATAGTGATAGAATCGTTTTCTAGTATCCTAAGTCCTATTGCGTGTCTGATTTTCCCTGTTTCTTGTTCTACAGTCCGAACATATACCCTTCTCAGGATTATTGGCTCACAGAAATGTATATACCGGTTTCGAAACAATCGATAGTTCTTACAAAAAAGCACTGGAAAGGTAACTATGGCGTTTTGCGAAGGAGGAGACAAAAACAACAAAATAATAATAACATCGACCTATGACCTGGTGACGACGATCGTTACGGGTATATCGCGTGAAGTATGCCCCGAGATCCGAGGTGAAAGGACACTCGAGGACCAGTTGAATGGACAAGAAATGATCTATCTTTTATATAAGCTGCCCACTCCGACAGGATCGAATTTTAATTTCCAACATCGAACGATGATGGCAGGAGCAGGACGGTTCGCACTTTGTATAATTTTGAAAATCAATATTACAACGTGCGGAATAGTTCCTGAAAAATTTCATGTATCGGAGTGTCAGCATTATTTTATTCTTCATCGTGAAACCAATGCAGATTCTTCTTCACGATTGAAACAAATTATTGGTTGTTTATCAATTTTCATTAATTTTTTGAAAACCTCTTTCCGATTCCTGAGCCTACTGCATGACCTATGCAAGTGAATCGGCGATTTTTCATAATATTCCTATGACCAAAAGAGAAAGTCTCACCCGTAGTAAGCTGAGACTCGGTTGATAAGAAGGAGATTGATATACCGGTCGATAACTATTACAATGAAATAATGTAAATTTCTACAGTCAATACAGTAGGAGTACCGCAGCTTTGAACTTGACCTACGAAAGGCAATCTCAAGGATACCGTCAGCCGTTAACAAAGCTCTCTTTGTAGCATGATTTTCGAATCCATGTGAAAGAACGTCCGTTCAGAACACATTTTCGCGTCATATCATGCTATATTTCTCCGGTATTCAATTTTCAATTGAAGAATCGACGCATCATTATTTTCTATGAATCAATTCACTCCGTTTATTCCTGTTCGCATTCACTTTCGCTGCATGTGCTGCAGCACTCGCTTTGAAAGCAGCTTGTTTAGTATTCGTAAGATCGCTCTTTGCATATTGAAGCTGTTTTTCGAGTTCTGTAACACGGCGTTTGGCCGCTCCTACGAGCTGCTGTTTTTCGTTCAATTCTTGCTGCGCGCCCTGAGCAGCTGCCTCCGCATTCCCAAGATTTGTATTCGCAGTTTGCACAGCCTGCTTCAGTGTTTTCAGCTGGAAACAAAATATTGTAAAGAAGCGAAGAAACTTCGCCATTCTGACCTGCTCCATCTCGTAGATATCTGTCCTTTACCTCCTGCTGGACTTCCTGTGCAGCTTTAACGGCCGCGTTCACATTCGATTTAGTTTGTTCAAGGGATGAGCTTTCCTCGTTAACAACAGCCTCCGCCTCTTTCACTTCTTCTTGCAGCTGATCAACCACGGCTTCTTTACCTGCTAGAGCCGCTTCCGCAGCTTTCGCTGCCTCAATTGCTTTTTCGGCTAATTGTGATTTTACTTGATGTGCAGCTTGAGCACCGGCGATATTTTGTGCTTCCGAAGCTGCCTTGGCTTCCTGCGCAGCTTTTTGAGCTATATTTGTCGCCTTGTTAGAGTTCCTCGACATGTTTCCTTCGAACTGTTTGAAAAATTGAAAAAAGTTATTGGATTGTGTGATCCTTTCGTGCCTTTTAATCAATAAATAGCTGTTGAATATGGCTCGTCGTTTTACCTCGCGCTTCGATCTCCTGTAGCATTTTCTAGCATCAGAATTTTCGGAAATTACTGTAAAGGAGTCAGAAGGATACATTGAGATTTTTTTGTATACCTCGAAATTGCATTTGCAATATATTTCATACATATAATTTTTATAGTCTGTCGTACTCACGCATGCATGTCAACAATATCACGATTATCTTCATGTTAACAAACTTTTTTTAACGATAAATTCTGTCCCATCGTAATATTCAAAAACATGATAAACGACTGGTAAGAATCTTGCGAAAATTGGAAAAATGACAGCATGTCGTTATAATGCCATTATTATAAACAGAGGAAACCCGTCGTGGCAGCGAAATATACGAAAATTTGAAGAACGCTTCACACTGCTTTGCTCCAGAAGAAAATGATAATTTTGTATCGAAAGATCGACGCATAAAAATGCCCACATTCGTTTTTAATTACATAAGAAAATACATATTTCAGGCCGAAAACTGCAGGTGGCAGTTTTACGTGAGATAAACAATCAGAAAATCTCGATGAACATTATGACGATTACAACGATGCTCGAAATATCCATCAATCTCGGCGAGCGCCGATCTCAGCTCCAACTTCCGGCTTGTAATGTCTTCTGGCACGCAACGATCTCCAATCAGCCATTCGTCGCCTATTCCTATTGGCATTAACCTTAGCTTCATGAGCAGACGAGCTTGCCTTGTAAGCGGCTTGTTTAGTATTGGCTAGATCAAGCTTTGCAGTTTGTAGCTGCTTCCCTAATTCGTCAACTCTCCTTTTCGCAGCGTCCAGCAACTGCTGTTTTTCATTGAAGGCTGACTGCGCACCCTGAGCAGCGGCTTCGGCGTTCCCAAGATTAGCGTTCGCGGTTTGAACAGCCGAAGTCAACGTCTTCAACTAAAAGAAAGAAGTAGAAAGACGAGAAGAATGACTATTTCCGAGCCATCTGAATCAGGATAATATTTTCGTCGTTTCGTCAGGCTCACGCACCTGAACTTTAGACTGCTGCGCAGCTTCCATTGCAGAATTAACGTTAGATTGTGCTTGCCGCAGCGAAACGCCTTCTTCTTGTACGACAGATTCAGCCTCTTTAACTTCCTCCTGAAGCTGTTCAACTATCGCGTCTTTTCCTGAAAGTGCAGCTTCCGCTGCCTTTGCAGCCTGCACTGCTTTATCAGCAAGCTGTGCTTTCACCTGTAGCATGACGTCGGAAAATGTGGGTATTTTTTCTCAGTCTTCGATATTTCTACATCGACAGTTTCACCGTGTTTTGTATTAAAATGAACACGTGCTGCGGTGTACCTACTTGATGAGCAGCCTGCTGTCCAGCAATATTCTGTGCATCTGAAGCAGCCTTGGCTTCTTGGGCGGCCTTTTGCGCGATATTCGAAGCTTTTTCTCCTTGTTTTTTGTGGGCGGATGCCGAATGACATGTATCTTGATTGTTGATGGGAGCTGCAGCATCACGAGGAGCCTGAAATTATACAAAAATTAATGTGGAAGATCGAAACAGGGTTTAACTTCGACTTGCATTGCGACTTACCGGATCGTTAGAAGATCTGTGTATTCTTCTGCACTCGAGTTTTACGAGTCCCAAGAGCACTGAAAATTGTTTAAAAGATATTTAAACCCGGTGAAATTATACAAGAGTAATTATAGAACGGTTGAAACCGTATACCTATGTAAAAGACGAAGAAAATTCCTCTAGTTTTCATTCTAGAATACATTTTCTAGAAAACTATGAGGGTTCGATGACAGAGCATAATTTTTTGAATGTCTCTTGGAAATGGGAGTTAAACTTAACCAAAAACATTAAGATAACAAGTCAAGTTTCAAATATAAAATTCATTAGTTGGCGGACCAACGAATGACAACTGTCGAATCCCGAAGAATCGATTCTACTATTTTCTCCGCTATGAACTGGAAATTTGCACAATCGATTATAATCAACACGTGTGAATTTATCTCTCAAATTATCCGTCAGTTTGCAATCTAATGTTCAATTGTTTAATACTCAATCCACTAATCGAGTGTGGTAATTGAACATTTTTAAAAACAAAAACGAAGTTGAATCGATCTCTTTAGTTAATTGAGTACTATAAAACCGCACGATGTGGTTGAAGGATCGGTGCACAAGATACACCTAAGATGTGTATTAAAAAGTTACGGACTTTTAGTTTCGGATGGGAATAAATGGTATTTTGTTGAGCGTCGGCGACGTGCTGGACCAACCACCTCAGAGCGAAATATCATTTCCCGTAATAACGAGAGAATGAAATGAAAGTTGACGTAACGTGCGCAGCTACAGTTAGCACAGCAGAGCTGGACGTTACGCGAAACAACTTCTGAAACTTTTTTCCTCTTCTTTGCAATTATTCGATCGCGTTCATTGCAATCACTCTTCTTAAACATTATTCACACCGAGGAGTAGTAATAGTAATTAAAACTGATTCTAAATCCATTCGCTGATTTCCTCGCATGAAACACATGCCGATATTTTATAATTGAACTTCTAACCGCCATTTTTTTAATCGTTCAAATTTTCTCCCCATACGAGTATATATGCAAACGCATGACTTGAAGAAGCTGAAAATTGTTGTCGAAGAATGCTCATAACACTTAACTACAATAACCAAATAACATCAATCGCTTTCCTCGAATAATCAATTATGACAAATCGATTCGATCCGGCAATTACGCCAACCGATTGTGCGTGAGATACGCCTCGCGTCTGTGCTTGTCTTTATAGGAGTTATTATGACATAAAAGCTCGAAAGTGTTTTTCTCTAAATATCTGAGCCCTCGGAGCTACCAGATTCGGGATCAACTCCTTACAGAAATTGGTCAAAACCCCGATTTATTCCGTCAAAAATTTTTAAATCGATACAATAAAAATTCCGCAGATTTATAATCGGTCGTTACGCGATGAACGCGGGATATACTCTGATACGTCTTTTGGATCACTAATTACGGTTGAAAGCGCCCGCAATAATCATTGTCAGACATGAGTCAGAACTTGATTAAAAAAATAATGAAAATACAAAAACTCGATGTATAATTCTATTATTCGTTTGTTAAGATACATTCAGCAGTGAATCATCGCGTTTTTCGTATTTACCTAAAATGATCCTAGCTATATATACATACGCGTGCAAACAGTCGAGTGTTTCATATCGGGGTCGAACAAATTTCGCTCTCAAACAGTCGAGTGAAATATTAGTTTCATAGATATAATGTATAGGAGTGGATATAAACTCAGTGAACCGTATCACACAGAAAACGTAAAACCTCGTGAGACCTCTTCGATGACAAAGATTGTTGTAACCACTGTCCGAGGAATTGGTCTCACCAAAATTCACGTGACCTCTCCGGCCTTCGGGCTTGAAGAAAGTTCTCCACGAAATTTCTTCCACGTTAGATATTGTAATCCCGGATGCAGTCTGTTGATCTGTTCGCACTATACTTCACTCTTATGTATTTCTGTCAGAGCGCGCAGCGATCGTTAGTTTTTTCTTATTCTTGGTGTTCCTTTTTTCTTTTTCATTTTTTTTTTTTTTTTTTCGTTTTTTTATTCTTCTTTGCGTGAAAAATCTAACTTCAAATCTATCCTCGTTATTATGATAAATTTTACCTCGTAATTCGTGTGGCCGATTTAGATGGATGTCTCCAGTTTCAATTCTATTGTGAAGAACCGCAGAGAAATACACGTCTTCGGCTGGATGGTCCCTGCACTTTTTGGTGTACCAGCAATATCGATTTCTCGACTGTTTTTAGAGCTCCGTTTGTAACTGGGAACCAACCAAAACGGTTTCTAATCAATGCCGAATTCTGCAATTTAATTACGCGCATTAATTCAAATTTACATTTAAATGAGAAACGTCGTTTACGCGAGTTGAAGTTCAATTCAAAATCATTTCGTATCCTAGTATATTATTGCTTGTCAAAACGCACCGACGCACGTATCTACGTTCGTAAACTTGATCTTTTTACTCGAAGCAATCAGCTTGTTACACAAAAAGTGCCCCGCGTAGTTTTATCCGCTACGAATATCTGTAGAAATCTTTCACGTTATTGTTACAGCGGCTTATATCTGCTCGGCAATGATAATTTCTCATCTTAATTTTCCTACAAATCACTTCTAGCATCAGATTGAGGATTTTTCTCGAATGGAGATCATGATTCAACTAAAAATTGAACTAATTAGATCTTAATGATGCTGGGATAGTGAGTATTCGATTGTCAGATCAGAGATCGAAGATAAATGTAACTAAGAACACACAAACGGTAGTCGGATATAGAATTTTTGATTGGATATACGCAGATCGCAAATTCATTATATGATGCAAACGTTAATATTTGTAAAGTTAAGGCATGTTGCCTAATTTCACGATCTGGTTACCTAAGCTGGGTATACAGGCGGTAAATGTTTCAATCCAGCTAGGAATTTCTCAAGCTAGAATTTATGTTATACGATCCGTCAATTTGACAGGGTTTGATGATTTTTTTGTATCTGTTCCTTTCAATCCGCGCTAGAATTAGTTAGATCAAATTATTCTGTAATACAGCGAGTATAAAATAACTAGAAACAATCGTCAGTTGATATCGTGATAAAAAGTCCAGACACACGAGAACTTTCGTCAAAACTATCAGATCGCACATTCGAGAGTTTAATGGTAATTAATTGAATCACTGGACGACACAAATGAAAATAAAAACTAATTATCTTCGATAGAAAATTAAGAAATACCGAACTGGAGAATCCTCATTATTATCTCACTGTGGACTGAAAATGTATTTTTTCTGTTTTTCCCAAGTTTTTCATAGTGAAAATCCACGAGTAAATGGTGTTCTCAACAACTTTTAACCCCTCATATCATATATATCGGTTGGAAAAGACATTCATGAATGAATGAGTTGAGTAGGAATGCGATTCTTTCTGTAGTCATCGGATTCTAATCCTCGATGATATCTTCAGGACCAACTATAATGAGTTGTGTAACTTTGGTTATAGATAGCTAGAAATGACACGCTCAAGATTAGCGAGATGCCGTTCAGTCCTGGCGCATTAAATGACCTCCCTTCCTGTGTCTCCCCGCCCCCCTTTTTTTTGAAAGGGGAACACACCTCAGCTAAATGGACCAGCCATAACTGACCACGCCAGGACTATAAGAGGTCCGAATGCCCAGCGAACAAGCATCAGTGCACAGTCCCATTTCGGAGCAAAGACAGCTCTAATTCCCAAACAAGAATCCAGTGTGGTTTATCGTAAGTATGAATTTGTAGATACCGATTTTCTCGCCATTTCCACTCCCGTCAATTTCTTTATTCGCTATTCAATCGATGCTTCGATTTCGCAGAATTGGAGGAAATCCTTTTACCAAATTTTCAAATTTATGGTTCATCAAGGTATTTGATACCGTAATTGAATTGAATTACTTCAAGATTCCTACACAAGACAACAATGGCAAATTCAAACTTTCCCATTTATGTATCTGAACAAACAACGAAACGTGTCACTTGAGTCAATTAGTCAGAGTGTCGTTTCCTTCCCGATCCGCTCTTCAGTTGAATAGCTCCTCATCTGAAAACAACAACTTCACCTTCAAATTACGATTTCTCGTCATTTTTTGACATTTTTATATATTGTTAGATTTTTGTTCAATTTTTATCTTTCGTGTCAGAATCCTACAGCTAACATTGCAAATAACTCGATGAAAGGGTAAACGTGGGTAGTATATATCGTCAACGCTGCAAAGTGAGCGGATAATTTGCATCGGACATTGATATAGTGCATGAGTGTTCAGTCAGAAAGTATTTGAAAGGAACTACATAAATTCTTATGCGATTAGAATAGATGTTGAAATTTTGCCACGTGCATAGGATACCTACATAAGTATATTGTATTAGGTGCACTCGTATGCCCATACTCTAGCTCGCTTACTCTGGGCGAACTCATGTTCCTGATATCGTAGCCAGCGATAGCACATTTGCCAACGCGTAACCGTTTGTGTAAAACTTATGGAGCGCGACCAATTGGAATGTTAAATTTCAACAAACGAAGGCGTGTTACCAAATTTTTACCAATTATATAGAGCGCGACATTCTCTGTGATAAAGCCAATGACTTTGACGGTGAAAGTCCATGTAACGGTATAGGATTACATTTGAAATTGAAAACAATTGCATCTTCCGTTTATTTTCATTCTCTCCTCGATCACGAATTCGGACGTGCGAATCCCTGGATTCAGAGAAACTTCTACGGAATATTAGAAAGAAGGAGGCTGATGGAAAATCGTTGAGTAATCCTCCGGCGTGACTGGCATCGATGAGAAATTATGTACATCAAAACATTTTAGGTTTATCTATCGTATGAAAGTGCAATTTTCTTTCCATTCTTTGGAATGCCCTTTTGACCGGATGCACACAATTGCTACTGTCCGGTTAGACGGAGGAACGTACGCGTATCGTTGACGAATATATACATCTATACTCTTCTACCGATACGCAAACATTCGATAGCTAAGGATACAAAAACGAAACAAAGAAGAAAAAAACAGTGAACGAACAAACAAGTAAGAAAACAAAAGTAGTGATGCAGTTAGGAACGTTTCTTCTGTTTGTCACGCTTATACAACACTGATTTCCCGCGTCAATCTACCATGACAATTAGTTTTGTTAACAGCACTTCAAATATAGACGTCGGGAAAGTTTGTTTTACGAAATAGATACCTTTCTTCGTTTCATTCCTCCGGGTCATTACCTCTTCGATAGGATATTGATAGGAAAGTATAAACTATGAAATAATTCCAGAATGAAATCCGACGACCATACGAATTACCACGCCATTTATTTTTCAGCCGAATAACAGTCGAAGCACTCGAAACGATGAAGGTCTTCGTTATTCTCGCATGTATCAGCGTGGCTCTAGCAGCACCAAGCAAACATCAACAGCGTCAACGCGAGCAGGAGCTAGAAGCAGGAGTATACGAATACGACTACGGAAGTGAACCCTCAGCTTCCCACTACGAAGATTCATCGGTAGCAGCTAGTCATGGACATGGACACGGACACGGTCATCACGGTCACACAGGCTACAGCGTTGGAGGAGGTTTAGTGAGCATTGCTCAGGGTGCAGCAGACCAGGCTCACACCGCGATTGCGAATCAGCATAGTGCAGCTGGACAAGCAGCGTATGTTGCCAAAAACACTTTGGCTCAAGCAGCGGCCCAGTCGGCTGCGACAGCGGCTGCAGCACTTGCAGGAAAACAGATCATACTCCTTGGTCTAGAGCAGCAATCTCGTGACGCGCATGTTGCCGTTGACGGAGAAAAGATGCAGCTCCAACAAGCCCAGCGCGCTGCAACTGCGACTCAAAATACCGCTCAGCAAGCGATGCATCAAGTCCAAGTTATCACTGCCGCCCTGAACGCCGCCCAAGCAACTTCTGATCACGCTGCGCAAGCCGCTGCCGAAGCTGCTGCTGAACTTGCAGCCCAAACTGCTATGGTCGGCCAGGCTAAGGCCAGAGCTGAAACTATTGACGAACAACTGCACGCCGCTAGGATAGACTTTGACGCAACTCAATCCGCGGCCAACAAAGCGGCAGCGGCTGCTCAGACTGCCCAGAATAACGCTGCAGCTGCCGCGGCACATGCCGCTAGTGCGGCGAGTGCTGCCGCAGGACATCATCCTTCGAGTCTCCATCAGGCTCCGGTTTCGGGGGACAGTTTCGAGTACAAGGGATACCACTACTAGGGGAAAAAAGTAATTTTAGGTTCAATGAAGAACATCGTTATCATCGTACCAACAGCGACGGTACGACCAGGCAAACTTTCCTGGTTGTTAAGTTGTTTCTGATTTGTTACCCTGTTTTTTTATACTAACATGATAATGTCATATTTGTTCTTTTTTTTAAAACCATACTGTTCTTACATTTTGGGTGTATTAAAAATTGTTGCCATGTAATACCACCGCGAGTTCGTTGATATTATTCGTCTTGATTGTCCAAAATATCAGCTTTGTTCATTTATGCCTGTGTTCATCAGAATGCTGAACCCGATTATTCAAAGGAACCCCTAGTCCCTCAGAATCATAAAAAATTTTGTCTATCGTATGGGTTTGGCACTAGCTTATGAAAGCTCAGATTTAAACACCTTTTGCTTCAGATATGATACCGATCGTAACTGAAGGATTGAGAATTGCCACCATAAAACGGCAGGTCTAGAACGTCGGTATCCGCCGTATAAGTATATGCAGTAATTGGTTGGGTAATTTTCTGAAACTTTCGGTACTGGCACGTTGCATGATTTTTCGTTATTATATATGCTAGTTGTTCCGTAGGTTGCATACACCCGGGGGCAATAAATACCTGCCGTCGGTCGTACGCATAAGAATCATACTGAAAACTTTCGATCTCTCACAGATCTGGAAAGTTTCCGCGGGTATATAACTGCCGTTTTGCATGACATAAAATTAACATTTTCGAGAAACTTTTAAGCACAAATTAACGGAGCCTAAGTTCCTATAGCGTATCGATTGATACACCGAGTCCCAGTTCTTCCAAATAGAACGAACTAATGAAAAACAAATTTCAATAAAATAAAAAAAAAAAACATACTTCCTGTAATATCTGCTGAGAAAGTTTGATTTTCGGAGCATGTTCAGCGTGCGTGAAGTACCGTATTCCCGTACTAGTGCGGAAAGTAACTCCTACGAACAGTGCAGGAAAGTACTTTCCGCACTAGTGCGGGAAACGACTCTCATCCAAAGAAATAACGTGAGTCTCATTTGGTTGGTTTGCTTCTCAGTTCAAACTTCCCTTCGCAGGAATTACACAAAAATATCGTGTGAGACGAGTGCGGATAAGCGATTTCTGACTCGTATGCAGCTAGCAGCACTCGGCTGAGCTCAAACTGTATTCACACCAGTACCTACTCGTATTAATGCTGCACCCGCTTCGACTCGTGATGCTGACCTCACACTCGTCGGAAATCACCTGCTTTCCGCACTCGTAGCATAATATATTAATTTCTAATCGACAAACAAAACTATATATCATCGTTGCGCCCAATATTTGGCGCAATATCAGCAACGCATCTGTTGAAATTATCAGGTTTTTTTTTTCAAATTTTCTGTGCTGTTCCTGAAGGCGAGACCCTCCACTGTGATCCCATAGATATAATATGAAAGTGAGGCCATAGACTTCACCGATTTTAAAAAAATTCTAATTTCCGAAAATTGTTTTTTCAATTACTTATTTCAACGTAACTTTTGAAACTTTGCTTTGCGCGGTTTGATCCGCTATACCAAAAACTAGAATGCCAATTCTCTTTGAACATTAAATTGTGAATTTTGAGAACGGGGGCTTTTTTCCTTGCTCGTCTGTCTGAAGTTCACTTTTCACACCTGAATTACTTTCAATCTAACACCCTTCAATTATACTGTATCGTCGATGAATATACATTTCGCGGTGTTCTTCCGGTTCAGTATAGTCTAACGTATGTATGTACTACATACGACGAATGTATATATCTCAATATACTAAACATACATTGATGCAGCTACGTGCACAAACACATGTTTGTGCCCTGCTTTAGAGGAACCCATTGAATGAACAGTCAGCTCCGAACCTAGGGCCGTTTTTAATTCAGTATACTCCGAGGCGTAGCACGGGAAGCTGACTTTTAGCATCAAATAAAACGAGCATAACTCGCGTCTTGGAACAAAAACGTAAGAATTCGCAAAAAAGTTCATTCAACCATAACGATAATATCATAATACTCGAATAAATTTCCTGCTCGCGATAGAGATCGTATAATAAAAGACGGCGACCCGCTGCGTGGGTACACCAACGCAATTTTATCCGTAGGTACGTAATAGTGTCTGGCGAAGCAAAGGCTCGTCACTGCCTTCAGCAATTCCAAATTTAGCCGAATTGGAACTTGAAGTGTTTCGCATACCGACGATGTGAGGTGCTACGTCAAACTGGTTTAATTCAATTGATCTATACAAAACTGATCATTCGCCCGCTGCTTATAGATGGTTCAGTAGCACAAGACGGAAAGTAGGTAAGTATATACAAAATATTAGGCCATTCGTAATATGAGTGTAGGCATACATGATTACATTTTGGAAAAGCGTGTGTATGTGTGTTTGTGTGTGTGCGTTTGTGTGAATGAGCATCGTATTAAATTCAAGTTTATTGGCGCACGGCGAATGAATAATAAACTATGAGATATCTAGATTAGCAGAATTCGGTGTAATCCGTTGCGACTCAAATTCTATTTTTGATTGTTCTGTGAGTTTGAATAGAATTGAATACATCTATTTTCAATAGTTATCCCATTGACTTGGAATTGGAAACGCGTATAATGGAATGAATTTGAGGATAAACCGTGATTTTCTCTGCTACGACATTTTAATCATAAAAGACTTAAGAGAGGAGATGAACATCTTGGCTGAGTTCCAGCTGCCGAAATTTTTCATCTTTTTATTAGACAGTCAAAAATCACTCGTCGATGGTATCTAATCTCCGCGTGCCACTTTAGGCAGGGTTTACAAATATTTGAATAACCTGCAGACGCGTTCATGCTTCTCTGGGCTCATACAATATCAAACAATTCTTAAACTCGCATACAATCACCCAGACCCACGGATCGCGCTCAAAAAATCCTTCGAATTTCAAACATATCATTGATTTATTTGAAGATCTTATCCCCAATTAGACAAACTATTCATAGATTTTTGACGTCAGCGATATACAATTTTGAAAATCCTTTTGTTAAACGGTATGTATTTAACATCCGTGATCTTTTTTCATTCTTTCTTTTTCTTTTTCCATTTCCGAAGCCTTTCGTTTCCAGCACTCCTCGAATATAAGCAGTGTGATAGAAACAGCCAAGATGAGCTTACGATGGATACAGGAGAACCAAGAGGCTCCAATCTGCGACGAAGAATCAAGTGACATTGATAACAGCAGTTGCGACGACGGTAACGATGATCATGACGATGATCTTAGCGTCGATGAAGATGATGCTGGGAACCTTGCAGGTATTAGCGAACACCACAGACAAAAAAGAGAGACTTTCCGTCATCCCACTACAACTGTCACGCTCAAAGACATAAGGTAATATTGATATAATGATCGTAATTTTTTTCAGAGTTTTTCTTTCGGCTAAAAAATCCAATTTTCAGAATTATCTTCAAGTAATAGTTCACGGTCGTTCGTGATTCAATAGCAATTGAAAATCAAAACTTTCATCTTATAGCAGCAAAAAACTGTCCATTAATTCTTTTGTATCAACAATAGATTCATTATTTTGTTGTTTATACGAAAAGTGGTAGGATTTCTGAAATTCGGAATTTTAAACTCACTATATAGTATCAAATGTTCAAAATTTTTATTGGAAATTCATAGCAGGAGTCGTATGACCGTTTTATTATTCGAATACATCTGCCACAACAAGATTATAATTTTGATGTTTATTTGAAATCCAAAAACGATGGGAACGTAAGACGTACATACCTACATTATTCGAAAATATTGATACAGTTTTCGTCCTGCGTAGATTGAAGCCCTTCAAAATGTCTGAGAACTTCGCTTCTGATTGTAAACGGGTAACCTGACCTTTAAGATAAAATATTTCCGTTCAAGTATATTAGCTGCATGGCGGTTGAGTCAGCAGAAAGTTATGGCTCTAGTATTGTTGGTATATATATTGCATTATCGCGGGCGATAACGATTCCATCAATGGAACCAGTAAAACTGACTCTACTTCCATTCTCAGGATTCCGTCTACACAAACTTCACTCGATTAGGTTTCTAACTGAAAATTTATAAACTAATTACAGTAATTAATTAGGTCAATGTCAATTCCCAAACACTATTACATACCTATTCTCCCGTTACTTCTTATTCGATGTTTCTTGCCTTTTTTCTTTTCTAATTGATTGGAGGAAAAAGCGCATGAATAATTGTCGAAAGTTTAAATATACAGACACCGCTATAATAGATGGAGCATTCCATGTCAACTCGAGCTGTCGCCAACGCTGACAATCTTCGATTTTGCCCCAGAATTAGGACGATGTTTAGGGTGTCGAAAAGTGAGCTTCTGAATTATTTCCGAATTTTTTAACCACCGGTTAAGAAGTTGACTTATTTACTAAATTTATATTTCGATACCTGTGAGTCGCACGAAAAAATCAATCGAATGATAAGTCTTCGAAATAATTGGAAATGGTAGAAAACATTTTTTGGTGAGTTTTTCAGTGATCCGTAATACATCTTTTTCGTGAAAATAGTCTGAAATCAAGATTTTGTCAGTGATGAACACGATCGACTTCCATGAAATTTCTACCATGGATTTCTAGTCAAACTACGAACATTTTGAGACCTTGCGGAAAGTGGGAAGAAGAATTCTAGTACAGATGCTACAATCGATTAAATGTCGAGGAAGCGTATTTCACGTTACGTACCTCGACATTCAATCGATTGTAGAATCTGCACCAGAAGTCTCCCCACTTTCCGCAAGATCTCAAAATGTTTGTAATTTGACAGGAAATTTATGTTAAAAGTTTCACGTCAAATGATCACGTCCATCACCGACAAAATCTTAGTTTTAGACTATATTTGCGAAGAAAAAGGCATTTTCGGGTCGCTGAAAAATTTGCCAACAAATATTT
Organism: Phymatocera aterrima; assembly: GCA_963170745.1. Classification (NCBI taxonomy): domain Eukaryota; kingdom Metazoa; phylum Arthropoda; class Insecta; order Hymenoptera; family Tenthredinidae; genus Phymatocera; species Phymatocera aterrima. The sequence continues at coordinate 6,076,027 of OY720660.1, forward strand.
TCTACCATTTCAAATTATTTCGAAGATTTTTCATCTGATTGATTTTCTCGTGGGACTTACCGATATTGAGATATAAATTCGGCACGAAAATAATCAAGTTAACTTATCTAAACCGGTGGTCAAAAAAATCAGAAATAATTCAGGAGCTAACTTTTCGACGCCCTTATCCTTGTCCTAATTCTTATCCTAATTCTATAGCAAAATCGAAGATGGTGAGGGTTGGCGGCGGGTCGAATTGGCACGGAGTGCCCCATATATGCCCATATAGGCTATAAAAATCACCGTCTTTTTCAGAGGTTAGATGATTGATCGTTTAAAATTTCATTTTATACAACCGATCGACCCACGACACGACATCACGTCTATGGGTCAACGCTGACAATAGCGTAATTAATATATGTGTCAATTAATGGAGAGAGGGAGGGGGGAGGGGGGGGGGGGGGGGGGGAGGATTGAGAGTAGTCTGTACAATATATGTTATATAATTTGTAGTCGAGTTCTAGCTACGTATACTTATATAAGGCGCGTGAATTTGGAATATACTGAGCAATTTGGTCGTTACAATTTCCTGCACGTAGGTACACGTAACTGCGGAGTAAAATCTGTAATGGAGGAAATATGAACAAATCCCTATAGTATATTGTGAGGTCTGGCTTGTGGGATATTTTTTTACGGCTAATTTTAGGCATGATCTGCATCTTTGTCTCTCTCTTTCTCTCTCTCTCTATCTCTCTCTATGTACCTTACTGCGTCTTAAAAGCCTTTAAACGTTCACCATGCAGTGTGTAGGTAATAATCGAAATACCAATTTAGATATAGAACATATATATATATATATATATATATATACACAGATATAGTTTCGATCTCAAAACTCGTCTAATAATAGAAAATGAAAAATTTATAGGATCCGAACATTGATATTCTCCTATTCGCTTTCTTTTGCGTAATAATATTGTCTTCGCATGATCAGAATAACATTCGGATTGGGGAATAATATCCCGCACGAGGTTCCGATAAACCAGTTTTACCAATGCACGCAAAAAAGAAAAGCTATATTCGAATGAAAAATACACTTTTGCTGGATACAACGGGATTTTCCGATCAAACGGAACCATAGAATCCGGCGGGGCATTGTACTATATCGTATTCGTGTTAGATATTGTTGAAATGACTCTCTATTCAGAATGTGCAGTAGCCTGGAAACAAACGGACACACTAAATTCGCGTTGATGATGTAATAATACGTGTGTTTGTACGTACAGTATGAATTCTATGACATATACGTACCTACCTATCAATTGATCCGAAAACGTAGTCGAACACAAGTCTGATTCATTGCCGAAGGCATTCGTCAACTGCACACCCGTTATACTCCTCTTTTCCAACTTTTCGTCGTTAAAGTTCAAGACTTGCTCATGAGCTGTATGCGAATACTATTCTTCCTAAACAATCAGATGAAACCTATATTCATTGATAGGTCAATATACATCACCGGCCATATTTTGAAAAAGATGTATAAGCTCATCTTCAATAATTTCATAATTGATCAGGCCAAAATTAATTAGTTGCAACGTCGAAGCAACAGAATCAGGAAAAATAATATCATCGGTAACTTTGTCGATGAAGAACAATCGTGGAAACGAGTAAAGGCTTTCCCGTATCGACAAAATTTCGGCCGATATTATTGTTCATGATTTTTTTTCCTTGACGTGTACACACGTACGTTATGTATCCTATGATCAACTTCAGCCGGCTATAATTTCAAATTATATCTTATACTGATTAACATTTTTTATTGTCAAGTGCAGAAGAGAAGCGTTGAGTAAGCCTTTCGATCCCAATGTCAATCCATCGGGTAATCCAAGTTTCGGTTCGGTAATGCAGCTTCATTCTATGACAGGATTTCGTCTAGCTATTCTACCATGTGGTAAAATCTACGGATTTGACTGTGAGAACAATCCATTCGGTGAGAAAACAATGAATAAAAAGAAAAAAAAAAAAAATTAAATTATTACCAGTAAATTATAAATTTTTATTATTTAACCCACCAATATACCTTCTTTTGTTACAGCCGTGCTAAAAATATCTTCCATCTCGCCTGGCATTGTTCAAATTCAAGGCGTTGAAACTGGACGATATTTGGCGTTCAATTGCAGAGGCCAATTGTACGGAGAGGTATTCCAGTAATTTCCCATCTTTGGATTCTTCTTTTTCCCGTTTTTGTCCCATGAGCGGGACGGGGGGGGGGGGGGAGGGGGGCCTCTTCAATAACTCCAGAGAAAATTTATCGAATAAGAAGATTAAATTTGGATAATTTTTTCGTTATACGGTTTTGATATTTTCACGTTTGCTTGTCATTTACAGAAAAACAAAGAAAAAGACAACACCACGTGGAAGCATCTGTTAATTGGGTCTTACGATTGTTATCTCTCGCAAAAATATGCCGACCGAGAATGGTACATTGGCATAAAGAGGAACGGACGTCCAAAGAATGGGACAAAAACTGCCCCTAATCAAAGAGCAACAAAATTCTTGCCCATAAGATCATAAAACACCCTAAGATGCTGAGAAAAATATCCATAGTCTATGTAATATTATTGATACATTATCTACACGTAACATTATTATATATACAATTTGTAATATATCGTCGTTTAAATTGAATCTTTGTACCTACACCCATATAAATATATAAATTCACAGTAAACCTACGTATGCATGTATGTATATACATACCTAAAAGTACGATATGAATATAGATGTGCGTGCGTCGAACTATGAATAATCGTCGATAAATATAATTTGATAATAATTCATAAATCATATTGTATGAGAAATCAAATATCTTTTGAAAGTATTTCATTCCAATGCACAGCTTCTATATATTCATCTCTCTTGCTTTACTTTTTTATTTATTCTTGCGTATTTTTACGAATCCCAAGTAATACGCATATGTATAATGAAATTATATTATATAATATAATAATATAATATAAATTATATTATATAATATAATATAATTAAGATACAACATTCAAAAATTCCACGGTTCTGAGGAAAAATGGGTTTCTAACAGGACTGTGGTTCGAAATTATTCGAAACGGCGTGGAATCCCCCATGATCAAATATTTTCAAAATCGTCTGAATTTTTATTTGGAATTTTTGGAATTTTCGAACCTATTCAGCAAAATTTACGAGTTTTCTGTTTTTATTATCAATGAATGTGATTTATTCATATTCATCATATTCATATACTGACCTCCTATACAATTACTATATATATACCGGTCCCAGGTATTCGTCTTATATTCGGTCCTCAGACGATTCAAAGTCGCCGACAGGGCCAGGGAAATCGTGCTAGCTAGGTGTAGGTACAACTGAAAAAGCGTCACGTAAGAAAATAATTAGGTATTCATAAATTACTATAAGAGATAAACGAATCAATTAATTTCAACAAATTATTACACTCTGTTATTAATACGCAAGTAATCGTCACCGCTGAGTATAATATGCCCAAGTACACGTATGATGTAATCACGTGAGATATGGTAATAGTTTTTTTTTTTTTCTTTGTGACTAAATTTCATCGACTCAATTACACAATCAATCGATATATGGCGTTTTTATTTCCTATAATACACATTGAATTCTTTCTTTATTTTTATTCAATAACCAATAAGAACAAGATCCAAATTTCAATTTGGTCTTAGCAGATCCCAATCTTTGTAACAAATTTAACAGTTTTTTTTTTTTTCTCTTTTTTCTATCCCCACCTTCTTCGTCGTCCTCTTTTTTCGCGTCTTCTATCAATTTACAGCTTTGTTTTCTTCTTCTTTCTCACAGATGACGAATATAATAAAATATAAAATATAACTGGCACGAACGAGACAATTGGGAAAGCGGAATGCCGAGGAAGTTTTTTGTCGCGCTTCATTAAACATTTTTACCATTCTTTCCAACGCTTAGATAGTTATACAGCTATTTAACCTTTAACCTTTTTTAACGTCACAACTCAAAAATTGGCATTCTTCGATACAAACAGATAAACATACCCAACAAAAATCTTTGCAAATTTAAGGGAGCCACACGTGCTCTATGAAGCGAACCATTTATGGTTTTGTTTACTTTATTTTATTTCTTTATTAAATTTCATTTTTTTCCATATAACAAAATTTTATTGCATATTTTTTTAATTTAATTTCAGTTTTTTCGTTCATCTTCAATGGCTGATTCTGCAACCACAGAGATGTCATCTTCGCAAGCTTATAGATTCGAAGTTTGCGAATACAAATATGGTCGTAACTAAAAAATGCTCATGCCTTCTGAATTGTCACGTTTTCGTATAGCCGACGTCCCAGAAAAACAAAAACAATTGAGATGTAAGAAATGTTGTAGAAACGAATCAAAATCGATTCGATGCGAATCCGCGAATCAACGTAACTTCAATTCGTTTTAATTTTACTCGATTCGTTATAATTCGTGTTAATTCCGTTTTGATCATGCTCAATTCTTTTTCTACTACCGGGGCGCGATATTACAGGTATAGCGAACGATTGGTATACAACTCCATTTCTTTTCTAACTCCGAACATGATGATTTCAAGTGCACCTATAATGATAATATTAATAATAGTAATAATAAAAACATAAGAATTAATAATTGTTTGCTTCATATTGTCTATCAACGAATTTCAATATACAGTATATATACTAAATCTAATCAATCAATTTCACCGGCTTGACGAAAGAGAGACTGACAGCCGCAGCCAAACTCTTCAAAGAACACGAAACTTGTCTACATATTCCTCTCTCTTTTATTGTTACTTTCTTTACTTTCCTTATAATCTTACCAGCCTACAGAAAATAGAAGATTATTATTATTATATAATGTTATGATAACAATAGTTACATAAATTTTGTAGACTGTACGAGGGGCTGAACGCGTAATATTGTCCTGTTTATACATAATTAACCAGTATCAGATTCTTATAATATTTAATTCTACGGGTAATGTGTAATATAGGTATGCATAGGTGTATTTATATTCGTATCTGGTGGAGTTCGATACACCGAACGAATGTTCAACAATATTAAAGAAAGAAATGAAAAGCAAGAAAGAAAAAGAAAGAAACGAACAAACTAATCGGCACGATATGAAAATGTTCTCTAGATTCATTTTTGTCTCTGTGTACGAAATTAAAATACGAAAACTATGAGATGGCCGAAATTTCCCCGCAAAAAACGAAAAAAAAACAAAATTCAAACCATCACAGATACAACGTCGAGTACAAATTTTTAAACAATTTTTAAACATTTTTTTGTCTCCGTAGTTATGTATTTTCACCGTCATGGTCGGGGACGTTAGAGGTGATTCGAAACTCCAAATGAATTGAATATTGTAAATTGTCATCGCATCACGTATAGCTGTGATGCGAAGGATAATATATTGCGTAGAGAACATTGAGGTGTAGTATTAAGAATAGTGTACTAGTGTACTACTGTTTCTATACCTATATAATTATAAATATTATCATGCATATATCACGTTCTTCGTTTATTTTTTTATTTTTAGCTATTTATTTGTCGCTAATCTATCATTTATTATACACGTTTATTGTTTATAATAAACTAAGTATGTATACTATGTGTTCATACAGATATATATATATATATATATACCTATATATATATATTTTATAATGTATGTACGCAAAACGAATCATTCGCAAAAAGCCAAGCGACGCATACAATTTCAGCTATTACGATAATATACAAAGAATTTGATTTAATTTCATTTATTTATTCATTTGCTTCTTGTTTTCTTCCTCTCAATATCTTTATTATACATTATATATTCATTATATGTGAAACCGTCATTTCCAGTCCTGAACAATTTTCTCAACGTAGACACTCAACTTTTCTGTGACAATGATAATAATAATAATAATAATCATAACAATCTCGGTTATTTCCAAACATATTGCAATTTGATGGTAATTTTTCGTACTCGTGTTTATTCGTCATTTTATTTATTTATTTTATTTTTTTTTCGTTTGTCTTTTTCCGATCAGTTACTATTCTATTTTACTAATTTAATTACTAAGTTGTCGACGGAAGCAAGGAAAATGATTTGCATTATCGGATCATTGATTATTGAATTCTTTTTGTTTCTAATTCTGTCTCGATCAAACACATCCATCCTCCGCCCCACTGTCGCAATTGACAATAGTATACCTAATAATAGTGATCTCTGTTTTCATGGTCCTAAGGACTGAGCGATGCTCCAATGAGGAGTGATCGCTCGGTACCAAGACACACAAAAACAACAATCGCCGTTTTAATGAGACTGAAGTTTATAACGTTAACGAAACAAAGTCGCGAAGCATATAATACGGGCTGAAATTTCTCATAATTGGAAAACTTCGGTCGATATTATTTCGCGCCAATGAACTGTTCTGTTAACGTTATAAACTTGAGCGCTCATTGATTTCATGGCATAAACGAAAAGGACTGGAAATTTGAACAACAACGCCGTAATTAATTAACAATTTGATATAGTATGTATGTACTATAGTATTATAATATAGATTTAAACAGACTAGCACTGCCACGTCTTTTTTTTCTTCTCTTTTTTTTTTATATATACTTCAAAATTCGTCATTCTCTATACATTAAATTTCTATAATTTGTGATATAATAATAATAATAATAATAATAATAATAATATTTTATTTATTCACTATACATATATTTATATACTTTACCCATTTATGCAATATAGTATATAGAATATTGTTATAACACTGTTATTTATTTCTTTGTTTATCATTCATTTGTTTATACATCCATATCATCTGCAGATAAGGTAGTACCTATTATTTTTATCTTTCTTTTTTTATTTCTTCCTTGAAGTACGCAATATTATTATCATCAAACCAAATTGATAATATACCCTAGTTTGGTATCCCTTATATAGTCATTACCATTCATTATAGTACCTAGTATAGTTTTAATTTAAATTATTGCAATTGGTGGTGAAATTATAGAATAGGAAAATAATGAAAATTTCATTACCAATCAATTTCATGCGTGAATAATTTGCGGTAACCAATTCCTGTTCCCTCTCTCACCCTCTCTCTTTCTCTATTAGGCAGTGGCGTGCGATAAAACTAAACATCTAGATTCAAAACACACGATTTTTTCTGAAAATTGCTATGCTATCTCTTCTCATGTTGAGAAGATAATTCTATTTTGGTTAGCATTAATATCTTCGTACTTCAAACACACGCTAAACTTTATGATACCTATAACTCCTAATTAAAACAGTATTATGATACTTATATAGTAATCTTTTGTTTTTTCTTCCGTTCTGCTTTTCGTTCGTGTAATAACTTTGTATCTCAAGAATCACAAAGATTCATATTTATAATAATGATAACAATAACAATAATAATAATAATAATAATAATAATAATAATGTGAGTATCATAGTAATCTTACAATATATTGTATTGTTGCTTCTTTTACGTAAGAACGAGAATGCCTAATAATCATAATATTAATAATAATAATAACAATTAGGGTATATTATTAATTTACTAACTAGTTAAGATGATATCTTGGAACAGTACAGCGACAGAATATGAATGAGGGTAAACCGCCTATTAAATTCTTCGTTATATTATTATCAATAATAATGTATAGCTATTTTATATATATATATATATATGTATATATATATATATAATATGTATATAGAATTCATAGTACAATATCTTATCGAATAATAATAATAATAATATAATAATATATAATATATAATACTTTTCTGACGAAAAATTATTTCTCGTTACTGCTTCAATGTGTCATTGGTCAACAAAAAGAAACAGAACTCTCTATAGAATTAATTACAAATAGAAAATGACAAAAAAAAAAAGAAAAAAAAAAGAAAGTAACATAATAAAGATAATAAAAATGATAATGATAATAATAATAATAATAATAATAATAATACCAATAATGTACAACAATATTCTGCATGCCAGATTCTCTAGACAATAAATGTAGAGTTCATTCTCAACATCAGATCATATTTAAATAGTTATTATTTTTAAATTCCTACAATGATTTTAATAACTGGCGCAACACGTAAAACGAGTAGTAATACGGAGCGATATGATATATAGCTTACATAATTGATCAATATTCATCGTTCATTGCACCCAGAGCGATACTAAATTTTTATTCATCTTTGTAGTTATTAGAATTAAAGATTTTCAGTCAGCGAAGAGCAACTATAGTGTGCCGGAAAAAGTTCAAGGTGTTTGTAACGTTGTAAAATGTAACAGACGAGGAAAGTTTTTACGATTTTGGAAATAAATTTATTCATTTATCTAATCATGTTTTTTTTCCTTCTTTTTTTCTTTCTTTCTTTCTTTCTTTCTTATCCCGCAGCTATGAGCGGCGAATATTCAATTCAATCGAGAATTCAATTAATTTATTATATTATTATTAAATATATCGAATTTTCCCATATACTATAGTATGAACTAATGAAGAGCAAACTTAAGTTTTGATTTTATACAAAATTTGTCTATAGCACAGAACTCTTTGTTTAAAGTTTGTAAATAATGAAATATTACACATTGTAAAAAATAAATTTACACATCTAACGAATTCAAAAAAATAAAAGAAAAACACTGGCTATATTCACAGAGGGATATTATACGTATAACGAGGGGTAGGTGTCGGCGAGAAGGAGCTAATGGATCGAATCTAACGCCTATGCGACGAGGGCTGGTGGATTTTTATTATTTTCTTCTCACACAAAGAATGGAAGCAGAATATTTAGAAGGCATATTACACAGTATATACAAATTTGTTTTTGCTGTTTTTTTTCGGGTGATTGGGGGCGGGCGCGCGATGCTCGATAATCTTCTTTAATTCCAATTGAATTCCTGAAAAACGAAGAACATTCATCATTATACTTTTCGGACCACCTGGCGCAGTATTATTTGAAATCTTTCTACATCAACGAAAGAAAAAACGAAAAATTCAATAAAATTAATCACAATATACAGGTACGAATACCAGCCACCGATAGATTTTTCTTTTCTTTTTCTCTCAAATCTACGGGAATTTGAATGAGAAGAAAAAAAAAAAAAAAAAAAAGACTAAACTAAAAAATAATCTATGAATTATTTACATAGAAGATATAGTATATTTACAATAATTTCTATTCGTTTTCTTCTTCACTCGGACTTGTGGATAGAAAAAAAAAATTCAGTTTTCTTTTCGATTTTAATAACAATAATAATAATCAAACAATAATTATAACAATAGCGATAACAACCATCGAGATGAAACAGTTCATTATTAATTAAAGGAACTAATGGTATTAATAAATTGTAAGTATGATAGATCATATTAGGAGAATATAAATTGTGAATTTTTTCTTTTTTTTTTTGTTTTTTTTTTGTTTTTTTTTTCCTTCCACTTGGGTACAGATGAAAAAGATAGGTACCTAATCCCCTCACAGAGCACCAAAAGGATCAAGTTGTACAGCGTTTGCTTGCGATTGAGCAGTGCTATGAGAGTGTTGTTGCTGTAGGGGAGCAGCGCTCATCATGTTACTTGGAGCGCCCATTATTGTGGGCGCAGTTCCCCCTGCAACCATCATGCCACCACTTGCAACAGGAGCACCAGGCATTGCACCCATCATTGGCCGCATGCCCTGCATACCCATCGGCATACCTTGCATACCCTAGACACCAGACCGGGAGAGTTTGCATATATATACATAATATATATATACATAAAACTATTTTTATATGTACAAAGTCGCAGGGTGCTGATCGAAACTTTTTGTTAAACAAAATACAAAGACTTTTTCGTGTGTTGTATTTTGCAGAATTTCGATCGGCGCCCCGCAGGAATATACATATGCATGTATATATACATCGAAAGATGGTTTGTTTAAATTTTCTTTTCTTTCATTCATTTTTCTATTCCGTCTGTTTTTTCATCATGGCCAAAATGCTAGGTATATACGTGTAACAGATTTGTCCGAACTTTCTTTGGACTTCGGACTTTGGACTTTCTTTTTCGTTCAAATTCAATTTTGTTGGAAACTATAGTAGAATTTTGAAGAAATTCAATCCGAATCTGAATTTCAAGAGAATTTAATACATTTGGGTGTAAACTTTTTTCGTCTTCTTCTTTCATTCTGAGACCAGAGGGAGAAACAGAAACACAGAGAGAGAGAGAGAGAGGGAGAAGGGAGGGGAGGGGGGGGGGGGGGGGGGGAAGAAAGAATGATAAGAAGAATAAATGTGCTCGTTTTGGATATATATACATATATTGTATAAATGTGGAAGATCTTTAACACTAGCTCTGTACCATCGCAAACCAAAAACCGTATTAAAAAGAGGCGATTATTATTATTAATTGAAAAGATGAGTTATTTATTCTAAGTGTCTAACTATACTAGAAGGGAGAACAAAAAATATACCTACATTACAATCACAGAAATTGAATCGTTCGAAACGAATTGAATATATTCGTAGATTTGTAGAAACCAGCCAGGCCAAGATACGTAGGGTAGGTAATACTAACTCTATGCACTGTACTAATGGAGAGATCGTTTGTTTTTCTTAATATATACTTATATGCCTTATTATAAAGTTCCAGAAGCATATATAGCGCAATACTGAGGCAAGTGCGGTAATTGTTTAATCAAATAATTCAACATCGTCACGATATCGTCATAATAGGTAGGTATAAGCACAGTTTTCTTAACGAATAACTTACTGCGTTATCTTCTGGTTTGCTTTTTCTCGATCCCTAATATCATATTATTATCACGAAAAAGAACCAAATATATATATATTCAAGAGAAAGAACCAACAAGATCAATAAAATAAAACTATAGATAAAAATTGAGCCTGAAATGATTTTTGAAATGGGGGAAAACTCACCAGAGACATAGCAGGTTGGGTAGGAAAGCCCATACTGGCAGTTGGAGGAAGTTGTGTCATTCCTTGGCCCTGTAACAGCCGGCAACATGCCATATGCCACGCATGCATCACTGCACTAAATATATATATATGCCAATTGATAACTTAAAAAATTTTTAGCTAATTTTCTTAACTCGGCTGGAAAACAAAAATAGTAAATAATCTGGGTATGTATACAAAAAAAATTATCTACGCTCTGGAAATATTTGAATAAGCATTTGCCCAATGATCAGTTCTATATATAATACTTGCGATCAAAAATACAACTACATGACGCAACGCAACGTCGCAGGAAAATATATCTGGATATTGATTTTTTGTTTTTGTTGTTCTCTTCACTTTTTGGTGTTCTGTTTTCAAAAATTAATGACAATAGTGTATTGCCGCATATGAACTCGAGTCCCCGAGGCCAATGCTGTTAAAGATACTCTGAAAATGTATCTAGATACAGTATCTGAGATACTTGTATCTAAATATTTAACAACATTGCCCGAGGCAAAGTTGAGGGGTTCTCAACTTTATACGAGGCGTAAACGCCTGTTATTTCTCGAGGTTCGCATACTATTTTCTTCAACAGCGGAGCGAGAACACGAGTTTTTGCTCAGTGGAGAATTGCCCATTTTTTAATCCCCCTGAGTGGAGCGAGAACGAAGGTTTTTGCTCCGCTGTCGAAGAAAAAGAATATTTCACAATCTGTCGATCGATCTGGTGAGATGATACGCTGATAATTTATTAAGCGAAACCAACAGAAAGTAAAATCTACTCACGTATTTAGTGAGAAAAAATTGAATTAAGACAATAAAAGAGAAAATATATATGTGACAAAGAATTTTGCCGAGGGATTGTTCACTTATATGTAGTGAGGGTGCCCGTTCGATTTCCAATTCCAAGTGATGTGATTGATTTTTATAAGTTCATTTCAATTGATTTTATGTGATTGCATTGACTTTACGTGATTTCCAGCGATTTGAAATTGATTTGAGAGTAGGAGAAGCGCGCGCTGATTCCAAAAGTGAGTAACCCCTCGGCTTTTGCTCTACTTACAGAATGTTGCCAAATAGATAACATATTTGATTCGTCCTCAACAAGATACTGACACTAATATATAAGCCTATATGTACAGATACAGGTAAAGGTACAGGTACAGTTACAGTTACAGTTATGCCAAGATTCTCGATACACTTATTTATAAAATGTGTATGCATGTTAAATATTACAAAGATAGTGGTGTTGGGTGGAGAGTGAGTGCTCTAGATTATAGAATTGCAGCGGTTCAAGCTTTTAGAGAAATGTTGGCTCAGAATTAAGCCATTCGTTGCGACTATACTTATATAGGTACATATCAAAATTGTGTGTATAGTATGATACAAACAACGATAAAACGTGCTGGTAATTTATTATTTACAACATATATATGTATATATATATATATGTATATATATATTATGGTATGACCGCGATTGACGTAAATTTCACTTACCATCGGCCTGTAACCGGCGCCAGTTGTTGCAGCCATGGGTTGAGGCGTCCACCCAGTTTGTCCACCAGTTTTAGCAGCGTTCTTTGGAGAATTCCACTGCATTCCCCTAAGACGATGATGCAAAATTTGTCATAATTCTTTATCTCGATAAGATATATGAAAATTCAGCTTTCCATTTTGGTAAAGATTTGATGGAAAAATTTAATCGTGATAATCCGAAACTCACTTCACTTGCTGCTGAGCGCTTTTATTGATGGATAAATTCTGAGCGAGACTTGCGAGACTGCTGTCGAGATCTCCGGTCAGCACCTTTCCTCCGCTTCCGGTATTAGCTTGTTGACCCGCTGCTGAAACGTTATTATCTCCAGACACAGTCGCAGATGGCTTCAGCACCGAGCCCAAACCGTCAAAACCTAAGCAACACCTACGTCAGCCAAAAAGCTCCCCAAAAGCAAATCCCATATACCATAATACCGTTTTATTGCTATAAGATGATTCGATCAAGAGAAACGTTAGCCACGTTTTGATAGTTTTCTAGTAAGTGATATAGTCGAGAAATTATATTTTTCCTAGTATTTGACATGATGTTTGATTTAATGTAGTATTTTGTTCAAGTCCGTACAATTATATTGTACCAGACAGATTAAAGCACGAATAATGAATATTTGGTAGCGGTTGAGAATCTGGAGCATAAAAAAAATTATAAATAAACTCGAAAGCGAGTAGATAGTAATTAACGATTCTAAAAATTAAGCACGAGGATACTATTTTATTTTCAAAGTGATGCGAATAATTTATCGTGTGAAACAAAAACATTTAGGAGCTTGAAATATCTACACAAGTTTTTTGTACACTGAAATAACGACAAAATTGTTAAGTACAAACATTACAAACACTGTGTATGAAGGAACTTGAAGAGTTGATTATCAGCGTGGGCGAAGTAGAATTATGTAACAAATGTTAGTAAAAGCAGATTAATTTGAAGTGTTGTGTACATTTGGTCGTCAAATTTTGCCCAGAGTTCAGATTCTAGTTTTTTTTCTTTTCTCTCCAAGCAAAGTATGTGAAGATGATGATTGCAACCGATCCTCAAGAAAACTAATACTAGTGCCGTGTGCAGGGATCAAGAATTTTCGAGATCTGCAGTTCAGGTTCGAAACAGTTCGCGTTGGGTCGAATTTTTTCGCAGTCCCGAAATTTTCGGGAACCCTGGAATAGCTCGGAGTCTAGAAATCTCTGGAAAGCCCAAAACAATCAAGAATCCGAGAAAGATAAGAATCCGAAAATATTTCTGTTCCGCTGAAGAAAAAGTTCGACATGACTTTTCAATGAAAACAAATTTTCAGGCTTCGAAATCTGTCAATCAACCAAGTGTTGGCGATTCCAAATGGTTGCCAAGTTATAGCAGCTGTATGTCACGATAAGTGTTTCGAGAACTCGGGAGCTTTCGAAAATCTCAAGGTACTTTGAGAACTCGAAATTCGGGAACACTGAAATGTTTCAAGTTTCCCGAATAATTACAATATCCAAAAATTCTCAGAAAAACCTGCACAGCACTAGAGAACGTAAAAGAGAAGAGATGGGTAGAAAAAAAAAAGAGAAAACGAAAAATGAAATACCAATGCACATGAGTTAGTTATCATTCAAGCATATTTAACTAAATTTGTTGGGCTCGGAGCATTGAAGACACATTTGCATGCATCGAATCATGGAGACTCTCGTCACCTGACATAGGCTGCTTTGCCGGGGAGCCGTACCCGCCGGGAATTTGGTTTTGGGAAGGTATACCGTACCCAGGAGGTCCCCCCATAGCAGGTTGACCAGTACCCCCCATACTACCCCCCATATCAAACATAGCGAATCCTTGCTGAGCGGTTTGTTGTTGTTGTTGGGATTGGGATTGGGATTGGGATTGCGGTTGTTGTTGTTGTTGTTGTTGAGGAGGATTATTAGCTTGCTGAGCGAGAGGCGGTGGACGTGACGGAGACCCACCCAGAGCCATACGAATACTATCATTTAGATCATCAAAAGCGCTTTTGCTAGGTGCTGCAGCCGCTGGCCTACCCCCAGACGCAGTCCCGCCTATAGCGGGAGACATTGCGCGAGGTGTACCATTAGCTGCATTTGCGGGAGGTGGTGGTCTGGGCGGCGGCGTGGCAGTGGACTTTCCAGAGACAAGAGTCCCGAAAGACGCCGCACCCGGTAATGAGCCAGGAATTGCGTCTCCGTTACCCCCCTCCGAGGTATTGAGCACTGTACCGTCGCCCCCAAAGAAATCAGCCTGACCGCTAGCACCGAATAGGTCTCCGCCTCCAGCGGATCGATTTTCATTCGATGTTAAATCACCATCGTTATCAAATAGCCCTAAATTTCCTGCGTTCATTGATTGAGGACCGGAATTTGGGAAATCGGACATAAATGGGTTGGGTACGGATCCAGCTAATCCTGCGGCAGCAGCTTGCGCAAAAATTATTTAACGTGCATTGTAAATTAACTGTGTTATCAAAAATCTTCTTATCTATTCACATTTACTACAATGCAATGATTAAAGTCATTGAAATCAAGTTTTTTATCTATTTTTTTTTTTTTTTTTTCTTTTTTTTGTCTTTCTCCTTCACGAGATATTCATATTTGTCTACACTTTTCATTCGTAATGGCTTTTTTCATATCATTGACTAAGAATTCTCGTGATAATTCATATTCAATTCGACGCAGCGGCTGGTGGATATTGAATAATGACACGAGGTAAACGGTAACAATGAAAATTGATCGAAAAACAAAAGAAAAAAAAAAAAAAGTAAGACAATTGCAATGAAGGTAATTTGCACACTGTTATCCACGTAGAAAATAAATTACAGTACAAAAAAGAAAAAAGTAATACTCACTCGACTGTTCTTGATTTCCAAATACCGATGAGAAATTGTTATCTGTAACAAAGGTATTATTTGCAGGTGCGGGAGGCGGAGCTGCTCCAAAACCTACAAAGAAAAAAAAAAAAAAAACAAAAGAAAAACAAAGAAAAAAATAATAAACAATGAAAAGTGGTGCCAAAAATCAAACGGAATATCTATTTAGAAGTGCCGTACCAATATAATCGACAAAACGATGGAAGAAAAATAAATTTATAAATATATATATATATACAAGGTTTTATTTACCATTACCGTTAGTCATCCACATATTATTTTGAACGGGCACGTTCTGCGCCGGCGCAGGCTGCCCGTTACCAAACATATCCGCGAACGGGTTTCCGGCGAGTTGTAGCAGATCGTCGGAAGCTCTTTGTGCCTATACGTGCAATGTTTGAAAAAAAAAAAAAGAATAAAAGAAATTTTTGAGAAACAATGAAGTGTGTATTGACTATATCAACAGAATATTGAGAAATTCCTATTTAGTGTACCTGATTATCTGTCGCCGGTGCAGCACTGAATAAATCTACTATCGGCTGGCCAGAATTGTTTGTCGGAGAGCTGAGGAAAGGATTGGTGCTCGGACCGCCCGACGGTGATTGTACTTTGGCCTAATTAACGACAAATAAAATATAAAATAACATTATTTATAATATGTTTGATACGGAGGATTTCATGTGCGGAATTCTTATTTTGAAACCCATACCATTTTCGAATGTTCTCGTTCTCGATTTTTCATATTACACGGCACACGAAGGATCATTATTCTTTCATACCATGATTTGACGATTCATTTCCGTTTTACAGCTGCTTCAATTTTTTCGATTTCTTGTAATCTCATTTTTTTCAAACGACTGTATCGCCATAACTATTTGCTTGGCACAAAACTTGTATGGACCGTGTTTATACAGTAATAATGGCTGAATTCCTCAACATGAATTTTTACTGCATTTTTTAGGGCCTTTGAGCATGCGTTTTTAGCTATCGAAGTAGGAAAAATCATTTCACAAACAATAGCGATTTTTCCCTTCTGTTCTTAAATTTTTTTTCAAAACTTCAAACAGTTACACCAATTTTAAGCTAATGGTCGAAGGCGTCAGATTCACTTTGTGGAAAATACAGTAATTGTTTCGATTGTTTCTTCCCCCCCCCCCCCCCCCCCCTCTCAATGACAAAAAATCTATTTGAATACGTACAAAAAATTTCTTCGGGTGAATTGAAATCGGCAGATGGTAAAAATCATCTATTCGTTATCATTTTTACTAAAGAAATTAATCCAATAACAATTTTCTCAGATCTTTTTCAAAACCGACTTCTCGTGAAAGAGAAAAAGAAAAAAAAAAAAAAAACCAATTGAAGATAGGGTGATAGGGTTTCAAAACCTAAAACTTCCCATTAAATGCCCGGTATATATATATAGCTTGCCTTGTACTGATTCATAGCCGCTTCTTCCTCGGCAAGAGCTTGTTGCCGCAGTGCCTCGTCTATATGTCCATTTCCAGTTTGATCGAGCCTTGCGTTGCTTGCTGCAGTACCGAACGCCGTGCTGGTGGAAGACAGGGCGGACACTCCCGACTCTACATTCGTTCTATTGCTGCTTGGGCAATGATAGGGTAGTTTGGGGTTGGTGGCGGTGGTGGTGGTGGTGTATGTGGAAAAGGATGACGAGGTATCATAGAGGCGATAGATATTGAAAAGGAGGTTGTGAGGTAGATGGAATAGATGGAATAGGGAAGATAGATTTTTTTTCAATATTGAGAGAGAGAGAGAGATAGCGTGAGGAGGATAAGAGTGAGTGTTGCGGCGCAAGGAAAAGTATAGTAGTGAAGAGGAATATTGATATTTGAAAAATAAAGGAGAAAAAAAGAAACACAAAAAAAACAACTAAATAAATAGTGTAGTACATATACAATGCATTGGAAAGAAGAAAAAAAAAACAAAAAAAACAATCAAATGTACAACGAACAACGACGACAACCGTGTGCGTGTTTTCTTTCTTTTTTTTTCTCTCTCTCTTTCTACGATTCGTTATTATACCATTCGAACACGAATTTATTCTTCTACAGGATTATCGTTATCAATCGTTGTTATTATTGTTACGTAGACTGTTCCTCTCGCTAATTATCAGCGCGTATGATTCAATCGTACTCGTCGTGGGTACTATAATTTTGTTTTATCTCTTCAAATTTATTACAAAATATGTATATACTTCGGCATAATGTTGTCACTTGCTTTGAAACTGTAACGCAGGTATTATTACTACACTACAAGTGAAACAACGTCGGAGGTACGTATGTTTTTAATTCAAATATTGCAATTTCGCCTACATATCAACCAACAATAAATTAAATGAACAACAAATGAATACATGTGCAACTGGAAACTACGAACTTGGCGTGTATGGCATAACGAGCACGTAACATTTATTTTCGAGTGCATTGAAAGCCGTGGGTGATTATAATTTATAATATCCAGGAGATCGCAAATTTCACGTTACTCTTCGTGACTAATAGAATTACGAAAAAAATTCTTCAAAATACAAGTACGACTGATACTGTTTATATGTACAACATACAATCTGAATACGAAAAACAAATTTCAAAGACGCAAGCGATCAAAAAATTGATTAAAATCAAGTAATTTTCTTCGTAATAATAGCATATATATTGGAAAATCAAACTAACGTTTTGTGTCTTAAATCCGATTATGATTCATTTATTGTATTTTGTTTTCAAAAATTCAACGATTTCTACAAATAATTTACTCTATATTTTTTTCTCCTTGTTTTTGGGTATCGTAAGATACGACAAAGAGACCGAAGAAACTATCAAGAGACATACTGATTATAATCTTTTCGGAACGGGAGGCAGTTGGGTGCTCAATTCAAATAATAATGATAACAATAATAATGTAATAAAGAGTGCTATTCATCAGGAATAAAATGAATCGCGTTAATTGCTCTGATTGTGATAAAAAAAATGTAATCAGTCTGACCAAGTTCATAATGTTAAAATAACAAAATCGTGAAAAACGCTATCATCTGAATTGTATAATGAAAATGGGATTTTATAATGAATTGAACGATATTCAAGATGAGAATCAATATATATATCTATTTACATTAAAATACGTGTAATTTTTCATGGTCTTATTATACTCAAATTCAATCGATTCTCACGCATCGATTATACTCCGCGAGGCTGAAAAATTTTTCCAATGTTGACGCAACAAAATTGTTGAACTTAATATTGGCAGAAATTTTTCTTCATTAAAAACCTCCGGCTGATATTGTTTTTTCACGATTTCGTTGTTTCAACATAATAAACTTCTTCAGCCTCATAACATTTTATTATTGCCACAATAAGAGCAATTAACGATTTAATTAGTTTTTCACGAACAACACTGTTTTTATTATGTTATTATGGTTATTCATATTTTTCGTGTTGATCGCCAAAAAATGCCTGATTATTCAAGTAGATTAATTATAATCAATAGGTTGTTTAATATTACGTTATTTCGATCACAAATTACTATCATTATGATTATTATTGTTATTTTCATACGCCCATTTTCTACATTCGAGTAATAATCATACAATAAATGTGCGCATATATAAGCGTGAAAAAGTATAATAAAATCATTAACGATGTATCAAGAGGTATGATAATGTTATGGTATATATGCATGTTATTTATTATAATATAACATAGATTGAGATAATGAAACAGATTATATTGTAAAATTGAATAAATTCCATCAAAATATCTGTCTGATCGGCATGATTGTAATACTATTGAATAACAAATTTTCTAATTCTTCTTTCTCTCTGAATAATAGAATGTTTCCATCCGTTTCTAGACAATATTTTCTCAGCGTTTCGTTCAGCAAGAATGTAGCGGAAGAAAAAAGATATTCACCGGAATAACGTGAAATAGAATTGAGTATTAAAAGACAGCGTATCAATATTTGGATTGAGTGAATAACAGAAGCATACGATTTGATCGTTAGCGAAAGAAATTTGATCGCCGACCAAGAAAGAGCTTATGAGTTATTTTGAAACCGTGAAAATCAATTTCAGAAATTTCTCTCCTGTCAGAGAATTTAATTTTTTGTTCAGTTATAGCAGCAAAAAATATCTGCGATAACGATAATCGCGAAGAAAGAAAGAAGAACGCTGATGAGAAATTGAAGAAAAAAAAAAGGGCAAAATAAATAAAGGATAATTTCAACTACATTGTCAGATGACAATTCGAATGAATAAATAATAACATAAGATTGAACTTACGCTGTTTGCGTTGGAGTATTCGCAGCCGATCCTTTCTTTCCTTCTAAAGAAGCTAGATGCTGTTCCAGCGCATCGAGTAAACTACTAGGAGCCTATAACGATAAGATAATTAGTGTCATTGTATTGTGTATAGAATGAAATATAATAATAATAGAAAATTAAGTTGATAAAGAGCACACTTCTCAACGTCGTAATTTATTATAATAAGCAAGCATTGAAAACCAGATTTGCCGAAGTTGAGGCCGACTCAAGTAGGGCATTAATGTTCATCATTAAGCAAAATATATTAACAAAATAAATCAATTTCCCTGAATCTTGAATTGAATAAATTGTTCAAGAACTCAATGAATGATGAATAATCAGTTTCCTAAAAGTCACTAGCTCACTACGCTATTCTACACCATCTATTCTCTGCCGATAAGGTTTTACCTTTCAGATATATCCGAGTATAGAAGAAAAAAATTCATATTAGTGTATAAAATTTCAATATTCGAAGCTCTCAATTTTTCAATTCTTATGCAAAATCTAAAAATAGGTTTCTTGTGTTTGTTTGTTTGTTTTTTTTTCTTTTACCTTTGTAAGATCCGGAATATCGCCCTTATCGATACCGACATTCTGAAAAACAAGATTTTTTTTTTTTTTCAAATGGTTAGTTCTAGTCCGCTAGATTAGTTTGACTGTAAAAATGAACGTAAAAATAGGTTAAAAATCAAAATGTAATACTATTTACCTCGGCGACTTTTAAGAATTCTCCGACTCTGTCCATTCTAATGAGAAACTTTTTGTACAGGTCTAAAGCGTCTCGACATTGTTTCTTATTCATGTCAAAGTATTTTTCTGATAAACAGCGAAACATAAATAGGTGAGTTGAATGAACAAATTTTCTTAAAACGAATTTCACATTGAATCGAACTCACCTAATAGATTAATAATTCCATCGTTATAACAGGCGAATAAACGTATGAGATCTCTGAACAGGAGCATAAATGCCATATTTATAACACCATTTGTAAGATCATTGGCCGTGCAATCGAACTCTAGCAAAGAATCGAGCTGCGCTTGTAGTACGGGTAAAGTTTTGAGCAATTTCTCAGCGTTCATTGTTCTCAGTGTACCATCTTCCTTGCTGCGGAATAAAAATCAATAATTGATGAGTATATTTAAAATTTAGAATCCACATTGACAAGAAAAATAAAACCTTTCGCTAATAAATTGAAAATCATTATCATATCGTTGAAAATTGTGAATATATTTACCCTCTTTTCACTTTGCAAAAGTCGAATGCGACCGTTCTGTAAGAAAGCGCTTTCTCGTTCAAGTATTTAGCGTACCGCCTGATGAACGGAGACATATCGTATCCTACGGATAAATGTAGATAACGAATGTTTCTTTTTGGGTTTTTTAATTGTAATTTTTTTTATTTATTTTTTTATAACAATTATATAAATATCGAAGCAGCGAAAGAATTTTAATTAATGAATCAATAGTCTGATGTTTATGCTTGTGCGGAAGGCGAAGACAAAATAGCAAGTAAGTGGCGAAAAATTGTTCGACAATCTAATTGAATACAAAATTCAAATACTATAAAGTGTGTATATATATATTAATGAATATTTACTACTATAATTGAAAATATGTAATGCAATAACAAATGATGTAACATATCACAGGAAGAATGATAAGATTCCATTACAATAATAAGGGCATTAAAATAATATGCATACACTGCGACGATAAGGATGATTAGACAAGTGATAGACGAGTGAAGAAGAATTATTATATATGAACCGATTGGACGTGAAGTGAAGAGCAAATAAATGTTTTTGAATTCATTGGAAATTTGATTGTCGAGTACACAATTGAAAACACGATAAACTTTTTTTCTGTAAATTTTCAATCTTTGTTAAAAAATTGAGAATTATCTGCATGAAAAAGAGGCGGTCATCATTGTAACATGAATATTGGCAGAGTTTTCAATTTTAAAGAGAAAAAAAAAAAGCTTTGGATAAATTTTCAATACTAAACATCTCACTGAGTTACGTGAGAGCAAGATTTTTCCTCTGCCACAGAAATCCAACGACCTGATGACTAGCCAGACGTAAAAATTGAAAAGTATCTCAGACTTGATTGATCCAGTGCTGTTCGCTTGACCTGCAGGTTTTCTCTGAAGTTAGCCACATTTGAATATCCATGTGACCCTAATCAAATTCAAAATATTTCAAAATTTCACAATCTATATAAAAAAAAAAGAAAAAAATCTCGCAAGTTTGCCTAGACGCAAAATTATTTATCTAATTCAATTTCAAGTGAGCAGCACTGTAGTCAGCGCCAAATCATAAGTATATATATATATCTCGTATGATATGTTGAATATAATTACAGTAGATGGATCATACGAAATGATGAGTTATTGAAGAAAGGAAGTGTTTTTTTTTGCCATTTTCTTTCTTTAAATGATAGTTAGTTATTAATGAATTACATTATTTTATAATTTTACCGAACGATTAGAACACAATCAACTCACCCACACGTGCTCCAGCTGAACCGAAAATGAAAAACAGAAAATTAGTTTAGTTAGTAAATGAAAATTCAGAGACAGACGTGGAAAACAGATTTGAAAGAAAAAAAGAAGATGAATTTAGAAGAGAAAAAAGGAAAAAAAAAAAAAACGGAAAAGAAAAGAAAAAAATCGTTAAATTTTCACAATGAAACGAAACGCAAGTAAGTAAGTAATAAGGCATTGATGTGTATTATTAATCGATTTTTGAATCGTGCCAAGTGTCAACCGAACGATATGAAATTGTTAATACATGTGTTTCATTTTAATTTTAGTTAGTCATGTGTCGGCTAAAGCACAATTATTGAAATCATCCGCGACATAGCATATGTGGAAACGAATGAAACGTAATGGCAAGAGAAGGAATTATCGTTTTCATTCTCTTTTTCATTCATTGTTCATAAAATACGCAGGACAAAAACCAGAAATATTAAAAATATACACGTATGATGCATATATCGATGAATGAACTGTATTTTCTCCGAGACAATGAAAAATGAACAATAATTTTTTTTCAAATTCAACTAAAACTCGGCAGTTATTGTCGGTTGAATGGAAATAATCAATTCTTATAATTATACCGATCATATATATATATATATATCATTATGCTATTAATTAATTATCAATAATGTTGATTCGCTCTTTTCATTTATATTTTGAGTATATTTACCTTGTACCCCGCTTTTGTCCAAGAAACTGCTAAGCTGAAACGTGCTATTACTCGAAGCCAGGTACTGAGTGAACCTCTGAAATTGGAAAAGAGAAATAAAAAACAAACAAACAAAATAAAAGAAAATTAACAATTTTGTATGTAAATTTGTCGACGCATATCGTATCGTCGGAAAAATTCATCCATAATACATGAAAATTTGCGTAATTAATTACAAAATGATACCTAACATGCTTGAAACAAAAACGAAGGCACAAATTGATTTGATTTTCTCTGTATCGAAATTTTTCTACTTTTCTGCGGATGAAAAGAAAATTAAGATAATAATAATAATAATAATAATAGCATTCGTCACAATTGAGCATACGTAGGCGGTAATAATTCGAAATTGCAATTTCGAAAGAACAATAACGTCACGAGGTTAAAAATTGATTGAAAAAACGAAGTGCTTCCAAGCAATAATCATTATTGTTTCATTATATTACTGAATGATGAACGTTCGAATTCGTGCTAACATAGTTAGTATATGCCTATATACCTGAAACATATAAACCACGCGTTTACATAGATCAGTAATTATAGGTATAGTACCTCGTTTCCATAGCAAAGCATGTGATGGACGGTGATGAGTGCCTTGAAGACGACCGTCCAATTTGTGTTTTGAGATCGTTCAATGAGAAGATTGGCAAGTTGTGGTATCGAGACATTTGGCTCGTTTGTACAGTGTATCAAATCTGTAAGAAATTCCAAAAATGACACAAAAATTGTAAAAAAAATCAGGTGTAGGTATATATATATACCTATAATTGAGAAGATGAGTAAATGAGATAATTTTTGTATATAAATCCATCCATATGCAACAACGTCGATCCGGAGATTTATGTAACATCGAAAATAGGAAGTGTATATATATAGGTAAAGCCGGAGGGGATGAATTCAGGGATGATAGCCCGCGTGTGGTTAGAATTAACCCCCTATAATATATAAACCTTCAGAAATCCTCTATGGAGGGGTTTCGTAATACTATCCCACATCGAGGGAGGTTCTCATCATGCGATACAAATTAAAATTAAAGTTAACATACCGTAGACGGGAAATTACAAGGACTCGTGAGCGATAGACAATTAATAGCAGCTGTGTGGGTACAGGCATATACCTATGTGTGTGTCACCGATTAGGGGCAACTGTATCATCAGACTGAGGTGTGCAACGCTCATTCAGATAGGAAGAAGTCCCGAAAAATGTATTTTCGTGCGATAAATTTTCGCTGATTTATGATATTATCGATGAAGAGGAATCGCGACGGTTTTTTTTTTTTTTTTTTTGTTTTTTTGTTTTTTTTTTTTTTTGGTACAGGCGATTTCGCGAATCTCCAGAAAGAATATGCCTACTGTAGTACTATAGGTGCCTACGGGAAACTTTATCGCGAAAACCTGAAGACACAAAACGAATTCGCTGCGTATTACATTTTTTCAATGATACATGGTATATTATAGCTGTATATTTGATTTCGGTGCGGAATCCCGAAATCGAAATCGGTGAAAGAACAGCCCGCCCACCTCAGATTTTTCTCCTGCGCCGACGGAACTTCGGTCAGCCAAAAATCACCCGGGACACATTTTTTACAATTTTTTTGCGAATTCGGGCTCATCAGTATACTATATATATATATATATGTGTATGTATATATAGTATAAGGTATAATCAATATCAATAATATCAATATACGACCAACGACGGTTATACGCGCGCGAGGTACACGCGAGGGAAACGGTGGTTTAAGTTTATACCGTCGACCTCAAATGCAATTACTTGTATTATATGTACTGTACTATATGTATATTATACTGTTACGTGGTTATTAGAATCGTGATTGACACGAGAGAGAAATTAGACACGATATATACAGGTATGTATCAACTGTAGTATACGATCATTAAAATTGACGTATATATACATCTATATATAATATATATATACCTATATGACTATGTACACTATCTACGTATCCGTACTGTCAATATAGATAGATATATATATATATATATAGGTGATACAAATTTCACGCTGCACGTGTTCACGTCGCAGTTATTGAATAAACTCGATTTCCCAATGAAATTCAATTATCAGAGGATTTTTTAGATTTGAAATTTTCAACAAAAAGCTCGAAAATGGAGAAGTGAAAAAAAAAAAAAAAAAGAGGAAACCACCAAATGGAAGAGAATGCCAAAATATATAAAACCGTGTTACATCGGTATATATGCGTGGGGCCCATTCGCTTGCGGATTGAGTGACTCGAGCTCATCTTGCGATTACGATCACGAATTATTCCCAACGATTTTTACCGATTTCAAACGATCGCCCGTGCGATTTCTAGAGTTCTATGCATAAGTTTCATTCCAATGATTCACACGCAAACCAGCCGTAATCTACTCCGTTCGTGGCGATTACAATCGAATCTGATCCATAAAATCTTGCCTCGATTTCATTGATTTCAAACGATTTCCACATCGATTCGATTTCGGAGTAATCGTTCGCGACAAAGTATAATTACCAATTTCAGCAAGCGAACACATAACCCCTCGGGTATACGTTCGATCATATTTTCCTCCCGTGGGCAGACGTAGCAGCTGATGACATTAATACATTATATAATCGTAGCGTCTCACAGCTTTTTTTTCTACACTATTTTTTGTTGTTGTTTGTACTATAGTCTTCGTTACACAAACTATGTCGCGGTATGCAGGTACACCTATATTATTATAGCAGAATTTTATACTGGAAAGAAGATATTTAATTTCCAAAATAAAATAAACAATACAAAAAGTAACACAGCAGAAGCATCTCGAGTTACTGTTATGCACCGACGCAACGCCCGCAAAAAAAATCTTGCAGTCAGCCCGTTTTCTTTCATTTTCTTTCTTTTTTTTTTTCTGTGGTGGTCAGATAGTTTATGTCTACGACATGAAGTCAATAGCAAAATGAATATAATTACATAATTTCAGCTAGTACGGTTAATAATTTATAATTACTAGCTGTTATGATCTCGTGATTAATATAATTTGGGATAATAGTTATTTTTGTGTCGTCGAATGGGAAATATCCTGTGAAAATATCATTTTCATTGAAATTGGTTATTTTTTTATTCATTTTTTTTTTTTCTTCTTCTTTAAGGGAACTTTCCGTGCAATCTGGGATCCTTGTTCGTAGCGATAGGTACATACTGACAACACTATATTGCGACATCATCGAATACGTTT
Organism: Phymatocera aterrima; assembly: GCA_963170745.1. Lineage (NCBI taxonomy): Eukaryota > Metazoa > Arthropoda > Insecta > Hymenoptera > Tenthredinidae > Phymatocera > Phymatocera aterrima. Next base: position 6,102,208 of record OY720660.1, read on the forward strand.
ATAAATAGAACAAATATTGACGAAAGAAAAACCGCCGATACAGCTAATTAACGAAGCAAAAGTGAAAATTGAAAAGCGGATTTTGAAACTCTGACGCGCAGAGGCACCTGTGTTCCCTTCAATTGGGAAGGCTTCGGGATTTGCAGATATATACACGTTTTTGTCAATTACCTAATACCGTTTTAGCGTGGGGCAGCGAGATTTTTTATTTCATTTTTTGATTTTTTTTATATTTTATACCCCCGAAATTTTGTACTATATATATATATATAGATAAATATACGCAAGAGATCGCAGCAATCGATGTAATACTGAATCGACGCTGACGCAAAATAGACGAAACAAAATATAAAAATTGTATATTACGGTTCCATTAACATTGGCGCCGAGTCTGATTTTCAATAAGGAGTCTTAACGGATGAGCCTTCTGCCCAATCGATGCCGATATCTGTTATAAAACAGCGGGGATAATTTTTGAAAACCCGAAACTGATTCATGATGTTATCATCACCTGTATATAAAGTCTCAAAATTGTGGAGAAAAGAGCAAACGAAGACGATAAAAAAAATAAAAAAAAAAATAAAAAATCCAATACGAGTGGAAGTATGGCGTATTGGACCACGTGCCGGGTAAATTGGACCGCTGTAACGTGGGGATTGATGGGGCAAGCAGTGTACTTCCCATGGAGCGGTTAAATAAAGGTAAACGGCCCAGATATAAGTGAACGCGTCCCAGTGATCGTTGAACGATCCGGTACTATCCCGGTATACATATTTGCTGACAGATCACTCTTATTGTTTCTGGATCGTTGATTCAATACTTGCAAATGAAAATTGAGTTTTCGATTCTACCGATCAGAAACAAATCGAGGTTGTTACTATTTCCGAAAAATTCGGAATGTATAGCTGTCAAAATTGTCGCTTCGACCTGGGCTGCGGCGCGGGCCAGTTCTGAGCAGCCGAGGTCAGAGTATCTTTTTGTATTTGTGGCGAATTGTTTTCATCATGCGAGTAGATAATCGTTTACAACTTCTTCTATATTGTGCAGAAACGTTCGAACATCGGTAAAAATGTTGAAAAATGTTTTTTCATCCGATGTATAGAGTGTCAGTGACTCGGACAACGAATTCGCTGGGTGTCAGAGCTGATGACTTGCGTTTCATATACTGAAAAATCAGCGATTTCCTCACAGATCAATCATGATGTGGGATAAAGTTTGACTTGTCTTTGAAATATTCATGAAAATAAAAATGAACAAGTGAAAAGAAATATTTTTCGAAAAAATTGTAGTTTAATTCGTCACTGTTCAATAACTCGGTCTCCTCGGTGGTGTCGATATCTGGGCCGTTAGGAATTTGTCGGGTCATCGACTCGGATATCAAACAGTTATATTTTTTGATTGATTGTTTACACTAACTTCATAACGCTTGTCGTAAAATAAATAGTATTACTGTATTCGAAATTACCGATAATACGGAAGGGAAAGGAAACATTACGAAAACTGTACGCAACTATACATAATATGAAAAAACGAAATAACATGTAGATTCGCACACGGGTACCACCTACCTATACAAATTTTTGTAGTATACAGAGAACGAATGAAGCTTCACCTCATAACTAGATAAATGAATAAATAAATAAATAAATATATATAAATCAATTATATTTAGTTATTATGTACAAGCCTACATGTCAGAATGATAAAACGTAGAATAAAACCATAAAGGATATAACGCTGTGATCAAGTAATCAAATTATTACATCTACAAATCCTATAAATTATATAAACGTTGTTGCTACATATGTAAATTATATGTATCAATACCTAGATTCTTATTATATAAATCGGATGAACCGGTGTCAATACGTAAAAGTAGTAAAAGTAAAAGTAAAACTTACCGAGCTAATGAAAGAACATTTTATATATAGGTAGTATATAGGTACCTACAACACATGGGTATACGAATATAACTCGTAGCTCGTGGATCATGATACAGATCATTCATACAGGTAGAGGTACCCTGCATATGTATATCTACTTTATACGCGCTCTCGTGTATATAGCAGTGTATGTTCTGTGAGTCTATATGAACTATAGTACATAAAATACACTCAGTTAGTATTAAAAATAAAGACGCGTGAAAGGTGCAGACGGAAGATTAGAAGTGAGTACATATAGAAAATGGAAAGTGATATATATTATAAACAAAAAAAGAGGGAAAAAATTATACTCGTACACCGAATGGAGATTTATTTTTTATTGATAGACGGAAATCATTGTGATTTTTTACGTTTTCGGAATATCGATAATCATCACATAATTATACCCATAAGTTTGATATACTATATATATTACTAATATATAAATCGATGTATATACGAAATCGATTCTTTAGTTCGAGCCGAAGTATATATATATATACTGCTCTCGCCTGCACTCACTCAAACCGCGTTTCCCGAATTTTGATTGATTTTCAATTTTATGCCGCTATTTCATGCGATTTCCGCTATATCCAGACGATTCCGGACGATTTCAATCGATTTCCAATAATTTCAAATGTGAGTTCGACTGATTTCGAGTGATTTCGGACGATCTAGAGATATATATATACGTGTTTGTGTCAGGAAATAGAACATCAGTGTGTTTTATTCAACGTAATATAATATCTATACTTTCATTTGTTACCTCTGCTTGACGTATCATATTGGATGGGTTAATAGAAGAAAATTTGAAAATTATAGTATAGATCCAGAAAAAATAACAATATCAATACGGAAGGAAGGCAATTATACATATTTTGAAAATATGATTCACACAACTTTTTCAATTTTCTAAAAAAATTAACAAAAATCCCATAACCTATAGATATTTATACGATCTCCGCGCCGTGGTATCCGTAAAAAGCTTCCGCGAAAAATCCCACCGGAAGGAATCCCACCGGAAAGAATGACCTGGAAACAACCGACTATACAAATAAATTTCACCAATTACGATATCGCAAAAATTGATTAACAACCGATTGTGCCCGAAAAGCTCCATAACGTAGATTCGCCGTGAAAGCAACCGATATGTGGATATCGACTGATTGTGAGTTCGCTAAACAATAATTCACAAAGTCTTGAGGGTCGTTCAATTATTGAATACTATACATTAAATTCTACAGTGTGATGGAATTGATGCCTTATATACATGTTAGCGAATGAAATTCACGACCCGGCACTTCAGGCCTGAAATTCTTCGAACAAAATCAATTTCTAATCAATTTTCGGCTCGAATTTTCCATCGAAACAACATCATTATTTTTCGGTCGATCCGGGAACATTTCGATCACCCGATTCCACTTTTCGTCCATGAAACAGAATCCTCATTCTCGGAGCGATCCAATGATTTTCGAATCCCAAGATTTTTAAAATCGTGAAAAAAATCGTTAATCAAAAGTTCTCGGATCGACCTCGTGCGAAAACCGAATATCTACTTTCATCGAAAAATTCGAGCCCCAAAAGAATAGTTTAGGAATTCATTCAATCTCACGATATCGCATCGAGAATTAATGAACGTCCACACTCTACTTATTGGTTAAAATTATTAATCAATCAAATTCATTTTGGAAAACAGTTACACGCCAACTCCATTGAGAAGAATATACAATCTATCCGTAGCAGTAAATTATATAATATATATATATACCTATATCTATACCGAAACAGCTGTTTCTGTGCGAAGAGATCAACACGCCCTTATAGGCGACCTCGTTTCCTAACGATTCTTTCTCGACACATTCCGACCCCACCCGACCCAATCCGATCGACGAACTTTAGTGACACGAAAGGGTGGCTCAAATTTTGTATACACGGTGCTTTAAAATTGAATTGGAAATGAATAAAAAATCGAGAAACGATTTTTCCCTATCGACGATTTTCATCACGTTTCCCAATAAAATACAAATTTCGCTACCTCCGATATAATTCCGTCTCGATTGCTTACAGTCAATCTTCAATACTCTTTACTCTTCTGTACATCATTGATGTAACGAATTGAAAAAATTGAGAACAGAATTATCATATCCATATCGTCTATATATATAGAGTTATGGAGTAACTCCTTGTTTTTCTTCATTGTTCACCAAATTTTCTAGCTTTTCGAAAATTATTGAGTATCAGTGTGTTGCATATATAATACACGAGACGACACCCCCTGTAGCTGCTGATATAAAGAATCATACAACGGGAATTGTTGTACAAATGTTACAGAGGTTGCGCTGCTATATACCAACAGCTACCACCTACGCCAAACGGTTATATAGTCAGTTTGAATCAATACCGCAGGCTCCTCTCGGTTCTTGGCAGACGGTTTCAAGACTCACGTTTAAAAATCTATATAGGTATAGGGGGCAATGTATTCCGGAGCGTAATTTCAGAGTCTCGGCGACATGCGTGCAGGCGATTAAATTCCCCTGGATAGATATACGCGATATTAAAAAAAAACATTTTGCCAAAAACCGCATTCACTCACTCACGTGATTTCAAAATCATCATCTACAGCCGCATTATATGTATATAGCCGCAATGTACATTTCATTTTATTTCCAGTGAAACAGGAAACGAGCAATAAACAGAACCCAGAGTTCAATAAAAATTCAGCAGTATCGAGCTACCGACATTTTCTACACGCATCTGCTATTCTTTCATTACCACGATAATTTTCGTTATTACCGCGACATTTCGCATGAATCTGAATCAATGATTCAATTGTATCTCCCTAGAAAATTACGTCAATTATACCCTCTACGAGACGAGACGCAGGATAATCGCAGGATAATCACGTAACCGTATAACATACATGGTGAAGATTTAGTCAATGAGTATATCTATATGCTCGATAATAGCTATCACAAATATATGAGCCAGTAGGTATGTATGTATGTATGTATGTATGTATGTATGTACATTGCATACCTAAACGGATAGATATACACACGCACGTGGACGTATGGGTATAATTTGGAACGTAGTAGGAAGCTGCGCGTCTATCTTCTTTAAGTATTGATCGCGTTACGTTGGGCGAAGCCAAGCCCAGCCGCTCACCACCCTTCGCTGCGCGATACCTACATCGGCATTATATACTAGGACACTCGACGTCAATCCGGTGACTAAAAATTTGAAGTTGTGCTCAAAATTTTCCTTTTCATGTGTATATGTATTGGCCGGTTCCATCCCAAACCGTCCTACCCCTCCCGAGATGGATACGAAAAACTCGCACGTTTCGGAAAAAAATATACACGTACCTATACGATTCACCGGCGCATTTGGGGAGACCAGTATTTTTTGATTTATACACTTCAAATTTTTTTTGTCTCCCATTGCTATTTACCGAAGAAAAAGAAAACGCGTTTTTCAACATTCCGAAAATCTGGGCAATTTCTTTCGAATTCCCATGAACCCCATTGAACCATCGCGACAGTTTCTGATGATCGTTTTTCCAGAATGCAGCGCGTTCAATCACGATTTTCGCCGATCGTATATATTTTTTACTTTCCTCGACGATTTTTTCTCGAATAGCTTCAAAGAAATACTAATTTCCGGCCGAAGTTTTATACCACCGCCGACTAATCTCTGATGGAAGAATTTACGAATTGTTCAATATCACAATTTTCCCTTATTCTTTGCGTGAATATGCTCGTATTCCTTACGACACATTACCATATTTTCTGTGTCTCGTCACGTACCTAATTGCTGTTTGATGTTTCTCTCCACCGAAAAACTTTGGTCCAAGAAAATTGTTTGAAAATATATTTTTCCTGCGACGTTTGGTACGGCCAATTTACGCGGAGATACAAATCAATGAGACAAGACGCTAGATGTTAAATTCGAGGTTAAATTTACGAAAAAAGAAGAAAAAAAAACAAGAACAAAAATGACAATATAGTATATATGTACACTGATCAGGCTGAAACTAGCGGCCAGAGTTAGCGGCCGAACAACTTAAATAGTGAATGCGATTGAAATGAACCAGGGAAACCCAATATTAAAAATTTTATCAAATCTCGTGAAGAGCCGAAAATTTTGCCGAATCATAGTCATAAAACGATATTATATTATCCAATCCGAACACAATTTTTCAGCGCCTTTGGCCGCTATCTCCTCCAGCCGCCAGTTTCAGTCTCATAATATACTGTGTATAATATACCTACAGAATGACCCGGAATATTGACGCCGAGATTTTTAACGGGCTATTCGTTCGTTGAAAACCTAATCGAAATTCCCTCATCGATTTGTTTTTCCAAAATGGATAAATTTTTTGTCGTGCAGGTCGGTCGAAGATTAGGCAATGACATGCACTCGTTCTATGAACGGGCCGCTCCTCGTCGATGCATGCGTGAGACGCGAGACCGCGCTGACACTGAAACTCCTTCCGTTTATAGAACCCCGTGTCATGTCATTGGCTAATGTTCAACGAACCGTAACGAGGAGGATCTATGCATTTTGAAAAACAAATTGATGAGAAAATTTCGATCGCGTTTCCAACCGAAGAATATAGGTATAACCCGTTGAAAATCTCTGCGTCAATTCCGGGTCACCCTGTATACAATATATTATGCATTCAGAATCGAATGCATGCATATAGGTCAACACATATAATATATATATATATATATATATGGTTTAAATCCTTCCCGAAACGAACGTTACAATGTTCTACCTATATCAGACCGCGACACGTAAAATCTGTTAGGTAGACGTCGCACATGACGACCTTGCCTGCAAGTTTACGTTCGTCTAATTATAAATCTATAAGTGGGGACGAATTGCGCCAACATGCTGTAGAGTGGCCAAAAACTATCGAAGAGAATGTGAAAGACAAACAAACAAACAAACAAACAGTGAGGCAGAGAAAAAACGTTATACATTAGCAGTGGTATGGTATATAGATATATATATATATATATTATTGAGTTCAGAAAGAAAAGAAAGCAATGAAAGCTGCAAGCTGCAAGCTGCATCTGTTTCTCGTAAGATATACCTACGCGTAGCGTATAGGTTATACATATAGGTATACATAGATAATAATACGTGTTATCTATGCAAGTATTACATATATATATATACAGTACATATGACCGGAAGACAATTCTCCTACAAGATATTTAATTATAAACATTCGGTGTCTGTGCAAAGATAATGATATTATATTATACCTACACGAGAAATATGGAGATATATATATATATATATATATATAACAAACAACGGTGAATCAGACTAATTAATAAACGATTAACGCGATATCATATCATTTCTTTTTTCATTCATTGGCGACTGCAAATGCAAGTTTTCCAGTCGGTTACAGTTTACCTACGTGTGAGTATACATCGTTTATATATACATATTGCTGCACTTTCCTCGCTATATAGCTGCTATAACACATACAACCTATTTGTACAATGAAATCACTCCGGCGGTTCGTTAGCTGGTGTGTTTGAAATTTGCAAAAAGAAAAAAAAGAAATAAAATAGCACGGTCACATTATGACTCGTTGATCGATTTTCGAAGATATCCGATGGGCCATTTTGTGAGAAAAGGAGAAGGAGGGGAGGGGGGGATTGGTAAACCGGCAAAAAAAAAAGGTCTCAATCAATGGTTCACGTCAAAAAGTGAACACCATGAATGTATATGGATCCTGGAAAAAGAAGATCATACAAAACAAAGGGGGATGATCAATATCTCAAGAAACGACTGTGTAAACGAAAGAACTGATATAGAGGATCCTACGTCAGGTATATGCACCCGTTTTAAATCGAACAATTTGAATTCAACCCGGTCAACGGGCCGGCGATTTTCGAGAGCTATCGCATTTTCATATGAATTCTCTTGATAATCACGTTAATTTTTTTAGCGATAACTTAGAAAATATTCAAGATATCGAAAGGTGTCGGGAAGAGTTATTTCTGGGGAATAAAAAATTACCTCTATAAAATATGTGTTTCACTAAATTTCTTCGAACGTGATCACTGCAGACATATTTTGAAAGATAATTCGATTTCAATGTGTACTCTCTCAATTTTTCCGCATTTTTTAAAAAACACACCTCTACCTGTGCGTTATAAAACTGTTAAAATAAATTTCACACCTGTACAGAGTGACCCGTAATCAAGGTCGAAATGTTCGACGGGTTATTCTTAGTTGAAAACGGGATCGATGGTTCAAAGAACGCTCGTCTCATTGGCCGATCGTCGATCGACCGTAACAACTAATCGACACATTTTGGAAAACAAATAAACGAAGAAACTTCGGTCACGGTTTCAACGAGAAATATCCCCGTTAAAAATCTCGGCGTTAATATTCTGTGTCACCCTGTATATCCCTGTTACAGGTATAAGGTAGGCATACGTATGTACGAGCACTGGCCGACAGGATGAGCCACCTGTCGCCAAATTATAAATCGACGTTTTTACAGGTACATATGATATAATATTTCTATTTCTGTTTCCTTTACCCACCGTCTCTTTCACTCTTTCTCTTTCTCTTTCTCTTTCTCTCTCATTCACATTTTTACTGCATTGAACGAACGGCTGAAGTTATCCAACGTGTAAACTAGGACCCGCCGGTGGTCATTCACCTGCCTCAACCTGACTGTACCTTACCAACGTGGAAACAGAGTGAGAGAGAGAGAGAGGGAGGGGGCAAAGAATGAAGAGAGAGGTAGTATAGTTCTCAAGGCAGCTCTTATATCCATTCAATAATGAAACTCTATCGCGTGTGTCGCTATAGGTATACCTATGCGATAGGTTAGGTACTGTACGTCCATGCATATATGCATGCATGTAACGAAGTACTACTATTCCGTTTTTGCGTCTGCAAAAGCTATAGTAGCGGACGGTAGCGGACCATCAGCCAAAGGCTGTACATATATACCTAGTATAATCGTATAAACTTAAAAACGAATGATGCCAACGAATCGAAGTGATCTACGAACGGAACGTGTGAATCAACGTATAAAGACGAAGATTAAAAGAATAAAAGAGAGAAAAAAATGTACAGTATAGAACGTAACTATGAATGACTATAACTGTAGCTCCTGCCGATCTCCCATTCGTCCTTTTTCTTTCTCTTTTTTGCTTTTGTTCGTACCGAAATCTTGAACTAGGGAACTCGGGTTTATCCTAGCAGTCGGTTACGTTCGAAGCTCGGGAATATTTGATCGGGAAAAAATCTGAGCGCGTTGTATGAGAGACCTAGTTTCTGAAAGCGTTGTAGTCTTCCATCCACGACTGGCAATTGAACAAGCAATATAACATTTGGAAAAATTTTCCGCCATAGATATCGCTCCGGGAATATTGAAAATCGTAGTTTTCGTTAAGCTTTTTCCTTGTGTCAAGTTCAACCCGTCGCGGTTCGGTTGATAACGCGTATAAAAATTTGAAAATATTCATACGTAATCTTCATGAGCTTCTGTGTACATACGAGATTTGGAAAATATCAATTCTTCGAACAATTACGGTAGCTACGACCGGTAAACGGCGGAATTGTTATCTCGGACACTGGTGGTCGCAGCTTTTTTTTTTCAATTATGTCGTTTATTATCAACTTTATCGTCAAAAGAGCGATGAGCAATCAGGTAGAGAATTTCATTTACTGCAACTTGGGTTCTCACCATTTTCACCATAGGTTCAAGATTTTCAGACTTATACTGAATTTAGGGGTGGACATTGTTTTATTTTCAATTATCTTGTTCAAACAGTTTTTTACCCCTATTTTAGTTCTAACTCTGCGGGTATCGATCCTATCCTACGGTAAGATTGGCAACCACTGAAGTTGCAGGGAATAAAATTCTGTACCTGATTCTCCATCACTATTTTTAAAGTCGATAACAAACGTAATAATTGAAAAAAAGCACAATTTTTCACCCCTATTACCCTCTATTTGCAAGTCTAACTCTGTAAATATCAATCTTAGGGTACAAATGATAAGGACCAAACTTGCGGGGAATTAGGTTTCCCAAAAATTTGGATCCCATCATTTTAACTCTCAAGTTGAAAATGAGCGAGTTATTTGAAAAACAAAAACAAAAAAAAAAACACCTATTAAATCAATATGGCAGCTTAACGCGCTGGAGGGATTTTCCTGCAAATCGAGATGTACACCACTGATCCGCCCTACCGGCCAAGTATAAAAAGAGAAAATCGCTCCGTCGAATGATTTCCAGGTGAAATCCTATGAGATTGAAATTAATAACGTTAACGCAACAAGATATTGGGAGAAAAAATGCTCTAACGCGACTATAACATTGTAAAGACAGCAAAATACGGAACATAATTATCTAAATTGAACAAATATATCTGAACCATGTTTCTTTAAACTATCAGAGCACTGAAATTCTGAAATACAGAATTTTTTGAGAACATTTTCTTGCGTCAACGTTACGAACTTCAACCACATGAAATCCTATCTTGACTGGGACTAACCTCTCTTCGAGGTAAAACAAAATATGAAATACAAATTTACAGCTCCATCGAAACGACGGAGTTGTACATTTGATGTATTCGATGAATTCTCGTTTCAGAGTTGTGTACGGATTTGCACATTTTATTTTGATTTTTTTGTTTTTCCATGACGAGAGGAATTTTAGAGAATTTCCATAGGTTGTGGTTTCTCGCGCATACTGAGCGTAGGGATTATTATTAAGTGAAATGCCATGTATTTTAAATAGGAAATTTCGAGTGCCACGGGGGGCGCCATCTAGTGCGAAAATAATGATTTGAAAAAAATTCATGGATTTTTTCTTTCAATCATTTTGAAACGGGTTTTCTACTTAGGAACGTCGATTCCAACTAAAGCCCAAATAACAAACGCTCTAGTATACGTACTTAATTATTTGAGAAAATCACCTGCGCGCAGCTGTTAAATGATATTGTAAATAATTGAGAGTATACGAGGAGATACGCTTATGTAACTGTATAGTATAGTATAGTATAGTATAGTATAGTATAGTATAGTATAGTATAGTATAGTCAGTAGTAAGTATACTGTATATACGCGAATTGTGCTATTATAACCTATACAGCATTTCAGGCTGACGTACATGATATTTCCAGTATACCTACAAAAATGTGGCCCTAGGTTTATTTAATTATTTGATTTTTACAAATTTATACTATGGGTGTACGTACGAAAAAATGAGACCAAAATTGTGAAAAACACTAAAATCGGTCACCTGATCCCGTGCTCGAGACTCCATAACCTGGAAATCGAAATTTGCCTGAAGTTCTGAACATTCAATGAACAAACGCCCCCGAGACAACGTGACTAAATTTTCAAGACGGGTATTACAATCGAGACCGAATGAATCCTCAAGTTATAGAGATATTCGCGAGCCGGAGATAGTAAAATTTCGTAGATAGTGAAACAGTTCATAAAAACTCGTTGTCAGTCATTTTACAACACGCCCCCGTAAAAATTATGCGGACGACCAGCGACCCCTGAAAAAAAAAACACCCTATAGAGTTACCCCTCACGAGTTTATTTCTCGATTTTGAAAACCGGGAGTTGAACCGATCAAAAGTCGTGTCGTCAATTTGGAGAATTACTGGAGTTGGAATGGACTCTGTAGTTCAATAACTCGTCGTTTTCGAAATCGGGGAATAAACTCGTGAGGTGTAACTTGAGGGTGTTTTTCTGGGGTGGCTGGTGCTCCGTATAATTTTTACAAGGTTGCGTCACAAAATGACTGAGTTTTTTAACTGTTTCACTCAATACTCAACTTCACGTCCATGAATCGGAAAATTAAAAATCACTGAAATAATTGCCGGTTCGGGCTCGCCACCACCTCAACGCTGCCTCCGATTGTACGAACGTGAGAAATTCATTTTGTATACAGGGAGATTCAAGTCGAGCGGGACAGAATTCGCGGAGGAATTTTTCGAGATATTCTGAAACGAAAAATCCTTTGCCAAAAATTCATGTGACAGCTAGTTCGCAAGTTACGGAATATTCAAGATAACTAATCACAATGCTCATATATGCTAGTGTGCAAAGACTGAATTCACTCACACATCCGAGCCTGCCGCATCCTGCTGACGCACAAACTGTCTGATAGGTCAACCTGGATCCTCTGTAGCTTGAAAACCGTCGGTCACATGAATATATTTGGCGGTATACTTTTTGTTTCAGGATTTCTCAAAGAATCTATCCACAAAATTTGTTCCGCTCAATTTGAATCACTCTGTAGGAGTATGAGGTTGCAGATGCCCTGAGGAAACGCCCGGTAGGTACGCCTTTTGTTCGCGCGTCTCGTATATATACTTTATACGGTGGTTATGCAGTCAATTATGAAAATATTCTCAATTTTTTGAAAAACACTGGACCCGTGAAGAAAAGGCGAACGGCCCATTCTCTCGGTAGTAGACGGGGCGTAAATTTATAACGTTACAACGCAAGGAGATCGGAAAAAATTAGCGGCTGAAATTAATTGATCGAGAAAAATCCGTACTTCTTTGTGATTTGAGAAATCTTCCGGCGTCCGAAATCACAAAAAAATCGAGATTCTTCTTCATCGAACGAGTTACAACGTTACAAACTTGTTCAGACGCCGGATAGCTGAAATTTCACGTATTATACTTGAAAAATACGGAATCATTTATTTTCGTCGCGTCTTCTTCACTTCGCTTGTTTTTTTCCGTTTCTTTTTTCCCATAAATGGAGGATTTTCGAATCATGGTACAAACGGGAGGGCGAGAATTGTCTAATCATCAGAAACTATATCAGCGAGGAGAACATTATCATCGACACTCGGATGCAGAGGGGCGTGTCCGATAGCGAGACTTTCATGTCATATGCTTTACATCCATATATTAGTAAAGTGTATGATATTTCATACGATTTGGCAACACATGGAATATTAATAATTCTATTAATATAATATAATTCAATACGCGAGACCATGTATACGTACATGCGTGCATACGTAGCTCGATCCATAGTATACAATTATATGATATATTATACAATAAACGATTATTATTATATCAGAGTAACGCCCGTCTATATAATTTATACTTATACATATATATAGTACATTGCATATACCTACAATTACGGCATATGAACCGGCTGCAGGAAAATTTGAATAAATGATCGGTATATAAAAACGATTATTGACTAATTTCAATTATGGATCATTAATTATTTTATATATATAGTGTACAACCGATTCTGTGAACAGTGATGATCGATTCCTATGAAACAAAAAATCAAAATCGAACTCAAGATCGACGAAACAAGAAAAAAATAAAATAAAATAATAAGAATCAGGACTGGCAGACGAGAATATGTAACCGTCGAACTCTCTGGACGGTCGTCTCGGATATACCTATAGTACATACCAATATAAAACATTGATAATTAACTGTAGGATGGAAATGCCTACTCTGCACGCGGGGCACCGGGTATATATTAACAAGTTAATTTTATTGGGCATTATTGGCCCAGCCCTTGACGCCGGAATAACGCACTATAGACCGTCTGACGAAGCATGGGCTGATTGTGAGTTGAACCGATCGAAGTTTATTAGTGTGATTTATATATATCGATTACGAATATCTTTTAAAAATTTGTTGCATATATAATTATCATCGTATTTATTCGCAAGTCATTTCTGTCTTCGTGTTCTCTCACTTCCTTTCGTTACAGCTTTCTCCATCTCAAATTCTTCGATTTTATCACTTTAATTGACTCACAATGTGAATCGGAGCGATGAAAGATTGATAACAAATCATAATTGGGATACAACTCCAATTTCGTGCATTTTAGACGTAGCGTCGCAATCTCAAAAACACGCGCATGAAGTTACAAATGTTAAGATGAACGAAAATTATTTTCTCACCTGGTTGATTATATATTATCCTGACTATTTCCGCAACTAATCATACACACCTACGTCTAATTATCCGAGGATCGTCGATAACTAGCGCGAAGATAGATCAAGTGCAAATTCTGATAATTCTCTAGATAACCGCGTGTAATGTTCATCTATTTGAACCTTCCTAACTTATACATAGACTCTCTAAGAACTCAGTCGGGCGTCTAAATTAAATAAACGCCCCATGTAGGTACATATCATCGAGGCATCCACTATGAGGGCGGCTTCCTGATTTTTACCCGACTGGGACCTACTCGGGGCTCATTTATCCGTCCAAACTAATTGCATCCGGGCTTACCCAACTTCTCCCCAACTTTGGGGCAATTCTGGACTTGTCTATGTACATACCACGTTAATTTTGCCCGCGCTTGCCTAACTTTCCCCCAACTGGGTCCTATTCGGGTCTTATCAATCCATCGGAGCCCACTTTTTACCCGACTTTTTCCTTATTTGGGACTTATCTATGTAGCCACGCTAATTCTGTTCTAGTTAGCCCCACTGTACCCCAACTGGGGCTCACTCGGAGCTTTGTATTATTGATCCATTCACTTTAATCATGTCCTGGCACGCCCGGCTGTTACCAAACTAGGGCCTAGTCTGGACTTAATTTTCTAATAGAAAGAAGCTTTGGTTGGGTTTACCAAAGTATGACCAGTACAGGGCTATAGCTGGGGTTTAGTTTACCACCTGAGACAAGTTTGTTCGAGAATTTGTTCGTTTGACGATATCATAACCAACTATAGCTCAGGCCAGCATCAGCATTTTACAGACGATGGTGATTGAGAAGTAATTAAAATAGTTGTACGAAGTATATATGAAATTAATCTTACTCCGCTTCTTATATCATATCCATAGACTATTTAAAATAAATACGTATAGTCAGTTGCACAAGGTTCACATTCCGGAGGTCCCGGAATCGAATCGAAAAGTCAAGATAAGATTTTTCGGACAAAAAAATGGATTGTATTAAGTTTGCCGTGAATGGTAATAGGCAATATAAAATGGCAACGCTAGGAAACAAAAAATGGCAAAATCATATTTCAAACGCACGTATCAACTGACAAAAATCATTATTATTGTTTTGGCCAAGGACGAGTATCCATTATTGGTTCGAGTTGGGAAGGAATTATAGGCCCCAGCTGGGAGACCAGTGGAGGCCCGAATTGGATGACCAATACAGTCCGAATTCAAAAATCAATATAGATCCAAGTCAGGAGATCAATATTTAGGCGCAGAAGAACAGCGCGTGACAAAACTATATGGGCCCAAAATTGAGTCCTAATTTTGAGCCAATGAGATGAATATTGCTCTAACGTGAGGCGAAAAATACAATAGCTAGGTACAAAAGTATACGAATATAGATAGCATACCTACAGTACAGTGATAGTAGTGTATAATTTTGTACCTACGTACAAAACGTTGGCATCTTGGCAGGAAGAAGCTAACTACAGCTATAGCAACTTCACAACGACACAAGTAAATTAGTCACCGTTGAAACGCGTGACACTGTGATGAGTTGGTGGTTCATAGTTATAGAACAACTTTCGAGTGAAAAAAATATTTTCTCAAGTTCGTATCGTCCGTTTAACACGTTAGCTTCTAGTGGAGCACGACCGCCGGTTGCAGCCTGCGACTCGGCCGATAACAATTGTACACACCTGTATTATATCCATTATATAGGTACAGTACAATGCAACAATTGACTAGGAAAATATATTAATAGCGGTAACGTGTGCCGTGCCACAAGATTCCCGATAGGTACAATAGAAGTAAAATTTTTTGATTTTTTTCATCTATTTTATCGATTTTTCATTTTTTTTTCGTCATTTACTTCCGGTATACGATTTCGATTGAGAATAATTAGAAAGTCCGATGATGTGCGGGAAATAAAAACGCAAATACTCCTTTTTCTTTCGGATTTAAGGTATTGTATACATTATATACGAGGCAACATTAATACGATCCACCGTCCGAAATTTCGTTTTTAATTATTGTTTTCATTTTTTAATTGTGAAATTAAAAATTTTTGGAATTGTAAAATTAAAAATTTTTCAATTTCAATTTGTAGATTTTAAAATTTTCTAAATTCATTCCAAATGCGTAGGATGTTATTTTTTTTTTTTACATATACAGGCTGAGTAAATTTACTGTACATGTATATATATATATATATATATATACATTTCTCTGGTGATTTTAATGATCTAGAGAATTAGTGATGGAATTCAGATTGGCAAATTCACAATACAAATGTATATGAAAATCCAAGTACGAGTGTTTTAAATATAATGTACTTGTAAAGCAATTTAGCACAAACAAATTATGCTAACAAATCAACATTTCTGATTTAGAATTAACAAATAATCGAAGTTTATGACACTTGCAAATTTTGTTATTGTTCCATTTACAAAACAGGTTTCATAAATCTTAACGAAGGTTGGGTAATAAATTTACGAATGCGATTAGTAAATAGTAGTTTCGGAATTCCCGAGTTCGTTTCCAAATCAGGTTCGATATATTCAAAATTGGATTGCGAATTTACAAAAAACTATATTGGTAAATTTACTATTTTAATGTTCACCGATATTAATTCAGTAAAATATTGAGATGGCAATAGTATGCGTATACTCAATTTCCAAGCACAATATACCTACGTTTACGTCTGGAACTTGTGAAAATTACAAACACAGTTGTGTGTTTTTCATCCTACAAGTGTGATAAAAATGAACATTTTTTCGTGAATTTTGGTAAAATGCGAAATGATTCATATTTCTTCACAGAATTGTTCATTTCATCACTTATCTGTGTATTAGTAAATGTCAAGTAATTTTACAAACATTTTTAACAGTGTGAGATAACGAAAGTTCCGCTAAGTTCCACATTCCCATTTGTGCGAACGACAGCCCACATTCCGCATTCTGTGGTTTGCATTATAAAGATAAAAAGAAGGAAGAAGAAAGGGAAAAAATCCTCCGAGTTTAACCCAGATTAGAAAACGATTCAAGATTCAATCTAAGATTGTACTTTCTTCTTTCTTATACCTATAATAAACTATATATCTGCGAGATAGATATAATATTATGTCGGACAAATTAGCGGTATAAAATCCTTTAATTAAATTGCTGTTTATAATATCGCCCTACTACGGATACCCGCGGTTATAGAAGATCGACGTAATTAAATATATATACCTACTCAGGTGAATCAATGTATCGCGTGACTAATGGAAAAAGGGCGTGAGCGACATGTTTGTACGCTTTTTCGTAATTTTCGACGGCAAAACGACCAATGTTGTTAAAGAAAGTCCGAAAATGTAGCTAGATGCAGATATGTGAGGATATAAATGTAACTAGATACTGCAGATCCCACAATTTGAGTGTATCCAGATACAGATATAGATACTTTTTGGAATATCTGAGATATATATGTAACGGATATATTTCAGGAGAAAAAATACACCGCTGTCAAAACCGAATAGACATATCAAAGTGTACTGAATATGATCAATCAATGTAGATATTTGAGTGGAAAAATTTACTGGGTTTCAGGACATTTGAACTTTTTATCCTCATTCAACTAGAAAATCTTCGAAACGAAAAAATATGCCGACATTGAAAAGCAAAAATCAAGAAAAGCAAAAAGGCGTAAACGCCGGAGATATGCCTCTAGCTGTTGAAAAGTTAACAAAAATCAAATAAATGAATTTTTCTTATCGCAAATGCTCGGATAACTTAAATACCTAAATCGTAAGAATTTATCGATTTCGGAGAAAAAATCAGAAATTTATGAAATGAAATTTCAGAAAAAATTGTCCAAACTAACGGTTTCAAAAATGTTTGTTTTATTGCAATATCGACAAGTCTTTACGATTCACAAGTTGTCGGAGCATTTGCGGTAAAAAAGAAACTCCTGGCGGATACGCTTCTCCGGCATTAAGGCCTCAAAATTTTCGACTCAAAAAAATAAAACAGCAGTTTTCTCATTTCAACCAGTTTTTTTTCGATTGGCGAGAAAAAAAAAACTGTCTTATTCGCCTCCCTGCCATCGAAATCGTACTTTCCGCCGCTACCGCCCCTTTTCCACTTTAGTTGGAAATTAATCGTATAAATGAAATTCGAACAATTTATCAAACAGACTTTGTTCCGTTGAAATTTATCGTATTATAGCATATATACGAAAATTGCGTCAAAATCTACTTTTCACATTACACGGTTGTTCTTCATTCGTTCAAATGCACTTCCGTTCATTTTTTCCAATGAAATATCTGAAAAAATTCATATTATAATAAAGCTGGATACGTCGCGTAGAGCAAAAGCTTGAATTTTCGCGATAATTATTTCATGTAGCTATAAACCCATTCGACAAACGAGCTTTATTACGAATCACGCGTCATATAATGGAAACAATTCGCAGATAATCCGCAGCACGGCATGACACGAAAGGACGAATCCGATGGCGAAAGTGTGAAACTGAAAGGTAGGTAAAAGTGAGGAAGAGTAGTATAATAAAATATATATACACCTGATAAAAGAAAGCTCGTCTGTAGGTATAATATATTACATATATATAGCTATAATACTGGAAGAAAAAATGTGAA
Source organism: Phymatocera aterrima (assembly GCA_963170745.1). NCBI lineage: Eukaryota > Metazoa > Arthropoda > Insecta > Hymenoptera > Tenthredinidae > Phymatocera > Phymatocera aterrima. The sequence goes on from OY720660.1 coordinate 6,120,722, forward strand.
AAGATTTTTAACTTGGACTCATAATCACGCATTCCTAATTCATACTCATTGTCGAATATATTCGCTTCTATGATCGCGGTAATTCTTCCGTCTTTACTTTTGTGCGTGTGCGTGTGCGTGCGTGTGTGCGTGTGTGTTTTTTTTTTCTTCTTTGTATACCGAACCGAACGAAAACCTCATTGCCAACTATAAAGATAAACCAAAATTGCAATAAACGAGAAGAAGCCATTAGATCGGTGTATATAGTATACATATACAAATACGTGAACAACTATAACAACGAATTGACAAACGGTGAGTCAAGTTACTATATTATTATACCTACAAGTATCGTGTATAGAATGTATCTATATACCAATATGAATAATCATGCGTTGCAGCGGAGTCGAGCGGAATGAAGAAGGAGCTACGATCGGACGACGGCCGGCGCGGCGCGGCGCGACTACTCATCTCCTCCCTGTATTTCTACAGAAAGAATGACTAAACCAACAAAAATTGCATGGTCGTCGCGCGCGAGTATTGTACTACATGTGGAAATGTGTGCGTGGTTCGAATAAGAAAAAAAAACAAGCATTTTTCCAAGTTTATTTCTCAAGTAATTATTATTTACTCCCTACACCGTAATGAGATTAAGAAAACAAGGAACGATCCCCGATGTTAATTTAAATTATTCTCCGGGTCTGCCGCACATTAGTATGTACCTACTTACATATAAAAGCCGAATTTCGTTATCGTTATCATTATTGGTTATTATCATCGCAATTTTCATCATTCCAAATCATTTCTCCCGATGAGAGTGAAAATAAGAAGAAACGGTAATAGATGAAGAAAAGAAGAGATACCTATATGAATCATCCATATAGTACACGACGAACAGTTTTCTATCTCTGTCTTTCTTTTTCATTATACATATACAACATATTACGTATGTATATACATAGGTGTACATATAATCGATGTTGGTACATATATATAATTATTCCCTTACGTCACATTTATACGGACATATGTACCTATTTGTATAATATATATACATACATCCATATGTATATATATATATGTAAACACTATACAACACACTGCGAAAGGCCGAAACTACTTTCGAACGGCATAGAATGAATTCCATTCAGCGTGCATCCAGAGCAGTCGCGTCGTCGTAGTGGCTTAAGTGCAATACAGCATAACTGGTTTCACCTCTATATACCTATATATACTCTCTCGCAAGTATCACGAAAATCAATACTGTATATATTCTGGAATATAGCGGAGCAAATCGTTCTCGTCGTCGGCGACCGGCCCGTTAATGCATCTATAGATATAATACACGTACTCGTAGGTATATATACATGTCGTGTATTGCGTATATTCCGCTATCTAGGAATCAGATCTATCAATTACAAAAAGAGATGATTCGAGCTGTACATCCATCTTCAACGAAGCAAGAAGAAAAAATCGAATGACAGATTGAAGAAAGTGTGATATGTGTGTATGTATGTACGTCTAAAGTATCCCGGAATTGTTGAATAGGTACATATCTGCGAGATAATTATTTTTTGCTTCTCTCTAGCCCACGAACGGATCTATAGGTATATATATAATAAATATAATTATTCATCGTTCCGATGAATTTCTTGAAAAAGTGTATTACAAACATCAGAGACCTGCGGAGACGTCGGTATATATGTATCATATAGGTATGCATATATATGTACGGTATAGGTCGAAGAAGGAGAAAAAGGAGAAGATGAAAGCGAATACTGAGGAGGAATGCAGCGGAAAAAAAGAAAAAGGACTAAAAGAAAGAAGAACAAAACAAAAAAATCGGGGATCAATGAACCAACGTCGTCTTTAATCTGAGATTCACTCACTCACTTTTTCTCTCCTCTTCCTCTCTCTCGTATTAGTATTAAATACATTACGATACAGTACACAATACTAATATAAATGATGTACAGTACCAGCGATCCCTGTTTCCCTTTTCGTTATTATAGTTCCTTATTATGTATTCAAGATAACGGTGGTATATAATAATACAACGTTCCGTAACTGTGTATGTATATATATGTATCTTATATATACTCCGTATATGAAGTCAAGACAAAGGGTTGTGAAACTTGTAATTCTATGTGTACTAACACTATGTACATATAGATAGATAGACACGGATAGATAGACATTACGTACGTGATGCACGTACGAGGATTATAATGCATGAAGGAGATATATATTTCTGAGAGGGTGAAGTGGTAGGTCCCCGTGGCTATGGTACCGCTATTTTGTATTATGTATAGCTTTTACTTTCACGTTACATATATCCGAGTATGGCTAGATATATAATACCTATGCCTAGACATAACTTACGAGAATTTGGGAGAAAATAAATGTGAGAGATGAAGATAGATAGGAATCGAAGAAAGGTGAGTATACGATAATCGAACGATATAATTGTAGATTGCGAATTGAAAGAAAGAAAACTGTGCGAAGGTAAGATGATATGATTGCGAGATTGAAGTTCACAACGTTAAGGGGATGTGGTGGGCGAGTGTGAATGAGAATTGCAGTTATCCGAATAAACTCAATCGTCTCACGATTTTCACGCCTCTGAAGGTAATGGACGATGTATCATCGCGTCAGGTATCATCCTTTACTCTTAGAAGCGTGAAAATCGTGAGATAATTGCGTTGATTCGGAAAACTGCAATTCTCATTCACACACGCGCAGGTACTGCATCGCCGCAACGGAAGAAGATCGCTAGAAATAATAACTTTCGCCGTCGTGGAAGAATGTTCGTTAGAAAATTTCCAGGGAATTCCAAAAAATATTTTTCACCATGCAATAATTTTAGCCAATGTTATTTTAGCTCGCGATTTTCTTCCGCTAACGATACATCGCCTTCAGCCCCGTTGATGACGGTCACATATTATACGTAGTATGTATGCGTGATGATGATTATTATTATTTTTTTTAATTCATGCGACCTCAACACCGTTTCATCATGAAACAAAAAATGATCACTTTTCGAAATTTTATTGTCCTCTTACTTTTCTTATATTATTATACATATATCATTACATGTATCCGAGGACTACATATACGTACAGACGAGATATTTTGATATCGCAATAATTCGGACTGTCTATGCGGTGATACGTGTATGAATTCTGTTTCGTGGAAAAGTCCATAGCGTTACAGCTACCGCATAATGAGTACAAAATTGATCGTCGAAGGATGGGAAAGAATCGATCACTGTGCTCGATCACTGTCTCGTCTTATAGCAGAGAAATCGTCTAGATCGTTAAAATAAACTAATAGAACGAAAATTCGAGGAAGGCTCCATGCCGGACAACGCGTTATAAGTTCGACAAGGTCGTTGTAACAACACATTATTATTATAGGGAAACTTTTGAACCAATAAGACGAAAAGTTGTAATATATTTCGCGAACATATACTACATTCCGAAACTGAGATCGAAACTGTTCGAATCTGACTCTGATTCCTCTTCCGATTCTGATCCTGGCTCTATTCTATCCTATCTTATCCTAGTCGCTTTCTTCTCTACCTGCGAACCCGAGTAGTAACGAGGTGGCCGGCCGGCATGGCACACACAGAGTGCTGTACGAACGGAAAAAACGCCAGGAACTTAATCGATTGGACTCCACCTCTACAGGTATATCTACATGTATGGACCGATATTGCGTGAATTTTTAGCCTTCCGATGTTGCGCCGGCAATAATTATACTTTCGGTAGGCAGTCGTGCCGACGAGCGATAAACAAATCAAATATACGGAACAATGAGTGAATGACAGTAAACGACCTGCACCTATGTATTACACATAACAACAACGACCGTCTATTTTCATCCGTAATTATTGTATCGAAGTAGATCCATACATCATGCCTGCCTAGAAATAACACTTCAACTTTCGACGCTTCGACGGGGATAGCTTCGGCTATTCATAGAATACGATACGATCATATTTGTAGTGTTTAGAAGTAAATAGAAAGATCACGTATCGACGCCCTCATTATGGATTCCCGTTCGCGAATCTGTTCGCGATGAATATTCAGTGATACGAATAGGCATGGAATAACGGCGAGCGATAGTTGAACCGAAACCTAGGTACTCTACTCGTAACCATGCTCAAACTCTTCAGCTTACGATGAGTTTAGCGGATTGCGAATGAGCGAGTATGCGGAGTGGAGTGTAGCGGAGTGAAGAGACACGTGATTTAGCGCGAAATAAATGACTGTCACTATAGTACTACTGCCTACCCACCGTATCTCGCGATCGAGCTGAAAACCATGAAACCGAAACCTACTTACCAACCGGAACCGGCAGAAAACTACGATAGTACAAACTCGTCTTCTCATCGTTAAATATTGTTTCTCCATGAGTTCGATCGAATGTTACAATCGTATCTTAGGCTACACTTGCTATCGAAGATATGGAGGGGAGGAAGAAGAAGGAATTACCTACTCACGCATCCGGCTATGAATAATCCGGCTGTTTGCTTTTTCTTACTCTTACTTTTACCGATAATCCATACCGAAGACTGAGAGTATTCCTGTAGGTGTATTATCTGTCGTAAAAAAAAAAAACAATAGGTACTACTCACAATCCAAGTGCTTCTTTTTAGGTCCTATTAACTCCTCGGTAGTGGCCTTGCAGACGGACTTAGCGAGTCCCTGACCGGCGATGCTGTGCCTAGCGGCTAGCAGCCTGTCGTTAATAGTCTGCCCGGCCATCCCAGTGTGTTGGAGTCAGTCGATTGTGTATATTGACGTTTTTACTTGCTTTTTTTCTTATCTATCAACACTTTCGAGGTTTCTTAACGTCACTGCTAACCCTCGGTTTTTAAAACCTCGAGGTTAGTTTTAAACTGTATAATATAATAAGCACTGAAGTATTGACGAGTACACTTCCAGCCGCTCGGCTCTCTCGCCCGCTCCTTCTCTCTCTTTCGCTCTTTCTTTTTCTATCTTTTCTACTTTCTTTCCTTTCTTCTTCCTATTATCACCACTGAAACTCTTTCAATATACCGATCTGTTACACCACCACCCTTTCGCACTTGAGGCGAACTCGCGCGCGTTGACAGCTCAGCTGAACGACGACGGGAGCTGAGCTGACTCGTTCACTTGACTCGAATTGACTTTACTCCGTTCCGCCACTCCGCTGTCCGTAGTTTTCCGAGTGTACGCGACAAAAACCAAAATGGCCGACGGCCGAATCGCGAACTATTGCGCGTGACGTAGGATAAAACGTTAGTCATATCAACATCTTGATTTCACTTGTTCGATCAATTATGCAAAGGATTACACGTAGACCGATCCATTTTATCTGATGAAGAATTTCATTGGTATTTGTTATTCTCAGCCGTACGTCTTGAACAACGGATCAAATCGTTTCGGTCGTATTATAGCAGACGATATTGGGTATTTGAAATATACCGGAAGTACATAGTAGAACGGATAATCAAAAATGGCGTCTTAATTCGAAGAGAAAAACCGAACGGACTGCCCTGTCCTGTCAGTTGACCGGGTTCAATTCTAACCTCAAACAAGATAGTTTAGATTGTTATTTTACTCAATTGTAGAAGGGATATCTAAAATAAACAACAAAAAATGAGCCATAGAATAAGAACTGAATTATATAGAAAGGTATACGAAACGCGGTTCACGTGAATTTTTGTAACCTCAAAGTTAACCTAACCTAACTTAACCTGAAAAAAAAAATTGAATATTTGCAGATCGGAAAAATAGGATGTTCAGAGAATTTGAATAAAGTAATATCCTATGCGGAATTAAAGCTCGACGATTCAACAGGGGACTTTTATTTCTCTCTACCTGTTAGAACGAAAGAATATGACATAGGAAAATTATCAGAAGATATCATAGCTCTGAAGCGGGAAGACAATTTTGTCAAAAACGTCGATACTAGAAAGGAAAAACTAGGCAAAAATTTGATTTTCCGAATAAACAAAGAAATGGCAATAAAAAACATCGTTGAAAATGATCCTCGAGATATTTTAATATCGAACAAAAACGAGAATAACAACAATGATGATCTCGAGCCGAAAAAAATCGTAGTAGAATACAGCTCCCCAAACATCGCCAAGCCTTTCCACGTCGGACATTTGCGATCGACGATAATAGGGAATTATGTAGCGAACATAAATCATTTTCTCACAAACGATGTTAGAAGAATAAATTATTTAGGTGACTGGGGTACTCAGTTCGGTTTTGTACAGCTGGGAATTAATCTATTGAACGTTTCCGACGACACGATAAAAAAAGACGCTGTAAAAGTATTGTACGACGCTTACGTACACGCAAATAAATTGGCGGAGACGGATCCTTCGATATCGGAGAGAGCTAGAAGAATTTTTAACGATCTAGAAGCGGGTGAAATTTCTGATGAGGGACTCAGGGAGTGGGAAATATTCAGAAAACTTACAGTGGAAGAACTTAAACAGACCTATAAAAGACTCGGAGTTAATTTCGACGAGTATAATTGGGAGTCTAGCTACAATTTTAAGAAAATATCTAAAGTTATTGAGGTAATGGAATCGCAGGGGCTACTGGTATTGGACGATGAAAAAAGGCATGTGATCCCGTTGAATGAGAAGCGAAACATTCCTATAATAAAGAGCGACGGTTCTACTCTTTATATCACCAGAGATATCGCCGCTGCTATCGACAGATATGACAAACATAAATTCGATTTGATGTATTATGTTGTCGACAACGCACAGACCGATCATTTCAATAATTTAAATATAATATTGAATAAAATGCAATTTCCTTGGGCTGCTAATATCAGACACGTCAAATTCGGCAGAATTAGAAAGATGAGCACTAGGAAAGGGACCGTTGTTTTTCTCAAAGATATTTTAGACGAAACTCAATTCGTTATGAGAGAAAACCAGATTCGATCGCCCAGTAAGATTCTCTTTTCCGTTATCATCAGAATTACAATTTTTAATTATTTATAAAAAGGAGAAAAAAAATATCAGCAAGCCTTGGAAGAATCCTCCAAACAATGAATTGTTGAATTTCTTTGAAATTTTGCCAATTTTATCTCTCTGAAGAATCAAATGCATTGTTACTTTCAGACACAAAAGTTCTGCTCAATTCAGACGACGAGTCTACAGATATATTAGGAATTTCAGCAGTTATAATTAACGATCTGAAACAGAGAAGATTACGAGACTATGAATTTGACTGGAATAAAGCGTTAGACGTAGGTTTCAATTGGTTGTATTTGAATCCTCGTCTTATTTTTCTTTTTCCCCAAGTTTTCACCGGATATAAAATTGAGGAGAATTATTTTATCAGATCTTTTTGCAAACTAGGTAAAAGGAGACACTGGAGTCAAGCTGCAATACGTACATTGCAGATTAACAAGTTTGGAAGAGAATTGCGGTAAATCATTACCGAATGAATGTGATCCTTCGTTACTAAAAGATCCAATTATCGCACAGCTCGTTGTTGAAATTGGTAGATTTGATCAAGCGGTTATAAAATCTCACAGAGAATTGGAACCCTGCGTCCTCGTCAATTATTTATTCGGACTTAGGTACATGGCTGTGCGAATAAGAACGAAAAACGATGAAAAGAAAATATCTATTGCCTATATTTTTTCTTTCCTCTCTTTTCTTTTTACTTTTCTTCTTTCAGCCACGTCATAAACAAAGGATTGAAATTGATCAGGGTAAAAGGAGAACCGGATGATGTTGGTTCTCAAAGATTGCTAGTATTTCATGCAGCTAAAAATGTTCTCGCTCAAGGGATGAAGATTCTGGGACTTCGACCATTGAATAAAATGTAATTATTTAACAAGTGGTATACGAGGCATAGAAAATTTCACGAAAAATAGTAGAGAGGATCGGAGAAAAGGAGTTTTCAATCAGCTTCAAAATAAAATGAGAAAAAAATCATGGAAATTGTTTCGTCTAACGTCTATCGAACTTTTTTCAACCCCAAATTTAAATGTAACAATTTTCAGAATTTTCTTTTGTTATTATTACTATTATTTAGAAAGAACCTAGAATTTACAAGAATGCATGATGATAATTATTCAACGCTTCTTCCAAGTAAACTTCTTCCTTGCACCAGCCTGTCCTGGCTTCTTTCGTTCTTTTATCCTGTGGTCTCGCTTCAGCAAACCAGCTGAAAATCAAATCGAATTTACAAATTTAGTATCATTGTCATCTATATTATATAGTATCATGAACGAATTGAGAATAGACTTTAAAATTTTCGGATGAATTCAACGTATTTATTGCATGATCGACGATTGCTTTCCAGTTCTTGTGGCCGATCAAGTTTTCTGTATCTTATTCTGGGTCCTCACTTCTTCGAATAGCTATATTTCAGAAGCTATTAGAGATCTACGAACAAAATACATCCGGACAAAATGTATGCAGTTTTGCACGGACTTTACAAAACTTTTTAAATTGTCCGGATCCTTGTTTTTGCCACTATCATAGTGAGAACAGTCGATTCTCTTTTCCGATTTTCTCCCTTCTCCACAAGAACAGAAGGGATTGTCGATTTTGAGTGGAGTTTATGAAAGAATCGACGGCTCACACTTCGACGAGCGGGATAATTTTGGATAATTTAAAAAAATTCTTTGTATTCTAAGACTTTTGTCGTAAAGTCCACCTTAAACTGCGTGAGCCTTTTACCGGTCATTTTTGTTTCCTAGAGCTGGTGGTTCTTGAGATACAGCTATTAATTGAAATTTGGACCATGGCAGAACAAGATTGCCGAGAACTTTTGACGAGACACAAAAAAAAACCGAAGAAATCGCTGAACCACAAAACAGAGAAATACGGGTCCGCTTAGTTTCGGTGGGTAACAACTTTTGAATTAAAAATAGATCTGCTTTCTACCTGTTCGCATGCGTTCGACTGTATCGGAATCCACGAAACTTCTAAGACCCCATGCAATTCCCCAACGAATGGCACCGGCTTGTCCGGATTCTCCTCCTCCAGTTACAGTAGCTTCAACGTCTACGCTGCTACTGAGGCCCGTAAATATCAGCGGAAAAATAATCTAAGACAGAAGAAAATATCTCTTGATAAAATCCATGTGTACGATATTTATGTGGAATTATAAGGTCATAAAGTTTTATACAACTATATGTGAGAATATTGAACCAATATATGCGAATCGCTATAAAATTACTGTAACAGTTAGGAGGGGGCGGGGAGAAGAACTGTAAAATTGGTATGAAAATAAACCTGCAGAAGAATTTAAATGAGAAATATAAAATTTATACAGCAATACTAAATCATTTGCGGTAGCAGAATATCGAAACCGGTTTCAACCGTCGTTGCTACGATCTGTGGATACAAGAGGTAGCGCTTTAGGAGGAAAAAATAACTGCAAATTGACGAGAACAAAATTTTTTAAATCCTGTCGGTGAAAAATTCATCTTTCAGGTAGTATTGAATTAGTCATATTTCTTTTCTCTCGCGTACTTACTATCAATTATTACGTTACCACGTGAGAATATTATGAGGGGCGATAATTAACACGTGAACAAAAAGCCAATGAGTATCGCCGCTGCAGGCTCGACTTTTTCACTGACCGATATTCATTTTACTCTGTGTGATCATATATTGCGAGTGACAGAATTAATCTTTGCTAATTTTTGTGAATTAACGAATTCTCATCTTCGTCTTCGACCGGTTATTGAAGAGATTGTGGCTCTTACTTATTTTTACTCAAGACGTGTTGCAACAGACATGAAAATAAAAATAATCAAAAAGATAGGGAAGTGAATTTCTTCATCTCCGTAACTCCGATAATAATAACAAAAATAAGTTTTATTTACTCATAATAAATGATAATCCTCGATCATGAATTCCGAAATCCTTCAGAATTCGCTCTACAACGTCTTTTAGAACGATTTTAAGGCAGACTCCCGGTACTGATTCATTTAGCAATCAGTCCCCTTAATAACGGCTAAAATTTCTTCTAAATTCTTGTTAGAACGTTCGAGTTGATCTTTAATAATCCTCATGGTTTCTTCATGCGCATTCAATCTTTCGGTTAAAATTTCAATTGTTTTATTAATCCGTTGGATATCAATTTTAGCCGTTCCTTTATCTCCCGCGTCGAATTCCGACGAGTCTTTAATATCCTCCTCGTCGAAAATACCGTCGGTTTCAATGGGTGAATTTTTTTTCGCCAGCTCGTAAGCAGCGCATAAAATATCCTTAGGCAATCTTTTTTCCAATGGATTCAAGGGTTTAACAATTAAAACCCTTTTCCTATCGCTAGTAGAAAAATGACAGTCTAAAATCCACTCTCTAATACATTTTGGTACGACGCTCTTCCTCAATGCCATTTCGACGAAAACAATGAGATTAGTCTGTCTGACGACTTTGGTGATCCCCGCGTCTCTCCTCAGCCCTTTAATATCGTCGACGGCAATACCGACGAGAAGATTCATCATGATAACAGTAACGAAGAATAAAAAGAGCGTGAAAAGCACTTGAGAGCAGACGGAAATCGCGTAGCTGGCGGAATTCCGTTCATCTCCCGGCAGCATCAAACCTTCGAAATCAACTTCTCCTGCCATCATAGCCAGCACTTTGATAAAGCCGATTAATGGATTAGCGAAAGATGGTTCGCCGGGAAAACTGATACAAAAACTAACGGTAAACCCGATCAGGACTCCGGAGTATGCCATCAGGAGCTTGGCAAATTCCCATTGAACTTGCGTGAACATAGCGACGTATGTACCAAATGCAGGAAGTTGCCCGACCATAAGCATGAGATTTGTCCAAGCGCAAAGAACGGCCACAGCCCCGACGTAATTCTGCCAAGTGTTCGTCTCGCGATCGTAATACGCGAATGCGGCGACGAACAGACCAGCGACCACGAAAATATCCAAAACATTATCGGCGTATGAAAAATACTGTTTGATTGATTGGTAAACGAATATACCAACGAATTTTCTAACCGCAGTCGAACAAGTCAAAAATAACAATAGATAATATTCGGCAGTTATGACATTACGCCATAACAAAACGCCTCCGCGATTTTCCCTGCACAATTTAGCCGCCGCTTTATTAATGCTTTCAACCGATCCCGAGGATGTATAACTTTCGTAACAGTGGTGTCTCATTACCGTGGTGAGTATGTACGCGGTTAAACAAACGACGGTTACAGAATACGCTGCTATTCTAGCTAAGTAAAATTTTCTCATTTTTTCCCATTTCAGATGAAGGAACGCTGTCACTAACGGATGAAGTAACAGGTCCTTGCGATGCTCGCGCAAGAAGGTATTCACTAAAGCAGTTTCGTTGTTATCGCGGCAAGGATACAGCGGTTCGAAATCGAGCCGCAGTTCAAATTCTCTACTGCAAGAGACCGGCCTCCTCAATTGTACCGACGAATCGAGGCGCTGTTTAAAAGCGTCTAGTGAAATTGGTATCTTTCTTATAATAATACCGAACGCAGTGACGCCGGATCGCGTCTCGGAGCTTAAATCAGCACCGGCTTTGACCAGGGTGTTCACACATTCGGAAAGTTCGTTTAAAGCCGCGATATGGACAGGAGTGTAGCCGTCTTTGTCAACTGCGTTTAAATCGGCGCCGAAATTAATGAGACGTTGTATTAAATCGGGCGAAGAACTCGTGCTCATCACGGCGAAGTGTAATGGAGTTCTACGATCTTCAGCCACGGCATTCACATCCACACCTTCACAGTGTAACAAAAGTTTGACGCAATTTATAGACTGGACGAAACAAGCTACGTGGAGCGGAGTCTCGCCCGCATTATTCCGCAATGTTACATTAGCACCACGATCCAAGAGAAGAGATACAGTCTCAAGAGAATGTGCTCGAACTGCACAGTGGAGTACGGGCTCTACTGTAGCGGTTGATTGAGTGTCGATTTTCGCACCATTATCGATCAATACTTCCGCTGTTTCTCGGGCGTTACCAAACGCCGCGAAATGCAACGGCGTATAATTTCGAGAGTCTACAAAATCGCAGTTCGAACCTTTTGAAATCAAATATTTAACCACTGATGTTTTATTCGATATGGAACTAACGAGCATTGCATTAAGGCCTGTTATTGGTCCGATAAAATCAACTTTCGAACCGTCTATCTCAAGTCTTGGTAATATGTCGACTAGACCTTTGAAGCAGGCCCACAAATAGGCGATATTTTTCAATCTCGTTGTTGTATTGCGGGGCAAAATCTCACTCTCGTTCATTCTCTTCTCCATACTCAATAGCATTGTCATTTCCTTTTCGTCAACAGTTGAACAAATGGCCGATTCGACACGGGCCAAATCGATACTAACGTCTCTCAGTCTTTCGAGATTATCAAAAAATAAAGAATCATCGATCGGCGGTGATTCTCCAGCGTCTATTTCACTACCCTCTTCAACACATGGACAATCCTCAATTATAATTCCACCCTCGTTAACACCTCGCCACGTAAATCCCCGGAGTAATGAAGAACTCGTCGATTTATACGCGGGGGATAATCGCGCCGATATTATATCACTTATTCTCGATTCTGTTAACGACACACTACGACACCTTGACCGCGATTTAGGATCCGATATAGACACACCATCCTCAATCTTTATCTCCGGCACATTAAAGTTCTTCATTTTCCCTTTTCCTGCTTTCTTTTTCTCCTTACAAGTATTTTTCTCTCTCTCTCTCTCTCTCTTCGCGGGGCACAGTTCACTTTTTTCTTCGATCCACGTATTACACGCTTTCTTTAATCTGACAGCTTCAAATTCTTTATGAAAAACTTCGAAAGAACAATCACAACAAACACTGGAGTCTTCGTGAAATTCTTCATACTTCGCTCAAATATGTCCGAAGCTATACTGGAAGAGAGATCTACAAGGCGCGCGCAATATGCGGTAAAGCAAAACTAATTTTCAATTTTGATAAATAGATTGTGGGTGGAGATGACAAAGAGTTTCTTCCTTGTATTATAGTATACCAACTAGCAGGCATAAAACAGTACTCATATATCCGTGTTTCTCTCTCTATCTCTATCTCTATCTCTCTCTCTCTCTCTCTGTCTTCCGCTCTCTTTCTCTCCACCATTTTTTCTCTTTCTGCAGGTCACACCGTACATACGATTATACGACCGTATAAACTCCCATAGATATAATACTATGGCAGTTTAGTTGCGGAAATGAAGAGTAATTGCAAGATTTTGTCGTTAAGCTAAGGAGTACAACCGGCCGCACGGGCGGCGCGGCGCGGATAACTGAAGGTCAGTCAGTCAGTCAGTTAGTGGAGTTAGTAAGTCAGTACTCGCAGCAGTCAGTATGAACGTCTCAAAGCTTTTTTACCACTTATTTAAACTCAGGTAGATCTATATGTTATACGCGCTTATGCGATACTGCCGACTCAGCGCATGTCGTCTCTTCACTCAACTAATAACATACCATCATAAGCTTCGAGTGTGACACGTTTTATTTTTACCTTTTTGTTTGGACGATGTTTCATCGGGTATAAGAGCAACAAAAGAGAAAAAAAAAATAACGAACATCAAGCAACCGATCGAATATATACGTTTTATGATGTATCTTACGATACAGTACAACGTACTGTACAATTAATGGCTCCCTAGTCTTTGAAAACCGTTTTGTTATTATTATTATCATATACCTATATCGAAGATTATTCGGTTCTCTTCGTTGCGTGCTTCTTCTTTTTCGTTATTCTTTTTTTTTTCTTGAAGAATAAGGAATGGCGGAAAAAGAGAATTAGGTATTATTATCGTTAAATGAATAAACAAGATTTCTTGTTCACAATATATCCTGCTCCTCATTTACTTTTTCTCTCTCTCTTGAATAGGTCATTCTTTAGTTTTTACAAATACCCGCAAAAGTATAAAAATTTCATGGGTTAAGAGTAGCACTGTGCACTGAAATTCATTCAGTCGACTTCACCACGGCCAGTGCAGAGTATTTGAATAGCAGACTGAAATTTACTCGAGCTCCGCCCAATTAGGATGAAAACGTATAACAAATGAATCTGTTTGCAAACACTGAGATTATCACAAAAATTTTCGAATTTATTACCGTCACACTTGAAAACAAGCTACTCGAATGATTGAAATTAGAATAATTGTATCATAAAGTCTATCGAACAACTCTGGAAATTGATCGTGAACTTAGAAATCAAGTTACACATTGTCGTACATTCTGTTTTTTTTTTTTCATCCTGGCACAAGACTTTTTGGAAATTCACTTTTTGAACGTTAATGATAAGTTTCTCAACGACGAGTAAAGACTTTTTCGTCGTGTTCCTGAGAAAATTATCCGAACGCTCGAACCGATGATTTATTTATTTTCATATCCAACCTATGCACATATATTCACACATGTATGAGGTACAGCTACGTCAATTACTTAATAGCTCGGATGATATTTTGCCGAGACGTCACTCGCTGCCTCACTAATATACCCATATAACCCATGTAACTGTGATACAGTTCTGTTTATCGTCATACGCGGTATTATACATATATAATATATTCATGGAAAATTCTACGTGAACTCGAACAGCCTCTAACGCCGACCGATTTCAAACTTCTCCTCAGATGAACCTTCCAACTGAAGACCCATTGAACGCTTTCCAGAATTTAATGCATAGTTGTTGTCGCCTGACGAATCTTTGTGAATTTACTGTACCGCCTGTACCAGAGATCTTCAACGGGCTGTATCTCGAGCCGCAGACACCGTAACGACAAAAGCAAGCGCATGGAATTGTTCGTCGTGAGATGTTTTTTCATGTGATTTCGTCACCAGAATTCTGAGACTCTTACCCCGACTGGACTTCCTACAATGAAGTGAATAAATTGAATTTTCCAACGAATGCCACATTCGACAATTCTGAATAAATTCTCACAAACTCTACCCTCGAAAAGGAGCACTTGGAGCCATTGCAGAACATGGCCCGAATTTTCCTAGATTTTCTACAGAATTTCGAAATTTATGGAAATCTTATTTCAAGCTTTATACGGCATCGATGGTATTGCGGACAACCGAAGGCTTTCAGTACTTCTTAGATAGTAAAAACTGCACTTTTCTTGCTTTGTATTGTTGTATTGTATTGTACTGGATATTTGCGATCAATTGAATCGGGGATGTATCAATAGAAAATGACGAGTCGCACCAATGTAGTGAACGAGAGCAAGTTCGATAAGTGACGCTGATATGTATGGACTATTTCAAATACAGGCCTATGTTTGACACATGATTTCTAGTCTCATAGAATACGAATAATACCCAGCGAGGAATATCCAGTTATTATCCAACGAATGAAAACATTGTATGCCGTAGATTGAAGTATTATTTATCAATGATACCGGATAATGCTTCTGATAAGCTGTCCGTGAACTTTGAAAGATTGTAGAAAATTCAACGAAAATCGGCCCACGCTCCGCAATGGCTTCAAATTTTTTTCCCGAGAGCAGAACTTTGAAGTATTTTTTCAGAATTTTCAACTAACGCGTACTTTACAGAAATTCGATTCCTCCACTTCATCGTCGAAAATACCGTCCAGAAAGGAGTCGCAGGATTCTGGTAATGAATGCGCACCAAAAACCGTTTCAATCTCCTCGAGGCAAAGCAGTAAATTTTCAAGAATTCGTCAGGCGATAACAGGTGTACGTTGAAATTTGAAAAGCGTTCGAAGGATCTCCAATTAGGTAGGTTGATCTGTAATGGTTTGAAATAAGCAGAAAAAGAAACATTTTTTCATTTGAGCTTTGTCTGCGGTCCAAAATTATCTGACAGTACTGTTAACAGTCTCGTGTCTCGCTTGCCCTATAAAGTTTTCAATAAGCTCTGTGTCTTTCCCGCTGAAATTTCACCACTGACAGCTAATTTCAGAACATGTTCTTTATTACTTTGATTCATTAATCGTGCAGAAAAATGAAACGAACAAGAAACGTGTAAATCGAATTTTCATTCTCTCTTTTTTCTTTTTCTGCCTACATTTTATTTCAATTTGTGACAAAAAAATACAACGTTTAACTTCACTTGAACCAATATTACTATTATTATCCATTATTGATATTAGTATATCTATGTATGATAAAACTTTTAATAAAGTTTATTTAGTTGAATTATTTCTCACCTGTTCCCTCGCTTGAACGTCCTTGAAATTGAGAATACTTTGTCCATTTATACTAATTTTTCCCGATCCATTTCCCCATATGGTAACTTCACCTCTTGCTGTTTTTCTCATACAATCTGTAAGAAAATGGAAGAAAAAAGAATATTACGATTGACGAACGTGAATACCTGATTAAATTAATGTTCTTTCCATGTCCTTGACACTACTACTTCTCAATTTTCGTAGTTTAAAAGACATTGTAAACTTACTTGTTGTTTTGATGAACGGTCTTCCGTCGGCGGTATATTCGACCTGAAGAATGAAAAAATAAAATAAAATAACTTAGCAAGAATATGGATACTTACAACTTGAATTCACAGTAAATTCTTATATATCAGAGATATGAACATTTTTCTCACATTATGTAGTACCTATGTAACTATCTTTGTTTTTTCATTTTTTCTTCTCAAAATTTAAAAAACAGAGAAAAAGTCAATGGATCCATAGGATTTATCTTATTTCAGAGAATCTTACCCTCGGAATAGTTAATTGTGCACTCCGGTTCATAAACGGTCTGCGATATTTCATTATCAAATCTTTAAACTGATGCAAACCAGGATATTGTATCAACCTTTCCATTGCGTGGATGAATTCATTGTACTGGAATAAATTTGTAATCAAATAAATCAAACTAGTTATCAACTATTTACACTTATTTTGTAGTCGTTCTGAACAAGTCCCAACAATTTTTAATAACTTATTGTTTCTATCTACTGATGTTGAAGTCTGCTCACAATCCTGGTCAGCTATTTTTTAAGATCTTTGAACATTTCTGGCAATTCAAGACAATTTGTCACTATTTTCAGGATTGTTTACAAGATATGCAATATTTACATCTTTATCAATGAGGTCTTCCATCAATCTCTGCTCAAGCTCTGCTTTAGGCAGCCAAACTGATCCCGATAGACTTCTGTAATAAGAAAACGAAAAGCGCAAGATAATATCACAATCGAGATTCAGTTGACTGTCTTTCAAAATGTACCAATTCTGTTTAATGAGAATTTACAATTTATATTGGGAAAATAAACTGTTCTAGTTTTCCTTTATATCTTCACTTTCCTTAAACCCAGAATAAAAAACAAAGTGACAAACGTGAATTAGCTTACAGTTCATTCCCAGGGATAGATTCAGTGTTCAAATTGCTAGCCGAAGCTCTCTGTGATTTCAGGAGATTTGTTGCGCTGACGATATCCTAGTATATCAGAGTAACAAACATCATCAACATTTATAATAATCATATCATATAATAACGACTGCAGGGACCTTTGGGTAATTTTTCTTTCTTACATTATTCACAAAAAAGTAAAATGAATAAAAAATAATAATAATACGTGATAATCTATGCTATCAATTTGTTATGAGACTATGAAATGTCATTTAACTGAATATCGAATTGAATCGATAAAACTCACGTATAAAAGCTGATAATAATTTGGTTTCGAGGTATAAAACATTGAGTGAAACGGTCTTCCGCTTGCATCAAATTCCGCGGCTTTTCGCTGCGGAAATATTTCCACCGGCGGCTTCATCATCGGTCTTGCTCGATGATCGAAAAGACCGGACGGAAATAGGTACTCTATTGATTTCTGCGAGAGAAAATGAGGAACAAAATGAGGGCCGAGTTTATGGCGTTTGAGAGCAACAAGAGCACAAAAAATACCTTGCTATAGCAATTTTGGCTGAAGTAATTTCGATCGGGGAAAGTCTTTTTTATGATTCTCCGCGATTTCGGGAATTTGTCGAAAAAAATATAAAGATTTTCTTTTGTCAACAAAAACCTTTAGTGGAAAATTGACGATAAAATACAATTTCGATCAAAACGAATGAACACAGTTCTTCTTAATTTTCCCCAACAATCGGCGATCATGCTTAAATGCAATAAAAAAAAATTACTTAAAAAAGAAAAAAGAAACAAAACTTTGTGTTACGAATTCTTGTATTTTGAAATACAAGGAATACTGAAGAGAAAGAAAACCAATTTTCATGACCGTTTGGAATAATGATAGCGGACGGCAAAATGAGATTGAAAACGTGAAAAATTAATAGCCCGATGTTCTTTCGAGTGATCGTAAATGTTCAGCTTGACTCACGTCAACATCTTCTTGTGTCATAGTGTCAGCATTTTCACCCATCATATTAGCCAAGTGGCGTTTTCCAACATTGAATTCCATAGTTTCTTTCTCTATGACTTCGTCTGAAAGAAAATAGATGAATAATGAAGACGGTGATGAACAAAAATCAGGGATAACTTTATGAGGCAAGAATGAGAAAGAAAAATCATTACAAATTGGAAACGATCGTGTTTGTTGAACGATTTCAATACTGACCGTGTAACCGAGCGCGTTCTAAATAGGCTCTCATTGCTTTGCCTATTTTTTCCGGTTCGATTCCGCCTTCGTTGTTTGTTCTACTTTGATTTTCCGTCGCATTATTAGATGCGTGAAGACGCTGGTTTATGGAGTAAAGTATTGTTACAAACAAGTAATACAATTGGGATAAAAATTTTAGGTCAGTTTATAGGTTAGGTTAGGTTAGGCTTCGGCGGCTACATAACCTTCGAATGAAGCTGTAGTTTATTCGACAAAATGCTTATTGGGGTACTTAAAACTTACTTGCAACACGTTCACAGCTCTATTCCCACTTTTCAATAGATTCCTCGTGTAATTTAGTCTTGAAAGTATCAGAGATGAACCGCAGAGAACCATTTTTGTGACGGTTCTTGGTAAGCTGCAATCCTTGGATGTCGCACATTAGTAGTACACCTCCATATACTTAGCCCCTCGTTTGACCGGATTAAGATAATTCTTTTTCTACTCGTTTGTCGGTCAATGACGGATTAATCGCGAAGTTTGACGGACATCCGTTAATTAATTAAAAAATAAAACAATTTTGGCTAGGGAATTTGTATAGTTGACCCCTCAATGGTAAGAAATTAATCAGATGTGGCAGCAATCGATGCGGAATCGTTTGTCGGTGATTGACGGTCCATTGTCATGGACAAAATTCGGATACTTTTCCTGTAATTACAAAAAAGAATAATTGGAATTCGGATACCGAACGTATAAGTAGCTTAAACCTAATACGTGATCATCGCTTCATGGGAACCTGCCATTTTAGAATATGGTGGCTTGATATTGTGATTAATCCTAATCCAAATCGTTAAGACTCAACGTCCAAATAAGTTAACCTAGGTCAAACGAATGAATAACCCACGGACTTATGGACGGAGTCTTTCCTTTCGGGGGTGAAGCAAAAGGCGGAGGGGGGATCAAATGGTCGGCCACCTTGACAGGCGCTATCATTATAGATATGCCACCGTGTACATATTTGTTACGTAGTGCCTGATGCAACATTAAGTTTGAGTGTTTTCAGTGATTTTCATAGTTTTACGAATATTCTACGGCAAGGTAAGTATAACTAATGTGAATTCAGCCACGTGCTCAGTAAGTGTAGTAATCTATTGCGAGACATCGTGTTTACAATTTTAGAAGTTTAGAGGTTAGGATGTACGGTAAATTTATACCCCAACGGATATACATTATTATTCTTGCTTTCAGGTCTAGATACAATATGCCGCACTGTGCGGCAATAGGTTGCACAAAAAAAAATGCTAAATGCGTTGATAGTAATTAATATATAGGGCCACTGGTATGAACGTGGCGCGCAAATGGCGCCAGTCAATATGGCCGACGCGTTACCTCACGTACTCCCCCCATGATTCATACCACTCGCCGGTACTCCGGCTTGCGCTCCGTCCATAAGTCCGTGGCGAGCAGTGTATCCAGATATACTTTGTATGCATTTTAGCCTACGTTACCGACGTTTGAAGCCCGTGAATGCACGAAGTAACTCACTGTGTAGAATGTGTGTACGATAGCATTCAAATACGGAAGCCGTTCAGCCGAAATATGAATAGCAAAAACATCGAAAAACTTGGTTCGGAAAATCAGCGTAGAATATGGATCATTACTAGAATAAGGCAGAGGCGCTCCAATTTAAAATTCGCTAGCTCTGTGGGTACGAAGCTTCAACAGATGAATATTTAATTTCGATAGCATGAACTGGACGCGAATATACGCAATAGCGCAATGGATAATAACATGGAAAAATGAACGGAAATTAAGTTGACTCTCAACTTTGGTCGTCACCTTTTTCCTCGTAGAGCTGATAATTTCTTACTCGCACCTACGATAAAGGAAAAGGGGGGTCGAGTGACTTATTTCTCGGAGCATTCGAAAAATTGCATGTATGGCTTTCTATTCAACGTAAAACTCGAATTTTATTGTTTTCAATAATAAATTCATTTCCGCACCACCACGGGGGTAGAGTTACAGGCGTGTTTTTTTTACGTGGTATCCCCTTTAGGCCTATTCCACGCATTATTTTTTGTAAGTTTAAAAAATCTGAATTACGGTTTTTTTTTAGGATTTTATTTTTCCAAATTTTTTAAATTGGAACCTTACGTATTTCTTCTCTTATTGATGAAGGTCTTGCCAAATTCACATCGGCGGTTTCATCTTTACAAATTTCAAGGTTTTCATATTCAGGAGTGTCGTCGGTGTTGAATGTTGAGCTTGAAGGTTCGTCTATACGATCTTCTTCATGATCGATGTCATCTCCGTAGAACAGCAACCGAGTTTCCGTGACGTTCTTACAGGTTTCCCCGCTGCAGTTGTGGTACAAAACAGAACATCCGAATTGTGAGAGAGATGATATCTAGACGAACCTTCAGAATTAACATTTAATACCGACATTCACCAAATTTGACACAACTTCTCATTCACCAAATGACGAAACAAAGGAAAATAAATTGCAAAACAGTAAGGGAATCAGAATTAGCAAGACATACGACGAAAAGCCGCATCGAATGATAAAGTATGGAATTCAAAAACATGATTGTCAATATTAATCAGTCTACCGCGGAGATTTGAAAATTAAGGGAAATTCATGAAGGTCGCAGGTTGATACGGGATGCAGCGGACGGCAAGGCCACCGACCATCTCACTTCCTCCCCGTTCGCACTCCCGGAAACTAAAGAAATCTGAAGGAAAAGGCCATACAATTAACAGGTATGCAAAGTGAAACAAAGATCAGTCATGAACACAGAAATTTAGGCACATACAAGGTGAAATCAAAATCATCAAAGTGGGAAACATAAAAAATAGGTAAAACATAATTAATGAGTCTCCCCTGGAGACCTGGAACAGTCAGAGGCACAAAAGTTCAGAAGCATAGAAAGAAAAATCGAAATTATGTCATCGAATATCATGGACACAGAAATATAAACACATACAAGGTGAAATCGAAAGCATGAAAATGGGAAACAAGTTTTCAGCGGAGATCTAGAACCGCACGGGAATACAAAAAGTAACAGACCACCGGTTGATCCGGGGAGCAGAGAGTGGGAAGGCCGATTTCAATGGCAATACGGTGGCTGCTATAATGACAAAACCTGTGAACATATTGAAATGAACTGACATATGAAACGATAAGTATGTTAATACATGATGATAGGTATGTTATAACTGATGTACAAGGTTTCCATTTGTCACCGAAACCGTTTACTGGAATTTTTAGTCCTGATCGCATGAAAAAATGGATGTCCCAATATGACTCGGATTGTGACGATGTGGATACCTTAAATGATACAGATGATTGTGAAAATTTAAAAGACGATGATTATGATCGGGTCGATCATTAGGTCAGAACGGCCGAACTGTAGTCTAACTACTCACCAAACAGTTAGATCAATCAAGCTACGTTAAAAACTGAAAAGCTCCTAGAAGGAAAGAGGGCGCGCGAGACGCCGGAAGAGGAGATTTTATGTATTATGTATTACGGAGAAAAGATGTGAAGAAAGAAGTAAAATTAAAAAATAAAGTTATTCTTATGTTAAAACCAAAAATTCACCATTTTAAGTTTATTAATTTAAACTTACCTGACGACAACAGATATGAATCTGACCCAACCCAACCCAACCCAACACGAACTCCAGAGCTCTCTACAAAAAAATCGAATTTTCAAAAATGAGACGACAACTCCAAAGACACCTTTCCTACTAATAATTCTACCTGATAGAATTATAAAAATTGTTACAAAATGAAAGAACCTGAATTTAGTATTAGGTATACCATATACTAATAATGTGCAAACGAATAGCGATAGTAATGAACAAAAATTAAAACGAAGAAATGATAAAACATAGCTCGAAAGCAGGTTTTAGTTATACTTATTTACCTGGTGTGCGACTGTTCCAGAAGGTAGGATTTGTATGATTATCAGTCTCGGTGACATTGGTTGTTTTTCGAATTATTTGGGTCCCCAGGTATATTGTGATTGGTCTATATTCCGTGGTTCCAAATCTTCATTGACCTGCGAGAGCAAGAGAAAAAAGGAAACATTATTATTGGGAAAGCATTTTTATGAGCGATAGAAACAAGAAAAATGACCAGATTTTTCAGACGTATCAAAAATGTATTGAAGAATTCTCATAACTGAGATAATAAAGTTGAAAAAATATAATCCAATTTGGCTAAAGAATCATTTCCGCATTTGCAGTAGTCATGTTATTCTATAGTTTTGTGAATACTGTCCTCTGTGTCAGATTGGAAAGCGAAAGACGCCCCGACTCCCTCGATTGAGTAATAATACATCAGATTATCAAACAAATATCTAACACCTACCGCCTTCTTATCCCGCCGTTCCCTTGCTTTAGGTTGATCATTCAAATTGATCTCACTCTCTCCACCTCCACGTGGGTACGAATATGATCAATCAATAAAACGTCAACTTAACGAATAAATATCTGCAGCATTCCTCGGAAGGTGAACCAGATCAACCTCTCTGGAAGTTGAAAAAAAAAACAAGAATGAGATACACGCAGTTGCAGTTGAAATTAGTTGAGAGTGCAGAAGTGAGCTGATAAATTCGAAGAAGCTCGACTATGTCAACTAATTTCGAACTCTCTAATAAATCAGTTTTTTATCCCACCTTTTCTGCACAGCAGAATTTTGTTTCCCCCAGTTCTATTGTATCTGATACACATTTGTTTTTTTATAGAAATAACATCGTAATTGGCATTAAACTGTGAACAAAGCTAGAAAGTGATCTTCTGCGAGGAACTGAAACAAAGAGAGAATTAGTGTCACCTGAAATGGTAAAAGATTCATTAGGCACATATGAATCAACAATTCCTAGAAGAAAAAATAATAATTAGTGGGACCTGTGGTGAAGAAAGAAACGATAAATTATTACACGGTGCTGAAAAAAGATGAACCTGTAAAATTAGAAACGTATTGAAACGAGTCATTCGAAATTAAGTGAAGCTAGGAAGAGTATGCATAGAAACACTCGTCGCACGGAAATGACAAATTTTCATGATTCTAGGTCTGATTTTAGAAGATAACGGACAAGTGTTCCCATGAAAAAGAAGATAGAGCATGCAGAGAAGATTTGTGGCACGACGGTCGGCGGTCCTCTTCGACGCGACGTCTTCGAGCGCAGCATCCCTCGTTTCCACGCCCCACGTCAACGTGGAAACGGAGGGACGCGTCTTGCCCATTCGGACGATTACAGACGAGCATTTGATTAATCATTCTATCATTCACTTTATCTTATGGAATAATGAGCCAATGTAATCGCATTCGAATGAGATACATTGATTGAATACAGAAATCGTTGGGATTCACTGCTCTATTCATAGAAAAATAGAATTTAAACAGATCTGTTACTAGCAAACAGTTAGAAAGCAATACCAAAATCTTGTCTTTTGTTTTCTTGTAATCGTCCGAATCATCTGTGAAATAAATAGCATTAGACATGTTAAAAATAGGAGCCCGAGCCTTTCTGCCCATCGCCTGGGTCCCACACCCACCCCGACGGACTTAGAAATTAGAAACTAACAGCCGCGCACACAGACATGAATACCCCAGATACCCCACCCTACCTTCCCGGTCATCCCTGTACGGAATCTAGAAAAGGACATTCTCGCCAACACAAACATTCTCAGCAGTTCGCACACCGTGGTGAGAAACTTACCGTTTTGTATCTGTAGGGAGAGAACAGATTAGATACATCCTAGACTGAGTGTCAATGTTTCTTCTAAGCGGACTATTCATTAGGAATGGAAGAATACAAAAGTTGATATTTTTGATTATTTGATGAAAAATAAATAATCTCATAATGATCTTGTGACGATCTTGTATAAATCAATTTTAGCAAATTGTACTTGAATTTGAGTTGTGTTTTTTGCTTTGTGAAAGCGTGTGTATTTACTCTCAGGAAGATCGAACGCTTAACCAGTAAGAGTCTGAACAAATTATGGTGGAAAGGAGAATTGTGATTAGAATTGTCGCGAAGCTGGTTAAGTGAACCATGGCTCCCTGTCGCCATGCTCACCGCTTTTCGCAACGGAAAATTTTACATATATGTGTGTAATATCTTATCGCTAGTGTCAGGCAGAAGTAATTTTATCTCAAATTCGTAAAAAGGCAATTCAATCTGAACGGTTCCGTTGCGAAAGCAAGCGAGCCTGACATACTTTAGCTAAGAAATCGTAGATGATACAATATCAATGTTACCGCCGTGCCACGCCAAAGAGAAAATGAAAAACCAAGAGTTGCCCGCAATTGAAATCATGCGAGTTACCGACGCTGCCGAGTTTGGAGCAGATTTACTCGGATGTCTCTGCTTGGCCATCTGCGATTGAACAGAAACAAATGATTTAAAAAATCGTCTTGATGAAATGATTAATAATCTAGGATCAAACAAACACGACGAAAATGTCGCAAAAAAACAATAAATATCTCATTTCGTATATTAATCTGCTCTAAAATTTTATATGGATAAAATTTGAAATCGATTTCTCTCTGGAGAAACTGTAATAAAAGCAAGAATTTGGTTTCATATTTGTGATTTTTACCATCTCTTCATCGCTCCGTGGCCTGACATCCATCCAGCGTCGTTGTTATTTCTTGGCCCCTCGAACTGTCGGAATAGGCGCAGGCCTCTTAATGTTTCTGTTTCCGATACTCAGGCATCCTTATCATACTGTGATAGAAATCCAAGTGGAAAGACAATCATTAGTCAAATACTGTCGAATGAGGGAAAAAATTATCCGACCTATTCGTTAATTCAATTCAAAGGGAACAGAACTTGGGCAATGAACAATGAAAGTCTGTGGGAGATCGGGGATAATCTGACATTGAATGAAAAAAAGTAATATTCTTACAACAATCTATATGTACCTTGTTCGTAATGAATTGATGAGAGTTTTCATCTGTGTACTAGGGCTGGACATAACACCAGTCATCGATGTATCGTGGAATCTGCTGTATTCCTGATCCAACATCACCCCGCATCGATTTTCTGCTGGAATATTTTGAATAAAGTCATTAGGCGATACATTATTCGAATGTTGTTCCGTAGTGCCTCGAATATTGAAGTGAAAATTTGATGGGAGTACCATTTTTAGAAATTCTAGACGATTTCATAATTTACAAATTGTGAAAGACCTTAATCAGATTACTCATAAAACAACATTATCCAAAGGAATACGTCACTGGGATTCCTCAAAAATAACTTTTTTGAATTTAATGAATAACTCCGTGAGGACGTAGCAAGGAAAAAACTTGGGAGCGTTTCTGGAAACGGTATCGAGCCGTTTTGAATGGATTTCAAGATTAGTTCACGAATAACCATATGTACGGTAGGTGTATCAAATAAAGAGAGATGTACTGATTGAAGCTGCGTTCATAATTTGAATCATCATAATAAGGCTACGCAATGAACTGAAATGATTGTATCAATCGTTCATAGCTGTCTGAAAACACTACTCAATTAGTGAAATTCCGCAATAAATCAAACGAATGAAGATACATACATGTAAGGACATATGGAAATAACATTATGTTATTCGAAGGTTTAGTCCCTTCCACTGTGTAACAGTATTGCCGATTTGTAGCTATCTTAGCTTTAACGCACTCGTACTTGGCCCATATTCGATGCCTCAGAAACGTAGTCAACTGCGGCAAGAAGAAACAAAGAAAGTCAATTCCATGTCAAATATTGTAGAGTAAAAACAGAAGAAGTGGTCTTGTCTTAGGATGTGTCACAAACGACTTGGGAATTGAGCGAAATAATGCAAATATTTCCAAGATCTTGAACGATATTTTTTCTAAAAACTGTAAAATTGTTTGATACTTACAATTAAATATATTCGGCTGCGATTGTGATAAATATACCAATCAAAGGTGCGATACATTCTTCGACGCCTCACGGTTATTCTGAGCATCAGAATCGCTTCTGCTGTTTTTGTGTGACATTCTGCGATATGAAGAGAACGAAGAGCAAAGATCAGAATAATTGATTGACAAGACACAAAATCAATATCAATTTGGTATCTTCAAACTCTTTCCTAAGTGTCTGTGAAGTTGGAGCCTTATTTCTTAAAATTATTTTTTTTTTGTTTCAAGAGGTCCAAAATTCGTTCCAATAGTTCTGGAGCTTCTGATAGGTTTGGAGAATAGTTCCAGTTGTTTAGTTTTCAGAAAAATAGTAATATTTTCTCGAATAGGTCTAGCGTTCCTGTTTTTTTTTTTGAATTTTTGATGAAGGAAAAACCGTGTAACCAACCATTCTCTGAACCTATCGTGAACTCCAGAACAATTCGAAAGGATCTTAAAACTCTCTCGAAAAAATCGAATCTTCAAAAATGAGACGCCAACTCCGCAGACACCTTTCCTACTAATAATTATATCTGATAGAATTATAAAAGTTGTCGGAAAATGAGAGAACCTGATTTCAGTATTAGGTATACCATGTACTAATAATGTGCAACCGAATAGCGAAAGTAATAAACAAAAATGAAACGGAGAAATGATGATACATAACTCAAAAGCAGGTTTTAGTTATACTGATTGACCTGGTGTGCGATTGTTCCAGAAGGTAGGATTTTCATGATTATGAGTCTCGGTGACATTGGTTGTTTTTCGATTTATTCGGGTATCCAGGTATATTGTGATTGGTCTATATATATTCCGTGTTTTTGAAATTTTCTTTGAACTGTGAACATAAGAAAAATGAGGTAAGATTATTATCGTGAAAGCATTGTTATGAGAGATAGATACAAGGAAATGACCAGATTTTTCAGATGTAATGAAAATGTATTGAAGAATTCTCATGTACTCGAGATGATAGAGTTAAGAAAAAAAAAAAGTTATTCGGCCACAGAATCATTTCCGATTGAGCAGTAGTTTTGGTATTCTATTCGAATACGAATTATATTACAAAGTACTCATTATTAGAATTGAAATCGGATTTCAACGTTTACAAATAGAGAAGGCAAATGGAAAGCGTAAAAACAAATGAATCATAAAACAGCCGCGATGTGCGTTCCAAAATCTATAGATTTATTTGATACTCAGAATTATATATATTTGACTGCGACTGCGATAGATAAATTATAAGTAAAAATTGAAACGAAGAAATGATATGAATCTGACCTGACCCAACCCAACCCAACCCAACCCAACCCAACCCAACCCAACCCAACTTCGGAAGGATCTCAGAACTCTCTAAAAAAAAAACAAAATCGAATTTTCAAAAATGAGACGCCAACTCCACAGACACGTTTCCTACTAATAATTCGACCTGATAGAATTATAAAAGTTGTCGGAAAATGAACGAGCCTGATTTCAGTATTAGGTATACCATGTACTAATAATGTGCAACCGAATAGCGAAAGTAATAAACAAAAATGAAACGGAGAAATGATGATACATAACTCAAAAGCAGGTTTCAGTTATACTGATTGACCTGGTGTGCGATTGTTCCAGAAGGTAGGATTTTCATGATTATGCGTCTCGGTGACATTGGTTGTTTTTCGAATTATTCGGGTATCCAGGTATATTGTGATTGGTCTATATTTCGTGGTTCAAAATCTTCATTGACCAAGAGAAAAAAGGAAACATTATTATTGGGAAAGCATTTTTATGAGCGATAGAAACAAGAATAATGACCAGATTTTTCAGACGTCTCAAAAATGTATTGAAGAAGTCTCACACCTAACCGGAAGATAATACAGTTGAGAAATATGATTCAATTTGGCCGCAGAATCATATCCGCATTTGCAGTAGTTACGTTATCGTATCCGAAAGGTGATTTGATGACAGCGTACTCACAATTAGAATTGGGATTCGATTTCAATAGTTACAAATAGAGAAGGCAAATGACGGCGCAAAGCATGAAAACAAACGGAAAATAAAACAGCCGCGATGTGTGTTCCGTATTCAAGTTTTATATTCCATAGAAATTACACGAACCGGCTCAAGTTCATTCACTGTCAATGAAGACATAGGACTGTGATGCATTCTTTCTACCCGTTTCATAGCCTCAACAGTAGTTTGCATACGTAAGATTAATATTTATTGGAGCTGGATACCGATCGCGTTCGTACCATTTATTTATTTTCTTTTTACGAATTGATTCGGATAATTTTATTTCAGATGAGACGGTATTCCAGATTATATTCCGTGCCGCGATTCAACCGACAATTTTGAGAATCCCGCTTGTAGTGCTTGGCATCCTTTCCTGGCTTCACGACAGAGACTGACAATGGGTTTTTGTATTTCATACCAAGAAAATCCTTTTTGTTTTTGGCGGTACTTTTTACATTTATAATATTTTTGCCGGGTATTTCACTACTTTTTCTAATTTTTGACGAAAATTATATTTATTCAACTATATCAGTATCATTGTGTGGGAAAGCCGGGGCGATCAATATTGTTACAGATACACAAAGAAACAGCGTTTTATTTTCATTAGCAGCGATGCGAAGCACAGGCTATTTAATTGTTAGAAAATACTTCGAACAGAACGAAACAGTTGATAAATTTTGTTTTGTTTGCAGTTGTGTTTTATGTATTTGGATAATTCGGCTATGATCTACACATGCTCTTACATACTTCCAATGTTCTAGTTCACCTATACAGACTTGTAAATACCTCACATACTTGAACTCACCCGTAAATACTCCTACGAATCTCAATATACTCGTATTCACCCATATATGCTCGTACATCCTTCCATATACTCGAGTTCTCCCATATACTCGAAATCACCCATGCAATACACACTTCCATGTACTTGAATCCATACCTTTCGCACACATACCAGTACATACTTCCATGTACTCGAATCTACTAATATGAACTTGTGTATACATACGATACGAAGATATACTAGAATTTTATCATATACACTCGTACACTCGTTTACGCATACGTACTATATATCGATATATACACCCGTGACGTCATTCCCGTCACTTCAGAATCAATAGGGACCGAGATTTCAATAAAGCAAACCTCCTTTCCAAATCTCATGTCGATCCGTGCATCCGTTCGGTAGATTTCGCTCTTCACAGAAAACGCCTGCGAAAACGTGGCCGGAGAAGGAGACGAAGAAGAAGAAGAAGAAGAAGAATCTTACGTTTTTTCACAAACTTTGAGGGCTTATGACTTCGGAAATACTTCATACATTTCGTCGAAATTTTTAAGCAGCTGGGCTCATTTGGACACAAACTTTCGGCCCTGTACATTTTTTTCCCAAATAAGGCGTGGTTCAGTAGATATGACGTGATATTTACAGGTACGGGAAGTTGCCTCGGGTAAATGATTCTCTGCTAGCGCTCGCCGGCCTAGAAGTACTTAGCAGCGATTCGCTGCCGCGAATCTTGATATTCCACTAATTCTGACTAAGCTCCGATATCATCAATACATAATTATATCAAAGTTGTATTATAACACTCGATCCTCCCCATACAGCACGCAAACGTTGCTACAATGTTGCTGCAGCATCACTCTGCAATAAGGGCAGCAACTTTGCTTTGTCCGCTTTTTTACTACAAATGTTCAGCAACATTGCAGCAACATTGCCAAAAATTTTTATTGACGAAAAAAATCATATCAATGATATGGTAATTATGTTTTTGTAACACCTGCTTGGAAAGTTCGACTTTTCATGAAGTAGCCGGTTTCCGACTGGCGTGCAGAAAGATGTTGGCGCATGCGTACATCGCGAATGCTACGCTTGGCGCCCTAGGGCGCCAGCTTTTTCGTTCGAAAAATTTAGTATTCGTGAAATGCGAATGCGCCAATCTCTTTACTTTGTAGGCTATATTTTCTAGCTATTCGCGACGTGGACCACGCTCTACGAACACTCAAAGCCGAATCTTCCCTTGCCGATGTGACAGAAAATATCGTCTGCCGTGGATAGGCAGTTTCTGACTCGTGTGGTTGCAGTGGAGAGTACTTCAGAATTCACACTCGTCGTAAACTGCTCACTTCACGACATTGCCACACAATATACTATTTTTATCGCTGATATATATTCTTGGTGGAGAAAATCATTCGTGCAATTTCCACGAAATTGAGAAAACGGCTCAGAACGATGTATTTTCGAATCCGGTTCCCTTGACCGTCAACCATCGGCATACTGACCGCGCTCATTGTTGCTTAACTTCCGCGATCGACTGCAGTGCGGCTTCCATCTATCCCCATCGAGCTCTCGTTAATTATTAGATACATTTCGAACTTATAACACTTATTAATGATTTCGATCTCTTAATATTTGCCTTGAATAAGCAGTGATTTCACCACGAAGACAATATTTTTGGCTTCTGTAGGAATCCATGAAAAATATTCCTTTTTTTTCGGATCCGGTAAGATAGCTTTCTCATTATTATGAAGAATTCGTAGATTCCTAATACAGAAATTATGCGCGCATATCACTGAAAAATTGCAGAATTCTTATTTGACTTTTCGCATAAGCTAAGTTGTTTACGATAATTTATGGGGAACTATCGTCTTTTTGTTTTGATTGTAGCGATCTTCGTTGTGGATGTTTCGGAAAGTTCGCCGTCTTCAACATGAATCTACGAACAACTTTAAATCCATCATTTTTGGAACGCAGATTTTCACAATAATTTCCCCAACACTATATACCTTGACAACTTTACTTTTTTTTCAACGAGAAATAATTGTTTATCTTCAAATATTGATATATTGAATTCACTAAATATATTGGAAATGAACAAAGCTTGTTATTGAAAATATCAATCAATAAATTATATAATAAACCTAATAATTGAAGTACAATTATTTCAATTAATTATTTATTGTTGACATTATTTATTATTGTAAGCATTACAAATGTCAATCTAGGATCTTTACGAAAAACCTGGAATTTTGTTGAATAAACCATTACGATTATCAGATCAAATTTAAACAATTTTTAATAATTCATTATGATATTGCAGATGCAATGCTGCTGCTAGATTGCATGAATTTTACATTTGCATTGTAATGAAAATGAGATATTGCAATATCGCCGCAACAATGCTGCAATATCACCCGCTGTATGGGTCTGATCACGAATCCATCACTTGTATGAACCAACTTAATCCACAAACTTCAGTATGTTTACGCAAGAAGAAACCAATCAGCGGGCGGATAAAATCTCAACAACGGGCTCATATTTGCGATTTCAAAGGTTTCATGGATCTTTTGAGATTGGATATCCGGTGTTAACAGGAAACTTGAAATACCGTCGGACCTCGGCTATCGGAAGAACCCAAACTATCACAAAATATGCTCTAATTTTCCCTACCCCGGTCATAACCCCCGGACGCCAGTCTATCTCTTTCAAGGTCCGGAAGTTATACGTACTTCAGATTCGAGAAGACTCAAATTCAAAAATATTTCAAATAATGACTGATAAACTTGTACGCGATTACTTCGTTCCGTGAAAGTACACATACGTGACGAAAAATCAGAAAAATAAGACAGGAAAAATGAAGTTTTATTTTCTCAATCACACATATATATCAGACGCCGCAGTATCCTTTTCACTTCAGACGTTGACACACACTTGCCATAATAACAGGACAACCAGCCTCATAACGTGTGTCAATTCCGTGGAATACACTAATTCAATATAATTGTTAGTTGAGTCAACATTTGGTGTGCAATAAATGATCATCGCTAAAAATAAATAAAATTTGGCAATTTTTTTCCACTGTGAATTCATTCGTCGGTGGGGTTTAGCGTGATCGTTACTAAAAAATATTCAAATTCTCATTTATGCATCCAATTGAGTTATGCATTGAAGCTCGGAGGCTCGTGAGAAAGCAGCGTTTCTGAGCGCCACAAAGAATGATTCACGATAACAATTGTTCGATGATACTTTTGGCGTCGATTATTTTATCGGTACCTAAAATCGGTGTTAATGGATCGACTATCGTCGGTACGGCCGAAGAGAAGCAAGACTATTCTGTAACGAGAACAAAAATGTACGAAAGTTCGCCCGAGTATTCGCCGTGGTTAAAGAATGGGGGGAAAATCAATTGCTTAGGAGATTCAAAAACTTGTATATCGCTTTGTTGTGATTTAAAAGAGGCACATCAATATGGAAATTGTGTGAAGGACGATTCGGAGGCAACCCGCACCGTAATATTCATCGATGACAATCATAACGAAATAAACATTACGGAGGAGAATCGTCATCCGTTTACGAATAACCCTTGCGCAATTGGTTGGATGGCATCTTCAGTAAGGAAAAACTTCAGAATCTTTAAAAACGGGTCGATCTTTGTACCAGATGTGTACGAAGGACCAGTTTCGAACCTTGTACAGTACTGTCTGATGTGGGATAAAGATTCACATGAATATTCGGCTAGAGTATGTCGGCCATGGGTGAGGCATAACCCCTACGAACTATGGTGTCTAACAATTGCTATCCTCATTATGACGTCCATCTTTATCGTTTACACCGTCGTACCAGAGCTCAGAAATTTCCAAGGGTTGTTGTTTCGATCTTACCTGGCCACCTATATTGCGACCTACTTGTGTTCTTTCGGGGTCGTGTGTAGAGCTGAATTGAGGTCTAATGACCGGTTGTTCTCCTTCTGGGGTAAGTTGAACGAGAACGATACTTATATACGCGGTACGCTGCGTTCCCAGCATGATTTCTAATACTTCGACAACGACTGTCCGACTTTTTTCCAGAAAACAGTGGACGTTATTTCGGTGCATCGACTATCTTCTGGCTAAATGTTATGAGCTTTAATATATGGCGATCGTTTAGGCGAGTAACTAAGTGACTTTCGCGTATGACTATTACCTATACTCGTTCTGTGTAAAGCCATTTTTGTGTATTGCTCGAAGTTAAATCTTCTCATCTTTTCGTCTTCCAGAAATCTTCGTTCCGCAATCCGTCACAACGTCGAAGGAGGAAAAAAACTGAAATTCATATGGTCTGCCGTTTATGCTTGGGGTAGCCCCATGGGTTTCATTTCAATCGCTGCTGCCGTGTGGCGGTACATACCGTACTTCCACACGGATATCCACCGTCAGTTCAAACTTCCGTTAATTACTACGAATTATATAAGCAGTTATAAAATTTCACTTCTTTCTTCACGTATTGCAGACGAGGCTGTGAAACAGTGGGGTAGTGTGACAGTAGTCACCGTTGCTCTTCTTTGCAACATTGTCCTGTTCGCCTCGACAGCCCTTAACATCAAACGGCAGAGGAAAGACGTGGCACATCTAGCCGTTGGCGTCAATAAACATTACGCCGCTAATAAACAATGGTGAGTTGTAACGCCACTCCAATAACGGATTTGATCCTGGTACTAATTTGTGCTGGAAATTATCCAGAAATTATTTCATTCTAGGTTCAATTTGTACTTAAAACTTTTCGTGATAATGGGAGCTCATATAGTCATCTGGCCCGTTGCTCTTATCCGGCCATCGTTGGTCCATGTTATTGTAACGTTCGAAGTGCTGCAGAGTATACTCATATTCGTTATTTTCATCTGGAAGGACAACGTTATACGGTCACTTCGTGTTCGTCTCAATGCCAGCCTGATCTGCATCATGATTCGTCGAATGTAGCTAGCTCGGAAAACGTCGCGGTTCGCCTTTATCGAAGAAGTACAGTTGACTAGAATGAAATGAGATAAAATCGTGAATGACTATACGCAAAGGGTGGAGGCGCAGTGTTCAGTCGCAATTTACGCAAGAATAATTTCAATTTGTAATATAACAACGCACATTCTAGAGTTTGCCGCGACTTCATAACTTTATCCGTTACCGAGATCAGCGTGTCGAGAAAAATGCCTCAAAGCCCCCCCCCCCACACAAGCTTACGTGAATTGAAAATTCATAAATGTCATTGTGATTGTTGGATTCCAATAATCGACTCTAACTTCTTTCAAGTTTTTAATCATGCGAATAACGTCACTGAAATCATTCAATATTGACCCAACAAAAAAGTTCAACGAAAATGACGTTATTTTTCACAAATCCACCTCCATATTTCTGATCGGAATTTTTTCACTGAAATAAAATTATACAGAAAGACGTGGAACATTCAGTGCTTCAAGACTCCGTTTGAACCAGTGTTGTACGATTTTTTTCGAAGAGATATTAAGTCTCAAACTCAGCCGCCTCGATTTTTTGTGCCGATAGTAGTCAGGATCATTTCTCAGTCGTTACCAATTACAGATCTGTTATACAGGGTGTTTCACATCAAGTGTCGAGAGTATAAGAGGGATTTAGTCGCGCCAACGTCTCGCCCTTCTACCCGATCAACAACCTTATCAATTTCGTACAC
This sequence comes from Phymatocera aterrima, assembly GCA_963170745.1. NCBI lineage: Eukaryota > Metazoa > Arthropoda > Insecta > Hymenoptera > Tenthredinidae > Phymatocera > Phymatocera aterrima. Next base: position 6,155,574 of record OY720660.1, read on the forward strand.
CGATATTTTAACGAGAATAGAGGATACAAATTCGTGATGTAGGAGAAATATGGTAACGACAACTTCCTACTTGAACCATTTCTTTGAGCGCTGAAGTGAATAAATGCCTGCCAACCTGGTTCAGTCGTTGTTGGCATTGTATTCCTATACCAAGGAATTGTATCCGCTCTTTTCACGAGAAATTCAGTCTACAAAATGTCGTTGGTTGTTGATTGGCTAAAGGTGCGCGACTTTGCCTCGATGAAACCCCTCCTGTTCTCGATATTTGATTTGATACAGCCTGTATGTTCTCTTGTAAATGTCTACGTGCGTGATCACTGTATTTATATAATCGTTTCCCGAAGTCATGCAATCATCGTTCATATGTGTTTGGTGCTTCTCGGACGGAGAATCGAGATTTGTAACGGGTTTATACTACAAGGCATGGCAAATTATGAAGCTAATTAGTGTCAATTCGAAATTGCGAGTATTCTCAAACTATGTGGTCGGTTCTGTGGAGACGGCAAGTGCCAACAGAAATTACGTGGTAGGCCTGTGAACTGTTTTCCGACAAAGCTGCAATAATTACTTGTGTAGTTCGGACGAGCTTCAGCATTGACGTTGCAATTTCTTATAACGTATGCAGATACCGCAGTATCCTCTTGGTAATGACCTACAGCCATGCTCGCAGTGAAACGCGTGAGTCAATAAAAAACTGACGTTCAATCCTGTATCAGACTAAAACAGCTGCTCAGATATACTACAATTGTATCAGTCGAGTGGCTCTCGTTGCCGACCCAGCTAACAATTTGTCAAGCGACGTCACATGGATATAACAAACATCACAGGGATGTCACTGAGACGTCACAGTACCTGGTCACTGAATGCGCGGGCATTGTTTGAATAGTCACACTCATTGGTCATAGCCCCACAACTATACCTGATATGGATTGAATTTAATCTCAGTAAAAAGTCCAGTAAAAACCCAAAAGGAATTCAAAATGAACATACACGGTTCACTGTAGTCATTGTTTCGATTTTTCAGTTATTTTCCATACCGTTGTAACACGTGTTTCTCCTTTTCTCAACAAGTTTAGCACGTTCACTGCAACTCCACATATGCACTCAATCCACCTAATCTGCAAGTTTATGATTTGCCGAAATTGTAGTTATACGCATTTACTGAAATCATTCATTTCCAATACCTACAACACTCAATAGCTCGAGGCTCACTCGAAGAATGGTCACTCGGTATAATTTTCCCTACCAGTATTCCTACGTACTCAAAATCCACGGGTCGCGTGATCTGTATCTCAATGTATCCCTCGCAAATTCAGTACACACAACGAAACATATACCGAAAATAATAGAATGTTCGAAAATTATTTCGGGAAAATTTGTTACTTCTTATTTCAGGTGTCAACAATCAACCAAATTTTCTCAATCTATGCCAAATCCGTACTGCACTGTAACTGTTTCGGCCTGCAACAGCTAGAAATCTACGAAAGCGCCGAACGAGACCGAACAGTTAAGGCTGAATCCCACCTTTGCGTTGCGAACGGCAGCGACTCGCTGCACCGTGCGACGAATCTATTCCTTCACGCGTTCTCTTATGGAGGTGCACTCACTACTTGGCAGCGAACAGCGGAGAACGCTGAATGGAAACACCCTGCATTCGCACGAGGGACAAGGAAAACTACCGGTAAACCTTGCCCGGGTGTTGCCCGGGTGTGTTATAGGTGTTCATTTCGGCCATGGTTCATTCGAAAAATTATACTCACCTGAAACAGACATATCGGATACGTACAATTTTCCCACAAATTTCCACTATAACTTCATGAAGTTGAATGCTTTGTGGTAGTTTGCAGCTTTTCAGATTCTGTTCCCACAAATCTTTCTAGTTGGTTACGGTACTTCTTTAGTTGGATATTTTTTAGGTACGACAGGATTTCGAAAACATATTTCGCAAGTTTCTATTTTGAAAGAAGACTTTCATGGTATGGAATTTCCACAGGGTGAGTATTCCGCATGTGCAGCGCTATTCTGAACTTGGCTTTAACACCAACGCGCCCGTTATAAATATAATAACATTTCACTATGCCGCTGTCCTGGGTCGTCTGCGACAACCTAACCAAGTAGGTATTGTATTAAAGACAGACCTTTCAATTGTACTTATTCCAATTCTCCTTGTATCAGTGTTAAACAGTTCATAGTTTATGATGCAATTTTACATAGAGTGTGTACGTATTCATTCTAGTATATGAAAAATGGTGGAGAAAAAGTGTCACGGATATGCGAGAGCAGCTAACAAACGTTGCGGTGACGCAGTTATCAACGGATCAGGAGATTGCTCACAATTTCATCGGCGGTTTACCGCTTGCTATTCGAAATGGATGACGAAGTTTACAATGTATCCGAACGATAAAATTTCGTATATCGATGTTTCAACAATCACCATGTTATCAATTTCAAGTAACGTCCATCATGTTACAGGTTTCAAGACGTATTCAGAGTCGTATTCAAAATTGAATTATCACGCAAGGGATAACATTTCTCCCTGAATTTCGTTACTCGTTCTATTCTTTTTGGTATATTATGCGAGGCTATCTATGGAATTCCGATTTTTCATTGTATCTCGAGAACTGTTGTTTAGGAATCAAGACAACAATCGATGGTGTCCTTATGAATCTCTAATGATACGATATCATATCTTCAATAACTGCCGAAGGTTGCAATGAATGTGGCAGAAAAAGATGTCGTCCTTTCTGGTATCTTGTTGCCTTTCGTCATGGCAATAAGCTCCTATTTACACTCACATGGATTTGGAAATTGAGCCGACAGTTTATGTTTGCGGATGTTATACCTAATCGGTATTCATGTCCGTTTTGTTCGTTCGGCAAATCCAATGATTCGTTCCAACATATTCTCGTCGAGTGACGCAGCGGTACAGTTAACCGCTTCCTGTGGCTTTGCCATTTCGTTTTTCTTCATTTGTAACCCCTACGATTCCTATCTTGCCGGAAACCTGCAAACTGCGTGAGATAATATTTCCAATTATAAAACAGAATGGTGCATTCTTCCCGCCTGTTCGGAAGTGGTTTTTTCTTGCTCATCAGTTAGCTTTGGGAAATATTCGTTCTTTCGCATTTCGAGAGAAGTTCGAATGAGAAATCAAATTTCTATGGAATGCTATTCTATTTGAGAAAATGATCGCAAAGAACAATATGTAGGAAAAAATTAGAGCGAGCCATTACAAATTGGAGAAAACTATGAATCTACGATGGTTTTTTCTTTAATTTACTCGCGCTATTTTCTTTGTTCTTCTTTGTTACGCCAGCGCTGTAGAGTTTTCCCTTGCAGTCCATACTTTTCTCCATTACCCGAGCATCTTCCTTTCAAATTATGGAATTCGCTACAAGCTGTACGGTAATGGTAGATCAATCGCGTTGCTGTCTGACTCATCACGAGAAAAATCCTGGCCATGGTAACGATGAAAGAACGTCACCCGAGGAGCTGCGTGACCGGAGTGTAGTCCCTGTCATTGAAACAGAATTGAAAAACGAACGAGACGAATGTACCTGTAACCGTCATACGGAGGAACCATAAACTCGTCGTTTGATCATCAGCTACATGCTGCCATTTTTGCAAACTTGATGACCAACTACACACGAAACGTCACATGCCATCAATTATGTTCCCATTGGTATCACATTGCATGGTATTGTCGACATTCGTTAGAATTATGCAGCAGATATTCGGTGAGTTTGATAATTTTCCGGATCTTTCAGTGAATTCAAGACTCTGAAGATTTTTCCATGAACTTTCACGTCGTTTGAAAATTTTTTCAATTTCAGATTTGGCGAATATCCGAGTTATCCAAAAATATCACGATGTTTCTTTGGAATTCAGGAAATTGAAGGCTTCCGAAATGTTATTCTAAAACGTTTTCTTTGGGAAACTTTCAGTAATTTGAATACATATCAGAGACTCCGGAAACACTTCACGCGGAAAGTTGCCTTCCTTTTGCTCGTAGAAAAAATAACTAAGCTGCTGTTATGATTTGAAGAAAATTTAAAACATTTGACAACCATTTCAGTACTTGACAGAACTCACATCACGATGAATCTACACTTGGAAAACGTCAAGCCTGAGGATGAAGGGCGTTATGAATGCTTGGCGTACGACTCCATCAACCGATCGATATTCGCTAACATATATCTCGGAATTCGTGATGTCCCTTAAATCACGATATACTGTGTTATACCTGCAGATGCAAATAGCCTGTACTTAAACTTGACCGTCGACGATTTCGATAATCCGACGTTGGATCATTCGGTCCACTACATAAAGAACGGTAGAACATCCGTCAACTTGTGCGCACAGAAAATATTGTTCGTCCATTTACATCTTCCTGCCCAGTATCCCAACGAGGAATAAAAGCTTTCTTCACTTTCCGAACACATTCATGAAAGCTGGTTTCCGAGCCCCTCTACTAGGCAAATAACGGAAGAAGATATATCTTTACAGATCCCGCATTCTTTCCTGCTATTAGTGTCAAGGCGACGAGTTTCGATTCAATAACGATTGAATGGTCAGCGCCACCAGCAGAACTGCGAGATCGTGTCCATCAATACAAAGTCCTGGCGACAACCAAGAAAGAAGAAAATAGATTATTCGTACCCAAGTACAGATGGAAAAAGGCAATTTACTTGGATAAAACTATGAACTCTTACATTTTCACAAATCATCAGCCTAGGACCTGGTATTCTCTGAGAGTAGCTGCTTGCAGCGACCTCAGGACGGAATGCAGTGGATGGTGTCCCAAAGAACTAGCATTCACGGTGAACATAGGTATGAAGCATGTGTTCAGTTGTTCATCTTTTGTGGGACAGTAAAGGAAGAATACTCTACAATAAAATGAACGAATTGTCGCCGTCATTTCGAAACAATGCAAGCTGATTCGATTCGGGATTCCGAAGTCGCTTTCAATGATAAATTCAACAAGGGATAATTCGTGTCGCCTTACACACACGAGCATAACAAAAATCACGAATATTACCGCACCTGCTTTTGTTTGACGTTCCATAATTTGTAATCTACGCAGTGTAAATGAGTTACATTGAAGATAATAAAGAGCTCCGTCAGCTGAAATACGGTAGATTCAGTCTTCAAATGAATTGCAAGCGTTACCACAGATCCGAATTTCTGTATTGAGCTTGCACCATCGTCTCCACTCCTATATTGGATGAAAAGAATATCACTGTAATTCTTAATCAATTGCCTCATTTTCACCTGAACTCCTAGTTGGGATTGCCATATTGAGAACAAACGCAGGCTGTATTTCACATTGCATCGCACCACATTTTACAACCCTTCCATAGCCAATACAAAATGAATTGACATGTTTATTACACGTATGTCGATTGTGATACTGGACGCGAGGAGACAGGCTCGAAGTGCGGGGAGTAACAAATGGCAAGCTGATTTTTTCTATCTGATTCAATCGCGATCCCAACTTGGATTCGTGTGAAAGATTAAAATTGATCGAGGATTTCAGTGAAATTTTTTCAACGTAATAAATCGCGGGGCGGATAGTCAATACTGAGCTGGAAGCTAATGTGACGGCTTATACTCTCGGTGATTAATTTAGACATTGAATTCGCCAAGATTCGCCCATTCCATCAGTTCATCGGTTGGAAAATTAGTCAATCGTAAACTTGTTCATGTTGATTGAAGCTTAAAAGTTGTAGGGCGCAAAAGAAACTAAATACGCGCTGAATTTCGTCATTTTTACCAAATCTCATATCGCATTATTTCCGACGAATCGGTCTGATGACGCGATATCAGAAGTGTCCGGGTTTCGTAGCCCATACAGAAATTATGGGCATCCAAATTTTCACTTACATGACAAATTCCGCCGAGAATGCTATTTCTTCAATTTTCAAAGCCTCAAATCAATTCGCTATCATTGATCTCTCAGAACACTCAAAAACACTTTCTGAAATGTAGATGGAAATACACAGGTCGTGATATGGTCAAGCGTGAGCGTTGTTGTTCTTCTATTCATTGCCATGGTTACCTGGATGAGGATTCGGAAACGCCGTGAAAATCTAAGACAACACAAATTGGCCGTGATAGGCAGCCAGAAGAAGGTTCATAGAAGCCACACTCGAACGATTCAACGGCGGAGCTATGGACTGTCTCGATCCAGAACTGAACATGGGCGAACAGGCGGGACTACTGGCGTATAATAAAAAATAGGAATATCCACAAAAGCTACTGAAACTTGGTATCGAACTTACTCACTACCTCGCTCCCTACACTAAACCCAATGAGAAACCATAATGGAAGACCGTCTCCGCTCATTCATATCACTTGTTCCCATCCATTTGATTTACTGTGTCGACGGTTTGTCGTGGGTTACTGTCAAATATTCAACATCACTCTACTTCGCAGACAAGGTATTGGGAAGTAGTGCATTTGGTATAGTGAGGAAAGTAGAAGAGAATCGATTTGTCGGCACGAAGCAGTCACCACAGTTGCGGTGAAATTGGTCCGAGCGACTCACAGGCTAAACCACATGACAGCCCTTAATCGCGAACTCAGGATCCTCTGCTACCTCGGCAAACACCTGAACGTCGTTAATCTCTTGGGTGCTTGCACTCAGAATGTTACGTACGGTGAGTTTCACTGAATCATTACGATAGTTGTCACTAACGAACTGGGGCAATGTCTTCTCCAGTTCGGTTAGTACGACTCACATCCATCGAGCCATGGATTTCAGTCTATGGATATTGAATCCCGTTGGCTGTAATCTAGAATATTGGTTCTGACAGGTCAACTCAGGGTCGTCGTGGAGTTCTGCCGTTTTGAAAACTTACATAACTATTTGCTGCGCCGCAGAGCCGATTTTCTAGACGAACCTGCTGCCACTACGACCGGAAACATATCTGCAGGTTCTGATTCGAGTACGGATCGTGGTAATGCATCTGATAGTCGGCATGTTGGAGTTTTCATCATGGCACTGGAATGTTCTTTGTTTTACGCCAGTATGCGTCAGCGTACGAACCGGACACACTTCGAACAGTATGAGTGTCACGGGATACTTTAGATGATCTGCAATTAGTAGTCCACATTGATTTCCCATACGCAGATAGCAGGGTGCCGCGACAACGCTTGGTATATGGTTATTCGAAATGCACATTTTATCGTGGCACTCCAAATCAGTGAAATGGAATGTCACCTTCAACGATCCAATATTCGCTCTACAAGATTTAGACAATCGTGTTGACAGTCGGCGATTATTTGGATGAGAATATGGGACCGATAGACACAGACGACTTGCTCCGTTGGGCGTAGCAGGTTGCGCGTGGAATGTAGTTCCTTGGCGAGAGGAGGGTAGATTATAGGTGAATAACAATCTCTTCGCATGAAGAATGACCTCGTCAAAATCAATCAGTCATCGATTCAATAAGCCAGCCTCCGACACTTGCTGTGTCTGAATCATCCGGCAGATTTTTATTTGTGGCTGAAACGAACAGACTTTCCAGAATTCGTTAAGATCTGCAGACATGGTCCCGCTCAACCTGCGGCTCATCCGACATAAAATGAAATTACAAGTACATACATAGAAATTCACGTTAACCTTTCTCTTATGGGTCATATGCATACTGACCCTAGAATTCAAAATTTGAGACAAAAGGGGTGTTTGATCCTCAGTTGAAATCGGCTGTCGATCGTGTTCCGGGTTCTGCACGGAGATTTAGCAGCGAGAAATATACTCCTTGCTAATCATAACGTGGTCAAGATTTGTGACTTCGGGATGGCGAAGGCACTCTATGATGATGACAATTATCAAAAGAAAGGGCACGTCCCTCTGCCGATCGAATGGATGGCAATAACCACGAGCTGAACTCTGGGGCGAGACCACTCCGGAGCACTAGGCGCGATCACCTTCAAGAGCAATGGCTTCGCATTTACTCAGTGTAAATCTGTACCGCATTAGCTGTCGCGTTCACGGAGCTTGATTCTTTATCTTCTAATAATTCCAAGTAGGTACTATATCTAAAAATATAGGTCTTAGATATAGACATAAGTTAAGATTTATTAGCTAAGGAACTAGCCGTTTAACTATCGCCTGATATTATTTCGAATCAGCATGACTTCTCATTGCCGAGTCAACTATTGTTGCTAATACCTCCCGGTTTTTCTTCAACTCAGAACGACTTCTCATTGACGAGTTGATTAGAGTGTCACTCCTGATATCTCCCGCTATTCTTCACAGTCAGTTCAATTACTCATTTGCCGAGTTGAAAGTAGAGTCAGTCCCGACAGGTACCCTTCCGGGACAACCTATAGTACCTAGAGTCTTTCAGTATAATTTAGAATAACTAGGAACTGCATTGGCGATCACCCAGTTTAGTATATAAGCCCGTAAGATAAGAATCAACAGTGTATTTTTGTGTTCTGCATTCTCGATATGTAATATTTGGGACCTGTCTTCTTTGTTTCTAGTGTGGACCTTGCTCCCACACAACCCGCTGTCTAGTTTTAAGTCTTTTATTCAATAAACATTTTATACTTTTGTTAAACGAAAAGCCTGTGCTGCTTTCCTTTATTTCACTACCTACCCGTACCGAGGTAGTCCAAGAGCATCCGGTGGAGGGGGACGAGACCCCCAGATCCATTTGCGGACTACACCGGGTATCCCACACCCCACTGTCCACCGGGCTTACCCGAAATGTTACAATATTCGGACCACTGGAAGATAGTTTGATAATCATTGACCCAACCCTGGAATGATATTACTATTTTAGTTTCGAGAGTAAATATGATGCGTAATCCGTCAATCGACGTATGAAATGTATTTGTCAACTCACTGCGTCGTAACACGCAGTAATCGAATATAATACATTTTCAGAAATTATACCAGAGTAGTACGGTACGGTCCGCTTTGTATGGATGCACAAGTCATCGGAATGAATTGATTCTATATTCAAACCAACAATCGGTAAGTTCAGTTTTGTGGAATATCTTTGTAGCCCGACTCAGGTGACGTATATCAATATCATATAACGAATTAGCATACTTAGTCAAGAGTTAGTTTTGTAAATTATCAATGAAAACTCATGCTCCCAATTATAAATGCCTATTGAATACTGTTGCAAGTTTATAGTGAGTGTGTATTCAAGGAGCGTCAGGCATACGCGAACGCAGCCAGCGTACGTTGCGGTGACGGAGTTATCGACGGATTGGGAGGTTGCGCCGCCGATTAGTTTAGGATCGCTGCTCACAATTCTAGTGGTAGTTTAACGCCGGCTTATTCGCAGTAGGTTACGACTTGGAAAAAAAGTACCGGACAGTTTAACACAATATTGAATCGATAGATAGGAATCAAGTTCATATTTATCAAGAACGTCCATTTTGATACACAGATTCGGAGTTTATTCCAACAATTTCGATCAAAGCACGCCCCTGAGTTCAATAACGGTCGGCTGGTCCGAAGGACCGATTAGGTTTCCTCTTCTGTACCGCCAACAGTAATACGACGTGAGCGCAATTTCAGGTGATAAGAAGAACCGTACCTACGTTGCGCTGCTGAGCCACAGTTCGTTTTTGAAAATCCAGAATTTATTCTCTTGATGACCGCGATGAAACAAATTTAAACTGAAGCTCATATGCCCTAATCTTGCAATCGTTAATTTTTAGGTGAAATTCCATGATTTATAAAGTCTCCAAGAATTTCAAGTACCTACAGGGGGCGACATACAAACTGCGGTATGGTCAAATGTCAATGGCTGCAAGACGAAGAATTTTTGTCCTTAGCTGAAGCCCCTATCCTGACATACTGCTCGAATTAATGTCTTCACTGGAAACTAGTCGACGGTTTCCGTACGGCACAACCCGAATATACCATCTAGGATATCTGAGTACTGTATATGGGCCGTTCCACCAAATCCTGTACGCAAATCCGGCCTCAAAATTTTTGATGTTTTTTTTTATTAGTTCTCCACATTGTTTGGGTGTCAAAAAAGAGTTCTCTCGTCATTTTTAGCGTGAAATTCGAAAAATAAAACGCAAAATGTCATTCTCACCTCGTTCTCCATCGTTTTTTGAAAATCGGATTTTTGTTTTCTGAATATTTAGGAAATTTTGATAACAAGGTGCGAAGATCCTTTCCATAATATCACTGAGCTCGTTTAGTGAATAGATAAGTGAACAAATAAATCATGGTTTCAATTTTTTTGTTTACTTAACATTGAAGAACTTTCTTTTTGAAAAATGAGATCTTCCTTCTATTTCAGGAAGCATTATCTTCATTGAATAGATCCTGAGAGTCCAGCAAATAATCAGCACAATCGACGGCTTTGAGCTGGAGAATCAAACAAAATAAATTCCTGTATTTACTAACATTTTTTAGAGTTGGAGGGAATCTAGTTGCTTTGTGTTCATTCCGGTTTTCCCAGAGTATTGTGATTTCGGGGAATATGCGGGATTCTCAAATGTTGCGAATTCTCCAGGGAATAGTGTTGGGGTTTTCCAATCACTTCCGTCTATAATGAGAATAAACAGAATGTAAACTAAACATGGACAGTACTTTATTTTTATATGCTTCTTCCAGTTACTACAAATTTTGACACTCCGTTTATGTCTTTGTGCCTGATCATAATATACCCGGTGTCAACAAGAAACTTGGTAATACAGTCGGACCTCGGCTATTGGAAGAACCTTAACTACCACAAGTTCCGCTCTAGTTTCCCCTACCCCCGTCATAAACCTCGGACGGCGGTCTGTCGTTTCCAAGGTCCAAATGTTATACTTACTCTGGATTCGTGAAGACTCAAATATAAAAATATCCTCAAAAAATGACTGATAAACTTGTACGCGGTTACTTCGTTCTGCAAAAGTACACATACGTAAAGAAAACATTCTCGGCTTGTGAGAAATCAGACGGATAAAACCTGAAGAACAAAGCTTATATTTCCTTTATCAGACCAAACGCCCGGTATCATTTTCACTTCAGACGGTGACACGCGCCAGAATAACAGAACAACAAGCCTCATAACGGATGTCAATCCCGTGGAATTCACTCTAATTCAATATAATTGTTAGTTGAGTCATTCTTCGTTGTGTGATGTATTCATCGCTAACAAAGAGTGGCATTTTGCAATTTTTTTGTGTTTACTGCCAATTCATTCTTCGTTGTGATCTGAGGTGATTATTACTCAAAGTTATTTGAATTCTAATTTTTTTTATTCCAAAGTTATGTATACTGAATCTCAGAGGCTTGTGAGGAAGCGCATCGTTTCTGAGCGCCACAAAGAACGATCCTTGGTAATGATAGTTTCATGATAGTTTTCGCGTCGATCTTTTTATCGGGAGCTAAAATCGGTGTTAACGGAAGAACTGTCATCGGTATCGCCGAAGAGGAACGAGACCATTCCGTGCTGATTGGAAAAATAGACGATAGCTCGCCTGAGTATTCGCCATGGTTACGAAATGGTGGAACAGTCAATTGCTTAATAGGAAATTCAAAAACTTGTATAACGCTAACTACGTTTTTCCAAAGAGAGTGGGGTCCGATCTTCAGAGTATGATATCCTACTGCTCTACGGCCTCTGATCACTTCGTTCGATACACATAAAATTTGCCTCTGTTACTACTTGTTCATTTTTGACATCGTAATCCTCCTTAATGAGGTCTGCGGCTTTTTCAGCAATCATGATGGTCGCTCCGTTGGTATTACCAGAAACAATATTTGGCATGATCGATGCATCCACCACCCGAAGAGCTTTCACACCGTAGACCCTGAGGCGTGGGTCTACTACGGCCATAGCATCGTCGATCGGGCCCATCTTGCAAGTGCATGTAGGGTGATAGTACGTGAGTGTAAAGTGACGTGCCAGGCACCGCAGATAGTCATCCGAGAGGAAGGTAAAATTAGCGCATTGAGGAATTACTGTCGGGTTCAGTCGTGCGTTGAACATTTTCATAGTTCGCGTTTGACTGATGTTGTGGGCTATTTTAGCTCCCTCTATCTGATAAAATCACAGTCTTGATCAATACTTGGAACAAACTTGCAACTCGGAATAACTTTTGTAAAAAAAAGTACGCAACTTACCAAGACATCCAAGTCGTGTGGGTCCTCGAAATAATTTGGTACGATGACTGGATGGTGATTGGGTTTACCGTCTCTCAGCTTAATATAACCTCTACTCTTCGGGTGCATGAGCATTGGCACAAGAGCGAAGGACTTTTTGTCGAGGATTTCGTCGTATAGGCTCTCGTAAAAATCATCCCTGATGCCAAAATATCGTTTACTGGTGAAACCACCATCCGCATTATTGCCCGATCTAAGGAAAGCCACTTCGATATCTGGATAATCCAGAGTATTTTCAGCATATCTGTAACAGAATTTACATCATTCGGAAGCCCTGTGTAGTTCGTAATTTTATGAAATCGTGAAATTGTGTTCATTATCAATATACCACGTGTAACGGTAGAAAAGTGTGAATACAAATACTTACTTGGTATTGACAAAAGAGATGACTTCGTTCTGTGGACCATCGTAGAGTCGACCGTCCCTCTCGTTCATAAATTGTTTTACTTCTGATACGGTCACGATACCGGATCCTCCGGACTCCGCTTCTGGCATATCTGAAATTTCTGATGATTCATCAATTAAAAAATCCAGCCCGCCCATAGTAACGTGATCCTGAAGATTCTGCCCGACACCCGGGCTATCGTGGATGACTTGAATGCCAACCTCGTCCAAGTGGTTCTTCGGCCCGATTCCTGATAGCATCAATATCTGAGGTGATTTGATAGCACCCGCGGACAATATCACTTCGTTCTTCGCATGAACGACGTATTCCTCGTCGCCTCGGCGGAACTGGACGCCGTAAGCCGACTTCATATTCTCGGCCACGAGGATCTTCTCTACCATGGAATGCGTACTTACATGGAGGTTTTTTCTGTGAGATGCTGAACGTAAGAAAGCTTTGGCAGCACTGCATCTCAAACCGTCTCTCATTGTGCTTGGCGTAGACATAAACCCAACCTGCGATTCGCCGTTAACATCCACTACGTCGTATCCAAGATCGCGACCGGCATCCAGAAAAAATTTCGTCAGCGGGAAAATGTACCTGTGCTGTTCAATCGTGAGGTAGCCTCCAGTTCCGTGATACGGCGATGCCCGAAGTTCGGGAATCCGTATGTTCTCCGACTTTTTGAAGTATGGTAGAACATCGTCGTATCCCCAGCCAGCATTACCCAAATCTCTCCAACCATCATAATCCCTTCGGTTACCACGTACGTACACCATTTCATTGTGCATACTGCCGCCCCCTAGTCCTTTACCTGCTGGCCAGTTGCACTGATTATTGTTCATGGCTAAACAATAGTTTGATGAAGGTTCTGTTCTATACGCCCAGTCGAATTCAGTCTGTTGTAGATGGAGAGACATCAGAGGTACGTCGGCGAAGAGCGGTTCGTCATCTCCAGCCTCCAGAAGTAGAACAGTCCAATCAGCGTTCTCTGACAATCTGTTGGCGATGACAGAACCCGCTGATCCACCACCGATTATTATAAAATCATAACTATCCAACATGCTCTGCGTATCGATGGGTTTCACTCTATTTTTCCTGTCGACGATGTCTGGTCGTAGAAGCAGTATGAGAATCTCGAGAAACGCAAGAAAACTTAATTTTGTTCCGTAGGCTAAAGCGGCGCTCAAAGCGGAGTATGCACATCCGACATCCATGCTAGAATCTTGTGTTGCGAATACTATTATGACTATAGATATACACCAATGCGAATATGCAATGTCGAGCTCAACAAGTGAATTGGCGAAATTTGGGGTTTCCCATATTTTATGTAGCCCGCTGCTTTGCACCGGTGCCTCATAATGAACTTGTAACGAAAAAGCGATGTGGATACCTCTAAAATTATGGTATATCAATAATCTGCCGGCTGATCGTACATCGGAGAATGAGGTCATTCTTTATATTTTACTGATCTTTCAGAAGATCAAATGGTATATATAATCAGATCATTTTGCAGCCTTGACACCTAGGTGCACTCCGAAACAGTATTGGCATACAATAAAATGAGAACACGGATAAATAACTATTTTGAAATCCAGATGTGACCTCCATGTGATGTTTGATGCCACCTATGCCTGAAGAAGTAGATCATGGTTCTCGATCTTCGACTGTTATGAATAAAATGTTTCCGAATACCCGTAATCTTCCTCTGCAAAACAAAATGAGAAAAAATCCATGGAGACTTGAATAGTTCCAGAGGAAAAAATCAAAATGTCTCGCCGTGCGACGTCGCATGACCTTCCGGGCACTCATGGTATTCCTACAAGCGTAGATCTAATCAACGGAGTCAAATCTTATACAGAGCTTAGCTTGTGCCGCTTGCCTTTGTTGATCATTATAAAGAAAATCACGCCAATTAGTCATCATACATACTATACCTTTGCAAACTCTGGCATGAAAAAACATATTGGCGATACTTTCTACACATCTAGCCGATGGCGTGAACAAACATTACCAGGTTAAGAAACAATAGTATGCAGGAACTTAAAACTGAAATTCATGTTATCCTGAAAATGATTCAGGTTGAAAAAAGCTAATGAATCGCTCAGGTGACGCAATAACTAATGATTCTTGATTTTTATCGGTCTTCTTCGTCAGGTTTAACTCTACCTGAAATTATTTGTAATAATAGGCGGTCACTTGGCCATATGGCCTGTTTGACTATACTCTGATCTCTACACGCTTCATGATCGTTGTCTTTCCGCCATCGAATTATTGCGAAGTATCTCGATATTTGTTATCCTCATTTTGAAAGACAACGTTATACAGTCGCTTCGCCCCTGGATGTAACACAAGATTCTCATGCGAAATTACATTGTTTATTCGATCAGACTCATACAGTTCGACCAGGAATAAGTTTTTTTTTATCGATAAATAGTCACATATGCCTATACCAGACTATCATATATTTACTTAGATATATATGTATAATATATATCATATCAACGTGTCAGCCTCTAAATAACGACTCAAGTCGGTGTTATTCTGCGGTAGATCCTCATGTTATTTGTAAGAGAGTCGATACCCTTAACTATCTTTGCTTGGTTCAATTGAACTGATACAATTTAAATGTTTAATAAACAATGATTTCGATCGGAGATTTGTATTTGATTTTATACTGCATTTATACTGCATCCTAATTTAAGCGATTAGGCTGAATTTTTTTAGTTATTTTAGCGATTACCGAAGTATAAGTTGTGAGTACAACACTGCTGCTTCAGCTAATGTGTCTCTTTCGAAGCATGGCATAACCTCTCATTTATATTTTCGCATATAGTGGTCCAAAATCGCGAAAAGCTGACCAAAACCTCAGAAATTTATTCGATTAGGGCAAATACGGGTGAAAGGGGGTTTTCAAGGTCACTGATCGAGAATTCAGACCCAAAATTCAAAAAACAAAATGGCTGACCTCCAAAAAATGTCAGACTTGATATTAACTAAATAAATAATAATTATCATGATAATAATAAATAAATAAACTGTCGCATTACATAATATTCAATGTTACCGTTAGCATCGTGATTGTGTCATGAAAATTCAGGACATTTCATACTTGCCATTCAAGAAACAATTGTTACGGGCCGGGGGGGAGGAGATTGTGAGGAGTGAAGTGGCCATGACGTAACGCAATGATCATATTCCTAATAATAATAATCTTGAAAATGATTCATAATAATAATAAATTATTGCTGAATGGAGTACGGAAATAGGGATTATATCGAATGAAAAAGGAAAAACCATGCATAACGACAATCGCAGCAATAAAAATAAGAGTAGGTATATACCTATTACCTAATCAAAACTATAATACGGATTGCATCACACTGCTACACCCAAGATCATCTCACATCACGATTGGCACGTATCAGCAGCTAGTTTCTGCGAATTTCGGTAACCAATAGTGTAAACAGAAGACAAACACATTCATTTCATCGCAGGATACAGGGGTGTATGTAACTTTTAGGATAGATGAAAACAGATATCTCTGAAACTTCTTGTTTCGCGTGAAGGTGCCGATCAACACGGTTTTTGATCGGATAGAACGTGAAATGAGCATTTATCAGTATCAGCTGCTGTGCATACCTCCAGGAGGCGCTTCTACGTTTCCCGAGTTTTTTATATAGGTATGTAACGCACTTGTAACTGCCAGCGTGTACAAAAAAGCTGAATGTACGCGTTGTGCGTGGCCTCAACATACAGAAAGTATCTGGGGAAAGTAGCCCACCTAGAGATATGCAAACGGACATACAAGGGTTCAAACGTTTTCATTTATACTCACTTGAATTTTATTTTCTAGATGGTTGATTAAATGAAATTCTTCTTCTTCTCCCTCTCGTCATTGGCTATTGCTTGCCATAGAAACTAAACACCTTCGCTGTGAACGTCGTTTATGATCTCGTATCTTCACTGACACCTATGTCCATGGCTATGTTTATGCGGTTCAATCAACCATCGGAAGAATGAAATTCAAGTCAGCATAAATGAAAATTGTTTGAACCCTCGTATGTCTTCTTGCATATCTCTAGATGGACTACTTTCACCAGATATTCTCTGTATAGATTAATTCGTATTTGAAATTATAGCCCCAACACTCCGCGGGAAAGGAACCTCTTTGCCTTTTGAGTAGTGGGGGCGCAATTTATTCCTCCGCACAACCCAACGGTCGGAATTATCGAAATAAAATTTCGGTTTTCGAGGTTTTTGCCAACTGTTGGCATCTTCGGACCACTGTGTCTCGGGGCGAACGACCTCGTATTAGTGCGTGATCGGCATTTCGTGCGCATCTTCGTGGCATAGCCTGTTCGTGATGGCTTGGATATGTTACAGCCTGTACTGATTAGTGACCCCCTACCGTGACGACGTGATTATGGTTTCCATTTTCCAGCGTAAGAGATATGTTGGTTTGTGCAGGCTCGAAGAAAGACTTACTTATAACATAAGAAAACGAAAAAGCAATGCATTCCAATCTCAATGAACGCATTGTTTACAAAGCCGCATGTTCAATTCACTTTGAGTCATTGAGGATGATGTTTGAAAATAGTATCAAACTCGGTTACCGTCGTGTGGATTGGTTGACTCACATCGTAACCGTTGAGGAAAGTTCTTGCGATTGAAACTCAGATAGGGCGGATCCGAAAAGTCACCTTATACGATTTCCTCGCGAGTACACCGCAGTATCCTTTAATATTACCGCACAACAGATAAGAATTCGTTTTAATCCGACAAGGAACGTCGCGTCATATTTTTTATTTTAAATAATAATGTCATATTTTTGTCAGTATACGGGCTTTCTTCGCAGAGAATGGTAGCTATGCTGCGTTAGACTCGTCTTTTCTCGTCTTCATCTCATATTCTTCAGTTTTGTTAATTATTCGGAGTAGTTGTTCATTGAGACGTTTTTGTATTGTGTTTACTTAGCGGTTTTTACTCAGCGGCCACAACTCCTCGATCACGTGAAACAAAAATTAAATTTGATCGGCATAAAGCATATACAGTGGAAAAAAAAGGAATGGGACACAGGGACTTCAGCTTGTATAATATTTTTTGTTGTCGGCGACACTGACTAACAATAAGTTTTCGCAACACGCGGCTCTTCTCTCTCAAAAGTTTAGAACGTAATAAACTCGGTTACAGTTTTTAGAAAAAACTAAATTTCAATCATTTTCATTTATTAAAATCATTCATTTCTAGTATTTCAATACTGAGTATCAACCGTCAAGAGAAATGGTCACTCGGCATAATTCTTCCGCGATATTTTTGGTGTTATGTATTTTGCGGATGCAGAGGATCGGTATTTATGGAGCCCCCGAGTGGTATCAGAATCCCACGACTTTCGATACTGCCGAGAATAAACGAGACACTTCTGCAGTATCCTCAGAAAAGATGGACCACCTCAATTCAAATATTCCGCTGTTGTCGTTCAGCAGTGAAGCAACTCGCTGCCCGATAAATTCAAAAATACGTATACCGCTTTGTTGTGACCCGGGAGAAGCACGAGAATATGGATACTGTGCTAAAAACCATTCAGAAGTACCCCGAAACATAACGGTCATCGACGACGATGGGGTCGAAGAAGTAATCCCAGAAGAAAACAGCGATTGTTCTACATACGACCCTTGTGCTTACCGCTGGATGACGTCTTCCATAATAGAGAATTTTACAATCTACAAAAATGGAACGATCCATTCACCAGACTTCAACGGCGGAATGTCATCTGACTTTCAATACTACTGTCTGATGCGGGCACCACATTCATCTGAACATGTAGCCAAAATGTGTCGGATATGGATAGAAAGAGGCTACTACGAAATAGGTTGCGTGGTTGCTTCCATTATCATTATACTATTAATGTTAATAGTATTTACCGCATTACCAGAGCTAAGAAATTTTCATGGGTCACTGTTTCGGTGTTACATGGCCAATTATATTGGACTCTACACATTTGCTCTGGCGGTGCAACTCACAGCTGCATTAAGAATCCATCAATTCTGGTTCAGCTTCGTTGGTAATATGAGTCGATTAATTTTTGGTGATATTTCCGTCGTTCTCTCCTCATGGTCCTTTTCGTATCAATTTTCGATACACCGAAACTATAAATGGCAAACTATAGATTATGAGCCAATCGATTGTGATTCTCCTTGAAATTTTCGTTGACAAAGCCGAATTTAAAGCTTTGAATTACTGAGTCTCATAAATAATGATTTTTTCCTCAGAGACCGCCACACGCTATTTATGTGTGAGTTGTGCCTTGTGGCTGAACGTAATGAGCTACAATATTTGGCGATCGTTTCGGTAAGTGGAAAGCATAAGTTTATCGAAAATACGTACAGGCTATTGTTGTTCAACGAGACTGTTATATGGCTGGAGAGGCATGTATTTTTACCATTCGTGAAGGGCCGTCTTTTCTTCTCAGATATATTCGTACAATTCCGTGTGACTTTAAGAATCGGGAAAGAAGGAAGTTCATTCGTTACGCGATCTATGCTTGGGGCAGCCCAATGGTTCTGCTTGTGATTTCTCTCTGCCTTCTGAAATATGTGCCATACTTGCACGCGGATGTAATCGGTAAGCCGTATAGGAGAAATAAGTACAAATCAGATTGAATTCACGTCCGGGAGCCAGCGACAGATTTTTGCGACCAAAATCCTCTCAGCCGATAATTCGTGAGATGATTAAGATAATTGTGTCTTGAACCCTAGAGATCTTCAGCTGCGGCACCGTGGGTGGGTTGGGGGTTGGCGGCTTCCCACGCACGTAAAAAAAAAATATGTTTTCAATCATTTCCTCCCGGTTGAAAATTTGTGAGATTACAGTTGGCATAATACGTATTTGAAAAGAAAGTCAGCTGGCTATAACGCGGTGAATTATACGTCAGCTGCTCATACGAACATGAAAAAAAAAAAAATTTTCAGCCATTTCCTCCAGGTTGAAAATTTGACAGATGATAGTTTATATGCTACTTTAAATAAAAAAAGGAGTCAGCTGGCTGTATGTCGGGGGAAAGATTGTCAGCTGACGCAGTGAAAGTGTCGCGCGGAAAGGTAGTGTGAGCGCCGCTCGCCTATTATACACTAGCTGACGGGTTTTTCCCCGGCATACAGCCAGCTGATTTTTTTTATTATTTCAAGGATTATGTTAACTATTATTTTACAAATTTTCAACCGGGAGGAAATAACGCACTTAAAGTTATTCGATATAACGCTTCTTGCACGTGAGTTGCAAACATATAAAATAATTATAAACATTATTGGATACTATTGTATGTGAAAAATTACATTTAGTTAATTCTGATATACACAAAGTATTAAATTTCATCTTCGCTTTGGCTTGTGGCACTGACATCGTCATCCGAATCACTTTCTGAGTCGCTATCAGAAACGTCTGCCATCATGTTTCTACCATCATCATCATCTGTAAAATGATAAATATAAACAAAAAATTAAGTATATTTTAACATAATATCAACAGTATGAATAAAATTAAAAAAATTTCTATACCTTTTTCGAGTTGAATTGTAATTTCAGTGACAGTTGTTGGTAAATGGCTTCCAGCAAACCAAGTAAAGCCGAACTTTCCGTCAACTTCTACCCAGCCATAATCTGAAGGAGTCTTAGCGGTGGAAAGTTTAAGATGTGCGTGCGTTCAAATTTGTGCTATGAAACATGCTCTTAAGAAATGTTGATGTACAATTCGACTTTGCATGGTGGTAAGACTGAGCCATCAATGTTTTTTTTGGGCAAGCGGAAAACGTCGTCATTGTCGAGTAACTTATAAGTTTTTTGAAACATAGCTAGCCGTGCCTCATTAATATTTTTTATTTGCTTAAAACCATAAATATGGCAAACAAACTCTTCAATCTTGGCAAAAATATCACGCGATCACAGGGTGTGATTTTAACCCGGCCTTCTTTAGAAAAGGCAAAAACCTCCCGTTTTCTATAATGAAAAAATCTGCTGACTTTATCGAAAGCTTCATGCAGATGTCAACGCTATCCGACAATATAAGGAAGATATTTTTACCAAGATTGAAGAGCTGACAATCTTTCCCCCGACATACAGCCAGCTGACTCCTTTTTTTATTTAAAGTAGCATATAAACTATCATCTGTCGAATTTTCAACCTGGAGGAAATGATTGAAAATATATTTTTTTTTACGTGCGTGGGAGGCCGCCAACGCCCAACCCACCCACGGTGGCTGCGATCTCTAGGGTTCAAGACACAACTATCTTAATCATCTCACGAATTATCAGCCGAGAGGAAATGATTGACAAAAATAGGTCGCTGGCTCCCGGACTAGAACGCATTCAGTAATTGGAGCCTCAAGCATCGAAATTTTCTCCAACCTTCACAGACCAGCTCTTCATACAGTGGGTTAGTGTGGCAGTAATTATGCTGGCTCTAGGCTGCAACGTCTATCTGCACGCCTCGACCGCGCTGACCATCAGACAGCAGAAGAGGGACGTGGCGCATATAACCGATAGTATGGATAAACATTACGCGGTTGAGATACAATGGTATGTTGCAGCATCGAACTGATTTGAAATTAATGCACCCGGCAGAGAATGATGTAGGAAAAAACTAGTTTTTGAGGTAATAACTGATATTGCTCAATTTTGATCGTGATTTTGTGTGTTTGTTAGGTTCAAATTGTACCTGAAATTGTTCGTGATAATGGGCGGTCACTTAGCTATGTGGCTTGTTTGGTTGTTGTGGCCTACACGCTTTATGATACGGTTACTTTCCACGGTCGAATTATTGCAAAGTATTTTGCTATTCGTTATCTTCATTTTGAAAGACAACATTATACAGTTGCTTCGCCAACGATTCCATACAAGCTGGATCAGGAGCAGGAGATCGCAGGACACCACTGAAACTGGGTCGCGGAGTGCCGAGACTCAATAGATAGAGTCAACTAAAATTATAGAGAGTATTTCATTTTCCTAATTCTGGTTCTCGAATGGAATGGAACCCGTTGTACCTTGGACATGGTTTCACCTCGAACACATGCTTGATTTTGTATTTTCACGGGTTTTTTGGTTCAAATCAACGATAGTGCTCAATAATTGTTCCGCTAGATGACACTTTTCAGTTATTTTCATATGGGAAACGGCACACGTGCGTCTGTGAGATGGTATTGAAAATTTTCGTCTGCCAAAGTAAGTTTTTGCACGTGGATATATTTACATGTGCTAGCCTTATTATAATTGAAGGAGGTAGAAGTTATTTTTTAGTTGCATGCTTTTTCATTTGGCATTAAAAATGAATGCCTAACAACATTGTATTACCAACCTCGAAAAAAATTCTCATTCATTTTCGTTATTGTCGTAGGGTGTTGTACCTTGGACATGAAAAATGCGTTGTGCCTTGGACATGTCCAAGGTACATCGCTTACAATACTCAAGCACATTTTTTTTTCATAATGACCATTCACTCTCGCATTTCTTAGTAGGGGGTTTGTTGTTGTTGTTTTATAGCTTTTTCAACGCAATAGATAAAAATGCCGCGCAGCAAGACAGGATTTAAGAGGGCTCGTCCAGATGAAGACAAAATTCAAAGTGTCATCAAATTGATAAAAGAAAAGAAAATTAATTTGTATGGCGCTGCAAAACATACTGGAGTGCCTAGAAGGTATCTCCAACATTTTCTCGAAACTGGTAAAGAAAATTGCTCTTTTCGCAAAAATAGTGCCACAAAAGAAGTATTTAATGAAGACGAAGAACACATACTATTGCAATACATCAGAGAGGCAGCAGCTTTGCGGGACTGTCTTACATTGGAAAATGTGTGTGAATTAGCTTACAAATTTGCTAAAGAAAATAAGAAGAAATATCCTTCTAGTTGGGGCGAAAACAAAATAGCCGGGGAATATTGGTTGCATTTTTGTCGGAGAAAATATAAAATTGTAGTAGCGCTTCGAAAGCATTAGTTAAGCATTATCAGATGATAAAAATAACATATTCGATGTTTTTCTTAATAATGTACCTACCCTAAATGTTGCAATAAATGGAAAAGTTAGTGATTGAAATAATTTTGTCATTTAATTGTCTGAATAGTTAGTTAGTTATAGTGATTAAGATGCGTGTCCAGGGTACAACCTACATATGTTCGAGGTACATCCCCCCTGTTGTACCTGGGACTTAAATCTATTTTTTTGAAAAATGCCGAAAAAACCTAGAAATCATTTTATCTGGTTTCCACAAAAAAATTATTACGTACCTGAGGCATGTTGGAATGGCATTCAATACAGTTTGGGATGTTACCCAGACTGTGTCATTTTTAAATGAATGAAAACTAGAAATGGGTCCGAGGTACAACAGGTTCTCTATACCTTGTGCCGCCTCTTTTGTAGAACAATGACTTGCACAGGATGTCACTACCTCTTATTCTTTTCACTGATTGATGAGACAATATCGCTGCTATCGTCGGCGGACAACGACTTTCGCAAGTCTGCGTGAAGTATCGCAGAAGCACAGACATCAATGGGGATAAAGTTTGCGGTTTATTTATACGGTAGTGACTATGATCGGACTAGCCGAATCAAAGTTGCAATTTTCATGCGTCTCTTATTGTCTTTTTTACTAAGGAGAGCATCCTCCTTTGTGGAAGCTTACTAACCTTAGAAAGACTGAAAAAAACAGGAAGAGACGGTATTTGAAAAATGTTTTCGAGTGAAAATTCCCTCGGCCCGGGGACAATAAGAAATGCATGAAAATTGCAACTTTGGTTCGGCTAGTCCCATCATAGTCACTGCCATATATATAATGACTCCGAACGATGTATTCACCACATACAAAGACTTGCAGTTTATTGTTTATAAAGTCGATAAGCTTTCATATTACTCCTGTTTACAGATGATTCAACACGGCGCGGTGCGTGGAAGCCACATGCTCTGTCAAAACATTCCACCTCCGGCCTAAGTATATCACAACGTAGCATCCTGTTGATACCGATCTTGCGATATTTTTACGACCATAAGTTGCGTATACGACGCAGCTTAACTTCCTCAGACACCGCAGTCTATGTGAGCTTCAATTATTTCTTTTGGTTGGATAACGGCTGTTGTAAAAAATTGCCAGCTTCATAAGTTCACCTTCACGAATTCGGTCGCCACTTTTTTCTTGTTGGTAAAAGAATAGAGTCGATAGAATGGAATATTTTTGTTCGAAGTGGAAGTGACTTGCCAATAGTTTAGGTTTCCGGTTGACACAATTCATTCGGAGCTCTGATGATAGCATGCACGTAACACTGCTATATAACATAACGAGGGGCTATTCGCTGAGAATTGGAAGGAAATCATTATTAGCGATTTATAACGATTTCCCTCGTGTGTCGATGTCTTCCCCGGAATCTCACAGATTTTCGAAGATTCTCACTGATTTGCGGGCTGAGGAAATCGTTAGAAATATTTCTAAAAACATTGAACGATTCCCAGCGATGCCGAGCGGTTCCCACCGATCCCCTCGGACTACCTGCGGTTGCGAGCGATTTCTACTAACAAAAATCCCAAGAACTGAATTGACTATGTTCGGGAGGCGCGAGAGTGGGGAGTACTTGGTAGGGATCGCCAGGAATAGCTGCAATTCGCTAAAAATCGCTGCGATCTGCTGAGAATTGCTGTGATCCGCCGGGAATTTTCGGGAATCATTGAATGTTTTCAAATTCGGTCGTACCGCGACCAGGTCACAGCGCCCCGACTCCGGTGGCGAGTTTAAGCGAATTTTTCGCTGACAATAAGAGCTTTACCCCCACCACGGGAGTTTCTGGACCTGTATGCATGAGTAGTGAAAGACCGTGACGGGCAGCCACTAGAGGCACACGTATAGAAGCTGTGACTGCGTTGGGCGGACTATCTGCGGCGGACTGGCACGCTCCCACTATCACTTCCGGTATATGTTTATGATTGAAAACGAGATTTTGCGAATTGAATTGTTTCCTACTTCTTACCAATGTTGATAAAAATAGTTAGAATAAAATATAGAGAAACGGGTCTATAAGCACAAACAGATGCTGAAACTAGAAGAGTTAGGTACGAAAGTTACGCTTCAAACGTGTATATTTTGCAACTATAATGTCTTTAAACGATATCAAAGACGCATATCCTATACTTATAATAAGGAGGTGTGATAAATTAACTTGTTATATTCATCATAGTGAGTGTTTATTTGAGTAACCTTTGGGGGACCGATTCCAAATCGTAGTAATATATGCCCTCATTGTTTCGCAGGACTTCGAATTTGAATTTTTTATAAAATAATTATCCAAGTGCCATGGAATGCGCTCAGGTCAGCTGGGGAAATGAATATCGTACGGATTTTTAAAACATTTATTTCGGTGAATGGCCATAATTTTTGACCATAAAAAGCTTAAATCACATAGATATTCGTATGATTATTCAATGATTCATGATAAACTAAGAAAATAAATGTGTTCCCGTATTACGTTGCATAGATTTCGATAGTTTCCAATAGAGTATGAAGCGTTACAACCGTTGGCCACATCAGGAAGATGGCCTGAGTGACTATGTCATGCCCACCCGATAATACAAACACCTTCATGCAACAGTTAAATCTGAAATGGTGGATAGAAAACGTCACTTGACTGATTTCTGATTTTTTTTTATGGACCGAACTCGAAATCTCAAATTTCGAATAATAACTATTACCACTGGTCATTAATATCCGGGTGCTTATTCATACCATTCGAAAGAACAGCTGTATCCTGCCGTTGATTCTGGATTGAGAGTCCATTGGGATGAACAGGAGCGCGTTGCAAATGTAAACGCTGCGATTCAACACCGTAAGGGACGTTTTTGGGGCGTAGCCTGTGGAACGTTGATGAAAGCTTCACGACACATATTCCATGTCTCATATTGATATGCATAAATGAACCGTGATATAAACATGACAAGTTTTTCATTGCAAAGATGAGGCATGGTTCTGATAGGAAGGATAATAGCATTTATCAGGACAGTGAGTCCACCCCAACCCTGAATAGCATACCTAATATAGGTTCGTCTACCTTGTTGTCTGGCGTCAGAATGGACAGGTCGAGAGCTCCCGGAACAAAACGATACTCGGTTCTAGCGTTCGAGAAATACTTATAGGGACTATCGACTACAAGATTCTTTATAATATCGTTTTTTAACATACCGGATCGAATACCACGTATTGAAGCTCATCACATTCAGCCAAAAGAGACAAGAGCAGCGGAAGTAAACTAGAATGGTTAATGTCTGAAATCAGCATTCTTTAGAGATTCGAAGGTGTTATTGGTAATGAAATGAATGTCCAAAAACTTGTAGAAATAACCGGCGGGACAAAAACACCAGGAAAAAAGTTTTAATATTTGTGTTTCATTATGTTTTTTAAATAATGTCATACCGGAAATGGTGTACGAGTAGGCTTTTATTCTTGATTTCATAGTATACACCAGTGCAAACGCGTCCACAGTCGTTACCTGCAGGTATGTGGCGATATGAGACTGAAATATCATGTCATGCAGACTTTTTTGTTCAGGTATCTCGGCATACACGATGAAGATGATGACCAAGATGAAAATGACAGTGACGGAGCATATAGTTTCCCAATTGGATCTCTTCAGTAGTGGATAACAGAATCTTACCGAATAGTGACTCGATTCTGGATCCCGGAAAAGGCGATAATGTTTCAAGTCATAATTCGTTCTGTCGTCCGAATCCTTATCAATTATTGACCCTTTGTTTTGCACACAACAAAACCGATACAGCCATCCAATTAAAATCACAAGGATCATCAAGACGAAAGTGGAAATTCAGTTCTGAAACCTCTTTTGTCGTGACCGTATCAATTCCAGTTCCGACTCGGTGCAAAACATTGTCAGTGCCATGTTGATCCATGAGGCAGACACCATGCTTTCACACATTTTCAATGGAACAGCAGAGTGACAGTCATGTGTTCCTGCTGTGCAGACATTCGAGCTCTTTGTCGTCTGTCACAGCGTAGTGGGTATCTTCTGGTGAAATCATATAGTCCGGCTGATCCATGAATCCCGAAAAATCTGTTTCTTCCGCGGTAACCTCGCTGCTACCATTGGGAGGCGGCCTGACCCGATAAAGCGACTTCTCTCTGAAGGAAAAGTTAGCACAAAAAATACCACCGAAGGATTTTTCAGTGTGACCATGTTCACTGATGGTTACCATTCAACTGACACAGGAATCCGTAGGCGTTCCTTCGACCGTGCACGACATGGTTTTGTATAAAGTCAAATTGACGTCACAATTTTTTTCATCATACTCATCATACTTTATCTGAGGAAGGACATTGCGGTACACCTATGACCTTTGATTTCTGTAATACACTGGATAGAGTATTGCAATGGGCAGCTTGTGCCTACTTGGACGCCATGTTGCTTGTAGTACATTTGCCAATTCCAATATGGCGGCGTCAATCAGAATGCAGAATTTAGTTCTCTCGGTCACTTTTACGCATCGACATATAGTATGGACTACGCTTAAGCATGGAAGAATGTGACCGGCCGGAAGAAAGAGATAGCGGCTGGTGGCGGCCAAGCTCTGTCTCTTTCTCATTAGGTGCATAATATAGCGATTGCCCGCCACCTCGCACTCTCTTTTTCTAATTCTACCGGACACTTTTCATAGGGCTTCAATGCGAGTATCGCGTAGTCCATACTATATGTCGATGCTTTTACGCCAGCGGTGAGCTGCTGCCTAGTTCTAGCCTAAAAGTGAATTCTGCATTCTGATTGGCATATTGGAATCGACAAATCTACTACAAGCAACACGGCCGCGTCACGGCTTCAACTCAGCAACAAATTCTGCGAGCTGAGTGGGCAGCGGAGAAGTGGAGATACATCGTCACTCAGGCTTTCCGAGTCAGACGGACGATCAACAACGATTTCTACTGATTTCCCAAGCTGACCCCTGATCGGTGCATTTGAATCAGCTCTAGCGCAAAAACTAAGCCTTGGCGAAACCTTTTGAACAGGAAAGTTCAATCATATTTTCCGGAAAAAATAATATCGAGATTGTCCGACTTTTTCGTTGCACCCTGTACTATAACTACATCGGGCAGACTCGTGCTAAATGTCAAATAATAGAAAGAAATGCAAAATTTGATCGTCGAGAAACATTGTTCCACGTCTGAAAACAATATGAACATGGCGCAAGAAATTATCATTGCGAAATTGGCCAGAACAGTGCGGTAACTGTGTAGAATGAGAATCCCCTGATTTCCAGAATAAAAATGTATGTCCTACATACATACATACTATATGCTTTTCTCACTGGATACTGGGATAATTGTTGATGTCACGATTTCCTGTATCGTGACGATATCACAATCCGTTACTCACGAGCAAACAGGCACTGCTGCCAGTCAAGCGACGATCATCATTGGATATGGACGCTCAACTTACTCTTCTTATGGTCATTCTTGCGGTCACCTTTCAGTTGGCACAGACCAATATTAAAGAATCCAAAGAACTGTGTGTAACGAACGCCAGTGATCACATTATCAAAGCGATACCGAATTCTTCGAGGTTCCCCACCAAATCGTACTATATTTCTCTACCTGAGACGACATGGTCCAAAGAATTAGACGGAAGCATCCCCTCGTGGTGCAGTTCAGAAACGCGTTTATCGTTCTGCTGTTCTCTTGGAGAGGCCCGATACGAGGGAGTTTGCGTGAAGGACAATATCACTTCCAACCGATCTAGAATCGAGATCGAATACAATGAAGACGAGAAACAGGTATCAGTGAAAAATTTTCTCCCGGTTACTTATGACCCCTGCGAATACGACTGGATGGTGACGTCTGTGTTAAGAAATTTCTACATATTCGAAAACAGATCTATTGGTGGTAGAGATGTTGACGGAAAATTGCAGTGGAACCGGGATCATTATTGTTTATTCCGAAACCGAGAATCCGTCGTATATTTTGCCAAAGTATGTCGCCCGTTCATACGGAAAGGTGCTTGGGAAATATTTTGTGCGATTGCCGTTATTCTCATTATGGTCGTGATATTTATAGGTTACACTGTGGTCCCTGAACTAAAAAATCTTCATGGAATGATATTCCGCTCTTATATAGCCTCTTATTTTGTCACTGCACTGTGTGCTTTGGCAGTGGAGTTTACTACCGAAGTGCGAACCGATGCACACTGGTACATCTCATTCGGTATGAATCAGCTGAGTGAACTTAAAACAACAGAGAAAGAATTCAAAGATCTAATCTTCTGACTTATGATGCAATTAGATTTGCAACCTGAAATCTTCTCGAAATCTTAAACTTCGTCTACTTTCCAGAAAGCATTGGACGCTATTGCGGTTTATCTTGTATCCTTTGGTTGAACGTGATGAGCTTCAATATATGGCGATCCTTTCGGTGAGTCGAAAAACCAATCCAAAGATAGAATCCCACAGGATAGGTATGAATAGATTTTTTTTTTCACGGAAATGAGATAGATTTACATATTTCTATGAACGTACGCGACTGATAAGGATGTGCAATCAATTGTTGAGTCCGCGGAGAAGTATTTTGACTTTTTTCTTCTCTGCTTCAGAAGCATACGATCCATTGATTGTCATACACGGGAGCGTGAGAAACAAAAGTTCATCTGGTACGTTATCTACGCCTGGGGGAGTCCCGCCGTCGTCTTACCTGCTCTTATTTTTGCCGAATACTACGTACCGTTCTTCCGTAATGGAACAGAAGGTAAGTTTCAACTCAGAAACACAAGTCATCAGTAATTGGGCAGCCATTTTGTAGGCGATCAATTGAAAAATCGATTTCCAAAGTTATAAGAAGTATTTCTTGATATTTTTTCCACAAATGTCGACCAAATGATGAAGTTGAACTGAAGTATACAGCAAAAATTTCAATTTAAGGACAGACATTTAGTACGAGTTTGAATTTTATAAAGATCTCTTAAACCATTCACCTAGGTCACATGATCAAAATTTGGACCAGTGTCGGCTGTATAACAATGATTCACACGAGTAACACATTCCTCTACACTTTGACGGCACTCGCAATCAGGCAGCACAAAAAGGACACGGCCAATCTGGCGAATGGTGTGAGCAAACACCATGAAATCGTTGAACAGTGGTACGTTGGAAATGAAAACGGATTCCATGAGATCCTGAAGATCGGTGAAGGATTGCTCTACCAACACACCTGCAGTTTCTAACAAGTAATTGATCAGTGCACTAAATGCCTCACCGTTTCATTTCAGGTTCAACTTGTACTTGAAACTGTTTTTGATGATGGGAGGACACATAGTAGCCTGGATCATTTGGTTCCTTTGGCCAACACCACTGATGACCCATGCAGTGGGCACTGTGGAAGTGATTCAGGCTATTCTCATATTCTTCGTTTTCGTTTGGAAGGACAATATCAAACGATCGTTCGGTCAACGATTCACCGCAATTTATAAGGAAACACGATCCAGCTCACGGGTATAGAAAGAACTGATCTCTCTGAAATAGAGACTCAAAAATGGATACCCGTTGAAAGGGTCCAACCGAATCACCGTGCCAAGAAGGCCCCAGAAGCTTCTTGACCGGGAATGGGAGCAGGAATATCGTCGTCAAAAGAAAAAATGTTCACCAAGTTTCAACCTTACAACCTTGTTATTCAGACCGGGTTATCACGAATTGTGCTCTTTCGCGTTTGATTTCAGTCGTCAAGCTAGAACTTCGAAGCCCAGTACGATCGACACTCCAATTGCTGTAATTTTTTCTGTGTGATGATAATTGAACGACAATTGTTTATTACTCACAAATTCATCCGAGCTAAGCAATACAGTGGGGACGAAATGAAGAACGTATAATATCAGTTACAGATCGAATTCCTTATACCTTTCCTGGTGAAAAACTGTAAAAACAAATCTGCAGAATAAACGCCAGATTTGAAACATTATTCATGCTTTGTATCCCTTCACCATAGCTCTTCCGTAGAAAAAAAGAAAGTGATGAAAACCGAGCCACTTGTGGGCCCGTCATGAAATTCACGGATAATCTTTGGGTTGAAAAAAAACATGGTGTGTAAAAATTTCAGCCAAATCAATCAGGGCACTTTTGTGTAATAACCGATCTTCCAACGAGAGTACGGCTTCGGCGGTGAATGAAAAATGTGGAAAAATAAATTTTGAAAATTTCATGGAAAACTGCGAAACTTTCCTATTCGGACTCTTTTGATATGTCCTCTAGATTTCAAGCTATGGCAACTTGAAAAATCGATGATTCGTAAAAATCTGATTATTGCAACAGGCGTAGCGGGAGGAAGTATAATTCCGCAAAATCTGAAAAAATTCAGGTTTGATTCTTCGAATGCATACTTGAACTGGGTACCTAGAATATGGAAAAGATTCACGTGGGGTTAGGGATAATATCGCGTTTTTTCATTCGTTGCGGAACGTGCCCCATATACTCTGTCCATCGAGAGAATGGACTCGATTTCAAAACAAAAGTCGTCCGCTTTTGTAAAGTTTGGTTTTTTCAAATTTCGTTTTCGAATAATAATAGTAATGACAGTCATAATGTTTCCAGATGATTATTTTTCATTCATTAGATTTAGACCTGACAAAAGCGGACGATTTTCGTTTTGAAATCGAGTCGATTCTCTCGTCGGCCAGAGTATGTAGATTCGGCTGAGATTTTAAATATCAGTTCTTCTATGAACACTCCGTTGTTGTTGATATTAATCAATCCTTTCATGAGCCTGTGTCGCCAATTGTCTTCCCTTTCGGTTACCCGCAAATTTGCAGAATCAAAGGTATGACCTCTCGCGAATGCATGCGCAACTACAGCACTGGAGTCAATCGGCTTCGTTGTATGCTATGCTTATGTGCCTACGTCCTTTTACGTAAGTGTTGTGACGTTACGTTTGTCCGATACAACGTTTTGGCAATCTTCACATTGGATACCGTATGAACAATTAATTCGATCGTTCTTAGTTACAGGATCTTCAAGTTTTTCGACAAATTTCGTATTGACACTGGATTACGATCGAGCTTCTCTTGAGGTATCATATAATTTATGTATACCCTTCGTTCGGCAATATTTTGACATAACTTCATTGGAAACCATTGTTTTTTAACGTACGGTTTATAAGATCGATATTTTTCTTCCTTTGTTAAGGTTCGGACAACCTTATCCCCCTATCTAGCAAACCAATCACAAAGCTTCTTTCCTCTTCAGAGGGATGGTGTGAATCATAATTTGAAAACCTCCCCGACCACGTTGGCTTTTGGTACCAATTATCTACTTCCAGTTTACACTGCAGCCAGTGAATGCCTCATATGTATGTAGAGGATTGACTCTAAATGAAATAAATGAAAAGCAGATAACCCAGTAATGGAATAACCGGGCAAAACTAATGTAGAAGACTCTGTGGTCTTTCGAATTTATGTGGACAGCTCTGTTCACCTTCACTGGAAAACAAGAGATTCTCGCGACTGCATTTGCTGTGATTCGCAAATCAATTCCCCACTCCAGCAGGGGAATAACAGCGGACGGTATGTTGAAACTATCACATCAGACTTTATCTTCAGATTAACGGATAAGCGTGATACAAATAAAGTACGCGAATATAATTTATATTCGTAATATTACACAGAAACTTATAGAGTTCACCGCATCTGGATATCTTTATCCGTTACCGAGATCACCACTCCGCCGATTACTGCTTGCGGATAACACAATTTTCAAAATATTCCGATTTTTTAAATGCCATTGTACTTGCAAGTTTCTGAGGATTGCGTGTAAATCATTTCGAATATCGATCGGTATCGTCAACGGAACCGCGACGTGTTGAAATTGACCTACGGATGAAAGTTGGCAAAATCTACGTTTTCCGACATATCTATCGCGATATATTTGCTGGTGGGATTTTGCGAGAATCGGGGATATAATAGCTGAACGCGGATCACTTCATACTTCCAGAAACTGTCTTACACAATACTCTACGATTTTTTCCAACCGAGATATAAAGCTTCAAACCCGCAG
This sequence comes from Phymatocera aterrima, assembly GCA_963170745.1. Taxonomy (NCBI): domain Eukaryota; kingdom Metazoa; phylum Arthropoda; class Insecta; order Hymenoptera; family Tenthredinidae; genus Phymatocera; species Phymatocera aterrima. Next base: position 6,188,159 of record OY720660.1, read on the forward strand.
GTGGCTTGACTTTTCGATCCGATAGTAGACACTTCACAGCAATGCGCATGATGATATGCAGCCTGTCGTTCACGAAATAAAGAAGTAAAATCGCCTGTGTACAGGCAATCTCAATATAATACCATTGAAATGAGTGTTAAAAGACGATCGCATTATATTTACGATGACTGTATGCCGGCGTTCTGAAATTCCCTGTATCGCTCGTCCACAAAAATTCCTTATGACTCATGTGTCATACACACACACGCGTGTGATATTCCACGATGTAGTACAGTGCTGTAATTGCATTATACAAAGCCTCTCTCGAATTGCTTGGATATCATCCTGATAAAATGTTGACCATACAACTGATGATTACTGCAAATAAAATTACAGCTAGTGCAGATCGTCTAATTGTATTACTTATATAACCGTAATGTCTGAGTCGACCCCTTGCACTTCTCTTTACTATAAAGGTGAGAGCGGTCTGGAGTAAAAGAAGATGAATTTCTGCAATGTCTCTTATTTTCCAATTTTCTCTCATGTCATCCCCTGTATCAATTCTTCGTTCTGCCCCGCTTTAAACCTTTGTACCAACCCCGTGCCCTTTCTGCCGAGAGGCTACTCAGTCGTGGAACGACTCGAAGACTGCTTACTGAAATGGATTTATAGTCTTCTTCATTCATCCGTGATTCGTTGGAAATCAGTTGAAATCAAGCGAATCATATCACTATTTGTGGCTATCGAAATCACCGGAAATCACCAAATTCCTAACGATTTGACAAAAATGGGCTCGAATCCCGTGGTAAAGTGTGAGATGGCGTTGAAATCACCTCGAATTCGCCTGAAATCGCTTCGAATATCGTGAATTGTTTTGAAAATGCAATCACGAGCAGTCACATGCAATCGCAGTAAATGGCATGAGTCACACGCAATCACCTGAAATCGTTGGCAACCAGAAAATCAGCTGTACACTCGAAATGAGAGAATAGCCGCTCGCTTTCTGCCATCCTAATTTACTTTATTCGCAAGTTCAACACTTTGGCTAGTAACTTTCAGTTTATGGCTGGATACTCGGATCCCACTCTTGGGCTGAAAAATTTCATCGATTCAAATGCCGCGCACGTGCTTAAGCCGGCAAATGTCTATACGCGGTGGCACAACTGTATATTAGCGACGCACATAAGACTCCATAAAGCATAAGCAGAGAATGCAGAAGCCGAAGCGCATGCGCTGAGCACATCAGTGCGCATACGCTTTGACTTCTGCATTCTATGTTTACGGCCAATACAGGACCAAATATCCTATGTGCATCCAAAGGATGGATGTTCTATGGATGTCCATCGAATATGTGTACTATTTTGGGGCTTATTGAGTTCCCTGTGCTTCACCCTTCACAGGGACTCCACTATAAGCCGATACCTATGACTTATAGTAACTTTTTGGTATCGCTATTCAGCATGACATTACCAAAAAACATACACTCCAAGCTCCACGAAATTCGGCACAATGCCTTGCTATTCGTTCAACATCGGTTACATTCAATTCGACCCAATTGGTCAATGTAATGAATTTATGATACTGTATAGTATAGCTTCGTGTACACTTCCCACCAGCACGAACTGGACGAAGTAATTTAAGATAATGTAATATATTCATTCCGGTGAAATAATCACATGCCGTATACAACTCAAACTACTGTTACATAATTGTAACGCATTATAGTTTCCCCAATAAATCCCACAAATACAAAGATATTCAATTCCTCTGTTATTTGACACTTTGTGCTCCCTCCGTCTCCTGTTTTGGCGGTGGATCACTTTGATCTCGTTTGTGAATAATTTTTTCGGAAAGTCCCGAAACACTAAGAGCAAATTCCCAACTGCCGAAGAACCGGTCTGTTAAAACCGCTATCCATTGAAGAGAATCAGTGAATGACCTCAGGCTCACAATCAGACCTTAATTTAGTCCGACTAACGCTCTGCTCACTTTTTCGATAAACAATGGACACTCATTGACTACGTCTTGAACTTGCACCGGTAGAACAATTAAGTAGCAGGCACTGTAATTAAATATATTCTCAGAAGCTCGCTAATTGCCTCTTATAAAATGTGTGAATAGTAAAAAATAGATATCGTCCAGTCTAAACTTCTCGAATTACGAAGCCAGAGGCAAATTGAATGCCGATTGAAGATCATCTGCAGTAGTAAAAAACAATGCGATTGTAGAGACTGTACTTCAATTTTTGTGATAATTTGAGAATATTTCCTACCTGGAGGATCAGATTTTTTCATTTTCCCTATTGAACGAAACGATATATCGAGTGGTAGGGATGTTCAAATCTACCAAAAATTAGGACAAAATGTGAGTAGACTTTCTGCTACATGATTTTGTGTCTAGGTACTGTTTCTAAAATCCGGCACCGTTTGTTATTTAAACAAGATGAGTCGCCGGGAGCGTTTTATCATACCGAGGATGTGGTTTGAGTTGAAACATGGATTGCCCCTTCATTATTCATTCTGGTTTTCATAACATCGAGGAATCCCCTCTCCCATTAGCCTTTGGCCATGATTCCATGCTCACATATCTCATTGTCTGACTACAAACTCCTCTACGTGGGACATCCACACCCGCATAGAACGGCGTTGAGCGCGGAACGTATCTAGCAGACGACAATATATTGAGATTCGAAGTGTTCCTATTTTTCAGTGCGGAAGATATTCTTGCGCGATTGAGGCATACGATTTCGAACTGAAAGCTCTCCTGTTAATGTCAATTCTGATAGCAAATCAGACTAAAAATGTGAGGGAATAGAGCCACGTTTTTCCTCAGGTTTCCCAATATTGGAATAATACTAGTTGAACGACACCGTTGATATCTACGGATCATACATCCCTTCTTAAAATTTTCACATCCACGAACATATTGGTGAAAGTTTCTTCGGTTCAAGTTGCTTACGCAAATTTGAACAGCGTGGATCTGGGATCTAACTAAGTGAGTTGATTTTCAATCACAGTCATTGAAAATGGTAGTTTGTCTTCCATAGAATGAAATTGGGTGATTTAAAAAACAAATATTTCCGTCAGGACGTTTACGCGAGTTAGAAGGCTGAATTTAGTGCGAACGAAAAAAGTTGGAATACTCTAAAATTTGAATATTATCCTGATATAACGGACTTCCTGAAGTTTGACATTCATTGGAATACATAAAACGCCCTGAAATACATTTGTCAAATTTAACACACCACTTTACAGATACGCCGGGTATATACATATTCTGAACACACATTTGTTAACACACAACGACTGAATCGGGAAATCACAAACCGTAAGACATAAATTTGCATAAATCAGCCATAACTAATCGCACATCGACAAGCTTCCTCTGACAACATACCTACATACTGGATACCAGTCAGTGCGAAAAAATAACCTGTTTCATTCAATCTACGAAGAAACTTGTCAGTGCCTCAACTCATGCAATCGGTTTCTAGAGACATACGCGGCACTAGATAAACACGTAACGCGGTTGACCGTTCTCTGACATTGGCGACAGGCTGTAGACATTATTAGACCGATAATAGAGATGAGGAAGTGTTATTCTTTCAGGAAACCAACGACAACCGCAATATATACATATTGTATCACAACTATCCGCACCAAAAAGTACAAGATACTTCGGCAGCGACGCAAGAATCGTCGGTACTATAATAACGAATGAAAACAACCGAGATCTCCAGAAATGATCTTCCAACAAAAACTCTACCCTGCAGTTACAACGTTGGTTTTTTTATCAATGAAAATCGCCGTGAATGGATCAAGAGAAAAATGTGATTCTGAAACCTGTTTATCGCTCTGCTGCTCTCCCGGAATAGCCCAGCTCGACGGAAAATGCGTCGAGGACAATGCCACGACCTTGACTTTACCGTGGAACAAAACTTCCACCAACAATAGTGATATTGCGAAAAGCTTGAGTCACCAAGAACTTCACTCGGTTACCGATGATCCTTGTGATGTTGAGTGGATGGCGTCTTCGGTGTTGAACAATTTTCACGTTTTGCAAAACGGCTCGATTTATGCTCCAGACTTCAGCGGAGGATCTGTCTTCGACCTCGAGCATCACTGTCTGTTCAGAGAACCAGAATCTGAAGAATTCTTGGCGAAAGTGTGTTTTCCATGGGTGGTAAAATCCTACTGGCAAATATGCTGCTTGATATTTTCAGCTCTCATCATGCTTGCGATGTTCATCGTTTACAGCATTGTACCCGAACTGAAAAATCTTCATGGAATGGTTTTCCGCGCCTACGTGATCACCTATGTCGGCGCACACACTTGTACTATAGGCCAGCAGATCACAGCTAATTCTCGACCCCACGCGCACTTCTTCACCTTCTTTGGTACGATTTCTACAATTCTCGCGACTCGTGTGCTTAAAGAGTCATAATTTCATTGGCTCATTGAAGTTTTTCTTAGATTCCATAACCCTTCCCAACATTCACGATGGTTCTTCTTTGTTCCAGTATTCTTCACGCATTATTGCGCTGGTGCCTGTGCTCTCTGGTTGAACGTAATGAGTCTCAATATCTGGCGAACATTTCGGTGAGTATTGGCAAGACATTCACAGAAATTTGTCCTATTGTGTCAGTATTCTGTCAGCCTCTGATATAATAATGTAGATTGTGCAATTTGAGAACTCGTGTTGTCTCATTGCAGGGGCTTACGATCCGTTGAGTGCAACACTAAGGAACATGAAAGAAAAAAGTTCATCTATTATGCAATCTATGCTTGGGGTACCCCCGCCGTTTTGCACGTAACTATCCTGGTTATCATGTCCTACGTCCCATACTTCCACAAACTGGCTCTGAGTAAGTGATTTTGAATGCAGATCAATATCTGAGAATTTCACAACCGAACAAGAATACAATTCGATATTTTGATCAAATATTTCCGCCACTCATTGGACAAAGCTTATTTGTACATTCTGTTTATTCGTATTGAAAAATATTCATCTCTCCTTTCCATGTTATAGACCAAACTCTCATATTGTGGACTTGTGCTACATTCCTAACCACCATGGCACTTTGCAATGCAATTTTGTTCGCCTCAACGGCGCTCCGAATTACGCAGCACAAAAAGGATACCGCACACATTGCTAATGGAGTGAACAAGCACCATGAAGCACAGAAGCAATGGCTAGTTTACAAATATCTAATTCTACAATGACGTGATTGTATGAGGACAAAAATTCAACAATCAATCAAAAACATATTTTCACGATTGCTGAATTTTCGTTTGGCTAGATACCTCAGCTCAGAAACTGATTGCAGACTTTGTAATTCTTTCAGGTTCAATTTGCACGTGAAACTATTCATGATAACGGGGGTTCACACGATAATGTGGGTGATCTGGGAGCTGTGGCCCATATACGTGAACACCGTCCTGATGGTCGTAGTGGAAGTGGTGCAGTCCATACTGACATTTATTATTTTCATCTGGAAGGATAACGTGAAACGGTCCGTTCGCAAACAATTCAACGAGACGTTGTGCCGAATGCACTCTACATTTAGCACAAGTCACGGTACCCCCAAAGCTCAGAGCAGAGCTGAAGTCTGACCAGTTTTGCAGAGTATGATTCAACCATAGTTCGTAAGAAACTTGATGGTGACCCTGACTAACTACCAAAGCTATACATCTGCTGAGTGTGTGTACTATATGTTACACAGATGTCTGTCAAAGCGAGCCAACCGAATATTTTGAGAACGGTTCAAAGTACTGAAATGATCCCCGGAGTGCTTCACTCCGTTGAAATTTCATATTTCCCGAACCGACGCCTCCCTTCAGGCCAATGATTTTTCGAGTATTGTTTTTCCCTCAGATATTCGTGTCAAAAGACACCCTGTGTACACCCAAAACTGAGTAACGCCACTGATATTATTTTATACCACACTTCTCTGTTGTAAAAGTAGTTTTGTATATTGTTAATGGTATGACGATGCAGGAGTGAACGGAAATTTGATTCTATTACGCAATGTTCTTTGTTTCTATATCGAAAATATATACCTATATATGTCCAACATCCTCTAAAGGGAAAAATCGTTTTATTGAAATCATCTACCAGGAATTCTTAGGAATAACCAGAATTGTGCTATTCGGCGTTTCTCTACTCAATTAACAAAATGTGTTGGGCGCCAGATGCACTTGCATCGACAAACAAGAATAATAACAAATATAATAGAGAATGATCACGGGAATTGCCAGATAGCTCGGAATATAATCAACCAGGAAGTAGATAGAGGGGTTGGGCCGATCGAATGTATCACGGTCAACAATTATAGTTCGAATTTATTCAACAACAGATCTTCGTGACGGTAAAATACTTGATTTCTATCAACAATCGATGAAACAAAGGATTCACCACAGCAAAAGAATACAGGAATATTCATAAACAAGACAGATATTCGGAACTAATATAAGTTCGGAAATAATTTAGACAACAAAATAGGCTATAGACTAGAATATCAGACAAATCGTTAGCAAAGAATCACAGCGTTATTGCACTACGGCTTCATACCTATAATATCACGCATAAGCTGCGGGAGACCATACAATAAACTCTAACAGAAAATTATAACTAATAGAACGACAATAAGAATATAAATACCAAATGTTGACTTCTGCGCTTGCATGCTCCAGGAGAACCCGTTTGACAGATCGATCTTTACCAACATAATATAAAAGAAGAAAATAGAAGGCAATATGATGAAAGAAAATAGAGTTCGGCATAATACCAGAATATAGGATTCACTAGAATACAATACATCGTATACTCAAACCAGTGTAATTTTCGCGATCTACTAATAATATAATTCATAGAATGAAAGAGATAATAAAGCCAAAAATTACTACTTTCGGTGCTAAAACTGGCAGAAGGTAATCAGATCCCACACACAATCGTCATCAGCCAGTTCGAGAATCCGTTTTTAGTCACCCAAAATATCCTAAATAATATAATAATATCCTAAAAACGGGACGTAGTCACTGGACTTGCGCCTCATAGACATGGCCTGCGCCATAAATATATGGTACAAAGTACAATAGCATATAACTTCGCATGGAATAAGGAGATCGTACCTCGATTGACTCGGATGTTCAGCACACAATAATCGCAGATAGAATAACACAGAAAATCGGTAACGGATAATAAACTAATACTCGGGACGATAGGTAATCTCCCACAAGTGAGGCCTAGGCACAATGGTAATTCTTGACGTAATTAGCTGTCGGGATGACGATGCGGCGTAGAATTAGGTCGAGTCCAGCAGGGCTCCTAGTTTTATAGGCTCGGTATGCTAGCTCGTCGGAGGAACGCCGAGACGTTGTCGTCCCGCGATCGTGTCGCTCCGAACGTTGGGTTCTGATGGGTGCGTGGCGCAAGTGCTTCAGTTTTTCAGTTGCTGGATCTAATTGGTTTGACTGGCGTTGCGATGCCCCGCGGTGGTTCGGCGGGACTTTGTGGTTCGCAAACCTCGCCTGATATCTATTCTCCCTTGCTCTCGGTACTCGTCTCGGGACCACTCGAGGACATCGTTCTGCGAAGTGCACCCTGGCTGCGGTGCAATTAAAACGGACTGACCAGACAGAGGATCTGGTAGGATTCCCAGTACCCGGATGGATCTACCTCCTGATTTCACCATGATTGGCCTGTAGGGATTACAGACGGTCCTGCCTAACGCGGCTGCAATTCTTCTACCCTGACCTTCCAGGGGTAACGACGGTAGCGGGACGATGACGAGACAGTCGATGCATTAGTCTAATTCAACACCAGGTCGATAAGTCGGTGACAACGGGAAGCCTCCACGCGGTACTTTCGTATTTTCGCACAGCTTCATTCGACCGCTGTCAAAACATCCGGAAAAAGCAGACGGTAGCGCTTCAGCTCCTGGCTGGGTAGTCGGTAAAGAACTGGAGGAGCTGCATCAGAGATGCGCCCTTATTCAGCGGCTTCTGCGGCATCCACAGCTGTCAGCAGAGAGGGCTGGGGTTACTGTGAGCGTGCCTGCTGTCTATACTGGGCCCTGGAGTACGTCGCGCCGTGCGCTCAGGTGACGTCGGTTTCCCTCGTCAGTTTTTACATGCTTCATATAATCCGAAACTTGAACAAAACCTTGTATAGAATTACTGGTAGGGCCTAAAATTAACCTGAGATCTGTCGCATGCTTCCCCCTGAGCTGACCGTCATCCCAGCAGTTCGTGTACTTACGACTATGGTGACAAGTTGCAGAAATGCAACGTCGCAATGCATAACCAGATAACAATCGTGCGATGCACGGAACCATCACAACGTGCGATTCACGTTGTGTGCTCCATGGTAGCTATGCCACTGCTTTGAAGGGAATCATCGTCCGGTATTGGAAACTTCCGCTTAGGTCCACAGTTGTTATCATTGCAGTGATTTCACGGCGGAGAATAGCGGTAGATTTTTGTACTTTTTGATATGCTCAGCACATGGCGGCTGTTTATGTACATTGACAATGTTTTGGCCGTGTATTATACGTACCGGTGATAATACGTATGCTGCCGAGTACATTTCAGGCACATGTCGAACCACGATATCATATAATGATCTACGCTACTCACAATCAGTTCACAATTCGAAACCAGCGTTGAAGTTCGCAGCGAGTAGGGACCCGTTAGAGTTTCATAGAATCTCGGAAGATCTATTGACCACTACGTATCGCAGTTGAGAAAGTTGAGAAACTCCGATCAAACTTTGGAGCTTACTATTGGGCTGCTGATCAAACGTAGCTCGTGATAGTCGTGAAACAAATTCAAAGGAATCGACAATTGGCCGACACTCCGGGAGAGTGAACGATTATTGGATGAACAATTTGAGGCTTTCATTTACTATTTTGAATTACCTCATCGATGTGAACCCGCCTCGATCAGCGACAATTTCGTAGACCTGATCAAGGATCTGATGAACAGATCTGCTAGAGAATTGAGGAGTCACAATGGTTCTGCCGAGAATTACTTTACGGGAATGTGAATAGTTGCTAAATTACACCCTCAATAGTCCAACTATAATACTAACAATTATTGTCGCACGCTTCAAAATTTCTGTTCAATATTATTTCGCATTGTACGAGCCCAGGACATATTCCGCTATCCATACACCGTTCGCATTGAAATCCTTCCTGCCCTTTATTCGACAGGATGACCACCGGAGCTGGCAAATTTCCCAGGAGCTAATGAGACTTTGATAAAACAGTTCATAGAAGTCTACAGAGGTCTCCAGAGTGTATGGGATGGTGCAGACAATTGGTACGATCTTCTGCTTTTATCGACTGAGAGATAGATGATTCGAAACTATACTTGAAATCCTGATGCCAAATTAAGCTAATTATACATCTTATTCTTGACGCCAATGGAATTATCCTTAATGATAAAATCCTCCGCTAGTTTATTATAGAACGGGCAGGTAAAAGTATTTTCAAAATATTCACACGAGACGCGTGTCTGGGCAGATGATTTGGCAGCCCCGTTACTTGTCAACGGCAAACCGGTGAGTGAAAATCATTCGGCAACCACAAAGACCATGTGAAGCATTCGTGATCTCCCGAACAATTGACTTCCTTCTGATTGTCATGTTTGCGGCGAGGCCACGAGTCCTTATCAGTTCAGAACTGTCCACGATGCAGCCGAAACTGGCTTCCGCGAGGCAGACAGACTTAGAGATTTGTATAAGAAGACAACGAAGTGATAAATTCCAACCATAATCCCGGAACTCGACACCAATCGAGCTACCAGGTGCCACACACGAGACCCATCAATTGCATAATTATCTGTCACACTTATTATATCCACGAAGGAAGAAGAAGAAGAAGAAGAAATAATAATTCGATTTGAATCGATTCTCAGCGGATGGAAGCCGGCCAAATATTACATACCGATGGAAGAATTATAATCACACGCTTATAGGAGGATGTCCGTTGAGATCTGGATACTCTCTTGTGTGAAGTATATCAGGAAAAATATCATCAGTTACGTAAATACCGAAAACTTGTGAAAGGTTGCATTTTCGAGGGATTCTTGGCTGAAATTTATTGACGACACAATCTTGATTGTTTGTTTGGTTTTTTTCCTAGATGCGGCGTCAGAAACATTGCGAAATTACAAAGACAAGCAAACAAGAGAAAATCAAATCAAAATTCCGTCTTATTGTTGATCAAAATATTTCAGGCAAGAATCGCTGGAAAATTGTAATTTTTCCTAACGTTTCGGTGTCTGAAAAGCGGATATCACTTCTCCTGACCTTGTCGCGTAAGTAGTTGAATATTACTGTACTGTATGCGAGAAAAATACTTTTCTGTAGTAATGAACGCGACACATTTTTGTGGGAAAATGATTCACGATACGTCGACCGCGGAAACGTCAGGATGCTTCGAAGAGAAGGTAAGCTTCTGTTCCTCAACATTACTTTTTCGGTTGTTGAAAAGGCAACAATGAACTGCATATCTTGTCTATTCATTCGGTTCTATTTTACCTTTAACGCCGTCTAGTTCTATTTCAGATGAAATGTAACAGATTCAATTCAGTTTCAATAGTAATAAACAGGTATATGAACTGATTTGTAGGTACGGCTTTGTGGAAAATTTAAGCTGTTATAAACACTTGTGAGATCTGTTCTGATCTGCGACGAAAATTCATGAGAATCTCGACTGTTCCCAGCTTTCGTCATTCTCAACATGAAATTCTAGCTCCTGTTATTATTACACACGTTTGCATATGAACTATTGTATTTTTATCAATTTTATTACTCCTATTATGCCAGTGAAACAAGTCATAGCATTTTCTCATATTAAACAATTTTTTAACAGACGAATGGCTACAAAGTCGGAGCTTGCGCCTGCCGAACAAATCCTGGCGAAACCCTTATAGTCTTAGTGTTATTTTTCGTTCTAATCAGATTTTGGTAGGCTGAATTTGTACCAATGATGAATACAGCATAGTTTTGAAAATATACTTGCTAACTTTTGTATCTCATACGTTTACAAACAGATGTTATGCTCTGATTTTCGTATTATACACTGTATAATCGTAATGATTCGTATATGGAAGATGAATCCATGTGTGAAAGATGAAATTCATGTTGGATCATAATTATGACATCTAGTTTAGACAATATTCACTTATGGCGGGCCGCCCTGCGGATTTGAATTCACCTGCTGTGTAGCTTGCATATCATCAGGCGAATCATTCCACCGTTTCCATTGTTGGATCTATTGTTATCCATGGTTGAATGTCGTGAGTCTCCGATAGCGCCTTGAAATCGGGACCCCTGAGTTTGAAACTCGATAACTCTTGAGTAGAAAGTCCTAGAGCATCACGAGAAACAGATTCTGCAACTGGGATTTTCCACGTCGAGCTATTCTATGCACCAGGTTGTAGGAAATTCCCAAGCAAAGATATCGCTGTACATATATGTAAAAAAACATGGGCTTGGCAAACTTCGATCCGTAGCTCGATGCGTTATAACAGTGCCGTTGCTAATGTCAATAAAAATTTTTAATATTTGTCACGAAACAAAATTTTTGAATGTTTAAGATCCGAAGGATTTTTGTCCGCGTACATCTTTCATCGATACGAATTTATGCCAGAAATGAGGATTTTTAATTGCATATTTTGTTTCCACTCGCATATTTCATAGTTACAAAAAGATATATACTTACTCGCGTTTATCTTGGAATTGTGTTTTTGGACGTCCAAAAAACTCCTTGTGCATTAGGATGCGGTTGATAGAACTGAATTTTCGAGCGAATAATACTCTGAAATTTTAATTAAAACAATAATTGAAATTCAGACGATGTTCTTTGACTTGAAATGATAAAATCGAAAATCGTTTCCCAAACAACTTGGGCTACGCTAGCATCTGTGTGTGTGTGTGTGTGTTGAAAATGAATCACAGCCTTCTGTGACAAAAGTTCATGCGCAAGAAACATTTCCGAAAACACTATTATGAAATTAAAAAAACGCGATAACTCGAAAAGTATAATTTAACTGACAGAGCTCCACCATTTCCCAAAAATTTTTGCGAAGCTTCCACATGAGATACGAAACTTTCCATCCGTAAAATTTGGATGGAAAATAAAATCGAATCACTCGGTGTACGCACAGTATTACTGATGACTTTCACCAAATTTAAGAAATATTCTTGCTCAGGGAAAATAGTTTATGATTCCACCGAAGTCTTCCCACAAATCTGCAGACGATCGAGCGATTTATGGATACTGGTATCGAACTATCAAATTGTCGAATAGTTCTGGGACACACCAAAATTTGGTGGTTTCAGTGAGCTATCACAATAGTGATAGCCTAAAATGGTCAATTTGCGAAAATTTTCGCCGTATCTGACAAGTGATTTCAACAGCTGAGTGTAAAAGAGGCCCGATGGAAATTTTGGGAACCAAATAATCGATGACGTTGATTTTTGCGCTATTGAATTTGAAATCTGTTGATACGTAGTAAGTTGGTTGAAATATTTCCTGCCCAGTACGGAGTAGAATCGAAAGAACCGGTGTAGCTGAAGGTTACATGTCAGAGAGCATTATACTTGTACCGTATTGGTCGCGTAAGCGACGTTTCCAGAAATATTGCATTTCGTTTCGACATAAATCATCTGTGCAATACGTCGATATCACACGAAGCTAATGATTCGATTGAGCAACAAATGAAGCTAGAATGTGACAGGATCAATGTTGGAGTTTTGTGCAACAATAAAACGCAGAATGTCGAAATAATCAATTTTTGCAATGTTTAAAAACTTGTTGTCTTGTCTTTCTGTTGAAAAATGGTTATCAGACATTTTTCTGTTGAATTTGCTGCAAATGGGAATTCAGTGATAAATTGTACGATAGAAAATTATTATTAGGATGGTCAACTTAACCAGAGCGATGTATGTTATGGACGAATCTTTCTTACGCAAAATTTCGAATTCACGATATTTACTCGAAAATCGACACATTTTCCATGTCAGACTCCGAATTCAACCCGTCAACATAAACTTCAACGTATCATTTACGTCAACTTCATTGCAAGAAAACATAATACTACTTACAATTAGTCAAATCGGTTGTAAATTTCCATCATTCGATTTTAACGGGTTAGGTATGCTAATACTGACGATGAATCAATTCAACTCAATCTATTATTTTCGGTTCATGAATTAAACTTACGACATACATTCTGGATCCTCGCTCGCATGTCCATGAAGTAAAGAATCAACTATCTTGACATTTTGGTATTAGTGAGGAATTTAGGATTTTGCTCTCGGGTATTAATGCTATTTCGTGTTCCCACGCGAGAATAGATGGACCTTGAATGCCGCCCACTCTGAAAGTTGAACGTTTCGTAGTTTTGAGCATTTAATTTTTTCTGTTTTTACTTCATATTCCGTGTAGTCTGATGATGTCGAGTTTAATATTTATTTCCCGCGTAGATTTCATTCGAAACTTACTCTTCTTTTTCATTGTCGTACTCTTTCCTTGTAGTGCTTTAACAAATTCTGGGTATTCCTGCTGCCTCCATCATCACATTCGATATGTTCGGTCATTCGTCTATTCTATTTTATCGGTTTTCGGCATTTTAGCCGCTGACGCTGACTATTTTCGGCCGCATGACTACTTACAATTAGCCTAACGTATGTAATCACTAGCATTATGTACCCTGAGTGAGACCGTGTCAAGCATTAAGAAGATATATCATTTCAGGTAACAATTTTGCCAAAAATAGGCGCGGTTAATCATGGAATATCGTCTATTCCCCCCTAGCCAACTAACATGAACGCGGAATTCCCTATATGTAACCATCATGACGAATTCTAGAACCGGTTTTCAGAGTTAAGACGCCTCGAGCGCTAAAATTAGCGAACAAAAAGCGGTAAAACTTTGCGCACTAGATTCTCGTGATTAAATCAATGAGATAAAATAAATCTCATGCCACAATGTTCGTTCAATGAGTTGTATATTGAATGAATGGAGTGACCTGGTGGGGATTCGTTTACCGTAGATATTTGAGAAAAAATGTTAAGATCTTCGATATGAATTACAGAGGTGTCAAATTTTATGCCAGAAATAAAACGGTCGATAACGATTGATTAGGTGTATTCACATGCATGCGCGAGAGAGCTATGCACGACTACTAGATCTTCATGAGAGAATTTGAAAACACACCCCATCAATCAATATCGATGAAATTTGACAGCCCTGTAATTCGTAACGAAGATTTGAACATTTTTTGAGAATACTTACGGTCAACGAATCGCCACCAGGTCGTCGTCCTAGAGTTGGTTCGCCGCACAGACCATTGAGGTTCAATGATGACTATCGACTTTCAAGTTCAGAAAAATGTGGTTAGCGCGATTTTTTTTCATCCGTTGGATGGATTTCTATCAAGTCAATACATATCGGTTGATGAAACTTCATTTGACGCACGAAAAAAATTAGTTTCTAATATATTTTTCTGAACTTAAGAGTCGACCGTCGTCATTCAACCTCAATGGACTGTGTGGCAAATCAACCCTAGGGCGACGAGATTGCTATAGTTCATACAATAGGCAATTCAGCAATGAACATTTTGGTATGAGATTTACTCTATTTCTTCGACTCGATCACGAGAATCTAATGCGCGAAGTTTTGCCGCTTCACAGTCGTTAATTTTACCACTCGAGGCGCCTTAATTTGGGGAATTTGAATGTACAGGAATCGTTTCGAAAACAAAAATCGTAAATTTTTGCAAATGACCCGATCGATTTTGGTGAAACTCCGAGAATTCGTTGAGTATGGTGGCAGAAAGTGGCTAAGCATCTCACTTTTTCAAGATATCGCTCAAATTCGATGAAAAATGAATATTCCCTATGTTAGCTAGGTTAGATTGCTAGCGGTGACTCCAACTGCCCCTTAAGGAGTTTTGAGCACGGGGTCACGTAGCTGATTTCAGAGTTTCTTCAGAATCTCGGTCTCGTTTTTTCGCGAAACTTCAAATCGATTTGGAATTTTTAGCGAAAGAATTATGCAAGTGTCAGCAAGTGCGCTCTGGCCAGCTAGGACAAAATAATAATCGCACGAATTTTTATTATATTCATTTCACTGCGAGACGGGCTTTGGCATTTATTTTGCAAACGAATCCAAATCGATTCGAAATTTGTGAAAAAATGAGACTGAGATCCTGAAAAACTCTCAAATCGGCCACGTGACCCCGGTGCTCAAAACCCCTTAGAAAGCGCGCACATTTCTTCTTCGCAAGTATACGTATACAGAGTCGCCAAATTGTAACCTGCATTATTCCCTTCCACTTACCGCGTACTACTCGTCAGTATTTTCCAAAATGTCAAATTTTCTACAGCTCTATCTTCCGAGCAAAGCGTGCAATTTGATTGTGTTCTTATCCTAAATAATTTGCGGTTGTTCCTTCAATCAAGTATTTTTGGGAAAACTTCCTAAGAATGGTTTGAAATCTACGGCTAAAAATGTGGTACATGTAGCTAGACGCTCGGGATCGGAGATGCGTACAACAAGGACTTTAACTCAATTGCAAATAACTCTAGTTTGGCACGTGCAATGCTTTCCAAATTTTGACAGCTGTTGTAGATATTATCGTATTCCATAATATATCAAGATTTCATTGAATTCCTCGGCGAATTGTCTTCAGATTCTGGTTTGTTGAACCGGCAGTGATGTTCGAAGTCGACAGAGAATCTACCGCCCAAGTCTCAAGATTCAAAAGCCAATATGATACCCACCATAAAAAGTTTGCGAGGATCGTCTATTTCTGGCAGAGTTTGTTATTTCACTGACGAAGTAGATGTTAGATTCCGCTTTCCGAGCAGATTGTCTATTTTTTTTATGTGATTTCCGCTACCCTAGTTGAATTGCTATTTGTCTGAGAACCATATTCACTCGTCTGAATCATTGACCGGATGATACCTCTCGAATGTGTCGCAGTTTTTGACAACTTTTTGGTGACGTGACTGGGACACATTACTAATTCAGCACAATGACTCGTATTTCACATTATAATTCGCACTTGATGCAAGACATGCTCGGTGCATCCCCGTCACTTCGAACCTGATTAATTCAGTTGTCACATGATACGTTCCGTACTTCCACGATTCGCCAGTCGGTTCGAATTTTGAATGGAGCTCCACGGAGTAGAAAGTTGACGGTAAGTGCAACGTCAAATTTTACTCACACGGTTTGCAAACCTAATGCAGGTTTTCACGAATTGTTTCGGGTTCGGTGTCGATGTAAAACTATTCGTCATAACTGGACCTCACACAATAACTTGAGTTGTTTGCGAACTGTGACCAATATCTGTTATCGTCACACTATATCGACCATATTGGAAATGGTGCAGGCTATCCTCGTATTCTATATAGGTACTTTCATCTGGAAAGATAACGTCAAGCGGTTGCTTTATCAGCATTTCAGCGATGAACTGCATCGGATGGGAATCACTTCTGGTAGAAGCCGTTCGACGAATCATTGCAAATATGAACTCAAAGCAAAGTTCATGTGAAATGAAAACCTATCATAAGAAGCAACTGACCGCTAATTCGAGAATTGTGAAATCACTCGATTTTTCGTATTTAATTGGGTCATTCGTATTGCCTACACTTTGGAATTTCGGATACCTTGAGAAGGTTCAGTCGTTAAAATCAATGCTTTTATAATTGATAGTCTTAAGCGATAATCGCACGTTGAATATTTATAACAATCATCTACTCGTTAGCTACGAGAACTGGCCTTGAAATATCTAAAATAACAAATTCGAAAATTATAAACAAATGTTTAGATATCAATGTTCAATTTCTAAGTGCTTTAAATGTATTAAAAATTCATTATTAGAATCGGCCGATTTCATTCCAAGTTGGCTTTTTTCGTTCAGGAGTGCTGTTCCCCACAATTTCACTGTGTCATCATTTTTTCCAAATCATTTCTTACTGAATATTGAATTTTATAAGATTCCGTTGGTATCGATTTCTAGTAATAAATAATAATATTCAACTAATAAATGTGAAATTCTACTAGATTTTCAATATTTTTACAGCGCTTTGCGATGAAACATTGAAATTTGAGCATTTCTTTACAATCTTTCAATATCCTGTTTGAGAATTCTTAGGTATAAGTGCTTATAGTTGGCGAGCAAATGATTGTTAAAATATTCAACGTGCGGTTATTGCGTATTAACATTAATCAAAAAAGTAGTGATCTCAGCGACTGAGCCTCCTTAAACTGTTCATGATAATGGCCCGGGCGCGGCTCCGATCATAGTAGTGTGTAAAGCTAATTTGGAGAATGAATAATGAATCACAAAGGATACATGGGAAACAACAGCAACGTTATTCATTTATTAAAACTCTTTCCTTTTATATCAAAAATATATCCCGAAGGAAGACTTACGGTTATTCATACTTATTAATATCAACTTAGACACCTAATTAAAAATCTTTTCAGCTACCTTTCAACATTTCGGAAAGTTTAAACGTACGTAAACGTACATACATACATACTTAACGATTATCAGGACGGAGAATCATTTGAGCATAATTATTTCCCGCTATGAACGAGAGACATTATTTATTTACTAATTCTATGAATAATATTTGTTGATTAGATTTTCGCTGATTTTTACTTATCCATCTAAAAATCACGAACTATAAAAGGAATCTATATTCAGTCTAACCGTATAAATAATTGGAAATATCACTCTTAACGATAGCTTTTACATTCGGGGGCACAGCACCATAATTTTGTTAAAATTTCACGTGAATAGTGACAAATCGAACGCATTGAATTTCAAGTAATTGGAATGCCACTGAAGACTGAACAATAAAACTCGAGGATTATAGCCTTCGATTTTCCTTCAGATTGTTTATCGCCCTTTGAAAATTATATCGGGTCACAAAGAGCTTATCAATTTGTATGAGACTCTCAGGACGTTTCTAATCAGCAAGAATTTTTCTCCAATCAGATGAATCACAGATTTTGACTTTCCACCGGCATCGCATCGGACCTTGCATCCATGGCCAAAGCTACGACGAGATCTTGAATGAGCTTTTGATTCTGACTACATATTTTCCTTAGTTCTACAATTTCCTCTTTGAACTGCTCAATACTGTTGCCTCCCCCGCCTCCTCCGACTCCCCCGCCTCCTTCTCGTCCGCTGGCAACATCATCATCCTCGTCATCTTCAATTGGCACATCGTGTCGTATCGTCGAATAACCGTCGCTCTTCAAATAAGTATACGCCGTGCTGCAGCTCCTTTTACTGCAAAGGGTCCCACCGGCAGGAGTCGATCTGCGATCTCTGGCGATTTTATGAGCCGCCGCAAGTACATCAGGTGGTAGCCGTTTTTCCCTGGGATTCAGGGGTCGAACAGTAAGAACGACCCGCAACGACGACGGAAGAACGAGAGCCGACCATCTCAACATTTTGATGAGCCTCCGAGGAAGAAGACCGAGAAAAAGGGCAGTCTCAACTTCGCAGATCAATTTTGTTTGTCGTACGAGCTTAGCGAGTCCAGCAGTTTTTTGGAGACCCTTGATATCGTGAACCGCTATACCAACGAGAAGGTTCATCAAAACAATCGTGACGAATAAAAGAAACAGGAGAAAACACAGCTGCGCTGAAACCTGGAGAAAGAACCACGAGGCGCCATTTGTCCCGACGGGAACCTGGCCATCGGCCTCCGCAGGGAAAAACAAGTCTTCGAATTCAACTTCACCGGTCATCATCACTAAAACTTTAATCAGTCCGGTGTGTGGGCTGCTGAATGATTTTGAGTGAGGAAACATTACGCAAAAACTAGCAGTGAAGCCAACCAAGAGACAAGCGTATGCTAAAAGGAGCTTGAAGACCTGGGCCTGGATGCTGGTGAACATTGCAACGTAGGCACCAAACATCGGAAGTTGTCCTATCATCAGCATGAGATTTCCCCATCCGCAAAGAACTGCGTACGCTCCAACGTGATTTTGCCATCGAAACGTTCTTCCATCGTGAACGAAGGATGTAGCAAATACGCTTAGAACAACACACCATTCAACGAGGTTGTCCACTTGGGAGAAGAACTGTCTTGCAGAACCGTAGGTTGATATACCGGCGACTTTCCTTAGTGCCTCGAGTACGGTGAGTATCGTAAGAATGTACCATTCGGTGTCCATGATCGCGGGATGTGCATAAAGCAGCTCGTTCAAGGCCGTCGTATTATTGCATAATGAGAAACCTTCCGCGTCGAAGATTCCATGACTTTCGTTGTAGCAATTGTGGGCCAAAGCCGTCATCACCCAAGCAGTGAGTACTAGAACGTATAAAAGGTAGAATAAGAGTCTACCAACGTAGTATTTCCTGATCTTCTGCCATTTGAGATGGAGAAAAGACTGGCACAGAGGATGCTCAAGTATTTCCTTGTAACCCTCCTCAATAAAAGTTTCCAGATATCCGATTTCCCCTTGTTGCCCATGCTGAAGAAGTGGATGGAAGTCGAGCCTCAACTCGACCTCTCCAGTCGCCGATCCGTGTTGTCTCAAAGCAATGGAATTATCCAGCCGTTGTTTGAAAACGTTCAGAGACGTCGGAGTTTTCCTTAAAATAATTGAAAGTGCCGTAGTACCACCCTTAGTTTTTGCACTTAGATCAGCACCCCGTTGAATCAGTATGTCAACGCATTGGGAAAGCTCATTCAAAGCAGCAACGTGCAACGGCGTGTAACCGTACTTGTCCGCTTTATTTACATTAGCTTTCCACTCGACCAGTAACTCAGAAACATCGAAAGCGAGGGTTGATCTTCCTAGAGCTACATGAAGCGGCGTCCTTCCGTCATTATCTTCGGCGTTTGGATTACTCCCACCTTTTCTTAAAAGCGCTTCAACACTTTCGAAGGAATGTGCTCGCGCAGCCAAATGAAGGGCAGTTTGAGCTCTGTGATTTCTCAGAGACGGATCTGCCCCGTTATCCAAAAGGATTTCCAAATTTTCTGCGCAACCGGCTTCGGCCGCTAGGTGGAGAGCGGTGTCGCCTTTTCTCGTGGTAGCGTCAACGCGACATCCGGCTTTAAGTAGCTCAGCTAGACACCCTGGATGATCGCGATCGGTAACGTAGTGAATCGGCGCATATCCGGTAGAATCGACACTGTTCAGAGCTGGATTACCCATGGCAAGGAGTTTGAGTACATCGAGAGCATTGCTTCGGGCTGCTGAATGAAGAACTGAATCGTCATTGAACAAATTTTCCTGAGATATACCTTCGGCAAGGAAGAACCTCGCGACGTCGTAAGAGTTCCCAAAAGCAGCGTATTGGAAAGGCGTGTAAATTTTTCTTGAATTTACGTTAGCCCCATTATTCATAAGGAATCGAACACCTTCGAGAGAATTACTGAAGGCGCAGAGGTGAAGAGCGGTTATGCCCTGTTCAGGTTCTGCATGATTTAGGTCGGAACCAGCTTCCAGGAATCCAGAGAGAAGATCTGCACGGCCTAGAAGACTCGCGTAAAGCAGTAGCGCATTTCTTTCGCCGGGTTTACAAGTCTCAAGAACTTTGGGAGCGTTTTCAGCATCGATACGACAAAGCTCGATGTCCTCGAGAAGCTGAAGTCTACCTCCAGCCCCGCGAACGTGTTCGACCACGATATTTTTTATGGCTTCTCGGCATATCACTATCGCGCAACTCCCTTCCTCTGTTAATGACGTCTCGCTAAAAGACATAGAGTAGCATTGTGGCTCTTCGACGGGTGGCGGCGTCCCATATTCCATACAACGGTCTTCCGGTGCCCATCCATCCTCCAAATCTGTATCTGGCGTTTCAGGTCTTCCTCCAGCTATCCACCGCGTCAAAAGAAGAGACGTTGTTGTCTTATACTTCGGATTTTTCGGCGTCGGAGAAGTCACCACCTGAAGACTCGACGTTCGCTCCAACTGAACACGCTTTTTTGGAGGCGGAAGAATCGGCGCTCCTGGTTGTTTTTCACCAGCTCCCATCGTCCTGCGATCCCTTTTCTACATGCCGTTACGAATATGGAATCTGGAAACGTTGCAAGAACGTTAGAATCAGCACTAATTGTAAGCCACGCGAATTGAAATAATCATGCATTCGATATCTCTGGACTTTAACGGACTGAATTTTTGGCTTACATCCCACACTGTCTGGTGGGCTATCTGCAATCCATTCGTTTTCAAATACAAAAATAACAATTCAATTCAAAAGTCTGATCGGGCAAGATTTTCGACATCGTTCGAGTTTGGAATTGGATAATTTTCTGTTCCAGTAGCAATAAAGAAGTTGAACGTAGTATAAAGACAGTATATTACAATGGCGCATTGCAAAGCTGGGACAACATGCGTTACATAATAAGAGGTTCCAAATGATTGTGCGAATTGTTTAAGGCCAGTACCTCCTACTTTGCAGAACGATGTAGGTACACGGGAGACCGCGAAGGACCGGTTATCTGACCAGTAGAACACGATGTCCGAGGAGGGCCAATCACTGAGCATTCCTGAGATCCGGTGAGGATCTTATAACGTGTGTCCCAAAAAATGAGTAGCCATCTGAGTAAGCCGGATCGGAAATAATGAGCTTGAACAAGTATAACAGACGTGATTATAACAGCGAGGTAGTAAATTTCGAAATGCGATGTGAACGGAAAACCAAATTGTCTGCGTAAATCTGAATCGCAATTAACTGGAAATCCCATATGGTTTTTTTAGTTAAAATTTTCATTGTCAGTAAATTCGCGCTGGAATTGTTCTATGCAGAGTCATGGTGCGGCTATATTGCGCGTCAACATTGTCCAAGGAGAAATACGACTCGACACACAATGTGACGTAAAAATTATTCACGAATTATTTGATAATTTTATTCATATTGTATCTAGTATATAATATTATAATCATGTATGTGAAAATCAAGCGCGATAAACGAAATGTCAGGATGGAATTATACTCGACTTCAATAACAAAATTGATTCGAAAATATTCAATGAATCACTGCTCTCTGTCATTATACATATGTTCCTCGACCCTACCTGTAATCTCCGAACGGTTTTGTTTACAGAATTATCATTCGTTCACCACCGAAATAAATATGTGTTCACGATTCGTGCTTAGGTGTAAAGTCTTCGGATTTGAAACTGTCATTGGTCCGGGCAAGAGAGGATTGAATCTTCTGTAAGCTTATGAATCACACTAAACCAGATCTAACAATAAACGCGTGATTACGGTTTGTTACGTGAATGGACGCGTTAGTGGTGGATCAGGCTCAGGGTTATACGAGTGAATTCATGATTGAATTTCTCTCGCGAACATCAATGCTCGGAACGTTTCTACGCCGAGGAGAACATCACCGTATAACAGCGCATAATTATATCACAGAGAATTCGAAATCTCGTTGAATCAACTGCAATTAAATTCACATAAATATCACAATAATTGCGAGTAACATAGGTATAAATGAATACTGATATACTTTATAAACGCCGATTGACAGTGAGGTGAAATTTATTCGCACTCTACTTATAGCTAGACGTGCCTATGCCCCGGCTCGAGAAACGTATACATCAGTACGCATGCTGGTATAAAATTAATTCCGGTTTTTCCCCGTTCCATACTCGTTATATACCTGTATGCTACATACAGCGAGGAGATCACCGGCGATAGTTGATTGGATTTCAAAAGTACCGATTACAACCTACATATATATATACATATATATATATTACATGCGATATACACACTCTGCAGGCTACAAGTAAAGGCCGTACGAGCGCATTCGCACTCTCGAAGAAAAAATAAGCCGTGCTATGTGTCTCGGAGCAAGAGCAGGAGAAGAGTAACAGGGCTCGATATTCTCGATCCACGACGATGACTCGGTCTCCAGTGTCTCAATATACACTGTATCCAAAAGTCAAAGTTGATCTTGCCTCAAGCGCACGTTTAGTTGTTTGTTTTTTTTACTTTGTTTAGGTTTGTTCCCATTTCTGTTTACTGCTTTCGCATTTACACTTTCGCTGCAGGAAGCTGGAACGTCGATCCGTCGTTTTTATAAGTTAATTAAAATACTTCTATTTCTTTCCGCGTCACGTTTTCTCAATCCGCGTTGGCGAATTATTTCTCGAACTTTTTTCGCATTCCGTGTATCTGGTACGTCGACTTTTTATCAATTCAAATGCACGAATAAGAAATATATCGTTCATGATTGCTGTTACACGAAATTTATAGAAATTTCATACGGCATATCAATATCTGCAGGTAAAACATAGCGCGCCACATTCACGAAAGTCTCTATATCATTAATTCTATCAGCTTTTTATTAACCGACTCAGGTATTTAAGTGTGGCGGTACCGCGGGCTCTGAAGCACTATGGTTTACGCATTCGTTGCGTAAATCTTCGATCACGTATCTCCAGACTATACTAGCAATCATTCACGATTCACGAATGCAGCAATTTTCATGACTTTCCGACTCCCTGACTGACGTCAGCGGTTCTCGAATCAAGTTCCAAACGCTGCAGTCGTATGGTAGGACGTATATCTTTCGCATAGTTTAAACAGGAAAATCCCCGGCACAGCTGTATAATCTCAACACGTACTATGATTTTTAGATGCAAATTTAGAAACGTCTACACAGAATTTCATGTCCACGTTGTCTATTATGTACAGATATATAAGATCGTAACACCACCGTTGTTTGGAAATAAGAAAAATTAACAGTTTGCGATCTACTCGCGAAACAATGTATATAAATAGTCTTATTAGGTCTCAACTTGAAGTATAACGGGTTTCGTGAATCATTGAAGAATACATATGTGTAGCCAAGATTACGATCCCTCTCTCTGAACCGCAATTTTGATCCGCGAAAATTATAGTACATCGCGCTTACAGCGTTGCTATGACGGTATGAACAGTTTTAATATACATGCAAACACGAACAGGGAAACATGCGGGATTGATAACTTGTTTGCAGTCTCGAGATGTCGGACACATGAATTTGAAATTGAAAAAGATACTCCACGGACGCGAGTCGAGTTTTTCTCACCCTGGATTACAGATTTGGAGACAAAATCGGTTTCCCTTATTGCACAGATCGATACATTTTCGGGGCAACATTTATTCCAGAATATTGAATCGAAGGCCCATGTGCCGCGCTCGCGAAACTAATTTTCAATCTTCATGATAATTTTATTCGTTGTATAAATACCTGTAATTTAGTAGTATGACGTGATACAGTAATGATATGCAATAGACAATGATTAGCACTGATTGCGGAGGATTTTGAGTACATATACATTTGCTTATTTTCCTTTGAACCGAAACAAATTCAGCTGCTACGTGAACACGATCGGACACCAACTGAAGCAAAACCGTCGTGAGGTTTTGTAGATCGCGGTTTTCCACTCACCGGCGAAACCACCACTCCCACACTCTCTGCGACCGCACTTGACTGCGAGTTATACTTACATGCATCGGTTAGATGGTCTTTCTTTTACATTTGATCGTATATGTATACTGTGTCTATAAACACTGTAATTATACATTGAACTATAAATTTGAACAAAAATTAGAACATGTATATAATGCTACAGCTATGATTACTACGAATTTTATTGCAGTAATTGAGACAGAATTGCACACACATGATCAATTATCACGTGATGATGCGTCATATAAAAAAACCCCGTGCACCATTCCCGCATCTAGCTCTAGTGAGAATAGTTGAAAACTTCATAGGTATTTGTTGATACGGTTCATTGTATTGTATAATGCATACGCGTGAAGTCGGAATTACAATTGAATGCCTCTAATAGGATCCGAAGCTCTTGATCATTATTTTGCGCATTGAAAAAATGTATGAAACATATTATTACACCTATAGATATAATCATGGTCATTAGCTCTCTTGTTATAATTCTAATGCCAAACAATTTGAACGGCTGTTAGAGCTGGTGTTCCTTCTTATATGTTCAACGTTACGATCAGGAAGCGCTAATATACATTAATGAACGAGCACGTGCTCTTCACAAATCTAAAACAATGATATAATTCATACCAAAAGAATTCTACGTAATTCTGGAGTAATGGAGTTAGGCCTTGTGTGCATTACACTGATTCACAATTTCTCGTGAAAATAGACCCCGGTATATCACCAATTATTTGCAGAACAGTTTTTCAAATAATTCAAGAAACTGGAAAAGTCTCAAGCGAAACTTTGCAATACTCTTTAAAAACCCCTGTAACCCTCGAAGTATCTCTAAATTTATTCTGAAAGAGTCTTCATACAGAATTTTGTAATCAATTCACAGAGAGTCGATATTTCAAACAAGAACGAACAAATTGCGTGGTTCATTTGTAAACGTTGGCAAATTTTTCAGACAATTTGTGAAGATGATGTAATACTTCTGGCAGGAAAACTGCATACACTCAAATCGTTGACTTGATTTTAACACGTTATTGTATTCGATACAACGTCCGAATCCATTATTCAGGTACTAAAAGAAACCTAATGATAAAAGTAACAGAACAATTTTAGTGCACATTCCGTAACATATTTCTTCTAATAGTATTATCATTATTATTGTACTGATGAAAATTAGAATGTTCAAAAGAAGCTGATCATTTTCTAATCTACTCAATGATTTAATAAATATTCAGCAACATAACAATTATATTATACTTATTATCTACATATATTTTTAATACTATGAGTATATGCTCTAAATTTTGCCCTTGGTGAACCAAAATCAAATTATGCAAATTCATTCTTTCAATTCATGGCATCTTCAGGGTAATCTTGAAATAAATAACAATTATTTATTTCGAAGAGATGTTAGAAGGTGAATTTTTTATTCACCAATCCGTCATTAGTTCATTGGATATAAAGACAAGGAATCGGTTGATAATTTTGGTCCGCTATTTGAATGAAAAATCAGAATTCGTCTGTCCGCGCCTATTGGCTGGTGACCCGCAGGACACCAACGTATCGCGGCGGGCTTCGATAGTGTTTCATAACATAACCTGAAAACTTTTCAAATTCTAGGGTTGACTGGTAAGTTGACAGCGTGAGTTGACGTTTCCGTTCACTTGGATGAACATTTACCGTTGATTCTACACTCAACGCATTTACTCGAAAGAAAAAACATTACCTGTAGCACGCGATGTACCATGAAAACATAATGAAGAAGATTCCCGGTGAAATTCCGCCGCCTCAAAAACGAGAGGGTCAAGGATACATCGACGACTTATCATCGAAACAAATATTCGAACTGGAGGAGCTTTTGGAGCGGCAAAATAATCTGCTAAAGAATAAGTTAGGGGCGAAGCAACGATTACGAATTTCATCTAACCTCTGCTTTTTTCGAGGAACAAATATAAAACGCATAGTATTTTTTTTTTTACAGAAGATTCGTATCAAAGCTGCCGGACAGGGGTGAAAAATTAACTAAACTCCGGGATAAAATACTCCACGAATTACAGGTGAAAAATGACATTGAAAAAGCCGCTAACCTCTTATCAAGACTCAACATTGCATCCGAAGGAAGAGAAGCTATGAACGAGCTTGAATGGACAGGAAAATATTCAGAAAAATCACAAACAGAAAAAGTCGTTCAGTTAGATAGCGACGATGAAGATGATCCTATTAAAATACTCGCGCAGGTTCGTCTAGTTCAAGAAAACACAACAATAATTTTGATTTTTGTTATTTTTATTATTGAATTTCATTGAACTTTCATAGAATGTGACGTAAAATCGTGAATATTTTACAATCTTAGCCAACAGGTAGCGGAGTGCATAAAAAAAAGGTGATACATTTACCGCCGGAGGAAAGTTTGATAAGACCCGAAGATTTGGAGGAAATAAAGATGTTCGAAGATCCGATAAGCCTAGAGCACGTTAAGTATATCGTCGATAAAGTTGAGAGGCCCAAGTTAGCGGGTGAAAAAGAGAAGAGGGAATATTTCAAGCCTTATAAAACGACTAAAAGCAACGTTCACGATCCTGCCAAAGAATCGGAAAGAAGGAGGGATCAGTATTGGGAAGTCACAGCGGCTACGCCGCCTCCTTCTATCCACGGAACTTGTAAATCTTTGAATATAGAAGAATCTTTGGAGCTGCAAAGAGAACAGGCCGAGAAACTCCAGGTGAGGAGAACTATTGTCAACTTCAATTTTGTATTTTTGCGATAGTTTCATCATTTTTTATTCTTTTTTCAGGAGATTCAAACTAGGAACGCGCTGTTGAGATTAGGGGTTTCAAATATCTCTGGTGATTCTAGTAGAGTAGTTAACAAACCTGAAGATACGAATTCCTCGGATTCGGATAACTTTGACGAAGAAAATTTAGTGGGCGACGATGACGATGATAATGACAGAGCTGGAACAGTCTCTTTCCCTGTTCAAGAGGACATGTAGAGTGAGATATTATTTATTTACATACCTGTGTGATTACTGTATTTATTCTGGTTTTAATGAAATAAAAAAATACCATTTTTTTACCTAACTTGTGAGAAAAGAGAATCCGATTTTCCCAATTTGCTAGAAGCACTTTGAAGCTGATTTTCATGAAGCCAATCATACTTGGCTCTTCGTGGGAATTGAAGTTTTAATTTTGTTTTTGTTCAATCTTCGGCAAGATTTCACGAGAATGATGAAGAAAACGTAGTTAATATAGCACTATAGATTTATTACCAATCAGTTTCAACGTATTACTCTGAGCAAATTCGAATAATTTTGTGACTTACGGTTTCAACTCCAAGTATTTTACTTCACATAAACTTCCTAAAAAGCTACTCAAACGTTCATTTACCCACAGAATCTCTTTGGCTTTGCGCGGAAGTTAGCTAAAAATTCTAACTGATCCGTAACAATTTTGTACACCAAGTCGATGAATTTACATGCATTGCAAGAATTTTTCATTCATAATCAGCAAAGGTTGTGATAATTTTCAATACTTCCGAAGTGAAGGGATAACGATAAACGAACAACATACACGATCAATTGTTTTTAGACAATTCTTTATTATCCTTTTATATAATACAGCGATTAGTTGTATCCAAAGCTGTTAATGATCTGAGTGTAGGGTGCTGAATTCTTCACAACAGCTTCTCCAGCCTGTTTGGTAAGTTTCTGTGAAAAATAATGTCAGATGAAAAATTAAAAAGTGAATAAGAGCCTGAATAAACAAGTCAACAATCAGAAAAATAAATTGTTTTCATCGCGCCTATCATCATGACTTGTCTTCTCAGCTCAAATTTTCAGCACTAGCGTAGCAAATCATTATTTACTACTCAGTCGCAAATTACCATTACCATCATTGAAGTCTGCCTATTTTCTTTCCTTAGTTTCAAGATAATTACAATAGAAACTATCGAAGATTGGAAAAGAATAAAAATGAATGACGAAAAAATATCCTCACCTTGAGTTTATCTCTCTTCTGCACCTCGACGATGGACCTGACACGCCTCTTGTTCTCCAGGGTGCGTACAACAGCCTTGTACTTCCATCCAACTTCGTGGGAAAGGCGACCGACGTGGCAATACTATAGAAAAAGTAGTTGCAAAAGAAATATAATTGATAGATAACAAATATTGTATTTCATTGAGTCGATAATTGGATTGCAGATATGAATGTCGACGAAAAAACTCAGCAAAAATTTGTCTCAACATGAAAATCTATGAAAATTGAATTCCCATAACATTATTTCAGTCGCAAATTACCATACCATCATTGTATTTCATGTATCCATCTTTAGTAATCATATCTTCTTTTTTTTCTTCACATCAACGATTAATTTTGAACGATCGAAAAATATGTTTTGAAGATTCGATAAGCTCACCTTTCTGCCAGGCTTCAGGCACATAACTCTCATGGCTCCAGGAACGACGAGACGTTTCCTACGATCATAGGGAGGTGGACAACCCTCGTAAACTTTCAATCTTCTCAAGGCATCCTTACCCCTCTGTGTTTTGTGCGGTACCATACCTAAATGTGGGAACAAGGATGCTTAGTTCAGAGAGAATCATTTTTCGCACTCGAATTTCAAGGCGTTTCATTGCAATTCGTCATAATGGAGTCGTTCTTTTCATAACACTATCAAATAATGTAGGTAAGTGATTTTTTCATAATCATGTTGTTCAATTGTTTCAAATGTTATTATAAATGAATGAAGAGAGCTAATAATAGAGATAAGAAGCAGGAAAATATTACAGCGACGAAGTTTGAAACGTCGCTCATTGTTTAAAATTTCACTGGCTTTGTAAAAACGAGAGAAAAAAAAAAAAAAAAAAAACCAATAAAAAAACTCACCACGAACAGTCTTCCACAAAATTTTGCTTGGCGCACGGAAATGGAAGGGACCGCGCGCTGGGTTTACGTTACACCTCTTGCGAAGGAAGGACATGAACTTCAACTTATTCCTGAAAATTGTAGAAAGTTTATTATATAAAAAATATATCGTTAGAAAGATACGTGAATACTTCGAAAAAGTAATCATCAAGTTTTTCTTGTTTTCATATCACATCAAATAATGTAGGTAAGAATTTTACTAATCATTTCATTTATTCATTCATTAACTTATTTTTCTCTATTCTCGGAATAATTTGACATGAAATGCGGATATTTCTTACCTGAAAAAGTTACCGGATATGTTGAGCTGTTCGCTACGGACGACGATAACTTTGTTGCCCTGTAAAACTGTTTTGGCAATGATTGCGGCCAAACGGCCGAGAAGATGGCCACGGCCATCTATCAGTATCGGCTGTAAAAATTGTACAAATATAATACGAGGTACAGAGATAGAAACAGGACAATGTTTGTTATCAATTCAGGCAATATTTAGACGGCGTATTTATTGGAATTATTTTACGCCCGGGAGAATCGCGGAAGATATAAAAGAGGACAGATATTTATTACCGCACGTGTTTAGGCGTCGTTGTCAATTTTATGGTTAGGAAAGAATTTTTTATTTCTCTTTCTTCGTTACGACCGTAGAATTATTTTAATTACGACTCGAACGAAACGATATGAACAATAAATATTTGAAAAAAATCGGAGGATTTAGTGAACGGAAAATAGAAACATATTGTGAATTTTATTTTTGTGTAGAAGCGAGCAGTTTTGGTATTATGTATCCCAACACGTGTGACCCAGAACCAAACACTACGTAAGCATACGTTTCCGCGTTGAAATATATTCGTTTCGGATTTAAATTGATGTCCGGATGATTCAAGAATGCCTTCTGAATATAACCGGCACACTCATTTTATTATACAGATATTATTTTTCACTCAGAACTTGTAATTTTTGTCTACAAACCTTTTCACTGAAACCAGTCATTTTGATACCCGACCGGAAAAGGGTCTACAGAAGTGAAAGGAAGTTCGATGTTCGAGATTACGGAAACCGCCATTACAAATATTGAGTTTACGGCAATGTCGTGTACTATGGGCGCTGCTGTCTCGCGGCTGCGTTTATTGTCCCATATTTGAATTCAAATGATTACACCACATAGTATGCTTTTTATTCATATTTTAAATGAAGAAGACCGGAGAAAAGACTCCATATGCTGACGAGATAATTATATTTCATAAGAATTATCTCAGTAATCGCAGGAAATAATGATTACTGGATATTTCGTATCGAGTTAGATAGACCTATTGATAAATTTCGTGCAGTGTCTAGGTATAGTATACGAACGTTGGATTTATTTCTGACAGAATTATAATAATCCAACGTTGAATGATGTAAACGAATTTCAACTGATAACAATAACAATGATAATAGTAATAATTGTTCGGTAGGAAATGAACTCAATTCCGATAAGAAGATTTGATATTTAAACTTGTTATACTGTTCGATTTTCCCCCTTTTTAAAAATTTTTGTTCTTACTGTGCTTTCCAATCCCAACTAAATTCTCTGTCGCTTACTATGAATACATAACTGAAGATCAGAAATTCAACAGATCATACTTGACAAATCAGTTTGCGATCACGAATTTTGTACGCTAGCAGATGCTGCCATCAAGTGGCGAAGTTTGAAGACGTTGTCATGTCAAATTCTCTTTCTAATTTTCGATTCAAAATAATTCATCACGTTACAGTGATTATATTTCAATCAATGATATCATAATTGATCGATTGTAAACTGATGATATCGGCCAATCAACGAGAGAAAAGTTGTTGAATAATATAATTATACTATCCAGAAAAATTACAGTAATATATACACAGATATACCTATGTATAATATACCTATAGCTGTATTCGCATTATACGTTATTATATTCAGTTTATCAAATGATTATCAGTGGCGTAACTACCGGGGGTTTTGGGTGTGCGCAGAACACTGGGCCATGGAATCCCAGGGTCCACACTCGAGAGAAAGAAAATTATTGAGAAAATGAGAAAAGAAGAAACAATGTAACATGTAAAGTAATTAATTCGCCATTTAACAAAATTGATCTTCGCTTTTGAATTAATGAAAGATAAATACAGGAGAATGATCACTGCTCTGACTGAAATTCTTAGTTTGGATGTTGAAAATGTAATTGCATTTAAAAATGTGGGTAAGCACAGAGGGCCCAGATTGAATAATTGCACACGGGCCCACGCAGACATAGTTACGCCACTGTCAGAATATCCATGCAATTTAATGCATGATGATTTCACATATCTCAATATATCGCTGGTGCAATAATGTTATAATAAATTATGATCTGAACAAGGCAAACAAAATGCAGACACGAGTTTACATATCGCATACAATAAATGCAGTGAATATAATAAGTATCTAAAACGGTAGACAACCGAAGTGATTCAGAAACCCCGCATCGGGTCGTAAGGGCGGATTCCTTGACAAATTTTCAAACGACATTACTCTTCCAAAAACCCTGAGATCAACGGTTTGCGAGTTATTGAAGATTTTGTTGGACCAATCACAGAGTCTTCTGATGCCTGTCGTATTGCCGGCTCGGGACTGAACATCGGACGCTGCCCGTGGGATCTTCGAATTCACGTGAGAAAAAGATGTGACCATTCCAGGTCGATCGCACTATAGCTTTTCATGTCCAGGTCAATCGTACCAAATAGGTCGCCGCGTCCAAGTAAATTAAGGTGCTATTGAACAAGCATGAAATTCGCATTGTTACTCATTGTTGAATGCATTGTTATCCATTGTTGAATGCCGTGAGCCTTTCGTAGCGCCTTAATCGCTAGTTAACCACGAATTATGATGCGATCGACCCGAACTGACAGAACGATCTGGACACGAAGAATTACGGTACGATCAACCTAGACGCTGGCGATAATGGCGAGATATTTTTTCCGCCAAAATGAATTCAAAGATGCCGCGGGCCCCATCCACCGTTCGCTTTCGAGCCGGCACTATCACAGGCATCAGAAAACTCTGTGATTGGTTGAACAAAATCTATGATAACTCGAAAACCGTTGATCTCGCAACAATTTTGAAAATGAAACTTTGTCTTCGAATTTGCCTAGAAATTAATTCCCTACGATCCGGTGCGGGGGTTCCCAATTAACAGGATTATACCTAGTTCAGTGGTATATAGAATATATTGAATCGTCGGAAACCGGAAGTAACGATGAAGTATATAAAACCACACATTCACCTCATTTCTATTTATTGCGTATTCTCTCAGAAAGGATTACGGAGATAATCATCGCACGATTATCGTGTCCTAGCCATTACATGTACAAAGATCCGACTTTTCGGAAAAACTGCAAATAACCTTTGAAAAACAGTCAAAGGTATATACGCTGATTGTAAAAAATAATAATAAATAATAATCACTTATTAAATGTTCCCATTGTAATTATAATATACCTATATCAGTATGTATATACAATAGATATTATCGAAAATTTATTATATGTATACAGCGTGGGATGAAGACAATTTAAGAGATTTATAGCATCCTAAGTTCTTTGTATACCTGTATTTATTGTCTTATACACGTACGGCATATTATAATTTTGCGTGTCAACACATTCCTGCGCATTCTGTCCCGTTCAATTTCAACTGCACTCCATATTGCATATATTGCATACGTTTAGACGATTTACACAACGATTTAACAAGAGTTATGAATTCATGTGTATGTCACATAGTAGATATAACAATTAATCATTATTTATGATAGAAACCACAGAGCATATATCGTGGATAGTAAAGGCTTGTTCAACGGTATCATATATGAAACATAAGAAATTCTACAAAAACCACACACACCGCATATTGTTCTGGTCAGCGATGCAGCCGATGCCAATGTCACTTTATAACATTACGCATGTTGCACACACATACTATACCTACAGAAAAGCTAGTGACTTTGAAAAAATGTGGGCGTGAAACGGTGATGAAAAAATTTTAAGAAAAAATCACGGAATTAACTGCGTTGCGTTGACATTATTATCTGTAATGAGAATTGTAATTAAATTCGACTATACAGTATATATGGGGTGTTCCACGTGAAGTGGACCCGTTTCTGGCCGATGGTCGCCGAATTTCACGGCCCGCTAGAATTCCGTTCCTTTTCATCGCGGAAAATGCTCCTGACAGTTAATTATAGGCAAAACTATTAATTGATTCAAGAGATATCGTCGGTTTAGAAACACGACAAAATCCACAAATCTTATTTCCAATTCCAGATACCTTCGGTATGCATGAACTAAAAAGTGACTTCATATAGTGCATTTTTCACGGAAAAACGAGCTCTCTCGAAATATTTGGCTTTCGAACTATTTCGAAAATTTTCCAGCATGTAAAATCAATGAAATGTGTGACCGTGTATTTACTACTAGAAGGGTTTAATCTATTTGCTCCGAATTTTCATCGAATATATTTCGAGGTGAAGCTAAATTGTGGTAAAAAACTGAACGTGCCGTTTTGCGGTGTTTTTTTTTTAGATAAAATGAATACGAAAAAAAATATTTTCAGAATACAGAAACAACAAAAATGACGAGTTTCAATTGATTATGGCACCAGACAACCTGCAAATGAATTTGAGAATGGAGTGGAAACAAAGACAGCGCTGTTATTTTTCACTTCGACGTATCTCGTCCGAAGAACAAAATTCATAATTGATTCTCATTTTCATTCATAGGTTTCTGGTACCATAATCCACCACAAGCCACAAAAACATTTCAAAAAAACAATGGATCATAAAATCAACTCGAAGTATATTATGTGTGAAAATTTGAAGCAAATCGATTGAATTTAACTCTTCCGATGGTAAATAAACAGAATC
Source organism: Phymatocera aterrima (assembly GCA_963170745.1). Lineage (NCBI taxonomy): Eukaryota > Metazoa > Arthropoda > Insecta > Hymenoptera > Tenthredinidae > Phymatocera > Phymatocera aterrima. The sequence continues at coordinate 6,222,439 of OY720660.1, forward strand.
ACACATGTCGTTGACTTTACATGCTGGGAAATTTTCTAAATAGCTGGAGAGTTGAATATTTCGAAAGATCACGATTTTCCGTGTAAAACCCACTATACAAAGTCACTACTCTATGTACTCACTATGTAGTCACTATATGTACTTAGTTTGTACATCTTATTTATCCAACATTGCCATGGATATAATAAAGTATTCTATTCTATTCTATTCTATCCTATTCTATTCTGTTCGGTCCATGCATAGCTGAGATATCTGAAGCTGAAAATGAGAATTGCCAATTTTGTCGTGCTTCTAAACCGGCGATACCTCTCGTGCCGATTATTAGTTCGGCCCATAATTGCCAGGTGCTTTTTCCACGGTGAGAAGGAGCCGAATTCCAGAAAGGCGTGAAATCCGGCGATCATCGACCAGAAACCGGTCCACTTCACGTGAAATACCCCATATGTACTGCAATAGCCTAGTTTTGATAATATATCAATTCTATTGCCTATATGTATATGGGCTTGAATACACCGAATTAGAAGCCTATGAAACTTTATTCTTCGTACGATAGCTATATATCTGAACGTGGATGTATTCAATAATTGTGACCATATACATGCGACGACGAACGATGTACATACCGACCAATGATAATAATAATCAGCCGGAGCATTAATATCAATTATCATATAACGCTTTTATCGCCAATGCAACATTGCGATGTTTGTGCTCAAATCTCTACAACAACATCGATCGTTTGATATGTATATACATGAAATAATCGTACACGAACCGTACGGTATTGTTTAAAACTTGTTATCAAATGTTACAGATATAATCGACCCACAGGGCCTCTTACCGATCGTAAGCGATCATGCTGATCAATATTTATTGTACAATTCGAATCACGGATAAATGAGCCTGCATGAAGAGTGGAAAATGGATGAACCGATTAATTCCTGGACAGAAAAACGGTATAATTCATTAGACAACTGTGAAAATTTCACTTCGGAGATTAGATAAACTCGTACTCATCCCATGATGCAATATATCCGTAGTTCTTCGGCTAATCCTCACCATCAGGGCTCATGCCTTAGATATATGTAATTCGCGGATATAGATGGAGAAGAGAAGATGTTCATCCCCGTAGCTTCGTTTATTTATTCGTTTCTTCGAATGTAAACTACGAGATTCGTTAGCTGGTACATGAAGCTGGATTTGCAGGCCGTTTTCACACTCTGCGATTACGGTATCGGGCAAAATTAAACCCAATATAACAGCTGTGTACCATGACTACATATTTTACTACGATCGCTCGAAGAAAACATCTGCTCGTCACCCGGCTACCCTGCAATAGCAATTTAGCCTTGGCACGTGGCTAATATTCTTTGTGAAAACTATTACACATGTCCCGTCAACTCGCTGTGCTTACACCCTCGCATGTTGTACCACGTATAACCCTCCGCAGCCCGCCACTCCTCATCCTCGCAGCTCATCCTCTTCCGGTTCCTCTTCACGTTAAAACTCACCCTCTACTGCTGCGAAGCAGCTGGACGAAGCTAGGCGATATTGAGATCAAGACATCGCGCTGTTAGAACCGAGCCAGATGTCTTCATTCGATCAGGGTCAGACAAACACCATCATAATGCATACGACCCATTAATTTAGCGACTAAAGATTTGGGTCTAATTTGTATCCCGTGAATCGATTTATGAATTATAAATCAAGTCGGAATTATTTGTGGTTCTAATGGGGCGGGGAGAATGCTTGAATGGTTTGCTCTTTTTTCGTTCTTCCGAATTCACATCATCGAACAAGTCTCCTTGTTGTTCCAGCTATACTCGTACAGTTCGCGGATATCGGTGATTCACCGCAGAATCCGTATTATTTTAGCGATCGTTTTACGTAATATAAGACAGTCGACGATCAGCAGCTGCTATCATTATTCCGGAACACCCTGTATACGAATATAGTATAGGTATGTGTGCATAGTACAGGATATGCATCGACATTATAACAATCGGCTCTGCAGTCTGAGTTTAAGGCACCCACGTGACTTACGTGACCCCTCGAGTTCTTTAAGTCTGTATTCTACAGACGATAATGGCGTGGAATGAAATCCCCCGGTTTACTTTATTATAGCTTTATTATAGCCAACTCAATCAGTTTCTTTTTCCGTACTTATTCCATTTTCGAGAACTTTTTTCCCCACGTTGCTTGTACGGAAGATTGAGTATTAATTTTACGTTTAATATACGCAAGTATGAGGAGAATATGATACGCCACGCTCGCAGCGTAGTCATCAGCAGATTCACGGCAGTGAAACAATCTACAGCAAAGAAGAGCCTTAAATGTAGATGTTCAAACTCGAGGGAATTCCGAGATTAAGAAAACGCGTGATTTCATAACCAGGCGAGAAAAAATCTTGGAACTACAACTACGTACGCTACCTTGACTATATCGCGTATACTTACGGCGGTTAAATTTCGCGATGACTATATCCAAGGAGCGCGCTAAGCCAGCGGTAATTCTTATCATCGCCTTCATTACGCATAACGTTTTACAGTATATTGAACAGAGATTCTAATCACGGCGGAATGTTATACGCCGCACATTTTCAAATGAATGTAAAAGAAAATGGGAAACGGGGGAAGGAATGAAAAATTGGATGAATCTATCCGTGTATCCACGATTTATTTTATAATGCTGAAAAAGATCCTCAGGTACGATTTAACGTGACGTTTTTTCGATCGCATGGTTATACTGTAGTATGCAACTCTTCGTGTACTGCAATTACACCATGCACGATCATTGTACACCATAAAGTAAAGAGCGCTGGTCTTCCTGGCACCAGAGTGTATATAGTAGCAGTACAATCGACCTTGAGACCGCTTCTTCGCGGACATCAGTGCCTCTCAACTTCTTCAATTTCTCTTCGACTCAAATGAATATTATATCAAAATGTCACATGCCAGTACCTACGTATGCATAGAATGAAGAACTGATGATACTCCTCGACTGTATCGTTGCAATGGAATTTTCCGTCAACCCACCAACGATATATTCATTTCGACCATGTTTTCAACAGTCATTTATTCAATGGTGCATACACGTATGTACCTGAATTAAAATTTGTAAATGCAACACGTGTGTCACCCTCTTCTACGAGGTCGTCGGTCGGGTTCCCGCGTCCTCGCCATCCAATACCCGTTTGAAAAACAAGTTTTAAGCCTCCTCGAAGGAAGAAGAGGAAGAAGTGGTGGAGGAGAAAGAGGAAAACGAAGCGGAGCCTTTCTCACTTCGGATTCTCAACTCAACTCTCTTACGACGTGAATACAATATGCCTATACTCTTGAGAGGTTGAAAACTTGAAGTTGTTACCAAACGGGGGTTCTCTGACCCATTTATATACACATCTCTTTCTCTCTCCTTCTCTTTCTATCTCTCTTTCTTCCTCTTCCTCTTTCTCTCTTCATCTCTTCCTGCCTCTCTCACCGTCGATTTGCTCGTTACGTATACCTATACCTACGTAATGTACGTACCGCACAAACTATAGAAAATTCTCTTCCGTTATCGAATAACCGCGCTTGACTATACGTATCTACTTTAATTCTATGCACGCGAGACTCAATCTCGGTTCCAACAACCCCGTCCTTGTCCAATGGTCAAGTGGAATGTCATGTCAGGCGACCAGCTCGAAATTACAGTATAAAATTGAATACTACCAACGTCTGAGGACGGCAGAAAGGATTTTTTATCGTCAAAAACCTTCAAAGAATTGAGAAACCTGCCCGATGTTGATAGAGCCTTCCTTCAATCGAAGTGAATATATCCTCCCGAAGTCGTAATTTCTCTAAGCCTACACTAGTTTCGTGATTCAAGCTTCCTCAATTCGAAAATTCACTTACAAAATTCCGATACTCGAGATTTTCTATTCTTGAATGTAAAAGAACAAAAAGAAAAAAAAAAAGTACGCTGAGCCATCGCCGATTTTTGTCCGATTTCTCAACTTCCTGATACAAAAGAAGACGTTATTTTTTATACCTCGATTTCAAAGCTGATTGTGAAATGTATGAATTATCGAATCAAAGATGCTCCAAGTCCATTCATTCCATTTGCCAGAGATCGGAGTGTACAGGCAGAGAAAGAGAGAGAGAGAGAGAGAGCGAGAGCGAGAGCTCATAAAGCCGGAACTCTGGAAGTAAGGGGATCGGCGCGATAAGGAACAAAGTAATCTACACAAGCCTCATGCATGATACATACGAGGAGCAAATCAGTATACTTGCATGCAATACCTCAAGATTAAAATGACTTACAAGTCTCACGGGCATGAGGTTGCGTTTAAAAGCTTTTTTTTCCGACATCCCGCGGTGATAAAACGTAATTTCAGCTGCGAATGAACTATACCGTTTCCAATGGAAAGATTTTACAATAAATATTCTCTTTCCTTCTCAATGACGGGATACTGGGATCATCAGTATTCACTTTTTGGGTTGGAGAATTGTAACCTCTGACCCGACGCTCTAAGTATAGGAACGGTAATTTTATTCCCGAAGAAAAATGTAGAAAGCAGATTTAAGCCGAAGCGGCGTATCGAGGAGTATGTATGAATTTCATATTCATATTCTGACAGTTAGATTCGCGGGATTGAGTTGCCGGTTTTCGATTGGCGGAGACTTTTTCCATCGCGTCATGACCAGCCAGTTGGAATTCACAATTCCGTATCACGTGGTGTTTGAACTTCAATATCAAATTCCGATCGGCTGGTTACGGTTTCACGATGGAACGTGGAGACGAGCGGAGAAGGGACAGCGCAGTCGTGGAAGTTTCAAGCTGTCACCTTTGCCGCGGCACAGTAGAGTTGCGACCGTCGAAGCGCCGCCAGCCTCAGTTCCATATAAACTAACCAGTGCTTTTGTTTTCCTTCTTATTTCTTATTATCCAACTTATCTTTGTGCTAAACGTTTTTCATACCGATCAAGTATATCAAACAAAAATGGCCACCAACAGGGCTACCAAATCTGGATTCGCGGCCGAGGCTCAGCGCAAGGTAATCCTTCATTTAAATCTAATCATATTTCTTGGGTATTCTTGGGTTTTTCCTCGCTGCATAGAGTTAGACGGCCGACACCCCGTCCTACGACAATGCAGGCCAGAAGAATAACGGAGATTTTCATCCATGAGTATTTGTGATTCAAATCGCGAACATATCGATCTGCATTCTCCACCGGTTTCTTGCATTCATATTATCGGTTCAATTTATTCGAGTATGATTCCGCCGGAGGTATAATTTCACACAGCACGGTTGTATTACAGTGACGAACGTCGAGTTCCAAAATCTCTAATTGTATTTTCTGGCTCATTTTCGATTCGTAATGCCCCTTGATTATGTATATATTGTGAAAAAAGATCGTTAATGAAGAATTTCCTGCGAACCCAGATAGCGCGGCACAGACGAAAAAAGGGAATCACTGTTCACTGCAGCGATCAGGAAAAATTCACAAGTTTATTATACACGACCGGGGATATTATCTAAGGGTCGTGGTACAGAGGCTGGTAAAGTGCGGTAGAGATACATTCATAGATGTAGGTCAGCTGACAAATCGTTATTCCCCAGATGCGATCCCTCTGGAGAATACGCGAGTAACTGATATACCTATAGCGCTGTTCCTCACCTTCCGGAACGCGATTTCTCATCCCCATTGAACCAGCTCTCTCAACCGATATAACATAATAGCTGTGATCAAACGGTCTCGAGAGCGACCTTTGAACTCTCGGCACAAGTTGCTAATATCGCACTGAACTCACCATGGGACTCGCTATCTTGAATGTATACATACACCGTTTCGGAATTTAGATTCGCAAATTCAGGCAAACGACACGCTCGATTCCGATGAAACTTTGAGAATTCATCGAGTAGTATGGCAGGAAATGGCTGAGCATTTCACATTTTCAAAACATCCATCAGATTTGATGAAAAATGAATGTTTCCTATGTTAGCTAGGTTAGATTGCCACCGGCGACTCCATTCGCGTCTGAAACCCCGAGTAGCAGTTGTACTATTCATCGTATAGGTGCACTTGAGGGAACGCTTTACTCATGTTCCTCCCATTGGACGAAACCTCACTCATTTTGATAAGTATGGCAATGCGTATACGTTCTACCCGACGTGAAAAAGATAGTGATAGCCGCAAGTCTAGATGTTCAATGCCGACCAAATACAACAACGACGCATCGTCTTCGATCCCCGTGATTATACTACAGCTGTTGAAAATGGCTGGACATTAATCGTTATACGGACATTGAAAATACGTCGCTATTGTCGGTTCTTCGGTATAGCATATATAGACTTGCGCTACCACAATTTTTGTCGCTCTAGTAATTGTCAGAATAGGTGAGGCTACGCCAAATTGCCTCGAATATGAGAAATATTATGAGTACGTTATCGTGCTCTTGAGCAGATTACAAATTGCTTTCGGAACGGTCTGTCTGCAGTCTATAAGATACGGGGCTCCGTCGAAATTCATATTGGTATAGAATGAAAAAGAGCGAAAAACAGAACAACGTAAACAAAAGTATAGGCATTTTGTCCAAAGAAAAGAGAGAGAGAAATATGACCCAGTAAACCAATATGGGATTAAATTTAATATTCCATACTGTTGTGTATTTGTAAATAACAGTGTCTACTACGAGCAGCAGACTCGACGGCCATGAGACGCTTGAATAAATCTTGAACCTCCGAATGCTCAATGAGCTCAAAGCTCGATGCAGTCTTATGAGAATGAGGCTCGATTCGATCGGTTATTGTACATCATTCTGCGGGTGAAGTAATATGAATATGTAAAGGGATGATTGTTGGTTTATACCGTCGATAATTTCATGTTAGATTATCTTCAATGCATGGATTCTCGAGCTCTGGATTCAAAAAATATCAATGCGTATACCTACTCTATGCGATAATCCGGGGATGGATTATAATTATTATACTTTGAGGAAAGCAAGCTGAAAAAATCCGCAAGAAAAGGTCTTCGAGATATGAGAAGAGCAAATTTTTTCAATCAAATTTAATGCGTTTATCAATACACGGACGTATGCAATACCTCGTCGTTTCGTATACGAGAATTTTTCTTGTATTCATCGTATTTGTTATTTTATTGTTATTATCGGTATTATTATTGCAGAAGAAATCATACGAAACTGATTACGGCTCATAAAAGAGAATGAAGCAGCAGAATACAAAATTCTTTATTATCGAACAGTTTTCTGCGTTCTATTGAATGCAGTGGGATAATATAACTCGACACGTCGATAATAGTGATCTAGTACAAATTCGTTTATGGTGTGGTTGCGAGGTCATAATTCGTTTTCTATGTTAACGAGAAAGAAAAACAAACGAGAAACTCAAAAATGGATATCAGTGAATTTCGTTTTGTTTCAAAGTCACGTGCTTCTCTTTCGCGTGTCTAGTAGGAGAGATCGAGTAACGGTGGATTATATCCGATATGTTAATTAAATTCGCTCATCGCGTCATTAGAACGAAATGAAAAAGAGTAGAATGCAGACATCCTGCGGTGACGGAGACGGACATAATTATTATATCACATACAAACGTGAATAATTTCTATAAATAGGAATAATTCATCTGTAGGTATAATAATCTATCCTCAGCTATGACTCTTTTCATAATTGTCGTCGCACGCTATTGAATTGTCGTAGAGAATCCGTATAATGACACGATTAAGAGGAAACAAAATGAAATACAAACAAACGAAGAAAAACCAACCGATATTTCGTATAATATTAACGATTCCAATATCAATTTCGTCGATACATTTGCAAGAGATAACCATAAAATTACCTTCGCGGGTCTACTAGCTGAACTAAAATCATTTATAAAAAAGGGATTCAAAACGTATATAATCACTATAGAGCCAGCGTGACCTTATTCTTCTCTTTCTCTCTCTCTCTCTCTCAAGAGAGAGAGTGCATTTCACACAAGGAATCACGTGATCAATACGATCACACAGAAGAATGCAGTGCGAGGCTATATCAGCTCTGTAAAATAAGGCTCGGTTTTTTCAAAGGAGCTTGGCGATAAATCCGACTGCACGCGGTAATGCATCCAGTTTTTCTTTTTTTATCCTTCCGATTATCATTCTTATTTATTTTTTATTCCTTCTACAAGTACCAACTATAGCATCGCACAATCAGATACACTGTTTTCATTCAATACGAGAACGCCGTTGCGATCGTGATGCGATTCCACTTTTTTTGTTTGTTTGTTTTTTTCTTATCCCAATACGACATTGTATACCTTGTAGGGTTAACAATTCATTTATTCATTCATCATCGATTATACAACGTCAAATCTGACATTATGCAGCACACAGTGTGCACGTATAGTATGTATATACATATAAGTTCATAAGGTGGTAAAAGTATCAGTATATAAGGTGGTGAAAATAATTGGGCAAAAAGCCCGCGCTCCGAGCCCCAAAGCGCTGGTTTCATCGTATAAGAATTTTAATTAAGCGCGGTAAAGTGGAAATAGTGGTACTACTATACCGTAATTAGTAATTAGCCCGGTTATAACCCGGCGAGTTTCTATACACAATATACATATACATACACATGTTTTATGTAGAACAAACTTCTGATTAGATAGACTTCCTGTTCTTCGTTATACATACGGGCCTGCCTATGTATCTGCTACGTTTCCGCGGCCATTGTTAATATTACATTATAATAATACTTACATAGGCATAATATATATCACGGTGTTAAGTCTGAGCCGCGGAGGATCCAACTTCTTACATGTACCTACATGTACATGAAACTTATCAATCAATTATATAATACCATCCAGTCTAGGTAATTTAATTATGCAGTACATACGAAAAAAGTGGTGAACTTTATCTAACCATACAATGACGCGTTATACAGGGTGACCCGTATAATTGACGCCGAGACTGTTTAACGGGGTATTCGTTCGCGTAGAACGAGATCGAAATTCCCTTGTCAATTCGTTTCCCGGAATGGATACCTAGATTTTTTGTCACCGTCGCTCGGAGCCATTGGCCAATGCATTTTGGAAACGAATTGACGAAGAATTTTGGATCCGGTTTCTAACAGACGAATACCCCGTTAAAAAGCTCGGCTTCGATTCCGGGTCACTCTGTAGACTCGTGATCATGATGCGATTCAGAAATATATCGTAACCGATTGGATTGGCCAGTCGATTGATAATGAATCGGATTCCAACGAAAGAAAATTACGAATTGAATGAAAAATAGATTTGGGCAGAATTTCCACAGAATCCGTTCGCAGATTTTCTTCTCTATAATTTTTGCCGGTTTTTTTAAATCATATATTACCATAGAATTTGTGAAATATGACCTGAAGTTACTATAACGATCGCATGGGAACAGATCGACTGCAAAAGTCTTGGCTTCGTACGTACAAGCGAGAAAACGCAGGCCCCTGGTAGCAGTTTGGAATTATCCTGCTTGCATGATTAGTATAATATAGGTATGTATGTATGTACATATATATAGTGTATATGTACTACAATATTCACGCTTTTGCAAAGAGTAAACCGCAGAGTTTACCATACAAGGCATCTCTCCGGGCATATTATGAGTCACCGCCAAGCGGTATTCTTTCTTATTTCATATTCGTCGGCAGTACCGTAGCTAGATGTTTGGCCTCCGGGCCCTCTCCCTACCTCGTCATGTTCAGCGTTCAATATTATTCGTGATTCCTGTGCGGTGGTTATGAGAATTCTGCATCACGATATCGAGAAATTGTGAGAGAGAGAATTGTCCATCTGCAACAGTGATAATGAGAGCAGCGGACCTATTAATCGCGCGTATCGGACTCATATCGTTCCAACTTCCGCGCCTTACCGCATTCGCCCGCGGTTCAGTGAACACGGAGAAAAATATTATCGTCAGAATTACATGCGAACAAATGATATATATATATATATCAGCGTGTCCGTAGCGGGAATTTTGAGTATGTAGACAACGCTTAGATTTTCCTCTTTGGGATCTAGCTTTGACATCTGCAAATATGATGGAGTACCTAAAATACCAAATTTTGTCAGACTAACATGCAACGAGAGTGAATCACAACGGATACGACATGGAAGCAAAATTCGAAATCTTACGCGACTCGTGTTCTCGTCACGACCTATCGCTTTCAAAAATACCAAACTACAATTGCGATGGGTCGCTTACATGGCTACAGCGGGGAAATCACGTCCGTATATTTACTACGGATTTTAGTCAAATTTACACCGATTCATGTAGTATACCTACTCCTAGCATTCCATTTCTCTCCGTGAAATCTGTCATCGGATCGGTTCATCTACAAAGCCGTTGAAAAAGCCGTGACAGACCGGCAGGCCTGGCGCCCCACACAATTATGAAAAGCCTCCTTTGCTCGGGCGCCGCTCGCACCGCCCTCGCTACGGCACCGTTCGTCATGTAGGTTCATACATACATACGAAATAACTATATACATGACGAGATCTACCTGTAGCCTCCTGTAATCGATTTTTCGTTTTTGTCCTTCTTCTTACCTGATGTTCAATCCCCGCGGCACTAATCGCGTCCGTATAGATCAAGCCTAGGTATGTACATACAAATGAAGACCGAGAGTCTGTGATTTCTCTATTATCCAGTATTCGATGTAAAAGGTAAAAGAATCGAGAAATGGCTGTCTTTTGCATCCCTCATTACTTTGCGGAGCTGATTATAGTATCGGACATTAACGAATGCAGGGTGATCGACGTATCCTAATTAGAAAATCGTAGTCGAAGACATTTTTTTTTCGTAGATCACTGCACCTGTATACAGAATACAGATCCATACATCGCTCGTATACTTGTAATCACAGAATTACGTAACGACTGCGAAACGATGAACCGAAACGATTCTCAATCGTGCTTCTCTGAACAGGTATCTCTATTACAATTTGTTCTGTGGGCATACACACGCACATATATATATATGTATATATGTATGTTTACACACATATTTAAAAGTAAGAAAAACTGTTACAGGGCAACGATACGGGGCCCGGGTTCTTGTAGTCTAATAGCGAGCTCGTCCGTTTGCATACTTTGTCTCTTCACGTATTCATATTCATAAATTCACAGTCATATTCATATTTTAATTCTAAGGCTACGTCATCTGCTATACCTACCGTGGATTCTTATAGGTATATTCTCATTCAAGTTTCCTAGCAGTTTCACGGACACCGTGCTCGCATCCCGTGAATATATTACGTATTCTTTGATTTTCATATTTTTTACTCTACTAGTCGTCACTTTGCATACATATATATATCGTCCATCCGCACTTACGTCAGAATTATATTCTCCATTCATCAGTTCTCCCAATTATTATTTTTTTGTTGTTTCTCTTTTCTGCGATATCATCGAAGCAATGTCGTTACGAAATATCAAAAATGCGCTATTTTTCGATAAAGGTATACCGTAACGAAATGAATAACAACTTTGATGAATCGATCTCTCATTAAGTGGTTTTTTTCTTTTTCTCATTTCCTCTTTTCATTTCTGTGTTTTTGGTCGAGTATAGAAACTTATACTTCCTTTGAAGTGTCTTTATGGTGTATAAGCGGTGGAGATAAGAGAGGGATTGTTAATGAAATTTGTGGCAGATAGCATCCCGGCGCGGCGCCAGGGAGAGCTCTCCGTCCCGGGGATGACCGACTTTTGGTCGCCAGCCTCCCGGCGCAGACGCTATTCGATATTTACGCATATCCTTGGCTGTCGTCGGGCTGGAATATTATCTGTATCATGTACTTATGTGACACGTTATCTCAATCGCTGGCGAGATCCTGAATTACAATACGCACCCTGCGGAGGTAATATATCATCGAGTCAATTAGCCCCGCGCATAATCGTGGGAAAAGAAATCCGTTGCACTCCTCCGATGATTTATGTAATAAATCGGCTTGTATACCGTGTTGAAATAACGAAAAAATACGAAAAAGAGAATCAAGGATGTCGGGATGCAGATAGCCGAGAGAAAAGCGCGGCAAATTTATGCGACGAAGAAAGATTTGTCGTAAAACAAACAAAATTAGAAACCATCTTCAGAATTTGTGTTCGCCATCTCTTGTTTTTATATTCGTATAATCGTGATTTGAAAATTCGTTAATTATTGACATATTGCGTTCCGTTTCACAATCTTCGTCTAATTCGTTTTCGATCCGAGATCGTAAATCGGTGAATTTTGCAAAGTTTTTGCGCTCGTCGAAAGTCCAAAGTATGACCTTACAAGGAACCGCAATGCTCACAATCAGGCGATCTGCAGAAGAGCATCTCATGAGCGGATCTATCCAGTATTTATATCTTTTAGGGTTTCCAGACCATAGCCATAGGCCGAACCCACAATCTAGCCCATACTCCATATATAAGTAAAAAGAATACCAAATTTGGTTGGCATCGAGCCTCGAGCAGCATGTGTACTTACTTCACTGTCAAGTCTAGTCCATAACAATGATTGCGTAACTGCAGAACGTACTCGATCACCGCCTTAACGATCATTTGGGTCAACGATTTCGTACATATAGCTATACTATGCGCGTATATAGGTACATGAAAAAGTATTGCGGGAATAAATCTGCCGTCAACTTATACCACTATATCCAATCAATTTATTTTATCGCGTTATATATAAATGGATGTGGTGATCCGTACACATCTATATGATCTATGTAACATGTGGAACCGAATACATGCTCGCGAGTCACGATCGTGCTGCAGCGGACAGCAATGTAGTAGAATTTATCTTCGTTTCGTAGTTTCCGAACCTTTTAAGGACTTGTTGCCGCTGTGCAGCATTATTATGGGCATGTATAGGTACGTACGGTAATTTCATCCGAAAGACTCGGACGACCTTAACCCAAACTCTGAAGCGTTACGTAGACGTTCTCCGCATGTACATACACGTCTTGGTTTGAACAACGCGTTAAACAGATTTGCTAATGAATTTTGCAAAACGTTGTCAATTGTCTTTCCAAGATTCTTCTACTCCCTGCGGTTGTTCTTCATTCATATTCTGTTCTACACCTTAATTAATATATATACCCGTATAATTCTATTTCGCACAAATTTTTCCCACACTTCAATCTGCCCTACCTCCACCTCTCCTCTATACCCTGGAAGTCTCGAGTTCTTATCTCATCTTGACCTAGTTTTGCAAACTCGCGCTTTCTCAATTTGCATTGTGGTAGGTATACGGGTCATTTTGATGGCAGATTCTTGACTCGATACGACGCGACGCGACGCGACTCGACGGTTGAGTATAATGCGAGCGCTAGATCCCCGTCGCAGTTAACCTACCTTCCTCCTTAATATTTTTCGGCATTTTCGATATACCCGAACCTCCAAGAAGATTTTTGAGCCGAATATTATAGAATGGAGAATTATATAGGCGGAGCAAGTTCTCTGGCGTATGGAAATATTATGACACGTGGCGCTGAAGCCGCACCTGAACAAATGGATACTGTAAGTGAGACGAATGCGAATGAATTGACTGTGTAACGACGTGTTCCGGATCGACGACTCGTTGTCGGTCGATGCGTTCGCTGTCTTCATACGTTTTTCAATAGTTTTTAGGATTGGAAAATCAGGAAGCTCTCGATGTAGATGTATACCCAGATTCATAAATGTTTACGCTGCGCGGAAATGGAGTTCCTCTTCTGTTTTGTTGAAGGCATGTGAAGCGATAAATTATATTTCACGTGACTCGGGTGGCTGGGGGGCTGAAAAATTGAAATTTCAGTATAAATCGTCTCACGCGTGAAATGCAGCGAGTATTTCATCGCGTATCCATACAAATCAATGAAATTTGGAAAAATGAAATGCCACTGAAGCAGCGGGAGGGTTCGAGGGTCGTTCATTTAAATGCATTAAAAATATGATCTTCTCATGCGAAGTTGGTGAATTATAGCCGTCATAGTTTCATAGGTTTATAGATTTTCAAGAATTTTTATCGAGCAGTTACGAGGTATATGTTTACGCTGTAGTTATATCCACTTCAGAAGTATTTTAACGAGGAAATTTTATGAGACTAGAGTCTGTAACGTTGACGCAACAAAATTACGAGAAATATTTAACATGTCAGCCGCTCCGACACCGAAACGTCGTGGAAAATTCAATTTTTCGCCACGTCTTGTCGCGATGTGTCCATCGGCATCGAAACATTTTTCAGGCAACGTTTTGGTGTCCTCGCAACAGCTGAAATTGTTTTTCATAATTTTTGTTCTTCTTCTATACTCACGGACGTGAATTTTCTCGGATCCTATAAAAATGCAACATTCATTTGTACGGCTACCAAGACCTACTGCAGCGACGATTGATGATGTATCTAATGTATATACGCACACAGCATAGGTATATACGTACACGCGAATCCGTAGAAACGAAGAATCTATTCCAACCGCATAAAAAAAAAAGACGAGGAGATTTCCGTTTGAAATTGTCAGTAAAATTATGTAACATAAATACTAACGAACGGAGAGAATATTTTCACATGGTTTTCAGTTCGAATGACGAAAAGCTAGACCACGATCTATATATTGATACGTATTTATTTGTACCAAGTATATTAAAAAAACTGGATTTACGCTTCTGGCAAATTTGGGTATAATTATTGAATAATCCTTCGCTCTTCGAGGGCGACAGATACAATTGATAATAGATTTAGTCGTTGTCGGAAATCACATTTTCTTCTCCGGTATATCTTATACTTCTATCAATTTTCCGAGTATAAATTGCAATTTTTTTAGTTTATTTATATTTCGCGATCGAGGTATAGGTATAACTCAGGCGGAATAATCCAGTCCTATATTTCGTACGTCCTTTCCAACGTACGAGCCTCAGATTTGGATTCACCTATTTATATCGAGTGCGGAAAAAGTAAATTTTCGAAATAAGGCTTTGTATAGATCATATATACTGTAACTAGAGTGGCAACGCGTTTATACTCAATCGTCGCACATAATTCACACCTCGCAGCAGCGTCAGCGATCATAATTTTCAATTCCACTGCAGAATCCTCACGCAATGTGTGAAATAGATGTGTAGGCATCCATAAAACCACGAACGAAAAAGCGAGGAAGCAAAAAAAAAAAGAGAGAAAGAACAGAAAATCAAGATCCAGTTACGTTTCTCTGTGTGAAATTGTATTCCATACGAATTCGTGGATTCGAAATGGCTTTTCTAGACGATTCAAGATTTCTCGATCTCTGCTGTGACGATTCTTTATATTTTATCGTAAATTCTGGACTCGTAGTCTTGAATAATACACAGCATCTAATATTATCATGGTGATACGTGGTTACAATTATATCACCGCGCGTATGAGTCGATTTTATTCAATTTCATATCAGAGATTAGGTATAAATGTGTAGCGGTTCAAAGTCGTAAATTGATTACGTCAGTATCCAAGAATTACTTCAGCTGATGATAAAACGATCTGAAGATTGGATAACCGCACGTATACTTACAATTATCGCAGAATCCGAGTGGTTTGATATCCGATAACACGAAATCGTGTGTAATGTAGAAGATATATAGGCCATATATATTATATACTATGTATATGCAAGTCAGTGAGAAATTCAGATCAGAGACACGCATCTTCTAAAATTACAACGAAGAGGTAGATTGCTACCTTCTTTACGTTGATTCTTAATCAAATGACAAAATGACGCCACAAAAAAGAAAAATTAAAAATTAAAAAAAAAAAAAAAATACACGAAATAAAATTTTATTGGAACCTGGAAAGAAAATGTAATCGTCTGAAGATACCATGAAATAATTCTGTCGAAAAGTGTATACCCACGGAATAATATGCAATGAAAGAAAAAAAAAAACATGTCTTTTTCTATAACATTTCCAAAACTTTATACAATAAAAATAATATTCTGTTGTATTGAAAATTGTGTCTATGAAGTGGACGACAGCTTTCTCACACAACGCGCGACGTGTAACTCGCTCGGCTACTAATCGAGAAATTATAATCCTTGAGAATTCATCCAGCCGAGAAATGCAATGCATATTTAATTCGGCAAAAGTATAATGAGATTATTATAGCCTCAGGCACGTTGGTCTGACTATATAGGTGTATATAACCGTTATACACATATATATTGTACTACTCTCTGCATATACCTACCTGGGTGAGTTAAAGTTAATGTCTAGATTCTCGTGGAAAATTTCATGCCCCAAGTATTAAACTGTAATTTCATGCCAACTTCGTCATAGGAGGAATTTCACTTTCTATGCAGATTTGACGTGCCTTCCACAGTCCTCGCCGCTTCGTGGTTCATATTTGAATTTCTCATATACTTCGAACAATTCAATTTCCTTGTTAATAGCAATGAGATATGCTGCAGAGATTAGCTAAATCATGTGAACTCTCAACCGATTTCTCATTTTCGATTTTTAGTTGCTTTCGCTGGCAATTTAACAATTGTAATCAATTAATATTCATAATTTTCTTTTATTTGTCACATAAAACGGTTTTTCACGTCGGTTTCTGCACACACAATTCCGCAAGATAATTTATTTCTTCGACTCGAGTGAAATTATAGCGGAAATTTTCCTGAAATCATCTTATCGTTTGATAAGTGATCTTATATGTATAAACGATTAGATATAGATAAGTATAAAATATAGGTATGTCAAGATTCGCGGCAGCGAATCGCCGCCAAGTTACCGTATTATGTATATAACTTGCATAGGTACTACATACTGTGTATTATAGATATAATGATATCAAGATTCAGAATATCTACTTGAAATTCGTGTTCGAGAAATATTCCAGTCGAAAATGAATATGATTGGAATTGGTGTAGAACGATGTATGTATATACATACTTACGGAGTTAAAAATCGAAAATATGATTTTTCGTTTCGACAATTGAATTATCGACGACTTTTTTGAATCGCATAGCATTTACAGATTCAATGAGCTCGAGAATTACCTCTGTGCCTAGCATATCATATACCTATTCATTGTGAATTGCAGTATCGCGAATCGCGGTACCTGCAGCAAATATTTGAGGCATGTATTATTGTACTTTAGATAATCCACATTCCACATATCGTGGTTGCGATAGTAGTTTTTATCGTGACTTATAGTCCCACAATCTAAATGACAATCGGACCAGTTATTTTGCAACGTAAGCTCTTTACGACGAATAAATTACTCGAAACATTCATCGACAGAGTTATAATATCATATATATATATAGCTACAAAGATTAGAAATTGCAAATGAAAATATGCAAATTATTCATCGGTCATCGCTGAAAGCAGCCGCGGTTACAATAATTGATAATTAATAACTCAGTCACGCGAAGAATTGAGAATTAATTAAAATCGTTTCTCTCTTTTCATAGACGAGTGCGTGGTTTCAGGCGGTTCGTTGTCGGCCAGTCGAGTTTCTGATACGTCACGCAGTGAAGATATACACCGAAATATTATTTCTCACTTCCGGCTCACCCCCAATATCTCAAATTCCTATATTGATTACAGCCAATTCTCTTTTCCTGAAACTGCGCGACTCGATACATTTTCCCAAAGTTTATTCGTCATCGATTCCACGTGCTGCTATACCGATACATGATGTCATCGTCTGGGAGTAGTGAGTCATGCTCGTTGGAATGCAGGCCGTATATCTTTTGTTTCGGTGAAGAATTTCGGCTTGCTATAACGTTATTCCGCTTGTGGATAAATTTCGTTTGGAAATATTTTCAAAATCTGATATCAACCGCGATAGATCTCCAATGCCATTCGCGGGCATGCGGTACCTCCCTCATTGGCATAATAACACATTGTCATATAAATATTACACACAGTTTTTTCATAAGAACCAGAATTCCGTCCCTTTTCTTTCTTTTTTGTTTTTTCTTTTATTTTTTGATTTTTTCGACCATGAGAACATTCTTTCCCGTTTTGTCAACAGATCAACAGCAAATACAGTGACGAATTGGCCCAGGAGAGTTTGGAATGGATCAAGACTATTACCGGCGAAGATATAAAGACGAGCGGAGATATGGACAATTTTTACGAAACTCTCAGGGACGGTACTCTCCTTTGCAGGTACGAATCGAACCGAATCGAAATATGTGACTAATATATCAGCAGCGATACGTTGATGAGAATCTCGTATTTAACTTTTAATTCTAATTTTCATGAAATTTTATAATATCGGTCACGCAGTTTTTATATCTATATATATACCTATAACGTGCATACATTTTCATATTCAAGATTGATAAATTCCATCAAGGAGGGATCCATAAAGAAGATAAACAACACATCATTGGCGTTCAAATGTATGGAGAACATAAATGCATTTTTAGAAAATGCCAGAGCGCTTGGAGTCCCGGCTCAAGAAACTTTCCAAACTGTTGACTTGTGGGAAAGACAAAACCTCAACTCTGTTGTGATTTGCCTTCAATCCCTCGGTCGCAAGGTGAATTTCTCATTTATTACAGCAACTTCAGACGCAATAGAGAAAACAAAAAGGCAAAAAGGATCCAAATTTATCGTGATTGGTTTTTTTTTTTTTCTTCTTTTCTTTTATCTTAATGCCATCTTTTTTCACGATCAGTTCTCGATCTTTGCTCTCGTATTTTCAGGCCGGAAATTTCGGCAAGCCAAGTATCGGTCCGAAGGAAGCTGACAAGAACGTAAGAAACTTCAGCGATGAACAACTCAAGGCTGGAGCAGGTGTAATTAGTCTGCAATACGGTAGCAACAAGGGCGCCAATCAGAGTGGGATTAATTTTGGAAACACAAGACACATGTAAATCTTCTTCTTCTTCTTTTTTTTTTTTTTTTTTACATACACATACCTAATTAATATACTATATATAGCGTACGTAGCCTTATATTCAGTCGCGTCCTTCCCCCTCCCCTCTCCCTCGCCCCGCGCGCGCGCCGCGGTCCTATTTTACCGTGTGATTTCCAAAATTGAACTTCATATACGTATATATTTATAAATATTTGATAAATAAATAAATATATATGAATGAAAACTAAACAAATATACAGACATACCTTCCGCCTTATTATAAAATCATATGCGTTAGTTAATTACAGATCAAATATTGTTCAATTTATCAATTGATCGATAATTATCAATTTGACGATTTGATTTTTGAGTATATAATTGATAATTGTTAAGGATCCGTGATGACGCACTCTGAAATTCGCAATAATGTATGTCCGCGCGTTTTCAAGGATATATTATCTTATATATAAACTAGCTGTGTAAATCATGGATATTATATCGCTATGATCTGCGTATGCCTGTGTCATACGCGTGACAATGAAATTATTGTGACAAATTTGAGGTATTATAAGGAGAAATAAAATAACAAACGAGAAAAGAAAACCGTCGAGATCGAGCGAGAAAGAACATTGGATACGAATTCTATTTTGAAAGAAAAAAAATATACTAAATAAATGAAAATTAGAAATACAGAGTCAAGAGTATTGAATATAATAGTAATAATATATATATTATACAGTATATAAGAACATATTATGTACAAGCGAAAGAGCAACGAATTGTCTGTTGCTTCTGATTATTGAATATATTATATACATATATTATATATATATATACTATGTCATAAAATATTAAATATTAAATCATAATTATTTAATATTTATTCATTTTTTGTATTTTCTTCTTATCGTTCGTAACGCGTACAGTTATATATACGCTAAATTCATCCCAAAATCACCATTTAGGTTTTCCTCAGTCTTCCATCTATTCGTCGGAGGATATACAGGGTGTGACACTTCAAGTGTCGAGAATGGGAGGGACTCAATCGGCACGAGGCCAGGCTCCTTCAGCCAATCGACAACTAGAAGAATTCGGCCGACCGGAATTCTTACGAGAACACGAGATACAATTTCTTGGTGTAGGAAAGAAATATCAACAACGACTCAATCAGGCTATTAGGTATTTATTTATTTCGACGCTCATAGAAGCGTTTCAAATTCTTGGCCTCCTCTGTCGATACAAACGTCAAGTCGCTGTCTGAGGCTTTCTCGCACAGCTTGTAATATTTCCGGTGTAATAGATCTGCATGCTGCAGTGATTCTTTCTTTTAGATCATCTACGTTTGCCAGTTGTGTCTCAAGTTTATTTCACATTGACAGAGAGAGAAGGCCAACAATTTGAATCGCTTCTATAAGCGTCGAAATAAATAAATCCCTAACAGCCTGGCTGAGTAGTTATTGATATTCCTTTCCTGCACCAAGAAATTGTATCTCGTGTTTTCGTAAGAATCTCGGTCGACCGAATTATTCTCGTTGTTGATTTGCTGAAGGGGCGAGGCCTCGTGCCGATTAAGTCCCTACCACTCTCGACACTCGAAGTGTCACACCTTGTATATGTGAATTATGAATTTATCCAGGAAATGAAGAGATCAGAAAAGTATACGTTTCCGATATGTTTACGATCGTGAATATCAACGCGAAAGAGAGAAAGAGGGAAAGAGAAATTCTTTGCAGGCATCTTAGATGCTTCAAAACAATATGAATGAGAAAAAGAAAACTAATAATTTTTACACGATCGTATGATACACGATATAATGGAATATTGGAGAAAAAAGATCGATTACTGTAAGTATTTTGTAGAGAAAAATTGAAATAAAAGCGTTTTCGTACATCTTGCGGGGTCACGTTATACTAAGCCTGAATAATGAAAATGGTAATTGTACGAAATGAGTATAAACAACAAACAAGAAAAGAAAAAAGAAAGTCAATTTATAAATAAAACAATGAACTATTCGAATTTTCCAATGATTACGATGATGCTTCGCAAGTTTCAAACACTGTAAATATTTATCCTATGAGTTTTTCTTTTGTTTAGATTTTTTGAACAATCTTGAGTTGAAAACAAGTTCCGTTTTCATTTCGAATCACCATTGCAGTTATCACCACGGAAATTGATACGAGGAATCTCTTTCTGATTTCGGTCACGCAAATTATAACAGCCGAACGATAATTTTTAAACGGGAAAATAATTATCAGCCATACATTCATGAAACTACAATAATTTTATATTTGTAATGAATATTTATATATTTCTACGATCATATACTCGCTGTAATTATGTACAAAAATGATGCTGGAACACAGGTTTCTTTCATTATTTTCTTCAATCTGTTCTCTGTTTTTCGATGATTATTATTATTTTATTTTTTTCATCGCGATCTGCGAACGACGAATCTTTCAGAATCTATTTCTGGAACGGATAATAATCGAGCCCCGTGTTATATTTGAACTTTGGTTTTTGTTGTTTTTTAGCTATTTCCAACATCTTTTGTACGTCGAGCCTGAAAAGCGATAACAGAAATGATTAAATATACAACGAATAGAACTGGAAATAAGAAGATATCCTAATCTCTAGTTCGTTTTTTTTTTTGTAATCGGCGACTTTGTAAGTTCTGTTCTTAATTTTTCTTCTGAATTCGTAGAGAATTTTCACCTGTAAACAGGTGGCTTGATCTCCGCATCCAAAGTACAAGCCACCGGTGGTTCGTACACTTGTTTATAAATTCGTTTTCTAATAATATCGACATCTCTGCTGTATTCCTCATTCAAGTCAGCAATCAACGTTGGCGGAGCGTTAAAGTATATCATGAAATAGCTGTGGGAAGATTCATTGAAACGGATGAGTAACACACGGCATGCCTGATAGGAGAATGAAAATAAGGCTGGAGTTTATAACGTTCACGATTGCATTAACGTTGCAACCTTCAGCCCCGTGAGTTGAAAAACAAAAAAAATGAATAAAAATCGAAAATCAGTAAATTTATAATCCTCGATGTGTCCTTACTTGGCTTCGCGATGTACAGCGCCGTGAGAACTCGTTTTATATGGCATTTTTTGTAGTCCCCAACTTTCGATCTTTCGTATAATGCCACCCTTGCTGAATAATGTTTCGGCGGTTCTTTTCAATGTAGATGCAACCTCGGGCTGTTAGATATTGGACAACAGTTTATTGAATTTCGAAGGATAACGAAAAAGAGGAGAATAAGAAAATTTAGTGAAACTGTGAAGAATCAGTCGCTTTCTAACTTTTGTTTTCATTATTATTCAATTTTTTAGGTTATGATTGAACGGCCAGTTTGGTTCGGTTCAAACATAACCTAGAAACCTACCTTCGGCATTACGCGAAGTAGCAAAGCCAGCTCGTAGGACGGCATTTTCAATTGTTTATTATACCGTTTCGTGTTATAATGAAGGAGTTACAATCTATGAATAAAATGGTACTGTAGGTTTGTTTTTTAAGAAATAATAATATTTTCTATTCCATCTAGTGAACTTAGAGCAGAAGACGCTCAAGCTCAAGCTAGCAGAAAATTCGATACACTTATATATGTCAATGTGTCGACATCTGTTGGTAGAATTTGAAATTCTTCTTTCCCGTTATCCGCCCGCATGGTCAGAGCGGTATCCTACTATTTTCGGAATATTTTATGCATAATTTTCAATGTGAATCGCAGAAAGAATCGGCAATGAACAATTCATTGTTGATAATTCTATAAACTCGGAAATCTGTAATCCAACTCGACCATGTATCACATTATAATTCTACGCTTAGAAATAGGAAATTCTTCGTATATGCAGCTGTACGAAGTAAACTACAATTAGGACCTTTATCCGTCGTTATAAAGAACATTTTGAATAGTAGTTCTAAAACTGAAAATTCGTTATGTAGAATAATAATTGAGGTACTTGTCATGTAATGATGCCGGAGAATATATTGCAAATCTCATATAAAGTATTCTTCGTATATGAAAACTGTAAACTAATGTACTATAATTGTATGCAATTGCAATTAGTTTTCAATTACTCTATGGAAATTATACGTGTATTAAAAAGTTTTCAAACGAGCTCTCTCGTACATACGAAATACGTATACAGTTCATTATGATTTTGGAGAAAGGTCGATAAAAATGATGAACAACTTTGTTTTTGTTAGCCTGCTGTAGTAGTAGGTGTAGAAATAGAATAAAATTTCGTCAAACATCAAAATTTGATTTTTTGTTTTTTGATTACTTTTCCCTTTCTTCTTACTCGCTTTTTACGACGGCCATTTTCACCGCCAAGAGAATTCTCTGGCTATAAAAAAAGCGAGCTTATATCACACACCTTATGCACATAGGGCATGAAAAAAAGGTAATTAACTTTGCAGGCTTGCGCGCGGGTCTCCTACGGGTACCGAATTAAATATTTGAATCCTTTTAGAAATTATATATGAGCCGTTGTTCGTAGAGTCGAATGAAAAACTTTGAAACCAAGGTAACGGCGTCGGAAAATCGATTTTGAATTATGTAAATAAATGAAATTTGTGAAAGAGGCTGCACTGACATATTTCTCTCTCATCTTGCTTTCTTTTATCTCATTTTGTTCAATCATTGGTCCAGCTATGTCTTACCGTATTTAGAAACTCTAAGAGGCAGGGAAACAGGAACAAAAATAAACAAAACTACGCGAATGAGGTAGATTAAAATTGAGCAAGAGTTGATTATTAATCAACAGGTATAATTTATCGTCTAATCGATGTTTTCACCAGTGTTACAACACTGTAAGTTCTAGAGCATTGCACGCCGATCCGTCTTGTCAGTCACTCATGAATACTCAAGAGCTACCTACCTGCCGTTCTGTTAGTATTCACGGTGGTATTTATCCTTATCGACAAGCTCAATCTTCGTGCGATACTCGGAGCTGGTGGATACGAGTGTGGAGACACGAGCTTCGAGTAGACGAGAGCTTCTTTAGCTGAAGTTTAATAATTGAGTGTTCATTTTTTCCCTTTCTTTTCTTTCGTTCTCTAGATTTGACGATCAAAGCTAAACCGAATGACGGGAGATTTTAAGTCAGGCGTAATCGAATTTAACTATCAGAGATATAAAAAATACAGCTATATGATACGGAGCCGTAAATTGAGAAAGAAACGATTATAGTCTCGGAGGGTTATACCTACAGCGGACGTGAAGATTTGAATACCATAAATTTCAACCTATTTTATTCCACCCGTTTTCTATGGGCGATAAGGATATTCCTGTTCCGCTCGAATCTCTACACTCTCTTTATTTCTCCACGGATTTTCTCGTTCCCGACCCAACCTCGGTACAACTCGCTCGTGAATGAAGTAAATTGAAGCATCCATGGGGACCGAGTTTAGCACCTCTAACAAAATGAATACTTTAAGCGTGACCCTTGGCAATCGCGTCGGGTTGGTCCCAACCAAAATGTTTAAGCCGGTGTATACTCGCTTAGTCTGCAGGCGACAGGATTCTGGGAGGCGGGTGGGGGACTAACGATTCGAAAAAAGTCATGAACCAGATGGAAAAATTTTTCTAAACATAAATCCCGAAGAATATTATGAACAAATATCTTACTGATGGAATTTTACAATCATAGGAAGGTTAGAAACCAAGAACGTTGTCTTTAAAATTCGTGAATTTTGGGCACTCAAGTGTGCGGAGATAAGAGACTCGAGAAATCAGGGAATAAATTTGCCTTCTTGAACTCGTTCTTTGACCCTAGAAACCCTCGTAACCCTCCAAACGCCGAGGGTCAAGTGCTGGCACTCAGTGCTGACAAGGTTCAGATAGACATACATCGTATGAGCTTGTATCTCTGTACGGAATGGCATCGTTTTGCAATATAGACGATGACCACACGACGTCAGAGGACTAATTGAAATGCTCTGCTAGATATAGAGAGACACTATAAATGCTCGGGGCCAAGTCTCTGAATTTCAGAGTGTCCTGTTAGGGGAGGAGAATTACTAAAACTGTGATAGGAAATCAGCAAAAATTCATCCTCTGATCTACTTGTACCCTCAAATACTTTCTCCGCGGTTTTATTCTCTCCGTCTCAGACACGCGGAAAATGAAAAGAAAAAAACGAACCACAAAATACAAAGGAAGAAAAAAAGGAAAAATTTGCAAGAAATGTCCATTTGGAAAGATTTATCAATCCTCTCCTCTTTGTCGAAGGGGACATGAGAATTTTTCGTGTCTACCGATCAACTCCGTACGTCACTCTCAAAAGGGAGGGTTTGAAATTCTTCGGATTTTATCTATACTATATCTACCGTACGATTTCTCTTACATAGGTTCGTTATTTCTAGATAGGCGATATCTATGTTCGACTACCTCCTACTCGCCAGCGTGACTGATAAAATGTCGTGAAAGGCGGAGACCTACCCCTCCTTTCGCACATTTATCTCTCAATATAGTATACCTATACGTTCAGCAAAATAGAATTGCGATTCACGATTCTGACTTGCGTCGTATAAATTCACATTTATATCTACGTACCTGTGTGCACGTACGTGTTATACCTGCCTCCACGAGTGTACAGGCTATTCTGCGCCAACTCGACGTCTTTTTACCCTGTTGCAATAATTAATCTGACATCGTACGGTTCTTCACGATATTGTTTCAACCATAGAAGGCATTCGAAATTTTTTTACATTTCTTTCGCCAGACCATCATTCATTTACGGCTTGATTAGGCTGACGCATAAAAACGGACCTGTCAATTAATTTGTACCTATATTCGGACGTTGTATATTCGCAGCTTAAGTCGCTTCCATCGAGTTTCCAATTGTTTGCAGCCTAACGACACCAATTATTGCTGCAGTTTGCGCTGCGAATTCCAATACGTCGGAAACATTCCGAATAATATTCGGCAAAGAGACGGCAACAGTTGCAGCAATCAAAGTAGTCCTTTTGCACAGACATGCTTGTTCATCCGGGTATAATAATAGCCAGATACATATACAGCTACTCGAGTATCTGAAAGCGGAGTTTCAAACGAGCTCTGCTTTCGGCAAAGGTTTTTCAACCGGAAAAGAAAATATTTTTACTCTCATCTCAGTTCTCTCTATTTCTGTTTTGTTTTTTCTTCTTCTTTTCCCCTCTTTTTGTCCTTCTCATACGAAATGGTCCTCGGAGGAATACTTCAACAATAGCTGCGGAACCGACGAGGAGTCTCTGGTCAACGAAAAAAGAAAGAGAGAGAGAGAGAAAGAACCGTGATAAAAAAAACATCGGAATGTCTGCCGTGATCACATTCTGTTTATTCTTTCCAGTTTTTTTTGTTTTTTTTTGTTTTTTTTCTTGTAAAACATTTTTTAACCGCTTCTTCGAGGTAAGATAACTTCACAAAACGCGTGAATCCATTTCACAAAATTGAATAATTCATAAAGTCGAAATTGTTTGTTAAATATTTGACGTTTTAGTTCAACGTGTCCAATAAAGATCATGATTAACCCCGCGACGTTACATAGAAAATTTGAAGACAGATTGGGATCCTTAGACGTCACGAAAATCTTGCCCCTCCTCCCCGCCGCCGGATTATCTGGTCTTTTAATTGCTTTCGCGCTTTATGCTTGAGGGAAAAAACCTCTTGTCAGTCGGATTAAGTAATGTTAGGAGTAAATGTATTCAGAGATGGAATACACTATACATAATGTATTATATACCTAGGATGCAGAGCCAAGACTGTATACAGAGGTACGACCGAATATCTCTGAATCAAGGAATTCGCCTTGTTTTCAATACGTTTGTCATCAAGTATATTTCAACGATGAAACGGAAATCGGTATTCTGCTTGCGATAATTCCTGACCTCGACAGCTCCCTCTGCAGGTGAAAATATCCTCATTTATATTTTCTAGTACAAGTCTAGAAACAAGAGAATTCTGAAACTCGTAACTGCTATGTGAAAAATCCAAATAACGACTACACTAGTTTGAAAAAAAATTATCCAAATTCAGAGAGTTTCACTCAACGACGATATGGTTTGAGAAAATATATTCATATATTTATGTACAGATTCCTCAGAGTTCATCAAAAAATCGTCAGATACCTTTCTCTATTCGTTAGGTTGAAATTTACGAAATAAATAACACCGAATCCCTGGTCGAAAAATACGTTTTTGCGATTTTTCTGAAATTTTTTTGTTACAATTGAAACTTCAGAAAATTCGTGGCAATTGCTTCTCATTTGTTTGTCTTTTTGTTTGTTTTTTTTTGTAAAATTTTAGTCCAACTCTGCTGAATCTCTGCCAACTCTCGTATGTAGGTTTACATTTTGAGAACCTCGTAAGACATGATCAGAGTACTTATGGATCGTTTTACAAAGTATTATTCAAGAATTTTTCGAAACCAGTCTGAAATTTATGAATGAATTTTTTCAAAAGAAATAGGCAGACAATTATTATATAATATTATAATTAATATTAATATTATTATTATTATTATTATTATTATTATATCATTGCAGAACAATTATTGACCATCCATTCCGGGAACAATGATTCAAGTAATTTTCAAAAAATTTCAAATTTACCAAAATCTTCTAGTCATAGTTCGGGACGGAAATTTTTTTCTCGTAGACGTATAAAAACCGAATAAAAAGATGGAAAATAGAGATAGAATAAAATGTGTTGATAAATAAAAAGTGAATTCGCACTTGACTGTCTCAAGCCTTGCCCTTAATCCGATGGCTGAGATCCGGAGTAAATCGGGAATGAGATATTGCGACTCGCGCACGGGGACGTGGTCGGTATAGAGCTGAGTAGTCAGAGCGGCGTTAGGTCAGACCCTGAGTTGGTTTTTGCGTCCGTACGGCTACAGCGTATAGGCAAGGCTGAAGCGTTGTGTGACTGTAGGTCCATGGAAATGGAGAAGTGCGGGTCCTTTGGGAGGATCAGAGCATCGTTTTTGCGTAATTTCTATGGCGGCTCACGCTCACATGGCCAATTGCGGCCATGGCAAGGAAAGCCACGGAGTTGGGTATAATATAGTTGAGTATACCCATATCTACAGGATATGGACGAAGCGGAGAGAGGCTCTCAGTCGCCGACTGAAACAGGATTAAGTTATATTTTTAATATAGATTGAGCAGCCACGTCCTTCAGAGGACCCGCGGGGGTTTTCCAAGGGATTTGCGGTCCGACTCGGGTCACCTTCCAAAATTCTGGCCACTTTAGAGTCGGATTTAAATACGCACGCATAGCCGCTTGCTCCTTGGTAGGTATACGGCGTATTAGCGATAGTAATGTGAGCCTGCCGTCCAGGTAGGGAGGAAGGTGTATGCCGGAAATTTTAGGGCAACGTATAAATATTCATGTTCATTCACGTTCCACCTCTACCTTTGCTCTATCCGCGTGATCGTTGTTCAAGGTGAAACGAACACAAGATGGCAGGAAAAACTCGGAAGAAAACGAGGAGCCTGCGGTTCGGCTTACAATCGGGTCAAGTTGCGAGGTTGCCCGGACTTTACTGTTCTATAAAAAGTTATAGACCAGCTTCAAGTTCACTTTTGCTCCGTTCACCATGCGACTGTGAACCTATAAATACTGCAAGGAATACAGTATTGTCTGATCTTTGAAGGTCGCGATTCAGGAGAATCAGTTCAATTGAAAAACGAAGTCAAATAACGGGGCAATTTTTCTAGCCTATCTGATGTGAAGGTCAGATCAAATTGAGCTGCTTATGTTTCTGAGGTTTCACGTTTCATTTTATTTTCTTCATTTTTTCCCGAATCCACGTATCGCGGAGTCCATGCCCACCCTTATTTCTCAGACGTATGACTTGGGAGCGTGAATAAAAATTCGTGAAATTTTCATGAAATTTTTTCACGCCAGTTTCGGAATGAAAAGCGTGCGGTGTTATATGCATGATATAAAATGTCGTGTTATTGAAGGACTAATAATGTTCCCACGGAACACGTGGATCTCCGTTAAACAGGTCTTTTGTATCCTGTAGGCTTTCATTCTCCGACCATTGGTCATCGCATGTAAAACGGAAATCCACTGTGCATAATCGATATTTTATGAAAATAGTACTATATCAGATATCAGGTGATTTTACGAGAAAACCATTGATCCCAGCACGAAGGTGCATCGAAAAAAAGATAGTACATGTTGGAACGACTTCTACAATATAGGTACTTTTGTGAAAAAATTTTTTGCGCACAATAACCATTACTTGTAAGAATACCTATAATTTACCATAAAAACTCTCAGAAAATGAAGTTTGACCATTTTCTTCTTTCATTACTCATGTTCGTAATTTTTGTATGAAAAGTATGTGTATAATATATATATATATATACTTGTGAGCTCGAGGAAAAAAACCGAACAAAAAATCACCAGCCCCGTGTAGCTAGAACAGTATTTTTATTGACATGATTTTCAAACAAATATTGTGTGTGTATTAACGATGAAAAGAACAAAGAAAAAATATTTTCTTGGTGGATTTAACAGGTGGTTTCATTTTTCTCTTTATCTCTGGTTTTCTTCAGGGCGTTCTCCTCTCCGGAATTTGTTGTTCCCTCGTTTTTTTTTTCCATACTATACCCATACATGTACTCGACATAGTATATTTCCGTTACGGAAAGTAGAATTTCTAACTCGTATGGTATACCTATATCTCCAGTTACTTATATGTACCTAAGAATTCTGTCTTCAAAAATTCGCCGTCTCTGTTTTTGCAACTGATTTAATAAAACTTCGGGTGATGGGGGGGCACCCAAGTCGACGGGGAGTGGTGAGCTGTTGAATATTTTTTCAACCATTATTTATCCTCCTCGTTCGACATCATTTACAGAGAAACAGAGAAACGGAGAGGGAGAGATAGAGAGATAGAGAGATAGAGATAGATGGAGCGATTTTGCATGCCTATGTCGAAAGGAGAAGGTGTATATGCTACCACTGCAGTATAACTTGAATAGGACGCGACTCACTGGCATTCAGACCGGTAGAAAAACGCGGAGAAAAAATTCACAAAACAACAACAACAAAATGAGTAAATAAACCGAAACAAAAATGCGATCCCAGTGATTATTCAACTACCTTGGGCCTCACCTCTCCTTTCCTTTGCTTTACCGTTCTGTCGTCTTATATTCTTTCCATTCCTTTCCCTCCTCTGCAGATTTTCAAATCGACAAGTTATTTTCTTCCAACCGTACTCGTCGCGGAAACGGAAATCTGAACCCTTTTTTCTGCAACCCTTGAAGACTTATGTACCCACGCCCTGCGCAACGGTCCATAATACCCAACCACCCGTACTTACTACCTAGTCGTGCGTCAGGTCAGGGCCATTTGAACAGCCCCCGCGATTATACTGCACAGACGCGCGGCATGTTATACCTATAGCGATGAGAATGAAAAAATATGTATGTACATATATGCACGAAATTCAACAGTTTATAACGCGTGAAATCGCTGTGCCTATGCTATAATTACCGCGTGACTGTAAAACTAACCTATATAGCATCTAAGGTGTACGCAGGCTCGAGATTACATACGTATCGTGTACTTCAGCGTACAGAAGCCGTTTCGAAAACAAGATTCGTGAAATATTGCAGACTACTCGATCGATTGTGATGAAATTTTGATAATTCATTGATTATGGTGGCAGGAAGTGGCTGAGTATTTCACTTTTCCAACACATTGATCGGATCTGATAAAAAACTAATATTTCGTGTGTTAGTCAGGTTAGAATGCCAGCGGCGATTCCAATGGCCCCTTAGAATCTCGTCAAAATCTTGAATTTTTTTTGGTCTGTTTTTTTTGGTTTCTTCGGTTAGTTGTAAAATTTCGAACATCACCCTGGGGAGTAGTTCAATTGTACAAAATTTGTACTCAATTTTACTTCAATTTTCTAGAAATCATTGTTATTTATTGAATTTTTTCTTTCTCCAAATCATTGTATTTCAATGTTCAGTTATTGTATTTCAGTCTACATATCCGTGCGCAAGGATTTCAATTCCACGGAAAAATTAATCGGCCAAAATCTCTCGGAAACTTGATATGGTAGTATTTTCATGTATTTAGCTTTCAAACAACTGAGAATAGCCCATCACAATTATAATTTTGACTCCTAAAAATGAAGGAAGACGAAATAAAAATGAAAACGAATTGATGGATATATTTGTTCCGAGGTTACAGAGTTGTTCCAATTGATACAATAATAATCGGGATGATATAATTCGATGAGTTTATTCAGAATGCGAGAAGAGCCTGCATCCTAACAACGAAAGTAGCAGTGAGATGTTTTCTGTGCCAACATGTATGCACGGTTATGACCCTAACTACATTCAAGAAGTGAAGAAAAAAGGTAAAAGAAAATAAATTAATGAAGAACTCTGAAATTTTTAAGAGAGAAGAGTTTCCTTCGTTTAATCACATTTTTCTAAGGGTTTATTCTTTCGGTAGATTTAATATGTATATACGTACGTTATACCTACTTGAGAAAGAAAGAGAGAGAGAGAGAGAGATTTCTACTATTAATAAGCGTACCTACAGGCTACCTACTTCGTCAAGTATTCGTCGGATCAAAGAATACTCGACGATGAGATGAAAACGGAAAGAGAGGGAAAAGGGAAAGTTTCGAAGCTGAACGAGACACGCATTTCATAATAACGTGAAAAGTTTTTATTTTTTTATACTGAATATACATTTTTTACATTTTTTTGTTCGGTTTTGTTTCCACTTTCGTTTTAATAACTTTATTAAATTCAGAACAGAACCTTCAACTCGATTTTTGGCTACTACGTTCTACACGACAACGCCGGCCGATGGCATGTGTTAATTACAATTTATATCTCGACGATCACCATTTTTACTTTTCTCATGTTCCCGCATTTCAATCTCAACCTGAATTTCCATCAGAACGACGTAGCACGGGGTTCAACTTTTCGGGAGTTGACCACATTTTATCTATATATTCATCCTCTCTGTTTTGTCTTTCGTTCGTCTTTCTAATTTTCAATTTTTTACAGTTTTTATTCAGTCTGTGGCAGACGACGGAGAGGGGGGGGGGGGGGGGGGGGGGGGATAAGCGCGTCAGAGGGTTTCTAAGTGAAAATCAAATTTTTTCTTTTCGGAATCATTCGAAACAAACCGCCGCTTTTGTTCGATGCCTAGGTGTTCACAATACTTTTCACTTCTTGTTCCAAGTTCGTTGTGACCTCGATCGTATTTTAATAACTCTAACGCCAAGACGCATTTTCCACCCCCATCGAATTACCGCAGCAATAGTCGACCGTAGTTATTGTTTTCCTTCGCATATACTTACAAGCAAAGAATACATGTATATACACATTGTTAAACTTTAACGATCGTCGTGAGCAAATGTATAGAATTAAATAACTTAAATTCCAGTTTACATTCGAGAAGTTCGTTTCAAATATGTATACTATCCGCGTCTATCTCTTCAGACGATTGATCTCTCGTTACGATTCAGACTATTCCACATAAATTTTTATTCCATGTATATGTACATCAATTTATTAGTTTGATCAGATGCTTTTTGTTCAGTGTATAGTATTCCTTTCGTGCCGAACAATATGCGATGCCACAGAAATTGTAAATTAACGAGAATGAAAATATTGTTTTCCTCCATCTCCGGAAGTAGGTAGGTATATTTCACTTCCACTCCCCATACCGCGACTAGCGTTAAATGTATATGATGTACTCCTTTGAATTTTGAACAATCTACAACGAATGTTCACGGTTTAACCGCAACTCAATTACAACCTATCAACGAATCAGGGTGTTGCAGTATCGCAAGTAATCCGGCGGAACGTTGAACAGTCCCGTTTCTACAACCTATCAGCGATGGGACAATGGGCTGTAGTTTGATAGCGAGATACCATACGCATAATTGAAATGCCACGAGAATAGAGATGGCTACGAAGGGCGCGGAGAAGGGTAGATGAGAGTCTAGCGATCGCTCGTAATTGTCCAACTAGGGGCCGGGCGATTAACGCCACGTTCTAATTTCACGCCAAGGTGGAAGATCCGAGACTCCCACGACTTCTTCGGAACCCAAACTCCACAGGGTGGAGGCCCCGAGCTGGAGACTGGAGGGGAATCTCACCGCGAGTATTCCTTTGCCGGGCCGACGCGTCTGGGAACGATAGCAATGCGTCACATGCTCAAGGAGCCAGAAGCAACTCGTTAGTCTTCACCAACCAAGAACCGAGCGAGAGCAGTCTTCAAAGTTTCTGGATGGGAATACAATTCGTGTACGTAGGTACGTACGTACGCACGTCGAGGTCACTTCGATATCCTTCTACCGTCGGCCCAAGAAGTTTTGAACCCCAACTTCGAATGATCATAACTTCGACAGAGTGAATTAGAGGGTGTACAATCGCGGAAACGATCGTCCGGCGCCGAGTTTTCTGCGTCTGACAATCATTCGCGAATTTTTATGAAAAAAATCTCGAAAACCGCTGTGATCCCCGAAGCATTGGAAAACGCAGTTTTCTTCGGAGCCCGTTACCGCTCGCGTCTACTCCGACTCGTCACAGTTCGTATGAAAGAACTGTTAAGAGATCGGAGAAAAATTCAGATATATATTCTCCGCACATTATATCGAACATGCAGATAGCGCTCGGAAATTTCAAAGATGTCCGAAAGGAGGCGAAGAGGTGAAATTGGGTGACGAATATCGCGGCTGGGACACACACGTTGCCCTCCTCCAATTCAAAAAGCTTTCCACGTCGAAAACCGCATGCTCACTACAGCGAGCCAAAAACTGATCACGGAATCAAATAGTGTATATTTTAATGAGAATTTCGAGCCGGCTCAGGTTAACCTGTACCAAGCCGATCCCCGAATCGCGTCGTCGGATTTTTTCGCCCCTGGCGCGGGCGTCCAGGTTTCCAAACATTTTCGAAATCTCACAGCGATATCATGTTTCTTAACGGTCAGGTAATGTATCCGATTTTTTTTTTCAAATTTCCAATACTTCTTCCAGACGAACGCTGGCGAGTTGAAGTTGACGTACGGCGATGCACTCCGAAAAAACGACGTTTTTCAACCGTTCGTAGATCACAGCGGTTTTCACGATACTTGTACAGAAATACGTCAATAATCGTCAGACGCCGAAAAAACTTCGCACTTTATGAACGTTTTTGATTTTATGCCCTATAATTTGTTTTTTGTTTGTTTTTTTTTTCAATTCTGCGCAGCAGCAGCGGTTGTGATCGAACGAATTCAGGGTTCGAACCTTTCTGCGCCGAGATCAGGTATGCATAACGGGGAATCGATTGCATACATTTCCTATTTTTTCTTTTTTGGTTAAAAAGAAAACGTAGGAAAGAGGATAAATAAAACGCGAGGGTAGAAAATGGAAATGAAAGAACAAAAAACGGAACAAATGACGTGTTGCGGACGTGTGTGTATATATTCTCATGCTCATAGTTATATATATATACGTTAACGTATTATGACATTTATATACGTACGCACATCACTGACGTATATATTCCTTTATCGTTCCAGTATGTATACCTACGCTATAGGTATATAGATATATATGGGTAAAATATATGAGGTAATTAACCAGTAACTACCAAATTACAATCCCCATCGGCACAACACCCTCCTGGATAACAATTCTGCGTCAAAGTTAACCCGATCGATTGCCCGTGGACGCCGTAGGTATAGTTTGACACTAAAAGTTCGATTGAAACGCCCATCGAATCGGTTCCTGTTCCAAACTCACCTATGTATATCCTATTTTTTGTTTTTTTGCCCAATTTTTGCTCTTCTTTCCGTCCAACTCGTGTAATTGAGCCCTTTCAATCATCCTCTCATTAATACACGTTCGATCAAATCTCACGTTTCATTTTCATACGATACCTAGAATATTCACGGTCGAGTTATATCACCGTCGTTTATCCAATAACTTTATCACCGGAAGATCAAATTTTCTTTCCTTTTTGCCTCTCAGATTCGTAACTTCAATCGTCAGAGACAATTTTCGATTGAATGAGGAGGTCTTTCTTGCGCAATCCATTTTCGATTTTGAATGCATTTATTATGAATATTAGCCACTGCAAACACAGAGGGAGACTTTTAGATATTTTGTTTGGTTTATTCATTGATTGATTTTGTTCTCTGCTCAACGTTTGCCAATTCCATTTACTGTTCAGTCAGCTAGATCGACTGCTGAAAATTTGAATATAGTATGCATTGGCTTCAGGCATTGGAAAGCTCTTATAGAATTGGGAATCATCTGTGGTATTCATCGCGTTCACGTACGTATATGCGATCGATCATTATACATACATGGAACGGCCTGTACATGTATACTTTGTGAGGGGGAAAAAAAAACCGCAAAAGAAAGAAAAGTAACAACAAAATTTGTCTGCGTACTATAATATTCAAGTGTTTGAACAATATATTGTATAAGGTTTGTTGATTCGGTTATACCTATATCTCGTGTACAGTATACCAATACTCATATTTTTATCGACATTTTGAACCATGTACAGGTTTACTTGAAAAGTGAAGAAAAAAGTATATTATATCTGTAACAAAGTTTGAAACGAATTCGGCAAAAGACTCATGTTCGCATTCTTATTCGTGGTATGGGTTCAGTATAGCACAGAGTGTGTGGTCTTCGATGTAATGTCGATTCGTACGTAACGCGAAATACTCAAATTTTGTTGGAAAAACCAAATTTTCACTATTCGAAAGGAGTATAAGATGTATCAATTTTTGTATTTTTATAGTTACAACAAACAGTACGCAATCAAACGTAGCTGCGGAACAGATATATAATCTATACATATGTAGGTAATTCAATTACCTAGGAATCACACCCATTTCTCATCCCTCGGGTAGGTAGTGGAAATCTAATTGAATTTCTTCCTTTTATTATACGCGCTGTAGGTAGTAGGTGGAAGGTGGAAGGTGGAAGGTGGAAGGTACATACATGCCAGCCAACCACAGTTCGCAAAACGTACCCTGCCTGTACGCCAACTCTAAATCTTATGAAAATCTAATTTACTCATGTATATATGTATGTACATACATTCATATCTATACATACCTATATCTGTTAGATAGGAATATTTCACTTTATTAGCATTGCAATAGCAGGTATGCACGAGCGTGAACGCAGAAGCGAAAAAATCAGGCCGAAATATCCGGTAGGGTGGTCAAAATCGCCTCGAATGAGGGCAAAACAGAAATGCCGAGGAAGAATCCATAACGGATCATTATTTTTCTAAGGGATTGGAAAATGAATGAAAACTAGAAAGAAAGAGGAAGCTCGCTTGCGCGACGAACGATGCTTATTCTTTCAATGTATGATGATTCTTGTACTACGAGCTTATGGAGGGTCAAACTTTTGCCGAGTAGGGGCAGGCGGTAGGTACTAGTGTCAAAGTCTGGAACGGGACAAACATGCAGGGACCTGGAGCTTGCAGCTGGCAGAGGGACCAGCACCAGCACCAGCACCAGCACCAGCGCCGGCACCGGCACCGGCTCCAGAACCGTCACCGTCACCGGCACCAGAACCAGCAGCGTACGCCGTACAGTTCTCGATGGAGGCTGGTCTGCGCGGATTTCAGGAATCAATGCGTCGGGGGTGCGCCGGGACGCCTGCGCCACCACTTTCAGCCCCCTCCACAACATGGAAACGTTGGGGGGATGCCCGCGCCTGTGCGCGAGAGAGAGAGGAGTACGGGTGAGCGAAGAAACGAAGCTAAGCCTTCGCGAGGACAGGAACCCGTGTATCTTGTTGAGGGTACCGGTCCAGGTTTCGAGTGTTTTAAGGTTAAACTTTTCCCACCTCGCGATTCGGCAAAAGATAGGAAGAGAAAAAAGAAATGAAGGAATGAAAATTTTTGGTGTTTTCTTTCGTCTCTCGCTCAACCGGCCACAGAACGTTGCGTACATTGTAAAATGAATGCAATTCAATTTCATCGAGATATTTAAACGAAATCGAAAAGGAAGAAGAAAAAATATATATTTGTGTGTACACATTCACGTACGTAATTCAAAATTCATGATCAGCGGAATCGGAGGATACGAGTTGCGGCGATAACGTTATTAGTAGCAATAATAATATTATGGGATATATCAATAACAAATTGACAATGATGATCCACGAGTATGTAACTGTACTCTATGGTTATACCCGGAATATCTAATTTAATGTATGTAAAATATTAGTGAAGGTGTTGACAAAGTATAATAATTCTCCGATTCAACGTTTGGGATGGTTTCTACGTGCCTGGGATCTTATCTTCTTGGTGGGGATGGGGAGAAAATGATTGAGAATCGTTGAAAGTAGGGGTTGAATTTTAAACTAAATTGTAAATTGAAAGTGCCGAAGGAGGGTGGTGTGAGAAGATTATGAATAAGAAAATTACAGTGAAATTATAAAACAGTGTTTGAAATATCAATCGGTATATGTAATATGAACGTGATTTTGATGACATAATAACATGCTCGTTACACTTCCGTTTGAAATTGTTATTCGACGATACAATTCATCAGAGGAATGGATCTAACGACGTACTAATATTGAAAAGAGTAAGTGAAAGGGTGCAGGGTGTCGTGTGATAAAAGTGTACAAATATAAATCTTGACGATACAGGTGTATTTATTTTCCGGAAAGAAGGAATCGCGGCAAAATCACTTTCGAGTAAGAGTACGAAAAAGAATATATATACGTATACACGCATATATATATATATATGTAATATATTTTTTCGGTTATTCGAGGTGGACAGCGAGAAACTGGTAGTGCAACGGTACAGTAAAAGTGTCCTGGAATAGGAATGACGGAACCAAGGAAGATCGTACCCTACCTAGAGGGTTAGCACCCTTGATAAGCGCCTTTTTCGCACGGAGAAATTTCAGCCTCCGGACGACCGTGTACCACTCTTACCCGCCCTAGATACAGTGAGTTTTGTACATCTTGTATTTCATGAATCCTGTTCACCGGGGCCCCCCGACCCCCGCGACAAGGGAAAGCTTACACTCTTCGGGGCCATAATTCTTCCCTCGTTTCTCATTTACAATGACTTACATTTAACTATAATTTACGATCGAGAGGTTGCTCTCGCAAATGGCGCTCTGCGGCCAACGGATAACAATTCTCAAGAAGAATCTTTGCCCCGTTTATAATATACACTGTACTATACCACCCCCGGCTCGGTATCTCTCGGCTGTCATTGCGACATCGAGATAATAATGATCACCCCACGAGAGGAGAATCAAAAACGGCGTATTGTACGACGACGTGCTACGATCCCGAATGAAAACGCGGCATGAAATGAGATGAGGGTAAAAAACCGTTCGGGGGGTAGTTCGCCCGATTTTAATACTTCCGGTCTACGTATGAGGGGCGGTGCGCGGCGAAATACTCGGCGATTCACAAATTCCCATACAAATTGTTCGCACTCCTTTATCATTGAGAGAAAACGTTATTCCGTACCACTCCGCCCCCGTACTACACATATAATGTATCTTACGTGGCTCATGAAGAAGCTCTCTTTCATTTCTTTCTCAAATCGCCGCTCCATACTATCGCAAAAACGAATTCATGCAAATTAAGATATCCAAAATCAGTAACCGGGCTGTATACTTGACTCTGCACAGTATTCCGGAATCTCAATTTTCGAAATACTGTGCAGAATTCTGCTGGACATGATCACATACGTATGTACCTACTGTATATTACACGCGCACCTATATCTAGGTATACTGCCAACGTGCGGTCCTATATCTGAACGAATAATCCATAGAACGCGTTTAGCTCGCAGTCGCGTTTATTGACCAACACACAGTGTGTGGACTAAGTACCCGAAAAGAGGTACATATATACATATATATATGGCAATATAGCCGAGGATGAAGTTTGTCCTGTTGATAAATCGTCCGTTTTTATAGCACCCCCATTATATGAGATCCGCCGCACCACGAAGTCCTAGCTCGATTCCCTTGGTATGAATCGAGTCCGCAAACGGTGACAGGAATCGTCTAGCACGTTTTCAGATTCTATTGTCACTTGTTACTATTATTATCATTATTATTATTGGTTCTCAACTCGGTCTTTTTTTCCTTCTCTTTTCTATCAATTTTCTTCTCCCTTTGCTTTTCCTTCTTTCGGTATTTTTTTTCTACTTATTTCTACCAACCTACTCACGGCTGGCGGGTGAGTTTGCTCGGAGGAAATACGCGACAGTATCTATCTGCGGTGTAGAAAACTATATTCGCCTCCCTCCGGGAGGTATATATAAGTGAGCGTTTAGGATCGACGAGAATATTTTTCGTTTCAAACATCCCCCCGCGTACCCCGATACTCGCCATCTGTATTACCTCACTGTCGCGTCTTTCGGTATATAATAGTTTATTAAGATACAGGTATTCATCGTAGATTTGTCAAATTTCAATATTTTATATGTATATATACACATCTCAGAGTTTTCTCTCGGGTAAAATCCACGTGGTAGCATGAGAATAATTATTATAATAATAATAATAATAAAGGGACGATTATACGCTCATGCACAGCTTACGTCGTAAGAGTGAAATTAAATTAGGTTATGTATATATATATCTATATATATGTGTATATATATGTACAGATATACACGTAGGTTGGTACAATTTATATTATACAGAATATATGCGTGGCGAATGAGAACGCGCGAGTTTGTATAAACATTTTAGCCGGAATCTCGCCGCAGCGAGGGTCAGAAACTCGCGGCGAGGTATTGAAAAAAGCAAAAAAAAAGAAAAAATCAAAAAATATTAAATGTATACAAAGGTAACAAGGAAAAAAAGTTAAAAAATGAAAATAATACAGTTTTTTTTTTTTTCTTTATTTATTCTTATTTTTTTTTTTTTTTCTTCCTTGCGAACGATGCGAGAGAAAACCGCCTCCATACAATACCTATATTTGTTCCGGGCCGGGATCAAGTTAACGTCGTTTTAATACGATCAGCGGGCGCGGAGGACGCCCCGGCAAGCTCGTTTCGGTAGGAAAGTTGATGGATCGATTCGTTTGTACGAAAAGGAAACAACGGGTAATAGAATGAAATAAAATAAAGCAAATAAGAAGCATTCAGTTTTCAGTTGTTTTTCTCTCTTCTTTCTTATATTTTCTTTGTTTGGCTCGTTAATCATATCGTTATTGTTATCAAGAAGCGTACCTATAGATACACTAAACAGCCTGCAGTGTTCGATGTCGCCAACACTTATATAGTATAGCCCTACGGCTCCTGGCTCGCTGCCTACATCGACGCGGCGGATAACAGAGCCGCGAGAAAGGGAAGAAGAAGAAGAAGAAGAAGAAGAAGAAGATGAAGAAAGAATAGGGGGGAAAAAAAACCACGAACGTACTATAAAACGGAAGAGGAACGAAGAGCGAGCGAAAATAAGCTACATGAAAGAAACGAAGATATCGTCCGGCGAAAAGTATTATTGCAAATTTTGAAACAGACGCCAACAGTGCAACATATTTCGTATGTTTTGTGTTACAAGTTTTTTTTTTCTTCCTTTTTTTGAGGACGGGGGGGGGGGGGGGCGACGGGGTGGGGGGGGGGGGGGGCGGTACTTTCTCTATGAGTTTTTATGACCTGGAATTTCAATGATAGAATAACTCGTTGTCATGCAGCGACATTCGAAAGGGGGATCAGGTATTTATTCGTTTTTTTTAATCCATTTTCGAACAAATGGGACAGTATACTCGTACTCGTTGCACCACACGGGTACAAGATTTTCAGCTGTTAACGGAAAAGGAAAGATTTCGGTAACAAATCATGAAAATAAAATTGTGTAATCAAGTGATAAATTTGAACTACGTTCTGTGTAAATTATTATACCGACAGTATAAAGGATCGGTTTCAGTTTCTCACGATATAATCATGATAGTTTGCAATTATATCCTTTGAAATTTGAATCGTTCTGGAATTGTTTCGTTAAACTGAATCCCAGGTCTTATTATTATCTGAAGTATTATTTTTCGCAGCTCTCTACAACCCGATATACTATTATTATACGCCTGTGCAGGGCTGGGGTTCCAAAGATCTATTCAACGTGCTCGGGTCACGCAAACTTTAGCTTACATAGAGTTTAGTTTAGGCCAACAAATGCTTTTCACAACGTCGTACTACCTACGCGTATACATATCCATACATACGTACGTGCCGATGTAGGAACATAACCTCAAACCCGGTAGGCGATTGTTGTATATACATACATACATACATACATACATGCACACGCTGTGAGGTAGAAACGGTCCCGGTTGAGAGGAGACCTCGATAATCCGGCGCAATTTATCGTTATCGTCAAAATCAACGTAGAATCGCCTAGATCTAGTGTCAAACAATCGTTTCACGCAATTCCGCAACAAGAATCACGGGATCAATCATTATCTATTCCCGAGTCGTCGGTGTGAGACGAACCTACGAAAACATAAAGGTGAAAGGAAAGGAGGGAGGGTAAAAAATGGTTATAATTTTGATGTTTTTTTCCCCTTTTCTGTGCTTCTCCTCGATACCGTAACTGCCGCGGGAGGAGGGATAATAGTGAAACCGAGAGGGAGGAAAAAAAAACGAAAGAGGAAATAGACGAGAAGAAAAGAGAAGTAATGGATAAATAACGGGTAGAATAGTTATAGCCTGGGGGTAGCAATGTATCTGAGTTGCTATTTCAATCGACGTAAGTTGGTTCGACCCTCTTTTTTCGCTTCAGTTCGATGCGCATACCTGCCATCACGGTATACTGTACATATTATACTATGTATATTGTATAATATGTATGCTGCATATTTCGATGAAAGATTAAGCACGCTCGAGTGGATTTTGCAGACAAGAAATACAAGTGCTCGTATATCTAGGTGGTACCTACCTCGTGTTGTTAGTTTGCACATCGAGTACAAGCTGCCGGTATAGGTATATATAATATACACAAGTATGTGCGTATCTATGCATGTACAACACAATCTGAACGGTAAAAGACGGAGCCCGAGATTGAGAATTTTGCCTGAAGTTTGAAGGAACACTAATTAGGGGAAGCACACGGGCGGTATGTACTGTAGGGTGCTTTTGTAATTCGACTATCTCCGGAGCCGGCCTTTTTAAACCAATTAGCAATTCGCTTAGAAATTATCGAAAAATCTTCTCCGAGAGATATTGTATTACATTATATTATATTATATTGTACAGCCGAGAGAGACGGGAAAAGAGATCGGCGATTCGATGTACTTGGAGTTTGCAGTTCGAAGATGGGGCTATGGCGAGAGGCGAAACATAATATATATTATCGAGAGATCGGCATCTCCGCGATTTTGCTTGAAATAATTATGGGCACCTACACACCCGTCGCCTCTACCGGGCAGCCTCACTACCGTTTTCCCCTAGCTCGGCGCCCTCAGACCAGTAATCAACGCTCCGTTTCCTCTCAAAAATCGCGCGAGATTGACATTCGTTGGAAGTTATCTTATCCATCTCGATATATCATTGCGTAAACGCAATATCAGCAAACAGAATTTGCTCCTAAGCTTGTCGGATATGTTTATCACGAGGAGATGGCCGGCGAGGTTCTTCCTTCCTCCAAGAGTTTACTTCCCACAATCAGCGACATCGTGGCCCGTGTTATTCCCCAGGACAGATCTCAACGAGCATCCCTGAGGGCAGCGTGGCGCGTTTTTGATCCCGCATTCTTGGAGGAAAACCCTCGTTTGCTATCCCTCCCGCGTGACCATCGCCCCCTGAATTACCCCGAGGATAAAGAAATGTGTAACAAAATTTGTATAATCGATTAGAAAACCTGCGGATCACGTCGATATTCATTAAAACTCGATGATATAGGTCTGCCAATCGATCGAATACAGTATACGTAACATCTGTCTATCTTTTCGCCTGACCAGCGAATTCAACGATGAATGACTCTTTTAATTTTGTTCCTATGCATGCAATACGCGATCGCAGAGCGAGTATTATTTACTCTCGAAGACACGTTGAACAACGATTCAGGGTTATTATTTTGGCCCCACCACCCCCGTCTCGCCGCAATTTTTTGTTTTCCGTTCACATTTCCCCTCACGGACGTGAAGATGAACAAAATAATTTCCGAAGTGATGTGACATCGGGTAGAAAAACAGCTGAGGATTTAGATTGAAATGATAGGAATTGAAAACGTCAAAGCCCCGCAAATATTTCAGCCCCGTATGAGAAACGAGAGGTAGAACAAGCGTAACGAAAGAAAAAGTATATACATGCATGTATTATTTATACATGTATATCGGAAATTCATGTTTTTCGGGTAAAAATCAGAATGGGATACACAGGATCTGTTCTCTTTCTCATATTCCTCTCCCGAGAACCTCATTCGACCCGTACACCATTTCATTTTCAAGATAAATAGAGATTTTCGTCTCTCCTTCGCCCCTCTGTGCAGCTTGTGTATATGTTTAGTCAATCTCACACTCGAGGCATGAATATCGGAATCGTATGAAAAAAAAACAAGAATAAAGCTAAAAAATCTCCGCGAGGAGAAGCTTGTCCGCGTACGTATGTACCTACGTACATATATACACGTAATATAGTATTATAATCTGAAAAATCATTGAGATGAAGTTATTCTTGAGTGAGAGAGGGAAAGGGAGAGGGAGAGGGAGAGGGAGAGGGAGAGTGTCATTCTTTTTCTCCTCCGTTCCATCATGATCACGGTAGTGCTTTTCTGTAGAAACGTGACTAAAAAAAGGAAAGAAAAGAAG
The DNA here is from genome assembly GCA_963170745.1 of Phymatocera aterrima. NCBI lineage: Eukaryota > Metazoa > Arthropoda > Insecta > Hymenoptera > Tenthredinidae > Phymatocera > Phymatocera aterrima. Next base: position 6,266,053 of record OY720660.1, read on the forward strand.
TGAACAAAAAAGCTGCAGCTAGCTCGACTATAAGTATATAAAATACGCGAAATCGATACAGCTTGAACGGCTGCCTCTTCTCCTCACTTCTCTTCGCTGTTTACTTTTTTTTTCTCTATTCTCTTCAGGTAGATAGGGTTGAGTGTAGGTCGCGAGGCTGTCAGGTAGGCATATCGGAATTATATCCCGTTCAGAAATCACACTAAGTAGGCAGGAAAAGGTAGAAGAAGGGGGGCACGAGGCTGTAGCAGAGCAGAGTAGAAAGTAAGATAAGATGGGCTCTGATCTATATACACATTTTCCGCAGCGGGCTCCGGTCGATCCTCCACTCTCCGTTCTCGATCAGAAGTGAGCATTTGCTTACCAAAAATTGATATCTGTATCATGAGGAGTGGGAGCTCGGAGCTCGGGTGTCTCTCGCTCTCGAGAGAGAAATATATTATAGATTTATCTGTATAATATGTATATTTGTGACGTGACTCGTTAGGAACAGAAGTCCTTTCGCTTTCATCACGCATTGGCCGATCATATATTTCGTCTCTTGATATAAAACGGGCTGAAATACGAGCCACGCGGTGCACAGTAGAGAAGAGAATAAAACAGGACAAACAAGCAAAATGAGATGAATCTCTCAACACCTTCTAACAGCGAATGAAGTTTCGTAAGCTGATAATTATGAAGAAAAAGTTAACAACCTGAGCTCCTCATTTTTCGGATCGGTTTTTGCACCTATTCGGGCAATGCTCGACGTTCGACATTGGACGAGAGTAGATGTTATCTACGTGCAGACGGAAATTTCGTGGACACTGTACTCTGACCTATCGCTGCGTCATGATGGGTTTGGAACGGAAATATCGATAAGATTTTGTCACAACTATCTGTAAAACTTCGTAACAGGTACAGCAATTTCATCGTCTGCACCGTTAATGAGGAATTCCGTGATTTCGTTGCCGATTCAAACGGTTGCCCAGTTTAAAAAATATTCGTCTGCATCCCTTACCGATGTCGTACATTTTTTCGTCGTCGACGTTGGTGCAGATGGAGAACGACCGTACACTTTCGTTCGTTGATTCGTGGATCGACGCACCTCATGCCGATACATTTTTCTCTTCTTTGCCGTTCCTTTTTTTGCTGGTGGGGTTTTTTTCCGTCTCTCAGCGGGTGTCGGAGAGAAAGTATCGAATGGATATGACGATTCAACCGATCGCGGTAGAACTGCATTATCGGAAAATCGTATACCTACGATTTAGCGCAAAAGAAAGATGGAAGTGGAAAACAAAAATCGGGAAAAATCGTATGAGGTGAGATTTTTCTGTCCAAGTATTCTTTGTTCGCGTTCAATTTATGAATGCAACACATATGTAGGTATAATGATCTGAAATTTGTGTGACATATTCACACGTACGTTGCGCGAACGTTTGCGGATTTCTATAAAGTATATAGTCACCCGTGGAAAAATTGTTCTATAGTAAAATCAAGTCAGATTAGGACAGGTGGCTGATTATGTGTGGAGTTGAACGACGAATTGCAATGGCGAATTGCGGGAATAGAAAAATCAAAGTATATGTTTGCAAATCAGATTTGCTGATGAACTGACGAACTGGTGAACTTTAAACTAAGTCAAAGTTTCTGTCTGTATATTTTCTCTCGGATAACTCCTTGCCAAGAATATCATACTATACTACTACCATATACGTACTTTGTACGTCTCTCGAAAGAACTCGGATTGCCAGTTATATAATGAACGAACCAATATTAGACTTTGCACAAGAAATTGAAGACCGACATAGGTAATATATCTTCTCCAACTCGCGAATCTCAATTTCACAAATAACCTCTTTTGCTACTCAAACAGAACGAAAGCTACTTTTTACCTAATAGAAATCATATCGATGTCCGTTGTATTACGACTCTCTCATCCCGAGAGCTTCTTCGTTCGCAAATAGGGAGGCGAAGGGGAAAAGTAGACGTTGGTAGAGAATCAATTTCGAAAATCCTCCCACACCTTCCCACCGATCACCTTCTCTTATGCACGTATCCGAGCGCTTATTGTTAGCAATTCCGAATTCGCCTTCGTCTCTATGTGATCCGACGAATAAAAACCGTAGTACACGCAACTGCTCAGGTTGTAAGAATGAAAAAGAAACCAAATACTACGTGACGAGGTGACGTGTACGTACTTTGTACGTGTTTCGATCGTTTCGCAAGCTCCCTATATGCGGCAGCGGGACGTGCAAAACTTGTTAAATATTGCCAAGTTTTTAGACTCGGGAAGAAAAAGGGGTTGGAAAACTTCGCGAACGAGTTTGATCGGGTGAAATCAACCCGTTGAAGAAAAGCTTGCAGACTAAACTAAACAAAGTTAAACCTCGCAGCACACATTGGCATCGCCAAGAGGCAGATTACCGTGTAAATATATATATATATACATCGTCTACACCGATTTCAGGGTATTAGGTACTTATTTGCGCGTCGCGTCGGGTGATTTTACTTCTTTTAGGCGGTAATTGCGACATACATATACAATTCTTCGACTACCTGCAAAGATATAATTTTTCCGAATTCCATTATATACGTGGTATGCAGCTATGTATATAGATACTACATCCATCCAGTTTTGCTTCTCCATAATCGCTGCCATTTTTGATCCTCTTCGTTTCACTTGAGGCACTTTCTCAATTTTGTTGCCCCCCCCCCCCCCCCCCCTCTCGTCTCGCGATACTCCAACCAACGCTTTTGCTCACAGCTATAATTGCAATGAATATTTTACAACTTGTTTCCGATTACGCTACTCCGCGTCATTTGCCACGATGCAGTAATACTTGTCGCTCGTTTGCTCACTTTCGATATTACCCTACGACGCGAAGAACCCCAAATTCCGTAAACTTCTAGTACGATGATACTATTCCCTTTCGTTCTTTAATTGCCACCCAAATCAATGTTCGATCTTTTCTCCGTTTGCCTCGTCCAGTATAGTCTCGCGATCTTTCGGAAAGGGGGGCTAGGGGGGTTTTAATGGTTTTAGTTTTGTTTTTCGTTAAATTTGAACGAATTTCTCGTTCATAGCTCTACATCGGGCGAGCTTTTCTGTCTTTTTGAATAAAGCTGCGATCGTCGTTGGTCCTCGTCGTTTTCGTGGTCGTTGATCGCAGTCTGGTTTCTGGTTCGCTCGCCAGTCTGAGGTATATATCTCTGGGCAAAATCGTGGTAAAATCAAAGCGGACTGTGACTGTCTGTAAATGTTTGACCGAGCGAGCTTCCTGGGGTTTCTACATACATACGTATACCTACATACAGCTAGCTTTGTGGCTTCGGGAGCTTTCAAGCTCCGCAGACAGCTTATTAAAACCTAGAGGGGGACTGTGATCGAAAATGACAAAATCCTAAGCTATCTCGTATCACGGAGGCAACTATTTTCCGGTACAGAAGATTTGAAAAAAACTTCTCTATAAAACTTTGTTCATCTTCGAATAGGTATAATTTTTGATAATCTTTACTGCACGCGGGGGTGATGGGAGATCGCTGTGTCGATTGATGTTATCATGTGCAGGTAATTGTGAAAAATTATCAAATTCAGAATTTCGGAAACGATACGTCCGCGTTACGTCGACGCTGTTTCGAATATATATCGCTGAATTGTTCATAAAATTTATCCAATGTACGATGAAGAAAAAACATTGTTATGTATGTACATACATACATCACTTCGCGTTCGTTACTAGGTGAAGTAAAGCGATCGTGATACGAAGGATCAATGTACGCAAACTATACCATGCCTTTATCTTTTTCTTTTTCTTTTTTTTTTTTTTTTCAAAATCACAGAAGAAGAGTACAGAATTTGAGAACGCGGATCGCTGTATACAATAGAAAAACGTATATATATATATATATATGTAATACATATTATACATGACAGATATATATTTTATTAGAATATAGTATGTATGTATGTATGTATGCTGTAGTTGCGCGGAAAGAATTGTGTGAAATGAAATGAAAGAGAATATATGCTAGATATACGTTAAGCGATATTACACGTATACTCGTTCGTTAGTTTCATGAAAAACACCGCAGGCGCGGCAGTCTGTTTGCCGAAACAGTTGCAAATGTATGAAACGGAAAGTAAAACAAAAAAAATATAAAAGTAAACAAACAAACGCAAGAAAAACGACCGCACGCGCGTGCGTTCGAAAACAAAAAGAAAAACAAAAAAAAAAAAAAAAAATCCACCCCCAAAAAGAATGTGTGAACCGTTTCAACCGCGGTACAGCGTATGCGGTTGTACGCATCGACGCACGCACAGAATTTGAACATCGCGTTGAATATTTTTCAACCGTATACTATTTGATGTATATTTCGTGATACACGTTCAGCAACACTTGGGTATAGGTAGTTATCACCGTGAAATTTCCTGCACGAACATTGAAATAGAATATATTATATACATGTATAGGTTCGAATTAAAATTTGAATAATAATTTGTTAAATATCGATCACCTGAACGCTCACAATCGGGCGCACGAAACGATCGTTTCCGATCTGGCCGATGTCGGGAATGTTCGTTACTCGCAAAATTCGACACCGAAGATGATTGTGACAAAATTCACGAAGCATTCTTCGATAATTTATAGAAATTATTGATTGATTCAATAAAATCCAATATATTTATTTAAACTTTGTTGGAAAAAAATGGTCAAACAGATCGGAAAGGCCGGAGTACCAGGTTCGTGTGTTTCGTACGACTACGCCGTATACATATAGGTATATATATCCGAAATCGGAAACGATCGTTTTTTGCGCCCGATTTTGAGCACGTTAGATGCAGTTCGAAATTTGATCATTTTACGAATGAAATAAGTTCTCAAGCTTCTGAACCTCATTTTTCGAGTTTTCGATAGTGCATCTACCTTTGCGATCATGCATCAAAGTGCATAAAAAAGCTGCAACTCTATCTGATAAATGCAAATAAAATTATGTTCTCCTGCGTGAATTATTGTTTTTTATTCTTCAGCTAGGAAGAAATCCTGACAAGGGCGCGCATGTTGGGATGGCAAACTGTTCCAGGGTTATTTGCCAGGGGGAATTTTTAATTGGTCGCCAACCGAGTAAAAACGCTATTTATTGAACATTTTAGTTTCAATCCAACGTTTCATGGTTTTATGAATTTCTGTTTGTTCAGCCGATAATGAAAAGTTGCAAATTTCATTCGTTTCATTCTGACTAAAAATTGAGAAAATTCTTTTTATCCATTTGTTTTTACTGAAACGAATAAAAAAAAAATGGAGAAAGTGACGAAGTGTTGGACTTATGAAAATTAAATTGCAGTATTCTTACGCGGCCGGCAACCACTTGAAAGTTCATAGCTTTGGAACAGTTCGCCATCCCTGCAACGCGACCTTTTCAAGGTTCCTTCCCGATACGTAGAGCTTGCAAGAAAAAAATGAAAAACCAAATTCGCCCGGGCGGGCATAATGTTATTCACAATTTCGAGATAAAAGTGCCGGTGTCCGGGAACCTTTGGCAGCTCGCAGAATCCGGCGGTCGAAATTCTGAAAACATTGCCAAATACTAATTCTCTGATAATATCATACTTTTGTGGAAAAAGTTTTGAAAACAACCAGAAGGGATGAGAAGGAGCGAAAGTCCGTACGTTTCCCGCCCACATGCATACCTCTGTGCTTGCGTATCGCTATAATAACATGCGTCTTCCAACAAATCCACGAAATAATTGTGTGAATCATTAATGCAAGGCCTGGGCTCCCATTAGAGAACGCTTGCTACTGTAACATAAGCTGAAAACTTCTGAACACAGACCCGATAAATAATCGGTTAAGTAAGGGTATAATCACGGTATATGATGGCGGGCGAGGGGTTGGTGCGGAGGGTCTGTATTATCGTGGTTTTAGTTTAGCTGAGAATACACACAGCAAGTGTAATTTGCGGGTAAAAGATCAAAGCCGTGGTGAACATGGCCTGCAAAGCAGCTTTTCTGCGTTCACAATTGACAATTCAAGCTTCCCCTGTACAACGGCGTATCCTCTCGATCCCTCTCGCTCTCACCTTCTCGCACCCTACTCTGTTCCAAACGGCTGCAGGATAGGCGTATAAATATAATACAGCTAGTATTCTGTCGAGGCAAAGCTTGATAGGTTTTTGTTCCTCGTACTTATTTTATATACATAGGCTGTATAGGTAGATATAGATAGATGTAGGTAAGTTACATGCGGGGACGTGGAGAGAAATTTGAAAGGGAGTGATGCACGTATGCCTACGTATGCATGTATATATACATACATACATACATACCTACCTTTCCACCGGACCGGCAACCCTTATTCGACGTCCGACGCGACGCACGTTGCGACGTTGCGACGCCAGGCGTCCCGCGTCTAGTTTAATATACCTTTACGATATCTGATATCGCAAAAGTAAACTTCCTGTGGGCCCCGCGCGTTTCCTAAATTGTTATATCTTCACGACACGAAACATACTACATACCTATGTATACGTATGTACATATGGATTTTCAATTTCTCTGAGGCCGAAGTTCGCGGCGGTGATGCAAGACGATTTCTAAATGCATGCATCCTGCACGAGCGATTTTTTACATCAAATTTTACCGACGAACAAACATTTTCAATCGTTTATTCTTTCGATTCTTTCCTGTGGTTTCGGCAATCCCCGCAAAACAATAGTATATTGTCTGACAAACGACGAAAGTTGGCGATTGCGACCGGTGCGGTGTGAAGTTTACCGCCCGAGCGAAGCGAGTGTACAGGTCCACTGTCTCAGGTTGAGCACAAAAAAAAAAAAAAAAAAAAAAAATCGAAGTAGCCGATTTCCGAATGGCATGCAAAACAAATGTTGGCGGATGCGTAAACCGTGAATAATACGTTATCCGCCCTAGGGCTTGAATTTGTCCGTGTGGAAAATGTAGTATCCGGGTTGTGCGCATCGCCGACCTCTTCACTTGGTAGGCTATCTCCTCATCTTTTCTCCTCTAGTTTGTTGCGAATAACGCGAGTGCCACGCCCCGCAGGCAGGAAGAGCCGAATTTTTCCTTGTAAGAGTGACGGAAAATATCGTCTGCGGTTCGGGCGGACAGGCAGCTTGTGATTGTGAGTCGTGTGATTGCAGCACTCGCCTTCGGCTCGTGCGTCAAACTTCACACTCGTCGGAAACTGCCTACTTTCCGCTCTTGCCACACAATATACTATTGTTGTGATTTCCATTTTTTGCGGTAACGATATGAACTTGACGTCACGTGCCTTTCCGTCCACAATCCCAATTATTGCATTAGAATAAAAAAAAACAATTTGTGATCATCTCTGGAAAAACATTTTTGTCTATTTGCCTTCCCCCCATTTTTTGGCGCCCCAAATCTACTTTCTGTGTACAACCACCGATCACATTTGAGAATTTCCGTACGAATACAAAAATTGATTCTAGCGTTACAGAAAATTGAAATTATCGTTTTCTCTCCGATTTGTACAGAATACTATACGAAAGGTTGTAGATCGCGGGAAAACAAAGTGGGAACTGGATTACAAGATCTTATACATACATTATGTAGCGTATACCTATACAATATACATATTACAGACAGACGCGTTGGGTGTTACGAACTATATATGGCAATCAAGTAGCAGAGGATTGTGGGATGGGGTTGAAAATTGCAAAGGCATTCTCAGGTGAAGAGGCTACCGCATTTCCGCATCCCGTAGTTGGCGTAGTGAGTAGTCTGCAGCAGTCGAGCCAAAAGACGTCTGGGAAATTTGCCGCTGCCTGTTGGCTTCGACCTCGAGAAAATGTTCGACTATATAAGACGAGGTATACGTATCCCCACCTACTGTACATATACCTATATATTGTAACGTTTTTTTTTATTATGCCCCACGTTGGGTACCAATGTAACGTTTTCTATTTTATGCCATCAACCCCGACGTCGAATGCCCATGAATTAATTTCGGTTAATCACTCTACCCGTTGGGTGTCAATGAAACAAAATTCTGTTGATATCCTTACTATTCATCGTTCATGAATAATATTTTATGTTATTATATTTATCTCGGGGCTACTTAAGCAAAGCAAATATTCCCTTGTGATTATAGATTTCCTTTATAATCAATTTTAACCCGGTCCTCTAATAATATACCTCGGAAAATACCGGAAAGCCTATTGATCGTTGGTATAGACTTCAGCTTTAACGATTGTTAATTTGAAAAGATATTAGGAAGCAGGAAATAGTACTGTTCGACCGGAGAGTCTAGGGACTTGTTGGTACGAACTAATACTGGAAGGAAAATATTACATGTGCCTACCGGATTGATCTATTAGACCCGTAGATATGCACCTATTGCCCACAAATACCGGATTGGTTCGATGGACCCGTTGGTATTTAATTTAGGATTGGTAGGCAATACAAGTAATTACTTACAGTGACTCATTCATATTACCAATAACAAATGAAAGGAGGTTGTTAATTGTTTCGAAAGTCCTGGAAGACCGGAAGCTCGTGATATGTGTTGGTCTTTCCGAGGAGTAAGACCTGAGTGTCGGAACGTTCCAGCGTTCCTGCTTATATAGTGGCGTGGCCGGTTGGCAGTGGCGGCGGCTGCGTTCAGTCTCTCCGCGTGTGCTACTCCGCCACGCTATCTAGCGGAGTTTCTTTGAACCTTGTCGTCAACTTTCTTTCAAATCATTTTTCTTTTGTTTAATTTATTTTCTTCCAACGATACAGCTAGACGATTTTGTTGAAAATTCCCTTATTAATTGTTACAGTATATAATCAATGCATTTTCTATTAATTACCAATATCCTTCATCCTATAATACTTGATATTTCGACTAGCCGAGTGACTGTCTACTCTATGAGCTAGCCACCTGTCAGTTAATAGATAACCATGACAAATGAAAAGTGTTTGCGAATAAAAAATACGTTTCAATACGTGTGTATAAGTCCGATGCGATCGAGTCCCGCGACATCTTGACGCCAAACGTTCATCTGATAGTGATAACGATGTTTGGCCAATTTGTTATTACATATGTATGTACGGCTGTACGCACCACTTCTATAGATATGTATCTAACATACGTTAACAAGAAAACGTGACTTTTATCCGAAATTTCGCTGCATTATACCTACGGAATTATTCCGCGGGAGAGTGAACGGAACAGGAAGGTTTCTTTCCCTGCTTTTTGCAACTGGTTTTCACTTTTCACTTCGGTTTTCTTGATCAGTATGAAAATGGAGGGAAAATATGAACCGAAAATTGCGGTTTTTATTTTCCTTGCATTGCGGTATAGTTGCCCGTTACGGATGCTCCGCGAACGCGCCTATAGGATGAAAAATAAATCGAACTCCGTACCCTAATTAGGACCGAGTCGAGCTAACGGGGTTAAAATAAACAAGGCTAACAGAATTATGGACCTTTCGGAATCGTCGTAGTCCCTCGGTAAATTTATGGGCTGATATTATTTCAATACTGTACCTGACCTCCAACTTTGGATCGTGGGAGCTCCAATGTGATCCGGGCTGCTGCCCCCGAAACGAGTGAGTGTTTTAATTTCACTATGGATGAGAAAAAAATTTGTTCGTACGGTTTCTCTATGGAACCGAATGAGGAAAATGAGAACGTCGAATTATCCGGAAGAATGAAATAAAAAATGAAAACTTATTCGATCTTATCGATGTTAATGCCTCGCAAGCTATATCTCCGTAACTACGTTCAAAGATAAAACTCTATATTGGGGTGGAAACGTATAAAGTTATACCTACTTGCCTTCGTTCACGATCGAACCACGCGAGTGTTGCGTGTTGCCAACCACTAACTAGCCGTAAACTTTGACCACCGTTATATACAGTTGATGCAGTACCGTGAATTGTATCACTTTGTTAGTTGTTACACATTCGTATAATATGAACTTAGCGAATTTTACGAATCTCATGAATCCCGTTCGCTGCAATTATAATGATCGATTGAAAAAGGAGCAGGGGCGGGAGGAGGCGGAGGACGAGAGATCGATGGAGCAGAATTTTTGGTTCCGAATGTGTCCCGATAGGAAAATTAGTCTTTGCGATTTTGGCGAGATGATCAATGAGAATAACGATAGAGTTGTGAAATCGGAAAGGGAATACGATCAACTGTATCACAGAAAATGATAGACGACAATTATCATCGAGCTTATATATGCAGGTACATAAATTTCCGTTTCGCACAGCCGTTGAAAGATCCGATTTTCAGACGGAACCGAGCTTTTGAAAAGGGTTGAAAACTATCAGGGTCAAGGACTAGCGAGATATCCAACCCCTGCTTCAACGGAGGGAGAAAACAAAGAGATTTGCAGACTCGTATACAGTGTAGTATATATATATGCGATTGAGAATTGCCTGCCCGAGTTTTCTCTCTGCACTGTCTCGTCGACTCACATCAGCCATGGGCGTCGAGTCTTTATTTCCCTTAGGAGTATTCAAGGAGCTTATCCGTTTAGAGTAGTGAGTGAGATAGGAATAGAAATAGAAAGAGAGAGATGGAGAAAGAGAGAAAGACTTGTGCACAAATACGACTGTTTCGGCATACAATGTATATATACAGAGTTTTTAAGGGTTGAGGGAATGAGGGACGAAGGGGATGCCGCGTACGTCACGCGCTACGATTATCACCCTTGGGAAACCCCGTCGAGAAAACCCGCGATAATGCCTATTCCGTCCACCGAGTGAAAATAGCCGAGGGAACAAACCGAAAGAAATCTATTCCAATTTAGATAATTTATTTCCACCGGAGACACAGATAATTCAAAAAAGCAGTGAAAACAATATTATATACGATTGTTAATACAAGAGTTGAGTGTAAGAGAAATGAAAGATTTAAAGATCAAACGGGAAATTGGCCCCTTGAACGAAGAAACCGAAATAGATGATAATATCATTAGCACGTTTCTCGCCCCCGCGACGCCTTAAGAAAATATGGACGTGATTCATTTTCAGATAGGAAATCGACTCTCCGATCGAAATTAAATGTTTACGAGGAGCTAAAAGATGAGAAAAAAAGTTAACAGGTCAACGCAGTGTGTAGCGTGTATTTTTTCAATTCGCCACGCGACAGGTTTTCGTGCTAATAAACTGCCGATCGCGATAACAGTGGGAGATACCAGACGGATAAGCCCTTAACGTATGTTAGGATCAGTTTAGGTTGGCAGTTCTGCGGTAACAGATTTTTTTATACGTCATATACGTTGGGTGGATGTCTATCTTTGTGATAGAACAGGGGAAAACATGAAAAAACAATAATTTTATGTGAGTCCTTTCAAAATTATCATACGGACTCATATTATAAATATAATATACGTATACAGGTACATTCCATGAATAATCGATCGTATTCAGGGATTTTCATACAAATGCTGGATCCTTTGTTCTTTTATCCTAACGAATGATAGTCGAAGTCGTCGTTCTTTCCGATTTCACCGATTTCGGAAAATACAGCCGTTTTAAAATTCGACGCATCAATCCAAACCAAACCTAATATCTCCCGATGTATGAATCTTAGAGCATTCGTTCTGGTTTTGAAAAGAAACACCTCTGCGAATGTCATACCACTTTCCACGTGATCGAGCTATTTTAATTGTTTATTCAACGTTTAAACAACGAAATCGAAAGACATCGGTGATACCGCATATTTTGATTGCTTCGACAAAATTTGTAGATCGTCTTCGAGAGTTTATCAACTCGCTCGGTCAATTTCAGAACGGACAATTTGGTAGCGACCGAGTGAAAAATCGTTCAAACGTCCCTTCAAGTTTTTCATGTTGTTACTATATCTTCATTTTCCACTGAGCCATTATTGGGGTGATCGGTAAATGAGCTTCCGGCGAATTTCGGCCGAATCAGCCCCCAAATCAGCTCCAAAGAAATAAATGAAAATCTATTTTTAAGCACAATTATTCATGCTAACTTCAAGCCCCGCTCAAAAGGCGTGAATTTTGTCATTCAAAATACACACGTTCTCGCTGCGATTCGAGCATATTGGTATTTCACTGTGGAGCCAATTGTTTGAAAAAAAATCAGCCAATGTGAAATATTAGTGGACATTGATGCTATTTCATACTAAGGAATGTTCAGAGATGCAAGATAAGTAAGTTTAACTCGATTACTAGTCATTTTGAGATTGAATGATCTTTCACTCGGCCACTATCGGAGTGTCTGTTCTGAAATTTATATGAGCGAGTGGGTAAGCTCCTGAAAGATGGTCTACAAATTTTGTCGAAGCAATCGAAATGTGCTATCACCTATATGCATTACGATGTTTTTGTTCAAATGTTCAATAAACGATCGGAATACCTCGATTACCTGAAAATTTGTGTGATATTTGCAAAGGTGTGTCCTTTCTGAACAAAACGAGACCGGAACAAATGCTCTGAGATCTATATGTCCGGAGATATGAGGCTTCGTTGAGATCGATGCGTCAAATTTTCCAACGGCTGTATTTTCCGAAATCGGTAAAATCTATACGAAAGTCCGTTATTTATGGAATGTCCGATTCCGTAAAAATTAGCCGCGGTGATATACGAATTCGGTCTTCTTCCTGAATTTATTTTTGGGTTGGCGGAACGGGGGCTTTTGCACTTTCGAGCGAAAGCAGAGAGAAAAAGAAAACCGCGAACAAAATAGTGCGTGAAATATATAACAGCTGGTGGTGACATATTTTATCCGTAGGTATGCAGATACACTATTCTACGCGAGAATTTCGAAAGTTTAGAATGTGCCATTTGATCGGGAACGAAGAATTCGGAAAATGTGAGTTTGTGGAATAGATGTTTATTTTTTTACCTCGTGAAATAAAATTCCGGAAGCCCATGGCGTCTTTTGGTCTAGATATTTTCGGCCTAGCTACTTCATGTATATACCTATATAGTAGATATATACACATAACCCACCATCGTCATTCGACGATCGACCAAAGTGCCTACGAGAGTTTCGCCTCTCTGGTTGCTATACCAGAGGGAGCGCGAAGTATGAGTGCTATACTTCGAACCGAGGCGAAAAACTTGAGACTTGAAGTCTGTTTTTCGGAATTGGGAATCAGAAGTTTGATACATACTGGAGCCGCAGTATTATCACACTCTGTAAGCTCTAAATTCCAGCATCTGAAAAAGTGTCGACAATCTAACGTAGTTTTCGCATTCCGATTCCCTCTCTCTCGAACGGAGAAGAAGGATGAAACAAACGCCAAGAAATACCACCGGTGGTTGGATTCAAGATATAGAAACCACCGCCTCTGCTGTGCCGAGGTATTCACCTTATTTATACACCTTGTATAAAAAGAGATGAAAGCTTTTGCAGACCGACGTTCGATGTCTGCGCAAGTGCTTGTAGACTGTGGCAATAAAGAAAAGAAAAGAGAAGAATAGAAAAAAAGCACAGTTTGAGGTATACACTGGCGTTAAGCCTCTTTGAAACGCCCAGTTTCACGGGCTGACGCACCGTCACGGAATACTATAGGTACTATAGGCACTATAGCTATTACGGGCACTATAGGCACTACAGACACTATATAGCTACATATATACATACCTCCGTACATTGCTCGATCAATCTCTAGCGCAACAAACTAAAAACCGATACCTACCTATACACGATACGAGCACCAAGATTTTCAGGTCATTTTCCACCTACGCGAAGCATTCACCGCGCTGGGATCTTTGTAATAGATGATTGAATGGAGGGTTCAAATTGAAGGACAAAGAAAAAAATCGCCCTCTGACACAGGTCGCTTTTCAATGAAACCGTCTGCTACGGGGGGTGGCGTCGTTATTCTCTTTGTTTCGAAAAAAAAAATGGATTGAATTTTTCTGTTTTCTCGGTTGTTTTTCCGCCATTTCAGATGAAGGTATGAAATTTGTCGCTTTTTACGTGCTCATATACCGTTGCCTAGTACTCGTGTCGTTCGATTAGGCATATAAATTAAGATAATTATGTTCACTCTTGTTTCATTCACATACCGCAGCTGTTCAGAAAAGCTTTTGATTATGCAATTTCGTTGGATTTCCCAAATTTTCGTGGGTCTCTAGAGTCCATTATGCTGCACGTATAGAGTATAGAGTCTAGAGTCTAGACTCTAGACCACCCCTTTTAGACGCGACGCCGTCGATATCGACGCGTTTATTTATCTTATTATGAAATAGAATCTCTCACGAAATATACGGAATATATCAGATAATTAGATCCGATGGAATATCACCGACAGCGAGAGTTTTTTCTCAATACAGACGTAGGTATGAGTATCCTCCTATAATAATATCTCAAGAAGAAATGTGTATTCAGGTACATATGAAAACAATAATCTGGCAATTTTCTTAGATGATAATTTACACAGAGAGAAATAGAGGAGAGAGGCAGATTAGATTCGGTTTGTTATGCCGTGGCCTAACAATGGGCCAAAAGGCAAACTGGCAATACACAAGCAAAAAATATACAACGATTAATACAAAGCCACAATGCTACAAAGAAAAATAAATAAATACTAAATATGGAGAAAAATCATAAGAGTACAGAATAAAGTAGGAGCTAAGATGACGGTCGTAACGAGATGGCGATGAATGTGAAAACTAAAAATTTTTTTTATATACAATTTAACCCTGACGGACTTAAAGCTAAATGAGCAACTACATGACTGCTCGCAGGCAACTTCTCACAGGCAGACACGAACCAATGACTGCTGCTAAAAAGTATTAACAATTTTTCCAGCACGAACTAAATATACACAATGACACAGAAAAGTCGGCAAATGAATAGATGGGGGTGAACAGCGAATGAATAGATGAAAAGCAAAAGTGAAAATAAAAGTACGGAAAAGTAACAGTAAAAAATAAAAGTAAAAGTAAAAATAATGCAAAGTAAAGTAGCGGTAACAGTAAAAACAAGATATCAAAAAAATGCAGAAACTCTAAGATCGAAAATGGGCGCACTCGACACTCATAACCTAGGATCAGGTAAGCTGACAGCAGAAGCACGCTCGCTCGCCATGAGACGGTGAAAAAGACTCGCTTTAAAGATTTCCGGGGAAGTTGACGCCCGAATAGCCAACGGCAAACTATCCCAAGAGTATAGACGGCAGAAAGCAAAAAGGAGTGACGGTAGCATGCAGTCCTATGATTCGGAATATTGAAAGACGACGGATTTTCAGAAGCCGCAAGCCTAGAAGAACGACGCACACCAGGTTCAGGTTCCACGAAGAGCACACGCAAGTACGCAGAATAAGAAGTGATCAAGATCTGAAAAAGAAACGCACCCAGAAAAAGCATGCACCGATTTAGTACCGACAACCAGTACAACTTCAGGCGATAAGATGTAATATGAGCGTCTCTCCGCAGATCAAAAACAAATCGAACTCCACGATTTATTAACCTTTGAAGCTGAGGATTCAGGTAGTCAGAAGCATCAGAGTAGACCAGGCAGCAATAGTCCACATGGGGAAAGATTAATGCGTTCACAAGTAACGCCTTTACCTGCGGAGAGAGAACATCACTATGATATTTAAGCTTATGTAAGCTGGGATAAACTCTTTTCGAAACTTGGGCTACTTGGGCATTCCATGTTAGGTCCGCAGACAATTGCACTCCAAGGTTACGAACAGAGGTAACATAGGGCACAGGCTGGCCTCCTATAGTTATCGGAGGAACGTCCAATAGACGCAGCTGCTCAAGATAGGCCGAACTGCCCAGAATAATAGCCTTGATTTTGGAGACATTCAATTTTAAACCATTGTCCGCCGCCCAGCCTGGGACAGCCTCTGCATCAGCACTAACTTCACTAATAGCCCCAACAATATCACGCGGAGGTGAATGAAAATATATTTGCAAATCATCAGCAAAAATTACATGCTGCGTATGTCTAAGCACATGACCAATGTCGTTTATGAATAAGGGAAAGAGGAGAGGACCAAGAACAGAGCCCTGAGGAACACCGCAACGATTAAGTAAAAAGGTTGACTGGTTTTCCCCAAGATCCCGAACTGCCTGCGACCTGCCAGATAGATACGAGTGAAACCACTTGACTACATCAGCCGTGAAGCCATAGCGCAATAGTTTCCTCAGCAAGAAGAGCTGATGATTTATGCTGTCAAAAAATTTGGTGAAATCAAACAGGACTAGTATCGTGACACACCTATCATCTATGGCTTTTCTCGTATCATCCAAAACCTTAAGTAGGGCTGACTGCGTGCTATGAAATTTCCAGAAATCAGACTGCGCTTGGTCGAAGATGGCATTTTGCTCCAGGTAAGGTACAAGCTGATTCGCAACCATTCTCTCAAACACCTTGGCGAGATGAGCCAAATTCGCAACAGGCCTGGTATCAGATTCAGAAATAGGTGGATTGCACTTGCTAAGTGGAATGACATAGGCTGATTTCCAGATGTTAGGGAATAAGCAGGTCTGGAAGGAATAAAAATTAAAAAAATGAGCCAAACGAGGCACTAATACAGTTAGATGATCCCTGACATACGATAACTGAATACCACCAGGACTCCGCCCACGCGATCTAGCAAGGAAGGACCTAAGAATTACAAGGACTTGGGACTCGTGAACAGGTGAACACGAAAATCGAGCTTGGACCTGAGCCTCTTTAGTAGAAATTAATTGCAACAACTCAGTCTGCGAACAAGGAGGATAAGCATTAGTAATCGACACGTAGAAGTTGTTAAGTTGATGGGCCTCAAAGTGATGGAGAGGGGAGGGCACCGAACCAATAGAGATAATAAGCCCAAGGCGCCTAAGTTCCGACCAGACACTCGAGGCATCAGGAAGTTCGGACAGTCGCTCTTTGTAGAAGGCATTCTTGACTCTTTTAATTTCAGCCTTAATTTCACCCCGCATGGTACGATACTGACGCATAAGCTCAGGAGAGCCAAGACGTTTCGCTAACATGTACAATGTATTACGCGCCCTAACCCAACCCAAACCAACCCAACCTAACCTAACCTAGAGAGAGAGAGATAGATAGATAGATAGATTTAGAGAGAGAGAGAGAGAGAGAGAGAGAAGGAGAGCGGATTCATTCGTTCAGCTAAACTCATTTTGTTGAGAAAAAACGTTTGCATCGAGCATTTCGCGCTTGAGAAACTTTTGCACCCATTGTCGCTTATTGTTAAAAGCATTGCTATCGACTCGGAAACGCGGTTCGCCGTGACTCATTCACCGTACGACCGATCTCAACGAAACTTTGTGGAACGTACGTAGTACAGTTTGGCAGAAATCGGCCAAGTATTTCATCTCGTTGAAATTTCGAGATGAATTTCGAGGTTAGGTTTGACCATACCGACGCCATACCGGCGACCAATCACATTTCCGAAGTGATAACAATGCTTCCAACAAATAGGTCTTCAGCATCACCTTGATTCAAACGAATTTGGTTTTACCTAAAACGCTCGAATGTATGTACCTATACCTACGAGTATATTGACTCGAGTCAAACATTTTATCCGCCATATTAGATCGCGACATTCGGCACGGTCAACTGAATAACATTCGATCCAACGAATCCTTCTTCTGTATGTAATAATAGTTATATAGTAGTAATAATAATAATAATAATAATAAGCGCAATAATAATAATAATATTAATAATAGTGGCGATAATTTTCCTCTCCTTAGCGCGAGCTAACTGTGTTATGATTTCAGCTTTGATTCAATGTATACAGAACCACCAAGCGGATTGAAACTAATTTGTCACCCCGACTCTAAGAAGGATTTGTAGATCTTCCCTTCCGCGCCACTATGGCACGTCCATAAACGGTGTAATCAAGGGTACAGGATTGACAAGCGCTTTAACTGCCCTCGATGAATATTTAGGATCTAGATAGAGAGTTTAGAATTTTGATTATATGCGTACACATTAGGCACGAACGTAGGCACGTTCAGGTGCAGGCAGATGAATTCTACTTCATTCGAAGCATGTTTTCGAATAAAAATACATACCGTATATTTTACAGTCAGTGGACGTTATTTTTTATCGCTCGATCAACCAATAATTGCGGAGTTGTAAATTGAATCGAAGCTATCTTCAGTCTGTGATTTTTCAATGAGAAATCAAAACCTATTCGCACGATTTAGGAATCGTATTTGTCATATACTCGCAATGAAAATTGTTAAATGATTTTGAAGAAATTCAATTTTTGCGGCGAATTGTTCTTACAAACAACTGAGAATAATCTCCGTGATTTGTAAAGGTGAGATATATACATATCTCAAACGGGTTGTCGATAAATTTCTTCAAATTCGATCCGCAAATCGTGAGAGAGATAGATTTTCTTTATTCGACTCAAAATATAATGAAGGACGAGCCGAATTAGAACAACTTTGTCGAAGGATCGAAAACCCGAAAAAATACACACAAGGAAAATTTGGATGCCGATTAGTTAGAAATTGTAGAGGATGAAATATCAGGTTATCTTGATATACGGCTCCGATTTTCCTTTACAGTGGACATAAATCTATTTGGAGACTAACGTAAGCTGTTGTCCCGGGGTGCTTTTCATCGCGTGAAAGGCGTGAAAGCCGTATTATAGGGTATACAGTATCTATAATATAGTCAGAGTGTCTCGAGGTTGGAATAGCTTATTCTCTATGCCAAGTTCACTTGGCATTATACATACGTAATGTATAGTACATAGCACACCGTATTATCTAGGTGTACGTCATGGTTTCTATAGTCTGAACTAGAGTCCCTGGAATGAAGAGAGTCCAGCAAACGCGACGCCATGTTCGAGCGAGTTGTACGCGCTAAGTTTGAACTCATGACGCGCGGATCGCGGGTGCATTGGGGGTACTGTAGAAATAAATATTGAACACGGCACCAGTAATTCAACGTTGTCTTGTATCGAAGATTATTGCAAAATATGAGAGCTTCGATTTCTTATAATTTCCAGTCTCAAATAGAACATCTTTTCACTTGCTGTCTAGTATTTTTCTCACGAATATCAATATCTAAATCTATCGAAGTGAAATCACCAGGTTTCACATCACAAAGCCTGCAATCACAGTCTTAAACTCATTGCTATGATAACAAACTGAAAAACTAGGTAAGGCTAAGACAGTTATCGGTGTGCTTATAGACGTTAGACATAGCTTCGTATTTATAGTGCGGTTTTTAATACGGCTAATGAGCATAATTTCACTTGAGTAGGCAACGATACATCATCCATACTCCACGACGACGCGTGGCTGCTGTGTGCCCGCGTGTGAAAGTCGTGGTTAGAATGCCGGGTTCCAGTTTGTTACTAGACTAAATCACTAGATCGGCGGCCATGTTCAAGCGAGTTTGAATCGACCAATCACGAAGAGTCACGCTTTTGCTGAACTCTGTTAAATTTTAGGGACTCTAGTCCGAACCTGAAGTACAGGTGTTCAGGTATTGTTCAGGAAGCGATCGACCGTACGTTCATTTGGTTCCAAGTGAAAAAGGATTTCCAATACATCCGACCTCGCGGCACCATAACGAGAAATTTCTTTGCCATCCATATTGTGGTTATTCTATAGAATAACTGAACCGTACAATTTCATTTTCAAGTTCAAATTCTGTTTAAATTTTTCCACTTTTGTTGAATTGTCATACATCGGTATAATTATTGCATATACCCATCTGATTGAATGAAATGAAATGAAATCGAAGAATTTTCAATTGGGAACAAAAAAATTGAGCCCTTGCGATCATTGTACGTGGAAATAAGGAGAAAAGAAGTAAAAAAAAAAAAAAAAAGAATTTGTCGACTCCGAGACTAGTTCTCCGTTCTTATTCACTTATTTTTTATCGGCATACCGGAAGATGAGTATTCCGAACTCAGTCCTGGTCACGGCTTACTCTTGGTTAACTTTCGAATTAGCACGTAGCATTTCGAACGTGGTAGTATAATCGTGTGATCCGTGACAGAAACGATGTATCCGAGGATTGACGGCTGGGGTATAGGAATATTTGAGAGTGTAAAATCAATGGATTATTATTAGCGTCCTAGTATATCGCATCGTCGTGTCGTGAGTGTATCGAAAATCGCGTAATTAAAACATGAATTAGCTACTACACGAGCTAGAGTGTCAATTTTCTGCCACATTTCATGCATTATATTGTATAGAAATAAATTGTGAATTATCGACGCGGCAGCATCGTGTGTTAATCCGATACATAATGTCTATTCAATCAATTGAGTGCTCTCGATTGAAAAACGATTCTCATTTCGTTTGACAATATCTCCAGCGCCTGGTTTTCAATCTACATGTTGATCAATCTGAGCGATCTGTGTTTTTGTTTTAGCTCTAAAAATTACAAGAATCGGGCTTTCATTCGATCTTTTAAACTCGAAAAAATTTCTATTCGTTTTTGCGAAACAAGGGTCTGAAAGTTCATTAATTTTTCAAAAATTACTGACGGAACGAGAACCGCCGCAATGTCAAGCAATTATGTTCAACTCAGTGATCAACGCCTTCAGGTTTTATTCATACGTCCTAGAACCAATCAGTATTCTGTCGGACAACTCATATTTATTATATTTTGCGATCAAATTTAGAATCTACAGGCCATAAGCCAGTCTGTGAACTCTTCAACTGTATATACATATAGGTATATGATATGTACATATATCATACACCAACGCAAAACCATATTAACATAATAAGGGCTGAATTTTTTCTCTCTCTCTCTCTCTCTCTCTTTCCCTCTTAATTGGAAAACTTTTTGTTCCAACGTTGACGACGATGAATATTTGCGCTCTTAAGGGCATTCAGTAGAGCGAGCTGCCTAAGCATAATCACTTTGGTAAATATGAGAACACTTCTTTCGAAACGTTGAGTCCCGTCCCGTCTCGTCTTCTTCGCGTACACAGTATACTATATATCCCTCGCGCCACATTGTCTACAATTTTCTAGATAGAACAAGTGTATATATAACAGAGCCAAAAAAGGAATGAAAAAAAGACGAAAATCGTAGACACGTCCGTCTGCTGACTCCGCGGAATAAAAAAAAAAAAAAAAAAAAAAAAAGAAAGAAGAACAGAAGAGAACACAACGAAAAAACGAAACGAAACGAAACTCTAGCCTGATAGATAATAATGTATATATACATAAACTGAAACGCGGCTATAAAATACGATGAGATGTTCCGGGTCTGACCATACGCTGACTTCTACTACTGCTTTTCTTCCTCGTTCTCTCGCGCCTCAACTCACCGTCGAAACGGCTGAATTTTTCAAACAGCACCTTGAATATAAATTGCAGTACTCGCACAAACCCGCGCCTGTTATATCCCCGAAACTATTTGGTGAAAAGTGGGTGTACGCTCTCACGAAGAAAATGGGCAGTATATCCGGTTACCGGAGACAGACTGGCTCTAGGCTTTTCCTTCATTCAAACAATACGGAGATACAAATACATATAATATTGACACTGAAAACTTCTCGTACAGGTGTACATGCCTGTGTGCTTGGAACCTGAAATTTGGATCCTTTATTTGCAAACCGTTAATTTCATTTCGTATCACGCAAAGCTGCAAGAAAAAATGGAAAGATTTTACCGCTTCTTTCTTTCCTTCTACTTCTTTTCTTGTTACCGTTTTATTTCCTTCTTTTATTGTCGTTCCAACTGTTTTCAAGTGATTTCCCTTATCATCTGAAATCACAGATAGAGATCTATGGATATAATACATCGACCGTTACAAATGGGAGCTAACGCCGCAGTTGGGGAGAGAAACTCGATTTTGTCGGGTTTGAATTCCACCGAAACCAGGCTTCAGCCTAATAATAGAAAGGCCTGAAATACCAGTCTCCGACGTTGTCCAAGCGTGCGCGGGAACACTTTTGCGGTTGACCTGACTCTGCTGTCTACCACTGAAACATCCGCTGACTCATTTACTCGTAGTTACTCGATATCTATACCTGCATGCATACAAAATCTATCGCATTTTGCTGACCGAACTA
Source organism: Phymatocera aterrima (assembly GCA_963170745.1). Taxonomy (NCBI): domain Eukaryota; kingdom Metazoa; phylum Arthropoda; class Insecta; order Hymenoptera; family Tenthredinidae; genus Phymatocera; species Phymatocera aterrima. The sequence continues at coordinate 6,288,014 of OY720660.1, forward strand.
AGCTCAATAAATTGTATTATCCGACGGGGAGCTAGATAATCGGACAGATATCCCGCCTATTATCGCTACCGCTCGGCCCCATTGCATCGTTTCAATATAAACTGTCCGAACGGTCATAGAATTATGGTCTAAAAAGCTTGAATACGAATCGATGAATTCACAAGATAATTGATCCAGTGTTCCGCAACTGCTCTAGAGAAGTGATGATCTCTCGGTGAGACTTCTCCGTTACATGCTTCTCCTCCGTGAGAGGGAAAAACAGAAAGAAGAAACAAAAAAATATACGAGTTTATCGTAAAATCGTGAATTCTGTACATCCATTACCTAAACCCTTTATTTCATTGAATGATCGCATTCTGAGTGTGAACCAGTCGCCACATCGTCGCCGCAACTTTTATAACGAAAAATAACGGGGAAAAGAATAAACGAAAAAGTGAGAGGGGTTGCAAAAGAGAGGGAGAAACGGCGGGGGTAGAGGAGTCCGAGAGAGACGGCGACTCTCAGCGTAATTGAAGGCAAGCAAACAACCAGGCGGGCGTTCCGAGTGTCGGAATGTAGGAGGACAGTACCCATCCCCGCGCTGGTAGGCTGGTCGTTGGTCGGTATACATCATGCCTACGTATATCACTTCATATTTCATCAGGCGAAGTGCGCTGCGCTGGCTAACGAGCTTCAAAGCGTCTTCTTCCACTTCCACTTCCACTTCCACTTCCACTTCCACTTCTATACTTCCACGTACCTCAGCCTCTTCTAAATTTTTTATTCCCTTCTCTTATTCTGCTTGCTTCTCGCCTCCCGCTTCTCGCTCACGGCTTTTCGCATATTGTTATTTGCCTCCTCCACACTCATCCCCCTTTCACATCACTGACGCGTCTGTTCACCGTGATCATAGTAATCATAATCATTGCGACGTAGAGTGTAGCAGGAGCGGGTAATCTGGTAAGTATCGACGTTGCAGGTGCGGTGTAATGGGATGCTATACACGCGGGACCTCTTTTTATCCTCCGTATCAAATTTCTTGCCATTCGATATTCTATTTGCACGTCAAAACATATATGTTGGTATTTACATACAAACCCAACGAAAACCTCCCCAAGTTAGATTATTATATAACGATGTAGGGAGAAAGCTATAATGTTTCATTACGTAGTGCGTGCTTCACGTGATCAAGGAAAGATAGATTCCACCCCCTCTTCGACCTCTCGCTCTCGCTCTATTTGGAAAAAAACGACATGAATAAGAAAAAATGAAACGTAGAATCCCAATCACGATCTATCATCAATCTTTCGTTCCATCCATGTATTTAGTATACATGTATAGTAAAATTAAGCCGTGTGTTAAATTAGTCCCGTTTAGGGAGGAGGGAGCAAAGGATTTGAGGAAATAGCAAACCCTCGTCTACGGGGGGTAATTCTCGCGTGTTTCTCCTGCAGGTAGCTCCGACGGTTGTGCAAACAACTTGTTTTGGGGTGAGGAGGGGCAGGGGAGGGGAGGGGAGGTCGCTGTAGCCCGAGGTCGCGAGAGGTCGTCTAGGTCGTCGAGGTCGCCGAGGTAGAGGAGGAGAAATAGAGGGTTGGAGGTTGGCTGAACCTCGGCTGAGGCAAACACGTGAGTTGTGGTGCGTGAAATTTTGAAAAATCAATATACAAGTCCTCACACGCAACTAACGGCGATACGTACCTCAACTACTTGTCGCACTTGTCGCACTTGTCGCACTCGTCGCACTTGTCGCTCGATGTATATATAGGTATATAACCTATAGCTCGTTTCCCGTCGTAAGCCAATTTCGCGCTATCCCCTACCTAGACATTTACTCTCACGCCCGTTTTTCACAATCATATCCAATCTCACTTTTGATTTTCCAGCGCTTCAGCTTCAGCATCCGTATAGATCGTATATATATATACCTAGATAAATATTAGATCCATGTATTTCAAGCTGCAGTATTTGAGCTCTCCCTCATATGACGGGGTTCAACGTGAAACGTGCAGGTGGAAAATCCAGACGGAGAATATCCACCAGCCCCCACTTCAAACGTCGCGGAGTAAAAAGCCGAGCCGTAGCTAGAAATGCAGCTCAGCCGCATTTCTTGTTGCACGACGTCGTTTAATATATTAATGAGAAAACTGGTAAACTAGAGATGACTGAAAACACCTCCGCTTTAGCGGAATTATACTATACGCGGACACCGTGACTATGGGTGGCGTAATCTACGGCTAGGTACACATGTTATAACCACGCAGGCAGGAAAATGCGAAGGAAAAATCCTCCGGGAAACTATGGCAGTACGGATCAGCGATGGGAGGTTCTTATTCCTTCTTCTTTTTCCTCTACTTTGTCTTCTTCTTTTTCTTCTCCTTTTTTATTCCGGAAAAGACATTTTTGTCCTCACTCCTCAATCTCAAATACTAGAGACGTGAAATTCAGTTGGACATCTTTTACTCAAAATTTTGTACTCAACCTCATGCAATATTGATGAGAGACATTTTCTTTCAGTGGAAAAAATCGAATCCGAGGTTGTTTTTTTTTAGCTATTCTAGCTTCTTGTTGTGCGTGTGTGTTTCTCTCTCTCTCTCTCTCTCTCCTCTCGTATAACCTCTCGAGAGGTTCTCCTCCTCTCGCAACAGGTTTTACAACCCTAGACAGCAAAGTCTTGTAAACAGGTTATGGGTATGCGAAAAAAATAAACATTTTTCGTCCTTGCCCGAATCACTTAAAAAGTTATTTCAGGGCCTCTCAAGACAAATTCTCATAGAAAAAGAATTCTGTAGCTGAAGATTTGAGGAGACTCGAATTCTCCGCGAATATGAGCCTTACAAGGAGAACCCTGACTTCAATGATTTGCAAAAAGTATGCCCACCAAGAATCTCTGGATGGTTACCGCTATTTCCCGTACAATTCAAACGAAAAAGGAATTGTAGTAAGACGGGAAAGTGGTGTCATACGAAACAAGGAGAATGCTGAAAGACAAAAAATGAGAAAGTAAAAGACAGCAATGCGAGAAACAGGGGAAAAGGTGGAAAGTAGTAGAATGTGAGGAAAGATAAACGAAAACAAAAATAATCGGCTAGTTAATAACTCGGAAACGGGATATATGTGTTTTTTTTGTTTTGTTTTTTTTTCGTATCTGCTGAGCTCGTGGATACTTCTTCACCCCGCTGCGTACTGAAACGTGCAAAAATAGTCTGAACAATTTTCACATATCTCGCGCTACTCTGCGGTGAGCGAAGATTATATATGTATGGGGACGGTGGCCGTTAGGGGTGCGTTGAAAAGATACATAATTGGTTGAAAAATTTAAATTGTTCATCGTGCACTGTATGTACCCTCGCGACTCTCCTCTCCCTCGCCCTTCCCCCCGCGTACATCAACGCACGTATGTCGCGGTGTGTGTATCCACGCATGCAGTGTGGGGCAGGAGCCCCACTACGCCATGCGACACATACGTTGAACAGAATAACGAGGGTTGCCGTGGAGACGGGCCCGCGTTCGTTTCTCGAAACTCTGCAACGTTTCCACCCGTTTCCCGTTTCCCGTTTCCCGCTCCCTACACTTGCTTTACGTATATCACACGTGACATATAAACCGCACACGTGAACAAAAAACCCCGATACGCGAGTGTGAGTGCGGCGCGGCGGCGGCGATCCCTCAGGTATACCTAACTCTGAAGTGGGCGAGAGACCGGGCACCAGACGACCGTTCTAGTCTACTCCGACAGATTATGGTTTCTAAACCGCGGACCGTTTAGCGTAAAGACGTCGCGCGGTCGCCGTCTCGCAATGATGGATTTCAAATTCTATTGACGGAGCTGTGATTGTTTTGTCCAATGTACACGATTAATAGCTCCTTTCCCCAACCTTCCCGTTCATTAACACACGCATATATCGTTCTCAAATTTGCGACGTAATGATTGTCCCGTTGTAAAGTCAATTCTGCAGGAATCGTGTTTCGTCCTCAGCGGTCGCAGTCGAAATTTGAATCCCTCGTTTTACAAACGGCTCCAACAGTTTTATTCAAAATTTATTCCTCACGGGGTTTTTCACGCATGGCAATACGCTCGGCGTCCAAAATTCGAGTTCTGTAATTTGATTCCGTAGAAAAATTGTCACAGGGTTCGATTTTCATCTCTCATTTCTTCAAAATTCACGATTCCGAATTCAAAAGTATATGTATACGTCTCGAAAGGTGTACGTTGTTTTATCGATACGTCTCGTGCTTAGGCGAATCGTTATACCTATAATATACTAGATTCGGCATATCTGTACAGGTATATATGCGTCGTATTAATAGATTTTATAAAGTGTACAAGTAATGAGGAATCGCGCGACTTCAGCGACAGGTCGCGCTACCTATACTCACACGAAACGCCGGGTGACGAGAAAAAAGGTCAATTAAGCGGAAAATGAAGAAAAATTTGATATCCAGACGGGAGCCCGAAGCCCCGGAGCATCGTGGCGGTGCGAAAACCTGGGGAAAACAAGCCGGTGTGATAACTACCACAACCTGCAGCTACATCGCCATTAAATTATTGTTAGTATGTATTTCACTATATACATGTAGGTTAACTAGATAACGAGACCATACGTGGATGTATACGTATGAGCTCTGGTCATGCATCACGTGAATCAACGGTCGGTGCATCCAGGGGTGCAGTCAAGGGATTTCCAAATCCGCTAGCTAACTGACTCAGAATTCCCTTTGGAATTCCAGGGTAACATGCGACACGACACGACAAGGTGAATACATAATACGGGGAATGAAGAGAGCGATAGAGAGAGAGAGAGAGAGAAAGAGAAAAAAAACGAGGTTTCAAACATTCAAACATCGTGATTTTACTTTTCCCGAATTTGCATTTATATTTCATCAAAAGAACGAGGCAAAAAAGGATAACAAAAAATCAAGATATTTTAATTCAGCACCAAGTTTTTCTCGCATCGCTGCTTTAGTATGTGTACCTACTCACGGTTCGTATAATTTACGTTGGAACGTTTCGTTCGGTTATACTACCAACGAGAAAAAAATGAGAGAAAAAACCAAAAAGAAGGGAAAAAAAATATAAATCAAAAGCAAAGAAAAATAAGTATCTCTTTCGATTCGTTAACTTCGCAGTCCGCTGCTTTGTTTTCCTTGTTTAGATTTAGCCGGATGGAAAGAATTCCTGTATTTTACTTTCCCCCAACTCCCTGCAACCCGCCACCCCTCTTCATCCCGAGGGGAAAGTGACGGTCGAGCGAACGGGTTGAGCGGAATCCGATAAATGGGCGACGCGGACGCGGACGCGAAAGCGAAGACTAGGCGTTGCCCCATCTGCCTCTGCCTTTGCCCCCGTCTCGCCAAGGCCTCTGGCCTCCGTTCTTCTATACTTACAATTAGAAACAATTCTACCTGCAGTTGTAATGTACATACCAACCCCCTCGCCTTATACCATTCCGATTATACTTGCCGTCATTCGCTTTACTGAAGATATTATCGAAAGCCCATGAGCGAGAGAGTTAATCGTTATAATTGCATCTGCCCTTCTCGATGCAGTTTCGCACAAATGCATGGAGAGAATGTTCGCGGCTGGAGGTCCGGGTTCTCGTGCTACTTCCCTGCAGTTGTTCAAATTTGTTGCTTGAACACATTCAACCGAGTTTGATATATGATAACAAAAAATTCGTAACATCTTTATTCTTCACGGGCTAGAATGGTGTGTAATTGAATTTAAAAAATCGCGGTATAGGTTTGCGAGATGCGATGAAATCGATCACTCTTTCTCACGTAGAGGGAGGAAAAAGTCTCGTTGTCAGTCCTGACCCAGCAGACACGGCTGGGATCATTTACGCAACTTTTGCGTAATACAGTGACGTTCCCATGCCATACCTTTGTTGATATCTGAAATATGTTTGAAATGTGCCAACCATATATATATAACAGAGCGGTAACATTCTTGTATCCGTGATACATACGTAAGCGATGTAACAAAAATCCATAAGTGTTACGTGATTCAGTTCTAATATTGAGAGTTCGTTGAGAATCACGTATCTGGCAGGCGACGCTGCATAAGCTACAGTTACGTATCACATTTCCATAATTCTTACAGAAAACTTACACATACGTACTTCGGAACTGCGTTTTCTCGATGGTTATATCTATGTTCCGTGATTGTGACGGAAATGCAGGGTATTTTTTGACTATAACGTGATTTGTAACCGACGCCGGTCGATGTGACGACATTTTTGAGAAAATGGACTGCTTCATTCGTGTAACACTTCACATATCTGTGATATCGCATGGAAACATTGTGACATGACTTTTACGTAACTGTAACGCAAAGCTGTGTTCGCTGGAAACTGTGAAGACTCTCGATGTCACAAGCACTCTCATTGGTCCGGATGTTATCAATCACGTGCATTCTGTAATAAACTTACAATATTTCGTACAATTGTGAATAACACCTCAGTCCCCGAGTATACAGTTGCGGCGCCGCGCTCTCGACCTCCCCCTTACGCCCCGATGTAATACAAAACACCCTCGCGGTTTCAGTTTATGCTATTTATCTCGGGAATGGCTCATCGGACGACAAAAATACGTTTAACCGAAAAGATTCCCCGCTACATTGCCGACAATAAATGTCCTCGGCCTTTCACCATACGAGTGACCGCTTACATGGAATCGTGCATATAAAGCCGGGTATCGATGTGAGCGCGCATTGCACTATTGCGGATCAGGACGTTAACTATCGACCAATATCTGATCGACCCTCGCGTGGCAATTCTATAGAATCGAAGTTAAAAAACGAATAATTCTACATCCATCACGCTCATTATTACTACTAGGCAGGTACAGGAAGAACCGAATATTTTCCACAGCATCGTCTCAGTAGAAAGATATATTCAGAACTTTGTCGATGAATTATTGGCTAGGCGTCGCCCTAGCAGCATCTAGTCGATAAATATATATGTAAGTTTCATTATTTTGTATCTTTCGAGTTTCATCTGATTTCTTTTTCGCTGTCCCTCTTTCCCTTTTCATATCATTATTTCCGCATACGTTATATCCCCGTCTACGTTATTACAGAATCGTTTCCTCAAGCGACGAACACAGGGCGATGTAACCTCCGCTAGGATAGCCCCCCCCCCCCGCCCTTTCCCTTCCTTCTGTTTCCACTGAAAACAAAATATAAAGAGGGAACAACGGGACACGATGGGTAACCTACGTCCACGAACCCCCCGAGACTCCGGGTCGTGCGTAGCCGCACCTGAAGTAGGTTTTCGAAATTGGCTTCCGAGCTGTCAGTTTCTTCTACGCGGGGCTGGTTATTTTCTTGGCTATTCCCGAGCTTTTCCTTTTTCATACAAGTATATATATATATATATATATATACCGGGTGATTCTTCTCTGGTATCGCATGAGGGAGGGGCCTAACATGGCAGAGTATATGTGTATATTTACGAACGTAAGTAAGTGTTGATGGCACACGAACGGGAGAGTACGAACGGATATACACATACTCTGCCGCATTAGGCCCCTTCCTCGAGCGATACCAGCACCCTGTACATATATATGTATATAAATACATAAATTCGTGATCGAGGGACGCGAATTGTTACGTCGCATCGTGTCCCATCGTCGTCGTCGTCGTCGTCGTCGTCGTAGTCATTGCGTACCACCATACGTAGGTATATTGGAGGAGCGAGCTTTTGTGTTATTTCTTTCGCAAACTTCCTTTCCCTTTTTGCGTTTTTAGTTGTGTTTTTTTCCTTCCTTCCGCTTCCTGTCTCTCGTTTTTCTCTTCGAAAATGTAAAGCACCAGTTCTAAAATCCGCTCGCGTATAATTCTCCGCTCCGCTCGAACGCCGTATACCTACCTGATTCTCATAACTATACTTGCAGAGAAATGGCAAGAAAAAAAGACTAAAGTAAAGGAAAGACAGGGAAGAAAAAGAAAAAGGAAACGGAGGGAAAGAAATATTGGTAAAACCTTAGTACGGTTATCTTATATACCTATAGAAGTATACTACTGCATATACATAGCTGTATAGTAGGTACGGTAGATTATGGAACAAACTGACGCTTCACGCGCACGTTCTTTGTGTTTCGACTATGCCCATACTTATAAGCCAGTAGGTATACTTTCATGACTAATTCTACGAAGAATCTTACCCTCGTAATCAATCAATCAATCTCTCTTCCTCTCTCTCTCTCTCTCTTTTATCTGCAGGCCAATTTCTTCGTTCGTTAGAAAATTCCGGAAACGGTTCCGAGCACGAGAACTACGTACGATGATCTTTCACCCCCCGCCCAAGTAAGTACGCACGCACCTATGTAGTTCACCTACCACCCAGCAACCGAAGATATTCCAGCGAGTCGTATACCTAATATTCGCAAGGCTCACTCAGGTGGAGATTTCAGGGATATTAATACGCGGTTTAGTGGTGGCAAGACGAAATTTCCCCGCTTGAGGAACCCAGAGTTCCTCGCTATATCTTAAATGTACAGAGAGACGCTGGTTCGAAAACGCGAATCGATTTCACAAAACTTTGAGAATTCATTGAGTATGATCGCAGAAAGTGGCCGATCGTTTCACTTTTTCGAAACATTGATCAGATTCGATAGGAAAAGCGTATTCCCTGTGTTAGCTAGGTTAGATTGCCAGGGGCGACTCCATTGGCCTCTTGAGGTTAAATGCGAAACACGTTTTTCCACTTGGGAGTTTTTCAATTCTATTTTCTCGGCAAAAACACACTCTATTAATACAAAATTGATATCAGGGATGAGGAAAGAGAGAACGAAGGGTCTGACGCACTCTTCGATTATAAAAAATCGGGGCAAGTTTGAAAGATTATAAATTTCAACGAACAATCTGTAAGACTTTTTTTTCCATTTTTGGTTACCGAAAAGCGTCATGCCCTTCTTTCTCTCTCCCTTCGTGGCTGATGTCAATTTCATATATGAATCGGATGAATTTTCGCCGAGAAACTAGGTTTTGAATATCCTGTTTCAATTTCCCTTGTGAAAACTGAAACAGCGGCTTTCACTAGAATGTAACATACTCCAACGATGAATTCACTTCCGACCTGCAGTTCACCTCACATCAAGAGAAATCGGATTTTTTGTTTTTCAATACGAAACGAAGAGTTGAGTCAAAAACGAAATAAATTCCCTCGCATGTTACGGTTTGTGGAAGACGCTGTACTCCGTCCCCTCAAATTAAAGCAGAGTCAGGGAGTCGGACGAACCAAAAGCGCCGTACTATACTCAGTTGTTATATACCTATATATATTTCGTGACAAATTACATATTTATTGGTTTAGTTCTCACTTCAGGCCACTCTTACCTCTCCCCAACCGCGCGTCGCGTCGTCCCTCCGCGAATCTCACCGTTTTCCCTCTCGACTCCTTTTACTTTCCTTCTATAGGTATAGGTCTATAGGTATATATTCTTCGCCCTCGTCAAACCGTGTTTGACAATCGACGATCAATAAATATGATAATGCCTTCTTACAGCTGGGGCACAGTAGACACGCGATAACTCATGGAAAGTAATATTTTTTTATACCCGAAAGGTAATTTTTTTCCATTCATTTCCCTTCCCTCCTCCTTTCCTCCCCCCTGCGATCTTTCGCCTTCTTTTTCTCACCTTTTCGAGACCCTGCAGCTACTACACTCCCAGAGCTTTTATTGTTCGGAATTTAACTCTGTGAATGCGCGTGAAGTGGGTACATACATATACATACCTACCTACATAGCTTGGCATTGGTATTACTGTATAACATAGTATGTATTGAGTCCCGACAATTTTATATATAACTACCTACGACTTACATAGGTACCTACTTACGTGCGTACAGCAGGTGTGTATTATAGTACATAAACATATACTATACATCAATTCCCTTTCAACACGAAAAGGCGTTATTTTCTTCATTGAGTATAACTAAGTAATACCTAGGTATATTTATATATATATATATACATACTGTATTCCTCTACCCATCTAATCGATATTTTGAATGCTGAATTACTTTCGCCCGTTACTCGACTGCAGGTACTATTTTATTCGGATAAATTAATTGGACAATATTTGACGAAAAATTGACAAATAGAAACGATACGTGAACTAATCCGAATAATCAATGACGTAGGTACACGTATCTTTTCTCGAAATGTACGGATACGTTATGTGACAGAGAAAACAAAGAAACGAATAATATGAACTGCGATTTTGAAACAATCACAAGAATACCTTTCAATAACGATGAAATGACAAAATAGACATTTTCCGTGAAAATTCTCATCTTTTCCATCTTCCATTTTCTTCTCTTTTTTTTTTTTTTTTTCTTTTTTCTTCTATAGTATAATATCTTCACGATTGTCGAATACGTCAGTTGTACGTTTCAGATGTATAGTTACTACAATACATATATACCTGCAGTTAACGCAATATCAACGAGATACCGAAATGCCAAAAGCAAGGCGAACCTGTGTACCTATATTATTGTTGTGTTACCGTACAAATACTATGCATGTGTACGTATGTTTTGTGTACGAACGCGATCGTAGCGTAAGCAAAAACAGAGCAATTAGAGTAAGACCGAGCGACAGGTACGAAAACAAAAGAAGGAGAATAGGAGTAGTACGGAATTGATCGTTGACCGGTGATGTTCGATGTATATGTATTGAATGGAACAGAGTGCGCAATTAGTCACGGAACGGTGCGGTCCGATTTTTGTATAATTATTAACGAGTGCGAAATATTATTGTAAATTGTATAATTAATTTAATTACTGTCGTCGTTACCGGCGTACAAAAGAATTACGCGGTTTCTGTTGTGACGTCCCGTCGTTTGTCAAATACTAATTCAATAAATAAAGATAATTATTGTTGCCGGCACAATTAATCGCGTTGTGATAATTGAGAATAAGGAAAGAAACCTGCAATCCGCACGCCTTCGAGACAATCCTGATTTAAAAAAAAAAAAAAAAGAAGAAAATTAACTATCTATAACATACCTAACACATCAATTTTTACATTCAGTTTTCTTCTATTCGCGAAGTGTTGGACAAATAAATATCTGATTCGTTCAACTAGTATCGCGTGTTTCGTGCGAACGGTATAAATATAAGTAGGAACAAATATTTGAAAATCGATAATCTATTATCGCGGGACTCGCGTAACTGCAGTCATACCAATAATGAAGCTACGCATCGATAGAAATAATGACCGATATTCCATCGCCTTCAGGAATCAGAAATGAGAAAATAATCAAATGAGATGTAACATCAAATTCATCGAACAAGTTTTATTTCAATCGATCGAATTTTTTCTTACCTATAATGTCGTGAACCATGAGATAGTGGATAAATGTTCGTGAAATTTTTCCGTTAAATTTATTTTCAACAAGGTTGAAGTTTTCCGTTGATATTCCCGAGCCCGGCGCGAGAGAGCTGGCCAGAGGTTTTATCATTACTATTATTATTATTATTATTATTATCTTTTTCACGTTTGTTTTTTTTTCTCCCTCTATTTCCGTTTTTTTCTCCATCTTCCTTTTTCTTTTCTCTCTCTCTCTCGCAGTTTCCGCAAACTCCGGCGATCCACGTTCCGGAACGAATAGTATAGTATATCCTCGACTTTTGAAAGCGGTGACGAGGGCGGCGAAAGAGATCGTAAACAAATGAAAGAGAAATTTGAAGAGACAAGGGTACGACGGAGACAGTTGGGTACCGCGAAGGCTCGTTCAATTTTCCTCCTACTTCTATGTATATATACCTATAACCCATCCCCATACATCTCATACAACTACAGCGGTCCCGCAGCTTTTCTACTACACACAATTTCTATACTGCCATGCCTGCTGGATTCCAGAATTTACTAAATAAATTCGTTTAACGGCTACAGAAATGAACGTATACTCTATGTATATATGTATAGGATAGGTACTATACTTTTTTTTTTTTTTTTTTGCAATAACGTAATTCCAGTCCCGAGACATTGAGCGCTAACTCAACCGCAATCCGACCGAATAACAGAGGTGTCCCGTAAACCTATTTCCGAAACTATATAATCCCAAACAAGAAAAATAACAATATGAAATAAAAAAAGCTTTTTTCCGAAAGATTTCGTATTCTCGTTCGATTATTATTCCACGTAGGTATATCAAGTGTCAGAGATCCGTCCGTGCGGTTTTCTCCAACAGAATTCTATCTCGTACCGGATTTCGTCGGGGAAATTATAATAAGTGTTCGAAGAAAACCCGTTTTCGCTTCTAGTTTTTGAAACCTCGTTTTCCTCTTGTTTCCGGGATTATTAGCGCCGGACGGCAAAGGGCTCAGGACGATAAGTGAGTTTTAAGCGGCCGCGGCGTCGACTCCTGGGGTATACGCGGAGTCGTTAGTTCCTGTGCCTGCAAATGCAGGATAATATACATTACCTAGTATGTACTACCCTTGAGCCGTCAGTGGAAGTCCCATGACGGTGTGACGGGAGGTGAAAAACGGCCACGTATCAGAGACATTGTTGTTGCCCAACACGCCCACGCGATCGATAAATTTGTCGTTTTTAAATTCCCCGTCCGCGCGGTGCAGGTAGATAGGTGTATACTATATGTTATGTTAATTGGTATAGGTATATACTACGTAATACGTATGTATGTACATACGTACGGTCATATACACATGGGAGTACGAATTGATTAAAATCAATCGTCCTTCAAAATACTTTCAAAAAATATCCCTCTATATATATACCTATATATATATGTGTGCAGATGTATTGTATATATAAATATATGCGTAACATAAAAGGATGTATAGTATAATAAATGGACTGCCGATGACGGAGAAACATGACGATAACGAAACAAGGAGGAAAATGCAATCCCCCCGTTATTTGTCAAAACTTGGCTCTTACAATCGCGACCGAATACAGTTTTCGTCACATTAAATTGCGGTACACGCTGGTACATGATATCCGTCTCGCACGTATCTTCATATATAAGGCATAACACTTCACGGAAAGGACTTTGTTCTTGCTCTTCGATCAATTTAGCACCGCCAAAAGTTACCCGGGACCAAATAGCAGTAGTAATAGCCGTAGTTGGTTGAACAAGAACAAAGCTTGAGTAAAGTTACTGCTCAGTCGGTATAGGTATGTATGAGTATGTATACATATATTATATACATACATATATAGGTATATAAATATATTTTTCCACAAGTTTTATCCTCTGCACGTAGTAGGTATATACATACATACACCTGATGTATACCTATACTATATACAAGGCAAAAAGTTGAACCGAGCAAATTGCTACATGAGTCTGCTACATATGTGTTAACCTATGTCTGGGTGTTTTTCCACTAACTGGGTGAAAAACTATCGAAATTTGTCACGGACACTGATTGGTGACTGATATAGTGATAATGACAATTTGAACACGAAGGTACCCTCGAAGCACTAGCTCTCAGCCTTGCTTCTTTGAGAAGAGCAACTCGAGGTGTTCAGTATTCTCTCGGTATCGTGATTATGTTATTTTCATTCATTTTCATTTGTTTGCCATCTCATTATTACCAAGGGGCTGACGAAATCGATGAAAATCCTCGATATTCGCACAGGACTAATATATATATATAGGTATATATAGGTATTCATATGTATCTATAATAGAATCGCTGAATAAAATAGGTGAATATGTGTATTACGGGAGCGAAAATCGTCGCAAAATTTGGCATAAAAGAAAAGTTTTTAATGCGTGTATGCGAATGTGAACCTATGTACAGGGTAGGCAAAAAAAAAAAAAAAAAAACGACCGATTCGAAACGTGAATGATGATTTTCAAAAACTTTTCTTCCTCGATATTAGAAGAATGAACCCTTCGTCTTGCGTTTAAAAATCCAAAAAATCTTCATTCCTCGCTGAGAGACGCGCTGTTGAAAAACGGGGTGCGAAAAAGTCCCTGGGAGGATGACAAAAATTAATATTAAAAAATGCTCTACTTGATTTCCGACTTAAATTATGATGTGAAGACTCATTTATTTTGGTTCAATTAATGAGAAGAAATGTACAACAAAATGTGTTTTTCTCTTATTCTCCTGATTTCTCGTATGTCGAATTTCCTGATCATCCGCATGATCAACGCGATCGAAGAAAAAGCGAATAGGCAGAGGAATTTAGCTTTCGACATCATTTACAGCCGACTTTTTTTGTTAGTGAACTTTCTGGACAATGTCCCCGGAGCAGAATTTCAACCTCAAAGCGCGCGTTTTGACTCTGACATTACAAGGAACGTTTTATGTCATGTGAATAGAATCTAGGTGAATTGCTGAAATGTCAGAATCAAACTTCGTATCACAATTTGAAATGGAAATTAAATTGAACATTCTTTGATATTAATTTTCGTTCATTCTCGCAGCGACATTCTCAAACCCCGTTTTTCAAAGGCGTGTATCTCGGCAAGGAATACAGATTTTCCAGATTTTCAAACGCCAAAAGGAGGGCTCATTCCCTTCATTTCAAGTAAAGGAAAGTGTCTGGAAATCGGTCGACGCGTTTGAATTTCATCCACGTTTCAAATCGGTCCGGTTTTTTGTGGCCACCATGCATGCACATGCAGGCTAAGAAAATTCCATTTAATTCTTCGTCCATTTCCGTCAATACGTGCATTCGCGTATCTCCCTATTTCTGGTTATAGTATAATACTGCAACTAATTGATGTAAAAAAACCGACGTACCTACGTACCTACGCATCGTAAACTATGTGATTCCAATATCCGTTCATCCATATTCAATAATTTTTTCTTCTCGTGTCAAAAGCTACGGTACAAAAGCGTAACCTTGAAGTTTCGTAACGTTCGTGCGGTAAAAAAATCGTGAAAAGTATATCCTACGATTATTTTACGCAACGCTTCAGTGTCGGTGCATTTTCACTCGACGCGACGCGGAGATTTCGATGTCCGGAACATCTGATATCATTTTTCGGCATTTTGCTCGTTATAACGGTATAAAATTCAACCTCATACGAGTCCCGTCTATTTGAATTTCGAAGGATTTTCATCCCGCACCTATACATATACCTACCTTCCTCCGTGCCTAAACCATTACAAAGGTTTTAATCAGAGAATTTCCATTTACTCGCCGACCGGTTTTTCTAATTTGATTCGTTACGCAAGTCGGAGGCCTTTTCCACTCTGCGTATGTATATGTATAACGCGCATACATATACCTACCTCTACCTATGCTCGTACCTTCTACCCAATTATACATAAAATATACCCTACACATAGCCACGGACTTCAATTAACTTGTACACGTTATTTCCGAGGCCAAGGGCTTTACATACAATACCCAATATACTATACCTATGTTCAGTTACTATATAGTACTATGCTTAGTTTGACCCGTTTGAAACTATTCTCAACTATTCTGTTTCTCATTGTTCATTTTCTTCGCGCTATAAAATAATAGCCGTTTAATTTTTTATCCAATAGACAAATCTTACGCAGGCGTGGGCGAGGGTGCGGCGAGTATAACGCACTTGAGGCTGACCAAGGTGTCTAATTTGAATGTAAAAATGGAAATAAGGAGGAAATAGAAAGAGGAACCGACTCAGTTTCTCTCTCTCTCTCTCTCTCTCTCTCTCTCTCTCTCGCAACATTTTTCCTTTCTCCTTAATTCTCGTTCATTTTCCCCGTTTCCCTTTATACGCGTATGATATCGGGTACATATAAGCATGCGGCCGCAGCTTATTATTATACGCGGTGGAACTTTTCTGAAGTAGGCTCGTACAGGCTGGGATCAGGTATAATAGAAATGTCGGTGTACGTATACCTATACATACGTATGTATATATAGGTACGTTGGAGTTAGTTAGCAACTGGAACACGATACATCCTTAGCCAGCGGTAGCTCTCCGATCTACAAGTATTAACCGAGTACCTACTTCATGTATGGAGTTATACATAAGCTGGCAATATATCCACATATCCAGTGCCAACCTATACCCACCATGCGCCGCATAAACAAATTTATAATAATTATCTATTCACGGCGAAGATGGATAGATAGATACGAGAGGTAGGTAGGTAGGTGGGTGGGTACCTAGGTACATACCTCTGGTAAGGGATGAAATTCTCTCTTTGTGCACGTTCGGCAATTATTTGGTTATACAAACAAGTTACCCAAGCCTCCCCCGCCCCCCGCCCCCGTAACGCTGTGCGGCTCTGTTGCTAAGTATAGTATACACGTACCTATAACGCGTACGTACGTGTATGCCAATGTGCGGTTTAAGCATCGCGGAGTGTTTCGTAAAACCCCTCCCGTGAGAAATATTCACATCGCCGTGGGTGGAAAATCATTTTTTAGATAACGATGTTTTCTCTCATTCGAGTACAATATTGTCGAAATCAAATTCTACGAAAATTCCTCCATCCCCTCATACTCTCTCTCTCTTTTTTCTTCGTGCATTTCTTGCCTCTTCCTCCTCCTCCTCCTCCTCCTTGGCGATTTTCATCTCCAGATTGGTTTTTCATTGTCTTGCTCCCTTCTCACCTTCTCCTTCTTTTTTTCACAAGTACCTACTTGAGACGGTCTCCCATCCTGCGAGAGGATATCTTACAATTTTTTCTTCACCCTATTTCTGTAACCTAGGAATCTTAATTATCCGTGTCGTTCACGCGCTCATCTAGTGCGCCGGTCTCCGATGGAGGCGGGCTGTTTTCTTGTCTCATTTTCATTTTCATTTCCATTTTTGTTTTCATTTTCATTTTCCTCCGATTTCCTCTTCCTTCTTTTCCGCTTTTCATCGTGATTCGTGGCAAGTCGCGGCGGAATATCACATAACAGGGGATGAGTTTGACAATGAGACCCTTGTAGGTGGTAACTATGAGGCAGAAAAGATGGCCCTGAGGTTGTCACGGTGAAGAGCTTCATGACGGATAGCTTTTCTGCACAGTTTTATTCTCACGAATTGAATTTCGAATTATACAAACATCGATTCGCCCGATTTCTTTGCAAGCTCTTTTCAAAGTTCACGCCAACAATATTTCTCGTGAGGAAAAATATATTATCCAATCTTTTAAAATCTCCGACTTATTTCACCGTTATAATTTATCCCGAATTTCTCGCCGGGTAAATTAGAATTGATATAGAAAAAGTTTTGACAACTTGTTATTCAAATTTTAGGGAAAACAATCGACAACAGTGTGAACAAATTTAGTAAAACTCGAGGTAAAACTGAAACAATTTAAAATCAAATGGCAAGGCTCTTACTTCCCTGCAGCGTCCTTAACTTCACATCTGAAGATGGATCTGTCAATTACCTTCACAAGGTGGTGGCAAGACTTAAACGGATCGTTACTGCGGCTCTGCAGTAACGAAAAGATCTTCATTATCATGAAGTTGCGTTCATCGTCGGTCGGTCCGAATTTCTCCTTTTTTTCAATCTCTCTCAATCGCACTCTCTCTCTCCCTCTCCCTCTCCCTCTCCCTCTCGTCTTATGGCCGGTGTTAAATCACTGTTTAAGAGCTCTTTTTTCGTCGTGCGACAAAGTTAGATCGACCGATGAAGGGGCCGCGGAATGAAAACGACTTGAAAAAAGAAATAGAGTGAAAATTGAAATATTGACGGCAAGTTAACACGGAGGCTCTTTTTTCTCAAGTTTTCTCGCTTTCATTTTTCGCTCACTCCCTCTCCCTCTTCCTCTCGCTTTCTTTTCTGTTCTTTTTACGGCATAGAATCAAATTCACCGGGATTCATATCCATTGTAATATCATAGATATCCATCTGGTTGAATTTTTCAATGTAGTTTCGATCGTTTATTTTATACACATCGTTTACGGGAAACGTGTAGTTGCAGCAGAATTTCCCGCCCGTCGTATACTTGTCTCTTGCCCCCTCTTTCAGCTCCACTTTTTCTTTATGGTCATTGTTACGATTTCGCTTTGCTATTTTATCAACGAAGTTGTACCTTTGTCTAGCAAAGCTGAAATATCAAGTTTCTCTGTAAAATGTAAGCTGTACGTGTCAACAAAGAATATATACTATGAGTACGTACGTACGTACACACAGGTATACAGGCTACATGCCAACGTTTCAAATCTAACATATTTCAAACCTATTTGGCTATTATTTCACCAGCACTCGCGGACTCCAAAGTAGAAAGAACACTGCCGCGGTTAGATCGTTCACAGAGATTTTTACTTCATATTTCAAATTTTTCAACGCGATACTTTGGTACCGTCGTCACGTAGACCTACAACACTCCGTCGCGTTCCCTCCATTTGAAAGAGAAATTGCAAAAATTAAGTAAAACTATGAAAGTTTCGAACTTATTTCTATATCCGATGGAATCTAGACCTCGCAGTTTGCATTTCAGCACTGCAGTGACATAGAATTTTCATCTAGAAGAAATATGTCGGCAGCTTGAATCATATTGAAAGACGTGGACAAGGGTGTCGCGTAATCCGTACAACGAAATTGCGGATAATTGTGTTCGCCTTACTTCAATCACAGCTGGTACGATGATTTTTCATATTGAAGAAAATATAACCGCTTCTATATCTAGACGAATGAACGTTATACCTATATGTATAATGTAGTACGATAAAGTGGATTTGATTGGTACACATACATCTGCAGGGTGTTAAATAATTGCTGAGGTGTTGACAAGTTAATAAATTAGTTAACTAGTTAGTTAGTTAGTTAGTTAGCTGGCGAGTTCACGAGTTAACGAGTTAGCGCCAGTTATATAACGCGGTAATTAAATACAGTTATATGATATGCATGTGCAGGCTATTATTATATATTATGTACATTATATATTATTATATACCTAGCTGGCGAATTAAACCCACGAATCGATTGGAGCAGAACCAGCCCCACCCCGTCACTTCGTTATATCATTTTTTAGCCACGTCAGCTAGCGTTTGTTTTTTCCTTTTTTCTTTCTTCTTTTTTCTTTCTGGCAATCACTCATATTTGCCGTTTTCCGCCCCAAAATTGTGATTATTATTCGAATCAATCGTAACGTTTAGTTCGAGTTTAACGAACGTGGAGAAATCGATTATAGACGATTCAAATATGTATAACAATAAATTTGTTTTCTTGTTCAAAATTGATGAAATAGTCAAATTTGTGTGACTGTGAACGTGCGACTGTAATAGGTCAGGTATTAGGAATTCATATCTGTTGTTCAATTCGTCGTAGATAGATGAACACGTAGCTGGTACTGTGTATGAAGCTCACTCAGTCATGTCGAACCGCGGATGAAAAAAATAGAATTGCGGTGGATAATTCGATTTTTCCGAATGTCATACACGGAAAAAAATCGAAATTTCGAACGAATTTCTATTTGCGAAAGATGTAAATTTTTCTTTTTCTTTTTCTTTTTTCACTTCTTCTCTCTCTCTCTCCCTCTCTCCGAGTTACCGAAACAAATTTTCGTTCCGTACAAATTCCCCGACCAATTCTGCTCACGGAATTATTTTCATTTATGTAGAATCCTATATTATTGCATGTACGTATTCATAAATTCTGATATATTTCACTACGTATACAGATAATAACTGTACCTACGTACAACGTTACGGTGTATAGGTACTGTACGAGCTCGAAATTTATCGAACTTTACAATGTAAATATAGGACAGGTATGGATATGCAAAAGTTATATATACTACGTGAAATATTACAATGCACAATTTATACATTCGTGATTATTATATATACTATAATTAGCGGGCAAATATTATTCGGGTAGGTACCATTAGATTAATGAAATCGCAAATTGCTAACGATATCGACCTTCGTTATTTATTATTCGTTCGGCATCTACTCGTTACATATTTTCTTCGTCGCAACAATATATCTACAATTCGGCGGGCGTCTATAGTATGTGCTTCTATGATCGGTATACGCAAAAAGAATTCCCTCGTTTAGATCAGAGTTACGATACCAAGTTACGGTATATAGCCTATAAATACCTATATACTATATGTATAGATTAAAGAGGGTATAATTTCATTCGGAAAGTTTGTAATATCAATAAAATTCATTTTCCAAAGTATACCCTCGTCGACGGTCGATGGTGGTCTCAGGCGGCCACTATACAACTTTACGAAATTAAAACTACGTAAACTTCGTCATTATAACTCGGAAGTTTGTAATCGTAATAAGAACGAATACACCCGGATAACAAATCGTGTTTTAATACGCCCGATAATTAATCAATCTCTGATTAGATAAAAGGAGAAGCTCTTAACCCCTGCACTTTCGCTTTTTCTCTTTCTTCATTCTTTTTTTTCTTCTGCTGTTCCAATTGTATAACAGATACGTATATATACATCCCGATTGAAAATCAATTTTCACCCAATATGAATACCTGCAGCAGCTTCATCATTAGCACAGTCGATTGGCCGATTGCTGGAAACGGTATGTATACAGTATGTAATACGTAGGTATATATATATATATATATATATATAAATATAGGCTAGGGTACATCGATAAAAGTAGAAAAGTTAGGAGATTCCCGCGAGCCCCGTATTTCCGGTCGAGTCCTTTTATCGGTCCAGTTCCTGGCGCGATAACGAAACAATATTTTTCTGACCAATTTCTATTGGCGATCGGCGGCCTCACCCTACGTGGGTACTTCCGGTTTCTAGAGTTCCTGGGTATATATATACATATATATATATATGTATGTATATAATATATATAGATACACAAGCTTTTCTATATACAATATTACATAGTATACCTAGCATCTGGGTGAACGCGTAAAAACCTTATATATTCGGCTCTCCGTCTCCAGTATATGCGTCATAAGCGTACGGATTGCTTGTGACCAATCATAAACCAGATATAGAGCTATATGTAGGTGTATATATACGACGCAAACGGTCGCAGAGAGTCGTCCCCCCCCCCGTCTTCTGTATGGGGGATGGCGGTGAGTGCAGGAAGGAGGTTGTAAGTGGGGTTCCTTGTTTCCCGTGACGTCACGACCACCTCAAAATGTATGTATAGATATAGTATAGAAATACATTATATATTGGTATGAAACTCGATCCATTTCTCGAGCGGGTGCGATCTAATCCGAACTTAAATTTCCTCCTCAACTTTCGCAGTATATACCTACGATATCTAGTGCATGTGGTAGGTATATATACCCAGACATATTTATGCGATGGTACTATACTATACTATACACCTGTATATATATATATATATACATATATAAGTATGTACGCAAATGCACATATGTGAGCCGGGGCTTAGTATTCTTTGAGAAAATCTACTTCATACCACGTGCTTCTTTTTCAAGACATACGTGTGCGGCTTAAGCGAGAATTTCCTTATCCGCAGCACACATACGAGTATATGCGTCAACCGAGATGTCCGGAAACAAACTGATAGACTTGACGTCGGAATGTACGCGGTACGGTGTATCTGGCACGGAACTAGTCCTTCTTCGAATGACAATTTCATAGTCCCTGATGCATGAAAACTTTGAACGAGCTTGCGGTTAGGCCGGGGGGTATAGATCAGTAAAAGTCCTCGTTATGTTTCAGGGCATATATACGGTCACGGCCGAGCTGGGTATGTACATTCGTTCGTAAGTCTCTACCTTTTGGGCTCAAACGTTCGGAGGTTTTCGTTACTCCTTTCTCTCTACACACGTGTTTTCGCCGTTTGCACGTTGCCGTCCGTCGAACGAATTCCGGAGTGGTAGATCGAACGGAGAGAAGAAATGCGAGGGATGAAACGCACCATTTAAAATAACGAGATCCCGCGAATCGCGGGTTAATTCGTAGGTAGAATATGTAGCGATATTCGATGATCGATCCACGTTCAAAGCATCCTTTTTCTTGTAATTCACTTGTTCGGTGGTTTAGGGGTGGTTACCGACCGATCTTGTCAAAAGGGGCTACAAATCGGCTCCAAAGGGTTAAGTAAAAACATACGATATACCTATACGTATATATCCAAGGCGCGAAGTTTTACAATCAAGGGAATTGATGAAAATTCGAAGAAATTATTTGAAAGCGGCAAGTTGATCCTGACACATGAATAACACGTTGAATGAGGATACTTCTACTCCTACATATTATACTTCATACACAGCTGGTATGGAGACATCAAAGGCTGTGATTGACGCGACATTCGATTAGACGAACCGTTACTCGTTCTCAGTGAATTTGGTATAGTATGTACATACTATACTATACTATACTATAAACTAGATTACATCAGGTGATCGGGGGCTGTAGAAAACCTTGCCAATTGTAAATGAGCAAACTTATTGAATAATTCGATTAATTGTCTAATGAAAATGACAAATTAATATGAATCAATAAACGTCTCCCGAGCATATAAGTCCTCGCACGTTTCTATTTCGCTAAGGACATCCGGAGAAAAGCAATTTACGCGTGTTACCAATCAAGAACACCTTTCGCATCCCCCAGAGATGTTGAGTAACTTTTATTACATGCCTATGTTCGCAGTCCCCCGATTATCCATGCGGTTGTTTATGCGTGGTACTGATAAGCGGATTTGAACAAACAGCCGGTTCTGGGCTGACCATGCGTCATCCCTGGTACTTGTCGTGTAACCCGTTTTTCCCCAGTTTTTTATGCATTTTTTTAGCATTTCTTTTTTGGGCATTTTCTTCATTTTTAGACATACATACGGAGTATATTTTCATTTTCTTTATTTCCCCCTCTCGTTTTTATTTTATTACAGTGTAATAGGCTTCTCTGTCAGAAGCTTGGTATCAATCACATACGCGTCTTACATGAAGAATTTTTCACGTAGAAAGAAAGAAGGAAAATGCAAAATATTGATCGATACTTCACAGATTTTCCACTAGCACATTAGATTCACCGTTTTGAAGTTTGAAATCTGACTTTAGATTCGTGATCAGCTACCCGAAAATCTTCGGGTACCAATTTTTATGAAAATCCGTATATTCACAAATTTTTTTCCAGCACATCGGACTCGCCATTTTGAATTTCGCAAAACTGACTTGGGATTCGTGATCGGTGAACCAAACAACCTTCCAGTTCGAATTTTCATCCAAATCCGTCAACCCGTTCTCAAGATATCAGTAGGTTTGATTTTATTTTTCGGAATGTTGGTTTTTCCAATCATTCAGAATTCGCTGGACCGTTCAAAGCCAGAATCTAATCACTTCTGAGTTCAGAAAAGTTGCGTCAATTGCGCCCAATTTCATCGTTCTCGAGATATCGTCGGACAAAAAATTGATCACACACATACGCGCGCAGACGTCCGTCTGAAAATGGTTGGAGGTGATTTTCTAAACCTCGAAACGCGTAGATCTAGTTAGAACTCATATTTTCATTTTCCGTGTGATCGCAGTAATTTCCTTTTTTCTCTGGAAAACAGTGAAACGGGAAGTTAAATAAAAAAACTAGAAATCAGCTCAGGTGAATCCAAGATCGCGTCTACTAACGCAGAAAAAAGCGTAAAATGATAAAATGGAGCGGGTAGGGATGGAGGAGAAAAGTGGTGGACTCAAATCTTCCCAGTAATACGTACGCTTTTGCTTTTCCAGCCGATAAAATCTCCTATAGGTGTATAAATATACACCCATGTATGTTTGTACACATATGTATACACAGTGTAAGGGCCGTTGCGTCTTTTTCTGCCTGCAGGGAAGGAAAACCGGAGACGGCAAAAAAAAAGAAAGAAAAAAAAAATCGAAGGGAAGGGAATGAAAACATGAGATTGGTGATTCGTTCGACCGGTTATAGGTATACCTACATGGAAAATCTTCAGATTTTCAACCCATCTTCGACGATCTTCTTCGGGTTATTATTATACCTATACTTTATACCTAAGAGCAGGGAACCGGAGCCGGCTGCAGATTTTCCCTACCAATATTTCACCTCTTAACAAATTCTAATTAATAGCCTCGATGAATTTCGATTAGCGGAGCTAAACAGATTTTCCACCACTCCCCCATTATCGTAATAACAAGGGTGAACCAAAAGTATGACCGCAATTTCAGAGACACCGTCGAACCATATACGAGGCTAATTTCGAGCACGTTGCCGAGGCTTTTATCCCGTGTAATTTTCATTTTACAATGATCAAGAGTTCGGAATCTGTTCCTCGTATCGGAACGAGAATCTAAGAGGAAATCTGTTACTGCAGGGGTAAAAATTGAGAACGCTAATTTCGTTCAGATTGAATTAGATGTAGCTAGTGTAGGTATAATGTAGGTAATACACACGAATCCAGCCCACTTCCTTCGGGCTAAGATACCGTTCCGATATAGCAGAACGAGCTGGGCAACTATAATACGATTTAGAGACGAGAGGCGAAAAGCGAGTAGCGAGAAGGAAACGTGAATGATACAGAGATATCTTTCGAGTCGTGGCGGGATTTCCGCGTGGGAATCGGGAAATCACACAGGAAAGAAGGAAGAAAAACGAAACACCGGAGAAGTTTATTTCTCCGGAGGTTTGGGGAAAGCGCGAGGGGCCATTCGGATCGCGTTAAACTTTGATCGGCCCACGAATCAACCTTACGATACTGTACTCTGTTTATATAGAGAGATGTAGGTATAACGTGTGCTCACTCTGCGCTACACATACGTACGCAGAGATGTATGTATTTATATGTATAAAATAGTACAACGGCTTTACCTACCGCTCTGCCTGTCAGTCTTTCGTTTCTATTATTTACCACTTTAACGCTAACGCATGCAGTCGGCGTTGATTGATGAACAACCGTTTTCCACCGTCGCTCTGCAGGATAATTCTATAACAAGTATAAATTCTATAAAAAGTAACCACACGGGGAAAGAACGAAAAAAAGAAGAAAAAAAAACAAAAAACACCCGAGCGGCGAAAAGAAGAGAAGAAAAAGAGAGCGATGAGGTAATTAACAATTTCATCCGACACAGGTACGCCTAAGATTTAGGCATATGGGATAAAATATAGACCTGGACGTACAATCAATTTCACGAGTAAGATTCATCGTTTTTGGTTTTTCTTTTATTTCCGTTTTCTTTTTCCTTATTCTCAGCATCATCCCTGGCATCCCTATCAGCTTGCGCATGAGAGAGCAGCAGCACAGTTCAGTGCATATTGTGATATCCCAAATTTCATATATAATATAATATATATATAAGCGTGACCATAAATAGAAGAGCTTTGAAGAGGAATAAGGGACATGGACGAACCTATAAAGAGAAAAAAGAGCCCGGAAGGATGCATTAAAGTAAGGAAAAGAAAAAATTTTCAAGGCTGTCTAGCCTCTTGCCTCTAAGAGAAATTTTCACACAAGGCAGCTCGAATTTCGAAAAGGTTGCGGCATCCCAGGGTCCACGTTCTGTATACGACTCTTTGACAATATCGTTTATAACTCGAGCCGTATGGCTGATACGAAATTCGTCCGGGATACGGTTTGGCGGAAAATTTCAATTCTCTAGAAATATTGTCGTGAGATCCAAGCGCGTGGATTGAGTAGTTCGGAAGTTACGGACGTTTGGATTTCGTGCGTCACGTAAAAAAAATATAGATGTGCACACACACACTTTGGTTTCGGTTTTCCTCTTTTCCCGTGAACCCGTGATATCTATGCTCGACGATGTAGTAGGTACGTACGGCGTATAAACCGGAGAAATATATACCTATGTATAAAATATAAAATAGGAAATAGTGATTCTGCAAAGAGATATGTATCTCCCGCGTATATACGACATTCAACAACCCTGGGAATGAAAATCAATATAGGTAGGCTAGGTAAGACCGGTGTTGGATCTCTTTCGCTTCTCCAATAAGAAATTGCGAGGTCGAGAGTTGAGCTACAGAGAAAGACATGGGGGATGGGCGGCGCGGGGGAGTTGGTTTCCGGTTCAAGAAGAAAGAAGGAAGAAGAGAGAGAGAGAGAGCGAGTGAGAACGAAGAGGGTAGAGAAATAAGGGCGAACCGAAGTGAGATTTTTGGTCGAGGAGTGGGAGGGAGGGACGGCAAGGCACCGTGATAACTTATCTGAAGAAGATTCTCTAATGCTTCGAGTCATCAGCCGACCAACCAAGGTATTATCTTTCAGCCTAATCCTTTGCTTCGCCTTTCGCCGCGGGGATAAGCTATCCGGTACTTTGGGAAAACTTGTTCCTTCCACCGATAGAAGATCCTAGCCACGCGATAAGCAGTAGCACAAACGTTAAGTCACGGGCTTAAAAACAACTATTCCCATCCCCCTGCCCCTGCCCCTCCCTGATCTACTTATGTGCTTCTCTCACCGAACAACAAATTATCGCGCAAGATATGTAGGCGTATAAGGTCCCAGCAGACATCTCTGGTGCTCGGTTCATCTCACGAGTTTGGGGTGGCTCTGTCGGCAGGAGAGAAAAACAAATTTTCCAGACTGTATCTCCCTCGTTCGCTTATTCATCATTCCGTAATAATATACATTGCGTCTAGTCACGAAAGAGCCGGCGTGGAGCGACTAAGACTACGACTGCAAACACGCAGAGGGGTTGAAGGATCGTATTCGAAAGGGGTGTTTCTGGGGCGTTAGTGAAAGCACAGACAGGTGATTAGGATATTGCAATTCGTTGTTTAGTGCCTCGGAAACCCTTAATTTTCCCAGTACACGGGCGAAAGGGAAACTGCTTTGAAGACCGTAAATATTTACACACGAGCTTATGCAATATGTATATATGTATATTCTTTTCTCCTTCGAGCCACGTGACTTTATACAAGGCGGACGATTAAATTCCGTTGAAATAGGAATATAAGTGATGAGGTAGACTTTCGGTAGCTTGATTCGGAAGAGAAATTTGTTTTCTTTCACTTTCGTACCGAAGAAATGTTCTCTAACCAAACGATCGAAGAACGTTATATTCTCTTTTCCATAACCTGCCCACCTCCCTTTACTCGTCACAGTCAATCGCAAACAATAATTAAAAATCATTCTATTCGATAGAGCAGCCGTTTATATAGATGCTTCCATAATTTCACTCTCTTCGAGTGTGGTCGTATATATGCATTAATATGATAGCTACCTGCACTCTCGCGCAGGTTAACATTTTTTCTCGATTCTTTTAGTTTCACGCGGAATATGTCCTCACCGCGGAGTCACACGCTGTCATACGGTAGAGTTTCTAGTGCGGACAACGAACGTAAGTGAAAGAAAATGGGAAGAAGAAAAAACAAAAACAAAAAAAACGAAAAAGAAACCAGAAAAAAATTAATAAAACTGTAAGAGGTCTTCGTTCATTGGTATTTTTTTGATTGACTTTCACGTTCGCGTGGTTCAAAAATGTTTTCACTGTGCATACCGGCGTTAAAATAAAGCTTCGAAATGTGTGTGTAAAAAAAACGAAAGAGAAGAAAAAACGAACCGTTCAAACATCCATTTCACCAGCAGATATACAGGTACATGTATATACGTCACGTGTATATATATATATATATATATATATGTATACAGGGTATAAATGTATAACTCTGAATTCCATCGCGCTCCCGAACTACACGAATGATAGAATCGAATCGATATTCGCGCTATACGCGGGCGGCCTTCTCTTGCACCTGCCCGCATCTCTCTTCATGCCGCAGGGCATTGATTGAAACGGTGACGTAAACGAATCGTGCGAACTGGGGAAAAATCATTCCATCAAATGAACGTCCGAATTTCGTATAATATAATTTAGTAGTATACTCGCTACCACAAAGTTTACGGAAAATTTTGATCGGGTCATTCAGTGGATTTTGACTGCTATTGGGCCGTTAAATTGGGGCGTCTGGGTTTAAGAAGTTTCGAGCTCGGGGTCACGTGACGGATTTTAGAGCCCTTCAGAATCTCGGTCTCATTTTCTCGCAAAACTTCGAATCGATTTGGAATTTTTTGCGAAATGATTACGCAAGTGTCGGCAAGTGCGCTCTGGCCTGCAGTTAGGACAAAATAATCATCGTACGAATTTTGAATGTGTTCATTTCACTGCGAGACGGGATTCGAGGTTATATTCAACTTATTCGATTACGCAATTATTATTATGTTTTTACGGATCTAGTTGATGAGAGCGCGCCACCTTACGACTGTACAATTATTCTGCAAGAAAATTCAAACCGATTCGAAGCTCTGCGAAAAAATGAGACCAAATTTCGGAAAAATTGTAGAATCGGTCACGTGACCTTGTGCTCGAAGCTCCTCAAAGCTCGATGTTTCTGCGCGAAAAAATCGTAGAGCATCGCGCCAGACACCTTGTTGGAAGGTTGGAAGTGCGAAGTTTCGCGCATCCAGGTGTCGCGTCGGGCGCATATTGTTTTCGAGAAGATCTTCCGCCATAGATAACGCAGGGCATTGATTCGAACGGTAACGTAATAAACGAAGCGTCCGAACTGGAAAAAGTAATTCCATCAAATGAACGTCTGAATTTTGTGTGATAGAATTCAGTGTGCCTTTACTCACATCTGCTACAAGTATGATGTGTCGAACATAATCAATTTTCATATCACGTATATCTGCGTCTATGATCTATGCGTCAGAATGTTTGAAATACAGTTCAACGGAGTAGGTACTGGAATTGTGAATAATTTCCAATTGAATCGCACGAAGATTAATCGCGTGACAAATGATTAGAATGTGGCGGAGAGTCAGGAAAATGAGCCCCACTTTATATTCTTCTTTTCGTAAACGCGTAGTCTTTAGAAATCTTCCCGACGCGCGACGTACGGAAAGCGAGAATAAAAGAAACACGGATATAATGATGATGATGATTTAGGTAGACGCGCGCGGGAACCTGTGTATATACTTACTTTTCTTCATTACTCGGTCGTCCTCGTCATAGGAGGGTTTGGGTCGCGGGGTGCAGGGCCGCGTTGGCGTAGGTGCAAGTATCATGGGTACGTAGTACATACCTGTAGGTAAGCCGCGCGATGCATCTTTTACAATATCTCATGCTTTCCTGGCAGAATAGAGAAGACGCGGTGGTATTTCGTGTTGCGTTTTTGTTGGCTGGTACTAAAGGATGGGAAGCCTTTAATGCCGCTTGAACTTACAATGTCACGCTCGGCATATCTACACGGTCGAATGCACACCGAGACGCGAACACGTGACAATGCACTGATACATAGATCGGAGTATACGGATCTATACATAGGTAGGTATGTACATACACCGCGTAGGTATAGGTATGTAACGGGAGATGCAAGGCTGCACTCTCCGCACTCAGGTACTACAAGCTTCTCTTCGACCTGATTTCGAGGAAACTTCACCCCGGTAGCACTACGATGAGCTACCAACAAACTAACGCGGGCTCACAGTCGCTCGAACTACGTCAGGGCTGCTACGCTTTCTGGAAAACCTGGAGACCTGGAAATGTCGGGGAATTCTTTTCATCCTGGAAAAGTCAGGGAAAATCATGAATAACCTGGAAATTTTTCATTTTTCAATTTTCCATTTTCCATTTTCGATTGAACTCGGATTCTCTAGTTGAACCCGAAATTCTAGCAGCTTAAAAAATTTCAATCTTTGATACTTCAATATTTTACGAAGCCGAAGTTTGTAAGGTGAACGCCAGAAAAATCCGCAAAAATATGTTTTTAAATGACAAGTTTTGGAAGAAAAAAAATCCAGATTTTTCTTCAAAATTTGTCATTTAAAAACATATTTTTGTTGCGTTCACGTTACAAACTTCAGCCACGTGATTTTTTTGCGACGTAAAATTATTCATACTTTATTTATCGGTATAAACATATATTTTGTCTTCATGCGTCGCGTTCGCGCTGACTTTGCACCTATTCTTGTTACTAAAAGTATCTTCGATTTTCGCTTCGAAAAAAAAGAGCGGAAAATGAGAATCTTATGCCTGGAAAACCCGGAAAAGTCGGGGAATTTCGTAGAGGAACGAGCGTAGCAACGCTGTACGTGCACTCACATTCTCACGACGAACTATACTAGATAACTAACGAAACTTCCAAGGATAAATTTTGCACGTAGCTTAAAGGTGTGTGTATAGTATAGGTTTGTACATACATTGTATTCTAGCTCACGGAATTAGGGATGAACTTTGTTCTCCGGCCATATATGCATTACGCGGAAACTGGAATACGGATTGGCGAAGTCTCGTTGAGCACCGAATCGAATCACATAATACGAAAAGTGAATTTGGCGAATCTCTCAAGAATCTATCCTGGATTGCGGATTGATCGTAGAGATGTTTTCGACCGATCTCGGAAAGGAGATGAAGTCGATAAGGAACTTCATTAAGAGATCGCGTTGCACGATTTCGGAGGAGCCTTCGGAAATTATCGCGCGGATCGAATCTTCTCGCGCTCTGCGAATACTTCACGAGTTCTTAAAGTTCGAGCATCGCGAGGCTGATCGTAACTTATACAGCCTATCTATCCAACTATGCTTTATACTGTAACAGAGTAAATTAGTTACCGTTTTGTTAGACATTTAGCTGGCTAGAACTCGAGATCAAGTTTAGAATCGTGGCAAATTTCCAACCGTAATGGTAACGGTAACGCGATGGAAATCGCTCGGATTATACCCGTCAGTTAGTTTGTCTGTCAGGTGTTCAGGATTCGGAAACTTACTGTAACACGGCTGCTTATCCAGCGCGCCTATGTAGGTACTATGCTGGTACAGATACACGTATACAACTTCGGCAGATACGCGCTTTGGTATTAGTACAGTAGTTTGCTAACTAACGCTGGTTTGCATGTAGCCAACTGGTATAAGGATCGAACGCGAATGAACGTTGAGAGGTCGCAACTTTGATTATAACAATTAATTCCCAAAGTCACCTCGCTACATTTTCGTGTAAGTTGCTGGTAAGTATTACAGAAGTGTCCGTCGAAATAACGAAACGGAATTTCGTAACGAGAGCTGATATACCTTGTGACGTAGTTTGCGAAAATTCCCCCTCCCCCTCCCCCTCGTTGCTCTACGAGGCTGTATGATATTTCGCGTATTTCAATATCGCGAAATGCAGCAGGATACGACTGTCAAAGGACCAAAGCCTTCAATCTGTCATTCTTAACCCCGATGAGCCCGGGTATTCCGGAACGTCGACTAACCGTCACATCGTGTTCCCTCTCGGAATATAATGCTCGAGGAATATTTGAATAATCATCCTTCGGACGATTTTTAATTCCAAGTCGGGAAGTCTTCTCACTTTTTCGGGATAGTCGTATAGGTGTGTCCCATAACACGGGGGACCGGTGTACATGTACTATTTGAGGAAAAAGTGATGTGGAAATGTCCAGAAACTTTCGGTGCGCTTCAGTTGATGACAAGTAACGCAATCTTAGATCTGATAGCTACTAGAATACTGCACGATCACGTTTCATTTAAATTTCTTTCATTCGACAACTTGCGCAACTCTCGAATTCGAGCTCTTCGCGAAATTTCTTACAAATTAAAAAATTTCTTGAATTTCGTTTTTTCGGCACAAAAGTACGATTTTTCGTGAAATAATTATTGCCGTCAACGAAGCAGTCGAGAGATATTCAAACTCCTGCAAACTACGTAGCCTGCTTTCACTCAAATTTCATTTTCAATCTATATCGATCGCGGCGAAAGCCGAAATATATCTGATAATTGGTTGAATTATTATATACGTATACTTTGTAATGTTTTCTTGAAATATTAGGAATAGTTCTATAGTAATATAGTTGCATTTTGCTAAATTGTGTAGATTGTACGATGAAATTTGAGGGTTCACAAAATTCATATACGGAATTCAAATATCCTTGCATGCGTGTCTGCTTTCCTGCTTTCACGTACGCACAGATCCATACACACATAATATACATGAATTTACAGCTTGTTCAAAGGCACAACAATGCAGGAGCAAAAAAGGTGCATAACATTATATCCCGGTATGCCAAAAACACTAAATATTTTACTGCCGCATATTTTTTGCGTAGATACAAGAATCTGCTCATATACCAGTTTTAAGACTTTCCCAAAAACCCGAAATGCCAAAATTCCGGGCTCGTATACCGATCATTATACTATACCTTGCCAACTTCATCTCTATGACAGCATAATATGTCAGGTACGATCGTGAAAATGTAATGACGACGAGCGGTTTTGGGCCGACCCTGAGCCAGCCTTAGAACTTCCCGTGCAACCCGTTTTCCCCCAGTTTTTTATGAATTTTTTCGGATTTCTTTTTTTGGGGTTTTCTTCAATTTTAGCCACATGGAGTATAATATTAATTTCTCTGTTTTTCCTCTCCCTTTCATTTTATTACAGTGGAATACGCTGCTCCGTCAAAAGCTTGGTATCAATCACGTATACGTATATTTTATATCGAATTTTTCACATAGAAAGAAAGAAGGAAAATAGAACAAATTTATCGATACTTTACAGATTTTCCACTAGCATATTAGATTTTCCGTTTTGAAGTTTGAAATCTGACTTTAGATTCGTGATCAGCCCCCGGAAAGTCTCAGAGTACCAATTTTTATGAAAATCCGTATATTCGCAAAATTTTTTCCAGCAAATCGGACTCGCCAATTTGAATTCCGCAAACCTGACTTCAGACTCGTGATCAGTGACCGAAACAACCTTCCGGATCCAATTTTCATCGAAATCCGTCAATCCGTTCTCAATAATTCAGAATTCACTGGACCGATGAAAGTCAAAATCTGATCAGTTCTAAGTTCAGAAAAGCCGCGTCGATTGAGCCCAATTTCATAAAAATCCGATCCCCCGTTCTCGGGATATATCGTCGGACAAAAAATTGATCACGCCCTTAGGCACGCAGACGTCAATCTGAAAATGGTTGGAGGTGCCTCTCCAGACCTCATAACGAGGAGGATCTAGTCAAAACTCGAGTTCTCATTGTCGGGGTGATTACAATAACTCCTTCTAATTTTCTCTGAAATTAAAGAGAAGCGGCAAGTCTAAAACAGAGCAAAACAATTATACAATCGATCCGAATTGCCAAAATTTTGTCCCGAACGGAACGCGGAGTAACAAAGCGAGGAAAATATGCTCCGGTAGATAGATCACAGAAAACAACAATAGCACAATGAAAACACCTAGCTACGCTTACCAACCATTGAAGGGCCAAAACCAAGGGCGAAAGTCACGATTATTAGCGACGATCGCGATGCCGCGCTGCGCCGGATGGTTTGGGTTGCGCGCTACGCTCCTACCTAACTACTGTATTATTAACAGAGATATTAATAATAACGCCTCAGCTACTGTGCCGGTACTGAGGAGGGTCGAGCGTAGGTAGGGTACCTACGTGGATCGGTAGGTATAAGCGACGAAAGGGCCTGCGAAGGGCCTCGAAAGTGTTAACCAGTATATATATATCTATCTATATATATATATATATGTATAGTTATATATAGGTTATGCGTACCGTGTCAGACTCCGCAGAGTTTTGGGTCGCTGGCGTCGCGTAAAGTCGATAGAGGCGCGCAAGCGCGGGCATATTCTGAGATTCCCTTGTATGGATGTACGAGAAATAAGGTGCAAGAGTGGGTACCAAATTATAAAGCTTCGAGCCTCCTCGTTACTTTTCTTTATATTACTTCTCTTCCCTCTTCCGCTTCATTTCACTACGAATGGGTAGGTAGGTAAATATATATACTCGTAGGTACTTATATCGTTATGATTCCCCGACGCCATTCAGGCATTCCAATTGTGTGGTAATATGCAGCGCGAGACGACTCGACAGTGTGATTGTGATTTCTCTGCATCCCTCGAAACAAAGATTGTTCATTGGCATGCAAGAATCTGAACTTCACACACCTGATCTGATGCACAAGGAAATTGAGAGAAATTACCTACCCGGCGATTTCAACCTCGGCTAAAATTCGAACCGGTGGATAAATTCCGGTGATGTTTGTTTTTCCCGAATCGAGGAAAACGGGACTTTCATATCTGGCATTTTGCGATCGAAAACAATATCTGCCCGCTGCCGGGATGGCAAAAAAAAAAAAAAAAAAAAGAAAAAAAAAAGAAGACAAATTAGGCGATGTTCAACTCAATTTCCGTGTTTGCAAAAAATTTTCATCGGGTCATATCTTTCGGGAGACTTTGACTAATGAATTTCTGAACATCGGATCGAAATTCGAGGAAGCTTCGTTCAGAAGAACTAAAAATTTAATCAAATTTACGATCGCATTGAACGAGCATGATTGACATTTGACATGAAGGAACGAAGAGAAAGAAATTTTCGGGGTCGCCTTCGCGCATCGAAGCAACGCAAACGACGAAATTCGGAACGATTAAGAATCGGAGTTCGTAAAAAAAAAAAAGAAAAAAGAAAACCGCGAAAACATGTTCATATATTTGGAAATTCAGTTGAATCTGGTTTTTTTTTTTCTCTTCAAACGCGTATATAGTTTATTCAGATTTTTTCAAATTTTTTTTGTTTTTCTTTTTTTGTTTTTCTTTTTTTTCCAACATCCCGTTGTTTTTGGAAGGCTAATTTTCCCTCTGGCTAATAAATATGAGATGAGATCGAATTGTCGTTGTATTGTTATAAGATGTCACGATGGATTATAGTTGAGAGATATCTGCCGAGGGAGGGAAATCGAATAACGGAAATACGTAATATCCCTCGATCGTGTGCAGACTGTCACCGTTAATATAACGTCATCGATACCTCTGCTCGAGTTGGCGTAGGCGTAGGTATGTATCACGTTGAAGCCCGAGACGAAGCTCGAGCTGAATGGCGGAAAGTAGCTGATAATCCGCAACACCTGCTGCCAAGATAGGAACAAAAAAGAGACTAAAGAGAAAACAAAGGCGAGAAAGAGAGAAAAAAAATGAGAAAACAGAAAAAAGCGAACAATACACGTGTGTTCGGACTGAAGCAGCTTCTACCGCAGAGCGGGTGTAATAAATACCAGTTTGTTTCGTAGACAGGCGAAGGTTGGAGATGAAAAGAAAAAACAAAAAAAAAACGAACAGCAAATCCTTACATGGCCACTTAGGATACATATATATATATATGAATTTACACGAGAATAAACTATATATGTACCGCGTAAACATCAATCGCACATTTATTTTCATCAGATCCTAGTCTCGTAGCAGTAGTGTAATGGACTGTGTAGGTACCTACAGTTACAGGGACGACTATAACTTTGCGAGCAAACGCGACGTGTGCGGTCGAGACGAGCTGGCTGGGACATATCCTGGTTTCTACTGGTCTACCTCTGACCGTCTATAGCCTTGGGGATAGAAATTATCTTGTCATGATCCCTTCAGGGAAAGATCGGGTCTGTCGTTGACGTTCGGGGGGGAATACATGCCAGACAATGGAACGTGAACGTTTGGGTTACGAAAAGCAAGGGTTGACCTCGAATCTTGGCTTTATCGTCAGAGGACTGACGATGGAGATTTGAAAATGAATCGAATGGCGGCTCTGTGTGAAACTGTACGGAGAAAAATGGGAGAAACTGAAGAAAATGACAATGAATCTTTGCAATGATTTGCTAATGGAATATACATACGTTATTAGTTACTCGGTGAAAATTTCTAACTAGGATCAATCTGGTTGTTCCACTCGATCGGATTTTAGCTCCTCCGCGTATGGATGGACGCAAGCAGGAGGAGAAATCAGACGGGTTATCGATCGTGTTCGATACAGGAGAGGAGGGAAAATATGGGAGTTTGATTTCTTGATATTTCACTGGGTAAAGTAATGGGCGTCAGTGATGCGTGCGGTTAACGACGTAGAGCTGTGCGACACGATGCGAAATTGAAAATATCTATTCGAGCATGAAGACTTTTTCCACATGGAACGCGAGGCGTCGTGCGATATGAAACCCGAACCGTGAGCATGAAATTTTGGGGCGGGAAGCCTGGGGGGACGGGGGCGGAGAGATTCTCGCGTTCCTCGATGACTTTTTGGTGCTTAGGGAACGTTATAACAACAGAGATTAACGGGGTGTGTTACGCTAGCTTTTTGCACTGAAACTTTTACCTCGAATGTGTCTGATGCCTGCCTATATCCGTATCGGATTTGTATGCATAGATATATGCGATGTGTATACATATAGATCTATATAGATACATAAGGCGGAGGAGATCGTACCTAAAAGCACGAGGAAGATATTGATGAGGATTTTCTATCCGCGCGGAAGAGAGCCCCCGTGGGCGTGAATAGCTAGTGAAAAGAAATTTTTAAGAATAGAGATTCTAGATATATAATATCGT
This sequence comes from Phymatocera aterrima, assembly GCA_963170745.1. Taxonomy (NCBI): domain Eukaryota; kingdom Metazoa; phylum Arthropoda; class Insecta; order Hymenoptera; family Tenthredinidae; genus Phymatocera; species Phymatocera aterrima. The sequence goes on from OY720660.1 coordinate 6,324,166, forward strand.
GTATACCTATATACTTCTTCAACTCGCGCTGCTTCTGTGTCGAGGGATTCATCTTTCCAGCCTCTCCGTTGAGAGGGAAAGAATTTTTTCTTCCATCTCCTTCTCCATTTCTTTCTTCACTTTCCTCTCTCTCTCTCTCTCTCTCTCTCTCCCGCTCCAACATCAACGGCTTTTCAACATTTTCCTTGTACACAACCTCTATCAATTTCTGTCTCCTAAAAGTCATGCGGTGGCATTGTAATGCCGTTGAATCTGCATATTCTCACAACGAAAGTGCGACCCCGGATGGGAAATAGAAAATAGAAGAGAAGATATTTTGCGGAATTATTATATGATGCATTCTATTCGAAATATATCATGTTTCATTGAAAATTCAATATATATTCGCAGCAGGTAAAATATTATCTCCGCGTGACGAATTTCCCATTCGTTGAATAATTCCTCGTCATTATAGCTCGTTCTACTGTCGGATCAAAAAGGTTTGGCGGTTCAGTTTGAGTGATTATAACTTCTGAAAAAAAAATGTTAGAGGGTAAATTCAAAAACGTGCGTGAAGCGTAGAGTTTTCTGCGTTCAACGATTATTCACGGGTTTCGGTGCAAAAATCGTGCGAACTGATATGGTCTCCGAAGGGTTAAAAAACGTAGTTTTTTCGGGGTACGTTGCCGTAGGTCAACTTTATATCGTCACTGTTCGTCTAAAAGAAGCGTTAAAAATCTGAAAAAATTCACAGTTATTCCCTGAACATTATCAAACGTCGTGGCATTCGAAATTTTGAGAAATATCAAAAAATCTGGACGCCGGGTGCAAAAAAGTCCAATGTCGTGATTTCGGAAACGACTGGGAACAGGTGACACCGAGCTAGCTTAAAATTTTCGTTAAAATATACAACATTTGATTCTGTAATCACTTTTTGATTTGCGATACTGAGCCGACAGTAATAGACGTCGATAATTTTTTGAATTTACTACGGGCAATGTATGTGCGAGCCGCAATATTCGTCACTGCATTTTCCCCTTCCCGCCTCCGCCGCATCAGTTGTTTTTCAATCGTCTTCTACGTCGACCGCGAGTAACAATTGAGGCGGTGGACGCGCGGAGGGGAAAATGCAGTAACGAATATTGCGGCTCGCATATACATTGCCCGTAGCAAATTCAAAAAATTATCGACGTCTATTACTGGAGGCTCAGTATTGCGAATCGAAAAGTGATTACAGAATCAAATAGTGTATATTTTAACGAAAATTTTGAGCTAGCTCGGTGTCACCTGTTCCCAGTCGTTACCGAAATCGCGACATTGGACTTTTTTGCACCCGGCGTCCAGGTTTTTAAATATTTTCCAAAATTTCAAAAGCCATGACGTTTGATAATGTTCAGGGAATAACTACGAATTGTTTCAGATTTTTAACGCTTCTGTTAGACGAACAGTGACAATATAAAGTTGACCTACGGCAACGTACCCCGAAAAAACTACGTTTCTTAACCCTTCGGAGAACATATCGGTTCGTACGATTTTTGTACCGAAACCCGTAAATAATTGTTAAACGCAGAAAACTCTACGCTTTACGCACGATTTTGAATTTACGCTCTAACATTTTTTTTTTAGAAGTTATGATCACTCAAACTGAACCGCCAAACCTTTTTGATCCGACAGTAGGCGAGTGCTGATTACAGGCCCTTGACTTTTCGTTATGGTTCATTGAAGATTAGCCAATAACGCGCGTACCGTGAACGGGAGTAGTGTCACTGTGTCGCGCGCTCGGTTACGTCCCCTTGGTTTCTTCGCTTGCATCACACATATTGTGGACAAGAGCCCGTTCATAGAACGCGAGTCGTCGGCTAATCTTCGATCGACCGCAACAGGAAATTTATGGATTTTTTTGAAAAAAATTGGATGCAGATCTACGATCTCCGATTTTAACAAAGAATCTCAGCGTCGATCCCGGGTCACTCTGTATAAATAAATGAATTGTGCGAGCACATTTTTCACAAATTTTATGGATACCTATCGGTCGTTAAAAATCCGCAGGCGTCCTGTTCCAAAGTAAAAAAACGTCTCTTCCACGTTATACTACAACATTTATTTGCTTGGCATTGACACAGATTTCTCAGGGTCAATCGTCAAGCTCCTGCGTCCTCGGATACATCTTATTTATCCTATAAAATTTCAATGCCAAACCACAGTTTAAATATATGTATTAGTTTGAATAGCATAGGTCAGATGTACACACGTATTACGATCGAAGATACACACCGCGATTCATTGACACGGAGGTATTAGTTCATTCGGTAAGTAGTCGGTATACCGAGAATTGCATTAGTCCATATACAGATATACCGGACACTACTTAAGCCAGAACGTTTAGCTCCTCATTGTATTCTTTTCATTGTCCGTTTTTTTCCCTTCCTTTTTTTTCTTCCTTAATCCTTTCTTTTCTTCTCTCCCCTATGCCGACTATCGTAAGTATTTATAGAGTACATACATAGGTAATGTATTTACGCTGATCTTTTTTTTCTTCCGTTTTTTTCTCTTGCCTCTTTCACGCCGCCCGGGCGTCCACCGACTCTGCAGCTTTTGTGTTCGTTTCTGAGAACCGGAACCCCAGCGCGTTATAACGTATAGGTACCCGCTAATATTATTGTCGGCTTTTTTTTTCGCTTATACGTAGTACCTACCAGGTGCATACAACGCGGGACACGCGGCTTAAATTTATGAATGAGTTACGATGAGATAGAAAAAGAAGTAAAATTCATTAAATTACGGTAAAACGATTCACGATTTTTCTAGCTCCGTCCACGATGAATTTTATTCCATATTATCATCATTCTTCACGATTTCCGGCAGTAAAAAATCAATCAATTTGCCCAATCGGGTATTCTTCTTGGTATAATCATTCATTTTTATGCGCCACGTGTATACATGTATCCACGACGATGTCTGTCTCGGTGCACAAAGATGAATAATTACAAATGAAAATACCTAATATGCAGTTACATACTCTAAAAAATGTCCATCGTGAAATTGCATCCATCTCAATTTCACGAGGTGTTTAATTCCTCATCCGAAAATGGGAGTCTCCCGTGTCGGCTGAGCTCGCGAGTTCATTTGTGGAAATTAATCACACGAATTGAGCCGCATTTCCATTTCTGGGTACAATTAACGGCATCGTATTACGAGCCTACAAACCAGTACGCATCGCGACGTTGACGCGGCGATCTGGATTGAGAACTCATCCCGAAAAGCCTTAATTAAACCACGTACTACCCCATAATTTCGTTTTTTAACGCTTCTTTGACCGAAGTCACATCACCCGTTCGCTGTACTATACCCGATGTACGAGTGTACATAATCGCCCGTAAAATTGGCGAGACGCACTTTACGAGGAGTAAATCGTTGGTCGACACATAATTCAACTTTTACAGTTATGGTTAGGCACATACCTATCAATTTTATTTTTCCTGTTCAGTCGAATTATTAACGGGGAAGATTCGTTTGATAATTGATCGTTGGATCGCTTTCCAAGGCATATTATACTTCAGTCTGTACCAACTGCGATAAATTCTTTCTTTCACGTAATTTATAAGTATTGCGATTCATGGGCGAGGCTGCAGACAGTGTCTACGTAATTCTCACGACTAATTATCCGAGTTTTAGCATTATTCTTCTGCCTTTATTGCATGGTACATGGCATATGGGACCACCTTCACCTGACATTTCTACTCCGGACATTATCAGTCAGGGCGAACAGTCCGGATAATGAATCCGCATGAGTTCGTGTGCCGACGAATAACTCTGAGAAGAACTTCGGCTTTCTTATGTCGAATGATTCCTCGTAATGAGAGGTACAAGACGATTTTCCAAAGTTCCGAACCACCGAAGAAGCCGATTGAATTCTACCTCAGTTTTGTAATCAACAAACTCGAAAGAAAAAAACGAGAACAAAACAGACAACTGAATTAATTTTGTTTCGGTCTCTTCGTTCCCGAGACTCGGCTGCTGCGAGTGAATCGAAATCGAAGGAAGAAATTGGGAGAAATACTTCGATTATATTTCTCAATTTTGCCAAATTTCACGCACTGGCAATCCCCTTGAATTTCTTGTATATGTATTGTCGTAAATATGTGAGGCACATGGAAAACCCCGTTAATTTGATTTGAACGCGCCTGTATTCCCGCAACAGCGTAAATCTGCCATAATCCTTGAATCGATAAAACGGTGCCTTAGGACTACTGTCGGATCAAAAAGGTTTGGCGGTTCAGTTTGAGTGATCATAACTTCTAAAAAAAAAATGTTAGAGCGTAAATTCAAAATCGTGCGTAAAGCGTAGAGTTTTCTGCGTTTAACAATTATTTACGGGTTTCGGTACAAAAATCGTGCGAACCGATATGTTCTCCGAAGGGTTAAGAAACGTAGTTTTTTCGGGGTACGTTGCCGTAGGCCAACTTCATATAGTCACTGTTCGTCTAACAGAAGCGTTAAAAATCTGAAACAATTCGTAGTTATTCCCTGAACATTATCAAACTTTGAAATTTTGGAAAATATTGAAAAACCTGGACGCCGGGTGCAAAAAAGTCCAATTTCGCGATTTCGGTAACGACTGGGAACAGGTGACACCGAGCTAGCTCAAAATTTTCGTTAAAATATACACTATTTGATTCTGTAATCACTTTTCGATTCGCAATACTGAGCCTCCAGTAATAGACGTCGATAATTTTTTGAATTTGCTACGGGCAATGTATATGCGAGCCGCAATATTCGTTACTGCATTTTCCCCTCCGCGCGTCCACCGCCTCAATTGTTACTCGCGGTCGACGTAGAAGACGATTGAAAAACAACTGATGCGGCGGAGGCGGGAAGGGGAAAATGCAGTGACGAATATCGCGGCTCGCACATACATTGCCCGTAGTAAATTCAAAAAATTATCGACGTCTATTACTGGAGGCTCAGTATCGCAAATCAAAAAGTGATTACAGAATGAAATGTTGTATATTTTAACGAAAATTTTAAGCTAGCTCGGTGTCACCTGTTCCCAGTCGTTTCCGAAATCACGACATTGGACTTTTTTGCACCCGGCGTCCAGATTTTTTGATATTTTTCAAAATTTCGAATGCCACGACGTTTGATAATGTTCAGGGAATAACTGTAAATTTTTTCAGATTTTTAACGTTTCTTTTAGACGAACAGTGACGATATAAAGTTGACCTACGGCAACGTACCCCGAAAAAACTACGTTTTTTAACCCTTCGGAGACCATATCGGTTCGCACGATTTTTGCACCGGAACCCGTGAATAATCGTTGAACGCAGAAAACTTTACGCTTCACGCACGTTTTTGAATTTACCCTCTAACATTTTTTTTTCAGAAGTTATAATCACTCAAACTGAACCGCCAAACCTTTTTGATCCGACAGTAAGTATATATATACATGAGGTCCAAGGCGAATGAAATATTGGCAATATAATTTCCATGTTTCTCGGACAGGTCTATAGTATAAGGTATACATTGTATTGGTATTGTCGAGGAGTATGTAAGCTAGCTATCTGGAAATGAAATATTCAGAGTAGCTGTACCCGGGATATTCACCGTCTTATTGTTAGGAATATTGGCTGACCAGGCAAATAATTTCACTTCTTTATCGGAGAATTGAGTAGCAGGCGGCCGCGGCGGGGGAAACAACCTAACTTTAGTGCTAAAATAACTCTTGGAGGAGTTTCCGACTCTCTTTCCGACTTTCTCGGAGATATATTATACGTGCTTATGCATGTATATGGGCCGCATGTATTCGTATGTACGCAGTATGCCTACATCCGTCCAATATAGAGTTATATGAAAGGTTCTGTAAATGACGTCGTCGGAAACAGGACGGCGTGACATTTCTCGCGGGGTATAAATCACCCGAACGATTTTATTGACGGCTATGATAACTGGAAGAAAATGGACAAGGTGTATATCGTACGTATATATATATACTGGAAGACACGGATCAACGTTTTGTTTACCTTCCATGTTTCGTGTTCGGGTACAATTAGTTCGAACAAACAAAACCGGGGAATGAAGAACGGGGAAAAAATACTGCGGGCATCGCCATTTGTGTAGAGCAAATTTATATTTCCCGCTCGGTGAAAAAGCCTCAGGCTATACGTACGGAACACACGGATCGGGGGATCTGTGAAAAACGTATATCTACATGCGTATGCAGATGTGTTATGAAATCGGGGGTTGGATTAATCAAGCGATATTCTCGTGAAGCTATCATGTAGCAATACAAGTGATTTTGATCCTCCGTCGCCCAATTTTATTGCAAATTTGCCATTCTACGTGTCCCGAGGCATTGCAGCATGATCCATAAAATTCGGGGTAACGCAGAGCGATGAGAATAATTGCAGCGAAGAAAAATTCTACAACAACTGTGGAATATTTATAAGAAAATTTATAAGAAATCCGCGTCACGGTATCTGGACAGATTATATAAATTGAAATTAATAATCTCCAGCGATAATGACTCGGCCTCCAGAAGGCAATTATCGAACTTGAGAGAAGGCGGAGGTAGGTGTTCTATCTTTCAATGACGTCGATACGTTAATTACGCAAAATTCTTCACTGTCCTGCAGTAAAATGAATCAGATGCGATTTAACCATGGACAAAGCGCCCTTACTCAAACTGCGAATAATTCAATTTTCATTGTCTCTTCTGGACGAAGTCGACAACCGAATGTGCGTTAAACCTGTATCGTACATCGTATCGTAATTTTATCACGGACGAAGAAGAATCTTGATTCCAAATTATGTTCGGTCTTATCTCGATTTGTTTTGTTCCCAGTTACTTTCAACCACCAGGATAACTGGGGTAGATAAATAATTGAATGGAAATGGCAGATTCAAGTTTCTCCTCTGTGCGAAGAAATAAAATCGAAAACGAAAAAGAAAAGAAAATGGAAATCCGCATCTCGGTGTAGGTACGGGAATTTTCTTGGTTTCAGAGAATCTTTGAGTGGTGAAGTATTTTCACAAAACTTTTTTACCCCAAGGAGAAGTTTTCCACGGTGAATATATATATGTATACAATAGGCACTCGGCTACGTGAAAGTTTGATTCCTCTACAGCCTCACCCTTCGAGTTCTATCAGGGACGCGGCGTGGAGTGAAACGAAGTGGAGGATAAGTATAATATACGAATAGTTCTGATAGAGGCAAAGAACTTCACGGAAAGGCATATGAAAAATTAAAGAAAAATGGGCCGCGCCGAGGAAAGGCGTAGGCGAAGTGTGGCGCGGCGTGGCGCGGCGTGGCGCGGCGTGGCGCGGCGAGGGGATGGGAGGCCGGGCGAGGCGTCTCATTACAGACGGCTTTTATTGGGTTTACCCGAACCATTGTGAAGCGGCAGGCGCTATTGTACCTTGAGGTAAAGAAGCGAATAGTAATTATAGACTTACTGAACCCCATTCAACTAGATCTGCTCCATTTCGTTGCCTAACTTTGCGTACTATCCGTATTTCACGATCAATCTAGATATTTCACGCCCTGTCTCCTAATTGCAAGTTCAAAAAATCCCGAAAAATGCGTATTTGGAAGATCGAGTTCTCTACCGTCGAACTGAAACCGAATAACTGAACAACAAATTATTCATAAAACCTGATTCGAATTTTTGGATGTGATGGTTTAATTAACCTCTGCATTATTTTGCACCGGGAGCTGGAATTCGTCTGGCTATACCCCGCAAAGCCAATGTGAACCGTGTATGAGTATGAGAGCGGAGTTTCCGTAGTTGCGGGAACGAGGAACTCAGGAATCAGTTAAACTTTCAATAGTAAAAATTCCATCACCCACGCATGGCAATTAATTCCGAATTAAAGTCGTGTGCTTTGCTCAAGTGGCATGCGAAAAAGTATAATCTCGTCTTTTTTTCGATAATTGACTTTTTCCCATCGGAATTACCCGACTAAGACCGCGAACCTCTACGCGTCGTTTCGTCCACGATTAACTCATTTTTTTCTCACAATAATCGACTCGAAATTAGGTACACGTGAAAATTACATTCCGATTCACGTATAAGTGATTCGAAAAAAAGTTTCCTAAAAACTCCGCCGATCGAGTAACGGAAGAAGTCGCGCGGGAACGTGCATAGCAGAATCGAATCATTCGTTTAAAAAATATATCGGACCATTTTTCCCATTTTTCAAAAACCACAGCGGATTTCTAGCGAACCTACCTATACTCACAATTAGCGAAATGAAACGCCACGTGAGGTAATGTTCATCGATCAATCTAATAACATTTCCAAATTTAACCACAGTGCATTTTTCATCTTTCATCGGCCATACGTAATTCCTCCTTTTCTTTCACCGTTACGTTTCGTTAAATGAAATTGAATTAATTAAATAAATGGGGAACATCACGCCGCGGCAGCGTGGTTTCGGTTTGTTAGCCGTGATCGCTTGGTAGTAGTCCCTGCCTAGCCACCCTTCCGAAGCGTAGCGGGGTTTCGGCGGTCGGTTCTGCCCTGATAAAATGTTTTCGGCTTCAGGTTAGAATCTTCCTCCCGCAACCACTCCCGTTCAATTCTCTTCTTGGCTCACCTTGACTGACTTTCGTTCCAGTCCTTTGCACGACTCATTACCGTTAAACGAGTATAATTTTTCAACCTGCACCGGCGCGGCGCCTCTTTCTCTTTCCCTCTCTCCCTCCCTCTCTCTCCTTCTCTCTCTTTCTCTTTCTATTTCGCCCAGAGAACTCTACAGACTCCCTCATTCCGGAATTCAACGATCAATGAAAGTCCAATCTATATACCTTATACTTCGATAGAAAGAGGATCGCGCCCGGTATCGAGGGCGCAAGAGGGATGGAAAAGCGCCTCCTCTCGATGTTGGAGAGAAAATTGAGGAATAATGATCTTGTCTCACCGGCGCAAAGAATACCTTTGTTTAGATTTTAGCCAAGCTATAAATATCCGGTGTCTTGAGGTCAGGGTGACCTCGTCCATTCTTGGCCCCCGAAAATGAAAAGAGGTGGAAAATATTGAACCTGGGAAATCTACGCTCTGTAACAAAAGTGAGCAAATATGAACCGAAGGAGCTGGAGCGTGGACTATCATCCGGCGCTAAGTCTCTAAGTGAAGATTCGTCTAATGGATTTCTTCGAGTGAGCACTCTCACGGGGGACATCAAAGTATAGAATATATAATGAGTAAAAGTATGAGATTCGCTTTTGAAAGTTTACCAGCATGTAACTCCAAGCTTCGAAGCTACGTAGGTGTGTACCTATTATACAGTTGCGAATGACGTAGCTGGGATTTCGACACTTTTAGACCATAGAAGAGAGAGAGAGAGAGAGAGAGAGAGAGAGAGAGAGAGAGAGAGAGAGAGAGAGAGAGAGAGAGAGAGAGAGAGAGAGAGAGAGAGAGCTCCTTCGGAAAGCTTGCGGCACGGGCGTTCAGACCACTACGTCGACTTGTGATGTTAAACGGTGCCGATGCTCGGCTGTGAGCCAAACGATTATTAATAACAAGGAAAAGCTTTTCAAGCATTACATTTTCGACGAGTCGAATTGTACTCATGAAAATATTATTAAACAATTTGAGTTGAACGTTGAACGCTGCGCGCTGAAAGGAAACGCCGGAATTTGATTATATCCTTTACTCAACGAACGCAGGCGCATTTATATTTCACAGCTTGAAATTTTGCGAGCTTTTATTCAAAAAATCCGTCTCCATTCTCCTGCGTTTATTTATTGATAATCTTCTTGTTTCTTTTTCCTCTTCTTCTTCTTTTTCCTTTTCTCTTTCTCTTTCTTCTATCCTCGTCCCTTTGCATATTTGCAAACCCCGAGGCGAAAGGCGGAGATGTCTGTTAATTTTTCACTTATGTGCGTAATTCATAATTCATTTCTTACGTCTCCTGCGTCTCCGGTTCTCGCTGTTATACTCACCTACGTATATTGTGTGTACAGATGAATCGTATATTCGTATGCCGGGTATACCAAACCGGAAATACCGTCTTTCCGTAATGAAACTATCAAAAGCGTGAAATGGAGATTCTCATTTTTAGTGGACCAGCGGGCGAGCGCTCGAAAGAATTAACCAGCTTATCGCTATTATTTTCAATTACAACAGAGACCCGGAGGCGATGTGAAATTTTGGTTAAAAAAGAAAACTCATATTCAAAACTAGACTATAAAATTTCATTTGATAATATGAAAATTAACAACGTTGGTCATCGAAAATCTGGGAAAGGAACGTAGATTGCAGAATATATTATTTTTCATTAAATTTAGTAGCTCTAGCTAGAAAGTAGGAAAAAGATAAAAACGAAAACTGGAAGAAATTAACGTAAATGAAATCAGAATATTTGAGGTATAGAAAAAGAGAATCGTTGAATGCTAACGAAATATTGTTGGCAAAAAAAGGGGCAGAAAAAAATTCGCACCAGCCTTGCCACCGTTGGTTGGTCCTGTAAAATTACTCGCAGTTCGTTGCGTTGTATGAAAAAATTACCACACCACTGCCGACGTGTACAGACCGAAAATTACGTAGAGTTACCTGAGTATAGGTACTGGCGCAGAAAGTATACGTATTAAAATGCACGAGTTCGTTTCAACTTTCGAGTAGACCGTACATATACGTCGCGGTTCGATATTAATTAGAGAATCAATTTAAAGAATAAAAGGCGGATCAATTCTTCCACATAAATAAAAACTAACCGCTGAAAACTCCAAACTACCACATTTCAATGATTAAACCCGCAAGTGCTTACTTCCGCCTACTTCCACTGCCCCGTATTAATCTTCCACGGTTTTCATATTATAGCTAACCGGAATTTTTTTACAATTCTCTCTGCTTTATCCTGCAGCTTGAAAATTATTCAATTTTCAAAACGAAAAGGGCGGCAGATCGGATACGAGACTTTTTCTTTTAAATTAACAGATAAATTAAGATGATCGCTGCAGCAGATGATCAGAATTTCGTCCTTCGTATGACCTTTCTCGCAGCCATGTCACATGGTTGAACAATTGCACAATAATTTGGAGTGAAAAACCGTTTTTCAGCCACAAAGTTATACTTTCATGGAATTTCTTTCAAACAATATGTGACATATAGCTGCGGTGAGATTTTTCACGGGAGCGAACGGGGAGCGTTTGTTCGACTAATCGTTCCCAATGCGAGACTACGATTCAGTCTCCCGAATGAGAAACGAGAGTGATTGATACCTATCGCATTTACCACGGAGACGTGAAGACAAAGTTCGAGGCGAAAAACTAACAAAACGAAACTGATAGGGAATGGAATTAATCGATTAAAATCATTCTATAATCGGTGAATCGACGGACTCGGTCGAACCAATTGACGATTGCACGTTTATAGGGGGGAAATCCGCTGCTGTACCTACTGCGACTACCCCTAACACTGGCAAACAGTAACTCGTTAATATTTAACCGAAACGACGAGTGCAATTCTGTGTTACCACACAACGATGTTTAAATATTTAATACACGTGACACGCATACGGTGAAAGTATACACTGAACAGCGCATGCGCGAAACAATGCACTCCTATTGACTGTTTTGACCCGTGAAAATCGAAACAATCAGTAGAAGTTGCATTAAAATCAAAGCAGCCAATACGAGTTGCATTATTTCGCGCATGCGCTGTCCAGTGTACACTTTCACCGTATCATCTCGTAGGTATATATGATATGCAGTGCGAATCCCGAACGACCAAACACTCCGTCTTCTGAATCCAGTGCGCTTGCGCGATTTTTCAACGTTAGCTGTTTCTCGTGTTTACCAACTGTCGAAAATATGAACAGATGTATCTCACACTCACCTTGAATATTCTGACAGGTGAACTTGGCTCACTGAAGATTAGATATGTACAGATACATAGTATAACGTACACCGCGGCGACCTGTCAGACCTGTCGTGGTAAAATTTTTGTTCGACAGTTGATAGACACGCGAAACAACTGGAGCCAAAAAAATCGCGCAAGCGCACCACGTTTGTCTAGCAGACGGACTGGATGGTCGTTAGGAATTCGCACATACGTAGGTATATTATGGGCGCGAGGAAAGCCCGGCGATCCACTTCCACCGCCGCGCCGCCGGTACCTCTACCTCAACTTCTACCACCCGCAGGCTGACTGTTTACGAAACATCTTTCTCTACAGCATTGTCAACGTTTTTCAAACCGCATGTACCTGGCGATTGCGTCAATCGATTCCCACCCCTCCCGCGTCCATCTCTTGCCGGTTTTTCTGATCTCGAACCCTTTTGCAGCCACTGCTAACACCAGCTCTGCACATCGTGCCGGGAGACTTGAACGGAGGCTAAAGTGCGCCACTCCGAGAACGTCTCGAGAGAATTATCCATTGAATTGTTATAAGAGAGGAGATAATAGAGATCGCGATCAGACAACTAGACCCTTTCCATCCCTCGACAATTTCACCGTATCTCTATTCCTCTTATTTTTCGTTACCTATATCACTCGCCTTGCCTCTTACCCTTTTGTAGTAATTTTTGTCGACGTCAGCGCCTCCCGGCTCGAAAACAATGGATAGTCACTTGACGTGCGGCAGAAGTGTGTAGTTTACCGCGGAATTATTTCACAAGGGTTGAAGTGAGGAAAAGGGGCGGAAAAAACGAGAGAGAGAGAGGCACGAAGAAGAAAGAAACAAAAATTGGTTGAACGTTGTGATGTTGACTGCAGAGGTTTTTCAAAATGTACATTTGTATTCTCAATGTTTCTATTTTCTCACTCACTGTCTTCAATTTTTCGAAAAGATTTTTTCATTCTTATCATTCCATTCTCCAATTATTTCATCGTATTTCTATTCTTCCGAGTTGAAGCATAGAGATATGCTTCGCGGTCTCGTTCCTCATTTTATCCGTCGTTACAAGAATTAGGATAATTAGACGCAATCCTGACTGGAATTAAAGTTGGAATAAGATTACTTTTCCCCGCCCACCACTCTCTCTCTCTCTCTCTCTCTCTCTATACCTATTATTTCTTCTTTTTTTCACCATTCTTCCTCTCCCTCTCGCCGGCGCGGCGTCTCTCTGGCTCTATTCGTCGCTAACCAACTTCTCAAAAAGCTCATCTCACTACACAAATTCTATTCACTTTTATTTTCTCCTCAAATTTCATACCCGTATCAATCTCGCGTATCGCGCATACGAGATCGTATCCCGTTGGGTTGTAATTCACAAAAAAGAGATTGACTTTCCATCTAAAATATGTACTTTATATTTTCATTTTTCTAATATTCTGATCAAGATGCAGTAATATGTAGTACACGCGTAGCTGTATCCCGTTCCGTACGGCGATGGCGTCTTGTATTCGAATTACTCTAAAGGGATGGGGGGTTAGGGATGAATGAAAGGGCGACGAAAGACTTCCGGATAAATTACACGCTTCGGAAAATTGCAATTGATTTAATGACTCATTCCTCGTTCCGCGGGTGTGGCTCTGCCCCGTTCTCACGAATCACCCCGTTGCCGCGTAGACTGCACATCGCTACACGTTGATACGTGATACGAAAATGATAGGGGGCGATACGGACTGAGCGAGTAATTAGTGAATAATGAGAAAATTCACGGTGAATATAAACTCGTAGAGGGGCGATATTAATTACAAGACAGAAAAAATAAGAACGGGTTCTCTTTTCCTCGCCCCCTCGCCCCCCCCCCCCCTGTCCCGCCCGCAGTATAAGCTCGTTAGTGGTAATTGGGTTGACAGAAAAGAAATGAGAAAAGAGAAATAAGCCCGTCGGCTTTTTCTTTCAATTTGACTTTCTGACCTTTTTATTTTGCCGCCGGTTTACGTCGGTGCAGATGTAAAGATATAGAAAAGCGAAAAGAAAACGTTTGAAAAACGAAAAATCCCGTAGGCGTAGCATGCTCCATCCTCGTTTGATTGGGAAACATATAGCATGGTGAGTAAAATTGATAATAATTTCGGGCGGTGAAAGATCGAAGTGACGATCGCTGCGCAATGCGCATCGTGTATTATTTATAATACTCAATATTTGTAATACTCCGCGTAAGTTGGAAACTTTTACCGCTGGAGTTCGGATAATGAAATACATGCCTACCTACTTCGATGCACAGTATATGTAGGTAGAAAAACGAAGAGGAGAAGGAGATAAATTACGATTTTACGATCGTTCGAGGTGGAAAGCTCTGGCTTAATTCTTTCGGTTAGTCGGTTTAATGACGCGTAGAAGAAATCCAATTAATAAGAAAAGAAAGAAAGGAAGTAGCCAGGGTGCCAATTTTCAAACGTGTTCTATAATATGACTGTATATTGTGTGTATATATATACCTATATACACGTTACTCTGCAACTCGGCGAAAAGATTGGTGTTTAATTGGAAAATTACGAGCGAAGAAAAAATTTGAAAAAGAGATAAAGGAGAAATTTTCACCCGATTATATCTTCGTACAGCAATTTTTTTGTCTCCTTCTCTTCGTTCCCGAAAAATCGTACGTTTTCAGATACTTTATTTGATACGTGCATGGATCGAAAACGGAGAACCTAACCGTCCTCGTATCAGACGCAGGGATTTCGTAGGTACCACGATGTTTTATACCCATAGAAATATCGTTTCATAATCTCTAGAATCTACCTATAGAAAGTGGTAGCGTAGCGTATCACGTATGTATAGGTATAAAGTTAACATTTGAACCAAGTATTATATGAATGAATGTAGGCAGACACACGCCCCTAGAACAAAGAGGGGTTAATTAATTCGAGATACCAACATCCAGAGAATGGCTTATAAGAGAACAAAAGTTCCTCGTTGTTTAGCACTTCTCTTCTCCCCCCTTTCTCCCTTTCCCTTTCCCTTTCCCTTTCCCTTTCCCTTTTCCAAAACTAAACGATTTTCTCCTTACCGACTCGAAGAACGTGGAGGCAAAAAGGAAACGGGAAACGGCAAAGTGGTAAACATTCACGTACCGGGCGTGACTACGGGGTCCTTAATTAAAGCAAAGTAGGTAAAGGCTGAACGCGAATGAGGGTTGGAATCGCTGAGATCTTATCTTCACGCGGGTTCTAGCTCGTTGACAATTATAGCACAATATCCAAAATCGGATATATACCTACATGAGTACAACGGTCATTAATACAGCAGTTTGCGTGTTCGATTTGGAACAACGATATTGTGATTGTTCGAACTACAAGTTGAAAAACCGATATCTTTATATTACTCATTTATTTTTACAGGAGGATTTGCGGAACACCCTGAGAATGCAGGACCGGCTCTCGTGGTACATGGTCTTTTTATTCCTCCCGACGATTCTGCTCGCCACTTCGCTCGACAAAGGTAAACGAAACAGGGGAAAAACGATGAAAAAATAAGATGAAGGATATAATAAACAAGGGTTCGAAAATCCAATCTCTGGACTTGCTGTATACTTATCGCGTCTGCAGCCCTCCTCAGAACCCTTGAAATTTTCACCCTCAAGCACCGGTTCGCGAACACTTCATCAAATAATTAATCTCAAGATCATTATTGCAAAGCTTTAACTTGAATCATATTTCACGATCTGAAATTTCGCCCCTCTGCTTGCCCCGCCCCGTTATTCTTGGGCATTTCTTACTGCGCGTATTATTAGGGGGGGAGGGGGAATCAGGAATGAAAATTAATAGTATCGTACGTACGAACATTTGATTTGATAAATTTTCCTCTTTTCCCAATTACTGACATACACTCAGCTGGCAATGAATTAATATGCGAATTTGCAGTGTTGGTGATGTTGATGAGACATTTCAAAACCTCCCCCTCCCCCCTTGCTATTCCTCGCCACATTCATGTACCTCCAACGTGCTGCCCCTCATCTTTTTCACCATTTTTAATAATCTCCTCGTAAACGAAGAAGAAGAAGAAAAAGAGAAAGAGAAAGAGGAAGTCCCTTCTTTTCGCGCGAGGAATGGCTTCGTAGGAGAACGGAGCCGGGCCTCTTCACCGCATATAAAGAAGTACCTAAGCGCGGGGGTCCTGAAGCATATGTGCATGATAGTAGGCAATCGTCGTATGCTTTTTCTCCACCTCTCCGTCGTGCGAATCTTTCATCTTCGTAGGCTTTTCATCTATTTTTCGTTTTCGCTTTCGCATTTGCCTCTGCTCTTGCTTTTACTTTTGCTTTTGCTTTTGCTTTTGCTTCTGCTTTTGTTATCCGCGATCACGTTCGGCTCGCGTCGACTCCGCGGGCGTAATTTTCGGTAAGACGAGTAAATTCAATATCAGAGAGAAAAATCAAGGATCATCGATCTTTAGCCATCCAGATTCTGAAATTCCATCATAATCCCGTTTTTCTATTTCTTATTTCTCATTTTTCATCCAAGTTTGAATATTCATCGGGGTGAGTGTAGGCATGCACCTACCTCAGGCTACCCCACATATATCTACCACGATGTCAAACTTAGAACCTCGAACCTCCGACCGGGACAATCCCCAGGATATTGCCCTGGAGTGTTAGGCGGCGCCCGCGTGTGTGTCCACGAGATAAGTCGTTGGACCATTTTTCCGATCACTCTCGCCCCTGAAGCTCCAGAGATATAACGTTATTGGAAACCATACGCTACATCAGACTCCCCCTTCCCGTCTTCCCATCTCTTTACTTTCTCCCATGTCCCTATACCTACTCAGCTACTAGCCGGGCGGGCTTACCGATTTCCTATCTCCGCGAGAACCTATGACCGTGTGCTTCCACATGTAATACCTATGCACAGGACAAGGACATATACATACGCGGCTATATTTGAATATAATACTATTCGAATCACTTTTATTATTGTGCATACAGGGTAGGCGGAGAAAAAAAAAACCTGACCGACTTAAAACGTGGATGAAATCCAAACGCGCCGTCCGATTTTCGAAAACTTTTTTTTCCTCGGAATGAGAAGAATAAACCCACCGTTTCCTGTTTGAGAATCCGGAAAATCTGTACTCCTCGCTGAGATATACGCGTTTGAAAAACGGGGTTCGAACATGCCGCTCGCGCTGGGAGAATGAACAAAACTTGATATCAAAGAAAATTCAACTTAATTTCCATCTTAAATTGTGATTCGAACTTTGATTCTGATATTTCAGCAATTCTCCGAGATTCAGTTCACACGACATGTAACGTACCTCGTGATAATAGAGTCAAACGGCGTTCTTTTGGGTTGAAATTCTGTTTTCGGGACATCATCGTCCAGAAAGTCCACCATCAAAAAAGTCGGCTGTAAATGATGTCGAGAGCTAAATTCCTCTGTCTGTTTGCTTTTCATTCGATCGCGTTGATCATACGGACGATCAGGAAATTCGAAATACGAGAAATCAGGAGAATAAGAGAAAAACACATTGTTGTACAATTTTTCTCATTATTGAACCAAAATACACGAGTGTTGAAATCATAATTTAAGACGGAAATCAAGATGAGCATTCTTTAATATCAATTTTCCTCATCCTCCGAGGGACTTTTTCGAAACGCGTTATCCACGAGCGTGTCTCCCAGCGAGGAATGAAGATTTTTTGGACTTTGAAAAGCGAGACGAAAGGTTTATCATTCTGATACCGAGCAAAAAAAAGTGTTTGAAAATCGGTCGACGCGTTCCGATTTTATTACCGTTTTAAATTAGTCCGGTGTTTTGGCCCACCCTGTATATCACGGTCGATTTAGGTTTTATTATTTTTCCCGTTTATTTTACCAAATCTGTTCCAGTGTTTAAACTCCGATCGGAGATCCCCTACCCTGCATGCCCTCCCCCGCCGTGATGCTACTCCTAACATCCCTACATAAAAACGCTCTGCAGACAAAATTTTATGAGCCCAAGCGTTGGACTGCAGTTAGTGCTATAAAGGATCAGATTTGTGTAACTAGTATCGCGGAACTGTTTTGTATAAAATGTAATTCTCTACAGGGTTATATCCTGCAAATTTCCAGGGCGGTTGAAGCCCGTCGAGTCAAACGAATAAATAAATAAATAAATATATAAACGATCGAGAATTCCAGTGGGCAGAGCACAGGCTAGTGAATAAATCACGTCGGTATACCAGACACCGGTATGTATGCGAGTATGCGAGTATGTTTAAGGATATAGAGAGGTTTGAATGGGAATATTTATGTCTATAGGTCGAACGGGTCACCGGCTGGTTAATCAATTCAAAACCGCGTTAGCATCGATTCATTTTTTCGAATCATGTAGTATAGGTATTATACCTAGGCGCATACATATAGTATATGGCATATAGCATATATTATATAGTATACGGACAAAACCTCGTATCCTCGCATGGAGATGCGGTGCGTATAAATATATCTTCTTTACGCATCCATTAATGCAGATAATAATAACGGGCATGTGTATGTTATACAGGTATATCTATATGTGAACCGATGTACACCGTATGCGATGAAATAGGGAGATTATATGATAGGCTGCCCAAAAGTAGGAACATGCATCTCGAATATTCTGGACGTGTATCTTGAGTTAGACCGGTTCGGGCAAAAAAATTATTATTTTTCAGCTGCTACCTCAAAAAACTGTCGATTGTGGCGAAAAAACGATTCTCGCTCAAGGTGAGCTCGATCGGACAATATTTAAAGGTCGCGCTTTTCACTTTTCCATTTACATCTGGATAAGACGTAAAAAATGCGGTCTCGGACTTTTTTTTGGATTCCAGTTGAGCTTGGCGCGATACGGAAAAATACTAGGAGAACTTTTTTTGTAGGAAATTTTGATTCTCTAAAAAAAAAAAAAAAGTCTCCTGACATTTTCTCGAATCTGGCAACTTTCGAAAGCTATTGCATTTTTATACGAATTCTCGCATATTCTTGCAAATTTTAGCGATAACTTAGAAAATATTGAAGATATCGAGATACGTCAGGAATAGTTATTTGCAGGAAATAAAATTTCCTGTAAAAAATGCTGTACAATGTTTCCTTGAACGTGACATAGTTTGGAAGATAATTCGATTAAAATCCGAACTGTCTCTTAAATTTTTCGCATTTTTCGGTTGGATCGAAAAATATGCAAACGGGGCCGAATACGAAGGGATATTCGACATACTTCGATATATCTTGAATATTTTTCAAGTTCTCGTTAAAATTTGCAATAATTAAGAGAATTTATACTGAAATGCAATAGCTCTCGGAGATCCCAAGATTGGGGAAAATGTCGTGAGACAATTTTTGAAGAAAATTAAATTCCCTACAAAAAAGTTCTCTTGGTACTCTTCCGTATCACGCATAGCTTAAGTGGAATTCAAGAAAAAATCCAAGTTCGCCTTTTTACGTGTCATTCAAATGTAAATCGGAAATTGAAAAGCGCGACCTCTGAATATTGTCCGATTGAGCTCGCTTGAGCGAAAATTGTTTCTTTGCCAGAAGCGACAGTCTTTTCAGGTAGCAGCTGAAAAAAAAATTAGATCTCTTATCCCAAACCCGTCAAATATACATATATATATATATATATATTTCGCATTTATGTTATAACAGAAGTATCTACATGGCATCTAGTTCCATATCTACATCGGCATTTGAACGTAGTGTACAAAAGCCAGAAAAGTTTCGTTCCAAAACTGTTGGTCAACACGCTTCGTAGCTTAGCAGTTAGTTTCTGTACTCATACTGTATATTATGGCTATATATATAGAGGTAGAATCATGAAATGGAGATAGAGTGGTGGTAACGCGTACGCGTTATATACAGATAGAATAATTTATCAACTGTTAACGTTTTTGCATTTCTGTTTTATTTTCGCTCCCTTTTCTCTCAAATTTCTTCGATCAGCTGATGACAAGTTTCTGCACCGTTTCGGCGCGATTTTCAAAATAAAATTTCTCACTCATGTTTGACTCAACAAATATTATCAAGATTGAATATTTATCATTCAAGGAGAAATACGCCGGAAACTGAGTAACCTCTCTCTCTCTTTTTCGCTCTTTCTCTCTATACCTCCGATCGGTTTTCGTTTCTTTTCTTTTTCTCTCTCATGTATCAGAATCAGAAGACTGAAGGAAAAGAAGGAGACGACAAAAACGATGGAAAATGGAGATTCATTTCTAACATCCGGCAAGTTCTATTTCAATCCAGGGCAACTAGTCTTCGGGAATTATATTGGTAGAATGCTCAACTCGCCCGTTCGAGATCCCACGATTATCAAGTTTCTCTTTTTATTGGGTGAAATTTTGTTGTTTCTAAATCAAAAGTTTCTATTATGTTTACTTGTATGTATATTTGATTGTATTGGACGGTTCTAACGAAAAACAGGAAAGAAAGTATACATGGATAGGAAGAACGATAACCGTTGACATTCTACATATGAGAATGAAAGGTTCGATTCGAACATCTCGTAGTATCGCGGAGAGTTGTAGAAAAACGAAAAACATGAGGAAATTTGAGAAAACCAGGAGTGCAATTCAGTGACACGACGAACAAATTTAAACCACAACGTCAATAGCAACCGTGTCGGTAGGGCTATCACTAATAAGAACCACGGTATGCCTCATTTCATATTTGTGTTTCATTTCATTTCACCTCATCCGTTGTCGGTGAATGGTGACCCTTTGTTTCAAATAGCGATCCGCGGGATCGAGCATTGCCGAAAATTAACCATACAGTGGTTGCTATCGACGGTACAGCGGTGGCTAAAGTTTCGTTGTGGATAAAATTTGTTCGCCGAGTTACAGAATCGCACTCCAGATGTGGAGAATATTGAAAATTGTATTGTTTTGTTAGATCGATAATTGATGCGGGAGAAGAAAACGTGAATGAAACAGCTCATCCTAGTAGAACAAAAAGAATTGGAGCGAATTGATTATGTAAAAAACGGAATCAACACCAATTGGATATAATTGACAAAAATTGCGTGGCGATTCGTCTCAATTGCGAAGAATTGACGTCTATCTGATTCCTGTTAATTCCGTTTTCTGTATACCCAATTCTCTTTGTTTCACCGGGACAGAGGAAGAGTAAAATATAGAAACTGCGAAGAAATAAATGGATAAATATTGAGAAAACGTATAGGCTTAGGATCCAAAAAGGTAAAAAGGACGTTCGGAAGTAAACCTCCACTTCGCTAAGAAAAATTTTTCCGCTCGATTTCCCTCACTTGAGCTTTACGATTGGATAAAAGAAAGGAAAACAAGAAGACAAGAGGAAGGAAAGGAGAAAAAAAAGAAAAAGGAAAGCAATCCCTCGTATAAATCCTGAACGAACGAAAAACCAAGGGTTATGTGTTTCGTCCTTCTCTAGTTTTACGATTACAACATCAGCGACCATACCTAAACCCTACACAATATAGTCCAAACTCTATATAATAAGTAAGCAGAAGTACGTATATATTGTAACGTGGCGTTTTTCCATGGCCGCCGACTCTCCCTCAGACGGACACGACCTTTCTTTCGGTTTAAATTGAAGATTTTTGACAAATTGACTACGAGTCAAAAATCCCAACTCGAATTCGAAGATTGAATATCACAATTTCTAGTATAGTTGGTAATTTCGTTTCGTATCTTTTTGTGTTTTATCGCCCTGTCAGCCCCTCGTGAATGCCGAATTTGGGGAGCGATTTCGATGAAAACTGTGTGCCCGCGCCGGTAGGTCGCTTCAACGCCCCGAAGTTAGCAGTGAAACGAAACAGTTGGGAGTAGTGGCGCTGGTTCAAAATGTGAAGATCTTCTACCTGGACTAACAAAAGATGATCCGCCGAGATAATATTCCGAGATGAATACCAGCCAGTGTCGATCAACTTCGAGGATTGATGACAAAGGAAATTGAAGAAAACCGTCATAATGGGTGAATTTATTATCGGGCATACTCGTCGAATTATTTCAAATAATTATATCGTCGATAACTTCATGCGCGAAAATGGAGTGAATGATATAGAAAAAAGGAAAAGCGATTCAATTATCAATTCGAATTTCCCGCCTATATTTTATCGCCCTGGATCTCCAATTACCGCAACTCTATAATATCGATTTGGATCTATACGAAACTGCAGCGCGGTCATAAAGAAGTTTGACGAACGGTGCGGTGATTCGGAAAGCCTACTGGACAGAAATTTGCATACGATGCCTCCGCGAAAACTCCACCTCCGCATTTCTTCATGGTTAACGCTGCGTCGTAACTCCTCGTCGCGTCCTTGTAGAGAGAAGACGCTTTTTGTCTGGACGCCGCGCCGATAGTCGTTTATTATAGTTCCGTCTTCCGTTTTTATTTTAACTACGTAATTTTTACGAGTCGAATTTCCTGTGAAGTTTTGTTCTTGTGTATCGTCCCTGTACCTGTAGACCTGATAAGGGGAACTTGTAGTCGAGGCTGGCAATCTAACCTAGCTAACATAGGGAATATTCATTTTCCATCAAATATGAGCGATGCTCTGAAAAAGTGAAATACTTGGCCAGTTTCTGCCATCGTGCTGAATGGATTCTCAAAGCTTCATCAAAATCAATCGAGTCGCGTGCGAGAATTCACGATTCTCGTTTGCGAAACGCTTCACTGCATCATTGCGCGTCATTAGACGCCATTACATTTCCAACGGGAGTTCGTACTTGAGTCTGATTTCGATTATTTTGTGAAGTCCAGTCAAGTTTTTCGAAGTTCGCATACCGTGAAGTAATAATTTCGATCCAATCATCAATTATATAAATGGTCAATATTAGGCCTGACGAGTTCTGAGTTCCATCAAATAGATGTCAACCCGCGCCCCCGTGTTGCGAAGATTCTCCCTGCCCGTTTAGTTTTCGTGATATTAAAAACAATTCGTCTCGATGATTCATTTATTGTTTCGATTTACCGAACAATTTTCGATTTGTGAAGATATACATTGTTTCAAGTGAAGTTCGAAGGATATCTAACCTATTTCTAAGTCAATTGAATATCTAGTCCGAGGAATTTGAGTTGAATGAAGTTTTTCAAGTTGAAATATTAATTGCCATTAATATTGAATAATTGCAATTTATTGGTGATTGATTTTTCATTGTATAGAGTCGCTCAGTATTGCGTGATATTTTGTGTGAGCGTGGATTTCGGCGCGGTTAGAGAAATTAAATTCGACTTCAGCTGAGCAACCCCTCTGTTTCTGTTCTACTTTCATTTCGACTTTATAAAAATTCCGTCCTAAAAAGTACAGCGGTGCTATCGGAGTACCGGGCACCCAACTTCACCATCAATTTTCGTGAAGATTCGATTTAATCGAAATTCATGTATTTTCCTTTGCCGCGTCATCTATTTTCTCGCCAGCGGATCGTCAGCGGAAGAAGCAATCTCGGTCACGATACCTATATATATCAAATATAAATCAGAGATCTCATCTTAACTGTGTCCCTTTTCGCGTTACCGACTACGGGTATTGCCTACTCCCCCGTTTCTCTCCTCTTGACCGTTCTTAACGCCCCTGAGAAAGGGTAGAAAAATAGAAGAAACGAAACAACGGGGAGGGAAGAAAGAACTCATAAGCCAGCCTGATAAACTTGTCAACTATCCGCACGACTCGCAGCTATGGCTACGTCCGTGTAATGAACAAAAAAGTGCGAGTGTTGGATGGAAAAAGGGAGAAAAACGTTACAAATGGTATTTTTCTCCGCATCTCGACTCCGCTAAAGTCCCACGCCATGGATTCCGACTGAGACATGTTTTTCGTTTTTTTCAAATTTCCAATCCAGCTTAATTCCTGCACGAAGTATATTATATGTATATCACGAATCTTATCTCTATCTACAGAACGAAGAAGACGAAAAAGGAATCAAAATTCATCTGATATACTTTGACTCATAGGATAATCTCGGGTTCGGGTATAAAATATGACGAGGATTGCGGTAATTATTTCATTAGTAATATTCAAGCCGATATAGTTGTGGCGCGGCCGGTACAAACTCCGAGACAAAAACTTGGAAAATCGTATAAAATCCGACCGTTACCCGCGAGCCACCGCGCGCTTCGAATTTCCCTTGGGAATTGCGAAAAATGCGAAAAGATGTGTTGGGGCCACGCAGACGGAGTAGCAGCTACCTGGGATCCGGTGTCCAGGCGAAGAAGAGTCGAAGCAAGAAAGAGGGAGAAGGCGAAGACGAAGAAAAAGGAGGAGGAAGGAAAGAAAAATAAATGTGAAAAAAGAAAATGGTATCGGTATATCGAACCTTTACGTGGGGGACTATGATGTGGTATAAAAAGGATCTAGGAGTCCGCGTGGAAGATGTCTCGATATAAAAAGGACTCGAAATCTTCAGAGAGTAGATGTCATAGAATAGAAAGCGCCTGGATTGAATCGACGGATCTTTATACTCCGAGTACAACCACGTGGAAAACATCACGGAATACGACACAAGAAACGAAAAAAGAGAAGAAACGGCGCTAGATACTTTTCCAAGAAATTTTTCCGCCACGCGGAAACATCGTCGAGCGTATAAAACGGTTCTTCCTCTTCATCTCCATCTTCTGCTGGTTGCCACTCGCTCTCATTCCCTTCCCTTCCCTCTCCTCTCCACTCCTTTTTTTTTTCTTATCCTGGAAAAGGAAGTCGACGACGCGACATAGCGACCGAGGAAGTTGTTGACTTCGGACAACGGTAAAGCAAGAGCCTATTGTCCCGATGGAAACAAAAGAAGACCTGCAGACATACATTCTACCCCGAGCAAAAGCTAGAGCAGAGGTCGGAGTTCAGTCTGAATCTGGAGTGTTCGCAGTTCTGTGAGAATGGCATGATGGCACGGCGGCATGGGTTGTGTCTAATATAGGTCTGTGCGTCTTCCGTTGGGACTAAGGAAACCCCGTCGAAGTTTTGTCACGTATTTCCCTGGCTTTGCTCTCCGATTTCCCGCTAATCTCGTCGTCTCCGTTCTTCTTTCTCCTTTCCGTTTTCGTTTTCCCTCCGCTACGCCTCTCGGCTTTTCTTCTGCCTGCTACTTTTTCATTTTCCTTTTCCCCGAGACCTATTTCTTCTATAGGTCTCCTGGTCACCAAACAGAATGCTGTCTCGTCTGGGATCACAAATTCCCATACTGTTCACCAGATATCAATAAACCAGAGACTTTTATTTGGGACGACAAAACCGCTCGCTCTATATTCTATGAAGCAAAATAAACCGATCAGTCGACGGATGAAACATCGGCATCAGAGAATTTTTAAAGAACGTGCAGTTTTTCTCCCTCTTTCCATTTCCGATACCAATTTTCCTTCTTTTCCAGAATATCGTTACTAATCTTTGAACAAAAGGGGTTCAAGAAATACGAGTTTTCACCATTTTCGTCGATTCTGTACTCAACATTTTATGCCCATTCTCGAGGCTTTCTTTTCTTTTCTCATCCCTCATCTCCTGCATTAAATTTGTGTACATCCCGCAGGCTCCATTTAAATGCCAAGGTGATTATTTTCATCGTTATACGAAAGAGACGTGAATGGAGAATGTTCGTTGCTTCTGTTAGAGCTCCTATTTCATCGGCTATAGTCCCGCGCGTCGAAAGCTCTGTCGTGTGAACGTAGTGTATTTTCTCTGCTTCACCGACCCGAAACCATCGGGTTTTCAATTACAAAACGCTGAATGCAATTCCCAACGAGCGCGGTGAAACCAAAGCAAAGCAAGTCCAACGCAAGGCAGTGAAAATGTTAACGTCATGACGCCAGTGCCCAGTAGTCAAACCACATCTGCACCCAAATCACGGGGAAACGAATATTCCATGCGAAATGCCACTCGACGATAATTTCTATGTAAAATAGTATATATATATATATATATACATAGATTATTGATAATACTATTGACGATAGTTTTAGTATAAATGACGTGATAATTTTCATAAATTTTCCTCACGGATTTGGTTTACGTTGTACTTTGTATTTTGAAGGCCGAAGTAATGGCTGTAAATTGGATATTGTAGCGAAAATTTTTTCCATTTCGGCTCAATATTCTGAGAAACAATTTCCACGACTTCGATCTGCGAGAGCCTGTCAAGATTTCCATTCATTGTTCCAAGTTTCAGACCCAGCACAACGCGTAACCGATGACGACGGAAAATTACGTATGATACCTGATTGTAGAATCTTACAAGCTGCAGAATGTCCGAAATTATATTTTTCGCATCGAGATAACAGGGTTTCTAGAATGTTCACTTTTTTCCACTATTCTTCTATATTTAGTCTCAATTATTCGAGTATCTGAAAACAAAATTGAACAACATGCAAATTTGCGAAGAAAAAAATCCATGAATAAGTATGAAAACCGAAGTTCGGGTATCCACCCTGCTTCGGTGAGAAGAAAGGGAAAGAAAAACAAACAAACAGATTGTTAGACAGGTTTGGAAATATTTTTCGTATTTTGAATCTCGAAGGGTAATTTTCCGCACGAGTAGGTAAAGCTCGCCGGTTATCCCGTTGTTTATTATGTATATGTGTATGTACGTCGAGCTCGAGTATATACCTATGCATACATACAATATATATATATATATACACACATATATGAAGGGATAACAGAGTTTTGTTGGCCGGGTTATCGGTGGTAGGGGGTGAGAGATGAGGTAGAGAGGGAATCGTTAGGGCACGATTTTCGTCGGAGATGAACCGTCGAACGATAGCCATGGGTAAAGCGCAGAAGGGTGGGAATGGGGAGGAAGAGGAGGAGGAGGAGGAGGAGGAGGAGAGGGCTGAAGGGGAGGCGAAGGGTAGGATGAAGGTTAATTAAGTTGTTCGCGTACCAAGATACGATTCACGTTTGGAAAACTTTTAACTTAATCAAAGAGGTCGACTTATCGAATTACTCTAAAATTTATGATCCAATCTAAGTAGGACGATGTCCTACAACATTTATTTTTCCCCGTTCCCCTTCCCTCCCGCGTAGCCATATAGTACATACACGTACACAGCATACTGGGAGTCAGAGTGAACGTATAGAGTTAATTAGACCCTGACCAATGAGGGATTGAAGTTTTTCTTCCCGGTTTGACCCACACGCCATATATACGAGAGTGGAAAAAGAAGAAGGGTAAAAGGTAGGATAACGGTAAAAGTTAAGTGGGTCAAGTCGAGATGGGTGGATTATATTACACCTAAAGAATCCACCCTGCACCCCTGTGGCCGCACCGCATCGCAGAACGAAGAACCCGCTTAGTGCGGGGTTGTACTACATACAAACAATGATAACCACCCGCGCGAGTATATTAAACAGCCGGCTGAAACCCCTTTTCAAATTTATCATCCCGCTTGCTTCGTTTTTCATTTATGTTTTTCGTTTTCTTCATTTTTCCGTTCTCTTCTCACCTTCGCGCGTATATATATATATATATATACAATTGAATGAGGTAGTATGAAAATTAGTCTCCCTCCATTTTGTTTGTTTCATTCCATCAGGCTCGAACCTCGAAACGTTTACGGCTGCTTCGATGTTGAGGAACAAACAAATATGATCGAGCAACAAGCATCAGTTTCACGCTTCGTAACAATCTCGGAGCTTCGTCGCGAGTGTCGCTCGCGTGCTGCCTGATATCACGGTCCTTCGAAAAGCTACTGTAACGCACTGTTCCAATTACTTTTTAATCCGAACAATCCCGAGCGCGCCAGCTGCCTTACACGAGGAATTGTTCAACGGCGTAAAAGTAGAAATATCCCGTCGTGCATAGTATCTATACATAGGTATATTCAGCGAATACCTGTATTATGTGCAGATTATACTGCGAACTAGATACCTATGTACGAGTAGAATTATGAAAAAAAAAAAAACCGCAATAACAGCTGCACCCCCTTAGAAATTCCCATTTCGTGACGTTCATTTCAGCTAGAAATTATTCCCGTTCTCAATATCACTATGTCTGACTGTAAACGTCCTTTTACTCCTCAAAAGGGAATCTTGTTCCCTCGCGGAGCAACCACGGCTATTTTTTTCTTTTTCTTGTTTTTACTACTTTTCGCTGCTTCTCTTCCCCCCCCCCCCGGCGCTATTTCATCCCGGAAAAAATATCACGCTCTGCCGCTGATGAGAAAACGACGAATAAAAAGAGGAAAGATAAAAAGGAAAAGAGACAACAAAGAGAGAAAAAAAAAAAAACCAAGAAGCATGAGGAGATGAAGAGAAATAGAAAAATAGGATTTCTTCACGTATTTCGCCTTCAAACACGGATTGAAAAAAAGAGGGAGAAAAGGAGAGCAGAGAAAAAAATAAAAATACACTCTCGCTATCATTTTATACCATTAATTCCGCACATCCTATGAGATTTATACTTAAGCGGTCTGCGGATACTGTTTCCCTCAACAAGAGACATTATACGTGCGTATTATACGAGTGAAATTAGGATGTAGATCCTATACATTGCTGTAATTCAAATTTTCACGAGAAATGGAATAAAGTGATTTGAATATATAACTGAAAAGTTGGGGGGCGGGGGAGCGCGCGCGTTCGCGAACGAGAAACTGGTATAGAAGGTTGTAAGAATACGAAGAAAGCGGAGCGGGGGGTGTCCGGGCTGTGAGGTTTCTCATGGCAAAATATTCACACCGGGTTGTCTCCTCGTTTTACCAGACTTAAGAGAAGCCATTTGTCAAGTGACGAGGGGACTCGGATCGTTAACTGTGGCCAAGTGAACCCAAGTTTCTATACTTGGTGACGGGTGGCATTCCCCCCAGCCCCGCCGCCGCCACCGCCACCCCCGCGCCCTTATTCACCTGTGAACGCGTTCTATAAGATTCAAACTAGCTATTTATGTATCGACATGCTGTATGAAGTCATAGAAACCATTTGCAGAGGTCAATTCCACTTGAAATTATCTATTGATTATTACTTTCCACACCCACGGAACATCCTCGATGAGAAATTCGTGACAATCGGTTCGACGAATCGTAGAAAATCATCGGCAAGTATCATCAAGGAATTCCAAAAAATCGGGCCTCGAACGAATTCCCGTCTGGATTTATCAGCTTTTTGTTAATCACGTTCTTTCGGTCGAAGTATGAATTTTTCGTTTCTCGGTGATAAAAATTTGAAAAAGATGCGTCAACGAAGACTTGAAAATGATCTAGAACATTCGAATCTACTGGAAGTAGAAAAAGCCATTTTTCATTTACTTACTCATTTTTGAAAGAAAAATCAAATACTGCTGATGCATCGCATGATTCTTCATTTTATTATAGATTTCTCGACTTCCGGTTCTTCTTTCTAGCGTTTTCTTTTCATTCACAGATTTTCCTTCGTCCAAGAGCTCCGTTCATGTACCTATATACGAATTCCATATAAAACAACAGCGGTAGTTGGGCAATTTGTAGATACGTAGGACTTTGGATGGCGTGAATAATAACGAATTCAATCTGCAGACTCCTCTGTCGACAAGAACACCGTCTCTCATTTTTCCCCTGCACTCTCCTCCCTTTTCTTAATTTTCAAATTCCGAGATATGGACTTTGCGATGAAACTTTTTGGCTAACATAAGTATACCATATCCTCCCAAGATCTAACCAAATTCCACCCAACCCGGCCTCCCGACCCTCGCTCAACTGTCGGGTTGTAATTGTCTAATTATTACGCGACAACGAGCTGCTCCACGACTCGGCGGGGCCAATTAGTCCCACGCAGTTGGCCGAATTGCTATTGAACTGTGCGTAAGATACGGCCCCTCATGTATTGCGAATTTCACCCAATAATTGTATTTCTCAAGCTAAGTACGATATCTCTGCGTTCGGAGTAATTTTTGAT
Organism: Phymatocera aterrima; assembly: GCA_963170745.1. Classification (NCBI taxonomy): domain Eukaryota; kingdom Metazoa; phylum Arthropoda; class Insecta; order Hymenoptera; family Tenthredinidae; genus Phymatocera; species Phymatocera aterrima. Next base: position 6,353,817 of record OY720660.1, read on the forward strand.
CAATTTTTTCTCATTTTGCTTCGCTCTTTTCTCGTTTCTCGCTTCTTCCTCTTCCTCTTCGTGATCCCGAAGAATGAAATTTTATGTGACGAAAGTTTATCGTTGATTGACCGTCTCATCGTTAAACTTTCCTTCAATTTTCTCATCTCTTCTCCCGTTCTTTTTTCATGTGTGACCTTCAGGTCGGCGAGTTCCCTACAGCATGGCACCAGAATGGAGAGCACTTTGGTACAGTAATTTGGACGAATTGCAAAGGGTCAATGACGCCAACGACAACAACACGATATCGAACGTAACAGTTCAGTTGGGCGGCAACGCTTTTCTCCATTGCAAAGTACGAAACCTCGCCGAGCGTACTGTATCCGGTGCGGAGGTGAGTGAAGGAAAAATATTTTTTATCAATTAAAAGTTTCATTCGAAAGTGCGGTTCGGGTCGGCGTGTTATTTCGAGGTAAAAACTTCGATGGCAGCTCGGAGGGGACTTTCTTTCCTTACTTCCCAGCCCCCGAGAAGGCGGGTGAAATAATTCATAATATCTACATGGAAAGAAGAAAGAAAAAAAAGAAAAATAGCGAAAAATAATGTGTGGGATAATGAAAGGAATTTTCTTTGAAAATACGCTGCAATGAGAGAAAAAACGAGATGAAAGAATCGAAGAAAATCGAAATTCAAACCTAATCAAGCTCCCTATTAATTCGTACAAATTTTCGCTAACGTAACATAATTGAACGATCTAAATACGGACAACAATGGAACAAGTGGAATTCATTGTTCTCCGTAGTGGATATAGTGAACAGAAAATCAGTTGGAAGTATACACCTATAGCTATAGAATGACAATTGTGAACACGCGCAATTCTCGAACGGAATCCTTACAGCCTTTTGACTCTGATTGACGTTCTCCGAGCTCACTCTCTCCAACTCTCACTGCTTTCCCTTTTCTATTACGTACTATACTACATGTCAATTGTGGATTACCAGGGGCGCAGCCATGAGGTATATAAATGACAGTTCCGGATGTGCGTAGTGTAAAAAGACACGCGTTAACGGAACACAAGAAAACACGGTACTACTACAACAGAACGAAGGAGGCGCGCGTGACTCCCGACCTTTGACCTCAATCAAATGATCTAACGGGCACAAAAGCCGAAGAGCTGTATAGACCGCGTAACCTTTTGTTCGAGAAACGTGGATCCTCGATACGCCCCTGTATTTTATGTACAGACATCCGTACTTCGTATTTACACACGCGCGCGAGTACATAACAATAGTACGGAATGTTGGTTGCACGCGGATTAATAATATAGTACGGGCTACGGCACATATATTATACTCATTGTCAGATGGACGAATAACTTTCACGGAGAGGGTGAAAAACCGTAACAGGGAACCAAACGCGGACAGAGATCAGAGTAGTAATGAGAAGAAAGAAAGCGAGAGCCAATTTTTGTGAAATGTTGAACAAAAATTGAATACGGTTTACAGACCCGTACCCCATACCTGCTAGATAGTCTTGTAAATCGTTGTTCTTCCCTCCGTTTATTTTTTATTTACTTATTTATTTATTTATTTATTTTTTTGCAAAGAAGGACTTTTGTAGAATTTGCCTTATTTTGTTTTTTTGTTTCTTCATTCTCTCGTCCTCGAGTGATAAATTATGTACATATAGAGGGTGGGGCATTTAAAGTGATACGAGTGAATATCTCTCGGATACCGAGCGTCGTAGAAACGAATATATCGAATAAAAGTTGCGGGGTTTTGAGGGTGACGTCTAGCGGGGCGATATTCGATTTTCGGCGGCAATTTATGTTTCAGGGAAATCGGTGTGACGAACATATTTTCAAATGAGAATCAATTTTCAGCTCGAACAAAAATCGCGGCTGGCTTTCATACGGATCAAATCGTGTGCAGGTCTTGCTTGCTTCTATAATTATTTTCAACTGCAGAGTTACGATACCATCAGAGTTTTTCACATCGAGCTGTGCTTCGTCCCGTATCTCGAGGGTAGCTCGTTAAATTTATCTCGTAATAAGGTTTAATTCGTTACTTCCGAGTCACCGGTCAATTTGCTTATAAACTTGCTGATTCAAACCACTTCGAATTTCGCTGGCCGACCGAGAATGAGGAATACCTTTTTCTCGTTGCAGCAACTGAATATAGGGTTCAAACTAAATTGGAAGAGTTACTCGCGAGTAGAAGATGGAACCTTATTCGCCGAAATTGGACGCGTAGATTTTGAGATTTGAGACAGAACATGGCTCGGTCTGGAAAATTTTGATTCGCCATAACTCGGTCGAAAACCATTAGAATATCAAAAACATACGCGCGATTGGGTTCCCCCTAACGCTAGCTACGACTTCGACTGGCTACAAAAAATCGATTACCATTAAAAAAAGTGAGTTTCATATCGATTTCCCGAAGACATCGGATGCTGCTGAGAATCTAACACCGCCACCAGATGTCCCCCTCAAAAGCCTACGTTCGAGTATTCAAGAATCCACTTGTAACGCTTTGAATGCCCCACCCTGTATATATTAGGGTGTTTGGAAATAAAGGAAATTTCGATTTCCCAACGCGCCTCACCTGAAATAGTTAATTTAGGTGGGGAAAACAGATTCTGTCGAAGAATGAGCATTTTAGGTTAAGTGGAAGATCCGGGTGATTTGATTTTTCATTTTCCGCTATTCATCGAATTCAAGACGGATAATCATTCGAAGAGAAATTATTTTCTTCCTCACAGCTGTCAGAATGTCGGATTGTGTCCTGGGAAGATACTTTTCAAATTTTATCATTCTAATTCATGTTTAAATTGGGTCCCAAACGGATTTGCACTCTATTGTTTCACTATTTTTCAAAACCATTGTTCATAATAAGTGAAAAAGAAGGAAAAGAATGAAAAATCAAATGAGCCCGATCTTCCATTCAACCTGGAATGCTCATCTTCTGTCAGGATCTTTTTTTTTTACCCGAATTAACGATTGCCAGTGTGGCTCGTCGGAGGATCGAAATTTTTTTGTTCGAAACACCCGAATACATATACTATAGGTATATCAGAGCGGTTCAGAAGAAAGCGAATTATTTTCTTAGCCGCTACCTCAGAAAACTGTTGTATGTGGCGTGAAAACAATTCTCGCCCTAGCTGAGCCGAATCGGACAATATTTAGAGGTCGTGATTTTCAATTTTCGATTTACGTTTGAATGACACGCAAAACGGCGAAATTAGACTTTTTGTTGAATTCCACTTAAATTAGGCGTGATACAAAGAAGTACTAGAAGAAATTTCTTGCAGGGAATTTAATTTTTCTGAAAAAAAGTCTTCCGACATTTTCTCGAATCTCGATTCGAGAACACCCAAAAATTTGAAAAAAATCGAGCTGGTTCACATTTTAATCGAATTATCTTTCAAAATATGTCCAACAATTAACTCTCCTTGACATATTTCGACATCTTGACATATTTTCTTAGTCATCGATAAAATTTGCAAAAATTAAGAGAATTCATATTGAAATGCAATAGATTTCGAAAATCGCCAGATTCGAGAGAATGTCGCGAGACTTTTTTTCACGAAAATCAATTTTCCTCCAAAATAGTTCTCTCAGTATTTTTCCGTATCGCGCCTAGCTTAGGTCAACAAAAAATCTGAGTTCGCATTTTTTACGTGTGTTATCCAAACGTAAATAGAAAATTGAAAAGCGCGGCCTCTATATATTGTCCGATTGAGCTCAGCTTGAGCGGGAATTATTTTTTCGCCACAATCGACAGTTTTTTGAGGTAGCAGCTGTAGACGAAATTCGTTTTCACTCTGCACCGGTCTAATATATCTACTATATCAAGTGCGAATAGAAAAGTATGCTTAGCTGTTTTGTCCCACCGCAACCCTGTAGATATCCATATACATATATGGATATGAGTTATATCAGACCGGCAGCTACAATATGTATAAATTTCTATGGATAATAGATTGAAATTAAGAATTTATCGAGCTTTCGTAAATGAAACCGAGCGAAGAAAAAGAAGGAAGAAAGAAAGAAAAGAGAAGAAAAAATGGAAAACGGAAAGTGGAAAGTAGAAAAAAGGGAAAGAGAAAATAAATAAAATACACGCAACGACGGAACGCGCGCAACTCGCCCTGGCGGACATATAGGCTGGCTATAAATTTCATCGCAAAAATCCCTATTTCTCTTGCCAAATAGTCCGAGGCAGACTATAACATATCCACGCTATCGTCCATACTACTATGTGGCATACTATACTGCTTTATATTATCGTACCAACGAAGTCTTGATAATAAAATACATATATATTTTTAAATAACTCAAAAGGCTGGAGGATCAAATTTATTGCCATTTTTCTACGACAGCGTACATTATATGTATATATGTACGGTATACACCGATGATTTATAATATAGTGTAATAAAATGAAAAGGATCTGTAACCTTTACCCACGAATCTGCGGTACGCAAATATATCCACAGGTATATCTCTAGATCTATCTATAGTGGATATAGGTATACCTACTACATATTTTGTATTCGCGAAATATGGTATATTGTGTGGCTAGTGCGAAAAGTTGGAGATTTCACACGAGTACTCGTGTGGTGCAGAATAAGCCGAGCTGACCATGACGTGCCGCCAACTTTACACCACTCAGAAATCACCGACTCGCACGTGTCACACGAGATATTTTTTGTGACTCCTGCTTGGAAAGTTTGATCTGAGAACCTCGTCAGATAGAATGGCCGACTGAGCAATGTGCAGTAATATAAATTATACGTCACTCTCGTCCCATGGTGCCACTGAGCGACTGACAATGATTTATTTCAGAGTGCGCATGCGCGGACAAAGCCTAGGTGTGAAAGGTAGGCTATTTGCGATGTGCGCATGCGCCAGCGTTTCGTTTACGCACTGTTCGGGAATAGGTCACCTCAGGCACGCAACGCAGGCATCGAAAATGAAACTTTTCAAGCAGGATCCACGAATCGCTATTTTTCTCGAATCGTATGATATGCCGTTTTCATAATAAACCAAAAACCTCTTTTTGAATGTATAGTAGCTGACCATGGGGATTCATTTCTCGTGCAGAATGAAAAAGGAGAGAGTAGACTATAATAATCAAACCATCCTATAGTTCGGTAGATACACGCTGATTATTCAAATCGTTCTACACATATCACTCGTGATACGCAGACTCGTGGAATGAAATTATTATCAATCAATGACAAATGTGGAAGGTGGGATGAGCGAGGTACATATAGTCGGTACCTGTGCGTATACCTGGCTATGTACAATGTATATTATTTATCGTATTCCATATTTGCAGATATCATGGATTCGCCGTCGGGACTGGCACATATTGACAAGTTCGATGTTTACGTATACAAACGATGAACGTTTTCAAGTACTACATCCCGAAGGATCTGACGACTGGACACTACAGATAAAATACGTTCAGAAACGGGATAACGGAACTTACGAGTGTCAGGTAAGCTCCGGGACCTACGTTCGCCCCTTTATTCCAATATTTTTATACTCTCTAGTTCGCTGTCCCATTTCCCTCCGAAGCTCGCCTACTCCTACCGATCATTTCTACCTTTGATTTTGATTTATATCCGCTTATCCATCTCAACTACAGCGACTCGTTGGATTTAGCTTGCCAGCTCAATAGCATGCGCTAAAATAATATCCTCCACGTTTCTGTAACTGAAAAGAAAGAATATTGAAATAAGAGAACTTGAGGAAAGAAGAGTGTCGTCTTCAGACGATAATTATTAGACAGTGGGGGGAAAAAAAGAACGGCGAATTCAAGATCTGCTTAAAAATCGTCGACCGTCCGAGATACCAATTGGACGATCCTTTCGCGTGGACGAAACATGAGCGTAAATCGAAAAATAGGAATAAAGTTCTCGAGGAAGAGAATATTTCGCCACTAATTCAGGTGAGGAGAAAAGGCCGTTTCGTGATTTCTGAAATTTTGTCCAATCGGTCGTTTGGAAATTTTCATTTGTCGATGTGGAAATTTGTATGCTATTCGGGTAAATCTCACTCGACGAAGAAAATCGCCCGCGTGCGTGAAAATAGCTGAAATATTTTCGAATCGGGATTATACAGGTTATGTTCGTTCGGTAGGTAACAGGCAGGTATAATACAAAAGGATAAAAATGATTGTATATTATGACATTTTGATTACATCGATTTCCTGAGCCAAAACGCAACCTGGGATTCCTCTGTGTGTGTCTGCTGGATAAATTATGTATAATAGGAACACGAAGAACACAATTGTACCTATGCAGATTGGATTGAAATGGGAAGTAATTTTAGTAGGCAATTTTGCCTGTCGAAAATCCAAGGCAACCCTTATTATACCGGGTACAGGTACACGTAAACCTATACACGCGTATCTCTTATATACCTAGGTAGAGTAGAAGGAATAGCATATAAGAAGAGGAGAGGAGAGGGGAGGAGAGGGGTAGAAAGAGAGAAAATGAGGGGAGAGACAGACGCACGACACAACGTTGTAGTTTCGCGTGAGATCGATTTTTATCATCGCCAAGGGAGACGTCGCGTAGTAGTACCTACCCACGAAAAACAGAAACAAGTTAGAAGTTGAAAAAGCTTGGACATTCTGAGGGACCGTGGAAGAGATACGCGATAGATAACTGCGCGAGGCTAGAGATCCGAGATATATATACGGTCTCCTCACTCGTTTTTCAAATAGATCCGAAGAATGGAACTCGAAATAAGAAGAGGAAGAAATGTGAGAAGAAGAAGAAGGACGAGGCGGAGAGGAGAGGAGAGGAGAGGAGGGGGAGAACGAGGACAGCGAAAGTAAAAGAAAATGGTAGGCAACGGCGCGCCGCGGGGGCGAGAAAAATAGGAAAGAAATAGAAAAGGGGAAGGAACAAACAAAAAATGAGGATCAAAAAATGCTGATGAACACGGAAAACCCTCAAGCAGCGGCCCTTCCGTTGGTTGAGCGCGTTGATCCACGACTCATTCTACCCCGTGTGAAATAATATATACACGAGAGAGTAAAATTCTGTCAATTGCGCCGATTGAAAAATACAGAAATAAATATCACTTCAATTTATGGGGCGAAGATGTTCTATGCCCAACGATCATCTTCTCTATCTTCGCTAACGCTGACTTATTCGACAACCGCGGATATACATATGTATGTATAGTTTCTTCTTGAAAAGTCGAATCCGTCAATTCTCAGCCATATTTAGTACGTGAATTTTGTATTTTTCTCTTTTCCATTTGCTCACGCACGCGTGTATATGATTAGAGGATGGACCTACGTCTTCCTCGAGCTTTCCATTATCCACCTTCTTCTTCTAATTTTTCTACCTCGCACAGAGATATCGGTGCAAAATCTAAAAACGATGCTAATTATATACGAGTATTAATGTGCTATTAGAGACACATTTGCGCCCATTCTTTCTCCCATTGTCGAAAGCATTGTCGTCATTCCAAAACGCGATTCGTCGCCACTCCTACACCAAACAACCAATTTGAATGAAACTTTTTCGATTGGATGCAGTATTTTAGCAGAAAGTGGCTAAACTATTCCATCTCGCTAAAATTTTGCGAAAATTCAATGTTTTAGGAAGTTTCTAATTGTTAGGTCAGGTTTGTTCGTAGGTGGGATTGGAAAAACTTGAATTTCTGATAGAACTCTACCACAATTCGTGGGGATGAAATACTTAGCCACTTTCTGCCAAAATACCGCATCCAATCGAAAAAGTTTCATTCAAATCGGACATGTGGTGTAGGAGTAACGACGAATCGCGTTTCCGAATGATAACAATACTTTGAACAATAAGTAACAATCGGTGCAAATAGGTCTTTAATAGCACCTTGATGGGGGAATAGGTGGATGCGATAATACGACGTAGAAGCTTATGGTGCGCAGTGAAGAAGTAAATCGTATGTTACACGGTACATATATACGTATGTCTAACGAACCAGGTATATGACTGAACATAGTATAGATACGTATAACAAAATCAATTTACGAAAGAAAGAACAATTCGATCCATATATACCTAAATGAAGGTATTCGATCGTCCGAATTCATCGTAATGGATATAATTTCAAGCTCACGCAAACTGACGGAGAAGATCAACTACCCAGGAAAGAAGATCCCTGCGCGATGAGACCGTGTAATATTATATATCTATAGATCAATAGCCCGGAGCGAAAACCAGAATGATCCTTACGAATGTATATGTATACCAACCTTACATGGTACAGGGATAATGCCAATGACAGACTGATCCCTCTCCGTTCCTTACTTTATACCTATACACCTATATATACCGTTCGATACATACATGTATACAATACATACATGGATCTACACGAAAACGTTGGCAGTTCAATTCCTTTCCCATCTTATACTGTATACCACTACACACCCCCATCGATCCCTGTCCGGAGTGGGTCACGGGGATGGAGAAGTAGAAGAGAGCAAAAAACCGAAGATCGAGAATAAATGAAAATAAGGAAGAAAACACACATACTGCACCTACGTGAATCTATCTAATAGTTCATGAAAGGAAAGGAGAAAGACCCCCAAAGAATGAACAGAAAAGAATGGGAGCTTTCCGTCTGCGGCTAAAAATTGACACACTCAACCACACAGCAATATGAATGGCTGGAGCGAACGGAAAAGACCAATCGTATAGCTGTGTGTCGAACAATGAGTGTGTCGATTTTTGGCCGTAAATGGAAAGCTCCCGGTAATAGATCCGAAAATCAGGTCGCCAAAAACGAGCTGCGTATGTATCTGTTCCGCCTTCCGCTTATTTTTTCTTTCTTTCTTTGGTTTTCGTTTCTTTTCTTTCTTTTTTTGTTCGTCATCTATCGTTTTTCTTTCGTTTGTTCCGGATGAATTGTCTCATTGAATATCAGTCCCTATTTTCCGAATTTTTTTCTCTGTGCGTACAGCACTGCATCCAGAAAAAGGTTTTGTTGGATCCAGAACAAAAAGTTTTGTTAATATACGGATATCCAAATTTGTTGTTGATTCAACAAAACTTTTTCTATAATATGTATAGTTCCGTAAAATGTTCTTTCGAGAAGTGGGATCACATTCGGTACCTATACGTTCATGGAAGTGCAGGTAGTCCTGTCGAATAAGGATTTTTGGTCTAAAAAATTCCTACAAAGCTGGATTTTGGTATACGCGCATGTTTTGATGTTATACAAATCGATATATGACAAAATCGCCAAAATATGAGCGTGGCATTTAGAGATAATCAAGGTCAGAGGTCACCGAAAATGATTTTTCGCGAATAACTCGCCTTCTACGCATCGCACGTCGATGAAGGCTGATATAAAAGTTATAGAAAACATTACTATCTACGAGATTGCTTATATGCATTTTTTTCGTTAGTCTAACCCTTTCAGAGATATAGCGCGGAGGAGAGGCAACAGTGAATTCGTTTACGACAACATTATTTGCAACGTCGAGACATACGTGCAGTATACCATCCATCCAGTTTTACAAGAATTTTTAAGACAGTCGGGCCTTATCTCGTCTAATTTGACTGAACCGAGGGCGAGAAATATATTAAACACACGTACAGGGTGGAAAGAGAAGTTGTGTCGCCGCTTCCCCGGGCGATCCTCCGCTCGGGATCGGCGAAGCCCCCGCCAAGTTGATCTTGACCCTGTCAAAAATGAAGGTAGACATTTTTTAACTTGTTTGAAAAATTCTGCTCATCAGAAGGCGCGAAATTCTCAAAGGAACCGTGAGTTACGAACGAACCCTTCGATGTGAAAAAAAAATCATAAAGTTAACAAAAACTACGAAATAAGGGTTCACTCGCGAGCCACGGTCCCTCCGAGACTTCCGTTCCTCTTGACGAGTAGAATTTTTCGACACGATAACAAATTTCACCTCCATTCTCATGGTCAAGGTCAATTTTGCGGGGGCGCGTCACTGCAGGGGTGCTCCACCGATCTCGAACCGGAGAATTTCCCGGCGAACCGGCGACACAACTTTCTTTACACCCTGTAGGTAGGTACATGAGGAATTCCTGACGCGTGTACGTACACTCGGAACACTGTTGTGGCCGCCGCGAGCGAAAAACGGCCACCGTTTCAGTAGTTGCTGATTTTTCGATTGGCTGAAAACGGCAAAAAATTTACGACGCGGCCGCCTCGACGCCTGCTCTGATTGTACGGAATAGACGTTAGAAACGCACCCCGCGTATTACGCATCCCTTGCACATAATCACAAAAGATATGTGATGTCGCCGTATTTCTTCACCCCATTTCTTCGTTTTTCTTTTCTCTTCTCTTATTTTTTGTTTCTCAAGAGAGCTGTATCATTCTTATGATTATCATTATTGTTACTTCATCTAGTTTTGTCGTTTGTTCTTTCTTTTTTTCGTTTCTTTTTTTTCTCTAATTTGGTTTCATTTTTTTTATTTTTTTTATCCTTTATTTTTTTTTTTTGTTCCAACGTACCCCTGGGAAATTATGAATGTATGACACGCGTATCGCTTCGAGTGCCCCCCTCCCCCCACCCCCGCTCCCCGCGCCAAGCTGTAAATTTTCTCAACTGCGCGAGCACGGCTCGCAGCAAGCCCTGCAGCGTTCCCGGTACTCCAATAGTAAATTGTCTTGCATTTTTAATATTTCCTTCTCATCTGCACATCGAAGGTAGCTACGTAGGTGCTCATGTACTTGCAACCCCGCTGCTAACCTACCTACAGCCGTCTATACCAGGGCGACTAGATATAATATTATATCCATTTTACTCGACTTCAATCTTTTTCCATTATTGATATTGCTGCACCGAGTACCTCTTTCAGCTTTATATTTCTATATTCCTTCCTCGAGAACTGTGAATTGTGAATTTGAGATTGAGAATTGAGGATTGAGGATTGAGAATTGAGAATTGAGAATTGAGAATTGAGAATCGTGATATCGGCTACTATATTCGATGACAATGGAGAAAAGATAGAAGCATTAGACGACCGACTTCGGTTGCGCTCAAAAGATGTTAATCAATGCTTACGTCAGCACGTATATATATACCTTCACTAGCTGCGGTTGATTTAGGAATGATTCATATTTACAGGCAGGAGCTTTTTTGATGAAACTATACATGCCAGCTGTCGTCGATACGTTATATAGCCTCGAAGAAACAGGAATCGGAAAAGGAAAAATGATGAAATCGCAGCTCGTTCGCGCGCGATCAATCATTTTTGTAAGAATTAGCAAGTTATGCGTATGAAATTGATAATCGAGAGTAAGTTCGGGGATCAAGAATCGACGACGGCTGTCATGTAGAAGTTTATTGACGGAGCTTGTCTTTAGCTTTGCTATAGTCTTGCATTAGCTATACGCTCATTACACTAGTCGGAGAAAACCTGAACTACTCTTGGTCGGTGATTTGAATCCGACGATAGAATCTCGGGCTTTCTGCGCTAGTGAAAACGAGAGTAGCTAACCAAAAGGCGAACGCAGCTGAAGGCAAGATCTGTTGATGAAAATTACACACGTCAGCTGTCACCGAAGTACCCAACTTCTAAATTTACGTTGAATCATCAATTCGTACTGACGAATCTCCAATTTTCGTGGAAATGATCAATTATTCGCGAACGAGCTGCTGATCGATAATTTGTCTCTAGCCGATTTCTGTTCCAAGGCTACGTATCGGTGACAGCTGTCGCGCGTAGTTTTATAAACAGAGCTCCTTCCGTCTATCTCGACCGAAACCGATATTCGGCGGCATTATAACATGGATGAATAATCCGAAATACGAACCGGCTCTGAATCGACCGCAGCCAGCGTACATCACAGATGTAAACTGTGAGAATAAATGAGCCTATACGTACGTATAATCTTGGAATTCCGATATCAGTTTTGAAAATATTCGCAACTTTTGTCAATGATAGGATACAAAGTGTACCACGATACAATATGATCGTAACTCGGTTGCGAAATAAATGTTCGCGATTACAGATCACACAGGATTCACCTTTGAGAATCGACTCATACTCACTGTGTGAGTATACCTACATCAGCATGTGTACAATAAATCTCCAATCAGGACGATCCGGAATCTTCGTAAGAAATTACTAAATCCGGACGACACAGAAATTTCCCAAGAGTAATACATAGGTGTGTAAGAAAAGAATGTGTACGTCCATATGCCTACTATAAGATGTAATATCGGCAGCGAGTGATAACTTCGAGATGATTTTGAGCTGATCATCGCAGCGTGCGTCGGTAGGAGGGATGTGGTCTCCTCCACGTGATCAATTAAGGGAAGCTTCTGACCCGAAAAAAATTCCCTGCACCAGCTCACGGGTTTTCCCTCTCGATTTAACGTGACTTCAGAGGGCTTTGAGCTTTTCGAGAGTACGAGGAGGCGGGGGGGGGGGGGGGGGGGGGGGGTTTTAGTCCCGCGTAAATTGGCACCCCGAGAAAAAATAGGGAATATATAGCTATACTTCGAGTTTTTTCAACTTGCAGGTGAATAGGGGCGCGTGAGAGCTGCGTTTGGGTGGCGGAGTGTGCTTGGAAACTTTTTTACAAGCGGTTTCATGTATTTTGACAAAACTCGTTGTACGTGCTGCACGAGGTATATGACGTGCGTGAAAAAAAGGTTCGGATATACACACACAAAAATTTCTTCGAGAATGATAATCGTGTCTATGTATATACCTGCAGTATATACCAGAGTGCATTTCTCCGACGGGCAACGAACGAAGGGAATGAGCGACTCTAGAACTCGGGAGGAAGGGACGAACGAAGGAGGGAGGGAAGGAAGGAAGGAAGGAAGGAAGGGTGGGCAGGAGGGCGAAGGGCGAAGGGCGAGGGGCACCTTCTCATTAATATAGATAACACTTTGATGAGCCAACTTGCACGAGTATATTAGATGTCCCGACGTCGGCCTCTCCCCTCCTCCTCCCCTCTTTCTCGCACAGTATATGTATGTACCTAACCTCTTCCCTCAGCTCTTCTCCGTTTGCGCCACCTGATTTTAGACACGCGTGTGCTTATCGGGCTGCGCGAACCTGACTTGGTCTGTATTCAAGTTTACGAAAGCACCTTTTGCCTTCAAGGGCGCAACCCGGGCGAAAGACATCTTCGCAATAATTACTGTAATTGATACGCATGTATGGGCACGTTAGGCCTGAAATACTTTTAATTAGAGGGAAATACCGGGCAAAATTTTCTCCCACGCTACGATTATCTAATTGAAAGGCGCGATCTAGGCACGAAGTTAAAAGAGCCCGCACGGCCGTTTTTTACTTTTCCACCATGCTTCCATACATTTATAGCACTCGCCACATTCAATTTCGGCTTGAAATAATGTAGATATAGTATTAAATATTGTTAAAAATTCTATAGAAAAGGATATTTTGTTGTATAAAGTGAAAAATCGTGTATGTAAATTATACTGATAATATTTTGTTTGAATGGATGATCGATATATGGAAGCAGCGTTGATAATAATCACTGGGAAAGGGAAGAAAACCAGTAGAAAAGTCAAAAGTGAGTTTTCGAGAAACGGACCTGGGGATATTTTTAGCGTCGCGCCTGAATCACTTTTTTTAGACGAAATAACCGAACCGTGGAAGGGAATTTTCCCTGATATTTCCTTTTACTCAAAAGTGTTGCAGGCATACCGCGATAGGAACAAAAATTCTTACCGCGAAGCAGTTGTAAGTTATATCTGTACGTATACATAAGAGTTGGAAATCTATAACACGAACGAAAAACGAACAATAACGAGAAAAAAACACGAACAAACAAAAAAAAAATAGACAAAAAGCAGTAGATCCAAATAATAATAACAATAATAACAACGATAACGAAGGGTAGAAAATTGTGGGGAGAGAAAACCATTCGCACGGCGGAAAATTAAAGAGTACATTTGTTTGTTCGATGTTTGTAATTAAAAACAAAAACGAAAAAGAGGGAAAAAAATAAATAACAGTTCCAGCCCTCCGGGCGGGTGTTCCGAATTTAATCCACAATAATTATTATTACTGGAGAATGACGAATAATTTTTTTATTGTTTGGTTTTCCCCTCCCAAAAAGTGTCGTGGCTCTGCGCGAGGGATGAATATGCACGGTTATGCGGTGCGTGTATGCGGTAATAAGAATGAAGGGATATGTTGTCGCGCGAGCTTGAGCCCGAATTGTTTTACGAATGGAAAGTGAGAAATTGCGAAACGAGATGATTGTGTGATCTGTTTTTGTTGGTTGTTTTTTCTTGTTGTACCTTGTTTGTTTTACCGTGGAAAGAGAAAATGATTTAAGTAAGGAAAATTTCGTCAAGATTATTATTATCAAAGTAAAGCTGAAAAACGAAGAAAATAAAAGATTCGAGAAAAGAAGAGAAGAAAAAATGAGCCAAAGAATTGAGAAGAAAGAGCGAAATTGAAATTGAATATTTCGTTTGTTGAAAAGATTGTGTTCCTTCCTTTGACATTTAATACAACGCTGCACGTTATCGGCGTTATACATCTTAGATACTATATACTTGAAAGTCTTTGAAGCATGTGAAACCTGTACCCTCCATATTTCTATTTGATACTATACCTTCATATAGTACAATTTTGTTGTATAATGGGATCTGAAAACGTGTATAATAACCATTATTCTGAATTATCTTCCGTGTTATTACACGATATTTATAACGCTAGTGAAAAAAAAGCAATCTTGAATAATTCTCATGCGATGGTGGAAATAATATTCAATAATAAATTCAAACTGAAAGATTCGTTTCTTTCTCTCACGTATATATACACCATAGCTCCCGTTGTATTACTCTTGGGAAATTTCTGTATCGTCCGGATTTAGTAATTTGTTACAAAGATTCCGGATCGTCCTAATTGGAGATTTATTGTACACATGCTGATGTAGGTATACTCACAAAAGTGAGTATGAGTCGATTCGCAAAGGTGAATCCTGTGTGATCTGTAATCGCGAACATTTATTTCGCAACCGAGTTACGATCATATTGTATCGTGGTACACTTTGTATCCTATCATCGACAAAAGTTGCGAATATTTTCAAAACTGATATCGGAATTCCAAGATTATACGTACGTATAGGCTCATTTATTCTCACAGTTTACATCTGTGATGTACGCTGGCTGCGGTCGATTCAGAGCCGGTTCGTATTTCGGATTATTCATCCATGTTATAATGCCGCCGAATATCGGTTTCGGTCGAGATAGACGGAAGGAGCTCTGTTTATAAAACTACGCGCGACAGTTGTCACCGATACGTAGCCTCGGAACAGAAATCGGCTAGAGACAAATTATCGATCAGCAGCTCGTTCGCGAATAATTGATCATTTCCACGAAAATTGGAGACTCGTCAGTTCGAATCAATAATCCAAATAAAGTTCGGGATTTCGTTATCGGTGACAGCTGAGTTGTGTAATTTCTCCAAGAAAACTTGAATTGTGCAATGTTCGTCTTGTCGTTAGCTACTCTCGTCAACACTGGCGCCAAAAAGTCGAAAATAAGAACCGGCTCTGAACCCACCTCAGCCAGTGTTCGGATGGAATAAATAACGTTATTGCATCCGTGGGATATCCCGGCATTCCAGATTCTCAATGCATGTTTCATTCGTGGTTCATGCGTCTACTTCGAAACGAACAATACGCACAATATGCACGTACATCTCGGCATAGGTTGGCACAGAGAGATGCCCCATTTGTCAAGAGGGTATCGCGCTCGTACGGAGCAAAGTGAGACGTCACGGATGTCGGATGAGCTGCTTCTCTTTATTCTTCTTTTCAACCTGCTGGGCCGAGCGGACGGGCGAAAGGGGGTTGTTATAATGGAGACGAAAGATGCCACCGGATTGCTCATGTCTCGAAGGCTTGCAACAAGCCATAAGCCCCCGTTTGTATGCATTATGGTACTTATATGGCCTGTGGTCGACTGCAGATCGTGAAAAACCACCGAAGAGGAAGACAATGGATGTGCCAGGCTCAAAGGCCCGACATTCTCCTCTCTATTTTCTATCTCCAACCTAAATTTCAACTCACATAGAGTATGGAGTGCAGAGTATACGGTATGCCTGGATCCAGCAGTCCTAACGAGCCCGACCTCCCGCTAGACCAACACCAACATCGAAACGCGGACTTAAGGAGAATTCATAGTCATGAACGGAGAGGAAAGCACGTTACGTTGCCCTACCTTCGTAGATACGCAACCCTACCGTAGGTACATACGCCCGGGAACTAGGTTGTATTATACATCTTGTAGCCAGTGAATGCGCAAGGTACGGTAGTGCCGGTGGTGTAATGTTGTCGCTGTCCGGAAACTGAGGGTGAGTACCGTGCTGGACTCTCGCAAGAGGGACGGAGAGAGGATACGGGAATAGGGGGTTGAAATATCTACCCAAGATGTTAATTTGTAGGCTCCAGCCTCTCGCCCCCACTTCTCTTCCTCTAACTGTCCTATTCTGCTCTATCCCATCCTCGTCTGAAGTGCCCTGATGCCCCTCATCATCCCCGTAGATAGGTATGTACGCGTGAAAAGTGTGCCTATTTCGTAGCACCTATAACTCATTAGTATGGCGGTACGAGACGACGAGCAGCAGTAGTTATCGTTAAAGTTGTACGCTGTGCGTTGTACAATTTCCGGGATAGGGAATGATGAAAATATTAATAACCATTTCGGGCGGGGGCGGGAAGACTCCGGAGGGGGGAAAATTACAAGAATCGTGAGAAATGTTGGTACCGCTTCACATCGCCGCCGCGTCTCATCTGACACTTGCGCATGAAGAAGATGGAATATGACGCGACGAAGAATGAAATTCTAATTCTTTGCCATCGAGAATAATTGATGGTATGACTATTATTATTTTGAGAGGACGAATTAAACCGCGTGAAAAGACCCGGGCCCCCGTTGAGGATTAAAATTCGGCAGACAAAGATCTCAAGACATTGAAGCCAGCCATCCGGCAACCTGCGTAGAAAACGAAAGAGGAGAGCCCCACTTGCGTGGTTAAGTGGTGTAACAGAAGACATAATACGCGGATAATTCCCTTAAACGGATTATGTTAAACAGAGCGAAGAAGCTTGTTTGCTGGGAGAGTAAAGGGGGCACAACGCAGAGAGAGATAGGCGACTAGCATCACCGCCACCACCGCCGAAGATATTCGAGTAGGGATGAAGAATAATATACTGCCATACCTATACCTACGAAAGATAGATCTGCCGCGGAATGTCTGACGCATTGCGTCCCACTTATACTGAAAGAGAAGAATTAAATTTATCCGAAAGGGCCGCGTAAGCATGCCCAAGTTGCCCCCAAAGTTTTTCGGCCGGCATTTGGCCCATCATTTTCGTAATCGAGAAAGGAAATTTCTCCTGGAATTTCAACCCCATACTCCAATTGCTTCGCTCCTCGTGTATTCCCTATGTGTTACGATCGATTGTATTTTTCATTTTTAACTTCTTTCTCCGTATCACAGTGTGAGATAAAAATTGGAAAATAAATAAATCAGGGACAAGAAGGCTATGGAAATACATGAAAAAACATTTTTCCCGCTTAATTTGGCACCAAACACGAGTTTTCATTGAATGATCACGATTTTGTATCGCGTTCTCCGTGGGAAAGCTCAGATACAAATCTACCAAAATTTGTATGGAACACCGCCATCAATCGGTACATCATTCCAAATTTCTACAGATTTTTCGAGTCAATAGGAATTCAGATTTGAGACAAAAAATCTTTCCTGTAGATGTCGCGGTTCTGGAGCCGAGCGCGAGTTACAGATCACTGAAGAACGAATTGAATTGAATAAAATGAATATCGCTTCCAATATCGCCGAAAGAGCATTCACTTATTTATTCGCTCTGGAAGAATATCCGTTCAGTTCGAGTAATTATGTCGTTGCGAAAGGAATATTGCTCCAAATTGAAGAAGGAATTTTATTCACATTGAATAAATATTCTGTGAGCACTGTCGTATGGACCGTTTATTTGATTGAACAAATTTTCTATCCCGGTGCACGGTTTTCGAGCTGAACCTGAGTTACCGCTCTATTCTACTGGACCATGGACATATTCGATCATTGTAAAAGCGATGACGAGTGCGAAGTGCCAGAACTGGATTAAAATTTGCACACGTCGACTAACTCCCAGAAATAGCAGAAAAAAAAAAAAAAAAAAAACATGCGGTTGTTATTTTATTGTTTTTACAAAGGCGCGCAAACTCGAAAAATCTGTACAAATTTGGATGGCGGTGTTTTATAAAAATTTTGGTGGATGCGTGTGTAACTGAGGTTTCCCATGAGAAACAAGATTTAAAATCGTAATCCTATGACAAAAACTCGTGTTCATTGCCAAAATGAGTAAAAAAGCAAATACTTTGGCATATATTTAAATGGCTTTCTTGTCCGTGATTTATTTCGGATTTGAATCTCTGTCTGATAGTAAGAAAAGAACTGAAAACCGAAAAGTACGATTGATGGCGTAGGGGATGAAACAATACGGGTAGGAGTTTGAAATTTTCAGGAGAGATCGTTTTCTTTCAACCCGAGTATCTTGCCCCGAATGCCCGGCGAAAAACTCCGATGGCAATTTTGACATGCTTACCCGGCTAGGCCTTCCGACGAATCTGTGAAGAGGATGAAAAATTATTGAATATATTATTCTGAGTCGATGATAATGGTTGATAATAATGTGGAGTGGGATGTGAAGTGAGCTTCAAGAGAGTCAGGATGAACGGTTATACGGCGAATGCATGCATGTATATAGGTATGGACTCGGAAGGAGAATTGTTATGTAGATTTGTATTAGCAATATACGATAAGGATCGTGCGGAACGGGAAGTCGTCGATGTTCTATGAAGTCGTCAAAAATCTCTTTTACATCTTTTTTTACAAATTTATAGGTTCTTTTCCGCGCGAAGTGATATACCGTTCGAAGACGCTTTAGTGGATTATATTACCAAAAGTCTTTTAGTACACCGAGTGAAGATAGGAGCTCGGGTTATACTTCGTATATCGTCCGCTAAGATATCACCGTTTCCTGTGGGAGTAATAGAATACCAATATATAACTACGAGTGAATGTCAAAACTGTAGAGAATACTGTAGTGAGCCTGAGTGTTACATGGCTGGATGTTGGCCCGGTGAAATCCGGTGAAAACTCCCGCGAAGCAGGTGTATGTGAAAACGAATAAAACGGGAAAAAGAATCGAGGATATTTTCTGCTTTTTCAGGGCTTCGAATTTAACGATCTCGAGACAACGAGTCGCTCCCCCTCGACACATTCCTGCATAAATATTATATATACCGGAAGGTATTCAGAGGCAGTAGGTACTTTATTTTTATCACTATTCGTATTCAACTTTCACGCAAACGTTCCTCTTTTCCTTCTCTTTCTCCCGATGTCGCGTATAATTAGGCGTTGAACGTGAGAGGAGGAGAAGGAGCGTGAATAATCGGTAGAATTAAGAACGGATTTGGAAAGAAATTCTTTTGGGGTTGATGCGGCAGTTTTATAACGACTAACCACGATGTACAGATGTATATAGGTAATCGGAAAATGCTTTGCCTTTCTTCTTTCACGTTATTTATACCCAAGTTTGGTTCTCCGGAGGTCATGAAAGGAATAGAGAACGTGAGAGAGGAAATCGTAGAAACATCTACACAGGAAAAAAGGGTTAATACTTGATTCAAGAGAAATTAGGTCTTCGCTATCGCATTCTTCGACGAACTCATTTTCATTATCTTGATTCAAGACAATTTTCTTCAATTGATATAGTGACAAGACCTGAATGGAGAGTGATAAAGTTTAGATTGAAGTACATCAATTTTAATTGAAGAATATTTATTTTCCAACCAAGAATTTTCTTCTCTGGCGAAGAAGGAAATTCTTATGAATACATTTTTTTTACCTCGGTCGTGTGAAACTATCTCATTTCGAAATAATCAAATTGCCTATTTCACGAACATTATTTTCTCAACTTGAGAAGAAATACGTTTGATTTGAAAGAATTAATTTTTTGGCTCGAGAAAATGTATTTTCAGTTCAATAAACTCGAGTCTCCGGTGAAGAAATTCATGTTTCTCGGCCCAAACAAATGTATATGCGAATCGAAAAAATCATTTTCTCGACTCATTGGCAAACAAATTTTGTTCAATATCAGAAAATTTCTTTTTTGATGAAAGAAGATAAATTTGGAGGATAAAAAATGGATTATCATCTTCAAAACGTCTATTGTAGGCTTCAAGATCACTTTTCATTGACAAACTTCTAGTTTACAAACTTATAAATTATTAAAAGTATTTTGATTCAATACTATATATAAAATAGACGAATATTAGTATGCTAAATTTTGATCAGACTAATATATAATCAATCGTCGATATTATGCATTATCAATGGCTGTGAATTAAATTCATCAGTGGACATCTCCTTTCTCTACTTTTAATAATATTGTACGCTTTGAAATGCGGATTGAACATAACTATTTTCAGTGAAGAGCAATCAAATGCGACAATACTATCGTCGGCATTATTGATACGGATATCATTAATCGAATAAAGTATTGGCTCATTAACTTCACCGAACTCACACTCAGACGAATATTTTCTTGAATCAGCCAAATTTACAGTCGAGCAAATTTTTAGTGAATATTGAAAAAAAAATGAGTTTTATGAACCAAAATGGAATCTTCGATTTTCCTTCTGATTAGTATAAAATTTTCTCCGGTCAAGATAATTTTTCTTCAACCAAGATACTTTTCTTTCTGTGGATATACTATACGTATATACATATACCCATATTTATCATATCTGTACATAATTGGAAAGGGCACATTGAGTATGGAGAAATCGTGGAGCTCGAGGTAGAGGGGTAGGTTGGTATATGAGTATTGGAGAGTAAAATTTTTCCCGAAGTGTTGAAGGTTCAAACTGCGGAATAGCGGCTTCATTGTTTTGTAACAATTGTGAAAAGAAATTTCCGCTACCGACAACCCTTTCCACTATTCTATTCTTCTGCGGAGCATCTTCTCTTCTTTTTTCTCACTCTTATCTCTTTCAATCTCATTGTTTCTTCCTCATTTTCTCATTTTCTCACTTTCTCTTTACGGATCTCGCCGCATTAATGCCCTACTATGGGTTCTTACACGATCCCACAGTTTCAATGAGACACTGAGATTTTATGGATTTCTTTTCGTTGTTTCGAGTGATCGGCGTACGTGTGTACATACATATACTTGTCCGGAGATTTTCAACGTTGAGTCAGCTCCACCTTCATGCGTGATACGAATAGAAATTCGATCCGCAAGCCAAACCACAAGCTTGGAGGTTTTCGTGTAACCCGAACCACCCCAAGACCAGACTAAAATGAACCTTGTACAGAAGTGCCAACGTCACAGTTCGCACAATGGAAAATTCAGATTCGAGTATCGATGATAAACTTTTGATTCAACGGAAACACGGGTTTTCATATATTTTCTCCAAAAAACTGTATCACTTACACTCGAGTAGGTATGGGAACAAAGAGAGAGAAAACTGATGTGAGAGCTTGATGTACGTAATGTGTAATTCATGCATACCTATAATATCGGTATTGAGAAAAGGTTCGACAGTATGCAGAGGGAATTAGCTGAGATATTTCCGGTATAATTAATTAACTAACGAATGAATCGTCCGAACCTCCAGCTGGAACGATTATAACTGCAAAGCGAGAGAGAATTTAAGATTTCATGTGACGTGTATTTCATAATTTATCGGGTTTTGAATTCCCAGAGTAACCCGTCGGGTAATTAGCAGCGTAACCATTGTCTGCCTTCCTAAAGCAAGTATCACTCCGGGGCTGTAATTAGCGAATTGTCATCATAGCTTTAAATCTTGCTTTCGCGACGGATGAAAAACGATTCGTGGTATAATTGCAAGGCCTACCGCGTGAATGGCTCATATACCATACCCCGTCCTTCCATTTCTAAAACTCCACTTTACTCTACATAAGGAAAATATTAAAGTGCTCTACAAAAGCCGATCGGGTATGCGTGTGCCTGTATGTATACGTATACCAACCAAAAATCCGTACGTGGAAAAATTAGCGGTAGTACCTGTGAACGCTGAACCTCGTTCAACCAACATCTAGCGGTGTGGACTACTATTCAAAATCGCCAAGAATAACTGCTCGATTCAAAAACACGCGCTCTATTCCATTCCCACTTGACACCGTTTTCTGTTTCACACGAACACACACCTCCATCGCAGGGGCACAATTAATTTCCAACGATTTGCAAATTTCACTATTTTTCTATGCCGTACGTACGTTGGCGTATAGTATAGTGCCATACACTACCTTTGTTTCCCATTTGCAACGGAGATTAATGCGCTATAGTATAGTGGAACTCAAATTGAACAGAACAGAGTCTGTATAGTCGATATATTCTCTCTTCCCCGGTCCTCTGACTTTTATATCATCAATGACGACCTGCAGCTTCGGGATCCGCGATCGGATATTGCTTCCGAGCGTATACTGGTATGTACGTACTACCTGGTATATGACAAGGAAGCTATTGCCACTTGGCCAGGTGAAAGATGGAATGAATTCTTCAGCGAAACATATCGCAGAGTCGGCTTGATATCCCATCGGAAAAAGCGGTCCCCTAGTTTTTCTTTTCCCCCTTTTTCGATCCGATTTTCCAATTGCTCTTAGCTCGGAGATGAATTTTCGTTAATTAGGATGCCGAGAGGAAGTATGTTACGGTTCCGACCTTTCGCGCGATTGTACTCGCAGAGAAAAGCTTCGTTGAATCGAACATAGAATTTCTCTGTCTGACAGTCGAACAAATTTTGTGTGTATTCCACTGAGAAATCTGTGCAATCGAAAAACGATCCGTCAATCGGTCGGAAGAAAAATTCGTCGGATTCCGGGAAATGTTTCTCTGGTTTCCACAAATAATTCGTTTGACTGTGAATTTGGTTGATTCGAGAAAATATTAGTCTGAGTCTATCTAAATTTCACAATTAATTATAAACAATTCATAGATGCATTGCACCGAAAGGTTCACGTGGTTTTTGCTATTCTTACATTTTTTATAAACCCGCAGGTATCAACGAGTACCGGTATCCTGTCGCATTTTGTCAATTTGAAAATTGTCATACCAGAGGCGTTCATATTGGGTAGTGGCGAGCATCACGTCGACGTCGGATCTATAATCAATCTCGTCTGCATTATCGAAAAGGTGAGTCAATCAATTTGTTACAACAATCATATAATATCCATGAAATGGAGGGATTCGATTTCCATAGCGTCAACGGAGCACGTAGTCATTATTAATCATGCGTATATTTATTCGAGAGCATGCATACCAGGGTGGTCCTCGCATGGAGTCTGAAAGGGATTTCATGCTAAAGCCCGTTGAATCGGCTCCAAATGGTGAAAAAATGCCCCAAATCTTCGGATTTTTATTTCATTCCATTCGTCTGCCTGTTTTGAGTGGGAATCTTTGAATGATTGAAAAACACGCTTATTCACTATATTTCGTACCGAATTTTATTTCAAGGTCAATCGTGGGCGAACGAATCCATATTCTCGAAGATTCATCTTCTCTCTAGTGAAATGGATGGGTTATCCCGTGGGAATCGTGTGCTA
The DNA here is from genome assembly GCA_963170745.1 of Phymatocera aterrima. Classification (NCBI taxonomy): domain Eukaryota; kingdom Metazoa; phylum Arthropoda; class Insecta; order Hymenoptera; family Tenthredinidae; genus Phymatocera; species Phymatocera aterrima. Next base: position 6,377,436 of record OY720660.1, read on the forward strand.
CATTAATTAATTTATTTATTTTCTCAACATAACAAATGAAGAAAATTGGGTGAAAGAATCACCTCAGTTGATTCGAAAAAGAGACGCTCCTGGAAAAATTCTAGCTCGATGTATCGTGGGCTTCGTTCTGTACTTGATTGAATAAAAACAGAGATACCGAGGGAATGGAATAAGAATCTGAAAAAATTAAGGCATTCCGTCGACAACGCGGATCGGTTACGGTGATAAAAAATATTATCGAAATAGAATCCGATTTTCACGAAATGAATATTTTATTACAGTTTTATACCGCAAAAATAGCAATTACTATATCTTTGTGTCATATAAATATTTCGATCCCCATTTTAGTCGAGCGAGACTTGAACATTGCCTATCATTCTTCATCTTCATCGTACACAACGTCCCAGAAATTTCCCTGCCAGAAAGTGTCAGGGTCCCCCTTATAGCATCTAGATTCTAGAGCTCGGCTAGCTATTTCCTCAAAAGCCCAACGGCATCAGGGGACGCTCTTCAACTTTTTATCTCGCTAAAACGACCCTGTCTTACATTATCCTGTCCGATGTACCTACTATACTACTCCATAGTATAGGCACAGCTCTTTATACTCCCGGGGGCCATTCCCACCAGCAGTGACAATTTTTTTCCCCTGTATTTTTTGTATTTTGAATTTTGTATTTTGCATTTTTCCTTCCGTTCTCTACCTCGAAGCCGGTTCCGTCGATTGAATCAGATAATTGTGAATCCATTTTTTTCCACGTATTTATTGATTATTTATGATTCTTTGCGATTCGAAAAAAGTCAATGACAAATTCACGCCTCAAGGAAGGAACTCTTCACATTTGTATACTGAAACGCCCTATGGCCGTAACGACCATCTTCAAGTTTTTCACAGTGCAGTAATTGAAGCCGATCTCTCGACTTGGAGAAGATTTTCTGTTTTATTCCTCTCTTTTTTGATTCACTTCTATCATCATCATTATTATTATCATCATTATTATCGTTCGTTGCCTTGATTTATTTTCATTCTGAATTGGATCAAGTGTTCGATTCAACAAAGCTGCGAGAGCTGCACGGGATTTTCACATAACTTTTCATTACAAACCGGTACGAACATGCTTTATTCTCTCTTGTATTTTTCTTTCTTTCTCACATTTCACGGATCGAAGATGAAAAGGGGAATAAAATCTGTATGTCTGTTAGAAGAATGTGAGCTCGGTATAGGTTTAGGATCCTCAGCTCCTCAACCTGTGACAAAAATATGTTTGGGTCCATGAGGATGAAAGGAGAAATGGGTGGGCGCAACTTTATACATAGTACCATACCACAATACTATACCTACACGTAGATATACCTGCGCATGCAGAGGTTCTATGTATGTGTATATAGCTGCGCGTGAGCAGGCATATATACGACACAGGTAGAGGTATATACTTATGTAATATGGAGAAAATTTTCAAAGTGATCAGGTTGGCGAGTTCGGAGATGAAGAGTACCTCGTCCCTCGCACGTTCGTGTACCTGTCCGTATACTTCGAGAAAACAGTGGAAAAGTGGAATTGCAGAGAGAGAGAGAGTGGTAGAAAAAAGTAAAAAAAAAAAAATGCAACAGGTACCTGGTAAGGACAAACAAGGAAAACAATAAAAATACACACAAAACGGCTAAAATAAATAAAGTTATTGCCTCAGACGTCTGCCTCGCTCGGGCTGGTTGGCGTAGAGATATACTCAGTCTAATCAGCCAAAAAGCGGTTGGCAGCTGGCATCTGCGGCGTGTTGCGTCTCAGCGTTTTGCCGACAGTTTCTTATATTATGAGGTAGGCAGATAGAGAGGTAGGGACCTGGATGCCCAAGCGTCGAGCAAATATTAAGAAAATAAAGGGTAAATATATCTCTGGGGATAATTATTATTGTCACTTATTGATAAACGTTCGTAATATACCTATTATATATATTTATGTACAGGCATACCACATTCACGATGTTATGAACAGCGACAGAGTCGAGAGGCAGAGAGATAGGAGAAAAAGAGACGAGCATTTAGATACACATAATATATATAAATAGCTCACAATTGAGCACGCGCAATTGTTAATTAATTATCGCCCCGCAGTCTCGCGTGTTTGCGGTATATTCGGGAAATTATATGTATGTAACTGGCAACGAACAAATACGCGTGCGTATGCATGCGCGTATGTACATATTCGCATACATGCATCCCCTCGCGCGTCGAGTGTCGCTAATTGTAAGACAGGAAATGATTACACCTGCAGGCAGGCGGGCGGGGCAAGCGGATACACGGAAACGACAGACGGCAGGCAGTAGCGTTCCTGTGCTTACCGCCAATTATACAACCACCATTGATTGATATTTCGAGCTCGTCGCGTGTAGGTAGTACCTAAGTAGCTTTTAATCACAATAAACAGTCGTCGCATCGCGTACTCCCTGCCATGTGGGATATTTAACTGATTGTAGGTATAATATGCAGTATGAGGTACGTGTACATCAGGTACATAAGCGCGCAGATGCAGCGATGTTGCCGAGGAGCGAATCACGATCTATTGACGACCGCTAAATTACAATGACGTGAGTAATTTCGGATTACATGTAATACCTATGCGTACCTACTTGATACTACGTACGAATGCGAAGGGCGACATGAAATTGGAAATGGTCCATTGTGGGGTAGAGTGAACGTGATAAAGTACATAGAATCACTGATAAGAAAAAAGGAGATGAAGCGAAATAAGCAGGGGGCTTGCCCCGAGATTATAAATGAATAAATAAACAATCGCAAAACCGACAAGGCAGAACCTTACATGCACTGAATCAACCGGAGCAAGCAGTCGCAAAATAGGAATCAGCCGAGGTTGCCAATGAGAATCACTCATCTGGGCATCACGCGCAGAGAGTACGATGATACAAGAAGAAAAAAATATCCCACATACGGAGAGAGAAACAGTGCCGCGACGACGACACCCGAGGTAAGAGCGGTGAACCATAGAATCACATGGAGTATCTTAAGGCCGAAGGGAGAAACACCAATTCGCGCAATTAACCCGCGAACTAATTAGGGAGTACCTTATTAACTGCGAAATACTTTGGCTCTAGTTTCAGCCCGGTACAGTAGAGTACATTTGAGCTACACGTACGTACGTAGTGTGTACGTAGGTATGTGCATAGTTTCAAGATACGGGGATGTATACCAGAATTGCTGTATTAGTTACAGTTGGCAGACGCGCAGACGTACCTCTACAGTTCATGCGAAGAAGCCGCGTAGAGTTTCGATTTCGGTTTCATGTGCCTAACTCCATGTATACATACAGTCGGTATGTACGTACGTACGTACATATAGAACTACACGGGCGACCAGGGTTGAAAATTTTTTTGAAGGGTATGAGTAGATCTTTCAGGGGTTTGGGTCAAAGGTCGGTTCGCTCTGTTTTGCCGGTCGGAGTTGCTGGGTTGGTATAGTATCCCAATTATAAAAACCAAAGTAAGCCTTGGGATCCAGGTAAGCCGAGCGACAAACGAGTGGGAGGGAATCGAAAGAAAGCACCGTCCAGAGAGAGAACCGGCCAATTACGAAGAGGGTGAAACTGAAATTCCAAAGCAACTCACGACGGCGACCACCCCTCCTACGCAACTCCGGTCTTCTATCCTTTTCGGAAGAAAGAAAAGAGAGAAGAGGAGAGAAGAGAAGAAGAAAGAGGAGCCGCGCTTTTTCAGAGCGCAGCTTCGCCTAACCTAACCTAACGTAACGTAACCCAAGGAGTAACCTCTACCCCGAAATCCCAACCCCCTAACTGAACTTAACTTGTAAACCTGACGTGACTTTCTTCTTGAGGCTCAAACGTTGGTAGGTACTGAAAAGTCGAGTAGAAACGGAGTTCACTACTTTACAGAGTATTCAAAAACCCGGCGGAGCTTTAGTCTACGCGCGTGACTTGTACAACGATTTCACAATACGATGGATATATTTATGCGGATGAAAAGAGGGACAGATCGTTTATTATAATCACGATTGTATGGTTTATTACGAATCAAGGAGATAATAATGATAACTGTGAAGACGTGATATAAAGTCGAGACATGAGAAAAAGAAGAAGGAGAGAATGAAGAGCTATGTAGTCGTCAAATTTGGACCGTTCTTACGTCACGACGCATAATTTTGTCAAACAGCTTTTATCCCGTAGAGAAACGATTGTGGAATATAGCCGAGCCTGAAAGTCGAGTTTTTGATGTCATCAGAACCATAAACTCAATAGTATCTAATAGAAAAAAGAAGGTAGGAAAATTCGGGGCAATATTTTCATTTTCAATATAATTCATGTTCTATTCATTTCCGACTCTCAACGATTACTATACTCCTAGTATTATAACAAAATTGATTGTACGCTGTGGAGAATTTGGTGTTAAATTTAACACAGATTTATCACAGCTCACAAATTCTGTATAGTGGTCCGTCCTGTCCTGTGTGACTTTGGCGCCATTGAGTGTCGGAAAATCCCTAACAGTGTTAAAATAACTTCATACAGTGTTAAAGTTAGACCATCGAATATTGGATAGTGGTCCACACCGCGAATTTCTTACAGTGTGTGTATACGAGAGAAATGGGCAAGATATAACGCCGAATTTCGTCAGTATTTGAAGGTTCTCATGCGTGCCGATGAGTATCAAGTCATGCCCCGTCCTCCCATATATTTTCAACAAACTTGGAAAATTGAGAAGTTTCGAATACGATGCGCGATGGTTACGTGGCCGATTTCAGAATATTTATGAATCTCGGTCCCAATTTTTCGCAAAACTTCGAATCGATTTGGAATGTTTCGCTAAATAATTAGTGCGCTCTGGTCAGCTAGGGCGAAATAAATATCGTACGAATTTTCAGTACAGTTATTTCGCTGCGAGCCGGAATTCGAGGTTGTATTTTAATCAATAATTAAATCGATTCGAAGTTTCACGAAAAAATGAGACCAAGATTCCGAAAAATTCTAAAATCGGTCACGTAACCCCGATTCAGAACTCATTTTTCAAACTCGGGTTTCACAGTGTCGCACATAGCTTTTTTACGAATTTTCTTGCGCTGGATAAAAGCCTGATTCTTTTATACTGTTCGAGACGAACAGAAAAAAAAAGAGAAAAAAAACGATCAACAGGATTGTTCGACAGGGTCAGAATTTATTCATCGCCTCTTAATACTCGTCAGTTTCTACTTCGATTCACCTCGTATAGGTTATAACACCTTGTGTTAATCTGGATAATAATAATTACAAATGAAACATTACGCGTTGGGAAATAGATTCCTGCAGTTGCGTCGCTTGTACTTCGTATCACGCGAGTAGTATGCCATAACCTAGCCACCTAGGTGTATACATGTATAATTCCCCGATTCAAAAGTCGATGAAAAATAATTGACTCGATGATACATAATACGGTACCTTTTTCATGGTGGGAAAAGATAATTGTTCCCGTTAATCAAACGCTCCCATGCAGTAAGATGAGACGAAATCTAATTAGTAGTATCTCTAATTTATCATCTATATTGTACGTGATATTATTTCCCGTTCGTTTTTTTGTGTGTTTATTCTTTCAATTTTCGTCAAAAATCAACGCGACCGAAGCAGAAAGAAAGAAGAAAACGGGAAAGAGTGAGAATGAAAAATATACGTGAGAGAAGAGAAATGCGAATGAGAGAGAGAGGCGCAGACAGAGAGAGAGAGAGAGAGAAAGAAAGAAAGAAGGATATCATCAAGCCATCTATAGAGTAAGAAACGGCAATTTTCTAAAGCTTAAAGCGATTTACTCGGTGAAATTTGGCGTCTTGTCGTCGTTTGGTGAAATCGAGTCGTTAAAAGTTCCCATGAGACATCCTGGTGCCCCGAGGCCGAGGTGTTCATTGGCCGGATGACTTCCTCGGTAAGTGATTGACTCGGCCCCTTCAGAACTCCCTTCGGCGTCATTTTTTCCCCCTGGCTTCCCCTTTCTCTCTCTCTCTCTCTCTCTCTCTCTCTCTCTCTCTCTCTCTCTCTCTCTCTCTCTCTTTTCCTGCCCTCCACTTACTTTCTATCTTTTCACTCTTTTTTTTGGGGGGTTTTTTATTTTTTTTATTATTATTATTCACTTCGTTTATCGTGCCTCGTCAGCTTCATACGACGTTACATTATATGTATAATCCCGAAGTGAACGTTTGCCAATTTAATTGCAATTGCGTTATAAAAAATGTTGACGTCAAAGAAATCGAGATGAAAAAGAAGAAGAAGAAGAAGAAGAAGTAGAAGAAGGCGAAATTATTTTTCCTGTGTATAATTTTGTTGCTCTTACATTATGAAAATCATTGTCTTTATTTCCGAGATTTTCGAAAGAAATGATTTTGTTTACCTTCGCTTCTTGTTTTTTCGACTTTGCGGTCCACATTCCCTCTTTCTATCTCGCGATATGCGTATACCTGGGTAGCCATATGAAATATTACCGCAGCACAGAGGTGCGCATCATAGGAACTTGGCAAAGAGAATTGCTGGGAGTGCAACAGGGGCTGTAAAAAAATACCTTCAATTGGTGGCACTCGGCGTACTTTCGGCTTACAGCAAGCCACTCGCTCGTTTTCCCCATCTCTAACTTTTGTTTGCCTCGAGTATCATCTTCGTTTGCAGTTTTGCTCAACGTATATATACATTAGCCTTGCTACTTGAGTATCGGTCTTAGAAGCAACTGTTACCCACTTCTCGTATTTTCTCGTTAAGCTCTCACTCTCCCAATTAGTTCAAAGCGATTCGTCTTCCATTCTACACAAATGGGCAACGGAAATTGAGAAAAGAAAATCATCATCAGAGCATGGTCCAATGAAAGCTTTCTTGTTGTTTTCTTTTCGTCTTTCTTATCAGTTCGGTAGTTTTTCCTTTTTTGGGGGGGTGGGGGGTCGAAATTACCCCGGAGAAATCACACAGGTACATCGCGGTAAATACATTTTTTCAAATATACACATGTGCATACAGTAGAGGTATATAATATATAGCCCCCTTCAAAGATCAACCCATTGTATTCATATACTCGTTTATATCATGCGCGTAGACTACAATAGATGTGTGTGTTCGATTCTCGTGAATAATTCAGCACGCATTTGGTCGCGTACGTTGCAATCCTAACTATTTTTGGGATTTGGCAAAAGAATAGAAGAAAAGGGAAATAAAATTGTGTCTAGAAAATTGATGTATTGTAAAATATATTATATTATAATATGGATGAAGAGCGAGATACGGTTAAGCTGTAACTATAATGTTGATGATCCCGGAGACGAGGTATGGCATTGTATATACATACGTACAGGGTCTCTATTGTTGTTTTGAAAAATGGAGAAACACGAGCCGAGAGTCGTGCGGGTGCAGAAACCAAGAGGCAAAAAGGCAGAAGTTGTCAGATCTATCGCGCGGATTCCCTGGCTTGGACGAGCAAACGCCCTGCGTGGTCGCGGTGCGCCGACACCGGTCCCTGCAGAATCAACGCAACTCGGATGCTGGGGCGGTCGATACGCTCCTTCTTAAAATTCGCAAGCTTAATGTTGAAAAAAAGAAGTAAAAGAAAAGAACGCGATAGGGAGAGACAGAGAGAGAGACAGAGAGAGAGAGAGAGAGAGATGCGTGAGCCTCCTCGTATCGTAGAGTTTTTCGTTTTTTTTCAAGTAGCGAAATCATGTCTAATGAAACTCCAGGAACTAGCATTCGAACGACACGTTGAAAGAAAATCATGCCGAAATATAAGTCAATGTGTGATGTAGAAACGTATAGATTCGGAAATACTCGAGACAGAGCTGGAGTTCGAACTTTTCTCTCTAGATAAATTAATCCACCGTTCCACGGTATAGCCGCGCTTGCAAGCTACTCGGCAATAGACTGTAGACAGAATGAATCGCTTTGCTGTCCCCAAATGCCTTTTTCGTTTTTCCTTCGATTTTTATACCTATACTTTTCTGTAATCCTAATGTACGAAGTGGATTGGCTGCTGAAGTATCACGATAACGCAACTCATTCGCGATGAGGAAGGGGACCCCCTTATAGTGAAGCTTAAAATTTCGTATGTTTTTCTTCAAATCTACGTAATTGCGTCTAGATGTTGAATGTGCTGTTGAAAACCGACGGAATCTTACCATAGAGCATATATCACCTGGAGAGAGCAGCTCGGCTGAAAAGTGCGAGCAGAGAGGGGAATAGTAGCAGGATATTCGCACTCTTTCTACGTTAGGAGCGTATAACACAATCAAGACAGAGACGACGCGGCGGTCCTTATACTATTTGTCTGTGTAGCACGTTTTCCACTTATGGGAAAGATTGGGCACGCTCTCCCCACGTAATATACGCTCTAAGAATCTCACCCTGAGATAGGAAATTGAATTAGAAATTCAGGAGTTATCTACCATTAGATTGTGCGGAAAATAACAAATTTCTAAATGCTTGTAATTGTGAGAGAGAATTGAAAATTGTTTTTTTATCCATGTTGCAGTCTGGAAAGAGTGGATTTTCGATTGCGTGACAAATCTTGAATCCGAGCCTTCAATATCTTCGTCTTATGAGTATTCTGATCCAATACCTCAAAACGTATATGAATATCCTGGGAAATTATTACGACGCAAGAAGCATTTTCAAATTCTCTATGTTGTACCTTGTAATAGTGAATATTTCCGGTAATTTTTACATAATTTTCATGTTCAGGGTGAAATTTTCTCGGTTTCGAACAGCGCTACCAGCAACCCCGGCTATAATTTCAAATTCAGAGATAAAATGTAGAATTCCAATTTTTCACCAGGGACTCCCTTTCAGCCTCGAAGTTTGAAGTGTAGCTGAGGAATGAAATCAACCGAATCTCATAAACTATTCCGGAGTAGAATCACGGGACGTTGCGCGGTGTGTTTGATCGCGGTGGAAATCGGGAACAAACTTCAATTTATTCCCTGATCTATTTTCCATTTCCTCTTATTGAAAATACGTGTAATATGATAATTGAGGAAAAGCAGACCTTTCGGAAATGTAATAAAACCGTTATACTTGTCCCGTATACTTTTTGTACGCGTAGGTATATATTACATACAGGGTTTTTCTTTTTATCAAAGACGAATAGCGTGCGGGGGCAGGTCAAAGGTCAGAGTTTGACTGATCGCGTATCCAGTGTCGAGTTTACGTTCTTCTCTTCTTACTTTTGAGCACTTTTCCTTCAGGGATTTTCACACCGCGACCGTAGCTCGGGCTGTACATATATATATAGTATACACCTAGTAACTTTATTCGGAGCTTTTAAAATCGCGTGAAACTCTACAGGGAATATCTCTGTCACCTGGCAGCTGGCATATCGAGGAGCCTATACGTAAATAAAAAAGGAAGTTGGAGCTGAAGAATTCCACCGTCGCGTCACCCGACGCGTCGGGTCTGCGTCGAGAGAATTACGATGAAAAGGATATTTTCCTTTTTTCTTTTTCCACCGTAAACCTATGGAAGCCAAAAATCAAACTGAAACCGTCGTCATACACGGAAGTTTCTTCTCTCTCTCTCTCTCTCTCTCTCTCTCTCTCTCTCTCTCTCTCTCTCTCTCTCTCTCTCTCTCTCTCTCTCTCTCTCTCTCTCTCTCTCTCTCTTCTTTTCATTTCTTCAAAGTTACTCACGAAATGACGACGATACACAAATTTTATCATGAAATTTATGATACTTCGCGTATATTGTGGTGTCTTAACGTCCGAAACCGGTATAAACAGCTACATGCCTACGTAGATATACGCACGATATACATAATGCACACGTTCCTTCTACCCGCCACTTTCCATCCAACGATCAATTGATAAAAGAATGAGTCAGGAGAAATGGGCAATTTGCATAATTTCTTAGTTTATAGCTTCGAAAATTAATTGTTATCGCCTTCATTACATCACCGGGGCCCGGCGGACGGGGGTTTTCTCTCATTGCCCTACATTCGCCCTAATCTACTGACTCACGTACCCCGTACGCACCTATAAGTCCGTGTAGGTACCTGCAGTAGGTGTAACGTGAAAGCGGAAGCGGTAAGTAATCCATCCGTACAATCTAATACCGTATATGATCACGGTTCTGTTACATAGGCATTCAAAGCTATCGGAATATCAGGGGTGAAAAACAACCCCCGCCCCCTCACGATTTTCTCAAGTCGATTTCGGCGACAAAACAAGTTTTGTTAATTAATCGTTTCCAGGGATTTTCTACGGTCATACATATACATCTATGGTATGTACAATACGTACTTACACATATGGAAGCGAAACCCTACGATTAATCCTTTCGGCGCCTCGCGCCTCAGGGGTTTTAGGGGACGAGTGGGAAATACCGTTGGGCTTCTGCGATCACGCCTGAGAGAAGCGCTTTTCCGCGGTAGAGGTACCACAGAATCGAAATCCTGTGAGTCCGAAGTGAAGGGGGCGGAAGGTAGACAGCCGGGGAGGTCCGGCTCCGTGCTTGACCAAATCCATCACTACTGTCAGCCCGCGAGAATCCAGAGGTATAAAATTGCGTGTATTAGAGCGGGAGTAGGTGAGGAGAGTGAGAAAGAGAGAGAGAGAGAGAGAGAGAGCGAGCGAGCGAGAGAGAAAGGGAATGAGATTCTACGCAAGCTGACGCAGCTGACCCAAAACCTTTGCCCTCGATAATAGCCGATCCCATTACATTTAACGCAGGGTAGGAGTTTATCGAGCATAAACTTGGGCACGCGAATCCGTTGCAAAAGGTACAGTTTCATTTTTCACAGTTCATCCCCGTAGGGTACAGGTAGTGGGTGCCTAGAGCGCGCGTATACGTTCTATAGTACAGGTAGATACTCGTATGTGTATATATATATATATACCTATATAGACACAGAATCAAACGAAAAGGAGTTAGAAGGTTAAAAGGTTAGGGAGTTAGGAGTAGGAGAGTACCGAGAGACTCTCGAGGAGTGCGGAGTAAAAACGGTGAAGAGAGAAGAAAAAAACGAAGAAACAAACAAAAAACAAAAAATCAATCTTCCAGAGACTGTGGTATAAGAGTTTTCAGAGCTCCTATACTACTGGGCAGCAAATAAACCGAAACATGCAGCTGCAGTGATCTGATTCTTTTTTTTCTGTTCACTCTGACAAATCAGAACGAATCTCTCCAGAAGATGTATACGTAGTAGTGTAGTGAAGAGCACAAAATATAGAAAGAGGGCCCCCCTCCCAAATCAACAAAAAAACATGAATAAATTTCAAGAGATGAGAGAGAGAGAACAAATTCCGTATCGAGGATAGAATCAAAAGTATATAGGTACTGCTACCCACGCCACACATATTTTGCGATTAAATAATACATCTCTCATGTTTCAATATTCCAGATACCGAAAACTTTGCAAAATGTCTTTCCCAGTAGGAAAAAAAAAGGAAAAGGTTGAAATTTGTTTTCAAACAAATACTGTTCTTCCGTATCCTCCTATTGCATCGAAACGCAGGAAATGTGACTAATTATTATTGTTATACAGGATATAAGTATGTATGAATATGCATACACGATTTTAGGTTGAAAAGAGTGTATATATATGTATATAATTTGCACGTAGCAGAGGTCATTTGTCTTTTTTCTTTTTCATTTGGTTTTCTGGTTTTTTTTTTTTTTTACTTCTTTTTTCTTCCACTTCAAGGTAGGTGAAGGCGGAAGACAAGTTTTTTTGGTGTTCTTTCGCTTTTTTGTCGGTGAAAAAACGACAAGACGACAAAAAGAAATGAAGTAAAAAAAGAAAGAAAGAAAGAAAGAAAAAACAAAAAAGAAATCAATGAAGTAAAGTGATATCGACGACAGGGTGATTTCCTATATAGATATAGATAGGTATATGAACTGTGATTTGATAGATTATATAAGTTTATACATGATACATACAGGTTCATATATACTACCTTTCCCATGTACACCTACCTACTTCCCTGTAGAAAATACGGTTCACGGACTGTTTGGAAGCCTTTGAAACTTTTCCTCGCGTGTAAAGCCGTTGGTTTATATAGTTTGTACGCTAACATGCTTTTAATACATGGGACATTCATACAAACATCCGTATATACATACATGTATACGTATACATATGTATAACATACGTTGATATAATAGGTATGTGTATACATATATATACACGTGCTTACCATCTGTATGGGTACACGATATAAAGTATCAAGCTATACATACCTACTACCGACTACACAAAGTTGCTGCGGAAACGTTCTGCCAAAGAAGAAAGTCACGAAAGCAGCGTGCGATCCCCCGCCGATAAGATCGTGCGGGGGGCACCGTGGAAAAAGTTTTTACCCCGCGTTCTTGAAACTTTCTTTTGGTTAGTTCTCCCTGTTCTTGTACCATTTTTTCGTTGGTTTTTCACGTTCTCCTTGCTTTCCTAATATCGTCCATTAATGCTGTTATTATACCGTGTGCGCGGTGCGCGTGTAGTTGTTCGGTTAGACGGAATTCTTTCTTTCCCCGTTTAATTTTACGTATAGTAATAGTTATAGATACCGTAGATATTTCTGTATCGCATGTTCACGTTCATTTTCATCGAGACGATCAATATTGTTGAGGATCCATTGATATTTACACAGTTCTTCTATTTGGCTACCGTACAGCCCCCGATTGATAATTCTTAGTCATTTTTCATTATACAACCAATTCACGCATCGAGATGTGAGAATTTCGAAACGAGATGTAAGCACCAGGAAAATGTAGGTCACAGTTGTTCCGTGCGGTAGAAAATTGCTAAAGACGAAAATTACAGAACATAGATACAGTGCTATAAATTATCGCTGATTGCAATTCGCAGTAAGTTATAGAGAGACGGATAGGAAATAAGAAGATTGTTCAAGGTAGGTAGGGTACGCGTTAGTTTTATATAAATTTGATCGTGACTTGAGTACGAAATACATATCACAGGATTTTTATTTCGAAACTTCGGTTCAGGAGTGAAATAAAGTTTTCTCCTTTTCTTCTTCCAACAACCATTTATTCTTCGTCTGCACGTAAAGAAGCTTAATCAACACAATTTCATGTTATATACCTTGGATCGCCTTCTTTGATCGACAGATCAAGCTCGCTTTTTGGCACGCATTTATTACAATTCTGCAAATTTTATATAAATACGTTACAGGCACAAAGTACCACTACCCATCTCTCTTTGACGATTTTATTCCTTTCTAAAAGCACTGAACCGTTTTCATACAGAAATCAAATTTTGAAGTCGATTTACGTGTGTAAGTCAGCGAATTTCGTCCGACTAAAACTTTATTTCGTCATTTTCTACTCTTTTATCATAGGCATGCTGGTACAGACCGGATCAATGCGATTGAGCCTGCGGTGTGGATAAATTTTAACGGAAACTAACAAAAAATTATAAAAATATGTTATTTCAATATGAAAAAAGAACATTTTCACGCCTTTCGTGAATTTTTCACGACTGAATTCATCGTGCCGTGCTCACGAATGTCACGTTAGAGAATTTGAATGATCATTTTTTGTCTCCTCATCTTTGTACGTGCGTACCATCAGTCATTGAAACAGTCTACAAAAATTGCCAACACATTATACACACCTATTATAGTACCTCATCTATACCTTCTACAAGCCATAAATCATAAGAGCAAAACCTCCCTGAATGGGGTTAAGAGTTTTCCTTAACTGTCCCTCCGACGAAAAAGGAGAAGAGGAGAGGCGGGAACGCGGGGGGTGGTGCTACTGGATTAACAGTATCCACAACAATCACGATGTAGAATGTTCTACAGTCTCACGTACAGTAAGTAGGTTTAGCTGTCTGGGCTCGAAATTAGAATTTCAACTCGATGCCCCGTCTGGGCAGGAAATTCTATTATAGAATAAAACATATACGAGACTCCTAGTCGGTGGTACAGGTACAGTATTATATAAAGTGCGACATATGTATAGTGCAGTATGCGTGCAGAGTGATCAAGAAAGAAAATGAGAATCAAATCTGAAGTGAGGGGCTGTTCGCTTCAATTTTAGGTGTACGCGTGACTTCAGACTGCTAGAGAATCCCATAGGATTCCAGAGAATTTCAAAGACTTCCATCGTTCAACTGACTTGCAGTGATTTTCAGTGACTTTCAAGACTTCCGAAAGCTTCCATGAGAATTCTAGAGACTTCCGTGAGGCATTCTTTTACCCCCAACTGACTTCCAGAGATTTTTAGTAACGTCCAAGACTTCCAAGACTCCGTGAGACTTCCAGTACCAGCGTACATAAGACTTCCCGAGTGAATGCCTCTCGGTCTGGAGGCATCGGTCAATCCGAGCGATCGATTTTTGCCCAGAAACTAAAAGAATGAGACTTTCATTTGGCGTTTAAAAATTAGAAAAATCTCTGACTGATCGTTGCCGAGAAACAATCGACTGAAAAATAAGTTTTTAAGACAGTCACGGACTCCCTTGTCACGGAGTTTTCTGAAAATTCATTTTTCAAACGCTCGTTTCTCGGTAACGTACAGAGATTTTTTCGATTTTCAAACGCCAAGTGAAAATCGCGTTCTTCTAGGTTCTGAAAAAAATTAATCGTTCGGATTAATCAACGCGTTCGTGTTTCATCCGCGTTTCAACAACCGCCAGGTCTATACATTCGTCCATAATGTCCATTCTCTGACCTTCCCTGTACACACACGTCTCTAGATATCTCGAATGGCGTTGAGTCCGACTTGCGAATGCTCGTATCAACAGCGCAAATCATCCAGCCGCACTAGCGTTACCTCCTTGAATGCAGACAGACGTCCCCCACTTATACCTCTCTATACAATGATTATATCTACAGTACATTTTGGTGAGATCGTTATTATAATATAATACCGCGTGATGGTCCGCAAGCTCCGTCTAGAAGGTCTACAATACCTACCTCCTACTCCCATCATCTCTCATCGTTCACGTAATTAGAGACCTGGTCAAAGGGATACTCTAGCCCTTTTCCCCGCATACCACACGCTATACCGCAGCTCCCCTCGTCATCTCAAAGAACATCTGCGGGAACAACACCCCTCCGTCCAAAAGTCGAGACTGAGCTTCGAAGGACTCTGAGGCTCGGCAGAATTAGGATCACATCTGCTGGTTACAGAAAACCACGTTGTCAGATCCGCGAGATCCAATAATTCGGGTCAGACAGAAACGTGGCCAGGTGGTAGCGATGGCAGACGTCGTGAGACAACGTTTCTTATTTTTTTCATTTTATTTTTTTGTTTCCCTTATTTTTTTGTTGCTCAATATTAGCGGAAATATTACAGAGAACGAATCTTCTGCGTAGCTTCTTTACTCTGGGTGGGGGATCAAAATTCCGAAAGACCAAAGAATAGAGAGGCCGAGATTCCGGAAGTCGAATTACCGAGAGAGCAAAATGCAGAAAGGCCATAATGACGAAAGGCTATCGTAGAAACAACGAATTCAGAACACAAAAATATAGAAATACGCGGATGGGGCATTCCGCACCAATTCCACCAGTGTTCAACCCCGACTATCCCGAAATAATTTTAGGTTTTTTTTTAACATTCTACTCGGTAGGTTATTTCAGAGTTTTTTTGTTTAGCCATACGTTTCTCATGATCTTACGAAATTGATTGAGAAAGCCCATTTCCAAAAACCTGAACAAACTCTCAGAAATCCAGTGTATGACGTAGAACACTTGATCCCTATTGCCAAAAATATGGAAGGAATCTTTTGTCAACTTTGTTTTCACTCAATTCGGAATTTGGAAATTTAGGAAACTTTGAAAGATCAGAAATTTCGTAAGATAAATTTGGGTAAAATCGTACGAGCAGGATCGTATGGATCAAATCGTAAGCGTCAAATAAAAGTTAATTCATTTGTAGGTTCTCGGGTTCCCTAAAATAATCAAGTATTTCGTTGCAAAATAAAATAATAAATAAAACAAAATAGAACAAAATTTTTGCCATATTTTTGACAATAGAGACAAATGAGAATTTACAGATTTTTTGAAAAAAGCTTTCTCAATCAACTTCAAAAATTTATAAAAAATAAACGACTAAACGAGAAAAATCTAAAAAATAATCTAGACACATCTTTCACTGAGTAGATTGTTAAAAGAACAAACCTAAAATGATTTCGAGATGGTCGAGGTTTGGCACTAGTCGAGTTAGCGTAGAATGCCCCATAGGTACATACCGAAAATTATTCCTCAGAATGGACAAGACCACAAGCGCTCAAATATCCGATTGGTAAAAATATCGAACGCTTGAATTAAATCGCGTGTTCACGATTCAAAATCGTGTTTAGTATGAGAGTTGATTATTGAATCGGAATTCACTGAATTGTAAACCCAAAAACTCGAAAAGTCAGAATTCCAGAACCCATTGGAACAGAATGGCAAAGAAAGCGGAAACTCAGGAGACATTATACTCAGGAGATTACTTGTCGTTTTCTCGGAATTTTCGCTCTTTCGGAATTCTCGTCTTTCGACATTCTGCTCATGCGAGTTTGACCGTTTCTGAGCGTGCATTTTCGATCTTGTGTTCGTCGGTTCATTGGGTGACAGAAACGTCAGCTGCTCTGAATTCCAATTTCGAAAATATGAATCTTCAAAATTTCGTCTCTCTACGCATCGTTCGTTCGGAATGTAAACTATCCGAAAATAAGTTTCCGGACGAAAGCGCGTTCGGGTGACTACTCTTCCGGCGAAACAGTCATTAAATTCAGTAAGACATGGCAAATAAAAATTCCGCTTCCTCGAGCCTCCGCTACTTCAGAATTCATATCCGCGAAAATCGAAACTTCGGCCAGTCTACTTTTTGGTTTTTTCGGAATTTCGACCCCCGTCCATAAGTATGCAAAAAATGCTGATATTAATTGTATAGGTACATACGCGACGTCAAGGAATTTAGTGTGAGGATGTAAAGAGCGAGGCTCTTTACTCGCCGGTAGATAACCTAAGCAAATACCACAACGAATGGGATCTTATTAAATTTTCAAGACGCTTATCAACTCGGTTGGTTGGCTGCCGGTTAGAGAGGTTCGAAGGTAGGTAGGTAAGTAATGTATGAATACAAGGCGCAATGTGCTCTCAGTATATAGCAATGGGAATTACGCCCTCGACAAGTGCCTATGGAATCGCTGCCGCTGAGTGAAATTATTCTCGTAACTTCCTACGCGGCTTGGGGAGAAATATTTCAAAGCCCTATATTCTGAATACATTTATAACGAACGAGATTTTCGTGCCCCTCTCACTCTTTCTCACGGCGTACTCTAGAACACACTTCCGCGACCATGACAACACGACGGTTACCATTTTCTTCTGTTAAATAGATAAAATCCATCTGACACGAATTTGCGAAATTAATTTACGTCAAATTGGGTTTTACTCTATATATTTTCATTTCAGCTGGTTCGAAAAGTCGTCTCAGCTTTCAGCGAATCCCTGGGTATGGAATTAATGTCAACGATTGAAATGGAGAAAAATTGAAAAAACAACCACCGAAAAAGTTTCCTTCTTGTTTTTCTTTCCCCATTTAATTACCCGGCAGAGCTCTGGACTATAAAATAATCGTGGGCGCCATTGATTTGCAGAGAAAAAAAAAAGAAAAAATAGCCTGGTATAATTATATTCGAGTACATATGGATTCGTGTAATAATTGGTAGTAGTATGATTACATACCTGTGCATACATATATTACATACCAGCCATAATAACAAATAACTAGTGTAAATACTACCTTATAATACTCTTGCGTGAGCGATCTAATTAAACAGGGGCTTGTTAAATACAATATTGATTGCGTTTTCACGTAAGTACATGCCTATATACGTAAAGGTAAAGGCTATATAAACTTCGAGTTCATTTATATTTCAATAATAATAATATTTGTTGAAAACCATTTGGCTCCTCTTGTGTGATCCGAGTCGCACTCGGACAACTGAAAACTGAAAACTGAAAGCTGCCCACTCAAACTGATGTGAAATGAATCTATAGGTAGTATAGATTTGTCTATTATACAGGTACTACTTCCCTATACCGTTATAGGGTCAGGGTCGAAATTCCGAAAGACCAAAAAGTAGATGGGCCGAAATTCCCAATTTCAAAGATACGAGTTCTAAAGTAGTTTGAGATGAAGGAAGCGGAATTTTCATTTTCGCTATATTGCTAAACGGAATGACCGTTTCATCCAGAGGCTATTCACCCGAACGCGCGTTTATCCGGACACTTGAACTGACGATGAAACTGAAAACTCAAAGCAGCTAGCGTTTCTATCAGCCGATAAACGTAAGAACATAAGATCGAAAATAAAGGTTCAGAAACGGTAAAACTTCGATAAGCAGAATGTCGACCGACCAGAATTCTGAAAACCCGAAATTCCGAAAAAATGACAAGTATTCGATTATTTTCTTAGTACAAAACAATAAATGTTTGTCTCATGTCTCCTGAGTTTTCGCTCTCTTGGCCCTTCTATTCCAATGGGTTTCGAAATTCCGACCTTCCCGGTTTTTGGACTGTCGATTCAGTGACTTCGGATTCGTCAACTTCCGTTATGAACAGGATTGTGAATTGTGAAACACACGAGCTTTCAAGCGCTCTATATTTTTACCAATCAGATATTTCCCCGTTCTTTTCGGTGTATGATTATTTCTATGTTTTCGTGTCCTGAATTTATTGTTTGTACTTGATATCCTTCCGTGATCATGGCCTCTCTACATTTTGCACTCTCGGTAATTTGACTTCCGGAATCCCGGCCCGCCTATTCTTTGGTCTTTTCAAATGTTTACCACCATCCTCTATATATACATACTTATATACATTTCACAATTTTTGTTTTCTGTATACGTATAACCTAGGCATGCAGAGCAGCGTATACCAGAAGCTTCGACTCGCGCTATGTTAGAAATAAGTGCGAACAAAACGAAATTTCGCAACTCAAAGCGAACTTTCAGTTGGTCATCGTACCTAACTAAAAGCAAACAAAAAAAACGACTAATTCGTTTGAACGGTGCACTGCTCTAGATAGCAGTATAGCGCCAGTGTCAGTAGTAGTAGTAGTATCGCCCAGTTTGAGGTCAGACAGAAGTGAAATAGAGAGAGAACTAAATAAAAAAACTTTTCTTCGACAACGAACTCAGCTCACGTTTAGAGTAATCTCATTTTCGTCTCAGCCTCACCCTTGAATACTACGAGGCTTTTAATACGCTTTTAAAAATTTAAATTGCAGTGTAGCATGATGCTTTCTGCGGAGCAGCAGCAGCAATGCTTATTGTTAGCTTAGATATACTCGGTGCACGAAAAGCTCGTGAACATAGTGAAAAGATACGCATATACAGTATATTATCTAATTAGATTAATTATCTGAATAAAAAATGACAATTTCTTTGGACTATATGACGGATGTATAGGGTTGAAAAATTTGAGAAAACCCAAATGACATCTTACATTTCACGTATGTGGTTAAGGCATCTATACACTCTCTGGTTAGGAACATAGTACGTATGGATTATAAATTTTTAACGTAGACCATGAATCGAATCGATTCAGCGCATAACTTGAGATACACCTTTTTCAAAATCATAGACTAAACAAATAACCAATTATTTTAGATAGAAAAGTATTGGGCGAGAACTGACGTGCATAACTGCATACCTAATATATGTGAATGTAGAATAGAAAATCCAGAAAAGACGTGTTCGCGAGCCGATCGCTTCTCTACATCGAAGACATGGGAGGATTTAAGCTGATTGGCTTTGAATTATTGATGGGGAGGAAGCCTGTATCGGTATGCTTAGTCCTCGGCCTTCCAATCGTTATACCTTCGCCGGGTCTTTCGATGTCGACCAGGAACTAACCTGACGTTGTCACTTTGTTCGTTGGGTGCTCGTAATATTTTTTATTTTCTCCTTGCTTCTTCCTTTTTATTTTTATTTTTTTCTTGTTTTAGCCAATTCATTAACTTCTCTTTCTTTCGATTTTTTCTTCCCATCATTCCGTTTGATATGTAGTACGGGCGCTTTATGTTGGCAAAGACTTGTATTTATTAGGAAGCTGTATAGTATGTACCGAATATACGTCAGAGAACGGTTCTTCTACTTTTCGACTTTCTATATATATTCATCTATTTCCATTTTTATTATCATATTGTGTTTATTCGAATTTTCGATTTCCAGTGAAAAATGGAAGATATACTGGGTGTATACTGGGTGTAGTATAAAAATGTATGGTGGTATAATTAACGAAGGATAAATGACGTATTGTTAAATACTGTGAGTGAGTATAATTGGTGTACAAAGTACGGTGTGTTGCAGAGTCCGTCTCCACCGCAGTACGTGTTTTGGTACCACAACGATCGTATGATAAACTACGACAACGCCCGCGGGGGTGTAACCGTGGAAACGGACCAGGGACCCCGTACCCAGAGTCGCCTAACCATACGCCACGCAGTCGAAAAGGACACGGGGAATTATACCTGTAGCGCTTCGAACACGGAGCCGGCTTCCATCTTCGTTTTCGTCACCGAAGGCAAGTATACGTACATGTGTACCTACTTATTCTTATTCTTCTTCTTCTCATTATATTCTTTCGGTCCATTTCATCGTTTTTACTCAATAATTTCGTGTAAAAGGGATGAAACAGTACGAACCACTTTTTTTTAATTCTTCAGAGGGTTGAAATTTCTTACCCCCCGCCCCTCCCCGTTTTTCTCTTGTTTTACGTTCTTATTTGTCTATATATTTCTTTGTTTTTTCTCTCTCCATCCCCCGAGAAGTTTTACGCTCCTTTTTTCAGTCCGCGAAAGTGTGTATCCTATGGTATACGGAAAGTTCATCATCGAATACTTCGATTCTGCCGTAGACTTCGAGTTGTAGAATCCATACATTGGTGAAAAGGGCGGTTGGCCTGAATCAGCCTGTATAATAGGATGATAAGTGCCTATTTTCTTGTCAAGTATTCCAAGAGAAATTGCAAAATCTTCATGATGAACTCGTTGAAGAAGATTTGAAGTAAGTTAGATTGGTAGGTGGAGGATAGGTATATCGGTAGTACATACCTACATACAATTTGACAAGCGGAATGGCTGCCTGCTGACGTGAACGCGCGTATAAAATAATAACGATGATGTGATGCAGATATATATGTATAGGTTTACCTAACCTACTTTGGTGTTCCTACTGTACATCGTTGAGTGTAGATACCCTTCTACACTCAACGCTGTACATACAGTATTAGTTTTACATGGAGTAAACTCGTATTTGCTTCGGTATAAGTTGTTTGAAATTGTTTTACACCGTGAAGAGAGAATATGTGGATGTGTATTAGGTATTAATGAAAATTTCAAAACTTTCTGTAATTATGTACAATATATTGCAATGTATGGAACTATACCGAGATAAAAAGGATTTGAGGAGAAGAGAAAAAAACGACGTCGAGACGTCGGAGAAACGTAAAAATTTCACTTATCACACGAATATATATTTCCCGATATTCAAATTTGTTGAGAAATTCTGCAGTACGCAGATGCTACATACTCACCGACATAAGTATCAGAATTTTTTGTTTTTGCATTTTCAATAGCAAAAACACGACGCTAATGAGCGTCAATTGAACTGCATTTGAGAATTTAGTAATTAACAAACAAATAACGAGCTTGCTTCTCCGTGTTCGTTCTTCATATTGCTTTTCACCGATTCGTTGCAGCCGTATAGGTATGTATTACGAGGGCCGAGAAACAAAAAGTTGGGTTAAAATTTGAAAAAAAAAGAAGATATTATATTACATGCACATATCTCTCGCCTTCCATTATCACACGGCTCGCAGAGCTGACGCAGCTCTTCATCTATCTCTTTCTCTCTCCGTTTATCACTCGCTTTTTAATCCCATTTTCCGCACGTAAACCGGATTCGTAAAATTTATAAAATAATCGATTATTCGATGAGAAAATGGTTGATTTTTGAGTGAATTACACCTGAACAAGCTCCGTCTATCTATCTATACTTCAATGAATTATTTATTCAACTCATTCAATTAGTTAATCAAGCTGTGTTTTTCTCGTTTTTGCTGAATAATTGTGACCATAGAGGTATGGGCGCGGAATATTCTATGAACGTTTGAAAAATGTATGAAAATAGTGGGGAAAAAAACATCGATTAATTGATCGTAAACGCGTAGCTAACTAATTATCCGATATAACCGGTGAAATTTCTACTACCAACATTGCATATTACCTATACAGTACAATATCGCGTTCAATAGCTCTCGAAAGGAAAATGAATGAATACAAATTTTAATAGGGTATTGAACGGCGGCAATGGTGAGAAAAGAAAGAGAGAAAAATGTGAATTGAAGAAATTGGCCGATGAAAACCTGAAAAAAAATACCATTCTTTTCAACCTTTCGCCCACAATGATAAATTGAATAGGGAAAAAAGAGAAATTGTTCAAGTGAAACGCTTCAGCCGGGCTGCAGTTTTATTTTCGCACCCACTTCGATGGGAGAAAAAGAAGCCCCGAATTTATACAAATTCATGATGTGAGTTGGTTGAAAGTGAGAATACCAATTTCTCGGTATTATTAGAAATTGTAATAATTATATTCCAGCATTTCGCGGGACATAAAAAACGAGAAACAAAAATTGAAAAAAAAAAAAAAAAACAGAATCAGAAACTTCACGGTGTCACATGTAATTTTTTGAGAGTTACGAGAATTTCATGAAATCCTTTCAGAGCTTCGTAAAATCGCCGTTCCGCACATGGGGGAAAAAAAACAAAGATGACCGAAAGAAAACCAAACATTTTGTCATACCCGCGGACAATTTGAATCCTGCGAAATTTCTTATTGAGGTGCGCGCATCTATATCTATGCATGCATAGTGTATTTGAATGGGTAGGATATATTCATATGCGATTCAGGATGTAGGAAATAAATTTATTTATTATATAAATATGTAGGTAGGTATATGGGAACCCCGGTAACCTTACCTACGTCAAACGCAAAGCTCCGCAGGTTTATAGTATCGCTTCTAACGCAAATGCAAACTGGCAACCAAGCATCCTGCAGAGTTGTTACACGGAGGGAGCAGCCGGGCCCTCCTCCTTTGCCTTTCATGAACGTTCCGTTAAATTTTGTTGAAAAGGCGCGTAACACAAGATATGCGTATATACATAGGTATATATAGTGTACATGGTACATACATAATACATATATATTATCTATATATATATTTATCGCAATAGGTGCATACACCCTTATACAAATGTACCTATGTATACATAGGACCGACCCCTGCAATTTTTTCGGTCGTATCCATTCCTCTCTCTCTTTCTGTTACTCGCGGAAAGCTTTACGGGAGCTTTTACACCTACGTTATCCGTTCATTCAATTCTGTTTTTACTTTTCGGTGCAAACATAGGTATGTGTAGGTGCGAGGGTATAGGTACCTATATACGTTCCATGTATGCATGCATGTATGTATGTAGATACATACATGAGAAGAAGTTTAAGAAAATGTAGAAGTAATATTTAACACAGATAAGAACGTCCCTTCAATACGCCGACCTACCTACCTACCAGCCTACCTAGGCTGCACTCTAAAGATTAAAGCGACTTTACAACAAGATTTTGGGAAAAACGTGTACATATAGTACACATATATACATACAGATATTCAGATATAGAATCAGATATAGAATCTATGGATACATGAGAGTTATGGGCTCGCGTATGCGAGCCAGGTTGAAAGAGAAAGAGAACAGAACAAGAGAGAAGATTGAGCAAGAAAAGGTTGAAAAAATCATGCCGTAACAAAAAGTGGGAACGAACCGAGAACAAACCTGCCTGCCCTGCTGCTCATGTGTGCCATACCCGTGAGAGGGGATGCGGTTTCACGCTACTCGATGAATAATTACAGCAATCTTGAGTAAACTCACCACTTTGTATTCCAGACTTTACTTCATACCTAAACCTTTTATGCATCCGCCCATATATTATTTGTCTCGTACAATATCTCTCTCCTCGCGTACGATACGTGTGTCTGTACATATGATACGAAATGGTGTATACCTATATGTATACATGCATATATACTATTTACATAAGCGCAGGGTGCAGGGTGTAAGGTGTAAGAAAACAAGAAAATAACCGCGGTCAGTTTTCGCGCGTGAATACAATGCGAACGCGTTGATCAGTCCGGGCGATCTTTGGTTTTTTTTTTCCAGAAATTAGAAAAATCAGACTTCCATTCGGCGTTCAAAGATCGGACACAAATTCTCCGGGCGTTGCGAACAAACAATGATCATTTTGAAAAATAAGATTCTAAAATGTCGCTACCGGAATGAAAAAAGATAACTCAAAGTAATACCCGGCTTCATTTCCAGTTTTATGACAATTTTTCAGGGTTATTCGGCAGTCTTCCGTCGTTACGTAATTATTCTAATTCCTACCATTCGTATAGCTCATTATGTATTCGAGATTCGGGTGACAGCATGATAGTATTGTATATTGTGTTGCTGGTGCGGAATGTGAGCAATTTCCGGCGTTCGTGAAGCTAGCAACACGGGCCGAAGGCGATCGCTACATCCACACGAGTGAGAGGACGATTTACCCACGAGACGTACAGTGGGACAAGTGCTGTAAAGACACGTGTATATACATGCATACCCGTGTAAATTATGCAGTATGAGCCGAAGCGAGTGCTGTTCACTTCACACGAGTCAGAAATCGCCCGTTCGATTTACCTCCCGCTTGGAAAGTTCTATTTGGGAAGCAGATACATCTGGAGAAATAGTGTAATATACTGGCAGTTCGGTTCGCGCATGCGCAGTCCCAAGTTGCTTCACTCTCGTCCCTTGGGAAAAATTTTGGTAACCTTCGTCCCGTGGAACCGCGATGCAAGGCCCTTTCTGCGCTTGTTTTCAAAAATATCGTGTGTGACGGGGGTAAGAGTTTGCGAATCGCCAACTTTCGTCCCTTGTCATACAATATACTATTATACATCACTCGCGCCCGATGGCACCACTGAGCGACTGAGTTATTTCAAAGTGCGCATGCGCGAAGACAGCTCTAGTGCGGAAAGTAGACCATTTACGATATGCGCATGCGTCGAGTTTCTCACCCTACGAAAGTGAAACTCCTGCGAAGTGCGCAATTCTTCATTAACGCGCAATCCAGAAATGGGGTACTTTACGCACGCTAAACAGGCATTGAAAATCAAACTTTCCAAGCAGGTATCACACGAGCTTCCTTTTCATCTGAATGTTCGTATCAGTTAAATTACAATTGTTTTCTATTTTCATCCTAACTAATGCCTATGCGTGAATTCCAATCTAATCTATTCAATTATTCTCTCTGTATACCTTATCACAGCGAAGTCCACAAAATAGCCTAGAAAATTTCTCGTAAGCATACATAGAAATTAGGTTGAATATTACTTCACATTATCCATCTTACATCCCAGCAGCGATTTTGATTGAATTTCTTTCTCCGAGCGCCTGTTTCCCGCTGATGCGTAAACAATTCTCCGATTTCAGACCACTGAATGACAGCTCAAAAATTCTTCTAGTTTCTGCAAAAGAGCTGAAAAACTGATCAACACGTTCAATCTAATTATTCCCGTTTTAAAGTGTAAGGCGCCTTCTGCACCTGAATACTCTCTGAAACTCTCACATTGCGTGAGATTTCTCTTCATTCTTATGGTTTTCATTCATTTTTACATTTTCTATACTTACAATTAGTTTTCTTTCTTTTACAGGTGACAAAATGGCCGCTATACAACGACGCAAGACGTCAGGAACGCAAATGAACATTGGAAATTTAGTCTTCGTTATAACATTCATCGCGGTTACAATCGTACTAGTCCGATAAATTATAAATATGACTAAACAAAAACAAATATATATATATATATATATATATACATATATATTTAATCGCAACTTTGTCCATTATTATGAACTATCATTATTATTATTATTATTATTATTGTTGTTATTGTTAATTTCGCACGTTATACTATATAGTATATGTACATGTATACATATACCTATATTTATACATAGATATATTATAGACACATGGTATATTATGTACAACTACAGGCATATTTGATAATATGTATAATAGGGTGTTTCGTAATAAAAAAAATGTCCATTTTCCAACGGGCCACACCTGAGATAGTTCATTTAGGTGGGAAAAATGATTCTGTCGAAAGATGAGCATGTTAGGCTGAGTGGAAGATCGGGCTCATTTGATTTCAATTATTTATTTTTTTTTTTTTCATCAAATTTATGATGGATAATTGTTAGTAAACGAATGTTCTGACAGGACTTCATTCAGGATTCTATTCAATTTTTAGAGTGATACCCATAAAGCGAACGGGTTTTTCACTTATCACGAACAATAGTTTTGAAAAATAGTGAAATCGTAGATTGCAAATCCGGTTGGGACCTGATTTAAACATGAATTAGAATGATCAAATTCGACAAGTATCTTTTTCAGGGCGCAATCTGACATTTTGACAGCTGTGTGGAAGAAACAAAATGTCTTCCAATGATTATCCGTCTTAAATTCGATAGAAAGGTAAGAAATGAAAAATCGAATGAGCGCAATCTTTCACTCAACCTAAAATGCTC
Source organism: Phymatocera aterrima (assembly GCA_963170745.1). Classification (NCBI taxonomy): domain Eukaryota; kingdom Metazoa; phylum Arthropoda; class Insecta; order Hymenoptera; family Tenthredinidae; genus Phymatocera; species Phymatocera aterrima. The sequence continues at coordinate 6,404,035 of OY720660.1, forward strand.
ATCTTTTGACAGAATCTATTTTCTACCTAAATCAACTATTTCCGGTGTAGCCCGTTGGAAAATCAGAAATTTTTTACTGCGAAACATCCTAATGTATAAGTTACACGAGTGTATAATATTTAAATCTCAAATATTATATAGTGGCCGCAGACAATTTCTATATCTACATTCTACATGTATGTAATGAGTCTCGGGGCGTATAATACCTACGTGAGTGTTATATTTCGCGTTATAAACTTCAGTATTTCATATAGAGATATAACAAAATACATTATATATATATATATAGTATATACAATTATAGGTATATGGACATATACCCATATATATTATATTATAATATAATATAGTATGATGTAATATTAAATTACGAATGCATGATGCGTGGATCGTTGAGCGATTTTGATGAAATGAATATACAATTAACCGTTTATAGTATATAATAATCTATACTACATTATACACGTTATATACATATGGGACATTCCGTGTAAACTAGAGTAATGATCTTCCCTCGCCATTTTTGGTTCGCTTCACGATTTTTTATGCGATTCTCCGTTCCCAAAGAAGCGCTCCGGAATTCTTTCAGTTGTTTTCATCTAACCGTTAATTTTTCTGTGATTACTCAAACCCATCTAGAAATTATAATTTTTTGAAAATCTCAAGAAATTCTCAAAAATCTTATCTTTGATTTCGATCATTTTCACGCCTGCCCCATGATGGGCCGATTTTTTGTCTATTTTTTTTTTAGCACCTTGAACATTTTGAACAAATAATAAAACACCATGTTTCAACGTTCTGAAAATTTTCAAAAAATTACCACATATTTTGAGTTCGATTCTGGATCTTTTCATGCAAGACTCCATGGTGACGCACGACCCCCTTCTATGCTAAGTGCGGTAAACACTCAGAAAATGGCAAGCTGACTTTTCGGGTTGTTTTTACAAGGATATTCGTCGCACGAGGACATTTAGGGACTCATCGAAAACGATTGAAGAAGATCCACGCACGGTTTGATTGAATCGTGAATGTTTCAAGTGTACAGAAGCCTAGAAGGAGGCCGTGCGTCGTCATGGGGTCTTTCATCGGAATATTCAGAATTGAACGCAAAATTTTTGGTAATATTTTGGTAACGTGGTGTTTTATTTGCTCAAAATGTATGAAGAGCTGGAAAAAATAAAATAAAATCGGCCCATCATGGGATAGGTGTGGAAATGATCGAAACGATGAATCAGATTTTTGAGAATTTTTTGAGATTTTCAAAAACGACCATTTTTCAGACGGGTTTGAATAATCATAGAAGATGAACGATAAGAGGAAAAAATCTGAAAAATTTCAGGAGTATTACGAGATCGGAGAATCGTATAAAAAATCGTTAAGCGAATCGAAAATGGTAACGGAAAATCATTAGTCCAGTTTACATGGAATGCTCCCTATGTATTTATATATGCAGGGTGTTTCGTATCGAACGCACCACCGCAAACTGATAGCGGATTCATCGTCAAACTTCAGACGAAAATCTCCTTATCGAAAATTGTCATGGTAGAACCGTTTGGCCGTGTGAGCTGTTCAAAGTCGGCCAATCCAAGAGCTTACATGAGCCTAGACCAGTACCGCGACAAATGGGAGCCGGTCGCGTGTGGATACAACATTTGCCGCGCGAGCACCTGTTCATCGAAGCGTTGCGTAGAGGGGCCGCGCGGGACCGGCTCCCACTCGTCACGGCACTGGTCTAAGCCCATGCAAGCTCTTGGATTGGCCGACTTTAAACGACTCTCACGGCCGAACGGCTCGATCCTGACAATTTTCGATAAGGAGATTTTCGTCTGCAATTTAACGACGAATCCGATGTACCGCGTTGCGTTTGACACCGAATACCCTGTATCTACATTATGCATATGTATACCTATGTATGAACCGTAAAATTTTAATCATTGCATTGAACTCTCGGGTATAAGGATTATAGGTATGTATAAACCGAGGTAACTTGCACGAAATACATATGTATATACATATATATATATAATATACTGACATAGAACGTGCGATGCAGGAAGTAAAACGTTGTGAAGATGAAACCGAAGGCCACCGCATGCATGAGCATTTCAAAATTAATTTCGTGAATGTTGATACCTACTCGTAACTTAAACCTATACCGGTACATCGGAATAAAGCGTACCTGGAGACTCAATACGGAGATTGAACTGACAGTGAGGGAAAATTTGACACACAACAAAAAACCGCTGTACCGACCCCTATACTGCCTCGCGGAGCGATGTGGCTCACACCTGTCAGTCCAATCTTGTATTGTGTTTCTGGGCATGGTCGATTTCGCCGTTTGATATGTATAGAATATTTATACCTGTCTATAATGAAAATATTTTGCCGTAAACGCCAATTCATGAAAAAAAGAAAGATGCGGTTAATTCGAGATGTGTTCTCGTTTCGTTGGACACGCGTAAACATGACTTGACTTCGTTATTCGATAGATGTTAGTTGCCGAAAATGAGCGATATAGGCAGATGTATACCTTATGCATAGCGAGTGTAAGATACCGATTTGAAAATTTTCGAAAAAAATTAACCGGCCCTCACCCGCACCATCTCTCTTTCTTTTTCTTGTTATTCTACCTAAATTCGTGAACATACTAAAAAAAAATACTGGATGATAATGTTAGTATTAATTATTATTATTATAGCAATAATAACAATTTGAATCGAAATCTTCGACTTTGCATGCATGCGTAAACATATATATAACACATTTAAATGGATTTCGGGTGAGATTTTCATTTGAAAAGAAATCAACGTGCAAAATTAGTAGTACGTCGTATATATAAATTGATGAAATATTGAAGAGGTGCTGCGTTTTTTTGCAAACCGTCCTACCCTGTACCAAGATGGCACAAAAATCGCGTGTCGGGGCGACCTCTCTTTATACTTATATATCAGCTTCATAAGTTTGTTTTAAATGATATATAATTTACATATGAACATGTATGAGCGGGTTTTCCATTTTTGAAATAATACATACACCTACGTACACAGCATGCATGCATGTACATCGGTGAAATGAATTTTCGTTGACCCTTGAAGTTTCAAAAAGTCGAACTGTAGTCGTCTGTTCAATCAATCTGATTCCGAGATTGGAAAGAACGGAGAACTAGATAACCTGAAAGAAAACAGACAAACGATACGGAACTAGAATTCGACCAATTTTCGTACTATCATAAATATAATCACAATGATCTGGTTTCTGACGTCGATTTATCGTGGTATAATTTTCGTTGCCCGTCAATAGTGATAAAAATTTTCAAGTAGGTATTCAGGAAGGATATCTGAGGTAACGCAGCGCTCGTGTTTTGCTACCGATTAGTGTATCTGACGAAAAATTGAAAACCTTTCGCAACTAACATAATTGACACTATTCCAAAGCGAGTCTCATCGAGTCCTCCGCGCGGAAACAGCGCATAATCGGACCGTGGGTTTTCGATTTTCCAATCCAACATGGGTCCGCGGAGGAATTACAAAAATTATAGCGGAGATAACACATGAAACAAATGGAACTAACTGTTATAACTCATGCCTGGAAATGATCATTTTCTCCATCCTCCCCCTCCCCCACGGAAATAATAATTTATCCAATATTTCATAATCGCGTCCGGAGCGTGCGATTGGCCCGCGAGTCGGGTGAACAAAATAATAGTAATAATAATGAAATGATATATCAATACCAACACGGCTCCTGATATATATGAATATTGTAGAAAAAGAATTTCAACATATATGTATATTATTTGTGTGAGTCAAAAATTCAATTATTCCGTCTATATACCTATATATAGAATATAATGTATACTATGTATATTCTATCCAGCAAATAACTAGAAATAAACAAGAAACTTGGAAAATGAAAAAAGAATAAAGAATTGAATATAAGTAACCTTCTCCATGAAATTTCGATTATAACATGCAGTTATGTGAATGATTCTTTTATGGATATTATAGTCGTTGTTATCGTTATTGTCCGTGAAAACGGTTGCATTATTATTCACCATAATATTATATAGGATGCATATTATTTGTATTAGTATTTTAGTTAACATATCTCTGAAATTGAATTATGCATAGTATGTTATAACCTACATTGTTGATAGAATGGGGCGGTTCTGTAAATAGGAAACGGAGGATGGAGTGAAATACTGAATTTAATGAATATTAGAGTAAATTGAACGACCTAATCCACGCGCTATGTATAATGAGACGACCGTCCAATGATCTTCCCGAATTATATAGGTATAGTATGGAAAATCGAAGAGATGAGGGAAAAGGATAGCCCCACGCTAGGAAGCGGGAAGTTGAAGAATGATTTATAGTAATAATATTAATTCGACAACCTTCTCAATCACGATGTACAATATTTGAACGAAGAAAATTAATCATGGTGAAACGATCTCACGCTGCCGCATACATCAGCAACCTAGATGGAGAAATAGATAGACAGATAGATAGATAAATAGATAGATAGATATCCCGGGGGACTATATGATATCAGAGCCGAAAGCGCCAGCAAGCCTTAAGCCTCAAGCCTTAAGCTTGAGGCTAGTGCGGGTAATGTCCGAATGGGGTGGTCTATTGTTCCTAAACGAAAACAGCGGAAACCCTGCGTGATCAATTAAACTCCCTTTTAGTCCGATGACGGATGAGGGTGACGGAGAGGGGCGGGAAGGGGAGGGGAGGCACGGTCAGTTACATTAAACGAAGAGAAATTGAAGATGAAAGAATGAAAAAAGAAAGGTTCAAATTGTCCGGTTTTATACCTATAGAGACGCAGAATGGGGTAGAAATACATGTACAGGGGTGAAAAGAGAGTAGATAGATGTACCAAACACACTATATAGGCATGCGCGTGACAACAAAGCGGATAAATTGTTTGCACCGCGAGTGATCAGCTGCGCGGTGTAAATGATAAGATAATATCCCCTTTGAAACAATAAAAAAAAGGGTGATATGTTCACAGCGTATAGGTGGGGGGTCGAGGAAGATCAATGGATGATGAATTGTTGTTTGTATGAATACCCGTACATATACCTATATACATACCCATATATAGTATAGTTCTAGGTCAGAAGTTAATTCCCAAATTTTTCGATACTTTGGTAAATTTCTTTCTCTTGCTTTTATTCGTGTATTTCTTTTATTTTTTGTTTCCTCTCAATTTTGTCTTGTATTCATTCATTTATTTATTACGAATATACCTATTGAGATAATTTCACGCGGATTGAAAATGATTGTGGTGTAAAATTGTAATGCTATGATTATACGACACGAAATCGTAACTAGGTGATTTATAGGTATATACATAATAATATCTATGTAGTATATAATTGCATAAACATTGGCAAATTTTTGTAAAAAAAATGTCAAATTACGGTGTAAACTTGTGTAAAACTGAATCAAATGAAACAGGGAAAAGAAGGACAATTATGAAGATACGTAGTGGGTATGTGTACGACGATTTTCGTTAAGTTCAAAGAAGATAAAATCGGAGAAGAAAAAATCTCAGGAATGTTAAGCAAATTGAAAACGAAAACGATTAAAAATGAACGAACAACTTTCAAACGTATAGTATGTCATTACACCGTTTTATGCCTGTAGACACTTATTTAATGAACATTATTATCGTAGTTGAATTATACATAGTACATATATAGGTATAGAGTATAAGTATCCATTAATTATTCATTATATTAATTAGGTACATCTCGTTAGCGTCGTCCAAGCATCGTGGCGAGATTTATAATTGACGTAAGTGTGAAGTTATATTAAAAATGTTTAAAAACCACATAGGAAATAATACTGAATCGAGATATACCGACGTCAAAAAGATCATAAATTGGTTCGAACCTCTCAAACCTCAGTCTAGAAGTGACGAAACAACAGAAGCCCTGAAAAACCGGAAACGAGTATGCTCTGTATACTTAATAAATACTGTAAAAATTATTATTGTATCGAATAATTAGGTAATTGATTGATCGATTGATTAATCAGCTGATAATTCAATGAACGTCGTATTCTCATTGTAATTATCTGCCTCAATATAACATTGTATAATGTAGATACGATGCACGATTAATTTATCGGAATACTTGCAGAAAAGGAAACGAAAAACAAAAAAAAGAACATTATATGAAAGAAATTGTGCAGTGTAATACTTCGTTATCGAATTCTCACGATATAAAGTAATATACGATTGACCTAAGGAAGGGTATAAATCATGCCTAGACATAAGGTTGGTGGTCAGAGGCGAAAAGTATAATGAAACAGGATATTGCAAAATAAGTGAGATTATACAAAACGTGAGAAGTAAAAGGCAGAAGGTGAGAAGGTTCAAAATAGAGGTAAAATTTGTTATGAATATAAACCTAGTAAAAGGTTGCAACATTAGGGGAACTGCATCGAAATCGTATAATAAGGGTTGACGCCTCGGAGGATAGAGATACGAAATTACGGTCAAAATTTTACTCATACCTATATTCGTCGAGGATCTTCAATGTGAGTATATTATAGATATACGGACGATGCCGCTAGCAAACGATGCGAACAGAAAGAAGAAGACATGAGATGAAGAGGAAATTAAACCGCGCCTAATTATAACATGTTGTTTTCTACATCCGGTGGGAATAATTGATGATAGCCAAGAAAAAGAAAATTCAAATTCGAACGCGTTTTCTTGTATTTCTAGTATACCTATATATACCAACTGTACTATACACGTGAATCGTGAATTATCATTCACGCAAATAATATAGCTACCGTACAGATACATCGAGGTGCCCAAAAAGCAGTCGATATTTTTTTTCATTTTTTTTTTTATCTTCACTTCCGCCGCTTGTTTCTGCATCAGAACAGATCCTCCCAAAAGATGAGCTTGGGAGCTCAAGTGTTAAAGGGGGCTCGAGCCGATCTACGATTTTTATTCAACCTTTTTACCCCGGACTCTCGAATCTGTTATACTTATGACTGATTTCGTAATGTCGAGGGCATTGTGTTCGGCTGATTTTAAATTTCGAGTAAAAAATCAGCAGATTGAGAATGGCGTACCGACAAGACCGCGAATGCCGATTTTCACGTGAATCAATCTACTTGCTTGGATGTCAGCTTAGCTTGCCATGCTCAATCCACCATTTTGAATTTGTGTGTTCATATTCGATATCGGCAACCTGGAAATAATCTGCGACCGAGTCAAAACGTATACGCTTGAAAAGGTTAAATAAAAATCACAAATCGATTTATGCGCCCGCTCTGAGACATAGGGAGGCCATTGGAGTCCCCGCTGGCATTCTAACCTAGCTAGCGTACGGGATATTCATTTTCCATCAAATACGATCAACGTTTTGAAAAAGTGACATACTTAGCCAGTTTCTGCCATCATACTCGATGGATTCTCAACGTTTCATCAAAATCGATCGAGTCGTTTGCGAAAATTTACGATTCTCGTTTTCGAAACGGTTTCCATGTATTCAGCATAGCGAATCCTATCTGATTCAAGAGTCGGCGTTTGATATGTGGGAAGCGAAAATGAAAAGATATCGATTTTTCGGGACATTCTGAAACACATAGATAAACAACTGTAGGGTATCAGACTAATTGTAAGTATACACTACATGCAACGTCTTTTTCACAATAGAAGAGAAAAGAAAAAAACAAACAAATATACCGATAAAACAAATTTTGAAAGGAAAATTTTGAATTTCATGGGACCACTTCGCGATAAAATTGCTACTATAATTTATTATTATGCCTATGATAGGTATTGTTCAAAAAATTGCGTAAAGCCACCCCACCGCGGTGTAAAACGATTATAGACTGTACCAGCTTCCGTAATTTATGACTATATTATTATTTTTGTACTTTTTTTTTCCTCCGAACTGATGAATATACCTATACGGTATAAATCAACCCGAAAATTGAACGGAAATAGCATACGGAGACATAGCATCGATCAATTATCTGGCTCGAAATATCACAATCTCAACTATAATATTTATTGCAAAAATGCCGAAATGGAAAAAAATAGAATACAATAAAGTTGAAATCGTTTGCGAGCTACATCGTGGAGACTTGGCATTGCAGCCTTTATACCTGATATAAGAGAAAATGAGATGAAAGAAGAAAGATATAAAAAACGAAAAATAGGGTAAAAAATGGATCGCACTCCCATCGCACGTATCGACGCGATTAACAATAATAAATTATTGTTAGTAATTTTACTGTTAGTTAATCATTCTATAGATATAATAATTAAAAATACGATATCAGATTACATATATATACATATGTAAATTATTATAGATTTGTGCAAGATACCTAGACCTATGAATAGAGAATTCCGCGTATGTCCCTCACAGATTTAGATCATTTGTGAGTATGATATTGTTACCGACCCACAGAGGTCTCGAAATCTTCTTCACATTCTTTTCACAACCAGGGAGGGGAGGGGAACCGGCAAACCTCGGAAAACTAACCCCGAGAATGCGCATTTTGAAAGTCTGAAAGAATTCACACTGATTCTATGATTTAAAATATGAATTTCAAGCACCAGACGATACCTAAACAGAACAAATATCTAACGGACGTCCATAAGCAATCAAATATCTAATTGATGTCCTATGGATGTGTCCAATGGATATTATGTTCTGTCTGTGTAATGTGATCCCAATATTTACTATTCTTTCGCAAGCTAGTTTTGCGTTTGTTAATGTTACAATTCGAATTTTTGTCCGTTTGATCAGTCACATAACTTCTTCAAATATCAATGAATATTGCAATTTTTCTTCAATTTATAGAAATACCAGAGGGGCCAAGATACATCCAATACCGTTCGAATTCCGACGTGAAAAAAACGAAGAACTTGTGAAAAAATAGTCAATATTGAGATCACGTTATCGTGTGTTGCTCAGAAACCATATTTCGACTTTACAGAATCAGTGTGAATTGTTGTCTGATTTTTAAAAAGCGCGTTCCGAGAGTGGTTTTTTTTTTAGGTTCAGGGGTCCTCCGCCCTCCTGCTGGTGGAAATTCAAAAAATATTCCGAGCCCCGTTTGGGTCGGCGACATCGTACTAAAAAATGATCAAAATAATCGGAAAGGGTGACAGGGACATGGGCTGTTGGTTTGACGTGGAATGCCCCAAATATACCTATTGCATATTATACCTACAATATTATGCATTGCGAATTCTTAATAATCCGTATATCCGCGCAGTTCGACTTTTGTTCGAAATCTCATATTACACACACAAATAACAAAACATGCTGACGTAGAACGACGTTTCGCTACATAAAACGAAACAGAAGGAAACACAATTATGTAATACCGAGAATATTTTCAATTAATTAATATATAGGTATACGTGAGAAACGAAAAATATGATAAATAATTTTCAAAAATTTTCGATTATTATTTATATTATAGTATATAATACTGTATTTATATTGAATGGTAGTTTCCAGGACAGTATATAATTGACCATATAAATCTGAGAGATGCAATGGTAGTTGTGAGGACACGCGGTACTTTCTGGGACCGTCAACCGTCGCCAATGAGCATTTATGTTTAACCGTTGTACCTTACCCCTAAACGGTTCTGGCATCCCTCATCAGAATCTTCAGCACGCGTACGTGACGAGGGTGAATGTTTTTCATTTTAATTACGCGCGCTCGGTCAACGATGCTCTCTCCGTGGTGTGTTTGTTCGGAAAATGTTTAATCAAGTCTGTAATGCGGCCCCCAAATATAGGGTCAGTCCTCAAAACTACCATTATACACCTACGTGAATATATATATACATATATATATATATATATATATAGGATATGAATCATCGATAAGGACTGTAATTAATTATTGTAAACTAATTATCATTATTATTATTAATATATTATTATAATTGTTATTTTTTATTTTATTATTTTATTATTGTTGATGATAATAAGAATAATAATAATAATATATCCAGGCCCGGTTGATATAGTAAATTAAGATGATTAATATGTATACATATATGGTATGATGATGATAATAATAATAATAATAATAATAATAATAATAATAATAATCAGAAATTTCGAATTAATTCTGACATAAGCAAATGAAGAAAATTAAAAGAAAACATTCAAGTAATAATAATAAGAATAATAATAATAATTACTCTAATACAGATATACTTGCAACTCGAACCATTTCTCAATATATGTCTGCAATCATGTATTATATAGAAGTAATATATTGGATTTAAATTCAATAAAAATATGAAAAAATAAAAGTAAAATAAAAATAAAAATAGTCAAATTATATAAAATATTATTTGTCTAACGAACCCCTACTCACAACTCTTCCCTCTCCCTGATTATCATGTGATTTGATTTCATTTCTTTTTCAATATCTAGCAATATAAATTTTTGTGTGAAAAAAATGAGAAATGAATTTTACCATCCCGTGGTAAGTCGATCGTTCGATCAATTGTGTGATTGATCTAGAATAAAGTACGTAATACCCAATTGCTGATCGAATTAGTAGCACGTACTTTATGTTGTTTAGATTATTGTATAAATTATCGTGCAATATTGTTGTTGTTGTTGATGTCATAAGGGATATATGACAATTGGGATGAATAGAAAAGAATACAATATTATAGATCCGTACATATGTGTGTATATCTCGGCGTAATATGCACATGGTGGCCCATTTAACTCTGCCACCCCGGATAACTTGGTTATTATAACGATTGTACCGAAAAGTGTCATATGGAAAAGTTTTTGCATTTGAAGGGGGGAAGATGAGTTTTGTAAGTGAATGTCATCTGCAGAAAGTCATATCTTATGGAGATTTCGTTGGTCGCGATGTTTTTTTAAATGCGACAACCTGTCTTCTTGCTCACCACAAGGAAGCTGACATCGAAACGCGCCCAACCGTGTGCAACACCGTGACCTTCGACTGACCTTCGATTCAAAAATTCGTGATCAAGTAATAGAGGTGGGAATTCTAGGAGAATGAATTGTAACGGCACATTCAATACTTCTATCACGTAATTTATTTTAACAAGTGCTCAAAATGTTGTCCATTAACCTGAATGCACTTGTCAATACGCTCAATGAGGGATTCCCTAGCTCTGCTCATTATTTCAGAAGTAATACTTGCACACGCATTGATGATACGTTCCTTCACATTCTCCCGTATTGTTGGGACGTCTCGGTACACAATATCCTCGATTATTCCCGAGACAAAGGAATCAAGAGGTGATTGAGTCAGGAGAACGGAGGACCAACAAACTTGTGCTCCTCGACCAATCCATTTTCCGGGAAACGGAACCTATGATTTCTGGTATTTGGAAAAGTGAATAGACTACATGATATCCTCCTACACGTATTGACAAGTACATTCAGGTTGATGGACAACATTTTGAGCACTTGATAAAATAAATTACGTGATAGAAGTATTGAATATGCCGTTACAATTCATTCTCCTCGAATTCCCACATCCATTACTCAATCATAAATTTTTGAGCCGAAGGTCATGATGTTGCGCACATGGCCGGACGCGTTTCGATGTCAGCTTTCTTGTAGTGAGCAAGAAGATAGGTAGTCACTATTTAAAAAACCATCGTGACTACCGAAATCTCATAAGATATGACCTTCAGATGACATTCACTTGCAAAACTCATTTTCCCCCTTCAAATGCAAAAACTTTTCCATGTGATACTTTCCGGTACAATCAATGATAATCAAGTTATTCGGGTCGGCAGAGTTGAATGGCGCACCCTGTATAATAATATGTTCGTATATAGAATATAATATACAATATGAAGAGCCTTAATATAGAAAACAAGATAACATAGTACACATAGTATATCAATTAGAACGGCGATAGGATCTTCTAAATACTACACAAGATTCAAGTTCCACGATTCATCCAGACAACCATGTTTATTTCTTTCATTTCTGTTTCCATCATGTTGTTATACATTTTATGCAGTAATGTGTAAAAGAATTGAGACGAAAATTAATCAGTGGTTTCTTTTCTTCTTCTTCTTCTTCTTCTTCACAATTCGTCAATTATAATTATATGAAACTCGAAGATGATACAACTTCAGACTTTCAGTAAGTATACACATTCATGATGTAAGTTTTTTTTATTTATTTTTTTCAATTTATTCCACTTTATTTTCACTTTTCCTATCGCTATCAATGTGCCTCTGTCAATTTTCCTCCAGTACTTCGTTATCGTTTTAAGCAAACTTTCATTGTCAGAAATAGATTTGGACGCAGGTATTGTATTTTACATGAGAATCCAATACTTGGCAGCCTATATTTTTCGTTTCATTTATTTATTTATTTTTTTTTCGATACAACGTTTGACGTTTTATTCGGCTTATCCTGCTTAAGCTTTAGGTATAATATAGTATAGTGATAACAAAAAATATATTTTACATAACTATCAGTAATTATTATATTATTATAATTTCTTTTATCTGCCTTTTTTTTTATCTATAATGTGGGCCACCTGAAGTATTACAAGTGGATGTCTCAGATACCAAACGTTGTACGGATAAATGTGTGGAATACAAATTTTCGGGCTTCGAAGCGGACACTTAATGCCATTACGAGTTTCATCACAGAAATTGATGTTCCAGGGAAATCGATACGATGACCATTTTTTTTTTTTTTTTTCTAATGAGAATCAACTTCCTGTTCTGAACGAAAATCGTAGCTGGTGTTGGTTGAGACGAATCCAATGATGTGAAGTTTTCTCTTCTCTATTTATCCCCAACTAAATTATGATACTTCAAAGTCTTTCACATAGAGTTATGTTTCGACTCATATCTTGTAATAAGATAAGATTTAATTCGTTATGTTCGAGTAATTGTTCAATCTGCTTATAAAATTTCCCATCGGAACCACTATTTTCTTTACGAGTAGAAGATTAAACCTTTCTTCAGCGAAAACGGATACGTTTTGATTTTTCAGACCAAACATGGCTCGGTCTGAAAAACTTTGATGTACTATAATTCAGTTGAAAACCGTTAGAATTGCGAAAATATAACTTCATTGGATTTGTCCCGACACCAGCTACAAATTTTACTGGGTAAAAAAATCTATTCGTATTCAAACAAAATGGGTTTCATATCGATATCCTGGAAACATCTATAACTGTTGCGAAACTAATATTGTCATTAGATGTCCTACTCAAAAGCCTACAACTTTTCTTCAACACATTCTTCAGTACGACGCTTGGTATTTGCGACTCCCACTTGTAACACTTCAAATATTCCACCCTGAATATATGATTTCTTTTTTATATATATATGTAGAATGTAGTACTTTTTTTATTATTATTATTTTCTTTTTTTTTCCTTTCATGCCAACTGTCTGCTTCTATCTCTGTCTTGAGCGTTTATTTATTCCTTTATTTTTATTATTTTTGTTTTCACTCGTGTCACTCTTCTCGCAGATTTGAGAGACATTTCTTGAGTAAATCTGCGTGAGCCTGAGAAAAACAAAGACCAAGCCAAGAATAAAAAATAAGAAAGATTATTCATCCATTGAAGAAAGAGAGAAGAAAAATAATATAAATCATTTGCTTGTTTATACCAACTGCGTACTTTAGCATGTTTGATTTCCAGCTCCGTTAATTCAATAAGATTCTTTCTAAATGCTGCGACTCGCCTCGTTTTGAAATCCGTTAATTCTAAAAAGTAAAGCATTGAATCAAATCATTTTCATTCTAGATAATCAAAGTGAAAACTCCAAGAATACGATTCGTTCTCTCTCTTCATACCTTCTTTCCCTTTTTCTGACATCTGTTCATACTTTTCGCACGCCTCTGTCTGAGACTGTTCGGCCTTTGTTGAAACAAACAAAACGACTTATTAAAAATTGGTCATTTCCGTCGTTGTTTTTTATACATATTATTTTTCACTTCGTTTTCCTTTCAATCTTTTATTAATCTGCATACCGCAGATTAACACACATAATCCAAATTCCATAGGAAACTAATGATGTTGAATTGTTGACATATTTTTCTTGATTTGTTTTAAATTTTTTCGCTGAATTAATTTCCTTTTTCAATCGGAAAAAATATCATCCAATATTTAGCATCAAATATTGACAATTTTCTACTTTGACATGCAGCTAGGGTCGCATAAACATGCTTGGATATTGGTAATACCGTTCATCAGGCAAAGGAGTAAACTATGTTGATTTTCCGATCAAATATATAAATCTTTATTATATTTGGATCGTCGATCATCCGAATGACGGTCAAAGGTTTGCTAAAAATCTTTTCTTTCCTTTTGTTTTCTTGTTCTTTCATGCATCGAATATTTTTAACAAAGATAGCATAGTTTTTAGCAAAACTCAGATTATCCACTGTTGAAAAACCAGAGATTGCACTTTTCAACACGATTGGTTGTTATTGAAAGATAACAAGGATAGACGAATCTTTCCATTGCGAAGCACAATATAATGTGATTTTGAAATTACGATTAAAAGAAAAAGAGAAGATTTAGTAAAATACTAGAACGGAAGTAACTACTTTGAGGGTATCTATGCGTATTAAGTGGGTAGGCAGGTAGATAGGTATTATTAAGAGACACACCTCTGCAACTTCCAGTGCCTTGTCGAAGCAAGAAAAATTGAATAAAACATCGTTTATAACGTTTGAAATTTTCAAACGGCTTCTTCTTTACCCTACTAATTATAATTAGAGTTATACAAATGTGGATTAGCACTCTTTCCCTCGATAAAATGGAATTCAAAAGTTAGACGCTATGAATTGATAATTGGAAAAAGGAAACTCAAATTTCAAATATCATCTGATTATTTAAACCATAGAGAAGAATTCTACTCTTCAAACATTTGCTGCGCCGACGGTATGAATAAAAATCAAATTTGATGAAAAATCAAATTTTGGTGGAGTTGGTGATCTATAAAAACTAAATCAAGCTTCGAATATAGCTAACAGAATGAACAACCGAGCTTGTGAGACAGTTGAGCAAATATACCTAATCAAGTTATGGCATGAATAAGAAGAAGGTATAATAATGATAACAATAATTAAAATAGGAATATTGTATAAAAACTATTTACTTACTGCATGAACGTCTTTATTTTTAGCGCGAGCTTTTTCAAGAGTTCTATTAGCAGTCTCATAAGCATGCAGGGCTTTCAATCTTCTGAATAGTAGTCGTTTAGCAGCAGCTGTATCTCTCATGTAATATCTCAGAGTATCGGATAATTTTAAATCTTCATCAGACGCGACTCTCCCTTCGACTTTCTATAACAAAGGTTAATGAGTGTTATTCACAATATGAAGTATATATCTTATGAACTAGATGGAAGGAACAAAATTATTCTCAAGATTGAAAATTATTTTCTCACCCTAAGCTTTTCAAGAGTTTCTGCAATCTTTGTAAGAAACCTCTCTAGTTTTCCATCATCGCTTGTAGCAAGCTGCAGAAGATTACTTGATATTTTAATATAAGAATCAGCAACATCTTTGTGCTTTGATGTCTGACGATCAGCTCTACCAGTAGATTCTTTCAAATTCTGATGATATTGTTGAAGGAATGTCATTTCCGGATCAAAGAATTCATTCACATCTTTCACCGTAGCGGATAGATAATATTCGTCGGTTGTTTTAGAGAAGGATTTAACGAGCCCTCCGAACATTTCCATTTTATTTTTACCTGAACACACAAGCACACTTCAGGTCAATTACAGAGAAAAAATTTTACATTTTAGAGTATCACCAAAAAAATATAAATTTATTGTACGTGAAATAACGATTTGATCATTTTTATATCATTTCCTTTACCTCTCACACAAAGATCCTGATCATATTCAAGAAATACTCTTAAATTATGATCGTTTCGAAAAACAGGATGATGCGCCAAACGAGTTAAAAACATTTCATGCATTGCTACGGTCTTTTTAAACGTCGCTAAATACTCGCTGAAACATAAAATAAAATGATTTCACATCGTAAAGTTTATGAAAGTTTATGAAAGTTCTTTGACAGCATGAAGTCTTTCATTTTATTAAAATAAATCGAATCTCCAAAAAAATATGTAAAAAAGGCATGTTACTACTGCCTTTTTCTTCATTTATGTGTATGTTTGTTTTGTTTTAAGAATTGATTTTTTAGCTCAGGAAAAAAAAGAGAAAAAAGAGATCATCTTGCATCTGTTCAAATATAATGAATATAGTAAAACTCAAGTTCAAAACGTTGGCGCAACAAAATCACGAAAAATGTATTTCTCATGATTTTGTTATGGCGACATTATAAACTCCAGCCTGATGAAGACTCACGCTTCCAATTCCTGTTTCATTTTAGTGAATTCTTCTCTAGTCATCGTGCCCTCGCCTTCTCCAAGTTTTTGTAATTTTTCTCTGGAAGCATCAAAATCTGGCCTTGGTGGAACGGGCGGAATCTATTTAGGACAGACATAGAATAAATGTGAACATGAACAACAAATAATACCGATAGTATGAAGTCAATTAATTATTATCAGCTGATAGGCAGAGGAATGTTCTAATGAGACAAATAAAAATGACAAAGTAACGATAGTCAGATATATAGAGAATGAAAAACAAGGTTCATCCATTGACAGAAGTTCATCTAGAGATTCAAATTATTTTAAGACTAATTATCGATTGAATAGACTTACGATATATCCGGCATATTCTTCTTTTTCCTCAAACCGATCGTGGAGCCATACAAATTCCTCGTGTTGTCTAACGACCATAAAATCTGGTTTTTGGAATTCAGGTAATGTAGTTTTAGTGTGAACGGTAAATTTCACTTTATCTTTTTCGCTTAAAGCGTCTGATATATCGACTTGCAAAGACTTGTCGGATAAGTCGATGGTGTCGGCATGTACCGTCTATAACATTGTAAATATATGTGTTAGGCATTTTCAGAGCTAATAAAGACGATGAGAATGACGGTAATGGGAAATTATGGCAATTAATAAACTCAACATAGTTTGTCTATTCTTCGATTCTGTCATAGTATTCTGTACCTTTTTTTGAGGTACGCTGTTGAGTATTTCATTGGCATCGCATATTCCGTCCTGAAACATTTAACGACGATAATTGTCGTGATAATAATGAGAAATTATGAGGAGGCAAGAAGAAAGAAAAAAAATGCGTAGTACAAAAAAATTGTTTTCTTTTTTATATCATTATTTCTTTCGTTTCTTCAAGAACAAATATTCTGTTCGTGGCTTTTTTATCATTTCTTCCGTTTCTTGAAGGACGAATATTCTGTTTGTGGTGAAATACATGTTATAACATGTGCAGATATACGTATAATCAGCCGGGAAAAATGATACTAATGATAACAGGTACCACCTACCATCATGGCTGAAACAGCGTCGTCTCTCTTTGACACGACACACACAACTGTCAAAAATTACCGAACGTTTGTATGCAGAGTATAGTATAGTATAGTATGTAGTACCGGAATAATATACGATAGTATATTACTGGTGATAGAATCACTCTCACTGTATTCAGTTGTAGAAAATGTTGAGGGCACAAATTCTATGCGCGAAAATGTAAGACGTCTTTAATATGTATTTATTGGTTTATTCCCGATCATTCCGTGCGCCAAAACATACCGATGAAGTATCAAAATTTAACCCCACGCAATCAGCTGTATCTACTACCAAGGCACGAATAATATAACGCCCTTCTAGCTACCTAGAACGCAATCCACTGCATATGAATAACTTACCGAAACCCAGCAGCGACATCTACAATTATTACAGCGTAATTAGTGAATATGAATGATGAAGGCAACGACAGTAGTCGGTTCATCTATCGTGATATCCTTCTATACTCAACGCTGCTTAATGCTTATGCCTTCTAGAATTTCATGTGCTCCGGCTTCTTTGTAGTTTGTAGTTTGTGCGCACAAACGTAGTCGGCATTTCATGTCTTCTAAAGATCATTGTAAAATATTCGCTTGCAAACTACAAAAGTGTTTGAAAGGTTACTCACTCAACATTACATGTATTTACTAAGTAACTTAGCGTAGTTCTCGATAATATTGCAAACTGAACAATTATATTATACGTGAGTGATTATATAAGGTATACCGTGAGAACGCGTGGAAACGCCTCGCAAATCTTTCATTCACCAGTAACGTATTTTTTTTACAATTGAGAAATTTCTCTCAAGTGACATAACTGTCAGTTATTGGAAGATAGCTATATTATAACTAGTATGTCGCTTGTGAAAAGCTTCTCAATTTTTTCAATAATATGGAAAAATACCGGACCGTGAAGAAAAGACGTGCGGGGCGTTCCCTCACATCCTTCACGGTGCGTGGAGATCCTAACCCAACACAACTCGATCTCCCCTCGCTCAACGCAAAACATGAATAGAATCTCAATGTTAGTATTCTATTTTTCCTTATTCTCGTTTCATCTGATTGTTATTCAAACCTAGATAACGTTTATCAGCCTTCCCGCTGCGAGACAATAATCGAAGATCTTAGACAGTGTTGTATTGAATACGGTAATAATTCCGCCGTTTGCGATGGTATAGATATCTCAAAACGATACGAGCACAATACAATTGATTACGTAAGAATAATTTATCGTATATTATGAATATCAATGAAAATATGATACAATAACAAATATAAATATAAATATATGCCCCGTCTTCACATTACAGAGAAAAGCTGCTGGACAAAAGTAATGCAGCGGCCAAATAGAAAAGTCCTTGGCAAACGTTCGTTGTTACAAAGATACCCACGTGCGATGCAGTCAGTTGTAATAGGTGGCGCCCTATTGATTTTCTTCAGCCGACCATTGTACGACGTATTCCTTAGACCTTATCCTGAGGGACCGATGCCTCAACCAGAAAGAAGATCGCAATTTGGGAAGTGAAAAGAAAATAAGAACATTTTTATTAGAGGCAAAGCTCTGTTTGAAATCTTATCATGGATGCTGTTAACAAAGCTAAAACACGTATAAGAAAATATCCAATATATTTATTACAGTGTAAAGAATCTGCATCGATTTATGCCAATTGTGTTATAAACAAGGATGCGAACATTAGCAAGGGAGATTGTCAGAATGAATTTAATAAGTTTAAAAATTGTTTAGTCAAAGCTGCGGCTTCTTCGAATACAAAATTGTAACGCAAATGAGGATCGACAAGATCGTAGTATGTTAGTTCAAACGTGTTATTAATAATAATGAAAAAATGTTAGCAAAGGAAATCATCACTGCGTGTTGATTAATTTAACTACTACATAACTACTTCATTTTACTAATAATTACCCCTAATGATGAGAATCAACAATAACTAGGCAAGATGTTAGATAAACGATTTTCCCTCCATTGCGCAGCCGCGTTTTTTATTAGGATAATATTTATTGTCTATTCTAATTTCCATGATAAAAATTTTAATGTGTCATACACTGACGTTGATTACAAGGTATTCACAGATGCGGCAAGACATATTACGGAAGGAAATTCTCCTTATCATCGTCACACTTATCGTTACACTCCTTTTATTGCCTTATTATTAATACCAAACGTTTTGATATGCAGGGAATTTGGCAAAGTGGTATTTTCAATGTTTGATATATTCATAGGAATGCTGATTTCACAGTATTTGAAGAATGAAAAATTTACCCCACAAGTTTCTAACTTTTGCGGATATTTATGGCTTTATAATCCGTTGGCAATAATAATATCCACTAGAGGAAACGCGGATTCGTTAGCCGTTTTTTTCGTACTTTTAGTATCGTACTATTTACAAAATGATAATTGTTTATTGGCCGGTATTTGTCATGGATTTTCAATACACTTAAGATTATATCCGATCGCGTTCAGTCTTGCGATGTATTTATCCTTGAGGCAAACTGATACCAGCATCTTCAATATTATACCAAATAAAAAACAGATCATTCTGGTTATTAGCTGCGTTTTATCGCTCGTATTTTTCACATCTTTAAGCTACTATTTTTACGGGTACGAATATCTGTACGAAAGTTTAATTTATCATTTAATTCGTAAAGATTCGCGACATAATTTTTCTGTTTATTTTTACATGCTTTATCTATCAGCTGATGAACCACCAGAAATTTTCCAAAAACTCTTCACATTTTTACCTCAACTTATTCTGCTCACTGGATTATCTTTCTTCTATACTTCAAAAAGAAATCTTTCATTTTCAATGCTAACTCAGGCCATTGTTATGGTTACCTATAATCCGGTGATGACTTCCCAATATTTCTTCTGGTTTTTATCTATTCTACCCGTTTGTTTACCCCGATTGAAAATTAGTCTCCTAAAATGCGGATTTTTAATATCTATATGGATACTAGCTCAAAGCATTTGGCTTTTCGCTGCATATTTACTCGAGTTTAAAGGCATCAATTCATTCATTTATATCTGGTTAGCTGGTCTTCTATTCTTTGTTGTTAATATTAAGGTTTTGATCGATGTGATGGAGCGGTACGATTCAGTGGAAGTAAAAACAGCTCAATGACCGACAAAATAACGAAATACAGAATAGAATGTCAATAAAATATTTATCTTGTTAAAATTGTTTCATTTTTGTTTCTTCTCCAATGTTTTTTTAGTTTTTATTCTTGCAGGAATACAAAATACTTATTTACAGATAGTTTTTGTTTTTGTTTGTTTAGTATTCAATTTCTGTTAATTAATTAATAGAGATAGATTCTTAGTAGAAATTTCAATACAATTACATTATTTAAAATCTAAATATGTATTATAGTATGTTAACAATAAGCAAGGATATCCCTTGGATCATAATCAGAAATATTAATTATTTAACAATTATAATTTTATGCTATGAAGTTTTTTTTGTTTTTCTGTTTACAGAACACAGTCTACTTATAATATATTTCATTATACTGTAATAATCATTATTTTTTTTTTTTAGTCTTTGTAAGTTACAACAACAACATGGTATAGGTGAATTTCATATGAATAAATTTATCATTATTAATCACCCTTCGTTGTGAAAAACAGCATAGAATCATAAGTTGATTATCATATTAGCTAGTTATTATTATACCCTAGGATTCTAATTTCTAAGTTGTAATCTACATGAAAATATTCTCCGTACCCGTATCGCAGTGAATAAATATTGCATGCAAATAAAAATCCATTTATTTCCCACGCAACGAGAATGCTCCTTTCAGAAGATGATACCATTTTTTCTCTCGTTCTTTAATAAATTTTGAAAACGATCCAATTATTATTTAATGTAGTTGAGACAAATTTATTTTGTTTACTATCAAATATTTTTGTCGGAAAAGAAAAATTATAGAATAGAGGAGTAATTTAACATTATTACACTCATCTACGTTATTTTGTAGAATACAGTTTTTTACATCAGATCGAAATGAAAGATGGTTTGTTTTCAGAAAATTTTATCTAGCAATAATCAGATTAATGGTTACCTATTCAATATTCGGATTAAATATGTAAATTCGTCACTACAATTAGGTTTTTTTTTTCATCATCAGTTATAATAATAAATCTTCGTATCACTCTTCAGAATTTCATCTATTCAATAGATGTAGATGATTATTTATGAGTATCATAATAATAATTATATATTACAATAATATATATTATTTACAACATCATCATGGAAATGAACAATAAAAACAAATTATATAAACAATATAAATTCAAATATTCATAAAAAACTTACCGTGAAATACATGTTGCTAATGAACAAATGATTAATAAATTTGTGATAAATAATAACTGGCATTTTTCAGATTGTTTTTGCTTTCAATGAATATATGGCATGATTCCAATAAACAATAATAACGAATAGAGGTGTACACACACAATAATATGTATTAATATGATGATTATTATTATTATTATTTAATCAAAAATATATAAAATAATTGCTATAATATTATTTAGCTAGATTAATAATTATAGTTCAATTTAGTTTAATTTCTAGTTTAATATTTAATTTAATTAAATGCATATTATGCATTCATTTATGCATTTATGAATGCTCATTCTGTTGAATAGACTATAAAATAAGGATTATTATTTAATAATTACATATGTTTGTCAAAAATGTACAGGAGTCAAGTATTAGTAAAAGTATAATTGAAATTATTTCGTATTGCAAATAAAATCAAATATTCAAACAAATCAAAATAAAAGAATATAAAATAAAATATAAGCCAAACCTAACATAACTTATTTATATACTCAGTAGGAGTTTATAATATTTGATTTTTTAATTAGAACAAATTAAAACACTTGATTAATTAATTACGTATGTATCTATATATAGGCCAGGCAAATTAGACTCATTTTGGACATGAACTTTCCAATTAATTTCCACAGGTTGAAACAACACTGAATAGGTGTTGTTTGAGGTCCTAAAGGGGGGACTCATTCTGCTTCGTAGAAATATGCAACCATAAAAAGATGTCACGTCAGTGAAAGCAACATCTGGGAATCGAATAAACCGATTATTTGTACGATTCAAAGATCAAACTTTGAAGGTGCATATTGAGCTAACGACTGACTTGACGATGAATGTTGTTCAGATGAATTTTGTGACCAATTTAATTCTTTAAAAGTTGGATACGTATAGTTGAGAACCCTGCCTCGCTTAGTTTTCAAGATATTACAAAAAATAAACAATTTAAGGTGCTTCCTTTGTTCATATAATCGTTTATAAATGTTTGTGGTTACATAATTTTGTGAAGCAAGATGAGTCCCTCCTTCAGGACTTCAAGCAACGCTGATTCAGCATTGTTCCAACTTGTGAAAATGAATTCAAAGGTTTTGATGTCTGATTTGCCTAGCCTGCGGTTATAAATCTAACATATAATAATAATAATTGAAAAAATAATAATATGGATATACGTGATAAAGCTCGCTTTACCGTGAACTTGGGACATACCCATAGGACGGTGTATAGCATATATAGTATCAACTATGGAAAACACAAAATATAGCATATAAATTTTCTTTGGCAGCATAAAATAAAAGTAATATCCCAGAGCCTTCCACTCTGAATAGCAGAAAAAATTACAAAGGATATATTCAGGCGAAACTAACTTTACGAATCTTTTGAATACCAGAGGAAACTGTGTGAATATAATTTATATCTATAATTATTCCAAATACTTTCATATCGTGAAAACAATGCAATTCTAAATTTTCTACATAATGTCCCTTATACCTCCTACTCATCGAATCTCATCTTTTCAGAAGTTATCTGTATTGGAAATATACTTATGATTCCAATGAAAAAAAATAGAAATGAAGAATCTGAAGAAAAAGGAACGAATTATGATGTATAAGAAAAACTTCGAAAAAAGTAGTAACAGTCATTGGCACACTTTCGTATTTAGGTAATTATTCAATATTAACATTATTATTTCGCAGTGTAGGTATTATAGGTATGATTATGATACATTTTTCTTTTGAATCTCTTTCTCACCTTTTTTCTTTCATTCCTTTTGTCATGCAAAAAATTCGATTTAATTACACATAAACATTATATATCTACTGATGTGTATTACATAAATTGTTCAACTTCTGTTATAAAATTTTCGACATACCTACTAATTACATAGTATATAATATATAGTATATAGAGATCTAATATGAAAAATATATGGCATATGACAAAATGTACGACGAACAGAAGTTATGTTACGTGATGATTTCAGTATGTTAGGCAGTTTATGATAGTAATTAATTCATTAATAGTAATCATTATCATTATTAAAAAATTGACAGTTTTCTTTTAATATTTTTTTCTCTTCTTTTTATACATGTGAACGAAGTATACAGGTAGATATACTATTATAGCCCTTCAATATAATAAGCAGCAGCTTATCAATCCTTTGTGCATTATAGAAGAATTCTAAACCCATTAATAATAATCATATAGGTATACGTATGTATGTATATGTACATTATAATAAGACATATCGCGATGATCAATATAATATAATATATACTTCTAATCGAGAGATTATATTTACAACAACCAAAACTTGGATGAATATCGTATAACATATCTACAAAAGAAATTTTCTCTCGCATGGGTATCGATTAAGAAACAACAATTATACTACTTGCAATTAAATTTTCATTAACAATTATCATTGTTATTATTCTTTTTTCAAAGAGGGCACAGGATAACAGCGATGCTAATAATATCGTACGTAGCTGGATGATACATTATTATTTTTCCTGTTGTTCAACTCATAATATTCAGATCATGGCGAAAACAGTCTTGGGTTTTTTTCTCATATTATTGAAAATAATACAACAATAATAATAATATATATTAATTATCTTTTCTTTCCTATTCATTGAAAGCGTTTAGCTGAAACATTATCAATTATCGTATAGTAAGGGAACATTTTCATTTTTATTTTTATTTTTACTTTTCCTAATAATCTATTAAATTGTGTATATTGACAACATTACAGATATAGTATAGGAAAGCAACTAGCGACATATTCAAAAATTTTTCAATTCTACTAGACACCGCTATTTCATTCAGAAAATAAAGATATTAAAATATTATTCATTAACTAAGAAGAATTCAGAAATAATATACACGCGGATGTATAGTACATTTATATAATATGTCGGACAAATAGTTTAACACCAAGAAAAATATTATATTTTATTATTATTATTATTATTATTATTATTATTTTCTAATCATTCAGTCAAATTTGTAATCATAGAGTTATAACTATTAATAATAATATTCAAAAATTGATATACGTTAATATATATATAATATACCTGTACCTATAGTTATATTATTTAGAGTAGATACAAAAGATTTCTATGTAATTTTCCTGAATACTTTCTGAATAAGTATAATATATAATATGAATTATAATTCTTGTTTTTCTTTCGCTACTAAAATTCATGTAATATTTATAGTTACACATCGATCCCATCTCGTAGTGGACGACGCGATATAGATATATCATAAATATTTTCAAACAAATTTTTATACTTTTATATATCTCTCTATCGGATCGAATTCATAGATACACAACTTATACTACATATCTATATTTACATTATTACGTTACTTTTTTTTTATAATTGAAATGTGATATCAATAAGAACAGGAAATTGAGGAAATGAAAAAAAATACCTGTTATATCAATAAAATGTTCCAACCGTAATCTTTCAGATTTTCTAGTATATGCCTGAATATTTCTCGTTGGACAGATGAATTTTGTGAAAATTATTTTTATTTCAAATAAAAATCGAATGAAAACAATTCTAAATAATTCCAGTACTAAATGACATATAAACTGGGTGATCAACTCTGAATCTATTCCGAGGCATAATAAGAAAAAACAAATAAACCAAACAAACAAATGAAAGATCATGAACATGTATGAAACGGCTCTTATAAAACAAGCGTCGAGTTGAGGGTATTAAATTTAGTAATAATTATTGGACAACAATGAATAACGTTCCTAATTATAACATGCATAGCGGAGGCCACCCTTTGATTGTAATTGTAAGATTAATATTTCTATTATTTCGCTGTAAACTGTACGCTCTTCTGATGTTATATTGTACCAATAAAAAAGGAAGAAAAAGAGAGAGAGAAAAACGACACAAAAATTCAATTGAATTCAATATTTAATTGAATTCACACTTTTGAATACATTCATGGTGAATAAATAAATTCAATAATGTGCACATGAAAGCAGGCGGATGCATCATATTATCTATAATATGGGCATTTTTATATCTTGACCATACATGAAAATAATAATAATAATAATAATAATGATAGGAATAATAACAATATAGTGAAAATGATATTCTTCTTCGTCATATTGGTGTAATGTACGATGGTAATTATGTAAGTATATAAAATGTAAAGCAGTGTCTAGAATGCACTAGTGAACATATATTGTACTAAATCTTCAATCAAACAATCATTTTTCCAACTTACTATACCCATTATATCATGATATGATTTGAGTCCATAGTCTAAGTATAGATCCTCGCTATTAACTATTCGATGATAATTAAATCGTTATAGCCTTCTAGTATACTATAATGTGTATATGAACGTATGCAGATATACGTTTATTCATACCAATTAATTACAGTGTGTCATACGCTGTCATTGTCATACATATTGTACATTCAGAAAAGAATTTTATTTGAAACAATAGTTACATACTAGCTCTTATTGACTCAATACAGTTTAGTCCATTTTTTCATACAAATTATGAGGACAGAGAAATAAAAGAAAATAACAAAGCAACTAACAAAAAGAACCTGATAAAGTTTTGAATAGAGAAACTTTATTTGGTATTAATTAAGCGATATTATTTGTAGCGGGACACACGGTAATTGCGATCAAGAAGACAAAATCTTATCTAATCCTTTTTATCCCATCCTCTTCTTTTCCAATGATTTATCCATTTGTTGTATAAACATTATACATAGCAAAAATGTGCGCATAAATCGACGATAACTGTTTGATTTAATTTTTAGTTAGGTATATTATGAGTGTAAGCATATTTCACGATAAACCACCCGTCGTTTATATAGCTGCTTCGTCAAACGATAAATGGAATGCGATAATAAGAATAATAATAATATTGTTTCATTGGTAATTATCTGTATATAGTTTATTGTTCAATTATTATACATACTTATTATGAAAATAAAATGATAATATTTTAATCATTAAAAACTATGTATGTATAATATTATAATAAGTACGTATAATATTTCTTTTCATTTTGATGAAGATATTATATCGACTTGATCGCTACACATTGGATTATACATAGTATGTTACAGTGAAAATGATCTTTTGGTGAATTTCTGAATCATTCATCTATTTTCATCTCCTCTTTGTTTCAGAATCATGAGAACCGTCATTTAAATCCTGACCATTCCATATGTATGTAGTACTATAGGTAGTTTTCATAGTTATAAAACTAATAATATGATGTATTTTTTATACCTCTAATAATAATATACTATTTATAGAACTTACAAGATACAGTGAGCAATAATTCTTCAGCTATGTACATTAAAATTATCATAGTATGTTACAGAGATTGTACGATATAAAGATATTTCCTTCCTTTTTTACAGTTTTTTTTTTGTTCTGTTTTCGTTTCATTTTTTAACTTTTTGTAATAATGTACAAATAAAGTAAATAATTGTTTTATATATATATTAGTTATATATATATATATATATATATCAGTTTAATAGATAGATAGATATACCTATGATATTATTATGTATTTTGTCATTTTCTTTGTTCTCTATCATTTTTTTTTTCTCTTTTTTTTCAATCTTTTATTAAAAATTACTTAATATCTCAACGCTAAAGGGTTGCCCAATTTTTTTGCTTACAGCGTAAAAGTTACATTCGTTATATTTCTTTTTCTTTAATATAATTGATAGGCGACCCTGTTTCGTTATAATTTTTATTTATTTATTTATTTTCATTTTCATCCATTATTATTACTAGTATTTTTATTAGCCGATGAAAAGAAGCAATGAGATTTTTAATTTCACTTCACTTTTATTCATAGCATCAAGCTGTAGAGCAATTAGGTAATCATCGTAATCCATAAAATTCTAGTAGATTATTTTCATCAAATATCTAGGTATGAAGGGCGAGTGAAAGAAAAAACCCGGTCTGTTTCATATTGTGAGTAAATTTTGAACACGTCGATCAATTCGAGCGATCCTTGTTTTTCCAATAACTAAAAAAAATCAGGCTTTAATTCGGTGTTTCGAAATCTACAAGTCTGTACGTATTGCCAAGAAACAAGTGTTTTGAAAAGGAGTTCTCAAAAAGTGTCTTCGAGGGATTGTGATAGTATATTGTGTGACAAGGGACGAAAGTTGGCGATCACGATGAGTGTGAAGTTTGCGAGCGAAGCCAGGGCAGCAATCACACGAGTGGCATTGCCAACTCTGGCCCTTGTCACACAGGATACTTTTTAAAACAAGTGCATAAAGGGGTTTTGCATCACAGGTTAGCGGGAGGAAAGTGAACAGAATTTCTCCCAAGGGACGAAAGTGGAGCAATTGTGGAATACACATGCGCAAACCGAACTGTCACTCAATCAGCTACTTCGGATCCATGAACTGTCATGCGAAGCCCCTGTTTTCATGTGCATGTTAGGAAAATAGTAATAAATATCAATAATAATAATAAATTTTAGTGGGTAACCGTTGAAATTGTCCTGTAAACTTGGAAATTAAGTTAAAGATTGCTTCATATTATAGCTCTTTTACCCTTTTCAACAAGTTTTTTCAAATCAATTTTCAAAACGCCTGTTTTCAGCAACGGGCAGAAATTTTTTCGATGTTTGAAGGCCAAATGAGAGCCTGATTCTTCTACTTTTCGGAAAACTAACAGTTGCCCAAATGATTCACAGCGTTCAGATTTTATTCACATCCTAAAACGGGCTCATTTTTGTACCTACCAAATATAGTATACGACGTTTGGTGGGACAAAGGACTATAACATGATATAAGAATATCACCAATATTGACGTATTATTATTTACATGAATATCTCTATGTCAGATGATTAATATTAACCATTGCATTTATAATACATAAAATGTATAAAATCAATTCAGTACAAAACTTGCGCAGCTTGCATAAAATATCCATTGTATAGAAAAGATTGTAATCAAGTAGTATGCATAGTAAATGTAAAATTATTATTATTATCATAATAATTAATAATAATTATTATTATGATATAATAATTATAATTATTATGATAATTATAAAAAACGTATCAATAGGATAATATTAGATACGACTATTATTATTATTGTTATTATTATTACTATTATTATTATCATTATTACGATTCGTATACGTGATACAAAATTAGAAAATTGTCATAATTATTTCATATCTTCTATCACGTATCATGAAGAAATAGATATCTCAAAGTAGTAAAAGAGTACAGTAAATTTACAATACGATAAATAATATTCACACTCGTAATAATTTCGTTATCAATATTATTATTATTGTTATTATTATTATAGTAATTGTTAATAATTATATTTACAAAACAAATAAGAAAGAGATGATTTTTCTTTTCTTTTTTCTTTATCAATTTTATGATTTACACCCCCCCCCCCCCCCCCCGCCGCCATGTTTGATAAAAATGACCTAATATATTAGTGTTATTTTGTTTCTTCCTATCTTTAGTGCAATATTCAACTCTCGGCCCCATTACAATTAATAATTTGAATAATTAATTTTTCATAATTTATCATATATATATTTTTTTCATACGTTAATATCAATAACAGCCCCCCCCCCCCCCCCCCCCCCCCGCCAAATAACATTTCTAATATTGATTTTTGTTTTTTATATTACAACAACGTGGACCTAAAATCTTATTTTTTGGTTGCACCACGTTCTTTTATGATAACCAAAAGCATCTCTTGCTGCTCTCTATATCATATGATATTTAATATACGTATACCTATGTGCATACCATATCTGCGCGATAATTAATTTAGTATAAGTTATATTATTATTTAATTCAGGCCAATGGAAACTATTGCGACACAAGAATAATGAATAAAAACAGAAATAAACAAACAACAAGTGTCATACCTCACAATATTACGATATAATTTAACAATTGCCCCTCATAAACAACATTTATCTCGTGAAATG
The DNA here is from genome assembly GCA_963170745.1 of Phymatocera aterrima. NCBI lineage: Eukaryota > Metazoa > Arthropoda > Insecta > Hymenoptera > Tenthredinidae > Phymatocera > Phymatocera aterrima. Next base: position 6,433,824 of record OY720660.1, read on the forward strand.
CTCAATATTGAAACACATAGCTTAGAAAAGACTGATCATGGAATACTCGTACTTTGGAAGTTCTTCATTACAATTACCACTTCCTTGAACATGGCGAAAAATCGAGCACATTGGATTATGATTATCACGCGTCAGAATACACGTTTTATAATCAGCATTCCATAAGATTAGGGGCTATCAAATTTCAAAATATTCATTAATTTCTCCTATACTTACATAGAATAAATATGTACTTATGTATGTATATATTTTTTCTCAATTCGACTCGTCGCAATGCGAAAGCAATTACATAGTCAGAGAAAAAGAATGATTCAGGCATTTTCATTTATTTAATTTTAATTTTTTTCGATTTTCTCATTTCCGATTATTATATACGACGTCTACATAGCTAACATGATACGGAGCTTCTACTTTTTCTCTTTTCTCTTTTGCTCGCCAATTAATAATTGTGATAGTTGGAATAACACTATATGTAGATAAAATAGTTGTGTTTATCGATTAAGAGGATTGTCAATGACTTAGTTTTTCCTATTATTTTCTAAAATATTTTCGTCTAATTATTTGTTCTCCGTCTCTTCTTGTTCATCACTGATTGCAAAGCCTACAATGATTTATCTTCGTTAACACGCGCGCGTACAGGTATACTACGTGTGTACACAACCAATGTAATGACTGTTAAATAATGGTACGTCTTTAAAAACAGTTACGTTAGTATACAAACATTGCTCAACTTGGAGAAAAACCATTCTAATTATAAACGGGCCTGTAGCGCTGTACCTACATACCTGTTCGTTTCATGCGAAGATGTTCAGTTTTCTTTTTTTCAAAGGAATTCGCGTGTCTCTACCTGTTTTCTTCATATACCTATATTGAGTATATACCATAAATTCACCAACAGTCATAAGTGTAATACCGACAAAATTTGAATTCGAGTATGCTGTAAGTATATGAACGATATATTTACCATCCGCAAAGCCAAAGATACTTATTAATTTTAAAAAATTTTTCTAATTATTAAATTTAATCGGTCGTCTCCATTTTTTTTCTCTTACATCTTCTTCTTCTTCTCCACCTTTCGAATAACAATATTCTATTAATAATAATAATAATAATAATAATAATAATAATAATAATAATGATAATAATGATAATAATAATAAGAGATGAAGAGAATGTTCATTTCAATAATTATATTATAATATACTATATCTATAGTAAGTATACATAAGGTATATTACTATATGGAACAGAACATTTTCTAATTTACATATATTATTATATAGGTATGATATAAGGCTAAAAGGCTTGTGTTTATTTATTAATTTATCTATTCATAATCATTTATTCATATTTTCTCATATCTCTTTCAGAGAAATATATTCTTTTTCTCTTTCTTTCGTTTCGTATTGTATCTTACCTATTACATTGTAAACTTGACATTGTCAGTATTATTATTATTGTTATTATTATCATCATTTCATTATTTACAAAGTTTATACAATACCTATGTAGGTATTTTGTAGTATGTACTTAATAATTTTCATATCAGAGAATACCTATAATTACATAGTTTTTAAGGTCAGTCATAGAGAAATAAGTGAAATGGTAACAGGAAGAAAGAAAAAGGAGGAAAAAAAAGTCTAATTTGAGAATTATTTTTATAAATTGAATTTACAAAAGTTTGTACACAATAAACATACCTTTTTTGATACTTACTGTTTATTCTATAATTGTATACCTATACAAATGTAAACAATTTTACGATAATGATAATAATAATAATAATAATAATAATAATAATAATAATAATAATAATAATAATGGTATTTTAGTTGTTTAGGAGTAAAAAAAAAATTCACTTTACTGACAGCAAGGATATCCTTTCCGAATCCTTCTATTGATTTCACTTTATTTTCTCCCCGTGAATTTGTTCTTATTCCTATTTCTCGTTTTCGAATAGTTTATATCATTATTTTAATTATACTTTCGGAATAATTATTATTTTATAATTTTTAATAAGCTGTAACTCCTCTTCTACTCGTGATCCGCTCTATAGGCTCTTTTGACTTTACAACTATTTTTATATATTGCCTTTATCACAGTATTTCGTTTTTTATTCTCTTTTAATCGGATCGAGTATCTGGCTTTTTCTCTCCCTTTCAAGGGATGAAAATCTTCTACAACACAAATAACAACGAGCCGACGAATAGATGATGATAATGATAATGATAATAATAATATTTAAGGCTTAATGATCTTATTGGAAAATTATCAATAATATCGTTTTTGCCTAGAAAAATTTTTGATTCTTCAAGCTTATTATTTTACACACATCTTTTCTCTCTCTCTTCAACTTTCTCTCACCTCTCTCTCTTTCTTTTCTTTCTCTCCATTTGTCAAACCTATATCGCTGTTCCGATGTCAAGTTCTTGGTTGAAAACTTTTTCCGTTTGTCGATCAAAGTAAATTTTCATAGTCTTTGTACTTGATCACAACAGAAAAATTAAACCAACAATGATCAATGTTTGATTATTCTTTTCAAAGATGTGATGAAACTCTGACTAAGTATTGTTTCCATTCTTGAAAAACAATTGTTATATTGTAAGTCAATAATCCTAGATGAATAAATCCTAGTCTCATACATGCGTGGCAAGACTTCCAACAGCCGAAGTACGCTTTACAGTTGCTACACCTCCGTTCGGTCCTCCGGTAATATAATGCGCTGATAAAGGAGCCTGAAAAAAATCAAAGATTACTAAATACATATAATAATATCACTGAAAAACATGATTCTCACAATTTTGAGCAGTGAAAGAAACAAATTCTTCATATTTGGAGGGAATTACATACTAAAAACAAACTTAGCACATAGAATTGGCTTCCGAGAAATCAGTTATGAGTCAATTGAATAGTAAACTTTCGCCGTGCCGCACCAAATGAAGAATCAATTAACAATTGATTTAAGATCAATTGAAATTCACAGAATAACTATATCTGAATACACCATACCTGTGGTCCGGCGCCATTCAATGCATTCATATTACTCATTCGCATTGCTTGAGTGTATGGTGGAGGCGCTGGAGTTACTCCAGGTATCGCCGTATGGGGCGCATGCCTGAGTTGCTCAGCAGCAGACATTCTAATTAAAATAGAAAAAGTATAATGAATATATGGATGAATAAGAATTTAGAAAATGATGAGTTTCCGTACGGAAAGTAGGAATTTAATAAGATATTCATTACCTTAAATAAGGATTTCCATAAGTAGCTGAAAACCTTGGATCAATGACAGAATTGACCACTTGAGGCGTGGTAGCGCCAAGATTAGCAGAACTGAGACCTATTTTTTTCGAAGCAAGAATACCGCCAGAAGGTATCCTGCTCAACGATTCTCTAGAAGATCCCATGCCTTGAGGAGCAGGCGGAGTATAATCCCTAGCGTAATCAACGTATGGAACATATCCATTGTTATTACTTCCGTCCTGAAATGACAATAATAATATCAATAATGATTTGGAGAATTTAAAATGAATTTACACTTTCATAAATTGCATGATTTTCTCGTGTGTAAATCTTCAAAGTTCCTTACATTATTCTTTGGCGGAAATGAAGGTTCTGTGTAATCGGCACTGTAGCGAAAACCAAGAGGATTTGGTACCGGCCCAGCTAATGCCAAGGCATTCACGCCCCTGGTGCTTCCTTCACCTTCACTATCTAGCGCAGTAACGCTTTCAGCATTGCTAACGCTAGATCCCGCGCGAATGTCTGCTTTAACATCGGATAGATTACTACTTCGATCACTTTCTCGATAGCGTTCAACGTTCGAGTCAGTTTCTTCTGTGAAATAAAATTCAAAAATCTGAATTATCACTGAGGATAAAGTAAAGTGAAATCAAAATAAACAAAATAGCAATACTCACGAAGATCGTTGTCCTGCGATTGTACAGTCCGAGGTCTAGGCTGTTTAATTCGATCTCTACAGTGTAAAATAAGAGCTATAATAACACCTAGTAATATGATGCATACGACTAATCCACCGACAATTAAAATTAACTGCCAATCGACTGGAATCAATGCTGAAAGTAAAAATTTTATTTGAATCGGTGCGAAGCGCAACGTATTGCCGTTTGAAATAAGTTAAACTTTCTTCGAAGTGATTCTTAGTACCACTTTTTCTCCGAGTTCAATATTTTCATTTGGATGAATAGAAAAAAGATTGATCGGAAGATATAGGTATCATATACTTACTGTGCGTAGTGAGTTTTATCATAACAGAATCAGTTCCGAAGGCATTGGTCACGGTACAATTATAATCTCCAAAGTATGTTGAGACTGGTTCAAGGAGAGTGATAGTACTGACTATACCTTCCTGGGTAAATTCATCTTGAATGAAAAAGGGCGTACTATTTGACGAGAAGTTCAATTCCCTTCCTCCAAAGCTCCAAGTTACCGAATCAGCTTTCGGTACAGAAATAGCAGTACATTCAACCTACAAGTTGAAAAAAAATGAACCCCATGTGACGAATGAGCTTTATCAATCTCCATGGAGATTGTACAAATTTTCGAGTAAAATGAGATTCAACAACAATCAGAGACGTTTGTAGTTAAGATTACGGGATTTTAGAATATTGTGAAATTTTTATTCCTCGAATATTTAGTAACAAGAATTTTTTTCTACCCTCTCAGTTTTAAGGCATTGACTTTGTGATTTATTTATCTATTTTACATATGCTTTGCATGAAAAGGTACCCAACGTAGCTGGAAGAAAGAAAGAAAGAAATCCCTGACTCGAAAGGAGAGCAAACAAAAAAATCGGAATGGAGGTAGAAGAATTTTTTAACATTTATATTTGACTTTGTAATCCAAATCTTACAGCTCAAGGACATGAAATTGTAGTTTTAATGGAACTCGAATAAAAGATTTAGCATTTTGAGGCCGAAAATATCTGCCGCAGATAAAAACTGAAATTCTAGATTCCACGACTGTATATTAAATCAAGACATCGATTGACAAAACAAAAATAGAAATAAGTAGTCTTATGGGAGAATAATTTTCTACGTAATTAGACTTACCTTGACAACGCCTTCATCAGGAACGAATTGAGTACGTTGAGATACAATGCTGGGTCGAGCCTTGATATAAATATTGGCATATCCGATAAGTTCAGGAAATCCAGGAACATGAGCTTTGCAATAATATCGACCAGCGGTTTTAAGACTAACAAGAATGCTTGTATTAGGAGTTCTATCAACAATCGTATCAGATTCTTCATGAATCCATGTTATTCTTGGCGGAGGATTACCGTCCACATCGCATTGAAGTATTTCAGTTGCCCCGTATTGAGTTTCTACAGATTGCGGCGGATGTCGAAATTGTGGACCATCTAGAGCAAAGATATTTATTTCCCCTATTTAGTGCCCGTGTTTTTGGTCTTTTGATTTTTCTACATGTTCCATGATCAGGAATTGCAAATTCTCAATATTGAATCAATTTCTTTTCTTTTTTATTCACAATATTTAGAAGACCAACTTACAGGTAATTTCGAGAGTCTTAGTTTCTACGCTTTTTCCAATATCATTGTGTACCTCACATTTTACGACAGCTTCGTGATCGTGTCGAGTTGCGTTGTGGATAATCATGTCCGTCGTATAATCACCGATTACTTTTCTGTCGTGTATGTACCACCTGAATAATAATATTTATCATTTATTTGTTTTCCAAACTATCTTAATATCTTTCTTGCTATCTCAAAGCTCTTCGTAATATGTTGTAATGAATGTTATTATTCCAAATTCGACGAATTAAATGAATACTTTAAAGCAATTTTTCACTCAAGTTTTTCCATGATGAACATTCTTATCTTTAGCGATCCTGGTAATACTTCTGATTTTTTCATGTTTTTGAACATTGAAAACTCCGGATTTACTAAAAATCGTATTTCCTAGAATAAACATTTCCGGTCCGCTAAAGATGCAAATTTTCCCTATTCGTAAATTTTAGATTTTCTCGAAGGTTAAAATTTCATTGAAAATCAAAAACCCGAAAATAGACATTCCTTCAACGAGAAATTTTCAATATTTCGATTTTTCGAAAACCGAAAGTTTCCATCAAAGATCCTCGGATCCGCGGAAATGGGATCCATTTCTCATCCGGAAAGGGTCAACGAAAAATTGCGTCAGGAATGTATTCAGTTAATTCATTCTGATTCCAATTAATCACCATGCACACCTCCTCTATGTCAAAATTTGATAAGTTTCAACTTTTTTTATAAATAAATTATTCTATTTTTCTTTTTTTCTACTGTTGTTAAATTTTCTTCCATTCTCTGTATAAGTTTGTACTCAAAAAAAAAAAAAAAACGTTGAAAAGGTTTGGATGAATATACATACGCATAAAGAATAGAAAAAAAATAGACGAGAAAAAAGGGAGTGGGTATTGATTTCTGATAAGAATGCTAGGAACGTGTTTGATGTTTTGATGCTTACGTGAAATTCCAATTTCGTCGTGAAGACGTTCATTCGAATCAAAGTTAGTCGTAAATCAAGGAAATCAGGGCAAATATTAAAATATACATAGAATCAATATATTACATATGTAGTGGACCTACGTATTTATACTCGCAGTAGTACAAGTATTATATCTGTATGAGGAACAGAGGAAAATAAATGATGAGCTAATTGAAAAAAAGGAAAGGAAGAAGAAAAAATTCAAGCAATATTATAGTAATAAATGAAGAAATAACAAACCTGTATTCCATATCGGGAGGATTAGCTACCGCATGACATTTAAATCTCACTTCAGAACCTTCAACGATTTGCATATCTCTGAATGTTCCGGAACGAATTGTTAACGATACTTTAGGCGCGTATCGAACCTAAATTTAATCAAAACATTTTTGAGGCGGGTTTTTTTTTCGAAAATATCATTTACTACTGTAGCTAGTTATCATTTATAATTTTTCAGATTGAACTTCTATCGAATCCAATGAAAATCAAACTCAGAGCATTTGAGAATGTTATTCAACGAGAATAAATCAAGATCGTAAAATTAATTTGGAATAGTTGCATACATATATACAGGAAATAGAAAGAGAAAAAGAATCGGCAACAATTCAGATTCAAATTACAAAATTATATGACCGTTCAAAGAAAAAAACAATTTTTTCCACCTTATCATCATATTTTAATACTTTTTTCTCGTATTTTTCTTGGATTTTCATGAAATTTTCCCGTCTTATAAGAATCATATTACTTTCTCGAAACGGTGGTGGAAAAAAGGAAATACTATCTATTTCAAAAGAATCAAACCTGCTCACCTCAACTCGAAGTTTGACATTCTGAGGTGTTCGATCGGCTGCGTTTTGACTTTGACACGTGAACGTCGTATTGTCGTGTTCTTTTCGTGGCATAACAGTAAGGACTGATTTAACGGTAACTAAAGGACCACCGTCAAATTTTTCATGAATAGTTTTGATCCCCTTATGAAGGACATTGCCCAGTCCATCGATCCACGTAATCTGAAAGAATGAAATAATCGTTCCAAGTTAAATCGTAGTTATTTGATTTTTTTAATCGCCAATTTAACAACAATAGCTTCACACCTCGCTATTGATTTTTTTCATAAAGAAATTTGGTCATAGCTGAACGTAATCAAAGTTACTCAAATTTAAACCGGCTCACAGTTCTTTCTCGTCTTTGTTAATAAAAATACGATGATATTCGCAATGAGGAACCATGCATAATGTCAAATTAGGACGTGAGATTTTATATTATGTATACTAGATGTGGGAATAGCTTCTGAATAGAAGAATATTTCTCCTATCTGAAACGTAAAAAAACAGCTGGTCGCGCAGGCAGGTTTGGATGTGATCAAGAGCCAAGGAAGCAATCAGAGCGAGTAGTAATTTGAAATACAGAAATACGTGGGGGGGGGGGGGGGGGGGGAGACTGAATTTCCTAACAAATCAAATAATTTCCTTGAGTAAAGATTGTGAAATCGATAACCGATAACCTGCTGCAGTTTAATTACAGATGAAAGTAATAAGGCCAGAAGGTAATACTATATATGATTTGACAATGAACAGTTGAAACTGTGATGAAAAAATTGAAATAAATATAATTTGGGCAAAAAAAAAACATAGAGCAAAATCTTTGTCTGATAAAAAAATTGGGAAATTTCTGAAATTCCTGCGATGTATTATTCGACTACATTCGCGTACGTCTAGAAATATTTATATACACATTGGGGTGTTGCAGAAAAAAAAAATAGATTTTTCAACGGGCCACACCTGAAATAGTTAGTTTAGGTAGAAACAAAATTCCTGTCGCAAGATGAACATTTTAGGTCGAGTAGAAGTTCGGGCTCATTCGATTTTTTATTTTTTTCATGTTTATCGAATTTAAGACGGATAATTATTGGGAAATATTGTTTGAATTTTTTGGATTGCATCATTCTATTGATGTTTAAATTGGGTGCCAAATGATTTTTCACTCCATTATTCCACTATTCTTATAAACTATTGTTCATTATTAAGTGAAAAAACCGTTTGCGTTATGGGTATCACTTTAAAAATTGACTAGAATCTTGAATAAACTCCTGTTAAAACATTCGTGTACTAACAATTATCCATCGTAAATTCGATGAAACCGAAAAAATGGAAAATCAAATGAGCCCGATCTTCCACTCAAGCCAAAATGCTCATCTTTTGATAGAATCTTTTTTTTCCGCCCAAATTAACTATTTCAGGTGTTGCCCGCAAATTCGAAAATCGAATTTTTGTTTCGTTTTAAACACCCTCATATATATATATATATATATATACGCCACGGTGGTTGTGCGGTGGTTGAAAAAACTTTTTCTATACATATAGCTTACAGGGATAAAACACGTTAGCGTTAAGATATGTTTTCACATTATAACGAATATTCATTATAACATATCCGATTAAAATGCAATGGAATTAATCCGTGAAAGATTTAAGGACTAAATAATCCTTTCAGCGGCGCTCGTTCCTTCTCCGTGTCTCCTTTTACTATACTACGAGGGTGTATCCTCGTCGTCCCCTCTCCTCATTATTATTCTTTCTTACATCAAAGCCATGCTCTGCAACCTTGACTTACGTCGAGGGTTTGTACGGAATATATAATGTATAATAAATATCTTCAGAACTAACGATGAAATATTCAATTTAATATATTATTCTCATAAGAACCCCGAAGAAGGACGACGTCAAGTTAATATTTTAATTTCATTACCCTTTCCTCCTCCACGATTTTCTTATTCTTCTTTTTTTTCCTTCTTTCTCTACTTGTCTTTAAACCACAATTTTTGTATCAGTACCAATACTTCTGTTCGATTTAGCGTTGTTTTTTTCTTCCTCTTTTCCAACTTTCACGAAGATTGAAATAATAATAGTATATCAGTTAAATATAATAGAACAATTTACCATGTAATCGAATAAAATTTAGTATTGCGTCGCAGAAAATTCGTTCTTCTCCCCGATATATTTGAGACTATTTTGAGAAAGAGGAATTACTCAATATTTGCCCGGTGTTTCAAAAATACATTCGTATTATGTTGTAAAAAATAAAAAAATAAAAAGTGTGAAAGGAGTAAAATATATATAAAAAGAGGAGATGATTATCGAGGGAGGATAATATTTACATTGTGAAAAAGAGGAGGAAAAAGGCAGAGACTGAGAGAGAGAGAGAGAGAGCGAGAGAAAGAGGGAGGGAGGGAGAACTTTTGCCTGGAGGGTTCTTCTCCTCCTTTTACGCACAGAAAAACGTTAAAGATGGAATCGTTTTGGATCGGGCGTCAAAATGCCCCAAGGCCGTTACGATCAACGCGACGGAGTAACCGTTTTATTTATTTCATTCATTTCATTTTTCTTTTTCATTCACTTTTCACGTTATAGATATCGAACGATATTAAATCCTGTATAAAATTTTCGCTTCGTGATCGCATGGCGTATAACCATAGGCGAAATATGCAAAATATGAAACAGATTAAAAAAAATATAATAAAAAAAAAAAAATCAATCAAGAAGGTACGAGAAAAAGTGAAAGGGGGAATAAAATACAATTTGTTTGATGTGAGACATGCCCCCCGAATGTCAGTATTGGTTTCAACACTCCATTTACAAATTAATTAATCATAAACTCGTCTCGTTTCTCTTGAGAAAAACATCTTACGACTCATCTGTTTTTCAACTGTTCAATCATGCAACTCAGTGGACCTCCACACCCTAGAATTAATTGTATTCAAGTGAATTAAGACTCGCCTCGAAGAACCGGTGTATAAGCATATAAGTATAACATCGCTGGTAAAGATAAGGAGAAAAGAAATTAATGAATTTATGAAAAAGAAAAGTTTTCTATCGCATTTGAGCAGCACCGCGGACAGTCCCCTACCATCTTCAATGTATGGACCAAATTTATTTTATTTTCAACGATACTCGACTAATAATATTTTTAATATAGTATATAATTCTGTATCAATACTATGGTTATAAACCGAAAAAGGGGGTTGCTTACCATAAACTCTCAAAGCTAATTATCGAGCAGATCTCGAATAGCTGGTTTTGCATAATTGAATTGAGGTTGAATTCAACGTGAGTGGGGATGGTGAAGGTGGACGGGAAGGATGAGGGGGTTAATGTGATTCGTCGCGGTATAGTAGATATATGCTTTAGAGTGAAAAAAAAAAAAAAACCGTGAAAGAAAGTGTAATGGTATACAGGTATACTGTATAAAGATGAGAAAGAAATATACAAGGCAAAGGAGAGGAAAAGTAAAGAGAGCGAAAAAAAATAACAAACAAAAGAGTGAAATGATAAAAGCTGCGGCGGGTTCCCCTGAAATATTAAACAAATTTGTTTTCGCAATTGTAACCTCAGTTTTTAATTAAAATTATGTAAATCCTTGATTGATAGATATAGGTATAGAGAGACGAAGAGAAGATTGGGTTGCGGCAGCGTTCTAATTCGTCGCCGTCCTTGCTTACTACGTTCGTTCATAACGTTGGCAAAAAAAAAAGGGCAACAAAAAAATACTACAAATTTTCATATAACTCTTTATTTTCTCCAGTTTTTCGTCGCGGTATAATTGGGTGTGAAAAAATTGGCAAAAGAAGAAAGAGAAGACACAAGGGGGGGGGGGGGGGGGGGGGGGGGGGATACAACAGATAGAAATTCGCACCTCTAATTTATTTCGCTGCCGTTATTCCGTTGTTTTTTTTTCTCGTTTCGCGTTTCTTTTTCGACGTTTTTCGAACACATTTCAACTTTTTCAACGAAAAAAACCAAAAATTTTCATCGAAAAACAAAATAACATGTACATATACTTTTGTCCCGTTGTTTCGTGTAAAAATAGAATCATTCCAGCATTGGTATGTAACAGATATACATAATGTTAATACGGATAAATATAGTACATACATGGTATATGTATGTATACAGGGTGTCCCAAAATTAAGTAGAAAAAATGATAGGAGTAATAGAGGGAGTCGAGCTCAGTAAATGGAAGGAAGTAACGTGTGGTCTGCGAAGTCGCCTTCGCGAGTTATGACCGGTTAAAAAATCTTGCCAAGCGCCCGCATACTGGCAACCGAGTACACAGCAAGCATCGGTTAGAAGTCTCGTTGATAAGCGCGCGACTGCTCATCAACATTTTCAAATTTACGAATTTAAAACGTAAACATCAGTGGCGTTGAAGTTTCGCCGAACACAACAACGAGGATGCGTGATAGAAGTGAATAACGCTTTCAAAATTGAAATTACACTCAGCCGTCGTAAGCTGTGTCCAGAATACGTCGTTATCATCAATCCGTTTATTTCAATATTGAGTTTTTGGATTTAAAATGCCACGATTCACGTTTAGTGAACAAGCCCGATATGCACCTTGTCTACGGAGCAGCGGGATATCTTGTTGTGTTTGGCGGAACTTTAATGCCAAGAGTGTTTGCGTTTGAAATTCGTAAAAATTTGGAAGTGTTGATCAGCAGTCGCGCGCTTATCAACAAGACTTCTAACCGATGCTTGCTGTGTGCTCGGTTGCCTACATGCGGGCGCTTGGCAAGATTTTTAACCGGTCATATCTCGCGAACGCGACTTCGCAGACCACATGTTCCTTGGGCCGATTTACTTAGATCGACCTCCTCTATTACCCCTGTCATTTTTGTACTTAATTTTGGAACACCATGTAGTATGCGTTTGCCGTTTCATGTGTAAATGTGTGCCGCTGTAGGGCCGTTCGAGTTTTTTTTTTTCCACTCAAACCTTTCGTCCGACTATCAATTACGATGAAAATTTAATCTCGCAAAGTTCCCATGGCTCAAGTCTGGGATAAAACGGTTAGCGCAGAAAAAAAAAAACACAACACGTACACACATTTTTCTCTCTTTTCCTCTTTTCTCGCTAGTGCAAGCTCAATGGATGAAGGATAATTGATGCTGAAGTATATTGTATAGTTGTGGATACGGATACACGGCGTACAGTACGACACACGCCGAAGCAAACGAGAACAAAGAAAGGAAAAAAGAAAAACGGAAAAAGAGAAACTTTTTCCACTCCACGCGAACATTTTCCTCCGATATACAGGGAGGATATGAGGAAACCATAAGCGCGGAGCAATCACAGTGGCAATGCGGGATCTTACAACACGGGCATTGCCAGCGTGATTGCTTCCGCGCTTATGGTTTCCACAGATCCTCTCAGTATACCTATACGGACAATTGAAAATAAAAGTTTTATTATCATCACATAGATTCCAGATCGGCACTGATATCGGGAGCTTTCTTCCATCTACAGCCAAAAATCAACACACTCCACAATAAGACACACAGCAACATAATTGGTCTTTTCCGTTTGCTCCAGCCAATTATGTCGCCGTGTGTCTGACATCAGTGTCAATTTTTGGCTGTGGATGCAAACATCCCAATATGTTATTTTTCTTGTTTTCTTCAGTTTTCATCCTCTTTCTCTCTTCTTCCGCATCTACCTATAGGTTACGCGCACTTTCTTGCACTCCCCCCATACATAACAATCCCCCCTTTCGTTTTATGGCAAACTCATTATTTCCTAAATTTTGTTCGCTTTCCCTGCTCCTGCTCCTGCTCCCTCTCTCTCTCTCTCTCTCTGTCTCTCTTCATCGGTTCTGTTCTATTTTTGTTTGTCCTGTTCCTTCGTAAAATTTGTTTTCTTCTTGAGGATATTGAAGAAAATAACATTTCCCACGGGTGAGCGCATTCGAGGCTTCCGTGGCTGCACTTAGCGTTGAATGTAATATGTTACATGTCAAAATCAGAATCCTATATATCTAAGATATTATTCAAAGTGTGAAGTGTAGGTATGTATCGCATTAGCTATAGGTACCATATACGTATGAATACGGAAGCGAAGTATAAAATATAAAGTATAAACGTAGCATACCAAAGATGTACGTATTACACACTATATGCCTATATATATTATTCTGAAAGAAATATTTAAGTGACTGACGTGGAGTCATTCGTGGGCCAAATGAAAATTGATACATCGATACCTCAAAACCAGATACTATCCATCTCGTGCGTCGCCTTTGCGGTATAAGAAAGAGAGAGAGAGAGAGAAAGAGAGAGAGTGCGCGCTAATGGTACTTTCGTGTACACATGTCTGAATTCCAGTCGAAAAGATATGATTATACAACCGAATAGAATTTATTTCATACATAGTATACCGAATACGCGAGCGAGCGAGTGGAAATACATCTCGCGGAAGGACTTGCGATATACAATGTATGAAATAACTACTATAGTTGTTACAATGTCAAGGGAACTGTCGCTGACGAATTACAAAGAAGAATAGGTATGTAGATATGGTACATAATAAAAGGTGGAAGAAAAAAAAAGAAAACAGGACAAAAGTTCGAAAAAAATGACCTGTTGGAAACTTGGTACGAATGAGGGGGAGACGACAGCCGCCTACAACACGGTGATAGGGAAACTTTAAATGGCGCAGTGCTAGAAAGCTCAAAGCAAGTGGCTTCTGCCAGGAGCTGAGAAACCAGGAGACGAGAAACGAGATGTACAACCTATACGTGTACGAGATGCCTTGTATTCTATGCAGTAGTAGTGTACTCTACGTATGCGTGTACATACGTATGTACGTACATACCTACGCTTTTTCTCTACTCTACTCTACTCCACTCCACTCCACTCTACTCTACTCGACTTCACTCCAATCTGCTCTGCTTTCGCTCCGTGCAGAGAAAGGTTCATCTACACCTATATACAGGTATACGCGTATGTGTCATCTAAAAGCTGTACCTACTTGCATGTATATTTGATCGTATGATTGTTCAGTATATATACCTTTACCTACTATGCATGTATGAAAATACTTGTATTTACAAAATTTTACAGTTTAGGTACATACAACATACTCGAAAGAAAATTTCTTCACACTACCGCATTACCACTGCGGTCGAAAAATATTGCTATATAGGTATATGTATACACGACTTAGAGAGTAAAACGACAGGAGAAAGGGTCCAAAACCGATGATTATCGACTCGTAGACGAAGAAAGAGGAAAACAGCGAGCGAACAAACATCGGAATTCATTCTTTCCTTTCATCTTTCCGTTTTCGTTCGTTTCGTTCGTTTCGTCAAAATATTATTCACATGGATCACTGAATCTCAATTTCTTGATAACTCACCTCGGCCGGAGGTTTACCGGCAACGCTGACGCACTCCATAGTCAATTCACGATCTTCGACGGTAACAAGAAAATCGCCTTGTGTTATTTTCGGTTTTTGTGGTGGTACAAGAACACTGAGTCTCGCAAATCGGGATCTCAATCCTGGCTGGCCATCGTTCGTCGGCGATGCTTGACACTGATATTTACCATCGTCCTCCAACTCCACGGGATGTATATGAAGTGAAAAATCACCTGAAATTAGACAAAATAACCAATTTTTTTCATTTTTATTTTGCATTTATCTCCGTCTCGTCCACTTCGTTCTTCGTTGTTTTCCCTTCTTGAATTTTATGTTAACTATACTTTGGCGGTCCAACTCCAACCCTCGATTCGGATATACAGTTTTCGGCCCATATACCTATTCCAGCATATTGCTGTTTCATGTTTTGTGTTCTAAATTTCGCGGCTACAAAGTTTATACTGGAGAATAAGATAGATAGATCACACAAAACTACAATGTAGATCATAGTGTATAGTAGGTCTTCGAACGAATTGAAATGGGAAATCGCGGTTAGATCTACCCCCTATATACTATTTCACGATATTATTTATTCAAAATATGCATACCTATACATTATATTACTATGTAGGTATAGATTCTCATTTCGATGTTATACGGAATAAAATTTAACGAGAACCTGCATAGACAAAATATACTCGATATAAAAATTGTGAGAAAATAATTCACGATTTATGGGTGATCTGATGATGACTAATGATTATATAGTGTGTGACACTTCAAGTGTCTCTTACTCTTCAAGTTTTGCACAAATCTTGAATCGTCGCTATAAATAAAATAAGTACTGTAGATACTCAAACTTTTATACATCGGCCGACCGTCTGCGGCTGCTACCGCCAGCTTTTTCTTTTTTTCATACATTTCTTTCGCGTCATCTTCGGGTCTACAATAATATATCTAAGTATAGTCCGAAGGAATCGACGATACCGAGCGGATGGAGTGCGATAGGAGATACGGACATTATACTATTGGACAGAGAACGGGAGAGTGAGAGAAACGGAGAGAGAGAATAATGAAGCATTGATTTCTCCGTGTCGGAGGTTCACCTCAGCCAAACGTCCCCCAACCCTCCCGACCCGGCGTCCTTCGGTAATTGCGATTCGTGAACGATCATTTGTCCGAATCGATCGATCCGATCGGCCGTGACTAACAACAAGAATCACTACGGCTGTTGGTTTCTACTTAGTACAGTAGTTATAGGTATATACCCTTCTGCCGTAGGGCATTTTAGAAAATA
Source organism: Phymatocera aterrima (assembly GCA_963170745.1). Classification (NCBI taxonomy): domain Eukaryota; kingdom Metazoa; phylum Arthropoda; class Insecta; order Hymenoptera; family Tenthredinidae; genus Phymatocera; species Phymatocera aterrima. The sequence goes on from OY720660.1 coordinate 6,449,815, forward strand.
AGTTACATTGATATAATCGAAACTTCGATTTTCGTTTCGTAATTTTCTAAACGAATCGAAAGAGGAATAAAAGAAAAAAACAAAAACAAAAATTATTGCACACGAAGATTCAGGGTCGGCAACGATTTCTGCGACGTCAATTTCCCCGGCGGCATTTTCATATATATATAGCTGTATATTATAGAAAACCGTGTATAAAAATAACGAACAAGTTTCCCGGCTATTTTAGAGGTAAATCGTTACTCCGCGTACGTTGCTCTTCTTCCCGAATGAATCTATCGTAATACAGTTTATTCGCAATCGGTAGGCCTACTTCCATCTTCGGGCGATGAAAGACTTCCATGAAATTTACACGAATGCACGTTTCGCGTTTTCGATACAAAAACCCATCTGACTGGAGACGAGGGGTGAAGATTTTTATTGAAAAACCATAAAAATCCATTATTACATCGAAGAAAATTTTCCCGGCGATAATTGCCCGTCGAACGAAATCCTCTTGAGTTTTCCCCCGCGGTTCACCAGGTACATAGGTACATTACACGTATCGCTGTAACTGATCTTTGAAAATTAGAAAATCTAGGAATCCAGATACACATTTTTCGTAAAATCGACTCGGTATCCTTAGACTGGAGTACACAGAATGAGAGCAGCAAAAGAGGCAAGAGAAATAAATAATATCGTCTGAACTTATGTCGAAAAATTTTCTTTTCGTCGTGGCGCCCCAACGTTCTGGCGGTACGTTAGCGTTCGTCTACAACTACTGCACGGTCCACATTCATTTTGTACATGTTGTTTCCTCCGGTGCGATTCCCGAAATCGCATTGAGAACAAAACAAAGAAAAAACCCGGAAGAACGTAAGAACAAAACGAAACCATTTGCGCGGATATTGATTTTCGTCATTTCGTATATAAAACGTTAACGCTACAAACTCCAGCAACAACTGAATTCCGTATCATCAATGAACCGCGTAGGGGGTTGCCTCCTATTCCTGACCGGTTACGGCGAGCGACTTTAGGGATTGTAAGTGTCCACCTAACCTAAACCCGCTCCAACTGGTCTACATAATTCAAAGCTAACGACAAACGAAATTGTTGTAACAGTTCGTCCGTCAAGGTTTATCGCTTGATCTGCAAGAATAACGAGTCGCGGGTGGGCCACTGTATATATATATATACCTGTGTACAAGTCTTACACCACGAGGCGGTATAAAGTAGGCATGTAGTATGTACAACGTGGATAGTTATAGGTACATACATGAAAATATATACATACCTATACACATATATATATTTATATACAGCTCGAAGAGTTGATCGCATAGTAGAGATTGTCCGTGAAACTCATTGCGAGTGAAAATGTGTTGCAGTATTAGGGAGGTAAGCGGAGCAAGCGCAGAGGTGAACGAAATGGTGTGCCTCATACCTGGAGTAACCTACCTATATACATGAGCTCGGTGGCAAAAAAGTGAACGAGGAACGAAAACCGCGTTGACACGAGAGAATAAGGAACGGTTTTAAGACACGCTGCGACTATAATATGTATACTATACTACACTATACTGTATGTGTAAGCTGGTAGGTATATAGTATAAACGCTTGCAACCGATACATCATGAGAAAGAAAAAACGTTATATATTTTCATTTTTTTTCTCATTTCTCATTTCCTTTCCCGACCTATATTTTACATACAACGTATTACATCCTGTGCCATATACCTATATCCGTAAAAACTGGACGACGACGATAGTGGGCGCTCGTTGTTCGGATTCCAGATGACCCAGTAAATTATGTAGGAATTAAATACGGAACACCGAACTTATATCATTGATATTCGTCGCGCTGATCTGAGAGCGACATTGATTAGCGACAAATAGAAATCTCGAGGCCGCGATTTTGTCCACGATACGATGTCAACACCCGCGATTACGTGTAATACGCCATAACACCGACACCATATGATGCATGTAACAGCACGTAATATGTATTAGCGGTGAAGGTGGCAGTTATAACAATAAAGCAATATAACTTAACTGAGAAGTGAACGGCAGAAGTACGAGAGTAGCGGCAACTAGCAAGTAGCAAGTAGAAGCAATACACAACGGGAGTTGTATTGATTTATGGATGAAACCATTAAGCATTGAAGCGTGCGCCAAATGTTTCAGAACTAATTTAAACTTGGATGCTGCAGCAAATTCTGGAACGTCGCGGCCGCGTCGTGTCGCCCGCGCCGTCGGCGTCGCCCCGTGCCGAAATTAAAATATTATATATTATAATATATGGAATGTATAAGTTGAGGCTTTACGGAACCGGATGCCACTCGATGAATCAATCAATTATTCTTCTCCATTACATACTATACCCACCAATATAACTAAATATACCTTAGAAAAGAATTCTATATATTCTATATTTTCTGGTTATTGCATGGAACGATTGATTGGCATAATAATAGGAAGAGACTATACAATACTGCGTGATCGATTTATAACGATTTGTTTAATAAATCATTACGATCAATGAAGAATAAAAATTGCAGGTTATCCGCAGATAGAAAGAATTGACAATCAGTCGAAAATGAAATACCAATACTTATTAGGTAAATCATTACGAATTGGGCAGGTATAGATTTCAGAATATTCGATAAAAGTGACAATCTTTCCTTCATACTAATTATGATTTTTCACAACAGTTGATTTTCTCGCTATAATTGGCGGGGCGAAAAAAACTGTTCATCTGATTAGTGGATCGACTTCACTTGAAATTTTCCTGATGTGAAACAAGCTAAAAAAGCTACAAATATTTTCATTATTTCAAAGAGCGAAATTTGCTAAAAATTACGATAATCTATTGCAAACGTCAATGAAACTTGACGGTATATGATTATCGATTGATAAATATAGCGATAGATAGATAGTAGCATGAGGATAAATTAAAATTATCGCTGGGAGTCTCTCTGGTATATATATCGATCCGCTTTCTTCTCCTTCGTATTGCCAATCGGTATTGGCGATTATTTTATACAAGGTGGAAAATCAGTTAGCTTTTATATTCCCTTTGCCACCTCAACCACCCCACAACTCCGTTTCAATTCGTTAAAGCACCCCGCGACGTGGCAAGATCGAAAGGCACGGTATAGAGGAGTACTTTGACGGGCTAAAAATTGATTGATACGTTTCTGTCGTCGCTTTTCTATTTAAGTTCACTGCTAAGACCTGCGTACAATATAGTTTCTTCGTTTTTCCTTCTTCTAGTATCGTGGATCGTTGATGTTAAAACGAGTAAAAGTAATAAAACGTTGAGAATTGACAGAGACGAAGGAAAATCAATGGATTTGAAAATTTCAATTTGCCTTTTTCGTTTCGGAAGCGAACGAAACTTGTTATACAGAAAATATGATTTTAGTACAGAACATATAGTGCGTGTATATATGTATACGCGTCTTCGTCGTCAAGCCTCGACGATGAGACAGTTTGCCAACAGTTTTAGAACTTTTTCACTCGGTACTTTTTAACGATGATAAATTCATATCATCTCAAAAAACATGAAGAAAAAAAAACTTTACAAAGAAGCGTAACTTTTCTTATATTATATTATATTATATTATATGATATTATATTATATAGGTAGGTATCATCTTTTCCTATAATATGCGCGATCCGATAGTCCAGGATGTGCGGCGGTAACCGGAAAAATTGAGTACCAATACGATACATATAGATGAGAACAAAAAATGTCCCATCTTGTGAATTTCATATTCGGAATACCTCGTTTCATTTTTTCGTAACATTTTTGTTTTGTTTTCCTCTTACCTTCTTCGTCGCTACCAATCATAGCGTATCTGTCGTATCCCGTCAAGTTTCTCACAGCGCCGAGACCGAAATCATCTTTGGTCCATTGAATGGGACCTTTTTGATCAAGAACACGACACGGTAGAGTCACCTTGGTACCAATCACCGCGGTCTGATCCATCGGTTCTATGGCAAATCTTTGAAACACCATTTCCGTTGTCGACACTGTCCTTGACGTTGTGACTAAGGATGAATAAGATCCCGCTGCGAATGATGTTGCGTTCGATTCATTCGACGATCTGACTCCGTACGTACAAAATGTCAATAATGTCCAACCAACTAACAGGATTGAATTACCGTCAATTAGCGCCAAACGATTCTTTCTGCAAAATAGAAAAGCAGAGAAAAAGTTGTTAAACAAATTTCGGAATATGATAATGTTAATAGTAATAATGATCATCATCGTCAATGTGTCTGATACATACGTTAAATTATCATTCAAACTTATGCAATGAATTTTCTCTTCGTTCTCTTTTCATACCTACGAGAAATTGTTTCCGCGTCAGTATTTCAGTTTATCATAAAAAGCAGTTTCAAGTTTTTAACGCCGACGTGACAAAATCACGAAGAATGTATTTAAGAGAAAAGAAATTCAAAAAATTTTACAGCTTCCAAGAAAAAAATCTTCATTGGGATCTATCATCGGGATACTCGGAATGATCAAAGAATAAAGATTTGTCTTCAAAGTTTGTGCATTTTTCGTGATTTTATTGCGTTAATGTAATAAACTCCGAGGCTCGATCGTTTTGAACAATCTTCAAATTTATTCATGGATTTTTTTTTCTAGTTCTCTAGTTTTCTTGTTTTCCTTTTATTTTTACTATAAACTTACTAAAAAAAATTGTCACTTTTATAGTGAGACGACAATCGCACATCTTCATGCGGGGGTGAAAAATTTCCGCGTCAACAATTCAATTATATGCAGGTTTATATATATATATATATATCTGTGTTATATCAATTTATCGATGAGATCACCAGCGACGAAGCAATCTGGTTGCGATCCACGTCACGACGAGAAGTGGCGCACATTTGTGAGTCGCGGCGCGCACAAGTACAATTATCGTCATTATTAATCATCATATAATATCGTGCTCGCGTCTATGTGTGGGTATTCAAATAGTTAACCGTACAAGAGCGTTATATATGCGAGAGACGAGAGACTGTCTCTTCGGAGGTTATTATCCTATTGAGCTTTGTAACTCTTGTAAGACGCGGACGACGCTCACTCGACGACGAAACGCAACGACTCGGAACTCACTGCTTGTTATAACCAGGAGGAAAATTAATCTATGTACCAATTACGTAGAGAGAATTACGAATTCCATATAACATATGTAAATACAAAATTGCAAGAGTTGAACAATTTTTTTTACATTTTTGTTTTTGTTTTTGTTTGTATAACGAAGAAAGGAAAAAGAGCGAGCGAGCGAACGAGCTTTTTTCCAAAACTTTATTGATTGGAATACACGAATACGAAATCCCAATACCGTAGGTATACGAACATTATTATTTGGGTTCTCTTCTGTACGACACATTTATAGGAACAAATCGACGTTTATATGGACATATATATACAGATATAGATTAATATATATGTATGTGAATTGTGCCCGTCTCGTTATTGTAAGTAAATTTCTGAGAGTAAGATATGCACGAGGCGTTGTTAGTAGGTTGTTGGTATATGTAGGTACCTATACATATATAAGGGACAAGTCTGGCTTTCCGGTAAACAAACTATACGCAGTATCCCTCGAAAGTAAACAATCAATTAGCACCAGCCAACCGGCCATTAACGCGTCCGTCCGCAAGGGGCTGCGTCGTCTTCGACGAGAGCCACTATCTACCCCGTAGCCCCTCAGCCCCCGACTCAACAAACGCCCCCCTTCCTGCCTTGTGCCTGCCTCGCGCCATCCTCCTTACTTCCATCTTCTTCGAATCTCCCAAGGGAAATTTTACCCTCCAAGATAATCTAGCGGATTCGACGTGGTGTACAATCCGCCATTTTACACGGTGTACCGTTACCTTCCACCCCCGCCCCCACCCCGCTCTTCATTTTTCATTTCATTTAATTATATTTTGTGTCTCATCTGGATAAGAGAAAACCTCTGAAAACCGCGTGTTTTTTTTTTCTTTCTTTCTTTTTTTCTTTATAATGTGCTCAATTTGAAATTTTTACTCCAACTCTTTCAGATGACGGATAATAACAAGGCCGGTAAATTACTCATCTTTCCACAAGAATTACAGAATTCTGTGATACCTCAAGCTGCTGTTTCTGTAATTTTTGGTTTTCTTCTCGTTTCACGTGAAAATTTCGGCCCAATAATAATCTGGGGACCTTACCGACGCGGTCGGAGACCACAAAATTCTTACGATTAGTCAGATAGAATATTTTCGTTACACATCACTCCCGATTACCTGCAGTACGTAATACAATTTTATGCACTCCAGGACTACGACGATGTGGGTATAGCGGTTTAGGAATTAGGGGGAGAAAAGTGAGTGAAATAGAAGCTACAGGGATCACAACTGACCGTGAGTAGAAGAATAAATACAAAATTTTGTCTCGAACACTCGAAACCACGGACGTGAGTATGTATTAGGCGTCGAATCACTGAGAATAAGAAGGGAATCAGTATTTTCATCCGCAAGTTCATGCATGATCGATTTCGTTGAAAATTCTGTAATGAACGTTCGATTTCCGGCCAGTGTGACACTTCGAACATTTTTCGTTTCAAAATTATTTGTATCCAATTCCATTGAGATTCGGACAAATCCGATGGAGTCGTAAGGAAAAAGGGTGAGAAGAACGATTCATTTTCGAAGAAGCGAGCGGAAGGTGAACAAAAGTGAAAAAAGTAATCAAACGGGAGCGCTGACAATGAGTCGTTATCTTTTTTTTTCCCCCACCCCTATTCGGTACAAATTCCGACTCTAATCGCGAACGAATCGAGAACTATGTTGATCCTAATCTTGAGCCATTCCACGCAATTTGCTTCATATAATCATCAATTTCACCATGTTTGTAGCTAAAATTCGTAACCAAAAATGTCAAAACTAAATGCTCAAAATGAACATGTATTTTCGAAATCACTTTTCGCCGATGTTATTGCAATAGACTTATCGTTTTTCGGTATTCAATTATCATTCGTTGATGGCCCACGATCTTCAATAATGCATCACCGAATTTTCATTCAAAATTCAATTGAAATATGTAAAAAAAAGAAGAAGAAAAAACTCCACTCGGAGACAAAATTTTGCGGTGAATTTAACGACGTTGTTATAAATTATATATATATATATAATATATATATAATATGCAGGTTATAATTATGTACCTACGGGGGTTAACGTACTGGAAATTGTACGGTATAATAGGTACGTAGTACAGGAAGTGAAAGAAATGACTCCTAGCTTGATTTACCGTTGATTCAGCGCAGCTCCAATGATACCTATTCGTGTACCTATCTGCAGCATCCGGCAACGGATCAGCGCAATAAGAATAACATGAATAGTTGCCGAGCGTAAGAAGACCGTTGCGTTGGCATATAATTACCAATTTGTGGGTTCTTACATAAAACTACGACGGATATACTTTTTCGACTGGATAACTTACTCGGCCCTTCGGTAATAACATAAAACCGGTAGCATTCGGTATAAGACACAACTAGGTATACACAAATAAGAGTAAAAAGGGAAAAAAAAGATACATACTATATTGGAAAAAGCACAGCTAGTTCTTCTAACGAGACTATACTGTACTCGATGCGCTGCCGCAGCACGATCTCGTAATAATCTCGTGAACTTGAATTGGATCGGAAGTGAATTGATAGTTCGTTTGAAAAAAGAAAGAAAAAAAAAACAAAACAATAACAGCAATGATATGAAAGTTGAATTTACTGTGTAATCTATAAGATCGCTGAAAATTTTCTTGGATTTCTGACTCTCACATGTACCTACCTATATATACCTATATCATACCTACAACAGAGACAATTCGAGAAAAGCAAAGAAAGAAGCAACATACAGGTATATACATTGAGCGTATGGATAGTAATTACTAATTTATTATATACGAACACATAAATTTCAAATCCCCAAGCTACTCGAGGTGATTTGAACACTTTGTGAGTATTTTGAAAAAAAGAGTCACGGACGCTGAATTTTCGCTTCAATAAGGCTGTGAAAAATGCAATATTAAGCTGTGCCGCGGAAAATAGATTGAGAAACGATTTTTCGCCGAAATTGTGTCGGCGCGATGAAATTTCAAAAAAAATTTTTTTTTTTTTTTACGATCTGGGAAATCCAAGGAAAAAAAAAGAATACACCTCGATGCACTTCTCATAATTTTCTCGCCGCATAACGTAACAAACTTTTTCCCGATTACTTCTTGAAAGAATATAAGTATACGAACTCCTGGTCTGGTATCATGGATAATATGATCATCAGTTTTGATATGAAAGTAAGACGTAGTTATAGATAATAGGGGTAGACGATATAGCTAACCAACTGGTAGTTACATGGACATATACATATATCTACTAAGCGCCCGCGTTGCTGACGCGAACAAAGTTTTCAACATTTCTGCAGGCAACGCAAAGTAAGGTAAGGTAAGGTAAGGTAAGGTAAGGTAAGGTAAGGTAAGGTAGGGTAGGGTAGGGTAGGGTAGGGTAAGGTAAGCTAAGGTAAGGTAAGGTATGGTACACACAGCAAGTTAAAGCTATAACTGACGCTGTGGGGTTAAAGTTTAGTCTCTGTGGCGTGTCTAAGATCTACAAACCTCTGCGAAACTTTGGAATTTCCGAGCGAGAGCAAAGTTTTGGAAGTTTTTAGAAAACCGCGCTGAAATCTGTACCGCGCTGCGCTGTATGTATACAACGGCGGGCCACAAACCGGTGTGAGCGATGAAAAAATGGTTCGCGTATGCCTATATATGCATGCACGTATGTGTATATGCATACGCATATATCGGATCATTATATTACGTTATAGCTATACGAGCGTATGTCGCCGAAGAAAATCTTCCGTTCATCTCCGTAGACGTAACGTTTTTAGTTAGTCGCTGTATGTGAAATTTTCAATCAATGTATTTATTGTTAACCAAGAATAATTGACGGTATAAAATCTCGTTGAACGATCGATCGCTCACCGCATTTCCATACTTCGAGATCTCCCTGCTGGCGACTTTGCCAAGACTCCATTCTACCAACCGATTTCTTCTCATTGTCGGCAGGCAACGCGTAGAGATATTTTTGATTCCAAAACGCCCAAGTGGAAGTTTAATTTACCAAGTTTTCGATAAAACTGAGACAACCCCCCCGCCCCCACCTCTTCCGGAACGATCAACGCGTTCAGATTTTCCTAACTTTCTCAAGTTGCCCGGTTTTTACGGAACCACCCTGTACACGTACGTTTTGTCATCCATATATGAATCCGAAATTTTAATCAGCATAGTCTATATTACCGCCCCCTGCTCTATATTATATAATATGTATATATATATATATATATATATATACTCAAAATACTAGTTAGGCAAGATCACGTATGAGGGGCAACCCCTCAGTTTGTATCGCGCGTTGCCGCGCGTTATATAGGTAGGGTACACCGGATTAACCGCGCTAATTAGGCCGCCGCCGTGTGGTAATTATTCGCAGACATAATTGGACGCAGTTTCAGCGCATGGAACAAACAGAGCGTGTTATGGGGAAAAAAATTGAAAATTAGGAAAAAATACGGCAAGAAAACAAAAGAAAAAACCAACACGTTTCTCTGATTTTCTTTTCATTATTATTATTCTTGACTCGATTATTCTCGACGGGGCACTGGTAATGTACCCACACATACGGAGGCATTGCTGATATTGTGAATTTTGTAATTTCGATAGAACAATATATGCGCACAACGCGTGGAATTGGAAGAAGAAAAAGAACAGTAACGAAAGATGCACCACGGGAAAGATTTGATCGTGAGTTAGATAGACGGAAACTTTGGAGAGAAATCTGAACACACGATCGACTTTCATCGCGAACAAATGTACAGCTGTTTATAATTATTTATTCGGTGTATATGTCATTTTCGAAAACTAACTTTGTCCGTTAATCGAGTGGATTATCATACAATCGCGTGAAAATCCGAATACAATCAACCTTTTTTTCGTCGATTTACTTTCTATTCTAGGTTCGACGTCTCTCCAATCCATGATAATCGACGAACTCGCGTCGAAAACGTGACGAATTTTCTCCAACAATCGAATGCAGCAGCTGGTTGAGCTACGTTCGATGAAAAATTGAAATTAATAACGCTGGACCCGAGGTACGACGAAAAAAAGAGTGTAGATATTAATGTAATATGGAAAATGAGACCTAATGAAATCTCGTTAAAAAAAAAGAAGAAGGAAAAGAAGGAAAATGAGTAAATGGCACAGTAACAGGCGCGTATAAAATTCGACTTAAAAAGATTGCGTGACAATGTCTGCCCATTCTCACCGGACGTTAAGTAAAACTGTCTTTCTCTTTTCACACCTCGGTCTACCCCAGTTCTCCGGTTTCTCTAAACTCCGAAGGTAGATATATATATATACCAGATACAGGGGTGAGTTTATACCTATAGACGACAGAGTAAAGGGTTTTGTACATCCCACTACCGCTGACAAGGCAACCTACGAATTTTGTATATCTATACTGTATAATTAATTTGAATGCGGACAACACCGGAAATAGCGAGCGTGTAGGTATGGTATACCTCCATTTCCACATCAGCCGTCAAATTTCATTAGCATAAAGAGCTCCGGTTGAAAATGTTTGGTGTGAAAGGACGAAGGAGAGAAAAAAGAAAGAAAAAAATTGAGATACGAATAAAAAGGAATTGGTCACCGAAATGTATAATCGGTCTAATTCCGAAATGTGTATTACCCATATACACACATACTATTCTATGAATACGAGGCTGCATCAATTTTTGTAACGTCAACGCGACAAAATCACGAAAAATGTTTTTCTCGAGGGGCAAAATTTTTTCCTAAAAATCCATACGATTTCGAAGGACAGATTTTTTTTTCTTTGATATATCTGTGTTTCGGGGTACACTGATTTTTTTTTTTTTTTTTCACGGCCAATTATAACGATGCAAACTTCAGCTTCGGTGCGGATAACTGTGAGTGAAAAAAAAAATTTCCCCGATTCAAATTCGCGCGTTAAATCCCACGCCGACGTTCGCTCACTCGGTTTCGCCTCGTCTCCGTTTGCGTTTCAGACGCAATTAATATTTCACCCGAGCCGACTCAACTCGCCTTCTTCACATTCACCCGCGATACACTCTCTAACGATATATGTGTATATTACAGTAGATCATAGATATACGGATACGTGTATGTATATACTACATAGGTATGACATACGTATATATACCCCTCTCCGTATGTTCCCTCTCCTTCTTCCTTCCCCAAACCCTCATCGAACGATAATATTATATATAATGTACAATCGCGGCGGTGTAACGGGTGAACGAAAAAGAAAACACAAAAAACACACGAAATACAATGTAAAATGGGGAAAAAAATGTATCGGGGTGTATATGTATACATCTATACCCATAAATTGTGTCCTGCGTCAAAGAACCTTTACGATGATTCGAAAAACGGCTTGATCTGACGCGACCTGTAATTTTCATGAGAATTTCATCCCTAATTGCAGTGAACACTTATGCCTTTGGAAAGAGACAGAAAAATTCGATTCTATTGGAATTATTCGATCGAAAAAAAAGAAGTGGTTTTGGGTTTGAATTTATTTATTTACTTGTTTTTATTTTTTTGTTCGAAATTTGATAATCTGGTTGGATGCTAAGTTGAAGAAATAACGAATTGGTTTCCCCTGATTCACTTCACTAGTATAAATACGAACGTGGTTCGAGCGGTAAGCATGAAGTGTTATAAGAATCCTCCACGAATTTCAAATCGATTGATCGAACGGCTTTTCAGTTATCATGTACACCGCATTGCTTGACCGGTTGAAATCATTTTTCGTTCTCTCCCCCCGCCCCTCTATCTCTCTCTTCTTGTATAGTTTCGACCTTTCACAGTGCAACGCTTACAGAGAAGCGAAGAAAAAAAAATGTGCGTACAAAAATTCCAATAGCTAGTTTTCCCTGAATAAGTTCCATCGTATAGATAGATGATCTGCTCTCTAAATTTGTTGGTATGTAATTTTCATTGATTTTTAGTAAATTTCTACTCTTCAGAAATTCAACGTCACTCTGTTCTTTTGTAGTGACATTATATATATACGATTACAAACCCGATCAAACGAATTCACAGAGTAGGGGAGGTAAGACATCGTTGAAAACGCGTTTTCATTCAAATTTCATGGTCTGGTTATGTGCGACCCCTTCTTCTTCATGTCCTCCGATCACAAGTCTGCAGTATACACCGTACGGTTTCACAGGTAACGAATATGAGTTAAGAAACAAACATTGGATGCGAGTGAAAACGGCCAGAATCTACGAGAAAAGAGAACAAAAAAAAAAAAACCAAGAAAGGAGGGAAAAACAGAAAAGGAGACGAGATGATAGCAAAAACGCGACAGTTCGGTATCTCTGAGAATGAGCTGTGGGGGATCGGGTACGAGGATCGAGGATGGGGATGTGGCGTGCTTGCTTGCGTGCGTGCGCGCGTGCGATGGTAAGTTCGAATGACGCGGCAGCGAAGAAGACAAATAGTTTCGGTCTAGCTCGGGCACAAAACTGCGGACGGACGGAATAGGTAGGTATATTTGTAGAGAGGGCTAGGACGCGGAGAAATTCTACCACCGCTAACTTCAATGAACGTCCTCGTCCTCGTCTTCGTCCTTGTCCTCGCTCTCGTTCTCGTTGACATCTTTGTAGGATTTTGTCCAAATGTCTTTTCGTGTGTGTACGAGCCCTTGTTTGCTGGCGCTCTTATACGGCAGCACTTCTTTCCCCCTTATATCTATCCTGTTATAGGAATGAGACGGTGGTGAACACGCGTCACCGAAACCACTGTCAGAATTAAGGATCCTTCCTGTTTCCCTATACACTTGAACTCCTGTGCGGAGTCCCATTTTTCTTTTCCTTTCTTTTCTATTCTTGTCTTTTTTTTCGTCGATAAATCCACTCGCACTCGATCATCGAAGCTCGATACTCGTGCGGTAGATACGATGTACGGTATATAATGAAGAAATTATCCCAAAAATAGATGATATTACTTAAAGCAAAAACAAAAAATGCTTATAGCGTATTCAGTATAGAGTTATAAATTGTATAAACACGTACCACTAATAACGATAAGTGGGTACTACTACTCCCCTCTCATCGGAGAATGGCGGTTTAAGTACATACGATAATTGAATCGATATTCGATAAATAATTTATGTCGCGAAAGCATTTTAAGTGCGAAAAGAGTGACTCATCTTGTCATCAAGTATACTATACAAAACAATTTCATGAGAAAATTAGGAGAACAAGAAGAAGAAAGAAACACACAAGACGAAAGAGGAATGGAGAAGAAAAACTGACACAGCTCTCCCACGTCAATGGTCGAGACATTAACGAAAATCTGCAGGAAACTGGAAAGAAGACGTGTATATACCCTAGGTTTAGTATAGTAAAAGAGATTGAGTAATGATTGGAATTTTGTTTTCTCTGTCATATAAGACGTGTCAATGACGATAGATTTACAATTGTTTGGAAGATTTGGTATAAATTGGTCTGTAGAGAAAATGGATTGTATAATTGAGAAAAAAAAAAAAAATTTGTATTCGACAATCGTTAATGAATTCGTTATAATTATACGAAGAAATCGTAGGCGGAAAAAAATTGGCTGATTGTATTGAAATTGAATTGATTGAAATTAAAAAAATTGTTGCGAAATGTTCATCGCACTGTTTTCGAAAATCTACAATGGGGCTGTTGTTATTTTCCACATCGTGTATCTATAGGATACTAAAAACGAACTTGAACTCGGTTCCCTCGTACTATTATAGCGCAGAGAATTCCAACCACCAAGCCTCCGCCCCAACCTGCTTCTCATTCTCTGCCATCTCTCTTTCTCCCTTATACCTACCTAGAAATGTGCCTAGTCGTATTCGACACACGATTCCCATTCGCCATCGACAACCCGTAAAACATAGACGCGACCGGCTACCAACACATGAACACATCGCAGCAGACAAAGGGGATAGAATATAAGGGAACGGAAACGAAGGAGAAGGAGAAGGAGAAGTAGGAGGAGATGGGGAAGAAGAGGAAGAAGGGCGCTCACGCGCACAAACGAGGATCTTCAACCCCTCCCTCTATTTTTCCCTTTACTATCTAGATACTCTATACCGCGACCTTACAACGTCCTGTATACGTAGGTAGTACCAACCGACCAACCTACCTACCTGCCTCGCGACCGACCAGGGGCATCGATTTCCTCACCCTATACGCTTCCCGTTCATAGGTAGAAAGAGAAGGAGGAGAAGTAGAATGGGGGTTTGAGAGGGAGCTCGGTGTGGTGTGGCGTGGTGTGGAATGGGATGGATCTTTCCGCCTCTGTCCCTCGTAACATGGAGGCGCTTCATCCTTTATATTATCCAGCAACAAGGGTAAGAATAATAAAACCCCTATGCTAGCAGGTATTTTTTTCCTTCCTTCCCAACCTTACGAAAATATTGACTGACAAGTTAATCGGACGTAAGAAAAACATCATTCTGTATCACCAGACCCTGCGAGCGAGCAAGCGGACGGGCGGCTCGCGCGCTCGTCGGATGGCTGACCTGTTCTATCGGTTACTACTGCAGGGATCTATTATATCTTTCTCTTTCTATTTCTCTCTCCCGCGCTTGTCTTATACTGTGCGCCCAATTGCCCCTGACAACTTAATAGAACATTTAATTTGCCCAATTTTTGAGAACACCTTCATTCACATGGCATCTCTTTTTTGTTTGTAATCATTTTATTTTATTTTATTTATATACTATTCAAACACAGGAAATTGCAGAATACATTTCGAAAACTATGTATTTGAAAAAGTATTCTTTTCCCCGTTTTTTCTCACTCTTTACTTGTCGATTCGAATCACGTGCGACAGCACGGTTTAGAAAAAAGCTCATTTGATAACGAATTTGCAACATTTCTGAAGATGATCAGTGTCAAAGTTAGTGGTAGAAAACATAAGCGAAACGAACAAAAACCAAGAATCGATGAGAAGAAGAGATTTTGAGCGATAATTTTTTAGAATTTTCATAGCCGGTTACGATCAGTTTCATAAGATTTGCAATAGGATTTGGGAATTTTTCCCTCGCTCAGCGCGGTGCTGCATGTAGTACCTACATACACACACCTATATACCACGAATCAAGGGATTTCGGCTTTAGGGGATAACCTAATGGCGGCGTGCGCGCGATGCTATGAGGCGAATAATCTCCCTTAGGATTCAGAAATCCTCAGATTCTAGGATTTCAGGATTCTGGGTCGAAGGTCGAAGCTCGAAGCTGGCAGCTCAGAGCTCAGAGCTCAGAGCTCAGAGCACGAGACTCGGGAAGGGACCAAAGTTAACACTGCCATCATCGACGAGAAAACCACCCCTGCAGCCGTGTCCTCTTAGTAATAGCTAGCGTAGGTAGGTATGTATATATAGTACACGCACCTACGCGAAGCAAAGCGATAATAAGAAACGAATGCAAATTACTGACATAACAGAGCTCTACGATGATATAGAGAACTTCTCCACGATTCTATTCTCAAACCGTCGAAGCAACAAAAAGAGGAAAAATAATATCGGCTGAAATTTATCGTCGAAGAAAAATGTCGAGTGTGAGGAGTTTGCCGGTTTCGGCGAAATCAAAATTTTCCACCGATATTATTTTTCGTCAATCTCGCTGACGGGATTGTTGTGCAGTTTTTACGAAAAAATATTAAACTGCCGAACAAACCCTGCCGCAATGAAATTTTGAAAAGTCTTTCGTTTGGGTTTTTTTTTCCATTTCTCAAAATGAGGTTGCATGATAATATTTATCGTTTGTACTGCTACCTTTTGTGTAAGAAATCGAATTCCACCTTATATACCTATAAACTACAGGGTCGGCCAATAATCTCCGGCAACGAGTAAGAGGGGGTGAGTTTTTCACCTTATATTCTATACATGGTGGGCGGAAGGTGCGGCGGCGTAGAGGTAAAATTGTAGTGGCGTATAGTAACATGAAGGCTGCTTGGAATTTCAGAAATGTCGTTTCAGTTCTTTTCAAACGGTTCCGTTCGGTCTCTGAATTCTAAACTAACCTGTCGCTGTATACAGGCGTGTGGAGAGGAGAAAAGAGAAAAAAGTAGAAAAAAACAAAGACAATCTAGGAATAGGAAATGAAATGAAATTCGAATGCGTTTCGAACGGGAAGACGAAGAGGAGTAAATATTTCTCGCTCTCTTCGAGGGAGAGAGAGAAAGGAAAAAAAGGAAAAAAGGAAAAGCGTATCCATGCAAAATGTATTGTAATAAAATCAGAAATTCGGTCTTACGTATCAAACCGCAACACAATCGGTTACAAATTCTGCAACATCGGTACAGTATATACTCAATACCTATATATTTTCAACGATTGAATAATTCATTTAAGTATATAGGCATATGTATGTACTTAGGTGTAACAACAGAGAGAGAGAGAGAAAGAGAGAGAATTAAATGAGAGAAGAGAAGATCGGTGGACAGTTGTTGCCTGTTTGCGTCAGCGTGAACAACGTCAATGATATAAATAAATATGTAAACGAAATGATATAATATGCCAATTGAAATATAGGAAAACGAGAGAAAACAGAAGAAATGGAGAAAGAAAAGAAGATTTTATATCGATTTGAAAATCGGCCATAGCCTTGCGGGTAGAATAGAGGAAAAAAAAAGGAAAGTATTCTTTTTCATTCTCAGCTCTCCGTGGAAGCTGGGAATAGCAGCTGCAGCAGTAACACAACTCTTATAGAATATTTAGGGAAAAGGGACTTCAATAATTCATAAACCACCCCCGCAACAACAATACGGTTGACACGGAACATAAATAACACGACAGGGCACCTCTTCTCCTTCTTAATTATTGAATTATACCCGAAGATCTTTTCTCTTTTGTTATTCTCGGTATATTGTTCAATCTTTCTGTACTATTTTTCGGTTGTTTCGTTTGTAAAATAATAATTTAAAGGAGATAAAATGAGTTCTACATACGGGAGAAGAACAGACGTGCGCTTGAGACGAAAACGGAAGAAGAAACAAATAAATTGTATTGTACACATTGTGGCGTAGCACTCTCCCTCCCTCTTTCTCTTTCTCACCCGTTCCCTTCCCTTCCCTTCCCTTCCCTTTCCTTTCCGCCTTCATTCTATTTCCCTTCTTTTCCCCGTTCAATATCCCGAATATATATCCACGGTACCTATATTATTTATCATTATATGTGTATGTACGTACATACGTCGTCGTTCTGCTTCCGCCTCCGTCAGTTTGATAAGGCGAAAATGAAAATTTAGACAGCGTTGTATATTAAAGGCGTGCGGTGCGGGGAGTGCCTGTACGTATAGGTATAGGTATCATATGATGCGCAAATACATCATGCCTATGAGGATAAAGATGAAGCGTGAGAGGAACACAGAAACGGTTGACACAAAAGCCAACTTTACTTGCTGTATACATAGTATACATAGTATACATAGTACACAATGGAACAGGGGTGGGCGGAGGGAGATGAAAATTGTTTCATATTTTTTATCAATATTATTTCACAAATTTGAAAAGCTGAAGAAAGTGACAGAGAGAGAGAGAGAGAGAGAGAGAGAGAGAAAGAGAGAGAGAAAGAAAGAAAGAGGGAGAGGGAGATAAGGAGCAAGGAAAAAGAGGAAACCGCGAAAAAAAAAACGCACACACGGGCACGCTCACAATCTTTTTTCACGATACTGCAATAAATCGAATAATTTCTACCAATATTTTTGTATCCAAGATTCTCCAAGATGGAAAATTTAAAATTTCGTAGTGAGCTGTTGACATTTATTCGCAACGTTAACGTAACAAAATCAGTGAATTTCTACGAGGACAAAGTCTGTATGTTTCTTTTTTTTTTTTTTTTTTTTTGCAATTTTGGTGGTAAAATTTCCGTTTTGGCAAACCAAAACTTCAGTCCACCACCTCCGACACATTCTTTTGCAACAAGTTAGGCGTAATTAGGAATAGAATACATGAATCCGAATAATAAGTAGACGAGGCCAAATGTCAATTATAGGCCGGTTCAATCTCAGATCGCCCAGCGAGGTCGGGACTAGAAAAAATTCCAACGTTTCGAAAAAAATATACAATATACGTGATTTTTCGGCAAATTCGAGGGGACCCGTATTTTTTTTTATTCTGCTTTCAAAATTTTTTGCCTCCCTTTAACGGCCATTACCGTTTTCGAAAGAAAAACATGTTCTTACAGATTTGGAAAATGTACTTTTTTGCAAATATGCCCATAGCTTTTGTACCATCGGAAAAATTCTGATACGTATCTCCGATGAATCCTATCAATTAAAATGTGACGAGGATTTTTCAATGTTGGACGATTTAATATTATATACTTATATATACGCTCCCGATACAACTTTGACCTCTTTGACCTCACTCTTCACTCACACTCTTTTCGTGTGCCTCAGTTCTCTCTCTCCCTCTCTCTTTCTCCCACTCGCCCGCCCTCTCGCGACGACAGTTTCTCATCTAACACCAACACCACCATCAGGGTTCACGCGTCACGTGTCACGCGTGTAATTAACTCGGCCCTGTGACACTCTACGAATTAACCCTCTTCCCTTGAAACACCGGCTGTTGCTCAGTATAGGTACATACACTTTAATATAATAAAAAAAGATCAATGAAAAAAATTCATATCAATATCCAAGTTGTACGTGCCTTTCGTTCTCTTCTCTTTGTACTGACGCGAACAAAAAAAAAAAAAAAGTTTACGGATGATCAACGAAGTCAAGAAAAACGGATTTTCGACTGATCGAATAATTGAAAAATTACGACGAATAATCGGCAACAAACGATGAATTCTCCAAAATAAAGCAGGCAATCTGCCGACCGTGGGCCGCGCCGGTCCGCAAACTTCCCGCTTCAACGAGCGCAATTATTATTGTGATCAATTTTTTTTCACCCCGCTTTTTCATACCAAAATTCACGAGCGTAGAGAAGAAGCAAAATTTTATTTTTTATAAATCGTTATTTATTCATCTCCGCTACGGGAGGAGGGGATGGGAGGGGGGGGGGGAATAATGGGGATTTCGTGGAAAAATAGGCTTTTCGTTTTTTCTTTTTCATCTTTTTATTTCGCGATATACATCACCCTGTATATAAACATGCCCATGCATGCCCTAGGGCCACATTTGCCTAACGAGTCCTTCGCGCTACGAGATATACACCATCTACCATCCACCACCGCCGCGACCACCTCCTCCTCCTCCTCCTCCTTTTCCCCGACCTAAACTCAACTTTTTTATATCCCTCGTAGCTCTTATCCCCTCGGTTTCCTCTCGCCGTTGCTCAAACGAAAAATATTATCTACCGCAGACTTTCAGAGATATTTTCTTGTCTTTTTTCCCCTCCTCACTGTTTTGTTTTTTCTTCTAAATTCGTCAATTATTTTCTTTCCTCAGCTCAATACGTGCACAGCCGGCGCAGGATGCGGTGATCCGATGCTGCGCATCCGTCGAATTATAATCCGTAAATCATCGAGTAAAAGTATAATCGCCCGGACACAAGATTGGGAAATAGTATATTGCGCCACTAGTGCGGAAAGTAGGCGATTCCGGACGAGTGTGATGCTAGCGTCACGAGCCGAAGGTGAGTGTGCTGCATTCACTCACACGAATGAGAGTGTAGCAATTGCACTCGTCAAACGCCTGCATATTTCTTTGGAATCTCCTGCGAAGGGAAGTTCGATTTGAGAAGCAAACGAACCGAACGAAACTCGTGTTATATCTGCCGACGTTCTCGGCACTAGTGCGGGAAGTACTTTCCCGTATTGTTCGTGGGAGTAACTTTCCGCACGCTGAACATGCCTCGAAAATCAAACTTTTCAATCAGGTATTACAGGAGAATGTACCATCTATTCCAATTCTGTGTCGATGCAAATTTCGGAGATTTCGCGAGATGGTCAAATTTCACAAGATTTTGAGTTCCATTTGAAACGAGGGATCCACGGATTTTTCTATGTCTGTCGTAAGTATAGGTACCTACCTGTGGGCGAATGTATCTTTTCGTTTTCTCTTATCAAAAATGACTCAAAACGCCCATCATCAATGATTACATCAATTGAATTGCATAGAACAAAAATGGATATTTTCATCTCCGGATTGATTCGATACGTGTAATGAACAACCTGTAGATTTTTCATCGCCGCATGGCTAGGTAGTTATCATATTTGTATCTGGAATTTCGAATCAACTCCGGAGAATTTCTATATTAGCTCGCGTATCATACCTATGTCTGGTTATATAGACACAGTGCTACTACAATGAAACTGTTCGTGTGCCCGCATACTGTGTGTAGTTATAGGTGCAATGCAAAAAATAACCTCGGCGGTAATTTCGTATCCGCATTGAATGTTTCATCTCTCAATGGTACGTAGGTATCATGTAATATCATACTATACCTTCGACAAAAGTTCAAACGACGACGCATTTTCAACACGTAGTGTATATATATAAATATATGTCGTATGGAGGAATGAATTGGCGTGAAGAAAAGAGCGAAAAACGTAAACGAGAAATCAAAATACGCACAAAATGTGATACAAATAATAATTGCTGCATACATGTGATGAAGCTTAAGGTGCTATTAAAGACATATTCACGAGAGACATAAAGACCGATTGTTACTCATTCTTAGAAGCATTGTTGTCACTTCGGAAACGCGACTCGTCGCCACTCCTACACCGCACAACCGATCGAAACGAAACTTCAAAGATTAGATGCAGAATTTTGGTCAGAAAGTGGCTAAATATTTCATTTTGCTGAAATTCCAAGAGAATTCAAAGTTTTGCGGGATTCTCTGAAAGTTAGGTCAGGTTCGTTTATAGGTTAGATTGGAAAAATTTTCATTTTCGATCAAAGATTCAATATTTCGTAAAAACAATATATACTCGGCCACTTCTTGCCGAAATACTGCATCCACACCCCAAAGTTTCATTCCGATCGGTTGTTTGGTGTAGGTTTAGCAACGAATTGCATTTCCGAAGTGATAACAATGTTTTTAAGAATGAGTAACAGTGGGTCTAAATATGTCTTCGATAGCACCTTAACGGACCTTCAAAGAGTTGAAAAATTCACTATGGAACCCCGCCATGGTGAAATGTTGCGTGGAACATACATGTATGATACCTACACAGGGAATTGATTGGAACACAAAGATCATTTTATTGGTTACATCCGACCTACAATATGTATACTATGAGTATAAGACGCGTCGCGACGTGTTTCGAGTGTCTTCAACTCCATCTCGAACTTTGTCATAAAACCAACGATCATTTTTATCTCACCTTCGATCGTAATATCTACAATAATTAACGTGATTTAATATAAATAACTACTATTTCATAGTCTCTTAATATCAGATTTCGGCAGCAAGATTTCCAAGCATACTATCGATTAGAACGACACGTTATCGCGGGTGTGTGTGTATGGGTAGGTTTCGACGTATCTTCCGAGAAAGAAAACAAACCAACAAAACAAATAGTTTGTAACTTTCGAGTTGATTTTGGAAAATTTGTAACAAAAAAAAAAGTCAATGATGTTATAATTATCTGACGGAAAGAAGAAGAAAAAATCATACATACATATATATATATAGGTCAAAAGAAGGATAAAGAAACGAACATTGAGTAGTATTAGTAGGCAGAGAATGCAAGCTCAGGAGTTATCGTGCTCTCGGACATAGTTTCAAATACTTGATAGTATAATATAGTATATATACTATGTGTGTATACGATACTACCAGAGCATTGGCATAATTAGAGAATATGTTATCAGTTAATAAGAGTAAAAGGTTTACATACTATTGTGAAAGTAATGAATCTTCGTTCTCCAAACAACAAAAAACCGAAACTTCTCACATTTTGTCATTCCAACTAAAACAACATAGGTAAAATCTATTGAGGTTATAAAAATTGTTATACCAGATGCATTGAATTGATAAAATGAATACAAAAAAAACGCACAATAACAATGAAAATGGAATTATTATTTCTATACCAATCCGACGACGCCTGACATGGTTTCGAAAATGATTGTCATACGAAGAGAGAAAAAAACGAACGAAAGAAGGAGAACAACAGAAGATCGCCGATACCTTAGGAGATTAATCAAGCATCATGATGCAAGACGAAAGATGAAAAATAAGAATCGAGAGAGAGAGAAAGGGAGTCAAAAACCGGGAGGAAGACGCGAGGATCAAACGACGGGAATTCACATCGAAGGTGCTCCTTCTTCGACGTCGCGTCGTCGCGTTGTCGTTGTCGTTGTCGCGTAGGCAGAGGGCAGAGAGCTCGCTCGCTCCGAGTACCAGCGAACTGCGAATGCCCGTGCCGCAGTGGTATCGAGCGAATCCCCTTCCGTTCTCTTCACCACCCCGAACGCTCGGTTCTCTCTCTGCCTCATCGTCATCCTGGGCCGCCGCGCGGCCGCTAGCTGGCAGGCTGGCAGGCAGGCAGGCAGGCAACCCTCGCAACTATCTCCCGCAGCCCCCACAACCCCCGCAACCAGCGTCGCTGCTGCACCGCACCGCCATACATCCCCTGGCTGACGCTACAGGCTATAACTGCGAGTCGCGCGTTTACGTTCTAACAACTTTTTTAACGTACCCATACGTGTGTGGAAAGAGAGAGAGAGAGAGAGAGAGAGAGAGAGAGAGAGAGAGAGAGAGAGAGAGCGAGAGCGAGAGAGATGTGTATACTATACACATTCACAAATTTATAGCTCTGTTATATAGCGTATCCACCGATGAATCGTAGGTAGTGTAGTATAGTATAGTATAGTATAATATATATACACACCTACTATAATTGTATAACTACATAATACGGTGCACGTTACGCGGCGCACGTGACCGCGGTTAACCTGAAAATATCATTTACTACTTTTTTACTTCTTCTTCTTCTTTCGTTTTATTGTAGATATAGGTATATGCATTTGAAAACCGAGTCTATACTGACTTTCCCCACGGTTTATTCATATTTCCACAATTGCGTACCAGCCCGAAAGAACGGAATCAGAGATATGGGGAGAAGATTGTATGTTTAAGACAAAGTTTCGGTTGATGATGATGATGATGGTGATGGTGGTGGTGGTGGTGCGCGCTCCAATTACATACTCGTACAACGCCGCATCGCTACGCGCTATGCTATACTCGCGAGTGATATGTCCTATATATAATGTATAGTCAGTTATGAAGTAGTAGCTCGAGTATAGGTATGGGCATGAGTATGTATGTATATACATACGTATATACCTATGTTCACATACGTGGTAGGTACCTACGTCTAAACTTCAGACCTGCCTAAAGCAGCGGAGAGCATCAGGGCTGATTCTGAACTCAAGCGGAAACGGCAAGCAAATATAGGGATGGCGTTAGCAGAGTAGAGGAACGGAACGGAACGGGGAGAAAGCGCGCTCGGCGCTCATCGCGTACCTATGTATGCGTAGGTCATGTACCCTATGTGAGTAGGTCCGTGGCACCGTCGCATTTCCTCCGTTGCAATTGTGAATGCAGCGAGAATTGGGTATACGAGGTAGAGGGTGATTCGGGGTTGAGTACAGGGACGACGCATTTCGTTGATAGATTCTATGTGGGAATTCTGAAGCGAAAAGTCCTTTGCCAAAAATTCCTATGACTCCCGGTTTTCGAGCTACAAGAGAATCCAGATTGACCTATAAACTTTGAAGTTGCTGAGAGTCTGAAGCCTTATGACGTTGGACGATAACTGCTTGAAAGTTAAATGTCGAATGTAATTGAGTCTTGAATACGAAAGATGAATTCTCGATGTCGAATTTATGAGTTTTCTCGAATCCGGGGGAAGGAGTATTTTGAAAATTGGGAGATGGTACCGGCTTGCGGGCACCACCAATAAGGTTACAAGAAAATTCGGGATACTCATAAAACTTAGGTCATGAAATATCAAGTCGCGAGAGTAATACAATGAATGAATGGAGAATAGGCAATCTTGGATTAGATATGGACGTGAAAATGAACACAGTCTTTGCACACCGGCATATACGAGCGTTATAATCGGTCACAGAAATTTTCGCCGAAGGACTTTTCGTTTCGGAATTTCTCGATGAATCTATCCACAAAATGTGTCCCGATCAACCTGCATCACCCGGTATACCTATATATACGCTAGTCAAGTGCCTTTCCGGTACGATGCTACAAACAATTCTTGCTATTCTACACTTTCAACGGTTGGACGAAATATCCGAGGAAAATTGTTTTCCGGAATCTGCTGTTTCATTGGGGAGGCTTCATTCTTTCTCTTTCCGTACCGCTAAGAATTCCCTGATTAAGCCTGACCATTTTCCGAATTCCCTGACTTTACCCCGTTTTCCCTGTTCGCCTCGAACAGTGGCCACCATGTACTGCAATAATCATGTTAAATATGAATTCCGATTCGAATAAAACGAACCAAACAACAACTTTCCTTCCTCTCTCATCTGACCGTTTTCGAGTCATGATTCGTCGTCTGTTTTTCTTTCCATTTTCAAAATACTACGAAATAACAGATTTCTTCCTCTATTTTTTTTTCTCCGATTCGGTTGCCCGAACGGACGACAAAAGTTTCGTGGAGAATTGCCGCGGGACGATTCAATATATATATATACCTAATAGCAGAAGGGTGGCGGGAACTTGTACCTATATATTTCCGGAACGTTTGCATTCACGCTCATCGCATACATGCGCGCATACACACACACACACACGCACACATGTATATATACCTACCCGGGCGTGATCTTGATCTTAATTCAAAACCCTAATCTTAATCCGGTAGGGTTGATCCCTAATCTGTTTGCTCCAAGGGCGAGCAGTGTCCCATAGTATGTCGTTTTAGACCGCGATTTTAAACGACGCGGTAATCATCATTTTCGGTGAGAGAACTCGGACCCCTCAATCTGTTACTATCTTTTTTCTTCAAAATCCGTTTTTTCTTTTTTAATTTCTCTCCGTTGAATCAAGATCTCCTTCGCACAACCTTTCTGAAACCTGTGATTCTTATTCTATCTTTCGCGGTCTCCGCGTTATCGAGGTTTTTTGACACCATAGCTACAACATTTTTTGTATAATTGATCGTTTCATCATACGTACATACGGAAGGAAATATCATGCGCAGCGATTGGAAATTCGAGAAATTCGATCATTAGTCCAAGTAGATACTCAAATATGACAGTAAGGTTGTATGTGCCTAATTTCATCTTGACTTACATAGTATGCAGGAGTATATAAAAAGAACCGAGAAAACTGTAATTCGGTAATTGAAAAATCGATTTTCTTATGTTTCTTTTCGTACACATGTTTTTTTTTTTTTTTTTTTTTTACTGCCCTAACGAATAGAAAAACGACGAATACAATTTTGTGGTTGAAACAGTTTTTCTTGTTGTGTGTGTGTGTGTGTGTGTGTGTTTCCTTGCGTTTCAAAAGAAGAAAATTCTCTGTTGCATATGGTGCACGATAACATTCAGACGCACAATATAGCTGTATGTATACATGAGCAATCTATTACGAAACAATAATTTCGATCGTCGAATTCGACTGAAAAAAATCGGGATCCAATTCATTCATCTATCGTTATATGGCTTATTGCGGTCGAGCCTTTGATGAAATGTACTCGGCAGATTCTATGTTCACGTATGTAACCATAATTATATTATAAGTGCTCCACGGGTACTGGAATTCTCCAGCTCGGGTACGGTCGGGAAAAATATACAGTAGCTCTGGGCCGGGTTCACAAGAGTTGGGGATTTTCCCGAAAATACCGGGATGCTCGAAAATATCGAGTATTCCCTAAAAATACATGGATTCTTCAAAGTATTCGAGAAAACACGAGGCAGTGAACAATTTCCAAAGTTTCGAATTCTCGGAACATACTCGATACCGCACACCGATAGGTACCTACCGATGACGACTTCTCAACAGCGCGGAATTGCCGAAAATTAGTAGAAAAAATGTCTATGTTCAGAAATTGGTCGAGCGTGAATCCGTTTGATGCACTGCACCTTCCAAAACCGACTGATATCCTTCATCGAGAAGTGATCTCGAACTATTCCGATCAATTGACCAGAAACGAGTCAATCGTGTCTCAAAAATATCAAATATTCATGACGAATGATTTTTCGTCCGATCCGAAACTATCCATTGAGCATATTATTCCCATGCTTTTGGGATTTCCTAAAAATTTCGGGATTCTTATCTCCGCGTGATTCTCCGCGATTATCTCGTCCTACCCAAAGATTACGGAATTAATTCCCGGTTATTCCGGGATTACTGGAAGTTTTCTTTTTTTTCCTCTGAATTCCCAGGGATTTCGAGATTCCCGACGATTACCTACGCCATCGTCAACAAAAACTCGATCGGCTAAATTATACAAAATTTTTACAGCCACCGGCGGTGACCGGCGACGTCGTCGTTGTCGTATAGTCGCTCGGCTTGAAGAATAAAATCGATCACCGAATGACCATAAAGTATACATACATACATTTCAAACTTTGACGTTATATTTTTAGCGGAAAAGCGTGGGAGTGGTACAACGTACAGCGTAAAGCGTAAAGCGGCATGCTCGATAAAATTACAAGTATTATAGTATCCATGCATACATGGTATAACATAATAAGGGTAGATATTTAAACCTTGGGGGTCAGGTCAAGGCCTAGGCCTAGGCCTAGGCCTCGGTTCTCAAACGTAACGGTCTCTAATCACTCAGCTCCGAGCTTTTCTCCCTTCTCCATTCTCCATTCCCCCCACCATTCCCTAATAAGTTATAACACCGTAGAACAGGGCTGCCGTAGAAGCTGAAGGCCAAACTGCACGAACTGTATATCATTAATTTTTACAATCCAGTTAATAATAATTTGTACCAGAATCATGGGGCGCCCCTGAATTTTTATTCGGAAAATGACGGCGTAATTACATTGAATGGCGAAAGATTCCAGCCGATATGACTTTTCGCCATTGATTTTTGCATCGGCGTTATGAATAAATTCAGCCTCGCCAACAACAGAATAGAGCTGAATTTTGTGGGTACCTACTGACTTATGCGTGTCATGAAATTAGAAGAGTAAAATTGATTTGATACTGACGTGAGATGTACGAGCATCAAAGGTTTGCGGCTTGTTTTACAACTTTGTTGCACGGTTTACTAGTTGTTTTCCTGTACAGAAATTTGAATGAGAGCTGTGGAGAGCAAGCCGTCCTCTGGACGGTGCGACCGTCTACGTCTGACGAGAAGAGACAAATTTGATTGGCGACGAGAAAACGAAAGAGGTGAAAACAGAAATTGCGAAAAAAAAAATATAAAAAGAAATGTGAAAATGGGTTTAATATATCGGATATTACAAATATATATGCACGATTGGTACTGAAAAAATACAGAATAATAAGATCCCGAGGAAAGGAAGAGGGAAGAAAAAAGAGAAAGGAAATTATCTTGATTCGTATGAACAGGAAAAGAAAGGAGGAAAAAAGTAGAGAGGCCGAAGGGAGGAAAAAAGAGAAAAGGAAAAAGGAGAAATGTAGTCGCGTCAATATTTGGTTAACCGGAATTTCAAATTTTCTCTTGGGGTTTTAAGAGCAAGGACGCTTTTGGAACCTCTGGAGCTTGCGGGGCGTCTGCACGAAGTTATAATCAATAAAAGAATTGTTTGATTTTCAACAAAACCGCAGTAAAAGCCTGACGGGGAGAAACCTCGAAAGAAAAAGAACAAACAAAAATACTGGCATTCTGCAAGAAGAAGAATAAGTGGCGGTAGGCCGAGTCTGAGCAAAGAGATGATGGTAAATCTATAACGCAACATTATACCTTCTCCGCAAGTAAGAAAATAAATAAATAAATAAGTATATTACGTGATACATATGAATATGAATAATTGATTTTAGTAATTCGCCCCTGCACTGCTGAAACGAGACTACCAAAATGTTAGAAGTAAGTTCCCCACGGGAGTCAAGTGAGTGGGGCCATCAGGTGAGTGAAACGGATGACTCTTGTGGCTGGGGGTGGCCGTAACTCTAGCCTATTGCCGTCCAGGCGGTTCTACCACCGAGACTGTCACCAGAAATATGCGACCGCCGGGTCATATCAAGCTTCTAGGTGTATTTTCCGGAGCCCTACACGAAACTCAAGTCTTTCCTCTTTCCTCTTTCCCACCCTTCATCCCTTCGCCGTCGTAACGTTCGTTTGTAATTCTTGTAAGCGAATGTCGGGGACGAGAGTGTAAGTAGGCATATCACACACACCTAACGGAAACTGAGAGAAGGAGTGAAAGAAGGTAACCTTCGTCAAGTGACGTAGGAATGACAGGCGGACATCGCGTCGTAGTAATTCGGTGAGAGAAATTCTGTGAAAATTGTATACACGACATCTTTCGAAAACTTGTATGAGGTATAAGGTATACATACCTATATAGAAGGTGAATAATAGAGATATAGTCAATCGTGAAAGGAAGCTCACTGCTATTTCCAGCGTATACAATATCCCATGCAGTTTTATAATTGAACCGAAGAAGTATGTACGTAGCTCTCGCGCGATTACATATCTACTGCAATAACGATTCGGTGGTGAGATACGAAAAAAAAAACACACGCATAGATTACAACAGAATGCCAATTACAGATTCATTGTTCAAATCCAGAACAGAAGTTTCTTTCCGAGATCTTCGTGGGACCTACAGTTCTCGAATTGAAGAGGATTTAAGTTGACCAATCGGGACCGAACCGCAGCAGACGATTAACGGTTGGGCAAATGGCGCTGCTGTTCCACAGTCGCAGTGCAGCAATAGATGAACTTTTAAAACTTCTCTGTATTGAAAACTACAAATCCCGCCAAGTTTTGGCAAACTAACTTCCGTCTCGGATCACAGGAAAGAATCTATCGCGCGCTTTTTACTCGGCAAAAAAAACTAGAATTCCAAGTTAAACCACTTCATCTCACATACCGCGGAGAGATTGAAATACTAGTCAGAGATACAAGTCTGTATATGTTACAAAATGGTAGCTGATCGTCGATTGGCTTGTATTGTGTCGAAGCAGGCGGCTGTTTGGAGCGTGTAACAGTGGATGTTGACTACCTGACAGAAGGTATTCGGAGAATCCCTGACTCAAGGTCGACCCAATTAGACATTTAATTACGACGAGGCAAGGTAGGGCGGCAGTCTGAATCGAGGACGGTAAGACAGCGTTTCCAGTTAGGAAACTCATCCAGAACTTAAGGGGTGGTGTATAGAATAGAATTTGGTATACTCCCTATACCTACGCCCTCCTAAGTCCTTAAGCTAAAATATGAATGTATGAAACTGGTGTAAGTGTAGGTGTCCGCGAAGGTAGTACCTACGTCGGTATACGTCAGAGAAACGTCAAAGTCGCATAATTCCAAGTAGACATAAAGGTGTATAACCAGCAGCAGTAACGAAGACAATTATTTCTATAAATTTGGAGATTACACGCTCCCTTCTCCCTTGCTCACTCCTTACCTCTCTAAAGCGTGGTGAAACCCATTGCGCTACATGTTCTTGCAAGAGCTGAGAAAGCGACGGTTTGATGAAAATTAATTTTCCTTACAAAATTACAATTTTAATAGGTACGTATATATCGCTGTGCTCTGTATATTCAACAAGATATATATAAGACAATCGGTTTCCCTCGAAATTGAACATATTTTCTCATCATCAATTAGAAGGTGAGCATAACATTATTTTTTTTCGTTTTTTGAATTTTCGGCATTCCGGAAGACCAAAAAGTAGACGGGCCAAAATTCTCAATTTCAAAGACAGGGATTCTAAAGTAGCGAATGACCGAGAAAGCGAAGTATTTATTTCTCATGTATTACTGAATCGGATGACTGTTTCTTCGACTGGCTATTCACCCGAACGCGCATTTATCCGAAAAGGTATTTTTAGATAGTCAACATTCAGAACGAACGAAGCGTAGATCAACAAAATTTAATTCATATTTCTCGAATTGAAAATTCAAAGCGGCTAGCATTTCCATCGGCCAATGAACTTAAGCAAACAAGATCGATTACAAAGGTTCAGAAAGGGTGAAACTTCGATAAGCGAGATGTCGGCAGGCCAGAACTCCGAAAGGCCAAAATTCCGCAAAAATCATTTACTCAGTATATGACGAAACAAATGAATGTTTTTCGAACTTCTTCAGAATTTCCGCTTCCGTGGCCCTTCTATCCCAATGGGTGACCCCTCGAGTTTCCCGGTCTTTCGATTCAATCAATTCGTATTCGTTAACTTTCGTCATAAGCACGGTTCTGAATTGTGGTCAGACGACTTTTCAAGCTTCCAATATTTTGACCAATTCGGATATTACTCCGCTCGCAGTTTTGCCCATACTGAGGAATAATTGCCGTTATATACAATTAATTCTATAATGTTTTTGTGTTCGGAATTTTATGTTCCTACTCGATAGCCTTCCGTGTTATTATGGTCTTTATCTATTATACCTATGTACATTTTTCACTTTACGGTCTAATTTGGTTTCCGGAATCTCGGCCCGTCTATAATTCGGGATTTTCACCCCCGCCCGAAATTGATGTAAAACCCTACACAATGTGAAAATCTGTAAATCCATCTGCGAGTAGTGATTTATGAATGATTTTACGAACTGGTTGGCTAAAGGGTTGAAAGCAAAAAAAAAAAAAAAAAGAGAGAAAAAAAGAAGAGAAAGAGGAGAAAGTGGTACCTCAAGATTTTTTTTTCCATACATATTTCATCACCTCCCTAAAAATGAATTGAAATATTCACACCGGCGCGGAGAGAGGGATGGGGATCGGATTGTAGGGAGAAAAGGATGAAGGGTGAAGTCGGAGGGTGGTGGGGTGGCGGGGTGGGGGCGAAAGGGTGAAAGAGTGAATAATTTAGAAAATCAATATTACTTTTACTTTCTCCGAAACTGATTCAACAATACATACGTAACAGTATCTACTGATCTACCTAAGTATAAGCTAGATTCGTTGTATATTAATCTTTCATCACATTGAATCGACGTGCCTGCCTATACAAATACTAGGTACATAGTTGATGGAATATCACAAAGCCGGCTACGCTATTATAAAAATGGGAATAAAGAATCGCGAACAAAGGGCCCTAAAGCCCAAGTAGGTAGGTAATGTACGTTCTTCCTCGAACAACCGGAGGTGGCCATAAAGGAACTCAAGCTACCGCGGGGATAGTAGGTATAAGTAGTAAGTTATATTATATAGAAAAGGCTGTGTAATATCGTTTGATCGTAAATTGCCTCGAATTTCGTTCGATAACAGACACAAATCCTATCCGGCAATTTCATTCTTTGAAAAATATCTTGCAGAGCAATCCAAAGTAGGTATCAACCTATACATAGGCACGACGACGTAGATGTACCTATAATACTCGGAGATTTATATTATTCCGATCTTCCAAATTTCAAAAATAAAGACAAAGAAGATATATATATATATAGCAGTAGAACAGGTGTCTAATATATACATATCTATCTATATATATGTATATATACCATATATACACGAAGTAACGAACTCGCTCGCTTGTGAGTTATAATTGTAGGGTTAACTCGTCATTTCCGCAACAAGTGCTAACTTCCGTCGCGAAAAGGAAGCACCCCTCAGCCTGCGCCCCGCCTCGTCGTCGTTACACATGCGAGACCATTATTATTATTATCATCATTATTATTATTATCATCATTATCATCATTATTATTATTATTTGTAAACTATTTATACGACAAAAAGATCAGACGGCGTTATGAATATTAACGTATACCATAGGTATCGCACGTACCTATACCTGTTTACGTAAGTAAAAAATATTTATGCCTGAAATTCTAATGAATGCATACATAGTTCGTTAATTTTGTGAAACATCATCTCATAGGCTTGCCGATGCGGAGGAGGAGGTCTCTTTATTCCAGTGACATGAAGAAGTCCAAAAAGAAAGGGATATAGGTAAACTTGTTTCAGTTTTAGTATTTGTACAATTTTTCACAAATCGGCCACTGTCAGTGATATTTTCAACGATTCGAATACGAGAAAGAATGATCTATGAGGGCGTAACCCTAGGGTAAAGTTTCCGTTCTTACGAACGGAAAATATTCCCATTCGCCTACGAGAACGACCGAAAAAATGTTCCGGAGATGGAAGTTTTTACTTGAAAATCGATTCGTCGTACACTTCTGAAACCTTGAACTTCAATTTCCAATCTGTACCTATGCTTAGTTTTCAAATATCAGTTCACACAGTATACTGCAGGAGTCCTGTGATTTTCGAATCGGATATCAACGAGTTTTTCATCGACGATCAAATTACGGAAAATTGATGAAACGGGAGATCAACGATCAAACTTTCCGATGTGATAAGAACACTTGCAGATGTGGACGTTACATCCAACGGCGAAGTAATTATACACGGAGATTGATTGAATGAAAAATTATCGCTGAAAATATACCGATTCATTGATTTCCGTAATCGATTAGCTACATTGGAACCCGTTTTATATTCCGACTCGGGAGACTGCAGGTCGTTCTTCAAAGAGAAGCACAGATAATCGGGTCCTAATTGATAAGTTCATTCTGAACGGCAGTCGCAATCATCAAAAATGTAAACAGCAATATTCTCATTCAAAAGAACGCAAGATTAAAAGATTTCGCACGAAACGCGGACTACGTCCTCATGTATTTGTATCCCACCATTTTCACCATTTCAAAAAAATATCACAATACACTCAGATTTGCAAAATGAAATCATACGAACAACAGACTACCCGTTATATCGCGCATATTATGCAAAATCGAAGAAAAATGGCGAGAGAGACAAATAATTCCCTGCAGGGCGCTCCCTCGCGATATGGGGCGGTTGAAACGAATTGTCCCGCAAAAACGATAAAAGATTCGAAAAAAATTCGGAAACGATATACCTAACGTTGTTAATATTCGGTAGAGTCACGAACATGGTATATGTATAAAAATGGTAAAATGTATTCGCGAGAAATAACTGGATAATCCAATCGATTATTAGCGATTTCAATGTGCAAATCATTTCACGCGTTTCGGTACACACAGATGCGTCGCGGCGCGCCCGTTTCTCTCGCCCCTCTCTAAATCACGTACAATGTCCATACGACGACGACGACGACGACGAGGACGAGGAGGAGGAGGAGGGTTTCGCGAATAGCTGAGAACTCTTAAGTTGAGCGGTCTCTTTTTCACGATCCCCCCTGCCCCCTCAATCTCCGTCCCAGTTCTCATCCATTTTCCGTAACATTACCAATATTTTACTAACACCCTCGCTGCACTCCACCTGAATTACGTCCGCATATTTTTTATTTTTTTATTTTATTCCTTCTATTTTCTGCTTTCACAATATTTCCAGTATATTCGATTACCATCCCAACATGAGAAAGGATGAATATACACAAACGTATAATACAAACTGAAAGTGTAATGTATAATAATGAAATTGCAGAGACTAATTACAGCCGAATTGAAAGGAGAGAAAATCAAAATTGAAAAATACAAATTTTACTTGTCGCCCATGAGCGCAGAGTAATACCTATGATATATATGAGTATAGAAAAGTGAGTGCAAAAGGTCAGTGGCTGGATTTGACCCAAGCGTCAAGA
The DNA here is from genome assembly GCA_963170745.1 of Phymatocera aterrima. Lineage (NCBI taxonomy): Eukaryota > Metazoa > Arthropoda > Insecta > Hymenoptera > Tenthredinidae > Phymatocera > Phymatocera aterrima. Next base: position 6,483,537 of record OY720660.1, read on the forward strand.
TCGATTCGGTCGAAAATGGACCAGCTCGAGGCAATTAAAACATCGACACACCCCAACGATTTGACCCCGTGACTCTCGGGATTCGTATAAGGGTAGTATTGGGGTATATGTTACGAGAAAATGGGAGAGCATCGGAGAGATGTGTAAGTTTGGAAGGAGAGTGCCAGTGGATTTCGGTTGAAGATGAAAAGGAAAGGGAAAAAAAGAGAGAAAAAAAACACCATCAACGAGTAGAACCGAACGAGACAACAGTACGATGCGAAGAGCGAGCGCGCCGGACGCGATGGACTGATCGCTTTTGTTGCGTTACACCGTTTTGAAATTCGGCCACCATGAGATTATGCGATCGACGAACAACGGCGGGTATGTATAATAATGACGACAATTCCGTTGAAACTTGTACTACATACAACTATAACGGAGAGCGACGAATTTTTTTTTTTCAACGAAAAATGGCGACCAAAATGGAAATAAACATAAACAAAAACAAAAACCATCACAGTACAAACAATCAAGAAAATTAACGAAATTGCGTAAGAAAGGGAAGAAAGAGAATGAGTGAGTTGCATATTTGAATGATAGAAAAGAAAAAAAGTATGGGTAAACGAGAGCAAGACAGAGAGAGAAAACCAGACAGAGAGAGAGAGAGAGAGAGAGAGAGAGAGAGATGATACCTGTATGTACAAGTATAGGCTTAAGGGGTTAGTGCTGAATAACTGCAGTGAAGTTAGAGTGTAGTATAAAACGATGAGCACGCAAAAGCAGCAGCAGCAGCAACAATCTTGATAATTCACCGCGTTCGTTCTCCAAAAAAAGGTTCTCTCTTTGCTCGTCTAAGGTTCCTACGCCCGCCGCTAGATGAGCAACCACTACATACATGTATATCTATAGCACGAGTAGAGACGCGGAGCAGCCGCTGTTCAAAAATTAACCAGATATTATCATACCCTACGTAAAAAATTGGGATTATTATTCTATTTTCTCATTCATACGTTTTTTTTTTTCTACCGAAATCCAGACACCGGACTATGCTATACTCATGATTATCAACGACCACGTTTGTTCTCTTGTTCTGTACAGTGTATACTACAGACACATTCATTCATGACAACATTCATCATCCTCTTTTCTCTACTTTCCAATATCTATGGTCATCATTGGTATCGAGTATTTCCAGTAGCTTGTGTGACCTTAGGAAAAAGAGTGAATGAACTGAAAAACATGAAAGAAGTAAAACTTTTCATAATCAAATAACAAGCACAGCATAAAATGAGTAAGTAGGGACCTTACGCGAAGAAAAAAAAAGAGAGAGAAATTCCTTTAAACAAAGTACCACAGAGCTAAACCGAGACGACTGCTGCTCCTTTATGCCACTCGACCATCTAGTTAACGACGGTATTTCAGTGTATATATATGTATATATATATATATATACATATATTATATAGCTATGAACGAAGTAAAAATTGGAAAAAGAATTTCGACGGCGTTTTTCAATCGATTCTATTTTTCCGTAGCTAGAGACGATCCATGAGTTCTCATTCACTCGCTCAACGCCCGCACGCGCGTTACCGCCAACCGATAAATTTTATAAATCGTCATTATTGTCATCTTGAAGATTTTCTATATACATGTATAACAATACCTGTAATTCAAGTTGTCGAATCAACTTGAAAAATAATCTGTTTCCACACCGAAACATTCTGTTCCTTGTGACATTTCGGTATGGAGGAAATAGGCAACTTTTCACACGTTATTGTTGCGTTCACGTCGCAACGAGCTTCGGCCTCACGAAAAATCACGGAGTGCTAGCACTGTGGTATATATATATATATATATATATATGCGCGATTTATGCAAGTATAACGCCTAAAACAACATACCCAGCATAATATGAAACGGATCCGAGCAATAGGTATGTACATAGAAGTTTGATTTATATTTGATAAAATGACGAACGACCTGCAAACGTGAGTATAATACCTACGTTTCAAAAAATCCAATTTCGAATTCGAAGCGTAAATCGAAGATCAGGAGGACGGACGTTGATCAATCGGAGCGTTAGTTGTTTTTCAAGAAACTGAAAGAACGATTGTAGGTTTTCATTTAGCGCCTCAGGAACGGAGATATCCCTGCACAGTTCCTCGTCCACCGACAGACGGAGACAATCATAGCGTTCGAAATGTGCAGAGTTTGTGAGTAGGAATGAAAATAAAAAAAAGGTGTAACATAACAACGTGAAGCGACGTTCAAACATAATTTCCGAGCAGCATACGAGGGGAATAACTTCCAGGGATATAATTAATGTAATTTGTGAATTCACCACGAGTATATACATGCTTGGTGAATATTTAATTATGGAAATTCAATTTTTCGGAGATTTCCTTCGATTTCAAACACGCCAACTGCGAGTTATACTGCGCGCTATATATGCGACGAGTACGAACAGAATAACAATATACATAGAATATGATAATAAATGTTGGTACCATGTATCATGGCCCGTGCACGGACGCGAGGAGCAAGTTTCCAAGTTTATAAAAGCTACACACGCTCTATGCACGTATACATGTTCCCACAATGATTCTTGTCGTCGCTATACAGTTTAAACTGATAAAGTTATATATATATATATATATAATGTGTGTGTATGTGCGTGTGCGTGTGTGTGCACATTGGGCAAACTCGTGTACCTATTATACAGTATAATAATGATAATGGTAATAATAATAAGATACCACGAATAATTGGCGAAACGATACGTATAATATTCAAGGTACATATATCGGATAGAATATGCGCCGCACGGCGGACAACTCTTTGAGACGCAAACTCGAACTTTCTGCACTCCATCGTTTTCGTCTTTCTCGTTTTACGTGATTTTCCACAGACCTTTTCTCCTCTCTCTTTCCGAGACACAATTAGTTTTAACGCGGCGCGGCGGCGACACCCCTTCCCGCCCTCCGATCCTACAACCCTACCAACTTTCTCGCGTTAACCTGCCCTAGTATACTCGCGGATACCGAAAAAATACGACTTTTATATATTAGATGAATTATTTTTCAAATGTCGAATAATCGTCACGTCCTATTATCCCATCTTTTTTTCACAGCATTTCATTTTCCCATAGCTCGGATAGGTATACCGATTACAAGGACGATCGAATAAAATCCCGATATCTTCTCTCCGTTTGTTCATTTTCTGTTTCTTTTTTTTTTTGTTTTGCTTATGAAATTTGTGAAACAAAACTACTAAAATTTGACTATCCCTCTATCTCTCTCTCTTTCTCTTTCTATCTCACACACAATCAGCGGTGAACCAAGTATGAGAACACGAATAACGTGAAACGTGATTCGAACGTCGAGGTGACCGTTTATGCGAGATGAATGAAGAAGAGAGAAAGACGCGCGTGGAAGATAAGTGAACAATTTTAGAATCGGGCACTGCGTACAGTATACACTGCAGTCGCATCACAACCTCCACATCTATTATACACACACCTACCCCATGTTTATGAAGCAAATCGTAAAAGACAGAAGTGCGTAGTGCACTGCGCGTTGCGTTGCGTTGCGTTGCGTTGCGTTGCCTAGCCTACCTGTACGGTGCAATGTTATACGTAGGAGTATATACGACGGGATATACTATACTATATACTGTGTACGTACGTAACGTAAAAACAGTAAATAGACACTGTACCTACAATAAAATACACACATGCATAAATACGTACGTACACACGCACGCGTGGATGATGTACGTACATACGTATACCAATATAGTATATTACATAGGCGTAGGGGTGTTCAGTGTTCACTATACCGGCGGCAGCGACGAGTATAGTATATCTATAATGTCCGTGAACTTAGCTTCGCCATTTTTAAAATGTCTAAAAATGATACTTGTGCCTGATTGTGCTACGCTTGTGCTTCGTTGTGCCGGTAAGCACGCGCAAAAATTACAAAAAATAACGAAAATGGAGCCAAAAAACGTTTTTTTGAGTAGCTCCGCCATTTTGAAATTGTTTAAAAAAAATGATTGTGCTGGACGGCCGGAGATGCACCGAATGTTGTGCCGCTTGCGTATTTGCAAGAACTGCAACGGTTCTTGCGAAAATCGAAATTTTCAAAAATCAGCCTGGCGAAAACTGAATAATTTCTCGAAAATCACGAAAGTTTAGATCACAGACTTATGCCGAGTTGTGTTCGTCAGGAGCATTAAATTTCACCGATGAAGTTTTGTTCCGAGTATCGCAGTTTACGAAATAGAGCGGAGTCACAATTTAGAAAATTTGAAAAAAGATTGAAAGTTTAAATCACAGGCTTGTGCCGAGTTGTGCTTGTCGAAAGCATCAATTTCAACCGATGAAGTTTTGTCCTGAGTATCGCAGTTTCCGAAATAGAGCGGAGTCAAAATTTTGCAAATCTAAAAAAAAATTGAAAGTTTAAATCACAGGCTTGTGCCGAGTTGTGCTCGTCAGGAGCATTAAATTTCACCGATGAAGTTTTGTTCCGAGTATCGCAGTTTCCGAAATAGAGCGGAGTCAAAATTTTGAAAATCTAAAAAATAATTGAAAGTTTAAATCACAGACTTGTGCCGAATTGTGCTCGTCAGGAGCATTAAATTTCACCGATGAAGTTTTGTTCCGAGTATCGCAGTTTCCGAAATAGAGCGGAGTCAAAATTTTGAAAATTTGAAAAAAGATTGAAAGTTTAAATCACAGGCTTGTGCCGAGTTGTGCTTGTCGAAAGCATCAATTTTAACCGATGAAGTTTTGTCCTGAGTATCGCAGTTTCCGAAATAGAGCGGAGTCAAAATTTTGAAAATCTAAAAAAAAATTGAAAGTTTAAATCACAGGCTTGTGCCGAGTTGTGCTCGTCAGGAGCATTAAATTTCACCGATGAAGTTTTGTTCCGAGTATCGCAGTTTCCGAAATAGAGCGGAGTCAAAATTTTGCAAATCTAAAAAAAAATTGGAAGTTTAAATCACAGACTTGTGCCGAGTTGTGCTCGTCAGGAGCATTAAATTTCACCGATGAAGTTTTGTTCCGAGTATCGCAGTTTCCGAAATAGAGCGGAGTCAAAATTTTGAAAATCTAAAAAATAATTGAAAGTTTAAATCACAGGCTTGTGCCGAGTTGTGCTCGTCAGGAGCATTAAATTTCACCGATGAAGTTTTGTTCCGAGTATCGCAGTTTCCGAAATAGAGCGGAGTCAAAATTTTGCAAATCTAAAAAAAAATTGGAAGTTTAAATCACAGACTTGTGCCGAGTTGTGCTCGTCAGGAGCATTAAATTTCACCGATGAAGTTTTGTTCCGAGTATCGCAGTTTCCGAAATAGAGCGGAGTCAAAATTTTGAAAATCTAAAAAATAATTGAAAGTTTAAATCACAGACTTGTGCCGAATTGTGCTCGTCAGGAGCATTAAATTTCACCGATGAAGTTTTGTTCCGAGTATCGCAGTTTCCGAAATAGAGCGGAGTCAAAATTTTGAAAATCTAAAAAATAATTGAAAGTTTAAATCACAGACTTGTGCCGAATTGTGCTCGTCAGGAGCATTAAATTTCACCGATGAAGTTTTGTTCCGAGTATCGCAGTTTCCGAAATAGAGCGGAGTCAAAATTTTGAAAATCTAAAAAATAATTGAAAGTTTAAATCACAGACTTGTGCCGAATTGTGCTCGTCAGGAGCATTAAATTTCACCGATGAAGTTTTGTTCCGAGTATCGCAGTTTCCGAAATAGAGCGGAGTCAAAATTTTGAAAATCTAAAAAAAAATTGAAAGTTTAAATCACAGGCTTGTGCCGAGTTGTGCTCGTCAGGAGCATTAAATTTCACCGATGAAGTTTTGTTCCGAGTATCGCAGTTTACGAAATAGAGCGGAGTCACAATTTTGAAAATTTGAAAAAAGATTGAAAGTTTAAATCACAGGCTTGTGCCGAGTTGTGCTTGTCGAAAGCATCAATTTTAACCGATGAAGTTTTGTCCTGAGTATCGCAGTTTCCGAAATAGAGCGGAGTCAAAATTTTGAAAATCTAAAAAAAAATTGAAAGTTTAAATCACAGGCTTGTGCCGAGTTGTGCTCGTCAGGAGCATTAAATTTCACCGATGAAGTTTTGTTCCGAGTATCGCAGTTTCCGAAATAGAGCGGAGTCAAAATTTTGCAAATCTAAAAAAAAATTGGAAGTTTAAATCACAGACTTGTGCCGAGTTGTGCTCGTCAGGAGCATTAAATTTCACCGATGAAGTTTTGTTCCGAGTATCGCAGTTTCCGAAATAGAGCGGAGTCAAAATTTTGAAAATCTAAAAAATAATTGAAAGTTTAAATCACAGACTTGTGCCGAATTGTGCTCGTCAGGAGCATTAAATTTCACCGATGAAGTTTTGTTCCGAGTATCGCAGTTTCCGAAATAGAGCGGAGTCAAAATTTTGAAAATCTAAAAAATAATTGAAAGTTTAAATCACAGACTTGTGCCGAATTGTGCTCGTCAGGAGCATTAAATTTCACCGATGAAGTTTTGTTCCGAGTATCGCAGTTTCCGAAATAGAGCGGAGTCAAAATTTTGAAAATCTAAAAAATAATTGAAAGTTTAAATCACAGACTTGTGCCGAATTGTGCTCGTCAGGAGCATTAAATTTCACCGATGAAGTTTTGTTCCGAGTATCGCAGTTTCCGAAATAGAGCGGAGTCAAAATTTTGAAAATCTAAAAAATAATTGAAAGTTTAAATCACAGACTTGTGCCGAATTGTGCTCGTCAGGAGCATTAAATTTCACCGATGAAGTTTTGTTCCGAGTATCGCAGTTTCCGAAATAGAGCGGAGTCAAAATTTTGAAAATTTGAAAAAAGATTGAAAGTTTAAATCACAGGCTTGTGCCGAGTTGTGCTTGTCGAAAGCATCAATTTTAACCGATGAAGTTTTGTCCTGAGTATCGCAGTTTCCGAAATAGAGCGGAGTCAAAATTTTGAAAATTTGAAAAAAAATTGAAAGTTTGAATCACAGGCTTGTGCCGAGTTGTGCTTGTCGAAAGCATCAATTTTAACCGATGAAGTTTTGTCCTGAGTATCGCAGTTTCCGAAATAGAGCGGAGTCAAAATTTTGAAAATCTTAAAAAAAAATTGAAAGTTTAAATCACAGGCTTGTGCCGAGTTGTGCTCGTCAGGAGCATTAAATTTCACCGATGAAGTTTTGTTCCGAGTATCGCAGTTTCCGAAATAGAGCGGAGTCAAAATTTTGAAAATTTGAAAAAAAATTGAAAGTTTGAATCACAGGCTTGTGCCGAGTTGTACTCGTCGGGAGCATTAATTTAGACTGATGAAGTTTTGTTCTGAGTATCGCACTTTCCGAAATGCGGTACCTCAAAAAGTGGAATCTAGTGCGTCTAGCTATCATAGCGTTACTTTTCGCAAAAAATCCATGCCGGAATATTGCAACGGGTATAGGAAAAAACAGAGGAAAAATCGTAATTTCGCTCGATTTTTTCCGTAGGTCTATTTCAAATCTCGACAGTTTCGTGACCAAGGCTGATAAAAATTTGAAAAAGCAATACTTGAACCCTGGAGTACTATACACACAATGCCAATCGTGAAATCTACCCAGAACTAACCCCAGAACTCCTCGAACTCTCAAAAAAACTTCCACCCTCCGTGTATGAGGCATAAATCCTGTTTGAAATTTCTAAATTTGAAGAATTTTTTAAATTTTACTCGTATCGGAAAAAGTCATTGGAATTATCGTCAGAACTCACGAAAATCTACCCAGAACTCACCACAGAACTCTTGGAACTTTTAGAAAACTTGCAACCCCGAAATGTCGAATTTTTGAAATCACGCTATACGCTGGCACCAGAGCGCCATATCTTGTGAACGAACGGTGATCGAAAAATCCTAATTAGCACGAACTCCAGAACTCTCCAAAATTTACTTGAAGTAAAGAAAAAATCTATTGTCTCATAGATGGGCTGCCACTTTTTTTTTTCATCTTTCCGAGGGTAGCGGCCGGAATTAATCATATATGGGTTGAGAGCTATACTCATCGAGGACTACTCAGAACTCCCAAAAACATGGATTAATATAGCATAGCTTATAATACATAGCATGATATACATAGCTTGAAAATCGTTTTTCCTGTTTTATTCGAACAAAAATATTGTTGGAAACTATCAGGCACTTCAGTACTTGTCGAAAGGAATCCGGAACTCTATGAAAAAACAATTTTTCCGAAAATGGGGTGCCAACTTCACAGGGGCATGTATGTACAGTAATGTTCATGAATGGGTTACCTAACATCTAACTTCTATTTCTCGATTTTGTCCAAAATAAGTTCCCTCTCTAAACGTATCTCATGTTCCTATGGCCGGCGGAGCAGCCGACAGAAGAAGCTAGAGAAACCACAGCCTCCCACAGATGTCATCCACTCACCTGTAATTTCGCGGGACATGACCGTTCATCAAATTAATAACCCCAAAATTGACGACGCGTCATTAATTATTTTATTGGTTAGCTGCTTCATTATAATAAATAGATAATATAGATGAATAATGACCTAAAATTTATCAACAGGAGTGATTGAATGATAGTAATAAATAAATAATGATAATAGTATCAATTTGATGAAGAGTCATGTACCGCGAAATTACAGGTGAGTGGATGACAGCTGAGGGAGACAATAGTCGTGATATCTCTAGCTTCTTCTGTCGCCTGTTCCGCCGGCCATAGGAACATGAGATACGTTTAGAGAGGAAACTCATTTTGGACAAAATCGAAAAATAGAAGTTAGATGTTAGGTAACCCATTCATGAACATTACTGTACGTGCCGGGTTGTGCTCATCAGAGCTTGCACATGAATCATCCGCTCATCCATATTTAGTTTACTCTGTGTAACTGAGTTTAAGCCTCCACACCAGCGGCAAGGTAATGGTGATCGTGGAGGGTTTTTTTCGAACTTTTTTTTCAATTTAATTTTAATTTTTGTCTTCTCTGATCTCCATAATTAAAAACAATATTTTTTTGTCGTTTAGTATCTTAATTATTTTTTCTATTTTAATAACTTTGTTAAAATTTTGTCAAAGAACATTAACTTTTTTTCAAATTATAATAATATATTGATTATTACTTATAATTGTTTATTGATCCTTTCTAATTGCTTTTTATTTTTTTATAATTTTGCATTTTTTTTTTTCATCTCAATAACTTTCTTAAAATTTGGTTATAGCATTGGTTATAGAATATTAATTTTTTTTTCAATTTATATTATTATATTTATTCTCATAATTTTTTTCTCAATTCTTCTTAATTTTTTTCAAATTAATTATTTTTTTTTCATCTCTTTATTTTTATATTTTTTTGTAATTTTTAATTTCAATTTTTTTTTTCCTCATTCCAATAACTTCGTTAAAAGTTTGTTGTAGAATATTGATTTTGTTTTCGAGTTATATATTTTTTTTTTTTACTTTTTTTTATTTTTTATTTTTTTTTTCTTATTTTCTTATTTTTTTATTTATTTTTTTTTATTTTCTTATTTTTTTATTTTTTTTTATTTTTTTTTAATTTTTTTTCAACATATCATATCCTATAATGTGACCGTACTTTATTATAGTATATGACCAGGCAATTTACGTAGTAAACAAACGGATTTGCAGAGTACAAAGTTGGATACCAGACCACAGGCCTGGTATGTATAATTTATGTTACAACGTATACACAAACATGAGCTTCTACCGCTGCATCATAACCGACCAACTCAGGTCTTTTACTTTTGTGGTTGTCATCATACATCAACCATCGATCTTCTGTTTTTAGGTACGCAATGTAGTGTCCCATTGATTTAACGTTTCTGGATCCTGTGTATGCAATCACGCCAGCGAGGCGATACGTCCGCGCATTAGACGGTGTGATTTGATTTGGAAAATCGGCTAGGGCTGTTTTCATTAATTTGCCACAGTCTACCTCACATACTATATGTGAACCGTAGGTTACTTTTACGCTCGGAATTTTTCCGCAGCACAATCTAGGAGCGTTTCGACTCTCATCTATAGCCTGCGACAAGTGACTGATTCCTTCAGTGGATAAGATATCGTAGTTCGTGGTTTGTACGGGATGTTTACGTTGGTCTTTCATGCCGCAAATTGAACACTCTATATGATCAACAGAACTCGGATCTCCTTCAAGTAGGTAAGTAGTCAAATTGTAGAGAGTGGATTCGGCGTTTATTTTGATCATGCCATTGCGGCGCGTTTCAGGTTTAAGTTGAGATAAGTTTTTTAGCACCCTCGCACGTTCTTGATAGAGTTTAACACACAATCCGGTTGATATTAACATGTTCACACATGAAAATATTCCGGACTGCGCCTTCATTACGGCTTCACGATAATTGGCGCTGTTTGATGCCGCCATGCCAAAAATTTGACACAAAGAGTCGAAACCGCAGGTGTTTGTCACAATTATTGTGTTTGATCCATCTCGAACGCGAGGGCAAAGATTACCATTCACCATAAGTGGCAGCGTCATGTACTTTGCATGGGAGGATACAAACCCAGGACACGGGTCAGTATATCGAATCCTTCTTGGTTTCTTATTTTGCTTAACGCTATCCTGGTCATTTCTTACTGCTGATACCGCGTCTGTTACCGACATGTCTTGACAAATCAATTCCATCATATTTTGCTCAGCAGCATACGGAGGTTCTTCCGAATTTTGAGAACAAGATTCGGTATATTTTAATATTTTGTTTGGTTCGTCATTTTTATTACGCCAATTTTGTTCTTCGTTAAGTTCGATCATCACATCTCTTTGAATAGAGTCATCGTTTGCAAAGTTTTGTACTCTTTGCTCAGAAACTTGCGGTGAAAACTCGGGGCTCGATTCACCCTCGGCTTTATCGTTCAGTTCATGTTTTGGAGCAGACAATGCATCTAGATTGACTTCCTGATAACGGCCCGCCATCGCCAATTTAATTTTTCCCGGAAAAGATGCCAAGTGCCGCGCAACAAATTTATCAAGCCTTAATGGCAACCCAACATTACCAAAAACACGATTTTTCATATCGTTGAACTCCGATTCAACCGCCGCTGAGGTTGCGTTTGGAGATCCGTACCCGAAAATATCACGCATTACTTCACTAAACAAGGGGAAATAAGGTAACAAATTTTTAAACTTTTTTGCAAACTCGGGACAATGAAAACCGTTTACGTCATCGGACTCTGTTTCGTCTTGAACTGCCGTGAGGCAATCCTTGTACAATTGATCGCCCCATTTCCAGATGTTCGTTGTCATCAAGTAACCGTCATTTATTTCAACGGATTCCTGAAGTGGTGCAGCATCCTCGGACTCCAAATTTTCTGCTATTCCAGCGAAGTCCTCCACGTTATTTCCTCTTATGCACTCTGATAGCATTGATCTTGCCGTGTCCGACAAGGTCCCACAGCCTTGATTTTGGCTTAGCGACAGCGTTAAGATTGCTTTGGCAATTATTTCCACATTCTCGAAAGTATCTTGCTTCCGCAACATACCGACTGCTCGTAGATACATTTGTCTTACTCTCGGCGGCTTACCAGCGAAGCATTTCCACCTTGCTACGATATTCATAAAATGACAAATGTCAAGTCGTAGTAGACAGCGCGGAACAGTGCCCTCTTTTTTACAAAGGAGATCGTAACACGTATTTAAGTACATTTTCAAACTCGGCTGTAGAGCAAATGCCTTGCTAACCGCACCGAGCAAGGCCTTATCAAAGTCGGTGACAACTTCCTTCGGACAAGGAAAAGAAGCTTTCTGTAATGCTCCTTGGCGCAAAAATTCGGTCAACCAAAAAGCTATTGCGTTAGTATTCTGAACGGAGGATATATTTTGAAAAATGGGAAGCGTTTTTTTGTCAACCTGTGCAACGGCTTGGTATAAGTATAAGTGAGGGCATAGGTCCCCATTCGGTAGGACAATCTTTTTAACGATCGATCCTGTTGCATCTATATATAAAATATCAGGAAATTGTTCGAAAACTACCACCTGCTCTTTAAGCCAGTAGTGGACACAAATGGGGTCCAACCCGATCGTTCGGATAGCACCTTCGAATTTGGGATCATACTTCATAGCTCTCAGGTTCATGAATACATCATTTGTGGGGAGACCAAGAACTTTGTCCATGTGCTGCTGCTTCACCTTTCTTATTACATGATCACTGTATAAATGTGGAGGTTCGGGATCCCCTAATTTTTTTATTAGTTCATGAGCTCTCCTACGCCTCCATATGCACGGCTTCATATTCCCTTCGACTAATTCTTTCCCTACTTCTTCTCTCATCTCACCGTTTAATTGGCGTTTTTTCATATGCTCAACATCTGGATCGAAATCGGTGACCTTACACTCCATAATGATTTTCGCACCTTCTTTTGGAGCGTAGATAATTTTCCCCTCGAACGTACAACCGCATTCAGAACACGCAGCGGATACCGTAGCGAAGAAAGCGCTGTTTGTCATGCAGACTGACTTAAAAGCTAGGGCACATGGAATATTAGTTTTATTAAATATCGCGCTATATAAAGCATTTGTCCAAGAACGTCGCTTCAATTTATATACGGTGCGCTGCTTACGATCTTTCAGTCGATAGTGAACCTCTTCTGGAACCATCTTGCCCCACACATCAGTAACATCGATGTTGAATTCTGTATGACTGTCGTTATTTACAGAATCATCAACGCTACTGGCAAGAGAAACGTTCACCTCAGGCTCTATATTACGCTCTCGTAATAGATCTGCATAGATACTATATCGATTTATTTTTAATATAGTGTATATATACTTCGGGGTCATTGGATATTCTGAACCCATTGCCTCTGATATTCTGACGTAGATTTCAGAGCTTGGTACAACAACCCGCCCATTCGATTGCAATACATCGTGGAACTTCGCCGAGCATAGAAGATTTTTAAGTTTACTAATTTTCGGCGTATCGGGAGGAATTCGCGAGTTTTTCGATAACATGTTTAGCGACAATAAGTTTTCAGAACAGGTTACATCAAAATAAAAAGGTACGATAGCATCGAACGGCACAAACAATTACCTATTCTGTGATACAACCGCCCGGAAAAAGCAGATGAAATAATGAAGGAATATAAGATATATATATACATACACCAAACAAAATAAGTACCTAGCCTTGAAGGATAGACTACAAATTCTTTATCAGAACGAATATCCGTTGAACGTAATTCAGCTTGTATTCATAGATTTAGGCGTGAGTGTATTTGGAGACAATCATGAGTGAGTTGTGCTGTGCGAGACCGCTTGAATTTTTAATGCTTTGGACCGACGTCACTCACCAGACGCATCAACTCTAGTCCCCACCACGCTCGCTCCACCTCCATGGCCGCTCTCCCACCTCGACCGCTGTCCCACCACGGCTGCTGCACCTTCACGGTTGCTTACCACTGAACTATATGCTGAAACAAGTACCTCGGCAGCGGAGCGCAGTTAGACGTGTCAGACAAAGGCAGTTATGACTGATGTTGGTGCGCACTTTGTAGCATTTCTCTTCTTCTGTAAGGGGCGGGATCGAAATTTCGAATTTCAAAAGCTGTGAAAGGTCGAAATCCCGAATTTTCATAATACCAACTCACAGTTTTTAGAAATGTTATTTTCCCCAAAAGTCTATACGTAACCGAGTCGAAAAACTCTGAATCGAATACCACCAAAAGTTCAAAATACCGAAAGCTAAGGATCCGAAAGACCAGAACTCCGAATCTCGAAATTTGCCTATGCAAGGTCGATTTTTTGAATTTTCAAAACTTCGACTCCGCTCTATTTCGGAAACTGCGATACTCAGGACAAAACTTCATCGGTTAAAATTGATGCTTTCGACAAGCACAACTCGGCACAAGCCTGTGATTCAAACTTTCAATTATTTTTTAGATTTTCAAAATTTTGACTCCGCTCTATTTCGGAAACTGCGATACTCGGAACAAAACTTCATCGGTGAAATTTAATGCTCCTGACGAGCACAACTCGGCACAAGCCTGTGATTTAAACTTTCAATTATTTTTTAGATTTTCAAAATTTTGACTCCGCTCTATTTCGGAAACTGCGATACTCGGAACAAAACTTCATCGGTGAAATTTAATGCTCCTGACGAGCACAACTCGGCACAAGCCTGTGATTTAAACTTTCAATTATTTTTTAGATTTTCAAAATTTTGACTCCGCTCTATTTCGGAAACTGCGATACTCGGAACAAAACTTCATCGGTGAAATTTAATGCTCCTGACGAGCACAACTCGGCACAAGCCTGTGATTTAAACTTTCAATTATTTTTTAGATTTTCAAAATTTTGACTCCGCTCTATTTCGGAAACTGCGATACTCGGAACAAAACTTCATCGGTGAAATTTAATGCTCCTGACGAGCACAACTCGGCACAAGCCTGTGATTTAAACTTTCAATTTTTTTTTAGATTTTCAAAATTTTGACTCCGCTCTATTTCGGAAACTGCGATACTCAGGACAAAACTTCATCGGTTAAAATTGATGCTTTCGACAAGCACAACTCGGCACAAGCCTGTGATTTAAACTTTCAATCTTTTTTCAAATTTTCAAAATTGTGACTCCGCTCTATTTCGTAAACTGCGATACTCGGAACAAAACTTCATCGGTGAAATTTAATGCTCCTGACGAGCACAACTCGGCACAAGCCTGTGATTTAAACTTTCAATTTTTTTTTAGATTTTCAAAATTTTGACTCCGCTCTATTTCGGAAACTGCGATACTCGGAACAAAACTTCATCGGTGAAATTTAATGCTCCTGACGAGCACAACTCGGCACAAGTCTGTGATTTAAACTTCCAATTTTTTTTTAGATTTGCAAAATTTTGACTCCGCTCTATTTCGGAAACTGCGATACTCGGAACAAAACTTCATCGGTGAAATTTAATGCTCCTGACGAGCACAACTCGGCACAAGTCTGTGATTTAAACTTCCAATTTTTTTTTAGATTTGCAAAATTTTGACTCCGCTCTATTTCGGAAACTGCGATACTCGGAACAAAACTTCATCGGTGAAATTTAATGCTCCTGACGAGCACAACTCGGCACAAGCCTGTGATTTAAACTTTCAATTTTTTTTTAGATTTTCAAAATTTTGACTCCGCTCTATTTCGGAAACTGCGATACTCAGGACAAAACTTCATCGGTTAAAATTGATGCTTTCGACAAGCACAACTCGGCACAAGCCTGTGATTTAAACTTTCAATCTTTTTTCAAATTTTCAAAATTGTGACTCCGCTCTATTTCGTAAACTGCGATACTCGGAACAAAACTTCATCGGTGAAATTTAATGCTCCTGACGAGCACAACTCGGCACAAGCCTGTGATTTAAACTTTCAATTTTTTTTTAGATTTTCAAAATTTTGACTCCGCTCTATTTCGGAAACTGCGATACTCAGGACAAAACTTCATCGGTTAAAATTGATGCTTTCGACAAGCACAACTCGGCACAAGCCTGTGATTTAAACTTTCAATCTTTTTTCAAATTTTCAAAATTGTGACTCCGCTCTATTTCGTAAACTGCGATACTCGGAACAAAACTTCATCGGTGAAATTTAATGCTCCTGACGAGCACAACTCGGCACAAGCCTGTGATTTAAACTTTCAATTATTTTTTAGATTTTCAAAATTTTGACTCCGCTCTATTTCGGAAACTGCGATACTCGGAACAAAACTTCATCGGTGAAATTTAATGCTCCTGACGAGCACAATTCGGCACAAGTCTGTGATTTAAACTTTCAATTATTTTTTAGATTTTCAAAATTTTGACTCCGCTCTATTTCGGAAACTGCGATACTCGGAACAAAACTTCATCGGTGAAATTTAATGCTCCTGACGAGCACAATTCGGCACAAGTCTGTGATTTAAACTTTCAATTATTTTTTAGATTTTCAAAATTTTGACTCCGCTCTATTTCGGAAACTGCGATACTCGGAACAAAACTTCATCGGTGAAATTTAATGCTCCTGACGAGCACAACTCGGCACAAGTCTGTGATTTAAACTTCCAATTTTTTTTTAGATTTGCAAAATTTTGACTCCGCTCTATTTCGGAAACTGCGATACTCGGAACAAAACTTCATCGGTGAAATTTAATGCTCCTGACGAGCACAACTCGGCACAAGCCTGTGATTTAAACTTTCAATTTTTTTTTAGATTTTCAAAATTTTGACTCCGCTCTATTTCGGAAACTGCGATACTCAGGACAAAACTTCATCGGTTAAAATTGATGCTTTCGACAAGCACAACTCGGCACAAGCCTGTGATTTAAACTTTCAATCTTTTTTCAAATTTTCAAAATTGTGACTCCGCTCTATTTCGTAAACTGCGATACTCGGAACAAAACTTCATCGGTGAAATTTAATGCTCCTGACGAGCACAACTCGGCACAAGCCTGTGATTTAAACTTTCAATTTTTTTTTAGATTTTCAAAATTTTGACTCCGCTCTATTTCGGAAACTGCGATACTCGGAACAAAACTTCATCGGTGAAATTTAATGCTCCTGACGAGCACAACTCGGCACAAGTCTGTGATTTAAACTTCCAATTTTTTTTTAGATTTGCAAAATTTTGACTCCGCTCTATTTCGGAAACTGCGATACTCGGAACAAAACTTCATCGGTGAAATTTAATGCTCCTGACGAGCACAACTCGGCACAAGCCTGTGATTTAAACTTTCAATTTTTTTTTAGATTTTCAAAATTTTGACTCCGCTCTATTTCGGAAACTGCGATACTCAGGACAAAACTTCATCGGTTAAAATTGATGCTTTCGACAAGCACAACTCGGCACAAGCCTGTGATTTAAACTTTCAATCTTTTTTCAAATTTTCAAAATTGTGACTCCGCTCTATTTCGTAAACTGCGATACTCGGAACAAAACTTCATCGGTGAAATTTAATGCTCCTGACGAGCACAACTCGGCACAAGCCTGTGATTTAAACTTTCAATTTTTTTTTAGATTTTCAAAATTTTGACTCCGCTCTATTTCGGAAACTGCGATACTCGGAACAAAACTTCATCGGTGAAATTTAATGCTCCTGACGAGCACAACTCGGCACAAGTCTGTGATTTAAACTTCCAATTTTTTTTTAGATTTGCAAAATTTTGACTCCGCTCTATTTCGGAAACTGCGATACTCGGAACAAAACTTCATCGGTGAAATTTAATGCTCCTGACGAGCACAACTCGGCACAAGCCTGTGATTTAAACTTTCAATTTTTTTTTAGATTTTCAAAATTTTGACTCCGCTCTATTTCGGAAACTGCGATACTCAGGACAAAACTTCATCGGTTAAAATTGATGCTTTCGACAAGCACAACTCGGCACAAGCCTGTGATTTAAACTTTCAATCTTTTTTCAAATTTTCAAAATTGTGACTCCGCTCTATTTCGTAAACTGCGATACTCGGAACAAAACTTCATCGGTGAAATTTAATGCTCCTGACGAGCACAACTCGGCACAAGCCTGTGATTTAAACTTTCAATTTTTTTTTAGATTTTCAAAATTTTGACTCCGCTCTATTTCGGAAACTGCGATACTCGGAACAAAACTTCATCGGTGAAATTTAATGCTCCTGACGAGCACAACTCGGCACAAGTCTGTGATTTAAACTTCCAATTTTTTTTTAGATTTGCAAAATTTTGACTCCGCTCTATTTCGGAAACTGCGATACTCGGAACAAAACTTCATCGGTGAAATTTAATGCTCCTGACGAGCACAACTCGGCACAAGCCTGTGATTTAAACTTTCAATTTTTTTTTAGATTTTCAAAATTTTGACTCCGCTCTATTTCGGAAACTGCGATACTCAGGACAAAACTTCATCGGTTAAAATTGATGCTTTCGACAAGCACAACTCGGCACAAGCCTGTGATTTAAACTTTCAATCTTTTTTCAAATTTTCAAAATTGTGACTCCGCTCTATTTCGTAAACTGCGATACTCGGAACAAAACTTCATCGGTGAAATTTAATGCTCCTGACGAGCACAACTCGGCACAAGTCTGTGATTTAAACTTTCAATTTTTTTTTAGATTTGCAAAATTTTGACTCCGCTCTATTTCGGAAACTGCGATACTCGGAACAAAACTTCATCGGTGAAATTTAATGCTCCTGACGAACACAACTCGGCATAAGTCTGTGATCTAAACTTTCGTGATTTTCGAGAAATTATTCAGTTTTCGCCAGGCTGATTTTTGAAAATTTCGATTTTCGTAAGAACCGTTGCAGTTCTTGCAAATACGCAAGCGGCACAACATTCGGTGCATCTCCGGCCGTCCAGCACAATCATTTTTTTTAAACAATTTCAAAATGGCGGAGCTACTCAAAAAAACGTTTTTTGGCTCCATTTTCGTTATTTTTTGTAATTTTTGCGCGTGCTTACCGGCACAACGAAGCACAAGCGTAGCACAATCAGGCACAAGTATCATTTTTAGACATTTTAAAAATGGCGAAGCTAAGTTCACGGACATATATCTATAGCTATAGCTGGTATAGACTATATAGGTAGAGATGGAGTAGAAAACGCGAGGTGAAATTTTATTTACTTTCCGGGAATCGATCGGGGGCGCGAACCCCCGGACAGCTCGAGCTATGCTACGCTGCGCGACGCGCGTCCCCTTCGCCAACGGTTGCCGCTATCCGGCTACCTAGCTGGCTGGCTGGCTGGCTGGCTGGCGGCTGGCTGGCTGGCCGCCTTGAGGCCGACGTTCAACATCGCAGCGCAACGCGGCATCGCCAGCCAAAACGTCGCTTCGCGTCCTCTACGACGGGTAATGTAGTCTCACGCCGCCGTTTGTCTGTCCCCCTGGCCACCCTCCCGCCTTTCTTTCGTTCGTTCGTTCGTTCACAATATACCGGATAGATATAGATATGCTACGCATCTATCTGTCTTTCTTTTACGATTCGCTATCCGGCCCCCGTCGCCGCCACGACGGGTCACGCGCCCGTCAACAGCGAATTTATTTGCAATAAGTAGTTCAACCAGGAATCAAAATATCGCATGTGCTGGCGCCGCTGCAGCAGCTAAGCTATGATCTCATGAGCTTGATGTTGAATTCCGAATGTAGAATTGATTCGACAAAATGAGGAGAAAAATTACATATCAGCTGTTTCGATTACTTACCCTCCTCAACGTGTACCATAAACATTACCCGGGTACTCGTGTAATCTCTGAATTAATGGACGCAATATGCGGGTATTTTATCGTCCGATTACCGAACCCCACAATATCGGCCACGTTGCTGCAATTTCTTTCGCTTTTCTCCGTCGGTTTCACGCGCACGCGTATTATTATCCCCGAAGATACTGATGTGCGGTAAACTTGACAAGAATAAACTGGCGAGCGAGCGAGCGAGTGAGTGAGTGAGTGCGTGCGTGCGTGCGCGCGCGCGCGTCTGTGTGTTACATTTTGAGAAGAAAAAAGAAAGTATGATACTTATTTTCTCATTTTTTATTTTTTCTCCGGCTAAAATTATATCCACAAGATAGAATTATTCTCAGATCAATTGCATTCCAAAGTTTTTCCAAGAGCCGGATTTTCCTATCGCTCGCTGTTTGTCTATTTTTTGCCTTTTTGCCATCTTTCTTCTACATTCAAACTTTCTTTGCACGATCTTATATATATCACATAATATCACACAAGATCATGTATAATTTTCCCGCACGATAATGTAGCAACAATACCGCATGATTTGAGAACGAATAAAAATCTGATATAACTCCCGAAAAAAAAAAAAACAACTGAAATTCGCTTTAAAACAAAAAATCAATGTGCCAAAATTTCGATAAGATTTCCGCGAAATTTTTATCATTGTATACCTATAGGCGGCGTATACTAGCACATTATTACTAAATCAAAGAAAAGAAACTTGCAGATCAGTTGTCAAAGAGTGACCAGTATATTTAACAGCAAATCACATAGGACTTCCTTACCAATAATTTTAATACGGCATACTTTACTATGTACACATCTTTTGCGAAGATCAGAAAACAATATCATTTTTTGACAACTTGTAAACACGATTTCATTCGTCGGATAAACATTTTTAAGAAACAAATACGCTTTCATTCATTCAACAAATTTTTTGTCACCAAGAATATCAAATAATTGACTTTTTTTTAAATATTACAGGTAGAATTATTTCTACGAACGTTGTGTTATCGCACTATTATACCATATTACCGTATTACTATATATACATATAACCAGACTACTATAACGGTTTAGTATAGTAGTTTATATATATATACCTACACGAATATAAGTTTGGATCGATATATTGGATATAATACCACAGAGAATATTGGGTGTGTGTGTGTGTGTGTGAATATATATGACAGTATGTCCTGTACATGGTTATATAGCATAATGTATATGTGTATATATATATATATATATATATATATATATATATATATATATACACCTATACCGTGACAATGAGTAGGTACCTATCTGCACAGGGCCGCCGCCGGGGTTGTTTCTATCCAATTATATCAATCAGCTCGGGCTCTAGTCTATATTATATCGGTATAATGGTTTGAAGTCCTGATGAACGTAAACTAATTGCACGTTTTATACGATACGATGACCCGCCGTATCGAGGGTTGCGACTGACCCCAATGAAAAATAATCGCCTAATTTTTCACAAATCTTCTGCACAACATATCTCAATGATTTTACGCCGATATAATAATATGTATTACGTTATCGCGCTACGTTTTTCTGTACTAATCAGTAGCCAAGTACCACCGGCGCACACCACTGATCTAGATTTTGAAAAAATTTTCAAACAAATAAGAAACAGTCTAACCACGTAAAAGTGGTCAAGTGATATCTCGTTGCAGTGTATGGTACAGTATGTACAGCTATCCATTTTCCAGACAGAAGTACACACACGCACGCACGCACGCACATACACATTGTACATACATAGCAAGCTAATTAAATGCGGGAAGATAAACAATTCAATCAATATCGAAGCTTGGGTAAAAAGATTTAAATACTATCGCACAGGCAATTTTCGAATCGCGTGAAAAGAAAATAATGAGGATCAAAAATGAATGGATAAATGCTCACGGCCGCGGCAGCAGGCGGCGGCAGTTGGACGCGTGATTATCGTAACAAGTAATAATCAATCAATCAATCCGTGACTTGGAAATCAATTTTCAACCGTAGATTTTCCTCCGGCAGCTATATTTTATTAGAGTGGCTGATACCCTATCCCGCAGGTTATATCCGCCCGCGCGCACTCTTCATCTCTGCCTCAAGCAGCAGCAGCGGGTAGCGATGATGCGGTTATTCCGAGTATGTATACATATATATATGTTTATGCACTTATGTTACGTATGTACATAGGTATATACACACTTTTGTATGCGTGCCCGCTGATATAAATCGAGACTGAAGTTAACGAAAAATTATTACGTGTACGGGATATTATTATTTTCGTGATTTTGTTATACGTTATCAATAATGTTAAAATGCGGTTACGTATAGATATATTATGAAAACCCCGGAAGGCTGCTGGTCGACGTTGGGCAGAATCACCTGTATACGATATATATACGTTCTCCATGCATGGAGAACGACAATACCAACGCGAGATTGAACGAAAAAATATGTTACCTACATATAGGGCGTTCCGTGCCAACTCGACCTGCCGCCAATCGCGAACCGTCACCAACTTTGATTTTGCTCTTGGACCAGGACAATGTTCATGGTGTCGAAAAACGAGCTCCCGAGTTATTTCAGATTTTTTCCACCACCACAGGTCTAGAAAGTTGACTTATTTTCGTACTAATTAAATTTATATCTCGACATTTGTAAGTCGCACGGGAAACTCGATTGGTTGAAACATCTTCGCAATATTTTGAAATGGAAGAAAACATTTCTTAGCGATTGTTTCGGCAATTTTTCGGGATGCATTTTTTTTTTTTTTTTTCGCAAAAACAGCATAAAATCACGATTCTGACGGCGATGGAGACGATCGTTTTCCATGAAATTTTTCACCAACAATTCCTTGTCAAATCACAAATATTTTGAGAACTCGCGGAGAGCGGGGAGACGTCTGGTTCAGATGCTAAATGGATTGAATGTCGAGGAAACGTGAGATAATCGATGTTTTTTTCTCGCGCAAACTGAAATGAACTGGAAGTCAACTGATATATATACCAATAATTAGTGTTCCCCATATTTTACCACCACCGTGTTCTCGGCATTCAATCGGTTGTGGCATCTGAACTAGAAGTCTCCCCACGTTCGGCAAGTTATCAAAATGTTCGTAATTTGACAAGGAATCGGCGGTAAAAATTTCACGATGAACGATCACGTCTATCGCCGTTAAAATCTCGATTTATACTATTTTGTCGAAAAAATAACGCATTTCGGGTCGCCGAGAAATTCACCAAAAAATATTTTCTTTCATTTCAAAAATATTTCGTACATTTTCTTTTTGTACCAAATCGGTCTTCTCTCGTGGGACGAAATCATTCTCGAGTTCAGTTTTCGACACCCCAAACGTTATCATATAATTCTAGAGCAAAATCGAAGATGGCGAGCAGGTTGGCGGCGGGTCGAATTGGCACGGAATGCCCCATACATGTACACCTCTGTGTGCTACATAGGTATACGAGTATTATTACCATTGCAAGTATATAATATATATATACCAATATATACTGAATTCAATCAATAAAGACATTATTTCATTTACCTTGCGGATTTACTCTTCCCGATGATCATTTCTTTTTTTCTTGTTAAAACCGACGGAGCGTTACGATGCGGCATTACTGTGACCAGCCTTCTCCTCATCCTTATCCTCAGTCGTAGCTGATCAGTTTTTTTCTTCATATATTTCCCGTTACAATTCACAAAGTCATCTGACGATAAGTTCAACACAGAAATAACACGACGACGACAAACAGAAAAAAAAAAAACCAACGAACGAACGAACGTAGCGGATATAGGCTATTCACGTGTAAAGTATATGATATAGAGAATTTCGAGGTAACTCTCTGCTGCTGTAGCTTTAATCCTTTTCCTTCGATTACTACGAACGAACGTGATTCTCAATTCCGCCGCCGCAACGTCTCTAGACTTCGATGATACACTTACCGCCGAGTTAAAAATTCACCGAGTGCAGATAATAATAATAATAATGAACAATATTGTGAGTCACGTGGTCATTTTTATCAACCATCACGCTTATGTAATATGTGTTATCCTTTTTCTTTCTTTCTTTCTTTCTTTTTTTTTTTTCTTTTCTTTTAATAATCCTTGTGGTACGGAGATTTTTTAATTGTTACATCTATTTTCTTCTTTTCACTGCTGCTGTTGTTGTTGTTGTTGTTGTTTTTCTTTCTCTTTTTTCAACACACATACACAACGCGCACGCTCGCCGAAGAACACAACCTTTTCAAAACTGTCATCACTCGAGTTTTATTTTGATTTTTCAAACCGACAACCGCACGTACATAATTTTCGGTTTATATAGCATCCTCAATTTTTCGCACAAACTAAAAGCACATCGGTATACGCAATCGCACCAGAAAATAAACCTTTAGCTGTGTATGACATTTGATATCATACATATTATGTAATAAATTGATAATCAAAATTGTACAGTGTATATAGGTATATATATTTATGTAGATCACTTCGATAATCCAGTCGCGAAACAAAACGTAATGTAATTACATTACCGCATATGATTAATGTGTTCATTTATTTATTTATTTTTCTTTTTGTTCAATTTTTATCTCGTACATTACGAAACGCGTTTGTGTGTAGGTACATATCATATTCCACACATATTTCCATAAGTATAACTAGATGCATTACGATTTTTATTTTCGGTATTATACTTTATTTCACGTAAGTTTAAACATCAAATCATCTTCGTAGTAGCATTAGTAGTAATAATAATAGTAGTTTCGATTTTTCCTGCATTTCGTTTCAACGATAATGATAATGATAATGATAATAATACGCGTATATTATTTTGTACTTTCAATAATAACAACAACAAGAATAACTCTGTTGGACAAAAAATTTCAGGCAATTTATCAGAGGCCATTGAACTTCTTCTTTTTCTTGTTTCTTGTTTTTTTTTTTTTCTCCTTCTTTTTTTTATATCAAGAATCTTGATTCTTATTATTCTTTCATTCGAATCGAGTCAATTTTTTCGTCATTTTTTCTTTCCTCTCTCGTTTGTTCTCGTTCAGTCCGGTCTCTCGCAATTCCTCCGGTATTAAACGTATGTATACACAATGTCATATACTTTCAACATTACTTCGTTTGAATAGATATTTTCTTTAATAAAAAAATGAAATTCAATTTTTAATAATGATAATAATCACGATAAAAAGAAAGAAAGTCACACACATGCACACGGAACGTGAAACACGGAGAGTCGTTGAATAAGTAATACCGAAAACGAAGATATCTTCACATAACTTTCGCCAGCTTTATGTAAAACGAAAGAATATATGGAAAAGCGGAAGAAGAAGACGACTACGAAGAAGAAGAAGAAGAAGAAGGAGACGAAAAAAACACACACAATTCCGATGCTCCGCTAATGGTTCATACCATGAATATTAATGTAAAATATACAATATCGTTAGAATACGGACTCGATAATATAGCATCTAGGCCGGCAGGATAATAGGAAAAATAGTTTCTTGACTCCTCGTTTACGTTGTCGATATGATACGTTTATATATCAATGTGAATGAATTTCTTTGAAATTCATTACACCGCAATCGTTGCACTTGATAATGTTGTAAATACACAATGTTTGTGTGTTCTTTGTTTTTGTACAAAAAACAAAAAAAAACCCCACAAATACACTAGGACTGAGCTTCGGCGGCAGTATTAACAGCAGCAGCAGCAGCAGCAGCAGCAGCAGCAGCACTCGAAGAATCGAACGAAACGAATTGTGGAAACAGAAGAAACAAAAAAGTGACGATAGATTATTCACTTTTGTACGAACACGAGGACACGCGGAGATAGAATACAAGAGAAAAAAGATATGAATCTATCGATCATACGATTGAAATTCCGTGAGGTGTATATTTGTTTTTCACTTTCTCTTCGTTTCCTTGCTTATTTGTTTTACGGCTTTTTCTCTTCTCTTTCCTTTGTTGTATGCTTTATAATTGAAAGAAAAAACAAAGAAGCAATACAATACAATAATATTGAAAAGAACGAAAGATAAAACAAACCACCGACACGCACGCACACACACTAACTAGCACAATCGCACGGCACTAACTCTGTTCGTACGAATAATAATAATAATTATTATTATTATTAATATGTGAATACTAATGTTACATATATATATATATATGTTTGTGTATATGTGTATATATTTTAGTTTTCTTTTCGTCGTCGCCGACGCGTCGTTATCAGTAAAGTCACACGCGCGTCTCACTACGCATACCCACGTCCATCACGTTGCGCCGCGGGTACAAGACTAACGTTAGGCCAGGAGCGAGCAGACTTCCCCCACTCCGGTCGCTCGCCGGCTCGCTCGTTCTTCGTTCCTCGTTCTCTTCTCTTCGGCCCCCACTCCATGGATCTCTTGGCTCAACGAAGTGAACCCGGAGCGTGACACACGCGCGCGTACCGACGTAGTGGGGATACGAGTCGCGTGGCGGCGATGCTCGAGCGGTGGGGGAGACACTGCTACCAGGCGCAAGCGCACCATTCGACATTCTATATCAACCTGAGGAAGTGAAATAAAAATGAGAAGAATGAAAAGAAGAAGAAGAAGAAGAAGAAGACGAAGAAGAAGAAGAGGGACACCGAGGAAGAGGATGGAAAAAAAAGACAGCGGAAAACAAAACCGCAGAGTCCCGCGCTCTGCTACGATGTCACATAGCGCATGGAGCATGGAGCGAGGATCCGAGGATGCGAACCGCTAGAGGTTTTCAGCTCGCGGCGAGACCGAGCTAGCTAGCCGATCGCTCGACTGTCTCCCTCGCTTAATTTAACCCTGACTGGCGCTAGCGCTGCGCTCGCGCTCGCGCTCGCGCCCGCGCCGCGCGCTGGTATAACAAACGGTAGGGATATTTATGCTCGCTCTCTGCGTCCAACAATCAAGATAATGGAGGTTTTACAGGGGGCAAGCAATTACACGATCGCTTTGCCGATTCTGTTCCTCTACCTACCCTACCCTACCCTACTCTACTCTGTCCTGCCCGTTTCCAGTCCGACGAATTAGTAACCATAAGAAATTCGTTCTCGCTGGCTCTTTTTTTGTCCCTGTTCTTCGGTTTTTTTTCTTTCTGGTTTTCCTTTTGTTTTTCATTTGCACATGATGCGACTGAATCGAGAATGAAAAGAGAGCTGGCCGAGACGGAGAGACAATGAAAAAACGGAGATAGTGAGCGCGCATTGAACGGGGGATAAATTTAATGGATTAGAAACGCTCGGTAGTGAGAAAAAGGAAGGAAAAGCCCCTCTAATGGTCGTAGGACTTGGGAATAAGTACTACATACATACATACATTCATACATAGCCCCATCGGACTCTCAGGCTATGTTGTAGGTTTGTAAGGTCTACTGCACGTGCGTTGCAGCTGTTTAAAGATATTATATACCGATATTATAATATTCACGCGGGATATATACCTATAGTTGACCAGTTCTTGTCTTATTTACAAGGTATATGTCCATTACAGTATTATCATATACCTCTGTAGGTATATACGGATATATACATCATGAAGAAGAAATGTGGCGTGAGATACCTTCTTGTATCGTCAATAATCGTGTTCTTTTTCCTTTTCGTTGTCCCGTCATCTTCGCCTTTATCGCACGTACATCGATTCGTCGCGTCGAGTGTTTAAAAATTAAAACGAGCCCCTATAAGCTATTATAATATTCACGTGCGTGCGTTCTCGCTTTAACTTCGACTAGAACAACCCTTCCCTCCGCAGTTCTCGCTATATCTACTATCCGCCAACCTCCGCGTCGTCTTATAATACCTGAGGGTCTCTGAAGATTAAAGATTACAATTAGTTATTCGGTAACGAAGGTTTCTTGCCCGCCAATTACCACGCCCCTAACCTTTCAGCGGTAGATTTTGACTTCCGCGTTCGCATATCGTTACGTATGTATATACCTGCGCCCATACCTACGGTATACGCGATTTTCAAGTAAAACTGTACATGAAAGGGGAAAAAATCTTTCAGTATATATACGTTGCTATGTACATGAATTCAGGATTATTTCCACAAATCGTCTAGGCACAACTAATCGTTCGTTTTCTTCCATCTCTCTCCCGTGAAGAAGATTTCGAACACGCGGTCATTACAGTATATACACCCCCCTAAGAAAATACGAAAAATATAAAAATAGGCCGCTAATTCATGTGTGCCGTATATATACATATACATATATACATACGTATATATATTTGTACAAGGTTTTTGGGAACGTGTTTCCCTCGTGAGAATATCCTACCGTTTATACTCTCTCGGGGGAGACGAAAACGAAGCCGAAGGCGTGGGCGGCGGCGGCTCCTTCTCTTTGACTCTGATCCTATACTAGCTAAGATACACGCTACTATACTAGACTAGGGGAAGATGAAATGAGTTGGGAAAGGCGTACGCGTCGCAACGCGACGCAGAGCGCCGGTTTCAAGACTTTAGAGTTCAGACCCAAGCTGTTCTCGACTATCTACTGCCTCATACTACTACAGCTTACTATTAAACCACTCACTCGGTGCATACATGAGACAGAGAAGGAGGCAGGACGGGGCGGAACTTGCACACGTGCATCATTATCCTCCCTCACTTAAACATGAACGATTTTCTTCATTTTTTGTTTCCCCCGTCTCGGCGTCGAGCGTCGAGCGTCGGGCCTCGCCTATCTGTTTCCCTTTTCTAATTTTCTGTCTACTAAGTAACTCTCCTGTAGATATACCTACGACGAAGAAAATTTTCGTTGTCTTTTGCTATTTCTTGTGTTATGATTACCAAAGCGTAACAAATATTGCACGAATTACCTAAATCTACCGAAAATTGGCTCCTTCCTATATATACCTATATATAGAGTGCGGAAAACGTATAGGTAGGTATACGAATATAGTATATTGCGATCGCTATAGAAATAACAAACTTATTTTACGCCGGCTATCCAATCAAGGGTCTCTCGTCAGATTTGCGGGCGGCTGTATTTATATACTTATGTACACCTATAGCGAGGGGTGTCAGGGAGCTAAGGATGGTTTCCCGTGGACCGCGACTCGAGGGTGAAAGGGAAGGTAGAGAGAGGGCAAAAAGAGGGAGCGAGCAAGAGAGGGAGAGAAAGAGGGAGACAGCGTGCAATTCTCGTTCGTGGGGTGCTGTTAGAGCTCGGAAGGGGGGCGTCTTCTACCCCTCACGATCTCACACACACACACACTTTCTCTCTCTCTCTCTCTCTCTCTCTCTCTTTTTCTCTCTCACGAGCCCCTGCTTCTCCTCATTACTTAATCATCGCCGATGAAAGGGAACGCGGTATAGCGAGCGAACTACGCGGCGCGTGGTCTGGCGACGTGTTCTTGTATACCTATACGTATACGTATACGTATCTACTCCATATCGTACCTATGTATAGATAAACGTAAGCCATTTACAAAGTGGTTATGATACTTCCATGTATGGATATTGCACATAAATCGAGTCTATATTAGCTGTTATGGTACGTAAAAAATTGGGAAATGCTACAGACAGACGAACAAATAATCTTGGAGAGGAATGACTTGTTATTTTGTCCCACCTGCACGGAAAGTTCGACTTTCCGTGTCTGCAGAGCGGGCGTAAAGTGGCCGATTCCCGACTGGTGCGCGGAAAGGTACGAGTTGACGCATGCGCACATCGCGGATTATATATTACCTCCCGTGTTTTGCGTATACAATATTTCGCCGCATCCTGTTAAACTAAAAGTTAAGAAAATGAGACCTACTTTCCGTCGAGGTGTGGTGAAAAATGTAGTACCTATTAAGGATGCGCGCGTGCGCCAACCTCTTTACTTTGTAGGTTATCTTCTGTAGCTTTTCGCAAAGAGCACCGGGGCTCTCCAGGCACGAAAAGCCTTTCCTCGCGGGTGTGACGGAAAATATCGTCTGCCGTGGAAAGGCAGCTTCTGACTCGTGTGATTGCAGCACGCGCCTGCGGCTCGTGCGACAAACTTCGCGCTCGTTGGAAACTGCTCACTTCACGCCCTCGCCACACAATATATTATTCTGTAGAATTCTAGCCTCAAAGTATTACATACTTAGGCGCGGTGAATGGTATAAAGGCGACAAAGGAATGCTTAATTTTTTTTTATTAGAAGGCGAGATTTCAGCTGCTCGCGATTTTACATACTGTACGAGCTGACTTTTTTATGTGTGTAGCACCTGTACGCGTAAACTAAGCATATACGTCGCTTTATTCAATACCTACCTACGTGGATTCATTCCCGCGTTGATTGTGTGATGTATATATTACACGTATATACCTACACGCAAATTGAATCGCAAATGAAACTCACACCGGTGGTGCCTGGTGATTTTTCGCAATACGTAATCTTTACCACGCGTGATGTAGGTACTATGCAGACGCGAACATTGTACAGGCGAATTTTCGTACGCGTAAAATTGCGACTGCGGAATATAAGACTAATTTGAATATCCGAATGAAATTTGTGGGAGTTACCTTCGGAATTAAAATTGATGACGAATGAGAATTGTATGGACGAACATTGGAGGAGGGAAAAGTTGTTCCTGTTGCACTTACAATTAGATAAAAGCTAGGTGAATGATTGAAGTTAGAATGATTACGTATAGCAAAGTCTACCGAGCGCCCTTCGAAATTACTTTTGAACTCGCAGAAAAATGCGTTGAACGTTGTTTCGCATCACCACGCCCTCCGCCATCGCAGACTTTTTGAAAAAGCGTTTGTTTCTCAGCAACGAAGAGACATTTTTTCAGGTTCTAGATCGCCGAATGTAAGCCTCAGTCCAGTAGTTTCTAAAAATACAAAGATCGCTCGGATTGGTCAACGCGTTCAAGTTTTATCCACGCGGACCGAAACTACCGGGCCTTTTTTCTCATCCACGCTGTATTTATAACTTTCGTGTCTACTAGGTATACCTGAAAATTGCACCTTCAGCTTATTGAATGATCAAATCGAGGGAAAGACAAAAATTGGATTCAACGCTGAATGATTTTTCGCCAATCGCACTATATCTCAAAATTTCAACGAAAGAGTATATATTGTTATCTCCATTTCGATTCTGATGCCCTTTAGGGTGATAATTTTGAGTGAAGAACGAATGAAAAAATATCGTATAAAAAATGGTCAATAATTTTTATTTCATGGTTCTCGACCTCTTCAATAGCACGATACCTAGATATATACTTGAAATTCAGACATCAAGTACCGACCGGAATACCTGAGAGTGAACATTGCGTTGATGTTGCGTGTTGAATACTGCGTATTCGCCCGTGGAATTCAGCGAGGGTAGGGTAGATAGGTATACAGAAAGGAGATTTATAAAGGGGAACCCCCGTTGACATATTTGAAGTTAATGAAATAAACAGCATTGAATTTCGATGGAGAAATACTACTAGGAATGGTTGGTATGGAGAGTGCGAAAAGCGGTGAGTGGAGAGTGAAGAATGGAAGCTTGCAGACGCGTGCGGAGATGAATTATTCGAGGAATTCAACCGGCGACTAGAATCTGATCGAACGAACGTAAATAGTTATAGGTATATACACCATTTGCCCGCGTGCATGTAAGTTCAGAGGAGCAGCGGAAGAGCTCAGGAGCAACAAGAGCTAGAAGCCAAAGAAAAACAGCAGTAAAAGAATGTGAAAAATGTTGAAAAATGGGGGAAAAAATACCCGACAGTGCCGAAGCGGGAACTCGAAGGAAGAAAAGATAGCAGCGTTCGTTCCAAAACTATCGTCTCACCGCTCTGCACGTTGATCCTGAATTCCAACGGGTATTCTCCATTTTTTGTATTTTCATCCTTAACACCAGTTACATACCGGGAGACGAATTTTTGACAGAGTAAAGCAGCTGTCGAAGAGCGGTGAGACGTTTATCTTGACACGAGTAGCCCAAGTCCTGCAATTAGTCTGTACCTATTATACTTCAGCAATTTTTCATCCGCGGTGAAATTCTTTCTCCATTCGCGTATATGGAAAGTTTTCTCAGAGTTTCACGTAATATTTATATCTAGGTATCTCATCTCTATGCCGATAGAGAAAAACGGGGTAAAATAGGTTTTCCGTCGATTTTCTCCATACTTCGGTCTCCTTTGTTTGTTCCATTTTATCAGCGAGAACCTTGCAAGAATTCGCCGTTTCGCAAATTTACGAAATTTGAGATAATTGAATTTCATGTTATTCATGAGAAAATCAATTTCACCGAGAATCATTGAATCGTGGAGAAAAAAGAATTGAAAAAATGTATCGTCGCGGTTCCATTTTGCTCCACTTTTCGTTATTACGCTCCACTTTTGACGCTCATAATCAGAAGGTGGGAAGGTGGAAGGAGTACAAAAATTATAAGCGAAATGAAAGGTGAGGAAGAATCGGGGAATCGTGCGGAGGCGTGACAAATGCTGCGTCATTTGCTTAATCATGGTTAATTCGGTAGGCTGTTATCTCGTGGAATTACACATCCAACACAACGACAAATACGTATGTATGTACGTACACATGCATTGTACATTAAGTATAATACATTCGAGTATAGTGGAACGCGTTAGGTTAATTTCAGTGAAAATTTGTGACACTAAAAAGCATTAGGCACCGTCCTTTATTTTATGAATTGAAATAGCTGGCTCGTAGGAAGGTGTACGTACGTACGATCGGCGCATACAGTTTGATACATTGCTGCTACAATGGTGCAAATACATTGTACGAAAGCGAATGTTGAATTTAGGTTGGAACTCGGGAATTATCACAACGTTCGCACTTGTTTCTATGATCATAGGACAGGGCAAGGAGATACATGATGTTTACATTGGTATATGTAGGTATACAGTATATGCATACACGAGATTTGGGGAACCTGTACCTACGAAGAAACGAAAAAACGAAAAATGAAGAGACGATCTTATAAGATTTTGACAGAGTGATTTTTTCGCTCATCTCGTACAGTCAGCGTGCTCGCAAAATAATGAATGAACATGAATCTCTTTTTTGATACAGATAAACGGTTTACGCACGTTATTTCGAATCTCGTCTGATTTCCCGCGATCTTTCGCGTCGTGGATTTCGACTGTTTTCGCATGATTTCAAATGATATCAAGCGCGGGATTCAGCCGTTTTCCACATATGATTTTAAGTGATTTGAAATCGATTTCGAAGTAGGGTCACCGCACGCTGATTTCATTGGTGAGTAACCCCTCGGACTGCATTCACCGCAGTCCGTACTCGCCGACCTCACTGTGTCATGGTTGAATGCAACAAGCGAGAAGGAACGAAAAATATATCTACAGAACAGCAAAACGATGAAAAGAAGGAACTAAAAAAAACTGCTGGTGCCGTAAAAACAAAATTCCACTGCGGATGCGATTGCCATAACATTTTTGTAAAGCGATCTGTAGGTATACATATATACATATGTACATCAGGTGAGATCGTGAATTAGGGAGACTCTTGAGCGCGTACAGGATCTGCATCAACGCCATAATGGTCCTCCTCGTGAAACGTCAGAGAACTAAACGCAGGGGATTCGGTATTATCGGGTTTGTGGCTTTCATACGTGGCCGGAATACATTCTAACGTCACTCTGCATAATTCGCTGGTTGTCCCAATGGACGAGGATCCTACAGGGGTAGATGGAACATGGGAAAGATGGTATGGTCTGGTATGGTATGGTGTGGTACGGTACGGTTTAGCAGGGACGAGGATCCAGGGGATGAGAATGGGGGGGGGGGGGGGGGGGGGTTCAGTTCACCGATAAGGTAGCCTACAGCCCAGAGAATATAACCAAACTGAACCCAGACTAACAATAAGCTAAAGCAGCACTGCGAGAGACCGGAAGGAAGGAAGGAAGGAAGGAAGAAAAGAGGCCACAAATAGCGTGCCATGGGGGGATAATACAAGATCGATTAGATCAAAATGAACTGAGTTGCCATTACATCACGTGAGTCGGCGACCGCGAAAGAAGCAAAAGAATTTTCAGTTTTCACCGCTCTATCATCCGCATTGACTTGCACAGCGAGCGAAGCTGCGTGATGCGCGATAGCTATACATAGGTAACTGGCGAATATTATTATTCATGCATCGCGATGAAGGGCGGTTGGTAGTACTTCGTCGTCCTCGTGGCCGTAAGAAACTAGGCTCGCTTGCTCCCACGTCCCCGACTCGATTCACTGCAGGGAAGTGAGTTTAGTTGTGCTTATCGAAGCCATGGCTGCTACTATACTTACTGCTGCCGCAAGCGCCTTTATACGCTATACCCAACGCAAGGTGGATTTGATAAATGCCATGACATCACGAGAGCAATTATCTGCCCCACCTCCACGAAGCGTTGCGGCGTGTCGTCTAAGCTCGAGGCTGCCCCTATAGAGGCTGGCCCATACTCTAGATTCGCGGATTTCGTATTGAACCATAAGCTCGGCTGACTGGGGGGTTGTAAAGTTGCTGGGTTGTGAGTAATATGAGAAAAGTTACACATACAGTAGTGCAAAATCAGCGAATTCTCGTGATCCTCTATTGCCTCCTCTCTTTCTCTCTCTCTCTCTCTTTAATGCTCGAATATTCCAATTCTCGAATCCTTCTCAGTCTCTACGGTTTCATTTGCGCACTCATCTATTCATTTTCGTTATTTTTATGTCCTGAATTTTTGGTCTTCTCATTCTCGGTTCCTTTTTTCTTACTCTCGCAGTCCATCGAGCAATTCTGGCAGCTACACGCCGGCTTGGAATAAATGAATCCTGCACGTGACTTTACACGGTTGCTATTGAAAACTCCGGACTACTGCTAATAATGCTGCACAGTCGGTAGATATGTGCAGTATAACGCAAATGAGAAACGTGAGTATAACTGTAGTGGGAGAAGTTCCAGTATGGAAGTTAATTACAACCCGGGATTCACGAGGATAAAACTCACGTGGATGCAAAATTATCTCTGATTTCATGTAGGTATATACGTCTGTGTGTAGCACATACACATCTACACGTGCTATCCATGCATCTACGAACGCCTGTGCCTACGTCTGGTCATAGAACTTCATGAAATTTACATTTAGCTGAAATCCATTGAGTCATGTAGGGGTTTACTTTCAGCCGCTGGATCTCGAGAGATGGAGAAATTGATGGATTGATTAACCGATGAATTTTGTTCAACGATTCGTTCAGGGCAGGTAGAAAAATGAAGAGAGAACAGAGAAGCTTCGGAAATTTGATGACTATTCAATTCGATTCCGAATCAAGCAGTTTCATTTTTCAATGACGATGCAAAGCGGAGAAACTTTGGGAAGTCGGGGAAAGAATCGAATGAGATATTTTTGATCAATTTGTAGAATTCAGGCAACTTTTTATCAGTCCCTGAAAATTCTGTTCGAATATTTTGCATCCGGAATTGGAATATTTGAGTTAATTGTACGAGAGTTTTCATTTTTGTAAATTCGGGCCGATAAAGCAATCAATTTTCGCTGCAATTTCTCTATTTCATTTATTATTGTTGGTCGGATCGATCCAATATTTGACGTACTATGTAAATTTGACGGTTGCTGCGGCGAGGGACCGAAGTCGTTCGATATCGGGTAATAATATTCAGTTTTATCAACTTATATTCATGTTTCAACAAATTGAATATTCAATTTCTCATATTGAAAACAATATTCAATGATCAACGCGAACGAACTATAATTTAATATTTTTCCCCGGTGCGGAAATCTAGACTCATGCTATTGCAGCGTAGAAGCGATACTTGTCGAGAGATTTCGATACTTTGTTAGAAATCTAAACTTATGCTATTACAGCGTGGAAACGATATTTGTAGCAAAATTTCGATACATTGTTATAAATGCTTCGCAATTTCATGTCTCAATGAGGATCTTCCTATTATTTGACTTCAGGTAGGTCCGAGTCTTCGGGTCTTTGACTTTTTGTAAAATCCATTCAAAAGAGGAGCTGCGGTAATGAGTATCTTTTTTCAACTCCTGAACGTCAAATTTCGGTTTCCGTTTCACTCACGGTCGTCCCGGCGCGGCGCGATGAAAAACTCAAGACTCAATTTCGTCGTATGCGTGCTACTGGAGACTCGCAGTGCACTGAACTCGTCTCGATCTCGAAGACAGTGGTGTTCTAAAAATAAATTTGTCACGAGGAACGAGAGTGATTGAGAGAGGAACAGAAAATCGGGAGAAAGAGAGGCGAACGGACAATGCTGGATATCGTGGTGACAAACGAGGAGAAGAACTTTCTAGCGCAGCACATGGGGCGTTTACCATGGCGGATGGACCACAGGAAAGCGGAGCGGAGACTGCTACTGGATGGATAAATACCCGAGTCTTTCCTAGAGGAGTTTAGTTGAGAGGAAAATCTCAGCAGCGTATTTTTTCACCCTATTTTTGTCTCCCGTTCTTCCACCCTTCCACCCTTCTATATCTTTCAATCTTTTTATCTCGAAACATTGTTCTTCTTCTTCTTCTTCTTCTTCTTCATCCACATTTTCTTCATTCTCACCGAAACTCCACCAAGCTTGTTGTACATGGATTTCAGGACTTTCATACCAAGCAATATGCAAAGTGCATGCACGCCAACACTTTTCCTAACCTACACTTTTCCATAATTGTTCATACACGAAACTATGCTGCGGTTTTTTAGGTGTGTGTATCATGCACCTGATGTGTACATCGACCTGCGCGACGGTCGATCGGATATGAGATCTTCCAAAATCACAGACCTGGTATCCGATCTTCAAATAAAAGGGGATTCCTTCACCGCAACCAAATGGTCTCGATCTTTGATCGCGCAAGCACAGGCTAATAATCGGAACACTCGCGAGTTTCAAAACTTGGAAAACAGAGTCTGAATGCGTTCAGTTTCGGACATCTCCTTTTCCTCAAAATGTAGAACTATCAGGCTTCAATTCGTCCTATTCGGATCAGAGAGATCTCTTTCCGTTGCGGAGAAATACAACCGTTCAAAAATTCAGCTTTCTAAAAGTTGATGCACTAGGAGGAGAAAAGAAACGCGATAGGAAGCAATGTTCGGATATAATTTTCAACTGCAAAACACGAAGAAGGAGCGTGCGATTATTCCACTTCCGGATGAAAGACGATCGGCTTCCGTGGAGCGCGAACACGAATTTGTTCATTATGAATGAGAATTGAAAAATCCGAACGATCGCACGACGCGACGTTGAGATAGTTTCATCGCTGCTACTCTGTGCATCGCATCATGAATTTAATGGAGTATATAATAAACTTGTCGGGCTTTCTTGCACGGTTAAATTATCTGGGTTAATATAATGGTTAGTCATTGTGGCGGCGGTGGCGGTGGTACTGGAGAAGTTATATTAGTCTGCAACTTGGCCAATGAATAACTGGAAAACAATCGTTTTAAATATTCATGCGAACCAAGTAAAACCCGAGTCTCTTCCTGAGTAGAGACACTTCAGACAAACAGCTTTTTGTTCTCCTCTCAGAGTTCCGCGCACCAAGCAGCTCGTGAGACTCTCTAACCACTTCTGGACCATTTAAAAGATAAATTTTCCAACTCGCACCCTCGTGCCCTTCCATCCCCCAGCACGCAGCTTCTTTTTCCCTTATTATTCACTAATTTAAGAATCCCTCCCCCCCCCCCCACCCCCCCCTTCCCGCTCCATCCTACCCTTCCTCTGTACTTCTCAATGGAAATTATCATCCAAGATATATATTCGCATTATTAAAACTAATTACAAAATTAACTCTGCAATTTTCTCCAACAAACCCGCACGCGCGATCATAAAATGGGGGGGGGGGGGGGGGGGGCTGAGTCGGGACTAATTCCTTCGACGAATCAAAGATAGATTTCAGGGGAATCACTTGGGGTTTCCTCAGGACGTGGTCCAACACCTGACACCCTGGTTCATGTCAGGCTTAAGCTTCACTCACACCGATATCTCAACCCCGAACGACGGAGAAAGACTGAATAGAAGAAGATCACGGGGCAAGATGAGGAAAACTGGGCAACCAAATCGTGAGAAATCATTTACAATTCGGTCAACTACAGGCTGTATCATTCATCTTGATTTTTTTATTTCATGTCTACTGTAATAACAAGAAAATGCTTTAAAATTTCGCGTAACCTCATTAAAGTTCCTCATGTTTTTCATTTTACCTCATTCTACCTTACATACGAAAGGTGAAGATAGAAGGAGTGGGGGAGGGGGGGGGGGGGGGGCATCGAACGGTGAGTGGTAAAGGACGACCGAGGAATGAAATGAAATGGAATAGAATAGAATAGAATAGAATAGAATAGAATGGAATGGAATAGAATAGAATAGAATGAAGTAGGATAGAGTAAAAGTGCTTGTGCAGCTGGGAGGCAGAGAGGACCTCTCTTTAGAGTGTGTTCTGCACTCTTTGCGTTTTTTTAAGACCCTCTTCCTCCTGCTCTCTCGCTCTTTCTACTACTCGCAGGAGTCATTGACTGCGTCTTTAGACCAGCGGTTCCCAACTCCGCGAACTATTTCTCCGTCTTTTGCATTCCAATTAGAGAAAATCATATTCTTCGAGCTTTTGATCACCACGTAGAAATGAAAAAATGGTTTTAATTAAAATCCCAACGCTTTTTTGTCGACCTTTATATCATATTTTTCGTGAACGTGGACTCCACCATTCCGATCTATCGAATTCATGTACGCAGCGACTCGCGGCAGAATTTCGAAAACCGTGGGATTACCAAATCACGAGAATCGATCAACTGTCTATGCATCGCACCCGCTATTTTGAATTCGACAGTTTCTGTATACTAAAGTCTATCGTGAAAAGGAGAAAGATGGACAAATAATGCACTCCGCATTCTGAACCCCTTATCTTTCGACCCTGATTCGTAGAGTCCTAAATATAGAGCTGGATTTGCGGGGGACGAGAAGAGTTGTAACCGCCGCCCTCGGGTCGGTCCCTCGTGGCATCATGATGGCGCAAAGTATCGGACATCCGGCGCAGTTGCTAGCAGGACTCTTGCTCTGCTATTAAAAAGAGAAAGAGCGGTACTCTTTCGGTTTTCCCCCTTCAGGGGGTTGAAGTAGAACTCCTTTTATTTCGTCTGCCTTTTCTATTCCTGGCTTTTCCTCCGCCACGGCGCAGTCTATACATATGCGGTCTTGGCCCTGGCTACGCCGGGTCCCGTCGTTGAATCTTTGCGCGACAACCACAACCTCAACAACTAAGAAAACGACCAAGACGATGAAAAACGTGATCTAAAAGTAGAAATGTATGCCTGTCTCCTATTTCTTTCTATATTTCCCTCCCCACATACATGTATGTATATATATATATATGCGCGTGTGCGTGTGTGTGTGTGTGTGAGATACGTTTGTATGTGCATCCTCGTTTCCTTCTTCTTCCCTATACCACCATTTCCGGTTCCTCGCTAAATCGCTTCCTATTTTTGTCACCCTCCGAACTTTTCTCTCTCATCCCTCTACACCACAAACTCTCTAGCCTCTGTGACTCTGCCCCCATACAAAACTGAGCCCTGTTAATTGATATTATCTCAGACAGGCTTAATGAGCTGTCCGTAACATAAGTTGGAAGTATCCACAGGGGGGCGGGCGTCGCCGTTATCTGGACGGACTGACACGCCTCTCATGCACGCGAAAAGATTCTGGTAATATCCATGTAGGTACATACTACGTATTGTGACATTGTATTGTGTATTGAAATATGTAATGACCAGATGCCAATAACATGTCGGTCGATTTTGATACGTAAAAATAGTACACCATCTGATACCGTGGGCCATTCAAAATTCACTTCCAAAAATTCACCGGTGCGGACTTCTGTGGAATAATTTTCATAGCGAGGAGAAGACCCTACGCACAGAAAAATGATTTGTCCGCTCAACTGAACTTATTTCATTGAAGGAATCAGTAGCGTCAAGTGTTGACAGCTATCGATCGAGTAGTTGAAAATCGATGAAAAATGATTCGGTAAAAAACAGGGGTTTTCTACTACCTGGAAAAACCTGGAAAACCTGGAATTCTCATGGAATTCTTTTTCACATGGAAAAACCTGGAAATCTCAGGGAATTTTGTAGTCACTGAGGGCATTTTTTGACGGCTGAAGAAATTCGTTTGTAACATTCTTCAAATTACTGATTTTCGGCTAAAGATAGGCTGTACGCAAAGAAAATTTGCGACAATGAACACGGAATACCGTGAGACTCGGAAAATCGTATCTTCGTACGAATTATATTTGAAAGAGCGCGCCAACGATAGTATCCGAACTGTAGGACTCGTGATATGAATACAATATCCAGATATGTAAAAATTTCTCCAGCTCAAACCAAATGGTGGACAAAAAAATTGAAAAGTATGACAAGATAAGCATTGTTCGAGCATTCTATGAACAAGGAATCATACCTCCAGGAAAATTATAAGAATGACCTGTAAGACCGTGGAATTCTCGGGGAAATTTCCTGCCCGGTTTTAGTAAAGTCGCCCTGAAAAAGTATATTTTTTTGGTTTCCGGAGAATTTTGAATCTGATACTCGGATATATCTCGTCTGACTAGGTACTCACGGTGATTTACTTGGTATAAGAAATTGAATCGTGCGAGAGAAAATTTGGAAAACTGATTCTCAAAATTTGGAAATCTGATTTGCAATCGGCCAGTGGAAAACGGTGATTGAAATTTGTTCAATCTTTTTCTTTTAATTCTTACAGTACTGTCCAAGCCCAAACCAGTAATTTTTTATGTTGTTCGTGGAGTTACATTGGAACGAAGTTTCCTCGCGACCAGAAATTGAATTATTCATACACAAGACTCACACTATTCTGTATAGTGATTGAATTCTCTGAACGTTTAGATACTGGTTCATTGAAATTGATCAATTTTCTTGATAATTTTTTTTTTCTCTTCACATTCTATATTTATTAGAAGAGTAGTCGCTATGCTCACTCACTCAGTAGTATTAATATCGTGATATTGGTTCTCTGAAAAGGAGGCTACTTCTCCGAAGTTCGTATATAATATATATATAAATCTACCTCTGTATAATACTTGAAGAGCTCAATTGATGCGGGAGTCGAGATTCTCGGTATTAACCTCTGAATGAACTCTAATCAATTTTATAATGAGCTATATATTTTCAGAAGCCAATTTCGTGATTGCTGTGTTGCACGAATTCTCTCTCTCTCTCTCTCTCTCTCTCTACTGCATCACGGACTGTATTTTATATTTTGTTTATGATTTTTATTCCCAATTGTTTTTCTCTCCACACGCTTTTTCAAAACA
Organism: Phymatocera aterrima; assembly: GCA_963170745.1. Classification (NCBI taxonomy): domain Eukaryota; kingdom Metazoa; phylum Arthropoda; class Insecta; order Hymenoptera; family Tenthredinidae; genus Phymatocera; species Phymatocera aterrima. The sequence continues at coordinate 6,524,006 of OY720660.1, forward strand.
ATTTTCATAACTGGACGAGCGACTGCTTTTCCAGGCTTTCAATTTCACAGGAGAATACATTTTTCCGTTTGATTTTTGTCCACCCGATAATTTATATATTTTTTTATTATTTTCTCAATTTTTGGCAACATGTTGATACGGTAGTAAAACGAATCAACAAACATTTTCATTCGAGTTTATACAGAGCAAAAAAGAAATAAAATTTTTCTTTCTGTCTTCTCTTCCTCCTTTTTCCCCATTTTTGTCCATTTTAGTCAGTAGAATTTTACGCTCCTTTACCTGCTGCTGCTGTTGCTGCTGCTGTTTTTTGTTCCTGTTATATTGTGCAGTTGGCTGCTGGTTTTAATTGGGTCAGTTGGTAATTGGGTTTCTCTAAATTTAACAAAGTAGTTATAATACCTATATACAGCTAACCTAACTAGTGCCAAAGCCAATCAATTGATCTTTGATTCCCTATCTCGCTCTACAATTATCGTTGTTCTCATGTAGCTGGTAGCCAGACGAATTTCATCAATAACGAAAACTTCGACGTACAATTAATTACTCACTATTGTAATAAATCCTTCAATTACCTACCACCGAAATTTGAACTCTCTAGTCGTTACGTCACAAACAAATGAATCCACATTGCGCATTGTCTCGTGATTCAAAAATTCAATTGTTATCGAAAATTTCATTCTCATTCTTTCTCACCTCCAAGTTTTGCGACAGCTTCTTCTTCCATTTGGATATTCATGATGACATATAATATAGAAATATGCTCTCATTCCGATGATTGAAAATATACATAATAATGGGCCAAAGGAGGGTCATTTCTTACGTCGCGTCGCGATACCCCAAAAGATGTTAGACTGATGCAGAAGAATACACTTTCCACCGGGACAACGATATCGTACGAGACTAATTGTAAGAGCTGGCTCATCGATTTCTACGGATTGCCGTTTAATTAACACCGAGGAACACAATTTACGCTATTCTCCCTATATAACTTGACTCAGATGACGACCGCACAAATATCGAGGACATAATTTGGAACAGGATTCGATTCTCTACAAAAAAAAACGTCCCAAAAATCAATTCGATGGATTCGACCGTTCAACGGATATGACTACTGCAAAAAGTGAAAACCAATCTATAGTTCTAACTATTGAATTGGTGGGGCGGAGTTATGAATATTATAAACAATCCTGTGCGAAATTATATCCTAGAGACTTTGGCGCCGGTTATCCCGGTCGAATTATACGGCGATTGACTGCGCCGACTGAATCTAAACATATTAATCAGATGAAGAACCTTAAGGCGATGCAGTACTCCTACCTTTACCGACTGATACGTCATCCTCATATTTCGTCTCATTGATAAAGTGGTGACAAAAATGGGCTTGAATTCTGACAGCAGGTATACTCATTGTCAGTTCATATCGTCGAACAGTGGAAAGTCAACCGTATCGCGAAACTAGTCTGCAAAATTTACAGATTATTCGATCGATAAAAGTCTGTGAATTATTTAAATTAGTCTCACGATCCGGCTGACTTTCCACTGTTCGACGATGAAAACTGATTGTAAGTATATACTGTCGAAATTGGAGCCCATTCGGTTCGTCAGGTCGCAAATGAGACGACATATAGGATTGACGTATCAGTCGGTAAAGGCAGGAAGGAGTATTGCATCGCCTTAACAATCGATGAGAGACCTCTAAATCTCGGACGACGTCATCTTTTCGGCGGGCTCCATGCACATATCTTTGCATCATTCTATAACAGTTCCTGGAGTGGCGTTCAGGGAGAAAAAGTATTACTGTTCTTTGGCCCACTCTAGTTTGAAATATAGATATGCATAGCTGAATTTCATAAAGCTGATACAAGCTTCAAAAATTCAATCAAAATATTACGAAATTTGTCACTCTCCTATGCAGTCTGTGTGTGTACGGTACTACGACGATTGAACTTTTAAGCATAAAAGAAAAAAGAAAAAAGGAAGAGACGGAATTTTTGGTTTCTTCTCAGGTACATACCTATACCTACGAATTTTGTTCATTCTATTTCCTTTTTTTTTTACTCGATTTTCATTGTTTTTTCATTGAATCGTATAAAGAACCGCGTTATTAAGAGCCATAAATTCGTGTGAGATTCAGACGTTGATATCAAATTGCTCAGTCCATTTACCTCGTCTAAGGTAGCTGGCTAGGTAGGTATATATAGGTAGGTAGGTATAATCTGTGGTACAACGTTAGCTGTACTTGACACATAATAATTAGTCTTGAACATTTTGAAAGCGAGATTGTCACGTGCGGTTCGGACGCGTGAGAAACGACAACCGACCGACAACGCGACGACTAAAGTACATACATAGTACATATGTATAATGTATATTGCTCTATGTTTTGTATACCTGTACATACCTACAAAATATATGTATATAGGTATATAGAGAGTGTTTCATTTTTTTAATTTTCAAACTTCGGGTAGGCCATCTAGGAGGGCATAGTCAGTTTAACCGAAAAATGCCCATATTTCCGCAAGACGTCGGAGGCAATGTATATTTTACGGCGCAGAACATTTGCAATTCCCAAATATCCACGATAAAATATCCTCCAAACATTCCAAAGAAATGTAGGCTGATCCACTACAATTGCCTACCAACTAGCTCTGACTATTTTAACATATTCGTTAATTTAAAAACTCTCCAAAGTTTCGTAGCTTTTTTCGACTTTTCTTTTTTCCGCAAGTTTCATACTTTTCACTATCTATTTTATACTCCCATTACTTCAACTTCATTGATAACCGAGGCTTCGAAAGGTGGATCCTTGGACAAATTTAAAACATATACAGGAAAATTCATCCGTTTGGAAATCGTGGTTGGAACGAAAATAAAATGAGTAGAATTGAAAAAAAACCCGGAAACACGTGTTCTCGTATCTTGCTCTATACCTGCTATCACATGAAAATTTGTCAAAGAAATCCAAGAGAAATTGATCTTTCGAGGTCGACGAAATTTGCGTGAAACTTTCCATATAATATGTATAACACATGCATACACCTATATCCATCTATCTATACGGTAGATTTCGCCGTATATTGTATTACGGAGCACAAACAACCGCTGTCAAAAACTTCTGACACGTTTTCCCCCGTCAACCTGTAGGTAGTTTATAGTATAGCCTACTACCTTCCACACATACTTTATTGTTTAGTCGCATGTATCGTCGTTCAGCCCGTAACAAAAACCATTTCCGAAGTCGATGGCGGGGGAGGGTGTATAAAATTGTCATTTGTCAAGGGGAGAAGAAGAGTCAAGATTCGTATATGGAATAAAAATCCATACCCCCCCGCGCACTTTCCTTCCACTCTATCCTCTCGAAGAGCAAGAACGAGAAATTGTTCACTCATATCTATACATGCATACGTATGTAGTTTCAAAGAATCGAGTATTTGAATAAAAATCTTCGGTTGCAGTAAGTTTTCACGCATTATTACACTAATTGTAATTCCAAAAAAAGTGAATAGTATATTGTGTGACTAGGGAGGAAAATAGGTGTTTACTGTCGAGTGTGAAGTTTGAAGTTTGAAGCACATTCACACGAGACAGAAAACACCTATCCTCCCTTGTCGCGCACGATATTTTTTATCACAAGTGCACGAGAAATGCCGATTTTTCCAGCCATACTCCAGACAGTAGGGAGGAAAATATTTTCTGCCCGCTCGGTAGGGAGGAAAATGAACAATTGGCGTTGCGCGCAACCGCTCCACAGGCGCGGAAAATCGGCTGTTTCGTGCATGTGTATAATGAAAAACGTATGATTGATATAGAAAACGAAGGGTGGATGGTATTAAATATTATTAACGCGCAAGCTTTCTGAATATTCTTCAATCTTCTACTCATCAAATATCGTGTGTATAATTTGAGGAGTTTTTAGCACAGGGTCACGTATGTACGTGACCGATTTCAGAGTTTTCCAAACCATCGGTCTCACTTTGCCGCAATACTTCGAATCAATTTGGAATTTTTTGCGAAATAATTATGCAAGTGTCTGGAGCAAAATAAGTATCGTACGAATATTTGGTATATTCATTTCGCTGCGAGACGGGATTTGGGGTTATATCTTACAAATTATCCAATCAATAATTATTATGATGATTTTCCGAATACAGCTGACCAGAGGACGCATCCGGACGCCTGTACAATCATTTTGGAAAAAATTCCCAATCGATTGGAAGTTTCGCAGAAGATGGAGACCGAAATTCTAAAACATTCTAGAATCGGTCATGCGACCCCGTGCTAAAAACACCTTAACTACCAATACCGAGGAATATGTTCGCTAATTATTGCATTTTTTTCTTCTTTTTTACATTCTATGGAGATAATTTCGATCAGGCTCCGATGAATGGCAGATAGGTTTTAGCCCGACACAATTTTATAGATGTCATATATTTTAAAATCGATAAAGAACACAAGGAACAAAGGAGAAGGAAACATGAAAGTTGTTACAGCCAATAAAGAAGTTATAGTCGATAGATAATTACTCAATTATTAATACCAAGCGAACTTTGATAATTGGATAATTAATCAAATACGCTGGGTATACCTACTATAGATAATTCAGGGACGGAATGATATTTTTGATGCAAAAACAAGATATACACCGACCAGCTAAATTGAAAACAAAAATAATAATAACAATGATAGTGAACGAACGAACGAACATGACATGAAACGTACGTAATAATATGTAATAACCGACGAAACGCGCATGAGTGATCCCATACCTAAACTGTACGTATGCCTATACATGTATATAGGTTATTCATAAATATATTAAATCTTACGTGATCGCAGGGTATAAAACCGCTTGTAATTATTAATTCATAGCTCTGAAAAATGTGAAGAGTGAAAAGGTATGGAGGTGGATAAAACCGTCGGGCTCGCATGAGGTCAGATACGGGAACTCACAGAACTCGCAGTTTTGTTGGTTAAATCAAACAAATGTAAATTCGAAAAAAAATGGTTTTCTTGTTTGTTTGTTTTTTTTGACAAAAGTAGCAATCAAATTTTATGCGATGAAACGCAACGGACTTTTTTATCCACCCAATGACTTATTTTCACCGGCGAACAAAGTTTACAGTTTCTGTGATAACGAAATTTTTGACCACCGCGTGATCAACCAAATTATATTTCGATCAACGAAACATTTTTCGGGGCTTATAGTTATTGCGGTACGGAAAATTTGTCGTCCTAATTTTCGTGCCAAACTCGCCGCATCATTTGAAGAGATGTGTAACATTATCCTCGATTTTACTTCTACCATGTTTTGTCTCAACACACATATTTCGGAGATCAATTTTCGTCGTGATTTTGGATGCAATTGATCGGAATATTGATTGGCGATGCGGGATCATTGGAGAAGAAAATTCGGATGGACGCGACGCGATGCGGAGGAAAATTATATTCCCGAGTCTCAGGATTTAACAGATTTCTAGCGTTATACTTCAGAGCTGATTACACTTCAAACTGATTCACTCAATTATATTTCATGTGTACCCACTTACTTATCTATCGACGGATTGCGGATTGTTATTCTGGGAAAATTATTTGCAATGCATTCAACCGTCATCATGTAATGAAGAAAGAGTTTGCAGAGGGCGATTAACAGCGCCAGATTTTTGCTTCTTATTATTGATATCGATTCTCTGATTCAATTTTCTGAACATTTGGTTCTTTTTTTCTCTAATGTTAAATTTATGTGAATCGCGCCTGTCTATTTATTGAACTAAGTGCACAGAATCAAAATTCATGCTTCCATGCTTCATAAATTTTGCTACGTTCCAATCTTTGTTCCTCTCAATTATAATTAAGCAGTTATGAATCCCACTCTACTAGATTTGAGACAGTTATTAATTATATCCATATATCTACAGCGTATGAATTTCCCCTAACAGCAGTCTAATTGTTAATTCATGTCATCCTATATTCAGATTTATACCCACACTCTACATATCCGTCTGGTTCATATGGATCCGGAATTGAATCATCTTTGTTGAGTAAAGTGAAAAATTCATCGGCCAGCATCGAATCAAAATGAAAATCTTGCAAAATCTTACAATCTCGTCCGGATCTCGCATGTATCGATTTCCGAGGTTCGCCTGAGAACAAAATTTAGAAAAAAATCTACAGCCCCACGTTGGGTGATCCGAAAAATGTACTTTGTGTCAAAAGTGGATCGGTATATTTTTTTGTCTTCTAAATTTGTCCCTAGGCAAACTTCGGAGATCAACGCATGCGATATTTGTTCAATCGTTAGATTTTGCAAGATTTTTAGTTCGATTCGATACCTACAAAGCCTCGTCTATGAATTTCTTATGAACTTGATGGTAGAAAAAATATTGTTATGTTTTGTTATCACCTATTCTAGTTAGCTATAAACGACCGACATTTCAATTTCGATTACGATTCCGATCTTTTCTCGTATCTCGTAGACATTTTGCGGTGTATTATAACGCGCGGCGGAGGGCAGAGGTGTATATACATCTATATACATATATATCTATGTATATCCAAACTGGGAGAAAAATTTATTCGAATCAAATAAATGTCTCTTCCAATGGTGAGCTGCATACAGAGTGCTTGTATTTGCTCTGAAGAAACATTCGTTCAGTCCGAGTAATTAATCCCTCACAGTAAAGAAATAATGCTCCATATATTGAAGAAACATTTAGGTATTTGTTCCAAGGAAATTCTATCCCAATATGAAATTGTATAAATATTTTCTGATCAATATTGGAAGAAACGTTTATTCCATCGAAGTATTTATTCTGGTTTTTTTTCTTGGTTTTTTGCTTTCTTTTTTATGTATATCTATCTGCGTACGAGAGCCACCGAATTTATTCCGGTCGCAGACGCGGTCGTCTAGAGATTCGTGGAATGCAGTGCAACTAACTCCTCTCAGTTCACAGTTCTCTCAGTTCTCTGCACTCTCCTCTTCTTCTCTTTCTCTCCCCGATGGAGTTCCTTACTCCTTATAGTTTTCGGCTTCGTTCCTCCCCCCCCCCCCCCCCCCTCCCCCTCGCCGCTCCTACCTCACCATCTTGTCCTTCTATCCGTCTTCCTTGCCACTGTTTTACTCGGCGCTGGTGCAAGAAGCTAAAGCTTTTCCACCTCCTTCTCTTGGTTCTTCTCCCTTTCCTCAAAGCAGAAACCCTAAAATAGAACCGGAGCGACGCGAGGCGAGGTTAGGACTCCTCGGGTTGATGTTACAACTGATTTTCTCCCCCATACTCCAGCTGCCTTCATTCCTACACTTTCTCTATCGTATATCATACATAGCATATGTATGTATGTACTGTACTGCAAACTACACAGCCGGACTGCATGATTTCTGAGTCGAAACATCTTCTTGTTTTGCACTCTGCACTCCATCCTGCAAATTTGGCTTCTGAAACTTTTGGCACGCGATATAGCTCGTCGATTGAATATATTCTGCGATATTTTTGTTATACCAGTTGATTCCGTCGTTTTTTCCTCTCTGCATGTTGTTACGTATATATATATACCTAATCCTTCCGATTCGTAGGTATTTGTATCTATACCATGAATTTTTTGAATTGAGCTATACAGTTTTAATGAGATCGAATTTCTAATGAGTACAGAACGAGAAGAAGAGAAGAAGGACGAAGCGAACGTGAAATTTGTTCAGAGAGAACTAAAGTAATGTTGATTAATCGAAGTTTCCGAAACTTTCCATGATAAATATTTGTATATATTATACCATAGGTACACATGCACAGGCATTACGAGTCTTTTCAGACTTTCTAGGATTATAAAATGAAAGACGAAAGTTTTTGAGGCAGTTTCACGCGATTTCGTTTTCTCTCGTTTTCCTTTCTTTTTTCTCATTCCTTATCTCAGCAGTATGATTATTATGATTCAAATTTCCAACGGTCCCGAAACTCTATGACGATCATAAGTTGTACAGATTTCATACAAAAAGTGTTTGTATTCTGATTGAAATATTTCAAAACGAGAGAGGAAAATTGAAAAATTAGAGGGCTCTCGTGAACTCTCGAACAAAAATTGATACCCAACAATTGTTACGTTGAACTTTTTTGACAAACTTTATATCATACATATAATTCACATTGTATATACCTATGTGAACATGAATTATGAAATTTATTAATAATCATAAGTATATGGCCGTGATTGCCTTTTTCATAACTCGTTTTTCGCCTTCATATTTTTGTCGCTCTTCCGCGCGCGCTTTTCTATAACGAGGAATATACGTAAGAATTGCAGGTGAGATCGATCGAGGTATACCACATACGTATACCAATGACCAGAGTAAATTAAATTCGCCCAAGGATAAAAGATGAAATGGCAAAGTGGAAAAAAGGAAATCCGCATCAAGTTGATTGCAGAAAGAAGTGGCATAATAAAGCGTGGAAGATATATTTCTTCCCTTATTCCCTCTTCCCTATAAAATAGGTATCATATACCTAATTTTTTCTGTTTTCATTTTTCCTTTTTCGCCTTCTTCTTTTTATCTTCCCTCAGGTTTATAAGGAATCCACGGCACGTGTACGACGACGTAATTAGCGAATCGATTGCCTACCCTTTCTCAACAGCAAAAGCTAAGGGATGATTTTACCGGAAATCTTCTACTCCCCCACGCCAACCTTTCACTCTCGCTTCCTCCCTCTCGCTCCCTCTCTCTCTCTTTCTCCCACTTACGCATTCGCTCTAGATTCTCCGAGAGGGGGGAAGAAAAAATACTTTTTTCCCACCTTAATTGTCAGAACTTTCGTACATATATACCTAACGAATATCTCCACAGATCTATTTCAGTGAGTGAAACGCCGATGAGAGAGAGAAAAAAAGAGAGGAATAGCCACTAGGTATCGCAAGAATACCAACATCTGGTGGGCGTATGGTATGTGGGTTGCCTTAGTCACCATACTATGCGTGTTATCAACCGGCGAATATAATACGTTATTTCAATGAGCGCCACCTACTGCACCAGCATTAATACCCGCACGTTATAAACAGCGAATTAAAATTTTTCCGTTTGAAATTTGTATAATGAATTATTATTCGCTGGCGAGTAAGAGGACCTAGAACACACCTCTCCAGCACGCTACTAGTGCGCGTGTAACGCTTGTCCGAGGTTCACTCTCTACCCTCGGAGTTGAGCGGCGCTGGTACGGGCTCACGCACACTCGTGGGATACCAGAAAAGTATTTATTTTTTATGCTCAGACTAGCGAACACTGTACTAAATTTAATGATAATGACTCCCGACTGTCGTGCGGAAATATGTTGGCGCATGCGCACATCGCGAATGCTACGTTTCCCGCACTAGGGCGTTAATTTTTCATTTTTTCGGGCAGGGAATGTAGTATTCGCGATGTGCGTATGCGCAAGCCTCCTTACTTTGCAGGTTATCTTTCTAGCTTTTCACGACGAGCCCCGCGCTCTGCAGGTACGGTAAGTCGAATCTTTGCTCGGAAGTGTGACAAAAAATGTCCTGTGTGGTTCGGGCGGATTGGCAGTTTCTGACTCTTCGGCTCGCGCGTCAGACTTCACGCTCGTCGGAAACCGCCTACTTTTCGCCCCTGCCACACACCATACTATTTTGAAATGCTTTGTTGAATTTTTTGTCTCTCTAATTAGCCATAGAAATCGTAATTTCCTAATTTTAGACCACGGTTATACGCCGTAAAAAATTGCGACGTGGGCGTCTGCAGATCATAAGGCTTGGCGGAAAATCAACACTATTTCAAGTAATCTTCAAACTTTCGGTGTCGAATCTTCGACGGTTGACTGTAAAAGTTATCCGCGCCTATAAAAGTTCACAACGTACGGTCATTTTTTTTGTTATATTGTATGATGAAAACTTGTCACTTTCCGCCCGCGGTTTCAACTTGAGAAATTATTTAATTAAAGTAGTGATTTTTCGTTCTTATTCTCTCTTTAGAAATCACATACTGGAAACATGTCGTTAGAATCCGGTGCATGTTAAAACGGCTCGAGTAATGTTGCTGTGACAGATGTAGAAAAATAGGTTGAGGAAACCCGAGGCAGGAGATAGTACGGCACAAATAGCCGGACAATTACGCGACTAAAACAATCGAATAACTGCCGCTGTGAATATTCGTAATTCACCGATATGCATGTTGTGGTTGTAGAATTTAGAATGTAGAATGCGTATACGCATGAGGTCGAATGCTTTTCGTTATACGATTTTAATTAGTCACTGCACGTTTTCACTGCACACTCACACGTAGTATGCGTACAGCCACATATATTTGCAAATTACACTGAGAATTTATTTTACAGCGAAAATTTGCACAGAAAAATTCGAACAAAAAAGAGACGAAAAGATGTGTAACAAAATTGTGTGCCGAATTGAAGTAGGAGAGAAAAAACAGAAGGGAGAAGATGAGACTAGAGGAACAAAAATTTGAATTCACTCCTCGGCTTAGGCATATTATAACTTCCACCATATAGAAAATCATATATTATAGCGTATATCTACTTTATTGCAAATTTTGAAATACAAGGGTTGGAAATAGTATACACAGAGGTACCCATATACGGCATATTGAAATTTCAACATCGTGAATTCTTCAGATTCCTTTTTTTTTTTTTTTGTTTTTTTTTCTCTCTCTTGAACGAAAAATTTGTTCACAGCTGCGCTAGCGCTGCTACACCTAACTTATTTTTCACCCCTCGACATAATCCTGATGTCTTTCAAGAAATCTAAAAAGATACCCTCCTACGCTGGTTGCATACGTCTGTCAGTCGTGGAATACCCCGAGAAGGAAGAATGCGAAATTTCTTTTTCTTTCTTCTCCGTATTTTTTCATTTCAATCCACGCGACGGTGGAAAAAAAGTTTTGGCAATATTTAACAGAAGCCGAAAAATTGTTGAATGAATCGAAATTTTAATTGGTTACATACTCCGTTATAGCCGTACCTAATTTCTGTTGAAAATCTGAGGGGAACGGTACAGTGCGACGGGATCAATCTCCATTAAAAATTCGAGCTATTCGATCAGTACCATATATATATATATGGTACTGATCGAATAGCTATATATACATATATATTATCAGCATATATATCAGATATCCCGATGTAAAAAAGTAGAACGTATACACATACCTATACAAGCAGTTCTATGTTTTATCAAACGTTTCACGAGAGAGTTTAGAATCTGTCATCGCATCCGCGGCTTTGCCGATGAAAATGTATCTAGATGATAGTCAAAATTGGCACAGGCATGCCGGCGTGGCATTCTTTAGTTCATTAACTTGAATTAATTAAAAGCCGACGGAAGTTCGTGAGACTTTTTTTCTTCCGAAAATGGCTGCGCTACAGCATTTCATGAATCCGAAAATCGGCGTGAATCTGCCACTCATTTTTCTTGCGCTTATTAAAGACGATTATAGGTAAAATTCACGAGGACATATGAATCCTGATTCAAATATTATTAGGATGGTAACGAAAGAAAAAAAAAAAAAAGTAAGTAAGTTAAAACTAATCATAGATTGTATATACATCACTCTTTGCGTACAGTTATGTACCGTATTTACAGGCGAGTAATAGAAGACAAAAGCAATACGATGATGCCTCACAACCAGTTTTCATATTGATTCAAATGGATGGCGGCAAATTCGCCCCGATTTTCCGGAGTTCGGGGTAAATTGAGATATTGGTGTGACAAATTTTTCACGAAATTAACGATGGAATACTCATTGGGTACTCATTCTACGATGTTTTTTTTTGTTTTTTTTTATTCTGTCGTGGAATTACATTATGTAGAGAGAGTAAAATACGGCGCGCATGAACAGCATGAACAGTTAAGGTGGCCAATCCACCCCGCTCTCCCTTATATATGAATGATAAATGATTATTTGTGAGCATGAAGAAGGGGCCTGTCCAATCTCAGAATATATATACGTATAAATGCAAATTACAGTTGGGTTAAATATAACATAGGAAATATATGGGAAATGAAAAAATCGTTTTCACAAAGGCGCAGCAACGACAGATGACAAATGAATAAAAAGATAGATTGAGTCCGTTGCGCGTGTGTGTAAGTGTGAGCTCTCGTTAGTTTATTTTATCATTTCTTGAGCTGCCATCTCTCCCGTATGAATATTTTTTTTTGCAATACCTGCTCGCAAGTTTGATTCTCGAGGCATGTTTAGCGTGCGTGAAGCACCGTATTCCCGCACTAGTGCGTAAAGTTGCTCTTACGAACAGCGCGGGAAAATGGCTCTCATAGACAAAAATAACGTGTGTTTTGTTCGGCTCGTTTGCCTCCCGAATAAAACTTCCTTTCGCAGGAATTACAAAAAAAATGTGCTCCGTTGAAAATGATAAAAAGTAGTCGCGGAAAATGGCAGAAAGTAAAGTAGGAGAAATCGTCCGGTTTGGAAATACGGATGAAATTTGAACACGTGAATCAATCTGGGTGATGTTTATTTTTCGAGAAACCAGAATAACGTGGCTCCTATTTCACGTGCGGTTCAAGATTTAGGGAATCTCCACCGCTCGTCGCTCCAGGATGGAAAAAGGTAACGTAAAACAATCTCCAACTTAATTTACAAATTTATGAGAAATTCTGAGAGTTATTCGGTAGAATATACTGCGACTATAATGAATGCTTAAATATCGGAATGAAATTCAAAGGTGCTTCGTTTAGGATGAAAGTAAATACCTTCGGAGCGGTAAACGAACATTAAAATTAGAGGACGTAGTTTTTGTTGTCGCGGTTTGGATACATGCTACGTAAATAATTGCAATTAGAATGATTACATAATAAAGTCTACCGAATAGCCGGAGGTAAATGTTTCATAAACTTGGGGATCAAGTTGAATGTGGTATCGCGTTACCTTTTTTCACCGGGACAACAACTTTTTGAAAGCTTGTTCGAAACGATTGTGTTCCGAGCAACGAGTGAAGATTCCCGCTAGTAAACACCGAATGAAAATCTCATTTTTCTAATTTTTCTAATTCTTCATCCACGCGTTCATATTTCATCGACGATTCAAAATTGGCTGTCGTTTTTCTCCTCTTCAATCTGTGTATATATAATATCATAAATATCGTTAATAGTCTGTCATTCATTCTAAAGTAACAAAAAGAATGAGTAAGAAAAAGGAAAACGGAAAAGAAAGCTGGACGAGTAATCCAACTGAGATCACTCGAAATCCAACGATATCTGACTAAGTGCCATTCCAATAATCCAATCGTAAGTTATTGCCATTGAAAAGTGTTCAATAGGCAGTAGAATGTACTTATCTTAATGCTAGAAGGGATTACCCTGCCCCATGCTCGAGATTCATAATAAATCCGTTGGAGAACTTATCCCATTAAGAGAGATTTCTATTTTTTCAATTTACTTATGTTTATTTCTCCTTTTTTTCTCAATCTTCGGAGGATTTCAAAAATCAATGAATTTACGAAAGGCTAATCACTAGCGAGAATGGCGTACACTAGCCTTCGACGACTCCATGGGATTTCACGAATTTCACGGAGACATCGGAGATTACAGAGAGCCGAGGGACTTCGAAAGACTTCACGCGACTTCACGGGACTTCGGTGATTTGAGATTGCAAAAACTTCAAGAGATTTCAAGAGACTTTACATGACCACACGGGATTTCATAAGAATTCTCGAGACAATTAATAGGACTTTGTGGGATATCTTGGGATTCCGTGGGACTTCAGGCGGACTTCAAAAATTCGATAGAAATTCATACGCCGATGTACACCGAACTTTAAGAGTGATCAGCCCCTCGTGAATTTGATTATCCATGAAGATATTTTCATATTCCGACAAACAAGAGAAAACAGCTTTTTCGCATTTATCGTAGGTATATTCAGCGAAAATCAGAAGTTTCTCGTAAAAAAAAGACCTCCCAATTCTAAGTTTTCGTTTTAATTTATATTTTTGTTGCTGTTTAAAATTTGGTTACGAATGAATAAAATTGCTGTACATGCTGGGTTACAGGTAAACATATATACCTGATGTTAAAACCGAGATAAAATACATACTGTGCCAATTAAAACGTACTTCTCTGAAGTATGCATAGGTAGAAGGTGGCTTTATGTAAATTTTTTCGAGTGTGATGAGATGAAGTTGTAAATTTTTAAACGAATATTACCTAACCTCGCCGAATTTTGTTTTCACGTTATAGGTATACCTATATACGTGAAAAAGAAGGAGAATAAACATATTTTCCGACCATAATTCGTCATCCAACAAATAATCTTGAATCACATCTCCGAAGACATTATCATATATGCGCACAAAAAGTTGCAGGAGTAGGAAAATTGTCTTCTCTCGTTTTCAGCTGACGAGGAATACATTTTTTCGATAGATTCGTGATTCGTATTACACACCGAATCCTATACGCGGTTTTTAAACTACCTGAATATATAATATTCGATACGCTAAACGGTATAATGCCACACAGTATTGGAGAAAAAAGTTCATCCTTCACCTTGATGCCATGCAGTGAGATTATTTTCCATACCTATCGATTCGATTTCTTCTAGTATATACGTATATATAATATATATATATATACATATATGTATAATATACGTATTGCAAGATGGATTGGGAGCTAAGAAAAACCGTTCCAACTCTCCGCGCAGAGTTGAGAGGCCGCCGATATCCAGCTAAAGATAGAAAAAGAGAGCAGGAAGGAATCGGGAACGGAGAGAAGAAGGAAAAGAACATTTGAAGAGGGACAAAATTTATATGATTTGAGATTTTATTCAGTTTCTCAAAAAATAAGTTCCAAGCCGATTATAATTCTTCCGTCTCGTTAATTCCGACCATTGATTCGATCTGGTGATTAGGTAGGTATGCATATTTGGGATTGAAACGTGAGAATTCGGACAAGAAATTGTAAGTATCCCACAAATTTATAGCAAGGAATCTGTCGGTGATAAAAATATGAAAAAAAAATAAAACACTCAATCTTCGTTATATGCTTCGATGGATGTGAAAAACGATTCGGCGTATCAACATCGAAATTTCAAGTGACTAGATTTCCCATTAACTGGCCCCAAAACCGGAAATTATTTCAATGCCACCTCAATTTGGTACCGAGTGATTTTCTCATGATCCGAAGCTTACGATAATCATAGAAAACTAAACAAAAAACAGAACGAAACCAGTAAACATAATCCATTTTTCTTGTTAACTGTAACAAGTAAATCTTTCCCCCCTCGAATCCTATATCTATCAAAATGGACATTCGTACGGGATAATCAATTAGCGAAACGACAAAATTGCACCGATGTATCTGCGTTACATCGGTGAAGGAAAGAGAGATAGAGAGAGAGAGAGGAGGCGAAGAGTGAAGACACATCAATCCGGTCCTCGAAAGGTAGGTATGTACCGTTAACTCAGCGAGCAATCGAGCAAGCAGGCAAGTAAGCAAGCAAGAAATACATACTCAATTTCCTCTCTCATCTCATCTCATCTCATTTCATCTCATCTCATCTCATCTGAACCGTCCTCTTCTTATCTTCTTATGCTAGTTAGACCTGAGGCGTATTGATGCGAGATCTGAACGCGCCAAGTTCCCTTCACATCCGTGATTTAATGTATTATATACAGTAGTCCCTGCCTAGTTGCTTGATGCCACTGGCGCGGGGTGGGGGGTTGAGAAACTGGAGCTCAATCTATACAGCACAGACTTACACATCTAGTAGAGAAGTGGGGATGGGGATGGGGATGGGGATGGGGATGAAGCTTGGTATTTGGTCGGACCAGCAGCCTGCCCTGCCCTGCCGCCTCTCGCCTCTGGCCTCTGCGCGCCTACTACCACCTACCGTCGTGATTTGACAGGTTAACGTGCCGCAGTATGAATGCTATCCGGCGCCTTAGCCCATTTCCCTTATACAATTACTCCGGCTTGCCTACAAAGGACGAAACGGCGACGATGGTTCGGGGTTTTCGGTGGGGTTCAGATTCATGCTCAGGCTCAGGCACGGCACGGCGCGGCGCGGCGCGGCGCGGCGTTAGCTAATTGTAAGTAGCGGTTCCGCTCTCGCATACTGAAGGTTTTCTCTGCGATGAAGGGAAGGAGAGAAAGAGAGAGATAGAGTGAGAGAGAGAAGAATGGAAGATGCATTCAGCTATGGCAATATCGTGGGTTTAGGGAACGCGGCAATTCGACTATGAATGTATGTGCGTGTACAGGGTGGTCCAAGTTGTAGAACAGTGAGTCTTGAAACGTGGATGAATTTCGACCGCGTGCCGGTATGGAGATGGTTTCGTATCCGATTCGTTTGTTTTGCTTGAAAGTCCAAAAATTTGGCTTCCATTCAGCGTTATAAGATCTAGAAAAAAATCTCTGGCTGCGGTTGCGAAGAAATGAACATCTGAAATATGAGTTTCTGAAAAGTTCATGACGGCATCGAAGCACGCAATACGAGTAACAATTTTCAAATCCGCATTCCCAAGTTCATTCCATAATTCCAATGCTCATTCGTTGGACTCTACCGTGAGCACTTCGAATCAGCGTTGCCAAAGTTGGGCGGATTTTGTGATTCGGGATGAAAATTAGCGAAAAGAATGAATCCGAGTATTGGTAACGAGAGATACGCGAAGCAGATAATTAGGACTAGGAAATTAGGCGACGAGGTCCGAAAATAACTCTCTAAATTGTAAATTTGAAATTTGAAAACGAATCTAACCTTTTTCTATCGCAGTACGCGGTAAGAATTTTATAGCAAAATTCACGATAATTTCATAGCAATTGTGAGATATACTCGATTATGATGTTCTGTACGTACAAAATACAGAAAAAAGTTATACTTGTGGGAAACATCGTCAGAATTGTATCAACGCTCCGGAAGCTCTACACAGAACGGGATCTCATAATCAAGTATATCTCACAATTGCTATGGAATTATCATCAATTTTCCTATACAATTCTCTCCGTGTATAATGAGCGAATTTTCGTTGAACTCATTTTTCAACCGGCTGTTTCACTGCAACGGGGATAGATTTACTCGATTTCGAAGTTATTACCAATTGAAAGCTCGATCCTTCTAGCTTGTAGTGAAAAAATTATCAACGGAGTTCATGAACGCGTTTAGATTTCATTTACCTTTCGAAATTGATTGGTCTTTTGCTTCTCTTTTTTCTCCTTTTCATTTTCCTATGCCACCTCGTACGTAAATTCAACCTCGTTTCTGTTTCTCCGTAGATGAATATACCTATGTACATGCAGATTGTAGCATATAGTACACGTTGTAATATATCCACCTCGCATCTCTGGCGTGTCACGCCACGCCACCTTTGCTTTCGCCTCTTGGCCCATTAATTCAAAGCGACAAAATGAATGGATGGTAAATTAATGCGCGCAAGCGAACGAAGTATGTAGACACG
Source organism: Phymatocera aterrima (assembly GCA_963170745.1). Lineage (NCBI taxonomy): Eukaryota > Metazoa > Arthropoda > Insecta > Hymenoptera > Tenthredinidae > Phymatocera > Phymatocera aterrima. Next base: position 6,541,420 of record OY720660.1, read on the forward strand.
TATACCTACGTTTGAAATATGTGAACAGACGTAGTTACGTATTTATGCATCTGCTAGATACACACATTCGGAGGAATATATTTATACACACTCACCTCTATGATCCTGGGTTAGGTGTTCCGCGGAAGCGGACTTTGCGATTTTTCAGCTTCTGACACGGACTGCAGTTGTCCTCATCATATACTTATATTCGAGTTCGAAAATATATGAGAATAATGAAGTCAACATGGTTATGAAATGGGTGGAAAATTTATGCGAAAAGAAACAATAATTTTCCTCTACTTCGTTCGGGTAGTAATAAATTGAGATTTGGTTCGAAAAATATGTACATTCCGAGGAAGAAATTTTTGATTCCATTTTGTGCGTAGTTTGAAATCTCCTTGGATAAATCCTCTGGGAATCCAGATATTGTTGCTTTCGAAATAATTTTTCGACTACCCTTCGCACTGCAAAGAAAATTTAGTCTTATCCAATTTCTTTGATTCAATGAAATATTCGATTTTCAATCAAACCTCATGTGATTCGATGAAACGAAATTGTAAACGAAATTCTTTGTTACTTCTGTGAAATAACAAACAATTCAATTCTGCATCAAGAACGTCTCAATCGATCTGAATAAAACCAATTACTCGCGGGCTTCCAGAGAAAGATTGATTAAACTTTCGCCGAAAAATATGTTTCATCCGTCTGATTATATAGGTATGAAACTTTCTTTTCTTGTCAAATGAATTTTTGTTCGTTTAATCGAATTTGTAAATTTTTTCCCTAGACAATATTTCTCTGGAAGCTCGCGGGTAATTGATTTTATTCTGATCAATCAGGATATTTTCAATCCAACTAAATTATTCGTTATTTCTTAGGAGCAACAGCGAATCCGTTCTGGCTCAAACAAGATCCAGTAAAATTAAACAAGGTTCAGTTGAATGTGGAATATTTTGTTGGATAAGAGTAAACCGAATTTGTTAAACTCAAGAAATTTTCTTTTTTAGTCCGCTACGTTCCCGTCAACGTGACTGAAGTATCCGCTGCTGTGTAGCAACGTTTTAATTGAATATTAGAGTGATTCTTTGCAATTCATTCTGAACATCGTGTCAGAATCAATTGAGGACTTCAATCGCTCCAGGATTTTACAAAGAGTTCGACAATTCCTTCAACCGGAGTGATTGGATACGAAGAAGAACTAAAACCAATCAACAAGTGAAACGAAAAAGATCATGAGCATATGGACCTGTATTTGTCGCTAAAAGTCAGTAAGATCGTAACAAACTTTAAAATTCACAAACTTCAGAACTACGTACGGAACACAATTGTACAGAGATGGTTGCATCCGTAGCGGAAATGCCGGTCGAAAACGCTTGAATTCTTCGTCAAAATTATTCTTGCGAATGCGAATAGAACATACCAGGAAACGGTTTAAGTCATCCGAGAAAAACGAACGAGCGGCCGAAAAATTCGTAATTTTTTGCCGATTCGGAAAATGTGAGTCCGGAAATCGAAATCGGTAGCTTGAGGGCCTTCAGGGGCTTGAAACAACATTTTGATCCTTGAGCTACCGATTTTGATTTCCGGGCCTACATTTTCCGAATGGGCGAAGAATTACAAATTTTTCAACTCCCAATTCATCTTTCTAGGACGACTTGAACCGTTTCCCCCGATTTCGGGGTCTAGCTGACAGACTATACGGATTGTAGTGACCGGAACGGCTGTGTGCTCAACAAAGTCATGTGTATCGCGGTCAGCACCGGTGTGTGTAACTCCATGATCGACAAATAGTGAGGTACCAAATTGCCAGACTAGCATGCAACGAAAAGTGAACGCTAATATATTGGTCACCGAATAGGACATGCAAGCAGTAAATTCTACATTTCACGAAATCCACGTTGACGCCACGGACTATCACTGTTGAGATTAGTGAACTGCAATTGAGATGTGACTTTGACGGTGGCGAATTGCTATCAATATACTATCTTACTAGAGATTTTTGCGGTCAAATTTACACGCACCGCGATTCGTGAACTTCTGTTACACCTATGATGGCACTTCATTTTTCTCCGTCCATAGCTTTCTTTTTGACACTGCAGGGAGACGACAGTGACTACCTCCGTCACTGGTTTTTTCTATACCGCGTGCGAAACATGACTCATATTATAATTCAACTCGCGGCAAGAATGGTGCAGGACACCCCCGCGACTGGAGTCTCGAATCATAATACATACATGATAGAATGACCAGGTGACTCAGGGGGCATGTTGTACGCACGCACGCTCTCACGCAGCCATTAAATGAACGTGCAGGGCACTCGTCCGCGTAAATAGCCCCCTCGCCGTCATCCATATTCTATAACTATCAGGGTTTTCATGGGGGTGACGACAAAGGCGCACCGTCATCGCCACCCACATGACTCTTATACGATCCAAACGTGACTCCTCTGGGGTACGGAGTACAGAGAAAAAAGTATTTTCAAGTTTCCAGCAGCGCTTCGCGTTCAGGAATAATAGAATTGGAAAATTGAACCGCAACCAAAAATGAAGAACCAATCGAACTACTCGACTCCAGGCCCTCGAAAAAATGAATCAATGAAAAAATGAACACGGGAAAGTGACGGAAAATGGGGTAAAGAAATCGCATACGCGACTCTCGTATGAAAATTGTGTATAAGGTATATACAGCGCACTTCCTCCAACGGAGGCTTTATTATGCCGCATATAAAAGAGATTAAAAATGTCTCCAACGTAATAGGTAGGTATAATTTAGCGTCGCCAAAGTACAGGAAACGTATACCGCGTATAATGCCGCGGAGTGAAGAAAGGTTACAGGTATGTATGTATGTAAAATTAATCCGAGCCTGCCTTGACGACGTCTTTCATAGAGCTCGTTTTACGATATGAAACACAACATTGCGGTTGAGTATACTATAAGAAGGGAAAAAACGAGTCGCTGTTGTCTCGTGTCGGAGTAGAGGAGACCAGAAACCGCAAGTGATCGGTATTCCTGTAACAGTATCTTGGATGCAGAAGAAATACGGTGGGCCGCATGATAAAACCGTCTCTTCATCTCCCTCAGTTTCGTCGTAGGCCGAATCGCTTCGTATTTTATCCTATCATTCCAAATGTTTTTCGTTCTCCACGTTTGTGCTGCCGTCGGTAATTCTTAGGTGGGAAAATCATAGCCTACGAGCGAAAAATAAAACTGACCCGAGAGGCCGAAAAATTGTGACGTAAGAGAAGAAAAGACAATCCAAAGTAACGAGACTCATGCGAGTTTTGTAGGCAGTTCAGGTTATAGGGAGTAGACCTAAATATTGGTCATCTATTCCCTAGTGAACTATTAATATTCGAATGGGTGGATCCGAGGTATACGCCATTATTGGTTAATGTTCCGGTATTTCACTAATCCAGGACAGCTGAGAGCAGCTGTAAGCCTAGCGCTGATGATTAAACCCGCGCAGCAGGATGTTGTTGTCTAGGATTCGGCTAGTTACTACTAGTATAGATACGTCTGCTCTTCGAAGAAGCTTTTGAGTGTAAGCGACTCTACTGCCGCGTGATGTTATCTCGCATGCGGTTCATACACTTACGTATAACGTATTATATTGTTGCAGACTGCCACGCAGAATGAAGTTCTAAATTATTATTGACATTCATTCAGCGATACTGCATTTCGAATAAAGCATTTAGCGATACTGTGACCCACAATCAGAACGAAGACGGGGCAGTGGAGAGCGGAGACCGTTATAGCTTATAGCGCCGGGATCACTGGCAATGAATTTCACCACGCGTGAGCCGAGATCGGCGATGGTGGGCGCTTATTAAACGGTCAGAAATCGAGATTTTACTCCGTTCCGTATGAAAATGCCTCGGTTGATTGCATCTCCGCTTGATGTATTTTTTTGGTATACCTATGTATAACACTTGATCGAGGTTGCGAAGTGGAAATTTGGGGGAATGTATGTACATACATATTACAATGATAATGGGGTAATAATATTGAAAGGTGCGTAAGGATTATACCGATCGTTTCCATTCCGTCATCGACTCTTTTTTACGTAGGTATATTATATCACAGCTACTCATACCGAAGAGAATCCTGTGTAAGTGTATATCATATAGATTTCTAAATAGTAATACATAAATATACGCACATATAAAATTGTCCCTCTCGATCACAACCACTTCGTGCCTTTTTATGCTGTAATAATATCAGCCATGAGGTAGGTAGGTATGTGGCTATGTACAGCGACAACTCCGGTCGTAAACCTTATTCTATATACTATATAGTATACATTGCCGTTACATACCCTGGGCTACCCCTCATCGTCAAAGTCTCGAATAAATTGACTACGCTCTTTTTATTATCAAAAATACTATATCGAATTTACGTTACGTTGGATATACATATAATAAATGTAATGTAATGTGCGTGTATTATACTTATAGATACACTGTATGTACCTACTACAAATGCGCGCAGATATAGTTCCCGAGTATACTTGAATCTCCCTATAATCCAGTTCCTGACCCCTTGGCCCTTCAGAGTTCGTGTTGTATGCGATACTCAACGCTTTCTCGCCCATCGATCGAATAAGTTCAAAATACGAGTTAACAATAATGATTAAATAAATTATCCCAGCATCGTACGAGCCATGAATTTCATTGCCCTTTCCCATCGCATATGCGATGTTTACTCAATATCCTCTTTATTTCTCGCGACTCTCTTTTTCTCTCGCTGTATTGTATTTACTCAGGCGGAGTTAATATCACCGAAAAGATTAACATTCCGTGTTTATCGAAATACGATTCGAGAAAATTACAGCATTGAATTATTAGCGCCAGTCCATGCTCCATCAACATTTTCAATCGTCGAGTTTCAATTGTCAATCTCGAGGTGCCATAGGAGCCGCTATCTTGAATGTACTACATACAGGGACCGTCTCGAAAACGAGAATCGCAAATTTCGGCCAACGACTCGATTGATTCTGATGAAACTTTGAGAATTCATCGAGTATGATGGCAGAAAGAGGTTAAGTATTTTACTTTTTCGAAACCTTAATCGGATTAGATGACGAACAAATATCCCTATGTTAGTTAGGTTAGATTGCCAGCGGGGACTCCAATGGCCTCTCAAAAAGAGAGTAAACTACAACGAAGACTAAAAAATGCTCAAAACGTAGGAGAACAACAGAAACAGGAGAAAAGAATAATATACTGGCTTCTCTTTTCGGAAGCGCCAGTAATTACTTTCGCATCGGAGAACTATGTTTATGATGCACAAATACCTACAGCGCGAGTATCCGGAGATATAATAAAAAGAAATTGTTAACGACGTCGCGTTTGAAACTCTTTGAAGAAATTGATCTTCCTTCTGAATCTGAGAAAAGTAAACAGGGGAGGAAAAAACTTGTAGTTTTACGTTACAGGACTTAGATATGTAAAAGGTTATGTATACACGTATGATAAGCGGACGACGAAGGGAGTTTTTTTATTCTATTTTTTTTTCATTTTTTTTTTTATCTCGAATAACTGCACATCAGAGGATATCGCTTACTCTGGTCTAGTGGATTTTCGGCAGACCGTTATTATAGAGATGGGTGTGCGGGTCGCGAGGCTTGAGAGACCGAGAGGTCTTCGGTTTTCTTAGCTTCAGCTCGCGAACCGAGCGAACCAACGGGCCATCAGCGACGATAGAGGTTATACATATTGTCACGAAAACCACTTCAAGAAATTGCCACCTCTACCTACTATGCCGTGCGTAGGTATATATCTACTCGGCTCGAAGAAAAGGCGTCTTTTGGCAAAAGAGAAGAAAAAAGCAACCGGTTCGAGATTTTGGCAAAAATATTCTTGATGTTCTCACAGTTTTCCAAAAATTTCACCACTTTTTTCTTTCATCGATTTGGGATACAAATCAAATCAAAATGACCGAATAGATGGATAGATGTGCGTGTGTGTAGCTTGTTTGTATACTTAGGTATACACACGGCTCGAACCTTTCTCTCTCGAACGCAAGAGGAGCGTAAAAATAATAAAACGTAGACTGGCTTGAACAGGGTGGGTAGGTGCAGGTCGGGTGGTGCGTTCAAAGCACCCTGATAAAGTAGGCCGCAATGGCATGGTAGCGGTAGCGGCGGCGGCGGCGGTGGCGGTGACAGTAGCAGTAGCAGTAGCAGTAGCAATAGCAATAGCAGTAGCAGTAGCAGTAGCAGTAGTAGCGGCAGTAGCAGCAGCAGCAGCGGTTGCGGAGGTATTACCGACCGTAAAAGAAAAGAAGGACGAGGCTATGACGAGTCCTCGCCACAGCTACGCGACACCGTGCCAATTACTTTTTTATTTCTCGCCAAAACAAAGGACTCCAACGACGGTGATGAGGACGAGGACGCGTTCGTTCGCGAGGGTGCAGAACCAAAGAATTAGGTTTAAGGTACCTACTTCTCTGCCTTCCTGCGGAGCTACTTAAAAGGGATAAAAATGAAAGAAGAAAATATCCTGGACAAGAGGCGGGCGAGAGAAAAGTAAAAGTAAAAAGAAAAAGGAAAAGAAACAACTTGAAATAAAAGAAGACGAAGATAGATAGCGGCAGGGAGGGAGGGAGGGAGGTATAGCGGTAGAGGTATGCGAATCGGAAGAAAACTGAAGAAGCGAAAAGAAGAGGGGGACGAGACTCGTAGCGGATCCGGATTCCGGACCCGGTGGCGTTAATTGCATTCACCATCGTCACCCGAAGAGTGTTGCTACTTTCCATCCCGCCTTTTCCTTGCGCAAAAGTTTTGAGAAAGTGAGGGCAAAACTTTATACGCGATATACGATGGTGTAGGTATAGTTCCGTACTTTACGTTTACTAGGTAGGTAGGTAGGTAGGAGGTTACGAAACGTTGAGCTTGAGCTGCTAAATAGCAATATTTTTTTTTTTTCCTCCTCGCAAATGGATTATGCCACATTTTTCTCTTTTTTTGTTATTTTCACCTTTTTCTCCTACTCTGGTAGGTACTGCTACACTCCAACATACTGACATCGTACGCTTTTTCTCGCTACGTTTAACAAGGATTCTGAAATACCGTTCCTACGTGCTCTGCCGTCCCACTTTTTCACCACATTTTATACACAACATAAGACACGAGATAGAGAGAGAAAGAGAGAGGAAGAGAGAAATTTCCATCATTGTAATTTTGAATTTTTTGCTAACTTTTCGCGCATTTGATACCCAGAGAAATGTTTCGTTGAATACAAAAATTATACGTAGGTACATATAACACGGGAGGGAATTTATTTTGAAATTTTTATCTATTTTCGTACAATTACTTTTAGTTCACTATGTCTGTAACGAACTTTTTGGTGAATTTGATGAACAGTAAATTTCGATACAAGTGTACAATGTATCGAACAATATTTTTTTCGCCATCATGTGCGTAAAGTACGATTTTACGCACGCGTTTGCATGTATAGAATCGCATATTACTAACCCACAAGCGCGTGCATGAAATCGCTTTTTCACACACAAAATGTCTACACTCGGTGAGTAAAATCCTATTTATTCTGCGCACTAGTGTCTCAAATTACTATTATCACACCGCATCGAAGACTCGATTTTTGGTGCCCAATACGTGACAAATATCGTTTGCTTGAAGTGCGCATGCGTAGCGATGCACAACACTTTATACGAGTGAAACTGCGCATGCGTAGCATTGCACGAGCTCTTGTGCTGGGGCTGCCGAAAACAGTGATCCAATCACCCATTTTTGTCACGTAGGTATTACAGGCATCAGAAATCGAGTTTTTGACGCGAGTGTGATACAAAAAAGATATGATGACTTACTATTTCACGGTTGAAATGGGTATATACGCAAGAAAATAAATTTCTCTCAATCGAGTATAACAAAATGTCAGAAACATTTCGATTCAGGATTTGACAGTATTAGGAGGAGCAACCACCCCTAGAAGAGATTTCATAAAATGGATGTAATCACATTCTAAAGACATTTTTGTGTTTTAGACAAACGAGCGAAAAATGTTGATCAACACACTGTAGAAAAAATGAATAAAAATTTTTCAAATTTTGGCAAATTTTTGTCTATCACTTATTTAGTAATGAAATCTCTACGCATTTGGTTTCTCGCAGATTTTCCTCCAATCTTCGTACTTTTTAACCTCGTTTTTTAATTTAAAAAAAAATCCGTCCAACACGCTGGCCAAAAAAGTCCGTCACTCTTTTTCTCCTCGCTCATACGCATTTTTCCTTTGGAAATACCAATTTTCCCGAATCCAATCACACACATATACACATAGATGAGAAATTTCTTTGTGTTCAATGTTACCCCCTTCTATAATTTTATTGAATCTCGTTTTACGGAATGTCATCTCATGGCCAATCTTTCTACTTGCCGTTTTTCTGTTCTGTCATTTTGTTCTTTCTTTCATTTTCACTGCAGCGTTGAAATTTTTCGTAAAAAAATGTCATCCTCCCCACTCGTGACATGTTGAGAGAATGATAAGGAGAGACTGAGTGTACCTAGTATCCGAAACGAATTGTATAGCGGTATGGTGCTCGGGGAGGAGGCTCGTTTTAGTCCGTTTGAATGATAATAGGATTTCACAGCCTTTGACGACGAATCTCTCCCAACGTCGACGCCCTGTCGCTCAAACTTATCGTTTCTCGCTCGAGATTCACCTAGAAAGCTTTATGCCCGTCCATCGTAGTAAGTATAACATGCGAAGCTCACTACTATACAGTTCGTGTACATAGGTATTGGTATGTCTCTACAGACTGTACCAACACGCACACGCACACACATACACACATTTTCTGTGCACACGTATCCATGTGACACCTCGATGGTTATTGCCATAGTATACGTGTGTATACATATGGACGAGTATATGCATAGGTAGGTAGGTATATCATGTGAAACCATATAGTACATAACTTTCGGTCGGAGTATAATATAAAAGGGAAAAAATCTGCAAAATGGTTCTCTTCCCAGGCCCTCAACTCAATCGTATATGTATACTCACAGCAGCATTATACATTTACATAGCCGTGTTACACAAAGTACACCCACGGTGTTGGATTGCGACCACTTGAGATTGAGGCAAGATTTTCAAAAAAAATACGAATTCAGTTCACAAACAAATACATTTTCGGCGGGCTGACCGATCGCGAGACTGCTTCGTGTGCGCTTCATTTTTTCGTTTGACATTCGGTACAACTTCAAGTGGTCGCAATCCAACGCGCTGTCTGTACTTTCATCTTTATGCTCCATTTTTCTAAATCTGTCGATGATCGCCTGAGCTTTACCCTGGCCTTGGACTTTTTCCCCCTGCTTTTCCATGATTCGAAATATATTTCGGGATATATTCTTTCACATCCCAAGCTATCACCCACTCAATTTTTATATCCAAATACAGGTATATAGGTATGTATACTTGTGACACGCGGCTATAGTAGAACAAAAGCTTTGCTACGAGGTATAGGTAGTGCAAAACAACGCAGGAAAAGAGCGAAAAATCAGGTCCGCGGAAGAAAAGCACATTTTCATTCCGTTAATTTGTTCTCTTCGTCACCTTTTCGTTGTTCTTTTTGTTTTCGGGGCTAATTTTTTGTTCTCCGCAGGGCTTAGGTATACCTACACTTACATATGTATGAACGATGATTATAGGATTGAAGAGAGAGAAAAAAGAAATCGGGTCGTTATCGACTTGGAATTCAATTCGAATTTGATATAAATTTGAACACCGGAGGGAAAAAAACCCTACGATGGAATTAAAAATTGAAGAAAAATTCTTAGTTGACCGCAATTCATAATTGTGTGAATGGAAAGTTTATAAGAATGCCTGTAGAATGTCATAATGCCACGTAACCCACATTTAAAGTCTAACAAATTTCATTTGAATACCGTGAACAATGGTGGTGTTGTAAATTTTTCTCCTCTTTCAAAGTGAGAATAAAGGTATCAGCCAGGTACACCATGAATAATCCAGTGAGACTAGTAGTTCCTACTAGGAGGTGTTATATAAAAATAGTTATTTTAATTCCTGAATATAACGAGCGATGGTGGAGATGCGGTGGTGGCGTTGCGTCACGTTAGAGAACCAAACCCTTGTATGTATATACATACTTGGTTCTTCAGTGCCTATAATACGGAGAGCGGATTTTCACCCTTTGGCAGCGCGCATGAGCTTACGTGATAATTTATTGTTATAAAACTGTAAAACGAAAGTCGCTGAGGTCGTAGACCTGAACGTCGAGGTATTCCGTTGTACAACGTCATCGTGCAGATCATCGTCAAAAGTATTTTAATCCGAGTATTAAACCGTATTTTAGGCAAGATAATTCCAGAATTCATTTGGCTGCACATTCTCATTCTCTTTTCTTTCAGGAATCATAATTACTCGCAATACCATCCCAGGTAGTGTATTTTGTAATATGAAAGAAACGGAAGCTCAGAAAAGGTACAAAGAACAGGAGAAATCATGATGCCAGCCTACAATCAACGGAAGAATTACAAAATTGGATATTATTTTAGTTTTTTGTTTTAGGAAGAAAGGATATCATTGATTATCTTATGGGAGAAAGAGAAGAATTCACAGGATTGTCGTAACGTGAGATGGAGTGAAAAAAGCTCCGCGATACAATACGCGGCTACAGCCATGTGCACGTATATACTGCAGCTATAACGTTGAGGTAATATGTAGGTACAGGTGGTTTCGTATTGGGACTAAAAACCTTTTACCGTTTGCATATCATTCATATCATGTCAATTTTGATCCAGCATGACAGCCGAACACAGTAAATAGGTATATAGAGTCTCCTAAATTATGAAAAATATGAAAAGCAATTGAAAGAAGTCGAAAGTCGAAAGTGGAAAATGGAGAGTGGAAAGTGGATAAAACCCGGATATTTTTCCCCAAGAAAAACCACGTCCTTTCACTCCGCACGTCAACCCATGTCGGTGTATTATAAATAAATATATACTTCGAGTATAATAAGCGCATTGTATCATACTCGGGAAAAAATTGTGCGCGAAAATTTCGACAAAGTTAAATTCAAATTTGTATTTCATTATATTTTGTAATTCGTTCGTGTTCGATTGAACAGGATTCTGTGTGAGTCGAAGTGCAGCTGGAATGAGGTCTCTGACAGCTCAAGAGATACTCTGCAAGGTCCGCGCACCTTTGGAGAGGAACGAAAATTATTCACCTCGACTTACGGTTTCGCATAACTAATATTTTCCAATACTGGATCAATAATTGTCTGTCCAGAAATACACACTTCTTGATTCATTTTCACGGTGGCAAAAAATCCTTCGATTCACATTCCGCATACGCGAAATTCAAAGTGTAGGTATACCAAATTTCAAACCAATCGGAGAAGGAAGGCTTTCGGGAGTCGGGTCTCACGGAGGGACTATATAGTATTATCGATAAACTTTACGAAACACATACATTTGCGTAGATCTATTTCGCCGAATAGCGAATAGCCACGTGAACGGCGAAATCATGATTTTTTGTACCTATTTCTTATAATCTGAGATATTTTATGAAATATCGATGTGCCTGCACATCGGGTGTCGGAGGTTTATGAATCATGCAATCAGTTTAATAAATCAAAACAATAATAATTAATAACCTTGTCTAAACAAAAAGCAGAGGCACAAAAGAAAAATGCAAACTGTGATTAATATAAATTGGAGCTGGGATGTCAGAAACAGATCGAGGAAATTGATGAAGAGATTTTCGCCGGTGAAAACACCTCGTGTAAATAAATTTGTCATCTTTTTTTCTCAAATTTTCAGTTTCTTCGCTTTCCATTCGTCGTCAATTCACGACGATAAATGAGCGTGATCCAATTTTACAAATTTATAACCTCTGGTATCATTCTAGGATCACTTGAAGATAAATTTGGTGCATAGTATATGTGATCGAGAGGAGAGTGACAATGGTCAATAATTATGATCAATAATCAGAGAACTAGGAGAATTCGCAATTCTTCAAAGAATGTCAACAGAATCTACGGAAAAAAATGTGGAGCGTGAAGAAATGTGGCTTTTTGATGCTGGTTTGGTGCGGCCTGTCGCGAACTACGGTCATGTGGCAAAGCCGAAGAATATAACATCGCATATTATCCGAGAGGCAAGTTCAGGTCAGGTTAGCTATCCAAAGTGAAAAAAGGGACGAAAAAAGCAGAGAGAGGGATGGAGAGGGAGAGAGAGGGAAAGAAAGAAGGAGTATAATGAAAAAAAGTGAATGGTGATGCACAGATGCGGCGGATGTGACGTATGACTATGCTGTGGCTATGGCTGTTGGCTCCTGGTTGGCGACGAGGCGAAAGAAGGAAAGGAGGAAAGAGAGAGAGAGAAGGAACGAAGAGGAGAAACCAAACGAGGGGAGGCTTCGACTACTGAGGCTCGCTTCCCAGACTCAGACCCAGACCCAGACCACTGAGCGACGATCTTAAAAACTTAAAACAAGACCCTGGAACGTCAGAGATTCTCATTTTCCATTTTCATTCTTGCCACGGTGCTTCGGGGGTTTTTCTTTCATATTTTAGATACTAATCTTTTAAAAGCATTCAGAATAATCGGAATCCTCGCCATAGCGCGAGGCTAGATCTTTCTGAAGTTATTTGAACTTTTTTCATAGATACTGTGAAATCCGTGGGACTCGACTTGAAATCCTATGGAATTGTCCGAAGAACTTTGAGACTCTGTACAGATTTGAACTTTCACAAATCCTTTATGATCCTGTAAATCTTCGGGATTTTTTTTCCAGGACATCTAGAATTTTTGAAATTCGATGGAAAAAATAGAAAACAGGTGAAATTTCTGAAGTCCCATGAAATTGTCTGAAATTATTATCGAAATCTTTCGAAATACTCTAAAATCCTTTGGAGTCTTTCAGAATGTTTTGGAAATTTTGATATATTATAACTGTGAAATTTTAAAAATCACTCATAAAACCGTGTGAAGAAATTTGAACCTCTTTGCCAGCCCAATCTTTCGAAATCCATCAGTATTTCTGAAAATGATCTAGATTTTTTCAAAACTTTATGAAATTTTGTGAAAAGTGTGACAAAATTTGGAATCACTTGTAAATTTATGAGAAGAACTTTGGAGCATGCTGAAAACTTATCTCCTGAAATTCTTGATAATCATTGCAATCGTTTGAAATCTGAATCGAAGTGTTTTGAAAGATTTGAGAAATTCGGAAAATCTTTCGTGATCCGTAAAATCACGTGAAATGCTCTAAATTTTCTCCAAAACACACGTGGAAACCATATAAAATATTAATCGAATATTTGGGAACAACGCGTGAAAATCTTTCGCTATAATAAGTCTGAATTCAAAAGGCTTTCGAAACCCCTGAATGCAATCACATGAAACCTTGAATTCGGAAACCCATTTTCACTCGGCAACTTATTAGTGCCCGACCCCTCGTATACGATCAGACTTCAGAATATCGAGTATCGAGTCACGGCGAAGAAGAAGAAGGAGTAAACGAGGTAGACAGAGATAGAGATAGGGCGAGAAAGAAAGCAAGAACTCGAGCAGAACAAGCATAGAGAAGGAAGGCTAATTAGAATTGGGATAAGACAATCATAAATAAAGTACAAGGCCAACGTTGAAATCTCAATGAACCAAGGGTCACTTTTTGCGATTAGAAACACGGATTATATAATATATATCCTCTCGGTTGTATATCTGCTTACCCCAAGATCCTCTGTAGTAACGAAGGACCGACAGCCGTAGGTACGAATTACGAACAAACGTGTAGAAGCGAACGGGATAGACGGCGGGCGGACAGACGGGATAAGACCGGAGATTTGGGGAACTTGACACCGCCGCAGCTGTGTCTGGAGTTTAGTCCCTCGTTCTTCTACCTATGGACAAAAATATATAACACGTATACATAAACATACCCAACGCACGTGAGCATGTGTAAAGATACAAACGTTCGGCTAAAACGCGATATGGTATCCATACCAACGAGATATACGCTCGAGCGATGTACGCACCCTGCAAGAGAACGCAACCCTTCTTCCTTTGTGGATAAATTAAATTCCCTCCCTGCTTTTCCTCTTCTGCCCCCAAAAGCACAATGTAAAATAATAATTTTCAATTAGAATGTAATTTTTACAGCGCTGCATGAATTCGGTTCTCCATATTTCCCTTCTTCATTGTGCCCGGCTCGATATCCGACAAAGAAGTTATTTAATTCTTTCACAAAACGGTATTAAAAAAATGTCGAAAGCTAAAATTGCGTGATGGAATTTTGAGCAAATTAATTTTACAAAATTTCCATGCACTCATTTTCTCACTATAGTTTCTCCCACGGAAGAAACTGTATTACGACAGCGGAATAATATGTGTAACGCTTGCATACAAACGCAGCAGGTGTGCTTCTTCGGTTTTCGTTTTTCAAACTCATTAAGAACATCAATCATTCTTCTCCACCGCCGTTTTACATTTTGTCTTCCAAAGATGTGTTGACCTGGTTAAGCTTAAGAGCCAGAATAATATACTCAATAAAGCATTAGTGAAGCGTATAGAATAATTATTTGACACAGCTTCCGAAGTGCATTTGAAAATCGAAAGGAAGAAAATGCCCAACCGCGATTTCCGTGGTCACAGGTTCTTTGTCGATTCACCTCCATTTTTTTCATCAATTGCCCTATTTTTAGTGTTTCTATTCTCTCTCTATCCATTCCATATCGCCAAAGAAAAGTTTGGTTTCTTCTGCAGTCTAAGAAGACGTACAAAGTTAGGACCCACTTGATTAGTTGGCTAATTACTCGAAATTACAGGACAAAAAATCATTGAAAAAAAAGGAAAAAAAGTAGGTGAATGATTGTTGAAAACAGTTCGCGTGTGTCTCGAATTTCCTCTTTTGTGCAAATAGTCTGTTATCCAATCGCTATTTCCAATTGCCCGTTTACGCTATTTCCAATTTCCAATTCCTCGCTATTCCCATTGCACGACATCAGTAATGGCAGAGGTTTGGACAAACTGAGGTCCAAATTGGTACCGAATCAAGATCAATGGAAATAGCTATTCTGCGCCTTATACGCACGAGATTTTATTCCCCGAGTCCTGGATACCGGGCAAAGATAAGGTAAGGTAAGGTAAGGTAGGTAAGGTATACGCGTAAAGTCCAATTTCGATTCTTATATCCCTATACCCACTACGCCGGTATATTGATATAGAATAAAAGCGATGTCGTCGTTATCGTCGTCTGATCGTCTCGTCGTCGCTTGGTCTAGTGGATTTCAGCTCGAAGGGAGGTGGGAAGAGAAAGGAAGAGGGAGATGGAGAGGGAGAGGGAGAGGGAGAGGGAGAAGGAGAGGGAGAGGGAAAGGAGGGCCACAACCTTTGAGATTCGCAAAATTGTTTTATACTTTTAAAGGCATCGCGACGCCCCTTCGACTTTCCGTAAGGGATAGGGTGACGGAGAGGAAAAAGGGAGGCAAGGAAGAGGAAGGGGATCGTCGTGAGATGGGCGATGGGACCAAAGAGCTTTAATAAAAGGGAGAAACCAGACCCGTAGTGGTCGACGTCGACGTCGTCGGAGTTGAGTGCTGGTTCAGCGTTTCCACTCAAGTGACGTAAGGCTGCCAACCGGGAAGTAGCCGAGCGAGTCGGTTGCGTCGACGGAGTCAAGGGAACGAGGATACTACCTTTTTCCTTTTTCTCTCTTTTTCCTTTATTATCCAACTCTCACTCTCGTTCTCTCTTTCTCCCTCTCTGTCTCCGTACTTCAGCTACTAAATCCGCTTTTCAACCTCGTCTCTCCTCTGCTCTCGTATCGCGGGCCTCCTCCCGTCTTTTGGCAACTTCGACTAATCATTGATATAAATTCAGCTGGAGTATGATACAGCGCATTTTTCCCAGCACCTATATCTATTAAAATTTCAAGAATTATCGACGAATACGACTTCGAGTTTTATTAAGAGGTGAAATTATCGAGAAATCGATTTTTCCTTCTTTCATTTTGCCTCGTTCCAAAGCGTCAATACGTTCTCTCAATGCGGCGGGTCTCAGACTTTGGAGTCGGATAAATTTGTGAAATTTTGATCGGCAGAGCGCTGTAATCGGTCGAAAAACATGCAAGTTATCGCCAGTGAACTAAAAGTCATCGATGCTGCAATGTAGTATATTTTTATCCGTTCCTTCTGCCACGGGATTCCTACTGAAGGATGAACAGATAATTCCTTCCTCTTTTCCCCAGTTTTCTTTCTTTCTCTCTGACATGCTTTCTTGTCTCTCTCTCTCTCTCTCTTTTCCTTTTTCTCTTTTCATCTCTCTCATGTCTACCGGAAATTGATTCCTTATACGGGACACAAGCTTTCAACATCCCCGGCCGACCAACCGATCACTCGATCGGTCGTGAGGCGCAAAAGTTTTGCAATGTCGTTTGCCCAGGTATTTCGTATTTCCTTGCTTCCCGGTTAAACCGAACGACGTCACGTTTCAGGTCGGGCATGAGCATTTCAAGTGGGGGATATAAACCGAAACAAAACAGCAATTCGCGAACGTTTATATGACGCAGTACGGTTTCATACCGATCTATATCCATGCCATGTGCTCACGTGGCCGTAGGTGTGCATAGCAATTATTATCGTCATTCGGGAGTCACGATGGTAATATTTTTCAGAGCCAAATTTAACGTCGTTCATTATACGATTGAGTACGGTAGTGGGTAATGATTTCAGCTCACCAACAAACGGATAGATTTTACCGAAATTCACTCGACATTGGTCATCGTGTCTCATCGATAAGACTTTTACGCAGATCACATCAATTTTCATCTCAGGCTTCCTCGTGAAAGATTTTTCAGATCACCGATCCCAAATTTAGTGCTAAAATTTCAGAATAATAACATAATCCAAAATGGCGGTTTGAAATTGTTAACACCAGGCTCGGAATATGTACGAAAAATTGTTCTCATCATTTTTTTGCGGGAACTGAATTTGTGCGTTCCGATTTCGGATTTGATATCACTGACACGGAATACCCTGGAATACCATAGGGACACTTTTTTACCTATCCACAAGTAACAGATTCTTTTAATTTTAAGTCGTCGCATAATCATGAATTCTCATATTTCGATTCCAGATTTGGATACAGCGATATCAGTATCGCAGGATACAGAGTTTTGGGGACACGTAATTGAAATGAATGTGTTTTCTCGATCAATTGAGAAAAGCTCAACTCACATTTCAAAGTCAAATCCGAACCAACAATTATCATCATACCAAAAAGGCATAATAATCGAATCGAGCAATGATCAGCGGTATAAGTTTGACGGAATATAAACTGCAGAAGAGGATAAATTAACGATGTTGTAATTAGGGGTGATTCCAGGAGTGTAATTTGGTGTCGAGAGGGTGGAAATTGCAATTGGGATTGGGATTGGGATCGGGATTATGGGGGGTTGGGTAAGATCTTAAATCTACAATCATTGAGAATAAGGTAGACTACATTCAAGTGAGGAGTTTACGGGGCGAAATTCTAGTGGCTAAAATCTCTTTGTTGAAAGAAATTGAGCCGATTATCAGCAGGGTGAAAACAAAGCACTGAGAAAGACGGAGATACGAGATAGAACGAGCGAGAAACGGAAAAGGAGGAAGAAGTCATAAATTGAAAAGATTGGCACATCCTTGAGAGCGGAACGAAGCTGAAGGGACCAGTTTCGTGTCCATTATCGTAGATACTTCACACTCCTCTGCCCCCATGCTCTGCCCGAATTATGGATCGTGGATCTTGGATCCTTGCAGCTAGGGAATTCGGCAGTGTTACCTCAGTGTCACCTCCCTCGAGCCCCCCTTATTAAAATTCGTCCCTCCTTGACGCGCACGTCGAATAACTGAACGCCGAAGCAGGAAGTGCTACGACGGGCAAATTTCCGTGCTAAGAAAAGAAACGAAAAGAACAGAAGTGTAGAAGAGGCGAAAAGAACGGTCTGTCGTATAGCCCGAAGGGAGATGCGCGATTGTTCACGTTTCTCATCACGACAAGGCCAGCCATGGGACACAGTTTCAATTCCATTCCAAACTCGTAGACATATAACGAAGAGGTAACTACCTCGTAACACTACGCGAAGTAAAATCCACCCCGAAAATTTGTCCTCCATCACAACAGAAATTCAGGTAGAGACTCTACGGAGAAAAATGAGCCGGGCAGATTACGGCGCTCTTAGATTTCTAATTCATAAAAATGAAAGAACAACAAGTGAAAGAGTACCAGTTTTTGACGAATATCGCAAAACCGGTAGATCCCACGGGTAGTACCGTCTTCGGGAACCATTAGGCCCCGGGCCAAAAACTCCTCGGGGAGCCCACGTATTGGTATTTTTTTTCACTATTAGTTAACAAGAACACAAATTTGCAGTTAGAATAGCTTCATTCTGCTCAAATAGTTGAAAAATAGTTAAAAAATTAAATTTTCGGTCAAGAAAGTTCATTTTTCCGCTCAATGCTGGGGCCTCCCGAGAGCCGGGGCCCCGGGCCCGAGCCCCGTGGTTCCGTGCCTGAAGACGGCACTGTTTATAAGCGTAAGTGCATTCAGCGAAAATGTGGAGCGCTAAATTTTCAACGAAGAAGATTTGAACCCCTTTTGTGTCGGAGTGATAGTTCTCGGCCAGATACGGACTTCCAAACGCGCTATAATATCATCCACGCAAAAGAGGACCAACTTCTCGTCGCATTTAGCTGAAATTTCTTTTCCTACGGAAAAGAAGGATCCGACCTTTCTGTAGAGAATTTAGTCCGCTGAATTTTTGATGAGAACAGTTTTCCGTATAGGAGCTACCGTTTTTGAAATACTTGCGGAAACATGTTTTTTTTGTCCATTTCACGTAGAATAGAACAATGCCGTATGAAAATCCTACAACGACTGGTCGACAACGACTGGTCGACAATGCCATGTTTGAAATTGCCCTCTCTTTTTCCGTATTCTGTATTATTGTATAATAAAGACCGCGCGGCGTGAGTAAAATGTATATTGTGAATTATCTTCCTTTTATCTTGAGGAAAGCTTTATTTTCGGTATCAAAAGAATAATATTTAGCAAATATCTGGCTGCTCGTTAGGTCTCTTTCTAAACTAATGAAATATTCATCAAATGAATCCTATGGACAAAGTAAATAATACGTACTTTGTCTCCTATACCTCCACTTACTTACTCCACGTTTTTTAGAAAGAATAAAATCTGGATTGAGGTCGACCCGAAAACCAGCCCTTACTTTTCATACTTCACAATGATACGGAATCTCCCTTTTTTCTAGAGAAATTACATAAATCTTGAACC
The DNA here is from genome assembly GCA_963170745.1 of Phymatocera aterrima. Lineage (NCBI taxonomy): Eukaryota > Metazoa > Arthropoda > Insecta > Hymenoptera > Tenthredinidae > Phymatocera > Phymatocera aterrima. The sequence continues at coordinate 6,560,714 of OY720660.1, forward strand.
AGATCAAAGAATATATTTCGAGTTTTTTTACAAGCACCTATATGATCTGCTTCTCCAGCTTTTTCCTCTGAGTGACTATCTCCATAAGCATCTGTGAACTTGAGAGACTGCTACGGTCAAACGAGAGGGAAGAATTAGTCAGTAATTATTATACCTACCGTTAGTTTCAAAAACTTGAGATATTTTTACTGTGACATAATGAGGAATAATTATTGCTCTAATTGGATGAACAGTTCGTAATTTCGAGGTTTTCGTAAAGTGGTACCCCGTCAGATTTTAGCGCTATACGTAGTTCAACAAGCACGATAATATTTTCTATGGACCTGACCCACTGCCACCTACTAACGAAACGAATTCTCTATACCGTTAATTTTTTCGTATCATCGAAAACGCGCGGCAGCCAAGTTATTGATAATGGTAAAAATTAATGGACCACCCACCCCAAAAAATTTCTCAAAGTGTTCCGATTGTACACTTTCTGTTTGTTTCTTTTTCAATCCGCTTATGAAATTATTACTTTGCAAACCATCTGGAAGTTTAATTTTTTTCTCATCGTTTCTTTTTTACTTATCTCTTGTTTCGTTCTCTTAAACAATTTGAACTTCCTAAGTGATCAGTAGGTAGAATATCTGAACAACGAAAGATAAAAGTTACTTCATTTGGTTACTTTACGTGTACTACATAAAAAAGTACTTTCATTTCAAAATATCTGCAGCATGAAATACTTGCATGAAATTTTTTCATCAAATACCTAAGTGTCAGAAAAAGAAACTTCACGGCCCGGTATAAGCAGGTATGAAATAACGGAGAATTGGCAAATTGAAAGAGGAATAAGTCTAATTTTGATAGCTTCACGGAATCTTTGAGATAAACGTACCTCTCTCCCTGCAGACGTCAGAATCTGTCTCACCTCAGTTGGCCGGGTATATAATAGGGTCAGACCCAACGTGGCTCTGTTTTTGGCATGCTGCCCCCCCCCCCCCCCCCCCCCCCCCTCGCCCCACTACTAGTGGTACTGCTGCTTCTAGTTCTCCTGCTTTCCTTCCTCTACTAGCTACCTCAAACCAAGCAAATAACCCGCCACCCTCTCTTATCGCCATCACGGATATCCTGACTACTGCAAACCGGAGGGAAACCCGGGAAACCGGTCAATCCTTCTCGTTCAACGAACGCCATACATCGTCGATACGGGGAAAAAAAAAACACCGCGAGTGGAAAAGAAGAAGAGAAAAGGAAGTAACAATAACCAAATGATGAGGGAGATGGAAAATTATGGAATGAACACTCGCAGGGGAATAAATTTATAATATTAGCGAGTTACCTGAAATAAGTTGGGGAATTTCTCAAAAAATGATCATATAGCTATGTTGAATCTGTCGAGGATGTATAACAATGAAGAGAACTGTGACGGCTGAAATTTTCGAAACGGTTGGAGATAAGAAATGTGAATTGAATACTCAGACAAAAGAATGAGATGAGAAGAATAAGGAAAAAATTCCGAGTTTCATTTTTGGTGAAAAAATTGTGTCCAACCGCGAAGAGGGAAGAACGAAGCGAGAGGGAAAAACAGGTTCTGATCTCGGAGGGGAAAAACTAATTAACGCTGGTATTCGGAATAGTAAATATATGTAGTATGAGGGAAAGTGCAAATTGAACCGAAGATTAATTTCGCTTGTAATTTATTTCGTCTCTAACGTGCACCGGCTGGCGATGAAATAATATCGAAATTATATCAGAAAGATAAAAAAAGCGATTATCATTACCAGCTATGATCCATATTACGCATACATGCGAATTTCGCTTTCATTATATCAACGTTTTTTTGCTCTCAAAACCACCCCACGTCTGTGCGTATGTACGTACGAGTATGCATGTACCGGTGCGAATAATGGCCACTTTTTAAAAAAGTAGAAAAGGACGAAAACAAAAAATCTCTCGGCTTTTACAAATCTCCATTAGCTTATCCCCTTCGCTGGAATGAGTGGCGTAAAATTTTCAACGAGAAGACCAAAAAAAAAACAAAAGGCGAGAAAAAAAAAGAAGTAACGAACGATAGCCGTTGAAACTAGAAAACACAAAGAGCGACGAGGAAAATCAACCGAATATGACACCATATACTTTACATACATCGATACAAAATTTATTCTAAAATATGTATGAATATGAAGCGAGAAGAAATGTGATAACCAAGATTTCGATCGATCGGGGAGGAAGGCATGACACGGTCGCCGGTTTCTCGAACGGCAAACAGAATTCATACGACCGAAGTGTGAACCCTTCATATTTACCATTAACCTATGTGGCTTTTTTTCGAGAGTGAGTTCTGTCAGTTCGCTGAGCTACAAACTTCGACTCCCTTTGTAGCTGACACTTCTTGATGCAGAGAAAAAATAAAAAATAAAAAAATAAAAAATGATCGAATCAGGAGTGTTCGGATTGGCGATCGGGCGCTGTATCTACGGATAGATGTCTACCCACATAGCTGGTGGGATCAGGAGTGAATAATTCTCATTGAAACCTATACCGGTAAATATATTGTACAGAGAAATGTGCGCGTGAATACACACCCTCAATTTCAATGCTCGGTCGTTCGTTAACAATGGAGTAGAAATGTAAAAATGAAAGGGGCGGAGGCGGAAGGGGTGGGGGAGGAGGAGGAGGAGGATGTCCCACCAACCATCACGTACATAGTACATACTATACTATTATACTGTACGTACGTAGTACATACACGTTTTGCCCGACGAGCTACGCTCGGGGGCTGATTTGTCAGTAAAATAAAGTTGAATAGCACGAGAGAACCGGTTAATGGGGAATAACCGTACCACAAAGGGACAAAGGGACGTCATTAGAGCGATATCTGCGCTAGCAGCATCCTAGAACTACGTGGCAAATACGTGATTTTCAAATCCCTCCGAAATATCTGTAGGACAGTGTGATTCCAGAAACGATGAAAACAAATTTAATCTCTTCTCAACGCGTCGACTGTCCACGGCTTCAAGATCACCTCTGAGATAATACACATTGCACGATGAAACGGCGCTGCGATTGAAGTCTGAGGGATGCTCCACCAGGATGCAAGGTGTTCCATTTGACGCATGCATGAATTTTTACATTCTAGTCTACTGTGTCGAGAGCCGCTATTTCAAATTTCAAATTTCAGATCTTGCGTTCGGGATTGAAAGCTCAAAAAACTTCGAGGCACGAAGAGAAATTTTCGTAGCAGTTGTTCGTGCTCAAAGGCCAGGAGAAGAACCTAGACTTTTGCGTCTTACTGCACTTAGACGAATGGAAAATCATCTCTTAGACCTCCCTGATGACAGTACGATTTTTATAATCTTTTGCTCGCTTCTGTTCCAAGTTTATCATCGCACGTAATTCTAGAACTCTCGACAGTCGAAGTTCGAGAAACGAGAAGACATTGGATAAGTATCCTATAGACAGAAGTTTTCCTCGAACACTAAAGTGCTGAACTTTGCTTGATTCGAGTTGATTCCTTCGTGGATTGGATGGTCTTAATAGACTACAACAGATCCTCCCCCTCCCGGCCCCGGCATGCGAAAGAAAGTTGTGTGCATAGATAGACCATGGGCATTATTGTGAGTACGACGTTTTTATATAAAAGTTCAACCTTCCATTATACGGAGTGGACGATCGCGCGACTTTTATCCGAAAATCGGTGATCCTCCTCCAAAAGTGACCAGGTGCGATAAGAAACGGTCTTGGGATCAAGAGTATCGTGATTCAAAAGGAGGTTAGTAGCTTCGTGTCTACTTTTCGAATGACTTTAGAAAATACAATTTCTCAACTTTAAAACGAGTCCAAGATAATAACTTGACAAAGTTTGACTCGTATATAGAAAAGGAAGAAGGACAGAGAAGATTCCGTCAGTTCTGCTCGAACCCTGTTGAATGAATTTACGGAAAAAGAAATTGGAATGTAAACGTTTGGTCAATTTATTTCTGCTTCCAGCCGCTAGGGACATTGAAACGTATTGGATTTTCACATCCGTTCGGATTCTCTCACCTTTTTTAATACGCCGAACCAATTTACCAGTAGATTCAAATTTCATTTGCATATATCTTTATCTTTGTCATTTATCTGCTGCAAGTAGGGTTCAGGCGATGAGACGAACCTGACACAACGATCACCGATGCACGATGGACCCGAAAGCTTTCTTAATCCGTTGCCTTCACGCGTCAATGAAAAGGGCTACGTCGTGTCACCGCGTTTTCCATTTATTGATCGAATTTGTCTTCTGTTCTTTTGGTTTCTTTTTTTTTCCATTTTTTTTTTCATATTTGAGACTCACGTAGCCTGATTCTGTATACACACATCTCTGATTAAATTGTTTTCCCCGTTCGGTGGAAATTTCTTGATAATTTTCATTGATAAACGAAAAGTTGAAGTAAAAGATGAACAAAGAATCGGAGTTGTAAAAATACAGGAAGAAGAGAGCTAAGTACAAAAATAGCTATGGAGGGAGAAGAAAAGATGAAGATGAGAAATAATAAAAAGAGAGAAGCAAGGGAAGAAAGTGAAGTCGAGAGTTGCACAGCGCCGGTTCTCAGAGCCGGCTGAAGCTCACCTAATTAACTCAGCATACATTACACAAAGAGCTAACAATAAGACGAGGGAAAACGGTCTTGAGGGGTGTTGGGCGGCGGCGAAGCTTCAAGGAGACAAGATGGTGAACGACAGAGAAAAAGAGGCGCAATTAAGCCAGGATCTTGACTACCAGCTACCACGCTGGCCCGAGAAGATAAGACGGGCAGCTATGTAGACATGCGTTCGCTGAAATACATTAATTATCATTCATCATAGATGATGTTGTTATAGGACATGTTCATTATTTGTTTATCATACGTGGTCACATCTCGAGACGAGATTGAAATTTTGTATTCTAGGTATCGAATTGAGGATGATTCGCTGATTAGCGATTTCGGCATGTATGCCGAAATTTATTGAGAATCACTCGGATGATTTGAATAATTTCATTAAAAATTCATAACCGCCAAGCGTTGTGAAAATGTTTCACCAGAGGTATTTCGCTAGAGACCGGTCCTGCGGATTTCGGAAATTCAGTGAAGTCACTTCAACGATTTTGTTCAAATTTCATGACTAGAGAGCGCTTCATGAATTAAACGAAGTGGTCTAGTTATATTTGCGAGAAATATTCATCCAGAAGTAAAGTTCACTGACAACCAGTTTCAAAAAGTTTGAAATTCCTTGGGAATCACTGCAATAATTTTGTCCACAATTCATATCTGGCGAGCTTTTTCTTGGATGAACGAAGTAGTCCAATAAATTTGTTGAAAAATAATGATTCACTGGTAGTTTACCGATGACCTAAATTGGAGAATTTGTTGAAATTCCTTGGGAATCGATCGAACGATTTCAGTCAAAATTGATATCTGAAGAGATTTTGTCAAAATATACCATGGGGCCTTGTCACATTTTGAGAACAAGTTCATTGGAGGGTAGTTTATTTGTGTTTAATTTGAATATAAGTTGGCCACCCACATTATGATAATAAGACCCGATTTCGAGTTGAATTTCAAAGTAGCCGAGAGGTAAAGAGGTAGAAAGAGAGTTACGTATGAATATAATATGAGGTGCAGGAAATGAGCTTTCCCGCAGAGGTTTACAAAAATGAAATGGGATGAGAAATGTGATTTAAAAATGTGCGGTCTCATCAGATGGACGCTCGATATCCAGAGACAGAATTATAAGTCTCAAAAATTTGATCATTTGTCATAGATAGAAATGGAGGGGGAGGGGGAGGGGGGGGGGATGCGAGTAAGAGCGACAGTGTGGCAGCGGGTATGAGATTTACGGAAGTGGGGTAGCGCATTTACCACTTTTACACCGCCGTAAAGATCCGTTCTAGCCTCAACTTTAAAGTTTAAAGTTCGTCGCTAAATCTAATCTCAAAGTTACGGAGCGTGAGGCTTGTCTCTAGAGTCCTCGAGACACCAGACTTCCCTGAAGCCGTTCGCGTTCCCTCGTGAACCAGAAAACCGTGGGTAGGTTGTTAGATAGGTAGATAGGTAGGTATATAAAGGTATAAAAATTCAACGCAAATAAATCTATTAAAAAGTGCTTTAAGAATTTTAAGGTAGATAAAACCCGAGTCAACTCACCGTAGATACTCTAAACCTAAGTATACATGAAGATCCTACAGTATAAAATTAAACCCAAAAGACGCGATATTGAAGACCGGATTTTTTCTGAGGAACTGCTTCATGGGAATAGCTTCCAAAATCACGAGGCCAAATTTTACACGATTGCCTCAATATCACCCAAAATAATATTTTACAGGGTACGAATAATTTTCAAATTTTCTCTTCCTGTCTTCAACATTAGGTACCTCTTAGACTTATATCGAGTCTGAATGATTTCCCAGCCTACGCGGTCGATTGTAGGAAAGGTAAGATACGGATAATTATCCGAACACCGTGCAGAATTTATGGATTGAAAGTATGACGTGGGCGTCGAACTAGGGATGACTGAGAATATCGTTCGATAACACGTTGAAACAGAGAAGAAACGTAGTGTGCATGAGTTGGACGAGGTTTCTTCTACAGCTGAACTCGTTATCTCAAATTCTTTCATAGTTTCTCTAGCTACTGCTGTTCGTTGTTGCAGTGAAAAAGGAAGCGAAGAAGAACGTTCGCACGCAGTAAACGAGCAACGGAGAAACTCCATTGTATTTTTCCAGTGCTCAAAATAATAGTGAGTGTACGTACTACGTGGGTAGGCGAAACAGAAACAAAAATTTAGCCGGAGCTCGAGCTCGAGCTCAACCTCGAGCGTATATACGTACGTACGTGCATACGTAATACGAAGAGGATAAAAAGTAGGCTAAGAAATATTGCGTCGTACTTTGTACGGCAGAGCTTGATATGTATATAATTGTGTACAGAGGATTTTCTGCTCTGCTCTTTGCTCGCCTGCTTGCTGCTCGCTACTGTATTATTCTGACATCATTTTTTTCGCACATTTAATTATGCCGGACTATTATATCCAGCGAAAGCCCCCACCTTCATTATCATGAAAGGAAAATAAAAGAAAAGAGGGAATATACCTCGGCGATTTTAATCAAAACACACAAAGCCTCTCGAAATTTCACTTTTGTCGTCAAATCTTTCATATGAAAATGTCGCAAGTGTGTAATACAGTGGAGGTGAAAAAAATTTTTGAAGATCCGAACGCGTTGATGTACCCTGGTGATCTTTGTTTTTTGAGAAACTAGAAAAATGAGGCCTTCATTTCCCGTATTGAGATTCGAAAAATCTTTGCTCGTAGCTGATAAGCAAGCCTTTGGAAACCGAATTTGAAAAGGAATAGAATTCACAGGAATAGAATTCTGATCACTCTCAACTGATCCAATTTCAACGAGATGATTTTGAGACAAGTATGTATGGTCTTTTCCAAACCGGTAGATATTACCGCCGTTTACTCAATCGCTCGATCAAATTTGGCTAAAATGTTTATTCGCAAGAGGTGGAACTGGTTCTTTGATTGATTCACACCTTGTTAGAGAATGAACGAAAATTGGAAAACAGTAGAAAAAGAAATTTATGGGGTCAATCCGCTGCAGTAAGATTCGAAGAGTGTAAGACTGGAAGCGGTGCGAAGTTTATGGTACGCATGGGGCTTCGTCCCGGTATCCGTTTGTGAGAGCGTACAGAAAGATCGAGAGTGACGCGAGAACCAGACGAAAGAAAGCAAGAGAGCGAAAGAGAGGGAGAGAGAGAGAAGGAGAGGAGAAAAAGAGGCTGTTGAGGTCGTTGAGTTAGAAATACCGGAACCGGATGTCAAGTCGGTGAACGTAGGCCGGATTTCCTTGGAACGTAACAACGTAAATCCTTGAGTCTCTGTTTTTAGACTCGCAGATTCACCATCAGCTTGCGTATATAGTTATACGAGTATAATGCACAGGTATACCTACCCGCGGGTACACCCAGCGTCCTAGATTGCAACTACTCGAAGTAGCGTCAAATTCTAAACAACAGACGAATACGGTTGGCAAAAATAGGAATTTTCGACCAGCTGGGCAATCGAGACACCGCTACACGCACCTGGCAAAATTTCCCCGGTCACCAACGGTATTCGTCTCCAGTCTAAAATTTGGCGCAACTTCAAGTGGTCGCAATTCGACACACTGGGTGTACCTGAATAACTTTACCTTAGATGTATTTATTTACGGGAGATTCCATGCCAAGCCGACCTTGGCTCGGCCCTCGGCATTCTCAATTTCCCTTTTCCGTCAGTATGCCGAGGGCCATGATGAAGAAACGCAATTTGCCAAGTTTTGGATTTTTCTGAAAATCACTTTCTTAGTAATAGCAGTGAGGCGAAAATTACTCATCGACCTAATCGATTCTGACGGAATTCGCACGGTGAGTTTCGCGTAAATAGACGCAAATTTTCAGCCCTGAGGGATGATGGGCGTGCATCTGATGCGGAAGATTCTACCGAATGGAGTTGAAGAAAGCGAGTAGAAAAGAAAAATACATCCACCTATTCTATTACGGGACTCGGATGAATCATCACAACGATCAAATTCCAGTCTGATATGTAATTTCATACAATTATACCGCAAGGTTCCAGACTCAAGCACAAATGGGTTAACTTCAGGATTTGTTTACCTTCATTCGGTTATATCTTTCAAACTAGATGCACGCCCATTAATGCTCGGGGCTTAAAATTCTTGTCTTTCGGCGTCAAATTCAGTGTATGAATTTCATCTGAATCGATTAGGTCAAACAGTGATTTTCGTATCCCAGCGATTTGAACTAATTTACAGAAAAATCCGAAACATCGTAAACCATGTTTCTTTCGTCGCGTCGTACGACGCAATAACGGGGGAGAAAAATTCCTCCAAATGGTTGTAGGGTCGAGTCTAGGTCGGCTTGGCATGGAATGCGCCATACACAGATTGTCGGACTTTAAATCGTACCTCTGTGTAGTGTGGTGCAGGTACGAGATACGAAGAAATTCAAGACTCCGTAAATCGCATTATAGAATATCTTCGAGTCCCTATTCTGCTATTCATACAAATTTATATATGATTCAAAGCTCAGATTCTCTATGCTTATACTTGTATATTCACGTAGGTAGGTATCTTTAAGAACTGGGATCATCAATTTCTGTGAGGATAAACCTGTGTTACGGTACATGGAAACGTGTACTATTTTTTGGAGGGATGAATATTATCTCCGCCCTCCTTGGGAGAACGGTTTCTTCGGCTGAAAATCCTTATAAATCAACTTGAACTACGTTATACTATCAGTCTCAATTGGTTTTCCACTAAGCTATCTATCGAACAGCAAAAATCTCCAGAGCTTCAAGCTTCCCTTTCTTCTTCTTTATGTTCTTGACTTTCTTTTTCTTCACTTCTGAGAGAATACCAAACGCTAGATCCTATGCCTTCGTAATCTGAGCTCCGGAGGGACTACCAGAAGTGGGATAATACCCGTGTAAAGCGAATACATCTTCGCTACGATCACTCTCGTTTTCAATGAGATTGGAATAATTGAACGCGTGAAAATCTTCAAATTTGTATTGTTTCACATTTTTAGCACCCTAGCCGGCAAACGGAACCTCATAGAATCTGCGAAATCCTTTGAAACAGAGTGAAACTCTGTGAATCGTGGTCAAATAATTTTCTAATCCTCGATATTTCTATGTATTATTTCCAAATTGAGAATCATGTTAAACCTGTTGAGATAGTTCGTAAGCACTCGCAATCCTCAAAGTCTTAAATTGCAAATTAAAATTCGTTACACTCTCTGAGAAGCCTTGAAATTACGCGAAATCTAAAAAATCGCATCAAATCATTCGAAATGTTTTGAATTTTATAAAACCATTTTTGTATTTTGAAAATCATGTGAAATCCTCAAAAACTTCGGAAATATCGTTAAATTGTGTGGCACGTTTCGAAAACTCTTGCAATTCGCGAAATTTTTCTAAATCGTTTTTTAAATTGCAAAATTGGGCAAAATCTGTGAAAATCCAGCTCCTTCCAAATTCTCGAAATCACGCGAAGATTCAAAAGCTTGCTGAAAATGTGATGAAATTATTTTAGAATATTTAAAGTGATTTGGAATCTTTTGATTAGGTGGGAAATTGTATGGAATCACATTCTTCGGAACCCTTTTGAAATCGGTGACATCGTGCAAGACTCACAATATTCCATAACGCTCAAAGTCTTTTGAGCTTTTCCAGAATTAGTGAGATACATTTTCAAATTACATGAAAACTTCTCAAATGAGAATTCAATTGTTTCTGACTATGTATATTCAAATCTCGAGACCTAGTCAACACAAAGATTTATAAACCGGTGATTGGGCCCCTTATGCGATTTTCAAAAATGTAATACGTCATTTCGGAAATATGGCAGTTTGAAGTTTGTCCGCCGAGTCTGTTCTGGTTAGAAACTTACAAGCATATACACGAGTGTGCATAAGTTTACTGTGATATTCCTCCGGCTGCCCAGTCAGTTTCCCCCCATTCCTCCTAATTTGTTCTCTTCCATTTTTTTCATATCGCTTGGGGATTTATTACAGGGAGAATCTCTGATCTGAGAAACCTTAACCTCATACCAACATAGAATAGGGTGAAAACCACTGAACCCATGCAAGATTCTAGGCACGATGCGACTGATTCCATTACCGAGGTTCCGTTTTGGGCGTCCAGAACGTAGGTGGGCGTCTGTGGGCGTCGTTGGGCGTCGCATCGTCGGTTTAGCTACCCTGTAGAAGGCGCTCCTCCCCAGGTTTCTGCAGGTTAGGTAGGTAGGTAGATAGGTATGGTATCCCCGTACTGCACTGATTGCCAGGGCTCGCCCCTCGTACAAACTACAAAGGATTTGTGTGTATACCTACCTCCGTCATTTGCGAACTTCTTTATTTTGCTCCTCATCCACGTACAAAGCTGCTGGAGCAGCGATGAGCGGACAAACTTCCAGAATAACTCACTATCTATATGTATAGGTACCCCCGCGCTCACTTTGTCAATTTATCATTGCAGCAATTCGCCGGCCTTTGGCAATCAGCGAAACGTTTTGCAAGGATGAAAACCAAATTCAAACAAGAAGAACTCAAACAAATGTACAAAATCACAAATCAAAGAAGTCTTCTGGAATCGGCTATACTGTACGAACAAAGAAAGCTCGAAAGCTCCTCCGGAATCCGCGTGAGACGTTGATTTCTATAATATCCTGTCTTAGGGATTAACAGCTGTCGGTTGGTATACACGAGCTTGGTCGACGAGATAATTGAACCACGTGTATGCGATTTGCAATCCGATTTTTAAAAACAATAAACAGACGACAAGCGACTCGCAGACTCCTTTCCAAATTTTCTATCATTCCAAATCCTAATCTGCAGTACCACGAGTAGCAGTGCGCACCACTTTGGGGATCCCTCGCTCACGATTGGAAACATGTAGAACGAGATTTGCGGCCTGAAACTCGAGTTATAATATTATTTTTGTCTCGAGGTACAATATTTTTCCTCACGCTTAGCTACATCATCATCAATAAAGTATTACTTGTGAGTCCAGTGGCGTGAGGCGAGGCAAGATCTGAAACTCTAGCTTATGCTGACACCTCACAAGCAGATTCATGCAAGCCTGTAGGTGAAGTTGCGCTCCCACAAGAACGCTATTATTCCATACATTACCGTAAAATAGGCATATTGAGTCTAAGCTAGTGTAAGATGACTATAGCTGAGGCATGGGATGGTATAGGACCCAAGCAGGCTGATAATCGGTTGATCTCTGCGCATAGCAGCAAATGCATCTGCTACCTGATTAGTTTTGAAGTTGCAGAATTGTCTTTCATCTGGTGAATCGCGAAGTGCGTGGACGTATTGACCCGTGTACGAATTCGAGCCAAGAGTTGTACTTGAATGTTTATAAGCGACGATGCGAAGGACTCTGCGGCCGTAAATCAATTTCATTTTGGCGTAACTTCAGTGCAAAGACATATTTCTAGTATTAATTTGTACCATAAAATCCCTAGGAGATTCCACATGGTTTGTAGTTATTCTTATCAACCAGACACATTATTCTTTTCAACTTTAGAGCAAACGCATTGCCTTCAGATTCAGTGTAAAACGCATTATCTTCGAATTCAGTGTGAAGACTATCATTCTAAAAGATAATATAATTTCGAGCCACATACGATTCGGTAACGAGGTTTCTACGAAGGTGAGCGGGCTGACTGAATTCCAACCAGCGCGTCCCAAGCCAGTTCATGCAACACCAAGTCAACCAAAGCTAAGTGTCAACGATCGTTTACCAAATCGTTTTCCAAATTCCAATATAATAATAAGTAACAGACCCTCACGATCTCCCCGTCGACGTATCATCGTGCACTCATTGTCATTTTTATTTGATTTAACCATAGTTCAAGATACAAGTCAAGCAATTCACTCGAATTACTGCATATTTCCCCATTGACCGTTCAAGAGTATATGATTGCTTTTACCAATCAACTTCCGATCATCATTTGAATCACCCTAAATACCAAATTCCATAGTTTGAAGCCTCACATCAATTTGAATAGTTATATTGAGACCTGTGCAGGACTAGACGGCAACGATCCCGTTCACCGACTTATCGAGAGATAGGTCTCTCATTTTATCTCATTCAGTCTGCGGCGACGGAACCCTACCGTATTAGTTGATTCAATTATTAACCAACCGCTCGGGTTGATTAGGCAACACCCTCCCATCGCGAAAGTATGAGCCCGCGTTGTTTTCCTATGATGTCAACGGAATTTGTAATTTCAAATTTCAGATAATTCATATTGTGACCAGAAAATAGAGCAGAAAAAGAGAAGAGAGCCAAAAAAACTCTTTCCGCTGCTATCCAAAAGGTTTCACAGCTTGTCAGTCACACGTCAACGCGAAACAAATTCCGCTCCGTTGTGAGCTTAAAATACCCGATATTAAACCACCCGCAGAGGTAAAATTCCAAACTTTCCAACAGATACGATCCTATACGTTCTGTATGCGTGCGAGCACAACATTCTATACCGTACACGGTATTTATGCCAATGCAGCCGAGTGTGTGTGTGTGAAAAAAAAGCAAGAAAGAAACAATTGCTGGATATTTTGGTGATTCGATTTTGTATTTTAACGTATAGGGATTTTTATGTGACCGAGGGTGGAATTTTTGTTGTTTTGGGGAAAAGGTTCATTGATTGTTACAAGTTCAATTCACTTGGACGCGCGTGTCGAAAACGCAGCGGCAGCGCGTGCCTGATCCACTGTTCAGGTATACTGGCATTTCGTATGAGAGTATATATCAGAATTGTTCTTGCAATTAGCACGGAGATTAAAGGCTACGGAGCGGAGTAGATGATCAGATTTTGTCTTTGACCGAGTAATCGACATCTCCAGGGAGACTTACTTTTCAAAAACGCGAAAACCGAACGAGGTGAAAAATGAGAAAATAATGGAGAAATTAGAAGCTAAAAATTGATGCGATATCAATCATGGGAAAACTTTTGCCCCCTCAAGGAAACTGATTAGACAAAAGGAGATAAATAGTGTATTGCAAGAAAGAAGGAAAATGGAGTCGCGCTCGATTTGGGACGTTTGATCATTGATCTTCACAGTACATGAGTGTTGGATTGATTGAAGTGTCGTTGCGTCTGTTGTACGAGGATTTTGTAGGGCGAGGGGCAGAAGGTCGACAAAGAAGGCGTGCTATATGTATAAGGCATCCAGCTATACACTCTATGTACAGACATTCTATGCCTGTAGTATACGAAGATGAAAGCATCTCTGGTATAAGGGAAGAAGGGAAAAGGGAGAGAGGATGGTGTTTCAATTAATTATCGTTTCTTTGAGGTAGCGGTGTTGAAACTTGGGGAAAAACCACATTGACTGACGAGGTATTAGAAACCGCGTTCTCGAAATTCTAATCTTAAATTCAATACCCCAGTAAAGTCGACCCCGCTCTACACCTGCCCGGGTTTCGTATCACACGCAGGAGAATGAAATACAGCGAGGCTTCTAATGCGAAGTAAGCTTGAAACGTCGATAACCTTTAAACTACTGAATCCACGGTCTCCGCTATAGAAACGATGACGTAGAAAGTTCTTTTATCGGTTTTCTGATCGAGTGATATCAACAATACCATTTGAAAATCATTTTCCGATGCTGACCCTGGGCTACGACCTCTCGAGCTGCACCAGTAGCTTCTGTTTCTGTTCAAGTTATTTCAAGGTTTAAACTAGGTTTTCAAGCGGCAAGAGCAAGAAAAATTGAACGTACGGCATAGTTCCTCAACAATTGGAGTAAATTGTACGATTCCGTTAATTTTATGCCGGAAATTCTAAACCTGATGAATCCCATTCCTAGCTCAGGAGAACTCGGCAATACTCCGCTCCTACTGTATTGTAATGGTAGCTGGTAACTATGGAAGCGTACGGAAGCTTGCAGAGCCAAATTGTGGCCCGGTGTGTTACGGATGCGTTTGCTAGGGGACGTTATTCAAACGATCCCCAACCCCGAGGTTGCTAAAGCTTCGATTCAACGCCCGTACGCGACCCATTGTCACGCTTCTGTTCCTCCCCGTATTCCTCGTATTCGAGCTTCTATTACTACTGCCATTATTCGAATACTCCGACGTTGTCAAAGTTCAAAATTGCACAGATGTTTGTTCAAGACTCTGAGAAAATACAGAAATTGAAAATATGCAATCATGCAAAGTATTTCGTGAATTAAACTCTCACATTTTATACCCGGAATTCAAATCTCCGTGAAACTTACTACACACGTTTGGAAATCTGTACCTATCACAAACTGACGGATTCTGCTTTGACGTACATTCGCGGTTAACCTCACCCCTCTCTCTCTCTCTCTTTCTCTCTCTCTCTCATATTCTGTTTTCATGTAACTGAACGATATTCTCACCGCAATTTATGCAAAAATAGCATATTCGGAATCGAAAAGCTTATTCAATACACATTTCCGGATGGCATGCGCCACGGACAATGGAACCCGTCCAGAAAATTTGACGTTACATCAAGAAATGAATATACTGAGTCAAAGTGACGATATATATCTGAGAAAAATGTAAAACCTCACAAAATGTGACAAGAAACTTGCAATCATGATAATCGGTTCCGAAGATATAGTGATTTGAAGAAAAAATTCATTCGCTTTACTAGCGGGCGCGTAAGTATTCGAACGGCCGTACTTCCGTCGCAAGTTTTTTTCCACCCCAACGTCGAAGTACGGGTCTTTTTTCTAACCTCAGAGAACAACATATTTCAGTTTTGTTGGGTTCCAAATTTTTGGACAATCAATTTTGGCCTTGCCTGCCCGACTTGAAATGGATTCCGTCTATCTATGGCAACGGTGTGAAAAATCGCATCGAATCAAATATTTGAATCTCTGAAAATAGAATCTGATGGACACATCACGGCAATGCGAAAGATACTCGGAAGTGGAATCAATCGCGACTTTCATTGTTAGACGAATCATTGAATTCAAACCCATATCATGTTTAGTCAAAATTTGTACAGAGGAGATATCTTCTTCAGTTCAGTCCAGTGCTCAGAAGCTGAAGAATAACTCTAGGTTTATTTTCTTTTTCTTTAGGTTTTTCATTAAGTTAGTGGAAAGCTGCTGCGGCGCTGTGCACCGCGGTAGGCAGGTAGGTAGGCAAGTAGGCGGGTGGATAGGTAGGTAGGGTAGGTGCCGGTTTCCATGCATATTTTTCTGTTCAGTTATTCGTGGACCGCAGGAAATGAAACCCCGGAGAAACAAGGGTGCGCCTTGTTTTATTCAGGTATATCACGTGTCAAAAGCGAGGGATGCTGCCGCTTGTGCTCTACGTGCTGTTTTCCTTGTCTGCCTGCGTTGGCGGTGCAGCGTGGAGTAGTAGCGTGGAAGAAGTTACTCAAGAATACCATGCAGAGAGCATGAAACTAGGAAATTGAAATTTCTCGGAGAATGCAGCGGACAAAACAATGCCGTGGCGGTACGTAGCCTGAGACCGTGCATCTATCATCCCCCGTAGTCTTATAAGATAACGGAGAAAATTGAAAAAGTAAGAACAAAATGAACACGCGTCAGATATGTATGTATATGGTATATACATGAGTAGCGTATATATAGAGTATGCGTGAGACGATTCGTTTTCTCTAGAGAAATTATTCTATTCGGCTTTCAATTTTCTGAATACCGCGGAAAATCAACTTTACCCAAACTCCCTGAGGGCTTGAGCGAGTGGAGAATTTTGAAAGAAAAACTTTATAGAACGGTAGAATAAAACACCTTGGATATTCTAATACCTATATATTGAATAATGGTCTTCAAATGAAAAGCGAGCTGGTTACTTTTAAACGTGCAAATAAAGTTCAAACCATTTGAAGAAAGCTAGATAGATCCCGTAAACTTGAAAACTGTGCCAGATTTCATTTTTTTTTTTTTTTTTCTATCACATCGGTAACTTTTCTTGACCCTTCGCAGTCACAGCGTTTCGAAGTCCCGCAGTTGTCGCACTCGGTCGGCGATTTTCAAACGGTTGGCACATGAAAAGTATCCGACCAATTGGAGCGAAGGGAACTATATGGAACATACTCTGGACAGTGAACGTGGTTGCGTAAGAAATCGAATGACATCGTGAGGATGTGAATTTTTGAATTGGACGACGAGTCAGTTTGAACGGTACGTGACTATAAAAGAGAACGAATGAACACATTTTTCAAACGCTTGTTTCTTCGCAACTGGTGGAGACTTTTTTTTAGTTCAACATACGAAATAAAAGCCTGAATTCTCTTGTTTCTCGTTAGATACAGCTCGTCAAGATCGATCGAGGCGTTTAGATTCTATCAGTTTTTTAGAACTGACCGGTTGGATATAGAACGAATGAACAATAAATCAAAAAGTGAAATGAACAAGAAAAAAGAATGACAGAAAATAATTATCTGCGTGGCGCCTTTCAGTTAATAATACTAAAATATCATTCTCCGTAGGAGCTGCCTATACCGACGCTGTTAAACGTCGTAAAATTTGTAATAACCCGAGCTGCATGGCGAACGATCCGATGCACGGAACTTATTTTACCTATACCCAAGGGACGTTTTAGTATTTCCTTTGTTTTATGCAGTCGTAAAGTGCAACCCAAGAAATGTCGGTTTCGTTTGACTTCCAAACTCCCTATATACGAATATTCACCATTTTATTTCTCTTATTTATACAAACATAAACTAACCCTCATGAGAATCACCTTTGAACTCCGTTCCTCCAGGAAGACTGCTGCCGATCGTTTAATCTCAAATAAAATTGAAATAAATCCATCAACAATCAAAAAATAATGATTGTGGAAGTTTTGGTTTCTTTAAATTCTTTCAATCTTGCCATACTGACTGCAGGTCGTCTATCCGCTCTATCTAAACTTCTACCAGCTTTCAAGATTTTGTGGATAAATTGAATAAGTGGCCGAACAATTTCAGTACCCAGTAATTGAAACTTTTCGACGGGGGACTCTGCTGCGCACCTCGAGAATGCTGTGTACAGAGATTACGAAAAACGAATAAAGTTCTGTCATTCTTTTTTTCATTAATTTTTTCAGTAAAGAAGAATTTCCCTCATTTTCCGAATTTCCGAAGATCTGAAACAAACATCGAAGCGGCTAATAAGAGCAGTTAGAACTTACAAATAATTTTCCAATTTAAAGGAATTAAAAAGTTCGATTCCCCAGAATATTTGAATGAAAACTACTACCTCTTAATTGGATATTTAGTTAAATCCGTAAAATAAGATCTATCGGAATCGTAGAAAAAAACAAGACGAACGAGAACGAAAAGAAAGACACATCGATGTTTCCCTCGACAATCGAAATTTGATAAAAATTTTAAAATAATGAAAAAACACCACAAAAATTGGCTAATGCATATTTCCGCTCACCAATTTGAGGTCGGGCATCCTGGGTGTACAGATGAGACTGATGAGAGCTTGACTGGTGGAAATAAAGAGCAAAAGAGAGGCGGTCATGCAGTTGGCTATAGATTTAGCGCTTCACGTTTTACCGGAGGGATGAAGAATGGGTTGTTGCGGAGTGCCGATGGGCAACGTGGCGGATTGGGGCGTCCAAGGGGCGTCGAGGGCGTCGGGGGCGCGGGCGTCGGGAAGGAATGATGTATGATCCGTCCGCGCTCTCCGCGGAACACTCTCTACACTCTGTGGCGGCGAGATTTTCACCACTTTTCCTCATCCTCGTATTCCCCCGCCCCCTTTTCCCTTTTCCCTCTTCCCTCGTCCCTCCTCCCTTTCCTCGTCCTTCGCTTTTGTTCATTTCGGGACTCCCCCCTCTTCAACCGAATAGATATGAAAATCGATGAATTGGTGTTGGCGCTCCTTGATAAACACGTATGCGATGAAAAAAACAGACATCAAATACACGATAGGACCCCTGCACCTACATGAAGCTTGGCTGGAAAATAATATTTCAAGCGCAAACCCATCATCCATCTTTTCATCCCTTTCCCAAAATCTGAGCGAGCACGCTGTACAGGCATAGGGGAAGGAAAGTGGAGCGAATTGGGTACCCAGTAAATTTGAACAAATTTTTTCGCAATCTCAATTAAATCTCTGACCGTTTGCCCCATCGGCGGAAGAAAGAAACGAGAAAACTGATTCGAAATTGCACATCGAGATCTATAAAGTTCGTGGAGTGAATATCCCCCCCACTTATGGAGTGAATTTCACTCTGTTGTGGCACGATATTTACTACAATAAATATAGTCTCTGTAGTAGAATCGGTGTAATTCATTTCTCATACAAATTTCTTCGGTATAAATTGTATTCCATGTAGTTCGAGGGGGTAAGTGGATAAATAATAAAGATGGGTTTGTAAGGGTTTTAGAGGCGTAGCGAGTTCTTGAAGCGGAGTGGTTCCGAGAGAAGAAGAGGAACAGGAAGAGGAAAAGGCCTTTGGATATGAGGGAGTAAGGAAGTAATGGAGGAATGGAGGGAAACAATGCGAAAGTAGGTAGGTACTGTAACTGGCTCTTAGCATATCTATGGCCAATTAGTAATTACATTAAACTTGGTAATTGACTCAACCCGCAGCAGTATTCAGCATTTTCCAAAGCTTATGAAGTTGGGTTTAAGGTACTTTTGCTGTATTATCTCACCTATTATCTCCCCCAAATAATATTTTATAGGTATCCATACGCCACTATTATTATTACGATCGTAATCGTCATCGTCGCCATCATCGTCATTATTATTATATTTCCATTAAAGAACCCTTAATCAAATGTATATAAGAAATTAGAACCAACGCTTCAGTCACATGCTACAAATAATTGTCCTCTATAATAATTTTCGTCCTCGCAATTATAGAGAGAAACTTTTTAAACGTCAATACTGTATGAAAATGAGGAAAACGATAATAACAATAATAATAATGGTACAGGGTTACGTTTGTAATACCGCGGCCGTTTCCACTTTCCACCAGTTTATATAGTATAGAGCATCACGTAACAGATATATATTTCTCTCCTTCAACGTTTCACGGATGATTCATTTTTTTCTGTTATTTATTTTTTATTTTTTTACTTTCTTTTTTTGCAAAATGTAACACGCCGTTGCATACCACCCGCGTCTTGTGAAAACGCGACTAAAATAATAGTCGCGTGGCATGCGGGTAATTTTGCAAAAGAATGATTATGTTTTCAGATATTTTTAACGGGTGCTCGAACAATGAAATTGGAAGATCGTTTCGGAAATCTTTTATAAAACGGAAAATTCAATTTTGAAAAAAATTACCACGTGAATTTTGAGCGAGAAATTAATTCGTCTGTTGTCCCCTTTTGACAATCTTATCGACGAGAACTGTCCCCCGGCGTGCAGGCAGTAGCGTATCTCATACTATATACCTATATTTGGAAGAGCAGACATTGGCTTATATTTATGGGCTACTTCATTTGCCCATAAGACGCCCCTAGCCTCGGCATCGATGGGTGTTACCGATCAGCGCCAAGGTTCCATAATGCGAACCCTTACGGCCCGTAATATAAACCCGCCTATAATATATGTTCTCATGCAGGAGCCCGAGGGGTTTTCAAAGATCGTGAATAAGGGTATCATGAAATCCGGTCGGGGTGGGGGGGGGGGGGGGGGGGGGGGGGGCACGCTGTCACAATATTTCTATGTATCCCATTGCGAGTGGCCGTTCACGGTTCAGTAAGAATTTCACGCCGGCTATATTACGGGTATAAAGAATCAGAGAAAACGTGTGGGAAACTATAAATGGCAAGACGGTAACAACAAAATGACGGTGAACATGGATGAATATGTTTACCAATGATGAAAATTCGGAATTCGGATTAATGACACAAGGAGAGAAGAGTTGTTCGGGTTCGAGAAATTCTGCAGCTGAGGTGGAAGCTTTAGCTGCTGTTCGTCAGGGCAGATAAAGTGAAGTGAGCATGTTTCTCGAAGCTTGTTTACTGCGCCACTCCGTGATTTGATCAACACATGCTGAACACAGTTGGCTGATGTGAGTTCGAATGTATGCACGTACTACATTGTACATATGTTACAAAAGCGGGCGAGATCACGACTGGTGTTCGCAGTTATTGTACAGTTTCTCTTACTGTTCAATTCACGGACGACAGCTAATTCATCAGGAAGCTTGTTCACTCTTTTGACCATGTGAGTGTACTTCAGTCCCATGATCACGTACTGGCATAATTTGTACGCGAACGTTAGGTACTGCAGCGATTAGGATAAGACGAGATATCCAGACACGTTATTTTGCACTAGTGAAAGCTGAATTCGAAGACATTCAAGATGAAATTCGTGCGGAATATGAAGAATTTAGAATAGCATGGACTCGATTTGAAGAGGTACGGAAAATTCCTCTTCGAGTATTCACGCCGAAATCGAAGTCGAAGTCGAAGTCGAAGTCGTATTAGGTACCTATGTCATCGCGCGTGAAGGATTCCGAACTATATCATCGACGGAATGTAATTTCGACGGGGTACTACGGACAGGAAGCGTACATACATACTTTCAACAATGTCGTTTTCATATTTATTTTTACGACGGACTTCTCATGGGAGATTCCAGATACCGACCTATCCTAAATCGAAGATTTTCACGACCCACCCCACGATTGAAGTACATAGTTACGTAGTGACGAGGAGTTTTGTGCTTTTCTGGGTTCCATCCTGGAGAGGCGTACCAGGTGAAATAACTAGAGCATAAGGTTATGTGTAGTAATAGAAGTAGGAAGTAGGAAGTAGGAAGTTGAAAGTAGGTCGTAGGTCGAAGGTAAGTACACCTCATTCCCCGAAGCACTGCGGCTGGAAGGATATGTTGGGTTAGTTGGCTAGATATGTACATATGCGGCTGGGGGGAGGGGAGGTAGAGGGGGTGTAAACTATTTACGACAGCCGGGTCTTCTTCGCGGCCAAAACGACCCTTGGAACCTGGTTGACACGAACGTAAACGAATCGATTCGCGACGGGATAAGGAAAGGAGAGAAGAGAGAAAGAGAAAAGGGAAGAGAAAGAGGAAGAGAGAGAAATTGAGGCGAAGAGGGAAAATGGGGAAGAGGGTCTCTCGCCGCGGGCACACAGAGATAGAAAGGAGGAGGAGAGAAGAGGGGGTTTATATGATTCTAAAACCGAGTAAAAGCAGCAAGCGAAGGACACCCTTTGTGAGAGGAATTTTCCACCAGATGCGAGAGAAGTTTAATATTTAGAGAGACCCCATCCCCCAGACATTGTTTGATAAGATCAAATTGAATAATTATATTGAAGAATATCTCTCGTCGAACTCGATTGACACAAAAATACAAGAAGAAAATCAATTTACAAAGTGGGCGAGTGAACAGAACGCGGAGTTTTTTCCCGTCCCCTCCTCTTGCCGTCCCTCTCATCTCTTCTTTCCTCATCCTGCTTCGAAGTTGCAAAGAATTTGGAAATCAACTGTGAGAGAGAAATAGCTTTCTGAAAGAAAGAAAGAACGGAAAAAAACCATCACAAAATGGTCGTGGACCAAAACGAGAGCATGTTGCAAGAGAAAGGAAAAAGAAGCATATGCTGCAGGTATTGAGAGATATGAACTTGTGTTGGAAAAGCACAAAGGAACCAGGGATGATTGAGAAATCGGTTTTTCTTCTTTCTTTTTTCGTTTTTCTTTCTCTTTCGTTTTCATCTTTCTTTCGTTTTAAGTATTTCCTTGCCGTTCCTATTCCCTA
Organism: Phymatocera aterrima; assembly: GCA_963170745.1. Lineage (NCBI taxonomy): Eukaryota > Metazoa > Arthropoda > Insecta > Hymenoptera > Tenthredinidae > Phymatocera > Phymatocera aterrima. The sequence goes on from OY720660.1 coordinate 6,582,959, forward strand.
CTTTTACATCGCGAGCTGAGCAGAAAGAAATGATAGTATACCTAGGAACTATAGAAAGCAAACTCAAACGTAGATTTCTGTTGCTGCTGCTGCCGGCAGAGAAGTGATAACTTTTGTCGTTGTGTTGCACCAGCCATTTGATAAAAAGAACAAGTAAATATAGTACCCCGGAACAAAGTGGTGTACAACTAGAAAATTGACCCTTTCCCGTGCCACAGTGTGTGTCGCGTGCACCGGAAGCCAGTAAAACTTGTTCCACACTTTTTTCTACCAGGAAAATTTGTCTTCTCTATATAATTTTCGTTCTTTCATCCTTTCTTTTTCCTTGTCTCGCTCTCTCTCTCTCTCTCTCTCTCTCTCTCTGACTCCTTTCCATTTGATTCGGAGGTAAAAAACCAAATGAAACCATTTTCTACGACTGGAAATAACGCCTGAAATTTTTCTATTTTAGAAAACAAGAGTCAGGGAATCAGGCAAAAATCAAAAGGAGAGAGAAAGCAGATAGCGAAGAAGGGGAGATGAAAAATGGAGGGAAAAAAATCAGCTAATCGATAAAAAAAATGAACGAAAAGGCATTTTTCGAAAAAAACAAAAACACGTCGACAATCATCAACAGCGTGTGGATAAATTCAATTAGGTACTAGCACAAAATTAGTATTGACTGCAAACATAGTGAGCAATAAAATTACCGTGTTGACAGGTGAGCGTAGAATTTTCACGACTACGCAATTTTGTCCACATCGCGTTGCTATTCGCACACCTGAAATAATTACTGCGAATTCGCACGCCATGAGGTAAAAGAAGAACCTAACTAAAATGATTTGAAGTAAAATGTTCGATTTGCCAATCCTGGGCGAGTTATTTGATTCAGGAAATTGAGAAAAGAAAACAAAAAATGAAAAATGCCGAATTCCGTTGCTGATTTCGTAAAAGGAAAACCCGTCGACAAAAAATGATAGAGACGAAGGAATCGTGGATGAAATGAGATTGTGTGAGATTGCGTAGCACATGGTGCATTCAACGATGAAGTAATGAAATAAAGTGTGAAATTCGATGGTTAAAATATTGAGGAAGAGTATTCTGAATATTTGAAATTGTTCGACGGAACTTGTGAAACCACCCTTGGACTATAAACTGTTTGCTATACTACACCCGAGGCCATCGAACGTTTAAAAAGGCATGTAGTCGTAAAATTGAAGACACGAGGGCAGTGTAAGGAAGCGAGGAAAAAAGTGGAGAGCAAGAAGGAGAAGGTTAAAGGTTGAAGGTTTGCGCTCTTAGCGCAACGACCAATTCGAATTCAGCTCAACTACGAGAATATCGTTTCAAACTTTCGATGGTGAAATTTACGTCCCGGAGTTTTGCGCGTCTCTCTTCTCTTTATAGGAGGAATGAGAAAAATGGGAAGGGGGGAAGCGTAAAACCGAAAAGTAATCTGAAGAAAAGCTGAGCAAAGGTGTAAGGGGTCGGAGTTAAATGGGGGTTGGTTTGTCAGTCACGGGGGTTTCCGTGAAAACCGAAAGAGAACGGGCGAGGGGTGTCGGGAAAAGACGGAGAAGGAGAAGAGAAGACCCCGGAAAGAAAACCGGAGAAAATAAGAGGGGTGAGAAAGTTTTAATGTCAGGTCCCGCGAACGAGATTGGAGTGAACGAAAGACACCGGGATACAGGCACTGAGGTGGGATCGGGCATGTTGGCGGGGGGGAGGGGGGGGGGGGGGCGAGGGGAAAAAGAGATCCTCTCTTCCCCCGAGGGATCGCTTACGCTAATCGCTGTGACTACACCCTCCATCCTTTATTTTTATCACTCTTTCCCTTCTCCTTCACGTTCTTTGCCTCTATCCTCTAAACCCCCGAGGCACGCAGCGATATCTACGTCTGAGCGGTTTTATCAAAAGATGTACAGGTAGATTCCGTCATTGACTTATAAAGAATCGATACAAGAAATAAGGAAGAAGTCTATTCGACGCCGTCGTGTGTTTTTGATGTATTTATTTCATTCGATTTTCCCGCGTTTCCTTCTCCTCCCCAGCGTTTCTCCTATTGTCTATCTGTCCACGAAGTAAATTTCTTTTCTTTTTGCTCTCCGTTTGTTTTTTCCGTTCGCTGTTTTTTTTTTTTTTTCTCCTTTCCTTTTCTTTTTCTTTTTCTACACTCTCGCGTTTTGCAGTGTCAGGTCTCCCTCGCCGCGTCTTCGAAACCTTTAAACTTTAAAGCATTCGAATAAGGAGAAGCCGCAACCACCACCACCAACCGAGAGTAGCTTTCGCCTACGCGGATTTGCATACATATAGCTTTGAAATTCATGAAAAATTCATAGAATAAATGTCGCATTAGTTAGAATTACCTTTTTTTTTACTGCCAATAGGTTATTATATTATCACTGCAGCTGCAGGGTCACGTCGCCCTATATAGGGGTCATTTAACTTGATACCATTTTTTTTCCCCTCCCCCGTTCTTCACTTTTCCACACTATCTCTGCAATCACACTTTTCAAATTCATTGTTCCATTTGTAAGAAACATGATTCAAGATACGCAATCTTTGATCAGAATGCCTAGAGGATGCCTATTCCTCGTTTTCATCTTTCTATAATTTGTTTGAAAACGAATCATTTATTGAAACGAAATTGGGAGCTCGCTCGAAGTTTCCGTTCGTGTGCTCGATGCGAAATCTAATAGCTAAATTTTCAATTACTCACTCGAACTACTGGCACTTAATTAGAGTCAAAAACGTGGATTATAGAGTGAAGGTAATCAGGAACGGGAACTATCCCAATAATACTATGTACCTACTTAGTTTGCAAACATTTCACCAAGTTTGACCGTTTTCTCCCTAGTGCGGACGACGGAATGCAACCCGGTTGGTAGGCATTTCGAATTGTAAATATAGTCGGACCTCGAAATACTTTGCCTTAGGCACATAACTACGAGGCCTCAAAAGTTCACGTGTTCTGAAATCATCGGCGCGAGTATAGATTTGAGTAAAAAAAATTTCATAAAATAAGAAAGAAAAGAAAAAACCGTCGATCTCGAAAGAATACAATTTTTTCGATATTTTTCGTGAATTAGATTCACAATTATTTTTTACCTCATTCACGAATACCAACAGACGAATCAAATGTAGAGGTTTATCCGTTCGATTTCGATTACGTGGCAATATTTCAACAATTCTGTACAAACAATCTCAAATTTGATTTCTTCTTTTTGTTTGTTTCTTAACATTGTATTGCAAGTAATTGGCCATGAAATATTTGAGACGAATTTTCGTTCGACTTTTACGGGTTTGGTTTTCTAAAGTGGAAATTTGCTTTCCGTTCCTTTGACCATGAACTTAATTTTCATTAGAGTGATGAGATTGTACAATTAGGAGTTGACTTATAACGACGAAGATTAATGACCACTGCTCGCTGTGTGTTGCTTTACGATGGGGAAAAAAAAGAAATTAAAAAAAAAAAAAAAAAAAAAAAAAAAAAAAGAAAGAAGAAAAAAGGGTTTGAGCCCGAAAAGTTAATGAATTTTAAAGTCCACGGAACGTTTCCTCTCTCTATCTATCTATCTATCTATCTCTCTCTCTCTCTCTCTCATTCTCTCGTTCAATAAAAATGATGGTTTTGTATTCGATGGCGCGTGGGAATGTAGAAGTAAATAGATGAATAATGTTGATGAATAACTTGATGAAACAAACATTATTTACAAATTATTCAACCTTGTGAGTTTAATGCCACCGTCACAGGCGGCTATTTGACCATTGGGCAATAAATTCCTGCGCAGGTATTACACCAACCATCGAAACGCGAAAGCTTTTATACCACGGATTCGCCGGCTGCGTAAGCCGCTAATAAAATCTACTGAACTATTAGTCAAATGGATTTAACATTTATCCCAGTTGCCTAACGAAGTTTATTTTCCGTTTCAAATACAAACTTTTTTTGCAAATCTTCATTCAAAATGTATCGACTAGCCCAGAGACTTTTCGGTCCCCTAGGTTTCTGTTTGCAACATCTAATAGTACCTGTACTTCTATAGAAAAATACGTTTTTCATGTGGCTGAAAATTTTCAACGGAAGAATAAAACGGATTATCGAACATGCGGTTCTAGAGTTATGCAAAAATTGCACATCCGTAGTACCTACTTCATGTTCAACCAAACGACTGAAATCGATTGAACGTATAATGTGCGTGCTGATTGAAAAATCAAGGAAAATAAAAACCGAATTTGGACGCTTACACTGATCCTCAAATAACCGTAATGGAATGAGAGAAGAAAAAAAAAAAACAACAACAACAAATAGACAGCTATTTACATATAGAAGTGGAAAAATGGTCTTCGCACGTTGGTATAATAATCAGATCTCATGATACGATACAAAAATCGGTAAGGTTGAATTCTGAGCAGAATAAAGGGTATTGGGCGATCTGTGAAATGAAGAGGGCAATTTGTATCGCTTATCTCGAACGGAATCCCATCCACCTGGCTTTTCCCCGGTACATTTACGTCCTCCCAAATACCCGAATATATACCTACTACACCGGATATCGTTTGGGTCAGGACAAACAAACTCACGATATAAATTTCAACGATTCCCATAATCGATAAGGGAGCAAACAATAAGTTCAACACGCTCCTCTGATTCGGGCTTTCCTCCCCTCACATAAATTCATCCACGCAAGATGTTCGATACAATCTCAAGAGAGGAAGTGCAGTGAGATAAAATGAGACCTTCATTGTGTGATTAGAAAAAATGATGAAAATTTATCATTCGTAGTTTGCTTATAATACGTTTAAAATGTATTCGAGAAAGGAAACAAATTTGTCTGCTCATTTTTATCTATCCTTCTTCATTGCGATATCGCTCTACGAAATCCTTCTCCATGAATCAACTCACGACCCCCAAGTAGTAGAGAATCTGAGAATGAATTTAGATACAATAAAAACGTCGTTAATCAAAACGATTGTGATAAATGAATTTTCCACTTGGCAAATTTGATAATAGATAATCTCAGAGAGTCCGCCTTTTTCTTTCTCTTTTTCTCTTTTTCTCTTTCTTTTCGCCATTTTTCTTTTCCGCTGGAATTGGGAAAGCGAAAGGAAGAGAGAATCTCGAGATTGGAGATTGGAGATTTGAGCTTGGAGATTGGAGGAAGGAAAATCTATATCGTATGAAATAAATCCGGTGTAATATAGAGCCTGTAGGTATAAGGATAGAAAAGGGAGGTTGGTTCTTGGACTTTGCGTTCAATAAGGACCGCTAACCAACCAACTTGCTTATATATCCTAATCAGAAGATTTCTCTGGGTCTTCCCAACGGTGACAGGGGTGCTAATGGAAGCGGATGGAAGTAGGACGTAGTCGAGCGATGTGTCGGGGGCGCTACGCGATGTGCCGGTGAATCATCTGTTGGGTGTCCGACCAGCCCCGTCCGTTGGAAGGCTCATTTTTCAAGGCAAGGTGAGTTTTCGCGCGATCCCCCACCCCTGAACCCCACCATCCCCTCAGCCGCCGGTTTATATAGATAGGTGTATAATGTAGGTACCATGATTGCGCATGCAACGTAGTATGTACCTAGCCTACGGGATGGAATTACTACAGGCTGGCGGAAGAAGGAGACGCTTGTTTTTTCTCAGCCACTGATTTATTGATTCGTTGCTTCTTCTGCTGCCGGTTGATGCGGAAACGAAAAATTACGGAACCATGATCTGAGAGACATCTGAAACCGTGGACTCTCGATATCTTTCGAATTGTTCGAATGATTTACAAAAAACAGAGGAGAAATTGCAAGTGATATTGCCAGCGTTTCATTTTCTACTTTCCTCTCGGTAATTTACTCGATGGAAAGATCATTCGGATGGTCCGAGGGAGACCCAAGATCGCAACTTTCCGATATTTTCCAAATCGTCAAAACCAATTACACACCGAATAGATAGGAGATTTTATGTTACTGTTTTCTCTCATTCCTTCGTAGTAATTTTCCGAACGATAAACTATTGTCTTGATCAGAAAATTAACCTCAAATCGTGAAGTTCAGGTTTTTCGGAGTGCTTGAAATGGAGGACGCACAAAAAACGAGAAAATCCGAAAATTCGTTCCACATAACACAAAGGAGGAATTTCGGTTTCTTTATTTTTTCATTATTACTTTTCACCCATTTTCGATACAATTCATTGTTAGAATGGTGTAAAGAAAACCTAAAAAATTCCAAACCCAAATTTTCTAAACGAAATCGGAGTGATAGGGCTGAGGCACGAGTTCCCGACCACCCCCCGGTTTTCGACCACGTCTTTCTTTTCGCATGTATTATGTATAAACATAATTTGCCACGTATGGTCAATAACTGGTCGCATTTTTTAACCGATCGACAACCAGTGCCTCTACCCTACAATAATTAACAATCAATATGTCTCAGATCAAAGTTCTCGAGAACTCGTAATTCCTTCATTCGGTTTACTTTTCAAGAAATTCACAATATCCAAGCCCATTTCCGGCAGCACCCCAAGCAAGATGGATAGAGGAAGTAAATTTGTTGAGCTATAGAATCGACTCATTATTAGATAATATATTGTATTATATAAACTATACCAATTTCTAACTGGCAATGAGTCTATAATGTAGGTAGCTACTCTGCGTATAGCATGAGGCGGTAGTAGAAGGAATGTGGCGGAAATTAGAGGCGTTATGGGGGTAGAACGGGGGTTAATTTATTCGGTGTAATCCAACGGCCATAGAATCTGCAGATGAAAATTTATGGGTCAGTCCATAGCTACCCTCCAAAGATCGATAAATAGCCCTCGTATACGTATGTACCTCCTGAAACCTCTGACATAGTCGTAGTCGAAATTGTGATCTGACATTCAACACTTCGTAATAAATTCTAATGATTGTGAAATTTGATACTTGGGAACGTATAAATTCATAATTATTGAAGCGGATGAATAATTGCCTGAGGGAATATAGTAGCGAATCTTGTGAATCCTCGTAAATCCCTCGATGAGTGGACTTTGACAGAGGTTCGTAGCAATATTATATCGTGACATAGGTACGCTGCTCAATGCTCAAGAAATTACGATATTTTTCAATATTTCCCTCAATTATTCTTCCTTGACTACTAATTTTTCCGGAAATAATTATGGCAAACTATATTCGACCGAGTACCGATTTCCATGAGAGATTTTTCGACCGGTATCGAATATAACGTAATCACTTATTTTCCAAAAATTCATAATTCCCTGAGTATAGAGTGAGCCATATTTTCTTCGCGAAATACAAATGTTTCGAGTAATTGGCCCTCAATTTTACTTCTTACTAATTGGTAATTTTTTGAACAATCAGCCACTTTTATCTCATCTTTTCACCAGTTTCTATAAACAATTATCGATCTGCTGACAATAACGGTAGTCGAAGAGAAGAAAAAACAAATATGAAAACTTTGTGATTCTGTTCCACAAAAGCCAGGCGGCGTTGTTCATGAAAGTGGTCCGTATAATAGAGCGACTTACCTCGCATATATGAATAAATAGGTTCAAGTAAATTAAAGCACCAAATTTTTTCTTCCCTCTTACTCTTTTTGGTATTACTTAGCGCAAAGAGCGAAGAAATGTGGAGGGAAGAAGCAGCCACGAGGTAAAACGACAAAAACCAAAAAGAAAGAAAAGAAAAGAAATAAAGAGTAAAAGGAAGAAATTTAATTTGGACCGTGACTGTAGACATTGGTAAAACGCGTATATACATGAAAGTTGAGTGAAAATGAAGAGGAAGAAGAAAAAGAGAGGAAAAGATGAAAAAGAGGCAAGGAAAAAATGTCTGTCAAGAAACGACGAGAGCCGGGTTAGGCTTCCATGGGCAATTTCGTTAATTTCGCTAAGGTTGAGGCCGAGGCCTCGAAGTTGACCTTGAGAGGCCAAACCGAAGAGTCCGGGGGAATGAAAGATGAGATATTCGCTAGAACAAAAGACCGTGCAACCGAGGCACGATCTTTTCTTATTCTATCCTACGCCCTACGTTTACATAAAATAGCGTTTTAACTTGAGCTGGAGTTAGTCATGAATTCATTTACCGAACCTTACTTGAAATTATTTCTTGTACTGTATGAAAAACAATGGAAGGGTTTCTCAAAGTTCTCAATTCCAACAAAAAGTGAAATTTCACTCCCTGTTAAAACTGAAAATTGACATCTGTTCATAATTTATTCATCATACTTGTACAGAAACTTTTGACGAATCCGCAGTGAACAGGAAATCCCGACGCGTGCGTCGCGTCGCGCGTCGGTTGGAACAGACGTGAAAAACGAAATACTGATCGAAATTCGTTTGAAGAAAAAGAGAGACGACATCGGCCTATACCGTATATGTTTTATTTATTCATTTATTTATTCGTTAACATTTCGTCCGTTGGTAGAAGGGAATTCATTTCTGTAAAAGAATATAATATCATTAAAAAAAAAACGTGTTCCGCATAGCACGTTGTATAATTTCTTTTTCCTTCCCTTGCATCGACGATGAATTGAAATTTGTGAATTTGTAGTCGGTGTCGCTCGGTTTGAAGTTTGTAAATTTGAGGATCAAGTATGAACCGTAACGTATGCGGGGCATCTACGTAAATAACATCGAAACCCAGAGAAGATGAGCCCGAGAAGGAGAAATGTGACAGAAATGCGGAGGCGCGAAGAAAAAAAAAACAAGGGAAAAATATATATTCAAAACCCGCCCCGCGCGCCCCCAAGGCGGTGTGTAGGTTTACTTTTGATATGTAGGTGCGCATGTTTTATACCCATCGTACCTACTTCTGTTCCACCGGCAGGATCAGTCACCACCCCCTGTACTCAAACGAGACAGAGGAGTGAGAAATAGCGGTAAAGAATGCGAAAATGGAGAGGAACAAGAAAAGTAAGGGGATGAAAACTACGAAATTCGATAGCGACTGGAAGAGATTAATCTTACAAATTTTGCAGTGAATTCAATCATTCGTTGCAAGACTGGCGTAGTGCGAGGAAAGAAAAAAGTAATGATCCCCAATGATATCGGAAACTGCAATTTTTCCCCCTCCAATCGTAAGAGGATTGAGGCTGCGGTTATTTTTTTCTGGTTATTGATATTGTTAGTTGCAGAGATGCCTGTGAGCATATTGTAGTACTATAGCTGGGGCCTGCCTAGGTAGGTATACGGCAATGCGATTGTGTACGGCTACCAACTACATCGAGGTTTCATGGATTTTTGTAGAACAGAAGAGGAAAAATGAAGTATGGTTGAAAATGTGATTGACAAGTATTTTCCTGTCCACAAATATGCACGTCTATGGGGGGAAAAAATGAATCGCAAAAAAGGTATACTGAGTGATTATAACAGCGCAGGGCACAGAGAGTCTCGTAATTAATTTGAATTTTCGGATTTTTAGTCCGGTTTATGGCAGAGAGGAATACTAACCGCTATCGTTGTGATATGACCCGAAGAACATAATCAAACGCGGGATTCATGCGCGTCTGGAAATATATTCCAACATTTATGTCCTGTGAGCAATGATTGGTGAAAAAAGATGTGCCTGAAGTTCCGAACGTTCAAGTGAACGATATTATATATTTATTCTGAAATTTGACTAGATATGTTGAAAATCAACATCTCATCTACTTCACGCCAGAATTACTAACGGCAACTACAAATTCAGATGAGAGAGAGAGAGAGAGAGAAGAAGAAGAAGAAGAAGAAGAAGAAGAAGAAGAAACCAGAAAACAATACAATTTTCAACCCTTTATACTAAAATGTGTTCATAGTCGCTTTGTATAGACAAATGGTGTGCTTCGCATACCATGTTCGTATTCGTCTACCTCGACGAATATAAATAAGTTGGACCTTGTTCTTTCTCAGAGTTTGGCTAATGCCGCAGGGTAGGTTGGTGGGAGGGTTACAAGGGTAAGTAGAGTATATCAAACCATGGGTTGCGAAAAATGTTGAGTTCGTTCGGAACCGCAAGGTATCTCTGAACCCGTCACGACGCGTGTTTCAGGGTGTTTAAAAGAGAATACGACTATTTTTTGTATTTTTTGAACACCCTAAGCCGTAAAAAAAAACTCCACCATTGCACGAATGAGCAACAGCGTTGTCATCAAGTTGACTAGGTTTTTCATTCGATTGATATCAAGGAATCAACATTGTGTTTTCCAATATTTGCATATATATATATCTTGGCCGGAACAATACTCGTCTTACTTTGTGCCAAGGGGATTTTTCGGATCGCCGAATCCTAGTTTGTGGTTTCAAATTCAAAACTGAAAACGGAGAATCTAGTTGTAGACGTCAAGTTGTCTTCCACGTGAATTTTCGTGCCTAAATCAAATTGAAGTCCTTCCATCCTCCAACGAATCGCTCGTACTTCGATAACACTGCGGTGTAGTTAATCCTTCTGCGATTTGTTCATAATTTCACGTCATTTTTCAGTCTCCGCTGGTAAGGAACTCGGGAAAATATGGCACCATTTTTTCGTTTCGTTTATTCCTCTCTTATTTTTGGTACACCCTATACTTCATGTACCTATATATCCGCTTCTGGAGTTCCCCTCCTCTCAGTTTCTCCGCCTTGTAAAAGAGTTACGCGAATATCAATCATCCCTAGCTGGCTTCACGTCGCGCGTACGACTATATGAGAATTTTTTTTTCATCTATGTATCTCACATTTTTTTTATCTCTTTCTCTCTTCATTTTCCCCATAAAATATATAAAATACGCAACGTACATACGACAAGGATGTCGACGACGACCGCGAAGGAGGAAGGAGAAGAGCCAGAGAATGAGTAGGAGCTACTCTATGCGTAAGGACGGCTGCCAAGGGGGATGAGCCGACGAGGGAAAAGGGGTGGGCGGCAGTCGTGGTGGGGGGTGGGGTATGAGGGCATGAGTTACGAGGTACGGAGGAGCTCTGCGCTGTTTACCCTTTATTTATGACGAAAGTTTGCCCAGATTTTGCCAAAACCCGCTCCACCGTGGTGGCCGAGAAGTGGGAGAGGAAAAAAGGAAGAAGAAAGTGGGAGAGAGGGAAAGAGAGGACCGCGGCGAGGGGCCACACCCGCGCAGTCATTTGTTAGTACTCCTCATTCCCATTCCCACTCCCACTCCCAACTCCCTCAACCCTTTCACCCCAGACGCGAGTGCCACCCTTTGCTCTCTGCCCACACACATACGAGAGAGCGGGCGGCACGTCTCGCCGCCCGGCGCGGAGGTTGCCCAGCCCGTACGCGATAATAAGCGAAAGCAGTTAGTTAGATCTGAGGACGTACGGCGACGCTTCATCCTACGTCAACCCTACCCTCTGGTAGTCACTTTTTCACCTCCGGTCATGTAATTTTTGAATTTTTTCACCGTTTTTTTGTTTCCCCTTCCCCTCAATTTCTTCGTTCTTTTTGCATCGTGAGGTGACGTGAGGATGCGTTTCTGCTCAGGAATGTATATTTTTTCATATTCGATATTCGATTTGAAGTTAGACTATGGCGGTAGAACGTGAAAGACACTCCATTTCCATCGAAAAAAATAACTAAGTAAACGGCCCAGTTATTGAACCTCTGAGAGAGAATCTATGTTCTTTCATTCTTGCAAATTATAGTCGAGCACAGTATTTGTAATGCTTTCTCTCCGTTCCATATTATCGAAAATTTCGGGTACAGTAATATTTTGTATCTCTCGACAAGCGCTATGAAATTCGTGTGAACAATCAATTCAAGAATGGCTGTTCGACGTCCGAGTTGCTGACCCCGCAAATTCCTAATGGCCCAGATATTGACACCACTGAGAGCCAGTTATTAAACAGTGAGAAATGAAACTACGATTTGTCAATAAATATTTATTTTCACTTACTTCTTTTCATTTTCATGAATTTCGAAGTGAAATCAAATCGTATCGCGCAGCATGTTTGAATTGTGGCGAAATTGAAGATTTGTCAGGTTATGAAATGCAAGTCAACAGCTCGGACACGCCCTGAATTCGTTGACCGAGTCACTGGCACTCCATTTACTGGATACAAAAACATTTTTTATTATTTCTACTAATGTTAACACCAAATTTAAACATTTCCGCATATTGAAAAAGAAGTTGTAACCGATTTTCTACCCGCATAATGAAAATAATTGGCCATAACCACAGAAGTTACTCTAACCTCGGCTGCTCAGAAATGGCATACATGCAGCCCAGATCGAAGCGGCAATTTCGACAGCTACATTTCAAATGTTTGGGAAATCTTTGATCAGTGAAATCGAAAACTCAATTTTCATTCACCAGTATTAAATCAACGATCAAAAAACAATAAAAGTAATCTTTCAGCAAATATGTACCGGATAGTAGCGGATCATTCAACAACTGAGACGCGTTCACTATCTGGGCCGTTTGCTTACTGTTTCGTATTTTATGAAATTCAATTGCTTTTTTATTCTTGCGGCAGTCCTGTTCGAAACAGAGAATGAGAGATCGTTGTCTATGCCAGAAGCAGATACCAAAACGAGAGGTGAAAATATGATTTCCTATCGAATGTAAAGAGTGAACGTTTAGTTTATTCCGCAATCTCTGTAAATTGTCGAAAACCATCAGTTCCAGATTGTGAACTTCACTCTTCACAGCATTATATTTTTTTACTCCGATAACGCGTATACCTTTACATCTGTCTGATTTCCAAATTATATGTATTGCAGAATATTCGTCAATGTCTGTCAATTATTCTACCAATCTGGGAAGTGAAGCTAGAGCAAACATTACACACATAAAAACTTGCGAGCATGATGATAATGGTTTTCTCCAGTCTTTTGAACGTATGGGATCACGAAGTGCGAGACTTGACGAGCAAATAAATAAACCGATACATATAGATCATTTTCAAGCGTATGTGCTAAGAAAGGTCTATGTATTCTCTTAGAATAATTTCATAGGCTTTTGAATGCATAAACTGATAATATGTTCCGGTGAAAATGAACGGTAGAAACCTGAAAAATGAACGAAATGAATCATAATTCCTTTAAAGTTGCTTAATTAATTTCTCACATATTAAATTTTCCCGGTTTTTCTTGCCAGGAATGAAATCCCTTTCCTGGTTGGAGTGGTAGGTAGGTACAAAGGATGATAAAAACGAGTGGTAATTAGCAGGGCTAACGCAGCTCAGCCGTTAAAGTTCCCGAAATCCTGCGATGCCTGCCTGCACCCCATTCCCCATATTTTCTACACCACACCAGACCCCGGAAAAGTCCCATCTGACGAAGACCGAGGAAACGTAAAGGAAACGAATCGAATCGAATCGAAAGGACGACCAAAGTTTCGTACTAATTGATCAACTCTGTCGAAGCCCAAGCTATTGGATAACTTTGACATTTATTTCTGATCCCAATCGCGGTAAAGGTCAAAAAGAATTATAAGAATCAGATAATCAAAGACTTAAAACTCTAGATCCTTTCTCAATCAGATTATTCAATCTTCGGTCTTATTCCGTTCAATAAGATCTCTAATTTCTGCAAATTTATACTCACAAGATGACAAGAATATTTTAAATGAATTCGCGTGGAAAAGCACCTCGCTATTATGCGTACGGATGAATGACGTTGTGCTTTCCGATTGACAAACATCGATCTCGAAACTACTCAGCGGAACTTTTTTCAGATATTAATTTGGCCCGTCCACCATGAGCTCAAGCGAAAGGCTGTGCGCTTCTGGAACGACAACAAGTGACCGTGGTTGCAATATTTCATGAATTTCAAATGATTTTAGCTGATGACACGATGGTGCGATTCCAAGAGCCTCGGATCTGTTTTTCAGTGATTTCTTATATGATTCTATCGGAATTTGCTCTGTTTCAGTGATTTCTAGCAATTCCATTAGAATTGTGATTCCATTGTGATTGCTGCCATCGATTTCAGATTTCACCGATTGCGGCAAGTCAGTTGCAGAATTTCAAACGTCTTCTACGTCGATTTCGAAGTCGTTTTCACGCAAAGCGGTTCACGATTTCGGTGAATTATAGTAACACCGTGATCTCACAGTTAGAGATCTTCGCTATCAATATACTTCTTTTTTCAGAGTATCTAGATCAGAAGAAAGTAGTGGAAACTCATATAGATCCTTGAACTCCGCAAAATATTCTGCGCGTGAACATTTAACATATTTATACGGAGCTAGTTTAGTTTACACGTGTAGTTGCACTCAAATCTCCTGTACTATACCTAGATAACAACGTGTGTACGCAATAGAGTATATAATATGGTTACGAAGTCAAGCCTCGAGTAGACGTAGGTATATGTACATACTGCGTGTAGTGAAGGGTGCTCGATCAGACGCGTGCGCTAATTGGAGGTGCAATTAGAAATTGAGGGACACATGCGATCGGTGGAGAAGAAAAATTAGTACAATTAAAGAAAAGACAAAAGGTTTTATAAAGGTTCGTGACCAACCTATCGTTCCGATTCGTCTCAGGAGCTAAATAGAGGAGCAGAAAGAATGAATGAAAAACGAATACAGAGAGGAAAGAAAACAATGATCACGTGCACCGATCACCAGGCGTCGTCAAATGTGTTTCTCGAGCAGTGAAACGTGAAAATATACACGTATATCTGCGAATACTGATATGGCTTGGCGGTTTTTTTTTTATTCAGATTTTCAATTTCGGCAGGAACTTAGTTAGTCCGGTCGTATAACGACGAGAGTGCGAAGGAAGAGGGAAACCTGAGAGCGAGAGAGAAAAAAAGACTGAATATAAATGAAATATGATAAAATTATCGCCTTTCGAGGGTGTTGTTTAGCCATCAGTTTAATTTGCCGCCGATCAACGGGAAACGAAAATAGGTCAGAACACGAGCGAGAATAATCGGGTTTGAATAAAAAAGCGCAGTTGAACGTGTATTTCAGACGGAAAAAAGGGGGTTGCGAACGATAATTTAACCCTCACGTATTTCCGTAAATCGTCAATTCCGGAACGGTAAACAAAACCGCGACTGTTTTCCCAACCCCGTTGAGGCGGCCACCTAACAACCGATTTCGCGCGCTGATTCGACTTTGATTTCACACTACCGGTAGGTACCAACTGCTATCTAATGGCTTCGATTATATTCGAATTACGGATTACCCATGGGAACCGCAGACCAGACCAAACCCTAACATTCGTCTCTCGCTCAGCCCCCTCTCTTTTCATAGCCGATATGCAGGTCTTCTCTTTAACACGCGGGGCTACCTATACCGCCTACTCGATTCGATTTGCGAGTTGAATCACGTCCTGGCTGAGTCAGGTTCTGACTTTTAATTACCTGGGTGGGTAGGGTAAGGTAGGATAGGGCAGGCAGAGTAGGGTAGGGTAGGAAATTCAACCTGAACGACGATGACCACCCTCTTTTTTACTCTCTATTTGTCTTTTCTATTCCTTCTTCAATCCTTCCTCTTCTTTCTTCTGCTGGGTTTTTCATCCGAAATACAAAACGAGAGAGAAAAACAAAAAAGCAGCCCTTCAATATAGGAAATACGGTCGGAACTGGGGCCAGTTTTTGTTTATCGACCATAACTGGCACGGTGTTCGGACAATTTGATCGCCTGTTTGTTTCGAGCACATCTCCTGATCCTGAACCCTGGAAAAAATCTAGCCGGAGAGAGCAAATCCGTTGAAAAATATTCGAAGTCACGGTAATAAGGACCTCCCATGCTTCTGCCATTGCGAACGAAAGGAGAACGGAATCAGGGAAAACGGGAAAACGTGAGTATTTGCGGGGAACTGAAAGTCAAAATCCGGGAATAGCACCAAAGTTGATTCAAGGAAGAGCAAGTGGAGATAAGGGAAAACTCTTGTAGGGTAACGGTCGAGGGAGGAAGGAGGAGCGAGGGGGAGGGGGAGGAGGGGAGGGGAAGGAGGCAGCGGTTGATAAGGTGAGTCAAGTTGATCCGAACTTAACTGAAAGTTAAAGGAGATTAAGTATATCGTGACTTTGGAGTTAGTTGCGAAAATTTCCTAATCTGGTTACACAGTGTAACAAGGTAGGGATTATGGCCGCTACCGCACACGCTGCACCTGATGCTCAACAAATTTCCAGCCCTACGGATTAAACATAAAATTGAAATATATTATTATACATAGATCATTCCACGATGGAACAATCCACTGAAAACCAGCACCTGACCATCCTCGCGCGTGTCAGAGTATTCCGAAATTTGATCTGACGCATTTTTACCAACTGTAGCAGCGTATTCAATATTTGCCAGCCGACACTGCACTGGTGAGTCGTAAACAAATCATAATGATGATACATAATGAAATATAATACAATCCGCACCAGGCGAAACAATAATTCTATTTCTATTCAGATTTGTGGGGTGGCTATTTAGTTCGAAACAGAGGTAAAGCGAGAGAATAATAACCAAACAATATTATCTACCTCGTAAGAGACGGGGGGACAAGCAGAGAGAGAGAGAGAGAGAGAGAGAGAGAGAGAGGGAGAGAGTGAGTGAGTAGGTAACGAACGATACCAAGCTACTATCGGGTTTCCCTAATTAACAGGTAATTAAGAGAGCCATAACTCGGCTGGTAGCTGACTGCTCGTTTATAACAAGGGCAAAGGTAAACTTGAGAAAATCCGATCTTCCCAAGCAGCCAGCATCTGGTCCATTCACATGGTGTTGGTGTATAAGGTTTTAATCACTTTACACAATGGTCTCAAAATCAAAGGACCTATAGCTCTGTACTGTCTGATTCAATTGGACGATAAATATCTCGGTAGTTTGTCTGTACCGTACACTACTGTCCACACAGCCTCAAGAAAGTTCACGTGCTTGCAGTTAATCGTGGCCGAGATATGAAGATGTCTGCTATCACCAACAAGGTAATGTATATTCCGAGACCCTACACAGATCCCAAGGACACGTTCAAAGCGGAATTACACCTCGTCGATACGATGTTGTTCAATATTACCGAGGAAATTTGAAGAATTGATTGTTCGAGGGTCGATTTAGCGGTTCGCGAGTACAAATTCAGTGAATTCCAGTGTAAAGCTCAGAGGGAGAGAGAGAGAGAGGGATGAGCAGCTAACCGAGAATTGAGAGAAGGCCCAAGGGTCCTCCTTGGAGGTGTGCCTCAGCGAAAGGCGAAGAGGACTCCAGAGTCCCGACCAACGTCAAGTAGTGGACGATGATTCTCACAGCGACATCTTGGTGGTCGTTCCCTGTCCCCCTGACGGCAGTTTCACTCGGTCAGAATTAATTTGCAAACTTCTACAGCTGCACCCGTTACTTCTACCTCCTCCGCACCATTACCGCGAACCAAGGAAGGTTAAGCCCTACTCGTCGGTCTATGTATGTGGCTACGTAACCACCTAGACCTACTGCGATTCCCTATACTTTCGTTACCGCCCGTACTTACACTAGAGACTGGACCAAGTGTCCTTACTTACCTACCAACCTACCACCACCCGCATAAACTCGCCGCAGAACTTATACTCAAGGAGCCCGAACGCCGGCCAAATGACCGTCGAAAGTCCTCGAGGTGAGGAAAAGTCCTCGTTTTCTACAAAATTACAAACTGCCGTAGATATTTCATTGATCTGATATCTGAGATTTAGTTTAACGATAAGACCTATTCGAGAATGAATTTCTCTGATCGGCTTATTTTGTACTCGTAATGAGAATTTGTAACGAAATTCCAAAATAATTAGTTTTATTCATTCCTGAAATTAGTCGATATTTTAGCCTCTCTTCTTCCCATGTAGAAAGATAATATCGATTCCCTTCTCTTTTGCCATTTTTTGAGAGAAATTTGCATCGATCTCTGTGTAGATCTTTCCATAGGTCCTAAAGATACACACAAGAACGGGAGAGAGATCCGTTGTGATATATTTTTCTTTCAATCAACGGAAATTTCATAGTATTATCATAGTTGTTTCCCCAAGGTATGAAAATTCTGATTTCAATCCTCATAGCTCGAAGGGAGATTAGAATACATTGAAAAATGTGTCTTATATAAGGAAAAGGGAGGAAATACCGCCGTTGAAACTTTGGAAAAAGTGGTTCGAAACTTAGCAGACTTTCAAATCTCAAAATTACATATAAGAAGAATCAGGAGATACAAAAAAAAAAAGAAAAAAAGTTGCGATATTTAAAGCGGAGCGATATGGAGCATTTTTTTCGACTAACTTCGTTTTTTACAAAGGCATACGTAAGTACTAGCGTTGTGGAGTAAATCCTTTGTGGGACGGAGCTATCTAAGTGAGGGAAAAAGGTGAGAAGAAAAAATGTAGGGGGAAAAATTGCTTCAATCTCTAAGGTTCATTTCCAAGTCCATTACTCTCCTCCACGCCTAATAATTCGCGCAGATTCAAAATCTTATTCTCACATCATCTCACGATGTTATACTACACCAATTATACGAATTTTTTCAACGCTCGCACTTTCCCTTAGCTCCTATCTTTCAGTTGCTCTCGTCGATATCAACCCATACGCGTGTCTTACACGCCGGAAAGAAAAATGCGATACATTCGTCCGCTTGCGTAAAAAGTACAGTCTGTAGGGTAAAAAAACATGTGCTTTTTCCGAGGCAATTCGATTCGTCGATCTCGATCGGGTTCTCGTTGAGCCATAGATAGGTACAGCAATAATACCAAAGGCGGGCAATTCCCTTGAACTTTTTTGTTGTTTGTACCTTGCGTAGAACGGTGTTTTTTCATTTTATTTTTCGTTTTATTATCGTCTCTCCACGGACGAACGCATATCTGGCCGCGGGAGATCCGAGCTTAAGACATTTTCGGTGACTTTTGGGTCCACGTCTTTTGCAGAGCCGCGTCCCTACCTGCGGGCTTCAGCGGCATCCTAGTATCTTTTTACACGTCAAGGTCTTGCCTGAACGATTCGATGATCCTTCTTTTTGTTCGTCTCTCACATTTCTTTCGTTTCTGCTTTTTCAATTCAGAATATAAAGAGGGGCCAGAGATACATCACGCGTGAAAGATAGCACCACGAGGTAGGTGTGGAGAATTAACGGAAATAGATTGGACCGTCGTAGAGTGAAATGGAGATTCAGAGTGGAACCTCGAGGACGTATATTTATTCATATGAAACTCTAGTGCCTTACCTAAAATCTCAGGTATCTATCTCTCTCTCGTCTCCGTTTTACCTCGAATCCCTCTTTATTTCATTGGCGTGTGATATAGCCATTATTTTCAATTGATTTATTCACCTGCAAGTGTAATATATTTGCCTACGAACGGAGCATACATTCTCAAGATATTGTCGAATAAAAAATTTATCACGCCGCACACCCCACTACGGCGACCATCTGAATACAATCGGAGGGGACTCACTGGAAGTCAAAACGTGGACGTGATCAGGCGAAGAACGGTAACCTCTTTCCGAAGTACGGAGATAACGTCTCCTTTTTGAAAAAGGCGGATAAGAAATTGAAGGAAAAGTATTGAGAAACGGAGGGAAATTTTTATCGGGAAGAACACCGCGATAGTTATAAATTCACCTAGGTACGGAAACTAAAGTTTTAAAATACTATTAAAGCGACGTGTTATAAGAGGATCCTACGAAGAGAACGACAACGAGAACGAGAACGACGACGCAACGTTTCGCTACTAACAATAATAAGGTGAAAGGAAAAGCACTGTGAGAGGGAGGAGGTTGGATTTTCTTTCCTAAAGAATTAAGTTTTTGTCGTATGTTCCATTGGACACAAAAGGAACGTCAGCTTTTAATCCCGGAGGGTTGAGACTTTTAAGACAGTGTCGCACGTAGGTACGTATCCCTCCTCATCTTCTTCGGTCTTACTATTCTGATTCTTCATAGTAACTCGCGTGCGTCTGCTACTACTACATTTTTCCACCTACTACTACAATGATAGAACGACATTGCGCGAGGTCTTATTGCAATAAACGGCTCGTAGGGAACAACTCTGTGAGATCTGCATCTCGAGAATACCTACCAACCTTCGGTTATTGTTACCCGAACAATAGAGGAAGGTATCACTGAGAATGGTGTCGCGTGGCCCGGCATTACCTCTCCTCATCCCCTACTCTCTTTTCCCTCTTCTTTCACCCTCTCCCTCTCTCTTTCTCTCGCCCTCCTCTCTCATCTCAGTACCGAACTTCTCTCTCCTTTCTCCTCTTTCATTTGCTCCAGTTTCCATAATAGAACGAACGGCCGGTTTGTCGACTGAAAACCGGCATCGCATCGCATCCGCATCGCCCAGTTCCCTTATTATTCACAGTCTCATTTTAATGCTGGTCAAAAAAAAGCGTCCGACCTACCGAGAGTAGTAGCTCTGGATATACATAGGTATACGTGCACAATTTTCGCAATGGCTAGGCTGAACAAATAGCGATATTTCAAGCCATTGGCATACCATTGTGTCCGTTTTGTTGTTTGTTCGTTACGTGTTGTTTCGTTGTTGTCTCTCTTTTCTAACAAATTTTTAGCGATTTCCTGTTTTTTTCATTTCTTTTCAATATTCTTTTTTCCTTTTGCGTCGCGTGTGCGTAGCATCGCGTTTAAAAATTCGCCGTTATTTACGAGCGGGCGAGTTAAGCTGTAGATTTATCGAGGGTGCATCGAAGCAATATTTTTATAGATGAAAAAATGAAACGAACCAAAGAAAAACGTAAAAAATAATCATTCACAGTTATATGTGTCATATTTTGATTCGAATCGATGTCAAATCGTATGAAAAATTATGAGAGAAGAAAAAAAACTTCGTAAACTGGTGCACATACGTACGCGCGAACTTTTCAATGCCATCGAGGAAAAAAATGGTAAATTCTCATCGTACAATTTTGTGCTCAAATAATAACAGGTTCAAATTAGAGGTGAGAAACGAAAAAGAGCTGAGATATAACCTCCACTATAGGTATACCGCGGGTTAAGGAGAAAACAATCATAACTTGCTGCAGACCCGCCCGGTGCCGGGACAAGTAATTCCGAGGAGGCTTTCTATAAGTATTTCTCCGGTGCTCCTGCCACTAATAAAACCTAACTGATCTCAGCGTGGATTCGATCCGCAGGTGGTGGTCCCCCCTGCTACTATATACCTTACTACCTGCGGTGTGTGTACTACATGGTATATAGATACATGCTGTGTAGTATGATGCTAGGTGTATCCATGTACAGGGTGATCTCGAAATAAAATTCACCTCTCGTTGTTTCTAGAGATCATTTTTATTCTTATACGTAAATTCAACGCAGAGGAACACTCCAATTACTGTTTTGAAAACAATGCATGAACAGAGTCTACACTCTAGAATTTAAACAGAATGGAATTTTGGATAAATTTGGTAGTCATCAAAAATGCAAGAAGCTAGCTAACTAACACGTAAAGTAGATGGGAATAATATTACTCGAAACTACTCCGAGCTTGGTCAAATTCATCAAATCAAATCACTGCTATCAAATATCACCTCTATGCGCGTAAACAATCCATAAAATACTCGCCGCCGCGTTACTTCTACTGTGAGAGAGCCCACGACGCGTAGCCACCTGGCTGTAACGGCTGGAATTATTCTTCGCGCGTAAGATAGATACCACATGCGATCTGCCAACCTAAATTTTCAGTTCACCAATAATGAACCAATGAACATATTCGATGTTGAAATTGCTACAAAAATAAGAATTCTGTATTCATCAATATGAAAACACGCTTCGAAGATGTCGGAATGAAAAATGGCGCATGAAAGTGTGTCAAATGATACAGTCAAGTGTTCAGTTAAACTAATTGGAATTGTTCTTTCTTGCATCTTCATCAAGAAATGAAAGAAACGCACATGCCTATGAATTTCAATCCAGCAGCCATGGCAAATATCTGATTTGTATCAAGCCGTCGCAGCAGATCACCAGCTTGGTTCGTAATGGGCTCACCCTGTATATACTTTTCCCAATATAGACCAGCATGTACCTGATACTGTAGATGGTATTATAGTAACGTACAGGTTCTCCGGAACATTAGTTTCCCCGTCCGTAGCCCAGGCATCCATCCCCCCTTTCAGAATCGAGCCACGCGACCTCTACCTTCATCTTTGTCTCTGCCATCCGCCTTAGGGATGCTGCCTGCCCCGTCTTTATCTTCCACCCTTTCTCTCTCTCTCTCTCTCTCTCCCTCTCTCTCTGACTCTTAGTCTCTTCCTCCTTCTCGCGCTTTAGAAAGAGGCACGGTGAGAGCTCACCTGCCTGGACCAAAATCCTGGCCGACTGAAAGTCCTCCCTCGTATATCAATTAGTAAGTATAGTACGCAGGCGAGGAATAGCAGGTAGTATAAGAAGTAGGTATACCTCAATATAATAGCAGGTATAATAGAAATAGTGGTAGGGTCATAATTCAACGAGGATCGTGTACGGAAAAAGGTGGGCAAAATTCTTTGACGACACGTAACGGCCAACGCACCGGGTCCATAACTACACAAAGACAATTACAAACGTCTGCCGCGAGAACTGGCGACCTTTTGACCCGAGTCCCGAGTCCCGAGGCGACTCGACCTTCCCGGTTCTCACCGACGTGCTCTTATGTTCTTAGAGAGCTACCTGCGAGTAATCCGTCCAGTCGTCAACTAAACAATACATCTACGTGTATTATTTAATCTCTCGCATGTGCATGACCAGCATAATACTAGTATAGGTATAGAATTCTGCATATCGGGCATGAGATATTGATACATTAAGTGTATACACTAGTTATACACTTTGAAAGCTAGAAATCAGAGGTTTTTAGTCAGATATCATTCATAATCGATAGCGAACAGAGAGCCTCGGAAATGGAATTCGACTGACAACCCAAATTCGATGTTCAGGTTTAGCTAACGAACACTGACGCGACAGAGCCCGGATGATGGAAGAAAACGTGTTATATGTGTGGTTATGTGGCACGTATTTCAGTGGACAACATGTCTGTGCATTATTGATAATACCAGTAATTGTCGGTCAAAAATCATTGAAAGGACATTTCGGACCGTTACAGATGTTTGGTCTAGTTGTTCTTCTTCGACATTTCTCTTCTGAATAAGGGAAAATTGATGTTGCACGTGAAGTTCGTTTCCGAGTTCAATATCAATGACATTTCGTTTCGACGTCTTTCTGGCGATGTTTCGCCAGTAAAAATTGCCGATTTTTTTCTGCAAACGAGCCACATGCCGTATAGGAAACAACATTATGAGTCGAACGAATTCTCGAATACCCGTATTTTCTAGTTTATCAATGATAAATTGTTTCTAGGTTTTATTTCAACGCGACCGTACGCATAACATGTCTCACTACTAAGAGATAACATCGGTTCCCCATTGAACTTCCACCATCACTCCTTTTCTCTCTTTCATTCGAGTTCTTTTTTTCCCCTCTTTCCGTTTTCCCTGATTCATGGCGCATCGAAAGCGGTCAGCAAGTGCTTACACGTGTGTATGTATGTACGTACGTACCTCGAGAGTGAAACAAACTAACGTGGCAGGTGGGTAGCGGAGAAGAACAATGATGCGGTTACATACATAAATATTACGGCATTTCTCGTTCGAACTTTGTTCTATGCAACAGCAGCAGCCTCTTTCCCAGGCTGCGTATATAGCGGTAGCATCATTGAAAGAGAAGCTTTAAAATTCACGCTCGTTTCTTTCTCTGAAGAAAATTAAATTGCAGCGAACGCTGTTAAATGCAATTTCGTTAAATAATTTAAGTTTACGTTATAGAATCTTCGGGCCGTGGGGCAGGCTTAAGCCGGTTCATTAATTTCGCAATCTAGTAAACAGATCTGAAAAAAAGAAGTGCGGGCGAATGAAATTATATAAAGGCAGAAAACGATTTTCTTCACAGTTGAGGTCACAACGGAAATCAGTATCCAAAGAGTAAATCGCGTTGACCTAATTAACCAGATTGTCTCTTGTCTTCTATTTTCAACTTCCTGTTTATCATTTTCTTTGATTCTCCTGTTCGTGGTGAGCGCAATCATCATCCATTGTGCGACATGCTTTAACCTTTTAGCTTTATCATGCAGTCGCGTTTATATTCATAAATAATCATTTCCGAGGCTATTATTTACAAAAGGTGATTATGGCCTTGTATAGGGTGTGGCTCTCGACTCAATGTTACGGTATTGAAGTACAAACTATCCAGGCAGGCTAGCAGGCTAGCTGGCTGGCTGGCTGGCTGTTGGCTACGCGAACTCCGATTATCCCTGCCGTTAACGGTCAGCGAAACAAATTAAGCTCAGGCCGTTTCACGCCAATGCTTTCCGACCCCCCAATTCACCCCATCATTTGCGGATTCTCACTTAGGGTCAGGTCCGGCCCGGGGAAACTCTAACGATGAACATTCTCTCTCTTGACAGACCTTTTCAAATATTTCTTCTGGGTTTCTATACGAGTTTATTTTGATCATCATGATAATCGGATAGGATATCTGGAGATCGTAACGCAGTTGATATAATTTCCGAATGTTATAATAATATTATCGGAGTCTCTTCGTCAGATTTTTTTCTTGCCCCCTCAACTTCCGTCCTCTTGTGTTCATTAGGATGTTCGGGGTAGCGGTTGATCCGGACCGTGACAACGCGCTTAATTTCTAACGCTTCAGATCCACCGCAACAGTCAGCTTCCCGAGTATTTTAGCGCTGCTTTTAAGAAAATTGAGTTACTACGACGCCTCTCCGAGCCCCTCCCAGAACTTTATCTTTCTCTGAGATTGAGTTAGTGAGGATCCTAGGGTCACCGGGCCAGAGAGGTTAGCTTGTTTATTTTGACCAACGTTATCTAAACGCCTAAAAGTCCTTCACTATACTATACTATACTCTTCTCTTCTCTACTCTACTCTACTCTACTCTACACTACACTACACTACTCTACTCCACTCTACTCAACTCTACTCACACTCGCAAATAAACGTGTCGAATCCAGAAAGAGCGAGCGAGAAGGATAAATGGAAAAGGGGACAGGAAGCAGGGAGTAGAAGGAATAATTTACCGGGTCCGTCCAGGACCACCGCATACCGTCAAGATTAACGTATCCGAATGGTTAGCATGTGTCAATCTATTCAGATTTGGGTACGTTGTATAAATACTGAACGGTACCCGTACAAATTCAATTTCAGTGACTGTACAATGTATTACATATAATCCGTAGTGGGAGCAGGGCTCGAACCCAACCCAATCAACCTAACCCGAAGAGTGAGAAAATATCAGATATTATATACTGTGATCTTCATTAAGAAAAAAGGACACCGTCAATCGTGAACAATGCATGTGACTTCGAGATGAGAGTCGCTGCTCAAGGGAGCAACCACTGTCTTGCAACAGGGCAAGGCAAGGCAGGCAAGAATCTGACCACATCTGACATTGCCTGAAGGCAGGCAGGTGTAAGCCATCAGCTCTCTGCCACCATCTTTCTCATTTTCTATCTTACTCTCTCTCTCTCTCTCGAATCTCGAGCTGAGTGGAAACCTCAGTGACTACGGAGCTATGTTTATGGTGTAGAAGTTGCAGGCATGTGTATATACGCCTAGGACGAGGTTCCGGTTATACCTTAGACTCTGGCAGCCTCGGACACTGAAGCACTGCAGTTTACTGCAGCTTCCAGGTCTGACCCGACTACCAGCTCGTTAATATACCCCTACTTCTCCTTCTTCTTCTTCTTACTCCGCATCCTGGGAGCTCACGTCCTCCACATCCCTTCTTTGATCAATCCGGGTTTTAGCCAGGTGCAGAAGAGAGAGATGGGATAATATATTTAAGTACCTGAACCGAACCCAACAGCCACGCGATGCTGTTCACATCGGGGATCCAAGCAGAAATAGGCACGGAAAAAGGGAGCATACACCGAACTATAGAGAAAAACAATTTATCTTAATATCATGCTTTATTTGACAGCTTATTATGTTTACTTGAAATTCATCTGTCCGGTGTATGGTCAAGTGTGAAAATGAACAGTAGAAGCAAGTGTATTTTCTTTCTACTTGAAAACATTTTGTGAACGAAAGTGAATGGGAATTTACGCTCACGAAATCAATTTTCTAATAGCTTCATTTCCGATAAATGACTATGCATATATTTTCAAAAACCAATTCCCCCTTTACGAACGCATGCTATTGCATTTTATGTGCAATGGCGAACCGTGTTACACAAGTGACTTTTTTCTTCGCAAGTCTACAGAACTTGTACCAATATTATCGAGTTTACAGGAATGTAAATTCAGTGATAAAAATTGCATCACAGCTATGGATTAGACGGTAGCATAAAAACAGAGAAGGGGTGGAATTGCAGGTTTCATAGTAACTTGCCACAGCTTCATTGGATCGTGTAACATCGTACCTAGATTCCATAATCAAAGCGGCTATACCAAGGTATAACGATTACATCGACATGCGTGAACGTACGACATACATAGGTACCGAGATACTCGTGTGTCTTCATATCCACACTCGCAACACACACGAATACGATATTATAGTGTAGCTTGCACGGCATGGTAAAAGCAAAGAACCTTCAGAGCAGACCCGATAGAAAATGTCTACTTGTTGATCTCCCGTCTCCGTCTCCGTTTTCTTCTCCGTCTTCGTTTTGGTTTTGGTCTTGGTCTGCGCAGACCGAGAGTCGTGAACATCGTATCGCGTCGTTGACCTAACCGTCCTTAAGGAATCGAGTCTGACCAACCCACGAGCATTTACAACAACGCACATTTATATGCCAGACACACATTCGAACGTGTGTAGCTACATAGTCTACGGATATGTGTGTATCCGCATAATATCGTAGTAGCCCAGGGGTATCGTAGGGCGTGAAATATAGATTTCCCTAATGTTTATTTAACACCAAAAGGTGTTGTACGGTCATGTATACACGGCGTTGACCACTTTTGGATCCTGGGTACGGACATAATAATGGTAATCACGATGATAATATTGATAATAATGATGAATAATCTCGGGGGCAGAGATTCCGCGTCCAAAGGGATAGGAAAATTGTTGAAGAAGAAAAACGGGAATGGAAGAATTCATTTTTCGTGGATTATAAAACAGCTTATTATAATATGTGGATATATTCATGATGAAATAATGCCCGATAAAACGGATTTTAGATGGCTGATTATAAAGTTTTTTTTTTCTACTCGAAAACATTTGCAAGTGTTATCCAGTTTTACGTTACTACAAGACCCATAATCGTGTTGAATTTGTTCGTTAGTCGTCATAAATATGCCGATCAATTTCTAACGTGAACAGGATAATTATGTAAATAAGTTAACAACGAAGAAGCCCTACATCTCACGGTATATGCTCAGCAGAGGGAGAAAATAATCAATTTTTCACAGAGTGTATATATATATGTGGGGTAGACGTGGTATGAATCCAAAAATCTATCTATGTATATACCTGATGTACGTCTGCGTTGCACCTACTGTTACTACGGTTTGGTATTTCGAATTTGCGGTCTTCGTATCTATCGATCATTTTGTATCATTCGCATCAATTATACGGGATCTAACAAATTATTCAGGATGTATCAGTCTAACTCTACTCTCACTCGAGACATTGCAGAGAAATGAATAAATCATACAATCAATACTGCGAGTCGCCGCGTCAAGGAGCTGATATACATACACTAGCTACGAGCAGCTAAAAGAAGACAAAATCAATGTAATTCGAATAGAAATTTGTATGTCTCGAGGTTGCAGACGACGAAAACTAGACCTTATGTCTCCAAAATAACTCTGTCCAATATTCGGCATAACAAAATTACAGATTTTCGACATTTGCACAGTATTTTTGGCTCCCATTTAACGCATTTTCCAGTTCTGATTGTAACTACATATACACGGACGATATGAAGAAATTGACACTTTTTTTCTACCCTGTGTCGATGATAGGTGACGGTTACGGAAGGAGTGGAGATTGGAAAGTGACGATTCTATAGCAGCCGATGTGACAATGAGTATCGATGACGAGGGAAAAGATGAAAAATGTTCAAGCTAGATCTACAGGTAAGAGGAGCAGAAGATATATATACGTCCCTCCAACCTACTCCAAGAGATTGCTGTGGCGTTCATTGCTGCTGCACGTCGACAGTGACGAAGCTTCGAGAAATATACGAAAAAGCAGAGACCACCCACCCACTGGCTCGGCCCATTTCCTATCTCTCCTCTTGATAGTTATACGCTGCAATGCCACGCTATGCCGTATACCTTTTTCCTTCTTGCCGTCGTTGGACAATACCTAGTCGTCGTAGGTAGCCAAGGATGAAGTGAACTGGTCCGAGTAGTAGCAGAAAAACAATTTTCTTATACCGCGCTGCGTGATCTAGATGAGCCCGTATTACGCAAGTTTTTAAACGAAAATTTACGTGCCATACAAAGTCCTGGAGACCGACCCACCGAGTAACTTATTTGAACGAAGAAATTGATTATTTGATCATTTTTTCCCCCCTTTTTTCGTCTCCCTTGTTTTTCTCTATCAACAAAAATCTATCGACGAATTCTCGCTTGGTCAAGAAACCCGGTAAGAAGTAGGCAGATTTCGAGAATTAACAGCTAGAGCCTAGACTATTGGAAAATAATGATATCCTGAATACTGATTACCTGCAAATCGGTTTTCTGTGTCATTTATTACAATTCAAAGATGAATTGGGACACGCCAGTTGAGGGCGAAAGAATTCCGAAGGCATTTTTCATTTCGAAATGACAAGGATGCAAATAGTCCCGTAAATGGAAGGAACTATGCACAGAAAATTGGAATTATTTCTTTCCGGGGAGTTTATTCAATCTTATTCACTTCCATTTTTATTTGTTTATAAATGTATGCCGTCTATAGACACTAGAGAAGCTCGGATCTCGCGACGCGTAAGTTTACGCCTCGGCGATATAAAGTGCAGAACGGAATAGGAAACCTCCCATGAATTATTAACCCGTTTATATTACATTTAACAGCATCTATAAAAGACGTTTTCCTTATATCGTTTGACACATAAATGTCTCACAGACCTCAAATAAAATAGTACAGTTCATACATTCTCCCACCTTTCTTATTTTCTTTATAATTTCTATATTCTGCCCACCACGCGAACAGAGAAAAGATACAAATTCCAGTTCCACGATCAATTTTTCCCGAAGGAAGAGGGAAAAGAAGGAAGGAACGGGACCGATAAATCAACCCTCAACGATTTCGAATAGATCATGAAGCGCGGTAGAAAACGTTTCAACTAGCACCGCAGGGATCCGTCACTCATGACGCAAGGATTCGTTTTATCGTCGCGCGCAGTATAATAGTAATAGAAAGATCATAAAACCTAACCACACGCAAGACAGCCTGACAACAATCCTGTTGCATTTTGGAAAAGAAGAGCTCAGGCGGTTGGTATAATCGCGTAATAGATATAATAAACGGGGAGTAAAAAAAATCCTGTGAATCTTCCAACAGAGTAAGATTCCAGCTTTTTTCTATCCTGTGTGAACCATTTCCGTCCCGTCACACGGGGTCGCGTCAGTCGTTCCATATCTGCAGCGAGCAGGTCAAACAACGCGGCATATGACAACACTCTGCAATGTCGCATCACGATTGTATATACATCTGTAGAAAATTTTGAGGCCTCGTATATTTTGAGGCACGATTGAACACTATGCGACGATACGTTGGAAAGGTTTTTTTATCTCTCCTGTGGCCCAGTTCACACATAAGCAACTTTCTCCGTCAGCTGTATACGTATATGAACGCGAGTAAAATGAATGAACGAAACATTATTCCGATATGTGGGGGTTATGTTTGAACAAATATTGCGACGAAAAATAGTTTAATTTTTTCTCAACTATACCTACCCGCTCGGCGCGCTTTATTCTACACCACATACGGCACACATATATATCCAACAGTTGGTCTGAGTTTTCGAGAATATCTCAACAGAGTAACGTGAGATGGATAAAAAGTGCTTTGAAACAAAAGTTCCCGAGCTAAACGAGCCGGAACTTTTATACGTGGAAATAGATTTTTTTCTGAGCAAACAGCTCACCTACCTGAGCTGCGGGACGAACACTGAACACAAAATTGCAACGCACGGCAATTTCACTTCAGAAATACAAATATAGGTAAAACTTTCGTGGCGTATTATTATCATGATTTTCCCGTTCCTTCGTCGATTCGGAACGATACATTGAAAAGAGAATTTCCATTTTGTTTTCTTTTATGTGCACAGAAAATGTCTCCTCGCGCTATTTTTCCCCTAATTTTCCCTCTCAGCTTCCGGACTGTAAACATCGACCGGTCACGTAGGTAGGAAGAGAGGGAGGAAAAAGTAAAAAAGAAAGCTGGAGAAAAAATGTTGCGAATCTTCGGTAGCTAGACTGCAAAGCAGGTTTCAGCCGAATTAAGAGATTAGAAGAAGATGGTAGATTATACCCACGCGGGGCTGATGCCTGGCGCCTTCTTCTCCCCATTCTCATACTCCCCTTCTTTTTCGACCGGCTAATCTTTCGAGGCCAGAGGAGAAAAGCGGAGGACCAGAGTGAGCGAGAAGGAAAGATATCGAGAAGGGATGGGCTACAGCCGACGGGGAGAGTAGATGCCGCGATATCTCCTACACTAATTCGCAATTCTGCTCAACGTTTCAACCTCCTTTTTCTCTCCCCCTCCTTCCCCCTCACTCTCTACCCTTCAAGTTCGCTATAGATATCTTTGGTTTTGGTGTGCTTCGACGAAGAGAGTCCAAGAGAAGAAGAGTGAAGAGTGAGGAGTGAAGAGCCACTGTGCCGCTGCCACCCTTTTCCCAGTTTCCCACTTCCCACTTTCCCTCCTTACCAGTGCTCTCTCTCGTCCTAAAAACACCCTTTCCCTTCAGGCGAATCCTCACCGCAAACTAGACAGTCTTGGAGGCCACTTAGGGACCTCTTAGGCCGATTAGTTTTGCTAGAGGATGTTTCAAGTTACACTGTCACACACAGGATAGTAGAGTCGTCAGAGATATCCACCCTACCTTAACAGCCCACGAGTGTGTCCACTCGCTATTGACCTCTGAACCTGGATACTATGCGCAACCGCTGTTTTTCCTGCCCAATACTCGGGGATCACTTTTCAAGATACCTGATACTCAAACGCTTCCGGGCACTCGAATTTTCCCTCATAAAGTGACGTGCTTTTGTTTCTACGAAGCACTTTGAAATATACTAAGAACATCGAGCTTCGAAATTCTCCAAAGCTTGCGGCACGGGACTTTGGCACTTGAATGAACAATTTTCTGGTTCATTTTTCCATGAATTTTATGGAGACCTACGCTGATTTCTTCGAGTCAAATCGATGTATGCGCGAATATTGAATACCTACTGTATATGTGGCATTCATTTCAGACTCGTGTCAAGCAAAGGAATTTCCTTTTTCACATAAAAACCAGTGAAGAAACAGGTTTCCACGTTACCTTCAGTTTATCGCATTCGTACTTCGTGAACAAACTCTGTGTGCGTGCGCGTGTGTATCCCGTCCCCATATATAAATATTAAATATATATACAACGTCTGTCACGACGAGTTATTCACGTCACCATAACATAGCATAATACGAAATATGATAAGGGGGATGTTTTCGTGGATTTAAGGAGATCCAAAGGCGATCCATTTCAAAAGTGAGAAAACAACGGAAAGCAGAGGCATAACATGCACCATATAAAAATATGTTGTTAAATTAATTGAATAAAAACGCGGATTTCGCTCATCTGATACCAAGATAGATAAGTAATAAACGTTTTAATGAGATCAATACGATTAATTTCAAAGAGGACAATAGCATCAGAAGTTTCAGTCGTCCGCTTCGGTACCTTGTTTAGGTATAAGTACCAAAACTTTCGATGACAAAAGCTCAAGGTTTGTCGTTTGAGAGTTCTTGCAGATCCCATCTTCACAAGAATATACTGAAACGGTATTGGTATAGGCTTATAGCGATGTTGAGAAGCTTTTTAAGAACGACAAAAGGAAGAACATAAACATAAAGATATAGATATCCGTGTAAAGATATAGGAAGAGGTTCACGATTATTTATATAGCATACCCATAGGTCTACATAAATGAATACAATACATTCGTCAAAAATATGGCAAGAAACCTCTGCGTGACAACCGCCCTGGTACATGAAACGAGGTGGAAAGACGGGGAAGGGGTGTCATTCTGACGAAAAATTTTCTTCCAGACCTTTTCTAACTTGTCAGACTTTTCTTCGCCAGACTTTTACAAACGTGACCGAACTTTGAGACGGATCCAAAGAGAGGGGGAGAGGGAGGGGGGGGGGGGGGGGGGGGAGGTAGGTCTATGGAACAAAGATTTCCGCCAAAGAGGGTAAAGTATGTAGCGTGAAAACTCTATCGTATAAATATATAACGGAACGCCCAATAGGGGTAAGCGAGGGAAGATCGAAAACTACTCGTGAGGAGCTAATCAGTACATCGAAGAACTTTGAAAGGATGTTTAATATTTGTTCAAACGAAAAAAGGAAACCATATAAACAATGAGTATTATAATTAATGATGGGCTAAAACGACATAGAGCATAAATCCGTACGTCGTGCTTATCGTCGTTCGTATGGCCATACAGACGACGAGGTGAAGTGGGATAAAAGCTTTCTCGGGCTCGAAGAAAAAATCGTAAGAATAATTGAAGAGAAAAAAGAAAGAACAACAAAAAGAAAAAGTATAATGAACTTATAATGGCTTTTAACGGGAAGGAATAACGCGAAAACGACGCGACTTATTGTACATATACGCGTACATAAATACCTGCCAACTGCAGCAGGAGGTAAGTGCGATACCTGCTCGGAGAAGAGAGAGCTTCCCGTTTTAAACAGCATTATTTCGCTTCCAGTAAGAGGAGAGCGCAACATTTCAGGTGTGTGTTATGGTACGGCAGGTAGGTTGGCACAGGTTGCGAGCACTACCTATAACTAGTATACCTACAGTATATATTAGAGAAACTCGTTCGACAAGAACGATTCATTTACGATACCACACCATACTCGTCCGTTGCACCGCTGCACCGCTGCACCGCTGCAACTCGAACATTTTGCTCCCATAACTATCAATTTATTTTACATATTTATAGGTTATATTCTAGATATTTTCTACAGCTAGCTTTCGTTCTAGGTACATATACATACGAGAACTTCAATGATAATACGGGATATAGGAAGCTCTGATAAAAACCGGTCAGTCTTTAAACGTGAATAAAATCTGAGCGTGATTACATTGATCTTGAAGATATGTGTCTCCTCGTGACGCTGAGAGATATACTATATTATAAGACGAGGAGGAGCGAAATGAGGAGAAATAATATCGGCTGAAATTTTGTCGATGTGGAATTTCTTTGTCTTTTGACAACTTCGAGAATCTTATGACGTGGGACATTCAGCCTCGTATCTTTGTCGTTGTTTATTTCCAGTCTTTCTTTCATCAGAATTATAGTACAAAAGCATGGAGCTTTGCTTCTAGGGTTTCCAAATCATAGAAATCTTTGCCAGTTTCGAAGATACAAGTAGTTCATTCGGATATATAAATTCACGAAAATTCGCAGCCGCGGCATGAATACAAGAAAAATTAAACAACTTTCAACTTCATTTCAATATTTTCAAAACTCACCTTCGAAGTGCAGGTTTTGTTCCGCAACGGGCGTAGATCCCTCCGGCATGAAAACGCCGAGCGAAAAGCTCGAAACTTCCACTATTTGATGAAAAAAAAAAGACAAAAACAAATTATTTATGGCCAGAATTGATCAAAACATTCGAATTTTATGAACGTTTCAAAACCGACTAGATTTTATTGGGCAACACTCTAAAAGTATGATAATAAAAATGCTAGGATCCATTCGCATTGTTATCATCATTATTTCATTATTGAATGCATAGAAAAATACAAATGCGTAGCTTAGCTGTTATTTTATATATTTAATGATCACGAGAAGTTATTTTGAAAATCTTTATATATACTTACAAACGTTTATACTACTATATACTTCAGATAGTTATTTCCACCGGTGTGTTTATTACTTTATAGAAGTTGTAAAAATAATTCCGAAAGAAATTCCTAAAGGTTTTATGTTTCCTAGACACATATAGACAGGCATATGGCTATGTACATACATGTAGGTAGGTACTCAGTGGCTCTATAATATCATTTACTATGTATATGGATGTCGAAACTATATTACATGATGTGAATCATACCGTTGGTCCGTAACTATACCTATACCGTACAATCTTCTATTATTCTTCAATTTTTTTTCCTCCCCTTTTTCTGTTATTCCAAACGTGCAATGAAAATTTTGTGAAATAATACCATAACGCGGAAAATTGGAGGCTCAGGTGTTGCAGTTTGGATGAAAATATTGATTAAAAGCGTGTACGACATAAATGTGGCGGTAAAAGCGGGGGCGGGGGATACGGGGGTAGTAAACGGTTGAAAACCCATTACGATTTTCTATCAGCAAAACTTTCTATAGGCATTTATACACGTGTGTGTCCGTATACGTGGGTTTCAACACGTCAAAGTAGGCGTTTTGACGAGGGTCAAAGTTCTTCAACGATACCTCACTTTCGATGTGATGGAAAAAAATGAGTAAAAAAAAAAGGAAGGGAAAGAAAGAAAGAAAGGAAGGAGAAAAGAGAATAAAAATAACAAGTCAAAAGGGAGGAGGTCGAGCAGGGAAAGAAAGTAGGAAGTCACTACGATAAAGAGGAAAAACGAGACAACACACATAACGCGTCATACGATGAAAATACTTCCAACGATTCACGAAGTCTATTATGTATCGTAAAAATTTCAAAAAAGGCTCCGAATATTTATAGTCAATATTTCGTGTTACCTACGTACCTACATGAGACAAGGTAGTTTTAGTCAAATATCTTTCCGGCAAAACGATCATACTCTTTGAGATGGGAGAATTTTGAACCTTCTCGCCAAGATGGAAAGATTTTCTTTGTGAAGCATCTTTTTTAGGTTTTTGGTATTACCGATTGCGGATCTGGGATTGAAATGAAAGAACAGCGAATTGTTAATACAAGAGAAACAAACGGCGTATTTTGTGAAGAAAATGGAAATTTCTTCATTTTTTCCGCCATGTTGGATCCACGATTCCAAATCTTAGATTTTCGAAACTGTATTCATAATGAGGGACCTGAAAACCTTTGAAAACGTAGGCGGGCGTCAATAAATTTTGTACTCTGATCCGCCGATCGTTGTATCTGAGTTTCGTTTTCAGGCCTCGGATTCGTAATAAATAACTTCAGAAACCGCCGAATCTTCATTTTTGTGAAATTCGAGGAAATTGAGATCTTTCGATTTTCTCTCGTATGCTCGGCCGTCTCATTGATTGCGCTATTATAAATTTCTCCATTTTAACCTCGGATTCATTTTCGTAAGCCCAGCAAACTTGGGATCACCAAATTTTGACTGTCGTTGAATTGATGGAATATTTTTGTAAAAAAAAGTCCATTTTCGAACGAAGAATGATATCAAAAACATAGCTTCAGGCTTCTAGAGCATTCTACGCCACCTTTCGTATGAAATATCTCATATCTTGTTTATCCTGTATTTCTTACAAACTTCGGTCTCAAGGACTGAAATTATCGTTTTGCGTCGTCATTAAGCAGAACAACGAAGAGAAGGACAACGTTTCTTTATCTAATTTAAAAAATTCATTATCAACAGAGAAATGCCAAAGGAGTGCAGCCCGTGCAGCCATCTCATCTCCTCTTGCGTACTAATTAACTCTCACTTTTATAGCTGCTGGTTATAAAAGACGGGTAAATTAGTCCCTTTAGGAACACATCCAACAGGGTCATCAGCATCGGCATCAGCATCAGCGGCACAATCATCAGCACCAACGGGATGAGTGAAACTCTGGATGAGAATCAGGGAGCAGATGCGAGATTCTTGTTGGGGTCAAGCCTCCCA
The DNA here is from genome assembly GCA_963170745.1 of Phymatocera aterrima. Classification (NCBI taxonomy): domain Eukaryota; kingdom Metazoa; phylum Arthropoda; class Insecta; order Hymenoptera; family Tenthredinidae; genus Phymatocera; species Phymatocera aterrima. The sequence continues at coordinate 6,618,808 of OY720660.1, forward strand.
GCATCTTCTATCGCTCTACTACCTCCACCAATTTCTTTACCTTTTTTTCTCTCTCTTCCCCTCTTGTGTATAGATATATACAAGAGCAATCTACACGAAGCAGTATTCTCTCGTAGAGGTTGAAGCAGGTAATCCAACCGGTCCAACAGGTAAGTATGCTACAGGGTGATCGCGTGTTGCTCGCGTGGCCGAGGGTCCCCGAAGTCCGACGGAAACTTGCGAGTAACACGGGTACAGAGAAAACCTTTCGTATAAGGTTGGTATAATATGAAGAGAAATGATATTCGAAAGATAAAATTACAGAAAGGCGAAACAGAAGACAAAAATAAGAGAAGCAAAATACAGGTTTTTTAGTTGCGCAGTCGATGGTGAACAACACAAAGGACGTCTCAGTTTGAGAGTAAGGTCGACCGGTTGAACGACGATTATATAGGTGTGTGTGAGTATTTCGCAATACTTGACGATCCCGAATAAGCGAGAAGAGAAAAAAACGAGAAGAGGAAACCGAATAAGTTTAGTTAGTAATAAAAGTAAAACGAAACATCAAATCGTCTGGAATCTATATATAATTGTATCCTACATCCGCGCACAACTTTCCAGACATCATACGATCCTTTATTGGACACTCGCGATAAACTCTCGTTAACGTTAATTAGTGTGTGTCTATGTCTTCCTAATTATTTATTGCTTGAACGTGATGGACGATATCCCATTTCTGGTATACATCGAAACCGATCAACGGGGGGGAAAAAAGAACCAACTAACTGAGAGAACTAACGATGAGTCGACGTGGAATTTCTTATAGAGGTAGTAACAAGTATGTTTCTATCTTTGATGACTTTTATGTGGGTATACCACCTCTGGCTAATGTATCTGTTACGTAAAATTGTTTTTTTCATTCGCCTCGCGTTTCACCCAGCGCTGCCTATAACATACTTTACCACAAATCTGTTATAGCTTCTATTTTTGTTAACGAAGGGAGTAATGAAGTACCAGAATAGATATTTAATTCATTCACAAGTTGAAATTTGCAATCCGGATATCATGAGAAGGGAGACAAGAAAGCCCGGAAGTGTTAGATCTTCAATTTTGCGTGAAGGGCAAAATTGGTGGAGACAACAGAAGGGCGGCTAATAATTCGGATTAGTCTGCCAAGGAGAAGAGTACTCTGCTTGGATTGTAAGTGAGAAAAGAAAGACAAAGGATGGAGAGATTGTTACAGTACGAGTACGTATAAAGTACTACGTACGTTTGGAATTCTATACGTATGCTAGGGAAACTCTATACGTTATTGCGGTAGCTGTGTCCGAGGCTATGTGAAAATTTCGAATATTTGTCTAGAAACGACCTGGCTCTTGTCCAAACTCTGTTCTCAACGGCAATGTCCTTTCAAGGGCTTCGGGATAGAATCCCTAAATTTCATGCATGGAACGAGGAACGGCCGAATTTAAGACCTCATTGTTAACCGCAAAATGGAAAATAGCCTCATCGTCAGCCTCTACGGCCTACGGCAGCAGTTCACGATCAAATTTAGAAAAACTAAAGAGGGGAAACAAGGATGAGGTGAAAAGATTACAGTAGGTGCAGGCAGCTAGGTAGGGATCCGGAGATGATTCGACCGGAAGAAAAAGAGAATTGAAACCAAAATTTCGTACTCGTCTATTCAAAGTTCGAATTAAACATTGTCGTCGTCCTTTTTTAGTGCGAGAGGCGATTCTTCCTTTCATACTTCAGAGATGAGTGCATGAAATAACGTTTTTTTTCGTCATGATTTCATGAAACGAGTTCTATTGATCAAAAATATGTTTTATAGTATTCCGAAGTAAGCTGCGAAAGATAATTTTCCTATGACACCATACACGTCGAGGAACAAATTTTACGAAATTATTTCCAAATTTCATTCGCCCGCTGATTCAATGAGGAATTGTGCATCCGTCATGGCACAATCATTCACATTGAAATACTGAAGATATGCATTTTTTCCACGTTAGGATCTAGTTCACAGCCTTACAGAGTTCGGGAATGAATTTGCATTCTTCGAAAGTCCTTCGCGTTCCAATTCCAATTCATGTAAAACAACTCGTGACGAGAAATCTTTACGTACGAAGAGATAAGAATAACGATGTCAAAGAGAGCGCAGGTGAGTATGTTGGAGACGATCAACAGATTCTGGCAGCGTGTTTTCATACACATAATGTATATTTTTTGTACATTTTAATTTGCTTTTATCGTTCTTTCTTTGTGGTCGATTGGGTACGTGTTTGAATGTTTGTTATTGGGTGAGGCGATTGGAGACGGCAGTTCGACGATGGGGAGAAGGAGAGAAGATTGATGTAAAAAAAGCGCAATACCTGGCTGATCGGTTTCCAAGAAATGCGGTTAAGAAGTCGAGCCGATCGCTTCTCGCCAAGCTTCTTTGGTGTCAGAGCGTACAGCCGCGGCGCGGTGTAGAGGAGGAATCAAAACGGGCAGAAGAATCGAGAAGGAAGGAAGGCGACAGAGAGAGAGAGAGAGAGAGAGAGAGGGAGAGAGAAAGAGAAAAAGCGAGAGAGAAATTCTACGACTGAGGAATATGATATCGATGATTTTTTCTTCTGCATGTAGGATGCATCGGACAAAAAGCACGTTATAAAATAAAAAGAGGGAAAAGAATGAAAGAATATTTCGCCAAGGGGCTGGGAATATAACGTGAGAGGGTTTGCGAAAAAAGAGTAAAACCAGCAAAAAGAGTGCCTACCTTCCGAACCGAGATTCATAAATAACAAAAAACTTGAGTATTTGTAAAAACGAACACGAACGCCCTGCAAGCACCAACGTTCCATACAATATCGTGCTTTACGAAGCGACCCACCCCCTCCTACGAGTCGTAATATCATGTAGTAGTACTATTATTAAATTTGAACCCAACCCCCAAAACCCGCAACAAGAATTCAAATAATTTATCATCATACTTATCTCAGGGTCTTGAGAGAGAGAGAGAGAGGGAGAGAGAGAGAAAGAAAGAGAAAAACTGAAATAAAATCGAATGAGAGTATATTCGCATGAAAAAGAATTTGCGCGTTTAAATGATCCCGAAATTTGTCTGTCGCTCTTTGTGATTTCCCATAACTATTTATCGCAGCGGGATCTCGACCGACGCGACGTAAATTTACAAGGTTGGCACTTTAGTGCTGCCACACTACGGTATCACACCTACAAGATCCTCTTTGATATTCCGTAGGAGATCTTGACGTAATATCTATAAAACTTGGATGTGTCCGTACCCGTGATAAAAGGGTATGGAACGTATATATCAGCGGAAATTGTTATAAAGATAAATCTAAGACGTTAGGGTAAACAGAAAAGGTGAGAATCCCAAGTAGCATAGGTCGGTGTTTTTCCGACTGTTACTGTTTTCTTTTTTTACACAAATGCAAAAAAGCGAAGTATAAGAGGAAAACGTGATAGATATTACAGCGTATTATTCACGAGGCTAAAGCTTATAATTTCGACCCTTTCCGGCTATACCATTTTTCTGCGATGAAGAGTGGCAAAAAAATGCAGATTTTTACCCACCAAAATTAAGTTTTAGCGAAAAATCGCTAAAAAATACGTATTTGTCGTGCGTTTGCTACGTTCACCCTGTAAACTCCAGCCTCATTATCAATCACTCAAGCATTGTATTTTCGTCGACAAATTTGCTTACTGGAAACTACCTCAATCTGGATTTCAAATAATTAGCACCAGATCTACGCAGAGACATAGAAAAACTCGTGAAAATGAAATGAAAATGGAATGGAATGGAATGGGTAGGTGGGTGGTCTCAATGGAATGGAGTGTCTCTTTCTTTTGTCTAACAAAAGTAATGAGTTTAATCATAACTTTGGAGACAGGAAGATCCGAACGAATAACTGGTAGCGCACGACGACGACGCTTAATAATAACTGAGCGAGTGAGGGAAATGGAATTAAAAACTTTTACAACACGAAAGTAGAACGCTGAGCTGTACATATTATACGACAAGGCTTAATTTTCTACCGTTTCCTGCAATCTCAGGTATGTATGTATACATGTACATACCTACGTACCTACCACCTACACTAGATTTCACATTTGCCTATACACGTAACCGGAGGTACTACGTATATACGCAAATTTATTATTGTATTTCGCGATTTATAACTTCCCAATTGGGCTTGTCAAGAGTAGGTAGGTTGCAAATGCTTTCACGAGAAAGCTTTTCGTGCATTATAACAGAAGCCAGAAGCCATGTCCGTGTACACATGTATATATTATATCATATTTGATGGCAAGTGTGAATGAATTCCATGCATGTATATACGGACCGGCGAGGAGTGAAAATAAAGAGAGGAAAACAGCGTGATGGAATTTGAAAAGGTAGAAGAAAGAGAGGAAAAAAGGCGCATAGGAGTGGCAACCCTCCGGCAATTTTGTAGGATTTAAATGGTGAGAGCCGCGCATACGGTTGCAGGGTAAAAATGGGAATGAGAATTTACGGAAATTAACTCGCCAAGCCCACATTCTGCAGAGGGCTTGACATTTTTCAATTTACCAAATATAATATTGTTCTATACGTGCGGTGAGAGGCTAATGGACTACAATATTGTGGTCGTGATAACAGGGAGATTGATTTTTCAAATCAGTATACCCGTGCACATAAATATTTTCCCAAACTCCCTGAATGTCCCGCCCGAAAATTTGTCTTCGTTGTGATCATAAAATCGTTAATAAATTTGTCAATTTTTCCCCCAACCAATATATATACCTCAGGTCCGGACTTTATAACCGATCGATGTCGAGGTAGTCTGAAAATAAAAAAAGTGTTTATTTTTCTTAATCATTTTCCACCATAGTGCCATAGATGCAGATCGCAACGAAGATACCTCATCGGATCTAGTTGAGTTCCAGTTATAATCCAGATTGGATTTTATTTCCATATAGTTCCAAGTTTTCTCTCTGGTAACGCAAAATAAACATTTCGCGTGAAAAAATTGGCTTCTCCAATCTCAAAAATCCCTACCACGTAAGTATGTATGTATCTGCTCACCGTAATACGCTGATCGCATTGAAAATCAAACAAGAAATAGTTGCGGGTACACCGAATAGATGTATTAGAATTAAACGCAAACAACAGGCTTTCTTCTTCTTCGTTCCTCATTACGAAAGCCTACATATAGGTACTATACTATAATTGTTACAAAATTATGAGGAAAGATTTACGGTAAGAGTATAAATCACGTTGGTTAGTACCCGCAGTACTAGCGTTGTCAGATTCGTCACGAATAGTCTAAAACTCTAAATTATTGTTTAAATTAGTTTCTACAAGATGAAGATATCATCACGTATTACATTATCACGTTACTACATTCTGCAATGCCAACTATACCTATGTATGGAAATAATTTTTTGGGCGGTTTTTGTAATCAAAGGGAAAAACGAAATGTATGAATGAGGTACACGCGTTTAGTTTTACCTAATAAATATGAAAACAGTTGATTGCCAGGCAGCTGACGATACTACAGAAAATAAAAATTACAAAAAAAAAAAAGCATATTCTCTTTCATCTCTTCAAACTAAATTCAACTAATTCAGAATTGCATAATTAAAAACTCGATCATAACTTGGGTCCTGAAAATATCGGATTATACTATATCTCCATTTCGTACCTATAGAGATATAGACTGATTAAACAATCTGCAACACACTCGGAATTCATGTTCAGATATCCTCACAAATTTGTCTTTGCATTAACGAAGAAGCATTCGATATTCATCGCTTACTATCTCCAAACCGAATAGATTAGTCAAATTAAAATCGAAAATTTCCAATACTTTCAGTTTTTTTAGTGGAATAAAAAACTTCGTTCGGATTTTGTTAGTCTGACCGTAAAAACTGCATAATGAAAATAACAAGCCTAACGGGGTTCAGGCGCGGACAACGGATAACAATGCAACAGAAATAGAAGTCAAAATGATGAAAAAGTCAGGAAAAGATCTGTGTGAGTAGTAAATGATTGTCAAAATAGTATGATTATGCGAAAGTTTGCCCGCGGCGCGCGGGACGTACGCTATTATATTACGATAAGCAACGATATGCCGGTCGATTATTATATTCTACGCCCAATTTATATTACTCTCCCTCTCTCGCATTATAAATTCATAACCCAGCTACGTCTGTGCAGCGTTCTCAATTACAACCTGACGTAACTAGCTTAGGCTAATCGACTGATCAACTAATCGAATAAAATCAGCCCCGACTGAACACCTTAGCTGTTTGATGTATGTAGATTGTATGTGCAACCCTCGCACGTACTACAATCATTGAAAAATGATCATTTTCGTGAGTTTCTCTGTACCTACACTTAGACACGTAACAATTGATTTTTTAGAATTTTTCAAATCAACTCAAAACGGTGTTTATTTTTAATCACAAGTATTAACGTTTCCCAACAAGTTTTGAAGATATTCAATTCAGGTATTCGGTCTCAAAATCTATAATCACTCTGGTAATTAGTACACCAAAGCTTCCAGTAATTAGTCGTTAATGGGTCAGCAACCTATATCAGCTTTTAAGATTCCTTCTGAAAGATGGAGACTAAAAAAGGAGGAGAAAACAGGAGATCCTAATATTTACGTCGGAGAAGGTGAACCGTTCCCAGTGAAGTAGGTTGAGAACCACTGAGAAATGGTACAAGATATATATATATATATACATATATATATTCTTTTTTCCCTTTTGTATTTCTTTTCTTTTTTTCTGTTCTTTTCTCAATTCATCTCGGCGAAGCTCGGCTAGCTCCGGTTCACTTCGGGCACGCGAGAACCACGCGCATCAAGGACGTCCCCGTCCCTCAGCTCGTTCACCTGACTACAATTCACCTTCACGGGTACGAGCCGGTTCGCGTTGCCGCTGCAGAGAGCACGAACACTGCTGCACTAGCACATAATGTAGGTAAAAGGTACAGACCCTATGTCGTATAGACAGTCACGGACTCACGTTGCTGTACCAACGGGCAACATTATTACCTTTCCCTGTGTTAGAGTTTAATGTAGCACGCACGACTAACCCTCCGCGGCCCAGGGCAAACTACATAGGTGTGTACCTACCTACTACTATTATACTTATATAGTCTAAGGAGAAAACAAGTTCTGTGTAAATTTTCATAATCGTCATACTCGCATTCCACAATTGCATATATATAGGTACTGTATAATATTTCATAATTTACGTTTACTATACATCATCAAACTTTACGATCGGTCATATTTTCAAAGCAACTCACGGTACTCCATACTCGAAGTGGATATACTGCATAATATCAGCATAATAACTGCAATTCGTTCTAGATCATATTTTAGTGCGGTTCGGAACGCGAGGAAAACTCACCCCTAGATTGAAGATCGGATGTGAAATACGTCAAACGTGATGAAAAAATAGAGAATTTTGATATGCTTTCACGGGACATGCGCCTCATACATGAGGATGATGGTCAGACACGAAATCAACGATTGTATAATATCCTTCGTTCATCAACCACACACGAGAATTCATTCTCATAGGATAAATTTGATGAAATACAAATTTCTCAGAAGGTCGATTTTCGTTTACTCCGAGGGCATGGAATGTCGTTTGATCTCGATGCTAGTGTTTTTTAGACGATCCTAAGACACCGAGGTCCGGCAGAAAGTGCGTCATTGATCGCGTTTCTTTTACGATTCGACACAGATTGACACTCCGGGTCGTTTCACTTTTCTATTTCGTTGAATCGATCTGTGCTGAGAGGTGTGCGACACGATGATTAATGGAAAGCAACACTGTCGTCTCGTGTCACACTCATGCGTCGCTGATTCATAGTCAAAGAAAATCTGCCATTGTGACGTAGTGAGCGCGAATCGGAATTCTCAAGTGTTTGCCATTTAATGGGTGTACACTGATAACTCCCGCATCTGTTATTCGATCTTCAATCCTGAGGTGAATATATTCCAGATCAGTTTATTTCGATCGAAAATACGACGTTCCCAGTTTTAGCAGGGACTTTTGTTAATTAAAACACTTTGTACGTTCTCGGATTGAAAATTCTCTCTTTTTTCGTCAAGTCTAGTCTAGTTCATGAATACGTAGTTCACAATGGTTCGGATATTTCTTGCATTTGATATTATCATGTGAAAGAATAACGTTACAAACATTTCTTGTAATACAACATCGAGTGAAATCACTCGTTGTATACAACCTTCTGGCTACCGCGAGATGGATGCTGCCCTGAACCAAAGTGTTTAGCCTCGGGCAGGGCAGGTTGTTGCCGCCTTTCTCCGACAAAGGTTGATCCTCGATGGTTGATGTTGGCAGTGGGAGAGGATGAAGGAAGAGAGCAATGGAGAGATAGAATCCGAGAGCAGGAAGAACAAGAACACAAAGAGGAATAACAAGAAGAAGTGTAATAAGAAAATGAAGAGGAAAAGAGTACGAGAAGATGCGAAGAATGAGAAGGAAGTCGGAGGGGAATGGAAGAAAAAAGTAAAATACAGGTAGGTAGGCCCTCTTCCTTTGTTCGCCGAGTGTTTCGAAATAAATTAATGGTTGGGTCCACCGCGAAGCCCGGGTAGGCTTCAGGAGGAAAAGAAGATGATCATTTAATTGAGCTCTGGAGTATAGTGGGAGCTGGAGGCTGGGCGAGTGAGGTAGCCCAGCAAAAATAATCGACATCAGAAGCAGAGTAGCTTCGTAGATTCATTTTGTTATCAATTTTTTTTGCTCTCACTCTTTTTCGTTTTGCTCCGCCTTCTTCTTTTTATTCCTAATCTTTCTTTCTTTCTCTTCTGTCAAAAGCCCCCCCCCCCCCCCCCCCCCCCCCCCGTATAACTCCAAAGTTCCTAACTCGTCAGACTTATATACATCTAGACTGTGGCTAATTGTAAGCCTGCAGAGATCTACGTCAAGGTAGTTAGATATATGGCAGTAGGTAGTATAGGTAGGCCACCGAAACCACCGGGGAAACTTGGAATTGACAGTTACATAGGTCCAAGAGGATCTGTCAAAGGGAATTGCCTTACTAAGACAGAAGGTTATCTTCAAAGCACGAGTTACTCATGATGATTTAATTGATCCTGAATATACTGACAAATCTTCCGCGGCTCTGTTACATCTAACAAACCAAGGTGTATGCCAGCCCGAATTATTCACCCGATGTCAGAGTGAGAACGGTGGCGATATGGACAAGCAATTATCACTATTGTTCATATCTAATAGACAGCGGTCATGTCTGAAATTCTCAGATTCTTTGCTCTCCAAATAATAGAGAATACCTCCGAATTAGTCCGGTCTTTCCGGTTGTGAGTTTTGTAGTTTTGAGGTCACACGAATTTCAAAAACTTTGAATGGTTTGCCGTTGAAGCCAACCGAATGACGTGGAAGTTATATCCGATGATCGAACAGTGGTCCATACTACAAATTTTTTACGTCACAAAATTGACGACCATGATACTTTCCGACAATTTTCGCCGACCAATGGCGCTGATCTTCGATGAGATGATAAAGCTTGTCGTTCCTACACGTATACATGATCGGTCAACGACTAAAACTGCTCAATCAAAGGAGTCATTCTGTGATCTACGATGTCGAATTTGGGGTAGAAAAATATTGTCCACGACATTCGATAAACCGCAAGATATTTGGAGAACATAAATTGGAGATTGATATTTATAGGAGGTAACGGGAACCCGATGAGAGAATTCAAGTTTCTGCGAAGGGGGGAAAAAAATGAAAAATATACCTCGAGGGGTTTCTCTCCTCGAGAAATAGTGGTGGTAGTAGTAGCAGTAGTAGTAGTGGCAGAGGATTATTTGGTTACTCGCTTGCAAGATGACGCCTAGCTGTAGCCCCGCAATATATACGTATATTGAAACCAAGACGATGAGAAGAAGGAGGAAGATGTGAGAAAAAGGAGTAAGAGAAGGAGGAGCAGAAAGGAAGACGGGCCGCGACGGGACCTGAGTAACCTTTAAAACCAGTTTTTGGTCGTTCGTTCATCGTTTAATCGCACCTGGCCATGAGTATCGGATCGACAGAATGGAATTTTGTAGAGTAAGAGAGAATTAACGTTTCACCTCAGTATAGTGTCTCTGCTCCACGTACGATCCACAATCCTATACACGCAGCTAGAATTCACTTGTAGAATTTTATCTACGTTTATAGGCACCTTTCTCAAACCCAGTATAAGATACTGTCTGGGTTTAGTAGCCTGTCCTCATCGAATGATTGATGGGAGCGAAACGGGACTATAAAAGCTAGACTCATTCAGTCACATGTTCACCGCGAATCAGAATAAAGAATCGACGTACCTCCTTCAAAGTCAAAGTCACAATTACTTATGACAATAATTTGTATTCCCACTGTACAGTTTTTCTTCGGTTTTTTGCATATACGCTCCTCGATAGTATTCCTATATCTATACGAACTATTCTGAATTCATACGATACGATCAACTCCTTTTCGCCCGTAATTTAGTAATTTCGCTTTTCTTCAATTTGATATCCCAGTGAAAATGTGACGAATTTTGTCACCGTATAAAAAGTACTGAAGAAAAAGGCTGGCAAGAGAGTCGAAAGTTACTTTCGGGGGCGAAGAGAGCGCAAGAAAAGAGAGTAATTGTCTTTATACTGTAGTTTGCAATAGATGGACAGCTGGATATGAACGATGTGCATATAATACCTAAAGTCTGAAGCCTGCGTGTGAGGCAGAGTAGGAGCTTATTCACTCTTTCCGTGGTTGTAGGTTAGGTAAGTATATCTCTACAAGGAGCAAACATTTGTTCTAAAGATATGATCTATGTGCATGGCGCGCGGAGGCAAGTCAAGCCAAGATGCAGAGGCGAGGTAACGCGTCCCTTTACGGGAGAAATTTTTTATTTTATTTTTTATCATAACTTGCAAAAAAAGAGCTCTGAGAGCTTTGAAAAAAGCACGAAACGCCTCCCCCTTCCCACCCCCGCGCCATATTGTATACGTAAACAACTTGTTTACTTCCGAAAATCGGATCAGAGATTGCCATCGCTTGATCTATTCAGGACATGCACACGTTCACATAATATATCATGCCTTTTTCTTCCTCTTTTATCATTATTGTTATTGTTAATAAATTTTATACCAAGGTTACCTACATCCTCTTTCGATCTCATCGTCGTATCAAATAATCTGCAGTATGTGAGTATAAAGTTCTTTGAGAAAATTAAACGAGATGGGAAAAAAAAAGAAATTGAGAAAGACATATTGAACTTTATATACAGGAAATTCTGGGATGTTTAAAAATGGCCCAAGGTAGACAAAAATTTGAGGAAGAAACGTTTTTTATTACTAGAATCATCGAGAAAGCGTAACCCTTTATGTGTTTCGTTGGATATGTAAGTCTGATTTTGAATTAATGTTGTTTAAATATTGAAATTCCTCATAAGATCTGATATTATAGAAATGTGATAAGAGTGTCTCGAAGCGTGTAATCGGAAACGTCAAACGTATAGATCCTCATGTAAGGACTAATGCGGTCGAGTGTAGAAGTGACAGGAGAAATAGACACAGAATTTATTTCCGGTTGAGTGACGTTCGAAATTGCTTTTTCCGTATTCGGTTCTGTAGGGCGTAGTATAAGATAGAGGTACCTAAGGAAACCAGGATCTCTAGATTCTTGGGACTGAAAAATATCCGTGACTAAAGCGTTAGGTAGCCGTGGCGCCGACTTTCGGAATTCCGCGCAGAGTTCGATATCGCACAGATTTCTCGATATGTATAGGTTGTAATATAGATAATGGAAAAAAGAAGAAAACTGAGAGGGACCTATAGATCTAGAGGAAACCGTGGCACCTACATCTACCTATCAACCGCCGCACGACGATTCCTATTCTCTTCCTTCCCCTCTTCCTCCTTTTTTTTTCTTCCCGAGAGAATAACTCGCGCCAATATGTGACGACGAGACACTCGCTTGTTCGTTCGTCGTCGCTCTTTTCGGTATTCAACCTCTCCTTGACGAATGTCGATTCAACGGTAACTAAGCCGACGTCTATAAGAGGCGTGGGGGACGAACCCTAAAGACAAGTTCCTGAGGAGATTCATTCGTCAATGTCAACACGTGGGAGAAGAGAAAAACAAATAGAAGTAAATGAGAGCAAAATACAGGGAAAAAATGAGCGCGTAACAGAAATTTAATGACGTTGAAAGTAGAGAACTTACTTTTACTCTATTTTTGTGTTTTAATAATACCGATAACGGTAGACGAATCGTTCGTAGATCAGCAAAAAGTGAATGACGGCAGGGCAGAAGTGAAATTGCGCGGGGGCTTAGAGTTCAGTTGAAAAATTTTGTACTTTGGAAGAGATTTAGTTTTATTCATTTGAAGCCGATCTATGGGGCGCGACTCGGTTGGAACTCGCCGAAAGCTAATTTAAGGACCACCCCCTAATATACCTACATGGTAGAAATGGTCAAAAACGGTCTGAGTATGTCAAGTTGACTCAAATCGGTTAAAATCAGATGGAACACGCGTTGAATTTTCGAAAACAGACCGTTACAGCCGCGAACACCTTCTTCTCAATTTGGCTACTCCGTTAAAACGGTTTGGAACGCTTCGGTTCGGTTAAAATCGGCTAATAGACCCGCTAGCATGTCCAAGAATTGAAGCGTTGAAATCGATTGGCGCCGACTGAGGAGGTAGAACTTGCCAAATTCAATGAAAAAAATCAGAAGTATGTTTTCAAAATCAACGGAGACGCGTTAAGGATGTCAAAGACTTTCTTCGCCTTGTATAGAAAACGATCAGTCAAAACGCGGCCTAGAAATCAGCTTCATTGGAGAAGAAGAAATATGAAAGAATGTGGCAAGAAATAATGAGAGAATCACGGAAACGAACACCGATTCTGAGAGGCCGAAAAAAATAATGAAAGGCTGCTGTGAGTTATACCGGTGGATAATTCTGATCTAACAACAATCCCCTCCGCTTGATTATGATCCCTTATTACAAGTAATTACTAGCCGTGAAAATCGCGGTAGAATATATATACCTATAATAATAACTCCGTGGAATCTAAGCACAAGAAGAAGATACTGAACGACGCGACGGTATAAACGAACCTGAGTTACGATCACTCGAAACAATATTAGTATGGTTCGATATAGCCACAAGCCAAGCCAAGCCAAGCCGGAGCCGCGCCGCTACGGGTGAAAAGACGCCGATTAATATTTTACGGTGTATATCAAATTAAGAGTAGTAATGAGAATAATTGATGATCTTTATATTTATATACTGTATCGAAGGGTACCGAACCACAACGAGCAAGAGCCGCGGTTTATTTTGCCCACAACTATTAGACAGTAAATAAAATTATACTGAAACCGATCGGAGATCGACAGCGATTATTCAATTCACCCACGCATACCTGAATCTCTCTCCAGATTCGACATGGTTTCTCCACTCGATATCCCAGCTCGACAATTCCGATAGATTCGATGACCCCGGGGCCGGACTTAATAACGATCATGAGAAACCGAACCGCGGAATATAGTACAGTGTAGTGCACGTTGTGGAGAGAAGAGACTAACTCCAAATCACACGCGATCCATCTCCCGCAAAACGATGCTGTACATCTCATTCCATAATCCCCAATTATAACCATCATACACTATATGATATAATTCGTAGTTAGGTATGTTATTCACACGTTTACGCCAGTTTCGCTTCGTCTGATTTGTTTTTACGGTTCCACCATCAAGATCAACACGGATAGATGAGAAACCTCAGAGTTCTTCCAATTTCAGTCAATTAGAATACGCGTTTGTACCTCGCGACCGCGACCGGACATTCTTTGGATGGCGATTAAAGTGGGTAAATATGGACGAGATCGAATATCGGAGTTTGACCGTGAAATTTTTCCATCAAATCGCATCCGATGGAAACTTCTTCGCATTTACTATCTCCAAAGGCTCACGATGATCAATCGTGTTCGAAGAGTACGACTTCGTACTCGGACAAATCCACCTAACGCGCTAACATTCTCGGGAAAGGTATAGGTATACTTTTACGTTTACGCGGTATGTATACCAATTTTTGTTTCATCTTCTCAAAAATCACGTCAGGATGTTGCCATCCATGTATGTAGTATGTACCTATGCCTGCGTGTATAGTGTACACTTATACTTGGTTATTATTTCATTATTTGGTTGCGCCGCGCCGCGCGCCGCTCCAGTCTATAGCATTACTACTGCACGCCAGCACCTGTCGTGTGGGGCTTGGGGGCTTCTAAGGTAAATGGATGGGTGGCAGCAGGAGAGAGAGCGGGAGAGGGAGGAAGAGAGAGGATAGAGAAAGAGGGTAAATTAGATGACAGGGGAGAGGGAAGAGATAAGGGGGCGAGAGGAAGCTGTACGCCTGCCTAACCGGTCCAGGAATCCAGATACTAAGAGAGAGGGATAGGAGAGCCACGCTTACTGAACAGTGTTTCTCAACTTTCTCTTCTTCTTCTCGTGTATTTCTTGGATATCTCTCTCCGCCAGCGAGCGAAATCTCCATTATACCTAACATTTCAGGTTCTCTTAGTAGCTAAAGGATGTAGTTTTTCCCTACATACGCTCTCGAGTCTTGCACCAGAAGGCGAAAGACCGCGGGTTTGACGGCCTCGTAGTCGTAGATAACCAGTTGCCCCCCGCCCCTCATCACTTGTTTCTTTCTAATTCACTATTTTTCTATCCAGACTTCTCTCTCGGAACAATTTGCTTCGGATCTCTTATATACCTGTTCAGAGGACCAGGGTAAAGGTACCTATATTTCCAATCTACGTAATACGTATACATAAATCCGTACACGTACAGCTACGTGCATAAAAAGAGAAGAGTTATGGTCTTAGGATCGCGGAAAGATATTGATGCCTTATGAAACTACGCGATGGCCGTGTGGTGATGCTGCACACTGTTTAATATTATCGCATGTAGTACATACAGAGATACGGACGATAGATGAAGGACGCTTTCCTGTTGTATGCGGATACAGAGGATATACGCGAAATGGCATATGAAGTACAATGATAATACTAATAACTATAATGATCATTTCACAGTGTTAACTCGATCATAGTGCCTATACATGAATGTAAGTATGTATGTATGGTATAGGGAAGAGAATACTATAATATCCGTATAGATACGCGTCAGGATCACGAGAGAAAATAATTGCGTAGTAAATTTAATCGATTCGTCTTACCTGCTGCAGCAGGTCGCATAAGAGAAATTGAAAAGAGTAACGAGCTGATTTAGAATGAGAAATGAATTCGTTTATTCGTTGCAGTCAGCCAGCTTTGAAATGTGAATAAAATCTAAGCGCTTTGATTAATCCGAGCAACCTATATTTCGTCAGAAACTAGAAGAACGAGACTCACATTTGGCGCCCAAAAATCGGAAAGATCTCAGCGCATTTCCGAGAAAAATGGGTTCTTATTATCAAATTAGTTTGAGAAAAGTCGCAGCCAGGATGAAAAAAGGTGATGCAAGCCGTTTTCAACCTACAACCTATTTTCCAAACTTAGGAGAAATTTTCACGATTATTCAGTGAAATTAGTTATGTGATCATTTCAATTGCAATTTCAATCAATCACGTAGTGACTACATAGACCTATCGAAAACTTATTGTTGAACCACCTGCTTCTCAATAATGGGTAAAGATTTGTTCGATCTTATGAAACGACGAGTTAAAGCCTCATTCTTCTGGTTTCGGGAAAAAACAATGCTCGCTTGGATTGATCAATGCGCGGTGCAGATTGTATTCACGTTCCAAAATTGGCCGGTTTTTTTTTTAACCCACGAAGTATGAATGTGACAGAGATCCGATTTGTTGAATTTTATTCAATATCGTCGTAGCTCGCTTCTGCGTTTCATTGGATTACAAATTATAAATTTATAACACAACTTAGGTTGCAAAAAGATACAGTTATTCAGGAAATTGATGAATAATATAGAAACTCATTTTCATTCCATTAATATCGTACACAAAAACCGCGAAAAAAAAAAAGGTTTTCTTTATATTTTCCCTCCTCTTGCACCTTAAATCGTTGTTCAAGCCGTAAAACGGGCGACACGACACACAATTCGAACCAGACAACTGTTTCCCTTCGTTCCTCCCTCCTTTACTTTTGCTAATTGAATTACAAGCCCATTCAACTGGCGAGAATCGATGAAAAAGAAAACAATTTCTCTCGACGTGAGTTTTTCTTTTTTTTTTTTTTTTTTTTGCCTCCTTTCTTTACTCTTTATTCCTCTGGCTCTGCTTCCTATCTTTCTCTATAACGCTCTTTTATCTTTCATTTTCTCCTCCTGCTACCGTCTCTATACACAAAAGCGTGGATTAGAAGCACGTTTCACCAATGGTTGCAGGTGTGGTTCTATAGACTCTGCCCTCACCGTCTCCGATCTAATCATCCGCTGTAATCTGAATCTCTACTATTTTCTATTTTTATTCTTCTTCTTTTATCGCTGATGGGATGGAGAGATGCAATTCCTATATACCAAGATTAGATTGTAAGATAAAATGTTTCGTATTCTCCACTTATTACCATTATTAAATATCATTTTCTTCCAATTCTTTCCCCATCTAAATCTTTAATTCTGTTGAAAAAATTATACGAATCATAAATTACGTAACAATCGAAGTTTTTACGACCCCCCCCCCCCCCCCCCCCTCGCCGGGTTAAAACAGAAATTAAATTATTAAATGTTTACGAGCATTCGTAAGAATAGCGGTAAAAGACAAAAAAAAAAAAAAAGGAACATAAGATAGACCACCACCAGATTCAATTTGACAATGATTAATGATTTTCACAGTATATTATAGCTACTATATTACATGTATACAGTATGAAACTGAAAAGAAATATCGTTTGGTAGTAAAAAAAAATGACGATCTATTATAGTATGTAATTTAAGATTAATTGTTTATTCGTTCTGCTCAAACACCTCCGTAATGATGGTATTAGTTGATATAACAAAACAACATTATAATAAATTTATATGTACACGATATACGTTATATATATAATTATTAATCTCTGTTTATCATATGTATTTATATAAGATTTCTTTATAGGGAAAGAATTCAATCGCGAATCCTAGGGGTTGTTTATCTCTCTAGAGAGTAATTTTTTCACTAAATTTGGATCAAGACTACAACCCATATCATCTATCACTCTATTTATATTACAATACGAAACCGGAAAGAAAGAATTCATCACAATTTTATAACCTCGATTAAACTTTCTAAATGGCTTGAAATATTATTTAGTAATCTGTTTATCTATTCGTTTATCACTTATAAGCAAACTCTTCGTATAGATATAATGATTTAGAAGAATCAATCGACATTGAATTAAATTTTCAATCCTCATTCCATTCCATTCTATTGTTTTTTTTTTTTTTTTTTTTTGCCATAATTCAGAAATAATATTTTTCTTTGGTTTAAGTGTACTCAAAGTATGATTTGAAAATGAGAAAATGCATATCAATGAAAAATGAAAAGAGCGATAATTCATACATTGAAGAAGTTAATCATCTCAATAGTATACATATATATATATATACCCTGCAATCTCGTTCTGGCATACTTGGCTAGTTAATTTTTACACTTTGATATAATTATTATTCTATTGAATAGAAAATGATAAATAATAATTGAAAAATTCATTCCGCAGGAACAAATATATACATAGGTATATATAATATATAATCATATATTTATATTTGAAAAAATAATATACAAACTACTTATACTATACCTATGATGTAATTAAAAATTAACATCAATTCCGTATTGATATTTCTGGTTGAAATTCATTACAATATTAAAGAGAAGCTGAGGATAAAAAGATATCGTTTCATATTCTCTTTTGTTGAATATTCTGATATTATACAAATTGATTAAAAAACGAATAATGATAACAATAACGATAATAACACTTTTTTGTTTGTCCGTTCATTAAAAAACCATGGAATAATAATCAGGGTTTTAAGCAAAGTAGAGTTATGAATTTTCACCGCTGCCTAAGACCAATAACAAATCCCAATAAACTAGATATGTACGCATGTGATTATTTTTGTTCGTACTAAAAACTAGCGAAGGATAACTACGACGCATAGATTTGCGGTAAGGTTGAAAAGTCTACCTGCATCTTGTCGCCTAGAAAATTTCATTGCTCTGCATTGAATCAGCCTTATTTATCTCATTGTATGTTTCTTTCTCTTTTTTTTTTTTCATTTGACGGATTCAATTCTAGCAAATTCAGCAGCTATGCTAGATACTTCGGCGTCTGGAATAATATTTTTAGGAATTTCTTCGAGCATAGATGTGTCCTCGAGGGAGGAAGTGTCCGAAGAAACTTCAAATAAATAAAGATAAGGTCGAGTTATTTTATTGTTTATCTTAAATTTTGTACTCTTCTTTTAATTTTGTATATTTTTTATTTTTTACAAAACTTACGATCGCTGTTAGACCTTGGATCTTTTTCGTCGTCGTCGTTATCTACGTCGTCGCCTTTCTCATAGATAAAATCATCGTCGAAAATCTCTTCGTCTGATATAAAGCGCAGATAAGAAAGTGCGCATATTAATGTTATAAAAAATAGGTTTGTACTGATCCCAAGAATGGCAGACAACACTGGCCAATGAAACATGATATAACGCAAACCAGACAAATGCGCATTTATCATCATCGTTGCCGAGTAGAATTCTACGTATCGTGATTGTATTTCAACGTAAACATCCGTCACCGGATGACTCTGTTTTGAAAGAAGAAAAAAAGAAAAGAAAAATCCCATTTCAGTTCTATTCTCATGTCAATCGAGCGATGAATTTTTGTAATTTTTGTTCAGTGTAGAAATTTCTAATACTTGATCTTCCTCGAAATTGCCAAAGAGTTCGAGACTAATATACTGCTTCTCTTCCGTACTTCCCCATATCATCATCGGGGAAAACATCAAAGTAGTTATAATGTGCAGCAGTGAACTTCGGTAATGTAACATGGCAGACCGACAAGCATTTCCGACCAATATTCCGTCTCTATCTCTCAATTGCGCGCAGACCATGAACATACCTCAATTGTGAAGTACAGAAAAAAGATTGAAGGAATAAAGAGAATTAGGATAGCGAAAATCCTTTCCTTTGACTCAGAAGGAAAATTCAATAATTCCTAATCGATCGCTACTCTGCTGATCTGTACTATTCTACTTTTTTGTTAATATTAACATACCGAGTTCTCTGTTAGCCGGTGATTCAGGCATTTCCAAATAGAGATTAACCTTATAAGGCTGACCGACCATAAGAAGTTGTTGTTTTTTAGTAAGTTGTACATGAGCCGAAGGAAAGCTACATATTCCTCTGGTCTCGTCGCACGATCTGAGACAAATATGGTAAGAAATAATGACCAAGAATCAATCAAGAAAAGAAAAGAACCAATAACAGGAGATTCGAGTTCCGCAGAAAGATTCGAGATCCTAACCTAAAAATCTGCAGGATTGAGGAAACATTACGGAGCAATTCTTGTTGAAATAAACGATTATTTTTCACAGAAATGGACTTACTTAAATTGTAAATGTACAGGGCGTAGGTGCGAAATGCTTGGCATATAAGCATAATAAAAGGCAGCATATAAAAATACGGATATCCATATAACAACGATAGATGTTATGGCGATAATACCACCCCGAAACATAGCATCGCGTGCCGACTGAACACCCTCTGATGTTTTCTGTTGTACATTGAACCATTTTTCTTCCAATCGACGGAACAATCTTATGACAACCATTTTTCCAAAACGATTCTTCGCGATTAGACTTCCTCCTCTCTTTCTCCCTTTATTTATTTATTGGTCTGTTTATTTTACGATGCGCACTTTACTCTTACGTAGTATACATCGGAGGATAAATACGAACTGGTAAGTGAGAACTTGAGCCAGCCGAGCGAGGTATATTAAACTTAACTACGTACTACGCTTTATCGATTTTAGGGGTATATGAACATTTTTCCGGTAGCATTAATCATACATACATACATACATATAGATATTTCGTTTCAAAGTGCAACTTTGACATATCGCGTATTCCGTTATGAAGTTGTGTCTGTGTACTTACGTGCTCAATGTTATTCTCCGCCATGTGCATGCGGTGACTAACGACATCTGAAGACGAAGTCGATAATCTTCCTAACATAATTCAAAGATGACTCTGCTAAACGCTTGAAGGCAGATTTCGCTCGACGGGTAAGGAATGAAGTAGATACTCTAACGATAAAGAGATGAGTTCCACGGTTTGAAATTCGAGCGGGATGCGGGATAAGGGGAAATCCTTCACGAACTGATGATGATCAACAAAAATATTTACTGCGAAACTGCGACTGTATAGATATCTGCGAACAAACTACGAACCACGCACATCAAACACGCGCGATAGACTGTAGACTTGTAGGATATTGTATTATTTGAATTGTCCAAGTCGAACAACGGTCACAGGCGATCGTGTTTTGTTTACCACTGTCCAACGATCAATTATTACGGCATTAGAATGGACTATTTTTCAAATTTATCTGAATGAAGATGCGTAGATAATTGTTATCACTATTAAACTATACAGTTATCAATATCGGCGGGTTATTCTCGTATTTATGTATCAATTATGATTATGATTGCGTATGAAAGAACAGCGCGTACGTACGAGTAAAGCTACGAACGTAAGAAAAACATTGCCTCGCATATGCAATGCCAACTAAATCAAAACACACGCGACAATTGAAGATCGTTTGTTAAATTTTGTACTGATATGTCGAATCATGAAAAAAAAACAATTTTTTACGTCTGTCCGAATAAAAATGAATTAAAAATTATTACACATATTGAAAGAAATAAACACAAATACCTTCGAATACGGAGCTAGTAAAGTTAATAATAATCATCGTTACATTCCTTAGATGAAAAAATATGAAAATGCAATGTCTTCTAGATCAAAAAATATGTTCCAAACGCAGCCGAGATTCTTTATTGGTCAACTTTTCTGAGCTCACTTGAAAAACGGCGGGAATAATTTATGGATTGGAAATTATATTTGTTGCAATAAAATATTATCGAATAAGAATATTTAGAGCAATGCCAAGCAGCCCGTGATTTACGTTGAATGAAATAATTGTCACTATTCCACGCAAAAGATTTGATCCATCTGATTTTTGAAAAATTTTTACCTGTAAATAAACATTCCAAGAATATTTTACACTATGAAAATTGATTTTAAATTCATTCTCAAAACTTATGACATATGAGAATTTAATTAGATACCTGATTTGTATTTCGAATTATGCAGTAATTCGTAGAAATAAGATACTACAACCGAATAATAATAACAATTGATCAATACACTTCTTTTATATAAAAAATTTCTTTAATAATCTTGAATATGAGTTATACTTACTTACAAAGGAAACATTTTTTCTACATGAAATATGTACAGAGAGCCTCATCGCGAAGCATGAGCTCTATCATCCGCGTAGAATATCTAATTCTTCTGGTGTAACGTGCATTCTAAGTTCTTTTTCGCGTATCAAATCTTGAATTTCTGTCAAAAGTTGTGGCGCCACTTGAGCAGCGTCTGTATAAATCCCTCTTGCCCATGGACACTGCGCTACACTTTCATGATAAACTTCCTCCCCCTTTCCCTCGCACATATTTCTTTCCCTCAAAAACAGCATATACAATCTCCATATCAATGGACACCTCTGAGAATCTGCATCTCTGCGAACAAAAATAAAAGAACAAAAAAAAAGGAAAAATGTTTAGAAAACAAGGAAACGGCAGAGAAAATTGCGGATAAAAGGTATCCACGCAATAATAACTTCAAATTTGTTTATAATAATGACAAAAATGCAATAATCATACCTAGAAAGTTTACGATGGATCGATAGCAACTTATTAATTGCAGCGCTCGCCGCATCTTCGAGTCCGAGGTTCTCTAGACGCTGGATTCGAGTACGACCAGCTAGACATGTGGCCAAATACTGGAAATGTCCACTGCGATTGCGTCTCAATTTCCAGCAGGGCATTTCGCTCTATGGAAGAATAAATGAATGAATGAATAGAATAAAAATAATAGAAAGAAATAATTGGAGAAAATTTTTCATGCGTTTTAAATTATTCACCTCAATTTCCATGTCTACGGATAAGAAGTAGCAATTCATTGGATACAAATCTAAAGCTTGATCAACTTTTTCCTTCAAAGTTTTATTCAACTTCAACATCTTGCTATCCAGGTGCAAGAGGGCAATCGTACTTTCGTATAAACATTCCTAGAAAAACAAATTCCATATTGTTTTATCAATATTCACCGAAAGTATCACTATCTTCAAAAAATAAGTATATCACCCATTTCACCAAAGACCGTCAAGGTTTTCTGCAGTAAAAATTTGAATTGGATACTGGAGATGAATGAGAGCCGGTGATTTTCTTCTAATTCGAGCTAGAGATCTAAAACCTGGCAAGGTTGTCGTATCTTCATACGTACAAGACCCTGTAATATAAACGAAACCGAATCGTTACTACCCAGAACCTTGACTGCCTTTGTTGGAATGTGCTTTCTACGATCTAGAATACGTACATGGAGATATTTGTTTCCTTTAGAATGCTCCAAACATTTTTCAAACACATCCAAAGCTTGAGAGATATTAGAATTCTTAGCATATAGAAAATACGCGTAGCATGTGATTAGGTCGCATTCAAAATACGGAAGAAAATACGCATTTTCGATTAAATCTGAGACTGTCTGCTCTAAAAAATCTCTGAAACTACTCTCTAGGAATTCCTCGGCATGTTCTAATCGGTTTTCATCAGGTCCAGAAACCATCCTAGCAGCAGCTTCCAGTATCCGATTTTTATGATCTTCTCGATAAGTGTTGTGATCGAGTAAAGTTTCGAAAAGGGATCTAAAAATGCTGCACAAAGCTCCTTTCTCATATGAATTAAATATAGTCGATAGAAATTCGTTTTGCATACCGATAGCGGTTTCTAGAATCTTAATGCAGTTATCAAAGTGTCCAATTTCTCTTTCTATCAAAGCGTATTCTCTATAAAAGTATAGATTATTTCTGTTGCCATCTTTTTTCAAAAAATCTTTCACTATATTCTTTAACTTTTTATGTTTATGATCCTCTTTATCTTTTTCGTCTTTCAGCGAAGCTAGCATTCTCTCAAATCTCAACCACCACAAGTATATACTTGTTCGCTCTGATTCAGAGGATGAAAAGCTTTCGGCTATCGCTTGAAATATATCTCTGATAAAATCTAAGTACGTTTCTTGAGCTGGATGAAATTTAAGATATTGAGGACCGGACGTTAAGTTTCCATCGAGAATCCCTCTCATCACATCTTTCTTCTCTTTACTGCTAGACAATATTCCGATGGATGGATGAACCAACGGTAATAACATTTCTATCGAATCTGCATCCCATTCTAAATCCGTTAACTTCAAATCCTGTGAACATTTTTTTTTAAACTATAGAATTATTTTTTTCCTTAACTAAGAATCACGATTTTTAATCTGGATAAACGGCAGTGAGACTAACTCTGGCGATATAATCTCTTGTGGGAAGCAACGGTATTTTCAACACAAGTATAGAATAGATGGCAAGTTTCAAACTCGAATTTCGAGACATTATCGGCTGCACAAAGTCCGCCACGTCTTCTGGTAACACAAATCTTCTCGAATCTCCAAGCAGCTCTAATTGATCACTGCTTACACTTATCCAGTGACAACTTTCTCGTAGAGATTCAACTCTGAGCCATAATTGATTCAACGGAAGTTTAGAAGTTAGAATAACTTCCTCCATTCCAACTAGAAAACAAGAGTCAAACGGTTATTGTTACATAGATTTATATGAAACTATTTTCAAGATATGAGAGCGGAAATATTTTATGATTAATAAATTATGTCACGCACTCAACTTTCTTTCGTCAATAAAACCCCGATAGCGAAAATTATCCTTATTTAAATTCAAATTCAGAGTCAAATTGAGCCTCAAAGTTTCCCACATTTGTTCCCAGAGGCCTGCCTGTCTTAAGAAGGTGAGACATCGGTAGAGCATTTCTAAAACAACCGAAATAAGTGAATTATGAAATGACAAATTTGATTTTGAGAGTAAATAATTCATTTAATGATCCCAGAATTGATTTTTACCTAAGATTTGTTCGTCATATAGTTTGGAATTGGTTCTGAGACGTTGTCGCAAGCTAGAAAGAGATCTTGAATATAAATCCAAGACTTTAGGAACCGTAGATATAGCCAGTGAGGCTTTCGTAGCCATGATTAAGGCTTTCCACAATAAAATATTGCCTGAATCTTTGTTTAACGTGGATTCAATATCGTTCGAGAATTGATCAGCAGGTAAAAGTTTAGCTGTGAGATTTAACTTCAATTTTAATAATTCTGTAGAGTTTGGATTATTCTCTAAAGCTTTATTAGCTATTGCCAATTTACGTTGGCTCGTCGTTGTGCTCCGGACATCCGTTATACCTCGATCTTTTTGGAACTGGCAAATATCATCCTGAAAGGAATAAAAAGAAGACAATTTCATGAAAATTAGAGAATAAATCAGTACTTTTGTGGTCAAGGATCCGAGATTTAAATGTCTGGACTCTAAATACCTGGAATTTAATATATTGAATCCATAAATCGATATTTTCAGGATCTTCGGCGAGCTTTTCATTAAATTCTTTAGTTTTTTCAGTCTGTTCTTGTTCCATATTAACTCCCCAAGAAAAATCAAGTGTTTCATTTTGGTCCTCGCTATTTTTGTTGCTTATCTTTGTTCTCTTGATTCTAGTATCTTGTTTCTCGTTTTTTTTATCCAGAGAATCAATATTCTTTGCGTAATACCGAGGCGGTATTTCTTTCTTTGATTTTTTAGAGGATTTAAACCCAAAGTATATGTGACGTAACGAATAGCTGGGTCTGGCCGTTCCACTTAAAGTCGACACAGTTAAATACCTTTTGTCTCTAGCAGTGTCTTCGAAATATACATTTTCAACTTCTTTCTCATACCCTAGCTTCTGTTTGCGACTGCTAGAAGTATCGTGATATTTTTTCTTACGTTTTTTATGCCGTTTCTCAATTTTTGAACTCTTTCCATCACTGCTGATTATACCAGTGTCTGATTCTATTGATATTATCTCACGATTTGGCGATCTCTGGTTTTCTGTTGGTAGAATCTTAACCGATTCGTCAGATGATGAATTTGATGATATATCTATCACCGGCGTCGTTGTTGCGCGTGCAATATAACTGGAATTCTTTAACCAGAGACTCGTACCGTTGTCTAGAAAAATTTATACAATAATATTTCTGTTATCGCGTTAAAAGTGATGACAAATCTCGTTTCTAGCACATTATACTCAAGATATATTTCACAATGTTTGGAAAGGAGTGATTAAAAATTGTAAAGCAAAAAACCAAATGATCTAATTCTAGTGTCAAAAACACGGAATAAATTTCAATGAACCGTTTGAATTACGGAGTCGTTTTAAGGTTATGGAAGAGATAATTGTATATTCACGAGTAATGAGTAATAAACGATTGATGATAACCTTCGGTTTTTGACGTTCCATCGCACGATTTGGAGTCATCGTTTGAGGTGCTTGAATACGCTGGGAATAATGACATTTTCAAACTAAATTATGAGCTAATACAATTATTATATTCACAGATTCAAGAGGTCTTCTTGACTGACTGACAGCATCGAACGCCATCATGTTTGTTGTTCTACGACGTATTTACCTTCTACACTCAACGGTATTTACAGCAACCTAAGACAGCAACTCAAAAACGCTGAGAAAATTTAGAAAATTAAATAAAGTACATCAAATTATTGATATATATATTCAGTATAATTGTATTATGATTTCGTCATTTGACGAAAAATGAATAAGAATGCCATATTTAGTTGACGACCCGAAAGAACTGAATAATATTTTCAATTTTCCCGCGGTAAAATAAAATCGACCGGAAGCATCAAAACGATGGTCAATGCAACTCTTTATAATCGATTATTCAGACATCGAATATATCCGAAAAATTGGGGGTAACAACGGTTTTCCGCCAGCAAAGATTCCTTCTATCGCACGTGTACTGTTAAAACTGTTGTATTAGATAGTGTGATAAAAGAATATTCACGAAGTGCATCGAGCGTGAATCACCATGGGTAAACCAGGTAACTTGAAAACCATCAATTAATCATATAGCGTGGAAATTCACTTCAAAGAATACGATCTCAGATATATATTTACACAACTTTTTGTCACGCGGCGTCTCTCCCGCAGCGTGGATAACCTGAAACAAATTCAACAAAAAATCCGTATTTCTTTATACACACAACATTCCAGCTCTCTGAACTTTTCAATAACTATAATTTTTCCTCTCCAATTCTTTCTAATTCAATAATTTGATATTGTTGGTCAATTTTCTCTCTTGTCTAAAGCCCCAAATTGAATACCTCATGTGCTATATAGACATGACCAAAAATGTTGTTCATTTTTTGTTGCAAAATAACACACAAATCCCCAATCTATCCTCTTTCTTAGACTACAAATAATCTAACCTCAACATTTTTGTCAGGATTTTCACCAGGGGGCGGAGGCGGAGGTGGATTCCGCGGAGGCGGCGGTGGCCGAGGATCTGGCGGTGGAGGTTTCCGCGGAGATAGAGGCGGTGGTCGTGGCGGAGGCGGGGGTCGAGGAGGTGGGCGGGGAGGAGGTTTCGGAGGTCGTGGAGGGAGCCGCGGCGGAGGATTTGGGGATCGCGGAGGCAGCGGAGGAACTCCTAGAGGTCGAGGAGGTGGTCGCGGAGGTGGCCGAGGACGTGGTGGAGGAGGTGGTGGGTTCAGAGGTGGAAAAACTGTCGTTATCGAACCACATCGTCATGAAGGAGTATTCATAGCTAGGGGAAAAGAAGACGCGCTAGTTACGTTGAATCTTGTACCAGGTTCAGAGGTCTACGGAGAGAAAAGAATCAGCGTAGAGGTGAGAAATCATCTTTTCTTTAGCGCTGTTTAACATAACGCTGTTGTTTTTATTAATTATGAATATTTGCAGTTGTAGAAAAAAATGTTAAATTGTTTAATATTTGGTCAAATTGCGATTATAGGTTGTATAAATATTTTCGCGATATTTCAGAATTCGATTTGATACTAGGATTTATTACAGTTTGCTATTTTTCATTCAAAAAATTCCAAGGGAATGGCTTCAATATCGCTGGAAAACGTTTTCCACTTTTTTGTTTCCTCTCATTATTTAGAGACGCTCATCGATAAGTTTTCAGCAAATATGTGTCGATGTAATTGATATTTGAACTACAATAATGTATTATCTACAAATACATTATTGTATTTACTAACGCATACATTAGAGCCAAATGAGTTTACTGTTACTTTTTTTGGTGTCGGAAGTTATGCCAGAGACAAGCTTTGTGCTAATTATTCGATTCTGTAGGACATCGAAATCATCCTACGGATAATAACTTGTGCAAACAAATAGTTATCTATATTTAGTATTCTTTCGTAATCGGATATGAAGAATAATAAATATTATAGAAGAAAACTAACAGTGAATAGCAATAAGATGATTTGTTTGACTAATTTCAGGGTGAAAATTCTGAAAAAGTTGAATACAGAGTATGGAATCCTTTCCGATCGAAATTGGCAGCTGCAATTCTTGGCGGAGTTGATCAAATCCATATGCCACCAGGAAGCAAAGTTTTATATCTTGGAGCTGCGTCTGGAACCACAGTTTCGCATGTTGCAGATGTAGTTGGCCCGGTCAGTGTACATTTGATGGAATATTAATTAGGAAGAATAAATTTGAATGATACAAAGTATAACATAGTATACTTGCATACATTAGAGCCAAGCTTGTGAATTTTTTACTTACTTGGTGTCGAAGTTATGCTAAAAAAAATTATACACCAGTTTATCTTGACATTCTACGAAGGTAAATGATATTATTTCGTGGAAAGATATGCTAGCGTACAATTATCATAGTATTAAATGATAAGGTTTGAATATATTTCATAAAATTGTATTTTTATGAATAGAAAATAGCAATTTAATAATTCTCAGACTTCGTTTGATTATTTTTATCTTCTTTATGTGCAGGAAGGTTTAGTCTACGCAGTTGAGTTTTCTCACAGATCAGGGAGAGATTTGATAAACGTCGCAAAGAAACGTACAAACATTATTCCGATAATTGAAGATGCTAGACATCCTCACAAGTACAGAATGTTGGTCGGTATGGTTGACACAATCTTTGCAGACGTTGCACAGCCTGATCAAGCTCGTATTGTTGCATTGAACGCTCAATACTTCCTGAAAAATTCCGGGCACTTTGTTATTTCCATAAAGGTGAGAAGATGAAAATGTATAAGTTTAACACAAAGTTCAGAATTCATTATAAAGACCGAAACATTTTAATCTGTGTCTTAATATCTTGTACTTTTTTTTCCATCTCCAGGCAAGCTGCATCGATTCCACAGCACAACCTGAAGCAGTATTTGCAGCTGAGGTGAAAAAATTAGTTGCAGATAAATTGAAACCACAAGAACAAATAACGCTGGAACCTTACGAAAGAGATCATGCTGTTGTTGTGGGGTCTTTTAGACCACCAGCTAAAAAAGCTGCCTAATAATAAAAAAACCATGAATTTCATTTAAATGAGTCAGACTTTTACGAGAAAAAGACAATTTTCTCATTCATGAACACTATGATGATTGAAAATTTGTAACTTTGAAATCGCTAATTCATGTTCAGGTTAATTTTAACATTACAAACAGCGAGAAATAATAATCATAGTTATTATTAGTTCATGTTATCGTAGTAGTTTTTTTCTGTAAAAGTCGGAGGGCAGGGCACAGAAAAAGAGAGAGAGAAAGAGTTCGGGAGAGAGAAAGCGCTTGTTTTTAATACAAGCGCTTCTAATACTATGTAAATTCCATAAAATAGATCAAGAGTCGCTATTTTGTATAATAAAACAGGAATAGGAATTGAAATAGGACAAGTTTTTTTCGTTTTTTAGTTTTTGCACGCTTGCAATAACGCAAAATGTTTTTAATAAAAAGATGTAAACAAAAACATGCTCTTAATTTCAACATTTTCGAACTGTAAATAATGGTTGATTAATTTGAAAACGATATTTCGTATAGAATAAAGCTTGACACGTTGTAAAACGTTTTAAAACGTATTATTAAAATTTTGTATTATTTCGTCATTTTCCTAAATTTTAACTGATTCATTGATAACAAAAAAAAAAAAACTAATATAAAATTTTATGCTCATATTAGTTTGGAAAATAGAAAACAATTCGATCTTAGAGATAAACGTTTAAATTTTAATCATTACTTTCAATGCACAAATACCTAGGAAGAAGAACAACAAAATAATCATTAACAAATGAGAAACTACATGATATGACATCAGCTGATATGTAGTTACAGCCAAAAATATTGATTATATTGAATAAATTTACAAGTATCGTGCAAAGCATCGCAAAGAAACATTCAAATGGAAAGAATATGTCGATAGTAAATACTAGTGAAACATTTATTCCAAGTGAACTGTGTTTCTGATTACAAAAATGGTAAACTTTGCATGCGAGACATAATGGAACGATCGATACGTAGTTCCATAACATTTATTAGCAACAAAGTATCAGGTATCTTTCGATTTCAGCTCTTCGTTATTCTCTGCGTGATGATATAATGAAGTCTAATATATTTAACAGAAGCTTTGACAAGCACAAAAAACAGTCAATTACATCATCGGGTAGTTAAAAGAGGATGATTGGCGGTGCAGATCACGAATCCACGAAAAAAAATTACTACGGACATTGAACCAAATTGAAGAGATTGGTCCTCAGGCTATGAATGAAGTTAGAAAAAATAAAGTAGCTGAAGAATCTATATATAGTACTCAGGATTTTCAAAAGAGGAAGCGTAGTCACTGCTCTTGAGAGCCTCTGAGCAATGGCTGGAAGCGATTCAAATAAAATTAATCCAAGTAGTATCGGAAGTTTATTGGAAAACAAAGAATCGCAGAGAAACAGACGATCGTTTGATGATGGGAGAATTTGCTACTGCAGTTCGAACACCGCGAGATCATCGTCTGGGTAAATTAAAAGATGAAACAATATAGTTTAGAGTAATACGAGAGATTCTACCATACACTAGGGTAAAGAAAATCGATGAAATGATGGAATATGCGATACAAAATATAAACGAAGCTGAAAAAGCTCTAACAAATTTAGGAGACAATTTTGAGCACGATCTGAAACTGATGTTCATGGATATAATGGGGAGAGTTCAACACTGGGTCACCGTCGTTCAAAATCGAATACACGCAGCTAAATCAGACCTCGAATCCCTTAGAGAAGAGTCAATCGCTCGTGATTCTGAACAATCATCTAGAAACCTAGAAATAATTGAATTGCGTAAAGAATTAAGCGAAGCGAAAGCAAATATTATCAAACTGCAGAAAGAACGTTCGTTATTGAAAATCACACCAAATGTCGACAGAAGTTTAGTAAGTTTTACACAAGGAAAATTCAAATTCGATATTTACAGCTAAAAAATTAATGCAATGATTCCTCTGATCACTTTTATGCTCTCCCAAAAAGAACCCGGCATCTCCGGTGGGATTAGAAAGGGCATCGATATCAGTACAAACCACTACAGGCGAAAACGTAGTCGAGCAGATAGGAAAAGCTCAATTGCAAACTGAAAGCATTGTTAGCTTGATTAATACAGGTTGTCAATGCGGAGATAATAAAGAAAAAAATAGAAGTAGAGAAGCGGAGGTAATTCCACAGTGGAAATGAAATTATATTAACAGGAGATAGTTAAAATCCAATCATTAAATATAATGCTTTGGATTCAAACAGCTAAGCGCAGAATTGGCTGAGGTTCTTGAAGAAAATAAACGAATGATAAAAGCGCATGAAGAATATGAGAGCGCCATTCAGAGTGCGTTGCTCAAAGGAGTATCGTCACTGAATACAGAGGCATTAAAAGTATTGCGCTACCCTCTGATCCCATGTTGTGATTCCTGTGGAGCGGCTTCTTCATGTTCTGATTCACCGTTAGCAACATCATATGCATATCGAGACATTGGTAGAATATTTTCGTGAGTTGTTATTTTTGAACAATTGATTTCTAGGGAGTCTGATATTCCTTGTCAACTGAAAAAGGCACCGCCGCAGCCGTCTCAAAGAGGATCATTAAACGGTGTGTGTAGAAATAAAAATAATGCTGAAATCGAGTGTGAAGGCAGTTCGACAACTACAAATTGCTGTCAATCGCTATCAGAAAATCTAGAATGCTGTAGCAGAGTTGATGAAAGATCTGGAGGAAAGAATAATATGCTATTGTTGCTCCATCACGGTGACGATGGGAATCAATGCCAACCTTGTACGCAGACTCGACATCGTTCTAATGGTACGATGAATAAAGTAAAAAGTGTATTATTTGCAAGTTTTTTTTTGCAATAATGAGTGGAAATCTGAAGCACGTTCGTTTTATATTGAAATATTCATTGTCACGGTCAATTATAGCCCCTTGCCAGATGTTTCTCGATGAATCTTCAATTATCTTACAGATGTTTTTAATGGTTTTTTTTTTTTCATATTTAGGAACTGCAATTAATAGAGGAAGCGTTTGTGTTGGCGGAAGATGTAAGAAACCGATCACAACTACGAAACAGAAGGTTTCGAGCGTCAGAAGATCTCCCGTATCTCGGCCAGCACCTCATGACGTCTGCGTCCGGAGTAGAAACGGGTAATTTTTACTTTTTGATCGGTGAAGTATTGATTTTGATTATTGAATTATTCGATTTCAATTCAATTTCTTCTATTCCGTTTTCTACTGTGAAGATTCCGTGAAAAATACTAGAAACACAAAAAATATTCCTCTAGTAACACGCTGTGGTACTCACAATGAAAATTGGCGTCACATCGGATAGTGAATATTTGTTTTTTACGTCAATACTGTAATAATACTTGCTATATTACTTGTAGATAAAAGTAACTATCACTTACATCATTTTTGTAACACTTTGGTACTTGTCTGTCTGGTTGATGAGACAATGGAATAAACATGTAAAAAAATAGATTAGTCACTTCTCCGTTATTCCTTATTGCTGTTTTAATGAATATAGCTAGAATTTATGAAAAAAAGGATTTATAAACATTTATTCTCTTTAAAATATAAATATATAATAATATAATATATATATATCATAAAATATAATAATTATATCAAATTTTATAATCTCATAATTTGATCATTAAGATTTTTTCATTTAAATAACGTTTTAGAAACTATCATATCATCATCATTATCTCCTGCTTATTCAAGTAAAATATATTTATGTGGTCCATTATGTAACAGTTTAATTATACTATCAATTATACTTTTAAACTTTTCACAAACAATTAACGTCGCCAATTATGATCATAATATAACAATTTTACATTCATTCATTATTTTTTTATTATTATTCTGCAAATAATTAGTATAGTAAAATTATTCCGTATCTGATAATAAAATATATCGCATCGCTTGATATCAACTGTAGTATGTAGCTGTTACACTTTTCGATACATTTCTGTTCTAGACTATTATTATCAAAAAATTTCGAAATCATTGTGAAATTACTGCAAATTTACTTGGAATTATCCGATAACCCTTGAATTTACAGAATTTTTTTCAGGGATATCAGATCAGAGATACCTAATCCGAATTATCGGAACTTTTCACAGAGTTAATATATATTTCCGAAATTCACCATTTTCCAAGGTAGATTGAGAAACTTTGTAGACAATATTTACATGCTTATGATATAGAGCATGTTCTCTATTATTTATTTGCTGATATCAAAATAATAATCTCATCGTTTATGGTGATTTTCTATTGTTATTACAGATTTGATATATTTTCATCTCATAGTTATATAATTTTATACTATGTTTACCCTGCACAATGATAGATAATAAAAATATTCCATGTATGATATTTGATATAATTCTTTAAGGATCTTGTATAGGTGTAGCTTAATGGGCAATATTCTACTCAAACTTCATCAATTATCTCTGCACTGGTACTTTTTTTTTCTCTTTTTCTTCCTTTCAGATGCGATATATTTCGGCCAATAATAATGAGAATAACAAGAGAAAGAAATTATTTATAAATTATCTAAAGTCATGGACGTACTTAATGTGTAAATTATAGAATAACGATTAATTTACAATTCAAACATTATATTAAACCTATATACGTATTATACTTCACTGATCGATCAATCTACCGTTCGGCATGGGCCAGTGTAAATGGCTGATTTACCCCAGACCACGCATTGACCTTTATGAATAACAATAAAAATAATATAAATATATATGAATATATACATATATAGGGATAAATAAGAGTTGATGTTTGAATTATTACGTTTCGAGGGATGAGAAACGGCAAAAAGGTGCGAGCCTCATTCTTATATACCTATCGCAGGCTTAAGTTACACCCTTGTGACTTTTATCCCACGATTTATACATAAATAATATGAATTTAAAAAATAAAAATAAATTCTTATCACACTATTACATGGTATAAACAATAAAATTAGATATCCAAAATAAATTAAATAAGAATAATCAATTGCCTCTAAGAGCTGATATATAATTTATATCTTATTGTCAGCGTGAAAATGTAATAATTATTAGTATACATAGATATCGGGACATATAGAATGCATACATCGTCCCTAACTTATATCAGTAAAAAGAATTATTTTTTGTTTGTTTTTTTTTTTTTTTCTTCTTTTTATCATTCTTTGAGAAATATGTAAAGGAAAGGGAATTTTTTCATCGATGTAAATTATTTTAGTACGAATGTTTATGTACTTTTTGAAAATGATGTTTGATATGTGAAAAGTATAAGACTTTCCTCTTTTTCTGCATCGTCGAAGATTCTCAAATTTATATTAACTATTGTATATAATAATAGAGTACAATAATTGAATACCTATATTATATTTTATATAGTTTATAGGTATCAGGCTGGAAATTGCGAATAGTAGTCTGGCTGTGACAATATTTCGCTATAACCATCCTGTGGATATCACCTTGTTAGCTTTAATAGTTATCATGTATATTACAATAATTTTGCAAGAAAAGACAAAAACCTTAACGATCTTAATAACTTTAAAAACATAATTAATGTGATTTGCAAATTATCACATGTACAACAAATATGTGTATATAGGTATATATAATATAACGATGAACAAGATAACAGTGGTACGCAATATGATATCGCAGTACTGTAAGTTATGTTTATCTGATACCTACCGTTATACACATAGTATAATTTAATTATGAATTCAATAACGAATACTTTGATAAATATATTGTCTTTATGTCAACTGGTCAGCAGTTTCAAGTACGTCTTATATTTTTTCAGACGCCTATAATTATGGTCCTCGATCGCCGCATTATAATAACCTCGAGATATTGTATAGATATACAATTTTCACTCAATTTCACAATGCGTCGAATAATATTCATAATTTTGTTTTTCAAACTGACTCCGTATCCAGAAAATAATATGAGATTGATAAAGATGAAGAATAAAATTGAAATTAAAAGAAGAACAGAATATTACACCTGTATCTGCAACTGCAAATATAAAGACAATACGATAAAACCAAACGCAGTTTTGTTGATTATTATTCGTAATTACAAGCTGCTCCAGGTGGATAAAAAAATTGAATAAAAGAAAAGAAAGATTATCTAGCTTTTATACGGTTCTTATTTTGAATGAACCAAGTTGAGAAACTCTTCGCGAGTCTTCGGATCATCACGAAAGACGCCCAGCATAGTAGATGTAACTGTTTTACTGTTGATTTTCTGGACACCTCGCATCACCATGCACATGTGCCTGCGAAATAAACATAAATCATAATATTTTTTCCATTTCTTTCGAGTACGTGAAATGATATTCAATTGATTCAGTCCCTGAGAATCGATATGCTATACTCTATAACCGGAATTAAGTGGAATTATTAGTATATTTTTGTATTTTGTGTGACAATCTAAATTCGAAGAAATAAATAATTATTGCTAATGTATGTTCATCAAGGACTGAGTTGATGTAATTCATCGTAATGTAATCACGACGTATCTTTTTGTTTGTTAATAACAATATCTCAATTGAATATCCTTCTAACGTTAGCGAAACGTAGAAATAGCTAATATTGATATGTATCTATGAGTAAGCGTATATATATTTATATGTGATGCAAAACGAGCAAGGTTTGCGAGTTATGTAATTAAGATTAACGATAATTAATATAAGCTGCCGGGAGTTTTTTAAAATATTTATCAAATCAAACGGTGATCAGACTAACTTTTTCATATCTGAATTTTATGTATTCAGTTCTTGTATATCTAGTTCTAGAAAATTGGTGTCTATGATAGAGAAGAATAATTTATCGATCATGTTTTTGTCAGATTAGAAATTGCGTATCCAACTTACACTCCTTCGACAACGACTGCGACACCAGCAGGTTGAACAGCCTTAGTAACTGCAATGGCAATTTGTTTAGTAAGACGTTCTTGAACTTGGAGTCTTCGGCTGAAGATTTCTACAATTCTACAAAGAAAAGAAAAAAAAAGGAAAGGAATAATTTATAATATTGTTTTATAGCAGAACGAGAGAATTATGAACTTTATAACACCTTATTAGTTATAATATGTAATTCGTATGAAACATAATGAGATGAAGAAAAATTGACCAATGAATGTAGATTTTGTAAAGCGCAGAGACTGAATGCTACGGATTTTTATTATAAGCATGTAGACTATGACATGCATATAAACCAGAAAAAGAGAAAAATTTTACGATATGGCTGTGTAATAGGCCAAGTTGTTAAATCCTGCTTTCCAACTATAATAATATGTATATAATTTCACAAGTCTCGGGTATATAATACACCTTACGTTCTTGACCCCGTAAATTTTACAATTTTAATTTATTATTCGCATGTCTTCATTAAAATTGTGATATTTATATGCAGGATAGAAGGATACCATTTGACAACTTTCGTCCGATATTTATTATATATATATTATATAACGTTCATATCGCCGTCTTTTATCTTTACCGTTGAGATCTGGATTCAAATTCGAATCTATATCTTTGTTCGTAATTTGAATTTGAATTTGACTACTTGTATATGTATCTACATTCCATTGCAACAGATTAAATGTATGATTAGGAATATATTACGACTACGATTTAATGATGTTTTGAATTTTAACTAGATAATTTACAGATATTAGCCTGGATAGATTTTCAGACACAAGCTACAATAATTTTATCAATCTATTGTCAATAATTTCAATTACTTGATAATCGGCTAATATTTCGCAACAATAGATTATAAATTTACGATATTAGTATACAGCCATCGAAATACATTCCTTAGATCCTATAGATTATATCTATATCTGTAGTATATTTATTATATCGAGAACATGTACACAATAATATCAACGATTGAATGGTTGCAATCGATGTGGGTACAATTTAGGAGGTATATATACCTTTACCTCAATTTTCGGATCTTTGGAAATGAGGATTTTTTACGATAAAAGTAGGCTAAAAACCTTCGGAAATTGAAGTCGGGTAAATCTTATTGATGCACCACCTTCGAAAGAATACATTTGCCTTCCAAATAATGGGCGAAAAATTGTTCTACGATGATTACATCGAAAGTTATGGCAATTTGAATCTTGGTTTCCATGAGTTGTCCGTTTCGAACTAATCGTGTAGCCTGGCAATGAAAAATTGTACAGGGATAGCGCAAAAAAGCATTTTCAAGGTGAAACAATTTCCCAACTGTTGCACGTTACAAATGTGACTTTGAGAAAAAATGAAAAAATTCCGCGTGCATCACGTCACAGTTTACATCAGCAAATGGATCTATGCGCAGATCTCTGCACGGTGATGTCACCCGAAGATAAAAACAACAGACAATTCATTCGATGGACCTTAATGAGGTAGAGATTTCAATCTTTAATTTTCTCACTGACTTGTTCCGGCAGGGCTTTCTAGTTGAAAGTTAGAGGCGTGTGGGAATTCACTATTTTTCGCACAGAAATAAGGTTTCGGTCTATTTCTTTGAAAAGGTCTGCAATCTTTACGACAATACTCGAAGGACTCTATATCCTCGCCTAATATGTATATGATCCCTATAGGTAAATCGAAAGTATGTTATCTAGTTAGTGTAGTTATTCATTCACGCGTAATTGTATACCTACAATATGTATTTGGAGCAAAACAGTGCCTGCAATTAGCCGAAGGTAATATGATGCAAAAATGCAATTTTAATTACTAGAAAAATAGGAATACAGTATCGATGACTAATATAACCCAAGACCAGGATGCTAGAGAATTTTTTTGAATAATTGTGCTGTTTGTAACGATATTGTAACGCGTTATCTCGCATTAAATGTAGTCACGATTGGCAAAAAAGAAAAGAAGAAAACTCAAAAATGATAATCTACCAAGTTTCAGGTCTCTATGTAAAGAAATTCTATTTTTTAGTTCATTCTGAATCGTGTATCTTTCGTTCCTCTGAAAAATCGATATCGTATAGATTTTTGAAGAATTTTTCGATCATATTTTATCAAATCAATTCCATCTCTGCGGCCTTGATAGCTATATCTGATCGAATATTATGAGAAACACAATGCAACGTTCATATAGATATCAGAATAGTTTATAACAAACTTATATAGCATATACATTTACTGCAATGGTATCTGATGTTTACTCAAGGTGGAATATTTGTATCGCATGTATGCGCATACACACGTACGGTTTAAAAAGACGGCGATAACATAAAAGTTACCATAAAGGACATACAATACATTTGTATTTATATAGGTATATACAATAGTAGTAGCTGCTTGAATATAGGAATAATGTGTCCGACCCCGTGACGGACGACGTGAAAGTCTGAACAATTCCAAGTCTCAAGTCTGTGTACCTAATTGGCTCCTTCGACATATATTTTACGCTAATGCAAGAATATTACACAGAGAGACAGAGCCACCGAGTCGCGTAGAGTCAGAGTAAAGCAAGGTCGTGTACCGGAATGTTTGAGCGCAAGAACTAAAACGCGACCGTCATGTTTCATGTAAATAACTAAACTATGATATAAAATATCATATAATATAATACAATTCAACGCAATGTGCTTTATGTATGTACATACATACGTACGATATTAAAATTATTTCGAAACATGAAAAGTATCGCAGAGCTATAATACGTGTAACACCGCCGCGACCTCAATATAATAATGTATGTATTTCACTCTCGTTACATCTATCGATTAAATCTCAACACGAATAATAATTAGATACTAATTAGTGAGCATATTTATATTTACCTAGCAAGTTTACTAAGTCCAAGAATCTTCTTGCAGGGTAAATAACCAATTGATACCTTCCCGTAGAAAGGAACAAGGTGGTGTTCGCACATGGAGAACATCTCGATGTCCTTCACTACTACCATCTCATCATGATCCTCGTCGAATACAGCATCGTTGATAACATCTGTACATACACAATTGAACAAAATTGCAATTATTTGGGTATATTTAACGAGTGAAATGGAATTTTCTCCCCTGTATGCGAATTTTCCTTAGATTACAAAGATTCGTAAAACTAATGCCAGCATATCAAGAATTTTGATATAATTTGAGAAATGCCAATGTTTTCATATAATTCATATACAATATAGATCAACGTTCTGAATAAATATTTAAAAACATTTTCATCCCAGTCAAGGGAAGAAATATCACCTGGCTGGTGCATAATGACTGAGTCGCTTGCTGCGTAACCCTGGCGAAAAAAGGGATGTGCAGGGAAACGCGAAATGGAAACACATAGTCTGACAGAAATGCAATCATATACGGATATGTGAATTGGAACAATTTGAATTTCCTCCACACCTCCATCGCGGTAGTAAAAGATTATAAACTACACGTATAACTACGTTTGCAAAACTCGTCTCTGAGATCTTCATCTCATCCGATCATTCATGAGGCTGATGGTTATAGTCAGGAAAAATAATATCAGCTGGAATTTTGGCGATGTTATTTTTCCTAATTATAAACTTGAGCTCATGTCTAAGCAGCCAAGTGAAACAACAGAATTTGAATTCTTGGTCTCGGGTTCTTCAGTCCGTCACAGTACGATTGAATTGATTTTGTAATTAGTCCAATAACTATACTATCACTTTTTTTTTGCTCCATGTTTTGATTGCTTTGAACATATTTAAGATCGTATACCGTGATGGGGCAATGAAGCTGAAGCTAGCGGCCAGAGTTGGCGGCCGAACGTGCTAAACTTTTGTCAAATTTAATAGGACGCCGCGGTACAAATTTGTATCTTCAATTCTATGAAAGTATTAGCTTTCTATAGCATTGATCAATTTTTTCGAGTTTTGGGCTCCTTCGCCTCATTTTCATCGACGACAGCACGTTCGGCCGCTAACTCTGGCCGCTAGCTTCAGCCTCATCATGGGGCATCCTATGTCAACTCGACCAATTATTTTCCCTCGCCATTTTTGACTCGCCTCACGACTTTTTATACGATTCTCCGATCTCAAAGAAGCACTCCTGAATTTTTTCAGATTTTCTTCCTCCAACTGTTAATTTTGTATGATTATTCAAACCCATCTGAAAATTTGACTTTTTTTTTAATCTAAAAAAAATCTCAAAAATCTTATTTTGCATTCCGATCCTTTCCACATCCATCCCATGACGGGCCGATTGTTTTTCTATTCTTTGTCGACACTTCAAACGTTCGACAAGTAAAACACCATGTTTCAACGCTCCGAAAATTCTCAAAAAATTACCAGAAATGTTGTGTTCGCTTCTGAATCTTTTGATACAAGACCCATGATGACGCATGACCCCCTTCCAGGCTAGGTGCGGTAACAACTCAGAAAATGGTAATCTGACT
Organism: Phymatocera aterrima; assembly: GCA_963170745.1. Lineage (NCBI taxonomy): Eukaryota > Metazoa > Arthropoda > Insecta > Hymenoptera > Tenthredinidae > Phymatocera > Phymatocera aterrima. The sequence continues at coordinate 6,658,924 of OY720660.1, forward strand.
TTTCGGGTGGTTTTTACAAGGATATCTGTCGAACGAAGAGCATTTAAGAACTCATTTGAAAACGAATCAAGAAGATCCACGTGGTTTGATTGAATCATAAATCTTTTAGGTGTACAAAAGCCTAGAAGGGGGCCGTGCGTCATCGTGGGTCTTGCGTCAAAAGATTCAGAATCAACACAAAATTTTTGGTACGTTTCCGAGAATTTTCGAAACGTGGTCTTTTATTTGTTTGAAATGTTTGAGGCGCTAAAATAAAATAGAAAAGATATCGGCCTATCGTGGGATAGGTGTGAAAATGATCGAAATGGACAATAAGATTTTTCAGAATTTAATGAGATGTAAAAAAAAACACAATTTTTAAATGGGTGTGAATAATCATGGAAAATTAACGGTTATAGAGGAAAAAGTCTGAGAAATTCAGGAATGCTTCGTAGAGATCAGAGAATCGTATAAAGGATCGTGAAGCGAATCAGAAATGGTGAGGGGAAATTCATTGGTCGAGTTAACATGCAATGCCCCAGATACGTACATATATCACGGGGTCAGGATTGTTTCTGATTTTACGTTTCCACTCTTTTCCCCAATAAAAATATAATATCACAACGAATCGTAGGATTGAAGCAAAAGAGGAAAAGAAAAAAAGGTGTGTGAGAGCGAGAGAGATTGATTGGTTCGATTCATTATGACTTGGCCTTAACTGGCGCCCGTAAGCAATAGCATGCAATACATATTAATACAATAATAACCGTAAAAAAAATACAGTGGATACAGACGTTGATAACGCAGCCGATAAGTAATATAAAAATAAAAACAAATCGGATCGTCCTGTATCCAGATTATGAATATAAGCACAGTATACATGAAAGCAACACAAATCCGAGTGACGGGCGTACAGTAAAGTCCCTGCCTTCAAGACAGCCACGCTGCCTACAGTTTCAGAAACACTTAACCGACTGTCTCGCCATATTTGTACCCTCCGAGACAACTGATCTTTTGGGACAGAGTATGATGATTCAGATGGCACCTGATACCATGCCAAAATTGAAAATTGAATTAAACTACATTCAAGTATATCGAAACATACGGGGACAAGCCCGCGTCATCCGTATCCACCGAGATACCGAAACCACGTCCGAAACTGCAGGCTGCCACTGCAGGTAACAGGCAGGTTACCAAATAAAGATCGACACCCGCAGTAAAGGATGCCATCGCAGCGGCCGCAGACCGATGAACTGAATTCCCAGTTTATAAGAATGACGCACAGCCAAGATATTTGTCAGAAATATGAGCAATCTAGCTCAGGCAAAACGGAGTAAATGATATAGCACAGACGCATAACAAAACGCCGCGCCGGGGCCAGCCTGGGAACACACCCCTCACTCTGTGTTCCAGTCGACAGCAAGGGAGCCAATAATCTGGCTTTGAAGACTTGTAACTTGTAACATCCCTAATGGCTATTGGTTTACTGTTCCAAAAGCATATGGCTGATAGCGAAAACGAGTTGTGATACATGGCAGTTCTGTGAAAAAGGATATGAAATATTGACTGATGCTGTGAGCCTATCAGCCTCGACGAACGACACGTGAATCGGGGTCTGGCACTGAAAAGAACTTCCGAAGATAAGGCGGAGTTGCAGATGATAAAATTTGATAGATAGCCGATCCAAGAAAATATAAACGCCGATTCGCAACCGAAAGACGGAGGGAGGGAGAGAGAGAGAGAGAGAAACATATACCATTATAACTACTATACTGTATTGTATGTATAATATAATTAGTATATAAATCAATGACCGTTTCATGTTAAAAGGCCATCTCCGCGCTCTGTGTGTAAGCTCTATCGAAATGCATATAGGTATACTATTTCAACATTACTTGAGCTATTTTTACAACAATAAATAGCGCAAATCTTCAAATATGTGCATATACCTATGTAAGTAAAGGATTTATTAATTGATAGCTCGATACGCGACTCAACTGAAAATCACAAGTCTATCCATTCGACGAGAGAGAAAAAACGGCAAAAATAGTTTCAATGAAAATAATCTACCGAAAGATTGAAAGCAGTCGATATTCTATCCAAAAAGGTGTCATTCAATTAAAAATTCTCAGATATTTTCGGAAATTTCATTTGAAATCGTATATAGGTAACGTGAATTATATTTTTTCTTTCATTATGTCGCTCTTCATTAATCAGGATTTGAGGCACGCGATTTATTCGTTACTGGCCTACTTACTAAAGTACTTGTAAACGATAAAAAAAACCTTTTCTATCGCGATATACCGGGCCTCGAAAATTGAGGGGTTGTAAATTGAGATTGATGAAAAGCTCCGTGACACAGATATCCAACACAAATACCGCACGTACACATGTAAACGCGTAAAGTAGTGTGTGCAGGTTCGAGCTTCTAGAAACCGGGTTGATTTCCAGCTGCCCGTTACCAAGGCAACCCTTAACTGGAAACACCTTTACAATTCTGTATCTCACGGAAGAGATATAACGGTGTATGTATGATAGAAATGAAATTTCATTATACAGCCTAGATTTTCCCTTAATTCCAGTGCACACTAATTGTCTCATGTTTTATTGTATCGTAAATTTTTTTGTTCTCTCTCTTTTCCGTAGTTTTATTGATTCAAGTTCCATAAACGAGAAATTTCAAATACATGAAAATGATGAACGTGAAATATCGATTTATATCGATGATTTAATCGGTAGTTCAACCACCCATATACGTCAAAATCGCATTGATAAATTAATGAATAAAAATGAAACACTGTGCTGTGGGTTAAAATTCGCGTGAGACCGTAGGTAAGTGTAGTGAAAGTATATCAATTAAAGAACATAAAGAATAAGAGGGGAAAAAAGAACGCGCGGGAGTTAAAGATCTGCACAGGAAGAAGAAAAAGGGAAGAAAGATGGAATGAAAAGTTAAACGGGAAAGGAAAAGCAAAGAGAATGGGAGAGGAAGAGAGATAGAGGAACAAGAGCAGGGAGAATGAATCGAGTGAGGGTGAAATACGGCGTGGCCTGCGTGGGTGGGGTTGGTGGAGCTTTCATAGCGAAGTGCTTGTGACAGGATTCCGCGCGCTGAGATTTTGCCAACGGTGCGGGCGCAGAGAATCGGAAGAATCAGGCTCTTATAAATAAAAAGGCTGAGCTGTTTTCCCGTCTTTCGTGTTCTTTTTTTTCCTTTCATCGATCAAAGAAAAAGTAATTAAACAAATATTGAAGAACAAAGAGGAAAAGAAATGAGTGAATGTGGGTCAGACTATCAGATCTTCTAATACCGCAGAAAGAGCAAAGCAGCAGCTACGCCAGTGGATTGTGGATTTGAGTGTGGAGACCTACAGTTATAGCACACTCGTGGTAGAGATAAGTATTAAAGCGGAGCTGAAGAATGAGAAAAAGAAGGAGGATAAAAAAAGAAAAGAAGAATAATGGCGAATACGAATTCCTGCAGCGGAGGCGAACAAAAGTATGTTCATTGACAAATTTTCTTCCACCCTTATCTTTATTAGCCGCCACCTGTGGCTATAATATATTCAAATGCGGATTACGTACTACAATAACAAGGAAGGGTATTCAATTTTTGAATGAACATAACAGCAATTATGAATAAGAATAATGAAGTTTTGAATTTATATGACGATCAGGCAGAATTTATGGTAAAATACATGATAAAATTGTGTGAAAGATGAACTGAAAATGGAATCCGACTGCGTTTTCCAAATCCAAGAGTAATGAATTAAAATTAAATGGTTCGTTAAACTTTCGCTCTGTATACCTACCTGCCTATAGTAATATTGATTTGAAATTAAAGCGATTTCTATAGTTCATTACAGAATTAAACTGACTTCTACTAATTATACGTGTGCCTGAACTTCATTCGGATTTGAGAAATATCTGCTTCGTATAAATCATGTTGCCTATTAAAGCAAAGCAAACCAAATTCAGAACAAAGAATAGTAAACTTCTGATAGGAGGACTATATGACATGATCAACAAATGTCTGAAATATTAACACAAATACTTTACCTATGAGTACATAAAGAGTCTGTCTGTGATTCAGAAAGTGAACCTCATTGAGGCGGTTGGTTTTTCAAATTATATTATAGTGCGGGATTATAAGCATTGAATTATGGTTTTTCATATGATCAGAAATTTAGAAACACTGAGAACGTTAATATATAATTTTTATATTTCTGATCGGTCAATTCCATTATAACGTGATAATATTATAGGTCAGATAATCAATGAAATTTCCCTTCGCGCTCGTTCCTATAATCCACCGTTTTCAAAGGTTAAAGTTGGCGAATAATTGAAATTTTGAGATATCAACGGTTGAAATCCGCCATAAAACGCCATAAAGTTGTGACCAAATGAAGAAAATAATTAGAAAAATTAAATTAGAAAAAAAATAATCAGAAACACAAAACTTACCCTCTAAGCTCTGGTCGTAACCCTTGGTGAAGAATAGCATAGCTTTAGCAGCTCTTTCCGGTGTTTTCAGAAGACCTTGACGATCAGGATCTTCTCCAAGTGAGCTAAGAAGAAGCCTGTAACTCCTCGACATTTCTGGTAATAAAGCTTCTCTCGTTGGCGGGCGATGATCTAGTTCCAAATCGTGATGAAAAGTGCATTTCTCGTGTCCTGAAAATCGGAATGAATCTATCATACGTGTATAAATGTACATTTCTTCTGAATAAAAGAACCTCAATCCATCAAATTTCGCGGAATCAAAATTATATCTTCTCAAATGATTTTTATGTTTCTCAAATATTTTCATCGCATTTATTGCGGCAATTCATAAAAAAATTTTATAGCACAGTTTTCGGTATTCTTCATCGCGAAATATATTAGGTACGAACTTATTTCAATATATGTGAATTTTCATACGATGAGTAAGAAAATTTTTGATTATTTTAGGCTGAAGCAACCTAACCGTCTTTATGATGATGTGGGTATCACTTCCGAAGGCAAAGGCAAACCATTCTCGTCAGATTTTCGAAATTTCCGGCTTTTCAAACAAAATTTCATGTACAAATATGGACATGTTGAACAGCGTAATTTTTGTTCAACTAAAAATAGATTCCCTCCTTGTTTTATACAAAAGCCTCAATTCGAGTACTTCGAAAATTGAGGAAAATATGCGAACAAAATATATGATACTACAGTCAAAAACCAACATTTTTGATAGTGTACACTCTTGCGCTACGACCCTGGAATCTTCAATGGCGAGCATTGTCAACTGTAAATTTAACAAGAGCACGAAATTCAGCATTTTCCAAATTGGGAAAAAATCTGTAAACAATTGACGAAATGTTTTCTTCGCGTGGTTGAACATGATACCAAATCGGCGGGGGATATATCCAGGACGGTTCAGCGACTAAGAAATAATTAGTCATAATAAATTAATTATGAAATCATTTGAAAATTTTTACTTGTTTTATCATCACTACAGCCTCCTCCGTATATGTGCTTGTAGATTTTTTATTTCGTTCCTTTTTTGTCCTATATGTTGTTATTTTCTTATCGCGTAAGTATAGATCGTTATGAAAGTCATGACCCCCAAGTTCTAGTGTTATACATAGATGAAACATTATTTCGCATATATATGGTGAACGATAATCTACTCATGTTGATAGTTATAGATAGATAAATATTAATATTTATTGTATTATAAATGAAATACGTATCGAAATTTTTACACCCGGGTGTAAACTGAATTAATTACTGTACATACATGAGATATAAATTTACAATCGTTACATATACATACCTATGTAATATCGTATATTAGGTAATTTTTATCTCACCCAAGTAAAAAACATGAGTGATGAATGCTCGATGCTGAATAAAAGAAAAAGAAGAAAACAAACAACATATTTCGTAAATCGTAATACACGACATTATAGGTATTATCATAATGTGTCACACAGTATATGAAAATTTCAAGTTTCGCAAATTACTTTTCCTTCTTGGTTTAAATTCGATCATTCCTATATTATAATAACCCACGCAAAACTTCTACAGAGCGGACCGATACCCGCACATGGGCTGCGCCAAAGTGTATTTCCATATGTAGTTTGTATTACGTGACGTCATGTGTACTGTACGTACACGATGATGTGATCTTACGATTCGTGAATCCGTTCTTTTTCATACTACTTTCCCTCTCACTTTCTTTCGCAGTCATTTGTTCAGAACAATAATGTTCAATCTCATATATCTCCTATAACATAGCTATAAGTATATACCTATAAGGTCGTAAATTTCATTTTTAGAATTGATTTTCATTCAATTTCATATACATAAGTCTTTCATTTTTTCCGTTGCTTTTCTTTCCTTTGCCTATATCCCGGGTGTTTCGGCAAATTTATAGCTGTATACCTGGAGTGGTAGATGTTCTTGGGGTACGAGGTGTTCCCGGTATATCAAGTTCGGAATCTTCTACAGCCTCATTCCACGAAACTGTTCTAATAGGTCCTGGTTTTTTTACGATATTTTTTTCACGTTTATCGTTTTCCATATCGTAAATGGCTCCCTCTCCAGCTCCATTTTCGCATTGATTGTTAACCCCGTTCATGATGTACACTCGGTATTAATTTTCGAGTCAACGCTTTATGTTATAGTATTTTTTGAAAACTCGATGTGATTACTATAATCAACGTAATTTCTATTTCACGTTAACGAAATTATGATATTTTTTCGGTTTTCTTCGTATATTTATGAAAATATATATTTATTTATTGATTTGTATTTTATTGTTATGTTACTGTACTTTCTTGAACCAAAGTTGATTTTTCTTCTGAACTAATTTTCGAATTTTTACTTCAATTTTTATTTTTATTTTTTTCTTGTTTTCGTTTTATAATTAATCTCTAAAGAGACAAGGGAAAAAATCGTGTATAATAATCGTGAAATGAGACATATATTTAGTTAATATAATTATAAACGAATGTGATGAAAAAAATGTATATTCGTTAAAATTTGCCGTCTCGTTTCTATTGTATTTGGTAACTTTTTGTTCTGTTTTTTGCTTTTTTTTTTGTTCTTTAAACGTATCAATTATCTACAATTATAATTTGTCGTTGTGAAACGTATATGCTGCATTTCCGTGGCTGATATGATGATTGAAATATAAAAATAAAACGGCAACTTAAAGTAAACGGGAATTTGAAACCGAAGAATTTTATTATAATAATAAAAAACCGTAACGCGATGTCGCTCGCTCGACTGCCGCGTTGCGACTGTCCTGAAATTACTGGCTGTTTCTACTTAGACTCGACGATATACCGACTGCGAACGATCGAAATCGCCGAACGCGGTGCGCAGGGATTTTGAGGAAATCGTTTTGTGGTGGGGAAAAATACACTTCAACACAATATAGTATTGTACTATAGAGATATACCTATGCACGATTATCCTCTGCAGGAGAGAGAAATAAAACAATTGATTTCTTTTTCATTCGTTTTATGGTTTATTTATTCATTTAATTTTTCTGTATTTCTTCCTATAAATTTCGGAGAATCGTGTATTTTATGCTGAATGAATATAGGCACTATGATAAATATAGAAATTCATTCCCTTGCCTGCCGATTTAATTTTGTTTGTAGCTCATTTTATACATTTTTTCATGTTTTTTTTCGTTTTCCTCCTTTTCCCGTGGCGGTGAATCAGGCACAGAGGTATACGCGTCATAAATTTTCCCAGCTACTCTGGTGTAGGTATATAGGTAGATGCAATGTGAAACGTGCGAGATATTCCCCGATTTTTAGAATCTGACGATACTATGAATCCGTCACTGCATTACATCTATAACTTCTTACGTATACAATTAGGTAAATCATATAACGCGATTTACGTCAATCTTGTTGCGGTTTGAATTATACCTACTTTACTGAATGTAGGAAATACCACGTGAATTGCTATATAGTATAATTATATACTCAATTTTATATTATTATATTGTTGAATTAACTACGATTCCCGGAATGCTTACGGTAATAATAATGTATCCTTCCGCGTCACACCATATACTATTCATTTTTCACTGTATACATGCAAAAATACCTTATACTTACAGTTCAGTAGACTCTGTAATCATTTTGTACTGTCGACTCCGAAACAAAAAGTATCCGTCGACGGTACACCCGGGGTCTGCTAGACCCCACGCTTACAATCAGTGTACACACTTCGGCAACCGGCAGCCGATGGACACGGCCTAGCCTTTGTACGAAAAGGTTCAAACTTTTTTCCCACACAGGTCACAACCCGGCATTCGACTGACATCGAACTTTTCAATGCAGTTGAAATTTTGGCCGGGGTCCATTGGGCCCCAGTGTACCGTTCCAGGGTTAATTCATAGCTCCTTATAGTTATGTAAAAAAATTTGAAATAATTCGTTAATTTTCCGTCTGATCGAGGGAAAATGTTACGACGAGGCTAAAGTTTATAACTTTAAAACAACAAATTCATGGGTTCAGCTGACATCATTTCTCGTGATTTTGTTATACGTTAACGGTTGACGTTATAAATTCCACGACGTTTCGAAGATTCTTCAACTACTTATTCCGCATGTGATAATGAGCAAGCCATTCTTTGTATTACGTATACAGAATTGCATAGGACAGTTTCATTCTGTAAAATATAGGATACAAATGAACACAAAAATAGAATATCTTGATTTGAATAATTGAAATGAATAATTATCGATATCATGATTCCGCGTGAACTTGTGTCTTCGTTAATCATCTCAAAGCTCAATGAGCCGATTCAATTCTGCAAGCGTATATGTGTATGTATAAGGTAATTAATTAATTGAAACCAGCTGTACCTAATGAGCTGGCTATATACCCGCATCGCCCCATCGGCATCGATCGGTATCATAACGAGCACCTACTGTGTATGTAGAAGCTGTAGTACATACATAAACTTCTATACGGTTAAATATATATCATTGTACGAATTAGGTACACCATATAGTGGGCCTTGGACTTATTATATCCTATGTTACTTCAAGGTTCTTATAGGAAGCGATTTATTATAATGCATTGTGAACGTGAACAGGAAAAAATATGTATATACCTTACACTAAACTTATACTCCCGCTGAACAATTATACATATACTACTGTATCTCATTGTCAGCTATCTTTAGTAGTACGTAGATACCTACAATAATCATTATAATTATTATATATGATAAGTCAATCATATTATAACAAAAACAACAAAGGATATAAAACAAACAAAAAAAACCATGCTATACAGCGCAAATAGAGCACATTATAGCCTCTATAATGGCAAGGCTGTGTCACCCTTCATTAAAATTGAAGAATTTTTTACTCTGCTGGGGTTATCGATGTGTCCTGCTTTTATAATCTACAAAATATGGTACAGTACCTTTTACATTTTTTTGTATATTTTTCTGTCATTTTTATTATCCATAGTTTCTTTTTCAATTTCTGTTTTGTTCTTTGTGTTATAATAATATAGTCGGAACATTTATTCAACTATTCTAAGTCTGAATTATTGTTATTATAATAATCATACCGATGATGAAATATTCTCAATTGTTGAACTGTATGCGGATGTTTCGCTACTAATCGGAAACTCGGCCATATACAACTGTCCCATGCATATGTTTTTGTTCACAATAAATAACTATAATAGACTATAATAAATTCAACATATATCTTCAAAAAGCTAACACATATAACATAATAAATAATAATATGTATAGCATGATATAATATAAGATATAATTGAACCAGAGGACTTTTAAAAATTTGAGGACAACATTTGAGTGATAGTTTTCTGTAACAAAAATCTCTTTCAAATCATGGATGTATTTTACAACATTATCCAATCATTGCGTCGTGGCGTGCCAAGAATAAGTCACGTATTATCGTTTTTTATCCAAGGAACTCCGTAATGATAGCTTTGGATACATAACATTTGCCTGGGACATCAATTTTCCAGATAGTAGAAAAGCATCCATATACCTACCTATAGACTAGGCTTGTCATTCACATTTTAATGTTTTTAGGTGCACATTTTTTTTGCACTGTTTGAGGTCGTGGTGGAGCAAAAATCCCCGTAGTACAAGTATGCAAGTTTTATTTTTCATAAATAGTGCAAAAGTTGTGTTGAGTCATTAAAGAGCGGCCAATAAACTATTCATTTCTGAAAGCCGCAGGGATTTTTTCGAAGACTACAAAAGTTTTTCACTCGATGACTCTGCACGATATTTTCCGTGTGGTATCCGGTATCCACATGATCAATGAGAAAAAAAATTATTTTCGAATTTCTTAAGGCCCAGATATAAAGTTTCTTGGGACTGAATATACATAGATGCAGAATTTTTCGGCGTGAGACAAATTGAAGACAGGTAGGGGAAGAAAAACTTTTGCCTGTGAATCAACTAGTTGGTATACACAACCTTTAATGAAAGTATGGCGCCTTTTTGATATGTGAATATATTCGAGATATTGATAGAGATCGAGAAAGTTTATCAAACGAACTGAAAACGGTGTTTTTTTAAATTCTTTTTCCCATTTTTTTGTACGCGGGGTTCATTATAGACTCCTGTCTCGTGATACTACTGGAATCTTGTGTGTATGTGCATCAGATTTATACACAACTTATGTACTATTTAATTTCAGGAATACGGTATGTCGATTTAGAAATATATGAGCGACTTCAAAAAACACGATCCCACAAATTTTCTACTCGCTGTTTCTAACCACCTATATAGAGAATATACAAATTTTATACTTCAGGGGAATTTCTCCTTCGCCTGAACCTTCAACCGCGCCAAGTATTTCCGGATTCGTATGAAACTCCCCATATTATATAAGCCAGGTTTTTGAACCAGTTTGCGATATAATTTCAACAAGAAAATAATACTGTAACGTTGGTTCATTATTCATTATTTGAATTGACTGGGTCCCATGAGAAATAAACTACGATGTGTGCAGCCAATTTTCATGAACAACAAAAATCGCGAAGAGAGTGCAGTGAAATCTATTTTTTCAATTACTTTTCGTAATTGGTGACAAAATTGGCCACTGTATTATCAAAACTACGCCACTTATACTTAATCATTTTTTGGGGACTACAATTATTTCTATACAAGTAGAATTATTTCGTTCGACAGTTTAAAATTATCATTCTTTTTTCTTTCAAAGATTATAAAAATGTTGACAGTCAAATTAATGCTTCACCTATATAATCGATGTATACGCCATATCTCAGAAACTTGAAATTAGTCAAATTCTTACGTCAGCCAATATTCTTTTTGCATTGAATCTGGGGTCTAGATATTGGTACACTATATGAATCATTACTAGGTGACTTCCGGTTCACGATACGTATAATTGAATTCTTCCTATGACGTTTATCTTTGTGTGCGTGTGTATGCCCACTTTTTTCTCTTTGATTTTTTGCTGGTTTTTTTCATAATTTACATACATTCGTGAGAGGTGAAAAGATAGAGTGTGATGAAAAAGGTGAATATAATCTCTACTTAGATTCCCAATCCACTGCAAACATTCCATATACCGGTATATGGAACGTACATGCATGTAGTACATTATACATACCAAACAGGAAAAATCTAAGCTATCACCAGCACATTTTTATCCATTTTACGGTTACTGTACTATAACTTGAAACCTGTATGTAATATAGTTACATTATTATTGTTATTATTATTCTTATTCTTATTCTTATTATTATTATTATTATTATTATAGTGACACATTGTTAAAAAGACAAAACAAAACTATATGTAACCGTACATACAATAGCATATAAACAATTTGCATTTACCAGTCAAAAAACGACCTATGATTATATTCAAATGGAAATTCGTCAGTGTTCTAAATTTTTGTAATTGTTCTGTTCAGAATTATATTTGCAAAAACTCGTAAGGGATCTTTTTTTTCCAATAATGATGAATCAGAATGCATCAGAAATTATAATCATCGAAGGACTTACAAACTATCGGAAGAAAGAAGATGAACAGATTAGAAATAATACCATATTACCATTTTTTTCTAATATCATATCCCTATGATAATTGAGGGACTTGAGGGAATAACGATATAACTCGAGTAATACCTTTTTCTGAAAATTGCATTCGTGAAATCAGTGACCAATAATATAAATCACATATTTATTTCATATTTGATAAAAAACAGATTGCATTCAGGGATGAAACTCAACACCTTCTATATATACGGCAGAGAGGTCTAATTCGCATTGTTAGAAGTCAAAATTCAAAGAATCCAGCAAAGTCTCAGTCCTACTATCTTGTAGAGCTCTCATTTTTACTCGTATCTCATCAGAAAAAAACCTAATAGAAAGATTTCACGTTCTTTTTTATTGATTTAGCGCACATAATACCGTTAGTTGGTCAAAGAGTATTTACCAATAGGAAATTCTGCTAGGGAAAACCACATGCGTGTCTCACGTAAAAAAAATAGGATTTTTGCATTCATGTAATGCATCTCATGGAATTGCAACGCAAATCCACAAAACCACAAATCTGCACTGGAATGTCTTTCAAACGAAGTATAGGTATACAGTTTCAGTCGTTGTGGCAGAAATGATCTCTGGTATTGTAATATACACGCATGTCGAATGAGCGTCTGTCACATAGAATCTGGAGTGAACGATCAAGTTCATTGGAATAATAACAGACGAAAATCGATCTATTATTTCGAATAGCGGTGCGACCCGAAAACTCCTGTTCAGTGTTCGTTTTTCGTGACAGATTGAACTGTTTGTGGTTTTACTACTATAATAATCAATATGTCAAGAAAGTCCGAACTGAACTTAGGTACCAAAGTCCTTTTTATTTATTTGACAACTACATTTTTCGAGTTATACCGTTGAGTTACTTATTGCCCTCAATGAGCGACAACCTGATCGCACATTACAGCAAAAATTCAGCACGGAATCGCCTGAAGTAATGCAACTTGCCCGACTGAAGTAGAAATGGTTGGGACAGTCAGACGACAAGCGAATTTCACCACACGGATGCTGAGTGTCGAAGACACAAGACGAACGAGAGATATAGGCCGTCGCCAGTTATCGAAATTTTTTTTATGAGGTGTTACAAAAAATATCGTCTCATAAATTATTCTAATACCATCAAATACAATTTGATTGAATCGACACACGTTATAAGAATTAACGAACGACATAATATACATGAGACGTGATATACATATGTACGTGTATCATTTTCGTAACACAAATACACCTATACCTATGTAGGTATTATGCCATGACGCGTGTGGATGATATTTGAGAGGTGCAGGAGCGTTGCAAGAGCTTGTGAAATTATCAGTTTAATTACACAAGGCCATAAAAGGTTACCGTGCATTTGATTTGTAATGGAGATTGAAATATCGAGCTTTCAATACGGGCGCCTGCGATCATTGCAGAAGGAAAAAAAATTTTAATTGAATGTTGAAATGAACGCCGTGTTCTTACACGCGCGAAAAAGAATCACCAAACTTTGATTAATTGAAAAATTAATTATCATACAAAATGAACGTTGATTTTCCTAACTTTTCGTCTTTTTCTCTCGAATTTTGATATTATAACGTAATTATAGCTGGTATGTACGATACTGCCGCAACCTCATTCGAAATTGCGAGGAAAATAAGTGTTATAACATACTACAATCAAATGAATTTCTATAACCGCGCGGGGCGCCAATTACCGCAAATGATTGTTGACCTTGTTACAAACAATCGATTTCTGCAACCTATCGTTTTCACCAAACGCTTATCTATCGTGTTGGATTATGACCATTTGAAGTTGCACCAAGTTTTAAACAATAGACAAACAAATACGCTTGGGATTAAGGAAATTTCCAGAGAACTGGCCAATCGCACACGCATTGGTGTCGGAATTGGCTATTTCGCAGAAGATTTCCCTGATCTTTCTTTGAATTTTGGCACCAACAACACCAGTTTCCTCCGACATGGTTCAAGATTTGATTTTGATTTGACCCGCGCCCGTTTCCCCCGACGTGGTTCGAGATTTGATTTCGGTTTCAACTCAGAATTAGCCAATCACAAACAGAGATCAAATCTTGAACCACGTCGGCAGAGACGGGCACCAGAGTTCTAGAGGCCACAATCGAACACGTCGAATTTACTGCACGGCAGCGATGAAAACACTTTTGACAATAATAATTTGCAAAAAATATTCAGATATTCCTATGACGCAAGAACTTTCGGTTGAAAATTAGAAATAGAACTTTCAACGTAAACCCAAAATTCAATATGATTAATCATCTACATATATCGCACAAAGCATAACATTTATTCTTACCTTTCCCGTTGCTCAATAGACAGAGACACAATGTTCTTCCATTTTCACTCCCATTTTCTCGGTTTTTTATTTCTTTTTGGTCCTTCATAATTGTGTGAAAAATTTTCTTCCTTTGATTGAATTGCTTTACTTCTTTCAATACTTGATTAAATAAAATCAAAGAAGAAACTTTTATCGGGGCTGTTCACAACGCGATATTAGAACAACAAGTAAGCTTGGATTGAGAAACTCTCTGGTTTTATACACCGTCGAGACCAGAGACAGAGACAACAACATACATTAGGATTAAGAGCTGATCCTGAGAGTTTGCACCACTCTTACTCCCACCACAATTTAATATAGCAAAAGTTTATATAGTCGTATTTAGTCAGGGCCATATTACAAAAATATTAAATGATAATGAATAATGATCATTTTAATCTGGATGTATCATGTGAAGCAATTTTCACTATTTTCCCGAGAAATTTGTCAACATTTTTTGAATAAACATTGCAAAATTTACGAAATCTTTTGTTTCTCATTTCTTTTTGTTTCTTCAAAATTTCAGTTAAATTTCCTCATAAACTGTTCAAATTTATGAGGAAAATTTTAGCTGATATTATTTTTCGTGATATCGTTTTTTTAGTACCGTGTATAGAAACTTCAGCCATATTCTGCAAGTTTGGAAAATTTTAATTTTAGAAATGATCAGAGTTTGTTAAGCGTTTAGGAGTATGTCGGAGTTTCTAATAATTCATGCAAATTTCAGTGTAAATAATGAATGAAGAAACCATTAGGTCCTAAAAAATCATAGCCACAGGAATCGGGATGATAAACAATTACCTTCTGAAAGAAATCGCTTTACAGGAATATCCAAAAACGTGTAGTATGGTCAACATATTGCAGCAAATGATGAATCATCATACCGAAGAACCGCACACAATAAGTGATGTGCTGCAAAGCAAATTTCTTTCTTCGTATCCTCATACATCAATCTTTTTTTATCGGGAATACCCTGAAGTTGAAGCAACTACTTTCCTTGTTGAAATTTCGTCGTCAAAGAGCGATGACCTGACGTGGTCTCTTGCTTATTTGATTGTCATAAATTAGTCTTATCCTAAGAATTTAGTGTAATGACAGTAATGGTGATAGTAATAATAATAGTGATAGTGATAATAATGAGATGAGAAATAAATGAGTGAGAAGCAAAAAAACAGATAAAGCAAATGAAAATAAAGAGGAAAATTATTGTTGAATCTGTTTAAATGGCAATGAACTATTCAACGTTCAAGAGCGGAGAAGTCTGTCAGAAATAGAACTAATCTCCTTCAAAATGTAATCAATGATCTTACTGCCCTAGGGCAGAGTCATTATATTCAATGATTCAGATTTAGCTACACATCAAAATAAATAAAGACAGAGAAATAATACTTGTCAGCTGATTGGCAGTACAGAAAATATAAATAATTCAATACGTGTGTAAAGCTTGAAGAGTAAATAAATAATAAATAAACGCAACCAAATCTTACGATATAGTAATAAGTAGGTATGTTATAGGCAGTAATTGGGATTCTAGTAAGTCCTTAATGCATGTAATGTATATACATAAACATAAACGCCGTTTCAAGGATGTTGGAAATTTTCTCCGATCTTTCACATTTTCTGTGCGATTCTCGAAAACTTATGGATATTCTGGTTGATTTTCACGTACGTTTTCCATTTTAATCCCAGATATTACAAATACTCTTTGTTTTCTAAAATTTCAAGATATGCTTCTATTTATTTTCTTCTACTAATATGAAAACGTACTTATTTTATTCAATTCAGTTGCTTAATTTTATTTCCCGATTTTCTGCTTTCATTGTTTTATTTTCGAGGAGAAGAATATATAAAAAGTGAATGAAAAAAACAGAGGACAGTGCCCTTTGAGAGACTCAAGGTCCCCGTGGGGTAAAATTCATATAATAGCTTGAGAATGTATTAAATAAAAATTCGATATGTATTATTCCAACGTGTATAATCAATGTCATACTGGATACATGTATAATAGTTCTGTAGCAAGGTCATGGGTGTCTAGTATCGGATTAGCTAGCTGATGATATGATTTCATTATTTGCAACATGAAAAATCTGATCTTGACATACTTCCTTTGGAAATTCGCAATCGATTGATCTACTATCTTGTGTCTTGTCTTGTTGTGTCGTTATATATTATTACTACTTCCTCGACTCTCGCAATAATGATTATATACTCCTATATCACGGTTATAAATCTTGTTTCAAATCTATTCGAAATATAAACCTACTGAGTAAAATAAAACACTGTTTTGAAACGTTACATACAATATCATATTCAAATAATATTCAATGATTAATAAAATACCAATTTATGTAGTATATTTTGAAGAGATAAAAATTCGAATGTACTTTTTTAACCGCAGGAATAGGATTTTTATTCAACTTCGAGTGAGTCTTCTCCGATTTTCTTTCAGATGAATACAAAACACTTTCATTGATAAAACGTTATACAAGAAGTAATAAAATAATATCGCTCATTGTTTCTTTTTGTGATTTTTCTTTTGTTTTTGGAACAAGTTGAGTATTTAGTTAAAGGGCATCAGAAAATTGATTTTTATTTATAATTTTACTACATCGTATCGTATTTTTAATATTCAATTAGGTATGGTATATTTTTAACTGAAATATAAGTTCTACACTCAGATATTATAGAATCTAGAACTTGATTATGCGTAAAATTTATATTAAAATATATTATTATTATTATTATTATATCATTGTTACTATCACGATTAGGGTACAGTTCTTTTCCTCTTTGCCTTCGATAAGTCTAATTTGACAAAAATAGAAAATGACTACAATCTATAATTGACTGACTAGCTACATAATTGATAACTAATCGAATATGAGAAAAAAATAACAACACGTGAAAATATTAGAAGTAATTAAGTTTTCCTTATGTATTTTATAGCTTCTTATTAAAATTAAATAATCAGTTACCTGATTGTAATGTCGGATTTAAAAGGCGTCAAGCTTTTATAATCTGTATAGCTGCTACAAAATGAAATAATAAATAATTTTTACGATTTTTTCTTTGTTCTAAGACAGGTATAACAAAAGATTATGGAGACAAGTATATCATAAAAAATAGGTAGAATCATACATATTGGTAAAATATAGAATTAAGCTGCTTGGCCCCTGCGTAGATACTTTCTTTTTTTTTTTTTCTAACAATACGATGTAATATGGTTACAAAGCCTGTATGAAGTAGTTAGGTAACATTTATATTTTTTTCTAATTTCTCAAGTGAAATATCATAGTTGAACGAGAATCTAGCTTACAAAAAATGTTTGCAATACCCGAGGATATGAAATATGTAATATTATGGCTAATAAATTGTTGCTACAACAATTTTAGGTATATTTTCGGTTGCCATTTATAAACGTGAATTAGTGGTAATTGGAATTTTCAACGAGGAAAGATCATTCTTTACCTTATTTGATTATTTTTCAATCGATGATATCACTTCAAATTTCAAATCGTGTTTAATTAATTCTCCAATCATTGACGTCTTGCCAAATGCTGCGCCTGGGGTGAGAACGCCACCACTGTAACAGAAATAGAAATAGCAATAAAAATAGAAATAGAAATTACATACATCATTTTTGATCAGAGATTAGCCTCCAGGATATCTGAAATCTTGCTATTCCATCCAAATCATTATCATTTTATTTCTCTCATTTTATGAATTTTCATTAACTAAACAACGTGAAATGATCAGAAATTTGAATCTCTTTATTTGAATTTCAATTTTTCTCATTCAAAAACAAGTTCCATTCAATTTTTTTAAACAGAAAATATTATCAATGGTGAAAAAACCTGATTTTAATGTTAAAATACCAAAGAAGGTAAATCTTTGCTTCTTGAAAAATAAAACTTGATTTTAATCCTGATTTCTTACCTTTCAGGCATTCTATCAGCTTCTCTTAGAATAGTCAGAGCAGAGAGCATAAGCGTAGTACAAGTTGCGCCATATCCAGGATTAACACCCGTAACTTTAGTGATCATTTCTTTGTTCGGAACTTCGTTGTGTACGTCAGTTGGTTCAGATAACTTCTCTGTCCAACCTTTCGCCTTGAAAGTTATAGAGAATCGCGTATTTTTCATAGTTTCAGGTTTCGGTCCTTCGTGACTGACCATCCCAGCAGAAAAGATTTTGGGATGCTATATTACAGAAAAGTAAAAGAAATAGATAGATCAGAACTACCCTTTGCATCATTATTCTTTATGCAGCACAGGATTCTTTTAATTAAATATCGATGAAAATTACCTTCAAAAGCAGCTGTCTACCGCATTCAAACTTTGTGAATAGAGTGAAAATTGCACCGACGATCACAGCCGTAAGTAGAGCAAAAAATGACCTAGAAAATTAATTAAACCATTTGAAAATCGGATTACTATTCAAATGGAAACGTTCGAAGTTTCTGAGCACAGACGAAATTTCTCAAGCTATTTAATTTTTTCGAAAAATCAAAAAAATATGGAGTTTATATGTTTTTACTGAGGAGAAAACAATTTTAGATAATATTTAGTTCAAGTCGGGGTTCAAGTATATTGTCTCAAAGTATAAATTATATATATCAAGTACATGAAAAAAAGCTTACTTAAAAGTGAAATAAGATTGGACTTGTGCTGGCCTCTGCTTATACTTTTCATACAGAAATCTTTGGGTTCTCAGCGCTATGGAACGATCAGATCCCGGAAATATGACTGACCATCCTTCAGAAATGGAACTTTTATGGATCATACCCCTAAAAGTAACAGACAAACGAGTATTGAACTAAAAACAAAACTGTGGAATGTTTAGGAAAACCATTAGTTAAAATCAGGATTAGCTTTTAAACAACAAAATATTTTTCTCAATTTGCGCCAAAAATATCAAACCTTAAGGTGAAAGAATGATTATTTTCAATTATTAGACACATTAAAAAAAACCAGAGCACTAACATCATTTCTTTAACTTACTTGGATTGAAGTTTTGGCTTCAATTCTGGTAATTTTTCGGGATAAAGCTTGGTCCTGAGCGCTCGAAGTTCATTCGCATGGGCTAATCCATAGATGGCAGATTCCCATGTACCATAATTAAGCTCAGCACCACCAACGTTGGTTGTTTTGTATAAGTTCAAGTAGGTTTCAACGCTGTTTACATCCCCCTTGAATTGATCTTGCAAAAATATGATACCCAGGTCACAAGGAATGCTGTCAAATCCACAGGCGCTAATTACGTATACCCCAGCTTCCTTTGCCTGTTTTCCGTACTCCAATTGCATACGTTCCATGTACTGTGATGATAGAAATGAATTACAGACAATTTGAAAATTATGCAATTGAAAGAGAATTTCTTGTTGGTATTATAAAATGATGGTTAAATTGTTTGGTTTTTTTTCTAATTTCATGATTGGTCAGTATTTTGAGAGCATAATTCTATCATCGTGTCAAGTTGCTGAGAGTTTTAAGATTCCTTTTAGACTTTCAGGATTCCTAGATAAAAATTTCTTCTTTCTTTTTTTAAATCATAGGATGAGGAATACGAAACATGAACATTATTTTTTTTTTTTTTCAATGACTAGTTTGAAATTAGGAAGATTTTGAAGGTTTGACAACTGCACGACAATTTTTATGAAATAAGTTTTATATGTTATGATTTGGGAGATTCAACCAAATGAATAAAAATCTCTTGAGAGATTGAATATTATTAATTCTCTTGGCTATGAAATCGTGGATAATTACCTGCGGCTCACCACTGACATCGACATGATGAGTACGAGCCGCTATACAAGCTTTGACTACTGGTTCACCGTAGAATCTATAAGGTCCGCAACAATTAACAATAACTTTGGCTCTCTCAGCCATTTTCTTCAATGATTCTTCATCTTGAACATCGGCGATGATTACCGGAATGTCTTCTGCATTTAATATAAAAAAAATCAAATTGATTCAGATATTATATGTTATTTGAATTATTATGAGCTGTGAAAACTGAAATATAAATAAAAAAAACCATGTGAAAAAGCCTTAGAAAACCATTTATGTAAAAATTAGTAAAAGGTAAGTAAACATAAAAATTGTATTTTTTATTTTTATTTATTTCTCTTTCTTTCGTCACCTTTTTCAGCAGCGAATTCTTTCAAAATAGATTCCAGAGCCTCTTTACGTCTCCCAGCTATTCCAAATGAGAATGGTTTTTCGTTTGACAATCTTACAGCTTCTTCAACTGTACATTTTCCTGTGAAACCCGTAGCTCCAAATATTACAACGTCTAAACGTTCTGCGGCCATTCTATGATCATTTTGAAAAACAAATATAAATAGTATAGTAAATATATATATCCTTTTTCAAGTACGTTCGATTTTTCTTTCTTCTCAATCTTCAAATTACGGATTCATGTATCAAATTAGGATTTCTTAATTTTTCAATTACGATGATAACGATATTAATAATAATAGAATATAGCTGCTATGTGAATTACGTGTAACGTATGCAACTTTTTTGAAGTCACATATCGTACGTATTCTTATAATAAGTGTATACAGTGTGTAATGTATACATATATCCATGCGAACGCGAAAGAAATGGTATATGCGCCACACCCTGAAAATACGCGTAAAAATACATAAATAAAACGCCTGTAATGATATTATACGATACGTTGAAAATTACTTTTCATTGTATCCAATAACAAATCTACCAAAAGCGGAACATATATTGCATATTCGTGGCAAAACATTATTAGGTGAAAGAAATATAGTCTACCTATAAATTCGCCGGTTGTGTTGTGTTGTGTATGAATATGTGTACGTGGTCGGAATTTTTCTTTGCATGCATAACTTATGTATGCATGTAAAACGTGTAATATTCATTTGATATCAACATAAGAAATCGATTTTCAAGTTCAACTTATATACGTACTATAAATAATATCGTCTAAAGTATAACTCTCAGAAGAAAAAAATTCTAAAAATCTATTCTCAATTTTTGTTTCAAACCATAGGTTTGGTCTTCTTAACTATACACTTTCCACACTTTTGTTACACTTTCTCACAGTCGACCAATAGGAGGTGTAAGATCCTAGGGAAAAGTGTAGAAAGTGTAGCTAAGAAGAACACAGCTAAAACTGAGCTCGTGTCACACACGTAATGTGGACCTTGTCCGTCAAAGAGCTCTTTAATCTATGCATCAAAACATTAGGCCGCCAACTGTTACCAAGAGAAAAAAGTATTGGGTTAAAAAAATTTGATAACACAAAACGATAATAAGGACTTGTAAATAATTGATAATGTAGTCCACCGATTATCAATATACTTACTTGATATCTCCACTAAAGCCGGGGATAGTCTATTAGTGCTCAGCTCCAGTCCCTCCAGTCCGTCTCTTGTCGCTGTCCAAACTCCAAAGACTAAAGTCGAAGAAACTGGAAGCGTTTAAACTGCGCACTTGTGCAGCGCCTGTGCCTACGCCTGTTGCCGGCTGTTGCTAGTTGCTATGAAACGATATAATAAGAATGTGGATATACCTATATTTTCGTGTGGAACGTATTTCGATGAATGTATACGTAGCTTTTGAATGTCAACAGTGTTGATGCTAGGCTGGTGCAAGCTTTGCCTCCGAAACGAAAACGAAAATACATATCCTGTGTGACGTACGTAGTATATATAAGTATAATTCCAGAAATTGTACACATTTTATTTTTGAACCGGACATAATACAATCATCAGGAAGTAGATAATAATAACAACAAACCAAGAATACTTTTTTCCATCACTTACTTATAGGTATGTAGCTGCAGTATACAGTTAGGTATATTCATTTGATTCTTTTTTATCCATAAGATCGAAGTAAGATATAGTTTATTTGCATCAAAAAAAGAAAAAGTACCTAATTTCAGAAGAATCGTATTTTCAAATTCATGATCCACAAACGGATGACCGTTATTCCGCATAATATTGTAATACCACGTCAAATTTATCACATGAAATGTATCCATTTTTCAACGAAGGTTATATAGTCCTGAGATAACTATACGGAAAACCTATAAATATATGTATCATTCAATTTCGATACAACGTTTCATTTTGCGCGATGCTATCTATGATATACTCATATGCGGTTTCTTTTCTTTCATTTTCGATTTGTTTTTGTCGTCATCTGAGGTAATTATTATTCATTATTGTGATGTCATATCGTCATTCCACCACGGGTATGACTCAATTGTTCGATAAATTGTTGTATATAAACCCATGACCAAGATTTTTAAGTCATCGCTGCAGGCAAAATTTCTTATGGATTCTGTTAATTACAATATGACAACGCGAATTTAACAAATTTTGAGCGATGCTTCTTCCGTGATCTAATTTTCAAAGTTGTTGAAAAATAGGACCTACTAAATTTATAGTAAACTGTCTGATCTTCATTAGGCATTTTTTATTTCATTATTCCATAGTTTTCAGATACCGGAAACATGGGAATTAGACAGCACTGGCATTGCTTAGCAAAAAAAAAATCCGTTTAAAGTCATTTCATTAAATCAATCAGAATCTGCAGTTATAACAATTTTTTTGAAATGTGGTATATGATAAAGTGAGCTGCCCTGATATCAAGAACATTGTGCGAGAGATTAAACATTACATGTAGCTATAAGTAAACAACTTTTTGCTACTCGTGAAATATCGAATAATAAGATACAGACGTATTTATAGATGCGTTTACGCGTTACTTTATCAACCGAAATGATTTATTCCTGCAAGGGATGATCGAATGTGGAAATGAATTAGCAACAATTACTAAAAATATCATTCATTACCAAATAACAATGAGAAATCAGTCTTCCGCATCAGCAACATCCAAATCTTCTTCAATCTTCTTCTAAATTGCTCTCCCATTCCCTATCCGGCATATCTACCTAAACCTTCTTCTGAAAAATGAATGTAATTATTAGAAATCGCGCGAAATAGTTTGATTCTGACCACATGAAGTCGTCACGATCTGAAAAAAATACGAATTCACACATTGCCAACTTCATTCGCATTTTGTTTTGGGTGCGCAATAACTTCAGGGTGGATTTTCATGCGCAGTAAATTGCTGCTACAGCAAATTACAGCTACGACGGCATTGGCTCTTATGATGTATGTAGTATGTATGTATGTATGTACCACGTGATTATAACGACGAGCAGCTCGGGTTGATCACGTGATTCATAGGAGCCAATAGAACTTCGCATCGTTTGTTCTAAAGACCCATTTGCACCGATTGTTACTCATTGTTCGAAGTATTGCCATTCGAAAACGCGATTCGTCTCCACCGCTACACCAAACAACCAATTCGAATGAAACTTTTTCAATTGGATGCAGTATTTTAGCAGAAAGTGGCTAACTATTTCATCTCGCTAAAATTTTGAAAAAATTCAGAGTCTTACACAGTGTTACCCTTCGACACTCGAATGCCTCGACTTGCTATTTTTTTCCTTGTTTTGCGCGCGTTTTTCGTGTTCTATTACACGGTATGTAGCCATCCCTAAGTGGTCCGTTTTTTTTTTTAATATTTCATCTCTTCAATTATAATTAAATTGTTGTCATGTCATATGTATGCATACCATACATATTGCATACATACATACATGTTTTCATTTTTGTCGAGTGGACCTTGAAATTAGAGTCTCTGTTCGAAGTTCATGTCCATATCATACAGGGTGAGTTTTTTTCTGGTATCGCATAAGGGAGCTCACATAAGTGCATAATGTGGCAGAGACGTGGATATTTATTCGTTCTTTTCTGTTCGTGTACTTCAACACTTCCTACGTTCGTAAATGTATACAGATACTCTGCCAGATTAGGCCCCTCAGTCATGCGATACCAGAGAAAACACCCTGTATAAGTTCCATTATCCGAACTTCCGCGTATCCGAATTAGGCCCGGTCCCAATTTGTTCGGATTCTCGTTATTTTACTGTACTTTTGTAGGATTTTGAATAAGTTTTCATCATCCAAAGTGCATTTCTCTAAATTAATAAAAGCTTCTCGGTACCAGCAAGAATTACTGTCAACTGCATGTTTTTCTCTTTTCTACAAACGCTAAATTATAGCCCCAATCAACTGTATAATATTGGTAGCATACCTATGTATTACGATTATACGGGCCATTCCTTGTTCTGTCCGATTGGATAATACAAATGTCATCAGAGACTATTCAAATTTAATGTTTTCAACGCTTTACCGAAACCAGAAAATCTCTGACTTATTCAGGACATGGAATATCAAAATCGCTGAGTTTTACATTTCCCCTGTTGGCATTTTCACAAACAATAGAATCTCGAAATTGAAATTCATCATTTTCTGTATAACTATCACCTTTACATCATCTTATTACTCACTTCTTTCTGACTTAATTTTATTTTTGCATTGGATCATTATTAGAAAATTTCTTCTGATATATTTTCAGTAGTATATTTCTAATTATTTGTATCTAGTCGAGATATGATATTTGCAATGAAGATCAATGAAAAATACATTATAATATACCATGTAATCATATATTTATTATATCATTATATCGCTACCTGATTTTATTCCAATATTATAATAATAATATATTTTTCATAATCATAATGATATAAACTACCATACTACGTGTCTCTATCATCAGTATAATTACTTGGTTTACTTATAGTTATATATTTACAACATTGTTATTATTATCTAAAATTTACTTCAATATATTGTGTTTATAATGATAATAATAATAGTATTAATAATGTATTTTTATGTATATTATGTATCATCAGATTCCATGATGTGTTTTTCCGATCCTTATTTATATTGAAATCATTAGATTCATTAATTATTAATATTAATAAATTATAAACAGTATTTATTCTTCTTCATCTTCTTTTTTGTTTGCTATTATATTTTATAGTATAATAATATTATATTTATGGTGCTTTTTTTTTCTTTTCGGCTTGATTTTAAAAAATATAAATCTAATCTAGCCAGTGGAGTTTATTCTTATAATTTTTCTTCAATTTCTCTACTTCTTTTTTCAATCATTATTCTTTTTTTAAATTTATTCATCTACACATTAAGTAAGCATTGATTTCTCTTCTCTCACGTTTATTTTTATGATTTTCTGAATCTATTTTTTATTTTTTATTTTATTTTCACTTTTTTTTGTATGCAAACCAAAACTAAACAAGTTATATTTTTGTTCCTATCCCTTTTCTATACTTTAATTTCATAGAATCGATGATTTTCGTGATAATATTATTTACACAAATGCAGACTAAAAATAGTGAAAGAAAAAATTGGATTCTGCTATTCATTTCTTTTCTCAATCAGTGTCTTCTTTTTTCACGATCGATTCGAAATATTAAGCAAAATTGACAGTGCATTTTTTCTTTCTTCATATTTTCATTTTTGTCTTTCATATTATCTTTTTTCAATCAATAATTCAAATACCAAAGTAACAAGTTATTTTCATTATTTTTCATTTCACTACATAGTATGTAGGTATATTTAACTAGTGGAGAACGTTGATATTATACGATGATGAAATCAATTGAAACAAGAGCAAGTTTTGATATTTGTAACCATTTTTCTCCCAAGTTTTCTGTTTTTTGTTGTTTCTATTTTTATTTATTTTCTATTGTCTTCAAATTTTTCAAAACCACAGTAATAATAATAAACATAATATCAAATATCATTCTCTTGTTTTTCTCTTTACTATGAATTTTTGGCGTCCGTGTCACAATACTCTAACCAAAGATATTTGTAGTCAGGTATATTATACTTGTAACGGAAAATTAATAGAAATCATAAATAAATAATCATGATAAACTACTTTTTGATTTGATAGCCTCGGATTTAGCAAAACAAAATAAACAAACTCGGAACATGATTTTTGTCATTCCACCTGATTTCTAGAAAATTTGTAGCAGAAATTGTTCAAACCGTGTAGGTATGTATATACAGTATGTATATACTTATGCATACAGTATTATACATACATGTATACAGTATGTATATACTGAGAACAATAAACGAGATACTAAAAATAATACCAGCTGATTATTGAGATTTAGTTCGAAAATTCAGAACGAAGATGGGTAATAGTCTGCCTTTTAAAATTGCACACGAAAATCATTTATTCACAAAAAAAAAAAACATATGCAAATCCATCAAAACGTTAGCCCAAACGCTTGAATATTTCAAATTTGAAGAAAATAATTCTTATTATTGGGTAAATTCATTTAAATTGGCAATTTCTTTATGAAGAAATATTTCATAATCACTAAACTGATTACTCGTATTAGTTAATTTGAATATTATGCAAACTTGTACTATTCCGTTTTTTTTTTTTTTCTTAGATAAGATGCTTCTAGCTCCATGAATTTGATTTTTCATTGCCAGTCGAAAAAAATTTGATGATCATGACTCAGTCATGAATAATGGAAAAAAAAACAGCAAAAAAAGGATTTTTTTTCATGTTTGAAGGCGAAATTCGACGTTGTGTTATACACTTACAAATTTTTCAAAGTTTCTATGAATTGATAGAGAAAAATATAATTTATTTATCACAGAATAAAAGAAATTTATGATAATAGTTTCTCAATTTCCTTGTCGCCTGTTTTTTATGATTATCTGGAAGTACTGTCAAATTCACTTGATGATAAATCTGTCAAACATTATTTTATAATAATGACACGTTACTCTTCTGATTTTCGTTTTTTTATAATTAATATAGAAATTTATTCATCTCTGTGCAAATAATACTACTACTGCGTTCCTTTTTTCCATTTTTCTCGCATTGAACAGCATTTTACTGATATTTTTTTCTTTGTTGTCTCTCCTGTTTCCCTTTCTTTCTTTCTTTCTTTCTCATTATTCTGATAATAAATATTTGGAAAAAAATTATCCATAATGATCTAATAATAATAATATTATTGTGAATCACACTTGTAAATAGTACATCGGAACACTCCGTATACCAAATTCTTCGATGATTATTTTACTTGTTGCCTGAATTAACAGAATTGACAAAACGTCGGCACAGATATCAAAATAAAAATAAAAATAGACAAGAAGGGCAGAGGGGGATTGTTTAAACAAATTTTACAACCGATTTACAACACACTCAAGGACAGTGGCGAGAAAGGAGCACTAGGAGTTAGCGTTAGGCGGTGGTGGCCTACGGTCGTAATCACGTCTATAGTCTTTATTAGGTCTCCAATCACCTGGATAACCATCTCCGGGATAAGCTCGTCCCCGAAAGTGACCTGGAGGTAATTCTGATGATGGATATCCGCCACTACTTCCGCTTCCATAATTTCCTGGACCACTGTACCCATACCCAGGTGGTGCTGGTGGATATCTGTAGTAATCGCTGTGCAAATGTCAAATTGAAAATTCAACTTTTACATTTCAAAATCAATAAGAACATGGATTATGTCAGAAAAATTGGCTTTTTCTGCCAAGCACTGTGAATTAAATTAGATTTCGCAATAAATCTTTGGGTTTGATTCGCAGCTAAAATCCAGAAAAATATTGAACAAAACCATTCAATTTAATTGAAGTGATGTCCGTAAATAGCCCATACCTTCTTTTCTCGTTCATATGCATTCCACGATCACGATCCCTGTCTCTGTCACGATGATAACCGGCAGGCATGCGTCCATAAGAATCAAATCTTTCTCGTTTGTGGTCTGCGAACCTGTGAAATAATAAATGAGGTATGAAAAATTGTTTTGGGCTCTAAATACATGTAAACTGAAATAGTTGAGAAAATTAGTATATTTTTAAATATTCTTACCTTCCGTCTCGAGGATCTCTACCATCCCTGGGTACCCAATGATCCTCCTCTCTTCCGCCGCTATAGTGACCGCTAATATTATATCCTCCGCTGTCTCTCCTAACTCTTTCATCTTTGGGTCCACTTAATCTATCCAATCCTCGATCGCCGTGAGATCTTTCTCTATCTCTATCTCGATCTCTATCTCTTTTTATATCTTTGTGTTTATTATCTTTAGAGTCCTTGTGCCTTGTTGGTTCTGTGCTATTTGAATTACTAGAATTCGAATTAGAGTTCGCTAGCGGAGTATTACCAGCTATTGTCGTCGTAGAACCAGTAGTAGTACTATTCGTAGTTGACGTAGTAGCTTGATGTTTTTTGCTGGGTGTACCACTATTAGAATTTTCCTCAACGTCATCAATTCTTCTTTTAACTTGCCTTGACTCTTTATCTTTACTATTACTTCCGTCTTTAGCACTTTGGGTATCACTATGCTTGTCGGAATGTCTTTCGACATGTTTTTCCGCATGTTTGTCGGCGTGTTTATCATATAATTTTTCACTATGCTTCTGAAATGATAATAATAACAATAAATGAACATTCAATGATTTATTGCATTTACGCTTTAATGAAGAATCCTCAGAAAACTTTCGCTATACCTTCGAGTTTGTCGGTTCTTCTTTTTTTTCTGGACTAGAAACAGGATTTGAACTAGTCTCGCCCTTCTTAGTAGCATACTTATACAACTTGTACAATTTTTTAGCATCAAATTCAGTGAATTTAGATACAAAATACCACAGATTACTTCGCCATTCTTTGATTAATTCTAAATCCTTGTATTCAGCTAGACAGATATTAATCTGATTACCGATTTGTACAAGGCATTGTCTGGTGTGAGTTACTTGTTCGCTTTGACTCAGGGATTGATCCGGTCTATCCAAAGCTTTCAGAGCTTTTTTCACAGGCCTCATTTTTTCCTTGCACTGTGAATTATGACCGAAATTTTATTCACACATATCAAAAAGTCTTTGGAAATCATCAAAATAGTGAGAACAAGAAATCACATGATCTAACAAACCTCGTTAAATATCGATGGATCAAGATCACCAAGTACGTCAAGTGCACGGGGCTCATTGTTTGCTGTAAAATGCATTGGCCCAGCTGGTTGTTTACTTTTTTTTCCTCTTCTACTTTCCTTTTTCTCTTTTCTCGATTTTTTATCCTTTTTTTTATCTTCAGAAACAGCATCACATTCTTCTCTCAGTTCCTTTTTGCTGATTATTTCTTCTTCCTTTTTTATTGGTTGCTGTAAATTTTAAGATTTGGTATTTAACAGATGAAAAATCGATTAATAACATTTTCGACTGAACTACACTGGTGCAGTGTAGCTCTCTGTGTCTCTCTCTTCTTCGAAGATAGATAAATAGAAGATATTATTCGCCTTGGGGTATAACTCTGTCAGACACAGTATGAACACAGTGTAACATAGTGATACATAGGACATCAGTATAATTGAAACTAACAAAGTAGAACTAAGAGAAAACTCGAATCAGAACGAACAATAATGTAGGCAACAAGAACAAGTAATAAATAACTCAAAAGTTGAGAAGCAGAAAGAGAACAGAATGATCTACACTACACCAGTGTAGTTTGGCGCAGCCCCATTTGAAATCGCTCTAAGATTAGATCATCTTCGTATGTACTGATATCAAAATAATTGAATGTACCCAAAAGTCGAACATGTTACCTTATCCATTTTTAATTTCAGTTTTTTATTTTCATCACCAGAACTATCATTCTCTTCGACAAGCTCTTTGGTAATGACGGTCTTCACCTCCTTTGGTTTCCGAGGCTTTCTTGTTCTCATCTGAAATAAGAAGAGTGACTACTTTAGAACTATTTATCACCACGAAGTAGAGGAATTGAGAATTATTAGCAGAGATAACAGGAAGAGTAAGGAATCGGGTGTTGCAAGAAAATTAATCACCTCAAATCTTGTAAGGATTTGGGAGAAAGACATATCCCTGTTAAGATAATCAAGTGGAATAGAAATTAACAAACGGATTATAAAGATTAGCTATTTCTGAATGCAGAATTTGTTCAAATTTTTACGAAAAATCAAATTTTACTTACCACTCCATGTTTGAGGTCCATCTGTTTCTTAAGAACTTTCAAAAGATACTCAGCTCTGGTATTCAACTGTTTAACTTGCGGTTTATTTTCATGATTTGGAAGAATTTTGTCTCCAAGATTAAAATTAGCATCTAATTTTATCGCTTCCCAAGATCCCATTCCATGGTGATAAATCCCTCTAAGTAATCTCGAGTCATCTTCTGACGTCCAATCACAGTCAAAGTTTGCTGGTTTTAGTCTGAAAATTGATTAAATAACAATTCAAATTAGTACGAAGTAAAATATTCAAACATTTTAGAGTTTGATTAGGATTCCACTATCCTTCCTTCTCGATTTCTTTGGAAAAAATGAGTTTTTAAGATGTAACACATTGGTAAAGATCAATAAAAACAATTTACTTCACGTCAAGATGCCAGTTTGCTCTCTGTTCAGGATCTGAAGGCAGTGCCTGATCGAGAGGTTCCATTTCTTTCTCAGCAGCAGAAAGTGATTTAGCGTTCACCATCACCCCGCCGACTTTAAAAGTCGGTCCCCTTCCCCTTTTCCGACCAGGTCCACGACCCTCCTCTTCTGTGCCTTTATTTTCTTTAGCGGTAGTTTCAAACTCTGCTAAACAAACTTCACACCGGATCCTCAACTGCTCACCCAAATATTTCAATTCTGAAATAGGTTTTTCCTGGAGTTCAGCATCAGCTGCAATGTCATCTAGCCGTTTAAGCGGAGCTCCAAACTTTTTGTAACTTTTAACGAATCTACGAATCTGAAAATCAATATCAAAGAGAAAATTGTAAATGGTTGTGCTTTGAAATTAGGTAAATAATTATCAAATGGCATCTGTGTTTACCTCAACATCTGTGAAACTCTTCATATTTTCTCTAGGTGTAACTCTTGGTCTTCCTCTTTTCTTCGGTCTTCCATCTTCGCTGCCATCGGCTTCACTTCCGGAGTCTTCAGGCTCCTCGCTTTCATCTCCTGAAGCTTTTCTACGTTTTCTACCCCTTCCTTCTGTAAAATTGATATGAAAATATTGTGCCAGATGCGAATATACGTAGAAGAATTCCGTTTCTCCTAAAATTTCAGTTTGGTAATAATGTCCTCCGAAATTTAAGAAGTAAAACAAATACTCACCTTCGCCAGACTGATTGATTTGTTGAAGAGTCTTACGACTCCTAGGTGGAAGATAAAGATCTTCCATTTCCTTAGACTTCTCTGCTTCTTCAAGCTTTATTCTGAAGTTTTCAGGAATAATTTCAGCCTGAATCGATCAATTTGGGTAATTAAAAAAGGTACACAAATTTTGAATATTATTTAAAACCGAGGAAGAGAACCTACCCAATCTTTACTTTCGTCATCAATTTCGTTTGGCTGAGTTATGGGTTCCGACTCTTCTTCAAAAGCTGCAAAACTAGCTACCTTGAAGGCAGATAAAAGCTCATCTCCTACTGTTGCCGGAGCTTCATCTCTAGTTTCCGCTCGTCTTAAAATTTCATCTATATCACACTGTAGAAAAAATTAAAAAGTAATGAATGTAAATGAATATTATGGCTACTGAAAAAATTGGAGATCTTTTGACTGCTCTTATTTTCTGTTTCGTAAACTCACAGTAGGTTCTTCATCACCGTCTTCTTCATCTTTGAACAATTCTTCCGCTCCGAATTTAAGAATTGCATTCAAATCCTCTTTATTGAAAGGATTGTTGTTTGTGTTTGGTCCTTTCTTGTCCAGGACAGTTCTCCCTGTGGTATCCATTCTCTGAATGACTAAATGGTCGAGAACCATTTTCTGTTTTGCACGTTCCACTATTTCTTCCTCGACGGAATTCTTGGTTACTAATCTATAGATATTTACCTACCAAAAATATAATGAGTAAGTTTAAAATAAAGAGAGAGACAATAAATTTCAGTAATGTGAAGCTCAAGAATGCGGAAATAGTATATTATGCTGCACCGACGGAACAACAGTAATTTTTGACCAGGGTGAAGTTGGTTGCACGAGACGAAGGCAGGGGTGAAGCCCGAGCTGCAGGCTGGTACAGCCAACTTCACCCGAGTCAATAATCACATCAATCCGTCCATGCTGCATACGATACTTTTCGTAACACGTACAAGGAAAATGGGGTTTTCATAATACGTGCACGGAAAATGGGGTTTCATGTCCTTACTTAGAAGTGGAAAATAAGTCTTTTTGAGTCAGGATTCAAATCGTTAATTGTTTTTGTCTTTTCGATCTTCGAATCGATTATTTAAGTGCTATCGCGTGGTAACGTTCGGAACAAAAGGACAATTATTTTCATTTTCGATCAGCTGTTTTGTCCTAGGACAACAAAAATTACCGCATTGAATCCTACCTCAAAAAGACTTATTTTCCTCTCCTAAAAGAGGACAAAAAGAACCCCATTTGCTGTGCACGTGTTACGAAAATAAAGTTACCACTCATTTTCTAAATGGATCAACAAAATAAATTACCTGATTTTTCTGACCAATTCGGTGCGCTCTAGCTTGCGCCTGTAAATCATTCTGCGGATTCCAATCAGAATCGAAAATAATCACAGTATCAGCGGTAGCTAAATTGATACCGAGACCACCAGCTCTAGTAGAAAGTAAAAAGCAAAAATCTGGAGAGCCATCAGCATTGAAATGATCGAGGGCTTGTTTTCTAAGTTCTCCTTTAATGCTTCCGTCTAATCTTTGGAAAGGAAAATGTCTTTTCTGAAGATATTCGCCGAGAATATCAAGCATCCTGACCATTTGGCTAAATATTAAAACTCTATGACCAGTTTCTCTAAGTCGTACCAGGAGCTTATCCAGCAGAACTAATTTACCGGATCCTCGTATAATTTGTTGTAAATAATCCTCATTACTCTCCCGTTTCTCGCCTTCCATTGGTTTCGTCAGATAAGCATGATTACAACATTTTTTAAGTTCTATAACGATGTTCAAAAACGTAGTCGTTGATCCTTTAACTCCTTTTCTGAGTGCGTTGTAGTTTTTAGTAAGTATCCATTTGTAATACTGTTTTTGTAAAGAAGTCATTTCCACTCTTAATATCTGCTCAACCTTTGCAGGCAGTGATTTTTCTACCTCTTTTTTCACTCTACGTAATATAAACGGTTCTAATTGTTTGTGTAACTTTGAGTATCCTTTTTGCGCTGCATTCTCATGCTCCTTTTCAAATTCTTCCCATGCGTTGAATCTGTATTGAAATTTTGAAAGAACATGATTTTTATTTATCCATAATTAAAAGCTACAAAAATGAAATGATGAGTTTTCTAATGCATAAGGAATATGATTGAAAAATTTCCACTTTCTAAATAGTTTCAATCATTCATTTTCATACCAAGAATTGTTCAGATATGCTCTCACGCTTTTGGATGTAATGTTCAGAGACTGCGTTTCAAGACAAAGAATTTCATGTACTACTTTTTTGCAAATGATCTTGGGTTACAGCCGATTGAAAATGTGCTAGTCAACAAAAATGGCCAATTTTCAAACATTCATACTGTGGGAATTGTTCGAGATAATATTATGTCAATGATAATCATTATTCCTTATATCTTAACATAATACAAAATCAGAAAAAAATCAGCAGAAACGTTTAAAAAGTTTCCTTGAAATGGCATGGAATTCCCTTTATAAAAATGGATATAAATTCTAATTCTCTCACTTGTTGGGCATAATAAAATGCAATAGCGCCCACAATTCCTTGAGACTATTTTGTAGCGGAGTTCCAGTGATCAGGAGCCTATGATTAGTGTGAAACTCTGTCAAAGCTTTGTACAAAAGAGAATCATCATTTTTGAGACGATGTGCTTCGTCCACTAGTAGCGCTGCCCAATTCAAAGCTCCCAAAAATATTTTATCTTTCAAAACGATTTCGTAAGTCGTTAAAATAGCATTGAATTTCAATCTTTTTGTACTGTAACACCATTCGTACTCCCTGATCTGTAAAAAGCGTTGGAATTATTGAAAGGGTATGATAGAATAATCGGAAAAAGAAAGATTTTCCAAGATTGAAAATATACTTACAACATTCCTGGACGTTACGTCACCAAGATAAGTTACAAAATTCAGATCTGGCGCCCACTGAGCCATTTCCCTTTGCCAAGAAGTCATCGTGGATAATGGGACGACTAATAAGAATGGACCGTAAAGCTGCTGAGTATGAAATAGATAATAGAGGAAGCATATCGTTTGTATTGTTTTACCCAAACCCATTTCGTCCGCCAAAATAACACTAAAAACATAGTACAATTTAAGATAAATTCTATTCTTTTGTTTTGAGAAATGAAGAAGAATTTGATTCTTCTTCAACTGATTTTGAGTACTTGAAACTCAAATATCGAATAGTTTCTACACTTTACCTGTTTTCTTTGCACCACGAATGAATGAGCCAGTTCAGACCATCCATTTGATAGTCTCTTAAGACAAGCTCTTTCCCCCTTCCCATATATTCAGGTTGTCCTTTAACCTGATGGAATTTAGGTCTATATTTAAGAACTTTACAATGTTTGCTAGGTGTTCTTTTAGAATCTTCTCTATCACGAAATTCCTTGATTTTTTCTGGCCATTTTTTTTCAATCAAGGCGCCGTCCTCCCACGTAGCATCTGCATAAGGCAGACTTTCCCATTTACAGTAATAATCCGGGTGACCAGAGTCCGGTTTATTATATTCAGCTTGAAAGAACAATGAAGACGAATAAAATTCTATGAACTATACAAAGTTTTGAAGTTGTTATTTATATGAGATCGAATGAAATTTCTCACCAATTATTCTTTCAACAAAGTTATAGCTTTTAAGTAAATCCTGTTGAAGTTCTAGCTGGCATTCAAAATAGTCGATATCTTCAGGTCCGGCGTAATCTCTCCATTGTTGAATCTCTCGTTCTCTTTTGACAAAATTTTCTA
This sequence comes from Phymatocera aterrima, assembly GCA_963170745.1. Lineage (NCBI taxonomy): Eukaryota > Metazoa > Arthropoda > Insecta > Hymenoptera > Tenthredinidae > Phymatocera > Phymatocera aterrima. The sequence continues at coordinate 6,694,149 of OY720660.1, forward strand.
ACTTCTTGAACCCTTTCACCTGATAAATCATCAGAAAAATATAAGCTCTTTATTATGATAACAAGAATATAGAAAAAATTAGTATGAAAACATAGAGCTTCTCCCCCTTTCTCGTACTTTTTGCGCCTTGAGAGAATTTTCCGATTCCCAAGTATTGTGAATGTGAGACCATCCTTTCCATTTTATTAAATATTGAGCCTCAGCTTCGTCGTCAGCCAAATCTTTAGGATTTGGATCACCGTTCTCTTCGACCGCGTAAACAGTTGTAACATTTCCAGTTACTGTAGAGGAAAATTTAGAGATTTGGTAAAATAGAATCGTATGCTAGACATTTTGTTACAAGTTTCAAATTAAAGTTAGTCTACCTCCTTTCTTTCCTCTTCTTTGCGCAAGAATTCGTTCTATGGTTTCTGCATTATCAGGTTCTGCAGGAGTCGCGGTAGCTTCGTCAACTTCAACGATATCCTCGCTATCAGTACCCTCCTCGCTTTGTTCTTTATAACTCACCGCAGTTCCTGATCTTCTAGTAACTTGCCTGAATGGTATTATAAATTGAGAAATTAAATAATATTTGGAGTATTTATGATGATCATTAACGCAGACGAAGCGTTTATCACTAACCTACGATTATCATCACTATCGAAAGAAGAATTTTCCGAAGATTCAGATATTCTTTTATGACGAGTGCGCGTGTTCTCTTTCACCTTTTGCGCTGCTCGTCTATTTATCGATTTACTGGGCGGTGGTCTCCGCTTCGTATTCTCATCTGATTCCGATTCCGAACTATCAGAGTTCCACGAATTTTGTGTACTGAAATTATTTCCGCCATAATTTATATATTATATTACGATTTTTGTCAAAGCCGTTACCGATTTATGGATTGAGTTATTTATTCATTATTTACAACATAAAACCTCAGGCTCAAAGCTCAGCGGGAAATCACATTCAGAAATCCACATTTGTATGTGGAAAACTGTGAGTCAAATCAGACAAGAGTGACCTCATATTCTTTAATTCTATTGCAATTCATCAACTGTACCACATAAAATATCTTGTTAAAAAATTTATGAGACATTCGTTCTACCTCGAACAGCGACAGAATTAACATCTCTGACTCTGACTGCTAAGATGTGCTCATTTCAAGGCAACTGAAAGGAACTTTGCTAACAAATTTCATAAGCCAATAAAAAAATTCATCTTTTAATTGCTGCAAACAAATAAATGGCCAACGATGGCCATTTTGCCATCCTACCATTTTTTAAATTCTGTAAATAATATCAATTAATTCTTCAATTAATTTTGTCAAAGAAAAAAAAATAGAATCAATAGGTTTGTTCTTCTTAGCTACACTTTTTACACTTTTCTCACACGTTTTGCTCCAGCCCAATAGGAGGTATAAGCTCCTAGTGATTTTTAGGGAAGTGTAAAAGTATAGAAAGTGCAGCTAGGTAGACCAGAGCTCATAAAAGCTCCACTGTAAAAAAAAACTTTTTATCCAGAATCAATTGAAGAATCTGATAACTTCTCAGAATTTCAGAAATGACTGTATTTTGAGGACAAAACATTGAACATTTCAATTGTTCATAACAATTAGATATCCATTTTTTAATTCAGCTTTCAAATGCGCTATGGTACATTTTGTTTGTGCGCTATAATTTGTGACGAAATTAAATATCTCTCAACTTCCAAAAACGAAATAATCTGGGCGAATACGAAAATATGTATCAGCTTATTTCGACTATATTTCATGTTGAATAAGTTTCAATGGATTTAAACAATATGCGTTCGAAAAATGTACAAATTTCACTCACAATTCCCCATGCGCAACTCGGTGTTAACGAATCTTTATCTCAGTACATTACATTTGTAAACTATGAGGAAGAGAATAGATTCAACCTCCTTACCCTTTTTTAGGACCCTTTCTTCGTACATCGCCATCGCTTTCACGTTGAGTAGTGGTGAGTCTCTCGGGTTCCTTACGGGATCTTCCTGATCTTCTAATTCCATATACATCAGGATTTTCATCCCACTCACGACTAGAGTCGCTTTTATGTCTAACTTTAGTCTCTGTGGTATGTATGGAGCTTTTGCTTTGATTGAAGCTATCACTTTCCGTTGGTGCATCCAATTTCGATGATTTGTCCGATTTTTCAGAATCTGAACCTGACCCTGAACCAGAACCGCTTGACGAGCTAGAGTCACTGCATTCACAGTCGGACAATTCGCTATTATACTTTTTTTCTTCAATTAAAAAAAAAAACAACGAACAAAAAAAAACCCACTAGCGATTGGTATGATTCTGTGAGCGCAAAGTATTCAATCAATCCTCGAAATCAAATTCATCGATTACCTAATGTGTAGCTTCTATATTATTCAAAGTTCTTCGCTTCGATACTGAAAATTATTCATAAAATAATTCCCGATTTTTTAAGTATCCACAACTGTTGAAATTGATATTTTAGAATATAAAAAACAATGATAAAACGTCGATCAATAAATAGCAGACTGTAATAACAAGACAATTATAAAATTAGCCTGAAGGCATAAGTATAAGAAAAATATATATAATGATAAAAACTTCAGACCAAAATTTTATTTGAAGAATAATTCAAGCTAGAAATCTTGAGTATGTACTACATCGTATCCTTAAATCTTATATAACTATTGATAATATAACGAAGAAAACTTTAAACCAGTTAGGAACAAATTTGATAAAATTGACAAAAAAGCGTTAGTGCTATTGCAAAGCTTCAGCGCAATAGTAGATCAGTAGCTTGTAAACAAGACCATATGGAAAAGACAAAGAATACATTGAACAGATTGTCAAATAGATGATACTATATTATGGGAATCATATGAATTATGTACAAAGTGAAAAAATTGGAGGCAACAAATTTATTTAAATTGTGGAAAAGATTTACTAGGGAGCCCATTTTTGTTTCGATATTCGAATACACAATATCTCCTGATTTTTTGGAATAGAGTAGCTAACATTTTACACATGTTGGAATGAAAATGAATCAATAAAATGCTAAATACAGACCTGTCCGATCCAGAACCAGATCCAGAATTGCTTCCGGATGATGAACTATCGCTTTTACTTTCATTTTCAGAATCTGAACCAGATTCCTTACCAGATTCAGAATCTAATGTTTTCTGTAACGCAATTTAAAAAAAGATAAAATAATTCTCAATGAAACGTGGTAGTATAGTACTGCCGCTTATTATTAGATATCTATATTAACGTACTACTTCGAGACGGTGTTGTTTGGAATATACCTGAAGCTGAAATACATATTTCAGCCAATTATCATCGCAATCATCATAATAAATGAACATTCATTGTTTAATAATAATAATAAGAGATACAATTGGTTTTTCATTTAGCTTCATTTTATGAACGCTTCAACAGGTACTTTACTTTTATTTCTTCGTTTAGCCGTGCTTTATGGTCTGAAAAGATTCGGCAGCCAAATTGCTTGAAATTTAAATTCTTGCAGCCATCTTGTGTGTCTTCTGGCGACCATTTTGTTTACACTTACTGAGATAAAGGTAAATGATATATACATCATTGTTTGGAGCTTATTCTCAGTTTGTGAACACGAAGGATAGACAATCAAACCGAGAAAATGCTCTCGCCTGTGCGAGAAACTATTTACTCCTCACAAAACTTTCTTCGAAAAGCTGCGACAGTGTAGATTATATCATTGAATATTAGCTTCTTGTTACTGTTGGTGTAGTTCGACGCTGCTAACACTAGAAGCACGTCTATTTGAGTACTCTTTTTTTCGGAATATAAGGATAAAGGACACATAATTATCATTTATGAACTTCAATTAAGACTTAGCTTATGTAAATAAGGTAGGAAAGAGATAAAATGATTAATATACTGTTCTTATATATTCTGAAAAAACGATTTTATTTAATAATTCATTAAAATTATACATCAACATTTTACTGTTGATACAATAATCATCAATTTCAATCATATGTATACAATAAAATATGATTTTTTCTTATTGAGTTAATCTTAAATTATCTTCAATAGAATTTAAGATAAGATTCAAATTTTCGTATGATTTATTTTCCCTTAGTTTTCTGTGGAACACCAAACTTCTTGTGTATTCCAATCTCAAAACTCAAACTAATAGTTTTCGTTGAAATAACATTAAAAGGTTTGGCACATAAGAGATAAAGCGTAATGAAAATTGACGATGAAAAATATTAAATCGATGATCATCTTCTGCCACATATTGATGTAAAAACAATTGGGAACACAAAAAACCAAATAGCTTCAATTTAATGTGTGTATGAAAAACGTTTGAATTTCACTTTTGTTGCTTCCAAATAGTCAAATATTCTCATAAAATGATCATCTAATCATATAAGTAATCGTATCTTTTTTCGCTGGCTTATTATTGATTTGAGAAACAAGTTCGATGAATGAAAAAATAATGATCATGAATGATTAATAAATCTGGAATTATTATCACAGGGTGAATAATAATATATATTTGAGGTTTCTACATGGTTTTTGTGTATTGTGTTAGTTCAATATTGACCTCGAAATGGAATATTATTTTATGAGATTGCAATACATTTTGTCTGTAATTTAAATATGTTAGTTTCTCCCACAGTTTGTTGATAAATGAAAATTGAGTCGATCGAAAGGCAATCTAAAAATTCTCAGTATTTTTTATATTCTGTACAATTCTAACGAGGCGATTAGTCTCGCAACGATAGGAAATGGAATGATCCAACTATGTTTATGTATAAAACATGAAGTTGAACGAATACGTAAGACTGTGAATCGATACAGTTACCGCTACAGACATTTTAAGCTTTGAATAACTGTAGATTGAGCTTTGAAATATAATAAAAATGATAGGGAATCTTCTCTGTGAACAATTGAGGAAATTTGAAAGGTTTTGGCAAAAGTATAGATGAAACAGGTTGTATTTTTATACTTTATGTCATGTGTGAAAGGCTTTCAGGTTATGTGAAAACACTGGGTTACAAAGTTTAAGCTTAATTTGCAAAAATGGGTCTATAAAGAATTTTTGAATAACTATTATCACAGGCAAGGTAAATGAGTGGGTAATAATTTTACGTGATAATATTATTGGAACAATGATATTTTCATTGAAGAATTGCCATATTAGTAAATGTAAACAAACTTATAGGTTATTTGTGGTAATGAAAAGTTTGTTAAGTTTGTGATAAATTCATCTGAGAGAGAGACGAGTCCCTGAGCTCTATGGGGCACGAGACCCCGCCCTACGCGTATAAACCCTTTAAATATACATATAATTGTTACTAAATAATAATAAATGGTATTTATCTATCCGAAGATGACTAAAACGCATGTGGAAACGATGATACTTTAAACATATTCCAAACAACACCGCGGCCATATTTCACGAAAATTTGTTATCTAAAATAATAGCCGATGTTCACGTTGTGAATAAAAACAAAGAATTGCCGATAAAAAATAACGATAGATTATTGAAATTTAACTATTCTTCGAACCCGTCCACTCACCTGCATCATTCCCGTTTACGGGCTCTAAAACTTGCGCTTCTTTATTTTCACCGTTATTTTATCACTATTTCACCTATGTTCATCCGTTCAATTATCAAACAATAATATATTTACAATATGAAATACAACTCAGTATATTATCTCACGACATTATTCAAAAATATCTAACTTTTTCCGTACTATATGGTCATGGGCCCGAGCTTGGCCGCCATTTTGTGATCTCGTCTTGTTCGCCTTCACCCTCCTCGATTCCCCTCCCCTTCACGGCTCTATCCCCTTCTTGCTACGAAGCACAAGGAAGAACCGCCGTACCGTCATGCAACGCGCGCGCTACTCTACAGACCCCTCCCGATTTCCCCCTTGCCCAAGCGCCACTGCGTCACGATTTCTAACTGCGTTTAAATGGAACATACGTATATTTTCGAACCAATTATTTCGCGATTAATTCTTCTTCTACCATACCTATACATATTACGGAAAAATAATTATGCATTGATAAAATTGAAATGTAGCGGGGAGGGGGGGCGGGGGGCAAATTACCGCAGAATTTAATAACCGATCAAGAAAAATATACCTTTTAACTAAATTATCTATCTATTGATTGATTAGCGCGTCACAAAGATATAATATTTGGGTCATGGAGATCAAATCGAGAAAAAAGTTTTGTATAGAATACTATTCTGATGATACATCCACGCAGCATATTTTTTGCTCTGATTTGTGAGAATGAAAAAAAAGTATTAGGACCTACCGAATTTCCTAGATAACACGTACAACTATTTCTTTTATGTTTTTATTGCAACAAAGAGGTGCTATGCTATTTTTTACTAATAATTCAGATCTTCGTTAATGAACGAGCTCGAGGTAGTTTCTGTTCGTCTCTCTCTCTCTCTCTTGTTACGATTTGAACATACCTTAATTAATAGCGATGGGATTATGGGTAGTAGAGAAAAAACCAAAATTAAACTTTGCGTAATGCGTAGTACCAAGTACGTATGTGTTAGTTATGTAAAGTGTTAGTGACGTCATGACGCATGCAATAAATTATTGAAAGCGCCGCGTTGAGGCGGAATGGTAAACTACCGAGGCTTCATTTTCCATCAGATTGGGCTGAAGGGGGGAAAGATGGGAGGAAAAATTTGTATGAAATAATCGTCAGATTCTAAACAAAAGGATAATAATTGTCTTATTGATCTACTTTGATATAAGAGACGAAAATTTACCCAATCCAATGGAACGGAACTTGAGTTTTACCAAGCTGTTGGACGAGCTTAATATCTACTGAATAGAAAGACAAAAAATATTACCCGAAGAGCTGTGACACAATCACACCGGAAAAGGAGGAGTTTTTCGATATTTATCGAAACCTCGCTGATCGTGTGCTAAATGCGCCAACAATTTCCTTTTATCTAACGATCTTCGATTTCGATTCATCGAACTTTCGGACTGCTGCGATCTTTATTTGAATTTCATAATTTCGTAATTCAGATAGTTTATATTTGAAGAAAACCCATCATATCCATCCACAAATGATATAGAGCCACATAGAACCTACTACAACCTCATTTGAATTTCAAAATTTCACACCTTTTCAGTTTGAAAATAAATAAATGGGATTCTACAAAAACCGATCGTCTACATCTATTACAATGCACGAAATTTGTATTTTTCGACGCTAATTCCTGGTAGCCGGAGTTTCGAACAATACTACCATACTATATTCGAATATTAAATTTTCAGAATTTATCATAGGAATGGAAGATAAATGAATCTATGCTGCAGAGAACCATTAAATTTGTTTTAATCCTTGATATTCTTATATACAATAAATATTATGATCGTTATTACAGGTAACATTTAATGAACAACAATATGGTGCTGTTCTTGATTCTCTTCTTATACACAATATGTAATCAATAAATTAAATCTAGTCCAGTTGATGTACAAAGATCTGCGCTAGATCATCGTAGTCATAAACACGTTTTAAAAACGTATCGACTAATTTCAGGCCTGAAACAATCTGATAAAGAATTACAATATTATTATTATCCTAAATTTGCTAGATATCTTCACTGAAATTCCTCATGCATAGAAAACATCCTGTGAATAATAGAAAAAATACTTACTACAAGCCCTGTGTCAAGCGGTATCAAACACAATGGAATGTCGCACGATGCTCCTGATTTCAGAGTCCCTATAACACTTTCTGATACCCCGCACCATGCTACAGAGTTATTAGATTCAAGTCCTAACATAATGTCCATGTTTCTTTCTCTGCAAATGAAAATAGAATGAAAATTTGTATCAATTTATCTCTTCAAATTGCTGTAACATTTTCAATAATCGAACATTTTTGTCTATTGATTATATACTCACGAAGTATTTACTATATGGCATTTGAAATTCACTGGTTCCTCAAGATAAGCCTTCACCGGTATCTCCTTCATCATTACTCTCAAATCCCCAAAATCCGGAGCCTTAAAAATATGGAATATCATTAACATTAATGAGAAATGTATGCGTTGAAACAAGCAGGGAACACTGTACTTCTACTTTTGCTGTGTGCCTAAATAATTCTGTTTTTTTCTCACAAACTCGAAAATTGTTTGTAGATATAAGAGAAAATCATTTGTTTCAAGCCAACCATTCTCTGCAGCTGGCTAGTCTGGAGGCGTCCTCTTTCCCCTAAATTACTTCGCCAAACGATATCAAGTTTTCCGATATTAGTAGCATTATGCATCATTTTTGGATCCTGTGTTAAACTCGGCTGAGGAGTTAAACAGTAAAGATATTGACGACTTGATCCTGAATCCAATAAATTAACTTTTCCATATATAGAATCTCCTTTAAAATTCGTGTTCAACGTAGTAACTAAAAAATAAAAAATGCAACAATTCTATTTCCATAGTTCCTCAATCCACTGAATGTTTTTTTTTCTTTTACCATTGAACAAATGGGACGATTCTAAAGCTACTTTTTCCAAACAAATCGGACCCGCCGTCTGATTCTGTATTTGAGCTTCGAGGTAAACGTCGTCAGACTGAAAAAGAAATAGAATACTTCAATTTCGGCAATTACAAAACAACATCTCGGGTACAATTCTGTCTCTCATTGAGATAGTTCCATTAATTTTTCACTTTAAATCAAAACCGTGTATCTTCACCTCAGCATTATAAAACTTCGTTTTAACATCAAGGGGTTTTACGACTTGAAATTTAAAGAATTTACGAAAAGATAGCGGAGTTGCGGCAGCAGAATTAGATGGAGTATAAGTAACTTCGCAGACAAGTCTACAAAAGGAAATGATGAACATGATTATTCGGTTAGCAAGACATAGAATCTTGAATCTTGACTTTCAGAGCCTTACATATGAGTGCCGATCTCTTTAACTTCATGATGAATAACTTCGTCAACTGTGTTATCAGGTGATAGTTCTCTGGGCTCTCCATTATGACCAGACAAAGGTATTCTTTGTGAACTTGTCTGAAGATCTGCCTGTAATTTATTGTCCATATCAAATTCATCATTTGTTTTTTCATACTTCATAATAGAAAAAGGTTTGAAAAATGAAATTTTGGGGAAAGGTATACACTCACTTTTACAATAACATCTTTGACAACCTGAGAACTTCCGTTATGAACGCATAAATAGCTGGAGAATATTTCTCCTAAATAAATATTACTGGAAAATTGAAAACGAAAGAATATGGGATGATTAATATTTTATTTTTATACCTAAAATAAAATGAAAGAACAAAAAAATGATGTTATTTACCCGAAGCTTTGGGGTAACATCATGAATTGACCAACGGCTAAAGTCTCCATACCCTGGAGCGAAGTATTGTCGTTCTTTAATTCATTGTTCAAAGTATTACCAGGGAGATCGGTAGAATCACAAGAAACAATTATTGGACTAGCTAAAGTCGGTCTTGTAAGTCTCATGACTGAAAACAATGATAGAAAATGAAAGGAAACTATCGGACGAACAAAGAATATATTATGGATCAAAAATTAGGATAATAATCATAAGCATTTACTTTTTTCTATATAGGTTTTATTCTAATCATTCTTCAACCTACCTTTGAGAGCCAATAAATGTTCACTTTTCGGTTTAACTTCCATGATTTTATCGTATTTTATAATAAATAGGTAAACCAAATCAAGTATTTTATTTATTTTTTTTTTTTATTTCTGACAGGCAACTTTTCTGCTTGATTAGACGTTTGAAATGATTATTACAACAACCCGAACAATATAAAAGAAAACATAACCTATTGCTCGGATATGTTTTTGTAGCTAGTGAATTTATACGTCAAAACTAGTTTATATCCCGCTTCTGTAGGTCGGTCGCCCTGAAAATTGTGTTGGTATCCTTGTCGAAAATTTGCTAGAATAGATTACAATCATTAATTTTTGTCCGGTACGCTATCTTGTGTTTTTATAAGGCCACAACGGTAGACGCTAATAATTTATTTCAATCTCATTATAACGATAATTTGACTGATTTTGATAAGGTATTAGTGACTGCAGACCGTAGAAAATATGTGAGTAATGTGAACGAAATTGTGAAGAGTATTTTTGAATTGTTGAAAAGTATATTAATGGAGTTTTCTTGATATACATGTGACCGAAACTAACCTAAAACCAAACTAACGTTGTGATACGAATAACTTCATGCCGAAATTATTATTATTGATTGTTTTATTTCTTCTAATCTTATTACATCCAAAAATTTTCCAAAATTCAAACTTCTATCTGTTTGTTAGGGATTATTATTGCTAATTTTTTTATGCATGATGCACTTTTTGTGTCGAGATCTCAAATTGAAAACTTATTCGAATTTTTATTGCTATTTTAATGCTTTTTCAGTTGCTTCATGGTCGATTATATCGAAAAATTTCTCGACGATGGTTAATTGCAATTCATTTCCAATATTTATTTACTAATAGGGCATCATTGACCAAACCCAAGTCAGAAATGACTCCAGAGGAATTATCAAAGAGGGAAGAAGAGGAGTTCAATACCGGGCCACTATCTGTCTTAACTCAGTCAGTAAAAAATAATACTCAAGTATTAATAAACTGTAGAAATAACAAGAAACTACTTGGGAGAGTCAAAGCATTCGATAGACACTGTAACATGGTTCTTGAAAATGTTAAAGAAATGTGGACGGAACTACCGCGCACTGGAAAAGGAAAGAAAAAGGTGAGAGTCAATCTATTATTTTATCCAAATCGCACAAAACTAAGAGTTATACTTCTTGATATCTGAATTACAAATTTGAGTTGCGGTCCAATTTGGTTAATCTTCTTTCTTAAACATTTTCCCAGGGATTGGGAAACAAACAAAATTGAATCGAAACTCATCCAAAAATAATGCATAATAAATTTCACTGTTTCTATTTCCAGGCTAAACCAGTAAACAAAGATAGATTTATATCGAAGATGTTTCTTCGAGGAGATTCAGTTATTTTGGTATTAAAAAACCCATTAGCCACGGCGTCAGGAAAATAACTACCTTAGAATTAACGCCACTCTACCTTTTAAGACTTTCTATTGTTTGTAATGATGTAATTTTTGTAATTACTTTTAATACATGCTAATACATAATCACTAATTAAGCCTAGCGCAGGTGATGTCCGTTTTTTATGATAGATTCCTTGCGCACTTGCCAACTGGCTTCACTGTCTGGATGGAAGCTTGCTTTGTTGCTGAATTTAGGTTCACACGAAGCTGTCTGCTCTGCTTTCCAATTTGAAAAGATTTCAACAACATAGGGCGCATTATGATATTCGCTTCAATCGTAAAAAGCCTAGCGTGCGGAAGATAGAGCTTATGGATAGCCGAGTAGTGTGACGTGGGATAATTGACTGCTGAGACTGCTTGAAGCGAATATTGGAACATGCCCATGAATGAAGAAAAAAGTAGAAAACTATTATAGATGAACGTGATTGTTTACATCATGTGATGCCATAGCAACCAGTTTTGATTGGCCCACGCAGGCAGCCAGCAGTGAGACCGTTGAGTGTAGAAAGGTGAGACACGCATGCAAAATAACATGAGATCTATCTTCGAAAACCAGCAAGCTGATGGTCATCACACCCAGCAGCTAGGGATATTTATAGTGGCACGAGCACACATGACAGTGCGCATACTTCCTCGCATGCAGTTTGTCACGAAAAACGTATCGTCTGTGCCAGGCTTTACTCTTTGGACTATAATAAAAAATAAAGATACAACATAATTTAAGCAGACAAATAAAAGTGCCCCTTTTTTGAATTTCTCCATTTATTATTTCGTTATACTCTTGATATCCATACAATACCAGAAAAACAAATTATTATTTATCATTATTCGTAAAAAAAAATGAGGAAAAAAGAATCATCAGTTGTTTATGATAATTAATCATCTAGAAAATTAGATAACGGATTAATCCTTCTCCGCAATTGCTGTAAGATGCTTGTCAATTTCTTGCTCATTCAGAACGCTGAAAAAGAGAAAATGAAATCATTCAGGAATGAATGATCAAAGACTTGCTTGTTCATCAATAAATTATAAAATTGAAAAAAAGTCTAATCACATTGAATTAATTACATACCGGAACTTAGGATTGCTTTTTGAAACAACACCGACTTCGATTTCAGTTGGTTTGAAATCGACAGAAAGGACAGTAGACAGACAAGTGATAGCGAGTTGTATAGCTTCGTCATGTTCGTAGTTCTGTTTTTTCTTCAATTTTTTTTCCAAATAAGAATTAGCCTCGGTTTGTTTAGCTCCGACGGAAATAGCTCTATAGCCACAGAAGTATCCTGCAGGATCAGTTTTGTACACACAAGGACCTTTCTCTTGGTCATAAGCGATTAGCATCATAGAACATCCCAGTGGCCTCATCTCAGCATTTTGAGTATAAATCTGACTTATATCGGCCACTCGACGACACAACGTATCTACAGGGATATTGTAGCCATGTTTATACTTGTAGTGTGCGGCTTCATAACGAGCTCGTTGAACTTGAGACTTGCTATCAGCTGCAAACAAAAATATATTTCTCCAGTTTGTTTGGAAATTGTTGAACGATATTCAAAGTTTCGTTTATTATTATCGATTCAAGGAGTGGCTCCATCTATTTATTTATTCAAAGATTCACAAATAAATATAGACAATTTATTTCGATATGTGAATTAATCAATAACTCAAAAATTTAATTTTTCTGTTTTTGGGGTTTTTTTCGATTAAACTCACAGCTCCTTTACAGATTCTTCCTGTTACTTTGTGTTTGAATACGTGAGAGAGATTTTCCAGCATTTTATAACAGATTGAAACATTTTTTGGCAATTTAAATGATTTTGAACCCAGATCAATTCTAGTAACTTAGAAAATTTGTAACTTCTTCTCTCAGTTTTTAGATTCAATCAGCACCCAATATTCATACTTTCCGTTTTAAATCTTATTCATAAATAATTTACCAATCATCCCGGTCATAACACAACCAATATCTTCAGTCAATTGAAAAACGTGTGTTACGCTCGATGCGTCAAGAAGCTTGTCCTGTAACAGGTCATCAAAAAAATCAGTTTTGGTTTTTTTTAGATTGAAAAAAATGTTTGAAATTGTATTTTAACAGTATATTTGCTGACAACTTAGAACTTCTCATAAAATTTATTCTACTTTTTTTATTTTCACGATGAAGAAAAGTATCTAAATATCTTACTGAGTCATTATTATACTGTTTGAGAGAAAAGAAAAAAACCATGCAATTTTTGTCATGAAACAAGGGTAAAGGTACTAGTTCCTGACCACCCCGAATTTTTCAACCACTTTATACAGTAACTATAATTTAACACGTGTAGTCGGTCACGAGTCCCGTTTTTCTAAGTGGCTGTTAATTACTGCCTTTACCCACTAATAATAAAGAAAAAAGTTATATACATGAATATTGTAACATAACCTACCGGGACTTTCTTCTGAGTAGCAAAAACTGCGGTATCAACGCCTTTAAGAGCGACTGATGTTAACCCGCCTTGATTAATAGCTTTGAAAGCATATTCTGTGAAAAAAATAATTGAAAAGATAATTATATTTTGAAGGATTCAGGATGAATTAGATCTATGTCAAGTCCATACAACAGATTGAAGAAGTGCCAATCACGCCGAGTCATGATCGTAAACACAGTATGAAAGTATACAAATTTTACAACGATGTTTGGCTAAAATTATTGAAAATAATAAGTCAGATATTTCTCTGGATATTTTGTTAGATACTGACCTACTTGATACAGGCGACCTTCAGGTGAAAATATTGTAATATGCCTGTCAAAACCAGCGCTACTACCTCGCGACATTTTTGCTGGTTCGGTTAACCTAGCTCAGTATGAAGTGAGACGTGAAGTAAGCAATAAATTATACATGAACCAATGCAATCGAAAGTATGAAGTGAAGTATGCTGCATAACGATTTTCCGAACGCAGCAAAGCCACATTCATATAAATATATAGCGAGTAAACCATGCTGGCAATTTTCGATTCAGTTTTAAATATGCGTGGTATCTCCAGGAGTACGCTCAAAATACGAAAATGGTGCCATGGAAATCAAGCCTTAAATAGAAGAAGAGTAGCTGAGCAGAAGACAATGTAACAAACGTGTAAAAAGTATAGCTAGTGGCAGACTTTTTCATCTCCGGGATTCTGTTGGAGAAACTTATCTACCAGATAACTGGAGTGACAGCCAATCAGAGGTCGGGTTTAGAAATTTATCCGGAGCAAAACTTTAACAAATCGAGCATAAATGATTTGCAAAATCGTTTCAAATTGAAGCGCCGTGTTAAAAAATTACATGTCGGTGTGAAATTGTCGATGAAAAAAAATCTGTATTCATTACTGTGATTGTTTTCTTCTGCCATTTCGGTATTACCCGGAATAATGAAAACCTTCTATCAAAATTTGTCTTCATTGACAAATCTTGGCCAAAAATCGGGTGAAAATGCAATTTGTCACCTGCACGTTTAATTATTATAGGCGTCGAAGTAGCTGAAATTATTTATCTCTGTTCGATGACTTAACGTAATGAATTCTCAAACTACTCTTAGTATCGCCGTTTTTATTTAATTACATTTCCGCAACTAATAGCTCATCGCGAAATAATTCGCGCAATTAAATTTGTATAAATTGGAGGTGGGCAATGGATCATGAGACATATGCCGATGCAAAAGAGTGTTCCTTAGGCAAACAGTGTGAGGTATATATATATATAAACTTACTATTTATAAATGGATAATAAGATCGTTAGCCTAAACTACATAGATGCTTGTTTATAATTTTTTGCAAATGCTTTTTACGTACAACAGTAAATTTAGCATCTGAGCTAACAGCGTCGAGAGCCACAACGCTTTCTTATAGCAGAATCTCGTGAATAGCAATTAAAAGAAACGATTATCTACCAAATTTCGATAAGACAGCTAATATTGGTCCGCTGTTATGGAATATGTAACGAAATTGCGTAATGATTGCAAAGCTTCCAGCGTTCCACTGATGACATTGTTCAACTACTATTTTCGGCATCTGCTACTATATTTGCCTCAATTTTTTATGAATTTCCCCTAATTGCTTCTATTCCCCCCCTTTATTTGTTATTCCTTATGGTAGCTATAGGTTAGATTGCCAGCGGCCACTCTAATTGTCCCTCAAATGGAGTGTTACATAACACCGGTCAACAAAACAAAAACAAAATTTGTGTCCCTGAGTTTAGTTCATTATTTTTTTATTTGGCATGCTTCAAATCAATGAAAAAATGTATTGTAGTCTTGGGAGGAATAAAAACGAGTCTATAATTAAATAATAATCAGTACAAAATTAATAATAATAATAAATAAATTAATCAATTATTAATAATGCATTAATAATAATTACCAATTATCAATGAATTAATTTATAATTCATTAATTTAATTTAGTTATGGCCTGGTCGTGGCGTTCAGATTTCCACTTTCATGTTTTCGAATCATCGATCGGCGTACAGAAAACCTGAAAGTTGCAAATTTATAGCCGGACTTTCTGAAAAAGATGAAGAAAATTCTGAAAAACGACATGGTCAAAAGTCGAATGCTGAGGTTTTTTATGTCAATGTATAAAATACAGACATGTGCTATTTCAGAGGTATGCAAAATATGGCACTATCCGTGATTGAAGATCGGTCCCCTTTAATGAGATCTATTAATTCGGGTGCTTTCTGTACCTACACATGTGCTCATTCTGGTGCATCTGTAAATTATATCTATCTGTTCATTAAAGCAATTTGCTAAGGGTGTAGCAGGATGAGCATATGAAAAATGCCCTGTCAGGGTTTTGCATCGGTCCTAGGTCATTTTAGTTGTCATCAAAAATGAGTAACTTGACCACAGTTGCAGCTCTGTCAGTCCTTCCTACACGTCGCAAACTGAGAAAATGAATTTTTTCGTTGTTCTTGATTTTCTCCAGATCATTACATCCGATCGACATGCGACAACATCGAGCGTGAACGTCTCGTCAAAATACATCGAACTTCGTAGGTTTCAGCAATTCTGGGGTGAAAGCTGAGTTTTGCCAGCGGTTTCAAAATTTGAAATGGAATTTTAGATTCTTTATCGATTTTGCACTAACATGTATGAATGTGAAATCGATGGGTTTTTTAATTCTCTCTCGAAATGTTATGCGCGAAAAGAATTGTCAATGGTACGCCGTACGTGCCAAATTACAAGTAATGTCTTCGGATTCCCATACTCTGTACACATTGTACAACACTCAAATTTTTTTGAACGCGTCGCCTTTACAATGTTCCGAAAAAAATCGGAAAAACAACAGCTTTTGACTCTATGGAATTCGAGCTTCGCGTCTAGCCGGACGTAACTTTGTAGTGATAATCTCGTCAACTCCGCAGTAACTGTCGCAAATGGTCCTTTTTCCTTTTCCATAATGGAAATATCTATATCTTCGTTTGACTTTCTCTTAAGAAAAAACTCGGATTCTCGATTAGTTCACATAATATTACAAGAAGACCATGCGTAATGAATCGTCGAGTATAGGTATGCTTTCAACATATTTGTTCAGCCCTGCATACCGGAATATTCTATAGTTTATTGTAGTTCGATTAACATTCGAAGAAACGGCTAGGCTTACTAGTGAGCAATTCCACACATCTGGAAGGGAGGAAAGATCCAGGCCAGGTCAATTTTTACTCCGCTTCCTTGGACAAGCAATCGCACCGCATCTGGCAAGACAATACCCGCGTTGCAATACAATGTACCCTTAGACAATACCAACGCTTTCTAGCGATAATACATTAGTCCAAAGGACTCCACGAGTCCTAATGCGGGTTCCGCATTTAAGACATGCAGCTGGTCCCCAAATGTGAGTTGCTGCAGCCTTTCCTGTAACGTGCGGTCAAAGCAGCCCGTAAGGGTCCTTCTCATTGTTTTTCGGACATACCTGGTCTTCCCTCTCACTCGCGGTATATGTAGCCCAGGCATACTTCCCCATTTTCACCAAATCTTAGTAATGACGACGGCCATCCATGTAAATTGCATTTTTGAATAAATTACTTCTCTTGTTTCAAATGTCATTTATCACTCACGATGAGAAAATAATACGCCTCTGGAATACCTATTCTAGGGTACAAGACATATGAAACATCGTTCAAATTTTCCAGAAGGGATTCCGAAATACCATACTGTCGAGGCAAAAGTAAATAAAGTCGAGCGTAATTTATAATATGGGTCGTAAGGCAGCGCACACGAGCTGGAGGCGAGTGTATATGCGCGAAATGAAGAAAAATATTGTAAATACGCGAGGCGTAATAATAGTATATTGTGCATCGAGAGCGCAAACGCTCGTTTTTTTACCGAGGTTCACATACTATTTTGTGTAACACATGCACGATTTCTGCGTTTTTCAGACCTATTAAGCGGAACTAAGGTGACCTATTTCTGATCGGCTTGAAAAAAGCGGGCAATCATATTTCATTATTGCCCGCTTATTGAAAAAGCGCAGGCGCACTCGTCTTCAGCTCGCCGACGTACTCGCCTTTAGCTCGTGCTAGCTCGCCTCCGACTCGTACTGCAAACTCCACACTCGGTCTAGGTGCAAAATATACTATTCTTTAACAGCGAAACGCAAACGCGCGTTATTGCGTGGTCGAGATTCGCCTGTTCTCGATCCTCCCAAAGTAAGGGAGAAAAGACGTTGACTCCTTGGTACACACGATACTTTATATAACAAGAGCATGGCTCACAAGTCTTTTCATGAGAGCATGAGGTATAATAGTACTTTGAGATACAAGTGCGAGAAAGCGACCATTATACGCTTGCTGTGAAGTTGGTCGCACGAGCAACACGAGCAACGCAGGTGCCTGGCATGCGAGAAGTGGAAAGCACAAGTGCAAGATGTGAACGAAAAACGCACTAGTGCGAGAAGTGAATGAAAAAAAGCACCAGTGCGAGAAGTGAAATCGAGCCGATTCGCGCACGCGTAGCCATTTTATTGTATCCCTGCCGGTGAAGCGCAACTTATCCCACTCGCTGCAGGCTCGAGAAGTAGCACTTCTCATGCAAGCGTTGCATGAAAATAGTAAGGGGATCTTGTTTCTTTTATATTCAAAATAACAATTACTAATGCTATAGACAATCGTAGATCAGCGTTTTGCTATTATAGATATACTTTAGCATTGGTAACGTCATCAGCCAGCTGTCTTCAATCTACTGTATGAGTTAGAATTGAAGACTGCAGTAAAAAATTTGACATAATTTTCTTTCATGATCTATCAAAGTGTATGGGTTACGTATGAAGAGTAAACCGAAAACGACTCAATTGATACCAAAGACAAACATTTACTTTTCATAAATGACTATCATTCAGCAAATAGAAGAGATGCAAAATTAGACGAGGCGAAAAAAAGAAATTTTTATTTTACCAATCTACGTCATTCACAAATTAAATTATCACCTGATAAATCAAGAGTCAAATCAACGGGATGAAGAAAACTGAACAAAAGCAACAGAGAATGGAAAATTCAGAAAAATTGAAAATCTACTAGAAGTTAGGAAATTGCATAGGAAATGATGACTCACCTCTATCAAGTTCAATAGCGCAAAAAGAAAACAAAAGATGTAACTATCAAAGCAAGATAAACGGCAGGTGAAATGATCGCGAATCGGATATATAGGTATGGATATATGTCTCGAATTTCAACAGCAACGAGGCGCAGTTTGAAAGAGCAATGGGAAAACATTATTTATTATCATATGTATGATAAATCCACAACTGGAACGCACGCAGAAAAGGGATGAATTGAAACATAATAATAATAATAATAATAATACTAATAATAATAATAATAATAATAATAATAATAATAATAATAATAAAATCAGAAAGAATTTATAACATTAAAACAAAAATCCATGACAATTTGCGTGGCCAATGATTATTCAGCTGTTTCAAGTTCGATACCACGTGAGAAAAGATGATAACAGCGGGGCGAGCGACGAGGGTAAGCGCGGGCTTGCGCACCTATATATTCGGAGATACAAATTTTCTCCGCCGCAGATCACTCTGTGAATTACCTTCAACATGCAGATGGACCAGATGATACGGCAGTTATTCAGTGCATTTTTGGTCGTTATTGTGTGTCTGCGCATTCAGAGCAATGGCCAACTTTTACCGGGTGGATTATTCTCCGGTATTCCTGTCATCTCTGATATAACGAACATTGGCTCGTTGCCGTTTGGCATCTTGAAATTTCTGAGCGAAGCTAAAGAATACCAACAAGCTCGACAGCCTCCAGACATGACTCCCAGACCAAATGCAGAGTATGATTTTATCGTAGTGGGCGCGGGAAGTGCCGGTGCAGTTCTGGCTAGTCGTTTATCAGAAATACCTGAAGCAACAGTGCTCCTCCTCGAAGCTGGTGGACCCGAAAGCCTGCTCATGGACATACCTTTGCCTGTCAATTATCTGCAGTTCAGTGATGAAATTAATTGGAAATATCGGACAGAAGTTTCCGACAGATACTGTTTGGGACTGAACGATCGCAGATGCAACTGGCCCCGAGGTAAAGTGATGGGTGGAAGCAGTGTCCTTAACTACATGATAGCGACGCGTGGTGATTATCGCGATTACGACAAATGGGCAAAAATGGGAAACACCGGATGGTCATGGAAGGACGTTTCATACTACTTTAAAAAAATGGAGAACATCGGAATTCCTGAACTGAGAGCAGACAAGGAATGGCACAACACCGAAGGGCCCTTGGCAATAAATTACCCGACATTTCACACAAAAATCGCAACTGCTTTCCTAGAAGCTGGACGTGAAATGGGCTTCGAAGTGAATGATTACAACGGCCGAAGATCGTCAGGATTTTCATACCTGCAGACAACAACTGAAAATGGGACGAGAGTGAGTAGCAGCAGAGCATATCTTGTCCCGGTAAGAAATCGTCGTAATTTATTCGTTAGCAAGCACAGTCTGGTGAGCAAGATCCTTATAGATCCAAAAACCAAGCGGGCCGTTGGGGTTGAGTTCATTAAACGTGATAGAAAATTCACGGTCAGAGCACGGAAGGAAGTTATTCTGTCCGCAGGTACCATAGGAACTGCTCAACTTTTGATGCTTAGTGGAATTGGTCCAGCGGAACATCTGTCAGAGAAGGGAATACCCTTGATAAAAGACGCACCAGTCGGTAAAAATCTAATGGATCACATCGCCTACGGTGGATTCGTAGTTTTGATAGCTAAGCCTGATTCCATTCTCACCAAGGATATGATAGATCCGACGAATCCTTATATTAGCGAATATCTCAACGATCGACAGGGTCCGTTTACGATCCCCGGAGGATGCGAGTCGGTAGGATTCATCAACACTGATACACCCAATGATCCTGACAGCTGGCCGAACATGGAATTGTTATTCCAAGGTGCGTCGTTGATATCAGATAAGGGTGCACGTACGAGTTTCGGTATTACCGATAGTTTTTGGGCAAAGTCTTATGAAAAAGTTGAAGGAAGACACTCCTGGAATATACTGCCAATGCTATTGCGTCCACAAAGTCGAGGTGAAATTCTACTGCGCGATAACAATATAAACACAGCGCCACTGTTAATTCCAAACTACATGAGCCACCCGGAAGACGTGCGAGTCCTTATTGCCGGGGTCAGAACGTCCCAGAATGTGAGTAGAACACGAGCGATGGGAGAATTTGGGTCGAAACTCTACGACGTTCAACTTCCCGGATGCGAAGAATATATATATGACTCAGACGATTATTGGGAATGCGCTATTCGTGCCCTGACCTTCAATATCTACCACTATTCGGGAACAGCGAAAATGGGACCTGAGGGCGACGCAACGGCTGTGGTTAACCCAAGACTCCAGGTAGACTGGTTATTTATTTTTTCGCCTCTTTCCATCATCCACCATTTACATGTACAGCGCGTTTCAAATAACACATGCAAGGCGTTTGTAGGACTCACAAGGTAATTCGTAACGTATTCAGTTATTATGCAATACAACTGACTACGTGCAGTAGATAAGTGATTGGGAAAAGAATTATTCTATCAACGAATTCATATTCTCGAATAGTTTCATCCGATTCGTGTTTCTTTTTCATGTGTCAGGTTGAAACATTGCTCAATTGAAACCGATCACAGATTTTTACGGATACTGAACTGCTCGTAGATGGATTAGATTTAATTGTATCACGGAATTCTGAAGGACATGCAATGATACGAGACCGAGATATCATGAACCTCTATACAGTCTCCTCTGTAATTCGAAGAGTTCAGTGCGAGAGTAGTCTATCCCACGTCGTCGATGCAGATCATTTTAACTATTACCAGTAATTAAATATCAGCCTCATGGACAATATGAAATAGGCTACTCTGCGACTGAACCCTTCGGTCGTAGCGTACCCTCACTGTATCTTTATCAACTCTGCAAACCTGCTGGAACCGTAAGATTTGCATGGCCAATTTCAAGGTCGAATTGTCCGGAAAAAAATTGAAAAAAAAAAACAAATGTGAAAAATTGGACATCGTCGATTTGACCCTGTGATAAAGCCGTTCAATGGCCAAATATTTTGCTTCTTTTTTTTTTAAACCTATCGCAAGTAATAGAAAGTTTACACTATCGAGTAGACATAAAATGATTAACCAAGAATAGAGTGTGAAAGTTTCAGTCTAAACGTTATGAAAATAAAAAGGATTGAGCTGGTTTCTGTTGCCAAAGTATGATACGAGAAAATCATAAGTTGAAGAAAGCGGATGTTAAAGAACATAATATTCATTACTTAGGACAACAGATACACAACATAACGTAACAACCCTCCTTCCCAGTGCAATGCCCACATCTTATAGAATAAGAAGGCCGATGACAACGTAGGTATCTGGTTTCAGGTTCACGGAATAGACGGATTGAGAGTGGGAGACGCCTCAATCTTTCCAGAGATCCCGGCAGCACATATAAACATCCCGGTAATTATGATTGCCGAGAAACTTGCAGATATGGTGAAAGAAGACTGGGGGTATCCAACGGAGAGCCGACGAGCATAATCAAGATGAAGGGCCGACTTAGCTAGCAGGAGTGAAAAATTTTCAAGCCTCAAGCCTCTATAAAATATGAATTTCAGCTACGGTGTTGATAATTATGAATGTATAAATTAGAATCGTTATATACATAATACATTTTATCCGCAACCAATTACGGATTAGTTCCTTGTCTAATGATTTCACAAGCCACACTCCAAATAATAGCCGAAATCAGTATTTTCTGCATAGCACACAGGGAGTCTAATTCATCATATCAGTCCTACTGTAGTATATGATTATTGAATGAATTGTCATCTTGAGGGAAAGAAAGCCCTACGTCGATTCTTCATCCGAAAACGCGCTACGTCGATTTGTGGTTTGTGAAGATCGTTCGTTCCCCAAGGCGACGGAACAACGGAACGTATTATTCGTTATCGCTAATTGGATACACATACACGTGTTTCTAGATACATATTATATGTATATAAACGACTATTTAAATTACTTGGAGCTTGAATCAGCGAATGCTGTAACCGTTTCGGGCTGCAACGGCGAAAAATGATCGAGAACGCCGAGCGAGACCGAAGGATCATGGAAACAACCGAAGTCGTGGAGCCGAGCGTATAAAAGAAGACGAGCCGGAGCGGCCAGCTTGAGTCACTTCTTCAAAATTCTACGATTTGCGAGCAAAACGCTGCAAATGAAACTTCAACCAGAAACTCCGGGAACATCAAGAATCTTCGAGAACTCCAAGAACCAGCAATAACGAGAACAATACGAACTTGATTTTGCTTTGAATAGAATTCTATCACACAATCATGCAAAATCATATTAGAGAAATTACAGCAGGGTATTGAAGTAAAATTTAAGAATTTTGTTTTTGTTAAAAACGTCATTTCATTTTGCTTTGATTCATTTGGAAATATAATTCTTTCATTTCAACTACAATTGCTGCTTTTTCGAGTATCTGTCATTCAAACCTTAATAACATAAAGCATCTAGCCAGCAACGGGATTCTGTACACGAAATTCGGTAGCTAACGATATCGTTTATCGACATGCAGCCAATTGCAGGGACGATCTACCGGACAGGCGCAGTGCCCATAGAATATCGCTCGCTAACGATATCGTTAGCTAACGAATTTCGTGTACAGAATCCAGCTACAGGTCCAGCTCTGACGAGAAAACAATACTGTGTTCGGTCACACGCCATCAGAGACGACGTATTGGCCAAAAAGGACTTTGGCATTGGCTAAGTGAGAGTCTGTTTATGCAGGCACGGGGACTGTGACGTCTTGCTCTGTAGCAATTAGGATACAGCACCGAATAAAAATATCTCTGAGACCGGTACAAACGATGCTAAGCTTCGTTTTCCACAAAATTTAGAAATATAAGAGAGTTTTCATTACAGAAAAGTCTTAAGGATTCACGACTGGTTGGATTTTCACTAGTCCTGAGGCCTACCAAAATCCAAAATATAGTATTGATTATTCGAATTATAAGACCTGGAGTTCGTTCGACGTCGCATACGATTTCTCATTCCACGATCCTTTCCCTGCGCGAAATATAACAACAACAACAAAATCGATAATAATAATCACGAACAAACAAATAGAAATGAAATGAGTTTGAACAATCTGATACAACTTCAACCAGATTAATCTAACGGAATGCTGAATTGCGTGCCATATTGTAATGATTGCGTAATATCAAAGTTGGTGCAAAATATACTATTCTTTAACAGCAGAACGCAAACGCGCGTTTTTGCGTGGTCGAGATTCGCCTGTTCTCGATCCTCCCAAAGTAAGGGAGAAAAGACGTTGACTCCTTGGTACACACGATACTTTATATAACAAGAGCATGGCTCACAAGTCTTTTCATGAGAGCACGAGGTATAAAGTACTATTATACCTCGTTATATAAAGTATCGCTCTTGTTATATAAAGTATCGTGTGTACCAAGGAGTCAACGTCTTTTCTCCCTTACTTTGGGAGGATCGAGAACAGGCGAATCTCGACCACGCAAAAACGCGCGTTTGCGTTCTGCTGTTAAAGAATAGTATATTTTGCACCAACTTTGATATTACGCAATCATTACAATATGGCACGCAATTCAGCATTCCGTTAGATTAATCTGGTTGAAGTTGTATCAGATTGTTCAAACTCATTTCATTTCTATTTGTTTGTTCGTGATTATTATTATCGATTTTGTTGTTGTTGTTATATTTCGCGCAGGGAAAGGATCGTGGAATGAGAAATCGTATGCGACGTCGAACGAACTCCAGGTCTTATAATTCGAATAATCAATACTATATTTTGGATTTTGGTAGGCCTCAGGACTAGTGAAAATCCAACCAGTCGTGAATCCTTAAGACTTTTCTGTAATGAAAACTCTCTTATATTTCTAAATTTTGTGGAAAACGAAGCTTAGCATCGTTTGTACCGGTCTCAGAGATATTTTTATTCGGTGCTGTATCCTAATTGCTACAGAGCAAGACGTCACAGTCCCCGTGCCTGCATAAACAGACTCTCACTTAGCCAATGCCAAAGTCCTTTTTGGCCAATACGTCGTCTCTGATGGCGTGTGACCGAACACAGTATTGTTTTCTCGTCAGAGCTGGACCTGTAGCTGGATTCTGTACACGAAATTCGTTAGCTAACGATATCGTTAGCGAGCGATATTCTATGGGCACTGCGCCTGTCCGGTAGATCGTCCCTGCAATTGGCTGCATGTCGATAAACGATATCGTTAGCTACCGAATTTCGTGTACAGAATCCCGTTGCTGGCTAGATGCTTTATGTTATTAAGGTTTGAATGACAGATACTCGAAAAAGCAGCAATTGTAGTTGAAATGAAAGAATTATATTTCCAAATGAATCAAAGCAAAATGAAATGACGTTTTTAACAAAAACAAAATTCTTAAATTTTACTTCAATACCCTGCTGTAATTTCTCTAATATGATTATGCATGATTGTGTGATAGAATTCTATTCAAAGCAAAATCAAGTTCGTATTGTTCTCGTTATTGCTGGTTCTTGGAGTTCTCGAAGATTCTTGATGTTCCCGGAGTTTCTGGTTGAAGTTTCATTTGCAGCGTTTTGCTCGCAAATCGTAGAATTTTGAAGAAGTGACTCAAGCTGGCCGCTCCGGCTCGTCTTCTTTTATACGCTCGGCTCCACGACTTCGGTTGTTTCCATGATCCTTCGGTCTCGCTCGGCGTTCTCGATCATTTTTCGCCGTTGCAGCCCGAAACGGTTACAGCATTCGCTGATTCAAGCTCCAAGTAATTTAAATAGTCGTTTATATACATATAATATGTATCTAGAAACACGTGTATGTGTATCCAATTAGCGATAACGAATAATACGTTCCGTCGTTCCGTCGCCTTGGGGAACGAACGATCTTCACAAACCACAAATCGACGTAGCGCGTTTTCGGATGAAGAATCGACGTAGGGCTTTCTTTCCCTCAAGATGACAATTCATTCAATAATCATATAATACAGTAGGACTGATATGATGAATTAGACTCCCTGTGTGCTATGCAGAAAATACTGATTTCGGCTATTATTTGGAGTGTGGCTTGTGAAATCATTAGACAAGGAACTAATCCGTAATTGGTTGCGGATAAAATGTATTATGTATATAACGATTCTAATTTATACATTCATAATTATCAACACCGTAGCTGAAATTCATATTTTATAGAGGCTTGAGGCTTGAAAATTTTTCACTCCTGCTAGCTAAGTCGGCCCTTCATCTTGATTATGCTCGTCGGCTCTCCGTTGGATACCCCCAGTCTTCTTTCACCATATCTGCAAGTTTCTCGGCAATCATAATTACCGGGATGTTTATATGTGCTGCCGGGATCTCTGGAAAGATTGAGGCGTCTCCCACTCTCAATCCGTCTATTCCGTGAACCTGAAACCAGATACCTACGTTGTCATCGGCCTTCTTATTCTATAAGATGTGGGCATTGCACTGGGAAGGAGGGTTGTTACGTTATGTTGTGTATCTGTTGTCCTAAGTAATGAATATTATGTTCTTTAACATCCGCTTTCTTCAACTTATGATTTTCTCGTATCATACTTTGGCAACAGAAACCAGCTCAATCCTTTTTATTTTCATAACGTTTAGACTGAAACTTTCACACTCTATTCTTGGTTAATCATTTTATATCTACTCGATAGTGTAAACTTTCTATTACTTGCGATAGGTTTAAAAAAAAAATGCAAAATATTTGGCCATTGAACGGCTTTATCACAGGCTCAAATCGACGATCTCCAATTTTTCACATTTGTTTTTTTTTTCAATTTTTTTCCGGACAATTCGACCTTGAAATTGGCCATGCAAATCTTACGGTTCCAGCAGGTTTGCAGAGTTGATAAAGATACAGTGAGGGTACGCTACGACCGAAGGGTTCAGTCGCAGAGTAGCCTATTTCATATTGTCCATGAGGCTGATATTTAATTACTGGTAATAGTTAAAATGATCTGCATCGACGACGTGGGATAGACTACTCTCGCACTGAACTCTTCGAATTACAGAGGAGACTGTATAGAGGTTCATGATATCTCGGTCTCGTATCATTGCATGTCCTTCAGAATTCCGTGATACAATTAAATCTAATCCATCTACGAGCAGTTCAGTATCCGTAAAAATCTGTGATCGGTTTCAATTGAGCAATGTTTCAACCTGACACATGAAAAAGAAACACGAATCGGATGAAACTATTCGAGAATATGAATTCGTTGATAGAATAATTCTTTTCCCAATCACTTATCTACTGCACGTAGTCAGTTGTATTGCATAATAACTGAATACGTTACGAATTACCTTGTGAGTCCTACAAACGCCTTGCATGTGTTATTTGAAACGCGCTGTACATGTAAATGGTGGATGATGGAAAGAGGCGAAAAAATAAATAACCAGTCTACCTGGAGTCTTGGGTTAACCACAGCCGTTGCGTCGCCCTTAGGTCCCATTTTCGCTGTTCCCGAATAGTGGTAGATATTGAAGGTCAGGGCACGAATAGCGCATTCCCAATAATCGTCTGAGTCATGTATATATTCTTCGCATCCGGGAAGTTGAACGTCGTAGAGTTTCGACCCAAATTCTCCCATCGCTCGTGTTCTACTCACATTCTGGGACGCTCTGACCCCGGCAATAAGGACTCGCACGTCTTCCGGGTGGCTCATGTAGTTTGGAATTAACAGTGGCGCTGTGTTTATATTGTTGTCGCGCAGTAGAATTTCACCTCGACTTTGTGGACGCAATAGTATTGGCAGCATATCCCAGGAGTGTCTTCCTTCAACTTTTTCATAAGACTTTGCCCAAAAACTATCGGTAATACCGAAACCCGTACGTGCAGCCTTATCTGATATCAACGACGCACTTTGGAATATCAATTCCATGTTCGGCCAGCTGTCAGGATCATTGGGTGTATCAGTGTTGATGAATCCTACCGACTCGCATCCTGCGGGGATCGTAAACGGACCCTGTCGATCGTTGAGATATTCGCTAATATAAGGATTCGTCGGATCTATCATATC
Source organism: Phymatocera aterrima (assembly GCA_963170745.1). NCBI lineage: Eukaryota > Metazoa > Arthropoda > Insecta > Hymenoptera > Tenthredinidae > Phymatocera > Phymatocera aterrima. Next base: position 6,721,788 of record OY720660.1, read on the forward strand.
CTTGGTGAGAATGGAATCAGGCTTAGCTATCAAAACTACGAATCCACCGTAGGCGATGTGATCCATTAGATTTTTACCGACTGGTGCGTCTTTTATCAAGGGTATTCCCTTCTCTGACAGATGTTCCGCTGGACCAATTCCACTAAGCATCAAAAGTTGAGCAGTTCCTATGGTACCTGCGGACAGAATAACTTCCTTCCGTGCTCTGACCGTGAATTTTCTATCACGTTTAATGAACTCCACCCCAACGGCCCGCTTGGTTTTTGGATCTATAAGGATCTTGCTCACCAGACTGTGCTTGCTAACGAATAAATTACGACGATTTCTTACTGGGACAAGATATGCTCTGCTGCTACTCACTCTCGTCCCATTTTCAGTTGTTGTCTGCAGGTATGAAAATCCTGACGATCTTCGGCCGTTGTAATCATTCACTTCGAAGCCCATCTCACGTCCAGCTTCTAGGAAAGCAGTTGCCATTTTTGTGTGAAATGTCGGGTAATTTATTGCCAAGGGCCCTTCGGTGTTGTGCCATTCCTTGTCTGCTCTCAGTTCAGGAATTCCGATGTTCTCCATTTTTTTAAAGTAGTATGAAACGTCCTTCCATGACCATCCGGTGTTTCCCATTTTTGCCCATTTGTCGTAATCGCGATAATTACCACGCGTCGCTATCATGTAGTTAAGGACACTGCTTCCACCCATCACTTTACCTCGGGGCCAGTTGCATCTGCGATCGTTCAGTCCCAGACAGTATCTGTCCGAAACTTCTGTCCGATATTTCCAATTAATTTCATCACTGAACTGCAGATAACTGGCAGGGAAAGGTATGTCCATGAGCAGGCTTTCGGGTCCACCAGCTTCGAGGAGGAGCACTGTTGCTTCAGGTATTTCTGATAAACGACTAGCCAGAACTGCACCGGCACTTCCCGCGCCCACTACGATAAAATCATACTCTGCATTTGGTCTGGGAGTCATGTCTGGAGGTTGAGCTTTTTGGTATTCTTTAGCTTCTCTCAGAAATTTCAAGATGCCAAACGGCAACGAGCCAATGTTCGTTATATCAGAGATGTCGGGAATACCGGGGAATAATCCACCCGGTAAAAGTTGGCCATTGCTCTGAATGCGCAGACACACAATAACGACCAAAAATGCACTGAATAACTGCCGTATCATCTGGTCCATCTGCATGTTGAAGGTAATTCACAGAGTGATCTGCGGCGGAGAAAATTTGTATCTCCGAATATATAGGTGCGCAAGCCCGCGCTTACCCTCGTCGCTCGCCCCGCTGTTATCATCTTTTCTCACGTGGTATCTAACTTGAAACAGCTGAATAATCATTGGCCACGCAAATTGTCATGGATTTTTGTTTTAATGTTATAAATTCTTTCTGATTTTATTATTATTATTATTATTATTATTATTATTATTATTATTATTATTATTATTAGCATTATTATTATTATTTTGTTTTAATTCATCCCTTTTCTGCGTGCGTTCCAGTTGTGGATTTATAATACATATGATAATAAATAATGTTTTCCCATTGCTCTTTCAAACTGCGCCTCGTTGCTGTTGAAATTCGAGACATATATCCATACCTATATATCCGATTCACAATCATTTCACCTGCCGTTTATCTCGCTTTGATAGTTACATCTTTTGTTTTCTTTTTGCGCTATTGAACTTGATAGAGGTGAGTCATCATTTCCTATGCAATTTCCTAACTTCTAGTAGATTTTCAATTTTTCTGAATTTTCCATTCTCTGTTGCTTTTGTTCAGTTTTCTTCATTCCGTTGATTTGACTCTTGATTTATCAGGTGATAATTTAATTTGTGAATGACGTAGATTGGTAAAATAAAAATTTCTTTTTTTCGCCTCGTCTAATTTTGCATCTCTTCTATTTGCTGAATGATAGTCATTTATGAAAAGTAAATGTTTGTCTTTGGTATCAATTGAGTCGTTTTCGGTTTACTCTTCATACGTAACCCATACACTTTGATAGATCATGAAAGAAAATTATGTCAAATTTTTTACTGCAGTCTTCAATTCTAACTCATACAGTAGATTGAAGACAGCTGGCTGATGACGTTACCAATGCTAAAGTATATCTATAATAGCAAAACGCTGATCTACGATTGTCTATAGCATTAGTAATTGTTATTTTGAATATAAAAGAAACAAGATCCCCTTACTATTTTCATGCAACGCTTGCATGAGAAGTGCTACTTCTCGAGCCTGCAGCGAGTGGGATAAGTTGCGCTTCACCGGCAGGGATACAATAAAATGGCTACGCGTGCGCGAATCGGCTCGATTTCACTTCTCGCACTGGTGCTTTTTTTCATTCACTTCTCGCACTAGTGCTTTTTTCGTTCACATCTTGCACTTGTGCTTTCCACTTCTCGCATGCCAGGCACCTGCGTTGCTCGTGTTGCTCGTGCGACCAACTTCACAGCAAGCGTATAATGGTCGCTTTCTCGCACTTGTATCTCAATTAGTATATTTCACAGTTAGCGTACTAAGGTAGCCATTATGTGGCCGGGGCAATGTTTTCAGCACGAATCATAGGAGGACATTTACGGGCCGAAGGCCCGTAAATGTGCTCCGGACATGAGTGCTAAAAAAATTGCCCCGGCCGGATAATGACTACCTCAGTGCGCTACTGTGAACTATATTTTATTCAACAATTGCTCGATTCTAACGATTTTATGTAATAAAAAGTATTTGAATATAAAATATAACTGATTACTTAAATCGTTTGAGCATTCGATGACACCGCATGTATTTAATATGAATCACTGTACTAACCGTTCAACAAATATTTCCAATAAAATTCACGAGGAATTGAATTTGCTTATATGGTAATTGTAGAGCGCAAGTAACCGACTATCTCCATTATAAGACCCGCGTAAATTTAAAAATTGTTCCTACTGCCCCTATAACGGCCCCATTATAGGACCCCGGTAGAAAACGATGAAATCTGTTTTAACCTGTTAATGTTATTAAGCGCCGGTCGATAAACAGCCACTTAGGGGTTTGCTTCGCAGGCATGAGAAAGCGCCAGAATCGGGCATGAGTTGAATAATATACTATTGAGATACAAGTGCGAGAAAGCGACCATTATACGCTTGCTGTGAAGTTGGTCGCACGAGCAACACGAGCAACGCAGGTGCCTGGCATGCGAGAAGTGGAAAGCACAAGTGCAAGATGTGAACGAAAAAAGCACTAGTGCGAGAAGTGAATGAAAAAAAGCACCAGTGCGAGAAGTGAAATCGAGCCGATTCGCGCACGCGTAGCCATTTTATTGTATCCCTGCCGGTGAAGCGCAACTTATCCCACTCGCTGCAGGCTCGAGAAGTAGCACTTCTCATGCAAGCGTTGCATGAAAATAGTAAGGGGATCTTGTTTCTTTTATATTCAAAATAACAATTACTAATGCTATAGACAATCGTAGATCAGCGTTTTGCTATTATAGATATACTTTAGCATTGGTAACGTCATCAGCCAGCTGTCTTCAATCTACTGTATGAGTTAGAATTGAAGACTGCAGTAAAAAATTTGACATAATTTTCTTTCATGATCTATCAAAGTGTATGGGTTACGTATGAAGAGTAAACCGAAAACGACTCAATTGATACCAAAGACAAACATTTACTTTTCATAAATGACTATCATTCAGCAAATAGAAGAGATGCAAAATTAGACGAGGCGAAAAAAAGAAATTTTTATTTTACCAATCTACGTCATTCACAAATTAAATTATCACCTGATAAATCAAGAGTCAAATCAACGGAATGAAGAAAACTGAACAAAAGCAACAGAGAATGGAAAATTCAGAAAAATTGAAAATCTACTAGAAGTTAGGAAATTGCATAGGAAATGATGACTCACCTCTATCAAGTTCAATAGCGCAAAAAGAAAACAAAAGATGTAACTATCAAAGCGAGATAAACGGCAGGTGAAATGATTGTGAATCGGATATATAGGTATGGATATATGTCTCGAATTTCAACAGCAACGAGGCGCAGTTTGAAAGAGCAATGGGAAAACATTATTTATTATCATATGTATTATAAATCCACAACTGGAACGCACGCAGAAAAGGGATGAATTAAAACAAAATAATAATAATAATGCTAATAATAATAATAATAATAATAATAATAATAATAATAATAATAATAATAAAATCAGAAAGAATTTATAACATTAAAACAAAAATCCATGACAATTTGCGTGGCCAATGATTATTCAGCTGTTTCAAGTTAGATACCACGTGAGAAAAGATGATAACAGCGGGGCGAGCGACGAGGGTAAGCGCGGGCTTGCGCACCTATATATTCGGAGATACAAATTTTCTCCGCCGCAGATCACTCTGTGAATTACCTTCAACATGCAGATGGACCAGATGATACGGCAGTTATTCAGTGCATTTTTGGTCGTTATTGTGTGTCTGCGCATTCAGAGCAATGGCCAACTTTTACCGGGTGGATTATTCCCCGGTATTCCCGACATCTCTGATATAACGAACATTGGCTCGTTGCCGTTTGGCATCTTGAAATTTCTGAGAGAAGCTAAAGAATACCAAAAAGCTCAACCTCCAGACATGACTCCCAGACCAAATGCAGAGTATGATTTTATCGTAGTGGGCGCGGGAAGTGCCGGTGCAGTTCTGGCTAGTCGTTTATCAGAAATACCTGAAGCAACAGTGCTCCTCCTCGAAGCTGGTGGACCCGAAAGCCTGCTCATGGACATACCTTTCCCTGCCAGTTATCTGCAGTTCAGTGATGAAATTAATTGGAAATATCGGACAGAAGTTTCGGACAGATACTGTCTGGGACTGAACGATCGCAGATGCAACTGGCCCCGAGGTAAAGTGATGGGTGGAAGCAGTGTCCTTAACTACATGATAGCGACGCGTGGTAATTATCGCGATTACGACAAATGGGCAAAAATGGGAAACACCGGATGGTCATGGAAGGACGTTTCATACTACTTTAAAAAAATGGAGAACATCGGAATTCCTGAACTGAGAGCAGACAAGGAATGGCACAACACCGAAGGGCCCTTGGCAATAAATTACCCGACATTTCACACAAAAATGGCAACTGCTTTCCTAGAAGCTGGACGTGAGATGGGCTTCGAAGTGAATGATTACAACGGCCGAAGATCGTCAGGATTTTCATACCTGCAGACAACAACTGAAAATGGGACGAGAGTGAGTAGCAGCAGAGCATATCTTGTCCCAGTAAGAAATCGTCGTAATTTATTCGTTAGCAAGCACAGTCTGGTGAGCAAGATCCTTATAGATCCAAAAACCAAGCGGGCCGTTGGGGTGGAGTTCATTAAACGTGATAGAAAATTCACGGTCAGAGCACGGAAGGAAGTTATTCTGTCCGCAGGTACCATAGGAACTGCTCAACTTTTGATGCTTAGTGGAATTGGTCCAGCGGAACATCTGTCAGAGAAGGGAATACCCTTGATAAAAGACGCACCAGTCGGTAAAAATCTAATGGATCACATCGCCTACGGTGGATTCGTAGTTTTGATAGCTAAGCCTGATTCCATTCTCACCAAGGATATGATAGATCCGACGAATCCTTATATTAGCGAATATCTCAACGATCGACAGGGTCCGTTTACGATCCCCGCAGGATGCGAGTCGGTAGGATTCATCAACACTGATACACCCAATGATCCTGACAGCTGGCCGAACATGGAATTGATATTCCAAAGTGCGTCGTTGATATCAGATAAGGCTGCACGTACGGGTTTCGGTATTACCGATAGTTTTTGGGCAAAGTCTTATGAAAAAGTTGAAGGAAGACACTCCTGGGATATGCTGCCAATACTATTGCGTCCACAAAGTCGAGGTGAAATTCTACTGCGCGACAACAATATAAACACAGCGCCACTGTTAATTCCAAACTACATGAGCCACCCGGAAGACGTGCGAGTCCTTATTGCCGGGGTCAGAGCGTCCCAGAATGTGAGTAGAACACGAGCGATGGGAGAATTTGGGTCGAAACTCTACGACGTTCAACTTCCCGGATGCGAAGAATATATACATGACTCAGACGATTATTGGGAATGCGCTATTCGTGCCCTGACCTTCAATATCTACCACTATTCGGGAACAGCGAAAATGGGACCTAAGGGCGACGCAACGGCTGTGGTTAACCCAAGACTCCAGGTAGACTGGTTATTTATTTTTTCGCCTCTTTCCATCATCCACCATTTACATGTACAGCGCGTTTCAAATAACACATGCAAGGCGTTTGTAGGACTCACAAGGTAATTCGTAACGTATTCAGTTATTATGCAATACAACTGACTACGTGCAGTAGATAAGTGATTGGGAAAAGAATTATTCTATCAACGAATTCATATTCTCGAATAGTTTCATCCGATTCGTGTTTCTTTTTCATGTGTCAGGTTGAAACATTGCTCAATTGAAACCGATCACAGATTTTTACGGATACTGAACTGCTCGTAGATGGATTAGATTTAATTGTATCACGGAATTCTGAAGGACATGCAATGATACGAGACCGAGATATCATGAACCTCTATACAGTCTCCTCTGTAATTCGAAGAGTTCAGTGCGAGAGTAGTCTATCCCACGTCGTCGATGCAGATCATTTTAACTATTACCAGTAATTAAATATCAGCCTCATGGACAATATGAAATAGGCTACTCTGCGACTGAACCCTTCGGTCGTAGCGTACCCTCACTGTATCTTTATCAACTCTGCAAACCTGCTGGAACCGTAAGATTTGCATGGCCAATTTCAAGGTCGAATTGTCCGGAAAAAAATTGAAAAAAAAAACAAATGTGAAAAATTGGAGATCGTCGATTTGAGCCTGTGATAAAGCCGTTCAATGGCCAAATATTTTGCATTTTTTTTTTAAACCTATCGCAAGTAATAGAAAGTTTACACTATCGAGTAGATATAAAATGATTAACCAAGAATAGAGTGTGAAAGTTTCAGTCTAAACGTTATGAAAATAAAAAGGATTGAGCTGGTTTCTGTTGCCAAAGTATGATACGAGAAAATCATAAGTTGAAGAAAGCGGATGTTAAAGAACATAATATTCATTACTTAGGACAACAGATACACAACATAACGTAACAACCCTCCTTCCCAGTGCAATGCCCACATCTTATAGAATAAGAAGGCCGATGACAACGTAGGTATCTGGTTTCAGGTTCACGGAATAGACGGATTGAGAGTGGGAGACGCCTCAATCTTTCCAGAGATCCCGGCAGCACATATAAACATCCCGGTAATTATGATTGCCGAGAAACTTGCAGATATGGTGAAAGAAGACTGGGGGTATCCAACGGAGAGCCGACGAGCATAATCAAGATGAAGGGCCGACTTAGCTAGCAGGAGTGAAAAATTTTCAAGCCTCAAGCCTCTATAAAATATGAATTTCAGCTACGGTGTTGATAATTATGAATGTATAAATTAGAATCGTTATATACATAATACATTTTATCCGCAACCAATTACGGATTAGTTCCTTGTCTAATGATTTCACAAGCCACACTCCAAATAATAGCCGAAATCAGTATTTTCTGCATAGCACACAGGGAGTCTAATTCATCATATCAGTCCTACTGTATTATATGATTATTGAATGAATTGTCATCTTGAGGGAAAGAAAGCCCTACGTCGATTCTTCATCCGAAAACGCGCTACGTCGATTTGTGGTTTGTGAAGATCGTTCGTTCCCCAAGGCGACGGAACGACGGAACGTATTATTCGTTATCGCTAATTGGATACACATACACGTGTTTCTAGATACATATTATATGTATATAAACGACTATTTAAATTACTTGGAGCTTGAATCAGCGAATGCTGTAACCGTTTCGGGCTGCAACGGCGAAAAATGATCGAGAACGCCGAGCGAGACCGAAGGATCATGGAAACAACCGAAGTCGTGGAGCCGAGCGTATAAAAGAAGACGAGCCGGAGCGGCCAGCTTGAGTCACTTCTTCAAAATTCTACGATTTGCGAGCAAAACGCTGCAAATGAAACTTCAACCAGAAACTCCGGGAACATCAAGAATCTTCGAGAACTCCAAGAACCAGCAATAACGAGAACAATACGAACTTGATTTTGCTTTGAATAGAATTCTATCACACAATCATGCATAATCATATTAGAGAAATTACAGCAGGGTATTGAAGTAAAATTTAAGAATTTTGTTTTTGTTAAAAACGTCATTTCATTTTGCTTTGATTCATTTGGAAATATAATTCTTTCATTTCAACTACAATTGCTGCTTTTTCGAGTATCTGTCATTCAAACCTTAATAACATAAAGCATCTAGCCAGCAACGGGATTCTGTACACGAAATTCGGTAGCTAACGATATCGTTTATCGACATGCAGCCAATTGCAGGGACGATCTACCGGACAGGCGCAGTGCCCATAGAATATCGCTCGCTAACGATATCGTTAGCTAACGAATTTCGTGTACAGAATCCAGCTACAGGTCCAGCTCTGACGAGAAAACAATACTGTGTTCGGTCACACGCCATCAGAGACGACGTATTGGCCAAAAAGGACTTTGGCATTGGCTAAGTGAGAGTCTGTTTATGCAGGCACGGGGACTGTGACGTCTTGCTCTGTAGCAATTAGGATACAGCACCGAATAAAAATATCTCTGAGACCGGTACAAACGATGCTAAGCTTCGTTTTCCACAAAATTTAGAAATATAAGAGAGTTTTCATTACAGAAAAGTCTTAAGGATTCACGACTGGTTGGATTTTCACTAGTCCTGAGGCCTACCAAAATCCAAAATATAGTATTGATTATTCGAATTATAAGACCTGGAGTTCGTTCGACGTCGCATACGATTTCTCATTCCACGATCCTTTCCCTGCGCGAAATATAACAACAACAACGAAATCGATAATAATAATCACGAACAAACAAATAGAAATGGAATGAGTTTGAACAATCTGATACAACTTCAACCAGATTAATCTAACGGAATGCTGAATTGCGTGCCATATTGTGATGATTGCGTGATATCAAAGCTGAGAATCTGTGGTTAAATTTAGGTATGAATTATTCCAGTGCTTTTTCCGTGTGATATACGTTATTCGTGAATCAAGTGCAATTTATGGATCTTATCTGATTTCGATTGCGAGACACAGTACAGTTCATTGCCCCACATTTACCACAATCGGTTTTATTCTTTCTTCTTCGGCGAAATTCAACGTACGAGATGGCGATGCATTACATTTTAACCCTGCAGATTGCGAGTGACGTTCGAAATCAATTGGTTTCCACCCATGGTTGGATTTCGCACTACAACTGTAGTCGCTATGTTGATTCGAAGGCGTCTGAGCCAGGCTTACGCCCGCAGTTAATATTGTATTGGTTTATGTGAAGCGAAGAAATTTCAACGGCATCGGTTATCCTACATATATCGGTATCGAAAAACTTTCGAGGAAGCTATGTATTTTTTCAGCAGTTGGGCATTCCCACACCTATTCGTGTCACAGTTTGATTTACAGATCATAAGGATAATAATATACATACTGTTTACAGACCTCTACATAATTGAATAACCAGCGGCACAATTTTATCATGGATCTACAGTTTTATAATTATCTCATTTAGCACGCGTCACGCGAAAATTCTCTGGTACGGACTACTACACGTTCGTATTTTTCCTCTCACATCAGTTCACATCTGAGAGTTGACTCTGGTACTAAAATCCCACAGTTAAATTCTAATTATGAAAATTTACAAAAAATCACAACCCAATGAATCTCGTCACCTCAGAGAATGGCTGAAAGATTATTTGGAAAATAGTTCGGTCGCAGGCTGTGCTTATTACGTGATGCGAGGAACGCGTCCAAAAGAACGGTAGTTGACAAATATTCTAAATGTTTGAGGGAATATGCATGAAAATAGTGATTTTCCGAATTCAATATCAATTTGAGTCAACTTTGCACCTCCGATTGCGCATCGTCAGATCTAATGTATACAATTTTTTAGAATCTTTTGGCTCGCAGTTCACATTAGTTCCATAATATTTGTCGTCATCATGACATTAGAAGCTACTTTGGATTACACTGCTAGCCTGACGGTAACGACTCAAGAGACAACAGACTACCCGGTCCAGAATGTCGATTTTCCAGGCATAGCTATTTGTGACGTGAATAAAATTAACTATTCACGGGCTCTGGACGTTGCCATTGAGATGTTAGTATGCAGAATCATCTTCATTTGTATAATCGACTTTTTGTATCAGCTATAATTATTCGCACGTTTAATTCTGTTTTTTATTATTCTTTTCTTTTCTGTGTCCCGCCAATCGCAGCATGGAATTTAATAGGGGCGGTAATTTTACCTACCAAGAAATCACTAATATGTTGAAGTATTTAGGACACCTTTATCTCTTCGAATTGAACGACGGCGAAGAGAACGTGGTGAACTTACTCCACAAACTATTATCTAGACAATATAAAAATTATGTCCGTGATGTACTTACCCAGGTCCGTTTATATTATTCATTTGATGTATAAAGGTCAAATTTCATATAAGTATAGGTAGATATTATCAATATTATAGTCTATGAACATATGGGGCATTCCATGCCAACTAGACCTGCCGCCAACCCTCGCCATCACCGATTTTGCTCTAGAATTAGGATAATGTTTAGGGTGTCAAAAAATAAACTACTGAATTATTTCAGATTTTTTCGACCACTGGTCTAAAAGTTGACTTATCTTCGCACTAATTTATATCTCAACATCTGTGAGCCCCACGAAAAAATCACCCGAACAAAAAGTCTTCGAAATAATTCGAAATGGAAGAAAACATTTGTTGGTGAATTTTTCCAGCGACCTGAAATGCATTTTTTCGTGAGAATAGTATAAGATCAAGATTCAAACGGCAATGAACATGATTGATGTCCATGAAATTCGACCAAACATTTCTTGTCAAATTACGAACATTTTGAAACCTTGCGGAAAGTGGGGAGACTTTTAGTTCAGATGCTATACAATCGATTGTATGTCGAGAAAACGTGAAATACGGTTGGAATAGACTGATTATAAAATAAACTCAAAGTAAACTAAAATAATTCATGTTTCCTGCGCCACATCTCGTCACAAACTTGACGATCATGGAACTTTTCAAGCACTAGTGCATGAAAAAGTTTCAAAAGCCAAATTTTCACGCACTAGTGTTTGAAAAACTCCATAAAGGTCTCGTTTTTAATAAGAAGTAGTCGTAGAAAATAGGATGTGAGGCACGAGCGCACATAGAGACTTCTTGACTTGTGTGAATTTTGCACTCGACTTCGGCTCGTACGGCATTTCACACTCGTCGAAAAGTCTCTCTTTTTGCGCCCTTGCCACACAAATAACTATACCGTAGTGCAAACGGAAATGAATCAAAAGTTAATTAAAATAATGGGTTTTTTTCGTATTGCATTCAGTTTACTACTGCCGCATTTCGCGTTTCCTCGACATTCAATCGATTGTGGTATCTGAACTAAAGGTCTCCCCACTTTCGGCAAGGTCTCAAAATGTTTGTAATTTGACAAGGAATTTATAGTAAAAATTTCATGGACGTAGATCATGTCCATTACCGTTAGAATCTTGATTTTATACTATTTTTACGAAACATGCATTCCGGGTCGCTGGGAAAATTCACCAAAAAATGTTTTCTTCCATTTCAGAATGTTTCGAAGATTTTTTTGTGGGACTTACAGATGTTGAGATATAAATTAGAACGAAAGTAAGTCAACTTCTAGACCAGTAGTGGAAAAAATATGGAATAATTTAGGAGTTTATTTTTCGACACCCTAAACATGATCCTAACTTTAGAGCAAAATCGAAGATGGTGAGGGTTGGCGGCAGGTCGAGTTGGCATGGGATGCCCCATATGTATATGTGTAATCCATTCAATGAATTGATAAAAAGATCACGCCCGTTTGTCGGAGTATATTGCAAAGATGCAGTTGGGATGGGAAAGACCAATCCTGTGACGACACATTTTTTACTCGCAAAACAGGGGACGGTTATTGTTGCACGTTTAATTATGCTCGACAAAGTGACGACTTTGGAAGGTGAGTCTAAATGTTCTGCTTCTTTCTTGAACTATAGCGATCGGCAGTTGATTGAATGAACAAATTTGGAATGGTGTTTCATTTTTTTTCATTTATTTCAGCCTAGGTGACAAAGATGAAACTTTGTCAACCGGTGGAGTAGAACGCGCAACAGCAACTGGCTCACGGTATGGTTTAACAGTAGTAGTGAGATCGAGGATCGAAGACGACTATTACAAAATACTTCCAGTATTAGGATTCAAGGTTTTAATAATGGAGCCTTCATTTTCGTTTTTTTTCTTATTTTGAGCATCTTCGTCCATTCTCTCATACTCTCTGTTACAGATTTTGATATTTTCTACACGGGATTACCCAGACGCACCCAGCGGAGGTCTTCGCGAAGTTTTAGTTTCACCCAGAACAGAATCTTCCCTAACAATTCAGGCGACAACATTTTACTCCGTTCCGGTTCGTGATCGTCTTTGAGATCCGATTAGTTGGTTTTTTCCAATTTTTGTTACGACTTGTTACTGCACACTATACGCTCTATTGAATTAAGAAATTACTCTCACTACTTCAAATATTTTTCAGGAAGTTTCTAGATTCGACGTTCATGATCGAGACTGTCTATTTAGACATGAACAATCTCATAAATTTGGTGGATATTATTCTTACAGCGATTGTATAATGTATTGTAGAATATCAGATATTTTAAAATTCTGCAAATGCGTACCTTTTTTCTATCCAATTCCAAGGGACGAAGGTAATTTGCTATTAAATATGACAACAATTTATTCCTAAGATTTGCAAATTATCATCCTGATACCTAGGTGCGGGCATCAATTTCTTTTTCAGGAATATACAGGACTTGTAACCTGCGGGATCTTCGATGCTTGAAAGAATATCGAGGTATAAATAAGCACTCTTAGCGAATTGATATAATCCTTCCTACAAAATATTTTCAAATAAAATTTGTCTATTATTCCTTTTTTTTTTCTTTGCATAAAGACAGGTGGTGGAGAGTGAAGCCGAGATTTGAAAAACTGATGGAACCGTTTGAAGATCATCATCCAGATTCGCCAGAGGGTGTTTTGGACTGTAGCGAATGCCGCCCAGCGTGTGAAGACGTTATGTACCAAGTTTCGGTTAGTTCTGCACCGTTGAGAGTCGGGGAAGTAATTGCGGGAAAGTAAGAGCGTTTGGATATAATAATGAGTCAATAGTTCAAATATCCTAAATTTTATTGTCATTCCACGTAAATTTATACATATAGTGACTTCCTTTCAGGCATCCTCTGATAATTGACAATCACAGCATCGTCAATATATTTTATAATCGTCCCGGAACTATAAGACTTAAGCAGGACCTTATGTTTTACTGGTACGAACTGATGAGTACGTATAAAATTGCGTGAAGGTTCGATATTTTATTCCTATTACAATTTCCGGAAACCTCATTTTCTCTAATAATTGAATAAATCTGTGATAATGACGGTTTATCATTCACCCGACGTTTATACAGGCAACTACGGTGGAATATGCGGTTTCTTTTTAGGCATTAGCATAATTAGCATCGTTGAGCTGTGTTACTTCTTCACTTCACGGCTGTACAAACGGAAGGATGGTAAAGCAAAGGGAGGAAGTTCTCGATTGACTGTTGTCAAAGCTGCAAGGCCGAGCCTACGGCCATTGTATTGGCATGAGATGATTCAACCGAATTACAAATATTGACCAACATAAAATTTCTGATGGAGCTCACGGAAATTTGGATCTCTAGCTAATATTTAAGCAACCATTTGCATAATTACAGCTTGTTTGGCTATTTAATAACGATTGAAGTAGATTTACACTTCTAAAAATTTTATGAACATGATGCGTTGACTAGTTAAGTACCCCAGTTTATTATCATCATCGTCATCAGTTTTAGAATTATTATTAAAATATACAATTTTAACTTTTCGCATTTCACATAAATAAGTTGTATCGGAAAAGTATGTATACGCACACTATCTCTAAAATTCATAATTATTGATGACTGTATTATACCTATACTTCCCTGAAATATCATCATTATTAAAATAAAAATTGATCAATATTATGAGAATTAATATCAGCAAGCGAATGGTATTCATTATTCTAAAAACGAAATGATAGAAATGAATGAGCATTGTTTCTTCAAAGAATTTTTATATTCGATAAAGTGGGTACGTACTGGCAAGAATGAAATGTTACGGATATGTGCAGGAAATGTAAATTGAAACAATTCACATCACTGCGGAGAATTTTTGATAATTTCAGCTGCAATATTATGGAGCGGAAATTCTGAATTCTCGAGTTTTTGGGGAATAAACAATTTAAATGTTAATATTTTTTGCGTCTTTTTATTTTACAATGAAAAACTTGAAGTTTTTCCGCGTAAAATGAGACAAGAAATTTTGTTGCAGGATCAATATTAACCCAGTTATCGATTTTTCAATTGATCCGCATGCTATTTTTTAACGCGGGCCGCCGCACCTCGCCAGAGTAGAAGCATCTTACATTCGACTTTTCCAAGCAGCTAGCAGTTGACGAATTTAAGGTGCTATTAAAGACGCATCAACCCCCCATTATTACACATTGTCGAATGCATTATTACCCATTGTTGAATGTCACGAGTCTTTAATAGAACCTTAAAGCACCGTCGTCGGTGAAAAGATTGAATGTATCGTACGGCGTTTACGTGTAATTGTTGCATGGTGGTAAGCGACCGTGGCGCTCCATGTAGCGGGCGGCCAACTGAGCACGCCGGTGGCACACCAAATGGTTGGGTGGGAAGCTCGGCTCATCGGTGAGCCGGTCGCATGTGTCGCGTCTCATATACACGACGCTCTCTCATGGTGCGTAAAATGGAGCAAAATTTGTCAGCGCCATCTCCGAGTAGGGAGGCAAAGTTCTTGTATACCTGGAAGAGTATACTATAATACATAAGCATACCCCCACCACGCCGTCCGCACCTCTATACCCTTCTACACTCAACGGCCAACTATTACTTCATGCTTTCATGAATGGTTACCTGAAGCCAACTAAACACATCTTCATAATTTTAAAATCATACGGTTTCGATAATACAATTTCGTACAGAGACCACTCAAAAAGGTACCTAAATGTGTAAATTTTGTACTACGATATTTATTTATGTATATCCCGCCCAATCAATAAATTATGAAATACTATAAAATAGCGTTCTGAGAATATGTCATACAATATATATCAAAGCTGTTATCACCCTGGATTACGCATAATACATATAACAGTTATCTAAAAAATCTCATCACTGATGATAATATAATAAAAACGCGCCCCTCTCTCACTCCCTTTCTCGCTCTCTCTCTCTCTCTCTCGCTCTCTCTACGAGATAGGATATTATTCGCTGTTGTTGCTGAACAGTGAACTAAATCGCGTAGTATTTCGATCAATTCAATTGATCTCTCTGCTCATACATCAGCTCTGCTGCAGAATCAAAGGTCAGCTTTGAAGGTCGCTTAGAAGGTATGAGTTCCTCACAAAATTCACGTAAGGATATAAACCCAACGGATGAAGATAACGAGGATAGCAAAATCGGTAATATATCAAAGAATAATCAAAAAAATTGCTACTTTTACAAAATGAATATTACCTATGATCAGGTTTTCAATATTTGAACTTTGTATCTTAGTTTTTTTTGTTAATGTGAGCTCGAGCGAAATTTCATTTGAAATGTAAAATAAACCTTCTCATATTGTTATAGTCGATGATTGAAACATTCTACATATTTATTTAACAACTATTCTTATCATTATATACTTTGATTGCTTTTCAATTCTTAGGTAGAGATGCGCAGATCTGTACTAAAGATCAATCTAAACTTTTAGTTTCTGCGTCAAAAAGTGGAGATAACGAGACCGAAATCCAATTCGATCCTACAGGTATAATAAAAAATATACAATCTCAGAGGAGAAATAATAATAAATGAATTGTAATTCACTCATAATCAGTAAAATGGGTGGAAAAAAACAAACTCGAGATCTGTAAAATTTTTCAAAAAACAATGAATGTTTACCCTAGTGGAAATCAATTACAATAAACTATTAGTAATTAATTTTTACCAGGGTGTTCATTAGGAACTCTAATGAGATCTGATGCTAGAGTTTAAAATGTTAACACAGCAGACTCACAAGAATAATAACAGCTGTTTGGACACCTTAACGTTTTCCCATTATATAAAATTGCTAATATTTCTCAATGAAAACAAATTTGCATTATGTGTAAACATGTTTAGTTATTGAAATAGCTGATTTTATTTTTGAGAGTTTGTTATGTTGTTGTTATCGAATTTCAGTCTCATTGACACTCAACTAATAATAATTTTATAGAGCACCAACATATCAGGTACAATCCTTTAAAAGGTGAATGGATACTTGTTTCGCCCCACAGAATGAAACGCCCTTGGGGAGGTCAAGTTGAAGATACTTTAGATGAAGATCTTCCAGAGTATGATCCAAAGAATCCATTATGTCCAGGAAACGTTAGATCCAATGGGAAAGTATGAAAAATTCAATAAATTAAGAGCAAGAAAGACAAACAAAGAATCCCAAATTTTTAGATTCCAATTAGCATCCAGAAAACCGAGGTTTCAGAATTAAAGATAACAGCTCCAGGCAAAAAAAGAATCGAATACAAATTTTATTTTGCCGACGAAAAATTGTTAATTTTCTCGAAATTCATAATTATTGGTTGAATAATTAAGAGTATTCTTTTATTGATTTTTCTCCACTTTGTCCTCATTCGAGTATATATTGATAATCAATTCACTATCCTTGAATACCAATCAATCATCAACATTAAGAATATTGATTATAAAATCATAATTTCTAGACGAACCCCCACTACCAGAAAACGTTTTCTTTCGACAACGATTTTCCTGCTTTGTTAGAGTCTGTACCAAGTCCTCCAGAATCTGAGGACGAATTATTTAGAATAGATGCAGCAAGGGGAAATTGTAAAGTCATGTGTTTTCACCCGAAGTCAAATGTGACAATTGCTCTGATGAAAGTTGAGGATATCAAAGAAGTGATAAAGCAGTAAGAACGAAGAATAAATCATATATTCAATGAAAATTTGAACAAAATTATTTGGAAACAGGAAATCTAATAAAAAATTTCACCTCCACGTTTTAGATGGATACTCGAAATGCATGATCTAAGTAAAAAATGGGCCTGGGTTCAAATATTTGAGAATCGTGGTGCTATCATGGGCTGCAGTAATCCGCATCCTCATTGTCAAATTTGGAGCAGTTCATTTTTGCCTTTTGAAGCTAAAAGAAAGGACAAATTCCTGTGTGACTATTACTCCCGCCATAGAAAACCTTTGCTAATCGATTACATTCAGAAAGAATTAATCAAAAGGGTACCTGATATAAATATTCATATGGTTACGATCAATTTGTGTTGAAAATCATTCAGAAACTGTTCATTTTTGTTTATTGTTATTGATTTTTTCTAATTTTCGATCATTTCTTTTTCTTTTTCTAGGAACGTATCGTCACAGAAAACTGCGATTGGGTTGTCTTAGTTCCCTACTGGGCCCAATGGCCTTATGAAACAATGGTTTTGCCTAAGACGCAAGTTATCAGAATGCAGGATTTAACAGAAAGCCAACAAGAATCATTAGCGATAATAATGAAACGTCTTTGCACAAGATATGATAATCTCTTTCAATGCTCGTTTCCATATTCTATGGGATGGCATGGTGCGCATTAGCTAATTTCACATTGTGCAATAAAAATATTTAAAATTAGAAAATATCAAAATCTTTGAAAAATTTCGTTCTTTCCTAATTTTTTCATTTCCGTGTTATTTTTTTTTACAGGTGCTCCGACTGGCACGTATCTAAACGAAGATTATCGCTACTGGACGTTTCACGGAATTTATCTTCCACCTTTACTGCGTTCGGCATCGGTAAAAAAGCACATGGTTGGATATGAGCTTTTGGCGCAAAGCCAAAGAGATCTAACACCCGAACAAGCTGCTGAAAAACTTAGAGGACTATCTGACATTCATTATAAACATCCGGAGACTAGTTTACCTCCCGATGAACCCGCTAAATATTGCGAATGCAACGCTCCCAAAGTCTAAAAATCGAATATCACGTTGAATTCGCAAATTTTAGTAGTTTCAATTTTTCCAATAATTATCTCTAAGATTGAAAAATAGTCATCAGTTTATATTTTTGCCAAAGAATTGATTTTTCCATTAGAAAATTATATATTTTCTATATTCCATACTGAATATACATAGATAAATAGATAGATATGGACAAAATTATTTATAATAATATATGTTATACTATTTTTTGTACATACATACCTATATACATAACATAAAACGAGATGAACATATAGAGAAAATAGTAGAAACTATCAAATTGTTTAAGAATATTTCAAAAAGATTTGGTAGCATTGATTTCCATCAGTAGATCGGGAATGTGGGGTCAACTTTATAAGCCCAAGCATGAATTCCGCCGATTATGTCCCGTATTTGCACGGCTGCGTCGTTAATAGATTCTTTCAGTAGTTTTACTGCCTTTTGGGAATCGTTGCCTCTTCTACATATCACGAAAACTTGAAAAAAACACAACAAACGAATTTTATAAAATTTTAAAACAAAGATACGTCTTGGACTCATTTGTAACTACGAATTACTGGAATTTATTTTCTCACCTTCTAACATTTCATCACCATTTTTTATCTTCGCAATTTGTCCTTTCACTATTTCTAATCCGTCATTCTTTGAGATCTTAGTAAGAGGAACATTAATAGAATTTTTTAATTGGCAAATATCAAATTCCTCCGGGGATCGAACGTCGATGAGTAAAACTGGCTTTTCATTCTCATTAATTCGCTTGGAATATTCTGTCACACAAATTCTATCCTGATTTTTGAGTAGCTTCAAATTCGGATTCTTGTCATTAGCTTTAGAGCCGCAAAACTGCTCGTAATCGATCAATTTCTCTATCATTGGATTCTCTCCGCATATTAAACATGACGTGTTTTTAGGTCGCAATTTTACGTTTCTGAAGACGGTTTCTGTACCATCAAACAATAGCAATCTACCAGACAACACTCCAGGCATTCCTAAAGTTACTTTCAACGCTTCTAAAGCTTGGAGAAGTCCTATCGTCCCAACAGCTATAAAAAATGGCATCAAATTTATTCCTAAAAACTTTTAAACTTTTAAAACATGGATCTCAAATGGATACAAATAAAAATGTACGTGGATAAATATTACGAACATTCTCAGAACCTGCAGACATGAAAATTTTTTTTTAAAGTAATTAGCTCTTTAGATAATAAGGCGCGCTTCATGATTACCTGCCCCGAGCACGCCTCCGTCCCCACAATTAGTGACGGTTTCTGGAGGCGGTGGATTTGGAAAGATACATCTATAGCACGGACCATTATAATTGTACACAGTTAATTGCCCTTCCAATTTCAAAGCAGATCCAGAAACTAGCGGTTTACCAGCCAAAACACAAGCGTCGTTCAACAAGTATCGGGTCGCTACATTGTCTGTGGCATCCAGAATAACATCATATTGTTTGATAATTTCTAAAGCGTTGCTGCTATCTAATTGAATCTTGTATGGAGTAACTTTGACGTTGCTATTCAACCTGGAAATTTGTGTCATAACATAAAATTAGAAGGAATTGCATACTGCCGAACAATTCGGATGCGCAATCAATGGAATTACTCAAGATCGACTAATTTTCAAGTTGAGTTGCTAAAAACGGATGAAAATCTACGATTTTCATTGTGAAATCATTACTTTATGTCTAATGTTAACTAGTTCAGACCCAGAATCTTACGAATTAAGCCAAGATGTATCAACATTGATTGTTGCTGTAAATTGTTTGACAACAGTCATTGCTGATATGAAATTGTTAAGACCTGTTTTATATGAATTACTTACATCATGAAAACATAAAAAATTATACAATACTTTCCACTTTAAATATAGAACCATAAAAATTTGCATAACATTGACACAATAAACAATACATTGTATATTACCGAGATAATGCTAAAGCTGCCGACTCGACTTTCGAGACTCCAATATTTTCCTCTGAATGTAATAACTGCCTATGAAGATTGCTAACTTCAACTTCGTCATAATCAATTATACCAATGTGGCCAATACCGGCGCCCGCTAAATACAACGCTACAGGACATCCTAATCCTCCGGCACCGACAATTAAGGCTGAGGAATTTTTCAACTTCAATTGTCCTTTATAAAATAAAAATATCATATGATAAAATGACATGAAATAAAAAAGAATGAAAAAAAAATCATCGCAATTCTATTTGAAATTACATGAAATTAATTAGAATTGTAATGATAAATCGGATTTTACTATAAATCTCAATACCTTTAACGCCAATTTCGGGTATTAAAATCTGTCTACTGTATCTAGATATCTCTTCATTATTTAAACCGCATTCTTGAATTATCTCCTTTTCTTGACGCAATTTTTTTAGGTTATACTCTTTTTCCCGTAATAATTTTTTCAGATCATTTATTTCACGCATTAATTCTTCCTCCATCATATCGTTGAGTGTACAACGATCATATTTCCTAAGCTTTGGAACACAGCCTATATTATTCGATTAATTTTTAGGTTAGTTCGTCAACAACATTTCGACTGCCAATCACACTCTGTGCGTACTGCGCAGTTTTTAACAAATGATTTCGGATTTGTGGGGGCTGAAACCACGGTGTAATAATAAAAGGTGGTCCAAAGTTCGCTTGAAACCCTGGTAGGCATTGAACGAAATTTCTTGGAGATTTTATAAATATTCGCTGGGAGCGTAAAGGTGGAAGCACACAAAACTCCATAAGCCATGAGCCATAAGCAGAAGCCATAGCGCATGCGCAGTTGCAAAAGTTCAGTGAACAGCGCGCATGCGCTATAGTCACGCCGAACAGTAAACAACACTGATCAAAGAACCAAGAACTTTCAGGTTAAACTGATTTTGTGTAAAGATTTCTGTTATCGAAATTTATTGCGTAATAAATGTATGCTGTAACAGAAAATGGGATTCTTGGTCATGTTTTGCATACCACATAATCATCTATATTTTTCAGATTTGAAGAATCTAGCCTTGCTAATGTCCACACAAATACACAGCATTCAGTCGTCATGCCAGCGGTCATGCTTATGGTCTATGGATTTTTGTGTGGGTTGAAAGTGCAGACGCCATAAGCAGAATGCAGAGACCATAGCGCATGCGCGCTGTTAACTGGACTTTTGCAACTGCGCATGCGCTATGGCTTCTGCTTATGGCTCATGGCTTATGGAGTTTTGTGTGCTTCCACCTTAAGAGTCGTTGAGATATCATGGCGGCGGTCATTGCGTGTAAATACAACCGTTGAGTGTAGAAGGGTGTTCTACGCTCAACGATACAACCAGCTATATCCACCTCTTATTATTCTTACACCGTGGTTGAAACCTATCAAACGGAATTCTACTGCGAAGGTTTCAATTTTCTATTGCCCACTATTACCCCAACAATAAACACAACGAGTCAACACAACATAACGTAACGAAATATTTGTGAATTTACGTTTAGAGCACGGCGGGACAGGAAAGTGTGTAAAAATAAATAAATGGATGAATAAAAAATTGGAACAAAAGCATCGCATAAATACTACGATATTTATATTCAAATTTAACCTCAAACTTCGAAAAATAAAGTTAAAGATTATTACGTAATTCGAACAAACTACTGCGTAAATAAATACCAGAAATAAATACGATAACGAAATAAGATAAAGGAATGATAATTGTGAATAAATTCAGAGTTTTTGTTCTACGTTGCTATTCATCGTATGAACATGCATCTGTATATGGAAGAAAGATGATTACACTTAAATGAAAAAATAACAAAAATCATTATTCATTAACAAGGGAAAAAATTGAAGGAAAACTACATAATTAATACAGACTTTGAATAAACGTCATGCGCAGTTTAAAGACGTGACTATAAATAAACATACATGTGTATATTAATACGTAAAAGACAGCTAGAAAGCAAGTTTCTATTAATGTGTCACGGTCAGCTGAGAATTAGATTTACTCTTGATTGAACCGAGAAAATTATACGCATCCGTAAAAAAACATGCAAGTAAAGATAAAAATTAACGCGTAATATAATAACATTCATTCTGGATCTTCTATCCGATATACCTATAATAACCAAGATAATAATAATAATCATAAACATTATTTTTCCCCCTAATTATTTTGTTGCTTTTTCGTTATACCTAATATATTGAGCTATTATCAACAAGCTCAAAATGGTGGAACCTATTTTCGACTATCAGTTTCGTTTAATTCTAATCGGAGATAGCACCGTTGGAAAAAGTTCATTACTCAAATATTTTACCGATGGTAAATTTGCAGAGGTTAGTTACTATACGTTGTACTTTAAATACGCTATGCATGCAGACGCACACATACACAAAATTATTTCCTTATCATAGACTATTTAGAATCTTACCTTAGTCAACATCTTTGTTTACTTTTTTCATTATCTCATACTCCTTTTTCCTAAACAAATTAAAGTTACACAGTTACACTTTAATTTCTTAAAGTTAATCGTTTAGTTAGTTTTTGTCCGTTTTTTTTGCGCGTGTATCAATTTTTCGAATGTATGAACAATAATGTGTAATTCAGGAAATGACACGATTTGTATTATTGCAAGAGAAAATAATATTAGAACACGTTTCTATTCGGTTTTCTTAGTTCTACAACGTATTGTTCTTATTTACGTTTTCTCCACAGCTATCCGATCCAACAGTCGGTGTAGATTTCTTTGCACGATTAATCGAGGTCAAAGATGGTACAAGGATCAAATTACAACTGTGGGATACCGCAGGCCAAGAAAGATTCAGGTAGTTGGAAAAAATTGCATTAAAATTACCTTTAAATCAATTTTTTGTTCACAATATCTTCATGCTATAATATTTGTGACGCGAAACGCTCTTCGCATATCAATTTTAAGTGAAACCATTAGAACCATCTTTCATGAATTTCAAATTTTTTGGAATCACTTATCGGTGAAGTACTCTTCTATCAAGTTTCTCTAGTAAGACGATTATACCATCTTGTTCATCTTCTGAAACTCTGGTCAGATATCGATTACGAACGAAATTCCCAGGACTAGTTCAAAAAGTTTAAAATGTAAAAAAATTGGTCCTTAGTAAAACTACCCTCAACATTCAAACTAAAATAAAAAACAACATTTTACCTCTTGGTAAGACCACCTACATGAAGAAAAATCACTGGTCCAAAATACCATAAATGAGGTAACTTTTACCGAAATCACCGGTGCATATATGGATAGAATGTGAATGCGGCAATTCTTACGATATTCATTCACCTGGTGAGACGCCAACTTGAACTTTAACTCGCAAAGCCACTTTACCAAACGTCTGAATTACTAAGGTGTACAACATATTTATTCCGTTCGTGTAGTCAAGTTACTAGTCAGTGCGGTAAGTGCTACTGCAAATCAATGATTGATTTATCAGCGCCTGTATTTGAAATGAATGGCCATTGCAGTCATATAAAATATATTATTTTTAGTTCTTCTCACTAAACTGTTTGGTATAATTGACTGAATAGGCATATTATCCATACAGGCACCAGCGAGCTTGGTAATATTTACCCTCGCTACTGTAAATATTACCTGTAAGATATTACAGTACCTGTACCTGTATGGGAAATATATGAAAGGTAAATCTGTAATTGCAAATTTTATAAGTTTATTCGTTATATATATGTGTATAAAATTATAAAGGGAACCACGTGGCCTTGGATACCTTACGACGTGTTATAAGTAATATACTAGGTGTGTGTCAGGAAACATGCTGAGAGAAATTAGGCTTGTATCCAAAGCCATGCTTGCAGCTAAACTTGCGATTTGGTTAGGAGGTCCCCCTGTTTGCTCTGAGTCCTGAATTCTTGAATATTCCAGAGGTCAGAGAAGTACCAGGGGTTGTTTGTTGAAGCAGGATATGCTGGCCAAAGAATTGTAACAGTTATGAAACATAACATGAGAACAAACACAAATGAAAAATCGATGAAGGAAATTACCACCAGATCTCTGTAGCTATGTACACGGAGTATCTCGACACAATTTTTAATCCATCAATATTTGTCAATAACACAGGCTCCTTATTGCTCCTGTTGCGAACACCAAACTACTCAACCATTTTGTCACGACTGCTTGTGTTTCAAGAGCGTTCTAGAATCATTAATATTTTGGTACAGTGAACAAGATTTTCCGTTCAAACCGTACGCTACTGTAATTTTCCTTCTAAACACGTTGTAGCATGCACAAAATAGTCAGCGCCATCACAGTGTTATGAAAATCCTGTGGTGTTTTTACTGATGAAGCTAATTCAATTCGCCACGCAGTTTGGCAATTTTCCCTCCATCACGTGTAACAAGTATGGACCAGTAAACGTTAACAGAGCGATCTGCGAATCATACCGAATCTACAGTACTATTATTGGTGGGTCTAGTATATGATACTGATTCTGTGTGGTAGATCATATTAACTGAATAGTAAAACATGCGCTCCTCACCGTCTAGTACACTCTACTATACAACATATATGCAATACCAGAATATCGGTACAATCTGCGGTACTGACATCAGTAGGAATTACCCAAACTTTGCTGTCATTTTTACTTTTGAGCATGTATTCTACGATGTACACATTTGTAATTGTAACCAGAATTGTAGTACTCACTACTGTATAAATTTTACTTCAGCATTACGATAATCTGAACCAGGGGATTTTTCTCCGTGTAAGAATCCAAATATAAAATTTGGGCAAAATCCATTGCAACATTTTGCCATATTTTTTTCTAATATTTACAACTAAACGAAACATAATCAATTATTCTGTCAAAACGACAAGAATTCTTAAAAATTAACCGAATATTAAATTTCTGACCCAATGATTTCAGGTCAATCACAAAATCTTACTACAGAAATTCAGTTGGAGCACTATTAGTCTATGACGTATGTAACAGAGCGAGTTTTGAGCATATACCGCAATGGATGATGGAGGCTCGTCGTCACATCGAACCACATCGTCCTGTATTTGCTTTGGTGGGCTGTAAAGTAGATTTAGTAAGTAACGGAGGAAGAAGAGAAGTGTCTAAAGAAGAAGCACGAGCGTTTGCAGATCAACACGGCGTTCATCATATTGAAACTAGCGCAAAAACTGGCGTAAATGTGGAAGAAGCATTCAAAACCGTAACTCAAGAAGTATACAACAGAATACAAACCGGTGAGTATAAGTTAGAAGATGGATGGGACGGAATCAAAACTGGTTTTGCTAGACCAGGAGGATTAGATTTTAATTTAGTCGAAGCAGAGCCTGCAAAAAGTTCGTGTTGTTAATAAGTAAATGAAATTACATACTACCTAGCTATCGATTATCATTAGTTGTCATTTGACTGGTTTTTATTGTTAAAAAAATAAAAAAAATTTAGAAAAAAAATATCATTTAGGACGAAGTAAACAAGTAATGAGCT
Source organism: Phymatocera aterrima (assembly GCA_963170745.1). Taxonomy (NCBI): domain Eukaryota; kingdom Metazoa; phylum Arthropoda; class Insecta; order Hymenoptera; family Tenthredinidae; genus Phymatocera; species Phymatocera aterrima. Next base: position 6,747,491 of record OY720660.1, read on the forward strand.
CTTGGAATATCTATGAAAAGTTTCAGGAAACAACTTAATCTTCGATCTTTTATACATTAGTTTTATTTGAAGTGAGTTCCTCTTCAAATTTTCTGATTAATCATTCATCTGAAATCTAATTATCAAATCTCGTTGCATTCTTATGATATAAATATTTTCATAATGAGAAGGTGAGTGCTTTCTTTTTTAATCAATGGAAATAGGTACATCGAAAAAGAATATTATTGTCTAGAGTTATTATAAGAACAGAGTTTGTATATAATTTGTATATATGATAATGATAATCATATGAAAGAGAAAAAGAAAATACTAAATTAACTAATTACCTAATAACTATAATATCAAAGTATCGCTAGATTAATAGATAAAAGATTCAATTGATGGACAATAGAAAGAATATTTGTTTTGTCGATATGAATTGTGAAAAAAAAACGAATGAGAAATATGAAAAAAAAACGCCTTGATAATTAGTTATTTTAATCATTACTACTATTTAATTATATAATTATTATTGATAGATATATCAGATATACGTGGGCCCATAATTTGGGAAAGAAATTTCCCAGCAGATCTACTTTTTAAACTTCTTTACTTTATCTTTTTTTTTCATGGCTTCGCCACAAAATGAAACGTGTAATATTTCGAAATTTAGCGGTCAATCAATTGAAAAAACATTTCACAGAGTTTTAATATACCTGTGTTACATAGTGAATAAGTAAGTTTTACGAAAGAAGAGAAAAAAACTGAATAATTGATTCAATAAACTAATATGTAAAGAAATATAAAGCTTCTCCACAAATATAACTGTACAATAGGATCCAAATTTGATTATCACAAATTTATACGACGCATATTAATAGGATAATTTTGTTAATGGAAAAATAGATTTCTTGTGTACATTGAAGACCAAAGCTCCTTTGATACCAAACAACCATGAGAACCTTGAGGCTCGGTGATTGGTCTATGTAAATCTTCTGTAACTCGGAAACTATCAGTCCTACAAACTTTTGATAGAGAAACTTTGGTCTTAGATCATGAAGAATCTATTTCTCATTTTTTGAGTGATCTAACTAAATCGCAGTGTATAATACACACAATTATAGATCAGTTGAATACAAAAAATACCCAATGCCTCTCGTGAAGGAATATTGGAATGCCAAAATAAGAAGACAATTAATTATTTTATTGTCTGATTTATATTATATCCACCTTTGTTGCTCCCAACAAAAATGAAAAATATACTTTTCCATACATTACACATTACTAATTATGTAATAATAAGAGACTTTTTATCACGAATAATACGTATACCACATATACATTTAATGTACTACCAATATTGATTAATATTGTACAAATTCATACTTTTTATACGATTTTTTCAATCTAACCATATAAAAAAAAGAGTAAAAAATGACGTACATTTAACGTGATCAAATCGTTCAAAAAATAAAATGAAATCAAACTATTACACATTATTAGTTAACTTTTTTAACAAATTAATGAATACAATATCCGTATTTATGTAGCCTCGTTTTTTCTAATAATGGATCAAGAAATATGTATACCTGTATATATATGTATAATATATAAATCTGTACAAGTAAATATATAAATTTATCTCCATGAATTCATAGAGATTTGAATCTCTCTAGAGATAATACCACAAGAAAAAAAACGAAATCAGAATTCCTTTACTTTCATTTATTTATATTCGTTTTATATTTTTGGTGAAAAGAAGGATTTTTGAGAATAATTTATTTAATTATATAATCTTATAATTTAATTATTCAATTATATAAAATCGAATTAATTAATAATCCGACTATTATTAAAACCCTATAGAAAATACGTTTTCAGTATGAATTCGGTAAATAAAATATTTAATAAGTTAAGGGAGTTCGTTTGTGTGGTTCCGTGTAATACCAAAAAATAATCGATAAATAAGTATACATAATAAATGAATAAAAAAAAGATTAACTGTGAGTAATAAATGGGAATAATAGTAGAATAAGATTGTACCAATGGTAATTAATATAATATATTATATTTACTAATTATAGTATAATCTTATAACTGAACTTTATCTTCGTTTCTTTTTCGTCAAAAGGAACACCAAAAAAATATCTTCTCCGTATAATAACAATTGAGTCACGCGTATGCGATAATATTCTATAAATATGTATTTTATCCATAATAATTATCAATACAAATAATAGTTACCAGATTTATCCAAAGAGAATTCATACCGCTGAAGAGCGCCCATTCATAGGTTTAGTAGACAAAACTTCATGTATTAATACTACTAGTATATAAAAAATAGGCAACTTGATCCATTCTCTTCGAAAATGCATTTTTTGTTCGTTTTCTTTGTTCACAATGTCTTCTGTCTCCTTTTCACCTTCATAGGTATAACCAATTATTATATACAAAATTACAGAAACGTAAAAGACGGAAAGAAAACTTGGGGCTCACATATTTGCAAGAAAGAAAAAACAAAATTCTAATGTACTATGCGAGTAGAATAGTGAGAATTGATTCAAACTTCTTACTTGATGAAACAAAAGCAGCAAAAATTGGAAATTGTAATTAAACTAATAAATATGAGACTTGGGGACCTGACCCTGTTCCAGAGAGCATAATGAAAATATTGTGCAAGTTTCAATTCTCTATATCAATGGGAACAGGATCTCCTCCTACTTCAAATCTCCCAATTTCAGGTGAAAAACGTCTACGCTGGGGGCTGGTTTTCAAGTAGAAATAAAAGTTATGGCTGACAAAAAATGATTTCCTCTGTGAGTATCGAATTGTTTGTAAAGAAATGTAATCAATACACAAGTTTCGAGTGTTAACTTTAATATGTGCGAAATCAATTTACAACCAAAAATTCTTTTCGCTTTATCACATGTTCACATTGGTATAGTGGCTTGAGAATTTGCACATTTTTTACCCCACTTAAACCAAGTTTAGGGTTGCGCCATACAAAATTTTATTTGACTCCAAATAAGGACGGCCCTAATGTAGTATGTAAACTTGAATGCGTGTATATTGTGTGCACATGCCGTTGTATATTGTATTTTAAATTAATTAAATAACATATAGGTATAATTATTTTAATCCATTATTATTATTATTTTCATCATTATCTTGTATAATATATGCATATAATAAAAACGATGGAGCTCTTGATGTAAAGCACTGTTAAATGAATAAATTATTTATTCATTCGAATTTTCTTTTTTCACTATATTCAAAGATGGGATTTGTTATGAAATAAATAGTATTTACCATAAAAAAATATTATTATTAACAAGGCTTAATTATATATCCTACTATGATATAATACCTATAATTAATATTTTATTATTATAGGCATATTATTTTAAATAAATGAAGACTGTCTCTCAGCTGCTGCAGTGTATCGATGTCATTTCATTTTCACTCTTTTTTTTTAACTTTATTTTCACTTATTTCTGTTTGTTCATTGAATATAAATATGTATTCAAATCGCTAATCGCTATTTATATTTTATTGTATACTATCCTTCATCATAATTATAATTATTATTGTTGTAATTATAATGATAATTATTATTATTGTTCTGAAAAAGCCAGCTGTGAAAAGATAAAACAGTATTTGGTAAAGACTGTCAGTTCAAAATCACAAGTTGTTATTATCGGATAATATTTCTTTTTTCTCTTCATCTGCTTATAAAATATTATATTTTAATGCTGAAATACCAAAGCGATATCTTATAGATACATACTAATGTACGAAAGATGGATTTATTTATTCTTCTATTCGTATCTGGATATGAGTTGCTTATTTCCTGTTGTTTCTTTTTGTTTCACTGTCAAGCAGTGAGCAGCGGTAATTTATTCATTGTTGAAACGTTTATTTATTGTTGTATAATGAACAATTAATTATTGATGAATTATGATTATAATATCGTGGAAACGTTAATATTCAATATTCATGAATAATAATGAATACCTACAGTATATCAGAAGAAATTAGAACAGGCGTCATCAAGACGGCAGTGTTGAAAAAAATTGATATTCACCAAATGAAAAGCTGAATAATTTGAATAGAAATGTAAATGTAAATTCGAATCACCATTCAGGTACCGTATTATTATTATTATTATTATTATTATTATTATTATTATTATTATTATTATTATTATTATTATTATTATTATTATTATTATTATTAATTGACTAATATTAGATGAGGATAATTTTCATGTGAAGTTTCTCTTCATATATTTTTTATTGTTAGTTTGTTTTACTATAACTTCATTTTAACTTAAAGGAAAATCATTGTTGGAAAATAGCGATGAAAATTTGAGAACAACAAATTTTCAACAATATATCATAATTTATTTATATATTCACAAATTGCAATTCCAACTAAGTATTATTTCATTTTTATTATGTAATGCCTCTCATTGCGAACATCACATTATATTTAAATATTTGTTTATTTTACTTTTTTATTTTGTAATTTTCCTTAAGTATAGTTAATATTGATAATAGTAATAATAATGTGATAACAAGTGTTATGACAAACATTACATATATAAATGATTAGAACACTTATTTACTTTTCGGCTTTCTTTATATCTTTTTATCATTTTTGATTCCATTACTTCGTAAAAATCTACAAACGAGAGATTCGTGATTTTAATATATACTTATAGATCATTGTATTTGTATATGAATTTTCTTCACTTCCTATTTTATTAATTAATTATGATTATATATTATTATTATTATTACTGAATATATTAATATATTACTCTAGTATGGAAGTATATACTCTCTTATTTCTCTGGGTAAGTTTAGTTTTCTGACTAGAACAATCTCTATCTAATATTTCTTTTCTTAATTCTTTCCTGTTATGGGGGAGGGGGAGGGGGGGGGGGGTGGTCTTTGTTTCTTTTTTTTGGCAAGATATCAGAAATATACAAATTTATAAAATAACAAATAATGGATTTAATTACCTAAAATAGTAATTAGTAATATTCTGTATGTATAAGTTTAAACCCTTACTCATCTTGCAATAATATGCTATAAATGAATATAATGTAGACTATACTTGGTTCAATACTCAATTCTTCATTTTACATTTCGTCTTCAACATTCTGAGACAACAAATGAATATATGATCGAAAACGAATATGCAACGATGGAATTAGCATATCTTTGAACGAAATTTTTCATGTAGTGTAAAAATTCCGATTCTTACAAGTAAAGAAATTATTGCAATTAATTTTATTGTACTATTACGCCATGAATTTCTTTTTATTTTCGTCAACATTTTTTTATTTCTCTAGTTTGCTCAGATCATAGCAGCGTTCAATATACTATGGCAAATATAGTATACATGGAACTCTAAGTATTTTACACTATCAATGTAATGAATGTTTACTAGTAAAGAAAAAGAAACAGCATTAAAAAACAGGCGCAATAACGCCTATCAATCAGGTTCTTAGACTTTTAATTCTATATTCAGATTTAAATATTAATTTCACTACATTGAATTCAGTAATCTTCAGCTAAAAATGATAAGAACATTCACGTAATTATTATATTTTGATCCAGATTTCTAAAGCACAGAAAATATATCAAATGAACTAAAAGAAACATTTCACTCTCAAATTTGTTAAAATTCAGCAGAATAATTGAGTTAAATTTTTTTTTCTTTTTTATGCTATCTCTTCCATAACTATATTATCCTTATTCAAATCGATAGATTCATAACAATTCAACAGATTTTTATTTAGAGTCGAGTAAATAGCTCTGCTTTTTGTTTCTATCAGAATTCATAATTTCTCTTGTGTTGAACGAGAAATTAGAAAACATGAACAACATAAATAAATAATCATATGAGATGAAATGATTGAAAGAACGCGAGAGTATTTACACAACAATGATGAGTTTTAGAAGATTTGAATCGTATACGATAAATTCATTCAATATTATCTTGAATGAATAAAATTTCTTGTTGAGTGTTTGTATGACATCGCGTAGTAATTTTTATTTTTCCTTTCTTTGTTTGAGGGAAAGAATTATTATTTTCATATCTGTGAATTTCCATAGACAATAATTATAATATATCTATAAAGTTATAGAATATAAACTTGAAATTGGTAACAGCTTTTCTCATTTGCGTTTGTTTTTGTTTCATTTTGATATTACAATGATAGTATGTAATAGTTTAATAATTAATTTGCATTAATCATTGCTAAGGTACTAGTATTATTTTTCTCTTTATGATTTGTAAAACATCATAAATTTTCATTTGTTTCTACTTCAAATTCTTTAATTTTAAATTTCAATCTCGAATATCAGCTACTGTTCAAGAGATTCACAACCAAATAAAACATACTCTTCACGCGATAACCAGAACGGATTTCCTTCCACATATTCCGGTGGCGTTTTATCTAGAAATTGAAAAGAATACATAGAATTAGGCAAAAAAAGAACGGAATGATCAACACTTTCAAAACAAAATAGGTAGATGAACAAATTTTTCAAAACATTTCTAAAATCTCTCAAATTCAATTTATCAGTGAAGAATATTAACATACCAGGGTGAACTGCCAAAGGAACGTAAGTAGAGCCCATAGCGACGTTCCAACTATGAGTTCCAGGGCAACTCCTAACTTCTAATATTGGACTATGTTCAGGAAGAAGTTCTCTCAGGTCTTTAGATAATCTCAACTCAAATCCAGCCAAATCTGTATTTCCACCGGTTAAAAGAATGTGTGATAAACAATCCTGAGTTAATTCCTCAGAAAGTCCCATTGTTACTTCTTTTATAACTTCTGGGAGGCCCAGACTAACATACATCATCTCAGGCGCGATGTATAGCTCCGGTCCCAGTGATACTCTCTGGAATGGATTCATTTTTTTTCATGAGTGAAAATACAAGAGAAACTTCGACTCTGTATAATAATTTGCCTGAAAAAATTGAAGAATTAAAAGTTTCTGAATTTATTTTACCCAGAATTGTTTATAGTCCGCGTAACTATCGACCCTTAGATTTATGTGTTCTCTTCTGGTAGGTCCTCGTTTTCGTTCTTCATTTTCGATGTTGTAGCTCAATCTGCATCTTTCCTTAACGGCCATAGTATCCAAATAAGATATAGGGATTTGATGATACTCTTTAGGCTGCCAATGCATCGCTTGTTTCAAATGATGAGCGACGTGCCATCCACCAACTGGTAAAAGCCGCCATCGATCAGGTATAACTCTACCTCCTATTACAACCGCTACCGTTGTGCTTAGTGCCCCGCTGTCAACCACGACACAAGTTTCTACATCAAGCATTGCACAAGCTGCCAGAGGTTTTGGAACCAAACAAACTCTGAAATTAATTTTCATTTTCAGTTTTAGCATTAATTTTATGTTGCGTTTGAGGATACATACACCGTTAAATCGAGCTTTGGTAGTAATTTACTCAATTTTTCACAAGTTTAACATTTTCTGAATATTTTCAGACCTGAAAAAACGTGAATTCTCTCAAGGCAATGTTTATTCTGGTGTATTTACCTCAATATGTAAGTAACATTTGTATAAAAATGTGACATGAGATCAAATTACCTCGCAACTTTGACCTCTTGGAATAAATAATGAAGAAGTTGTTTTCTGAGTAAAGGATGCATGGCTAAAGGTTCACAGAACATAAGGACAGCGTTAGGTTTTCTGAGAGTAGCTGTTAATCCCATTTGATGAAATAAATGATCTACGAATGTTTTTAAAACAGGAAAACTACCGTCACTTAATAAAGCCTCGGCAGGACTAACAACATCGACATTAGGAATACCAAGAACTTCAACTGTGTCTGTGCAATATCCATTCAAAAGTTTTTCATAAATTGATGAACTTTTACAAGAATATTTCTCAGCTTCATTTGGATGTGTAGCTAAGCGTTTTTTCTCTCTATATAATTTCACAGAGTTACAAAATACGCAAAACGGTCCACTAGCTCGCGGTATTTTTGCCGTTGCAAGCTCCGAGAGCCTCAGGAGCTTCAGCTTCTTTGCTATTGATTTTGCATCTGTTTTTATCCTGCTGCTGCTACTGGGTGCATTATTTTGTGCCTGTATTTGTACCGTGTGTTCAGCATTCGTCGTATTATATTTTGGTATACCAAACATTGAGAAATGACGCCTTAAACCAAAGTGCGGCGTTATTACCCAAGTGTATTTATTACCGATTTCAATTACAACTTTGGAACTTGATCCTTCGACGCAATTTCTTTGACATGTGTAACCACTGCAGTGATAACATTTTGGAAATTGCGCGCTTTCGCCTAGTGTTACTACCATGTGAAGACGGTAGCACATTGCTTTGAAACTAACGCTTAATAATTGAAGACATTTCATATCCGGGAATTTAAATTGTACTTTTGATATTAACTGCAGCCACTTGATTTTCCTGTGAAGAAATCAGAGGAAAAATCGATTTAACTTGTTATCAATCTATCACCAGTTGAAGAATAGATAATTTCAACGATATTGCAACCGTTCTTCTGCTTTTTGTGAAACCTAAGCTAACCTAAAAAACTTACCACAAGTAATCTGTGTCCGATGTTTTCCTGAGATATTTACAAGTGCTCCCAAAGGCAATAATGTCAGGCACATCACAGTATACAAGAATTTTAATCCATATTTCTTCAGGAAATACTGCCGGATCCATGATTACCCGAATTAATATGTTACTTTATTGTTTTATGCTGTATAAAAGATTATTAGTTTGACAGTTCGCTGCAGTTTACTCGATCACGATGGTGGTTGAAATATTTCAGACACTCCCTAAGAAAATAAATACGCTAGTCAAGTTCAAGAATACTACTACATTCAGGCCTAATCAAAACCTTACCCAATGATCTAATACAAAAAAATATTAAAAAACAAAAACGATGTAGTTCATGGCTTTGGATAGAGACCACCGAGTTTACACCCATAGTTACTTATTGTTAAAGCATTGTTGTCGCATTCGGTAATGCAATTCGTCGCCACTTCTACACCAAACATCCGATTTGAATGAAACTTTTTCGATTGGATGTAGTTTTTTACCTATTCCATCTCGCTAATATTTCGAGATGTTTTTAGAAAGTTTCTGATTGTTAGGTTAGGTTTGTTCATAGGTTAGATTGAACAAACTCGAATTTTTGCTAGAACTTTTCATTTATTCGTGGAAATGAAATACTTAGCCATCTTCTGAGCAGGAATTCTGTACACAAAATTCGTTAGTTAACGATATCGTTAGCGAGCAATATTCTATGGGCACTGCGCCCTTCCGGTAGATCGTCCCTGCAATTGGCTGCATGTCGATTAACGATATCGTTAGCTAACGAATTTCATGTATGTACAGAATCCCGGCTCTGAAATCTGCTGAAATACCGCATCCAATAGAAAAAGTTTCATGCAAATCGGGGTATGTGGTGCAGTAGTGGCATTACCGTTGAGTGTAGAAGGGTATCACACTCAACGGCATTACGTCCATGAGTAGTGGCGTCGTTGAGTGTAGAACGGTGGCATGGACGTAAGAAGTATAGTAGTGGCGACCAGTGGCTTCGAATCGCGTATCCGAAGTGATAACAATGCTTTCAACAATAAGCAACAATCAAGTAACCTTAACACAACTATAGTGTTAGGCGGTCATGCGAAGATGGGCCAAAGCGAACGCACCCAGCAGAGGGTATTATTATCGTTACTCAACGTTATCTTCAGTATTATTATTCTTTCCGACTCGTTGTGACTCGTTTTGAGCTGTGTTTTGAGGTTTGGGACGAAAAATTATAAAGACAAAAATAAAATTTTGGGTCACATTGTTCAAGTTTCAACACAAGAACCGACCATTAAATAAATAAATGAGTAAATGATTAAATAAAAGTGAACGATGGCAGATTTATTCGACATAGCGAATTTGATAACAACAGTTGGAGTTGACGCGGTTAAAATAAAGCCTGAGCCAGGATTGCCAGAGAAATCTTCAAATGAAATACTCACTGAACTCTTCAGTACGTTCGATGCTGACGAGGGTATCGTGTCGCCTGAAAGCGGTGACGAAATTTCAACAGGACTTAAAATAAAAACCGAAAAATCGGAGGCAAAAATAAAACGTAAAAAAAGTAAAAAGAAACACAAACATAAGGACAAAAAACATAGAAAAAAAAATAAAAAAAATTCTTCGGATAGCGAGAGCGAGGCTGAAGATGGTAAGCGACAATAAACAACATTATATAAAAATGTCTATGAATTAGCTGAAACCACAAAATTTAGATCACTAAAAATTCTTTCTTTCCATTTTCTTTATTCTTTTTTGAAAATAGGCACTAAAAACAAAAAAAAAAAACACAAGAAAAAGTCTAAGCGAAGGCGAGGATCAACATCGAGTAAATCATCCAATTCTGACGCGTCTAAATCAAAAATACAAAAATTGGATACAAATAAGATTCCAGGGGATTTTGATGTTAGTTTAAAAAATGTTGCCGGTGAATTTGGTATTGCTGGTGAAAGCGTTGCGCAAAAAACACTTTCTGGATTTAAGAAAAATATTGTCGTCAAACAGGAACCGGGCGATGAGCCTAAACAATTGTTAACAGAACAATCCAAAGATTCCGTCATACCATCTCCTGGTCCTCAATTACCGTTCATTGATAATAAAATCATAGAAGATAACTTGGGGAATGAGATTTTGCCAAGATTACTTGGTGAGTATTCGAATTTGAATCTTGAGCGCTGTTAGAGTATCGTTTTATTTATACTTTCATTATAATTGAACAGTTTCATGCTATGAAAACTCAAGCTTTACCATTGAAATTTGAAATTGTAGAATAGATAATGTCTTCAGTATCGAGGGATGGAACAAATAGTTTTTTCAACATTTTTTTTGCACACACAACAAAATTCTATTGTTTTGCAGAATTTCCACCTCTAGAACCGATGTTGACAAAAATATAGACTAGAAAAATGACTTGCAGTTTGCTCCTTAAACTTTTTGATGATTAATATTATGAAAAATTCTACTGAATCAAAAAATTTCGACAATTCGTCATGGATACATGTTTTACCCACTAAACTTTGTTTTTAGAAACATCGAAGCCAACAGCAGTACCAGGAAAAATACAAATAAAGGACTTGAAGAACAGTTTAGTATATAGTGAAGTAGTTAAAGAAGTAGAAAACAAAGCGAGAGAAAAGGCTGCGCGTATGGAAGATGGAGAGTTGTCTGATAGCAGTGGAAGTAACAGAACTCCAACATTGAGTCCGAGTCCATCTCGGATCGAAAGACTTCATACTCCATCACTGAGCCCGGGATCGCCTAGATCGAATTTGAGAACTCCTAGTCCGATACAAAGACTTCAACAGGCGGATAAAGTGCCGAGAGATGATCTGCGGATGATACTAAAACAAAAAGAACAACAGAAAAGGCTCGAAGTAATGAAGAGGTCAAAATATAAGAAAGGAAAAGAACGTAGAGAAGATAAACTACACAACGAACATCAAACTCGTAGAGATTCAAGCGAGAAGGATTGCGGAGACAGATATCGTAGGAGTACTTCTCACGAAGGAAAAAGATCGAAGTCTAAAACACATTCCAGATCTAGACGTAGTAGAAGCAATGGAAAGGAAAAGTCCAGAGATAAAAGTCGTGACAGGAGAGATAGAGAGAAAAGCAAAGACAGATGGGAATGTGACCGTAGTAGAGAAAGACGAAAATCTAATAGGGATAGTGAACATCAAAGATATAGAAGCAGGAGTCGTGATCGAAGCAGAGATAGACGAAATAATCAAGGGAGAACCAGAAGTAGGGAAAGAAAGTTAGTTACATTCCTCCATAGTTTGGAGAGTCGATTTCCTCTCCTTTAAGAGTTACAAATGCTTCAGAAAACTATTATTCTCAATTATGTATTGAAGATTCTTATTCATAATCAAATGTAGGATAATTTTCGTAACTTTTGTCATGATTGAATTCGTTACACTTGATCATAATGGGATTATTTCTGATTCAATTTTCTAGAGAAAGAATAGAAATTGATAAAAAAAAGCTTCTTGAAATTGCGAGAAAGAATGCTATAAGTATGATTCAGCAAGGTACGCTGCCGCCGGCTCAACAAGATAAGGCAATTGCAGCGATACAAGCCGGAGGAAAGACTGTAGATGAGCTTACAGGTAACGGCTGAGTTTTGGTTTTATAGAATTAGAATTTTTTCTAAAAATTAGTTTAAATATTTATTAATCTTGAGTTGGTTTCTTCAGATTTTTGTAAATCCTTATCGAAATCCGAAGCCTTGGGAGAATTGTCCAGTATTTCATCCGACGACGATGGTAGCAATTCTGAAAAAGGATTTCATCATCCATTTCTTGTTAAGGATAGGCCTAATTCTATCATTATGAACATACGGGTGCGTTGAAAATTTGTGTGGTTGAAAGAGTAATGACGTAGAGCTTTTTGTCAACAGTCTTGAGAAATTAATCAATATCTAGAAGTGTTGAATCGCTAAGTAAGAAATTTTTAAAAGAACTGAGCATGAAGTTGAATTTTATCAATCACTAATTTATTTCAATGACCTTTTAGGATGCTAAACAACTACCGACGAAGACATTCCAAGAAAAAACAGCAGAGTCGTCTACACAATTGAGATTACAATTTCCAGTTTCTAGCGGACAACATCATAGAATAACGGGTGAGATAAATAACAATACCTATCAAAGAAATACACAGTCAAAGAAAAACAATTTTATATTTACTTATTTAAATTCGAAGAAATTGCTCTGAGAAAATATTACAAAGTGGTTTTCGAATTACTTGGTTTCAAACTTCTTGATATCATCGTATCAAAAGATGCAAAATCTCTTCTGTTTCGAATATTCAGAGAATCAGTGGGTGCCAGTTAGTCCAAAGAAGCCAGAACCAAAGAAACCGAGTGTTCAATCAACTACTCCGTCCGAACCACTTGCGATAATGCCTGCGCCAGCACCAGTGCCTATGCCTCCACCTGTAATTCAGCCGCCTGTATTTTTGCAACCTTCGTCTGCGGAGGTTCGTAAAAGAGAATATTTATAGAGAATTTCAAATGAAGAATGAAAACTTCTATCTCAATGTTGAAACTTTGATCTGTATTTATTTTCCAGAATGTTGACATAGGTTGCATAGTTTCACAGAGATTAGCAGCAATGAGAAAGCTTAGAGAGAATCCAAATGATGTACAAGCGTTGACTGAAATGTACAGAGCTCAAAGCGGGGTGAATTTATTTGATCAAAACATTTTCTATAGTAAAACTAATTCAAACAATATTCAGGTATAATTCAGTAGATTTCTATTTCACAGATGAAAACGTGGGCCGAGAGTAAACAGATGCCTGGTCAATTTACTGGTAACACTGGGGTAAAAATACTCTCAGCTTCTGAACTGGCCGCAGGGTATCAGGCCTGGGCACGCAAGGTAATATCATTCTGTACATCAAGTTTCTTTTCTTCGTTTTTTTTCCTTCAATTTTGACTATTACTGTATTTCAACAGTTCTAGCTGATTCCCAAATATCCAAAAAGTATTCATACCCTGGTGGAAAAATTACTCATAATAAATAATTCTGAGAGAATATGAACAAAAATCCACAGAAATAATATCGACAAACTTTTTCCCCAGGGTATAACGACAAATTTATCTGATCGTTGAAGCCAGCAAAAAATTTTCTGCTGTTTACATCTACATTTTGACTTCCATTAGCAAATTATTAGAATATTTGTTTCATTTTGGTTCATATCTGAACTTGCTTTGTTGCTTTTTTCGATTTTTTTTTTTTTTTTTTTTTTTCTTTCTATCAAAACGAACATACAGGGTAAATAACTTACTTATTCAGAGTTTGTTTTCGAATACTGTTTCGGGATTTTAAATTGTAGATTTTCTTTCAGTCCTAAGATTAGAAACTGTAGGATAACAAATAAAAGCGTAAATGTAAACGTTTATTAGTATCAGTTTGTTTTTAGAAACAAACTTGCTATTTTGGTGTGCCAAAATTGTAGTGTAATAACAAGCTTTCTTATTTAAAATTTCCAGAATAAGGAATTTAGTGATCTTTAATCTTTCATCAACTTGATACATTACGTTTTGGCCCTCCATTTGATAGTATCGAGTGTTTTAAGTTACTGAAATTGCCTATAGCAAGTTTTCAGGTACAGTCTCAGTCTAGATCACATAACGTAAATGTTTTTGGTCTGAACAGAGACTGTGTTGCAGGCACAGACCACTTCTCGAGTAGAGGTGGACTCTGTGTCTGCACGGACACAAGAACTTTGGTGCCCACGATCTTATAACCAAAATAAAGAATTGCTTTTGAATCATTCGTTCACGATATTGAATATCTGGAGTAATGCACGGCATTTTGACCAGTCCGCGCCCATCACCACGTCCGATTCGATATTTTTTCTCTTGTAGTATTTACGACAAGAAACGCGTCTGAATTATCAAAACTTCTTCTGTTCATTCCTAATTGAGGTATAAACTTTCAAAGATTCTACTTTCTTCTAATTTCAACATTTGTAAGAACTTTAACACGGAAAGTAATAATTGTGCCAAAATGTTGTCAAGACAAAAGTTTCGTGTTATTATATTGCTGTTTCCTAACAACAAATTTTAAGATTTTTTGGAAACCGTAAGTAGCTGAAAACCTGTTTCAAAACACCAAATTCGATTTTCCATGTCTGAACATGAATAATTCAACTAAAAATATTAAAGAAAGTACTGTGAGAGAAGACAAAGATTTTGAGACCTCAAAAGATGTGGCATAACAATTCGTCCAAAATTTTAGAGCAATTTTTTACATATAAAATTGGTTATAAATTTTGAATAAATTGTTATCCAACATTCATTACGAGCTTGAAATTTTTAGCTCGTTTCATAGGATTTTGTCGGATTTTTTCATCAAAATTAGTTGTGCCAGTTATGAAAAATCTAAATTAGCGTTTCAAAACAGCTTTCTGCCTAATTCATATTTTGAAAACGCAATGTAATAACACGAAACTTTCGTTTCAATAACTTTATAATACGAGCATTACATTTGGTGATAAAATCATTGGAAAATGGTGAAGTCGAAGAAAAAAAAGAATTTTCAAATATTTGTGCCTCAATTGGGAATGGTACAAAAATATTTAGTAATTCAGATGCGATTTCCGAGATATGTATGCATACGTAAAAAAGAAGATACCAAATCCGAAGTGGTGATGTAATACATGTGCTGGTTGAAATGATATGGATTGCCCCATCTGTATCACTGCGGCAAATCGTTCTTGTGAGATTATTGCTAATTGATCTTCAGCTACTACATGCATCTTGAAATTTCAAAGAAATAGCTAAATAAAATGTAAAAAATAATAGTAACAACAATTGAAAATTTTATTTGAAATGAAAAGGTGACAAAAGCTGGGAATAATTAGCAATAGTCTATATCCACCTGAGGGTTTGTTACAGGCACTTAGCTACATTGAAGAAGAGACATCGTCGGCTGCCTGATGCTCGTTGATCTTTATTTGGTAAGTATTCTTATCACAAAACAACAAATTCTATGAATTCAAAATACTTGCGTTCTACTACAAAAGTAAAAGTTATTTACTTCTAATTTTACAATATTCATCGCTGCGAGTACTCCAGGATCTGAATACAATATTCCAATATAAGGTGTACCTAGAAATTTGATATTGAAACTCGAAATGAGCTTACTTATGCTCCTGATATGCATTATTACTAACGCAAGAGGAAAATATTCATTGTACATTTTCTACGGTTCATATAAACAACGGTTGCTACAGTCAGACAATTCCTTTACATTAGTTACCAATGTACGATTTTTGTCCAGAACCACCTCGTAACTGATCTATAAATGCGTAATACTTCCATTAAAATGAAATTTGATTCACTTTATTGTCAAATTCGTTGTCTCGTAGTCAATATTCTTCATTAAAAACGTTAGAATATTATTTTCTGCTATTTGAAACGGAATTGAAATCATTATTTAGGATCAATTACTAACTGCGCAACCAGTCTCTGGCGGAATGGGAATGGCTTTATTACAAAAAATGGGATGGCGGCCAGGAGAGGGTTTGGGAAAAAATAAAGAAGGTACTTTAGTGCCGTTACAGCTTGAAGTTAAACTAGATAAAAGAGGTCTAGTCTCGGATCAAGACATTGGACAAAGAGCTGGAAAAACAGCGAAGCCGGTTATACCGACCATCAAAACTCTTGAAGGTATGAAGGAAGATGAAAACAATAACTAAATATAAAATTATCAAATACAAACTTGTATCTATTATTTGTTCGTTTATACTTTCAGGAAAACATCCAGTTTCTTTATTGGGTGAATTTTGTTCGAAGAGGAAATATGGCGCTCCGGTTTATGAATTGTGTTTTGAATGCGGACCTGATCATAGAAAGAATTTTCTATTCAAGGTATTTAAAAGCTTTTCGTAATTATTGCTATAGAATTAAATTTAATTCATTTTTGTAACCTGTATTCATTATTTCTACATGGTTTCCTTGAATCTTACAATTAATTTAGGTAAAAGTTAATGGAATAGAATATAAACCAAGCGTTGCAAGTCCAAATAAGAAGCAAGCTAAAGCAGAAGCAGCCCAAATATGTCTACAAACTTTGGGACTACTGGCGGCGTGATTTACTATCCATTCGTTTATTGTTAATACTCGAAAAACCGTATCTCTTGTAAATACAAATAGATATAGAACACAAATAAATAGGTTTCTTTTTGAAATAAAAAAAATAGATTGTTTATTTCCAGGACACATATTTTGCTTGAAGTATATTTCAGAAGAGTATATACATTTTTTTTACAACTTGGAAAAAATACCATTGAACGATTTTTTTTCTATTAATCCATAGATTTCTTTCAATTACGCAATTGTTCGAATGACGAATAAAATTACTATCATTATTCTAAATTAGAAACCGATACTCCAATTCGTTAGAATGACTAAAAAAGTCTTCATTAGATAACATTTCCTTCGAATTATTACAACAGAAGAGAACTTCAGTTAATATCTTTTTCATACTACTCACATCCAACTTTTGTCATAGCTAAGTTAACGTTACGGCCGAAGCATAAGCCCAGCGATAGTGTAGGACCAACGAACAAACCTTTAGTGTAGAACCAACGAACCAACCTTACACGCCTTGATAAACGGTTAAAACATTAAATTTCTGTTGTTTGCCAATATTTCACACAAGAAGGCCTATATATACTCTCCCACAATTTCAATTTATTTCCAATTGCACGCGTTTCCAATGTTTGAAAAGCCTCCCGCCAATCGGCAAATTGGTCAAAACAGCGTTCGAAAATGTTAGGAACATATTCTCTCGAAATCGACGCTTAGAATCACGAAAATAATTAGGACAGAAAATATCAATCATTCGTTCTACTATGTTGAAAAATGCTAAATAAAACAGTGGTTTGCTATTCGCTTGAAAATCATGACCCGAGATTTGAGGCTAGGAAACTTCTTTACCATTAAATGTTTTCCCGCGAAAAAGTGACCGCGCCGGGTAGTTGCGTGAAGAACGTGAAAATCAAATTCCGAAACTTTTCGCTTCGTATGTCAACGAAAGATTGCTTTGACTTGTATTTAGTACTCACTTGTTGCTCGTAATTTGTTTTCAATAAAATAAGGCTCACAATGGCTGTGCAACCTAATCAACAATTAAATATGGGTTCGTAGTGCAAAGAAGATAATATAATAACCACACATCATAAGTCATAACCAATAACTCCGTATCTTTGGCTAGGCTGGAGAACTACCAATAATCTCAATATTTTAACTTGCAGATAATGCGAGCCAACAAAGCTTTGTCAGGTTTTTTAAGAACCTTCCTGAAGTAAGTAAATTCATTTGATTATTCCAATAAATAAGATATTCATTAGTTTGAACTTTTATAACCTCGAAGTTGTTGGCTGATCTATCGACTAAATTTATGCTTCCATATTAAAAATACAACATGAATGAGAAGTTTCACCCTCCGGATTAATCTTTTCTTCGCTTTGTCAATTACGACTAAAAATATAAAATATTGATCGTAGGTCAGAACCCTGATCATTTACTCTGAACATCGCTGTTGACTGGTCATACATTCATCCCTACTATTAATTAAATTCTTGAAATTACTATTGCGCAACCTTAAGAATTTCATTTCATAAATTTTCATGGGTGATAAGATACAAGAGGGGAATATTGTAACAAGAGACTTACATTGTATAAAAACAATTTATGTACTGACATTATAATAAGCAACACATAATATATACAGTACGCATGAGCATTGTTCCTGCAATCATAGAATAACTTTATTTATATTATATTTCTGAATGCACCTTTGTGCATCATAATATTTTCTTATTATTACTGCATCAAACCAACTAGATCACAGTAAAATTATATTAAATTTTTTCCTAAACTGGATCAATTTTTACAAATAGATTGGTCAGAAATGGGTTACCGTTGATTACTTCTCTCGATATATGGCCATGCTATATTTGGACAGTCATTTAAACTGCCGGCTCTCATAGTGAAATTTGTTACTTTCATAATTCCCTAACTATACTTCTTCTTGCAATGAAATCGTCTTTAATTATCTTATTTTTTACAAAAATGATCTATGAATTGTATGAATGTTTGATGAATCAATGAATCAATGAAAAAACTACGTTTTATCAATTAGCCAAATAATTTTTTGGCTTTCTCCTTGGCTTTATCGTAGGTATTGCTTATCGAATTACCAATTCTATGCCAAAATCCAGGAGCTGAAGTTGTAGTGCTAGGGGCAGGCGTTGTCGTTGTTGTTGTTGTTGATGGAGGAGCTGGAGTCTCAGTCGTTGTAACTTTGTTGGCGACTCTAATATCCCAAGCATCATCTCCATGTGGAGGAATTGAAACTGCACCAGAATTTGGTTTTGCAGAATCGAATATGCTTGAATCGTGTTCTCCATATGGTCCATTCGCTCCATATGCCTCTAAAATTCTAGGCCCAATTGAATCGGGAAAAGGTACAGGATCTGATTTAGGACCTTGTTCTTGTCTTGATTCTATTCCAGAATCGAGCGTTTGAATTTGCTGACTCCTTTGAACAGATTCAATTTCTTGACTTCCATCGACGTATTTTGTTGGCATGCTACGAGGAATATGCGATCCTTGTGATAGCTGTTGTTGGTTCAAATGAGCACGAGGGCGATACCCTTTTCGATGACTTGTCTTAGTTTTAGTTGGTTGAATTGGGCGGAATTGATCCTCACCTGCAGTTTGCTGGTTGGATTGATATGGATCCCTCGAAACATATCCAATTTCTTGATGAGGTACTTTAGGTGTCACTGATCCAACTTGAATATCAGTTTCTTCAGGTTCATTAGAATTCACAATAATACCTTGATCACCTCTGTTTGGTGATGGAGTAACGATTGGTTTTCTTGATTCCCATTTTGGATTATTTTGTAGATCATCGTGTCCTATTGCATCACTATCAGCATTTGATACAGTTGTGTCTTCAAGCTCAACGTTGATTTGTTGAGAGGGATGAAAATCCTTGGCTCTCTGATGTTTTAGTTTATATGCTGGCTTTGGCGCTGGTCTCGTCTCTTGCATGTGATTGACGGAGGTTTGTTGTCCGCTGAAGTGATTTTGTTGATCAAAATTGGCTGTTTGCTGACTCGTAGTTTCTATGTTCTGAAAATTCCAAGAAGACTCCTGTCCGAATCCAGAGTTTCCTGTTATTTGCTCTGTGTAATCATCGGAACTGCCACTTTGTTGTGAAAAATCTTCAGATTGTTGGGTAAGTCCCTCCGTTTGCTGGGTCAGATCTTCCGTTTGCTGGCCAAGATTCTCTGTTTGTTGTGTGAGGTCTTGGATCTGCTGGCCTTGAATTTCTAATTTACCAGGGATCCAAGATTGCTGCTGGCCAAAATCCTGATTCTGTTGGGTAAGATCCGCAGTCTGTTGGCCACGATCGGCGGTTTGTTGCCCCAAATCCTCCGTTTGTTGTGTGAGGTCTTGTACTTGCTGGCCTTCAATTTCTAATTGACCAGATGTCCAAGACTGCTGTCTGAAATCTTGATTTTGTCGGGCAAGATCCTCGGTTTGTTGACCAAGATCTTCGGTTTGTTGGGTAAGATCCTCGGTTTGTTGACCAAGATCTTCGGATTGTTGAGTCAAATCTTCCGTTTGTTGAGTAGGATCTTGATCTTGTTGACCTTCAATTTCCAATTTACCGGGCCTCCAAGATTCCTGTCCAATATGTTGACTCTGCTGTGTAAGATCTTCTGTTTGCTGGGTCAGATCTTCCGTTTGTTGTGTAAGATCCTGTGTCTGCTGGGTAAGATCCTCAGTCTGTTGGGTGAGATCTTGATCTTGTTGACTTTCAATTTCTAATTGACCAGGCCTCCAAGATTCCTGTACAGTATGTTGACTCTGCTGTGTGAGATCCTCTGTTTGCTGGGTCAGATCCTCCGTTTGTTGTGTGAGATCCTGTGTCTGCTGGGTAAGATCCTCAGTCTGTTGACTGAGATCGTGAACTTGTTGACTTTCAATTTCCAATTTACCGGGCCTCCAAGATTCCTGTCCAATATGTTGACTTTGCTGTGTGAGATCCTCTGTTTGCTGGGTCAGATCCTCCGTTTGTTGTGTGAGATCCTGTGTCTGCTGGGTAAGATCCTCAGTCTGTTGAGTGAGATCTTGGACTTGTTGACTTTCAATTTCCAATTTACCGGGCCTCCAAGATTCCTGTCCAATATGTTGACTCTGCTGTGTGAGATCCTCTGTTTGCTGGGTCAGATCCTCCGTTTGTTGTGTGAGATCCTGTGTCTGCTGGGTAAGATCCTCAGTCTGTTGAGTGAGATCTTGAACTTGTTGACTTTCAATTTCCAATTTACCGGGCCTCCAAGGTTCCTGTCCAATATGTTGACTTTGCTGTGTGAGATCCTCTGTTTGCTGGGTCAGATCCTCCGTTTGTTGTGTGAGATCCCGTGTCTGCTGGGTAAGATCCTCAGTCTGTTGAGTGAGATCTTGAACTTGTTGACTTTCAATTTCCAATTTACCGGGCCTCCAAGGTTCCTGTCCAATATGTTGACTTTGCTGTGTGAGATCCTCTGTTTGCTGGGTCAGATCCTCCGTTTGTTGTGTGAGATCCTGTGTCTGCTGGGTAAGATCCTCAGTCTGTTGAGTGAGATCTTGAACTTGTTGACTTTCAATTTCCAATTTACCGGGCCTCCAAGATTCCTGTCCAATATGTTGACTCTGCTGTGTGAGATCCTCTGTTTGCTGGGTCAGATCCTCCGTTTGTTGTGTGAGATCCTGTGTCTGCTGGGTAAGATCCTCAGTCTGTTGAGTGAGATCTTGAACTTGTTGACTTTCAATTTCCAATTTACCGGGCCTCCAAGATTCCTGTCCAATATGTTGACTCTGCTGTGTGAGATCCTCTGTTTGCTGGGTCAGATCCTCCGTTTGTTGTGTGAGATCCTGTGTCTGCTGGGTAAGATCCTCAGTCTGTTGAGTGAGATCTTGAACTTGTTGACTTTCAATTTCCAATTTACCGGGCCTCCAAGGTTCCTGTCCAATATGTTGACTTTGCTGTGTGAGATCCTCTGTTTGCTGGGTCAGATCCTCCGTTTGTTGTGTGAGATCCTGTGTCTGCTGGGTAAGATCCTCAGTCTGTTGAGTGAGATCTTGAACTTGTTGACTTTCAATTTCCAATTTACCGGGCCTCCAAGATTCCTGTCCAATATGTTGACTCTGCTGTGTGAGATCCTCTGTTTGCTGGGTCAGATCCTCCGTTTGTTGTGTGAGATCCTGTGTCTGCTGGGTAAGATCCTCGGTCTGTTGGGTGAGATCTTGAACTTGTTGACTTTCAATTTCTAATTGACCGGGCTTCCAAGATTCTTGTCCAATGTGTTGACTCTGCTGCGTAAGATCTTCTGTTTGCTGTGTAAGATCTTCCGTTTGTTGTGTGAGATCCCGTGTCTGCTGGGTAAGATCCTCAGTCTGTTGAGTTAGATCTTGAACTTGTTGACTTTCAATTTCTAATTGACCGGGCTTCCAAGATTCCTGTCCAATGTGTTGACTCTGCTGTGTAAGATCTTCTGTTCGCTGGGTCAAATCCTCCGTTTGTTGTGTGAGGTCCTTTGTTTGGTAAGACAGATCTTCCACTTGTTGACTCTGATCTCCAGGCTTAGCAACCTGTCTGTAGATTCTATGATAGTGGGACTGTTCATATGAGGAATGTCCATTTGTACCTTCTGCACAATCAACAGCTTGAACTGCCTGACCCAAGTCAATTCCATGTGTGACTAATTTCCCATTCTGAACTCTATAAGACCCATCATACCCATTCTGCGTTTGTTGTGCTTCTTGATTGTTACTGAATTGTTGATTTTCTACAATCACATCAGGGTGATGTAATGAGGACAAGGAAGAAGAGGACGAAGTTTGAAATTGTTCGTAATGTTGCATTTGACCTGATGGTCTACCACTGCCATATGAACCAGTGTGATGATATCCTTGTTGACGGTCAGCATCACCAGTAGAAACTTCACTTTGGGTCAAACCCTGCATTCCATAAATACGTCTATACTCTGCTTGCTGTGACCGTGAAAGACTGTCATAATAGGCTTGCAGAGTTTGTGATCCAGAGTGAGGACGTCCGGCTCTTTCAGGGTGTTCCACAAATATTTCCTGCGTTTCCTGAGTATTAAATCCATTGCTATCACTGGTAGATGTACCACGTTGCCTCAGGTCTTGGGTTCCATATCGACGTCTATAGTCTGCTTGTTGTGACTGTGAAAGACTATCATAATAAGCTTGCATAGTCTGTGATCCAGAGTGGAAAGGTCTTCGCCTTTGAGGATTTTCCACAGATACTTCTTGTGTCCTTTGTGTATCGAATTCATGACTAGTGCTATGAGTACCCGTGGTGTAGCCAACATTTGGATTTCTTGAATTATCTGGTTCCCAGTCTCTACCAGAACTACTATCAAACTGAGACACATGTTGATTTCTAAAGTTATCAGTGTGCTGGTATGTTCGTCGAGAATTTGCATTCAAGGTATTTTGATTTTGGGATTCATGGCTACCGGGCTGTACTACATATCTGTAATTTGTTTGAACTTGAGTCTGGCCAGGCTGTGTCTGATATCCATGATTGTGCTGACTGTATCCACCACTTGTCAAACCTTGGGAAGTTTGATGAATCTCTCTCCCCTGGCTGTCAAAACGTCTCTGTAAGCCCTGTACTTCTCCCTCGAAACTCGTTGCCCCATCTGTTTCTAGATTTATATTTGGAATAGCTCCATGTGAAGTGTAACTCGTAGTATAATTTTTTTTATAGAACCGAACTTGACCAGGCCCTGATATATACTGTCCTCGTTCTTCATAAACTCTGCCATTACCTTCATCAGTGCTATAAGAATTATGAGTACTCCAATTTCCTGGTCTTGTTCGATCCCAAGCAATTGATCCTCGCTGTGACAATTGCCCATTATGTGCAAGAGTATTTTCTGTAAACCGACCGTTACTTTCACGATTTTCATGAATTTTGGAAGCTTCATTGTATCCATCAGAATTTCGACGAATAGCAGATTGGTCATAGGCTGAATTTTGATTCTGATTAAAAGATCCGTGGCTTGTCAGGCGGCTGGCTCCTTGTCTACTAGAAGAATCAAAGCCTCCGAAATCAGATTCTCCCAATCCACCTAAGTTTCCACTACTGTAGCTGGATGTGAAGTTTTTTCTGAAGAATCTAATCCGTTTTGAACCATCTACACGTTGGCCGTGTTCTTCATATACCTTTCCATGACCATCAGCTGTTCTGTACCGATTTACATCTGTCCAATTTCCAGGTCTTCTGTCATCGAAAGCTAATTGATTTGGAGATCTTCCTAACTCACTTTCAACTTGTCGTGTTAAGTCTTCTAAGTTCGCTGACCTCTGCGATAGGTTGTCTGTGTTTACCCATTCGGTTGATCCAACTTGGCAAGTAACACAGCGATTCGGAGCTGCTAACGCTTGTGTGAATATAGAGATAACGAAAATTGCCACTGCGGTGGGAGCCATCTTGAGCTTTGACCTATACGAATGTAATAACTTTATCATTATTTCAAAAATGATTACGACGTAGATGAAATCTTCGAATAATCACTAGATTAGATGATTCAAGAACTCAAATGATCATCAATGTAATTATGAAACGAATTACAATTCTTTTCAAACATATGTTAGCAAATCATTGTGGATCTTCATTGGAAAAAAAGGGAAATAGTGTGTTTTAGAAATTATTCAATTATTTTTCGCTTGTTTTGAATTGTATATCTATAACTATACTGGAATTCGTCTGATTAACTCATTTTCAGCTATAAAAAATCTTACCACGTTTCAAGCACAGAAATTTGCTAAAGATGTGAGATAAAGTAAATTAAACGGAACCAGTAGTGTAGTTTTCCAATGTCAAGTAGATGAATCACCTCTTGAATGAGGTAATATCATTACATGATTTCAAAACAGCAATATCTGACCAGTATATGAATTGAAATTGAATGAGATATTCACGACATGAAAATTATATGCTTGCTATAAAAATTGAAGAATTGAATGGTGTATTGGTGAATTTGAAATTAAAATCTTAAATAAATTTAAGCACAGAATGATATGATGGACATTAATGCTTCAAGTATATATTTTGATGTAATTACCTCATTAACAAAGCCCAAACTTTCTCCCTTTTGGTATTATCTTATTATTTATTAGCAATAGATGTTAGCAGTGCAACAATTCACAGATTCTGACTGTAGCACTGACCGGCGATTCCCTATATGAGGATTTCCCCCTCTTTGAATTCCTCATCTCTTGGAAGCTTCTCTGCCGTCATTAAATACGATAAGATTTTCATTTCCCAGACATCTCTCGCCGATTTATATCCCCTTGTTTATTCTATATAAACAGCTTTGTGCAATGATCGAATGTAGTTTATTAAATCGTTTTTAATAGCGGTGATAATAATTGAAGGGGAACCGCTCATTACGTTCGTTAATAAATTCACGGAAAACTCAAAAACATTGAAAATATCTAAGAATCTATCTCATTAGCCTACTTTCTCCTTGATTGGATCAAACCTTGGAATTTCTTCATAACTTATTGAATCTTAAACATTTTGAAAATAATAATACTAACCAGTATATGTAATATTGTTCTTAATACGACTCAAGGCAAAGGACAAGGCTTCGGGCTAGTCCACATCGAGTCATATATCGACCTTGAAGTAAGCCGTGGTAGAATCCGTGTTTGAAATTCATCGAGATGTTACAACAACCACAAAACTACAATATATAGTGATACTAACGGCCGCAATCAATTACTAACTTATATAAATAAATTATGATGAACCTTCTTCAATTCTCATTTTCTTATGTTACGTGTATTCCTTGCTTAAAAGAAATAACACATCAATATTTATTGCTCGATTATCGATGCACTACTGTAATTTATATATATCAATTGATGTCTCAGTTCCTAAGAATTGTCACTGATGTACCTTGACCATTCTTTTTTTTTTTTTTTACTCGCATTGGAATTCTTCTAACATCCTGTAGCGACATCTTTTTTTACTAATTGATCACATCCAGCTCTATATCATTTTTTTTTCCTCTTTATAGGTCCACAAAATATGTGTTGCTGAATAATTCTTATATATTATCACGATCGATCTCATTTTACAGCTAATAACCATACGTGATCGATCCTCTCATTCTGACAATGCTGTATACCGTTGAAAAAACGGAGTATATTTTATTGTTATGTGTTAGGTTGCGTCAATTGAAATGAATCAATTGATTAATTATAAGTATGAATGTACTGATATCTTAATTTATAATACAACCTATACTGTGATTGGGTATTTCGAAGTACGATAATTAAAATAACAATTTTTTATAAAGATGAATGTTTTTCGTCATTATCCGGTTTCATTTTAAATGTCTTCTAGGGACTCCCGATACTGATCGTTCTTCAGAACTATGATTCTCAGTGTAGTACTTTTATATCCTAATTATAATAATCCAATGTTCTTGAATATTGGGATTTCCGTGAATTTGTTTTTCATATGAAATGCTACAGAGGCTTGACCCGTCGCCGTGATGCTGTGACCCATTGATAAATTCTATCTTATGTCCATATGTGTGTCAAGGTTCATTTTCCCAGAAAGCGAATTACAATTTCTTATCGCTTTTAGTCAGCTATCATTACATTTTCAATTCGATAATAAGCATCATACATTATCAAATGCTGCCAAGGTCGATTTTGTCTGCAAAGATGAATTCAAATATTAAATAATCTCAATGGTCAAATAACATTCCCTGTGAACACGCGTGCATTGATTCATCTTCACATATTTGTTACATTTTCGAAACAGAATGACATGCGAAAAATTAATATATTTACAAAATCATTTTCTCTTTCTATAGAAACCTTCGAGTACGATACGATTCTTTAATAGAACAGATTTCTACACACTACATGGAAGCGATGCTTTATTCGCTGCGAAGGAGATCTTTAAGAGTACGGCAGTTTGCAAGATGCTCGGCGCTGGTAGGAAAAATAGATTAGAAAAGTTGTTTCCTGATATTTGGGAATTAGCTTTATCCTTTTTTTATTATTTATAGATTGATAAACCTATTTTTTCAGAGCCGCATAAAACGGAAGGATTAGTTCTCAGTAAATCCAACTTTGAAGCCTTTGTCCGTGAACTTTTATTAGTCAAACAGTACAGAGTAGAAGTATTTGTCAATCAAGGATCAGCGAAAAATCAAGATTGGATTCCCGAGTTCAAGGGTTCTCCAGGAAATTTATCACAATTTGAAGATATTCTATTTAGCAATAACGACATCGCTGTCGGAACTTCAGTAATCGCTGTCAAACTTGGCGGAGAAGCAAAAAACCGGGTAAAAATTGAGTCTCAATTGAAGAAAAAAAAAGAATCGATACTAATTTTCACTCTTGACAGAATACTATAACACTAAAGAATCTTGTTTTAAATCTCAACAGGTAGTCGGCGTCAGCTGCGTAGATGCGGTGGAGAGATTAATATCTGTTTGTGAATTCACTGACGATGATTTATTCTCAAATTTAGAAGCACTCGTCATTTCATTTGGACCAAAAGAATGCTTATTAATTCAAGGGGAAGGAAGTCACGAGTTTCAAACTTTGAAACAGGTAATGAAACTACCATTATGGGCTGCAATACCTAAAAAATACAAACCTAAGATGATGAACATGACAAAATTATCATATTAGGTAATGGAAAGAGGCAATGTAATGGTAACGCTGAGAAAGAAGAGCGATTTTTCGACCGATTCCATTGTACAAGACATGAACACACTTTTGCACTTCAAAAAAAGCCAACAAAGAAACGCTCAAACTCTTGTGGAGATGAATCTAAAAGTTGCAATGGCTGGAACAGCTGCTATAATCAAATATCTCGAAGTAAGCATTAATTTTATTGCTTGAGCATATGCTGGAAGCTGATATCTTGTTTGTTTACCAGAAAAATAATTCCTTATATTTTCCAGTTGACATCCGATGAAGGGAATGTGAATCAGTTTCAAATAAAACAATTGGAACAGTCTCGTTACGTTAGATTAGATGCGGCAGCAGTTAAAGCCCTCAGCATTGAACCAAGAACAGATATTCTATCAGGACCAAACACAGGAGCTCCGAGTAGTATTTTAGGTCTATTAGATCGATGCAGAACACCTCAAGGACACAGATTAATAGCACAATGGATAAGGCAACCGTTGAGAGATTTTGCGCTGATTAAAGAACGACATGATATTGTAGAAGCTCTTATTAAAGATAACGAGCTGAGATCATCTTTGATGGAAGATCATCTAAGACGCATACCAGATTTTCAACAACTGGCTAAAAAATTGGCTAAGAAAAAAGCAACTTTGCAAGATTGTTGCAGGTGAAAGAAAAAAAGAGAGAGAAAAGCGGAGATTTGTTATTATCATTTATTTCTGTACAGTTTTTAATCCATATTTATTTTTCAGGATTTATTTTTGCGTTGCGCACTTGCCGACACTTGCAGAACAATTATCGCGTGCAAACTGTGGCACAGCTATGAATGCCATGATAATAGATCCTCTCAGAGAGCTTATTTCCGATATGGATAAGTTTCAACAAATGGTAGAGCAAACTATCGACTTGGATGCAGCAGAAAAAGGCGATTACATGGTGAAACCTGAATTTGACAAGGATTTACAAGGTGCAATAGAATCTGTGGGAAAAATTTGGTAGCAAAAGCGATATGAGCTTTGAAAAATATTCTCATTCATAATCTTATAAATTTATTAACTTTCGTTTAATTTCTTCTAGAGTTGAAACTGAAGATGAACGAATTGGAGGATGAAATACAAGGTCTGATAAACAAAGTGGCTAAAGACTTGTCTCTCGATGCTGGAAAAACACTTAAATTAGAATCTAATCAACAAATGGGTTACTACTTTCGAGTCACATTGAAAGAAGAAAAAACGTTAAGGAATAAAAAGGGCTACACAACAATAGACTCTAATAAAGGCGGAGTTCGTTTCACAAATCAAAAACTCACATCTCTCAACGACGACTTCATAAGCATCAGAGACCAGTATTTCCAACAGCAGAAGTCCGTTGTTTCAGAAATTATCGACATTGCTGGTTTGTGGGGATTAATCACTTTGAAAGAATGAAAAAACTGGAAATAGAGAATACCAATAACTAAAAACAAGATCTATCTTATATAAATATCATTATTGCTCTGTTCATTTACAGCCGGATATACTGGCGCAGTTCACTCGATCGGTTCTGTATCTGCACGCCTCGATGTACTTACGGCATTTGCATTGGCTTCGGCAAATGCACCGAAAGCTTACGTCCGTCCAAACATGTGCACAAGTGATATCGGAGAGTTGGTGCTTACTCAGGCACGACATCCTTGCCTAGAACTCCAAGAAAGGGTAGATTTCATTCCGAATGATGTAAGCTTCAAAAGAGGTGAGAGATCAGTACAATCTTCGAAATGATAATAATATAAGGAGGGGTTCTATGCGACTTGACCCAATCCATGATGGCACTGAACCATGCTGATACTGATCTTTTTCATGATTTTTCTTCGAAAGTGGTACGAAAAAGAGTAATGACCTATTTTACCATTGACTGATTAGCCCAATCTTGTCAGAGTTATAAATTTTTGAAGTTTTACATGTTTTCAGAAATAGACACCTTCCATGCAGCTGTAATGCCAAAACCAAGTTCTCCAAGGCTGATTTGTCTGATAAGAGTGTAGAAAAATCCAAGTGTTCAGGAACAAATATTACAAAATTATACAACGTCGAAATCTCAAGATTTTTACATTTTTACAAAGAAAATCGACTTCAAATTTTGTCACCCCCGCTTTTATAAATTTTTGTCTCCTGAATTTGTTAAGTTATAATGTAGATCCCGTGGAAAAGGAATTATAGGATCTCAAATCATTTGCAAATTATACTCGATTTGGTGTGGCATAACACGGAAGTCATGTGAATATTAGTGAATAAGCTCTTTAAGTACCGGTTTAGCCAACTCTGATTAATGCCCATTTCCTCCGACATGGTTCAAGATTTCATTTTGGTTTACGTTGCTAAAGATTGCTGGTGATTTCCAGTCACTTCAGTTCATCCGCCGTTGGTGAATGGTGATCCTTCGTTTTAAATATCGGTCCGCAGGACAGAGCGTTGCCGAGAAATCAACCATACAATGGTTGGTATTGGTGATAGCTCTTTTAGCACTGTTGCTATTGACAATACCATGGTGGATAAAGTTTTGTTGTGGCTAAAATTTGTTCGTTGAGTTACAGCATCGCACTCCAGGTACTTCACACAATGATTGAAACAGAGTTGATGGAAGCGACCTAAAGAAAGATTTCTGTGGTTCAGAAATGAATTCATGTTGGAAAATGAACCATCTCAAACAGACTTTTTTCACGAGTAATTGAACATCATGAACCTGGAGAGGAGCCAAATTATGCTAGTTCTTATTTCAGCATTGTACTAAATAATATAATTATTTGAATTTGCATTTATCTCGTAACCAAATTTAGAATTATCATAATTATTGCTATTGTGTCCATGATGAAATGAAAACTATCCATGGAAAAAAATTCATTTAATAATATATCAATATTTTTTAATTTGACTAATTCATTGAAAGTTAATGACATTTACTGGTTAGGTGAAATTACATGGAACCCCCACTATAGTATGTGAAAAAATAAATAAATTTCTATTCACATATAGAATTCAATTTTTTACAGATGAATGTAATTTCCATATAATAACTGGTCCAAATATGGGAGGAAAAAGTACCTACATCAGAACTACAGGGGTTGTTGCTTTGCTAGCTCATATCGGTTGCTTTGTACCTTGTGAGAAGGCAACAATTTCGATATTAGATTGTATTTTGGCCAGAGTCGGTGCTGATGATTCACAGACTAAAGGACTTTCTACTTTTATGACTGAAATGATCGAAACTGCAGCTATTCTGAGGGTAGATATCCAACAATTGGAATCTTTTTATCAATTTGTATTTTATAAACTTGAATTACTTATAACATATTGATTATCTAGTGACCATACGGAGTTGGAGAATCCAAGGGCCACATAAACAAACGAAGAAGTAATGATTATCTGTGTTTCAGACCGCGACCTGCAACTCTCTTGTTATAATAGACGAACTTGGTAGGGGAACTTCAACTTATGAAGGCTGCGGTATAGCTTGGTCTATAGCAGAGTGAGTAATACTCAGCGTTTGTTGTTATTTGTTTAGTAATTTCGATTATTTTTCTGCTTCTTTGATGTTGGAAAGAGTGTTGGTTAACGAGAAACCTAATTATGTAATTTTTTACAGTCATTTAGCGAGAGAATTGAAACCTTATTGCCTTTTTGCGACGCATTTTCACGAAATAACGAGACTGGCTGAAGAAGTATCGACAGTTAAAAATCTTCACGTAACCGCTGTTGTTGGGGATAATAAACTCACATTACTTTATCGTGTTAAACCAGGAGTTTGCGATCAAAGTTTTGGTATTCATGTTGCTAAAATGGCTGACTTTCCAGAAGATGTTGTTCAGGTAATAATAATTTCGTATTGATAGCTTGTTCAGACTTTAGGGACGAAAAATAGAATTTGATTGACACAAATGAACCAAATTTGGGATCTAACATGATATTTGGATTACATATGATTTAATTTTTTGTTCCAGGTCGCTGAGAAAAAACTTGCCGAATTAGAAGACTATCAAAAAGTGAACTTTGAAGGGTCAGAAAATCAGGAGAGGAAAAGAAAAATTATAAAAGTAAGTGGCGTGAGAAATTGCGTGGTAAAACACAATCTTCTACAAACTAGAATCCAAACTTTATAGTGTTAACATTAATGTTTTCTCTATTTTATTCCAGGAGGGAGAAGAGCTGATAGCAAACTTTTCTGCCAAGTGTAAGGCGCTTGATTTATCGTTACCAGAATCAGAAATAGAAAAGAGCATAAAAATTTACAAAGAAGAAGTTCTCTCTCACAATAATCTTTACATAAATGGATTGTTATCAGTTTCATGAAGCCATTGAAACATCGTGACTCCAGGACTCCGTATGAAATACAGTCAGACCATTTACAATAGGAATCCAATATCATTCAGCTCTTAACTTTTCTTTCTTTTTATCATTACTAATTTGAATAATGGGTATGTATGTCTAACAAGCCGCTTGAAACTAATTACTTCATAATTTCATTGGGCGTATTTACTAATATACAATAATTGATGAAAAAAATGTGATTTTAAGTTATAAATAGCACAGAATATAGTTGTTCACTACTTTCTTCTATTATTTCCTATTTTGTATGAAAAAGAGAGAAAAATAGAAAAATGAAAACATTAGAACACGTATGTGTTTTTTTCCAGGAAAAAAGGGATAAATCTACCGACTATTTTAATTTTTTCACGTCGTCGACTTATATTTAGTGGATTATGCCTATGACCTAAGTAAGGTTGTCTGATGCAATGAGTAGGGTGTTTTAGCCATAACAATCAAGTATTCACATGTATCCTGAAGAATGATGTTAACAAATGATTGACAAAGTTCTTATTTTAGTAGTTGAAACATTGAAAATTTCGGTCGGAATGATCCAATGAAAAATTCATCCTACTACTTTGGTTTAGAGAGACTCTTTGTTTATTCTTACTATTGATCGCCAACTTTTTGGAAATCTTTATTGTGGAGTTCTAAGAGAAGCTAGTGGTCAATATGGAGTAGTAGGTTTACTTGATTGTTAATAGGCTTCCGCCCTTCATTGAGTTTATGTTCCTATTTCTCATGATCCTCATTACTTTACTCTGTAATCTATTTGATTGTAATATCAATTGCCAATTACATTATTGGATTACTTCCACATAAGCGATTAAATTTGTGATTGTTAATTTTTGAGGATTCAATTAACAATGACAATTGTAATTCGTGATCAGTCACAACTCGATCCCAATTTCCGATTACTCATGTAAAATAGACCAACATATTTCATTCAAATAGTTGTAAATGGGATAATGTACCAAAAATTTGGTAATTCGACTAGCCTTAAAACTTCCCGCTTCTTTGAGCTTAATTGTTACCATTGTTGTTTTTTAATGTGTCGCTTTATTCACCTGCGAAGTCTTGGGTCAATTGATTCAGAAAATCCAATGAGTCCTAAGTCGAATTGAATTGCACTGATCAAATTAAAAAGAACAAGAGGTTCAAGAAGTGATCAAAATTCTCTTTTCAAAATAATTTGGAAACTAATGAATTCAACAAACTCACATCGTTTGAACTAATAAAAGTCAAAATCCGTCCATCCTTTCTCAACATATCATTAACAATCATTTTAATTTCCCACACACACGTACACAAGTCATCCAGTGTTCATCTAAAATTGATTGAAGGTGACATCAGATGAGATAAAGCAAAATTAGCTTACAATTAGTGTAGGAATGTGAAATTGATTAGATGCAGAGATGAATAATTTACAACATGATGAATGCTAATAGTGATAATGTATAAACGTATGAAAGATATTATCGTGCTTGTTAAACTACATATTACTGCCTATGTTATATCAATTGCTCTGTGTCTGTTTTCCTTGAGGGGGCTGGGGAGTTTGAATCACAACGTCTATAGTTAATGGTATTAAGCAATAATCGTAC
Organism: Phymatocera aterrima; assembly: GCA_963170745.1. NCBI lineage: Eukaryota > Metazoa > Arthropoda > Insecta > Hymenoptera > Tenthredinidae > Phymatocera > Phymatocera aterrima. Next base: position 6,780,785 of record OY720660.1, read on the forward strand.
ATGGAACATTTATAACAGTCGTATACTCGTCAACGACGAAAACAGGCCTAGAAATGCCTGCAAAGAAAATTAAAAAATTATGAACAAATGCCGAGATATGAATGTTTCACAACAAAGCGCTTCAAATCATAGAAAAATCCATTGGAACGGTCAAATTCATTCTTCTTCTTGTTCAAAGAACTATTTGCGCCAAATTCACCTTGACATTATTTTCGAATAATTTTTATTATTGAATATTTGATTTTCCAAGATTCCATTGATATCGATTTTGATTAACAAATAGCAATATTCAATTATTACATGAGACAATCAAAATTATATCACGGTGAAATTATCGGAATTAGTTTTTTGAATAAAAAAAGCCAACTTAGAATTAATTCGAACAATTACAAAAGATTTTTCTACGATTTGGAGCGCGTTGCTGTGAAACATTCATATCTCAGCATTCGTTCACGATTTTTAAATTTTGTTTGCAGCAATTTCTAGGCCATTCCCATAGTTGACAAGTACACGACTGTTATAAATATCCAATGTACGATTATTGCTCAATTGCATTAATTATAAACGCTGTGATTCTAATTCCCCAACCTCCTTAAAGTTTGGAGTTTGTATAGTATTGTATGTTTGTACTTATCAATTAAGCACAAGTATCAGCAATCAAAATCATTTGTTATAATAATACTCATGAGACCTTGAACTCCAGTTACTAACAGTCACAAGTTAATTATACTTTCATATTGTTTATGTTTATTTCTATTTATTACATTTTTTTGATGCGCTCCAATTCTATGAGAGGAAGTTTTCGATCTAATATCAAAATAATTTACAGAAATGAATGAATGAAATGAAATGAACATAATCTACCTACTATATTTTTTATTTTTGGCTAACACATCGAGTAAAATGATGATCATGAATAGAAGAATCATTTTTATTGTAAAAAAGAAAATGATGCCTCGAACTCAACTAACAAGAATTATTAAACGATTCTCGTTACCCTGAATAAATTCCTTCTGCCTGATGAGATCACGGGTTAAATTTCTCTGTGGGAAGCCTACGCCCTTCATGGGAATGGAATGCAGGCAGAGAGCAGGCTATAAGGGCCGACCCAAACCAGTTACATGATGCTCCTGCTGCTTGTGCTGCTGCATACTGGTTTGGGCGGTTAAGTTCTTATGCCCTCAACGACTGAAAAGGAAAATCGTAAAAGAGAGAGAAGAGAAGAAAAAAAATGGTCATTGGAATGCCAAAGGTCTGGGTGTATAGGTGGAGCATAGAGTGAAACATTCCCTCATTCACTCAATGCAAGGAAATGAATGCCATTATGATCCTCGTTTATACGTAACTTTGGTTTTCCCCCTTCACAGACTCAATACAATACTTTTTTTTCATCACATGAAAATGCGCTGATAAAAAGTTTGATCCTTTTTGCATTACTTACTGAAAAGAGAACTATACAGTATGTCAATCTAAATTCAGTTTTGTTCTCAATTTTTTTTGTTCGTTTTCATATCAGTAAAAAGACTATTCATTCATACTGTATAAACTTCATTTTCCGAATTTTGAAGGTAAAAAAAAAATACGGCCGAATTCAGAAGACTACTAAAGATACAATGAACGAATTAAAACTAAGAAAATGAAGCAAAACATTCGAAATTTTTTAATTTTTTAATAAATTTTCCATCTCCAATTATTTCCACGAAATTTATATGTTTGTTACATATTATTTAGATAGTATATGAAAAATCAATAATAATACTGTTTCAGATTGTCTGTCAACAAAAAAATGAAAAATGATACGAAAATATATATTATTTGTTTCACATTTCATGAGATCTGGATATATGAAAAAAAACAAAAAGAAATCAATCAATTGAGTAATAAATGTCCTAAAATAAATATTAGGTTGATATCTATTCTAGAGTACTTAGGATTAAAAGAGACAGTAATTTCTTCATTCTTGAAAAAAACCAAAACAATTATAATAATAATTTGAACTCTTAACTAAATCTATCAATTATTAATAGTAAGCACTTCTTATTTAATTTAATTATCATTTCATCATTAAATTATATAAAACTATCAATAACTTCTTCTCGGTGAGGGTGTTATTTATTAAAGCCTTGTTTGTTTATTTGTTCAAGCACTATGTATTATGAAAAAAATATCTATAAGTAAATAAGGAATGTGGGATTTTAAAAGAAACAAAAGAATTTTCTTCTAAATTATACAAGTTTTTGGAGAATAATCTTTAATTTCTTTATATATTATTCCCATATACAAACCTCTTCTTTATTATCAAATAATAATGGTTCAATCTTTCTGTTATTCTTTTGTTTCTGAAGTTGTTACTGAAAAGTATCAATGATAGTTTTTCTGTTATTCACTTCTATATCGAAATTTGTTACTATCATACCTATTTGTTATTAGTTTCATATAGTATATTTCCGGGTATATTACAAGGATATTAATAATAATAATATGTAGAATAGATTAGTTTTAAAGCATTAGGCGGTTGGCTACGGTGATGATGGTGGGGTGCGCATATCTTCTCTCTTTGAATGTGTTTTCCCTTCCAATTTTACTTGAATTTTACAACATTAACTAAAGACACTGTCAATTTTCTTCTATCACTAGATCCGGATATTATATTGACACTCAGCCAGGAGCACAATTAGTCCCATCCCTCTCCATATTTGTCTTTTTCTTTCGTTTCTTGTCTTTTTCAATTTCTCTTCAAAATACGAAAAAGATAAAAAATAAAAATTTATGAGACGCAATTTTTTACTATTTTTCTCTTTACTATAAAAATAATAATGCATTTTAGAATATAATTATGTCAGCGATATGCGACTATGTACAATGAGCACGAGAGTCCAATATTCAGGGTGTCCAGTTTAATGTCAATACAATATTCCATGAGGAAGCCAGGTTTTTCAGATGAAAATTTCAATTTTTCAAGATCAATTTCGAGTATACGATGACACTAAAACAATTTGGTATACATAATAAAATTGACAAACAAAAATCCTTCACTATCAATTCAATTGCAACTCTGTATTTTTAGAGGTATACCACGTAGCAGGTCTTGATATTCCCAAACTTGAGCCTCAAAGAAGTGCGAGGAATGGTGACTGCGCAAATGTTCTGCGACTTTATTGAATTTTCATACGCGAGGGCTCAAATTTAGACAAATTCCCGACAGTAAACAAAATTTTCATAGATTTCCATGTTTTTCTCAGGTACTATCGAATTCCCTGAGATTTCCATGATTCTGAAATTTCCATGGACACTGGACACCCTGGATATTAATTCCCCCCTGTAAGAGGAACAAAGGAAAAAAAAAACAATGAATCACGCGAAATGATTAAAATTGGAAAAACCGACAAACTGGGGGATCTGAAAAAAAAAAAAAAAAAAAAGTACAAAAACCAAATACACAACAAAGTAAAAATAAAATTCTAGTTATCAGAGACCAAAGTTTTAAACATCTTCTATAGCAGGAAAATAAGGGCATTATCCATATTGGATTTAACACGAACTATATAGAATTGAAAATGATTTGAAAAATGAAATGTTTTATATTTAGCAATGTTTTTTAATCTCTTGTCACTTGATAACTTGGATTTTTTTTCTTTTTTTCAAACCATAATTAATGCGTATAGTGCCTCCTGACTGACGTGAACAGAAGAGTCATGTCCTCTGAAAACATAGCGTATATATACTACATTTATATTTCAAATACAGGAATTCTTTTTTCCGGAACTAAGAAATAAATGCTCTAACTGTCATTTTGAACGGTTCTCTGCACACGGCGCAAGTAGTTAAACTCGGTGCACACTTCACGCAGGCAACCATGTGTCCACAGGGTAAAAAAACAACTCCTAATTCTTCTGTGTAACATATTTTACACAGTCTACCATCGTCAGGACGTTTGGTATCTTCTACCTCTTGACTTCCATATGCGCTGTCTATACTCTTACGCCTTCTTCCTGCTCCTTCTTCCTCTGAAGATCCTTTGCAAGAACTTGTAGCAGGCCCGCGAATTTCAACTTCGGGACAAATTTCCTCCTCTGATGTTTCCATTGGCTGCGGTTCGACCTTCCTTATATAATTCGGCAGATTCAGGTTCTGCGTATCCTGGAAAGAAACATAAAATGATTAATCTCTTTTACAGTACACTTAAAACAGAGTGGAAATTTTCGTAAAATGATGGAGAACATGGAATAATTCTTAGATAAGCACCTGGATGGAAGGTGGCGGTCTAGTTAAGCCTTTGACCTGATCGACGTAGGCCTGTCCTTTGACGGTGAGGAGATAATAGCATTTAGAAAACCATAGAGCATGTTGTTCCCAGGGATTATCAACAGGTTCCCAATCTTTGAGTCCACCCCCACAATGATAGCATAGAGTTTGGTCACCTTTTCCAGTGTAGAAAAACCCGGCATCAGCGAGTTCTTCTTTCGTTTGTTTCATAGATTTCGGCCAAAACTCAAAGGTCCTAAGTCTAGCATCTCGGCTAGCGAATTGCGGGTGTTGTGGTTCTTTGGGAACTCCGATACCCCAGCTTCCTAATTGAGCTGTACTAAGATGTTGGAAATTCTGTGAGGCTGAGCAGCAGCCAATGGCGCTTTCTGGTCTAACGTCGATTCCATATGGACCGCAAACGTCTCTTGCTCGTGGTAACGGAGCTGGAATATCCTCAGGGTCTGTTCCAACAGGAACGTTACCGCATGGTATTTTTCTAACAAATCTACATCTCTCGGACCACCGTTGATGTTCAAACATAGGATCGTCTCCTTCTACCCATTTGCAGATTTCTACTCTACATTCGAAGCACCTAACTTTGTCGCCTTCATTTGTATAGTAGAACCCAGCCTCGGCTAATTTTTTTTGATCCATAAAATGAACTGGCCAATTAGCAAAGCTGCTTATACGCGCTGACTCAAAACGGTATTGATTTCTATCGTCTGTTTCATCTTGGTATGGATTATTTACCCTAAACATCGGACGTCTTTGATTGGGTTCTCTGTATGACGGTAAAATTTGCCGCTGAGGACTAAGGTAATACGATGAACATGTGTCGCTCGTCATTTGTAATTTTTCTTTGTGTATTTTGTCAACAAGAAATTGCCTTTCTTTCTTGTTGTTGTTGTTGTTGTCGTTGTTGTTGTTTACAACCGTAGATCTTGTATCTGGAAACAATGTAAACGAAAATATTTTTATTATTTATTGGCGACAGTATTCTCGTTTTCGGAGAGGGGAAAACCTACAATGAAGTGCAAGTTTGTTTTTCTGTCATTATTTGATTTTGTTGTTCATTTTTTTTCTTTTCATAACAAAACAAAATAACGCTGTGGAAATCAGTGGGATCATAGCAAATCAATCACATACTACGCCGGCGATTTCGACAAAGAAGTGAAGCAATTTCTATTGTTTTGTTGTGGATCTGAATTTATTCCTGATATTATCATTTATCATATCTTTATTATCGTATAGGTCTATGTATAGCATGAAAGTTTGTGGGAATAGATATAACAGCACCAGACAACCCAGGCAGCAGAAGTGAGCAGCTGCTAGGACATAATGAGAAATGGATAATCTTTGTATGTATGTATGTAGTTCCATACCTTTTCTTTCTTCAACAGTTCTGTCTCGAAGCAAACACTTAGCAACGGAAAATAAATACGACAATGTGTTTGTGTGTGAAGAAAGCGTTATGAAAATTGTTACCACTTATTTTTTATTTTTTATATTCTTTGATAGGATTATTAGTATACTGTGCTGGATTTCATTGCGAGAAATTTGTTTGATATTATATTATTCTCGTTGAAAAGTTGCCTTATAGTATATTTAACCGGATAAGCGACCACTTCCAGTGGTTTTTGCGTTCTTTATTTCTTTGTTATTTCTTCGTAATTATTATATGTCCTCAATGTAATATTTTCACCACATAGATTCTATGTGTATGTATTATGTTTGTACTGCGTCGATTTCTCGCTTATACAGAGTAATAAAGCCCACTAACACAGTTCGCAACAAGGACACGACGACACGAAAGTATAGCAACGAAAGAGGTACTAAAGTGTTTCTTTCCTTGAAAAAGAATAAATATCACAGTGTGTTTTATATTATGAGGATCAAGGATGATTAAAGATCTTGTTATGTTATCATTAATATCGCTATGTATATCGGTTTTTATTATTATTCTTTCGTTACAAAGTAACTATAATAATTTAAATTGTATATAGTTGTGTAAATGTATAATTTTGATAACGGTAATTGATTTTTTTCTTGTGTTACGTTCCGGTTTGTCTTTTAATATAAATATATTAACCGTGATTCGGTATTAAAAACACACAATTACACACAGTCACAAATTTTCAGACTATCATGTTAGATCTGACTGTGAGCTAATGCTGAGCGAGGGAACTAGTCGGAATATGTACGAGGCCAGGCCGCACCGCTAAAGCGTAGAGTTCGTACAACAGGGGCCACTGGTAAAGCCCGGCGCACAACCTATTCGTAGTACGGAGTCGTATGTGACATGCACTCATACAGCGCCGCAGCGAATTTGATTGGTGGGAGCTGCTTGTGAGTGAACGTAGCGAATTCGTACCGACTGTAGGTGAGCCTAGCGTAGGACTTTGTGCGCCAGGCTTGAGTTGAGGGAGAGGCGCCGGTGCCGTAGCGCGCCGTTTCGCTTCAGGCCCGCCAGGCTTCCATGTTTTATGTGGCTGTGTGTGATTGTGTGAATACCTTCTCGGCGCTACACAGGATCAAAATGATGTACATACACACTCAACACACGCGCGTACAGAAAACAGAATGAACGCGCCAGGCGGCGATCTGCGACCATTATGCTCGAGAAATATATACTGCGATGTTGCCACTCCGGTTTGCTTCGGACTTGACTTCACTCCCACGGCATTATCATTCATCAAAACTAACATAGTGTGCACTCGTTTCTTTCTGGAGTCTTTACTACCCTTTTTCCCTCCCATCTCTTCCCTTCCCTTCTCGTCCTCTCTTGCTTTTCAGGTATTTAGAGTATTACTCGTTAAAATTCTACGAGTACTATATTCTTCCCTCATCGTATTCCACGTAGATAGTACACATACTAGAATGTCGATTTTTTTAGAAGCAGGAAGTCATCGTTTCCATTCAGTGCTCTATTTTCTTGAAATTAGAATTTTTCCTCTTTGCTTATTTGGCAACAGTGTAATAACGTAATCGTGAGTAACAAAACAGACGAGAACTACGTATGCAAACTTTCACATGTATTTCTTGACATTATATAAATACCCAAGTTTCTAATTGCATGTGTAGTTCGAAAATCGCTTCATTTTGGGCTGTTCCGTGTGAGTTATGAACCCTCAAAGTTTCAAGGTTATCTCGAATTTTATTCTTTATTTTTTACGTAGTACTACGCATAGTATTTCCTAAGAAAAGGCATCACCAGACCCTGGCGGAGTCCGGTTTTTAAGAGTCGAAGCGAGTAGAGTGAGTCTGGAATGCCTTATGTATGATAGAACAGGATGTTGCCTACATGCATACTATACGCTAGCATTATATTGTGTAAGTCTGAACACTCCTCTGTCCCCGCATACCTTGGCTAAGGGATTTTTCTTTGTGACGACACCAGAGTCCGAGAAGAGACGAGAAATGACGGGGAAAGAATGTGACCGTTCATCATCGAATGATATTATAGCTACTCGTCATTTAGGGAGTGGACAGTGGAGTTTTCCCAGTCAGATGATAGGAATATGAATATGCACGTATCATCCTCTCAACTTATCAGTTTCCGGACTACGGACTATGAAACATGTATACCTATATTATACCTATATATTATACATGGAAGTCTCACGTGATCACAGTATGACCCCATGGTATGTGAATTCTGTGATGTATATATAGTCACATCTATCCATCCATACAGCCTTGTAGGACTTTTTACCATAATTTCTGTAGTATAAACGCGCATGCATGTATGATAAACCAAGCCACTGTGTTATATTGGTACTATACCTATAGGGCATTCCCTGTCAAAATGTATTGGAATAATAATTCGAATTTTGGATTCCATAAAAATTCCTACGGATGATTATACCTATAATGAGATGAGCTTTCACGATTTCTTTCGATTTTTGTCGTTCATGTATTCTTGAAATGTGAATTTTTGAATTTTTATTTTTCGAAAATTCACAACTTCTTGAAAAGTTGACCAAACGAGGTGGGTTTTTTTTCTTAATCTTCGTTTTTAACTATACTTAAATAAAAAAATATACAAGAAACGTGATTGTTATCAATTGCGGTACGATTTATGTATTTAAAGCTCAAACTTCACGTTTGTTAAAGTTTTTTTTAACTAGATTTTAAGAAAAAAATACAATAAACATGATTATTTTCAATTGCGGTATGATTTTTCCATTTGAAGCTCTAACTTCACGATTTCGAGAGGCTAGACTTTTCTTTCGAAAATATTCTCATAAAAAACATTGTTTTTTCACAAACCTTGCCGTTGGATTTATCGTGGGGCCACATCTCCTTTTTTCTGATTCAAAGTCTCTCTGCGTAAATTGAATCATACTAAATTTCTAAAAAGCTTCAAAATAATAATTCCGTTGACTCTGGAAGCCTATGGCTATAGTTTGGATATAAAAATAGAAAATTATTCGTCCCGATATCGTAATTGATGACTATAACATAAATCCGCTAAATTTCAAATTCCTCGTACAAAAACGTTGTATACACATGCGTACACGACATTTGGATTTTGAGGTTAGGTCTTCTGATCAGCTGTACCAACGTTTTCCGACGAGGAATTTGGAATCTGGGGGATTTATGTAGTCATCAATTTTACGATATCGGGACGAATAATTTCATATTTTTATATTCAGAGTAAATCCATAGGCTTGCAGAATCAATGGAATTGTTATTTGGAAGTTTTTTTAGAAATTTAATACGAATAAATTTACATGAAAAGACTTTGAATCAGAAAAAAAATGAAGATGTGGCCCCACGATAAATCAGACGACAGCTTGTGAAAAAACAATTTTTTTCATGAGAATTAAAAAAAAAAGTCCAACCTCTCGAAATTGTGAAGTTTGAGCTTTAAATACATAAATCGTACCGCAATTGATAATAAACACGGTTTTGTATTTTTGTTTTTAATTATAGTTAAAAACGAAGATTAAAAAAAAAACCTCATTTGGTCAAATCTTCAAGAAGTTGTGAATTTTCGAAAAATAAACATTCAAAAATTCATATTTCAAGAACACATGAATGAAAAGAATCGGAACAGATCGTGAAAGCTCATCTCATTAGGTGTAATCACCCATAAAAATTTGGATGGAATAAAAAATTCGAATTATTATTCCCGTACGTTTCAACGGAGAAGGCCCCGTACATGTGCGGGTTTTTGTTATTTTTTTCCTTTATGATATCAACCGCCGCGGCTGCTCCGAACGCTATTTACATTTTACCAACGTGACGTGTGAGTCACACACAGAAACAGAGCCACTAATACAAACTAATGAATCCGAATAAGTACATACAAAGGCTTCGTAACAGGAAAGCTGCCAGCGCGCATTCGACTTAACAAGGTCCGTTAATTCACTTAATTTAGTAATGGCTGTGTTTCTGAGAAATTTTCAGATGCAGAAGTAACAAGTTTCGATGCAAAATAAAAATGATTATTACTCTGAACGTAATAAAGAACCGCGCAAACGAGAGCAGCTGTTATGAAGGATGTTCAAATTCACGTTCGAATTTTGTGGAATCGATTGGAAGTCAATAACGAAGAATATGAACGCCGTTGATTATAAACATTCATTGAACAGCTTGAGGTTATGGCTGAAGTTTATATCGCGCCCAATAGTGCATTTGACCACAACTGGTACGCCGTGGTACAAAAAGAGAAGCGATAAACTGATAACCTTCCAAATTATAAAATTGGTAAGAATAAGCGAGCATAAACATATTTAAAACAGAATTAATGTTACAGCGGAGTTAGACGAACACTTATTCATCAGTAATGCATATACTATGTCATATTAGTCAGCATCTGGATGCGAAATACTGCGATTACACAATTATAATGATTTAGGCTAGGTACATTATGTTTGGTTACGAGCGTGTGTTATCATGCACTTATACTATGAATGTTGTATGCGGTGCTTAGAAATAAAATAAGAAAAAAAACTGTACCTCGTTTTATAAAAATAAAAGAGATGAAAAGCCTTTTTCTCTCTATATCCTTAAAAAACACGAGACGCGCCTGCAGCACACGATCGGACAGCTTGAGTTTAACTGTGGCTGTATTTCAACTCTGCGTACAGTCACGTTGGAATTCCAAGTCGAGATTATATTTCAGACTATATAAGACGGTTATTCCAAAGTCAATACAATGGCAACTTAAATAAATGTGTCAGACGCACGCATATCAAGTTTTTCTCGATGCTTTCATTGAAAATAATAATAAAAGGAAGAAGGAAAAGAAAAATGGACTTTTGAACAGAGGCGTAGTCGCAATATCGTCTGTACTCTGCCAACATACCTATATGTATACAATGACTACGCGTGTTGCAATGGATTATTCGATTGATCAACAATGCAATCCATAGGCTTATAATTACAGATTTCACATTATTTTTCTGCTGCAATGCATATATGGGATCATGTGGGCGAATGATTAGAATAATAAAATATGTTAATTCGTTCTAATACATAAACAAACCGAACACATGTGCGATGTGTTGCGCATCGCCAATTTCTGTAGATGACAATGAGCTAAATTCGAGAATGAACTAATATTATTTTAGCCTTGACTATTAAATCCCTCCTTCTTCAGGTATTATAACTGAGTTGAAAATGAAGCTATCAATAATAATAATATCATCATCATTACTATTATTATTACTATTATTATTATTATGAAAGTTGACTTGGGTAATAAAATAATCTGTCCACGTCACTACCGCTTATATATTATTATTTCTGTTGATCTCAACGAGTAACCAGCATAAAGAGAAGGTAAAGTAAAAACACCCAGCAGATTGTGAATTATTGTATCTGTTTGGCGGTGGAAGCGGAAAAAATAATGATACGTATCATATTTCCTGCGGACCTCGGACCGCGATATCCGTAATAAAATTCTGAGGAAACGTGTTAATCATGATGAGGGTCAATTTTTGGGTGGAACACGCAGCAGCAGCGTCGAAACTGACGAATGCGAATGTGAGGTGGTAGCATGAATATACGAGGCGTTGGCACCCGCTTTATAGTTAATTAGCTTTTAAATAGGATAAGATCGTTGATATTTTCCCCGATTTTGCAATATCATATGTAATTCTTGTTATCGTTATCACACGTTATCATATTTCGTACTTTAATACTACTATCACGTTACAATCGCATGTTTAGTATACCTATACTATACTGTACTTAACCGATTGTAACGACGGCAACTATCTCAAGTAGGCGCTAAATGGATAATCCGGATCTTGTAAACACTGAAGTTTTCTACTTTTTGCTACAGTGCATGCGCAGTATGCTACGAAAAGGACCCCGGGGATTACCAATCCACGACCACGTTTCCACGGAGCAGAGCTGGAATGGGGTTAACGAATCGCATGTCAGATTTGAGGAAAGAACTGGAAATTTCTCTTCAAATGTTGAACGTAATTGGTTGATTCCATTTCAACGCTGGCTGGTAGAACAACTATGACACATATTATTATTGTTATGCTTCCGGAAGATATCTTACACTCTCGATCCGATTTTATTTCTTTTTCTCGGAAGAGTATCTTCCTTTGAATTTTTTCGATCGTTATTTGTAATCTGTTGTGAGATGATGCAATTAAAAATCTTTATATATACTCAACAATTCCAAATTTTGTTTCGAAAGTATACCGTAGTAGGTACTGGTTAGTATTTACGTATTCAAAGAACCATGCGCGGGAAAATTCAAACAAATCAATTATGTCACGAGAATAAACGTTCTGACAAAATCATGTCATAATTTCTAATTACTTCATTTCAAAACCAGTATGTTTCTTCTTCGGAATGTCTTGCTCGAGTTTTCGTATATTAGGAACTGCTTATTCGCGAATCGATTGTATTATCAACAATAATTATTAGTATCGTAAAAATTTAAGGTGTTTCGTTTCACCATAGAAATATTATTATTATTGTTAGTGTGTGCAATCTCATATGTTTCCATGTGAGTTTTTTGTTTTTGCTTTCTCCTCAATTTGAGTAGCTAATTAAGTTGAAGATGATAATTCATTATAAAAAAAGAATTCATAATTTTACTTACCGGCCACAAAATGCTGGCAAGAAAAGTTGATGTTGATTGAGAAGTAAAGCTACCACCAATATGCTTAATCTAGACTCTGGGTGGTATAAATATAATGACACTTATGCCAGTTTGACGCCACATTATATATCGCTTATCATTTTTATCAGAGCATTATCTCTGAAAAACATGAAACAGTATACATTTCAGAAAATTGCCTATAAACGCGTGTTTCTATCGTGAACAAAGAGATTAAGAAAAAAAAGGAAGAGAATAAAAACGATTCAAGTTGGTGCACTAAGAAACAAATTAAATAATAAATGACCACTTTCCAATTTATTTTTTGGACGATATTATGACAACTAGGTATCAATATAAAAAAATCAAATATAGATACTTTTGATGTAACTGATTTTTAACAATTTTCATGGTACTTTCTCTCTTCTATATTTTTAGTACGTCTTACAGTATTCGGATTCATTCACCTTATGATTAGAAAATTTCCGAACTAACTATAATCAGGCAGTTATGCGTAGTTCTTTCTGTTGAAACTCCTTCTAATATCATATCGCTTATCTAATCTATCATAATCGGAGCGCAGCGCGTTTTTATGAAGACAATCATGATTCTTGCACAAAACCTTGAAGAATGAAATTTCGAAGAAAAATATATATATACCGAGTGGGTAAATAGAAAAAAGACCAGTTTTAAAACGCGAATGAAATCTAAACGTGTTAATCAATTTTCATTTTTATAGAAACTAGAAGAATTCGGCGTTCGTTTGGCATTTCATAAGTGAAACAAAATTTTTGTTACTTGCTGAGAAAGAAGCATTCGTAAAATGAGTTTTCAAATAAAAAGAAAGTTAGAGGAAGGATAAAAGATAATGTGGAAGCAATGTTCAATTTATTCCACAAGTTTTCGAGAGATTGCTTGGGTTATATTGTACAATCATTTTTATACTGTATTATATAATTATTTAAATTTCAATCAATGACGTGGCTTGTATCCGAGAGCGTTGATTTTCTTTCATTTTTCAGCCATGCGCAGAGATATTCATTATTTTCTTACCAAACGGCAAAAGAAAGCCTCATTTTTCTTGTTCCTAGAAAAATACAGATCGCTCGGTTTGATCTGCAACCCATTCAGCTTATATTCATGCTTTGAAACTGGTCGATTTTTTCTCTCTACCTACTCTATATGCTTGGTCGTCGATTTTTGTAGCCCACGATTCTGGGAAAGTAATAATGCTAATAATCGAATTAGGATAGAAACTACGGCAAGGGGGAAACGGTGCATGGATATTCAATAAAAAAACAAATAATCATAGCAAAATTTACATGATTATGTTTTATTTTGTTGTTTTTCACTTCTTGTTTTAATCCTATCATCCAACATTTAATAGGTATATATCATGATTAAATATATTATATATACATATAGTATATCGCTATTCAACAAAATAAATAGGTAGTATAATATCTCCGTAAAAATAAATAGTGGATATTATAATTATATTTATAATATGTCTAGGTATATTAGTTGTTGTGTTGTTGTTCATTATGATTATGTTTGTGATAATAAGTTAGTATACTTCATTGTGCATCTGTGTATGATTAACAGTACTTATTAGGTATTACCTATGAGCGTACGACTCTTAAAAACTATGGAACAGATTTAGATTATTCTTTTTCTTTTCACCTTCCTTTTTCAACTTTACACAGTATAGTTAATTCCATTCAAATAATTAGTTATTACCTATATGATTGAAATTACAAGAATTAGGTACTTACTCTGTTCTATTTTAAACATTATCTACCAGAGCAGATTCAGATTTCAATTAATACTCTACTAAATTAGGTATATGTATCCATATATATGCAACGACTAGGAGCTCTAAGTATTCTTATTAGGTATTTGATTCTTTGTTTCAATTGCTGCACATTAAATACGCACAAAAACAAAAAAAAATGGTATATCCTTTGTCCTCAGATATCATACTCATACGGACTCTTTAGATTTTCTAACTTTCTTTTTGTCTATGAATATGGGATAATGAATTGTATCACCGTTGCAATACAAATTCTAAAAAATTACCATTCCTTCAAAAAAAAACAACACAAAAACTAGAAAAAATCTTTGGAGCATTAAGTAACATCGAATACATTGATCTATAAAAAGAAGAAAATTAAAATAACGCAAGATGCCAATTGTTTGAAACATGATGAAAATAGTATAGGTGGTGTAAATTTTTCGAGAAACGAAAGACCAAACACAAAAAGTTGTATGATATACATAATATACTATAAAACGTGCATAATTTTTGTAGGAATTAATAAAACATAATCGAGCTAGAAAAAGACTTTCATAAAAATTAAGCTAAAAAGGTTCGGACTGTTGCTCTGATTTCTTGTCTACACATCGGACAGTGAGTCAAAGATGGAGCACAGTGAACGCACGTTGATAAATGTCCGCAGGGTAGAAATACAACCGCTACTTCTCTATCCATACAGATTTTACACAATCGGGCTTCTCGAAGTCTTCTATTCTCTTCTTCTAACGATACTGTAGGTAGATACAGGTATATTATAAAACTTCCTTTTATCATCCTTAATAGTAGCTAACATCATGAAAGCAATTTTGATTAGTTATTGAGTATTATTACCAGTAGAATCATCCACCGTTGTACTTTTTCTTCTTCCAGTGCTGCTTCCGCCTTCCGTAACTTTGTTGCAGTGTATTTTAGAATTCATAACAGTATCCTCGGTTTGAATTATACTTTGTAAATTATTTTCTTGCACTCTATGCTCGCCGTTCAAATGTTCGGTTTGATTATTGGAATCGTTTGTAGTTCTTGTTGCTATGATACGATTCAATAAATTCGTTAATTCCGCTGAGGGCGATTCAGGCGTACGATTATCAGATCTGGAAATCATAGAGTGTAAATTTAAGGAATGTAATGAGAAAAATCTTGAAATTTCTTGCTTTCTCACAAAGTTTTAAGTGATCTATTCACCTGTTTTCGTCTTCTCTAAATTGTACATGTAAAGCATCTTCTATAAGCTGATCGGCATTTGTATATGGAATTCCAGTTTGCTCCATTCTTTGCCTCAACGCTACTGTCACTCTACCAACGTGTAATCCAATTTCTAAAGCTGCCTAAAATTTCGAAGTAACAAATTAAATTTATTTCGATTTCGTAGAACGTTTTCACATTCTTTTTGATTGTTTAACTTGGATAAAAGTTAATTTTATCTATCAACATTTCTGAAACACTTTTCTCTGGGAATCTGGGCTCAAAAGTATGGTCATATATCTCTGTTGAGTCTTTGTATTTGACGCAGCGTGTTCGAAGAAATGATAAGAATATGATATCACTATTTGTAGAAGAGGATGTTCTGTAGAGTTTCTCCATCGTAAAACTAATTCATAGAGTATAATAATGAATGGCCCTGAGTTCTCTGATTATTATTTTACAATACGATAATTTTTGGGGTCATCTTTATACAATTACCAATGCAGGCGCTGTATTAAGTAAGTCATCTATCTCAGCTTCGCTAACTTCACGTAGAACCGGTGGCGTAGCAGTCGATAGTGAAGGTACAGGATTTTCAATCACATCTCCAGATCCGTTATCTGGCATTCCAATAAATATCTACGTATACGAAGTTAAGAATTATTGAAATCCAAGAAAAAAGATAGCGGATTGTTGAAAGAAACAAAAGAATACTCTCTGACTTTAAAATAACAGGAAAACATTCAATCATTTTATACCGATGGATCCAGTGGAGGTCTATGATCGATGCAATGTTTGATGAATTCTTTTCCTCTAACTAAAGCAACAAATCCGCATCTTGGAAACCATCTGGCGTGTTCAGTCCACGCATCATCTGTTGCTTCCCAATTACGTAATCCCCCGTCACAATAGAAACATCTGACCTGGTCCTCGACTCCTGTAAAAAAATTATGATTGGAGAAAACATATATAGAATTCGGTAGATTAGGTTCTGCAGTTGTTTTTATCAGATCTGATGCAAGTGGTAGAAGACACTCAAAAACTGTAAACAGTCAATGCATTTGATCGAAACTTACCGACATAGTAGAAACCAGCATCCGCTAACATTTGAGGACTTTGAGACAAGCTTTCCGGCCATCCTTGATACGTTCTCAATCTGCCTTCGTAAGTCGCGTGTTTTGGTTGGCGAGGTGCAGTATGTGCTTGAATACCAAGTTCCGTTAAATCTGAACCAGCGCCTGAAGCTAGTTTGACATTTCCTAACTCTACCTTTTCTGTTGTTGATACTGCTAAATTAAATAGAAATAATCATCCCGAGATTTTATTCAGTTGTGTATTGTTTTAGTTTTGAAAAAAGAGCATTGAGTTTTTGATTATTCAACTTCTACATTGGTGAGTGTTCAAAAATTGGGAAGTAAATTTAAATGGATTACCTTGACCCATCTGATGAATTGTTTGAAGAGGAGAAAAGAAGGGGCAAAAAAATAAATGAGGAAAGTTAGGGAGGATTAATTGTGTTGGATTTGACGTACGTCAAAGACTATTATATTATAAACTTTGGTGACACTGCCAGAAGAGTTTATAAATAACTCTCTTGGCTACTGCTGTATATGTGATGCCTAATGTTATGTGGATGGTAATTTCAATGTCAAGCTGGCACTATTCTCTTGAACTACCAATGTTTTTAATTGGTGAAGAAAAGTTCATCAGCTAGTAAATGATGATTTGACAGATAAGAGGAGGATATAACTGATTCTACTTCTGTTATCCAATACAATTATAATAATATTGTAAAATATTATCGTACGTTCGTTAGTATCTCGATGTACGTAAAAATCACAAGTTGGAAAGTGGATCCTGTGTTCTCTGTCTGGATCATCACCTGGTTCCCACTTCATAACAACTCCTCGACAAAACGCGCATTCCACCTGAGTAAACGAGGTATTCATTTCTTACAGCGTTCGTAATACTATTAAAAAAAAACAACTCAGCGATGCTCTCCATGGGTCTTTTTAACGCCAAACGTGAATTGGGCATCAGAATTCATTTGGCGTACCACAATTGGCAGACAATTGTAAACAAAGATGCTTAAAATAATCCATGAGCAAAAATGTCAGATTATTCACCTGTGTCAATCTCAAATACAAAAAAACATAGATTTGAAAACTTTGTGCCACATATCCCAAAAGTTGACTCTAAAATCAAATTATTATATTGTTTTCACTGCGAATACAATAAAATATGCTTCAAATGTTTATGCAAGACTATATCAGGAACCTACGTATTTGAGAACCAGTGATTTTGCCATTGATTATCAAGTTCAATGTTAATTTTGTCAAAAGTTTACTTTACCATGAGATTATCTTGCTCCTTCAATCTCTAATACAGAAAAACAAACATTGATTTTGTGTGGGAGGAATATTGATGACATACAGATTGAAAAATAAAGATTTAGCATTTCAAGTTTATTAACTATTATCAACTTTAGTGGAAGTTTTCTCAAGAATTTGCGTCATTGTGAAATCGTTATTACGTTATTATGATCCCCAGCACAGCAAAACAAGTTTCGAACCTTTGCTGTGAAGAATTTTAATCGCATCCGTTCTGAAGATGAATGACTTAACAATTTTTTTATTTTGTTCAGTTGCAATTTTCTGATGGACTTGCTTTACATGAAATTTTTTGTAATTCCCACCTCCAACGTAGTGAAATAAGTTTCAACTTTCCATTGTGACGAACATTTAGAACGTGCGCATTCGAGAACAGCTGATTTAGCAAATTTGTATCAAGTTTACCAGCAATGTTATTACACATTGCCATCAATATGCAAATTATCATGTTCTTTCTATTTCTTGCAACGTAAAACAAGTATCGGATCATAAGTACAAAGAACATAATTCTTAGGCACGTATAGAAGATGAATGATTCAATAATTCTTTGTTTCCTTAAATTCAAATGTATTTACGATTTACATTTACCATTGAGGAACATGCAAAATTCTTTGAATGAAATCTCCCAATGATATAAAGTGATGATTCAGAAGTGAATTTCTCACAACGGTGAATGAAATTCAGGAATTGTTATTTTAATATTCAAATATTTATTACCATGTCGGCTTCTTGCAAATAGTAAAACCCAGCTTTAGCCAGACTTTCAGGTGACACAATCATTGGTATAGGCCAATTAGCGAAGGATCTTAATCTCTGTGCTTCTGTTCTATATTCGATTCGTGGTTCCTGAGTTCTGTGCGAGGAGGTCGAACCAGCGGCTGAGGCGTCAGGTACTTGATTTTGGATATTTTGTTGCATTTGAGATGATAAATTTGGCGACACGGAAGAATAAGAAGCAGAAGAGGTGGATGAAATAATATTTGGCGATGAAACCAATGGAACGTTACAAGTATTTGAAGGATTAATAACGAACGGACAATTAGGATCCAACTGACGATGTCTCGCCATAACTTGATCACTGTAATTCCATTCTGATATTTTACCACCGCATAGAAAACACTGAACTTCTAAACTTCGACCTGTATAATAAAATCCAGCTCTAGCTATTCGGTTGTAATCAACTGCTGCATTTACAGGCCAATCTGAAAACGTCCTTAACCTATTTTCCTCAACGTTCATGGTTTATTTATTTTTATTTCTGCTTTAGGTTCATTCAACACTCAAAAGTGATTATTTATCTACGAGGATATTTTAGAAACACAACGGAAATAATCGAGTCACGATATATTGAAAATCTATTGAACGACAATGAAACTCGCGTTGAATTATAATTTAGTAAATTTATTGACATTTCGTGTTGATGCTATCAATTCGCAAACGTCAAGATGTTCATGGTACCGTTGAGTGTAGACTACACTCAACGATGGTACTCTGGTCTCTTGTTTGACATTCCGAACATTTCGATTGAAGATAACCTATGAATAAACAGCGCACCACAAAACAAAATGCCAAGGATCTAAAGACGGGTTGATTACGGGAAAAAAAGAAAATTACACGATTTGGAATGGAATAAATTATTTTAATATCTGTTATCTCGGAAATAGGCACGATCTACATACTGAATGGTCGGCGGTTTCAAGATTATTCGCTGATTCGCCAATCTCGATCTACTTTGAGGATTCACGGATGATGGCGACGTTGCACAACACACTTTCAACGCATAAAATATCGATATTTGAATAATTTATAGCTGTGTCATATTTTATCCTCGACGTTAATCCTAGACAAGTTTCTTTCAAGTGCAGTACAGCACTTTATACAAATTAAAGGGCTGGCGACAAGCAAGATTCTTGTGCTGTACAGATTTTGTGATGCAAAATACAATATTTAACTTCAGACATTAGCTGATTATGCTGATTTATACACTGTATAGGTTTTTTTTGCATCAGTTATTACTAAACGCTGAATAATAATGCGATTACAGTTGACATTTCTCGTCATCGCTTTTTATATCCAGTATTTATCGCATCTACAACCATCTGATTGCATCAATACTTCTGTCGCCATTTTGTTTAAATCCATAACAAAACAAAATATACATATAGCGTCAAAGACCAAAGGTTAGGTTAGGTTAGGTAAGAAGGATCCGTAATTATAACAATTTCACGGCGCATGCGCGAAGATCGATGTGTGTACATCTTGCGGTGATTGTTGAAAATAACTTTTGAATTGCCAGCGTGACGTCGCTTCTCGGCATAACACCGACGTAAAGACGGCTTGTGCATGTCATGTCCCGGTTGTAGACGCTTAGAGATGCCTACGTCAAAAAGACGTCAAGACGCTTTCAAGAGGTCAAAAGTCGGGATATTAGTCATCCATAGGACGTCTTTTGCCAAACTTGGTTCTTGTGTTAGTATGGGCTGCTTCAAAATTGTCAGACGTCACGCCGATAATGTATGCAGCATCAAGCAGGGTCGTATACACACCGAGGCATGGAGCGTGTTTCGTAATACCGACCAAAGAAGATAGGATCTTTGATACCGACTACAAAATCATGTCCCCACCCGGCCCGTACGAATCTCATCAGCTGATGCGCAGGGGGCTGTGGGCGGGGGTCTAGTGACCTTCGAAAAAGTAACTGATAACAAATGAACAACTACAAGCTGCGTACAACATTTGACTTTTAAATCAAACGTCGAACGTTTTTGACGAGTGTTGTTCTTATTTTAAGTTCGGTGATAAAATTGATATGAAAATGTTGAAAATCACAAAGGTAGAGATAATAACCGTCATCCATTATCCCAATTTGTTTGTACGTTGCTCATATGCTGAAATTATTGTTTGTTTAATAATTTGATGAAATATTTGACCACGAATATTCACCTTATTATTTGTGTCACGTAATTTTCATTTTTGCATATCACGATAATCAAGATTGTAGTGTATACAAAAGTTGGACGAAACAGAACAAGAAAATCATATGCTTCAAAATTCAATCTTTTTATTTGGTTATATTTCTCCTTTTCTTTTACATATTTATGAATTACTTTCATAACTCATTCATTTTTTCCAGGTGCTCGCAATCAACTTACGCGCCTATAGTTCTAACGTAAATCTTAACGATGTTGTTATCGTTAGCGCGGCACGAACTCCCATTGGATCTTTTCGAGGATCTTTGTCTTCTCTGTCAGCAGCTAAACTCGGAGCGGTAGCTATAAAGGTAAAATTCAAATCAATTGTTGAAGAATTCTAGATTGTTCAATGAAAATATTCCGCAATTTTTACCTCACTGCTTGTAAAATTTTCATTTGGACTCATTCTCCGCATTCTAAAATTTATTTTCCAATGAGTTCTAAAAATTTGAATCATTTAGAATTTTATTCTTCTCTCCAATGGAGATTTTTTAACTTTTCACTCACGCTGCAATATCTTTTCAAATCTATTTAGTAAATGAAACACCCCAATTTTGGATATTAAATTTAATATCCTCATTCTTTTGGGACAAAATTTCATATCTAGAACCTGAATTATCTGATAACTTAACTTATTATTTTAAAATCTTGATTCAGAGGCCAAATAACTACTACTAATATAAATTACTACTAATATAAATTATCTTACAGTAGTACACTTCTGCTCCGAAAACCAAATTTTGACTAATAACTTAATTCATTGTGCAGATAATCAAATTTGAAGATTCAAAATATATCATTCAATTCGGATTATTATACAATTCTACTCTTGATACCCAAAACGATCAATAATTCAGCTTATTATCGAGGAATCATATTACATAAACCCAGATTTCCTACTAATTTAACTTGTTCCACAGAAATTCTATTCCACAAAACGTCAATGGATTAAATCAATTGTATCATAATTCACTCAATATCCAAAAATCGTATTGGAAAAACCTAAATTCGACACTCATTTCATTCATCACTCAATGTTCAGGCATCTGTGGAGCGCTCTGGTCTTTCGAAAGACCGAATCCCAGAAGTATATATGGGAAATGTGTGCCAGGCTGGTCAAGGTCAAGCACCAGCAAGACAGGCTGTGATTTTTGCAGGTTGGATTATTTATTCACAGTATGAAACCTCTGATATCTGATTTTACGATCAGACAAACGGAGATTTTTTTGTTTTCAATTCTCCTACATCATAACAAAGAAATACATTTCTCTATTTCAAATAAGGTCTTCCAACATCAACGATTTGTACAACTATAAATAAAGTATGTTCGAGCGGATTGAAAAGCGTTATGCTCGGATCCCAAGCTCTCCAGTGCGGACATCAGGATATCGTTTTAGCTGGAGGAATGGAATCAATGTCCAACGTTCCATTTTACATGAAACGTGGGGAGACGACTTATGGCGGTCTGAAAATTGAGGTACAATGAATATTTCTCAATTTCTTATTTATTAGTTAGTCAACAGGCGATCCGCCTACAACATAATGTAATGTAGATAATATGTTGGAAACATTAACTAATGTTCAAAGTGAGCCTAGCGGTTGAAGAATCACAGTAGGTTCGTATGACCATGAATTATTACATACCATAATGAAACTAACAATGTTAATTAGTTTTTATTTAAAGTTGTTATCTTTTATCGTAAAAAAGACTGATAAGAAAACTTGCAAACAGTGAATTACGTTGCTTAATTTAAGATATTGTCAATTAACTCTGGAAAAATTTGCAGAATATTTTTATATCGTTTTTATCAACTCTTATTTCATTCTAGAAACCGTTTTACTGAGAAAAGGATCAGTTTTTCCATTCAGGAAAGACGCTGGATAATATGTTTCAATAATTTTCTTCGTTATGCTATTTTTATTTCACTTGAAATGATTTTTTGTGTCTATTATTTGACAGGATGGAATAGTGCTGGACGGTCTTACCGACGTTTACAATAAATTTCACATGGGAAATTGCGGTGAAAATGCTGCAAAAAAATTGGGTATCAGCCGTGAGCAACAGGATGAATTTGCGATAAATAGTTATAAGCGGAGTGCTTCTGCTTATGAAAATAATGTATTCAAAGATGAACTTGTTCCAGTCAATGTTCCACAGAAAAGAGGACAGCCAGATCTTGTCTTCTCGGCAGACGAAGAATACAAAAGAGTGGATTTTGATAAATTCTCTAAACTTAATACCGTTTTCCAGGTAAAAATTACACCAAGTTCTTGCCTGTTAAATATGTATTGATATTTGTCCATTTCTTGCAAAAGTGGACCTCAATCACTTTGTCCATCAATTTTACGTTGAAAAACTGCTAAAAAATGTCTGATGTTCCGAATGCAACTTGTTTGACATTACAGAAAGAAAATGGGACAGTAACCGCTGGAAATGCTTCAACGCTGAACGACGGTGCAGCAGCGCTGATATTAACAACTGCAGATAATGCTCAGAAACTGAATTTGAAACCTCTGGCTAGAGTAGTTGCTTTCCAAGATGCTGAAACTGAGCCTATAGACTTTCCCATTGCACCGGCTCTAGCTGTGCCTAAAGTAAGTACATACTTTCGGCTAGAAACCAATTTTCGGGAATTATTTTGATTCCTGTCAAACAATTTCAACAAATTGAACATGTTTCGAAAGTTTTTGTTCTTTTTTACTCACAGAATAGCACTTTATACAATTCGTTTTTACTTTTGATAGCTATTGAAGCGTGCCGGAGTTAGTAAAAACGATATTGCGTTGTGGGAAATCAATGAAGCATTCAGCGTCGTTGTTCTTGCAATTCAAAAAATCCTCGATCTTGATCCAAGCAAAGTTAATATTCACGGTGGTGCTGTTTCCCTCGGTCATCCAATTGGGTGAGAGATTTGTTGAAAAATACTTTCAATATTTATCTTAATTAAACGAAGTTTTTTTGCATGTGTATCCAATGATATTGCTTTTCTTTAAACAGTTTTTATAGTGAATTCCTATCGTTTGTGCACTTTTATGATTAATCTTTCTTTCCTTTTTACAAAATTTCCAGATCAAATTTATTTTATCTACATTCTGAAAAATTGAATTCTATTTGTTTTTACATGTTTTAGATTGAATTAATATTTTTCATGCATTTTCTCCATTGATCTTGCATTACCTGTACATTTCTTTAGTCAAGTTTCTATTTGTTACAAATTTTTTCGATCAAATTTCGATTTTGCACACACTCTTCCATTTAAATTTCAGTATGTCTGGTGCCAGGCTAGTTGTTCATTTGGTGCATGCCTTGAAAGCTGGAGAAAAAGGAGTTGCTGCAATATGTAACGGAGGTGGCGGCGCGTCTTCGATTTTAATTGAAAAATTGTAAGTCCAATCATAAATCATCATTAAATCTTGCCTTATGATATCGTCCCAAATATGAATTAAATATCTCATTTCTTTAGTGACTGATAATAGAAATGCATTCACAAAACGAAAATGAATGGTATTCCTATAATTCAGAGCTCCAGACTTTTCATTATATAAATAAATAATGTGATGTGATGTAAATGCTGATTTTGAATCTTTTGGAATTTAATCTCATAGAATTTAGAATCATCTTCGAAGTTTACAAATTCACAAATTTAGTATTGGCAATAATTTTTCCACGACAATATTTCACATCGTAATTATAATTGTTAATCGACACATTGTTGCTTCCGTGTATATAATATACAATATATCATATATTTTTTATGTTCTTATACAATGTTGTTATTATACGATGAATAAATAGATGTGAGCAAAGCTGTCCAGAATCCTATTTTTGTTTCATAAAATATTGGTTTTTTTCTTCATTTATATTATTAACGAAATGAAAGGGGGACGAGAAATCATTTCATGAATTTATAATCTTCATCCGTTTATTTAGGTCACATGAAATATCATCGCCACCAAAATTAACGCTATTCACAAAGGACCCATGTACGTTATGCGATGTATTAAAAGAAGAATTAAAAAGTCGATTCCATGGGCGATATCAATTAGAACAAATCGATATCACCGCTAATGGAAATGATAAATATTTCAATTTATACCGTTATGAAATACCTGTGTTATTTTTAGAGGGACAATATCTGTGCAAACATCGATTAGACTCAGAACTTTTAAAAAAGAGGCTGGAAATTCTCGAGTCGACTTAATAAAAAGCAGAGAAAAACTATTATTCATTCATTTTTATTGCAATTTGTTGTAATTTGTATTTGTAGAATAAAGATAAGGCCAGAGCGAGGTAGCCAAACTAAAATTCGATATAATAACAACAATTGTATATCATTTTTGCGTCTAAATGATAACATAAAACATGATAAAATTATTATCTTGCAAAAACAAAAAAGATCGTTACACGGTATCATATTCTATATTGAACAATTCGTGTAATTAGTATAAATTAAATAAATGGTTTAGCGTTCTTAATTATACGTCCCTACAAAGAAATAGAAAGGAAAGGAACCCATTCGAACGAATTTATTTAATGGAGCATTGTAGAAGTTTTTGAACAGTTCCGGATCGTGACTGAAAAATAAGATTTTTACGTTGTAATCCGGATCCAATTTTGGAATTTTGTAGGAATATCTGCGTGGGAATTGTATATCTCGGTATCCGTATGTCCTGTTGAAAAGTTGTTATGCTATCGAATTTTCCAGCCTTCACGCGTAGTTTTCAATAATAAAATTCATCGACTTTGAAACACGCTTCACGAAACACGAATACGCTTTTTCGATTCGTCAAAGTAACAGATTCAAATTCCAGAATTTGCAAAGACCGATTTGGCTGCAATTTGGTTACGGCCGAATTCTGCACTAAAATATGAAGCTTTGAGGACTCTAACGGAAGTTCGTCACTCATTGCCTTCCTAAAATGCATGATGATTCTTGAAAAGTTCCTAAACCCGATCTTGACTGATGTACTTGAAATTGTTACATGTCATTCTGCATACGAACACAAAATTTCGAATACCCCGAGAGGAGTGAAGCGAGGTTTTCTCACCCGATTCATATGGATTTATATAGATTACGGATTCCTCCTTAACGGATTCCTCCCGTAGCTCCTGAATCTGACGACAAAAAGTTCTGAAATAATTTGTGAGTGTTCTCGCGGATTGTGATTACAAGTAAAAAAATGTATTTTCAAAATGAAGGTCCGCGACCGTTCGAAAATTTTTCAACAATCCGAATTATACGTTAAAGAATCACGCTGATGACATCCAAACTCCATTCGTCACGTCATCCATCTCCTAGTACATACAACTACAACTACAGCGGTTATAATTAAACTATATATTGAATGAAAATTGATTTCGCTGTTGATTCTTTTTCTCCAAAGAATAAGTATTTCGACGTTTACTGAAAAAAGATAGAACAATAATACTTCATTAATCGTTCAAATTCATGAATTTAGCCGAGTTGACTGATTGTTCCGAGCGATTTTCCAATTGCCTCATGAAATCTATAAATAATTAAAATATTCTACGTATTACATGTTCAATTTATATTCTTTCTTATTTCGTCGTCTTTATATTATAATATACATAATTTGATTTATATACATTCTACATATATGTAACGCGATCTAAGAACCAATAATACGAAGATTCAAAGTAAATTGTTGATAAGGGAAAACTTCATCGCTAAAATCGTAGTATAAAATAGAATGTGAATAGGTAAATCTAGAGTATATATCATATTTTTCTTCCTAGAAGAAAATTCCAGCGTTATCTATGTTTTTGAAGGATAGTTAACCGAGTAACATCGTCCTCGTAGATATGTAGTGTTATAGGTATGTTTCAGGTTTTGACCTGCTCTATACGTAAGTACAGACGCAGTTTTGCCAGAACCGTTATAGTTCGTTATACTATTCCTGTTATAGATATTCATACCAGTATTCAGGGGAAGGGAGGGAAAAAATTCCATAATCTTCTCCATTCCGTTTCATCTGTTCAATTATTTATTCATAATATCGACATATCGTGAGATCGAGAGAAAAAAAAAACAATACTTATGAATGGATAAATGAATAAAAGCCAGCGTTTTAGTCAAATAATTATTATTCATATAATGTATTACAATATCGGCGATTATACGTAATTGTTAAATAAATTCCTCGCATACTGTTCGGACTCTTTCATGCTACGCCACTGTATTTTCAGCAGGTCTACCTCCGACAGTCTGACCGTCTTTTCCTTCGCTGCCTGTTCATCGCATAGCATATATATGTATAGGTATACTGTATGCATAAGGTCGGGTATCATACATTTAAGCGAAGAAATCTGGTCCTTACGGCTTTAAAACTGGCCGACAAGCGACGAGTCGACGAGTAAAAAGAGATTTAAAAGCATGCTAAAGTTTACTCGATGAACGTGTACTGATGTGTGGTACTCATACTATCTGCGCGCATACGTGTGCATGAGTACGGCGCCGGCGGTATGTGGCTTCGCGAGCTGCGAAGGGCGTATAGCGAGTGGCATAGAGCTAGGAGAGAAGAAAGAAAGACGAAGAAACACACCTGACACACTCAAAGCGTAACACCGTGGAACAGTGCATACAATACGACGCAGATAGAGCATGAAAGAGAAAGAGAGAAAGAGTGGCGAAGAGAGGCGACGAGTAGTGCGAGTCTCGAGACGAAGACGGCAGTCTGCTAGTCTCTCATTCTTTAGTACTGCCTGCGTGAGCAGCGTACGCGGTTAATATTTGTCCGCGTTTCTTCTATTTGATGAATTTCATAATAACTGTGGATTGGATTTACGGTTTCATTCATTCTTTTTGTTTTGTTTTTTTATTACATCGCAAAGTGGAAAGTCCTCTTTCGGTTACTGATTCGAGAATTGAATTGGTTAGCTCAGCAGCACGTGTCGCGTGTTCGCAATTAGTAAATAACGAAAATCAAGTGCGAACAGTGGTTCTAGGTGTTGTTTGTTTTGTTTCTTTGTTTTCTACTATCTTCACAAATGGATGGATAAAGTATACATTTCGAATGCGGATGTAATTGGAACTAGGAGAACAGATGTGGTAAGTTTTCGCTGATCAACCAAACCTGGGTTCCGTACGCAAATATCTCTATTACGCGAATGAAAATTCAACAAACAACAATGAAATTATTGCATACTGTAACGGGTTTGCGGAAAGTGTTCGGTTCCAAATAATAAGCGGGACGAAAAGAATTACACTCAAACGAGATACATTTATCGAAGAATAAACAAAAAAGAACAAAAATGAGACTGATCAGGGCGAATGTCAAAAGTGCAGCAGCAGGTGGTTTTTCATTTCATGTTGTATCTGCTTTCAGCCACATGTCTGGTGTAGTATTGTTTTGTTATTTGGCAACTAGAAACTATGACGTTAATTTCAATCTAAATGTAGTCGACTCCGCCACAATCTGCATTTTCAAGACGACAAAAAAGATTCTATGAAATATCGGTATACGATCATATATCATACGCATATAGTAGTCAGTTATATTAATTTTCGTCAGTTTGATTGGGTCGTGAATGATGTTATGATAAACTTGGTCGCAATTTGCACAGTTGCACGCGGCTAACTTTATGTCCGCCATTACTACATACGGAGATTCAAGTGGTTTGTTATCATCGCTTTGTTTATTCGAACAATGTAGTAATAACATGATATGAATAGTAAATAATACGAAGACGAGTTGATTAAAACAAGATACGTATTACTAGAGGAGCTCGATGTAAAATCTTTTGCATGATTATTCACTTATTGTTTTTTTTATTTTTATTTTCAATCTTTTCTTTTCATGATTCTGTTGTTGGCTTATCGTTTTCGTTTGATGTAATAGAAAGTTGAATAATACGTAATTTGTCGATCGTTCAATTCGTTCTAAGCGCAATTCATTGTACATATACAAATGGACACGGCCATTCTTTGAACGTGGGTATAGCGTATTTGATACGTATGTAGTACATACATACCTATCTAGGGATGAGTTATTTTTTATATAAGTTATAACCCGTTTTCGACACAACCATGCATTGACGTGGAATTAGGAATTGACCCGAGCATGGTACACGGCACTGCAATAACAGCTGTTTCTCAAAGCTTTCGTGTTTGTCCGTTGGGAGAAAGTTACGGCAGCACTATGATAATATTCCAAGAACGTTCTACAGCACAAATGGAAACCAAAAATTTATGGAAAATAATCAAATCGGCAAACAAACGAACAAATTGGTCCCTCCTCAATAATTCGTAGCAATCGATTTCATAATTATACCATATCCGAACACGCTACGTCAGAATCCATTTTTTCATGTACGATATTACTATAACAATAATTGAGTATGTATATACGTACACTTTATTCGGGTGACCTAACCGATACTCATCATTATTTTTTCCATTTTCATTCCTAAGAATTCAACGTTGTATTGTATATATATACATTGTGATATCATATCAGTCACACAGGATATCCTATTCGGTATTACATTTAGTTGAATACCGGATTTTGTACGTACCACATATGTATATTAATCATCGGAGGAATCAAAAATTCTAAGAAATACCGTGTACAGTATAATATGAGTGAGTTTGAACGAAAAAAAAAGAAAACTAATCAAAGTCAATTTCTTTCTCTTTTCTTGTTCCAAATGTTGAAATATGAGAATTCTAAGAATAATTCTTCACGAATATATACGTATAATTGCAGTTATTTTTGAATGTCATCATATGTAATATGAGGATAGAATGATTATGAACAGCCAATTTTCACAGTTCATTATAAGAAGTAGAAAAAAAAAAAACAATATCCACACACATGCGTACGTGCATTTCTTTTTCAGTTTCAAAAGAACTTTGAACGTGACGAAAATTCCGTGACTTATTGATTGTATTGTCTGTTTCAAAGTTCAATTTATGTCAATATGCGTCGAGCAGTAATTAAACTGTTAGAGAACTATGAAAAAAATAAAGAAAAAAAATAAAATGGAATTACTAAAAGTAAAAATTCGCATATTCAAATTTGATACTTAGATGCTTCCGTTCCGCAGGTAGTATAGCAAAACTGATGATAGACTTATTTTAGTTGTCGGGAATCTTTACCTGTAGGTATGTCTCTTTATCTTCACGTGTAAAAAGATGTAAACCATGTAATGGGTATTCTCTGCTTACACTACATCATGCAGTTCCTCAACACTTACGTATATATATTCATACAGCGTACGTAGTGTGTTTATTCTATTGTGCACTCACTGCTGGACTATACATGAAACACAATTACACTATTATTGCGTGAAACAACGAATATCACTATGTAATGTAATATGTATAGAGGTCGAGGTTGACGAATCATTCTTCTATAACTGTTAAATGAAAAAGAAAGGAGAAAAAACGCAGAAGAATCGTACTCATTCACAGGTTTTTATTTGATATTTCTATTATCAAAGAAAGAAGGGGGAAGAATGAGAGCAAAAAACGAAGCCAATTAATTTAATGGTGTTCTTATTTTAACATCTTTTTTTTCTTATTTTAGTCTTTTATCCTCTATCATAGAGATATATTCATATTTATAAAAGATGTGAGACGATTTATGATTAACGACTACTTAAGAGATATGAGAGAAAGAGAATCACAATGAGGAGGGCACGCAATATACGCTGCTTGTAGTTAAAAATATTCAGTCGGACCCTGTCTTGATCAAATTTGACTTATTTCAGTGCACACTTGTACGAGAATCTAGTGATTTTTCGTTCCCTCCACCCCTCACCATGTTACCTACCCATTCTCACGATTGTAGAATGAAAGTGTGCTCGCGCACTTTATACTGTGGTGGAGAAGTGGGGCCCCTCATTTTTTTATAGTATACGTGAAGCAGCCCCGCCAGAAGATCTGAAATAAGCGAGGTTCGACTGTATCAATAAGCCTAGTGAAAAAGAAAAAGAAAAAGTAAAAGAAAGGGAGAAGGAGTTGAAGTATATGTGATAAATTGGGTAATTAATGGATGATTCATTTCTAGCTATGTAGTTATAAATTGCTGACGCAGTCAGTTATTATGAAATATTGTATGTACAGAGACATACGGTGTAGACCTACGCGTAACTCAGTTTGAACTCGATATGATATGCATAAAAAAGTGTCGATTTTTTCCCAAAATAACGTTTATAGTTCAGGATAAATGTTGGAGAAGCATTGAAAAATTGGTTCCGCGACAGCAAGAAATTCCTGGTTATCGTTGTTCTGCAAACTTTAAAATTATATCCCACATTTTTATCTGAAAGCTGAAAAGTTTCCGGTAAAGTCCTGAAATTGTTTTGGAGTCAACTGGGATGACAATGGGATCGTCCCCGGGAGAACCATAAATTGATGTAGAAATTCGTGAATGAGTTAAATATAAATTTTTTTCTTCCATTCCGTTACCAAATGTTGCAGATGTTTACGTCATTGAGTATATTTTACGAAGAAATGTTTCATCGTGATCTCTTTTCGATAAGTTCAAAACTTCACACAAAAACTTCGAACTTTTAGATGATGATGTCCTATATGCGAAGCTTACGGAGTCGTGATGATGAAGAAATGCGTTTTTTTTCCATTTTTTTGTTACAAAAACCTATTTTTTTTACGGATATCGAGGATTCACTTTGCAACGATAAATATTATTCTCGGAAGAATTTGACTCGTGGAGTTGTGGTAGAGCTATGATGTTAGATACAGCGATCTCGAAGGTATATAACAATTGAGTACGTCAGAAAACAAGAAACGCATCTACTCCTTCGAGATATTGGTATGATTATGTATCTATATAGGTATAGTTTATTTCTATTTTTTCCTCTTTGCCAATCAATCGAAATATCAGCGTTGTTACATTACCGAACGGTTTTTTCGTTTTTCATTTCAGTTTATAATTCCACCAAATATAAAACATATGATAATGAACATTTCATTCGATAGATAAGGCAGCCTCTCATTTCTTCCGAAATACAAGAATAACAAAAAGATACATTGGTACTGATCGAGAAATTGTTTTTTTTTTCAGTTTAGAGTTCTTATTTTGATATCCGAAAAAGTTTCTAACGATCGAATTAAAAAAAAAATTTAATGAGCTCATGAATATAATTTAAATATTTACGAGTTTAGATCGATTCTGTAAAATTGGCAAAAAGTCAACATTTCTATTTATTAACAAAATTTTAGCCGATGATTGCTTAAAAATGTAATTTTCGTGATTATGATTGATGCGTCAACGTGATTATAAACTGCAGCCCAATTTTTTTCCATTCAATTCAACTGACAATGAGAATTTTAACAAGTACAGCCGTGTAGAGGACGAATCAAGGTGTCGTGTTGCCGGCAGTTTAGTTCAGTTTTCTTGCATACAATTAATAACATGTATATATACCTATAATACGAGTATATATGGCCGTGTGCCTCCTCGTGTGTGTGCCCTGTCTTTCTTCTGCGTCTGCCAACCTATATACTATAATATTAATGATAATAGTAATGTCTTATATGCACGCATGTACTCTAGTACAGTCGATATAGTATGTATAATATGAGATAAAAATCTGAGCACTTCCGTACGGTGCACGTTTGCTAATTGTATGTGCTACATTCAATATGCTATACCTGTATCGGAAGATATTTATAAACTACATATTATTTAATTATAACTTCGCGCATCACGTCGTCGCGGTCTCTAGTGGAAAGATTATTATGTACAATATTGTTATTATGCAATTAACGGCATCACAAACCTATACATGTATATATCCAATGTAATGTTACATTCAATTTTATAGCTATGCGTGTGATATTATTCACAAAATAATGGCAAGGAAAATTATTCATTTTTTTTTGCTCAACATTCTCTGGTTTTTTCTTTTATTTTTTACTTCTCTTTTCGGTTAAATTAGCGGCGAGTCTTCTATACGTTTTTGACAAGTTTGAGGTACTATACGTATGTGAGCAATGAATGAATATTTCGTACGATGAAATATTTTTTCTTAGCTTTTCATTTACCTATTTTTAACGAAAAAAAAGGAAGAAAAATTCCAAGCATGTATGTAAAATTGTTAGAAAAAAATAAAATAAAATGCCTTTTCCCTTCCGCAGAGGCGTAGTTTGAGTAACCAGCGCCCAGGGGCATTTTTTCACCGATTTGAGAAAGACTCTTAATTTAATGGAATTTGTCCAACTTTCATACTCGCAAACTGATCAATCACGTCATCGGAATTAATTTGTCCAATTTCGTCTTTTTCTCTACACTGACAAATTATGTGTAGACGATCCTGCATGGGGGAAAAACCAAAATAAGGGGAGATTTCGAACGTGAAGCCTTCGGGGGCCGGGGGAGGGGAAGGTTTTTACTGATATTTGTTTGAGGTCGTATAGTACCGTATTTGGCGACCGCGGTGGTGATGACTAATCGACGATCGAGCCTGACTTGAGCAAACCCTCCTTCCGAAAAACAAAGTTCGAGATTTAATGAGAAAATTCGAATAATTTCAAAAATCCGGTCAGTTACAGTATATATCATGAGAAAAATATATTTTCTTCCGATGAAAATTATCTACATAAATTTCGGATAAAAAAGAAAAGAATGACTTACGAACTTGAAATGAGTAGAGAGATAATCTGATTGTAAATTCGAATGGCTACGTTCTTGAAGATACCAGAATATGGATTATTTCATGAATTACACGCGTTACCAAAAATGAGAATATTACTTCCTTTGTTATGATCGTTTCAAAATTGTATATGGGGCATGTATATGGGGCAGTCGCTCAGTGACGAAAATTTTTAGTTTCGTTGCCCATCGCTACATCTTTTTTCTCCTACTTTCATACGATCAATCTCTATAATTAATGTCCATAATATTTTGAACGCGTCGCCCACGGAAAGTTCGTCTTTAAAACGGCAAAATTTTCGTATTTTTTAAGTTTCTTTTTCTTCTTCTTTTTACCTGGAATATAATGGCAAAGTTCCATTTTCCGTGTCAAATCGAATAAGTAGGTATAAAATATAAGTTTGAATATCAGTCGAATGTCGTATAGGTTCTGTGAAAATAATACCATCAGCACCGTAATTGAGAAGAATCGCAAGCTGGTGCCAGCAAGTATTTTCGATTAGGAGTTTTTCTATTATCCATACAAAACAAAAGGAAACAGGACTGCCAAAATTATTAGATTTAGATTTCGTCGGTTGATTCGATCGATTTCGCTGGCCTACAGAAAAATTTGTCATGCTATAGGCAAACGCCATACGGCATTCGCCGATCAAATGATCAAAATCATCGTCAGTTGGCCAACTATTAGCTTTACGCAGTTATCCAGAATCCATTCATCCAGAATGCGAGGTCGGTTTTGGAGTCAGACGGCTCGTATAGGTGCACACCTATACGAGACGAGTCAATCTATTGGCTCTGTTTCAATGGCAAAAAGTGACAAGGGTATATAACTCGGTGTCCAGTCGAGCATCTGTAGTATAATTAATTCCCCGCTGCTCACGATTTGATATATGGTCGAGGAGGATAGACCAATGCAATTATCTTCGAGAAAAACGAAAAAATGTGAAAAAAAGCTATAGCGAACATGACGCAGGCTGCGAAAAAGTAGAAGACAGAACAAATAGTAAGCAAAACTTAAGAGAGGAAAAATGAACATACTATAAGGTAGGTATGTAGGAAATGTAGTCTCATTATACACTGCCTAGTAGTACAGTAAATCCGGCTAAGATAAAAGGGCGACCTTGCATTTTGGGTAGGCAGCGATTTTCTTTTTGGGTTGCGTAGGAGAGACGGCCGTGAGCGTCAATTTGAGTTTCCGGGACTGGGGTTTTGCTGCAGAAACACCCGATCTCAAATTTCGCTGGAAAAACGCGCGAACTCAAATTTTGCTGCAAAAACGCCCGATCTCAAATTTTGCTTGAAAAACGCGCGATCTCGAATTTTGCTGCACAAACGCGCGATCTCAAATTTCGCTGCAAAAACGCGTGATTCCAAATTTCGCTGGAAAAACGCGCGATCTCAAATTCCGCTGGAAAAACGCGTGATCTCAAATTTTGCTGGAAAAACGCGCGATCTCAAATTTTGCTGCAAGAACGCGCGATCTCAAATTTTGTTGGAAAAGCGCCCGATCTCAAATTTTGCTGGATAAACGCGTGATCTCAAATTTCGCTGGATAAACGCGCGATCTCAAATTTTTCTGGATAAACGCGCGATCACAAATTTTGCTGGAAAAACGCGCGATCTCAAATTTTACTGGATAAACGCGCGATTTCAAATTTTGTTGGATAACCGCGCGATCACAAATTTCGCTGGAAAAACGTGCGATCTCGAATTTTACTGGAAAATTTGTGATCGCACGTTTTTCCAGCAAAATTCGAGATCGCGCGTATCTTCGTTTCGTGTGCGGAACAGCATCCGAGCAATCGATAATCTCGGTATAAAGATCTGTGCGATCGACATCTGTACGACAGAATTTGCCAAAGTTGGCGCAATTTTTACTCAAGTTACCATCAGTATTATCGTTCAGAAGATATTCAATATTGAGCAAGAAACCAAATTTCGAATCTATATTCTGTAGGCACGTGAAACGAGTAGTTATTTCTTGCTGCAGTCTATCAAGAATGCCTTGTAATATCCGAAAAGCACTTGCGGTGCGCAGCAGTCACTCCCGTACCGATTAGGTTGGGCCGCCTTCACCTTCGGTGCCCCACCAAAGTTGCCGCCCGGGACGGCCACCCCTCCCTGACCCCCTATCGCTACGTCACTGCCCTTACGCTCGTTGTTGCATGGTCCCGAATCAAACCATGATCCGGATCGTAATTCATCGAATTCTTCAGTTTTCTTTTCAGGGTCGAAAAAATCGTCCTTTCTGTTATTTGTTACCTTTTTACTTCGAAAATTCATGACTGGTGACCGCATTGATATAAAAATTGCTATTGTACATAAAAACTGTAAAAAGTGGAATCCTTTTCGCCCGCAAATACCTGTACAACAAGAGAAAAAAGAAAAAAAACAATGAAGTGACGCAAAATACTATAGTATGAGGGCGAGAAACTGTCCGTCGATTAGGCGTGAAATGCCCCATATATTCATTCTCAGTGAATATATATAAATATCCCTCCGAGGGTTATTTTATTATTAGCCAGCCAGGCTTGCCCTCTAGTTATCGTTACCATGTTAATTATCACGATAAATGAGCTGACGCATTTTCCAGATGACGATGTTGTCTTGTGTGTGGCCTCTGTTCTATCGATGTCGCTGCTGTGTTAATGCGCTTTACTATCATTTACGAACTATAACTTCATACTTACAATCATACACTTATATGCACTTATACTTGTCCCTTTTTTCTTCCAGTTACTCACACTCACTCACACACACACACGCACACACACACACACTGCTTTCTGTCCAAATATTATTATATTGTCTTCTATTCTGTCGCGTACGCTAGCTAGTTAGCTGGTTAGTTAGTTAGTTGATCAGTCACATCAGTCGGAGTAGTTGCATCCTCAAACTTTGAACGTATAGATATAATACATACATATATACCTATATCGAGGAAATTTCAATCCCAGTTTCAGTTTCTATCAATTTATACCAATCCATTAATAACGAAAATTGGATTTCATTTTTTGCCAATCTTTATCAGATCGAATATTCATTGATATTATTATTATTTTTACTTAAAACTAACACACCAAGACGAAATATGTTTTCCACTGTTGCAACTATCCGAGAATTTTTAACAAACATTTTTCAATTCGGTAAGTGTTCGTTTCCTCAATCCTAATCATTGTACATGGGGGAAATATTGTAGATATTGTCGTTGTTGGATTAACGTACGAACAAATGTACGGACGGGTATGCCAGTAGAAAAGATTTGAATCTTGTGTCCAGATTGTTTTCTTGCGAATGAATTTGATCAACATGCATGAATTGCTGCATATGTATGTTTAACAAAGTGCGCACATGCCTATGTACCGCAGCCAGCACTGGTGTCTAAGTTTTACATCTTCAAATAGTGAAATGTCAATTTGTTAGACCAACATGCAGCGAAACGTGAACCCTAATATGTTAGTTTGCGAATAGGACATGCAATCAGTGAATCCTAGATTTCACGAAGTTTCTGTTTACGTCACGAACTGTCACTGCCGAAAATAGTAAACTGCAATTGAGATGTGGTGAATCTTTTACAGTGGTGAAATGATATCCATAAATTACTTATCACGGATTTTTGTGATAAAATTTACAACAATTCATCTACTTTCTGCAGCACGTTATTTTTCTCGGTGATAGATGTATTTTCAATTGTCACCGATTTAAACAATCTCTTGGCGTAATTTCCAGTTTTCTTTTCTATTTCTATACACCTAATTGCTCCGTCCGGCAGGCTCGAACGTCGTGTTTTTACATACCAATACGAATTTAGGAATTCGAAACGAATAACAAACGACAATAATAATGATAATGATGATATAATAGACAATTTTCTGCTTCTCGATTCATTTACACACTAAGATTAATAATTTTCGTTTTTGTCTCCTTTTTTAATATTTTGTTTCTTTTCTTTTTTTTTTCAATATTTCTTCAAGGAACTAAACGTTACGGATACAAAATGGCCGCAAGAGGTGATGTAGACGATGGTGCAGGCGATTTGATCGATCTTAATAACGGAATATGTATATCATCGCGACGTCCAGGTACTCCTGCGCGTTCGTCCTCGCCATTAACTTATGAAGAGCAAGAACATTTATTGGATGTATGTCCACCGAAACTTGAACAAAAGTTATCGTTATCGTCAGAAGATAAGAAAAAACGTGATAATTATAGTTTGGTTAAAAATTCTCTAAAACATGACAATACGAATAATATCGATAACAATCCTATCGGCGATCACGATCACGATCCACCAGAAGGTGCGGTACCAGATGATGTGGATGATGATGATGGAGATGGTAATAATTATAATCATAATGATATTCTCGTAACTTTGGGTCACGATAAAGTAATACCGATTACTAAAAGAATCGACGTAGTATCGTCGGATACGATAAAACGTGTTAAAGATATAACCAAAAATTTAGAACGTGTTATCGATGAAAATTCAGGGAATTCAAATGATAATGCTGTTCGTGATTGTGGCGAAAATAATACTCATGATGTTTTCGGTAGCCGTACGAGTCGAGATACCGTGGATACGGGCTTAAACAGTAATAACAACAACAACAACAATAATGATAATAATAATAATAACAATAATAATAATAATAATAATGACCATGATTATGATAATGACGGTATTGTAATTAATAGTGGAGAAGAAAGAGAGGAAAATTTGAATTTTTGTTATTCTATGTCTTCTTCATCCAATTCTTCTCCGTGTATTCATTCGCTGGAAAGTTTTGAAACTCAGGAAATAAATAATGCATTTGACTTTTTAACCGAACTTGAACATGAATACGAAGACGATGATGTCGACCACGGTATTAATGAATCTATTTCTGCGGATGGCCCTTTAATCGAGGAGGATAAAAGATATTCTAATATATTTCGTATTGAAAATGAAGGTAAAATATTGAAGTCAACGAAACTGTGTTCTTTAAATAAAAATTTTTGTAATAAAAATGTTAAAATCATGCTTACGAGGCCAGTTTCTTCCATTGATTACGACGTTCTAAAATCTGAAGAAAATCGCGATCGTAATCTTTCTTCTAAAAGTAATAAATTGGGATTCTTTAAATCACATTCTTTACGCGGTCCTATTAAAAATATGAAAAAATATGGTTACGAAAATTATTATGACGATGACGACGATGATGATGACGACGACGACCACGATCGTCAGGGACAACGGATCATTGTCGCCGATGGAAGACTTCGAAGATCTCTACAGACTAAATACGACAGAAAATCTTGGAGCGAAGGGATCAAATCACAAGGCTCTACTTTTGATAGGCCTGATATTGTGTTCGATGAATCTTCTCGTGACATCAATGCCGCGAATAATGAAATACCATCAACTTCGAATTGCAACAGCGTTTCGCAACGATCTTCATGTATTACCATCAGGTGAGTTCAAAAACATTAAAATAAGTGTTTTATTTCACACATGGATGAGAATTCGCCTCTCATTTCTATCTTTCTTTCTTTTTTTTTCTCTCATGTTATTCGGAAAGAAGCAGATTGGTTAAAAACTAGATGATGTGAAAAGTGCGCAGATTTTTCCTTTTTCTTTTTTTTTCTTCTCTTTCTGTTTCTATACGGCGAAGTATACCAGGGAATATATAAATATTACAAAATACGTTAAATACGGTTGTTATACGTCAATAAAAACCGAGGATTTCGTTTGAGTGTCTGCAGTGCAAAGTTGGCGCCTCATTTTTGGAAGTTCGATTTTTTTTTCTTCAGAGTTCTGAAATCTTTTCGAATAGCTCTGGAGTTCCTGATAGGTTCGAAGAATAGTTCGGATTCTTTGATGTTTTGAAATCGTGAACGTCTCTGCGCGTTGCTAACAACCGTTTTTGGAAAATGAATTTTCAAATTGTCGCTGAATGACGGGATGAGAAATGGTAGTAAGGTGGAAGCGGTGTTCCAATTGTATTCCGAGTTTACGTTAAATTCCAAGCGTTGTTTATTATTAGTAGAATTATTAACTATAGCCAGCGGACATATGAATATCGGATCAAAATTTACAGGAGCTTCATTTAATAGGATAATAATGAAAAATAATTACGGCTGCGGCATACATGAGAATTGAAAGAGTAAAATAAGAAGCTTTTGCACGAGCTTCTGCTGTCGGATCCCAGACACAAGCTCGGCAAATGATTTCAATTAGTACGATGACGTAATAAAGTCTATAAAACTAATAACCCTGAAACTCTCCGGTAAACTTGGAAATCATACATCGACGATTGCTACACATTACCTCCCCCCCCCCCCCCCCCATCATTCCGGTAGCAAGTTTTGTATATTCATCTTTCTGACGCTTGTTACTCACATGACAAATGTAAGCTAATTTTCTAGCTCATGAGAACAAAAAAACAACAAAATTGAAAAAAAAAGATTGCTTAGATCAAGCAGACGGTTCGGATTTCATTACCGTTTTAGAACAAGGTCGGTTATTTTTTTTCACCACCCTATATGTACGATGTACTCCTTCCTACCTATAATCCACATGCACACTCGTGCCTATAGTATATTGTATAAGTTCGCGGCAGCAGGGAGGGGGGCTCATCGACCGTGCAATTTACAAAGTGTAACGAAAATATGCGACAGCTGTACATACTTAGGTTCAGGTATAGGCCGTATTATAGGTGTATACCTACCCACCTAATGGGTGCGGGCGATGAACAGTTGCGTTTTGATATCGGTACCCACGTATGGAACGATTTCCGTAGCACGTGGAGAAGTATGTTATAGATGTATGCCCTACGTATATATACATGTATGTAACGTAAAATTATCAATCTATCATCTCACACGATAATTATCACCTTTTTTTTTCCTGTCACAACTACGTTTTGTCAAAATTCTATGTTCAATTCAGAGCGGAAGGAATAATAATAATCTACAAAATTTGAAATATCAATTATCTCTGAATATAGGTATTATACTGCGTGAATCTGATTTGATTGAATAAAGTATGATGCAGCGCGAAACGTCCAGTGAAATTTGGCAGTTTTCAAGTGAACCTGAAACGTGTGCTGCTTTTTTGTATCGAACGTTGATATACGCGTGTCCCGGGTATTGTTTCTGCTCTTTGGAGGACCGTGATCGATTTCTTTTTGTTTCAATTCAAGCATTCTTTTGCTTTTCAACTATTATCTATATTTCTCGACTTGAAGTATCGTACTTTCGTTTGCCCTCGCATTTGCCTTCATCGAGCGAATTTATACTGCGTGCACCTACAGACGATGAATCAGTATCAGTGATTCACTCATTGTCAGAAAACTACATGAAAATTTGGAGAAAGAAACAAATTCATTGAAAATTCAAAAAATAACATATAAAATTGTATAATTTGATTGAATTTTTTCAATCATCAATCTTTTCCTTTTGCTTCCCTATCGCTCATGTAAATAGGTAACATATAACTACGAGTATGTACAGTTTGCACGAATGAAGCATACAGGAAGCGTGTAGGAAAAGGGTGTTCAGGGTGCGTGCAGCATCAAGCAACCGCAACAACTAGCAAGCTGCAAGCTGCAGCGTAGCATACCATAATCCGTAATACCTACATAGGCACATACTAGAGTTGAGTTATACTATTCCGCGTTTTGTTACGCGTAATTTAACGCGGCACGCGTATATATAATATACAGCAGGTAACATTCATGGGTATAAGTATAACATAGCTAGTAATACATAGCCGAGGAAATATGATGCTGCAATAAAATAGAA
Source organism: Phymatocera aterrima (assembly GCA_963170745.1). Taxonomy (NCBI): domain Eukaryota; kingdom Metazoa; phylum Arthropoda; class Insecta; order Hymenoptera; family Tenthredinidae; genus Phymatocera; species Phymatocera aterrima. Next base: position 6,821,885 of record OY720660.1, read on the forward strand.
GGATTCTAATTCGATTCATTACCTACTTGCATTTATAATATCTCAGATCCATCCATCCATCCATCTTATCTATTTACTTATTTATTTGTTTATCGATTTAACTTTTCGGCAATATACAGTTTATTCACAGCTCATTGAATATGATTGTAAAAAATGAAGAAAATTAAATAGAACAAGAATTATTATGAAAATCTCAAGGTTCTTCGTCTCCAGTTTGAACCTTTTTTCCATCATTTTATGGTATCCTAGCTTACCCCGTTATCTCTTGTCAGCATTTTGCATAGCTTGCAAAATATACCTCTTTCAAATACAATGTTTCTCTGGATGTTCTGTAAATTCATGCCGGTGGGTGTACGAGTGGGATCATACGACCTGGAGTCGTAACGTGAAACGCAAAATTGGTAACAAGATCTATAACATGTATCTGGATGCGTTACTATATTGTACCACATCATATTATACGTATCTCCAGGTATCCACAATACACGGCCTCGAAACAATCCAAATTAGGCAACAGAATAACATTTTGCAATCTGATTTATACGTATAATAGACTTAATATCTGTATGATAAACGATACGGCGTACCTATGTGAGACTATAAGGTGACGAGTTCATCGCGGAAAAAAATCGTTATCATGGCAGAATTAATTTCATAGATATAACAAAAACTTTTGGACAGCATTAGATTTGTCACGAGGCAGTGCCAGCGACAATCTTCATTTTGAGACGGACAAAAAAATTGCCATCACTTTTGTGGGGCATTCCATACCGAATAATCACTCAGCCCATGGAACATGATTTATAGATTTGTCGAAAATATGAATTCCCTGTGTTGAAACTATTTCTAATTCATTTGACAATATGATAATTATCATTCATTTCGGTTCTTTTGCACGCTATATCCTTACGATTTTAGGAATGTAGGTATTATATGTCGTGTCACTAATGCCACGAGGACGTAAGCGATTTTCCTGCAATCATTTGGAAACATCGAAATACGTCCAGAAGATCAAAAATCGAAAATTGGCTGACTAAAGCCAAAAGCTCATAAGTGACGGCGGATACGACCTTTTGGTTTTAAGAATTGAAATTTTTGTTTTCCACTGAAGCCAAAAGGTCATATGTCCTTGGTGGATACGACCTTGTGGATTTAATAAATTTCAAAATTCTGGAATCGAAAAACTGGAAACTTGAAGGTAGAACCAGAAATTGAATAATTAAATAAAATAAATAATTAATTAGTTAATTATTATATTATTTATTAATGAATAACTCGATTTCCCGATATTTTATTATCTGTAATCAAATAAATGATACTATTTTATAAGAACCATGTCACGTGTCTAATGGTGTAAGGTTGTATCCACCAACAAAATTTTTTCTGAATCACGCAAGGAGTCATCGATACTGGGAAGAAGTCGGAAATTTTTTGATTTTTGTTCTCATCCTTCAATCGTATGATTGAAAACAAGTTTGCGACTAGTTGAAACTCTATTACAGAAAAATGTATCTGCTTTTTTAAAATAACGTATCGGAAAAAAAAATTACACAGGTATTTGCGATCTTATGTCAAATGTTGAATTCAGAATATTTTTTATACTGATACATTTTTTCGGCATCAACGAGATCAAAGACGTCCTTAAAACCTGCAGAGGGTCGTATCCGCCGACGACATACGACCTTTCGGCTTCGGTGAAAAATAAAAATTTTAATTTTTGAAACCAGAAAGTCGTATCCGCCCCGTCACTCACCTTTTGGCTTTAGTCGGCCATTTTTCAAATTTCCATTCTTTGAACGTATTTTCATGTTTCCAAACAATTGCCAAAGAAAAAAGAATGATACGACCTTTTGGCCTATAAATCGTTCTTTACGTCTTCATGGCATTATAGTGACGCGATGTATATATATGCTGCATGTCGTATCGCACAAACTGTTGTACTTTTTTCCAATTTTGCATTCATCACTCTACATATATGTATAATATGATACATACATTCGTAACATGCATGGATTAACGATTGCAGATATATCAATATTATAGGTATATAATTAACAATATATCCAATACATTATCCGTACGTTTGTAATCGCGCGCGAGCGTGAATCTGCGATGTAATACATATGTATATACATATAGCAGTAGGTTATAACCGAACCGCACGAGAAAAGTAGAACACTTTCGCGCTATAGCCACGTGTCGTATACATTATACATAGGTATGATATAGATTGTATACCTTTTTTCGATGAAAATTACGAATAATATATCTAATCCGAGAATTATAATGATCGAATATGAAACCAGAAGCACCATAAAAGGAAGCACAATTTATTCAGTTTTATCAATTCAATTCGAAGGGATTTTTAATAGTAAAGCATATATGTCATGTGTATTATGAAATACTCTCAAATTGGACGCCGTACAATTTCAGCCTCATGATATCTTGACACGCGATATTTAGGAGGTAGGGGAGTGGTTGGATAGTTAGCCTAGAAGGTAACTTATGACGCACCTTAATTTGAATGGGATCGTTCGTTTCTAGACGCTTAGAGATACTTATAGAGCTAATTCAGTCATTCACGTATATGCAGGCATAATATCTTGTAGAAAAATTTCGCATTGGTTTCTTCTTCTTCGTGTACCTGGATGGTAAATATCCTCTCAATGCCAATTAGCATGAGGCGAGTACCAAATTGAATGCGCATTGGTTTCTATCTGGCGAAGATACCTGTCGCCGGAAAATCATAAAAGTCTGATTCAGGCGCCACAGCTCCCAAGAAGAAGAAGACACGTAAATAGATCAATGAATTCAAAATATACATAATTTTTTACAACAGATATAATTGTCCCGCGTTTTCATTCTAATCTTCGATTATCACGTTTTTTATGACTCAGATGCTTGCCTGTTCGCTCGATTAATTCTTATCTCAAAGACGGCTAATTGTCGGGTATACCTACGCGAGCGGCTATATTTTCTCGTTGTTAGTGCAGTCTGAACGAAAATATAGATATATAGTTGTATTATATTAATAAATCCATAATACATGTTCAATCATATTCAACAAATTCTCGTATCTTTTCTATTCTCAATTTATCGAAATTATTTATCATTTTTCGGTCAAGTTTGTTCGATTAATAACTAATTTTGACGTTATATAAACAACTCTTCTATGCAGTATACTGGCAGAGAAAATGCGCATCAATCGTTTTATGATTTTATTGATGCAATTAGATGCATGAGTACCCAATCTCTCATTCGCGATCTGCGTAGGTGCGCCAACTATTACCCAATTCTCTCTAATTTTCTGTAATAATTGGAATATCATGTAGACGGAAATAATCGTGCAGAATAAAAGTTTGTCATTATTCTGCAAAAGAATTTTCACACGGTATAGTAGTTTTTTTTCTTCTTTTTTTTGTCGAATAAAACTATGAGTCATCTCTCGTTCCAAATATCCGGCATTCAAATCTCTTATTCCATGTCAACGAAAAATTATCCTAGTTCATATCATCTATAAGTTTGATTCCAATTTTGGAATATTTTATTATATAAGTTATATTATAATATAAGTTTCATACAGTTGCCCCAACTCTTTTTAAATTGTCTGGACATCTCGTGTGGCAAGTTTTAACACGAACATATATCTTGTCACCCATAGCAGCCATTCAAAATACAGGTAAAAAATATCTTACCATGAAATTTAGAAAATTGTTGCTATAAAAATAATAGAAAAAAAGGATGTTGGCATTTATTAAAAAAAAAAAAATATATATATATACAGAAATGATAAAATAGAATGATGAAAAAAATTATCTACGTTTTATGATTTCGTGATATCTCGAACCTTGAAGAATTTTAAACAGTGAAATCAAATTTTTTTCGTTCGTTTTGCATTTCCATTTTTTGATAGTACGGTAAAATTATAATCGTGTGACTTATTTTTGTTCTCTCTTTAATTACAGTATACATTATCGTATATTGTAAGAATGACATTTTGAGAAAGAAAGAAAGAAAGAAAGAGACGAAAAATTGTATGAACATTGAAACGAGAAACACACAATAAAAAAATGAAAATTACCAATATATTTCAAATGCTATTTTTAAAATAGAGTTATAGTGAATACAGTATACTATAAGTAATCAAGGCAACCTCCAACTTTTGCTCAGGCCGATTGATTGTGTAATTTGCACAAATTGATTTTTTGAAACAAAAAAAAAAAAAAAATCAGGAATTAGGAAATTATAATAAAATAATCTCGCGGGCCTGTGAGTGAGAGATGAAATTCTATAGAATTTCTTCAGTTAACAAAGAACCGGAGAATCAAAAAGTTATAAGAATATCATTGATTTGAAAAATATAAGAATTACAAAATCATGTCTTTCATCTCTGGTATCTGTAGCTTTATAAAATGATAGGAAACACACAATGGACGCCTGAAAGCGAGGACGAGGTTCTTGAAGGTTTTCGTTTTCTTTCAATAATTAAAAAAATCACAATTTCAATCCTCAGAACGCAATCGGACGATGCTCAGCAAGTCTACGTTGACGATAATAATGACGATTCAACGGAAACGTTATCGTCGTCGGCATCATCCGATGTGGATTGGTCATGGGTCGAAGAAGTAGAATCGTCACGCTTGAAATCAATATTCCTCGAGGACAATAATCCTCCGAAAAAACAGGCGGATCAACACCAACGAGGTGACGATTCTTTCTTTGCTGATGAAGATCCGAGAGCATCAGAATTACAAGAATCACAATTCCAACTGGATCCGAAAAAAGATAAAGGGGTTGCGGATGGGGATGGGGATGGCGATGGGGAAGAAAATGGGGGAACGGCGGTTGTAGCGGTGGAAGAAGTAGAAATTTCCCCCACTAGAAACTCCTCGGTAAACAACAGTAATGTCACAAAGCGCATGCGTCAACCGTGTAATACGGCGTCCAATTCAAGTGACAGTATCGTCATGTCCGCAGCCGGTTCTGTACCAGCAGCAAAATCCAGTTTACCTGTGCCGGAAGGTTCCCCGGCAGGTTCACAGAATCAAATATCTAGCCAAAATTCCAATTCAAATTTACAAAATCACAATAATACTAACAACACTACGAACAATCATAATGTCAGCAATAATCACAGTAACGGTATATCGTGGGTGAGAGCTTCTATGAGACGTTTGCGTCATCTTCGTTTACCGGAAACTACTCAAGAACTAAGAGAGCGTGAATTACAAATCGGTCGAGCTGCCGGGACCTCTGCCTCTGCCTCTTCTTCTTCGTCTTCTTCTTTTCCTGCTTCTGCTTCTGCCTCTACAATCGAACGGCAAAATTCTAATAGAATTGTCAATAATAATGGAGGTAGGAATTCATTGCCTGATATCGCGCTCATTGCACCCGAAATTTTGGCCGCACAGACGAATGGAAACGATGTGAACAATCATAACGATAGTGCAGGTGATAGTGGTGATAATAATTGTGCAAGTGGGGTTGGCGGTCTGTTGAGACCATCTAGTGCACCGACTCCCAGAGTTTTTGGTACCACTGCCGCGACTTCACCTGGTAGAGGAAGACTTACTGGTGGTCGATCTAGAGGGAGGAATAATGACGAATTGATTAATAGCAGAAGAAGCAGTTTACAATCCAGAATTACTGCTAGTCCTAGTAGCGATACGTCTTGCTCTTCTACCTCTACGTCGAGCAATTCGACTGCTCCTACTAGTCCAAACTCTACCCCCAATGCTACACCACAACATCATAATTCTACTTCTCCGAGAAGGTGAGTAAATTATTTCCATTCCTATCATTATCATTCGTTTGGTTTTTTAGTCGTTTTATCGCTAGTGTGGTGAATGTTAGAATTCAGGAATTGTACGTGAAAATTGTTGTACCCGCACTGAATATTGATACACGTCGATTTTTTGCCCATGAATCTCGATCCAGTTCAGTGAAACTCTGTCCGTGCGTATGTGTGTATATATTGCATTGGGGAATCGACGTTACATTTCGATTAATCATTTTTCTTAAATTATATCCTTATATCTCGTATAGCTTCTCCTCCGATTTTTTCATTTTGCTCTAGGTACAAGATTGATTTATTACTGCATTGAAAGAAAAATAAATGCCCAGAGGGGTGATCCAAATTTTGAAAATTGACTTAATCTTAACGTGAAACGTTGGTTGTTGACCAATGACCGAAATGTTGACGGGACTGGAGTTCATAATGTCAACGCAACACAATCACGAGAAATACATTTTCAAGAGATTGTTGGCTGAAATTTTGTTTACCGTAAAAAAAAAAAAATTGCGATTTTTTTGCGGATCTTAGGTATCCCGAGGGTCAAATATATTGGAAAAATATAAGATTCGTTCAATTCGAAGGAAAAAACGTACGGCCCCACGTTCGGCGCAGCAATCATTTTGTTTCCTTTTAATTTCGTCTTTCACACTTTTCTATACATTTTTCTCTCATCGAGATTTCAAAGATCAAGATTTGTCGTCATCGATGAGGTTTCAGTGTCAAATATCTCCGAGTGTATCACCTAAAAGTTCATTTTCCATGATTTCTTGTTGCGATAATGTTATAAATTTCCGCCTGTATATTCTTTTCTATATATCGTACGCGTGCGTGCGTTTTATGGTATTGTATGCTACACTGTTTCAACACGCATGTGCCTACCTACGTACTCGACTACCTGTCGTACTTGTTTTAGGTATACTTATACCTGTACCTGTACCTATATTCATACTCACGCACTCGTCACAGTATGCGTTGAGTTTCATCGTTGTTACGATAAATGTAATGTATGCAGGCACGTGTAGTGTAGAACGCCAGACGTCGTCATCGAGGTCGACCAGGCTGGTGGGCAACGAACGTATACCCGTACAATATAAAATAGTGCAATACACTTACAATCGCTGTATACAAGCATGAAACTTCATAAAGATAAAATGAAGTAAATTAACTATAAGAAAGGAAAAGAAAGAGGAGAAAAACGAGTTATTCTTATTTCACATTAGCTCCTTTATATCCAATATTAATCACGCTGTATGAACTGTATTTTTGTTATCACGAAAAGTGAAAATGAAAAATCAAAAAGTGGGTATAGATGAGAACTTTAGGCCCCATTGCTTGTACACAGGTATAGATATTGTACCGATTATACATACCTACTTCGCTGACACTCTTTCAGACGGGAGAAACGGTCGTCAAAACCATAAGTTCGTTTTGATTGACGTTTCCATAGACTACTCAGAAGCTGCTTTACCGGATTGTACTAATATAATCGTATCGTAACTTTTTCTCACGCGAATCTTCCGATACGCTTTTTCGCCAGGATTGCCAAACACGATTTTTATCCACGAGTATACGGGGAATTTGAAAGATTTTCGAACGGCCCAGACCCTCACCATTTCCAATTTCGACATATATTTTATTCGTTCCCCCTGCCTCCAAAGTCTGAGATTTCGATGCGGAGTTTTGCGGCAAAATCGAAGCAAGATCGGCGATCGTGGCAGTTTTTTTGTAATCTAATCGAAAGCTTTTTATTTTTCCGAATTCAAATCAAAAGACGTGTTCCGAATTCGATGAATTTTCATAATATTTTTTTGTGAGGGATATCATTCTGTGAATTCATTCTCTGATTGTGAGCTTATTCCGTTCTCCAGTAGTGGTTTCGAGAATATTTTCATTCCCAGATGATTTTTTGTTGTTCTAATTTGAATGGGAAAAAGTAACTGGTGTGATTGCGTAGACCGTACAGTGAGATAATTGTATGAACAAATCGCGCTCGATCCTGTTTCCATGCGGAATTCCTTACATACCTGCGAGATGGACGTTAACATTACATCGGATCGCGTCACCACATCACTTCACCGTCATATCCACTACAAACCTATGTAATACATAGCTGGCTGTCGCTGACGAGTTGAGGTCAGTGACTTAAACGCTAGTAAAACAGCCCAACCCATACCTACGGCTCACAGGCTTGTGTTGGATGAATCTAGAGTTTAGGTACAGGGTATATATGTACCGCGAATCGTAATTATCAGCGTCATGCATCATGCCGAGGGAATAGCAAATTTGTTCAGTCAATTTACTCCGAATCATAGGCATAGGATCGATATTATGAATTTTAACAATATCAACACGAAATGAATGATTTTCTTCCGTTATCTCAGGAATCGTAAGTTTTACCCAAAAATATCTCAAACTAAAAATATAGCATTTAGGGAGCTGCACATTTTTCGTCCGTGCAATTCTTTCGTAGGATAAATCGTTCAGAAGATAAAGTAAAAAGTATACTCAAGATTTAAATATCATTCATTGACTCACACGCGGGCGGGTGGCATTTATCTTCGAGAAATGATTGTACAGGTATACTAGATAAATTAGTGCAGCAAGTGAACCTTGACACTTTTAGATCATTTGATTCCCAGCCAATCAGTGTGTCTAGTCGAAGAATGAAACCGGGCGAGGCAGTATAATCATTATTCTTATTCTTATCATTTTTTTCTTTGTTTTCTTGTTCTGTTCTCCTTAACTCAAAACGTCGCAGAATCCAATGGCAGGGTAAAAACTGTACGACAAATATCACGTAGCTGGAACAATGAGTCATGGGCGAGAGAGCTCTGCTCAGCCAGAATACCATAGCCAACAAACGAAATAGTTATATAGAGATATATAATAATAATATTTTTTTCGTCAATTTTCTTCACTGCTTCGAAGATAGTTTAAAACAGTCCATAGAACCAGGCGAGAAAATTTCAACATCCTATTTCAATTCTGACTCCAGGACAATACTAAATCAAATGAAATAGTATGTATATACATACAATAAGATAGAAATGAAAAAATTATTAAGGGACTATAGGAGAGTTGCAGGTTGTTCTCTTTGTCCATCGGTTTACTCATTTTCTTACTTATTTCTCTTCGATGTGTGCCCACCGTGGCCAGCTCTGCAGTGGTAGCTTTATCCGGTAGTCCGTTCGGTTTTTATTCCATAGTCGTTCGCGTGAAACGGAGGAAGACTGCTGCATTACAATAATAGCCATACAAAAACTAACTAACTAACTCACGGTATATCCGTACTGTAGGGATACTTGTGAGGCCAAAGAGACGCTCAAGTACAGTTTGAATAGATTATTTTCTAACCTGAACCCGGATATATTTTTCTCAAATATTTTCAGGCATAACAAAAAAATGATGATGGAGAAAAAAAATCGTTCCACTCACCTATTATTCGAGTTTACGAGAAATTGAATTCGCAAGGATGACTTGAGTAGGAGATAGTACTGAAATACTTGACAGAGAAATATGTATTCTCCAAACGTAAATCGTATAACGCTTCGGTTAATTGATAAATTACCAAATTGCATGAGAGGCTAAGGTTACATAATAACATCAAACACGATAAAATGCATTTCTAAACAATCTTCGGCTGGAATTTTCGTCGATGAAGGAAAATCTTGATTCTTTCACAGATTCCGGGAATCTCGATAGACAAGCGTACATGAAAATAGAAACGAAAAAAATTGTACGGCCTTGCGATGGACGTCCATAAAAAGTTGTTCTTTTTACTTTTTCTATTTTTATAACATATATATATATATAGTGCATTGGTTTGTTGAGGTTTTACACATATTGTTACTAGAATGTTACGGGCTATAATATTTATATATACTATACATACAACTAGAGTGTACTGTGTGCCGCTATATGCCTAGACTCTTAGAACAGGACTTCTTTCCTTCTTTCTTGTTTTTTTTTTTTTTTCGTATTGATTAGTTTTTGTCACGAGGTTGGGTTAAGCTTCGGCTCAAAGTATACGGGCCAAGTGACCTGAACGCGTTTGTCACGTTTATAATCTAGAAATAATATTCTGTGCTCGAAATTTCGACATTTGGAACACGAACAATGATCATATTTCATTTGAAAGGGTCCCAATGAAAACTTCCAGGGCTTTTTCTTTTGTTTGTTTTGATTAATTACGCGGTGGTCTTCGATGTTTGATTCTTGTTTGCCATTTATTTTACGATATTTTTGGAAAATTAAAAATTTTGCACGTAAAATTTGAGAGGAGGTTCAAAAGTAAGAAACAAAGCGTGTGAAATTCTAATTAACTTTTTTTACCACCACGGAATCGTAATTTGATACAAATGTAATGGAGCTCAATTAGAGTATATAGAGACAATGGCGACGGGATTCTTTTTGCCGTTATTCGAGACTCGAATTTCCCGCCGTTCCCATACACATTGCTGTATCTACCTGTACTCGAAAGTCTCAGCGGACGTTAGAATAAAAGATAATGTAATTTCATATGTATGTACTACTATACTCATGTAGATATATATAGGCGTATGAAATTCCGTAATGCATCATGTTTCTGGAGAAAAATAAGAATCCAAATTTTGTCTGTTTTCTACTGATTCTGCTACTTTCACATTCCACCGAAAAAATTGTAAACTATCAAAATCATTCTTATCGCTTGATCTCTTGTTGTCTTTTAAATTCGGTTCGAAGACAATGGAATAAAATAAATATGAAAAAACAAGTATAAAATTAATAAGAACAGTTTAACGAAACTTTACAGCAGAAAGCGTTGAAATTTTATCCAGGGAAACCATTGAATTCCTCAAAGCTAGGTACTCACGGGTCTAGCGGTCAAGTTTATTGATGCATGGATTGTATACATTCTATTTCATTGTCAGTTGCGGTCCAAGCCAGTTAGGTGAGATTATTTTTTATGCATAAAGTAGAAATTCGAAACGATTTGAAAATCGGTTGATCTACATGTATGTGAGACTAAAATACGTGAATATCGTTGAGGCTCAAGTTAACGGCGATGTAACAAAATTATGAGAAATAATATCAACCGTTTCGATAGCGAAACATCAGAAAAAATGCATCGACACCGAAACGTGATGAAACATCACGTCATATGCGCTAAATTGCCGCACAAAAATCGAATTTTTTTCGCCATGATTTGGTGGTGAAGCCACGTTCGGCGTTCAAACGGCTAGAATCATTTCTCGTAATTTTGCCGTGTTCGTATTCTGAACTCCAGCATTATCAATATTTTAGAAGAAGAAGTTCTGTAAATTAATATCTGAGAATAAATCTCTTACAGGGAGAGTAGCAAAGGTCAAGTTATCGCGAATTGAGCGAAAACTTGACGTGTCGAAAAATGAGGTCTTCCGATTCGACGTAAGTTTTGTACATCACGCTTCATGGGCCTTTATCGCTGAAATATCGCGGCCTAGAATTTGCGGTTTTTTGTACGTCGCCAGTGTTCGTTAGAATTTGCATACATGAAAATAAGGTAATTGAGAAATAGGATTTACAAGTTTTATCTGTAACTAACCGCGAGCCTGCGAATGAACATGTCAGTGACATAAATTCATGAATTGTTTCCAATGGATCGTGATAATAAAATACATTTTCGCGCTACAGCTATAGCGTATTCATTGGATACTTGTCTTGCTTCGTAAAGAATTCAGCTATATACACTGGGGCATGAAAAATTCCAGTTATTTATGTCGCCAACTGATTTGATCAATTACGATACATGCAGTTCTTCCATGAGTAATTATTTTGGTTCTCGAGTGTCTTACTCTCCTGTATATGCAAGATCTGGCAGAAAATTCAGGATACTTTGGGCACAAGTCAGAACTGGCTCGGCTCAGTCCAAAAATCTGGAAATTCCCATTAGAATAAAGAAAAAAAAAGGAGAATTCGTTGAGTATGATGTCAGAAAGTGGCTGAGTATTTCACTTTTTCAAAGCATCGCTCGGATTCGATGGAAAATAAATATTCCCTATGTTAGCTAGGTTAGATTACCAGCGAGGGTTCCGATTACCACAGCAAAATGATCCCGTGTTCTTGTTTTTCGGACACTCCGTTAGGCCACAAGTGCAGTGGTTAAAGTTTGTCCTTTCGCGCTTTGCTGGATGTGCTCTAGCGGCTCATGGAGACCTCAATTTTGATTGTAAATTTGATTTTTTTCATTGCAAAATTGAAGTCGTATACATTGCAACCTCGCTTGCTGATTTGGCTTTCTCCCATTCGGCCTGACGCGACGTTCTTGTATTACTTAGGTGGCTAAGTCTGATTTTTTACTCACCTTATATATTTAGGAAGTTGTATAAATTACGAAATTCTTCTACAGGTATTACATACGTAATATGTAACTTTATGTCTCTACATTCTCCAACTGCAAACGATTGAAATCTAATTGCAAGTTTCTCACGGTATGTTGTACTCTACGCGCATGAAAAACACTGGGAATTATATTATTGCAGTGTTATATTTATACAGCTGTTGAACTCTCGCCGCAGATAGATATTGTACGGAACTAAATCTATGCAATTCGATATTTTTTCATTCACGTTTCTTAAGGGCATGGAATGCAGAGAGAAAATGCTCATTATTAACAATTTTATCGACATAATTCAAAGTTTGTCAGGCTGAAATTTATAACGTTCATGCAACAAAATAACGAAAATCAATAACAGCTGTTTTGCCAGTCAAATGTCACGGGAAATTTATTGCAGTCTCGAGTGATCTTTCGCGACATTTTAGTGGCGAAACAGCTAATATTGATTTTCGTTATTTTGTTACATGAACGTCGTAAACTTTATTTCGATAGTTTAAATTCGTTTCCTGTATGCATATACATACATATGTATAGAAATATGATTATAATGTAAATTGAAATCGTTCGTACTGTCTAAATTCGCAGATGATAAAGACATGTATATACATACACACGTCCAATATTGTTCTACGTGTGAAAATATACCCACTCGTGCATGAGTATAATTTATTAATAATACAGAGATATAAATTTCATATACGACCGTCGGCCACTTGACGGTTTATCTTCTGTTATACATGTACACGGTATAGGCATGCATATAGTATTTCATTTGTCCTTGATTTGAATCAACTTCCGTGTATGCTGTAAGGTATGCTACATGTATATACATATAGCTAATTTTTGGCCATACCTAATCAATATTAGACACGTGGTGTATCATTCTACTCACGAATTTGCTGAAAGTAACAACGTAATAAGAATCTTATTATTATTCAAACTAGCTGCTTACATACATGGTATACATTCTTCGTGATGTATCTTTCCTTGTTGCGAGACGTCCGCCATGAGACGCAAAACATGTTCGTAAATTAATATATTAACAGCTACGGATATAAATTTTTTCTAATGAAAATTCAAAGTATATGGAAAATATTGAAAAACCAATTATATCACGTACATCGTGGAATATGATAATATGTTCGTGCAAGTGAGAAACAGTTCAAAACATGAGAATGCGTGACGTTTATAACATTAATGGAACGGAATAGTGTAAAACAATATCAGTTTTTCCAGATTTCGACACCGAATCGACGTGGACAATACATCAACGTCGAAACTCAGTGAAAAGGCGCGTTTTTCACGTTTCGGTGTTGTTGAAACTCAATTGAGCTGATGTCGATCTTCACATTCTTGATATTTATATTATATTATAAACTCCATGCTCGTAAAACACGTCGATACCCGTAATATTGTCTCTAGGTTTGTTTTTTGCTCGTTTTTCTTTTATTCCCTTTCCTTGATGATTGAGAAGAAAATCGAAAACGTCAATTATTCACATATCTACATAATAATATTGTAAAATGATGCGAGAGAGAAGATCGTATTCATTTATAGGTCATCACGGTGATTATTTTTCTTTCAAAGTTCTTGTTCGAAAATTTTGTATTTCTTTAGAAAGACATATAATAATTTCCTGTTAATTATTATTCAAATTTTGTAATATTATATCGTCTTATAGTTTAATTCATACACAGATGTTCGCGTGGCTTGCAATTCGTATTGATATTGATATTATTTACCGTATATACCTCTCCATACATACATAATAATAATATGTAGATGAATATTGACACAACTTTAAAGAATTTCGAAATTAGATGAGTTGTAAGTCCTTATATAGGTAAACGCGAAAATTATTTTGTATCGATCTTATTTCTTGACAATCTGTTTTCGAAGAAATTTTATACCTGCATAGTATATACATGACTCATATACCTATGCACAAAATATTATGATTTAGAGTATTTTATCTATTTTCTCTTGTGCTCATTTAATTCGTTTTCCTGTTTTTTCACCCTTTTTTTTTGCTTTCGATAACATTGTCACAGTCTGAAGTTCTTCGATATATTATTCTATGAATGATAAAATGTACATTTTCATGGCCCTCAGAATTTTTTTGACGATTGTTTTTAATCAATTGTATAGGTATTTCTGGTATTCAATTGTATACCTACATTTTCTTTTGATTCTCTTGATTCGCTGTAGTAAATCAATATCTATGACTTTTAGAATACCGGTTAGATTTGTTGTCCATGCACCACATAATCTCGCTCAAGTTGATGATAACGTTGACGTAACAAAATCGCAAAAAACAATATCGGTCGATATTTTTGTACGAAGAGAAATCTGGCTTTTGGTGGTGATTTCAGGAATTCCCGACGATCGACGTCCGCTGACGGGGATTCCGGGGATAACCGAAAAATCGAGATTTTTTGTTTTCATCGAATAATTGCAACCGATATTATTTTCACATGTTATAAAGTTCAGGCATCGCCGCAAAATATAAGTGTCCGAGATGAAAACAACACAAAATACAGTATAATTTAAGAACTATTTGTTTGAATATGAATTTCGCATATTGTTGATGGATCAATCAATGTATTTGAACATTTTTACCGGATTTCAAAATTTGTTCAAAATTTCTGCGTCCCACCACAGATTCTCAGGATCTTTTATAATTTCTATGCATATCCGTGATTTTTTTTTCTCTCCACATCCAGCTATTAAATAATTTAATTTAACGATTCTAAAAATCTAGGGTACCTACTACAAAAAATAACGATCGTGGCGCGCTCAACTCGTGCTCTCTTTGTGATTTCGTGAGATATAAAAGAACGTCTGGCCTTAAAACCTGACCTAAACTAACTGTACATTCTATTCCTTCTTGCCGAATTATTTTTTATATATTTTTTCCCTTCCTCCATTATTCTCATCGGGCAATCGCATTTCACATGTACACTGTATTTAAAATTAGGCTAATGTATCACCCTAAATGTATAAAACCAAGGAATAGCGAAAAAACAAAAGTTGATAAAAAAAAAAAAAAAATCACATCTAACACATATTTCGATTTTATAATCGGTTATGCCGCCTGTTAAAATACGTCAACAACGACAAGACTTTGTTTCTTCTTATACATTGAATTGGGTAATGCTGGGTAATACTCAAGCTGTAGTTATAGTTAATGATTGAATAACGTTAAATTCAATTTATGTAATTTCTCTTTCTAATTAGGTATATTATTGTTTATTATTTGGCAATTCGTTTTCAAAGTATTATATTTGCCAATTCTTGAGCTTGAATAATATACAGTGTGGGATAGTGACAATATTGGTGAGAAATACCAAGAGAAAAAAAACCACTCGGAAAGAAGAAACAAAACCAAAAAATAGTAGCTCCATGTTCATGCGTTCCCTTTTGTCTTGTCTCCGTGAATGAAATTAGGTTCAATTTTGTTTTTTGTTAATTTTTCTCGTCCTTCTAATAGCGACGTTGTTCAAACCGTTTTCAAAAAAATTGATTCTTCGGCATTGGGCGAAGATTTTTTTGATTAGAAAAATCCCAAATGAAAGTCAGATTCTTCTGGTTTATTGAGAAAATACCGATCCTCCAGCTCGATCGACGCACTCAGATTTCATTTGCGTTTTGAGGGGCAATTGGAGTCGCCATCTTGGATGTACATACAGACACCGTCTCGTAAACGAGAATCGTAAATTTTCACAAACGATTCGATCGATTTTGATGGAACTTTGAAAATTCATTGAGTACGATGGCAGAAAGTGGTTAAGTATTCAACTTAACAAGTGGAGTGTCTAATCGCTCCTCAAAACTGGCCGGTATTTTTTTTGTTATCCACCCTGTATACATACGTATGGTTAAAGTAAGGGGAAAATGTTCTCGATGCGTCATGTGCCCGCGTACGAATGCAACTTGAAACTGTGTTAAACTTTTGTCCCATGTAACTGGTATCCCCCTGTGTGGTGCAAACGCGTCCAGCAGGCAGCAGCGATTATACCTGTAAGTATAGCAACAGCAGGAGCCTGACAAAACATTCAAAACTTTAGGCGAGGAAAGTTTTATATACCATAGCTGGTTTTCAACAAAAGATTATTCGAGCCAATTATTCTTTTCATCGTGTCTCACCCTGTATGTATATTTATAAATCTTATAGTACTCCTGCAGTCTATAAGGCGTGTATGATGACCTCATACCCGAGGCTCTGAACCTATGCCTGCAGGAGTTGACTTTCTATCTACTACAAACTATAGGTATTGTCAATAATAATTATTTATACTTCTTTATATATATATATACCTACAGTACATATATATACTTATTTAGATTTATATATTACCGAGATTAGACGAAAACCTGCAGGCATTGAAAAAATCATTTTGAACTTGAAATTTCAAGTATCGAATGCAAATTTTTATTTCGGTTTTTATATTACACTATTTCTGTTTTTTTGTTTGCCAGATTTTATCATTTATTTCTGTTGGTACAATTTTTCAAAGAACTGTTTTTTTTTTTTTTTGTGTTCAACCTATATTTGAGTTTTTTTCGAAATATATCTTTAATGAAACAATTGATCAATTTGTTGATTGAATTCGTGTATACCATTACACAGAATTATAAATTTAGGAGTCTCAAGTTTATAGCGTTGACGCAACAAAATCACGAGAAATAATATCTGGTGTTTTCCGACATATTGCTAAAAATGGTTGCATGAAATGCATTTTTATGTCGCGTTTCGGTGGCGGTTTACTTTTCGCGACGTTTTGGTTTCGAAACAACTGATATTATTTCTCGCGATTTTGTTGCGTCAACGTCGTAAACCTAATCCCCGTATAAATATGGCATTTGAAACTGTTTTCATGCATTATACCATAGGTATATGGTTTCCTTGTTCTGTAATTATTGTCTATCCATTATCAATAGGAAAAAAGACAGATAAAAGTAGTAAAAAAGTACCGTATCGTGAATTAACCGAACGCGTATACCCAGTTGACTAGAGTCAAGTGAAATAGCTACACACTATACATATTGTATACATTATGCATACATACATACATGCCTATAACGTGTTTTTATGTTTTGTAGAGAGATATAGAGGTGTAGTACAGATATGTATATTTATATACTTATATACATGTATGTATGGTATACTGCGGTGTTGGTTGCAGTTGCACTTTGGTTGGCTCGGGGGTTTTATGTATAGTATGTAGCACTATATTGCTACAGTATAGTCGGCGGTGCATCAAGTGCATCGGTGAAGACCTCCTGCTACTTCTGTGCTCCCAGTAGTACGGTGCAACTCCAGCAAACTGCATCGCGCCTTGCAGTTGCAGTTGCCATTGCAATTGCAATTGCAACTCTGGGCTCTGGTTCCGGCTGCGGACTTCAACTGAAAATTGTACTGCACAACGTATCCACCCTCTTCATATCTATCTGTGATATTTACTTATCTGTATTATTCTGTATCTGTATTATATATCGGTACGCTTCGGATATTTTCATTTTGGTTGAAGATAAATTGGATGAATTTGCGTTTGAATTTTATTTCTTGCCTATTTTGTTGCAGTCATTTTCGGTGAATCTATACGAGCAATTGAAAATAAGATGAATGATCAGAATTCTATTGAAAATTATAGCAAAATTTGAAATAAAGTTATTTGAAAATTTGTATTTGTACTCCCAAATCATTTTCTCTACAGTGTTTTTTCATAGAAACCAAAAAACATACTTACAACGTGTAGGACGAATAATTTATTCAAATTTTGTCCGTATGATTTTCATTAAGGGTTCTATTTTTTTATTTTTCTGTTACGTGCGGTCATTTTTCGAAAATCTGATATCGATTAGTAGCACATAAACAATTACTGAATCAATGACGGTAAGGTATAATGGAAATACTATATACTATACTATGGAACTACTATTGCATTGAATAGCTTTTTTGAAATACATATTCTTTATTTTTTGTTTCAACGAAATATCGCATGACAATTTTCTCATCTTCGACAATTCGGAAATTTCTGACCTCACATTCCATAAAATACAAGCTATATGTACAGACATATTATAGCTATGAATATGTATGGTATCTAAATTTTCTCACGTATAGTTGAATTGCATACATAAAAAAAAAAAAAGATCATTATGTGGAGCTGATGGACATGCCCCGTGATGGCTTGAAAAATGTTATAAAAACGACGGATAATGCCTGATGAGGAAATATGTTTTGCCCCCCCCGCCAAGTATGCTCGGGGATGTCAACGATTTCTGTATTATCGACGAAATTCCTTAGTCTCGCAAATTACTGATAAAAGAGAGAAAATTTTTACTGTTCCAGTCGATTCCGGAAAGCCCTGAAATTGGCGTATTTCAGAATAGATTATTTCTCATTGAAAAATATCACCGAAAAATTACGAGGGTGGGGAATTCGGTCGATAATACAGAAATCCCCGATATCCCCGAGCCTATACTCAACGGTCGTGAATTTCCTCATTAGGCCAGCTGCCTTGAACATTATTCAGTCAACGTTGTCGTATAGTCTCATACCTATGTGTACAAATTATGCGTGATCCTTGATTTTAATTTCAAGACTATTTCAAGACAAATCCACGCGGTGGTTCTCGCGCTTTTGCTCTCTCGCTTTTGCTCTCTCGTTCGCTCGCTTGCTCCCGCGTTCGAACTTGGCTAAACGGCAGACAGTGGACAGTAGACAGATGGTGGCGCGCAAAACGATTGCGTATCAGAGGGGAACCCAGAGATTCATTTGCACTTCTCACACGGGTGCTTATAGTCGTTTATTAAATCATTCCGCTAGACTCTGCACTCGGTATATGTATGTATGCATAAATCATCGGTTCTCCTGTACTTAAGTCATAGAAGATAAAAGATAGGATTGGATAATAATGGAAATACGGTGCTCCGATTTATAATTTTCAGTTTTTATATAGTTCTTTCAAATGAATTTGTTCTTACATTTTCATTATTAGTATCATACTGTATGCAGTATATCGGGCTGTGATTTTGTTTTTTGTCCCGCATATTATGCCTCAAGTTTCATGTATTTAGTCGGATTCGTCGTGGATTGACAATTTCACCGTTATACATCAAGTATTTATTATACATTCCAGTCTGTGGTATAAATAACGGGAAAGTTTATCATTTTATGTAGTGCGTGTAAAGTGTTATACCTATGTCTAGCTAATATTACAGTAGCAGATGAAAAAAAAAATGTTATTCATTTCCGAAGTGATCATTTTTCTGTTTCTACTATAAAGCAAATAATTATACTCGAGTTTGATCTTTTGGGAGTCTGTCTTCTATATTCTTTGTTCTTTTTAATTTTCTAGTTAACATCCCTCGGGTGAAGTGATATGCATACATACATGATATAATTATATTATATTTTTAAATAAATATTACCCTCATAATCGCGAATGAAGATTGTTTTATGTGCATCGTTGGAAGAATTAGTGAGAATTATGTGGAAGTTTAAAATTTCCTTGAAACAGCAGACTAATATTATAACCGTGAGATAATAATAATATTAATAATGACAGTAACGATGACAATGATAATTATAGTCAAAAATAATCGCTCCGAAATGTGACCAGGATGAACCAGGATCAAACAGCATCTTGTAATCCTTATTTTTATCGTAGTCAACGCCGACAGCGTGTTATCAGGTATTTCGTTTCATTCGGAGATCACATTTTTCCCCCTTCTTTTGTGGTCAGTCGGTTTTTTGAATTTTTCAGAGCCTCCATTTACAACTCCGAGGTTATAAAGATGCATGTACAGTGTATACCGTATATACCTCATAAATCTGAAAACGCTTTTTCTTTTGTTCTCTCATGGTTTCGAGATCCTTAACCTTGTACATTGTATAGGCGTAGATAGTTTATCATTACGTGGTCCATGTATACAGGGTATTCATTCGAAATGTTTTCATCTCAATCTCTCGAGAACTAGAAGATATTTTTATATGCGGCTTGCGGCGCATTCTGGGCCGTGGAATCTCAGGTATCAAAGGGTATTGAAACTATTTCTTCGCATTTCGCGATGAGTGAGGAAGAAATTTACCCCCGCGAGTGTAGCTACCTCAACTTCATCATCTTGACAACAAATCGACCGATTTTTATCTTTTTTACGCAGCAATAGATTCATCGTTCCTTTTGGAGCTCGAATTTTATGCATCACGATGGCTAGGGTGCTATTTGAGATTTTGAGGCGCGACTGCGGGGATCAATTGCTTGTCATCGCTGAATGCTATAGAAAATGGCTTGCTTCTGGTACAATGTTACAAAGATCTCTCACAAATTCCCGAGCAAATTCCATTTCAATATCTTCCCCAGTTCCGGTGATATCGAGGTGGGATCTTTGAAAATAAACACCCGGTACATTCAGTAAAATTGCAGGGAACTTTTTTATTATTATTATTAATCGGTAGGTTAACTGTGTTAAGGATAATGACTTATGTCTGTGTTCAGCTATAGTAATATATCTAGTAGTGTACTATAGTATAGGTGCACAGTAGGTATACCCACATATATCAATGATTCATTGAATCTTAAATTTTGGGATCAATGCATCCACCAATTGCACGTTGTAAGGTACGATACAGGTACAAGGATATGTATGTATACCTATGTATACGCGTATAAATAGTGAGCATACTCATATCTGCATATCTCTTATGATTGGAGGTCAAAAGAGAGGATTTAAGAAACCAGAAGACAGATGAAAAATCAATTGAAATAAAAAAGAAGGTAACGAATCAATAAATTTTCTGTCCGTATCCTGTAGACGAGGTGAATTGTCGATAATATTATATACCAAATGAACAAGGTTCGGAACCGAGACGAATACTGGTTCCGGTTTCGACTACGGTTATCATTTTTTCAATAATTATAGATTATAGGAACCGGAACACTCAAACATATGCGAAAGACAGAGAAGGGGCAACATAATTCAGCAAATACATAATTATTTTTAGTGACTTTGAATTTGTTTTCTGATAATAGGTATAACGAGCAATAAAATTATGTAGTCAAAATAATTATGTTGTATCAAGCCAAAAGTGAATGTTTCCACTTTTAGTCAGAACAGTTTTAAAACCGTTGACCAAAAATTAGCAATTATTTTTCATTATTTCGCTTCAAATACTTTTACTACGCTGAAACCAAGCGAAAAAATTGCGAAGTACAACCGATGAAATACAAAAACAAAAAAGTACATTAAGAACAAACGATGGGAAGTATTTTAGTATTTTATATGGGTTTAGAAATGTTGCTTTGGAGAAATAATGTTGGTTTCATCTAAAATGGCTCCGCCTATGCTACATCTTAGATGACTCAAACTATTTATGGCAAGAAGCGTTGTTTGAAACCAGTTACCGTTTCCCCCGATTACGGTTAGGGATACGGTTCCAGTTTTTGAAGAGTAAAAGGTTTTCGAATTTGGTTTCGGTTAGTAGACTCGAAAAACGGGTTTCCAGCGGTTACGGTTTCGGTTTCAAGCCTTGCGAATAAGTATGGACATTTCCATATTTCTTCTGTTTGTTCTCTTATAATAATAATGAAAGAAAGAAATGAAATTAACAATTTGAAAAATATCTGCTGGTCTTGAAAAATTTTGTAATAATATACTATTACAAAATCGTGCAAAACAATAGGCATACTACTGTGCATTTACAGATAGATACAGATTTCATGTCTCTGTAATTGTAAGTATATATATATATAATATATTGCACGGCGAAACGAAGAAGTCACTTTTTCCGGTTTTCTTCTCAATTCTGCATTTTTGTTTTGTTTTTTTTATTCTCGTTCTGAAATACTATCTCACATTTTATCGAATGAATACTTAGTTTGTATTTATAATTCGTACATAATCATATATTATGGACATATACGATTCTTAGGCAACGTGAAAAACTCGGAAACCTGGAAAAGTCGGGGAATTCTGTCTGTTCTGGAATAGTCCGGGAGTTTCATAAATAACCTGGGAATTTATCGATTTTGGAGTTTTACTACTTAATTTTATAAAATTAGTGAATTTTTGTCGGACTGCGGCTTTCCTTACTTCATTTGACAATGATAGGCACATGCCGATTTTGTAATTATCATTTTCCATGCCTAGGAAATCAATTTCTTCGAGTTTCATACACTTCGAAAATGAGTAATTTTTTGGGGGGCATATTGTGCCTCAACGGCTCATCTGACCTCATCACTCCTTACCTGGAAGGTTACAGAGATAGACCTGGAAGTCCTAAAGAAGTCAGGAAATTTCACGATCGAAAATTAGTAACAACCCTGCATAGAAGATAAGAAAAAAAGAAACGAGAAAAGCAAAATAAGATTTGAATTTCATACGTAAAATTAGTGCGAAATCGAATTCTTACTTTCATAGTCAAGAATTGCTCATATATTGAGTACCAATAAATATACTATATCTATCGATAAAAACGAACGAAAGAATTGATTGAAAAAAAACTTGGGGTAGAGGAAGATGTGTCAAAAAAATGCAATTTCTTGTAATAAAAAATTAGTTTCTTCCAATTTTCAGAGCACCACAAATTATGACCGTGGTAATAACGATAATAATTATCATGATAATTATAATGACATTAAAAATTTGCCATGGAATAAAATTGTTCTGTCGTCCCTGACATTATGTATTATACCCACGAAGAGAAATATTTGTCACATTATTGATTATACGTAACATATCCATATACACGTCATATATAGGTTTAATACTGATTTACACCGTTTGTCTATAATTCAATTGAATTCCGCCGGTTTTTTCTCGGTTGTCTTGATTCTGTTCATTTTTCGAGAGGGTTTCTTCGGTTTCCATTTTTAATTTTTCATTGCTTGCTCCTTTTACGTCAGATCGGTGATATTGGCCGACCGTGATGTAATTCCGTCCACCGATTCGCGGTCACTCGTGAATGCAGATCAAGGCTATAGTATAAGTAATATATATGTGGTGTGATTCTATAATCTATCTAGATAGAAATATAGATATATACCTATCTACCTTCAATCGTGGGATACTTTATTTTTATCTTTCCGTTCTAATTTCAATCCCTCTTTTCTTCGTTTTGTTCTCACCTGTGCACGGTATGCAGATACAGCTGGAGTGCCTATACATAACATGAAATAAGTTACATCCTATAGTATATGGCACATACTGGTATAGCATATGCGTCTGATATTTAATTAGGCTCGTAATGGTACTATAATGCATTATCTGGATATGATCGATTTTTATTTCAATTTGAATTCCAATTCTTTGTGATACCTTTACGTGATCATTTCTCTATATTACCCCCATCTATGGTCAGATTTACTGTATATACTCATTACAGTGCGGCCGTAACTATAAAGGGAATTGCTATTACTTTCATTATCATTATCATGATTATTATTACACTTTACTAAGTTGCGACACCCTCCGACCATGTAGTCATAAGGTAAGCTGTTGGAGGCTCTGGTCTGGTTATTTGACCATCTCGATCTGCCTCACGTATACAGGGTGTATCACCTGGTGTGGCGAGAAAAGGAGGGGCTTGGGCGAGGAGAACTTACCCCCTTTAGCCAATAAACAACCAACGACATTTGGTAGAGCGATATTCTCACGAGAATAGGGGATACAATTTCTTGGCGTAGGAGAAAATGTCTAATTAGCTGAAGGGGCGCGACTTCCCATCGAGTGTGCCCATCCTGCTCTCGACACTTTAAGTGATACACACTGTATATTTGAGTAAATGGGTATTATCGTGTTTATCGGGGGGGGGGGGGGGGGGGGGGGATTTTTATGACCTTGCCCATTATAACCGAGCAAATTATCTGTAGTTATACTTACACC
Organism: Phymatocera aterrima; assembly: GCA_963170745.1. NCBI lineage: Eukaryota > Metazoa > Arthropoda > Insecta > Hymenoptera > Tenthredinidae > Phymatocera > Phymatocera aterrima. The sequence continues at coordinate 6,845,923 of OY720660.1, forward strand.
TCACCTATACGAAATATCCAATATTTGTACATCGAAAATTCTATGTTCTTTCGACGTATGGATCTTATCCTGATCATCCCGGATTTTAGATCCACTCACTCGGTTCATACTTTCTTCCACTAGTGTGGAGTGTATAAGTATCCTCAGTTGTTTTCGGAATTTTCCCCTCAGCTGTTCGCGATGTTCGTAAACAATTTCAATCGCAAACATCCCAGAGATAAAAATTGATATTGACGAAAGTCGAAGTATAATTTTTTTCGTTTTGCAACATATTTTCATGCTAAAAGATGTAAACAATCTATCGGATACCGAGTTGTCAGTTTCTATTTTTTCCAACGCAAAAAAACATGTTTTCCTCACTGAGCAACCGTTTTTATTTCTTCGAAAAAAATCTCAAAATATACATGTGTAGTTGGCCGTAAATTTTAGGCCCTGTGCGATCATACCATTCCAGTCGCGGGTGGGGTCGAAATTTCGAAAGACCAAAGAACAGACTGGCCGAGATTCCGAAAGTCAAATTACCGAAAGTGCAAAATGTAGAAAGGCCGTAATAGCGGAAGGCTGTCAGATAGAAACAACAAATTCGGAACACTAAAACACTCGAATAAATATATACCGAAAATTATTTCTCAGAATCGACAAGACCGCGAGCGGTGAAACATTCGATTGGTCGAAATATCCAACGTTTGAAAAGTCCTGTGTTCACAATTCGGAATCGTGCTTATTACGAAAGTTAACGGATCCAAATTCATTGAATCGAAGGACCAAAAACTCGACAGGTCAGACTTCTGAAACCTGTTGGAATGGAAGGGCCAAGGAAGCGAAAACTCAGGAGATATTAGAAACACATTCATTGTTTTCTACTGAGGAAATAATCGATTACTTATTATTTTTCGGAATTTTGGCCTTTCGGAATTCCGGTCTTTCGACATTTTGCTTATCGAAGTTTTACCGCTTATGAACCTTTATTTTCAAACTTGTTTTCGTCGATTCATTGGCTGACTGCAGGAACGTTAGCCACTCTGAATTCTCAATTCCAAAAATATAACTTTTCCAAATTTCGTCAATCCACGCTTCGTTTGTTCGGAATGTAGACTATGTGAAAATACAATTTCGGATAAATAATCTTACGAGGAAACAGTCATTCGGTCTAGCAATACATGACAAATGAAACTTTCGCTTTCTTGATATTTCGCTACTTCAGAATTCGCATCTTCTATTCTTTTCATGCGATATTAATCGGAAAACTACTGTTCTATACTCACAGACTCACCGCGTGCAAGATAAAGAACGTGCGAATAAACGATATAGCTATATATTTCAATTAATTCTTATATATTACACGATCTTCATGTTGCCTTCACCTGCATTACGTAGCTTCAACATGGCACAAGGTTAGTTCGTAAGTATTAAGCAGTACTATTTCAATTAATATCGTAAAAAAAAAGTGATCGGTATGATATCATCGTACAGTTATGAGCTTCAATTCCAGTTCTGCAATGTTGTAAATTTTTAAGGAGGGGGTCCGAAACGGTCATTCAATGAGAAAATATCTCCTCCTATTTTGAACGTATTAAAACCGTCGAGTCGGATATTCGAAAATTATTTAAATCTTCTTAGTTAAATATATACGTTTCGAACAGAACATACTGACACTCTTGCTTTTGCCAATAGATTTGTTCTATCGCCCAGTTCGCAGTTATGACCATTCGGAATGTTTGAGGCTGGAGATATTCAAAATTCAATTCTCAAGAATGGATTGAGGTAAAAATCTAAAGCAAATCGTGGAAGAAGCCACTTTTAACGGGTAATAGATGATGGATAGAGATCTGCCGAGTTGATAATCATCAGGGTCAAACGTTTGTTGGATTGGTGTGGAATTCTCCCCAATTCTAACACAATTAATGAGTAACATTACCTACCTATTGATTGCTCGATCGCATGCGCTGTGCTAGTAGTACGGATTATTTATTGCGTACAAGAGATCGCGACTACTGTAGTACCATACAGCTAAATGTCAAAGTAGTACGTACAATAAAGTATTTCTGTGGTCAGTATGCGTCGCAAGGGGAGGTGGTCAACTCCCACGAAATAATCAATACCTACTAGGCACCTACATTCATATAGTGTATATACAGCGACTTCAAGGGGGTAGAGAAATAGGGTATGATATGAGGGCACGCTTGCAGCTTCTTTTCAAAGAGTATGTGCCTTTATCTGTACTGCAGGGAATGTAAAAAAGTATCGGTGTATATACTTCTTCGTTAAAATGTCAAATTTTATCATTTTCATCTTTTTTACTTTAAGCCCGTTGAATTATTGATAAACTTAGCATTTGATTTCTAATATCAGTAATCTTATTGGAAGAACTAAACCAGACAGTTTTTACTTTTCCGACGGTATTGAATATTACAATCGATAGAACGATATAGACGTTTGTATTTTTCGAATTCTTGTTTTCCTTCTTTCAGAATTCAATCCTTGTACGTTCTTATAGCGAATGCATATTTTAGCTATGTTCAATACATCTATACCTATACCTATAGTCTTGGTATATTCTTATTTGCTCTGTTTCTGTCAGCAATGACCGTGACAGAGAATCTGCAGAAGGCGAGTTCTGCAAGCTTGAAGTATGGAGTTAGTATGGTTTGTACTATATATTACATGCGCAAGGCTGAATCAGATGTATATTATGTTTATTCACTCATTCATTTATTTATTTATTTATTTTATCGTAGATTTCCTGCTTCGCTAAGTTTCATTTGACAAAATCGTGACTTGCATCCTAACATTTTATTCTCTAGGTATATCTACATAAGGAAAGAAATACACTAAATATTGGTATATCGATCGCGGTAATTATAGTCAAACATTTTCATAAAGACAAAAATTATTCTACCTATGTATTATATTTAAGGTGGATCGAAGCGATTATAGGTGTGTCTAAAACCTTTGGTCTAAAGAATACCGCGATACTCGTAAACTTCAACGTTTTTCTATCTCAAGAAATTTACTTCATTCACTTATTCATTCAATCGCCTCGTTCGCAAATTGACTCGTTTTAATTTCCTCCTTTGAATAAGTCAAAATTTGACGGGTGTCAAGTTTATAACGCCAATATAACAAAATCACGGAAAATGTATTTTTAATCAATGTTCAACTGAAATTTTGTAATTGAAAAAAAACCTCGATTCTTTAGCGATAACAGCAAGCCCCGACTTGGAAATCGGGGATTTCTGAAATGGCTGAAAGATCGAGAATTCCGAGTTCGAAATTTCCGAAATCCTTAAAAAATGCAAACTCTTCTTCATGGACAAAAATCAGTAAAGGATTGCTCGAAAATGCATTTTTCGTAACTTTGCTGCTCTAACGATGTATAAATTTCAGTAACATAAAATCAATTACGTTTCGATCAGCAGCGCGTGCGAGTATAAATGATTAGGTATGTTTAGCAAATTTAAAGAATAAAGATTCCTGAAGAAAAGTCATATCATTGAGGAAAGAAAATCTCGACCTTTCTGGCTCTTCTATCGTTTGTTCAACCATATATTCTGCACCTGTAGGTGAATTATCTTCATTATTTTATACATAAAAAATTGAAAATAGTATTGATTTATTCTAAAAAATAGTGAATAGTAATAAAAAGTCACTTTTTGATTGGTTCATAATCGTATATGTATGTTATACGTATCAGATATAAGATAAGCAGTTTGGACATCGTACGTGATTCTGAAAAATATAGTTGAACCGTAGGTCTATCCATCCGCATGTTGAATAGGTATAATATTACATATGTAGGTAGTGTAACATATATATAAAGGTATAAATAATTATCTATCCATGCGCGATTTCGGACTCAATCAATTCGACATCTATAATCTATATATTGCTTGTAACGGCTTACGTATTACGATGTTATATGATATGAACAGGAGGAGGTGGTAACACGTATACACTACTCGTACCTATATTAATGCCACATGCTCGTAGAAATGACCATGATTTTAAAATACCCATAACTATTATAATAGTAAAAGTATGTTATATATTTGGCCTAGTTCTACGATTTCTTACGATGAATTGAATTTCTTCATCTCTTTCTTCATCACTGCAGTTATATCCTCGTGGTTAAATAAACTTGAACAATTAAGTTGGCGAATGTAATGCTACATATTTGAATTACAATATTCATATGTATTAGATGAATCTCCACCGATTACTTCAGTCGTAGAAAAGGAATAATCAGAAACAAAAAGTTCGCTATTCTCCGTTTTATAACTTCTCACAATCAGTTGCAAATATCCTATGATAGGGGAAAGTCGGGTAGCACCGGACGGTGCGTTTTCTGAGATACGGTGGTAGATGGAAACATCTTATTTTGGGTGAGATTCATCGGATAGGTATACCGATGAAATTAGATGTTCCCATCTACCACCATATCTGTAAAAAAAACGCGTTTTCCGGCGGTATCCGCTGTCCGGTGCTACCGACTTTTCCTTACAATTTACCTTCTATAAACTGTTATTAGGCAGGATATAAAATACATTGCGAAATGGGGCTACCCCTATGCATAATTTTCATATAATAGGTTTAGTATTTCGGGAACACTATAGAATTTGATTTTTTATGCTGCTAATATGAAACTCTCATGCAAGCTAAAATGGTTACATCTACATAGAATCAGGTCTTAACGAGTTTACGGACTTTTCGAGGTGATTTATAACGCGTAGAAGGCTCTCTGAAATTCATATTTTCTTATCTCAATTCATTAGTTAGTACACTGCTATACTTTCCTTAGGAGATAGTTAAGAGCAGAGTACCAATTGTTTTAAGTAGGTCATATAGGGTTGGTGATTTTCTTTCTTGGGCAATTTTTGACACGATATTTAACGCGGATAGCCACCGAAAATAATACAGTTCCTCGAGTGCTTTTTATTCATTTAATTAATCATTCATTCATTTAAAGAGAATAAACGTATCGCACGAAATGCATTGGCTCATTTGCAATTAGGAATTTCATTTGAAACGTAAATAAAAAGTAGTGAGATGGTTATTCGTGAATAAGATTCTTCTTTTATTTCAAATGTTCCGAGGAATATCGCTTATACGAGAAAAATGTTTGATATCTGGAACACTCATTTCAGAATATATCAACCCCACAGTGGAACTGCATTTCACTAGACAGCCAGTGATGGGAGCATAAAAATGTAGAATAACGTATAGACGTGTTTTTTTTATGTATATACAATTTTCCCGTATGACTGATATCCGTCAAAGTATTTGGGATAGGAAAGCTTCTTATTTTGCCCCAAAAAATGTTCTGAAACAATCCAAAATTAAGTTGAAAATTTGTCAATCTTCAATTACGTTTCAGAAGATATTTCCAACCGTACAAATAAGGGTATGGATCTAATGTACAAAGTTATCCAGGAAAAAAAAATCACCAACTTTATCTTGCTCTCCTATCACTTACTTGGGAAAGCAAGTGTACGCTTGGCTTGATCGTTCCTAAATGATATACCTGATAATAGAGTGTTTGAAAATATGGTACTAATTTCTACCTCAAACTCCATGGTCTAATCAATCTAGGTCAGCTTTTTATAGTATAATATGGGTACAAAAAACAATAGTATGTCAAGCTAGAGATGTATACAAAGATTATTGTATTATAATCCTTACTTATCAATGGCACACTATTCACCAAATTCATCATTATTCAATCCATGAAATAAAAAGTGGAAACAAAATTAACTTCCTCCATTTATCTGTAATAAATTTCCTCAATTCTCTTTTTTTCAGAGTCTGCGAAAGACAGAGGGGTGCAGACAGAGAAGATGAGAGACGCGAAGATGACGATGAAGATGAAAATCCGCTCGGCAGATGGCCACATGCATTAAGTCCAGCACTAGCTTGCCTGGGCTGTACTCTCGGTCTTTTTAATATCAGTCGATTCGCTATTTTAAGTATACAGTTCGGAGGTGAGAACAATCATCAAAATAGTTATAAAGCTTTGCAGGGTTTAAAGTTTTTGAAGTATTTTCATTCAATTAAATCATCGAGAACTCTAAAATTGATTCTAAAAAAAGTTTTCCCTTGTTTTTTTTTCAGCTAATTTCATCGTTCAGTTTATACTTCTTTCTCTAATACTCGGAATACCATTATTCACACTTCAAGTATGTTTGGGTCAAAGATTAGCGGCAGGTGCTGTAGATATGTGGAGAATATCGCCACTCTTTCAAGGCGTTGGTATAGCTCTGCTTACTGCGCAGGCATTTATCGGTATATACAGCATCGTTGGTATTTCATGGATGTTTGTTTACTTCAGGTAGTTATCTACATACATCAAGTTCCTGTTCTTTGTAATTGAAAACCCATTGTCCCTATTTAATTACTAAAAAGACATACACTCCCATATCTTGTTTATTATTTTTAGAGATTCGTTTATTACCAAACAAGACAAATACAGTTGGGCGGAACCGGTTTCATCATATCGTGACGATAATAAACCCATGCATAACGGCACACCTTATAAACTTCAAGAAACTGTACCAGACTATTTTAGCGGTGCCGTACTACAAAGGCGTCATCTTAACGAACCCGATACAGGCATTGTCACACTCAAATTTCAAGTCGCTTTCAATCTCGCTGTTGTTTGGATGATTGTATTCGTATCACTCAGTAAAGGTAGATTATAAAAATTCAATTTATTCATAATATATTTTCTCACTTAACAATTATATTCTCTTGGCGCAAAAATGTACATTTGGAACAAAAACACGGAACAAAATAATGCAAACTGTAATTTTCATTTGGTTTTTTCACTTCTGATTGAATAATATTTAATGCATCATCAGACTTCTATCCAATTATTGAATATTTGCGACCACAAATGCTCTACAAGAATCTTTTTTCTTAGGTTTAAGGTCCTACGGTAAAGTAGTGTATGTATTTACGTTGGTACCAGTATTCGGAACGTTAGTTCTTTGCGCTAAGCTCTTAGGATTAACTCCGTCGGGTTCCATTCATCAACTATTCCCCGCTACTGTTTGGAGCGAGTTTTTTCTCAATGGCAAATCTTGGATGGCAGCTTCTACCGAGGTTTTTCTTACATGGGGATTATTTGGCGCTGCCGCGATGCAGGTATTATTGCTATCATTATGATTTTTCCAGTATCACTGACAAATTTTTCCCATATTCTCTAAATTCTCTGTATTTTATTCCTCATTATAGATCGCCGCTCACAATAAACACAAACATCTTCTTCAACGGGATACAAGTCTTGTTGTTGTTTTAACTTTTGTCGTTCTCCTGTTATCCGCATTTTTAGCTAATACTTGCGTTCAAATTCTGCGATATCAAGGGTATATATATACGACTAGTTCTTTCGGTATGTAATTAAAATTGATATTGATATTGAAACCGCAATTTTTGCAAATAATTCATACTAAAATAATAAAAAATTAACGTATTATTGAACAATCTTATTACAGAAAGTATATCGAAATACACGTTCATGCATCTTTACAATCAGCCGGTTCATCCAGGCCAGATTAATTCACCTGAAAGATTCATGAATCATGCATCTTTTCTCGCTGGTCAACGAGTCGTAAGACATGGAATAGATCTTAGCACCGAATCTGGTTACCAAGTTTTAAGACTTGCTACAGAATTAGTACCAGCCACCTTAGCCATCCTTGGATCGGAACAAGTCTCTCCGTTTTGGGCTGTTTTATTTTACTTTATTTTAATACTGTTCGGAATAGCGCAGCAGGTAATTATAAAAACAATTGGAAACGATATTCTTAGGTAAGAAAATGGCTACACAAAAGTCGTGTTCAAATCTTTGTCCATTTTTCAAAATAGGTTTTCCAAGTAACTCTAAAAATGTGGTCTTTATTTTGTATAGCTGCATATTTTCACAATCCGTTTGATGGACCTAGAATATGAAACAATTTTTCCACGTCATTCGAAATGACACTTGTGTTACTTCTTACTTACACTGTAATTTCTATTTGCTTACAGCTGGCTATATGGCATTGTGTAATAACTGGGATAATGGCAATTAATACTAAAATGATGAAATTATGGGAAACTACAATTACTTTCTTCAGCTGCGCTTGTGGATACATTTTAGGACTTCCCATGGCTACGGAGGTAAACTATTATTCCCATATTACCTATTGAATATGGAGCCATCGTTGAATCTACATTTTCCCAGTACAATAATCTAATATCAAGTATACAGAAGAAAGTAAAAAATTTTTGTTTCTGAGAGATTTAATCACATACAATCTGAAATTTTTCACAAAATTTCTTCAATTTCTTAATATATGTGACACCAAATCATCTGTGTTCTGTAGACTCCCAAATTTTCGAATTTTTTAACGATCGCGAAATCCTTGGAAATTCTGGAAACTTCACGGATTATAATAATATTCAATTATCCAAAGAAATTTTATATTTTTTTGTTCGATTCAAATCAAAGTTCCAGATGACTTTTCAATAAACATGACTTGAAGACATCAAAAGCTATTTTTGTCATTTGGATTCAGATTTGATTTGATGAAAGTAGAAATTTTGAAACTTGTTCGAAATTCTACATGACAATTAGCACCCTTTTCTGTAGAATCTGAGTACCCACACATCTTTACTAATCATTTTATTAGACCGAAAGTTGAGTCACAATTCTAAATATGTTGATTGCGATTATAATACGACGTTTTATCAGCCATGTTAACATTTGCGTAATCTAAGGTTTGATCAGGATTATCGTTATCACTTATTTGTATATCACAGTATCAGATATAATACATAAAAACGCCTTGCAGAGGTATAGTGTGTCACAAGTCTCCAAACGTTAGGCGTTGTTATACCTCAATAGACAAAAATGAGTAACAATGTAAATTATGTTGCAAAAAGGAGTGCGTCTTGTTATTTTTGTAGTGAATTCATTGAGGAAAAATATTTACCTGAGCATATTAAACACTGCGGTGCTGTGTTAGAGGAATGTCCAAATAAATGCGGAGTTTATGTGCCAAGGGTTAATCTGAAAGCTCATACATCACAGTGCAGTGTTATTTTGAGGAAAATCGAGAAACTGAGTAATAAACAGGATGATACTGTTCAGGCCTTGGGATCTAATGACGATTCTGTATGGAAGGAAAGAGTTATGTCGACATTAAATTTGGTGAAAACTGCGATTACTGATGGAAAAAAAGAACAAAAGAAATTAGAAGATAAATTTATACAGAGCTTAGAAAGCCTACGGTCTAAAGAAGCGGCTTTCGAAGCGCTGAGAATTGAATTATTAGAAGAAAATACTCGTTCCAATCGATCTGACAACGATTTAAATTATCGTTTGAATAGATTAGAACAGAGTTTTAATCATATCAATCATGAAATGAGTGTGAATTTTAAACAAACTTATGATCAGCTCGAATTATTTGGCAAAAAATTGAACGACGAAGAAATCGTAAGTAGGAATAAGACTGATAAGTGGGAAAAAGAGATTGAGGGGTTTAAAGAATTTCTGAACAATGAGAATTTTATGATCAGTGCTATTTGGCATGAGCAACTCAAACAAATTCACGATTTGAAACTTGAGTTAGAAATGAGATGTAAAAATTCTAGGAAATTAGTTCAGACTCATAATATTCTCACGGAAAAAATAGACATCCTTGTTGATGAAATGCGAAAACATTCAGAAGCGATCAATAATCAAATGGCAGAAACTAAAGCGTTGAAATTTCAGTTGAAAGAAAATACTAATTATCTTGAAGATATGATGAAAGAATTAATCATTAATCAAAATATTCATGAGAATGTAAACTGCCAATGCGCTAATGAAGAATATTTTCAATCCGTGCCAACCAACGGTCGTCTTTTGTGGCGAATCGATAGATACAAAGAGAAAATGAACGACGCTAAAGAAAATGATGCTGTGCTTTCTAGTCCGATATTTTATAGTAAAGAGTACGGATACACGTTAAAAATTGAATTATTCCTGAATGGAAAAGGACAATGGAAAGATAGGCACATTATTGGTTGTCTGAAAGTCCTGGAAGGAAAATGGGATCCTTTATTAGACTGGCCTTGTATTCTTCAAGCTAACGTCGTATTAAGAGATCAAGAAAATCCTGCCAATAATGTTAAAAAAATGTTAAAAATTAGGAGAAAGAAAGATGGCGCAGATGATCTTGATAAACTTAACAAAGAATCTGGAATTTATTTGTTCATTCCGCACACCAAATTAACCAGACACAGTGGTTTTACCAAAAACAATATAATGTTCTTAGATATTCAAGTGAGAGACTCCAAGATTGGTGGATCCATGGCCTCTTTGATATCCTAGATTATATTTGTACTCATTATTTCATTTATCTAGCTTTAATAACCCAAAAATGAATAAATGAGTTGATAGATAGCAGCCGTTATAGTAGAAAAGTAGAAGAAAATTCCATTATAAGCTTCAACAAAAATAGCTATTAATTCAAAATCTTAGGTAAATAATCATCCAGATGTTTATTACACATCGATATTCATAATCAATTATGTTTTATTTACTTTTTTTGCTTCAATTTCTCTTTTAGTTTGGTATCTACGTCGTTTACTACCTAGATTACACAGTGGGTGGCGCATGGTGGATCGTGGTTCTTTATTTAGTCCAAGTTGGAGCAGTTTTTGCAGTCCGGGGTCGTCCGCACACAGGTGAAGCAGTAGTAGCCGAGCTTTTTCCACCAACTGGAAGATGTCTCAGGCACTGGGCTGGGCCGCTTCTTTCTTTTACTTGGAATGTCGTACTTCCAGTTGCATTGATGGTAATTTTCGAATGAGATTTGTTATAATAACTGAAGAATATTTATGATTGATATCGTTCAAGTCTCTGATTTTTACTGCCAGGTGTTTTATGATCTTTCATCATGCTTCATTCCAGGTTCTTAGTATCATGATATTCAAGAGTAGTGGATTTAAGGATTTATACACGTATCGTAGAACCAGTAGAGAATATTGGCCAGTTTGGGCTCGGCAGCTTGGTGCAGCAATTCAACTTATGCCAATCTTGATGATTCCAGTTGTCGCTATTATTCAAACTTGTCGTTACCTGAACAGCGGGCCACCAGATATATTTGATGTAAGGGTTTGAGTGAATTTTTTCGTGTTGCTCTGCAACAAATAACTTCACTTCCGTTCCAATAATAAATGGTTCTAGTCTCTCATTGAAGCATGAATAATCGTTATTCTTTCCAAACGAGACTCTAAATTACAGAAAAAGATAAATTCAGACCGTTTTCTTTCTCATGCAAACGTTAGACAGAGCAAGTGGAAGTTAACGTAAGTCACTGTGCACAATGCAACGGAGTAAGTGTAAGTTAATGGATTTAGAGTGCATGTAGCAGTTTCAATGTTTTTATCTCTTCTTAATAGATTTTAACTGTACCATAAAATTTGAATGAATGATTTCTTACCCTTGACTATTGCAGAGAATACAGTTACTTTATCGACCATCTCTGGAACCGGATGGCTCAACAGATAATCAAACACAAATAGGAAACGATACGACGACAAGTATCCATGGAAATGGTATACTACCGTCGACGACAGATGTTCCATTTGAAGATCCTCCTCCAAAATATACACCACCGCCAAGTTACACGACAGCAACTGGTGCGAGAATAGCCAAGATGTTACGTCAAAGTTTTAGAAGGAGTGTTAGAAGAATAGCTAACGTTTTAGGAGAGAGCAGTAGTAGCAACACTCCCAGACAAAGACCCGCGCTCCAACCTCCACCGCCAGACTATGCTACAGTCTTAGTTGAAATGAATCAAGGGATACCAACCTCTAGAGATATATCGATTATCGTTACTGAGGCTGGACTAGATGTGACGGATTTGGTAAATTTAGAGAGACGTAGACCCAATACGATCGACAGAACAATGCGCATTAGTACAATAGACAGAAAAATTAACAGTAACGAACAACGCAGCTATTCTACTATGGACAGAAATCGTAGAACTCATAACAATAACAACGGTAGTTCGAATTTGACTGCTGCTGATGTAGCTAATTTATTGAGAAGTAGTATTAGAAGAGGCGGAGGAGGAGGAGGAGGAAGCTCTCGTAATCAACAAACTTATCAATCAAATTCTTTGAATAGACATTTTTCTAGTAGTAATGAACCAACAGCTGCTGTATCGATTGAAAATTTAGTCGAAGGCGCAGCGCCGATTGGTGAAGATTCTTTAGTTCTTCCTAAAAATCAGTCTCTAGTCTTTGAGCAGGATGACGACGATAATAATGAGTATAAAAAGACTGTTGATCAAACGGAAAATGCCACTACTGTGATATAGACTGGCCGTTTTTTGTTTCATTTTCCTTTTCTTCTTTCATTTTACTATTAAATGCAATATCATAATATTTTACGATCAATTGGCCATTATATAGGTGTCTATACATATTTTCAGAAACGTGTTCAAAGGCATTTGCGTTTGTTTTTCTAATGAATAATAATGATAATAATAATAAAAATAATAATCATCATCATCATCATCATCATCATTGATTCATCGTTTGTATCATAAGTGCTTTTTTGCACAACGATTTTATACCTTATAATAAATATAATAATATGTAAAAGAAAAATTTTGTACGCTTGCGATTATACATTATAAAAGAAAAAATGAATATAGAAATAACTGTAGATCAATAGAAAGTTAATTAATTATTTTGCCTGAAAGCAAACGCCTGATGGCGGCACGATAATTTAAATAGTTTCATTTGAAATTGACGGGATTAAATAATAAAGTTTTAAAGGATTTTTACACCGAAAGTCATTTAATTCGGCTAATTTCGTGTACTGAATTCTATATAATCTATACCCCTTTATTATGTATTTCTATTATTGTTATTATCACTATTATTATTATCATTATCATTATTATTATTATCGAAGAGTTTTTATTGTAAATACACAAATCTAGTATTTCTTTTTCAGTTATTATTCATTTAATTGATTAATTGATTAGTTTAGCTATGCTAATGTATTATCAATAACGCCTTATGTATATATAACAGGTATATGTATATTTACCATATGAATTGTATTGTTATAGTGAGTATGTTCATCTAGAATTTTTCACTATACCGAGAGTCGCTTACTTATAGTCCGTCCAGTGCGTGTCGATGTTTTAGAATTGTTTTTTTTCCGAACGACATCGAGTATATTTACATCCTATTATATTCTTATAAAATAAGATGAAATGAAATAAAGAGAAGGTGTGAATCAGGTAAATTGATGTCGAGTTACCACACCAACCTTCTTTTCGTCGTTCTTGTATGTTCTCTTTTCGGATTGTTCTATACACGATATTATTGATATAGGTGAACAATTTGTAAATTATTAGGAACGAAAAGCAGGGTTTATTTTAATATATGCCCATGAATACGCAGAATTGAAGAAGATTTCAGAGAATAAAGTTTATCATTTAATATTGTTATATTACACTGTTCTTTTATACCTGCGATTGTGAAACTGTATTCACATAATTATCTATAATCTGAAGAATACATACTTGAATTTTATAAATAAATCGAAATATACTATATCTTCCATACAATGATTATTCGAGTATAACTATGCTATATCTGATATTATGAAACTTAGAATAAACAGAATAAATGAGGTGCGCGCGATGGTGGGTGCTCAAATCCAATCCTGTCACCACGGGAAGTTTCTTATTTTTCAGACAAAAAAGTGACACAAGAAGCTCATGTTGAAATTCTAGACTTTGAAATTTTGCAGTTAAAATACTCAGTTTATACCACATGAACGTCTGAGCTACTGACATGGTACAATTGTTACTTTTTTTATTCAATGTATGGGGAGGGAGGAATGGGCACAGAGCTGGTGATGAGGGTGAGGGAAGGGGAGGACACAGGCGCGTGCAGCTCCATTTAAATTCAAGGTTTTCGAATTTTTAACTTAAAATTAGAGTTTAATTCAAGATAATATCTGAGCCCAAGAGGTAGTATAATTTTTTTCTTTTTTTTTTATGCATAGTGATGGGGAGAGAACGCGCGTGAAGGTGCGAGCAGAGACAATGTAATGAGCAGTTTCCGTTGAAATCCTAATTCTCGCAATTATTGACTGAAAATTCGAGTTTGTATTAGGATAACATCTGAGTCCAACAGGTGGCACAATTTTTTTCTATTCTGCATATGCATGGGAATGGGAGAGAAGCAGCACACATGTAGGTGAGAGCAGAGGCATGAGCAGCTGTCGTACGAATCCTAGATTTTGAGATTTGTTACTGAAAATTTACCTCTGTATCAGGATAACATCTCAACCCAAGAAGTGGCATAATTTTGTTCTCTTTTTTCAAATGCATGCAAATGGAGAGAGAACACATGAAGGTGAGAGCAGAGACAGGCGGAGTCATTGGCAGCTTTCGTTAAAATCCCAGATTTCGAAATTTTTGACTGAAAATTCGAGTTTGTATCGGGAAAATATCTTAGCCAAAGAGGCTGATATATTGATTGATATCAAAATTGATTATGAACAATACCGTTCTAGGTGCTAATTGACAAAAGTTTGTAAGATACTTTTGGAGAATCATTTTGCAATCAAGCAATTACTGTCAAATATCCGAATAGTCCATCATTCACCAATGAACGATTGCAAAAGGTTGTTCAAGTATTAATGTATAAGAGTTGGTGACACAGGTACTTATGACCGAACATTACAATTTTTTCAATATAATCTAATGGAAAATGACCAAACCAAGGTGTAAAAATTTCAGAATGTTTTCTTTCATTATAAGTTGTAGTGAAAATAAAATAATTCGTTTTTTGTTCTATACTCCTATCCCATCTCAACTATATCTCTTGAAATGTATTGAACAACGCTCTCAATTTGGTTTGTAAATCTTACGAATCCAAACCTTTGTTGTGTGAACCGATCTGTTATTGAATCAGATGTTTGAGAACATATTGAAGATGTCATCACCAAATGTTATGTTTCTCTTATGATTAGAAGAATCTATGTTTTTATTCACGTTTCAGGTGGATTATGGTATAAATTATATGAAAAAATAGGAATAAGGTTCAATTTTCAAGTTATTAAATGTGTTAATATTTTGATCTATACATAATTTGCATGAAAAACAAATTTATACTAAATAATAAACATCATCATAGGCGTTGCGATTATTGACAAGATTTAACGAAATTACGTCTACCTATGAAGAAAGATCTGATTCCTCATCTCACGGTTATAATATATTGCATACCTTTCATTCCATTACTATACTTCTTCTCACTGATCTCGTGTATAGTAGAGATCAGTGCTTCTTCTATAAATACTACGTGTTTCAGCTTGCATTCCGATTTATTTTACAGATCTATAATAATTCATTTGTGACAAAATTTGAGAATAATACAGAATAAAATATAAGTTAATAAATTTCAACAGATCGAATATTTCAGATCAATTTAGATTCCTTTCAAGTTCAAAAACTATCCTCATTTTGTGAAAAAAAAGGTTTTGTTTATAATCTATTTTCAATATGGGAAGCAAAAATAATATAATAAGATAAATACTCTGTATACCTATTTGACGATCTCTTATTTTTTTCGTCTCAACTGTTGGTTCATATTCTTACTACTATTTTGGTTCAATAGACACGAAAGTAGAGATCGAAATCAAAATCGAAATTCTCTTTTCAGCAGAGGTTCATCTATACTACATAAATTATAGACGGTTGACCATTTCTGACTAATCATTCACACATGGATCTCCTCTCGGGTCACTAAACAAATCTCAATCAATTTTCTCAATTGATGCCAACTTTTTTTAAATTTATAATATTAGAATATTAATTTATATTATTAGAATATTCATTTTGCATCATCACGTTACTGTACTATGTACCTGTAAGGTTGACCTTCTCCGACTAATCATTCACATAAGAAAATTAAGCAAAGATATACTTTGATTCGTAGAACATTAAACCGAAGATTTCATTAATATTTGATTCTCTGTGTTCAACTAGTGGAAAAACTGTAATGAAAGTAAAATTCAAGACTTCAAGAAAAATGAAATAATAAAATATAGTACAGTACTGTGATTATGCCAAATGAATATTCTAATATTAACCCAGCAGCAGTAAAACTACTCAAACGTACGACGTTTTTCAAACTCTTGTTAATCACGTTATTTGTACATTTATATACTGAGTAGCTTCTTGTTATCTATTAGGCCGTTCTTCTTCTATCGCTGCTATCAATCGCTGACGTGTTTTCTTATTGTTTTGACAACCACATGATATGAGGCCAATCAAATGTTTCGTAGAATATTCCTGGATGATATATAAATAAATAAATAGGTACGAGGATATGAATTTTGATTAAACAAAAAAAGACACATATAGCAATTGAAAAAAACATGTTTATCAATACCTTATGCTGTTTTACCCATTCTTCTAAAATATTTTCGGGTAAATAATATGCCTTAACATAAGCCTCAGCATATTCTCGGTGCGGTATTGGTCTCAAAGACGTTAATTTTTCAAACTTAGACATTAATTGAGTAAAATCTAATTGCATCAGGGCCCTACCTCCATTAGAACATTTCTTCGCATTCGAAAATCTGTGGATATGAAGAAAAAAAAGATCGGAAATTAAAAGATAATCTCAAAAGATTATTAATCAATAATTCATCAATATCTATGACTAGAAATTTAAATCAGCGATCGGAATCTGTAAAATTATTAAGATATTCAATTACCCTTCGACCAAAGTATGCGTTATTAAATGTGCAACGTTCTCCCAAACAGAATTGTACACTGTACTAGGTAATGGTATTCTGTTGCCAATTTCGTCAAGCCGCATACTGAGAATTTGTATATCCTAAAGGAATATGAAAAAAAAATTGAATTTCTTTCACATTCTCAGAATAACTAAAGATAATTGATACCAAAAAATAATCAACATACTTTTAATAAGCTATCGATGTAGTTGCTATGCTGCGACATGACGTCTTTAACTTCCCAGTTAACTTTAGCCATCATATTCAAAATGCTTCCAACATCGAAAGCTTGAGATGCAGCAGCCATGTAAACTGGTTTTCTAAGATCAGTAGCGGAAACGATAGTTTGAGAATAAAACTGATGTAAAAATCCGTGGCAAGGCGATGCGACCAAGTGTTCTAAATAAGGTCTCAATATTTCATACTGTTGTCCCAAAAATATTAAAGATTCAACAGCTATAACTCGTTTGATTAAACCGTGGATTTTTTCTGGTTGTGTTAAATTCACTATCGACGATAAACTCGGTTGCGTTACTTTGTGTGATTGCGATCCGCCATTTTCTGCATTATTGCCATTGTCCGCTACTAAAGTTTCTCGGATCCTAGATAAAGCCAATTTCAACTTTGGAGTGTACAAAGAATCGCTGTTTATTCGCTAAAATAAAATTCACAGAATTTTAGGTACACAAAGTTCAGAAATTCTTTGATTAATAATAAATTTGAAACTCACAAAGAAAACCTACCAAGTCGGATGTAAAGAATTTGTGAACAGTGTAGAGACAAAGTTCGAAGAACTGTGTCATATTTTGAATAACTGTAACAGCAATAGATCTGAATAATCTAGACATTTGTAGATACTTTCCGCAAACTCTAAGCACACTTAGCGTCGTATTTGTAACCATTGGACCCATGCATTTCGATTTATGTTTCTTTTTAGATGGCTTGGTGGTTTGCTCATGATCATCGACATAATCGCATTTTAATTCCTCAGGTATATCGTCGTCGGAATCATCTGAAAAATATCCACATATCTCGTCCTGTGAAAGAAAACCAATAATAATTATTGAAACTTTCTTTTTCAATCTGCAAAAACTGAAATTTATAATCACTTTTTGTAAATAAGATAATTCCTTTCAACTTTTTCATTGATTTATAAGGTAAAATGTTAATACTAACTTCGATATTAGCCAGAATATCTTCGTCGGCAGTTTCATCAAGTATAACATCAAAGGGAGTGATGCCATTCTCTAAATATCTTTGTACAAGTCCACCAACGGAACTACCGTCTTGACTTAGATTAGATTCATCTTGACTATTGCGAATTTTGCAGCTATTTAAGACGGTCTTCATACTTTTAAATTCTTGCAATTGTGTTACAACAAAAGACGGTTTTACAGGACAAAGTTCCCAGCCGTCGTTTTCTAAGAATATTTTCAACTCATCTAATCTAGATGCGTGGTAATGCGCAAAGTAAGAAGAACACTGCTTTCTAATCGATTCTTGGAGATTCTCTGATTGGCTCCCGCAGAGTTCTTCGCCAACTTCAATTAATCTAGAGAAAAGAGTAGAATTAATCAAGTAGATTGGAAAGAATTCGAGTTCTTTTGTTTCTTCCAAACTGAGATCCTCACCGATGTACGATTCCTAAAATTTGTACAAATTGTTCAAATTTAAAATACGCTAAATCAGCACCCATCAAATAAGTCGATATTTTGATTTCAACGTCATGCCACATTCTGGCCATTCCGTTTTCCAGCTTTTGTTTAACATATTGTTTGTTGAAAGTAGCTTCCAAATCTTTTTGGTCACCGTGTGCAGACCAATTCTCATTTGCATTATGCCAATTAACGACTTGACAATATGAGCTCAAAATAGCCCAGAGAGATTTGCATAATTCTATCAAACAGGCGAGGAAATATTCGTGTGAAACTAACTGGCACAATTGTTTATATTGTCTTTTCATATCGCCTCCGGCAAATGCGTGAACCGCCATAAAAGCCATGTTGTGGATAGCCGCTGTAAAGTGCATATGAAGTTGGTCCATCGCTGTTTGTGTCTTTCCTAAAAGCCTGTAAGCTCCTTGGACCGATGAATAAGTGCCTATTTCAAATTCTGTGCACATTTTTGCCAAAGTTTGATCAAGCGTTTCTTCAGCTTGTTCCAAAGTGTCTTGTAGCTTTCCATTCAAAGCTGCGACACAGTGGAAGTGTTTATATCTTTCCGCAGCACTCTGGCATTCGAGAAGAAGCGATATCGCCCCTGGATAATTTCCCTCGTTCAATAATTCCTGTAAGCGGTCTTCGGTTCTTTGCTACGCTTTCAAGAACAGAGAATTATCATTTATAAATGAAATTAAGCACTGAGCAATCTTTGAGAACATTTTTAAGCTACCCTGAAAGATTTTATGACATTGAATTGAACTCACAAGAGTTTTTATGGTGTTTAGACTATGCAGAAGCCCCTGCACGACTTGTTTCTTTTGATAATTAGCTAAAATCCCAAGACTCGCAGTGGTGAATTGTTTTTTAGCTAAGCTTAGATCGGTTCTTCCAGTTCTGCATATATCCAAAGCATTTTGCAGTTCTTCTTGAATGTATAAAATTCTCTCGAATTCTTCCTTGCAAGAACTTTGCTTTTGTAATATGAGCTGTAATACTTTTTTAGAAACAACTTGATGCTCTTGTTTCAGTCTCTTATAATCTCTCTCAATTGATTTAGAGTTTAAAACTTCCGGTAATTTTTGTAATTCATGACGACAACAGTCTATACAATCGTCTGTTTTGTAATATATTGGCTCTATAGATTCTAAAATATCTTGATCCGGTAGTAATTCGCTTTCCGTTGATTGGCTCGCTTCAGAATTAATTTCTCCAAAGCTATGAGATTCTGTTGGGTTTAATAAATCAGGATTTAATCCCATCGATGGTATTTTAGTCTGATTCTGCAAACGGTATAGAATTTTATTAGAATTCTTCTTTTTTGTCTTCTCTTCATGGTTGGATAACTTCCTGACAAATTGATTGATTTAGATGAAATTTGGTGCAGGAATGCGTTCAGTTATTTTAGAATACGGATTTGAATTAGGAAAAAAATAGCTGAGGAGTTTATGAAGGGGAGGGTAAAGCGTGTTTTAAAAAAAAGTATCAATATTGGTGAACGATTGTAGTGAAATTAAGTATAAAATAGCGTTTACTATCCATAGATGCTATTGCATGATCTTCATTAGAATAATAAACTATGTCCATTGAATTTAGTACCTGAATAGTGTTTCACAGTATGAAGGGCAAAATCTACTCATTCTCACAAAAAAAGTTGATTCAAGGATGAATTATAGGTAACTAATTTGTCAGTTTACAATTTTTCCGGAGTTGTTAAATCAATTTCTTCCAAAATCAATATCTCAAGAGCATTTTAAAAGATAAATAAGACATTATATCTGTTTTCCACAGGAAATCACTTTAAGAATCATTCTAATAATGATCGATCCTGAGAATTTCTAGTTTCTTGCAAATCACTCCAACAATTTTGTTCAAAATTTATTTCAAGAGAGCTTTACGTGAATAATTTAACGTTATCAACCCGTTTCCTGTTAATTCATGAGAGGTTACTAGATTTACGATTCTTAATTGAAAACCACGATAAATAAGACAGGAAAATATTTGAGACTCTGTGGGACCCTTCATTGCACGATAAATTAATATCGAATGAATTAAAATATGGGAGACTTTACTGTACAATACTTCTTACCAGATTGGATGAGTTGAATGTAAAATTAATTGTGGTACAAAATTGATGTATTGAAAGTGTGGTTAGGTACGGTTGAAACGAATCAATGTTCAACTTAGTGATGTTTATTTTTATAGTGGGAGTTACTAATCAAATAATATCACGTTCTATGTGACGTATGTATATACACTTGTCAAAAATTTTCCGGTACGGTGATCGATTTCATGACAAATGTCAACTGAATCAACAAATAAGATCGGAGGCGGTTTGAAAACCGGAGTGAAGTAATAATTTGACGAAATATTTGACGATCCATAACAATAAAAATTGTTTATAACAATTACATAAGAAATATGGAATACATCCTAATAAATACACACCTGTTTATAAATAAGTCCTAAAAACTTGAACTTTATGTCCTCCATGACGATGTTTCTCTTCTTCGAAACCGACACCCTGTTTTCATCCATTTATGATTTATTTATTCTACGATTATAAACCCGATAACTATCATACAAAACAATAAGTCACTTCCCATTATCATTATGTATGTACTACTCTTAGCCTCGCACGAATCAATTCTCATCAATATTTTTTTTGTGCTCTCTATTTTTGTATTTTCTCAGTTTTATTTTTTTATCAATCACTGCAGCGACAGCGTGTCACGCGTCAATTCACGACGTGAAACAAACCGAATAAAAATATATCTAACGAGTTGAAGTTTTCCGTAAGTCGTAATCGATTAATAATCGACTTCCACTACGGCGCACTCTGGTGTTTGAAAAAAGAAATATGATCGTTAACAACAGAGTTAACAAGCTCCATAAACAGCCCCTCATCTGCTCGGATCAGCTTAATTCTTGTTTTAATTGTTTGTTCGTCGTTTGTTGGTGTTTGTTAATCCATTCCCAACGTTTGTTGGTGATCCGTTAATTAATTAGAATTAAAACAAAACTGCTAGAGAATTTAATTAAGTTCGCCCCTCATCACCGCTAATTATTACCAAATTCGATTTTATATAGGTCCAATCGTTTGTTCATCGTTTGTTAGTCTTCAATAATTCATTCCCGAGTCTCGTTAAGCAACCAGTTTCCCGGAAAAATCAAAAGATAAGTGTGGTCCTTGGGAACTTTTCCAGCCCTAGGCAATTTCTGCTAGACCGGTTCACACTAACCGGAGTCACCACTTAATTCGCTATTTTGACATGAAATCACATTTTCCCGACGTAGAATCGTTCGACGGACATTTTTATGTGTCGAACGGTGTTCGATAGCGTATTCCCGACGTTTGATAAATAATTTTTCATTCGTTAAAATTGATTACAATTATGCGATTAAAAAATGAAGTATTTGACCAAACGATGATATTGCTTCACTTTCATTTCCCATTGTTTAATCGTATTATTTGAGAAATAAAATTATCAACATAAAATTGATAAGAATAATAAGAATAAGAAGATCGTAGGATGATCTCCAAGCTGGCCAAACGCTTCCGATGGCTAACCTCTAATTCCACAATAGGATGATGGACATGGATGTTGAGGGTTGAAAAAATTGAAAAAACCATTGCTTTTTCATCGCTCGATTGCTTGATCTTCTTTTGTTCGCTCCTGCATAGATTTTGCGCAGGTGATGAAATGATTTACAAGAGATACACGATGATCGCCTAGCTGGGTTAGCTTGTCTGTCAGCTAACCTCAAATTTTAAGATAGCATGATGGAAATGAGCGTTGAGGGCTGAAAAATCGGGAAATAATTGCTCTCACTCTGCTGCATCTGTATTTTGGATCGATCCGACTTAGTGTTTTTTCCGAACTCACTGTGTAGAATGTACGATGCGATCCCAATATGAAAGCCGTTCAGTCGAAATATGAATAACAAGGTTATTGGAGAACTTGCTTTGGAAAATCAGCAGATAATATGAATTGTTACTAGAATGAGGCAGAGGCGCTGAGTTTTAGGGAACTTTTTTAACTTGGGCCGTGTCAAGACCGTTGAGTGTAGTCTACACTCAACGTCAAGACTCTGCCCACGGAAGTATAGCGCACTTCAATGATTAGCTTCACTTTCCGGCGGTAAATTTCAAGTTTTCAAATGAAAACTTGAAAAGAACACGTGAACGATATATTCAATCATAACCTAATGACAGCTAAGGTTAAAAAATACCCAATTATAGATAATTGCTTATGTGTGTATGTAATATTTGACAGCTGATATATAGTGGAAGATTTACGTTATAACAATCACGATACATTTTAAGTATGATTACAGTCCACCGTTAGAGAAGCAGTATCAGCATTTTATCCCCGACATACAATACTCAGGTTATGCAACGGTCGTGCACATAGTACTCATACATTTATACACAATTTTGTACTTTTTCTTTCTTTTCACTCCGTTCGTCCCATATCTCATTGCTGCGCACTAGTCACTGAGCTACATGAAAACTTCGCGCTCTAGTAATCCGTGTGCCAATGCAACCGTTGAGTGCAGAAGGGTATCTACACTCAACGATGCAACTACGTTATTAATTTTCTATTCTACAAACTTGAATAATTCGAAAATTTGTAAGAGAAATAAGAAATTCATAGCAGAATTATAAAATACTAAAATCAGTCATTGTTTATCTCTTGTTTCTTTTTATATAAGCTAATAATGTTCCGTAAAATTTATCCGTTAAAAATTTTAACTAACGCGGTTTATTTTACAACCGAATCTGCTGCTCTGCCCAAACAACAAACATCGGTAAATAATCATCTATACGTATAGTAATACAAAAATAAAAGAAAAACCGCGAGTTGACGAAAAAAAAAAAAAAAGAACAGATAAGATCGCAAAAATAAAAAGGAATAAGCTTTACACAATGCCGCCTTAAATAGAAAATTAAATAGAAAATCTATGATTTAAATCAATTATTGTATCATAAAAAATATTCTATATATACTTCTTAAATTTCATTACAAAACAGATAGAAAAGTTCCGTGAAAGATTAAAGAATGACGCAAAACGGAGGATCCTGACTGATACATTTGGAAGAAATCATACTTACCTTAGAATATCATTAACGGAACGTTGTAACTTGAGATGTGAGCAAGAAGAAAAGCAAACAAGGACACAAAAAATATATTTCTTTCCAATCGTCTTCAAAGGAGATTTTTCAAATTTTTAATTTGCAAATTGTTTTTCTTTTCCCATTTTCTTCAGGTACTTATTGCATGCCTGCCGAAGGCGTTGAACTAACAAAGAGAGAAGGAATTTTAACGAGCAATGAGATTGTACAAATTGCAAAAATCTTTGTTCAGGAAGGCGTTGAGAAAATACGTCTGACTGGCGGTGAGCCGACGGTTCGTAAAGACATCGTCAGTATCGTCAGTGAGTATTCAAAGACAACAAA
This sequence comes from Phymatocera aterrima, assembly GCA_963170745.1. Taxonomy (NCBI): domain Eukaryota; kingdom Metazoa; phylum Arthropoda; class Insecta; order Hymenoptera; family Tenthredinidae; genus Phymatocera; species Phymatocera aterrima. The sequence goes on from OY720660.1 coordinate 6,869,843, forward strand.
ACAAAGCTGTGTAAATTTCCTGATTTTTTCTAGTTCATTCAATATTTGTGTTTCTGATTCGATTCGATTGCATTTTATTCAATTTGGACATCTTATCAGGTCAATTAAAAGAATTAGACGGATTGAAACAATTGACAATAACAACAAATGGATTGACGTTAATAAGGCAGCTGCCGACTCTCCAAAGAGCTGGCTTAGACGGTCTCAATATCTCTTTAGACACTCTGAGAGAAGATAGATTTGAAAAATTTGCAAGACGGAAAGGATGGGCGAGGGTTATCGCAGCTATTGATTTAGCAGTTCAGTTAGGATACAATCCGGTTAAGGTGAGAAAAATTAATGATTTTTCTTTGTTGGAAGGAAAAAAAAAAATAGAAAAACAAATATACATATAATTTTTGATCTCGTCTTTATCAATTTTATTTGTCCAAATAATCATTTTTCTCAGATTCGTTATACCCTTGGCAATTTTATTTTCGGAGCATATTTAGCGTGTAGTCTTACAAACAGTGCTGGAAAGTACTTTCAGTGTTAGTGCCGAAAATGACTCTCGTCGACACAAATAATATGAGTTTTATTTGGGTCGTTCGCTGCTTGAACCAAACCTTCCTTTGCAGGAATAACAAAAAATATGGTGTGTGACGAGTGTGAATAGGTGATTTTTGACTTGCCTTCGGCTTGTACGCAAATCACACTCATATTCGTGTGAATGCAGCACACGCCTTCGCCTCAGACTCATCGGAAATTGCCTACTTTTTGCACTAGTAACACAATATACTGATGTTTTATAGGTGAACTGTGTGATAATGAGAAATTCCAATGATGATGAAATCGTAGATTTTGTTACATTTACTAAAGATAAACCTGTTGATGTTAGATTCATTGAATATATGCCGTTTTCTGGTAATAAATGGCAAGAGAATAAGATGGTTTCATTTCAAGATATGAAGAATATAATAAGAAAGGTTTATCCTGACTTCGAAGCCCTTGAAAATGGACCCAATGATACTTCGAAGGTATAAAACAGTAGAGAACTATAAAGATTACAGACATTGGATCATTTTTCATCACATCTTCAATAATAACGTTGAAAAACTCTTCAATTCTGTGAGCTCTGATATCTTTGTCAAACTTTGCCCCATTAGAATTCTTTTTCTGATACAAACCAAACACAAATAATTTAAGAAACTGGAAATATGGTAAAAATTGGATCATTATTGACAAGAAACTAGTAAATTCTGTTTTTAAATAAAGTCTGTCAAATCCATACTGATGATTGATATTCTTTTCTTCACAGGCTTATAAAGTGCCTGGATTCATAGGTCAGGTGGGTTTTATCACGTCAATGAGCGATCATTTTTGTAGTTCATGTAACCGACTACGAATAACAGCTGATGGAAATTTGAAAGTGTGTCTATTCGAGGGAAAGGGTGAAGTATCTTTAAGAGACGCGATACGGAATGGAGCATCGGAAGAATATTTAAGGGAAATAATAAGTGGAGCTGTAACGAAAAAAAAGAAACAACATGCAGGTAAAAAAAAAGTTCAAGTCAATTGCTCTAAGTTCTTCGATTCTGTCATCATTTTTATCTTAGAGCTTTTGAATATGAATTATTTCATGTGAAACTAATCTAGCGATAACGTTTACAGGCATGTTCAATCTTTCCCAGATGGAGAATAGGCCGATGATACTAATCGGTGGTTAAACATAACGTAATATAACATAAAGGAATGGATAATGATGAAAGTAAATGAGGTAGCTAGTAGCTTTACATCCAACTAATTGAAAATAGGAGACGTTATCGCTAAATTAAAGAATAAATAATAATGAACGATGATTTGTTCCATCTACTAATTGTGTTTACATAGCTGTGCAATCACCTAATGAATTTAAGAAACATCTGTGATTACCATATGCGGAACATTTTATTTACAGATAACTATCAAAGAGATGTTAATTGCGTACTGAAACGGCATAATAATGAAACTATTGTCAACAATAATAATAATTTAGGAATAGTCTTGAAGTACAAATCCAATTTCTACCCGAACAAAGAAATTGGTAAACAATTATATTCCGTAAGACAATATTCGACACTGACACATGTGGATACAAAAACAGGAAAAGCGAGTATGGTAGATGTAGGGGAAAAGGATATAAGCAAGAGAATAGCAAAGGCTAAAGGCACAATCAAAATTGGTGAAAATATTTGTCGCTTAATTAAAGAAAATAACTTGAAGAAGGGAGACGTTCTGACCGTTGCGCAGCTAGCTGGAATTATCGCTGCTAAACGTACATCAGAATTGATACCCCTTTGTCATCCGTTATCTTTGAATTATGTTGACGTTCATTTAACTCTAAACGAGAATTTGAATACCGTAGAAATTCAATCGGAAGTTAGATGCACAGGGAAAACCGGAGTCGAAATGGAGGCTTTAACTGCTGTTACCGTCGCAGCGTTGACTGTTTACGATATGTGCAAATCCGTAGATCCTCCATACGCTATGATCATTTCTGATATTTGTTTAGTTTCTAAAACTGGAGGCACGAGAGGTGATTTTCATAGGATGGAGCCTAAGATTGAAAGGTTGGATTAGATTTATATGAAGTATATTTTTCTTTTTGGAGAACTATTATTCTCTTTTTTTATTCGAAATTATGAAACGTCAGTATGAAACCGTACTTTTAGGCATCAAAACAGTCATGTGATTATAATTGACCAATATTCTGTTAAAATAGTGGATGCAAATAAATTTAGTAAAGTTTGTAAAGTAAATTTTGATACCAATAAAGGCTATAGGTGATATTTCTATGTTCCTTTATTCACTGGCAGTAGTGCAGGCTTGTGTCAAAGAGAGATAACTGTATTCACGAACCTACAGGTGCAAGAAAAATACTAGAAAAACTAGCAGTACTGCCAGTTAAGAAAGGAACACGGCCAAATACTCTTGGATTGACGCTTCAAGTTAGACAAATCCCACTCCAAGATCTTGACACTAGCGTCAAAAATCTGCATGAAAAGGGTACCTTTATGAGGGGGATATGAAACAAAAGAGAGAAAATGAGTTAATTTGAACTGATGAGCCAAAGCTGTATACTCGTTATCTATTGTTATCTGTTTACTATGACTTTGAAAATAATTCTGTGTCACAGGTACTCAATTTATACAGATAAAAGATAATGAATGAGTACATACTGCAGAAATGTTGATCTACCTATAGGCATCGAAAGAATTAGATTGAAGCAATGATATTAAGCTTTTTTACTATCTGTCATATAGTTTATATGTACAAAAAGTATGCTAAATTGTTATCAAATTTTGTATAAATTGGAGTAGATTCCGCTCTATGTTGCATATGTTTTTTCTAAGTTACACTATAATATTATATATATTTATATATTTTCCAGATACTTTTATACTACAGTGTTATAAATAATATATTACATTATTTCTGTACATGGGGTAATAAAAATTGATTAAGAAATAAACAATGACGAATTCGAATTATAGACAATTATAAAAGTTTCAAATGCCTTTTTCCTTCATTTTCAAAGAACAAAAACTTCTGCATCATTAGAAAAAAGCTAAAAATCTAGTTTTTAGTTTATTTTGAACATCTCACATCGATCACGGTAGTTTTCGTTTGGTAGGTTCTTCGTGTACTCTAACTTGGAGAGTCGAACGAGGTCCGCATTTCCATACGTTGCCATCTTTATCTAGAATACTTGCGCTTGCTGTAACTTGATATTGTCCTCCACCACTGCCACCCCCACTTCCACCTCCGCAAACTGTAGAAGGTAGAGTCGGACTTCCTAACGACAGAAGAAACTCACAGGCAAAGAAATCACGATGAGGTATAACAGTCTGCTGTAATTCATTCAGATTCGTATCCTGTAACAGACATTCATAATTTATTTTGTTAATGCAAACTTTTGCTGGATAAAATAAAACGATGAAAATAGTATATTGTGTGACTAGGGCGAAAAATGGGGAAAATAGGGGTTTTCTGACGAAAGTGAATACTGCATGAGGCGAAGCCAAGGGCAAGACATTCACACGATTTTTCCTAGTCACACACGATATTTTTTATTGCACATGCATGAAAGGATGCCGATTTCCCAAGCCAAATTTTTGAAAAGCAGCCATCGCAGGGAGTAAAATAGTGTTTTCTTTCCGCTCCGTAGAGAGGAAAATAGATCTTGGCGTTGCACGCATGCGTGATGTCTCTTGACGCCCTTGGTCGGTAAGCTGCCGTTTTGTTTCGCTTCACAGGCGCGAAAAATCGGCTTTTACATGCATGTGTGATAAAAAAGATACTATCTGACAGCTAACAAAATAAGCTAAAAAGAACTCCATCATACCTTCTGATCAGAGTTGATTTTTGAAGGAGGCGCAGTCGAAATTGAAATGCAAACTGCCGCGACTGAACGGAAGAGAGAAGCTCTTTTTCCGTGTCTTAAAACTCCTTCGACTTTTAGGGCAAGTTGACTTCCTTGAGGAACTGAAACAGGTTCTCCGAGAACTCTTGGTTGAGGTGAAACAGATAGTTTAACGCTAGTCGCTTGTAGAGCTTGGAAAAAGTATCGAGGTAAAGGAAGCCTGACTTTTCCACCAGCTAAAAGTGTTACTTGAGCTACTAGGCATCCAACTCTTACATGACTTATGGCTCCCCCTTCACCTTCGCCTTCGCTACTGCAGGAAGGCGCGAGTTTGTATACTTCTGTACAGCAACGAGCTAATTGTCTCATTTCTACGGAATCTCCAAAATAAAATTCAGCTTCGTTTGACTGGCACAATACTGCGCCCACGCCTCCGCAGACACGCTCTACGCTGTTTGCCATTAAACGACACATTTCTTGTAAACTGTATGAGATTTTTGCTTTAGTTAAGGACTTTCATGAAACTTTAGGAAATTTTCATTAATTGAAAAAAGAAAAAAAAAATATATATAGGCTTATCGTTAAAAGGATACGCTCTGATATTTGCCAAAGATCCTGGATCTGCGTCAAAAGCAGACTGATACAGTTTTTGATAGTTCTCTGCGCAATTCCTCAAATCTTTTGCGCATTTTCGTAACTGGAAATAATTTCGATTAGCTTTTTGGAAAATAAAATACTAGAGATATAGTTTTTTTGTACTTTGGGTGAGTTAAAATTTTCTCAGAAGATTCAAGAAATCCATAAAGAGTGTTTAAAATGAGGAAAAAAATCTACAATTCGCTGATGTGTTATTATCTCAAACATTCTTCAAGTGAGATATACTAGCTGTGTCTGGTATATGCATCTGTAAGCAATCGCAGCTCTTCTATCTTTTTTTAACTCATGTTGAAAGAGTTCTTCTATCTTCTTTTTAACTCATGTTAAAAAATCTTTTTTTAACATGATTTCACAAAAATTGTACCTGCTGTGTAATGCGTCCAAATCGTTGTAGATCATCTCTAGTAGCTAAAACAACAGTAGCAGCAATGGCAGGTGGTGGGGCAGTGCAAAGAGACCTAGAACAATCAATACGGCACAAAATATTACAATTCCTTTACCATTTTGAAAATATGGTAAATCTAATGAAACATTGTTATCAAAAATCGACCTGCAGGAATGGAGCAGCTGAACCATACATTGTAAGAATTCACATCGCAGTTTAGAATACTCGCTAGCAAATTGAAGACTTCGTAGAGGCGTGCTAGCAGCCTTGAGTGAAGCACAAGCGCTTGCGTATCGAGCGATAGCGCCATTTAATTTTTCCACTGTTCCCAGTTTTTTGGTTCCCTCACCTTCTTTTGCTTCCTCCCTAAAAGAAATCGACCAACAAGAAGTTTAAAACTTGAAAAATTAGTTCAGAAATAAGTGGTTTGAACTTCTATGGAGGATGAATTAGTTAAAAATCTCCTCACATCAAATGACTCTCCGCACTTGTAACTAGATGGAGACCTGAGAGCCAGAAATGAAGCTGTTCAGAAGCTACGGTTTCTTTAAGCCTCTCAAATATTCGTGTTGATACTCCGTGATGACCGTATCTCGCCGCGCCGCGAGCTATTCGATATTTTGCCCACCCATCGACGCTCGTTACTACTTTTTCTACTGCATTCAGACATTCGCTGTTCCACTCATAGCCACCAGCTACGGTTTGAAATAACAAGGTGCAAAGCATGACCTAAAGGATGAAGAAAACAAAATAAAAAAAATTGTTTCCTATGTTTATTTGTAGCCTAAACCTTGAGAAATCTGATGAAAACCCGTTCTGAACCTTTGTATGAATATGAGCGGATTGTTCCAGCTTCGATAAAATATCTGGGAGAAGGGGAAGTAGTGCGTTTTCTCCCAGGCTACCGATTGCTCCTAAAGCTTCGCAAAGTGCTACGGTTTGACCCTGTTCCTGTCCTCCTTCAGGATTTGCGTTTATGAGGGTAGATCCAATTGCATCGACAAATATCTGGCAATGTTTGGGATTTGCTTCACAAATTTTTACTGTTGATTTCAAACAAACTTTTAATTGGCGGAGGTGTCCTTTGTCTAGAGCCAATAAAACGATCAAAGATTCCAGACAAGATACCACGTCAGAATCTCCGTATGCTGGTAAACCTTCTTCGTAGCTTATTTTGGGTGAAGATTATTACTTATTAAAAATAGAAAGATAGAAATCTTGTTCATTAATAATCACTTGTGTTCATTTTTTTTCTCTGCTTTGCTTTGATTTGATTTATTTACAATTTTGGGAAGTGGAGTGTAAAGGTATGTACTTACCAGTAACAAGCTATTCTGGCGAGAATCGTCACAGCTTTAACTGCGACGAAAAGATCAGGAGAATAACAGGCGTTTAGGCATAGACAAAGGAGGGGACTATTCTTTTCCATATTCGCATCGCAAGTTACTGCGCTCTGACTCAATACCTGAAATAATACAAAATGTGAAAGTTCCATATGATAACTCGTGCATTTGAGAACTTGTACAAGATTTGACTAATGCCGTGCCTGAAAATGACAGGAAATCACTAAACCAAAGTGAAAAGATGATAATTGTCAAGACTGAAAAGATTATTAACTTGAGGGTCAAGCAAAACATTTTCTAAATTATTGTCAGATCAAAATTTGGTATATCTTTGTCAATTTGTTCTTATAAAATGTTCAAAAAAATCGAAAATTCTCAAATTAGCTGTGCTGAAATGAATATATAACAAAACGAAACAAAGTCTAATGATAAATTACCTCAATAACATCTAAAGTTCTTATGAGAAGTCCTGAGTTGACGGTACCGTCTTGTAAAAGTGTCGTTGTACTGTCTGGAATTGAACAAAATATTGAAGCAGTTAAAATATATTTATATACTTAGAATAAAATGAAGTAACTAGCAAAAGCTCAATTGAAATAGGTTCAAGGCATTTGTTTGAAACCTACTTTCACGATACATAATATGAAATTGAATAAAAAGATTGTAAAAATGAGATTCACCAATGAGACTAGTGAGCGCTCCTCGTGGCCAGAGGTGAGCGCCTCTTCTGGCTAAAGAGTGAAGAAGATCAAGAGCATGGCGTTTGATAGAAGCTCTAGGATCGTCATGTAAATAACGTAGAAGGAGAGCAACTTGTCCTGGAACATCTACTAAGGTTGCAGAAGCTAATGTAGTTAGAGCGCCTAATGTTACTCTGACGAATTCAACTGCTGGATAACTCCCCAAAAGTTCCATACACAGTTCATTGACCTGTATAGTCGAAAAAATAATGGAAAATCATTTATAGTTTCAGTCGAATACCATGAGGAAGATTTTTGCTACATACTTTAAAATTAGGATCGTTAATTACAACTTTCTTAGCGTTAAATTTGCTTCCATTCGATCAGTTGAACGAATGGAACGAAGTATTTTCCAGGCTTGAACTCCAGCGATATCAATAAATGAAAGGCGTTATTCAGATCGCAAAAATAATGAAACATTGAATGCTTTGAAAAAAAAAACTTTTCATTCTTCTAAAACTCGAGACAAGAATTAAGATTTCCTCAATAAGCTCTAAGATTGAAATGTTCTTGTATTAGATGTACCATGGAAGCGGTGAAGGTATCGTGATGCATGTATTGAAGGATTGGTATCAATTGTAATTTCATTGTAGCTGGAGTCGCCTGTCCTCTAATCATGTCGGATATTTTACTGCACATCGAAACTGCAAAGAGTTTAGATTGAGCAGCAAACATTTGAGCTGCATAGATCGCAGCTTCAACTTCAACAGAGTCATGGGAATCGAGCGATCTCCTTATACTGTGATGAACCTGTATAAATAAGAGTAAGAAATTCGCCATTTGCAGTGAAAATAATGGCTGAGAAATTCTACTATATAATAATTAGCAAAGATAAAATTGATCAAAATAAATTGGAGTCTGAAAATGGAAAAAATTGAATAAATTGGAACTATGTTAAATTGAATAGAGAATTACAAAAGAAGTAAATGATGATACCTGTTGCCTTTCCGGAATGATTCCAGCGACGCTACCCAAAGTTCTTAAAGTAAGAGCTCTGGCAACTGGATCATTAGAATGTATAACGCTGAATATTCTTCTAACAAATTCATCGACGTTTAAAATTTTGTCTAAATGTTTTTCGCTCTGCTGACAAACTCTGAGTACCCAAACCCTGAGAAAATTACTACCAATTCTAAAAACATCGGCGAGTTTCAAAAGCGAAGAATTAATGAGAATTGGAAACGGGTATTTTTCAAATAGGCGAGGAAAACGCACAATCGCTTCACACTGTTCTCCTATCTTATTGGAACGAAGACCTAAAAGAATTGGAAAAATATTCATTGAACCTTTTTTATTTCAGTTTCCAATTATTGGAGAAGTTTGTTACAGTTTGTGAATCATAAGCCGTCCATTTACGATCATTTTTGAACAAAATCAGTTATTCGAGACCAATTTTCGAACATTTCGTATGAAATAACCTAACTTATAAAGCAGTTGTGATTCACCTTTATCAAGCTCTATTAGAGCGGAATTAGCATCTTGCTCAGGTTCTCCTAGTCCCGTGTCATTGAAAGCGTTCATTCTCATGCCAATCATATCGGAAAGTGACGTAAAACTTTAATATGCAAAACTTGTGGGAACAATTCATCGGCAGGATTAAAAATTTGTTTACATCCGTTTAATTCACTGCGTGCAGTGTGAACCGCGTGAACAACGCGTCAAATGCAGTAACAAGTTTTCCAGCTCAGTAACAGGAAAAGTCCCTAGAAAATAACGAGTAATAATCAGATTTCAAAACAGTTAAAAAGTCTTATAAAAAATCGGATCATTTATTCGAGAGTTCATTGGGTTCTTTGATAAAATATGGTTTAAAAAGTATACATAAATCATATGTCTGTTTCTGATATGATAATCTACTAATTTTTTGTCAAACAATTTCATGGTTTCTCAGGTTTCTCATAGGCGTAGAGCGACGGCGTAGAGGCGTATAGGTTTTTTTTTCGATAACATGATGGCGGCGATGTTAAAGGTTAGTTGTCACAAAATAACCAAGAATATTGATAAAAAGGTTTAAAATCGTTAATTAATAATTAGAAAAAGCAATTTCAGACGTAATTCCATCTCGTCAAATATATTACAAACACAATTCATAGCTTTTGCTGGAAAAATAACAAGTCTTTATCCATTTTTCAAAAATTCTTATACATCGAGTATAAATTATGATTATAAATTAAATAAGCAAAAAGTAACGGATGAATAAGAAATTATTCAATCGTGGAAAAAAATAATAATAAATAAATACGCCAGAAATAGAAAGTTTCTCAATTCTCATCTCTGAATTCTCAATATTATTATTATCATCATTATTATGAATATTATTTACTTTATGCAGGATAAGGGTCAGTTCAGCTTCGCAGGAAAGTGGCCATGTATGAGGCCAATAATATTGAAATTGTTAAAACAAGAGGCAGTAACACAGGGAGAATGGCAGGATTTATTTTATTCAGTACACCTTGTGTGTTTGTGGGACGAAAAAGGTCCTCCAAAATTAAGAGATACTTTGAAAGTGGATATCATGGATTTCATACAGCAGGCGCAGCAGGTAAAAGATTCTTCCTAAACATTTTTGAGTACACACAAAACTTAGCAAAAGAAAAATACAAACCAATAAACTTTCTACTTATCTATTTTATTGCACAACACAGCGAGTCTTAGCTCATCAAGAAGAACAGGCTCTGTTAAAAGCCTACATAACAGAATGGAGGAAATTTTTTACCCAATGTAATTATCTACCTACTCCGTTCAGACAATTGGAAACTGCTTTGGCAGGAAAAACTAATATACAAAAGAGGAACCAGCCGGACGAAAGTATAGTTAGAAAGGTAATATTCAAGCAAGCGGAAGCTTATAACGTTAATGCAACAAAGTCATCGAAAATGATATCCGCTGTTTTGACACCAAACTGTGGCAGAAAATGCAATCTCAACCTTATAAATTTCGGCCTAACGATATTTGATATTCTTCAACCTTTTTTCAACGGATTTTTAATTATTTTGTATGTTCCTACTTTTGTCTATTTTCCCAAAGACTTTTGGTAATTCTTAATTTTTTTTTATCATTAGGTTTTGACTCTATCGAATCCTTCTATTTTTTATTTTGTCTTTTTTCTATTTTTACGAGATTTCCTAAAGATTTTTTACGTTTTATAAAATCCAGTTTTGAGAATATTTTCAACGATTTCTTCTTTCTTTTTTTTAGGTTTCATTTACCGATTGCTTTAATATTTTTTGTTCATGATTATTTTTCTCAATTTAGCTCATGTTGGACAGTTGGAATCAAAGTATATTTGGTGATATTAAACAGAGGCTGCAGGATTCTGCTATGAAATTAGTTAGAGCGGAAAGAAACGGCGAAGCATTTGATTCCCAATTAGTTATCGGCGTCAGGGAATCTTATGGTAAAATATATTGTAAAAATAGTATAATTTATTGTATGTTTTATCTACATACCCAGTATCTCCATAATTCGAATTAATTAACGTCTTTTTTTCTTATAAAAAATAACTTTTTGTATATTTTCTTGTATTTTTGCAAATAATTCATAACTAATCCATTTTCGTTTCTTCTACCGATTTTTTTGACAGTAAATCTTTGTTCAAATACAACAGACAAGCTACAAATATATCGGGAAAATTTTGAAGCAGCATATGTGAAAGCAACGGAAGAATTTTACAGAGTGAAAGCGCCAGAACAGCTTTCTTTGCACGGCGTTGAAAGCTACATGCGTTACGCAGAGGCCAAATTAAGAGAAGAAGAATTAAGGGCTCAAAAATATTTAGAACCGAACAGTGCGAGCGTACAATTATTAACAAATTGTTGTGTTGATGTACTCGTGGCTACTTTTAAGTCGGCTATCCTCGCCGAATGTCCTCGTATGATTCAACACCACGAAACAGAAAGTAATCACAAATGAAGAAACATGAATAAAAAGATTTAAATTCTTTTTTTTTTTTTAATTAAATCAAAACTTAACTTATTTCTAATGTTTTATATTCTCAGAGCTCCGCCTCATGCTCAAATTGATGGATCGAGTATCAGATGGTGTGAAACCGATGTTGAAAGATTTAGAAGATCACATAGCGAGCGCAGGATTAGCGGACATGATGGCAGCAGTGGATGTAATAACGCAAGACTCTGAGAAATACGTAGAAAGATTACTGGATCTGTTTAGAAGATTCTCAACGCTTGTTAAAGAGGCATTTGACGATGATCCTCGATTTTTGACAGCGAGAGATAAGGCCTATAAATTAGTCGTCAATGATTCAACTGTTTTTAAATTAGAATTACCAGTGAGACAAGGAACTGGAGTAACGGCTCCGGTTGTTCCCAATAAACCGACTAACAATAATGGAGCACCTGAATCTAAGTGCCCAGAATTATTGGCTAACTACTGTGATATGCTTCTGAGAAAAACTCCTCTCAGTAAAAAACTTACTTCCGATGAAATTGAGAGCAAACTTAGAGATGTGGTAAGGATTCGGAATTCAAATTGCAAATGGTTTGGAAAAGGATCAAGGTTCAGCGATTTTTGATACTCATTTGTTTTTTCAGCTACTGGTTTTAAAATACGTCCAAAATAAGGACGTCTTCATGCGATACCACAAGGCGCATCTAACAAGAAGATTAATTCTTGATACTTCTGCGGATTCAGAAAAGGAAGAAAATATGGTCGAGTGGTTAAGGGAAGTTGGAATGCCCGCAGATTACGTTAATAAATTGGCTCGTATGTTCCAGGATGTTAAAGTATCCCAAGATCTGAATCAACAATTTAAAGAACACTGTCGAGCGACTATTGCCGATAGTATTAACATAAAGGTTGATTATATAAATCGTAGCATCAATTTAATTAATAAATTAACACAATTGAATCATAATTTACCGCTTTGTGATCACTTTTCCTATTCTTAAATCTTTTTCGTAGATTTTGAATGCCGGGGCATGGGCAAGAGGTAGTGAACGAGTTACAGTTAGTTTACCTCTTCAATTAGAAGATTATATACCAGAGGTTGAAGAATTTTATAAAAAAAAGCACAGTGGTCGTAAATTGCAGTGGTATCATCATATGTCGAATGGAACGGTAAAAAAAAAGAATGAACCGATTTGGATAAATTTAACTCCACCATATTAACGCTAATAATTGTTCAATTTTTCTGTTCCAGATAACATTCTCCAATAAAGTTGGTAGATTCGATGTTGACGTAACAACATTTCAAATGGCTGTATTATTTGCTTGGAATCAGAGACCATTTGAGAAAATATCGTATGAAAATCTACGACTCGCAACAGAATTACCTGATACTGAATTGAGACGTACGCTTTGGTCGCTTTGCGCGTTTCCTAAATTAAGAAGACAGCTTCTGTTGGTCGATCCCCCGACTTATAGCCCGAAAGAATTTGCCCATGATACCAGATTCTGGGTGAATCACGAGTTTGCTATTGTGTAAGGATTACTTTAATTTATTTTCAATTAACAAAATCAGAAAACAAGAAGCTCGATGGTAACTACGCCGGAAGTTTGCCAATAATGTAACTTTTTTTGTTTGTTCTTCAGGAAAAATGGAAAATTACAAAAAAGAGGAAAGATTAATTTAGTTGGAAGGTTACAACTTTCGACGGAGAGAAGTAAGGAAGAAGATAATCAGTCGATTGTTCAATTGAGGATATTACGAGTTCAGGTAAACATTTTTTCAGTTTAATCAAACTTTTTGAAGATATTTTTTAAGCCTACTTATCAATTTTTTATATATATGAAAACAGGAGGCGATAATCAAGATATTGAAGATGCGTAAGACGATAAACAATGCACAATTGCAAACGGAGTTAGTAGATATATTGAAGAACATGTTCCTTCCAAGTAAAAAAATGATAAAAGAACAAATTGAATGGTTAATAGAGCACAAATATATCAGAAGACACGAGGATGATATTAATACATTTGTTTATATGGCGTAACCATCAATTTTAAATGAATTATCGAACAAAAAAATATTGTTTAAAAAGATTTTCATTTGTTTTTTTTCAGTATATTTAGAAAATACTGTACCATACTATATTTTTTATAAATTTTTTCTCTCTTAGATCTTTTTTTTCGTTTCTTCCTTTTTTTTTTTAACACGTATGCAAGAAATTACTCTAATATGATTAATTAATCCTAATTTTTCTTTCCACCACTTTTACAAACAGAAAGGTTTCAAATGGCAACTGTATTTTTTTATGGTTCCTTAATTTTAAATATATTTGTTTTTAGTCATTGTTGCATATGACAGCTTCTTTTATACAGGGTAAGTCACTGCTGGTGTCAAGAATCGGAGGAACTTCGTCAATGTGAACGCACGCCCTTTTGGTCAATGAACACTTGGGGCAATCTGGTCAGACTGAGATCTTGACCAGAGACGGATAGTCAATTTCTTCATATAGGGGAAAAATAACAACAACGACTGAGGCATTTATGCATAACAAACACTTCAGCTTGTTCAGTCGGTGTTGATATTTTTTTCCTACAACATAAAATTGAATATTCTGATCCCATATAGATCGCTGTCTGACGTGATTATCCTGAGTGTAGATTGGCTAAAAGGGCATGCCTTCCGACGACTAAGTCTGTTCGGTTCTCGACCCTTGAAGTGACTCACTCTGTATATCTCTCTCCTTTCTACTTCGATAAAAAAACAAAAATTTTAATTTTCTAAAAGTGATTGGGATGCGGAATCAACGAATAATTTTCTCCCATGTCTATTTCTATTTATCTACTAATTTTCTTCTTTTTTTCCAATCATGAATTCATCGAAATCTGAAATAATTAATCATGATTGATAGCCTGAGGTTGTAACGTTAACCCAGTTAACATTTTGAAGATACATAAGACTTTAATCTTTTCCCAATCTATTAATTGATCAAGCAATTAATTAATATGTGTATATTGTATATAGGGATATTATTATATCTCGACGAGCCCATCAAATTTCCTATTTGCTTAATTGAAATATAATTGGAATTTCTTTAAGACTAATGGAAGTTTTTAAAAAATGTCAATTTTCCTATTTCTTCTTTCAATTTTTTTCTTTTATCTTTTATGTATAATTTTAATCTATGACTAATCAATGTACACCAGAATTAGAATAATTTTCAATATTTTTTTATATGAAGTAATTTTTATGGTATGTAATCAGTACTATTATTATTTGTGTGTGTGATTCGAGTATTTCGTAAAACATGGAAAATTTCTTTGTCAAAAAAAAAACACAAAAAAAAAATATTCCATTGATATCCAAAAATCCAATTACCTAATATTGTATAAAGCCTCAAATAATATACATAATATTTTAAAGATTGTACCTAATATACTATGAAAAAAAACATAGTAATCGTAATTTTTAACATATCCAATATATAACTCAGATGGTTCATTTTCCGGCCTAGAAGTAATTCGCCCTCACAAGGAGAACTATTCAGTTCAATTCTAAAAGGTGCTGCATTACCTTTTTCAGATTCAAATTAATGTAAATCGAATTGTATGAAAAAATTATTTCTGTAGAGAAATAACTGGAACTTCGCATATCCAATATTTTGAAAGTTATTACTAGATAGATAGAGATTTGGAGTCTATTTCATAGGAAAAAAAGGAAAAAATCCTATAAATTTTATTGTATAATACCCGTACGATAATTATCCTGAAAAATTCGTTCGAGCCAACTAAGAATTCATTTCCTTTTGTCATGTGTGGTATCCGTCTTTCGGGGTAGGAGGGGACATATACCACATACACGTGCTTGGTCTTGTTTGGCCCGCACGTAGTTAGAGCTAGCCACGGTCCGCCCCGGTCGGGTGCTCAAATTGCAATGAATGCTGTCACTCACCCGAGCGACCGCGCACCGTCGCCCGCGCACCTATTTATTATCACCACATCATGTATGAAATTGATTTAATTCCAATTTATTATAAGTAAATTTTTTTGTTCTTTTTGGCATAACTTCTTTTTGCATACTTTGTCTTGAAATATACATTTTTTAACAGCAGCAAAATTAGTCAGTAACAATATTCTTTACAATACGTATGGTCAAGCCCGCTCTAATTTTTAAATCAAATTCTAATAATTATGGTTCAAAATTTCCTCTATATATTATAATTTAATCACCTAATTAGGTATCTAAATTATTTTCTATTCTTGACGCGTTAATATTTTCCTGCACACTGGTGGAAATATATATTTCTTTGAGAAGATATTTTTCAAATAACTATGAAAACTCCTGAACTATGTTCTCTGTGAGAAGTTTTTCAAAAGTCAAACAGTTCATCAGTCATAGGAGAGATTTTTAAGAGAATTTCCAGAAATTTTCATAGCTTCACTAATACTTTAGTAAAACTCTTTAGGAGGCTCTGAAAATTTTATTGGGAAACGCCCTAATAATACGACTAGTGTTTGAATTCCGAGAACCTTTTCATAAATAATTAGCAATTGTTTATCTTTCTACAGAGTGTTTCCAAAGTTCTCTGTTTTCAGTTATTGAGAAAACTTTTAATAAGACAATAATCCGTTTCATGAGACTACTAAAGGTAAGCTTTTTCATAATGTATTATTACATACATACTACTATAATATTTATAATGTAGAAACATGGTTTTCAATATATTTTTATAGATGTTTATTTTCATAAATTAGTTAATCTTCAATTTCATAATTGTATATTTCAAACAAGAGGCCTTGTTTGAATTAGTGGTTTCATTCGTATTTTCTTACTTCTACTCTTTTCGGTTTTTCTTTTTGTCTTTTAATGGATCTCTAAAGATTTTCAATTCAAATACGAACTTGGATTGATGTTTAATTTAATTATTGTAAGTAGGCTGTTTTCCTTAATTTCTATCTTATTTTCTTTGTAATTAAATATTTGAACGCGTACTTAGCAATGCAGAACAGAAAAAAGTGATTATATCAAGTATTCTCAAAGAAACATGTTCAGCTTAAAATATTCTATCAAATCCAATATCGATGAATTGATTAACTTTTCGTTGTTACGATAACGGTTAGTAATGAGAAATACCAACTCTATAAATTCGAACCAGCGATTGTTCACAATCGAAAGATTCTTCTTTATCAAATTGGAAAAAATATCGAAATAAATAATTGATACTGACTAAATAATCTCACGATTTATCATTATTGTTGTTCAGAAAATTTATATCCAGTACTTAAACGATAGCGAAACACCTCAATTAATTCATGATATCGTGAGTCTTCCTTGTATTTTGTCCTTTTAATTACTTTTTGTACTCAAAAAATAAGTAAAGTATAAATAATAATAATAACTGTAAAAACATCGATATATGACAAATTTTGAACAGTACAAGTTTTTTTCATTATTTACCCAATATTTATGATATAGTATACAATAACTATATCTATAATATTATGTATAGTATTATATATATTCATATATTATGTATAATATATACAACATATTTATTATATATTTATATAATAATAATAACATACAATAGAACACATTCGCACACTCATTTTTAACATCAAAAAATGTAACATACATTTCATGAAAAGTTACATCAAATACCACTGGGTAAGCCAATCGGCCAATTTAAAAAATGTTTTTTTTTAATTTAGTTTATTTTGATTTCTCGTAAAGCCTGATATGAATTTTTGCAATTCATGATTATAATACAAATAATGAATAGAGAAACAAGCTCAATATACTCCAACGCCTCTCTTAATATCCGTGACCATTTAACGAAACTTATTTCTGTCAAACAGTAATATTTCCTTCGATATCTTCAAAGACATTCAAGCAATACAATATATCAAATGTTTTTCGAAAATTTATTTCCATTATGTCACTTAGAATCATTATCTTGATGGATAAACACAAAGCACATAATGAAGGATAATCGGAAATATCATGTAGTCATATTGAATTTGCTGTGCGGTATTATTCCTGTAATTATATTTTTTACAACTGCTTTTTTCTCGATTTTTTTTTCTTCCTGTTTTTTACGTTTTCTCTCTTCATAATAACAATTAGTAATTTTTTTTTCTTTAACATGTAACAAGATATATCTTTATTCAGGCTCAGAAGCGATGTGATATGACACTGCTCTAAATATATATTCAACTTTTTTTTTTTTTTTTTACTTTTTATATTCAAAACATTGCTCCTCAATTAATTAATTAACGTGTCTTCAATAGAGAATTCCACTTGGGACTAATAATTTTATTGTAATAGTCAACATCAAAATGCATATAGTGATGATGATCTATGCTTTAATTAGTAGGCTTCTAAAAACAGCCGATTGTAATGCCGTAGAGGTAAACAATAAACGCATACTACTGGTAGGCTTTAAATCACAATTACAAAATAATGTAAATAAATATCTAATAACTTTTCTTTTTAACATCGAAAGAATGTGTTTTTTCGTTTCTACTCCTTATTTATTTTTTGTTTTCAAGAGACAACGCTAAGCCGTATTTTGCTTTTATTTATTACGAAAGATGCTGAATAATTTTCTCCATTTTACAAATACACAAAGGATGAAAAACAAATTGCAATAACTGAAAATCGAAATCAATATCATTGTGAAATGAAATATTGAATAGCAAAGTTCCAATTATATAAACCAAAAATCAGAAAATAAAAATCCTTTTTCTTCTCACTTCAAAACTAAAGAGGAATTGATCAATTAGGAAAAAAAAGTCCGTAAATCAAATGTGTAATAATACTAACACTTTGAACTAATAAATTTCAATAGCGATTCTACATTTTTTTTTCTCGAAATTACCTAGGTCTGATCGTTATTTACATCTTATTTCAAACTTTTATTGATTGTGAAACATGGTAAAAATGATGATGCCTAATCAATCTAATTCCAAAACATGACTAAGCAGCAGCTAATCAATAACAACAATAATGGATATTGTTAATTTTTAGGCAAATATCATTCGTGTCAGAGAAGAATAGAAATATTAGATCCTTGTTTCATAAAAACCAGGCATCTATCATCGCCTTTAATTAATCTTTCTTTGTTCTTTGCGGATTTGTGTTTCTTTCTTTGGATGGAGTATAATTAGCTAATTTGATATCACCGAACGGACGACCAATAATAATAATGAGTAAAAAAATAGTTACCAAACAAAAAAGATTAGAAACAATATTCAATGTTACAACAACGGTTTTTTTATTCTAATACTCTGGGCAACGTGTATGCTGAATGCGAGGACCGCTATTCATTGGATTCGATGTCTCACAAACATGAACAACGATTCCTGGCTGCCCTGATCCACCCGGATGAAGTTCGTGAGATGCTCCTGCAAGAAAATTTGCGACAAACATAATTATTCCGATTTTTATTTATCAAATAATTTCGAAACGAAGAAAGTCAATTGAATCTTTGAAGTTATTGGAAAAAACTTCACAGAAAACGCACAAATGATAACCAAAATTACTTCAGATTACGTAATTATAATAAATATATGGAAAATCCTTAGACCTGGAGATAGGTTCGCGATCGCCGCTAGCAAATCATGGTTTACGAGAGGTTCTCCTTCTTCCCGAGGCTCCCATCCAATCGGTGGAGAAGCTGGTGGTGATATTAGGAACTGTTTGGTTGGTGCTGGAGGATGAAGATGCTGGTCTTCCATATCTGCAGAAGATTACAGATTTTTGTATAATGTCAACGTTTCTTCTTGTTCCATTAAGGGAGGAAATAGTTAGTCAATAATTTTATGTCCAAAGTGCCAGATAATTGTCATGATTTTATTAAGACTGCGAACCTATTGGCGTTACTGGTTGAGCGAAATAACAGTTGATATCTGTTTCTCCGTAGCGCGTTTGATGCAATTGTATTCTCGCGTGAGCCGCTGCGCTTGGTGAACTGTAATTTACTCTCATTCGTCTGAAAGATCTGAAGTATTGAAACGTTGCATCTTCTCCAAACTGTTTGAAGAGAGTTTCTATACCGCTCTGTATTCAAAAGTGAATAAAAATCAAATCTCAATGAACGAATTCGTTGGTTTAATTAATTAGAATACATTTAGATAAATTTTTTTTATAACTGAAAATCTAATCACTAAGCTCAAGGTATAATCTAAAGAAGGCAACAACCAAGCTCAGATTTTTGCTCATTAGATTTTTTTCTTAGTTTTCATAGAACTGATTACAAATTTGTTATAAGAGGAAAGATTTAGATTAAAGATGAAGATTCCAGTCCTATGGAGAAGGAAGAATATTGAAATCTAATCTTTAATAGACTTTGATAATCTATAAAAATTGATAGATCAAGCAGCAGATTTTTACTCGATATATGGTTTTCTCGTTTTTTTTTTCTACATGATAAAAATTCTTTATAATAGAAAAACAGCTCAAGGATAGAATTTTGATAACGAAATAGAAGTAAGATCCAGTCTCTCGTCTCTAATATTCTGATGAAAAATTCAACAAGACTTGGATTTTTGTTCTTCGTATCGTTTCCTTGGTTTGCCATAAAGGTAAAAATTCTTGCTAGGAAGGAAAAATCAATTTAAAATTAGTGATTCATTTTTTTTCTGGAGAATAAAACTTGAATAATGTAAATAAAGTGTTCATTTTCATTTTCGAGTGCCTTAAGTCTACGATTTTGGGGTTTTTTCTTTCCTGTGAATCATAATTACCATTATTTCAGGGTCTTTAAAGACTCTGGGATCGACATTGGTGACGATAACAGAAGTCGGTAGATCCTCGTCTCTAACAAGTTCGTCTATTGTTCTATTGAATGCATTACCGCGTCCTCTTTCTGCTTCTAATTCTAATTCCAACTGTTGATAATTAGGATGAAGATTCGGCAAGCCGTCCACCTCGTTTATTATTATATTGTCTGTATTTTCTACAGACTCTTCATCTCCGCCGATATTCAATTCTCGTTTATCCTCCATTAGGTTCGACTACTGCAGAATCATTATCAAAATAATTATGACAAATTATAGAACCAAAATAAAAATCATGAATATGAATGAAAAAAAAGTATTAATCATTTTGCTCCAAAAAATGATCAAAATCGACCCGATTTTTTTTTGTAGATAGTACCGTAAATTTATTTTCCTTTCAACACTTTACATGGCTGTATATACATCCAACAGTATAGCAATCGTATTTTTTCTTTTTTTTCTTCTTAGTATAAAATAGGAAATTGGTGTCCAAAGTATTTACATTGAAATTTTCCTCAAATTGAAAGATTGAATGAATCGAGCAGGATCATAAATAAATGTGAAATGAGGAGATGACAGATGAAAACATATACGTGATACATAGAGACTCCAAAGAACTATTCGCGGTTGTTTTCGGAATATTTTTGATTTGTAAAGCAAAGAAAGTAGACATAGAAGAGACTCATGTGATTGATAAGATGTTAATAAACAGCAGAGAGTTGTCGATTATAGTAATAGATGATGAAAATGAATAACAGTAGAAAATGAATAATGTAATAATTTTAATATACGGTATTTTACCTTCTAGTCTATTTAATTAATTGATATACTATAGGTATGAACCTATGTGCCGTATATCAATATAATAAGAGGTACGTATGTATATATTATGTACCAGGTACGATAGTTTATCACCTCGCACAAACTATGTTTCTCTTCTTTTCGCCTCCACTAAAGGAAAACCACACAAAAGTATTATTATTTATTATGACTATTATACAGTTTCAACAATGTATTTAATCACAATATTATAGGATACACGGTTCAATTCGTTTTATAGATCCTCCATATGTATTTTGGTTTATTGCAAAACCTTTGCCCTTTTAAATTGTTCTGCTTGTGTCAATGTAGGTATTTATTTATATTTTTATTATTATTTAAGGACTAGAGTCTACAGCCGAGCAACCGCAAACCATAAACGGATCGGTGCATTGGTAACTAGTAAATATATACAGGGGTACCAGCTGCTCTGAAAATGTGAAACAAAAAGTAACGAGACATCAAAGATAATTCGAAAATATAAATTTATGTAATTTTACACCAAATTTTGAGAATAATAAATGAACAAAATGAATAAAAAATATAACTAGATTGAAGAAGTTTTTAATTGTCCTCATTTTCCGCCAAAAATTCCACGGAAACCCGATCATCTTTCATCTTTAACATTTTCATCTAGGGATCTTCTTTCTACTAGCTTATCTCACAATACCCTGTCTTGCGGTAATTTTAACATATGGCGGCTACAAAACGTTGACGTTTGTGTTGTATATTTATTAAAAACTACTCCAAAAGCCGAATAAATTACCACATTATATTTCTTTTCTACTGATTGAAATTGAAGAAATAATTGATCAGTATCAAATTCTATACTTTGTAAATAATGTCTACGGTTTATTGAATCGCGTCGAATTTCATCTTCTGTGAGTATTACGAATTATTCTAGTTTCATTTTATTTCATTTTCTTTTCTCTCATTCATCCTTATGAATAATTTCAACCAAAGAAATTTAAAAAAAGTTTCAAGTAATAAATCCACAGAATTCAGAATCATTGAAAACTACATTTTCACGTGTTATTTTTTGTCAATTTCAGGGAAAAAACCTAACCTCGTCAATTCCTTAAATTTACTCTTTTTATGTTTTTTTTTAATCACAGATACGTCTGTGTGAAATAAAATAGGTAATGGGTCGGAAGACGAAAGATCGTAAAGCAAGTAGTTCAGAAGAAGATTCGAATGGTTCCAAAAATGAGGAAAATTCGTCTAGTGGAAACGATGTGAAAAAAGTGGTAGAAGAAGAAAAAGCGGCTCGTTCTTTGAACCGCAGAAAAAAACAATCAATAGAAAAATCACGGGTAGTTAACCGAGATAAAAATGTTGAAAGATCGAGATGGGAAAGTCCAGATAGTAGAAAACGAAGACACAGTCCGGCAGGGGCAGGGGCAGAGGCAGAGAATCAACAGAAACGTAAAAGTGGACACAGAGATCGTCATCAAGAAGGAACAACAAAATGGGACAAAAACGAGAGGGAAAAAGAAACGGATAGAAATCCAGATATTGAGAAAAAGCGAAGAGAAGATAATAACAGGGTAAATAAAAACGAGAGAAAAGATTTACAGAATCGAGATCATCCTCAGAGAGAGAATAATCGCAGTAATCAAGAAAGAGAAAGGGAACGTGAAAAAGAAAGAGAAAGACCAATTGGGAGAAACGACAACAGAGAAAACCAAACCAGATATGATGGTCGAAAATCTCCTCACAGAGAAGATAGAAATAGAAGATTTGACGATAGAGATAAACAGAACAACAGGAATAACAATGGAAGAGGAAGGCGAGGTGGTAGATCAAATCGTTTCTCAAATAATGAGGGACCACAGAGCAGATTCGACGGCTCTAGAATAAAAAGTGAGCCCTCCCCAGAGTGGGGAAAAGCCGTGGTGAAAAACGAAGGCGATGAAAAACCAGTAGAGAAGGAGAAACCGAATTTTGAACCTTCGGGAAAACTGACCGAAGATGCAAACACAGTAAATGGTGTTGTAATAAAATACACGGAGCCCTTAGAGTCACGGAAGCCTAAACGAAGGTGGAGACTTTATCCTTTCAAGGGTGAAAAGGCATTACCAACTCTCTATGTTCATAGACAATCAGCTTTCCTCATGGGCAGAGATCGTAAAGTGGCTGATATCCCCTTGGATCATCCTTCCTGTTCAAAACAACATGCCGCTTTACAATTTAGGCTTGTTTCATTCGAAAGAGGAGACGGAGGGGAGGGAAAAAGAGTCAGACCATATTTAATCGACCTTGAATCTGCCAATGGAACGTTTGTTAATGACGTAAAACTGGAGCCTAGGAGATATCATGAATTATTAGAAAGAGATGTCCTCAAATTTGGATTCAGCTCTAGAGAATATGTTCTTTTACATGAACAAAGCAAAGACGATGCCCTGGATGATGATGTTGAGATTCCTGCCGCTACACAGGTGAGAAATTGGTTGAAAATTTTCATATTTCTTTTCTTCATCCAGAAATCTTCATCGACGAAATTTTAAGCTACTTTTTAGTATTTTCTTCCATGAAAATGAAGCATAGAAGAGGGATTGATGAGTAATTGACTGGATACTAAGTCTCGAACTTTCTTTTTTTCATCAAGTTTTGTAATGCTAGATTATATTTTTACTTTTACAGGAATAAATCGAAATTTCTGATTGGAATGAAGAATTCTTTCGATAGTATAGGAAATCTATATCGAGAGATGGATAACGCTGAATTTATGCATAGTCCGGATGTAAGTAAGTATCGATAAATAATTTGTATCGATTTATTGGATAGGTGATTAATAAATATTTTCAGAATTATTAAATGGAGAGATTAGACACTGTATCAACAAGATAAAATCAAATATCTAGTGAGATCTTTGATATTGAAAAGTATGAAATTAAAAAACTTCATTTTTTTTTATTCATTTAGAATTGTTTTTTTTTTTTTTTTTTCTATTTATTCTTTTTATTCAGCAATTCTCATATTTAAAAAATTACTTCACAACATTTTATGATACTTATAAATCTAGGTACTTTTATCATACTATAGTCATACTAGAGGGAAATATAAAAATTCAACCTGTACATTTTATAGCGATGTAAACTGAAAAAACCATATAAATTAAAAATATAAACGCTATATAGATGTGCATAACTGTTTTACCTACTTTCAAAATGATCTTATTAATTACCTATTTACAATCATTCTCAACTCAATCAATTTATTATTAATGATTATTATTATTCTCTCACTAAAACTAATCAGATTCACCAAGGTGCTGCACACCATCATTTTAAGGCCAAATTCGGCTTAGATCTTTCTCTTTCTTCCTTAAAATTTAAATATTATAATAAACACATTACAGTTTTTTCATATATGTATATTTACAAGAAAAAAAAAATTTGATTGATAATTAAATCTCAATCGTACTTTTGACATGATATAATAATGGTAATGATATTATGATGAAATGATCAAGGAACAATATACTATAGAAGTTTATATTCAGTGTGATATGTGTCATGAAAATAATCGTAAAAACAAAAAATCAAAAGCAAAGATTACTTGAATCCTTTTGAAGAAACTCAATTTTTGTTTGTTTTCTTTTGTTTAGTGTCTTAATTACGTTAGTGACTAATTAATTAGTATCTCCAATTTTGGAAAAATGCTTAATACTTGAGCGAGTGATTATAAAAAATCGGAGGATATGATAAATTGAAATGGCATAAAGACTAAATTTACTAGGATAATATATAATATCATAATTTTGAATAAAATCTAATTTCAATTCAATATCTCAAAATATAATTATATACCTATATTATTCCATTTACAATTTATAGCCAGGTTTCACTCAGCAATAAGATTCATTGTTAATTTACATCCTCTTATCAATTTATTCACTATTGAAAGGCACGTAAAAAGTCTCTAACCTGTACTCACTTTGGTGAAATACTAAGCTAATCGATGAGGCTGAAGATTATAAGCTTTTCGATAGAAAATTTTAGCCGATATTATTTTTTGTAATTTTGTCATGCTAATGTTATAAACTTTGGCCCCATGCTGATTGAATTGCAACGATTTTTTCTCTCTGTCTTTTATCTATTTTCTGGAAGCTCGATAAAATATCTACAATATTTCAATTTTATATCCACTTCTTTTTTTCCGATCTCTTTGTTTTTGGCAGTAACAATCTATTAATTCATATGAAAACGAAATCTTTAAACTCTGCAGAGACGATATAACATTTTCTCTCTTTTCTTTATACAATAATAACAACAATGGAAGAATATAATCTTACAGAAATATTTGTCAATCATGGCAGTTCCACCGTCTTTTTCTTCCGTTTCTTATACTTATCTAAATATTAAATATTATTCATATTCTAATTGCTTGATAGGCAAATATCACCATTTAATATATATTACTTCTATCCATTAACTCTCACCGCATCAGAATTTATATTAGTGTACGTAGCAACGTCATTTCCATTTCCATTTCCATCTTCATTTGCACTGGGTGTTTGTCTAAGAGAATTTAATAATGCGCTATTTATCGCCAATGGAATATTGGCTTTTCCGCCTTGAAGAGCTGAATGTGTTCTGTGTGATTTAGAAATATTATTTTTCGTGCTGTTCAAATCGCTGGCGAAACTGTTCCTCTTATTTCCCCCATTCGTTTTTTTCAATGGTAAAGTATTCTGCGAACTATTTATCAAAGAAATATTTGATCTGTTCGAAGGAGCTAGGCTTGCCGATGATCCGTGAGAACTGTTACTCCTTCCGCTTAAGCTAGTTAAAGATCCTCTGATTTTATCACATTTTTTACTATCGTCAATAATAGATATTTGGGAATTTTTTGCTGTGGCAGATTTAGGAATATGATTTATTAACTCAGAACTATCTAAAACGTCACACTTTTCTCCTACGCTCGATATCGAGGATGTTTTATGCTGTAAAAAGTTCGAACTATCCTCCGATCTTCTTTTACGATTAATAGATTCTTCAATTTGACTTTGTTCTAAATTTAAACTCTCAGTTTGCGCTTCTGGTGCTTCAGAACATTTTCGTTCTAGGATTTGTACAGATCTTGGTACTTCGTAACCACCGGTTGGAGTAGTTTCTCTAATATCAGGTACTTCGTTGTCTGCTAACAATTCTAAATACTTTGGTATTTCATTTGAAGATAATAAAGCAGTTGTATTGCAAGAATCTGGTAGAAATGGCTGCATATCTCGGCTTCCTTCCGAACTGCTAGATTTCCAAGAATTCCCTAAAGGACAAACATAAAATAAATGACAATATTATTTAATGATATGAAATTTAAAATTCTTTTGAATTCCAGATGACAAGAAAAGAGCATGAACCATTCATATTTGGTTATAAAAAACATAAATAAGCTGATTGAACTGACTGGAATTCAAATGATTGAAGTAAAAACCTACCTGACTCGTTATGATTTTGATTCTCGTCAGCAAAGTAAGCCATGTTAGACACGCCTGCAAGCACAAGCCAGCCATGCGATGATCATTTCATAACATTTTTCAAGCGATGTTACATGAGAATAAACACAAATTATTACGATTGATTAGATAAAATGACACAAAAGGGCCCATCGAAAACGATTTAATAGAATCTAATACGTGCTTTTTTGGTCTTTCAAATTCTCTCTCTTCTAATAGAGAACATTATTTCTGTCTAATTAATTAAAATTAATAAATAAAAAACAACAAATCGAAGGGTTCTTTAAACTCGACGCTTCCTGTTCGACAATGAATACATGCAACATGATGTAATGGGCAAGTCAAAAAGATATGAAGGGATACAGGCGCCGAGAAGAAATGGTTTTTACTCTTCAACAAACCTCGTTTAGATAAGTAATGGCCAGCATGTACAGGGTTCAGAGTAGCATCTTCGGTAGAATTTCTAAGCGTAATAATGTGATCCAAACAAGCTTTAAAGCTAGGTCGAGCATCGGCTGTACTCCAGCATCTCAGCATCAACTGGTGTAAAGTAGCCGGACAATTCAATGGCTTCGGCAACCTTCCACCTGCCCTGACATGATATAATACTTCCAAATTTGTTCTCGCAGGGTAAGGCTGTTGTCCTAATGACGTTATCTCCCACATGAGGACTCCAAAGGCCCAAACATCACTTTGAGAGGTAAAAACTCCGTCGACTAAGGATTCCGGAGCCATCCAACGAACCGGAAGCAGTCCTTCGCCCTCCTATTTGATAAAATAAAAGAGAATTTGCAATTTTTGTCGAGATTGGAGCCAAACTTGCAGTTTACCGAATTTATACCTTGCGGTAATAATCATTTTTGTAAATATCCCTTGCAAGGCCAAAGTCTCCAATCTTGACGACTCGATTTTCTCTGTCTCTAGCAGAAACGAGGCAATTTCTACAAGCTAGATCCCTATGAACGAAATGAAGTTCTTCCAGGTAGCGGCAACCCCTAGCCACATCTTCGCACATGGCTAGAAGATCCTGGAGACGAAGAGCGCCGGGATCTGTTGGCTGAAGAGGGCGACTAGCTCGGAGATACGTTAATAAATCTCCAGCTTTCATGAGCTCTAAGACTAGCAAGGGCGGATCTGTGTCTAGACAAACTCCAAGCAGTCTTAAGACGTGTTTATGCCTGAAATGACTCATGAGTCGAGCTTCTTGGAGGAATTCAGTTTTCTCTTGCGCAGACGCACCTTTCCGCAGCGTTTTTATCGCAACTCCAGTTATTCCTGGACCGTCCAGGTCCTTTGCATTTCCCTGAAATACCTGGAAGACGGAAAAATTGTTAGTAAGAATGTTGGAAAGCATTTCAAAAGATAAGAACGATTGTCAAAAGCTGAATTTTACTTCTCCGAAAGCTCCGCTCCCCAAGAATTTAGCCAACGTAATTTGCTCTCTTCTGATTTTGGGCAGCGCAGAATCATCAGGATCATTTTGTGTCGCTGATGCATACAATGCATTTGACTGCACGAAATTTCCACGTGGAATTTCCCGCAGTGTTGCTAATTCAACGTCTGGCATAGCAGGAGGAATTACTGCCTTTTTATCCTCTTTACGTTGTTTATAGACTGCTGAAATATTACGATAATAATTAATATCAGTGCTGAGAAAAAAGGCTCCAGAAGAAGAAAAAGCTTAAAATACTCACGACAAAGGTAAAACCCAAAGCATAAAAGCATGACGCCAAGTATTAGGGGGACGCTAAGTCCCAGAATTAGTCCTAGGTGTTGCCGAGGGCTCAATATTCCTGCCTCTATCAAATCAATGATATCACTAGCTTCGCTCCAAGCTCCGAAACCATAGGCATTTCTAGCTTGGACTCTGAATTGATACATTTGACTCATTTCACCAGGAATAATCCAAGAAGTATCGGTGCCATTGTAGTATAAATTCCATTGAGTAGTTTCGCTTTGATTGTGATCGACATGGTTGGGATTATCTTCGATTATCCTTCCTTCTAAACGATAAAGCGTTACTTGGGATCCATGAGCTTCTGCCGGCTCCCAATTAACTTGGTAAATTGAATCTCTGAGCTTGGTTACTATCGGAATTCCAGGCTCGCTGGGGACGGCACCTAAGAAACAACAAAATAAATATAATCGATTAATTTTGGGTTTCCTTGAGCTAGAGAGAAAGAAAAAAAAATGAAACTTTTTATCTACCTAAAGTTTGGAATGTGAATCTGGCGTCCGGAGGCCATTTGAAGTCTTGATCATAGCTTGGATATCTTAGGACCAATCTAAACTTGTATAAAGTTCTCGGTTGCAAATTACGAATTCTAAATTCAACTTTGTCATGTTTTAGAATAATCGGTTTTGCAGCATCATGCCAAGTCTCTACACCGACAACGGAGAATTGTAGATGATATTCATCAGTCAGATTATTATTTGGTACCCAAGATAAATTCATTGAATTAATGCTGGCACTTGTTACAGTTAAATTATTTGGTTCCGGATACAAAGAAACTCGCTGGGGAATGCTTTCATTATATTCAGGACTGGTAGAATTGGCGGGATAAGCACGAACGTAAACGAGATAATCTTGTCCTGGTAAAAGCGGCTGTAGCATTGCAGAAAGATTTGCATTTCTAGAAGAATCGCTGACTTTAATCAACTGCTCGCCTTTCTGTCTAACTCCGTCGACAAGTTCAACAGATCTCCAATGAATTTCATAGCGAACAGTTTCTCCGTTTAAAATCTTAGGTGGAAGCCAACTGATCACAGCTAGCGTAGGAGTTAGTGACTTAACAGAAACGTTTTGTGGTTTTGTTGGAATTCCTACATCCGTGCTGAGTATTATTTCCGGCCCAAATTCCAGCGGAGAAGATTCTAGGTCACTGTAATAATTGCTTAAACCTAATCGAAATACGTATTTTGTAAATGGTTTTAGATTCTGTGCATCGATTTCGGTTCTGTAAGTTTCAATCTTCATTTTTTGTTCCTTGGTTTTACATTTCTTTGGATCTTCTTCTGCACTGCATTCGGTGATAAAAATTGTGTAGAGAGTTGCAGGCAGATTGTATCTCTCACATCCAAAATCAGGCACAGGTTGTGGCAGTTTGATTTTGATAGAATTTGAAAATTTCTGCAAAAGCTCAACCTTATAAGCAGATTGTCTGAAGACTAAGCATCTTGCTGTTGGATATGGCTGTAAAGATTTTCCAATAGCTTTCAAACTTCGAGAACTCTCTAAATCAAATCTGTTTATCCCGTTATCTTCAGGGTTTATTTTATTCACGTAATAGACACGATCTTGCGCTTGGTTCGACCAGTAGATGTTTATTTTATCCACCGTCAAAGTGTTTGGCGGAAATCCTTTATCAAAACCTGGAAAGATGGACAGAATTTATTCAAATATTCATTTTGATCGAGATTTTAACATAATTGTAGAAAACTACCTGGGCTAATGAACAATTCGCAGACACATCCGTCGATATCAGAGATATGAAGATGTCCTCCGGAAGAAATCCAGTAAATCACAGGGTTACGTGCATCTGTATTATCGACGGTCATGATTGGCCTAACTAACGGTACATCGTGGCAAGAACATTCCTCGTCGTGGTTAAAAAATGGTTGAATATTATTTCCATAAATATCAGATTGCATTATAATTCCTCGATCCGTTTGCGTTAGTTCGATCCAGTAGAGTGTTCTGTTGAAAAAAGCACAAGATCAGGAACAAGACCAGGCCAGAATCTTCTTTTGCTAGTTGAAATGCTTCATATTTTACCCTTTCAAAGGTGAAATATCCAAATTCAGAGCTTCTCTGTTAGTGGTAACGATTTTTTCGAAATTTATATATCCGGCTATCCACGCAGCGTAATCAAGCCGCATGATTTGGCTTCCGATATGCTCTCTATTCCCTGATTGTATCCAAAATATGGTTCTAGTAACCCAATCAATGGATAAGCTAGTCGCAGTATTATTGAGATTAAGAATTTTCGTTGCATTAAACGTTGTGATATCTGCAACGACCATTTCCTGCATGTCGTTTATCCAATAAGCTTTATTTTCCGCAGTGGAGTAGGAAATTTCTATAGGAATCTGGTTCGTTATTATATCATTCGTTCCTCTATCTAGATCAGCAATTTTCACTGCATCTGAAGCTGCGACTAACAGTTGCGGTACTGGATATTCAAATTCAGTTGAAACACTGATAATTTCTGTGAACCATCCACCGCCAACTTCTGTAAAAGCTTGTACTCTGAAATAGTAAGTCATGTTGGGTGACAATCGATCAACTCTTTGCTCTAATTTATTAGATGGTAATTTCGGACCACCGCAAATGCTCATATTGAATCCTGCTGTGGAATACCAGCATTCAATTTTGTAACCGAGAATTAAACCGTTGGGATGATCAGGTTGATCCCATCTGCAAGAACGAAATTAAAATTAAAATCAGAGAAAAAATTACGTGAGGAGATAAGGTGATGCTAAATTTTGAATTACAGCGCACCTAAACACTGCAGAGATATCAGTTTCCTCGTTTAAAGGTTTTTTCTGAAATTCTACAAATCCTCTCGGATTAGTTGGCTGGCTTGGTTCCGCCTGAGGGGATCTAAGAATTCTTCCAGCGTGATGAGCCATTCCCCAATAGGTAAAAGCTTTGATAGTTACTTCGAGAACGGCATAGGGTGAAAAGCGTTCAGAATTATTATATGGGATTGTAGTTTCCTTTGTGATTTCGGGGTTCGAATTTGTGTTGATATAATCCGTAAATTTTACTTCGTAGAAAACAGTTCCATAGTTAATATTCTTCACCGGATCCCAAGTGATGTTAAAATTGCTCCAATTTCCTTCAACTCTGATACTTTCGCTATCCACCGCTGATGGCAAAACGACTATATTCTCTGATGACAAGTTTTTCGGGTATTGATGAAGCGCATGATCCATTATAGCAACCATTTGCAGACCGGATAAAGTTATTCCATTTATAACTGCCGTGTTTTGTCCTGATAAATCACCAATTACTGCATTTCTATCATCTCGTAGCCACAGCAAATGCTCCGAAAAGTAACAAAGAGGTCCTTGTATATTTGGGTGTTGGAGCGTGGAGACCTGAAGAACATTTTCGATAGTAAAAACATATTTTCAACTTTCTGGGAGACAAAAATAACATTTTAGTCTGTTTGAAGAAAGCCATCTGACCTTTACGGGAACAATTTTATGGCTGAGAGGTATCCTCTCTGAAGTTGGAGCTCTGTAAAGTATCGATCCGCTTTCGTAGCTCCTAATGATCCAGTAAACGAATTTATTTTCATTGTCTAAAGTGAGTCCCATGACTTGTTTTCCATTGAATATTTCATCGGAGTAATAGAATCTCCTATCTTGACCATTGAGTCTTGATACTTCGACTGCGTATCCCGTTGACCAGTATAAATAAGCTTCTAAAGAATCGATCATTAATTCTTTAACGATTGCTAATATGGACATAGGCTCTTGTTGCGTTCCATCTAGATTAGCTCTGGTGACCTGAAACGAACATTTTGATGAATAAGTCTTGCATGAAATCTTGAAGAAACGGTCTAGAAAGTTAATTTCATGATTTTTGCTTACAATTTGCTGTTTTGGATTAGCCCAGTAAAGTTTCTTAGATATCCAATCAATCGCGACACTTCCAACGGAATTAATATGCAGTCTACTTTTCTCGTGGCTAGTGGTGTTGTAGCGATATAGAAAAGAGTTGTTTCCAACCAAGTAAAGCTGATCTTTATACCAGGCAACATCCACGATATGATATTCCATGTCTGAGTCTTTCCAGCTTGATTTGTCTAACAAAGTTTCCACGTTTTCTCCCGTAACATCGCTCTTCAGTAATCCCTCTGTCGCTGACCATATTATAGATGCATGAGAACCGCCTTTTGGATCTCTGTGAAAATATATCTCCGAATAAATGAACGTGTTTATTTCTCTTGAGATTTGAACAATTTTTGTGAATTTGCTTTATCCGCACCTCAAGGTTCTCCCTCTAAATTCTGTCGACCATGGACCTTGGCCTGCGCTGGTGTACGCTGCGGCTTTAATTGAATACTCGGATCTTTCTCTAAGGTGATGAACGGTGTGAGAGGATCCTGCGATTTCCTCCTGCTGAATAGCTTTGCCTGTTGATTCATCTTTAATTTCTAATTTATAGGACCAGTTCTGCCAGGCACCTTTTCCTTGTCCGCCTAGTAAATAAGGCGCGCGCCAAGAAACTTTGGCCATCTTAGCACCAAGAATACCTTGGACACCTGTCGGTGGATTGACGGGTACTGGAGCCGGCTGACTAGCGTTCATTAAAACGTTCACACTGAAGCAAGATCTGTTGAATCTGTTGAATTAGTTTGAGTGTTAAAGATTTATGGATGGGAAATTAGATTTTAACAAATGGGGAAGCGGATCATCTTACTTAGAAGGGAAAATGTTATGGAAATATCTATTTTGCCCTGAGTGATAATCTTCCGTTAACATATCAGTTCCATTTGTCCAGTAGAATAAACCGTTAGCCATAGCAAGCGAAACAACATTTTGGAATTTTGGCTGCTGAGTATTATTTCTGAGATCCGTCAGCTCTCGCCCGTCCAAAGTTACCGATATAACGGTATTTTGATCATGGTGAGGAACTAGTAATCGAAAATTTCTGTGATCGACCATGAAGGCTTTCAAATGTCTGTCTTCTAGTATGAGGTCTGGATGCGTCTGCGGAAAATGAGACTTTGTTAAATTATTTGATGAACTCTTGGATGGAATTCAAGTTTTGTGTTCATGTCTATTGCAGGGTAGAAAATTACCTCATGCTTAACTCCGTTGCTGATATCGGCTAGATCTAATCTATACAACCCTTCTTTCATAACCCAAAATAAATATCCGTTATAAGGATCAACTTCAATATGTGATGGTTTGTATAAAAAGCCTGCAAAGGCGACGGTGAGACCTCGGCCATCTAAATTACATCTTGCGATTTGCCATGAGGTAGTAGAATGCCGGACTTTTCCAAGCACATAAAGATGCATGTTTAGCCAATCGACAGAAAGACTTAATGGTTCGAAGTTCACTTGATCTGGACTGAGTACGACGATGGGATTGGATTTCTCAATAATTGTTGTACGATAAACATATCCGCCTGAATCAGAGACGAAGACTTGAGCGGAGGCGACGTGTATAGCTACTCCAAGGATGGTTTTTTTCGTTTCATAAATCACAATAGGATCTTCTAACATATCTGCTACTTGTTTTTCCACGGTATGTTCACCCCCGAGTATCAATATCGGTTGTTGCATAGCTGTGACTGTAATGAGTGCCCACAATTTAGATTATTAGAAGCATAAAAAAATAGGATTGTGTTTAAAAAATGCTTACTTAAAATCGTTTTTTGCTTTTTTTTACCTGTCGGCTCTGGTGTTGTAGTGATATTTATTACCGCCGGTGGTCCTTCCCCTACACTATTCCTCATTGTTATACTAATTGAGTAGTTTTCATTTGGTTTTAGATTTTGAAACATGTAATGATGGTCTGTCGATGTTTCTGATGCCGAAATATCCTGCACGGAAGAAAGAATATCTTAATTTAGCGAGCTAGAGTGTTTAGAGTTCAATTTGGTTTCTTCCTCCAAAATATGTAACGAATTGATCCCAGTTAGAAACCCATATTATATTTATATTCTAAAGTATTTTAAGCAAGGGATAACAGAACGCCATGCCAGAGTGCGATTTTTTCTTTGTCGATTGGTTCATACAAACTGAAAATTATGTTAGCAGTAATATAAGCAAGCGATTTCTAAAAAGCTTGAAA
Source organism: Phymatocera aterrima (assembly GCA_963170745.1). Lineage (NCBI taxonomy): Eukaryota > Metazoa > Arthropoda > Insecta > Hymenoptera > Tenthredinidae > Phymatocera > Phymatocera aterrima. The sequence goes on from OY720660.1 coordinate 6,904,125, forward strand.
AAAAACAGCATAAAAATCAATAAAATTGATATATTGACTTATAATGAAAAGCTATTTTCCTTTTTCAAGCTTTCAATCTTTATTACATATACAGAAGCCTTGAGCAATTACGTGCAAAGAATTAAGTAGAGGAATTTTAGCTTGCTGAACCATTCGCGCACATGGAATCATTGTTTGTCACGATAAAAAGAGAGAAGAAAAGAAGCATCATGACTGCAAATCTACAAAAAGCAAATAAAATTAGAGAGTTTGGTTCGTTGAAGAAATTGTGGAATGTAAAAACAAAAACGAATGCGAGATATTTTTATAGATAGAAATATAGAAAATAATATGAAAAATAATTGCATAATACTGTAGCAGCGAAATACACAGAGAGAAAATTGAATAACATTGGCTGAATAACGTAAATTTCTGGCGTGGCGTGTATACCTTAAGCTGAGGATCATTGCCCCCTTCAAGCCTAAGGACATAGGACAACAGAGGTCCGTTTGGAAACGGTCCTGGTTCCCAAGAGACTGATATGCGGCAGCTATCTACTGCTGCCGCTCTTACAATTACCGGTGCGGAGGATGGAAAACCCTCAGGTTTTGTTAAGATCGGAACACTCGGAGCTGATACAATCGATTCTTGATTGTGAGGCGTAGATTTCAGAATTAGGGCAACTCGAAACTGAGAAAAAGAAAGAAAGAAATATTCAATATCAGTCCCTTGTGGTATCATCAGAAGATAATTTCTCCCTCATTCAACATACTCTGTACTTCCGGTAAGGTTGCAGATTTTCTACCAATATCTGATCATCCTTTCCCCATGATTGATTTCTGCAGTACTGCCAAGTCTCCGCCAACTCTTCATACATCCATTGGACCAGATACGATATCCCGACGCTTCTTCTTTCGATGTCGATACCTTTCCATTCTAGTCGGAGAGAAGTCGCAGTCAAACTATCTGCGACCAGCGCGGGTGCTGGAGGAACACCTATGTCCTCTGGAAAAATAAATGGTTTTTATTTAGAGATGAGAAAATGGAGGTACAGACGTTCGCCAAGTGTTGAAGAAATCTCAAGGCAAATGTCTGAAAGATCCAAGCCTTTCAATGCAATTTTCTTTTCTTATTGAGGCCCCAAATTTTTACTTTCAAAACGTAGAAGGGATCTTTACTTATTTTATCAAAAAGCGTGCCCTGTAATGCATTTTCAAGGTTTTAAATCCATAAATATATGCTTCTCGAGCGTAGATGGAATTCTGGTGATTTTTTCAAAATGTGAAGCCAGGATTAAAATCGACTAGACTTAACTTAACTTGAAGGAAAGTAAACAGAAATTATTTGTGGTTCCTATGTTTGCATTTTGTTCAAGACTTGGAATGCAATTTGTGTGCATGAAATCTTTGAATTTTGGTTTCTAGAGCGAAAGATGGAATTCTACTATTAATTTCATTAGAGAAAATGGTTGGGTTTGTTCTGAGTGAGCTCAGTGAAAATGAAAACAAATGCTTGAGTCTGACAGGCAATGAAACAACTTTTGCTGTCATAAGTTAACCCGCGGAAGTTACCTCCAAATGAATACAAATAGATTATAAGTAATTTCCCAGTAATCGGAGTAATCGATAGAAAAGTAAAAAATTTAAAGATGGATGATCGTGATCAGGAAAAATCGTTGAAGGAATACCATCAGATCCTAGATGGACTAAGGGCAAATTTCCTAGAAAATTGGAGAATGAAAAAGAAAGAGACTCAAACCCTGGATGATTTTACACGTTATAGAACATTAGGAACAGGAGCATTTGGTCGAGTGATGTTAGTGAAGCATAAGTCGACGGGGTCATATTACGCGATGAAGATATTAGAAAAAGCAAAGTTGGTAAAATTGAAACAAATTGAGCATACGGCAAATGAGAAAAAAGTATTGCAGAGTGTGAGATTCCCGTTCGTAATCTACATGGAATTTTGTTTCAAAGATAATTCCTACATCTACTTAATCCTGCCGTTTGTAACTGGAGGTGAAATGTTTTCTCATTTAAGAAGAATGGGTAAATTTGATGAAGAATTGGCTCGATTCTACGGAGCGCAAGTAACTCTGGCTTTAGAATATCTGCATCATTGCGGTTTGGTTTATCGTGATTTGAAACCGGAGAATATCCTCATAGAAAAAACAGGATATTTGAAAATAACAGATTTTGGTTTTTGCAAGCTGGTTGACGGCAGGACATGGACTTTATGTGGTACGCCTGAATATCTAGCCCCAGAAATAATCCTTTCTAAAGGATATGGTAAATCTGTTGATTGGTGGAGTTTTGGGGTATTAATATACGAAATGAATGCCGGTTTTCCTCCGTTTTATGCTGGAGATCCGATGAAAATATATGAAAAAATAGTTTCTGGTAAATATAAATGTGCCAATAATTTTGGTGACGATCTCAGAGATCTTCTGGAGAATATACTTCAAGTTGATCTTTCTAGAAGATTCGGTAACTTAAAAGATGGACCTAGTGATATTAAAAAACATCGTTGGTTTCGTTCTATTAATTGGCTTATGATTTATCATCAAAAAATACAGCCCAGCTTTGTTCCAAAAACTGGTAACATTGGAGATACTAGTAACTTCGATCATTACGACGAGGAAGAACTTATCATTGATAAAGTCGATCGTTTTGCTAAGGAATTTGCCGATTTTTGAACGAAATATTCGTTCATTTTGTCCCCCACTTTATTTCAATTATTGGGTAGATAAAATACGTGATAAATTTTAAAAAATATCGTAGATATAGATTACATATATATCTGTTAGGGATGTGCGAATAGTCAATTAATGGCAATCGCAAAATTAGACCTGATATTTAAGTTCATTGTAATCTAATTACAAGATAATCAGTGTGAATGATGTCTGTTTATTTTCTCTAATTACCTTTAAGTTGTTGAAAATATTTGTCCAGAGCATCGTGACATCCTAATACGCAGTATAGTTGTTTAGGTGGAAGTAATTCCTGAGTTCCATTCTGTAAATGATTTAATAATTTAAATTATAATCTTGATTCCAATTCATAATTGTTGTTAGTGTATTGACAATTTATACACTCAAAGAAGAACTTATTTAAAGTTGATACGTCTTAAGTAACGTTGGATATCGCAAACCAAATATTTCCCAGCGAAAGCTAAAACTATCATCAACTGCATCACCATATATATTTATTATTTGGTCCAAGGGAACTCTGAAAAACGCATTCATACTTCAGTCAAATGAAATTGGTCACAGTAACTCGCATTTTGTTGTCATGAGGAAACGTTTGGTTCGTCATATCCAAAATTATACCTTTATTAACTGCAAATAAACCCTTCACGCAGTGTAATATAAACGATTAAAACAGTGTATAGTTCAATCAACGTGTATGATAATATAAGCGTGGGAGAGTTGTTTGTTGAACAATAAATCATAACAGTATAATATGTGCGCTTTTATTTACTGAATTATAGTATCACGATATATTGATTCAATGTTATTTCAAGTTATTTTTTCAATGAAATCTCATGCTTGTATCATAGATAACGTCAGCACGAGGGATGAAAAATAGAAGATATCCGTCGTCTGCGCTGCATTCTACGGCAGAGCAGCAGACGACGCGAGTATGTTTATCGACGATCAGTGAATTTGTAGAAAAATTACTACATACTAACGTGGCACGTGAATTATGAATGGTTGTTTCAGGTTGTTTATAACAAGTTTCTGCAAACTCCCGTGAGAGTAGCGCTTCTATCGGTTTGAGATTGCCGCCTGAAAAACAAGGGACGGTCACGAATTTAGCCCTACTTCACACTTCACGTGATCATTCGAGAGCAAAAACTGAGTCTGCGATTAACCGCGGAATCGAATTAGCAAAAAAAGAGTAAATGATCAGTAAATGTATGTAAAATTAAGTATTATTAGCTCCCATGGCGTTTATACTACGGAAGTGTTCGTATTATTTGTAAAAGAATATAGTTACAGAATGAAAATTCTCAGCCGGAGTAGTTTGGTCATGAACATGGAATATTCTCGTAATCTTCTGATCTGAGATTGTGGAAAGACTTGTTTTTCAAAAATCTGAACAAATTCGGAAATACAGATACATGAGTCCACGATGCTGTGTGAATTTCCGGATGGGACCGACAGCCGTTCTTTTTTTACGAGCTCAAAACCATTTCACGGATAGCCACGTAAGTATATAAGCTATCTTATGTAGTTAACAATGCAAGCATCGTCGCATCATTTGTGTGTCTATATGATATATTATTATTATCGTTATATTAATCCAACACATGTCAGACTGCAGAATAGGTATGAAACATATTCGGTATAACGCGACTACAAACCTTGTGGGTTTTGATCTGTAGAAATTATTTCATACGTAAATATATGCATAGTTATGCAATAATGTGTAGTGCAGTGTCTATATGATCGTATGGTCGTGAATGCATTCTGTTGAGTTCTGTCTTCAAATATTGCGTGCAGTACAGGAAAAGTATTTTATATTATGATGAGGTGCATATGCGTATGATAATTGGATCAACAGGAGCCTTGACGTAATAAAATTTTTAAATTGTTATTCAAATTTTTTGAATTAACATTTTTTTTAAAACCGGAAAAAATTGACGACGCAGGTTTCGCGATCGCCTAAACGCTACTCCGAGTGTCGGACGTTAGGAATTCACCCAGTACAAGAGTTCAAACAATTTTCATTTATACCCACTTGGATTTTATTCTTTCGATGGTTGATTGGACCGCGTCAACATAACCATGAACATAGGTGTCAGTGGAGGTATGAGATTATGAACGACGACCATAGCGAAGATGCTTAGTTTCTATGGCAACCGCCAGCCGATAGGCAATAACGAGAGGGAAAAGAAGAAGAATGCCGTTTAATCAACCATCGAAAGAAGACTCAAGTAGGCATAAATAAACATTGTATGTCCGCTTGCATATATATCTTTCACCAGATATTTTCTGTATGTAAATGTATCCGGTACTTGGCGGCAATTCGCTGCCACGAATCTTGAGGCAGCAGGTTGAATAAAATTGAATTATACTTACGCAAACAGCCCGACAATTGGTTTCGAGGGCTAACTGCCACGCGGCACATCCCTTGGTACACTGAAACAAAATGTTATTAGTAATAATAATAATGAGTAACAAATGTTTCATCGGATTTCATTGAGGCACAAACGCTTTCTGTTTTTTCATCTCGAGTTATAGCATAGCGAGACAGTAGTCAGATAGTAGACGCGTCTCTCAAGTTTTGAGATGTGTCTAGGTATAGCATAATTACTTATAAACGAGACCCTGCTGCAGTGGTGTCTCGTTTCTCGTACGGTTAAGTGATTGATGACATTTTTCAAGGGCCCAGAACTATGTTATACACAACCGCCCACTTGAATTATACTATTCGGAACTGTTCAAAATCACATTCTCAACGGTCGTCCGCTTTCAAATTTCAAATACTAAATATAAGTGGTATACTAACGGCGGGTTTAACATAATGCATAATACTGTACATAGTTAGGTAGTGCATCTTCTACCACATTTATAGTGCAGCAGACTTTCTCATCAGAGACTGTAAACAATTATCTCAAGTAGGTATTCATTTATGTAAACAAAAACAAAGCAGAAAAAAAGGAGGGTGTTTCTCTGTATTTTTGGGTTTTTCGTACGCTGACTACGAGGCAGCGTTTATTGGTGGCTCCGAACGTGAAACCGGTTGATATAATTCTTCCGTTTTAACATGCAACATTTTTTCTTCTATTTTTTTCTCTATTCTCTCTTCAAGACAATAGTAGCGTGTACTACGTGTATTATCAAGTCAGTTGGTGGCACGTGCCGTTGATTGTTTCCGCCTACGTCCTTGCAGAGAATTAATATAATATCACGACTGTGACTGTCTGACTAGCTTTTTATGCTTTTCTTTTTCCTCACTTTCTTTGCTCGAGTGTTTTTCTACAACACGGTACTTCCGTTCACTTAATTAATTACACTACGTGAAAACTACGCTTCGCATTTAATTACTTTGAAATTGAAACAAATATTATACACGTAATAAATTGAAGAGTGGATAGAAGAAAGAAAACGGCCAGGTTTGAAAGGTTCACAGTATCTGACGATGTTGATCTGCAATTTGAGTGATCTTGATTGTTTCTCTAGAAACTACAGGAATGAGGCCTTCATTTGGCATTCTCAAATCGATGAAATATCTCTCCGGGTTACTGTAAAAAACGTGTTTGATTCGAGTTTTCAAAAAGTCACTGCTGGCATGGAGAGACATAATGTGCAGCAGGACTTGAACGATACTTCACGGTGTGGAGTTCGCTCAGAGATAGGGAGAGACCGCTAACCATTTATTCCGTTTGAAGATTTATTGAGTGGTTCCGGAAAGAAATATGATAGATCGAATGATTATTTTCATAAAGTTTTGGATGCTCGTTTCTATCGCAGGCACTTTCAGCTAACTCGCTTCGAAATTTGTATTGCAATCAGTCACGTACCTTGCGTCCGAAAGCCATAGCGAAAACTATTATATTGTTCGCTTTAATGTTCGTATACAGCCCCAATTAAATTGTTTCTAATTCTCATTGTGAAGGAAACTCCTGTGAGCTCTAATCTGATATTTATACAGGGTGTACCAAAACTAAGTACAAAAAATGATAGGGGTCATGGTGGGGGTTGAGCTGAGTAAATCGACCCCAGGAACATGTGGTCTGCGAAGTCGCGTTCGCGAGATATGACCGGCTAAAAACATCTTGCCAAGCGCCCGCATGTAGGCAACTGAGTATACAGCAGGCATCGGTTAGAAGTCTTGTTGATAAGCGCGCAACTGCTGATCAACACTTTCAAATTTACGAATTCCAAACGTAAACACGCTTGGCATTAAAGTTTCGCCAAATACAACAACGAGGATGCGTGATAGGAAATGCTTTCAAAATTGAAATTACATTCATTCACGGTAAGCTGTGTCTAGAGTACATCGTTATCATCAATCCGTTATTCCAACTATGTTATTGAGTTTTTGGATTTAAAATACCTTCTACCCGATGCTTGCTGTGTACTCGGTTGCTCACATGCGGGCGTTTGGCAAGATTCATTTAACTAGTCATATCTCGTGAACGCGACTTCGCAGACCACATGTTTTTTGGGCCGATTTACTCAGCTCGACCCCCTTTATTACCCCTATCATTTTCTGTACTTGATTTTGGGACACCCTGAATATTTACTATTCAAAGTTAATTCTGCCGAGTAACTCTTGAAATCTCTCGGAAACTTGAACATTAAGTTACACTTGGCTTCTCATTACCGTTTTTCATCCCTTTCGGCAACAGTTTGAAACCTCATTCTCCAAAGACTCTGCAGATTTTGAAACGCCGACTGGAATTTCAATTCGTTTTGTTTTTGGGAGAACAAAGATCGCGTGGATAGTCTAACGCCTTTAGATTTTATCCGCGTTTTGAAACCGGAGCTGGTCTTTATTATAGTATATAAGTACTCAATACATACCTATAATACATACAAATGTTGACGTTCACAATAATAGTGTTTATTTTTCTCAAAATTATCATTATTCGGTTAACGAATGAGAGATTTATTATTCACTGCGTTTAAAAGATATTTCCATCGTCAATTCCCGCCGTATTGCAGATTGCATTATACAAATGATATAAAGTTAAAAAATTAAAAATGCGTCATCTTTCTCAGCTTCTATTCCTGCATGCGTTGTGGCCAACGGGTAACACGTATGTTCAACTTGAGCACACTATTATCTTAGGTTCATTATTTATTAATAATATCACTGTTAATTGAATTTCAAACGATAAGAGCTCATCGATGCTCCGCGTGGTTGTCCTCTGATCACACATTATTGCGCTACGACTTATGTGACATAAATAATATTATTCACAGCAGGAGGAGGTTCAAAAACGTAATTATCAACGGCTTTTTTCCCCCATTTCACGCTTCCTGCACCCTCAAAAACCCTATAAAAGTACGTCAACCAATTAATGGATCTTGCAAAAGGACGAGAGCTCCGACATTAAGAAATCTGAGAATTGTCTTTGGTCGCCCAAAAATCAAGATAAAAAGAAGCTCAGATCATAATTTTTTGTTCGTTCGTTAATCAAGTCAGAAACATCGTTTCAATTGATAGGAGGTACTAGGGATCCCTTCGTTAGTTGGACTTGAATAACACCGCTGCTCTGTTGTCCATTTGCGATACAGTATATCCTAATCATTATTTCCGCACGTACCTAATTCTTGAGTTTTTGAAATCCGCATTCTGCTCCTTTGTAAAGCTGTTTACTTCGTAGAGTAACATCGAGAAGTCGGGGGACGTAGTAATTACATTTACGTCGTGACTATAATTATGTGTATGCACACATATTCATCTATTTTTTCCTTTTCTCTTCGGGCGTAGTCGCTGTCATATCAGAGTATGAGATATATTGGACTCTACCGATCAGCTAGGGGCATCGCGTCAGTCAACCGTGTAGCTCAAAAGGTCGTATATAGTATACATAATATAATATAATATAATGTACCATACTTATGTGCTGTCGTACAGTGACAAACGATAAGGACATTATTAATTTTATTTTCCATAAATCATTTGAAAAACACATGAACGCGATATACGCCATGGATATGATACCTTCACGGTTTTAGGTAAAATATATAGCGTTGAAACAGAGCTGCGTTATATATCATAAACACGTATAAATTGGCCAAACTCTAGTTCCACAAATGAAAAAACGCGGGCAGAAGAGACAATATAAATTTAACGAATAATTTGTTTCATATGTTCCAGCTTATGGGCAAATTCAATTTTTAACTTTATAAATGACGACCTTCTTTTAGCCGAAAGTACGATCAAATTATAGATAATATTAGGCTTCCGTATCCATGTTATACCTATAGGTACATACATACGTACCACTTCCTGTAGATAGGTAAATAGTGGTATATTGTCATTGACAACCCGTCACATACATGCATAGATACATGACACGTTATATGTTATGTACAGGGGTATGTATGTACCAACTCTAATTAACCGAATAGATGCTCATGCTGCTCGGCCTGCAGCAGCAGCAGCAGCACCAGTCTGAGCTTATCCGAAAGCTTACGGCTCACGGGTTAGTGGGCGAGATAGTTTAACTACTAAACGAATAATAGTAAAAACACACGAGGAGGTTGGAGCTGGATGGCGGAATAGCGGAACACGGGGCTAACGCGACGCGTTATAGGTAGCCGCGAAGCGGATAGATACATACATACATCTTTGCCTCCGCGTATACCTATACTGTCGCTAATTCCTCACTTCCTCATTAAATCCTCGACACACATTACGCCCCCTTGTTGTCCCACTCCCAACCCCCCTACCATCTCACTCACTCTCTCTTCATTTCACTCTTTGGTGGACAGAGCGAACGACGCTTCGCTCGTGTACGTGTGTATCATGAACGTATGCGTATGAAGCCATGCATGAATGTATTACAGAAGGATCGGGATCGGCGCGAGTCTATAATTCTGCACACTCGACCATCTCAGCATATGCTCCATATACGTATGCCGTTTGTGTTATAAGTTGACAGCCGGTAGTTCTTCATGTCGTATACTTCGATATCGCACAATGTACTATATGCGTGCCCATATCAAACCTGTGTACACGCGTGCGGGCCACGTGGAGCCTAAATATAATAAACTTAGTATATGTATATATAGGTATATCCATTTATACCTCATACTATATGACCGGTGTTCAAAACCGCGCAGAATCTAGATCGCAGGTGGATTCTTAGTTGAAAATTGAGAAGAAAATCCTTCGCCAAAACTCCGACGGTCCGATAGTTTGCGAATCAGCGCAGTTTTGTGCGACCAACCGGGCGGCTGAACCGTCCCGCGTACAGTGACGGCTCAAGCTATGAATCTGGGGGAAGAGGGGCGTGCTGTAGGTACGCGCGCTGTGAGGATCCGGACGACCAGAAAACATCATGAAATAGGGTCGAGTCGTCCTCGTCTTTCTGCAGGTCGCTCGGAATTTTTGAGCATGCATACTCAGTAGAAATTTATTATGAAACTCTTGAACCACTTGAAATCTTGGGCTACCCTCTTATAGCAGCTACTGCTATGATTCAGCCCTATAAGTATACTTGGTCACATTTCATACCCTCTTTATGTTTTCACTGTTGTTGGGAACATGGTTTTTTCTTTCTTTCTTTCTTCCTTCCTTTCATCGTAAAGATAACGTTCCTCAAGAGAGTTACGTGTCCTGACCAACCCCCTCTTTAGTATTCACATATATCATATACATATTTATGTATGTTACTTATTTATGAAGATGCTGTTGCCGGATATATAATAAAAAGTAGGAAAAAATGCTCGAGCTCCGATTCTTGAAACTATACATTACGGAATAATTTGATCTTCTTGTGACATTTGATATTTGATATTTAATTTTTTCAAAATTTGTATTTCTCTACCGTTTTCAGTTGAGCCTTAAGATAGGTACGATAACGGAATTTCAATCTACACCTCGAAAGTTTTATTACCCATGCGATCAATCCATTAGATAAATTAGCAGAAGAAAATAAGTCCGTTGATTCTCGATTAAGCGATTTTTAGTTTTCCAATTTTCAGAAGACATATGACCACCCCAGGTATGTACCCGCTCTCTCGTAGGTCATAATTATTAATTTCCTGGTGGAGAATAGAATTCATTCATTTCACTCTTGAGACCCCAGTTCCCTATCAAAAGCGTGAAAAATCCCGAGAAGTATTCCTTACGTCTGGTAATGAATTAAGAATTTTTATCTTAATTAAACACTCCTCTAGAATCTAGTGCTCCTAGAGCGTGTAATAACTATATAAAGAATTCAGCGCGCACATGAAATTCACTCAAACGATGTGAAGAATGTGAGTTCAACACTCTGGACCAAACCGTGCCTACCTACTGGTAGCAGATGCGAGCGAACTTTACCGCAACGTTTTAACGCAACAAAATCATGTCACGAATATTATGGCTGAAATTTGTCGATGAAGAAAAATCGGGAAAAAATGAAGGCTTTTTCCCGATCCCGATCGACGAATTTTACCCGATAACATTTTCCATGATTTTGTTTCGTTACGTTATACATGTAAACTTTGGCCACACGAATATGGTAGTATAGGTATAATAGTAATAATAATGTGTGCAAAGAGGAAATTCACAGTAAGTACACAATATCAAATAATTATCAATCACGGTATATGATAAATAAAGGAATTCTTTACGGAGATATAATGGCTTCCTATGACCGATTGTATTCTGTACCTGAATGCCGGCATGCTTCAATAATTTTTGTGTAAGCAATATCAGTTCATTTTTTCGTATTATAATCAAATTGTCAACGGATTTTCACTGTCCGTTCACGTATATTCATGCATTATAGATTATACGTACGGGTGTATGTATATCTGCATTCTATAAAACTGTATATATTACGTAGGTACTACATGTCCTATACTACTTCTTCTCGTGGAGATACGGGCTGCTGCTTTTCCATCCGGTTTATAAGCCTATCGCAAGCTTAACAGCCGAAAGAATTTCCGTTGCACTACAATTACCGAATATGGGTACTGCAGGCATACGTGTGTATTTATGTATGTAGGTAGGTGCTACCGGTACAAGGGCGTTTAATGATCCGGAATCCATCATATTTCAGATTCCCGGTCTTTTCGTTTCCAAATTTAATTTCAATTCCGTGAAATTTTTCGATCCAGTTTCTTTTATTTTCAACATCTTGAAGCCGCGCGAGGTATCTGAACTGGTATAATTAACATTTTTTCAATGCTATTCTACCGAAAACCTGCAATTAGCATGAGTGGATTGATTTTTTGTTTCCAAAGGAATGAAGATGCTTTCCAACATTTCGTAATTCATCATTTTATTCTTGATCAAATTGACTTACGGTGGGCATCTTCAAAGTGTCAACCCTTGGAAAGAAAATGTGTTGAAAGATAGTTATATCATTTTGTTGTTTCTAGGTTTTTTGTTTTTTTTCGGTTTTTCTTTCTTTCTACCGTTTTGCACAAATTTCCGTCAGAATATAAATGTAATTTTAATAATAATATATAAAGTCGCACGTCAATTTGGCAACATCCGCTAATAAGGCTCACGCTGTACTGCCGCTGCACTTGTACGCGGTCCAATTTAAAACACGAAGCTCAATCCCTATGGTTGTACACATGAAGTCCCCGGGTGTTCATTCCTTCATTCATTCATTCATTCATTCATTCGGATACGTCATAGTTTGTTTTTATTTGCGTCCGTTACAAAGGGCGCACAACGACGTATCCCACTACTGACACCGGAGGTAAATCTTTATTGTTTCCCGCGGGTGCGGAGACAAAATAAAAAGGAAACTGCAGCACTCCAAGCAGCGCATATAGGTATACATACACGTAACCGTGGCCTTCGGCATTTTTTTGCAATCTAATATCCCCATATTTGTAATATGACAAACATGAAATTGATAATATTTTTATCGGTTTGGTATTTTTTTTCAATTTGAAATATTTTCACTTTCTATAATTCATCATTGAAAACCTTGTTTCACTATAATTAGGTACTGTATTATAATAACTGACAGAAGATCGTCTTACCTGATCCACTTTGCATCTCACCCCGCAGCCAACTTCGGAATTCGAGTCGTCAGTTCGATTCTGAAGAGAAACAAAAAAGACAAATCGATGAAACCCATGAGGATACAAATTCTGATTAACATTAAATTATGATTTCATTCTATATAAACCGACGATTCTTTTTCTCTTCATTATTGGTTCCCGTAAATTTCGAGTTCCCATGGTCTGCAGAGAAATTTGAAATTCAAATTTCATCCATCGAAATTTTCGTATAACGCATTATTGTAGCTATGCATGTATAGTACATGCGTACGTATCTCTAGAGATTTTTGTTCATATTCCATACCGCACGCTCCGCTTACCACCCCATTATATACCAAAAATATTCATTCTATATCTACGGCATGTATGTATAATGCATAAATGCATATAATGAACGTAACTTATACACGATGTAGGTATAAGTTAGGCACCTGTGACGCCGCACTCCTCTCGAAAATTGACTCTGAAATTCCAATTACGTGGGCGTTCATGACCTGCATAGGTATACATACACGAATACATCGAAATTTTTACCCCTTAAGGCTTAAGGGCATGGTAATGAGGCATAATAGGACTAGGGGTGTCACCTCCGTTGAGACCGGAAGTGCAATACACCTGTGCCCGGAAACTCGTTCGTGCAAGGTATGTATAGGACATAGGTAGTATTAGGTTGGTTATAGTCTACTGCAGGTGCAAGGTAAACGACTGAATGGTAATTATGGAACCGTGGCCAAAAATCCCTCTGCATTCAGTGTAGCCTAGTTATAGGTACCTATACATGCACCGGGTGAAGGCGAAAGAAAGTCCACGTGGATCGTGGAGTCGGATAAATTTTTCTTGTGAGGCTAGAGTTGAAGTTTATCATGTATAGGAGCAACGAAACGCGATACGCGTCGGGGATGATGGCAAAATGAAGAGATTCTTCTTCGCCGATAAATTTCAGCCGGTATCATTGGCCGTGACTTTGTTGCTCCACCCTCGTATAATATACAGAGCAATATTCATCCCGCTGTTCATGGGTTAGAAATTATAAAAATCATGAGATTGCTATAATTCAATGCCTATGATTCGCCTGCGGTTTTTTCTTCTCTTCTCATTTTTCTAATATCGCATAGGTATAAGATCCGAGAAATGGTATTCATGGTTCGTCGATAGATATTGCTCTTAGTTTTACTACTAGCGGAATATTATTCATCTATTATTTATTTATTATAAATTATATAAACGCGGTATCTACTCTGTGCGCTCTTCTCATTCGATGATTTATCGCCGACAGACTGCGGTGCGTATGCGTACGTATGTATACGTAATACCTACGTACGGAGGGGGTTAAAATTGATCCGGATACAACAGTTTACCGTCTTTTAAACACTGCCGGCAAGCCATTCAATTTAGATTTTCAATGCTGCCCTGTCCCCGCGCTCAAGTATTATTTCCCCTCTTTTAAGGTACAATTTATATAGTAACTATCTGTATATTGACGCGATCGCGCATCCTCGATATAGTTGGTGTGCCTAAACAAATAAATATACGGCTATGTACAAGTATGAAGTTTATACTGTATATATATTGTTGATTGATACCCACGATTTCTTACCCGCGCGGATTTTCAAAGATCATTGAACAATCTTTTGTATAATACACGGATGTATTATGATATCAATATCAGAATTCTGAAGATGGATTCTTTCATCGCTCCAAACGCAATGCTACAGCCTCGTAGCGGTATTAGGTATTATAACATATTATGCACAATATTATAATACATACATACCATCGTCAACATAACTTGATATCTCTGATCGAAAACGAGATCTCGCAGATTATAAATCAGGTATTCAATTCGCGTATAATAGTTATATAACTCGATTGTATCGCTCCCGCTCCATTCAGATTTGTGAGCATGTCTTTGTATCACTTGGTTTCTTTTTCACTCGGCGGTCTTTCTGGAGTATATATCCAGCATGTATATACGTATTTTTTTCAAGTACCTGAAGTAGTTTTTATCCCAAGGTACAAACCTGCTGCAACAGGTTACCATTTTACAATCTCAAACTTCCGGTTTGGGAAGAACGAAAACTGCTGGACAGAACATAATTAGGTAATTTTGAACAAAATATGAATCATACGGAAGAAAAAGACGAGAAAAAAATTGTAGGGAAAAAATTAACTAGCATATCCTGCAGCAGCGATGAAATAATCCCAGGTGCGAGAGAGAAGGGCTTGTGCGAGTGCCGGAGTAGTATACCTACGATCTATGTATAAAAGTTGACTTCTGTAATCCCTTAATCGCGTTTACCTGATCACCCACCCGACCAACGCAACGGGCCAACGTCTTCGTCTTCGATACGCTCGGCTGCGTCGACCAACTGTTGCACCTTTCCGGCACTTTAGATCTACGAGGCAGGTATATATTCGAGCTAGTCATTCTCGCATGTTCACTCATTCGTTGACTTGATGGACTTGAAATTCTTCCGGAGTTCCGGCGAGCAGCGCAATGCCGGTTCTCCTCAAAATTTGAAGCCAATTTTTTGTTTTGTTTTTTCAACCGAGACGTTATAAGGGTGCGTCGGAGTCTCGAGACAAGCTGTTCTGATTTTGAACGGCTTTTTTCTTCATGTAATCTCTACCGAACCGTCTCTACCTCACCGATGTATCGGCCGTACAATCTGGTGAAGTTGGTTCTACAGTCAAACAATTACATTTCTCTCTCATCGCGAAAGCGTTTTTCAGAATCTTTTTCATTGAATTTGAAGAGATCTCAGCGCCGATTAAAACGAAAGCTCGAATCTCCAAATCGGATTGTTCATATAGATGTCTAGACTCGAGCCCTGAACTCGAGCCCTGATTGCATGTTGTGAAAAACATTCGCAATTAGATTATGAGAATTCCCGTTCACTTTCGAAGAATGAACATCATCATTCTTATCCAATTATTTCGTGACTTTGTCTTTGTTCGAGTAGCTGGACCCAAATTCATTAATACTGCGTCACACTCAGGTACAATATTACACTGTACTGCATTTATCCACGTAATCATAATCATCTTTCAGACCATTTCATACGGCTGTGAAAAAAGTATTGGAAAAAAAGAAGGCACAAATCGTTCCAAGCGAGTAATTCCGCGATATAGGTATACCCATATCCACACCCATCAAAGGCAATCAACACCGTGCGACTCTCGAGAGCGTTGGAGTTAGGTACTACCTATAAAATAATTTACCTGTGGGTACATACATTGTACGAATAAGGTATACGACGCAGGAGTCAGGAGAGACAAGAAAACGTGGGTACAAACACCTGACACCGTTCACCTCAAAACTTGAAACGTAGAACCTCTATAATACGTATTACATAAACACACAGCACAGACGCACATGTAGACGATGATACCGAGCACTGTTCAGTGTACTTTTTACTCTGGGGGAATTGCATATACCCATACGATTCCGTGACATCAGAGCTATAGAGTATGGAGTATAGAATCTGCTTTACTACCACACTTACTCAGCATACTCGAACTTTGCGTTGATATATATACTATAATACGAGTAGGAGGTTACGCCGCGCCCGCGTCCCTCTGCAGGACGCGTGAAGTTTGGCCGACCAGTTCGTCGCTCGAACTACTCAACTGCGAACGATGCGAGGATCAAATTTCCGAAGCATTCCCAATAATAGTTGTAGGTATAGAGAGAAGGCGAATAAAGACGCGTTCAGCGTAGGTAATGAATCTGGGAAAGTGCAGGGAACGCGAATGATAAAGGCGTGATCGATTTGTATGAAATTACATATCACGTTTCTCTCATCAATCATCATCTGATTATTATCATTATAGTTAATTGACACATCATAGAACAATAAACTGCAGTAAGCTAATCAATCGAGAGATTCGAAATGAAATACTCAAATTGTCAGGCTGTTATCAAATTTTATCCGTTTTCGTCTGTCAATTTTTTTTTCTTTCGTTTTTTGTCCTTTCTTCAACTTACGTAAGAGTAGATTGATTTCGGCAATTTCATTGAAATATTTTCGAACTTGAACCTTTTGAGATTTTTATATAAATCGGATAAAAAATGAGAAGAAACAGAAATGTAAAAACAGGTGTAACGATGTGTAGAACAGGCTGAAAATAGCGTATTGATTCGGAATATAATCGGTAAAATATGGCCTCTCGAATAATCTGATATTAGACGAAAATTAAAGATCTGAATCAATAAATGAATAAATATATGATGTAATTGATAAAATAATGAATGAAGAGCACATAATTCACTATCATAAGCATGAGAAAAGTAAAATACCTCCACAAATTTTGTTGGAAATCGCATTGTACGTATCAAATTAATTAGAAGGTGGAAGAATACAAAGGATAATGCAAACGAATCAATTAAACTTATGAAACAGGTCCTGATCTTACTAATTATATGCGTGTGATGTATGTCATGTTACGTACATGTGATATACATTGTTAACATTAGGATAAATTTAGATTGAGATTATGTCATGCGACAGCCACCGAGTTCTGGTTCCCAGGATTTGTTTACGCGCTGCTATATCTACTATAAATTGGAGAAGGCTGTAGAACCCGATGTTCAGTTTTGTTTGGCTTCAAGTGCCTATTTCTTCCCGAAAAACAACTGCAATGTACTGTGCTACTCCGCGGAACACCGCCGCTTTAGTTTTAGTTATATTTTAAAATTGGGTCAATCATTTGTACATAAGCAAAATTGATGCATCACAAAATTACATAGTTTCATTTATGACTTATGGGATTGAAGTTCATAACGTTGACGCAACAAAATCATCGTACTGCATTGTTGACCCGATTTTTCAATTGAAATTTTGTTGAAAAAGAAAAATCTGAATTTCTCTTGTGTTAATTTGGCGCCAAACGTGGGGCCGGGCATATTTTTATTCCAATTCGACGTCTTACCGATTTTCCGATATATTTTGGTTTTCAGGTTTTCCCGAAATCTCAAAGAAATGAGGATATCTCTTCGTCGACAAAATTTCAACGGGAGAAAAAGTCAATTTAGAAAATGCATGTTTCTTGATTTCATTGTAAAGCTCCGGCCTTGTTTTTAACAAGACAAATATAATCGTCGAATGAATTAAATGAGAGAAAGATCTTCCGACGGTAGTATATGAAATCATAAGAGAAATAATTTGTTGCTACATTCATTTTAATTGACAATTGATAAAGCATTTCGAATTGAAATTGCTTCAAAAAAGAGCAGAAGACCAAGACGCAGAAGAAGGAACGTAACAATGACAAAATGAAAACAGTTTTTTGTTAGTTAAATCAAAAGTGTTATCAGTGTGCTTCTTACAAAACCTCGAACTGAAGATGCGACAGTTTGGATAATTAGGCCATCACATACAAATATGTAATGAACATATAACAATTTTTCTAATTGAACTCCCAATTTGTTATACCATTTAATTATAGGTATGTGTAATAAACTATTCGTTTCCCAACAATTTATTATTTATATCTCGACTCTTCATAGCTCAGAGCATAGACTATGATTTTATATTATACTACGCTGAAAGATAGACCTGCACCTACTCATACAACCGAAATATGAGTTCACATAATTTTTTTCTCATCATTTTAATAGTTTTCTTCGGATAGGGAGCAGAAAAAAATCTAAAAATCAAGAAATTCCGTTCAGTGATGATTCTTCTGTATCAAAAATGAGATACTGATTTCTGAAATTCATGTCATTCGTCCATGAAATTCGCCAGCTTCACTCGAAAGTTAGTTTATATTATTCATTATCAATTTTTGTCAAATGTTTTCTTTCATCTTTGTCACCTGTGAAGCATTTCAAGGGGCGCTCCTCCTTCTCCTCCTACTGTTGAGGTAACTTGAAACAGTGTTAGTTTCGAGGCAACAGGATGTGGCTAACCGGAAGTCCATTGTGACCCGCACTTATAACGTAGCGAGCTTCTATACACACGAACCAAATAGCTTCGGATTTTTAATATCTTAAAATCTCTGTGCATTTTTTTTCGACATTTTTCAAAATCACTACAAGTGATCGAATTTCAAGAATCTTTTTCACAGATAATCCTGCATGTTATCTGACATATTTTTACACAGATTTCTTCCAAAATTCATATAGGATTGAACATAATCAGAAATGTATTCTCGTCACAAGAATTGCAACAAACAAAATCAATCTAAAATCGTGAAATTCATCTCGCTTTTCGTATTTCCATTTCATTTCTCGCAGTAGGTGTATTTCATCTGAAATAGTGAATAGAACATGTTATGCAACTAGATCAGGTCATCCCGTGGTCTCAGCTAACCTCAGTCACAAGATAAGAATTATTATACTCGTGTTTACCGACAGATCTTTCACCCCCGTTGATCACATGTCATGAAGAAAGTGTGTGGAATAAACATGTATTTTGATAAAAAATAAAAATTGAAACGAGTAGTCGATAATCTGCAGCCTTAACCAGAGTTTAGGGCGCGTATGTAGATATCCATCTGCGGTGTGTACTTCAAACCATAAATTGAGACGCAAGTTTTATTAGCTTTTTTCTTTGTCTTCTTTTTTCTCCTTATCGTTTCACTTGAAGTTGAAAAATTCTTCTCTTCGTAACTATTATGTCTAGGTCCATGTGTAGGTATCAGTTTTTATTTTTTTTTGTTTATTTTTATTTCTCGCACATACAGAACCCATACATATACAATATACCTACTTATGGAATTCTTATCGCTGACGATGAGCTGTATAATGTGTATAAGTGATAGATTATTCTTACTAAATTTGGTACTTGTACGTTATATTACATGCAGCTTCTTATCGTCCCCGTCGAACCGGTTTTTTCATTCAGTTTTTCGTTACCAATTCTAAAGTATGTATACGTATTATGGTATTTCATGTAAATTATAACGGATTATTATTTCTCTTTGACAGATATATCACGAAGATAGCAGCAGACCAACTCACTTGACCTCTAACCTCTTTTGAAATATTCCGATATACTGCGTTATATGTATTCTATTTGCCCATATTGTTGTCTGAGTGGGCAGCTCGATAGATTGTCCATCTTACTATAATCCGGTGTGATTGAAAAATCACAAAAATCAATAGCAGATCTTAATTTTTCATGATCTTGGCAATCCCCGAGCTTTCCTCAATTGCTGAATTGAATTGCAAGATTTTCCTTCGTTGAATAATGGCTACGAGCGATAGCCATTGCAAATCTTCGTACTTTTGCTATTGTGTATGTAACGTTATAACCTTCGATCACCTCTCAGCAGCTATATAAATATCAACTCAACTATAAATATCAATGATCAACGTTTTCCATTTACAATAAAATCAGATGTCAAATTTAATTACCTATTTTCCACAATTCATTGTCAAATAAAAGCCACGGTGAGTTGCAAAATTGCACGTTCTCTCTTGCTAATGAATAAAAATCTCGCAGATTATTATCGATGGTTTTTTTTTTTATACCAACCGTCTTTATATGGTTAATGCAGAAATATTTTTGTACAAAAACAGGAAAAAATGATATAATAAATAGAATAATTAAACAATTAAGATAAATAATTGGGAGCATGAAAAAAAGAACAGATAATCAAAAGTTCACTCTCGATTTAATTAAAGTCCTATGTGTTATATCACATGCTACGATATACATATATATATATATAGAGAGAGAGAAATCTCTCCGCTAGGTTGCGGGATTGCCCACATTTTTTTTTTTTTCGTATTCTTTCTTCCCAAGCCAAAAAAATTTCATCTTTTTTTCGTGTAGTCCGAGCTCCGCGTCTCTAAGCGATAATCGTTCAATCCAAGCTTCGTCAATCGTCACTATACCGACAGCTTTTGTAGGAGAGGGATAATTTGTCAGTTTAACTGATCACAAAAAACACTTTTTCACTCGCTCCCTCGTAATTAATTCTTCATCTCTCGCTCTCTCTCTTTCTTTCAAACACTATTTTTCATACAATTATTTATCATCATTCAAGTATTTTGCTCGGAGTAAAGGAGAGTTGATATAGCGAATCGAATATAGATAAAATCAATGTTTCTATGAAGAATTTTTACCGACAGTGTATAGAATTTTTTTTCTGTTTTTCTCCACTCCCTGAATCATGAGATGCTATAACGAAGAGAAAACGAATGCATTGAAATTGCATGAATTAAAAACAAATCATTATTTTGCATGGAGCTATAAATTTTGTTCTAAGAAAAGAGAGATGCGCATCATTCGGAATCTGCAATTCAGTTTCCTCTCGTCAGACTTCGAGCGTCAGCAACAACGGGAAACTTTTATCAGCAAATACGTGCCGCAAGATGGAGTTCGATGATTTTTGCAGTTATCTATTTTTTGGTGGAATGGAGTAGTCCGTTTCACCAATTTCTCTATGCCCTGTGAAAGCTAGAAACGCCACTCCGCGTTGTAACAGAATTTCGAAAGACATTACAATTCGAAGTGGGATTTTGCCTTTTTGGCGTGAAGCATTGATTCACTCCCATAATCCTGAGGTCAGAGAGGAGGGGGCGACGATTTCCACTCCTGCATGCACAAAATTTAGAGGGAGAAAGAGAGCGCAAGAGCATAATTATAATTTTCAGTTCACGAACATGCATTTTTCCAAATGATTGTTGTACACCCAATATCATACATAACGGGTGGTGCAGCTGCTGCAGCGGTGGGGTGAATACACTTATCATACGTAAATGTGTTATTTTACATTTATGTTAGAAGAACAAGTGCGCATACTATCTTTCCTCTTTCGTTTCTTACGATCTTCACATGCTGCAGGGAGCTGATACACTCTAGTGCATGTAGCTACTAATAGCTACTGCTGGCAGCGGTGATAGTTTAAGGCCACGTTCATACTTCAGCTGGTCTCTATAGTTTAACTTAATTAATGAATATATGCTACCGTATATGCCGTAGTATGAGCTGGTGGTCGGTGGCCGGTGGGGGTGGTGAGTAAAGAGCAACTAAATTGATACGTCCTTCGTAGCAGCGGCCATTTTTTTTTAATATACAATATAGTACTTACTTATAGTCTTATACGACGTTATAGTTATACACATAATATGTTAACCCGCGCGATGGCCGTTTATTCGGCTTATCCTATAACGGATAACGGGATACTATACGCGCGCGTAGAAACTTAGGCTCTTTGCACCGCATGCGGTATATATATACCTGAGTATGTCAGTTATTGACACATGCAAAACTATAGAAAATTGATGATAAACTTGAAAGATGATAGATGTTCCGGTATTTCCGATATCAGCTAAATTAGAAATTTGCAGTAATAGGTTTGAGAATGTCAGTGGGAAACTTTCTTTCGATTATTGATTACCTACAACAACCGCAGTTTTTCGAATTTGCCTCGTTTTCGACTTTTTCTCTTCATTTTGAATCGAAGTTATTGAACACTTTACTTTACAACGTACGAGAAAAGAAGAAACAATATGCATTTTCACTTGAGTATTCTTATTGTTCGAGATAACGATAATTTATCCGTCGTAGCTGAGGGTAGATGATTCTTTCCTTTGTCGTTTCTTTTTTTATGATTTAATTTATGTATGTAGATGCAGTGCGCGCATGCGCTGATGCGTAAGACGATTTATTTCGTATGATAAAAAGGGAATTTGATGCATATAGAATTTTTCGATAATTGCTCCAATAAACGCAAATACCTAAATTGTTTAAATACGAATTGCGATAATGGAGTAAAAGTCAGAGTAAAAATTGTCTTTTCGCAGAATTGCACACAATACTTATATACATAACGTCTTCAAATGTACAATGCGCGGACACGCGAAATTTTCAACGAAGTTTTTTTTAGTGCTTCACAATATTAATTTGGGGAGGGATTTCGAACGCGAACCACTTGAATGTACGTACGAACGTACATTATACGTACACGTTAGACAATTTTGTAAATTGGCTGGAAAGCCTACAATTGAGATTAATTAACGAAATTAAAAGTGAAAGAAGAGAAATAATCAAATGTGTAACACATATTCTTTCTACGAGAGTTTTTTTTCCCGCAGCAGCTGGCTTATGCAGACCACTAATATACCGATGATTTGAGGGTGCAGGTATGGGGGGTACAGTGTCGTCTTTGCTGGCTATCGGATTTGAACGAAAGAAGAATACAGAATTGGAAGAAAAACAGTAGAAATAACTCGTAATTATCATAACAGAACAGAACAGAAACGTTGTATAAGTTATGACCACCATAATGGTTTTCAATATTGAATCGACCGCGTTCGATAATTCCTCTTATATAGGTATGTATGTATACTATATATATATATTCACCTGATTGAGTTCGTGTTCCGGGCATCTCGCGGCGCACTCTTCTTCTAAATACGAATAAGGTGATATCTGGAAATCTTGGTCTTCCCGAAGTAGCCCAGCTGCTCCAGCAGCTAGTAGCGCCAACAGCCTCAAAACAACACATATCCGAATCCCTACCATAATATCATCCTCTGGCAATCATCCCCTGCATAATAATATACTACCCCACGTGTATATTGGGGAGAAGAATCAGGTCTATATCCTCAACTTCATTTTCGCTTCGTTTTTTTGGCTTCTCTTGTTTTCTTTTCTAGGCAATTTTTATAACCACCTATATCTTCACTATTGTATTCTTGTTAAATGAACAGAAAAAGTCACTCTGGGTGTAAAAGTTGATATTAATATTCAACAAATTATAGTGGGTAAGAAACACGGGGAATATTTTTCATGAACAAATTCTGTAATTATTCATTTCAATCGAGGATATCGGCTCATTGTCTTCTTTATAATGATAATTTTACTTGTGTACTTAGCACTCCGGATATAGACCAGAGCCTGCACTTTCTCCGTGATTTATGATGATACTCCAGTTAGTATTTTGGAAATATGAAAAATGAGAAAATCATCACCGTCCGTTCACAAAGTGTAATAATTATCAGTCGATTGTTTCACAGTTTATCACAAAAATTTGAAAAATCTTACGCACTATGTTGTGACGAATGAGAAAAATCGAATCGAAAATTGGACCGTGTAGGTACGTGAGTCTGTATGATAATACACTACAATATCCTATGATTATTTATCGTTTATTTTATTATAAAACTATATTTTTGGCCCTTTTTTTACTACGAAATTGGATTAAAATGTGAAATTTTTGAATTATCCTTCCGTTTGTTCATAAAACTAAGTCACTCTTGATCCGTAGGTGCAGTTGAACTGTATAGGTATATTTTATCGTTTTATAAATATTTCATACACCTTAGATTATTATCATCGTTATATTTCACTCCGAAATAGACTCGTTGGTAATGATAAAACAAATAACAAAACCAAAACAGAAAGACAGGGACGACGATGAGAGTCGTCCGGGTTGAAGTTGCGGGCGCGCGCACAAGAGAGCAACTGATGTCTGAAGTCTGTTACAATACCGAAAGTCAGAAGAGTAGAGTCAAGTACACCCCACTTCTACGTATAACCGGCTCCTATACTCACGAGTCACCACCACCCGACAGTCGACATTCACCACTCGCAGTCTGCAGACTCTGCAGACTCACCAGACCCGCGTCCCGATGTTCATGATAGCCTTATGGGCCCTTATTTATTTACTTCATCATTCGCCCCTTTAGGAGTATTCTAGGTTTAGCTTTAGGTTAAGGTTGAGGTTTAGGTACTCCGCATTATTATGTGCTTTGTGCTGCATCATTTCTTTGGTCACGTTGAACTCAACCACTCGGAAATGGGTGGAGTAAGCGAGAAGAAGAGAAAAAGAGAAAGGAGAGATAAGGGATAAGGGATAATGAGTAGAAAGAGCGGCATCATTATACCAATTTACGACTACTTGCCTCGAACTTGAATTTCTCTAGCAATGCGAACAAATGGAAAAGTAAAGAAAATTCAAATCGGGAGTTTTTATGGAATTTCCAACAACGTCCCAAGTACTCATTTGAAAATGTTTTATTTTGTCATTTTGCAATTGCGCTTGATAATCTCAGACCAAATAGTTTTCCCTCATTTCCTGTTTTATTCTTTGAGCTAATCCGCCCAGAATGGAAGAATTCATTGACGCAAAACTGTTATAAATATTAATCGCCGTGGACGGACGATGAGATTGAACTTTATTATACGATTAGAAGGATACAATGCCCGATAATTGCCACCTGTGGGTACGACATTATGAGATTGAAGCGAGGGAATGAGCAATATAGGTACTTGATATATTGTAGAGTCGATTGTGTTTAGTAAATGGTCAAATGGACAATGGTCAATTGGCAGGTTGACCCGCTGTTCTCGTAATGCTCGATCACAATGTCCATTCATAAATTTGTACTCTCATAGTGGCGGCTCTACAGCTCTACAACATAAAATACTACAGCTCATGCATGAGCGAATTGAATCTGATGCGACCTGTGTCCCATTAATTCACCTATTTAACATCTTGAACAATATATTGTTACATTTTGAGTTTCAATTCTATTTATTACGATTATTACGTTAGAGACACAAATGCAACGACCAAAAATTACATGAATTCCAACTTAATCAACAATTTTACGATGCCAGTCAGCTCTGGAAGCGAATTTCAAATTGGGCTGATCATACTGGATGTAAGTATTGCTCGTTAAATGCTTCATAAAAATTCTGAGAACCGCGTTCAACTCCATTTACCTAATGATCGTCCGTGAAATATAGAAATTGGCAAATGTCATGGTCTCTAGTCGAGACCGTGAGCCAACGAGAGAAAGATGAAGAGAAGTACAGAGATTCTTAGTCCTGTGAATTCCCGCCTAGGCATACAAAGTGTGACGGAAAGTGGGCTAAAAATGATTGACCATGCCATAAAACAATGCATGAGAACTCATTCGGAGACACATTCTTCACTTTCTTATCTATACAGAGAGTACACTAATAATTAGAATTGTGCGAGTGATTATTGATTAGGATTATGACGTATTTTCACATTTTATGGATTAAAAAATGCGAAGAAACGGGCGTCTGTAAAGGCCGAAGCGGCCGTGCAACAGATTTACTCCAAATTTGACGTTTGAGTGTTATATGTGGCCATACTTCAATACGAAATGGAAATTTTCACGTTGACCTCAAAATGAAGGGTATAACTTTATATCAATGACGAATTTCGAAAAATTCGAAATTGTTTGAAAACGTTTCTTACGATTTCGGGAAAATTTGAAAACTGAAGCGTATATTCTACGAAATAATGATCTTGATGATGTCCATAATACATCACACGGTCCACATATATCAGAGAAAATTCATTCAATGGTAGTTTATTCGCAAATCACGAATTGGAAACAATATGAGATAAAATAAGGAAGTACATACGTGGACCGCTATATGAAGAGGACGCACTTTGTGTTTTTTTTTCAGCTTCCGAAACATTCGTGGTTTCCGCAAAAAAAAGTTGAAAATTGGTCACTCAACAATTTTGTATCCCGAATCGGATTATTCTATGCCAGAATCAAGTCTCACATGCGACTGGAAGTACGTGAAATTTATTGTGGTTTTCATTACTAACTATACGTATGCGTATATGCTCATACAAACTTTAACTTCGAATCTTTGGAAATGCAGTACTCTTGAAATTTCCTACTTTGAATGAGAATAACTTGGATATTTTTCAACTTAATTGATTGTTTCTGGGCATAAAATTTTCAGAATTTACTCAGGAATACATTCCTTTGGGGACAATAATTCGATATCGACGAGGTGAGCTGTTTTCACCAATTAATATCCGCATCTATTGATACATATATTCGCGACGATTTCAGAATTTCTTACAAGGTCTTTGGCATTCTCCGGTGCCATATTCTCGATTTTACGGAAAAAATAATGTTCCTTAGCGATAGTCGACACCGGCTAACGTGGTTGAAATATTCTCCACGATATACAATGTATCGTTAGGTCTGTATACTCTGCATCGTATTTCAAGTTTGCCTATGTCCAACCTATTGTGATTTGTAGGCGGACGTGAACATTCTGCGATTGTATATTTAAAAAGATGAGTATACGCACGAATGCGTGATATAGGTAGATTTGAGTCGAAACTTCTGACTTAATTATCTATAACAATGTTCTCCGGTATAAATATACGTATAATATATAATATGAGCATAATGCATTATACTAATACAGTAATACATATCTGGTAAGTAGATATCACTGTTAGTCGTATATTATGCGGGTCCAGACAGCATCTCTTCGTCGCGTCGGTGTCTGAGGGAATATGAGGATCGGGAGGAAAAAGAGAAGGGAGGGAACGAAAGGCCTGACCTTTGGCGTCTCTCCATTGTGTTCATCACACTTTTAAGAGGGACAAAACAAACCGAGAAAAGATCGTCAAACAAACCTTTTTTTCACATCACATCTCATCTCTTCTTTTCTTTACTTCATTCTTATGTATTTTTTCTCTTATTTTTCATCTTCGGTAGGTGTTCCTCCCATCAGGGGTACGCTTCTACCTATACTCCTATATGCGCATGTACTTTAAAAATCCATATCCAACTTCGTTCCTAATGTTTGCCTCCGAAAACTCATTATTATTATTGTTATAGCAGTATTCTTCTCCTCATTTTCCAGCTTCTCTTCTCGTTTCTCATCTCTCTATATAGATACGATATATTTACACTGGACTGTCCGAAATATATACATAGTTAGGTACCGCCTCCCTACTTCATGTGGAAAAACGAGATTCTACACGAACGATACAAAGCAAATAATTACTCACTTCGTGATGACCATTTCCGACTTTCTTTGCTATTTTACCGACTCAATTAGGTGCAATGGAGTCACAAATTTTACATCCCTCAATGTAAATTCTAATTTCTTCCGATTCAGGAGCCAAATTTATGTATAGGAAGCTCGAAGATTCAGAATCTAACTTGTTTGTTATTGCTTTCTTTTTAACATTCAAATGCAGAGTCTCCACGATAGAGTTTGAAAATCTAGTAGAGCCTGGAATTGGCCCGAAATTTTTCTACAGCCCTTGATTTCTGGAAATAGTTTGAAATCACTACAAAAGCCTCCAATATGCTCTTCAAATTCATTTTCAACACATCATTCGAGTTTCCAATGACAATTTCACTTATACATCTCGAATACCAGCTGAGGTCCTAAGCTTGTCGGTTTTCACTCATGAAATTCTTCCGAAAAAAAAAAAAACTTGTACTAGTTAATTTCCAAGATACTTCGTCCCTCAAAACGTGACTCCCTGGGCTTTAACGAATCCAAAAAACGAAAGAGCAGATAAAAACGTAGATTAATTCTTTCACAGCTTGATTTTGAAAAAATCTACGATGTATACCTGTAACGTAATGTATAGAGTAATAAATATTGAGATATAGATCGATGTGTTACGAAACTGGCTCAATTCCAATCTCAACTAGCGTTATACAGGTTGGCTATTGACTTCCTGCGGAAATGACCAATGTACGCGTTATATCCACTGACCAGCCGGCCTCCATGTAGCCGCATGGAGCGTGTAGAAAATATCCAGCAACTAGAAGTACGGAGCCCGCGTGCCCGTACCTCATCCTTATCTTCTCTTCTCACTCGCTCCTGTTTGTTATATGCAACCGTGAATTACTAACCAACCAACGTAGTGCCCCATATAATATTCATATCATACACGCGGGAGTGTCAAATCCAGACTCATTAATCTCCTGATATAATATATTAATATGTCGCTCTCACTCGCCCCTCTTCTCCTCGCAATTAGAATTTTCGGTACCCAAGTTGATTTTTGTTTATTACACACTTTCAGTTTTTAATCCGAAGCCACATAATATTTCTCATGACAAAACCGAGGGCCAGTGGGACCTTCCTTGATGGAAACCTTGCAGAAATGTTGAAATTCTTCTGATGTTGTTAGTACTATTTAAAACCGACCAAATCTCACTTTAAGATTGAAAATTGAATAAGAAATGCCGAAGTTATCCACCATGGCGAATAATGTGAAGTTTCAGAATGATCTGCGTCACATTAAATCAATGCTTGCAGGGCATTTGTGTATCAGGGTAGTGTGCGAAACCCTGCGATGAAGTTATTCAAGATTGGGTCCCTGATGGTCTCCTCAGAACAATCGAAAATGCATTCGTGGCAACAAATTGCCTATCAAAGGCGACAAAAAATTGGGTTTGAATTGCTTTTTATGGAACGAGAGATGCAATCCCAAATTCGGTTCTCACATATTTTCATTCGAGTATTCCGAACACTGCTTTGGAACATGAATATCCTGCCAAGCATTAGTTGCGCGCGGAGCATTTTGAAGTTTTCCCATCTTCACCGTGCAATGATCGATAACTTCTGCATTTTTTATTCAGGTTTAAATCTGGGGAGCGACACCTTGTCAGTTTTAAACAGCACTACCAAAATCGGCAGCCAATTCAAAATTTGATAAAAAAAATACAGAATTGCAATAATTACAATCTCTTACTAGGTTCTCTGAACCCTGAATAATTTCATTCATGCTTACGTTACAATACAGTGTGTAAGATTAAATAATGTGTCTATACAAGGGCGAAGAGTCCTATCAGCACGATTAAGGATGTGGGAGATAATGCCTTGCTGCTCCAGGCAAGTCAATCCCATTCGTCTAGTAATACGTACCTACACATATTCCTACTTGATGCTCATAATATGCGGGGTGCGGGTAGACGCAGACCCCCAGACTTACTTACTTCCCTCCCGATAATATCTATCTAATTTTTATATGGATTAATGGACCCAAGGTATATACTTCAACAGGAACATCTAGTGCAGACGCAACTTGGGGTAGGGCTACGTGCCTCACGAATCAATTTTTTTGTGGCTTAATTAATTTTTTTGTTCTATCTATGTACAGTTTTAGATCTTTTTGTTATGAATAATGCTTGATGCATGTAAAGCTTCACAGATCCGTGAATATCGAAGTGTAATTTTTGTTTGTTTTCAACACTTGTGATAAAAATCAGTGTTTTTCTGGATTCTTACGAAATTTATTGTGTATTATAAAACAAACAAATACAAATATACTCTATCTTTTATCAGTCTGCTTTCGACACTACATTTCTGAAGATAATTTGCAGTTGAATTTCCTGATTCTATGAAAGATCGTACCGGCGTTAGGATTATAATTTCTATCTTAGTTTATTTAAATATACGTATATTTATAGAACTGTGTTTAGTAGCTGGACATTTCATAAATGTGTTTACAAACTAACTCGATCATGCAGCCTTCAGCGATATAAACATATGAGTATTGATATTTGAACGTTGCGCTTCTTTCTCTGATAAAGCGTTCTCCGCGGCGTTGTGTAATATGAGGATAAATAATACCAAAAGAAGGTTTCTGACGTGTGATAGGCGGAGAAATAGAGATATGTCTGTCAATTACTCTATAAAATGAAAACTCGTATCGTCTTAAACTCTATTACCACACATATTTTAATACTATAAATAATTTCACAGGGATCAGATTGAATCGTGGCCTTTTTAGGATTCGTTTGTGCATATACATATCAATTGACATGTATATACAATTTTCATTGTCTGAAATGTTGCAGTGCGCGAGTTTGCATAGACAACGACTGAATACATAATTCAAATAATTCGAAGGTCATTACGTTAATTATTTATCAACGCCGATAAGAATATCTTTCATTTATTTGATGGGAGAAGAGGAAAATAAGACCAATATAATATATCGCAGTATTGTATTACAAGATTTCCATTGCCAAGAATAATGACGGCAATGATCGTTCTTTATTCCGTTTGCACGTTGCGTGTGGTGAATTAGATTTAAAGTACGTTTCAGTTAAACGAATCAATTATAACCACGGCCTCTATATTGAAAATGTACTTATAGTTATATTCTGGCGCGCCTCGTGTTTATGCATGTACAAAAGAATCATAAAATATAGCTAGTTTTTGTAACTTAATTTTACTCATTTTGTTGTATGTATTGTTTGTTTATCGACTCGTAACACACCGCTGATAAAAATGTCGGTTAGATACGAATAAAAACGGATAGGATTTGGATTAAAACGTCGGATAGGCTATCTAAGATTTTCATCCAGATTCTATCTGTGTCTATCCGACATTTTTATCATGGATATTTTTATGAAACTATGGATATACTATGTAGGTCTAATCCTTCAAAAAGAAAAAGAAAAATATCAGATTGAAGACAAAAATTTAAGTAATATATACACAACAGTTTGAAAGTCGTATTTCCACTAATTCTCTACAAATTTAATTCTTTCAAATTCATTTCAGTGTTTCATGCTAAAGAATTATGCATTTCATCATTCCGGAAATGAACATTGTGTCGATTTACTTGAATTCGAAATTCGAATTCAGAGAATTCGAATCCGTAAAGAACTTATTAAAAATAATGTGTTATTCACGGAGAAAATCCTCGGTTAATAACCTTGTCTCCGTATTATCGGTCGGTAAAGAAATCTACAAATGAAGTTGGACTATGGTAGCTAGTCTTCAGACTGTCCATAAACTATTCTTCAGTTTGTAATCAAGTTTTTATAGACTCCTATTTCTTATCCTCTTAAATATCGATTTCACCAATATACAAAGGTTTTAAAACACTAAACATTAAACATAATGTTAGGTATGGAGTAAGATAAAACAGCTAGACACCCGTGTTACTTAGACACAAAACAATTGAACTCGACCGCAAACAGTGTCAGAGTTTCCAATCTATATTCCTGAAGATTCCTGTCCCTAAAATATTGCCGGAGAACACGCGAGTGCGGCGATTTTGTGGTGAAAATCTGAAAGCAGGCCTATTAAAAAGGAAAAAAGAAAATCAACATGGAAGAACAACGGGATAAAAATCCTGATTCTAAACTTGAAAATGAGAAAAAATCATACGCTGGAATACCAGAAGCAGATTTTGTGGTAAATATTCTTTTTCAAATTGATCCGACCCGTCAGATAAATCGACCGAAATTGTATCCTCCACTTTTTTTGGTTTCTTTTTTGTTTAACACCGCTCTCCCACATCAGAATTTTTCACTCGCAGCTCTGCTTTTTTGGGCGTTCTGTACTCAGAGGACTAGAATTTCCTAACTCAATCAATGAGTCACAATCCTAACAAGAAAAAAAAGAGTGGGTTGCGTTATCTCATTCAAATTCAGAAATCTACGTATGTTCAATTAAATTGTTTTCAATATCGCGGCTGATCTACGTCACCGTAGCTTTTCATTCGGTGCATCACTTGGCGTTGCCTTATATGGTTTTGAATCGTCATGAACGGAGGGAAAAATAATTTGTTGTTTCCGTTTCTTTCTTCATTTTGTGTCAATTTATAAATTCTCTAGGTTTTTTTTTTGCCTTAGATCTAGCGAACTTGCTCCAAAGAATCGTGGTTCATCTTCTTTTTTTTTTTTTGGACTTACGAATTGCGGACGATTTATCTAAAAAAGCATCTCACGATTTCTTTGAAGGAAAATGAAAAACAAATTGGTAAAAGAACCGGTATTATTTTTTTCTGGGTACAGGAAGACGTCGATGCTTACATGGCGAAGCCAGATAACGAGGGTTCAGTGGATAAGGTGCTAAAAAAATTGGACGAGCAGCATAGTAAATATAAATTTATGGAATGTAATTTATCGAACAAACGTCGAAGACTGAGGACGCAGATACCGGAACTAGAGCGATCGTTAGAAATGATTGAAAAGTTACAATCGGAAAAGAACAGCATTAAAGATTTAGAAACGCAGTTTTTACTCTCTGAGCAAGTTTTTGCCAGAGCCGTTGTTCCCCCAACGAACAAAGTCTGCTTGTGGCTGGGGGCAAATGTGATGCTAGAATATACGCTCGATGACGCGCAAGAATTATTGATCAAAAATATTGAGGCTGCTAAGAGAAATCTGGGCTATCTTGAACATGATCTTGATTTTTTACGCGATCAATTCACCACGACGGAAGTAAATATGGCCAGAGTTTATAACTGGGATGTTAAACGTAGGCAAGCTATGAAATCTACGTGAGATTAACGATAAAACATCGCACAATTTTCATCTTGAAGAATGTATTTTTACTTTTAAGAAAAAAAATCATTTTTCTTTATCTTCTTTGCTGTAATCTGTATTCAAAAGTCCGCAATCGGCAACACGGATACACATACTCACATGCTGAAGAATAAATTTAATTATAACGATTAATAAAACTGTATGATATTTATGCTTGTATTTCATTTGATTCATTGAATTCAAGCTACTTTAATTTTGCCCGCTTGATTTTTGAACATATTTTATTTAAATATCGAATATATCTAATCGCGTCTAGCTAATTAATATAATTTTCTGCACTCAAAGCTGAATCACTGAAAAGGGGGAAAGAAAAAACTTTGCAGTTTGTTCTTAAAACGTTTTGCTTTTTCTTCTCTCTATTTTTCTTTTCTCAGGATAACAAAAGAATGAAACAGAAACTTTAGTTTTCCACAATTTTACGGATATATAAAATAAAAATAAAAATAAAATAGTATATACCTAGACAGAAGAAAAAAATGTACTATATTTAATTGAATAAACAAACAATTATTGTATAAAAAACAAAACAAATATAATTTCACGTGTTCTTTTATTTAGATATTCATTTATCATACCATTATAGCACATAATATAGCATTTTCTTGGCGTCGCAATTTTTTCTTTTGTGTCTTTTCTTCTATATTAACAGCAGCCCTTTTTTATGTCTACAATCATAGTCATAATAATAATAGAAGAATTACTAATACCACATATTATTACGTGGATGAGCACAATAGGAAACTGAGACAACATAGAATCATAGACAATTTACAGTGTGTATGACAAGGAGAGATATTATATCATCTTATATCTCGTTCTCTCTCTCTATTTACATATTGAAAATTACTTATGATTCAGTGTTGTTACAGTTCTCTAATTCGCTCATTCACAAAAACTCTTGGCATTACTCCATAAATATATTTTGTACCACATACATACTATAATACTATAATGACAAAAATGCTACTGACATTACATAGAAATAATCCTGAAGTTTTCCTATATTATCATACTCATTGGAAACAACAAATTATAGTATGCAGCGAAGTAAGAAAGTAACGAAAATAAAATAAAGAGAGAAGAACGAGCTTTTTTAATACAAGTTTTTTTTCAATTGATCAATAAATTACTATGATTATCAATAAATCATCAATGAACGAATGAATGAAAGTACCAAAATCATATATTTTCTAACATGGAATGAGTTTCTGTCTTTTTTATTTTATCTTATCTTATTTGACCGATTTGACCAACAATGAATAACTTTCATATATTGAACGTTTCATATTCGTCGGATAGGGACAGCGTTTTAACAATGGCGACGTCGTTATGTTTTGCGGAATAAAGTTATTCCTTAGTTATAACGCTATCCATCGTTGGTGAAGTCGGGCATAAATCATGTAACGCTAGATACAGGTATATATCATATATACTTCTAATTTTCTCTGTTTTTTTTTCAATAACATTTTAATTTCTTAACTTAAATTTTTATTCTAATTATTAAGGCACATATTTTTTCATCAAGTTGGATAATGTATTCTCTTTCTTTCTAGTTTCATCATTCATCCATAGTTTCTGTTTCATGAGCCTATAGTAATTAGTTTTATAACATATTAGTAATTATAAGACAAGAGAAGAGGACTAGCTTTTGATATTATTGCCTTATAGTTTTTTGTATCTTTTCCTTATCATTATTATTATCATTATTCTCCCCCTTCTTCTTCCGGTTCACATTTTATCAATCTTTCCTTCAAAGTCACGATTGTTTGTCTCGCTTCTTCTAATTCTTTTCTCAGCGATTCCATTTCAGAACCTGAATCAGTGATTCCACCCAGGTTCTTACGCACATATCTTTTTTTTCACATAATAAAGTACTTGTTAAGGCAGCTCTCTATACAGTTGGAAACATATTTTTCTCATTATTAATATTCACGTTGATATTTGGATATTTAACAGTTTTTTTAAAGGATACTCTAACGCGTCGTCAGGCTTCTCGGGCTCTTCGTATAACGATACTAACACCTTCGTCAAGGCATCCATTACTCCTGCTCGTTCTAAATATTTTCTAAATTCTTCACGCTTCGAATCAATCGGCTGAAATATGCGGAACAAAATCGTATTCAATGCGAATGAGTCGTTAAAAATACAGTTCAAATTTAGACCATTTTTTTTTCGTCCAAAGATTTCTTATTCAGAGTTTACAATTTATCGTTAATTCGCCACGTTTCTTCAGTATGTCAAAAATTGGGCCTCCCGCTCTCAAAATTCAAAGAAAAAAAATGTAGAATTCTTTCTAATTTCGCCTTAAAAATGCGATAACGACAAGAGTTTTCACCGAATTCAATCGACCTAGCATACGCGTGCATAGTTTCAATTTTGTTTGCTTCTTTCGGATATCGACGTTGTATATTTTGGGGTTAGAAAATCGATGGCAAAAATGAAGTATATGAAAATATTGCAGTTTTACTGGGCATAACTTTACCTTGTAGTTGGACATCTTCGTTGAAAATAGAATCTCTGGTGAGTTAATATACTAGGTTTTATATTAATTATTTCTATCACGGATAGAATAGTTATTAATAATACGGTATGGTAACCCTAATCCTAAATTGGTAGTGCGTATACAAAAGTCTACCGTCTCTCCTTCACAATCAGTTTTCTTTTTTTTTTTTTTTTCTAACAGATTTAAGATTACATACATAGACCGGCATCTGTTGCACGAGCTCGGAACTATAATTACAATTCCAGAATAAAGCATTAACCTAAAACTAATAAAGTAATAAACCGGCAGCAACTGAAACATGTGAAATTTGATCATCTCAATATTTGATGATTACTCATTTTATTCATTTCAATTATAAAAATATTAGAAAGTTACGGAGAATTCGGATTGTTGACGAAAAAAAATAATAATGTGAAAAGTACTTCGATGGTTTGTGAAAAAACGTAGTAGTTCGGTTCATCGACGAATAGGAAAGCGGATACGGTGGAAAATTTCTGATGGAGCCGATGAAAGTGATCCAGCATGTGGGATTATTGACATACCGAAATTCCGACAGTGATTTCATGACTAAGATCGAATTCAGATTATTTGGGGATGTTATTCTTTCGAGGGGAGATCGTTTCGCGCATAGTGATAACAATTTTAATAGGATTTGTATCCTGGATAGGCGACAGTCTTCTGTACAGTGTAAAAGATCCGAAGCTGCGTGCGATCTCGGATAACCTAACACACGCATTAGTCGGTGGTTTGAGCTGGACGTTGATTATAAAATTATCGAAAAAGTCAGTAGCGCGAAATGTCCTAGGTATAGCATTGTGCTTTTTTGTATCATCTGTCATTGACGTGGATCACTTTTTACTCGCTAAAAGCTGGAGACTCCGAGTGAGTATATACGAAAATAAAGAAATAAATGTTTTTCGCATTTTCTGATCAAACGTCAAACTTACTTGTGCCATGGTGCTATTTCGGTTTTTATTTATAAAGTTTTGATGAATCGTAAAAATACGTGTAGAGTAAAAATTTCGTAATTCAACTGACAAATTTTGATAATGAAATTATTTAAAATACGTAAGAAATAAAAATACGAATATCGGAATTTCGAACTTCAATTTTTTTTATCGCATTGGAATATTACAGTAGGATCTAGAACTTGATGATGAATTTATGCATTTCGAGAGTGAATAAGATGATTGTGGTAATGATTAATTCGCAGGATGCGTTGCACCTGGGATCAAAAAGGGGGATTTTACATTGTTCGTTAATCCCGTTATCGTTGTGGTTGATTTTCGAAATTCTCTACAAGATATTTCACACTCAAGATTCTGCATCCAGTTGTTATTATTACTATTGCTGGTTAATCATAACAGCTTTTTCCAGTCACCATATTCGTGATGCTAATAGGAGAGGATTGTGGTTTGGTTTTCTTGGTTCCACACCACCAATACCCTATTATCTTTATTTAATTATCTCTATGGGATTGCCTTACTCATTTCACTCGATCATGCCTAGCGATGATGTGATCAAAGACGAGCAGGCTTCGTTCCTTATTGAAAGTGTATGAGAACGATTAATAGATATTAGGTTTGTTTTCGTTAGCTGCACTTTCCACACTTTTTCTACAATTTCTGCACCTACCCAATAAGAGGTGTAAATTTTTAGTGAGTTTTAGTGAAAAGTGCACAAAGTGCAGCTAGCAAAACAAACCTGCTAACGACTTCGGTGGTTTTTCTGTTTTGTTTTCAATGTATTCAAAACAGGAAAGAAATTGCCTATATACTAACAATGAGAGAGAAACTGATAAAACGCGGTGGAAAATTATTATAATCCACTGCATAGTCATAAAAATTATATAATCATATAGACGCTCGACAATTTTAATCAAAAAAATAATCCGTGTGTGTGCAATAATGATTTATTTTTGAATATTCGATCTGTTCGAATAATCAAACATAAACAACAAATCATCGGATCGAACAGGTTTTCATTTCCAGAACAGATGATTCTCATAACTATTATATATAAACAATTTTACGAATTGAAATACATCGCTAATAGTGTATTTATATATTTTTTGTTTATTCAATACATAATGTATATGTATACGTCTACTGTAACGATTTTTATCCGAAAATGATACATATGTTCTTGGAATAATTTATTGTGTATAAACTTGAAAACGTAATATCTCGATTTTTGACAAAACAGTTTCAGAATATTTCTCATTTTATTGTTTTTCCTGGAGATTTCTCATCCTTATCCGACTTCGTCTCCGTTCCAGGCAGTTCACGTTTCATGATTTTAGGTTTCTGTACTTCATCCAAAGATCTAGCCATGTTCGTTTCCCCCTCGAGTGCCCGTAGTCTCGTATCCAACAGTTGAGAATATGTTTCCGAATTCAGTAGTAGTGGCCTGTGCTGAGCAGCCGCTCCGCAAACATCTCTGTCCGCGGTTACCGATTTTGACGCCGCAATTCGAGATATTGGGACCGGTCAACCCGATGCAAATACAAGTTATACGCACGGTTATTGAATTCTCCGGAAAATATCCAGTTCACCAAGTTGTGTGAAAAAATCCGCTTTCGGCCCGCGCGATACACCGAGACGTACAGGCATATCTTTCGGACACATAACGATCCAAATTCGTCGTTGAGATTGACCATCGGGAACCAATGTCTCGCGCGATGTTAAAATCGGTCACCATGTGCAGAATAGTGTTTCGGATACTTGTACCTATTTTCAGGGAAATTTATACCTCTAATCGTATAGTAATGACGTATAATGATTTGGAATAACACAAATCAATGTAGACCGATAGGTATTAAATATGAATTGCGTTGTACAGTACTTGCTTATACACTTAATTCTCTGACGTTTCAAATAACTTGTTATTTATACAGAAGTTTAAACACCTGTTCATAGTTTACAGTATATCCTCCCTCGCGTTCCTCGCTCTTTCTTGAATCGTACTATATTACCGCACTCGTCTTCGTCTTTTTGCATTTAAACAATTCATTTTTTTTTCATTCGATTTTCTCCTCTCCCACGTCTACACTCAACAAGTTTTTACCATTTTTTTTGTTGTTTCGAAAATTATTCATCTCAGGTGTAAGTAATTGGATTCGAGAAAAAAAAGTAACAGCTGCAAAAACAAACCGTTAAGACAGAAATACATCAATTTTTCATAAAAAGTATCATCAAGAACTTATTCCATTTTTTTTGTATTTCTAACTCACAAATATCAATGTTTTGAAAACCATGAAACAAAAGACTAACAACAAATAGCGATAATTCAACTATTGAGAACTCCCTCGCTCCCCTTCCATCTCTCTGTCTCTTCTGACGAAATTTAATTTGTGTACTGCTATTCCATTATTACTAAAAAAAAAAGAGAAAAAACAAATAAGAACTGAATCTGCAGAGTGAAAATGAATTTTGACCACATTTCTTGAACGGCTTGAGATCTAGCTCTACGGGCTCTGTGTATATTTCCGATCGGTGGGGATTATTTGTATATATACATATGCCTACGTAACAACGTATGTAGTGCATGCATATTATATCCAGTCCTCCTCACTCTTGCTCATATCTCACAGTTTACACCTTACACTTCTTCGTAACATTCGTACTTTTATATATTCCGTGGCTCGGAGAACCCGCGATATAAATTCAAGATGTGATACGCTTGTTGTTGGTTGATAAATTATACAATAATCACTGAACAAGGGCTGGAGAAACAGTTAAAAAACAAACCAAAATTCAAGTATTATTCTTAATTCTGTACCGTGTACCGAATTGACAAAGTGCGTTCGAGATGAGAACAGCGAGCTGAAGAGGAAATTAATATTGACATATTTATAAAGCCGTCTAGTCCTTGGTGTGAAGTGCATGGAAATAATCTTCTGCATTCATCAACATTCCTGATTTCGTTATTATTTCGTGTGTCTTGCCCCTCAACTTGCAATAATAATAATAATAACAACAACAATGATTAACAATCATAATAACTAGCGATAAGGAAAAGGGGCTCAGCGAGGGGAGAGGGGAGGGAGACAGGTGGAATTATATACAATACATACACGAGTGTAAGGATGTGGGTATAATGTATATATACATACGTATGCATACCTCAGCCTTTGGAATATCTCAGGTATATTGTGAACGATGATAACCGGCCGCGGCGCAGCTGATATGACTACGAGTGTCTTTATACAATCGCGGAGAGTAGTAACGTTCTTCATAAATTGCGTACCTTATAGGTACTCGTGATTGTGTTACGTAGAGTTATATACCTACGCGAAGTAGTGTTGCCTGTTTCATGTTGTATTTATAAGACTACAGCTCGTTTCTACATTATACGATACTCCCTCGATTTATGTGCCATGGTAAGTGAATCGAGATCATTATACACCTCCAATTTATATCATATCAA
Organism: Phymatocera aterrima; assembly: GCA_963170745.1. Lineage (NCBI taxonomy): Eukaryota > Metazoa > Arthropoda > Insecta > Hymenoptera > Tenthredinidae > Phymatocera > Phymatocera aterrima. Next base: position 6,943,791 of record OY720660.1, read on the forward strand.
TATTCGTGAATAATTTCACCACATACAACTCTTATGGGCAATTCCATTTGTTATATTATTCATATTTGCTTATCAATTACTATAATATATATCAACGATACAGAAGTTATAAATTTAGCTTGTTCGTAATTTTTCATCTCGTGTGTTAGGTACTACAAGTCAATATCGACTATATATAGTAGGTTTGAAACCTCTGTGACTTACCATTCATGAAAAACATGTCAATGAATTTTCACAGCGTAAACGCGAGTTCAGTTGTACGGTTCGATTATTTCATCCTACTTTCACTCTGAGGAAAATCCTCTCACTTCACATATTTTTTATGCGAAAAGATGGTTTTCCGAAAATGGTATTCATTGCAAGATAAATTTGAAATCATCTAATAAGTTTGTTTGGCGATTGTTTGGTGAAGAATTGCTTATTACCTATGCCTGTTTCGTGATTTTTGAAGTTTTTCTCACCGCTGAAACATTTTCATCCGAAAACGGCAAACTTGTGACATTTACATAATGAGATGATCTTGGGATCGTCGAGGAGATTCACTGATTGACGTACTTTTTTTTATTGTTTTCGTTATCAAATGTTATATATCATCTCGAAGATATATAATTATTATATGGACTATAACCGACAAAAATCGGCTTGTAAGACATTCTGAACGAGAAAAAAAATTGTTCATGCAGATATTCGCGTAATTGAATACATTTTCCGAACGATCCCGTGATCCCCACACTCTGAAGATTTCAGGATTTGACTGAAAGATTTTCGGTTTTGAGATAGAAATGTCGGAATAATCTTCAAGTTTATGAGACAGGGATAAGAAGCTTTTTTTCAACAAATCTAGTACATGGATAGTTCTTTAGCATTTATCCTGGAATAAATATGAGTTTCCGAAACATCGGACTTTTTTTCACAATAAAGAATCACGTAAAACGAGCGATTTTTCTCCCAAGAGTGAACAGGAGATACAAAAACGAATTGGATGCGGAAACTAAATCTGCTAGAATGAAGAAATTCATCCAATCTTTTTGTTCGCTTGTATGTACTACACTAAAATGCAAAGGTCATGGAAAGATTACATTTTCGACCTCCGGAGCAAAGACATACATATAATTCACGAATTCGCCTTCATGTCAAAATTATTTTAATGATATAGAATGCAACAGCCAAATTGGGTATATTATCTATATATGAATCGAGTTTACCATACGATCTGATAGAACGGTGTTGACTCACTTAATATATACGTCACGATCAATTCATTATCGAAGAAAATGAAACAAGCAAAATGTTGTTTTGCACTGTTTTTCAATATTTCATCATTATGAATGAATACACTGGCTTATAGGCATACGTATGTACTGTCAACGCCGTTTTTGCCTGCGATGCGCGGCGTGAATCATGCGATGTGTCACACAATTATTTTATTTTCGAGTACACAATAGTTATCTTACTAATTCTATGCTCTATTGCTTTTCAACAATGTTTCTTTTCAAAGTAAACAATACTTCTGCTTTTACCACTCTCGTTCATTTCGGTAATGTCCTCGTCTTATACCAATTCCTATTTTTCGTCCACAGCTCGTTTTCAAAATATTGTATAAGGTTGGTTTAGTTCACCTTATGAATAGTCCGCGTCAGTCCTCGATACATTCTCATAATTCTGGGTATTTTACTGTTTATAAATGAGCTGTAATTTCACATCAAATGACGTAAATTGCACAATACATATTTCCGGAAATGTAATGCTGGAGCTGCTGCAGTCGTGCGTGTCGCGAGCACAAATCCTACTATCGCTATCGTATTCTCGTTTATAAACATATGTACGAAAGAACAATAATACACAGTTTTTACAAGAACAAACCCCAGTCCTCCTCTTCCACAATTTGTAACGTATTGTGACACATCCTGCAATTCGAAACGCCTGCGCCAGCTCCGTCGATGCGAGACTGTGCCATTCATTCGACAAATGATACGTAGACTTTGATTCATTATACAGACAACTTGAGATCATCACGATAATGGACGCTGTTGGAATTCAAAAATTGAATTCTGACTTGAATCAATGATTGAATTTCGGACGATGGATGACAAGTATTGCTATGTGTATTTAATTGCAGGCTACTCTGGACGAACTTACCCTTTATTTTTATATCGGGTGTGGAATTGTCGCGGCGGCATTATGCGTCGTTTTGATTCTCGTTATCGTTTTATTCGTCAAAGTAAACAGGCTCATCTCCGACAAGTAAGTACTACTTACACACATTGGTGTAATTTCAATACCAATTATTAGTACCTACTTTCTTCAATTCTGTAGCTGCAGTGTCACGTGCAATAATTTGGAACGTCATTTATTTGAAATTGCAATAAAGTATTGAAAATAGAAAACCGAGAATAGGAAGTTACAGAAAGGTTTTCAGTAGCTTGGAAAATTCTGAACGATCATAGGTGAACCTATAATTTTCTCCTTTTTTTTCAATATTCTCACAATCTCATTCGCGTTTATCTAGTGAATCAGTTAGATGCACATACAAATAACATATACATGTAAATATACAGTATCTATCCAATGACGAAATATTTGATACCGCGCGGTTTGTTATCTTTATAACTTGTTGGTCGAACGTTTTTCTATAAAATAATGATTCAGATAATTGAAACGAATGTAAGTCTAAGTATTGTCTGCACTTAAACGTCTGCTACAGCTATTCGGGGCTACACTCAATTTTCTTGTCCATATCAATTTATAAACAGAAAAATGTTCATCACAGAATAATAAACTAGATAGTTCAACAGATGCGGGGTGACATGCTAGATTTCTATCTTGCCGATAAAACTTCCTGTACTCGCAATGGTAAATTTGACGATAAAAGAGAAATCGTACGCATCCCCGAGCCAGCATGTCTTCAGGAGCACAGTTTTTCCGATTTCACCTTCATTTAACGTCGATAATCGATCATTGTCTAGTTCATAATTAATGGTATTGCAGATCGAATCAATTATTACGACAAAAAGAAATGATGGCTGATTTCTGTTATACTAATCCGACTATTGTGCCCGGCGAAGAATTGTCCAGGAGAGGTTTTTCCATGTACAGTGGCTCCAGTCACCATTTCGTGACCGATGATATTGATAATCACGGTAAAGATTATACCAATCACGAAGAAGCGAGATCTAAGTTTTGAAGAAAATACCCCCAAATCTCGTAGAGGAATAAAAATCAACAGCTGAATTATCGAATCGCTCTTCAAAATTGTATTTTTAATCAGCCAATGGCACCTCGGAAAAAGGATTCCGAAATTGGAACCACAAAAAAAGAATCCTAATTAATTTCACATCCCATTTCCGATTAGTTTCTTCAATTCATAGAGGTCCATTTCATTCATTTACGTTATTGTATGTATCCTCGGTATGTCGTTATCGGAGTAGGATAATTCGCTCTGGGGATAAGCTATCGATTGGTCGGAATAAAAACGAAAAAATTTGTTTGCTGTACGTATTACCGACCGCGATTGCCCGACCGGTAAGATGAAGTGACATGATCATCTACCCAAGCCTTTTCTTACATGTCTCTTCTTATATTTATTGCTCAGTAACGTTCGGCAGGATAAAATAGAAATAAAGAGCAGACAAAAATACGAAATTTGAATCAATATGTTATTGCAGCGCGCAGGATTCAGTTTCTTTGGAACTTGAGTTTGAATTCGAAAATCATCAATAATTTGTGAAAAACATGAGTTACTTACGACGAGTTTATACCCATGTATAAGATAAAGTATCATCTGTTATCATACTGTTACAAAAATCGATCGATTGATTCGTATGTTACACAATATTACGTCATCCATTGATATTAGATTGTAAAATATAATTGTATGAAGATTTATAAGTTACCGTTTCGTATTACACTTCTATACGCATTATGTTCACCAAAAATGAGAAATAACTCTCTTCTCCTATTTCAATTATTATCTATCTCTAGCATAAACCTGTAATGTTTGTACATAGAAGATTATGTGAATATTGTACAAAAACGTATAAATATATTGATGTTAACTGTTAATAAACGAGCTTCGCTAATGCGATAGGTATAATATCTCGACAGCTGAAATATTCTTCTCTTCTTTGTAATTTTTGGACTATGAAAAATCGTGTATGAACGGTGGTCACTCAATGTTGAGTAAAACAAGAGGCAAGGGCTGCAGCGGTGGTTCGAACAGGTATTATAGAGCAGACTATAACCAGCTGTATGCCTATATCATGTAATAACGATGATATTATATTTTTAACGCAATCGATTAGCGGTAAGTGGTCGTTCACTTGGCTGAACTCGAACTAACTCTCCAGTCTATATCCCTCCCCGCACCTCCCCTCACCTCTTCTTTCCTCCCTTTTCTTGTCTGAAAAAACACACTTGTGGTGTATACTATGCCGTACCATAGCCGCCCACCTATATTTGTCCGTTACTTATGAGAGGAGCGGAGCGGAAAGAGGAGAGGCTAGGAGAAAAACCAATGGTGAATGAAATCTGAATCCATTAGGGGGTGTAGTATTAAGAGGTCCTTGCGTCAGCTGGTGACGAGTCTCTATTGTCTCATAGACATCTCGTGGAAGCCACTCGATATAACGGGTGGGCTCCAGAGGGGCAGTGATTTAATTCCCTTATAATGGAGTATATCATAGATTGCAGCATTTGAGGTATCTACATATTATATTCATCTGATCGTTGAAGTAATTACGATGTTTCTTACCTACATATTAAGTCTACTCTTTTGCTGTCATCAGATTCGTCGACAACCACGACGACAAAGAATTTCGAACTAGCTGTCACGTCTATCGTGATTGAAATTTTAGAATTTCGAAATATGTATTTCAGGATACGTATAATAATGGGAAAAACTACGATATATACTGCGGTCGTTCATTTCAAGTTCTTTTACGAATTATCATTATGTATATACATACAATATCGTAACAGTATTTGAAATTCTGAAACTGTAATCGATAGTCGCGATCCAATTTGAAATTCTTTGCTCCCCTTTCTGTTGTTGCTATTGTTGTTTTGTCACATAATTATAAGACAATATTCGTTATCGTTGGTATCCGCGTCGCGTAGTTTATATACTTAAAATTTATCTTACATATAATCCGGGCTGATCCAAGGCTCCAGCGAGGTTGTTGTGGGTGTCTTTGAAGTCTGCAAATACACAAGTAGTATGAAAGAGACCCCTCTCAAAATTCATCAATTGATAATTCTTCACTTCCGTCTCTCTGTCCCGGACTCGGACGAATACCTCGCGTCGAGCGGCATCGGACACGGGTAGCAATTAAAGCTCTACCGTTGCCGTCTTCCTCAGACCTGGATATCATAGCTAATACCGAGGCTACCTCAGACTCGGGTCAGTTTCACACAGTCTGCGGCATCGAACACGAGTAGCTATAATAGCTCTACTGGTGTCACACACGTAGCTTATATGACTGCGTGTCTTTACCAGAGGTGGCTGCTAACTAATGTTTACTTGATACTAACGATCGCTGAAAGAGAATGGCATTTGGCAAACGAAATGGTTTGCAGAATTGATATTATCGGTTTTTCTTTCGTTGGCATCGGTTTTCGTCTTACATTATCGCAGGCAAGTTAGTAACTGATAATTCGCCGCATTCATTGTTTTTAGGCGAACGCCCCAAGCCTGTCTTCAGAAGTTTCTTCCTTTTTTAGGACCGCAATTTTAGCTGGCATACGATTTTTTATGACATCGCTGACCCGAAGTCAAATTCTCAATTCCATTGTCAGTAGAATTTCAATGCAAATGAGCTTTGTATAATTTGCTGCTCTAGCTAAATCAACACGATTTACGGAAATTAGATTGAAATTCTCAATTTCAGCCAAACTTAACAAAAATATTGGATTCTAAGTGGAAAACGAGTGATTTCAATACAATGTTAAAAACGTGGCAGTGCCAACACGACGACTGCTTCAGCACGTGTGTGAAATCCAACCTGCTAGGCGCAAAATCGATCGAGAACTTCAGCGTCGCTGTGTCGCGCTTTTATACCCGTTTTTCCCACTTTCGCGGTTCTTCCCACTTCTTCGGGTGTCGCGCGCGCGCGCGTAGCTGGCTGGCACAGGTGGACGAATACATATTGTAACATATATATATACCTAGTACATAATTTATTATCATTATTGTTATTTTTCTTCTTTTTTTCAACGTATAAAGTACGTATATGTATACGGGGGCTCGCAAGGGAAGGGATACAAGGGGTACGCAAAGGTAGGCTGGATAGTAGGCTGTAATTGGTATGAAATCGTTGAGCAAACACATCGGACAAGACAGCCGGAGGGTTGTGGGCGGTATGACGTGCCGTTGCCTTGGTTACAGTTCCAGGTTCTCCGGGAGCAACAGCACCAGCATCACTAGCATCCAGCATCATCCCCGTCAACGTTCGTCCGCCTTCGTCGACGTTCGTTATTTGCACACCCCTACAGCCTACAGCCTACTGCAGAGTTCCAAATTCTGGCATATATATCCATTTCTCTGTCTCCTTCCATTTTCCTCCTCGTTTTGTTGTTGCTGTTGTTGTTATTTATTCTGTACTACATGTACATCTTATGACCTACGCTCATGGGCTACGCATCCGGATGCAGACGAACCAACAATAACAAAAAGATACGTTTTTCAGAGTCCCAATATAGGTTTGCAACTGGCTTACACTTGTAATCTGCTCAACTCCGTCTAATTCACGAGTTCCGGTGAAAAAACGAGAGGAAGAAATTCGAAGATCGTTTTGATTGATCTGCAACCCCTTCACTACAGATTGTTATTAACAAAGTTTTGAAGAATTGAGCGTTTGTTATTCTTTCATTTTTTCCGCCTGAGCACCCCCTGTGTATAATACACGGATATGGAGCCGGTGCGTATCCCATGATTGAACATTGAATTTACATAACGAAATCCGCGTTGAGCCTATGAAACGGCGGTCATATAATACTATCTGTGTATTTTGCAGAACGCGCAACGATCCACGAACCAACTCCCCCTCCCCGGCCCTTTCCTACCCCATACATCCATATATATATTATATATATATATACATGGATATAAAATTCGTACGATATATACCTATATATCCTACATACAACATGCGTAACATAAGTGTTACCATACCGAATCCGGACCCGCTCCCGCTTCAAGTGTTTGTTCTATTTTATGGAGCCCTCTCTTTCTCCGCCCTTAGATATAACCAAAATCCAAATCCAACATTCCCGTATTATCGCTTGACGGAATTGTTACATATACTTAGTGGAGATCTACTGTTATAGGATTACTTATAAATATAATATGGGACCAGCATGTATGTATACCACTTGATGCATGAACCTTATAAAGCACGCATAATTATTGCCGCATGTGGCACACGCGCATTGATCGGAGCATTCTCTGGTATAGCCATTTACAGCCAATAATAAAGTTGGCCATCACTTTTGATTTCATATTGTTCTTGTTTTGAGTATTGTTCTTCCATTTCGCAGTTGGTTGATTGCTAATATGCAGAAGATTCGTCGAAAATCAATACTGCTCTTCAAATTATCGCATTTTTTCATCTAATAATTTAACAGTTTTAGTGACACTTCTCATTTCGAGCCAAAGATGGGATCAAAATGGAACGTAAAAAGTCCAAGTTCATACATATGTGCGGCAAAAATTCATCGGCCACTTCCCAAGGGAATAAATTGGCGCCACACCCGATTTCCCATTACATGCAATTTTTGCTTTATAATAGCATGGATTGCGAGTGATTTTCAGATAATTTTTTTCTTAATGATTCGAGTTTGAAGAAATCAGTGCTTTCATTCACGATCTTCGGTGTTCCTACGGGATTCCAGTCTCGAGTAGTCCCAGACGCTCTCTGAATCATTTAAATCCATCAAAAAAGACATTGGACGGCTTCTCGTCATCTTTCGGTCGTCTTACAGGGCTAAATAAGTCACAGAGTGTTTCGTGCTACTTGGTGGGAGTGATTTGGGATCGATTTCAGACTAGGGAGTCGCTCTGATTTCATTAGTGACTGATCTTTCGCCTCATGTCTCCTAATTAAGGTGCTATCAAAGATGCACGAAATCCTCATGGCATTGTTACACATTGATGATTGCACCGTTACCCATATCGTTGAACGCCGTGAGACTTTGGTAGCATCTCAAGCGGTGTTTAGCGGATTTGAACTTGAGTAGATACATTTTTACATTTCAGTTTTTCACTACGCTCTCAAATATACCTACAAGAGGTGAAAATTTCGAGATAAAAGTAATTTGTCACCCCACTCTGAGTTTTTACCAGTATATTTTCACTCTTCGTCGGTTGGAGTTTACGATTACGGTCGGGAGTGGGGCGATTCACTCTCCGAAAAATTAAGAGAGCAGGCTCGACTGTAACCAATGATTTGTGCAATCTCCCCAATAGTGTGTGTACAGTTTCTTAAACTTGGTTTTCCTCGGACCGTTTACGGAAGTCTCATTATTTTCTTGGCAAGTCCCTCACACCCTTTCGTATACTGCACGCTATGATATACCGGCTTTCGACAACGCAGCTATCACAACTTGCACAACACACAATTTTGTTCCAGGCAGACTGATGCAAGCGCATACCGTAGGTATAAGTACGTAAGTATATAGGTAGGTAAGCTACTCCTTCGAAAAATATAAAGGCTAAAGCCTTTCAGGTTTCATATTTTTACGAGCGACCATGGCAATACGTTATACCTACTACGCGAAAGGAAAAGAAAAATCGACCTCAGTGACACAGCAATCGCTTCTACACGTGTATGCATGATACGTGCCCACTATAAATTTGTGTGTGTGTGTGTGTGTGTGTGTTGAAACAAACAAGAGGGCGGCAGGGGGGGGGGGGGGGGCAATTTTTATACCGAAATAAAATTCACTCTGCAGGAACTGCATTTGCATTTTCTCACGAGAATTCTAGTTTATCTATAATTTGTTCATGAGGTAAAAATTTAGATTTGTATCGGTCGTGTTTCGCTATGATTCTGTTTCGTCATCCCGTTACAAAAGTCTGCAATTTTGTTTGGATAAGAACTTCTATACATTTATGAAGTGCAATCACGGTGTGTATCTTGACATATGTATAGGTTTCGGTATAGTTACCTGCTGCAGGCTGTGAAACTGATTCTCAACATATTGGATACTCCGGTATACCATGAATTACAGGATTAACATGATCACCGCAAATTTCTCTGGCAATAAGCCGAGCAGAATACGGTTCCCTAACAATATAGCGAGTATGGGGGGTCCAAATTGCAGCAAGTCGCTGAAAAAAATCTGTCCGCAGAAAAATGAGACCGAAATTGAGGAACCTCCGCATGCACCGCAAGACAAAATTTGTTGGCGGAGTGTCCACTCAAATTATTATGTGATTAGCACATGCCTTTCTTGTTTGTCTTCTAATTGAAACGACATTTGTTTCTCACTCGAAACAACAAGGATTTATATTGTATACAAATATTGTTTGAAAGAAATCTGAATATTGACACAATAAATCCGGTGTGCCTGCTTCAACAGATTTTTTCCGAAAAAACGAATGAAACCAAAGTATTTCGGTACTATTCAGATGTGTAAAGATCATTCCTGTCCCGTGAATGATATACACACTTCGATGTATAAAATAATATGAGGGGGGAGGAGGGGAATGAGGATGATTATTTGTTGAGTGAAAGAAAGCGTGACCTACGCGTGACTTGAGCTGCACGCATGACATAATAAATAGTAATTTGGGCGCACACAGCGTCCGTTGTTCTTCTCGTTATAGTATGTATTGGTATATGTGGTGCAGAGTGTATGGGTTGGCGTTTACAAAAGAATTGAGACAGGGAAACCCGTGCGCTCTAACTAACATCGTATACGAATCTTTATTGTTCCAATTCATCTGTGTATGACCTGACCTACACCGCACATACATGTACGTTTGTTCTTCCGCGCACGCATTGCTGCCCATTATACTTGACAACTGATCGCACAATTTCACAGGATCGTAGCGTGTCACAAGTTCTCAATACCCGAAGAATTTAACAAGGGCGAACGAGGCTATTAACCAGAATGCGCCCACCTCGTACACATACGGTACGGGGCAGTCAATCGCGAATCGTGCAACTCAATCGGGGAAGAAAAAAGCACCCTCACCGTCTCAAATTTGATTGCCAATGTTCCATACCGCATATAGTTTCATTCCTAAAACGGTGCTACGATTTTCCTCAAACTGTTCTTCTGAAACATTCCGCTGCGCTTTTAACGTCCCTCTCTGATCGATCTTTGAACACGAATTTCTCAAAATTTCTATATGGGACCAATTCATATGAACATTTTTAACACCGGGGGAAAACAATTTTGCGTTTGCCATTTGTTCCGTGGCATTTTATAGTTTTTGTTAATAGAACATCGTAATTTAGATAACGAAGACTCCCCCATGAAATCACATTGTTTCCTCGAGGTATTTATATTTCAAATTGCCATGTGATCCCTTGTACAATGATTGTTCACGAAAACTTCTGACTCCACTTCTATAGGTACGCTAAAATAGTAGATCTACCAGTAGACATATGTTTTGTCCCTATTAAGACGGGACCTTCAGCAGCCCACAATTGTTAGCGAGATGGTCACGTGGCACCCGCTGAGAAACACGCGTTCGTAACCCACCTCTACCTTAGCCAAAGGGCTTTGGCTTTCCCTCCCAACGTACAATAATAACATGCTTCCTACAATAATTTGTGCCCATTGTTATAATTGTTCGGCGATCATCAATTAGTTTGATATTCTTGCGTCCTTATTTCTCCTTCTTTTTTTCTTTTCGCTATAGATATATCATTTCAAATTCTGTTTAGTTATTATAGGTATATCACGCAGTGTGATTGGTATTCTCATTTAGATTATTCATTTAATCACTTGCCTACGAATTTCTATATTCATTTCTGTACATAGAGCATGTTTCTGTTCGGAATGTAAATTATATTGATTTTTTCTAACGTATAAGTAATATTTTATTATTATATTATACTGTTATTTTATGCATGCCTTGACTCGTGGAGCTATTTATTACATAGGTATGTATGTATGTCCATACATAGCGTTCCATTTTTATTGTTTTTCCTCTTTAGTTCTCTTGAGTTTAGGGTTCTGCGCGCGTTGTTCAACTTTGAAATTGCATTTCATGCAATTTAACCGCTCGAGCTCTCTCCCTCCCTCTCTCTCCACCCTCTCCCACTCTCTCTCTCTCTCGAAGAAGAAGAAGAAGAATAAGGCTTTTGTTAGCTAAAATGAAACGGCGCGGTATCCGTGAAATCATAGTGGAAAAAAACAGAAGAATAAAGAATTACGAGAATGAAATAAAATAGAAGCAAAACTCGGCGAAAGTATACAGGAAATTTTCATATTCGGGTTTCTATATATATTACGTAACTTCTGGAGTGAGTTGAAAGAATTTCGCTTTAATCCTCGAATTTGACTGTGACCACTCAAAGTTGCACCGAACTTCAAATAAAAGATGAATACGATTGGAAAACCCGCGAAATCTCCAGCGAGCCGGCGAAGCGGTATCACGGTCATGGGCCAGCTCGCTGAAGAATTCCCAGCTGTTTGCCGACCAAATTGTTCTTTATTTTAAAGATTGGTGCAGCTCCAAGTGGACACAATCGAACATCCGAGGATTATGCGGAACCAGCTAAAATTGGAGTTTTATTGATATCAACTATAATGCAGGTAGCACCTACTTAAGTCTTTGGCGAAACCCCATTGTGACGGGGAATTCCCTAGACCCCTGGGACAGGTCAGAGGATAAGGTATAGTTCGATCATTTTCTCTACGGGGTGTAACCCTGTAGCTTCGGCTTTGAGTAAATAAGTGGTAAACACCAGCAGCAGGGGTAGCCTAGGGTGCAATTCAATTTTGACCAAAGTACCAGTTCGTTCATTCTTTTATAGAATATCTATAATATATATTTCATTTAAATACTGTATATATATATATATACGTCTACAATATAACGGACGTAAAAGCCGTTGTCGTTATCCCGCATATACCTAACGAGTGTTTACGCATAGTAGGTGATTCTCATAAATCATCATCGATCGGCTGATCATAGTTCGCTAGCAATAATCGTGGAAAGACACGTGAAATATAATACGAAAACACTCAATTTGAATATAGTGCAAAATATGATGAAACCATGATATTTCCGGTACGAATCATGGACAAAATCTAGTAAAATTGAGAATTACGACAATAATTGGCAAAATAAAAAATGAAAGAAACGTGATAATTCAGAGGAAAATATCGTATATTTTCGTTAATACGTGTTGTGTATATTATATTTGTGTGATTATTTTGTCCCGTGTGATTTTTTGTTCGATTGATTGTGTGTGTATATTTTGCATAAACTTTGCGCTGTACTTTTACAATATATACAGAGGCTTGAATGTAATCTGTATTAATTTTCATACAATATTATATTATATGTTTAATTTATTGTGTTGTCTTGGTTTTTTTTTTTTTTTACTACAAATTTCACACTCGTATTTTATTTATTTATTTGTTGATTGATTCAATTTTATTCCTCTATATTATTGTTAATATAAATAATTGCGTATACTATATAATATAACGTATAGACTTATATACGTTTGTTGGTTATTCGTTCATTCATTCATTCAGTATTTATAATATTTATAATAGACGCTCGAACCTTGTTACAGGACATACGTAACTGTTCCTATTTCCTAAATTTGGCTTCAAATTCTAAAGATCAATTTTCTCTCCACATTTGGCATTCTCCATCGTCTCCCTATTAAGGATCGAATATTCAGAAAACATAAAAAATATCCAGCATTCAGAGATGAAATCTAGAGAATAGAAGAGCTCAAATGTAGTTCAAATATTCGTCGAGAATATGTAATAATAATACTCAGTATTGTACCCCCTTGAAAATTTGAAATCAAATTACGAAAATTTCGAAGTATAGTACATATATATAGTATAGTGCTTATCGTTAGACGCAGGCATAATTATGGAATTGAAGGCGGAAGAGAGTGGAGGGAGACAGAATAAATCAATATAAAAACCAAAAACTAACAAACATTCGCGAGAAACGAACAATCTCTTATATAATATAATAATAATATTTTACAATAATAATTGTTTTCGCCGTTATCGTTTATTCATTTATTTATTATCATTGTTATTATTTCTTAAATATAGATTATATTATCATTATCAAGATATATTATATTAAAATACTTCGGTGATAACATATTATACATATAATATAGTATGTATTTATATTTATATACTATATTTTAGATTATTTTTACATACTATACATATATTGTATAGTGTGGTTTGGGATACGCTATATGTTCTTACATACGTATATAAGTTTTGTTTGCCCTGCGCATGAACCCCCCAAAAATAAGGTGGTCCAAGAGAATTAAAAAAAAAAAATCAGAAAAAACAGTCAATGCAAAAATCTTTTTTGTTTCCGTTTAATTTCAGTGTGATTCTTACGAAAAAATTACCTATCCGTATAGCCAGTTCATCTCACGGGGGTTCATATAATACTGTATGGATGCAGGAAATAATTATCCACCTCTCCGCTTTGCATTTGCTTCTATTTTTACCCGATTTCCATTTCCGTTTCTGTGCGCGTTTTTTTTTTTTTTTCCTTTTTGTACAATGTAGTCGAAAAGAATCATGATCAAAAGTATGTGGTATAGTTCGATAATAATAATAATAATAATAATAATTAATCATTCGTCAATAAATGGGCATATCTTTGGTCGGTTGGTACGAGCACCGGTCAGTCTTCGGATCTATTTATAAGATATACACACTGTTTATCTATAGATTGCATTCATTTATTCCTTCGTGCATATATATATATATTCATGCAAAGTATCATTCATGCGGTCATTTTTGATTAATTAACCAACAAATGAACTAATTTATCCTGTATCTCGCCCTAAATTTCGTTTCAGGTATATCTAAGAATATTAAAATTATATATTATATTATATCATATTCGTAATGCAACAATTATGAACATTATTTACACTGTTGAAAGTCAAAATATTCTACGTCCGTAAACTGGGCTCGATTAGACACTCCCAATTCTGGCTTCGTTAATCATTCATATACGTATCTACCTACATACACAATATTACAATTATTATATTATTATTTACAGTGAAATTTGTAACATTTATATACACATGAAATAAGGTTAAATTAACTGTTTTCTCTTTGAACTCCTCGCGATAATGAATTCGCACTTTTTGTTCGTAAGGTCAGTAAGATTTCTCAATTTTATGAGGATCATGTGAATCGTGGTTTCAATTTTTCTCCTTTCTCTTTTCCCAAAACTCGCGACCAGCACGAGATTCCACTGGATTTGAATTAATATTTTACCCGCAATATTCGCTCAAGAAACAGAAAAACCAGAATGACTTGCATCCTTCATCTACATCCACGTCCAAAATAAATAGGTGAGAATCTTGATCCGAATCCCTAATTGAAAATCAAACCTCTGGACTCTCGCAATCGGTCCCAGAGTTGCTATTGGCTCGCTAAGTCGGGCCTTGTAGCGAACGTCAGTGAACAAATTGATGATGAACAACCTCGTGGTGATGTTGATGTGAGGTTAAGGGTGGAGTGCCGCTAACATTACCCGAAACCCCGTGCGATACGCTATGAATAGTTTGTCCAGGTCCAGCAGGACTATATTGTTGAGTATCGACAATCACACTCGTGTAACCGGCGGGAACGTCTAAATGTTCAAGTGCAGGATGATGATGATGATGGTGATGATGATGTGAGTGAAGTGGATGAGGATGCGGATGTCGTGGATTATGATTATGATGCGGGGGATGAACAGGATAAGACGTATCCTGATGAGAAGTCGTATTTCCACTGGCTGCGGCTACATTATAGCTATTATTGTTATTGTTAAAACCACAGCTAGGAAACATTACGTTACCCTCTGCTGCGCCGACGCTGGCCGATGAAGAAGATGAGTCTATGAGATGATGGTGGCCGGAATAACCAGGTGGGAGAGAATGAAGACCTAATGGACTCGGCAAATGTGTATCAGAGGCATCTGAACTTCCGCAAGAACTCGAAGACGCCGAAAACGGCCTCTGCTGTTGCTGTGGCGTTTGTTGTGACTGCTGATTTTGTTGCGGACTGTGTTGCTGCTGCTGTATTGTCGTCGATACTGGATGATGTAATAGATTGTGCGCGTGGGAATGTCCCTGTTGCTGTTGATGCTGCATCGGCGACAATGTCTCGTGATGCATTCCTGTAATCAGAGTTAACAAATATGGTAGTATTGGAATTAAAATGAATGAAGAAACAAAGAAAAGCGACTGGATTTTCTCGAAATTGTAATGTTCAAATTGAACATTTTAGCGTGGTGATCGAAAATGTACGGAGAATCAAAGAGTCACCAATTTTTTGTGGCTTTCGAAATGTTTTCTATATTGTCGACATGGTGAATTTCATGTCGAAATTGTATAATTCAGAGCTGCGGATCCGATATGACGAATACAAATTTAATCCAAATATCGCTTACTCTCAATTTTGATGTGAAATGTAAATTACAGGCAATTTCAGCAAAAAGATTTTATCAAAAAAGTCTAACATGTGTGTCTTTCTTAACAATCTTCGTTGAAACACAACGCAAGGCAAAGTTAAAAATCAAATGGCATGAGGTCATTCGATGAATATATCGTGAAATAAGATGAAAGTTATCTCACCTCCATACTGATAGAACAATTCTGCAGGATAATAAGCTCCTTCTTCATGGTTTGTTCCCTGATTAGTATAAGAAGTTGGAAGATAATGAACGTGATTAGCAGGGTTTGTGGCTTGTCCAGGTACAAATTCAGCTCCAGAATATCCCGAGCTATCTCCATAGTCTGTATCGGGTGGTTCATTAACTCTAGTATTTCGATAAGGTGGACTCGGGCTTTGTTCGAGGTCAAGATCAGGCGCTGATGTTGTTCCTGTTGATGGTGTAGCTGAGGATGTTGTCCCAGATAATGTTGTGGCTGATGTGCAAGACGACGAAACTCCTGACGACAGTTTTTGTTCTGAATTTAGCACCAAATCAGATGCCTCCAGGTCCGAAAGAACGTAATTGACTGATACTATACAATGCGGTCTTGAACTTCGTGAATTATGAACTATCGTAGCGTAGCTTTGCATCCAAACCCATCCGCCTGATCTTGTCAAAAACCTGTAGTACCTCGTCGTGACTTGACCCTTGTACAAAACTGTTGACATCAAAGACAGAGAGAGAGCAGAAAAATTAAAAAATTGGATCGTCAGATGCTTGAAATTCGTTTTACAACCTCACACCGCCTGACTATAGAATGGTTTCAACTTTCAGGAGAATATGGATTGTCTCAGGGATTCATATATTTTTTCGACCCCATTATTTCTAAAATTTTATGACATTTTTGGGTCTCCCATTCCTGCTCTCTTCCCTTGCAGCACTCAAATTTTAATTTCATAAAGTATAGAATGACAAAATATACACCGCATATCGGGTGGGGGTCTATGTGTGCACATTCCAGATGTGTAGGTAGGCAACTACCGTAGTGGATCGGAGCTTGCTGCAGGGAGAAAAGAGAAGTGTAGTGAAGAGGAGAAAAGCGAGTAATATTAGGGGCATTATTTCAACTACCAGCGCGGGAAACGACGAGTCTGTTCAAACAACGATAGCACTGGTACTATACCTACGGTATAGTACAGTACAGCCTCCTCCTTCGTATGGAGTGGCGAATTGCCCGGTACAGTACCTATCTACAGTCACGCGGGGGGGTATGCTGTGGTTAACGCTCAACGTTGCTGCATTGTTCGATCGATTTAATACATACTACAGTACATACACCCTGGTATCTAAACCAGTGCAACATTTTTATTATTATGTGTATTGTTTACTCCCAGCTCAGCACTTGCCTACACTTTTTATTATCTATATAGGTACGTATATTCACCTTCGTTATTCTAGTTATAGTTTTCAAAGTTACAAAACTCATTCCAACAATATTGGCATATGCTTTTCCCATTACTACGCGATTTCGATTTTAATGACCTGGAAATTGATCGAGAATTCTGTGTTCGTAACTGAACATTGGACCGCTCGAGAATGGTATCAGTAGTTAGAGAGGCGTAAGGAATGCATGTCTCATCAGCTGCTGGTGCGGTTTTTGAACCGGCACACCATTGGTATTGAGAGAGAGAGAGCTACTGGACATCATTGTTAACCATTGTTGACCACCACGAAAACGTGATTTGCAGCCACTCCATGGCCAGAAATGGCCCGGCGATTTCATCTTTTCAGTTTCGAATAAATTCCAAGATTTTCGAGCATCACTAATTTGTGGATTAGATAGGTTGAATTGTAAAAATTTTGAAAGCTCCAAAGAAGTTTCTAACATTTTGAAGAGATGGAATACTTGACCACTCTCTGCCGAAATACTGCATTCGTTTTCATAGTTTCCTTCCAATCCGTTGTGCGACTTAGGAGTGGCTGCGAATCGCGTTTCCGACTGCTATTTATTTTTATTTCTGCCAGTCAGGATTTTGCCCCGTAAAAAAGTTTTATCAATGAAGACGACGAATGCCTTTTTTGTTTATCGATTTATTCCGGCACAGAACGTACGGTCTGAAGGTTATCCGTCGTAGTCTTTTTCCAAGTGCCTACATGATCTTGTAGTTTGTGCTCTGTTTTGTCAGTGAGTTGGTAGTTAAGATTATGAGCACAAGCGGGGACGAAAAGATGAAAGAGGTTCTTTAGTATGCTACTAGGCCCGCGCGCGGAGGTGGTAGCAAGTGCCTTTTACCGTACTCTTCTCTTCCTCACAGTACACTACACTATACACGCTTTGCGACACTGCAAGCAGCAGCACTGTAAAAAGTCATCCGTCAGCTGTTTTTGTCACAAAGGTTTTTGCCTCGAGTATTTCGCTAGAATATCCGTTGGCACAGTACTACCTACATACCGCTACAAGTTCTCGACGTAAAATCGTCGAAAACATGGAAAAATAAGCAAACGTTGAGGTCTGAATTTGTCCTCTTGTATACGGATGACAAAAATTTGTATTAATTCCTCTCCGACTTCTGGAATTTAGTAAAGTTTTTTTCAACGAAGAACAAAGAAGAAAAAACTCCGATTTCTGATGAGATATCCGATTTCGAGATTCTTCGCATTGCACAGAATGAAATAACTGTGCATCAATGTATAACTGCTTCGGATCTGTGCTCGGCTGGAAATGATGCAAAGGTAGTTTGCGTTGACCTACGCGACTTCTAGCTTGTAAATCGTTCTCGCTTATCTAGCTGTTGCGTGTGACATCCATAGATAAATTTATGATTGTATAATAATGAGGAACGAGGGCAGAATATTGGCGGGCAAACGACAGTATCGCACTGTTATTCAACGTTTGCGTAACTCGAAACTATGTCTTGTTGTTATGGATCCGGGGAAACGTAAGCCAGCAAATCAACGAAACATGAAAGATTTGTTTGAAAATGTTAAAAAATGCAGAGAAATTGTAAACCGAGTAACAACATTTGTCTCAACGGCATGTGATATTAAATTATTTACTTACGTATTTGGTGAGCATATCTCATCTGCATGACGTCACATCCGTGGACGTAATGGTATAACGTTTTCTCGATCAAATCCTGAGGCTCGTAACCTGTCAACTGAGCAACCCTAAAAGTAATGAAATACTTATCACTTGGGGTAAACGGGTGACGGAGTGAAATGAAACAAAAGATTAGTTCTCTAGCTCTCTGAATTCTCTTGAACAGATTTCAAATACATTTGAGAATAGCAATGATGGAGTAGTAATGATAATAATAGTGCTGCTAATGATAGACAGAGAGCTGAATGATTCCGCGGCGAGAATGAATACTGTTATTGAAATTTGTAGGTACCTTGCGTCGAGGAAGATTAGTTTCAAATCGAGTGAGGCACGAAACATGAACATGTTGTGATGAAGTTTGATTTCTGTAACGGAACTAGGTGGTAAAGAATGACCCACAGCAACCAAACCAACGTTTTGAATTCCAGCTTCTTCGTATTCTGGGCCTCCAGGACCACTTAGACTGAATTGCTTGACCTTCAAATATCCGGAACAGTGTATTACCTAAAATGTGGAAAGAGACCGATCGTGTACAATGCTTCGAGGGAGAAAGGAATTGAATAATTCTTCTATCTGAGCGTGAAACAGAGAAGCGAGTCTGTTTTCATAAAGTGCGACACTTGAGACTGGCAAAGAGTCGATGAGTACGTACGTAGGTGCAGGGTATATCGCATATATAGTTGCCGAGGGGTTAGTTACATAAATCCCGAAGATGTATGCTCACGCGTAGAATTATGCATAGCAAATTACCAATTCTATTTTAATTGAATAATTAATACGATCCCTGCAGTTTCAAAGGGTGTTGAGTACCGAATTTGTAAATCAAATAACCTTGTTAGTATATGCGGTGCATCTCTATATAAATATGCATATTAAAGGTAGTAGGTACTACCTCATGTTACACTCGTATACTATAGGTACGTGCACGAAAAAAAGTGAAATTCTGAAATGAAAATGTAAGAAAGAAATGCACACGCGAACTCGAGAGCCAAATGAGCTTGATATAATGAATGAATTTTCAATCTGAGAAGTCCAGAAGTAATTACTTCCGGAAAAATATCCATCGGCACAGTCCGAAGCGTACTGATTTGATAAGTTTACGAAAAATGTTCAAGATCTAAACTCCAAATAATGTCCAGATGTACGAAGACGCTGCAGGGTATCGTTCGGGTAGGCATACTACACGTAGGAAGCGAATTGGTGGGGTCAATTAAATCCAACAAGCATGGTGCAGCAGCCGACGTAACGTATACATAGGTATATGTATCCCACGCTCAATTACACTTTGATTACGGGTGCCTCGAGGCGTGCAGACACGAGGCATTTCAGAATAATGTCGCAGGGCGATGATGGTGCGACAAAAGCTGGAGGCAGAAAGCCAACTACGGTGTCCCTCTTTGTCGTATAAGTGCCATAGAAAAACTACCCCCCTTAGCTCAACTAACAGCTTAGAGGGAGCCGGAAGAAGGGAAAATATAAAAACGAAAAACGAAATAAAAAAAAACGAAGGAATATAAGAAGAAATACAATCCCTGATGCACTCGTCGACTCGCCGATGTCTCCAATCCTAATAATACTTACATATCACGCGATACGAATGATGCGATGTTTCGGTATACAGTTTCTTGTGGACAGGGGGTAGGCGACTAACGCTAACACCTCGGATTCCATTCTATGCTACCACCTAGAAGCGAGGGAGAATAGGGGAGGAGTGGTTGAGCCGATGCTCTAGCTCTGGCTGGTGGCCAAAATCCTGTGGCTAGCAAAAGCCTAAGCTATTTGCTAAACAGATCCTCTGTCGAGGGTTTGTATTCCCACTTCCTTATTCTATTGCACTCCTTTATATACACAGAGAATGAAGAACGGACCCACCCTCGGGTGGATATTATTACCAACAATTTCACGACCAATTGGAATGTTTGCTCGACATATGCCTCAAATGCACTCGTTCCCATCATACGCGTAATGCCATACGATTGGCAAATATTCGCAACCTTCGTACCGCAGTCCACTTACGCCACCGCTTAATCGAATCTTTTATGCTGAAGGGACCGCATTCAGAAAAAAGGGTCACGGACCATTCGCCTATCATTAAAACATATGGTGCCCCATATATGTAACACGTAATGGACGGGTATAGTCTCAAATCACATCTTCAGATACATGTGTTCTTCCACTCCGGCGTTTCCGGGTTTTCGAATCAGTCGAATTTGCAACATCTTGAGAGATCAAACGAACCGGAGATGAAATTTCGAGAACATTTTTCAATGAATTTAGATCAGAATTTTCCCCACTTTTGGTTATGTCCTACTCTAGAAATCAACGGACCGTATCAGGTGCGTTTTTGCACATTATTTTGGGAAACAAACTTGCGCGTGAATTTCAGACAGATTCCCTCATATTTCGGTGTATATAGGTGTATAGAAAATGAGGTAACATGTATTTGGGATACGTAGAGATATCTACCTGGTGGTTAGTTCGTTGCAGGATCGCACGTGACTGGGACAATGCCACCCCTGCTTACCCGGCGACTACCACGCGGCAATGCTTATCTTTATTTATGTATTTTTATTCGTTTTACGATTTCCTGTTGCAGATGGATGGATGGATGGATGGATAGCTTCTGTTATGCTAATGATCTACACCGATCGCCAAGGACGACGCTTATGCGGCTCGCTGCTTTATTCTTTCAGATGAAAACACCTACTAATTCCCGCAAATACAAACACTATACCAACCCACCCACAACGTTACGTGAAAAATTCCCCGTGATGTAATAAACGAATAAAAACATCATCGATTCTTCTCTTTATTTCACTTTGGCTTTGTGTTAATCTGTGGAAATAATGACCTGACCACGTTCCGCTACCTCGCCCTTTGAAACTCTCGTGCATCGGAAATCACGCCTGTCTATATAGATATGCATGCACATACCTGAAATGATGAGTATATGAAAGCGCGCAAACCTTATATCCGGCGGTAGTAAGTCCAGCGTTTCTTTTCGCAAGGACACATTTCATCCGGAGAAAAAATGCCCGTTCGAGCTCGATGTCGCCTCGAGGATTTGGGGGTGGTAAACTGCTGAGTCCGTTCGGAGACGTTGCTAAATGTGTCAGACTGAGAACAGCCTCCATTTCTTGATGATCTGCCGGGTGAATATATTCGTAGATACTGTTTCCCGTCAATTCCACCTACAATTTTCGGGACAGGAAACAATGATTAACAAACGTATCGCCAGAAATGCAGAAGAAAACAAAACGAAAGAGAGAAAATTCCTCGTCTTTCCTTCCTGTTTTTGCTTCTCGGCTTTACACAATAAGTTAATAAATTAGGGGATATCTCCGACCTGGGATAATCCTAAATGCACGCTTGCCGTCTCGCTGATGTACATTATTTTACCGTCCGGTGCTACTACGAAAATGAATCCATCCAGGGTCTGGAAAATTGGAATGATTTAGAAATCACATTCAGGATCGTTCGAAGCGAGACTGTCTTTTGAGTCGAGGCAAAAAAAGTTCGCTTCATTTTGTATATCACATGAATTTGCGCTCACTTGTAAGAGGTGAGAGCCTAGTTCCTTGATCGCGGCTTCTCGAGGATTCGTTGCTGGTGGTACGGCACCCCACGCATCTCCAAGACCTGAAGACAGAATAGCGAGAAGAATTTCAGCATTCGAAATCCAAGTTTATTCACCATCCTGGTATATTTTATCGATTTGCCAAAACATTTTATTCATTTTTCAAATCGCCTTTGTTTTCTTGTGCGGCGTATTGACCTGCCGCAAGGAAACGTGAAATCCTAAATATAGAGAATAATTTCGAGCATACTCTGCCGAAAACTTTGTCATATAAGTTTGAATGCGTTAAATTTGCAAAACATGAGATAAACTGGTCTAGACGTAGCTCGAACGTCAATATTGACTTTTCTGGTTCTATCACTCGTCTGCCTGGACGCTTACTCTCACCACTGTCAGTGGTTTCACGTCTGGTAGATTAATTTTTTCCAAACTTTTCAACACACTGTAATAACTTTTGCATTTTCGTTCGCATCTACGTTTATTCACGAAATGAGTATCATCTAGTGCTCAGGAGGGATCGCCGATTCCGAATCCGAAATCTGAAATTCGAAATTTAGAACAGCGGACTTTGTGTCACGAGGAATTCTTATATAGTTTCGATTTTTAGCCTGCAACTACATCAGCTCGGCCATCTTGGGTTTCGGGTTTCAGACTTCAAATCTGGAATCCGCTATCAAGAAAAAGAAGAAGAAAACCTGGGCTCCCTGGTTAACAAACATTTGGCCCAATTGTCCCGGCCAAGATATACTGCGAACATTGAAAAGGAAGTTCCGATTGTTTTGCTATAATTATAGGAAAAACCTGCCGATCTGGCTGCAGGAACCTCGCATAGACAGGTCTGTTCTTTTGCGAGGTTCATTTTCCACGTGAATTTGGAGTTATTGATGGCGCGGGAGCTGAACAATAATGTCACCTCTGCGCAGTACATGTACCTACCGAAGTGTGTGAATTATGATACAGAAAATATGCTACACACAGCTGGGGTTATACGAAATGGGCACAACGCATGTGACGAGCTCGAGACCTCTGCACCGCCAACCAACTAACCAAGTACCCAAGTACCTAGTTCGTGTTTACGCATTAATTATTGCTGATATTAGCGCGAGTCTACTCGCGAACTAAACTTTTCTCTTTGTATTTGTGTGGTAACACATTGGTGTATATTTCCCCACAGCGAACTATACTGCCGTGTAAAAAAATCCCCTGATTAATGACGCTTCGTTAAACTAATGGGAGGCGATAAAACAAAAATGCGATTTACCTAATCGCCTTCAGCAACGACGTACTATAATCATTTCCAACTTTTACCTACACACGCACACGAATATGCTTCATCCGAATGTGGAACAAGAGTTACACGACCAGTTCCATCAATATTATTGTTATTGTTTTCATCTCTCCTGGTCGATGTTCCGAGATGTGAGGCAAAAATATATGTATTATTCTTGCACAAAATTGTTCACAATTTTATAAATGTTATTGAAAAAATGCATAAATTTATTTTCGTATTTACTATTGTCACGACTCTCTCTCCAAGGTCTTCGGTGGTATGAACAAATTTGACGAGTTTTTCTTCACAGATATTGTTATGCATGAAATAAAGGCTTCCTTGTAACGAGCACAGACTCCGCTATCAGGTGAAGCCAGTTGGTATTGGTTACCGCGTCGTAACAATGAAGGGATATAATCCGCGAGACCTGTCAGCAGTTTTGTACAGGCTAAAGGTGGAGGAGTCCCACCTTTGGCAGTTCAATAAGAGATGCTCGCGAGTACGCTCATATATTACTTATGATTATGAACAATTGTAATAATTACTAAGTCATCTCAATAGATATTGTGAAATAAGTTTGAAACAAATTCATATCACCGACCTACGGCAGAACGATGCGCATTTGTAATATTATCATTTAACATTTTCATAGATGAAAACACAATCTGATACAAAGATCTTCCTTCATTCGTTCCCCCAACAAAGAACCTGCATATGTAACTCGCATATGGACAGATATTGATCGGATTATAAATCCGGGCCAAAGATTCTGTTGTCGCGGTAGAAAATCTGTGGAATCTATCAAAATATTGAATTCGTTATACTTTTCTGCGATATGAATCATGAATGAAGAAAAACTGTCGAAGAAATGTTTGCTCGCGGTGAGTGTGCCCTTCTTTTCAATTGACTACCGGACTGTGGAAGCGGAGTCACCATTGAAAAGATGTTTCAGTCTGTTTCTAGTGGAAAATTTGATTTCATGGACTTTGGAGAAGAGACGAGACCGATGGATTTGGGGCTCGGGCATTCCCGACACGTCGTGAATCTAGTCTAGAGGGATGTAGCTACTCGAGATTGAGGGTTAGTCGGCTGGTAAAACGCCATTGTAACACTATAGTGTACTACATGCTTCTACCTATATAACGGATGGCCCCCATGCTTTGCTTACAAAGCACCGGGCCTAACAATGCACTAAGTGCACAATCACACCCATCTCATCCGATATTATTTGCCCTTTGCGAGGATCTGTAGTGCCTCTGCTACTAGCCCTTCCCTTTCTCACTCCCTCTACCTCCTAGAGTCTCGCTCTCTCACCTTCGCGCTTATAGGACCCTTGAATTTTGAATTATCGATCGATTCATGTCGTCTAAATTTATGTAACAACCATACCTGCACGGAACAGGCGATCTAGTCGAAATTATTTCCCTACCGTCACTATGATCATGAAAAACTTGTATAGAATAGAAAAAGAAAATTCGTACAACGAGAATCGCAAATTTTCGGGGAGGTCTTTCTTTTTTTCATTCAGAGAAAAATTCACAGTCTCATTACTCAAGACAAATTGCTCATAGTACAGCGTGTACAATGATTCTCCGCAGCTTTGAACATTCTGGGGAAAACCCCTCTCTTATTGAAGCTAAAAAAGAAGGGAGGGAACAAAATGGTGGCGCGTATTGGAAGTGGAGATACTCACCATCAGGGAAGACGTGTCTCATTTTAAGGTAGCTCGTAGTTAGTCTTATTATACTGGCTTTGTCAAGTTGAGATGTTATGGCCGCCGGAAGCGGAAGTAGCTTTGCCAGTTCAAAGAACTCTTGGTTTTCTTTCTCGCGACGAGACCGCGCTGCGTTTTTGCTTTTTTCCTTCATTACAACTTCTTGGGGCCCAGAAGTGGGGCCAGTCACGTTGAGCGATCCGTTACTGGTTTCGTTGTTGTTCTTACTGCTATTATTGTTGTTATTGTTGTTGTGGTTTTTCACGTTCTGGCTTGTGCTACTGTTACAACTCTTGTTAGGTCGTATCACATCCAAAATATCCTCCGAAGGATTACCCCCTGAAACAATAATGCAAAAATGACAGAATGATAGACGAGGAAATAGAGTTTCATCAATTTCATTCACGCTCATATATGGATGTCGCTCGGGTTTCATGTCTCGACGTATTACGCGGTCAAAGCCCGCAATAGCAATTTATGTTTCAGCTCCAGTGTCAGGAGTAATTTACTTATTACCGATCTTCGAACATTGTGAAATTTCTCGAACGTGGCGAACAGATATTGGTAAAATTTCATATCTGAAGAGAGTTCTACATGGTTGAGAAGATGAGCTACCGCTTTTTATAGAAGAACAAATCCATTAAATCTGGCTTACTGATAACCGATTTTTTTGAATTTGGAATTGTTTTCAAGCGGCTTCATCGATTTTGTTTAAATTTCATACCCAAAGAGAGTTTGACATGACAAATATAATAGCACAGTCATTAAGAAAAAGATGCAGTCATGGGTCGTTTATTCATGCTTGTGGCTTCAAAATCGCGATGGCTGAGACAAGAGAGTTCGTGCAACACTCTGTCGGATACTTTATATTTAGTTTCATTCCTCCAGAGAATGAAGCGGACACCTTGACTGCAGTCTGCGTATGGTAAGCGCATGGAAAATCGATCCGGTAATAACGTAAATCGCAATTGTGTTACGTTGCGTTATGTTACCACGTTACGTTACATTTACTCGCGGCGTAAAATGGACGCTATCAGCATGCAGGGTGGATTGATTTAACTGCGATACGCGTCAGTGCGGTTTGCCTAATCTCCATCGCCGTTAACCTATGCTATAGTGGATGATATGCTAACGATTCAGCGAGTCCTTATGGTGCCATTGTACAGATCTCGGCTAACGATGGATTCTTTAGATTCAGAAATCACCCGGAGAAGAGAAAAGGCTGCTGGGGTTCAATTTGCAGTGATGCGACAACGGGACGTTGAAGAGAAAAGGAGAGACAAAGAGGCCATCCGGTTCCTGCGGAACAGCATCGTTAAAACGAGCATTCTAACGATGCTGCTGTTGCTGCGAAGAGATCCATCCGCCTCTTCCGGATGGAAATTATCGTTTGAATAATGGATTTTGTTCTCTTCCACGTCAGAAATACATTTGCATTGAGACTCGCCCCGATACACTAGTATATGATATTTGATATAGGCTTTATGTAGGCACAAGTGCGCAGACTATGAAATCAATTACAGATTTCCTTCACAAATTGTTAAAAATAAAAATATAAGCTGTAACATGAAATAATACAGACTCAGAGATGAGAAAGCAAAAATATAAATTGCAACCGCGCGTCGTATCCTCAAACTGCTTCAGCAGCATGCAGGTATGTACCTACTCAATACAGCTACCTTTTACCTGCATACCTAGCGCCTAATGGGCGTATAACTCTGATTGTTTAAATAGCACAGTTAACCAAGTACAATAGTGAGCTTCGGAGGAGAAAAAGAGCCCAAGAAAAATATCACATGCGCACGAGTATTACCACGAAGCCACAATTAACTTCAACGTTAGTTATAGTTAGTCGCGATAGTTTCACGTTCTAGGAAAAACTTATACCATTATATTCGTATACCGACCATATAATATGTGATCACACGTTTGCTCGTAATTGAATATGACAACGCACAGGAATTTGCATTAGTTTTGCAATATTTTCTACTAGCTCATGAAATATCGCGCAGTGGAGAGGTAGTACAAAAAATTACGAAGCGTAGCTTGAATCTGTTCAGTAAAATTGGAAAATTTGTTACGCAAATGATGTTCCCAGGGTTTTAAACCTGACCAAAG
Source organism: Phymatocera aterrima (assembly GCA_963170745.1). Lineage (NCBI taxonomy): Eukaryota > Metazoa > Arthropoda > Insecta > Hymenoptera > Tenthredinidae > Phymatocera > Phymatocera aterrima. The sequence continues at coordinate 6,971,183 of OY720660.1, forward strand.
AAGCACATACCAGGAGCTTTTTGCGTAGTTGCAATTTGTCTTCTCTTCCAACTCTCGACGTATGGATTATTACGCGTTAGACCCGCGACTGTTTGTCTTGGTCTGTGTGTCTCGATCATCGGTGCCATTTTTGGTGAGGTTAAAATAATTGTCAATTTATCACTGGTAGAACGACTTCCCTACAGTTCCAGTACAACTGAGTATTTATGATTCTCTGTGTGCCACTTCTACGTCGTATTCGTAAATCCTTCTTTTTCCCTTCAGCACTCAATACACAGAGGATAAATTAATACCTCCTCATAATCACACTCTGTCCTATTACCACACAAAATAAGACGAACCCAAAACTGTGCCATACATTCTTCTGAATTATCTTATTGAGAAAAAAATGGATGCATTTGTTGCCTGCATTCCTTCATTTTGGTTTCTAACATCAAGCACGTCGGCGGATGATGAAACCCTCGAGTTGAAACTACACTTCGATTCTGTAATCTCGAAAAACCACTCGGACTGCCCGTCCGCGTTGTCAGCAAGAACTAACTGACTGATTCAATACCTACGTACGTACGATTCTTACCCCCATGTTGTCTCTGTCAGATGGGGAGACCCGCTTCCAGACCACCTCTTGGTAGGTAACACCCAACACTCAGCACCCTTATTTTAAGCCCCACCCTTACCAGGGTCAGACTAGAGAGAGGGATTCCAGACTCTACACTTTCTTCCTGTCTTTCTCGTTTCCTCTCCCTTCAAAGATATAATAATATACAACTACCCTATGTGCGTATGAGCCAGTGAGGATTGGAGAGGAGTAAGTCATCTTTTTTAAAACAAATTCACAAAAACTGCACAACTGTCCCCACATCTACTTCAGGTGAATGAATATTCAAGATCCTTAGAATCGATACCTTGACTTGGAAATTCAAGTTTTTTGGTCACATGTTGCACCGATCAAGTAATTCTAATGAATAGAAACTTCAAATCTGATTGGCACCACTTCACTTCTCCGCAAGTCGTGTAGGTACGAATCGGATTTATGCTTGTATGATCCGCATAGAAATGGACACATACATGCGGACGAAAAAGAAAAAAAATAACAAGCACGAAAGTTCAACTTCTTCTCCGTTGCCTGTCTTGAGAAGAGAAAGAGAGAGAGAGAGAGAAATGAAACTGCCTACTGTAGACGACGGGGAGCGAGTACAAGGTAGGGAAAGTCCCGAGCCTTGAACGTTGAGCTTGGAGCTTTTGGCCCATCAGCAAGAAGAGAAGAGGGGGCGGTGGTAAAATCAAAGGAAAAGGCAATTGCTGGTGGCTGTACTGTTCCCGTTGACGAGTCTGACGGCCTGCCCGACCCCCCGTGGCTAGCGCACGCTAAGCTCCTGAGGGGGTCTTCGGGGGAGGCCTGGGAATTTCAGGATCAGGAACTCTTTCGGTGTCGGCTGGTTATACTTCCCACCTCGTAAAACCCCACAGGCATCATTTTAAATACTTGCAATTATTTTGATCCACGAATTATAATCGCCTTTCAGATTTACCTTGGATCTGTCGAAACGCGATATTCACGTGCCGCAGTTGCCGTGTGCATTTGTGACAACTTTTTATTTCTCATTCTCTGATGGCGCAGTTCAATCATCAAAATAAATGTTGAGAACTGAGTCCTTTTTTATCTCGAATGTCACAGTACTGCGCCTGGGATCTGAATTTGTACTTCGATCATCTTTGTCTTTGATTTTTATTATAAAATTGTACCTCAGCTTACTAGAGGTTTCAATCTGTTGACGAGTTTACGCAATTCCACGCGATCTGAGAATATTTTATCTATTCTCTAATTCAAGATTTCGATTTAGCAATCTCATAACCGCCGATCGATTTCTGATCAGTTTTAGCGTGGAAAATGGTCCAAGAAAAGTTGAAATCGGCGAACCGGATGCGGAGATATTGATGATTAAAATCGGAAAACTCAATTCCGTAACCACAATACGTTCATCAAGGGTTAATCAACGTGGCAAGGAAATATGTCTTATATATATTTCGCTGATAGCGCTCACTGAGACAAATTTATAAACTTTGAAAAATGTGAGAATTTGGCACGCACAAATGCGTGAAAACAGTTATGAGAAGTAGAGACACATGTTTCCACTTGCTCGTGTGCAAGTGTCCAATGTGAGTAGCAGGGGCAGTAAAACCTGCAGTCCGAAGTAAGGTGGCAGAAAACTGTGTAAATATAATGATAATAATAATAGCAATAGCAGTAATGAGAGTCCACTGCACTGGACGTGGATGCAGTTTGAGAATTTCGGACACAACAGGTAGTAGAGAAAAGCTTGTCGCCTCCAGTTAATGCAAAACATGTGTTCGGAATACCGAATGCCGAAAAGGTGTGCTATGTAAGAAGGGAAGGAAAGGTAGAAAAAGGTAACGGTTATTACTACGGTGGAAGAAGTTGGGAAAATAAATCTGGAGAACACGTGTTTCTAATTGTTCTGCGAGTAAGGTGCGTATATTGCTCCACCATGCTGCCAGACGAAATGGCATATTTCACCTATAATATGTACCGACATAGGTATATAGGTGCAGGATATTTCCTACCAGGTACTGTAAGAACCTCACCTCAGCCTGCGAAGCAGTGCACCAAACAAACAACGATATAAAATTTTAACATACACCAGATGTTCAACATTACGACACACTATTTCAATGCGCACATTATTCACATTTTACTAATATTTCACGAGAGACCACAGCGAGACTCAAGACTTCTCGAATTCCACTGTCGTTACCCCTCAAATTTGTAAATGAATTGAGTCGTGTTCCAAACGCCATCAAAGTAGTTTCTTTTTGTGTGGCGAAGGACGATCAACGGTTGAAGATTGTGCGTTTTGCTTGTATTGTAGCATGACTCGAACTCCGAAAAATGATTTGACCGTGGATCAGAAATCGTGGAAAAGCAATTGCGTCTGATACATTTTTCTAGTTTTCAAATCACGTTGAATCAAAATGCTGCCCGAAAAATTTGACGATTACGAGGTGGATGATGAAATTTTGTATCCGCAGAGAAAATTCATCCACGAGACAGGAATGATCGACCTATAAAGTTGTGCGAGCGTGATAATATAATAAGTCCGTGAATATCTTCGTAGAAGGTATAATATAGTGTCAGTCGGTGAGTAAATAATTGAGGGAGAAGGAGCATTCCGGAATTGGTTATTTTTGTAGAGCCTGGGGAATCCCGCGACTCGGAGTACAGTGTCTTCTGTGTTTAAAAGCTTTGGAATATAAAGGATGGATGAGCTCGATTTTACCATTTTCATATTCAAACCTACCCAGGTTTTGTACCTGTTCTCTGTGTTTTCCCAAGTGCTAAAGCCTGCCGCCCGCTTACTACGAGCTGGTGGCCGGAAAGTACATCCCATAATATAAATTATATTGCTACCTCTTATTACCTGCACGCTGGTGTCCCTACATTCTATCGGAATTTGGATTAATATTATCCCATTCCCACACCCACCCGTTACTCTAAATTGCAGGTTTTTAATCAACGATTTTTATACTAAATTCACCTACGGATGTCCGCATGTGACCTTAAGCAACGCTGTTCATCAGAAAATTACTAAAAAATGAAACAATTGCGAAATATTGAGAGTGGAGGATAGGATTTCCCTTCCTGAAAAGTGAATTTTTCTGCTTTCAACCCTACAATCCTCATCTATCGGAGTTGTATCGCAAGCACCATACGAAAATGTACGAAAATTGGAACGAGTAAATCCAGAATTTTGTATATCGAGAACGCGTAATGTAATGGAACATTCGTGAGAAAAAGGAATTTCGAATTGTTGGCATTCCGCGTGATTGGAGTGCACATGAAATTTTATTCATTAAATATTGTAGACTTACTTTTGAGATACATTGCCCCGGTCGACGGAGCTTCGTTTCGAATGAATGAAAGTGTAAGTCGTGACGGTTGAATGAAGTTTCTGTGGTTTCCGTCCCTTTTTTCATGTTTTACCCGCTGCAGTATTCCCTAATTCTTTATTTCATGGAAGGAGTACCTGAAGAAAGGAAACGCAGAGAATTGGGCATAAAATCGTGTATCACGGGGGCAAATTGAAAAATCGTAAAAATAGTTAAAGGGCAGAGAAACAGTTTAGACTATGGAGTTTCAGGTTCACGTAGACGTAGGTGGTAGAAATGGCGTGGCAGTTGGGGCGGCAGAGATCTCCGGTGTTCGTGACTGCCTCAATACGTTAGGAAAACTAAAATTCCGTCACGAGGCACGACCCGGCAACCACCAAACGGCTTAACTATTTTCTACTACATCTATATTCGTTTACGTTCTAGACTGAGGAGATTCACCCGCTGGTATTTAGTCGCGGGTATATAGGTATGCACTGTATACGTGCATCCGTATAGGAACCTAAAATATAGAAGAGGAAAAAAACCGGTCCAAGGGATGCGACAGACGCGGGGGTGGGACTGTTTTCCTTCAACACCCAGTACCCTCGTCCTCCGTCTTCAGTCCTCTCCTGCCTTTCACATTCCGCGAACGATACATCATTTTCAATACAATATCAAGACACAACACCAGCCGAGTGAGAAGAAAATTCATTGATATTCTAACGCGGCTCTACGGTTCCTATGTGACTGCGCATTTTAACACGATGTCGAATGGGCTAGGTCAGGATTTCAAGATCAGGCTACTCGATCGAGTAGCATTTTTCTATGAAACTGCTTACTGAGTAATAATGAAATCAAAACTTGTAGGTGGCATTCGCTCACGAATCTTGAAATCTCCCGGCTCTGTGAAATCGCGTGTGTCGTGAAGAAAATTTTAAGTTGGCCGGCTGATAAGACGTAGCATGATTTTGCGGGGACGAAATATTCCAAATAAATCAAATGGTACGCATTACGCCGTCCACGGAAATTACATCGCGTATCTATCTAATTATATCAAAAATTAGAATGGTTTCAGTGTCTGAGGTATGATAAGTATATAGTATAGTGTTGTGTAGCGAGCTCGAGAGAAGAATTGGGGTTTGGTGGCGGAGCTGTGACGTAAGATTATACAGCCAAGGCCTAAATTATTAGCATACTTCGTGTCCCAGCATCCCTTGCGCAGTTTATGTCTTTCCAAGAGGAGAAAAGAGCGGGTAGGCGAGCAAGGGGGTGCGGTGGGGTGGGTTTAGAAACAGGAGAGAACAGAAGAAAGAGAAAGAGAGAGAGAGAGTGTGAGCGAGAGAGAGAAATAGAGGGTGCGAGAGAGGGGGTGAGGCGAAACTGGGAACGGGGAGGGAGAGGCGTCGGCGTAACGTTATATAGATACATAACCCAACGTATTAAAAGAACAAACATCCGAATAAGCCCTTTCTTCTCCATTTGGGAGTTGAGAAATCCAATTTACTGTTTGCCACCCTCTCTCACCCTCTCTCTCCCTCTCTCCGTCTTTCGCTTTCTCTTGCGACATAGATAACGCTAAGCTCAATAATAATCTCCGTAGCCCTTCGAGGAGGATCAATCTTAGCGTATTTTAACCTGAATTGCAATCTCGCTCAGTATTTTTTGTGCACGTAGGTAATTTCTCTTCATATTTTTTGCCATTATGTTATTTCTGCGTTGCAGTATACGCAAATTCCCGTTGAACGCGTGCATCATGGCGCGGGATTTACACTATGAAAACATCGGGCAAATGCACAAATCTCTGTAAATATTGTTAAGCTTCTGCTCTCCGCCCCTTCGTTGCTTTTACATGGACATACGTTTGTACAGGGAACACAATGTTTATACAAAAACTACCTGTATCACGCGTATTTTTTCATGCAAAGTATATACATACATCGGTGACACGGACCAGGGCAGAAGATTTTAATTCGTCTTTGAATTAGCGATACTTTTTTCAAAATTGCAAAAAATTTATGAATAAATAACATGAAACGAACGTTTGTTCGTCAGGTATGTGTAAACGCTTCTATCACATTCGTAGACAAACGTTTAAGAATGTTCATACCTTCGAGAGAGAGGCCTTAGATCTGGCAATCTACAACTACCAATAGACGGAATGAACGTGAGTGAGGTGGAGTAGTAGAAGGTTATGGCTTGAGACTTCGAGCCATGCGTCTTGGTTTATGATTCTTGACACAATGCTGACGCGATAGACTCTTTTGCTGACTTGCCGCAGTCGTATCTGATGCCTCAACAAACCAGGCGAGCAGGCTAAGCTTGGCATGTAGCGTGTAGACGACACATACAAATACGTACAATCACACGTAGTAATAAACTACGCGAAGTTGCAAACCGATCCCTGTAGGTACATGGAATATACCCTCCTTACATTTTAAATACATCTACACCACCAAATCTTCTCACTCCTTCCCATGTATACTATAGTATTTAGATTTTACATTACTGCAGTTCCCTGCATACATGGATATATGCACACAATAAGTGAATTTTTGTCCACCCAACGTTATTGAACAATATGCGCAATGTGTAATGGACTCGATGAGTGAATACACGTGTACGCAGTGCCTGCAACGTTTGTAAATGTACCTATAATATGTATAGGTTTACTTCATAAGCTTTTACAACAAACATTATACTCGAACGCATAAGGTGGTGAACCATTTTGACTGGAAAGTAAAGAGTGGTGACTTTGTTGGCCGACACTTCGACGTACCTACCTACCAGTCTGAGGTTGTAACCTGAGACGAACACTAATTGCATGAAGTAAATAGCTCCGATATTCGTACAGAGTACGGAACCAAGAGTTCTCCTAATGGCTGTTGCTGAAGCAGGTCTTCGTATTTCTCTTTGTGGACAATACGAGAAAATGCCTTTGCAATTAATACATCACCATGACATTTGATCAGGAAAACTTCATTATGGGGGATGATTTTCATTAAACAAAGAAAGAAAGGTGATAAGAATTCTTCAATGGACACGAAAACCAAAGAAGAAAAAAACCGAAACTGACTGAGGTGACGAAAGGTTGCGAATTGAAGACACACTTTGCGCAAACGAGCATCTACATTGGGATTTTCAGTCATGTATGATTGATCTCCGATGGCATTGACGAAACGAAACCATTAAATCAGCTTGGTAGTACATTTCGTCTCGTGTTATTATTTATGATGTGTGTACTATTATACTTATATGTATACAAACGAAGTAAACAGACTTCAGACACATAAATATATAATATATATATAATACTTGAAACCAAAACGGCAGCCGCAGAGACGACGGCCGTACTATATGCACCACATACCCACGTCTTGGACCATACAGCCAGGTTGATGGGTTTGCTAAGGTTTATTGATTACGAATTCGAGACTCTGTTTAGACGCCTGCTCCACGGTTGAAACCTGAGTCTGAACCTCAGGAGGCAACAGCCGGACCAAATCGAAAATCTGCCACCTCTCTACTCCATTCTACTCTACTTTATACCACTACTATATACCTATGCCTCTGCAATGTAGTTTTATAAATTTCACAGCGCATCGTTGGATGAGCCTTAGATAATTTTGATGGCACTGATGATCCAAGTTCATTTTATCTCCTAATCGTGATAGCAAAGTTCTGATTCTTTGTTCTCATGATCAATCACTTTTTGTTTATTGGTCATAAGTTGGCCTCTGCTGCGGATGTTAAAGGACGCTATGAGTTCCGACGATGAATAATTGGTCAGTACGACCAGCTACCAGGCTACCACCCTTTCCTCGATACTCCGGACAAAGAACAATGTTGCGTCAGATCCATCCACGCTATAAATAATATAGTAACGAAATTGAACGAGAGGAGAAATCGACGCGGGGATATACCTACAAATGGTTGTGCTTTTGGAGAACCATGGTCAGAGCTGAATGGCGTTACGTGTGACATCTGTCCCTGGGATAGCAGTGTGGAACGGGACCTTGATACGGGTACATGAGCGATAAATTTAATCTGGATTGGAGGCTGGTAATGGGCCTGGCAAATAACAATTAGTAGATGTACAATCAGTGGAACTCCTGTGGGGTCCGGTTGGTCGGCTATTGGCGTCCCCTCTCATACTAGGTATATGTATAAGCTCTGAACCTCTCGATTCGCCCCCAAACGAACTGAACTGGGGCGAATACCGGGAAATCAAACTTCCTTACTTTCTTTCTTTATCCCTCGTTTCGTTTCACAACCCCACACGAAGTGTCGTAGGCGAGAAACGACAACTCGCACCCCTCGAACCCTAAACCAGCTGCATGAGCTGATGGGGAGAGTTAAAGGGAGGAGGAAACGAAATAGAACTGGGTGGAATGGAATGGCGTGAAATGAAAAGAGATGAGAGCAGACCCACCCACGGGTGGAGCCCTTTAGTTTGTACGACCCAACCTCGTCCCAGCCCTTATACCTCGCCACTTCACCCTGATGTTAAGTGTGACTGATCGGCGTACCGCTCTACGAACATATCCAAAATGGCGACTGGGGTAGGTAAACGGCGGAGGACCTTTTTTCACCCGAGGACGGCGTCACTTAAAAAACGCCAGAGGTAATCGGGGTCTTCTCATTAGTTAGCTTCTAGATTCGAGAGATCCTCTCAGAGTTATTTCATTCTTTTTCTTACAATGTCGAAAAGGTTGGAATTCCATTTGGTAAGGTTTATTCTTGTGGACTACCTAGCCCAATGAATGAAGCTGAAGCTAGCGGCCGAACGTACTAAACTTCTTTCAAATGGGACGACGCGTTACAGATCTGTATCTTTAATTCTATGAAAGTATTAGCTTTCTATAATATTCATTGATTTTTTTTTTTTAGTTTTGAGCTTCTTTGCCTCATTTTCATCGACGACAGCACGTTCGGCCGCTAATTTTGGCCGTCAGCCTCATGTCCAATGAATAGATATTGAAAATTCAACGTTTATCGATCGTATCCTACGTTTAAGAACAGCAGGATTGAAAACGATGGATCTTCGGCGTTTTTGAGAATTACAGCTTTTTACGAAAACCTTATCGATTGTTTTTCAGAGGCGACCTCGAAGGCGACAGTTCACAAACAAAGTGCAATTCTGTACTACATACACGATTGCCCTCGCAAGAAGTGTTATCTGGCATGACGAAGTTCTTGAATCAAGTTCAAAGCTTGTGTTGTCACTCGCAACGAAGTTCTGAAGAATGTTCTAGATTTGTATATTTTATAGGAATCTGGACAAAACCGATCTACCGATTTGGATGAAACTTTTGTTCAAATCGTGTACCTTTAGACTATCTCAGAATATAGTTTCGAGACCTGGACCAATACCGGTTCCAAAATGGTAGACGCATAAATATGCAGTGAATTCATAACTTCTGCATTTCTCAGCGTGGCTTGACGAAATTTGGAATGCAACCGACAGCTATAACAACGCATTTTTAAGAATTTTCACGGAACTCGTTGGTCTAACTCTTTAGAATGCCAGCTAGAATTCTATTTCTTTTCCGCCCATTTTTTGATTCCGCCGAAATTTTGCTACCGACGTGTGCATAAGTTTTACAAATTTCTGCTTCCATTCTCGGGGCTCATCCCTACAGCTAAAAAAAAAACCGTGAAGCTTTGTGGCTAAGGAATTGATGTTTCCTTTTTTCCTTCTTCCATTTTCACGATAAGCATGACGATACATACGAACCTACATATATGTGGATTTGTTTTTATATATGAACGCGAAACGCGTACCGAACAACCATAATCTATCTCCATATCCGTACGAAACAGACCCAAAGCTCGCCTCGGTCTTCGATATCTGTTATCACGCAAACTGCAGCGACATAATTCCGTGCAAAAATGGATAATAATTCATGACGAATGGTGGTGTTTTCATCTTTGGCACGTTTTTCTTTGTGGATGATGTCAGCCTTGACTGACATCTTGGGCACATAGAAGAAAGAGCCACCGCAAGAATTACGGTCATACGTAGCCTGTACGTATCTGCAGTTCTTTTTATTTGTACTTTTTGCGTACATCTCTTTAGCGATTTGCAATTCAACTTTATTAGATAATAATTTAAGGTGAACCTGGATATGGATGACCGTTTTTTACGCGAAAATAAAATGAATGGTGGTAAGAAAGCTAGCAGGCTATAGGTCCGCGATTTGAGATACAGCCCCGAGTTCGAGAAATCTTTGAGTCTTATTGCACGGAGTAGGATATGGGATTATTGCCAGCCTGTGCTCCGAGAATTGAACGAGACAACTGACAGGTTTGTCGGCCTGCAAACTCTGCCACGGGGTCCAGGTGGTACATACGGTTCGTAAAATATAAGGGAGTAGATATTTCACGCATTCCCAATACGTCTCACTGCAGGTCTTTACTGGTTATTATCACCTCCACGCTTCTAACCTTTCTGCCCTCTTCCCTCCCGGACACACACACACACGCACACATGCCCATACATGAGCTTATATGGAAAACGAACGTAGTGATTACGACGGAGTAAATATACTTGTAGGATCAATCACACTTCGTCACCCTGACTAGAGACCCTTGTAATTCGAATTGTCATACCGAAGTATGCAAATTTATGAACGCCGCTGTTTCTGTCCTCAGGGAAAGTTTGGAAGGAATGGAACGAAGATACGATTGAGAGTTCTCAAGTCCACGAATGGCCGACTTGATAATTGTGAGTCATAATTTGCCAAATATTTGCCAGTCAGTCTCCAATGTTTTTTGCGATTTCTACGAGATAGAAAACAAAAAAGAAATTTTGCTGGGAGTATATAATATTTTCCGAATCTATACCGTAGCCATTCTAATGACGAAATGTGGAATTTATTGGCGTGAAGAAAAGCGAGTCGAGTCGGTAAGTTTTTGAAGTTGGTTGTGACTCGCGACTTCAGAACCTTCGGGATTCGTTTCGCCACTAAACCTTCACGCCCATATACCACTACGACAGGTATGTACGAGTTGACTAGCGTGGAGTATATTATACACCTACCTACCTCTGCCTACCTAACTCTGCCAATTTACCTTGTGTCTAGACTACTTTGACTATAACGTATTAGCCGATGGTTTGAATAACCACAAAACGCTATATACCGCATCAGCTAGTGGATTCTGGCAACGTATGTATCGATGTATATACAAGCGTACAATTCTCATCTATGCGCAGCGACACTACATTATAACATGGAAGCAACGGCACTCCTTGCGTTTCTTCTTTCTCTCTGTCTCTCTTTCTCTCTCAAAATATTTTCTCCTTTTTCCATTATTTTTCGTGCATGTCTTTGCTCTTGTAGTACTGTTTCTTTCTCCACTGTTTTGCAGAATCTACTTTCGCGGCTCCCTTCGAGTTCACGTGCTTCCATGGTTTACCGTGTAGAGCGGGAGAAACAGTTATAGCATGGACTTAAATTACTCGCGTGTAGAACCTCGCGAAAAAGCGTGCAATTATGTGCATGATGAATGTCTCTAGTTTTCATACCTCAGGGTGGGCTCAACCCTTCCTCGAAATTCTCATTGAATTTTTTTCGACATTATCGCAGATATTTTTACTCTTTCGACTACATATATAACTCGAGAAGTACAAGACTCATCGAAAACCGTCTGAGAGTAAAGCTGTAGCTCTTGAATAGACGGGGATCTTAAGTTCTTTGAGATTTTCGATCGGATCGATGGAAGTGCAACATTTCGAAAACGAGAATCGTAAATTTTCACGAACGACACGATCGATTTTGACGGAACTTTGAAAATTCATTGAGCACGATGGCAGAAATGGGCTTAGTATTTTAGTTTGTCAAAACGACGATTAGATTTGATGGAAAATGGGTATTCCCTATGTGAGCTAGCTTATAGACTGCCAGTGGTGTCTCCGAATTCCTCTTAAAAATCTTCTTCGGAGTATTCTGTATAATCTATACATGCGAAGAATTGAGATTCTTTTCTTCATTTTACGGAGAAATTTGTATTGAAATTTGATCTGAGAATTACTCATTGAACGTACGTACGTACGTACATACACCAACGAATAAAAAACTGCTGTACATGCTGCCCGAAACTCGTACAATGTTACGATAATCTTGCGCGCGTGGTACGGGACCTTGGACAGTTCGCGGGGGATCGCCAAGTTGGTAGCTATAGGTATGATATTAGGTAGTATATGTAAGAAAGATGTTTTGCTGACGATGCGAACTCGAGCTTGAAACGACGGCGAAGAACTCCTCGTGTATCCGTGTTTTGTGGAGTCACGTTTGTTATATACCTAACAAGCAGCTGTTATTCAATCCAGAATTTTAATTATGTTTGTTTATATATTTACGCGATGAAAAGCTGAAAAGAAGAACTCGATGTATACGGCCTATATCCGTATTCTCTTACGTCCGTTCACAATTATTCCACATATTTTTGTTTTTTTTACATTTTCAAATATCATTGAATTCATATTTTTTATATTACACTGCAAAGGGGCGAATGACCAGGCCGAGTGTGAAACAGTCAGAGAAATGGGGGAAGGTCTGTTGCAGTTAATCGACAAGAATTTCAAATTTCGCGCCTTGAAAGGCATCGAGTTCCACCGCAACTAAAGGCGCGACCCCGCAGGCTGACCTAAAGCCAGTTATTTTACGATTTTTTTCTAATTTTTTGTTCATTTCATCCTCGCTTCTATACAATTCTTTCGCGTGGTTACGTATCAGTCCGTCCGTCGCTTATGTGGTTATCGAAATTGGAAACAAACGAGGTTTAAAATTTTCAATCAAATTCAATTGAAAATCTGAAGACAAAGAAAAAAAAAACGAAAATTCTTTGAAGCGACTAATCACCAATATATTTTATCATGAAATTACTTACGTTTCATTATCCGATATGAGCGTAGAGTGGAATCTCGGAATTGATTTTGATCGTAAATAGCACTATTTCTCACGACTTGTTACTAACTTTTTTCGTACTTTCGTTACATTTTGTCCAGCATGAATTTATCGGAAAACCAAAACTCTCTTCTTTTCAACTCGATGAAACGGAACTCCATTTATACAGTCAGTTTTGTTTGTTTCTTCTTGTATTTTCACATCTTAACTTTCATACTTTGAGGATGAAAATTTTTGGAATCGAAAGAATTGAGAAAGAAAAAAAAAATTAAATTGTCGATGATGTCGACGAGGCGACAGTAGAATTTGCTCAAGACTATATCTGGAGCAAAACTAAAGACTCACTTCTTAGGTCTCGGGACTTGGGGCCTTCAGGGGTGTCACGTATCCTCCCCACTCCAACTCGTTTCTTTCACTCTCTCACTTATAGTCATTTACATTCTCTCTCTCTCTCTCCTTCGTTCAATCCTCATACATGTTTCTACTCCTTTCGTTCTCACTTCGGTTACACATATATCCTACAACTCCCTCAACACACCCGCGTCTCGCAGATCCACTCAACCCTCGGAAATTAGAACTTCGATCACAAGAAAGAATCGCGTAGCTCGTTAATAGATGCAATAGAATTGATATCCGTTTTTTCCGGAGGAAGAAAATTTCGAGAACTCGGTATTCTTCTTAAATTCTATCTAATTGTCGTGATTCGGGAGCGAAAGATTGGAGAAAAGAATCCAGCTCTAGTCCTGCAGGATGCACCGGGGATCTTGCACTCGTGCAGCGTCTCCCATGCATTTGTACGAAATATCAAATTTCATGTTTCTACACATGTCGAAACGTTTAGCAGCCTTTGCTTTATGACACGGGAGAGAAAAAGAAAGCTCAAAAAACAAAATAAAATGCGTTACAGCTGCAGGGGCGGTCAGTTTTTAGGTTCTCGAAGTTAGCGACACAGTCCGGAATCTATATCCACAGCTATTTATGTGCATACACACTCAAATTTGATCGCTCATCTTTAAAAAAATAACCACCAAGCAAACGGACGAAAACATCGAAAAAAATAGACATCTTATGGATCTTAAGATTTTATGATCCTTCTTTTCTCGTCTCCCAACCTTTCGAATACCGAAATTTTTTGCGATCTACATATATCTTTGAATATACCTAACGATGATTTTTATTATTTTTCACCGAGCCGCCATGAACAGAGAAGTCCTTTATGAAGAATCTACGTAAACGTAGGTGTAGGTATTAAAAAAAAAAAAGTCTTTGAAACTCTCTATGCTACACCGTGGGGCTATTATACTTATCTCGGGTTCAACGCGAGTCTATACTCTTGGTATAGAATATAAAATTTATGTTTTCCTGTGTTTATTGTTGTATTAATTTCTGACGCGTTGAGCGTATACCTTCCACTATGAATCGACCACACGACGTCGTCGACAGTTTAGTGATTTACCTAACGCTGCTTGCCCCATATGTACTTAATACTCAAATATGTACACCGTCAAATTTAAAACAAGGATTAAACTTAAGCGTTATAGATTCCTCGCGCGAGTTACTGCGTTCAATGTTGTGGCTACGCAACCACGGCACTCACGAAATTATAAGTTACACATATGCCCTGCAGAATGTTACATATCACAATGTTAGGGTGCACAGGCAATACCTACACTGATGTGAGAGAAAAGTGCGTAAGGTGCATTCTTGAACGGTCATTTTCCGTTATGTTCACCGCGAGGAAAAATGCGAGCTACAAAAATTGAACGAACTTGAAATTTCAGAATGTCGTCATTTGTGCAACCCTCTTTACCGTGCAGCCTCTTCGATTGCGATATCCAGTTCATTCGACAAAATAGAAATTCGGCAGAAAGTTCAGTCTAACAACGAAAAGAATAAACCACTGTCGAAGAAGAAAACATGAAAACGGGAAACGATGAGAACCTACTAATTAGGTTCGGTTTAAAATGCACATGGGCAGCAGGATAGCTTCCTAATTTGGGGTTCCGGGTAACTTCGAACGTATTTATCATGGTTGAAGTAAGCACGGAATCGGAGGTCTTAGGCGAGCGGTGCATAAGAGTGGAGCCAAGTAAAGAGAGGTGGTGCAGAATCGCCTAAGAACTGTTTACGCACGTGCCAGGATGTTGTAAGCCGTGCACCGTGCCCAGGGTTCATTCAATTATTGCTATTGCCATTACAAACTTACTATTATTAGCTATACCCTAGGACTATAACCTACACTCATTCATGAATTACGACGTATAATAATATATACCTTTACCTAATATATCTATAAATGAACCTGTGGGAGAAAGATCCGTGCTGTGATCCGTAGAATAATCTGTAGATCTATCCTTGCGATTTTGAAAAAAAAACGACCTTCCTCCGCGCTGTTCACGCGTTTTTGGAAAAAATTCATGTGAACGCGCGAGGTCACTTCATTTTTCAGAAGCTCGTACACTTGATGCGGAAAAATTTTGACGAAAATTCACGCTGTGGGGATTCGTATCGAGCATATAGATTTTGGAGAATATAAATTAGAAGTTGAAAATTACTGTGTATGAATTGTTTCAGCCCGTTTTGGCACCGTGAAGTCGAGTTTTTCAACCCGCGTGTGCCCCTGTCTTGAAATATGTAACCTGAGGTATGTAAAGTAGTATACATCTTGAAGTTAACTGGCTATACGCCTGTCTCGGAAAACACGTAAAAAAGATTGAAAATACGCAACATCGTAATCCCTACTAAGACCTAACTCAAGGGGTTCTAAAATCTCTAGATAATAAAAAAAAAGACGCAGTAAAGGAGCGAAGTAACGGAGAGAGAGAAACAAGAATGAAGAAAAATCGACGCGGAGCGGAGGAAAAGAAGACGAAGCTGAAGTGAGCCCGTGTGTACTTTAATTTAGAGAAACAGAAACGCGTTTAGACAAATTCCAACAGCTGCATAACCGCGCTCGTAGCTAGTACATACTACAACACTAACTTAACTTCCCGGGGTTTTAGCTTTGGGGTTCGGTTGAAATAAAACTCGGATATTAGCCAAGGGCGGGTCTCTTTCTGGCTCACCGTTCCTCCATGCTCATAGAACTAACACGTAATTCCTCGACAGAGAAGGACGCGGAAGGATCACGTCCTTCTATAGCCTACCGCGAGGGAAAACTATAATATATAGGGGGTGGGGTATGTGGCTACGACAAACGACTTTAGGAAACTGTATTCATGTCCTATTTTGTTTTTTTGGTCTTTTGATTTTTTTGATTTTCTGAATTTTCGTTATGGTGGCTCGTTTTCTTGCTGTTTCGAGTTTAAAAGCCTTGGGAAATATATATATCTGGTTGATTTGTCAACAGGAATTTCAGAATTACTTTGATTTTCCGACATTTTCAGACTTTCACTGAAATTTTAAGAAAAAAACTAAATAATTTTCGGCGATTTCTCAGAGTCTAGTCATATCCGAAGATACCTACTATAAGAAATTTTTACAGAAGAAATGTAAGAAATTATCGTCTTCGTCAGGATTCTTTGATTCGCGATCAAGAGAGCTTTCATCTCAATGTTCGCAAAATAATTGGCACTATTTTTTCTGAAAAATTCTCAACATCTCAGATGGATTTGAATTGATCTACAAAATAGGTTTCTCCTTCTTAAATAATTTCAGTGGAGCTATCTGGAAATTGTCTTCACAACCCTCATAAAATGGTCGAATTTCGGAAAATGTTTTCAGAGATAATTGGAGTTAATTGTTTCAAATCGTTCGAGAGTGTATCCGTTCTTGAAAATTTTCGAACATTATTTCAAGGGAATAATCACATATCATAGATTTTTACAAGACAGGCGAGTTTGACTGTTTTTACTCCTATAATAGGTATCTGTACCTATATTAGATATTTAAAATATGCTATATTATGCGAGACATACCGTAAATGAAATATTGTACTACAATATTATCAAAAATCAATCCCGTATGGGAATCCCTATACAGTATATGTATGCCGGAATAATCTGTCGACGAATCTACGAATCTAACGATATCGATGCGCGGTTGGTATATCTTGAATCGATATCTCTTTATATTTTATACTGTACGATGATCAGACATCACGCGTGGGAATTTCAAACGGGCAGGCACATCGCCTTATGTTTGCAAAAGTGTGAGAAGAGAATACGATCAAACACGTGATATAATAGACCGAGAAATTTGGCTGCAGCATTCAATGAAACTCCTTTTCCTTTCTGTTATTCTTTCATTCGTTCGTTCTGCAGTTTCAATCTTCGGTAGCGCATTGCATAAATTCTGTCAATACATGTAGGTAATGCGTCCCAACAAATATAGTTATACAATAGCGAACATCTTCGATCAGAACCCGCGGGGTTCCTTCCGATTGACCAAACGCGCGAAGAAATATAAACGTGTGAGCTCTACTATATTATACGAAGCTGTACATGGAGGGCAGGTAACAAAGGAACAGCCCAAATGAGTGTTATACGACTTGGTAATGTTTATTTTTTCATTGGTTCCTTTTTCGTGTTAACGAACTCTGTCCACACTGCCGCGCACTGGCCAAGGGCCGACCGCGACTCGCAGTACCTACGTCGCGTCGTTGCATCGCGTCGTCCGTCCGTTCCTGCAGGACACCCCATGGCCTATATGCTCTGCATGAACTCAGACTGCAGTGTTTAAACTGAAACCGCTACACCGAATACATTTTATACATATATCTATAGGCCCATTATTATTTCCAGGGCTATACACGGTCCGCTTTTATGCGTACACTATGTATGTACATTATATGTATATATTCATTTTTTCCTTTTTCTTATTTTTGATGAAGTATAGTATACTACAAAAATATGGATTCTGAGACACGTGAGAAAAATTCGGAGCCCTGCAGCACAGGCGAAATGAAGACAGAAAATATTATATGCTCATGGTAGAATTCTAGTCGGCAGGAATGCTGGCCGTTTGTTCGGTTACCGTGCCTGAATCTAGCGCGTCAATTGAATAGTGTTATAGGAACCTGTGTAAGTGATTTTGGATGAGGATGTACCTATATACCCCATAATATGTATTATGTATATCGCCCGCATGCTCCTGTGCGGTGTGCGGTGTCGCGCACCTCTTCTGCACGGCGCGGTGGGTCCGAAAAAGATTATTGGCCTTTTTTTCTCTCTCCCTGTATTATATTATATCATTATGTATTAAATTGTTATGTACAGGGTTTGAGACTCGGATACCGGACGAGAAACTAGTCTTGATTGTCGTAGACAGACTTCCTGCGCTTGGTCCTAGAGGAAGTGCAGTGTTCAATCAAGGAGGTCCACTGAAGGATGTTAATTTCAACATTTCTTTCAATCGATGCAGGTATCATTAATTGTTGTGTTCTTGAGTGAAACGAACGTTGCTGAATTTTGGAAAATCGTGAAAGCTGACACACATTTCGGCTAACAAATCTGGAAATTGTTATTCCGAATTTTGTTCGTTTGTTGGGAACATGTTTCTTTCCATTTTTTCACTCTTTCGCACGTACATGTGGTCATAGACCTGTACCCATTCACAGAGTATAGTGTAACTTTTGTGTCAAAGACGCAATTCACAAGATCTCACTCAATCGTTACGATGAAAAATAATGATACTATATAGATGCAGTGAAATTTATTGATACGTGTGGTTAATTTATCACCGTGGAATTACTGCAGCTCCGTGTGTGTTGAACGCAATTTATTATTCAAACGGTTTGATTATACCTTTGTAGTACGAGCTACATACCTCGGTACAGTATTGAATCATGAATGCAAATAGTTGAGCTTGCGAATACTATTTCACTATGAATAGATCTACACTATATCTGCAGTTGAATCGTCATTGATACAATTATTGGCGTTATATTAATCATCTGATGTTAGATATCAGGAAGAAAAATCGAATCAAATTCTCATTCCTCTTCTCAAATTTTTGCAATTTGCCAACTTTTATACACTGCAATTTTTCACTGTGAGAATAAGTTATGGGCACTGTACGCATATGCACGAGTTCTTTATGTATAGCTTCATTTCTAACGTGCTCTAATCGATTTCTAACATTTCAATCATTCTCGTCGTATCGCCAGAAATCACACACACCATAATACCAGGCAACCGAAAAAAATTAAAACGAGATTGTCTGTAAGACAAGACGTCGTATATATACTTGTCCGACTTTTCAACATTCAGAAGACGTCCTTTTGATGGTGGAAAGTCAGACATTTGACACGTGTGAGACGTGTCTCATGGACCTTTTGGGTTTATCATTTGTGGTGAAAATACTATATACAAAACAATATTGATACGACACTCGAATTATTTTTACATGGATAAGAGACTCGTAGGAACGTGTGTTACTTTTCATGATTTTTTTTCGTTGTCAAAGAAGTCTCGAGAGGCTATACTCACAAATGATACCAATTTGAAAACGATTACGCATCACTTGAAATCACACGTGGGCAAACAAAATCATCGGAAACCCATTAATAGCTGCATTTGAATCATCCGAAATTACTTGAAATGATTGAAAATCATCTGACATCACTTGGAACCTAGCTATAATGCGGTACAGTGAATGACCAGAAATCCCCTACGTCACATGAAACCGGAAATCAAGTGCGGCACTGTTTGAGTAACTGAACAACCGTTCCAAGGGTGTTTCGTTATCTCGGCAACCGTTCGTCCGCCATCGTTGCAATTGTATTTTTCCCACTATTTATCTCCTTTGACAATCGGTATAGTTTGGAAAATCTGTTGCAATTTGAACGCGAATCTCTTTTTGTATAATAGTCGATAACGGCAGGTAAACAGAACAGTTAGAACAACAAGATCACTGAAAATCGAAGTAGTAGTTACGAGAAATATATGGCGTTGTATAGAATAACAAAAAAGTGACTAGTATTGGTAGATATTCAGGTTGCAAACGTAGGTATACACTCGCACGCGAACTTTATCACCACATTCGTCGACCCGTTGAATTACGCGACTGACCGAAAACTGAACGTCAGAAGATTCAGGATGATTGTGAGGGTTGCGATTCGTAATTTGAACGTGACTTGACGACGTTAACTACGATCAGGACCAAGACCCGCCCTCCTGAGTCCGGTCGACGGTTTTCAGACGACCTATAGATACTATAAAAGTGCCTAACTTAACAGTCCCGAATAATTTAACTTGTAACTTGACGCAGTACGTAAAATTCTATACCGCGTATAGTGACTGAGCGAGGAACATGACTTTTCGGAAAGTCACCGTGCCTAATACTAAACAACGCTATATTCATACTAGTGAGACAATTATATAGCAAATATTATCAACGAACCTTGTTAATTATAAACTGGATACATCAGCCACAGTATACTCGGTGTTCAATCCAAGGCAGAAGATAAATTACCACATTAAATATGACTCCGAATGATATTTTTCTCTGGATAATCATATGATTGCATACCTAATTTCGTTGCTCTTGGTAACATGAGTGACAATCGTAATGTTTCCACATCTTGTTAACCGCTGTTATGACATAAAACTGCACTTTCCGCAAGTATTTCAAGTCTGCACTTTTTTATTATACTCGTAATGTGATGATCATTCGTCGCGACTTCATAACGCGGTATTATGTGCTGGCGCAAATACGTTAATGAGATATTATTGAGCTTTATACATTATTCATCGGGGTAACAATTTATCCAATCTTCTACCGAACCGCATTTTTCCAAATTTGCTTTCAAATACTGGGCCCTCGCGTTACAGTGGATTCTCATTACACTTATAAGCTCGATTCACGAGTGATGTTATTGCCATTACTATATCGTTCACCGTCTTGATTAACGTGATACATTTCACGTGCAATTTTATCCTTTGACCCCAAATTTAAACGCGGTTCATTCAAATCAGTGTGTATAATATTTTGATCCGATTTGTCTTGAAATCAGCGGTTGAAACGAAACCGTATGATTTTTGTACAGACGTGAAAGGAAGGAGGTCAGTGCATAATTATTTGATTATGTATCCATAAGTATAGTACGTTGTTTTCATTCCATAGCAGATATATTGTCAATTTTCCCAATCATATATTACCGTAGGTATTTTTGAAATTTATTAGTTTTTATAAACTTTATTCGCTTACACGACGCCTGCACGTGTTTCTACTCCATTTAATTTAAAACAATACCGAAACGCGCATTCAGAAAGATTCCGTTGCACGTCGCGAGATTGACTCCTTTCCCAAAGCTTTCCACCACTTCGTCCATCTCCCAAGATCCGCCCATTTCCGAACCATCGACCAATACGTGTTCAGTGTTAGTTTTCGCACACAAGAAAATCTCCCCTGCTCGACGGTGTACAGATTCAAAAAGGGGGACGAGTTCCTTTACAGGGGAATAAGCCACGCCTCCTCGATCCTGATTCGATAATAACAAACTATGGGCGTTTCCCGACACGCCCACTTTAACATTCTCCAGGATCACACCTTAACTAACGTGAGATGTCCGCGCACGCATTTAAAAACACACCTGTACTTTGTGTGTAGGGTACTACGCGAAAACCCTGTACACATATAGATACATGTAGTCGACACCATCGCGCATGAATTCTTCACACAAGGCGACTAAATATTTTTTGTCAAAAGAAATTGTCGCACAATGGCTCATACTTTTCACCGCGCAATACGTTCTTGACCTATTTCATGAGAGAACGCTGAATTGTTTTACAGTTGGAGGTGTTATTTCCTCATCCCTTCCGTTCATGATAATTTTTGTGTTTTTCGTCCCAAACATGTGACAAGATGAACTGTATATTTGAGTGCAATTCATCTGCGTTAGAAATCAAGTAATTTCTATAATTATTATCGAGAACTTGACCTTCATTGTTAGTTATAGATAAATTTAGTATAGTCGGCTGTGGGAACCTGACAATTTTTGAAGCAGGTAGGCGATGTGCGCAGGAGGAATTTTGTCACCTTCCCGTGGGCGCGGTTACTCGGACTAAGAAATTTTATAGCACAGGCAAATCGTTTCCAGATGTGCAGGGTGCCACCTGAAAGCATATTTAACAAGTGAAGACATACCTAAACTCACCATGCCCAAAAACCTGCAGCGCATAGTGCACAGAATATATTTTTGGTATAGAAGTGTCGGTAGATTCCCACGCCTGCAGTAAAGCAAGTGCAAGACCGAGGCGAATACATTATTATCTAGAAAATTATATACCTATATACTTTTGAAGAAGAATTTTCCACGCGCACTTGCGTGCATATATTATACCCGAAACTCAAGTGGCTGGGAAAAGTTTTTCTATTTCCAGTTATAAGGTCGTCCTGTTTTCTTCTACGGGTCATAAAATTGAAAATTATCCGCTTTTGAAGTTCCTCGCCCAGCTTGATGGGTTTCAAACTTATCATTTTTCCCGGCAGCATAATTCCATTTGAATAGAATCACAAAGGCTCAAAAATTCTATTATTAAGAACTGATTATTATTATCGATGTAGATAATATAATTGGCGATACAAATATCTGCGTAATTAGTGTAAAACTCATATATACATTTATCTATAGGAAATACGTGAATCAATTTTCAAACAATTATGCGAAGTATATCATTATGATTTATGTATGTAGTTGGTGAAATGATTCTTCAACAAATTCTTCACTGAAGATTGTTCTTCCATTAGTACAGCCTGAGAGTAAAAAAAAATCGTTCTTACGCCCTAAGGAGATCGTATATGAATGTAATAACTACGTAAATTACTGTGTCTGTACATATCTCGGTTTCAAAAAGATCGAACTCTTCCGCTTCTTTATTTCCTGATCCGTCGATAAGTAATCTAAAAAATATGTTCAATGCTGGTTAAGAAGAGATCTCGATTAAATTCCCACTCTTGTCACTCTCTTACCAACAGAAATAAACTAGTCGGTAGGCTGGAAACTACGCTATTGACGGAGGCTGTCAGAAGCGATTAATTTAAAAAAAGTTGTTGAACTGTGGTGTAATCAGTTAATAATCACTCAGCCAACAAATATTTTCAATGTTGATGTTTCCCAAATTTTTTATGTTATTTTGATCAGTTGAGATAAATGGTCGATAAAACTATCCGTTATCTCGAATTAGAAACGTGAAATTCCCTAGGTTTTCATAACCTAAAATTTGACAGACGACAGTTCAAACTTACGTCGTATATTGTATACCGCCAGTTTGTACACACGCGATAAACAACAAGGTTACAAAAACATTAAAAGATAAATAGATGAATAAATCAATTTGAAATGTCTGAAAAGCAAAAAGTATTAGTTTGCGGTGACGTTAATGGAAATTTTAAGACATTATTTTCGAAGATTGATACGATAAATAAAAAATCAGGTCCATTTGACTTTTTATTATGCGTTGGGAACTTTTTTGGTCAAAGTAACGTAGAATTAGAACCATACAAGAATGGTATGCGACACATATCAGTACCGACATATATTATCGGTCCAAACACAGAGTCGGATGTTAAACATTACCCAGATATTGACGGGTGCGAAATATGCCCCAACCTAACTTACCTCGGTAGACGTGGACTCTATAATTCAACTTCGGGATTGAAAATCGCCTACATCAGTGGCGTTGAAAATTTTAACCTGGCTCATAATTCTTCGAATGTTTATAATTTCACTCAAAAAGATGTCTCAGCTATTAGAGATATCTCTCTCAAAGGTCAACCTAGCTTCAGAGGTGTTGATATCCTTCTAAGCTCGCCCTGGCCTCAGGATATCACTAATCTGGATCCTAATAAGCCTCAGTTCAAATATCAAGGCTCTAAACTCATCGCATGGCTAGCTGCTCATATCAAACCGAGATATCATGTCAGCGGACTCGAAGATATCCATTATGAAAGACCCCCTTATAGGTGAACTGGGAATATTTATGAAACCAATTGTTCTGTCTTCTCATTTAGGTAAACATTAGATTTCAATCCTTCATGAAAGCTAAGATCTTTGATTCATCCACAGAAATCAAGCACCAAATGGAGACAGCATAGAAATAGCATCAAGATTCATCGCTCTAGCTTCTGTCGGTAATACACAGAAAAAGAAATGGTTGTACGCGCTGAATCTTACACCAGTGGATCGAACGAGATTGTGCGATTTGGCGCAGGGTACAACGGACGAAACGCAAAGTCCATATTCCGCATCTCTGCTGAATTCTCAACACTTGAATCAGGCGGACGAATCGAGGAATACACAGTTCTTTTACGACATGGATTCTAAGGGAGATAATAAAAGATCCAAAAATAGAGAAGGATTTCAGAAGAAACCTAGACCTGAATTTGACCAAGCTAAATGCTGGTTCTGTCTCTCAAGTCCGGATGTTTCTAAACATTTAGTTATCTCTGTTGGTACTGAGATCTATCTCGCTTTGGCAAAAGGGGGATTAGTTGAAGATCATTTGCTGATTTTACCAATTACGCATCATGCTAGTCTCTCCATTCTACCCGAAGCTATAGCTACGGAAATGAAGATTTATAAAAAAGCTATCGCTAAATATTACGCGAGTACCGATAGAGTTCCTGTATTCTTTGAAAGAAACTATAAAACTTCACATTGCCAACTTCAGGCAGTCCCTGTTCATAAAAATCAAGAACCAGCTCTGAGAGAAACTTTCGAAGTAAGATTCAGAGAGGGAAAAATAGCAATGTCATATGATTTTTATCTATTTTAATGCATTTTCATGGTATTTTTAGGAGCTCTCGCAGAGCAGCAACTTCCAGCTGGATGAACTACCACCTAGAAGTCAATTGGAGCAAGTCGCGCCTGCCGGAACGCCGTACTTCTTTGTTGAACTACCAAATGGGGAAATGCTCTATCACAGAATTCGAAAAAGTTTTCCGATACAATTTGGTCGTGAAGTTTTAGCCAGTGATAGGATATTGGATATGAGCGATCGCGTAGATTGGAAAGATTGCCAGTTGGACAAAGAGGAGGAAACCCAGTTGGCAAAGAAAATTAGAAACCAATTTCAACCGTATGATCCAGTGGATTAAGAAATCTTGAATTTTTTTGTACGTCGGATAATATTGAATTCATTTTCGTATTTCATATTGTAAATATACATCGAAGGATGGAAAATACAATTCTAGCTTAAGATCTGGTAACTCACAAGCTTCGTTTTTTCTTCTTTTCAAGGTTTCTGAGATTTCTTTCCCTCATCCGATTCTTGTTGATACTTTAATTCGTATTGTTCCGGTGTTGTGATAGGATTTAAATTAAATTGTTTCATTTGAACTGCAATGTCGAATAAATAGTCGTAGCACTCAGTCCTATTCAGGAAAAAAGAATAGAAAAAGATTGTATCATTATTTTTTGTATCTTGAATATCTTTAGAAATTCTGAAGTTGAATTTCTCCTACATAGTTTTTGCCTGCTGCCAGTTATCCCCCCATACATAAACTCCGTGTCTTCTAACCAGAATAGCGCAAGTTTCTGGATATTCGGCAATTATTTCAGCCATACGATCTTTGAGGTCTTCTTCGAAAGGCGTATTCTCTATAATAGGGACTACGAGCTCTTCGTCGTAGCGATAAGCTCTTCCAAGTTTCTGATTTCTTATTCCTAAGAAGAAAACGAAGGAAGGAAGCCAATAAGACCAAAATTGAAACATTTTCTCGCAAATTTGTACATGTTCATTCACCTTTGATCATCTCTAAATGAGTGATGCGGAATTCTTTCCCAGGCCAAAGTAGCGTCACCATAACGGCGAATTTTGAATGTGTGTGAATTACTGCTCCTGCATTTCTTGCTGTATATGCGCACATGAATAACGGGGTGCATTGGGATGGTTTCAGCTTTTTCTCTAATGGTGGCGTATCTTTCACAGTCCCGGCGATATCGTGTATGAACATTTCGTCGGGACTAATTCGCTCCTTCTGTACTCCTGATGGCGCTATGTAAATTTCTTCGCTATGTTCGAACAAAAATAAGAAAAAAATTAGAAAAAAGAAAAAAGATTGAGGAAAAAAAGAGAAATTATGAACAGATCAGTTGAGAAAACTGAAAATAAAATACATTCTCACCCGTCTTTTATTGAGATGCCACCTCCGGTTCCAGTGACCCAACCGAGATGATAAAATTGTCGGCATAATTCAGGGATCAAATTTCTAGGATGTTCCTGGAATTTGATTGACGATTATTAGCTTTTCAGAGAAGCAGAAATACAGAGAATGAAGTAGAATCAATGAATCAAAAACTAGATCGATGATCATGAGATTCATGATAATAATTCAACGAGTATTTTACCGTAAATATGAATCTAGAGACTACGTAAACAAACCTTGGAATAATTTTCATCGTAAAAAGACATTGTGAATTATGAAAAATTAATTTTTTGGTAGACTTTGGTTTAATTGGTGTAATCGGCGTCGAAATTTCTTCGTTTTGAAGAGTTATCAGAAGCGCAACGGAGAATTACTTCGACTAACGTTGCGTTATTTCGAATATCTACTTCACGATAACGAATTTCTTTATCATAGAAGCGCATGCGAGACAGAAAATTCAACCAATACAAATGGAAAGTAGATAATCAGTTTAATTTGAGTTAGGTTAGAGGTTGTGGAGGTTGTATCAGGTTAGGTTAACAGATAATAAAATTTATATTAACTACAAATCAGAATATTAACATCGCATTCACGCTCATCTTGGGTTCGATTCTCGAAGAATCCGAGCTGGTGAACTGAGATAAAACAGATAGCTAGAAAGACAAATGCCGATTCTTTGAGGTTAGGTTTTGTTAACAGGTTAGGTTAGGTTAGTCCAATGTATTGCGTTTCTGTCTGACGTCTAGATGATCGTATCTAGCAATAAAAATAACGTGAAACCACCTAAAATAGCCATGAAAATGTACATTTGTGCTCGGATGATGTGATACAAATTCGAAAATGTGAGATTTTGATAAAAACTTAGCCTTTACTTTTAATTTGTCAGATAAAAACATTCGAGATCGTCCCATAAATCATAACAAACTGCATCACGGAGGTTGTGAGTGAATAAAAGTAACCAAGTTAACCCAGAAACATTAAAAATGTCTGAAGAAACTGAATTCAGTGAAAATCTGCACGAAAATGAAATTTCGGAGGATCAGATGATGATAACCTCTAAACGTTTTACTTTCGCTACTCCGAGCTTCGTCTCGAGTCCTGAGAAAGTTATAAGCTTCGGAATAAATTCTGACCATGTTTTTTGCAAACGAGAAAACCCAGAGATTAATAGTTTTAGTTTTGCAGCTCCGATGAGCCTGCCTCAAAGCAACTATGGGCAGAGTATGTTCATCGAGGATTACGATAAACCCTACAAGCCTAAAATATCTAGAAAAGTACACGACCCACCAGCTAATCTCTTTGCTCCTGTTCTGCGACAGACAGAAGGAAAAGACAGATTGATTAGAGATTATAACCAGCTGAAGAAATCTTCAAAGTCTAGAAATACAGTTAAAGAAGATATTAGGAACTCTATAACTTGCACAGATGTTCCAAAACAACTTTTAACCAAGACTATGGCTAAGGAATACTTCTCCAAGTTTGGTCAGATTCTGAAAATCACTTTGAGACCTAGAAAAGCAACTATTACCATATATTATGCCAGTAAAGATTCAGCCAACGCAGCTTTTTATAAAAGTGGACAATTTCGCGGAGATAAATTCGACGTCCATTGGACCACTTCGGAAACTCTACCTAAATCACCGACAAAGAAAAAAGAATCTAGCAAAGATGCCGTTAGAAATTTTATCACCGCAGATGACGACGAGGTCAATGCTGAATTAGAGGCAATGATGGGATTAGAATATAATTTACATGGAAGTTCTAAGGCTAAAGTACCAATAAGCGAGTCTAAACGCAAAATCAAGAAGATAAAGGAAATCCCGAAGTATGAGAAGCCAATTTCCAAGATTGTTAAGACGGAGAAAATTGAAACGGAGCCTCAGGCTCAAGTCATTGTGCCTAAAGCAAGCTCTGAAGAATTGCAGAGCATTATTCGTCAAGCTGCGCATACGTCAGAGGATAAATACAAAATTTTGGAAGCCAGAGATCGATTTTTAAGACTGAAACAAGTAAAACCGAATACTTTAGCTGCGGCTAAAGTCACTATAGGAACTTGCCCCGATATGTGCCCTGAGAAAGAACGTCTCATGCGCGAATCTCAGAGGCAAGTTGCGCTCTATGAACAAATGGAGGGAAAAGAATATAGAATAAATCACGTTAAAGCTGTTAAACAATATTCTAGATCTTCTGCTGACCAGGAAGAACCATTAGCTCACGAACTCCGACCAGTGGCGTCTCTGAAAATGACTATGAGTTACTTGCTCCATGAAATAATGGACATGTGTATGATGGAGGGAACAAATTTGGCTGAATGGTTTCATTTTCTATGGGACAGAACAAGGGGCATTCGTAAAGATATAACGCAGCAGGAGCTTTGCTGCGTCGAAAGCGTAGTGTTGGTTGAACAATGCGCGAGATTTCATATCCTGTGTTCAGAACGCCTTTGTGCTGAGGAACCCTCAGTATTTGACAAGAAAATTAATACTGAAAACTTGACCAAATGTTTACAAACTTTGAAGTACATGTACCACGACTTGAGAGTGAAAGGAGTGGCATGTAAAAATGAGGCTGAATTCAGAGGATATATTATTCTTCTCAATTTAAATGACGGAAACTTCATGTGGGATCTACAAAAGCTTCCAGCCGATATACAAAAATCTTCTGAAGTTAGATTTGCCATTGAAGTACACTCTTCTATAGAGTCTCATAACTTTTCAAAGTTCTTCAAACTCGTTAAAAGAACGACTTATCTCAACGCTTGCATTTTGTTGAGATATTTCAATCAAGTTAGAGTCCAGGCTCTATCCGTCATGGTCAAAGCTTACTACAGGAGCACCTCTACCCCATTTCCACTCTACGAATTGATCGATATCCTTGGTTTCGAAGATGAGAATGAGGCAGTTTATTTTTGTGATCAAGTTGGGCTAGTTACTTCAAACGACGAAATGCACATCATGTTGAATAGGCAGAATTTTAGTGCTCCAGTATCATCTGTGGAGCAAGGAAGGGCTGTCAATACTGTAGAGTCGAAACGCACTAAGGGTGGCTTGAGTGTTGGGCAATGCATTGCGGGTGGTAATATGCCAGAAAAAACCTACAAGAACCATGTTCCTCATGATAGTTTTGATTCAAGCGGACACCTGAGAATGAGCGCGATAAATGTAGATGATCAAACGAAGCTTCAGAAGAGTAAATTAGCCACTGGTAAAAATGATCCTTATGAATTCATGGAGGACGACTCTTTCAAGCCTCCACAAAAAACTAAACACCAGTCTAAAATTGAGGACCAAATTGATTCTGGAGCAAAAAAAACTGGTCGAACATTTTTGGCTGAGCCCACGATTAAACCAGCTGGTTTTGGAGATGGTGTCAATAAAAATTCTAAAAACACGCCTTTGTTCCCTGCCGTTTTCAATCAAAATCCGTTTCAAAAACGAATTTCAAATACCTTCGGAAAGTCAGTGGCAGATCAAAACCTGCCTTTCGGAAATAAAGCTTCACAGTTTGATACTAAGACAAGCAAACGTTATGCAGATGGGGATAAAGTTGATTCCGCATTTCCAGTTCAAAATCAAGATCCCAGGATAATATCAAAGCCGGATAAAACTACGGCTCAAAAATCACTTGGAGATGATAAAAGCCCAGCTCCGCAGCCGAAAACGGGGATAACTGAATTCAAAGATAATTCGCCATTTGCTATGACGATGAATAAGACCATTTTTTCAGGAATCACGCAGGGAAATATATTCACAAAACCATTGAGCGGAGCGCCGATATTTAGCAATAAGAGTACTTCAAGTGTTGAACCTGATGCCAAAAGTCGTTCAGAACAAGAAGACAGAGAGAGGATTGAGGCGGAGGCGACAAAGAAGAAACTAGAAGAAGTTCAGAAGCAGTTGGAAGCGGAGAAGCTGAAATTACAAGAAAGAGAGAGGAGATTGAAATTAGTGGAGCAAGAAGCTAGAGAAATCGCGGAAGAGCTTGAAGATGAACTGACAAAAGAAATCTGCATGTCTGCTGTAAAGGAGGAAATTGATAAAATCAGAATGTACAATGTACTGAGTACAAATGTCACAAAATCTTTGCTCAATCAAGTCGTGATTCAAGTCTGTGATGAATTATTGAAAGAAGAAATCCACATTCAAGAACAACTGAACAAAATATCTGAAAGAATGAAACTGAAATTAGTCAAAAAGTACTACAAAAGGTGGAGGCAAAATGTCACAAAGAAGAGGAGGCAAAGAGAAGCCCTGGACAATACACCAGTTTGGCTACAGAATAGAACAGTCAGTGAATGCGCGAAGCTCTTGTACCGTCCCCAGCAAGACTTGGTCATTCATAATATGTGCAGAAAACGATTTAAACGTGATCCAACGCCTACGAGAGAAGAGAATTTGGCTCCCGTTGAAGTAATTATATATGCTGGTATAAAAGAGAACTTAAACTCATCAGATAATGAAATGGTTCCAAATATATTCTGGAAGCTTGTAATTTCATGGCCTGATTTAAAGAACCGGATTCTTCTTTGGCAGCATAAGAAGATAATGAATACCTATTTGAGTCCTGGAAATTACACCGAAGAACCAATAATCAAAACTTATAGACCCAACCCTTATGAAACTTTGAATATCTGCATCAGACACTTTGAGGGTATAATTAACGAATGTAATCTAGTTGGAACTGACGCTTTACTATTCTTAGCTGCTTCCTCAGAGAATTTAAATACAGTGAAAAGACGTTTATCTAAAACTATTTTATCCAGATCTAAACTAATGCCCATACCTATCGTGATCGTATTCTTGGGCGACGATGATCTAGTCTCCGAAAATGTTGAGCTAGAATTAGATTTGGAGATATTATTGGAATCTGGCTATGTAACTGAGTATACTGTCGTCTTCGAAAAAGATATAAACAAAAGTCAAATTCTCAGACTAATTCAAAGCTCTGCTCTATGGTTAACGACAAATAGATCACCTCTCGTACCACTTGAAATGGATTATCTAAATCAGGTGCTAAGCACTTGCCTAATGCAGGAATTATGGCTTAGGTAATGAACTACCTAATTATTACCAATTACATCTACCATTAACTAACTACTTTGACTCCAGCAATAAATAAACCAAAGTTTGAGTTAAAATCTTCTTTCCTTTCTCCACAGAATACAGGGGCATTCAAATTTCAACAAATATCTAGCTTCCGGCTTAGATGATCCTTCTTTAATAATAAATTTACACAATGAAGCTGTTACTCATCTAACAGATATCTTTCTCGATCAAGAATCTCTCCAGTATACAGCCTTTCCTAGAGAGTTTAAAACGTTCTTGCAAAGCAATGTAGACTTGCCATGCAGTTACGAGTACTTTGATGATTCATGGGAGAAAGAAGAGCAAAGATTGAAGTTGGAACAAGTCATGAACAGCTTTCTGTTGCCTGAATGGAAGTAAGTGCCGCTCAGACGAGGTTTCGATAATGATTACTAATGATTCTGGAGCAATTTAAAAGATGTTTCACTACTTTCAGGTATCAGTGGCCAATAGCCAACATACCTGAGCTTCACGACGCGATAAGAGATTACAGTCTTCGAGCTTTACCAGATTTGAATTGCAACGTAACAACTTGTGAGATTGTCAGTACTCTATTCTTGATGTCCAGCAACTCTGAAGGACCGAGTTTCATAGATTTGCTACTTGAGATAGTAAGAAGAAAAATTGAGCTGCTGGATGAAAGTTTACGCGCAGTTTACAACAAAAATCATGTGAAACACTTCCGGACTTTACCATGGTGGTTTAAATCGAGTGTATTGCTCGATTATATTTCACAGAGAGAGGCTGACCTGCGGAGTGAATTGAAGGAGCAGTTTCTCGTTGGCGAACCGTTTGAGAAACGTCAAAGATTCAAAGAAAGTGAAGATTTGAAGTCAAGTTTAGATGTAGATAGTTTTTATAAACCTAATGATAGTCTAGCTGAATTTTGTAAAGAAACTCAAGAACAGATCATCTCTGTTCATGGGAGATGCAAAAAACTAGAAGACGATATGGAGAAACAAAAATCCAAGAACAAAGCTCTTAATGAACTATTAGAAAAAGCCCTTATGGACGAGGATGTCAATCTTTCTGATTTAACGTATTGAATTCCCATAGTTTATCCCAGAATATTTTCTGTTGGGATGATTAGTGTGTCAAAGTAATGATACAAATTGTCACAAATTCATTTTTATTTTATCGAAGGCTTGAATAGTGTCGATTTTTCAAAATTTGAAGACAAACGATCTGTGTTATTCATTTCTCAACTCATTTTCATCGATCTATCGATAGGATGTGACAAATTTTTGAATTCGAATATCGATCGAGTTTCTATTTCCAGTGAAATATTTTCAATGAGTTTTCTTTCTGTCTATAAAACAATCTTTGAGAATTCCGTCGAGAATGGAATGTTTCCGAGAAAAAATCCCATTTTTTGATTTATCATTATGTTTTATTTTCCGAGGTTCCAGCTATAGCCACAAGCATACAGATGGAGAATCTGTATTTGTTTCATTTCATGAAATACAAGCTGCTAAATCCTGTAAACCATGCGCAATCAGCTGCCAAATATAACTGTTTTGGTATTTAAATCCAAAGGTTTTCTTATCCATATTATGATCAAAATATTGATACAACTTGACGTTATATTTCCTGGTCTCTTTAGTCGGTTGCTTTCCGATTCCAGAGACAAATTTTAGCCCTTCCCAAAACAAGTGGAATCCTAGTTTATATTCTAAGTATATAGCCAAAACTTATGACTAATGCAATGAGATCACAATATGTTCCTTGATTTCCAAGGGTCGTAAATCATTTAGTGATGAATGACTCGTCATGTGAGAATATTTTTCCTTTGTATTTTTATTTTTATTTTATTTTTTTTTGTGTAATTAATTATGATATAATGTGACTATCGAAATAATTTATTCTGTATAAACGCGAACAGAGGAAACCGCATAATCTTTTCTCTTTCTGGGTATTGTAATCTTGTCAAAAATACATAGTTTTGTTATAACTTCAAAAATAAAAAAACAAAATGAAAAATAAAACTTCCAAATGAATGTATCATGTAAATGACGCCTCGTACTAAGCGATTCGTATAATTGAATGGCTATACATTACATTCTTCTCTGTGTACAGTAATAGATATCGTCTTTCTAATTGTAAGAATAATCACATGTATTGTAATATAAATCAAAGATGCGAAAGATAATGTCATGAATAAGAAAGGATCGATCTTGCAGGAAAATAAAAATAACACGTGAAAACAGAAACGATTTTTTTTTACAAAAAGCCACATCGGCCGGGCGGCCTCATTGTTATATTTGTTCCTTTGAACACCTACGTACCTCCATTTCGTATAATAATGCTGTATAGAAAAATATATTAGAATAGAAAAAAAAAAAAAAAAAAATACCAAATACGGTTTTATTTGCCAGTGTTCTCTTCTTACGACGTGTTAATCCTTTATCACGACGTATTCATAATTACATATTTTCACACATAAAATATCATTTGGATAGTCGTGTAAAATTCATTTTAGAATCGTGAAATATCAGTTATATTAAATTCAAATGTATAAGAGAACCACGAACGGCCTGAATCTGAAGTAAAAAGATCGCGTTAATCGATAATAGATTGATAATTATTATGCGAAAGTTGATTTATTATACAACTTTGGGGAATGTATCATATGTAATTAGTAGAGGTGGTAGAGGTAAGGAGAGTAGTAGAGGTGTTTATATATATATATATTTAAAAGACGTTAGGTATTCAAGCGTCCATTTCATTTCCAGCAAACAATGCAATGAACTATGGGTTACCTTAATGAGTCAGACTAAACGACGAAGTTATTCATAATGCCGTAAATTGCGTAGATTAAATAGATTATTTTTCGGCGGAATGGCTATCCTAGGTCGTTATAAGGGTCTCGGTCGATCACATTCTTTTCCTTGTATCCCATTGCTAATTCTCCTCCCCGCCCTTCTATCGACCAATGGAAATCGGGTGCTTCATCCCCAGCCAATGGAAAATTAAAATATAAATACAGGTAGCGCCGCCAATATGCGAACACTCGAGTGATTCGGTTTAAATCTCAACGGTCGTTTCTTGTTGCCAGTCAGTGTCCCCTGTCTCGTGTTTACGATTTAAATGGACATGAAAATCTAACTTCGTTGTGATAATCACTCAGTAAACAGTTTGCAGTGAATTTCAACCGAATATCGACAGTTGTACATTATTGAAAACCCAACAAGGATTCATTCTGTGCATTACGAGATACAAAATCTCTATTCCTTTATTAAAAATTCGCTATTTTGAAAGCCGCAGAGAAACTTCCACCGGACGCCTGGGCACCTAGGCAAGATCAACGGCGGTGATGAAAATTCTCGACTGCTAAATGTCCATTATAAATTGAATTCCTATAAACACTGAATTCTGTCTATTAACCTAAATTGGGTACATCTATTGGCTTTTTTCCACTTTGCGGTCCTCCGCTTATTTAATTATCGTGCTATCAACTACTAATCGCAACACTCATCATGTCTCATCTCAAATATATGAAAGAATTAAACAGCCTAACTCGCATGGATGAAGCAATAAAAGGCCCTGTTCCTAGGTGGCAGAAAAAATGCCTCGAATCTTCAAACACAAGGTATTTTATAACGCTATTGTATTTAGAAATTAAAAATCTCCATCTATTTTCACGTAGTTGAATACAGTCATAATGATGATAACAGTTATAATGATAATTTATCCTCTTGATCTTTCTTTAGAATTCACTTTTTCTCCGTTTTGTTATATCTATATCCTAACTCTGAGCAAACTTTCAACAATGCTGTGGTGACGGCAATAATTGAAATATAACTTATTTTCGGATCCTTTCCCAGTTTTCTAAACTGTTAGAGAGCTGAAAGCTTAGGAAGAATAATTGAGTAAATGCATATCAAATTCGTAGGATTTGTGGAGCTGTTGATTTTGATCAGTTATTGAATCTTTACTTCCAAGTTTCATCTCAGTTTAGTCTTGACTTAATTTAAGTTCAATTGTATTAAATAAAAATTCGATCTATTTGATTTATTTAATTTCCGTAGTTTACAGTCCAGGAGCTATAGTTTTGAAATGAAGTCGAAAATTCGCAAAACAAAACTTGTATGAATCGTTTTTTTTCTTTCGTTTCTGCTCATTTTGATTTTGCTGAGTTTCTAATTTTTCATTTTACAGCGTCAACATGAGTTTAAATTCATCAAGGAAAGTGATGAGCGGATCATTCGCCAATACGAGTTGCACCGGCAAGACGCCTACAAAGCGGAGTGATTCTCGTGGAAAAAAAACTCCGGCTAAAAATGGAAAAAAGTCGCCTAGTAAGTAGAAGCTTTGAATGATTTATTTGTGTATTAATTTATTCTTGTATCTATTTATCCGTTTTAATATTAATTTATAATATGTTTTCGTTTTGCATTATTACCTATATTGAATGAATGTTGCGTGAATGTGTTAGATAGGTATATTTTTAAGAAATTCTTTCAGCTAATCTTCAGGACAATTTCCATCGATTTTCAAATTTTTTGTTTATTCGTCTTTTCTATTACGAACAGTGATTTTGAGTACTCGAAATTCGGAGTCTCGCAGGAAATTTGTATGTGAAAACTTTGATCAGGTAGTTCTATTTCGTTGTCGTTAATTTATTGGGTTTTTTTTGCATTTCATTTATGTCTTTAGATCCTTGGAATCCAACTTCTTGCAGGAAATTTTTAATTCTTGAACATTGATTATCTCTTCTTAGTTTAGTTGCATTAATTTTGTCTTTTTTCATTCAACTCGTGATTTTAGGTAGGAAATGTGAAATATTTTATAGGAAATTTCTATCTGAAGACGTTCATCAGATATTACTCTCTGGGCTTTATAAATTTCTTTGCCATTTCGATCCAAATCGTAGCTTTGAGTCCCCTAAATTCGAATTGTTCCTTAGAACTCTGATTTGAAAGCTTTTCAAGCTACATTGGATTTGTGTTGATTGCTTCTTTGTTTTTCAAAACCATGGCTTATGTCCTTGTAATTGGACTTCTCGTGTGATATTCAAATTCAAAAGTTTCTCAATAAACAAAACTGTACAGAGTTATGATAAAATAGGAATATTTATCTATTGATGTTCAAGATTTATTGAATAAATCATCAAATTATTCGAGTAATTTGAAAAAATAACCAGTCTGACAACTTTTTTCACACTCATCCCTATTTAGAACTATGATTTCTCGGAATTGAAGGTAGTAAAAAATCTCCTGACACTGGCACAGAACACAGCTGAAAAGCTGTGCAGAATGTTGGGGATCCAATTTGCTAAATAAAGTATCATACTTGTCAGAAATTGTGCAAAACAATTAGAGAATCTTGACTAGCAGACAGAGAGAAAAACTCGCCTTGGATTCTGAAATCCCATAATTTAAAAAAAACCGATCTTAAAATTCGAGTCACACCCATCATTTTCAATTTCAAAACTACCTGATTTTGTTGAAAGATCTTTTTACTCATTTGTAGTTAAGCTAAGCTGAGCTAAGTTTTATCTTGTTTTCCACTACTAGTTTATCATTGTAGATCCTTATCCTTAAAGCCAATTTGCTAGGCAGTATTCAGATAATCCAAAAATTCACTGAAACTGGAGTGAATTTATTTTTCGTCAAATTTTGGAGTGTCTAACTTTTTCTGGCAACTTTTTCATCTGACCGAAGTTACTCCTTGGCTTCATTTTTCGATTGTCTTTCGATATCTTAATATTTTGAATCGTCATGGTCAATTTGTTATATATGCCATTCGCCTAAGTAACACAGATAATTCTCTTAGAGTCGTTCTCATCGTCTCGTATTCATTATATAGTCGTATGCTTGTCTCGATTGTGTGATTAACATAGTTGTGTGTGTTGTCTCTGTGTTGTTTAGTGGCTGAAATGTTGAACCTGCTTTTGGTGACAGGTCGTGGATCGACTACACCAGCCAAAACACCAAGCGGAGGAGACAGATTCATTCCCTCGAGATCAACAACAAATTTTGACCTCGGTCACTACAAGGTAAGCGGAACAAAAGACTCAAACGAAACGCCAACAAAGTTCATCATGGAAAAAAATTCGGTTATAAGATTGAGATACTCTGAGAAAAGAACGAGAAATTTAGAAGAATTTTCTAGTTTTTTCTCTATGTTTCAATCTCTTATTTTTTTGGCAGCTTCAGCAACAAAATGTGGAGGCAGAATCTGATAAATCTGAAGCAATAAGTCCATCAAAAAGACAAATGCAGCTCATAATAGGTGAAAATTTACACGGCGGAGATATAAACAATATGAGAGTATTATCCTACCAAAATAAAGCACCGGCTCCACCCGAAGGATACCAAAATCCATTGAGAGTTGTCTATAGTCAGACTAAAACACCGGCAAGTGTGAAATCTTCGACTAGATATATCCCCCAAGCTCCGGACAGGATTTTAGATGCCCCAGAAATAATCGACGACTATTGTAAGCCAGTTTGACTTAATGAACTTCTATGAAAATGTAATAAAATATGATTGAATTTCATTTTTCTAATTCCTTTACAGATCTGAATCTTGTTGATTGGTCGTCGTCGAATCTTTTGGCTGTTGCGCTGGGCGCTAATGTTTATCTATGGAATGCTGGGACTGGAACTATCGAACAACTTTTAGAACTTGAAGGATCTGACTATGTTTGTTCCGTTGGATGGATACAGGAGGGAACTTATTTGGCTGTTGGTACTACTATGGGAACTACGGAACTCTGGGATTGCAGTCAAATGAAAAGAGTTCGAGTTATGAATGGACACGTGTCCAGAGTGGGTTCTCTCGCTTGGAATTCTCATATTCTGACCAGCGGATGCAGGTTTTTTATTTTTTATTTTACGTCTTTTTAAGTATCAGAATTCGAATTTTGTAATTTTTAGTTATCCAACGATGAAGGAATGTTCAATATGTTACAAATTATTATAAAAGAATGATTAGAAAGTATTCCAAAGTGGAAAAGCAAAAAATCGGATTTGAAACCGCACCGAATTGAGAAATTAGCTTTTGAGAAACCCAACGCAAGTGAAAAACTGTTACCTTTTCATATTTTTTTTTTTGTACTTCAGATCGGGACAAATTGTGCACCATGATGTTAGATCACGTGATCATATAGTGTCCACAATAAATGCTCACACTCAAGAAGTCTGCGGTCTGAAATGGTCACCTGATGGAAAATATCTGGCTAGTGGAGCTAATGATAATATGTTACTGATCTGGTCTGCGATTGCTGGACAAAATCATTCTCATACTCAGCCTATTTATTCTTTAAATCAACATCAGGCTGCGGTTAAAGCTCTTGCTTGGTGTCCTTGGCAGAATAATATCTTGGCTAGCGGAGGCGGAACTGCTGACAGAACTATCCGGTTTTGGAATTGTAATACCGGTACGTATTTATATTTTATATAGACGGTTTCAAACTTGAACAGAAAAGTGCAGGAAGGAAATGAATAAAATACAAACATTTCGGAATAGTTCATTTTGATAGAGCATAACATTAGTCGAATTGTGATCAATACTACAAAACGTTTGTATGTCAGAATTTTCATCTTTGTGACTTTCCTATGCCCTGGAGTGAAACATCATTTCAATCTCGTAGATAGAGTCGATTTTTCGTTGCAAAAAAATATTTTTCTCAGCCAAAATTTGATTCAGCGATCATATTGGCATTTATAACGTAAGAATGGGTTTAGTTCTCGAATTGAGATTAATTTTTCACTCTTGTAGACCGTTTATACTATTCGTATTCAATTCTTAGAACCAAATCTTCAAGAAAATGACCAAAACCATTAATATTTTTTTGGTTTTGATCACTTCTGGACTACGGAAGATAATTTTGTGTTGAAAAATTGTCACTGAGAACCAAAATTAATAATACAATTTACCTGTGAATCAATTTAGGCTAATTTCAGCAATGTTTTTTATTCCATTTGCCACAACAGGTGCGTGTGTCAATACAATAGACACAAAATCTCAGGTGTGTTCTTTGCTATGGTCAACCACATACAAAGAAATAGTTTCGGGACATGGTTACGCTCAAAATCAATTAACGATATGGAAATATCCCGGAATGACAAAGGTTGCTGAATTAACTGGGCATTCGAGCAGAGTGCTACATCTAGCGATGTCACCAGATGGTACGACAGTCTTAAGCGCAGGAGCTGACGAAACATTAAGATTGTGGAAATGCTTTCAGCCAGATCCTCACAAGAAAAAAGAAGTGACCGAAGTCAAATCCGTTGCTTCTAGACTAAAACAATCAATCCGATAAACAAACACATAAGATAGTTAGGCATCATTAATATTATTATTATTCCATCATCGGTTCATTTTTGCACACGTACCCTGTTGAAAATGAATTACGAAAAATTATAAAATATCTAAAATTCTATAAAAAGACGACAAGAAATCCTATGAATTCTTAAAGAATTTTGGACCTACTGTAGTTTTTTGCAATCGATTTTCACCAGTGATACTAATAGGCTAAATTATAAATTGCTCTTTTCCTCGTTTCCTTTTTTTGTATTTATTTTTCCTCCTTCCTCGACATATAGAATAATCTTTATATCTATCTACTATATACCATGTATGAATGTATGTATGTATAACGTGTGTGATGTGTGTACCTTTAACATAATGTATAACGTGTGTAACGTGTGTACTTTTACTTTGTAAAAACTGACATTAATTTTTAGAGAATAAAGACTTTTGCATATTTTCTTTCTTTTTTAAACTAATTAATGTCGTGATGAATCTAGTTTTTACGAGGCTATTTATAATTATGACTTGGAAATATAATTATAAGATAGTTATATATTACATATACCGTATTCATTTTTCCTTTTTAATTGAATCACTCAAAACGATTTTTTGTGAGTATTTTTCACTACTGACCATTGACCATTCGGTTTTGTCAATTGCCTTATGCGTTGAATGCATATTTATGCTATAAACTTGACTCAACACTTGATTAAATGTGTCTATCATATTTATTATAATTATGCATGCATTGTCGGTTTATGATGGAAATTTATGTGATTGACATAAAGAGCTAATTTTTAACCTTTGTACGCCTTCGCTCCTACATTGGATTCTTGAGGATTACGTTTTTTCACTGAGGTGCCTAATTGTGTTAATAATTGAGAATTTTCTGTCATTTGTTTTGTTGTTTGTCTAAATTAATTTGTAACCATAATGTGTAATCAATTATGCTACTCGACTGTGTGAACAGAGAGATCTACTATCCTGGGTTCTTGGATAATTCATTGTTAAACTCTTTGACAAACATCATATTTTTTCTTTTTCGAACAGTGAGAATAGTTTGAAAAGATGCCATTCTTTTTCTTATTTTCAATAAAAATACTATTTCCAGTAAATAAGATAGAATAACCTGGTTGAATATTAATTTGTGTCAATTTTGATACATGATGGATTTTCAAATGAGATACAAAATTAAGAACAATTGATTGATTACTCGGCTTTGACATACTTGTTTTGGCTGTAGTAAGTAAGTAATAAATTGTACAAATATTGAATATAATTACAATGTATTACAATAATTTGTATGTAAGGTTGAAGGTATAAAGGTGTCCATTGAATTTGCAATAATTGTTTGCTCTGGAGCATTTGAATTCGAGAAAATCTCCCGTATCTGTAATTTAATTAATATCTAGAAATCATGTTCGTAGTACTAAATTAAGTAGCGAGAGATTGTGACAAAAAAATTAAATAAAGTTCAATTATTCCAAATGAAGGATATTCCTTCTTTTTGTGTACACCTATGTGATGGATGAGCTAAAAAGTAGCTCAGAATAGAGTTTTTATAACTCTTCTATCCGTCCCTCCTTCATCTCGTAGAACCAATTTCCGTTCCTGGGGTCGAAATGCACTTGGTATTCATGTGGAAATCATTTGCAAATTACACTTGTGGTATTTTCGGTGAGCCTAAAGCTACAGGTACCAAAGTGCAATATTAAAGCTTATAGTACCTATATCCACAGGCTTGCTAAGAATTTCCAGAGTGGCACGGTATTTTTTTCCGTAAATGGGAATGGAAATCGTAAAGACGATTGTCATTCAATCGTCATCAATCATTTTGAATCGATTTTTTTTACCAGGGATTGCTTTTTGATGCGCATATTAATAAAAGTATAAAGCAGAGAAGGGTAGGGAAAAATTGAGGCCTGAAATGACCAGTTGTCAGTCAATAGATTTTCATCATCAATATCTAATTAACATAATTACAATACGCAACTAATAGTATAATACCACATAAATATTTTGAGACCCAATTAGAGAGTTGGGTGAATACTTCCGTTAATACACACGGATAAATCCAATGAGGATGGATACAATTAAAAGTGTATTGAGTATAATCAATCATGTAAACCTAGCAAACAAATTGTCGTGGGATAAAAATGATATTAAAAATGTATAAAAAAAAGTGTAAAAATGCACCGTAGAGAAATGATATCACCCTGATATATGTTATACATACGAGATCTCCTATAATTAGATAATAACCAATTAGGTAGTGATAATCAACTAAATTATCATTTTATACCAATAGTAATTTTAATAAGGCTAGTGTAGGTATTCATCGACTATTTTTTGTATTTTCCTATAACTCTGGACAAATGTTTTGTCATTGTAATTATTTATACGTGAAAAGCTAAGAATATAATACTCAATGGATGAATATAACGATTGTTCATTCATTTCATTCACATTTCAATCAATAAATGATGAATTATCATCAAACTGAATTAAAGCTGTTAATTACCGATAAATCGATGAGATAATTTAATAATATTAGAACGAAAAAAGTAAACGATTTTATCAAGCGGAAAATGGGTAAAACAATTATAAATAACAATAGACTAGCAACTGTAATTATTAGCAGCCTCTAGTTTCGAATCAGTACTTGTTTTTTCTTTGTTTTTGGCGATACCTAAGGAATAATATTAGATTACAAGAAAATATTGCGAAGGAATTATATCTTGTGGTGAAAAAAAAATCTTGAAAAACTAATTAACAGCTAATAACAACCAAGATTACCTGGAAAAACGAATTCAATTTCACTAAACGTTCTCTTAAAGTTTCTCTTAAAGTTAACCTATCTACGTTGTCATGTTTTATTATGAAATTTTAACTAAAAAGACTAATGATTTGTCTGACTTTTGTAGTTTTCCTTCTTTTTTTCATCACTGGTTTCCTGATTTGTTTCTCTGCTTAAAATTCAAACTCAAACATCGGTTGTTGCTTGGAGTTTGTTTCTTGGACAACTTTTTACAAAATTTGAATAGCTGGATATTTTTATAGTTATAGATCGACCTACTAGAAGCAAAATTCTTTCTAGTCTTCATTTTTGTTTTTGCGAATTTCAACTAAAATTAAAATAATCTAAGGCTATAAAATTAAAATTAATTATTCATTATCAATTGACTTAAATCTCTAGAAAATTGATAAAATCACAATTTTAAATTGACTCCTTTCTTTCAAATACTGCTGCTCCTTTATACTCTTCACCTTCTGTACTTCTCTTCAATTATACTCATTTCATGTATGTGAAGAAAACTCTTCTATCCACATCCTTGAATATAGTTCTTATTTAGAAATTCTTCAAGTTTTACCATTAATATTTTTTACTACTACGCAGGGTCCTGCCCTACCCATTTTCAGAGGTGAAACCTGAAATAAAAACACAAAGAAATGAAAAAAACAGTCGATTGAACCAACAATTATAGGAAAGAAAATTGAACTTGGAAAAGATTCAATTTTCTCTAAAAAAATCAAAAGATCGTACATTTACCTCTTGCCACTCGTTCAAGTGGGCATCATAAGCCTCAACCAAAGTCAAATATTGCTGACCGTCATATCCGCCAACAGCTAGGAGTCGATCTCCAAGTACGCAGACACCGACTGCATCTCTAGCCGTGCTCATTGGAGCCACCATTGTCCATGTATCAGTTTTTGGATCATATCTGTTGAAAGTAATAACATTTTGAGAATGTGAGGATCCTAAATCGATCACTTATCGCTATATTATCACAGAATCTGGCTCACAAATTAATAAAACGTCATTCACCTCCCGAAATAATTAATTCGGTGGTTTACCTTTCGACACAATCGAATCTACTGGCGCTAGGGTTACTCGCCGGCGCGTCGTGACCTCCAAGAGCATAAAGATACCCGTTAACTACTCCCACGCCAACTCCGCCTCTTCTTTTAGACATCGGAGCGCATGACGTCCATTTATTTGTGTGAGGATCGTAGCATTCTACGGTTCTCAAACATGAGCTACCATCTCTTCCTCCTACAGCGTATAACCTGAAATTATATGAGAATTAGGACGGTGGAAAGAGATTCAATTGAGGAAGAAGGGCGGAACTCTGCTTACTTGTTGTTCAGCACTGCAACACCGACGGTTGACCTTTGTGTGGACATTGGAGCTACGTAGCTCCATTGTCGAGCTGCGGGATCCCATCTTTCGACGGTATTGAGAAAACTCCAGCCATCATGTCCGCCTACTGCGTAGAGCGGACCTTCTAGTACCGCGACTCCTGATGAAGTAAGATAAAAATTGACAAAAGTTTGAAGAACAGGAATAGTGGAACAAAAGCCAATTTGAATAGAATAAAGCATTCGTTTGCATTATCGCATTCTATGTACCAAGTCCGTGACGATGAGTATTCATAGGTGGTAGAGTGTTCCAAGTTAGACTAGAAAAATCAAAACATTCGACAGTATTTAGGGTTTTCAAACCATCCCTTCCTCCGACGACTAATAAT
This sequence comes from Phymatocera aterrima, assembly GCA_963170745.1. Taxonomy (NCBI): domain Eukaryota; kingdom Metazoa; phylum Arthropoda; class Insecta; order Hymenoptera; family Tenthredinidae; genus Phymatocera; species Phymatocera aterrima. The sequence goes on from OY720660.1 coordinate 7,014,940, forward strand.
TTTTTCTCCACGACTGCGGCACCAAATTGTAATCTCCTTCCGCTCATGCTCGCTAAATTCTTCCACGCATTTTCTCGCAGAGAGAAAGCGTCGATGGATGTGGCACCTTTGGAAAAATGAATAAGAAAATGAAGATAGGAGGTTTGATTATCCAACATGGAAGTCTATGACATTGTCCGGAATTTATCACCTTTGTTCGCGTCCATTCCACCTACTGCTAGCAATAATCCTACTGTAGCTTTTCTTGGCCGAGTACGGCCCGATTGTAACAACGGTCTTCGCTCTGGTAAAAGATGATATTTCAAAGCTTCCATTACTAGATCTTGCGCTGCTCTTTGGTCTCGGAATACTTCATTGCTTTCTATGTGGTCTGCTATAAACTGTGGTATGTCGGTTAATAGAAGAGAATTATGAATAGTAAGGAATAATTGAAGATTGAAAAAGTTATCGGTTGAAAAGCTGCTTTGTCAAAAATCTCCTTTTTTTTTTCTCATGATAGGATTCGATTATTAAGCAGATTTATCCTTAGTTTGACGTGAATTCCACTTACGGCAGGTGATAGTAAAGGCAATTTAACCAAACTCAATAACTTGCTCGCATCCTTGCATCGATTTTCTGAATCGTGTTGAAGCCAAGTCATTAATGCCTGAATAATAAAAATGAATAATTCTCTTTTACCAATAATTCTCTTTTTCTCAAAATATGATAAGATTTATATGACAAATATGCGTAAGCAAAGGCACAAAAATTGAAAATTGACTATGTTCACGTTTCAATATTTCATACATTCCACTTCTGATATAGTACTTATATACAATCTTACATGAAATATAGTTTCTTCTGAAGGAACATTAACGTCTTCAGATTCAAGAAGCTTGGCAACTTCATTAGCAGAAAGTGATAGAAATTCTTGGTTTCTAATAACTTCCATGAAATGTTCAGTCGTATAAGCATGAGCGACGCTTAAGAGATGAGCGCAGCCTTGAGTATCGGCAAACATTCTTATACCAAGACAATTACTAGGATGAAGTTGCTTTATTAAAAAATGACAACAAGCTTTGACTACCGGACTCAATTGCAGCAGACATGCTGTTCCTAGTAGCGTTTCTACGCTATCTTCACGCAGCTCTATACATCCTGGAATTAAACGTTATCATATTTATTCAATTATTTAGTGTTCAGTTATTTTCTTATGACAGCTTCAGCGAACAGTTCGACTATTTCTGAATTTTACGATCTTCACAGGATTTCTAAATCTATTCACAGAAGAATTCGAGGAGATCACTCAAACGGACTTAGGAATAATAGAATATAGTTAATTATGAAATGTAGTACAGATCGGGAACCAAAAATTACGATCAATAGCACGCTCAACTATTTAGTGTGTATTTTTTTAAGTTGAAGAGACGTTATTAGCCAGAAATATGAAATTAATTGCAATTTTGAAGAAATTCAATGTTTTTGATTTCATTACAGAATTGTTTTCAGAAATTGAGGAATCCAAAGAAAAAGATTTTCGACAATTTGGAGTTTTCCTGACATCCAACGGAAGACTTATGTATCTTGAAGAAAGAAAAATGATGGTAAAGTGAGTATTCCTGGTTTTGTACAGGGTTGTAGCCAGAACGGTGTAACAGATTCAGTTGAACAAGTCTCCAAATTCGAAATTTGGATATATTAATCTAGTTTATTGATGACTATTTTTCCAAAGTTTCTTTTGAGTGCCTCGAACAATTTCATTCAAAATTGATATCCTAGATGCGTTTTACGAAATAAACAAAATGAACGTTGTTCTTTGTGGAAAAATTCATTGAAAGATAGTTTGTTGACGAGAAATTTTCGAAAACTTCCAATTTCTCATAAATTTCTATACCAATATCTTTCGAAATCATTACCCAATGTTTTGGTTTCTAAATATATTAACATCTGAATTCCTGTTTATACAATTTGAAACTGTTATATATATATAACATAATATGAGAACGGAGGATCTGTGATTAATGAATGAAAAATTCATTGCACATTCAAGATAAAAATAAAAATAAGAATTCTAAGAAACTCGAAACGATTTTTCTCACTACAACAATTCTTACCTGTATAACAGTATCGAACAAGTGCCAACAAAGCATCACCATCCACATCACGAAGTTCAATTTCATCTTGTGCAGATTCCCTCAAAGCGCTTGTAAACATTGCTGCGAAATATTCTGACCCCGCACTGAGCACAAGGCGGTGAGCCGGAATTCTTTTATTGCCTGAAAACGAGAGGGGTGAAAAGAAAGAAGAAAGAGAATAAGAAGATGAAGAACAAAGGATTCATCATTCAGACCAAAACAAAATAAAAAATAAAAAGGATAAACCCGCAAGATTACAATCGACAAAGGGAGACAATGAAGCTTCGAATAAAAGCTGACAATTTTTCTATCTATTCATTATTCTAGTTTTTCTAGTTTTTTGAAATTTAATTATTGGATTACAATAATAATTACCAGCAACGAGAATGACGTCGGTAAGTTGTTGTTGTTGAAAATATGATTCCATGACTTTGAGGCTGTTTTCGGCATGTTTAGTGACCCTGAAGTTCTCATCTTGAGAAATAGATATGTTTGAAACAATGCTAGAAATGCTGTGTTCACTAGTCGATGCTTCTCTTTGTGAAAAACGGATTTCCGCATCTGATCCTTTGTTAGAACGAGCAGTCGGCATATTCGCAGATGCAGCTATGCTAGCTACTGTAATCACTGTACGTAGATACTATGGCACACTCAACGGTTATACACTCATAAATGTGCAATGAAAAAGTAGTAAATGGATTTATGTATCCTCCGCGCAGAACAATGCAAAAACAACATGTAAAAAGAAAAAAAGAAAATCTTCCGTTTCTTTTGTTTGGACTCCAAAAACCGCAGGAAGTCAGACAATGACAATAGAATACTCACAAGCAACAAAGAAAGAAAAAACTCCTAGGTGGTTAAAATTGCCTTTCAAATTCACTATTATTAATACTATCTTTTAGTTTTGTTCTTCATTTAATTATTTATATATATTTATTTATTGAATGATTCGTTCATTTATTCATTTTTTCATCCTTTTGTCACCTAACCAGTCCCCGCATCTTTAGATCGTCTCACGGATATTTTAAATTCTGTTACTACTCTACTTGATACTCTTCACTGTAATTTTGTGAATTGTAAACAATGCAGATTTGACAGTTAGTTGACACTGCTACTGGCTACCAGTTGCGACTTGCGTCTCTCTGCTTGCGTGTGCCGTAGTTTCTTTTATGAGCCGTTGTGCCAGGATTTTAAAGCGCATGCGCGATACGTTCACCAACCAGACAAGCTTAGTCCGAAGGCCGCGGATTTTGAATACCGCGGACTTACATTTTCAGAAACGAATTTTTATAGTTCAATTTTTCACCATTTTTTCTTTTTACTTTTTTCATAAAATAGATGCGATCACTATTAATATCTCATCATATTTTGCAGAAGAATCTTACGAATTCGTGATCATTACTATTCTGTGAGACGTACTGGATTTATTTTCAAAGTTTTGACTAACTAGATTGTTCCGTCCAATTATTCGAAATTGTTTATTTGTGTGTTATAAAACTTTGCTCACTGTTTCTATGTATTTTAGATTTCATTCTTCCAGTAGATAGTTCTTTAATATTGCAATATTCTCTCGAAGAGTTTTTAAGAATCTACTTTTCTCCATTCTCCAATATTTCCAATTAATCTTTGATATTGCTCTCAATAGTTTTACCATCCAATTATGAAAAATATTTATTACGCATATCTGCTGAAACTTTCAAAATTATAACATCACAGATATGTGAATAAGTTTTCTTTCACCAAATGCTTTGTATACAGATAATGAATCGAGGATAATATACAGATAATAGAACGATAATTTTCCGATGTAATACATCGAACATCATTTATTAATGTATTAATAAAATAATAATTACACATAAAGATAACATAAAATAATAATAGAAATGAATTTCATTCTTTGGCACATTTGTGGTATTTTTATTCTGTTTCTTCATTTGCTTTCCTTCTTTCTCTTTTTGTTATTCTTAATTCACTTCGTATAGAAAATAAAAAGAGAGATTATCGTAACAAATTTTTAGAATTACTTATATACAAGATAATCAATAATAACTTATAATAATATTAATAATGAAAATAATCATAACCGATAAACTATAATAGATACTTGTTATAATTGATATACTATATTATCTGTATTGATGAGTACCTATATACTGGTGTAATATGAATTCCATTATACGTCATCGGTCATGAGTTTCCTTCCAGTATCTGAACAAAAATATGATACGGCTGAAGTTTATAATGTTAACGCAGAAGAATTACGGAAAATAAGTTCGGCTAAATTTTTTTCAGATTCTGTTGCGTTACCGTTATAAATCTCAGCTTTACAGAATACGAAAGATGAACATGCTTTATACGTATGCATTATATGATTTAAAATTTATTCCCAGTGGATTCTTAATATTTTACACCTTATTGTAACAATTATTATGTTTTTATATGCATTATTTATTCGTGTTCATAGTATCATTAAAGAGTTTTGTTATTATAATAATCGCTATTCACATATCTGCCAGTACAAGTTTAGTATTCACATAATTATTATCATTATCATTATTATTATTATTATTATTATTATTATTATTATCATCATTATCAACATTTATTATACATTCTTTATTTAGTATACTCAATAGCAAACAAAAATCTACTCATCGATAAATTTAACTTCTTTGCAATGTCAGATCGAAATTGATGAAAAATAATCCAAATTCGCATCATTTTAATTCATTTTACTCTGAAATATCGACCATGGATTTGATTTATCAACGAACTTTCAATCACTGCGTTAATAATTGTATGTAAATCATAAGTCAGGTTCCTAATTGAAAAAGAGCCGAAAACTGGAAGTAAACAAAACCGGAAAAAACGCGATTTTTAGAAACTCAAAACGCACCTGTTGAAACAAAGATTAATTTTGCGAATCAAAATTCTACAATTTATTATTAGTATCGTAGTTTTCCTATTTTTTTCGAATCCTTGTACTTTTATTACATAATATTACGATGCAATTGTACAATAATATTTATTCATTGATAATACAATAATTATAGAGCATTGGGTCAATTTAGATACATCCTATATTTACAATGATTTGTTACTTATTGTTAGTAAGTTTCTCTTTTTTATAATAATACATGCATAAAACACATTGTTGAGCTCCAATATTTACTCAGCGATCTCATATTAGATATTGAATTGTTTTATAAATTCACGAGAAAAACAAAGATTTGATTGACTGGTTCATACTTAACTAAAATGAATCAATAAAGATAAACTATAATAAACATAAAACGTTGAAATATATTTAATTAATTCAGATTATTAACGATTAATTAATTAATGAGCGTTTCTTTTTCATACATAGACCCTGCAGTATAGTTGAAGATTCAACAAAATGAATTTTCTTTCTAAATATGAAAGAATCTCCATACCATTTCATTACAATTCTTGAGTCCTAACAAACCAGCTTTCAAATAATCAATTAGATGGAGACTTTTTCATTTAATTCTAAAAAATTATTATTTATTTACACGATCACAATTAATTAATACTTGTGATAATGATAATAACGATATTGAAATTGACATGGTTACACTATTGAATTATTAGATATGATAAAATGAAGAAAGTTGTTTCGCAATTTCAGAATGCTTATTGTGCGCTTTCTTGACTACTCAGTGGCAAAAAGCAGATTCTCTTTTGTAATATATTCAAACCGGCTATCAAGCGTTAGGAAAAATAATCTTGAGGGATTTTCTACGTGGTTGAAAACCTTTTTTGTTCAATGAAGAAAAAAAAATTAAAAAAAATATAGTATATAGATACAGTTACAAATTTTAGCACCGATTTGAAATAAATGAATTTCATCTGTTATCAAGCCCTTTATTCTATTTCTCTTTCTGTGGTTTTTGTTCATAAATGCAATTGAATGGGAGATTTTATGATAATATTCTCATAGCTGCTTTATGAATTTTCTGGGAAGGTTCCATACCCTTTATAAAATTGTTGATTTTTGATTAATTTATTATATACAGATAGCTGCACCGCAGACTGTTTCAGATTTATTCGAGCTGCTGGAAGTAGATTCTTGGAAATTAGAATAAGGCATTTTACGGCAACAAAAAAACTTCTCGATTATATCTGATATAGTACTATCATCATTTTCCTGTCTGTAAGCATCACTAGATGCTTCGTCTGTACAAATAGCGACGAAAGCCTGTAAATCACTTTTGGGAAAACCATCAGAATAATAAACTTTGATTGTATCATAAGCGTCCATGATAACAGATATGAATAAACTCAAAATAACGTAGGTGTAAAGCGAAATGAATGAATATAAGTAAACTCTCGAGTACCACCACAGCATCGGAGACTTTACAGACATTATAGAAAATGTAGCAAACATATCATCTCCATTTATCAATGCGAAAAGGCATTCTGAAGTTGTGGCTAAAGACCTGAACTTCATGTGATAGGGGCCTAAAATAAGCCATCCGCAAAAAGTAAAACCTGCGTAAATTAATACGGCGCAAAGTAAAAACCTTGCTACTTTGGGGGCCGCTTTTTTCAACGTTAATATTACAACGTTATAGGTTTTGAAGAATCCTAGATACCTCAAAACGCCAAACCAGACTAGTAAATTACCTGTGCCGAGGAAGACACTACAAACATTCCATTGATCGCCGCCAAAATGTTTCATCTCGATTGATTCCTTGATAGCAGATCCCACAATAATCAAAAGATCGTTAATTATTATCATGATGTACCATAAATTTAAAAATTCTAGTCTACCCTCAGCGCTTAATGTTTTTCCATACGTTTTATAGAAGAAATTTATTGTCTCGAATTTTAGCAATCGTGCTCTGTAAATTGCCCTTGAACAGAGGATGAGGGACGTCGTACAAATGATGATAACAAAACCATTCAAAAGCGTTCCAAGGGCGGATTCTATCTGATTGTCTGTTATGTATTTTGTATCGCCTCTGCATTCTAATCTTGTTGGTTTTGCGTCTAACGAGAGTAACATCTGACCGTCATGATCTCGGTTATCAAAATCTATTATAATATCGAATTGGTAACAATCTGGCGGAGTAATAGGTCCGGCAGCTTTTAAATTAACGGTTTTTACAGCGAACTTGAGATGTGCACTAACGAGCGCAGAAAAATTTACCTGGACGTTTTTCTCTTGGAAAAATAGACGCGATTTAAATATACTAGAGTATTTATGAGTAAGATTGAAGCATTTCTCCACTATTTCATTATTGAATACGTAACTTTCGTTAAAACCGAATATTGTGCCTTCTTTGTACGTGTATAAACATAATACTACCAATCCTACAGAATTGTCCTCTGCTGTGTATGAATATGGACCAATCGAGTTATTTAGATTGTAGTAACCGTCCAGTGCATAATCTATTGTGTTGTAAAAGTCGTCCTGTCTGTATAACGCCAATGGACCTGTCGGTGGAGGATATGCCGCTATCTGAAGGGGAAAAATAAACACACGAATGAAATTTAGTGTTCACATTATAAATGTTTAAAGCAGGAAATCAACATGGAATGTTAGATAACTTATGTGAACGCAGCACATGGTACGCCATAAATTTTAAATCTTTGTAATCAGCAAAGCGAGCTATTAGGTGGATATGGAACACAGAATTTTGAATTCAATACAAGATTTTCACGTTTCATGGAACTGGAATCCAATTAATCCTCCTTTATTCGATAATTTTAGATCAGGATTTCGAAAAGTTATGTAAAAGGAATAACATTTTCGAGTCTTTATTTCGATTATGAGGAATGCTGCGAAACCATAATTTGCTCTCTATTTTACCATTTCCGATTAGAAGCAAAACAAATTTTACACAAATAGAAGCCTGAGAAGCTTTCCCTCAACGTTCTAATGGAAATGGAATCGTGGACAAAGAAAACCTGTCAATATTATTATATTTTATGACCACCGTTACGAATTATCCTTCAAATATTTTCTCGAACAACGTTTGAACTTATTTATTTTCGACAGAACAAAGACGAATGTCAAGTGAGGTGATAAACTGAAAGGAATGACGAAAAAAACGAACGAAAGTAACGAATATAAAAATAAAAAATAGGTAACTTACTTCCTGCATGGCGTCCCATCCCTTGAGAAATAGATGCGAGAACGTGATTTTATTATCCCAAGAATAATTCACGTGAATATAGTTGTGATGAGCAAAGAGACAAAGCTGTATAGTTACAAGTATTATCTTAACAACTTGAGTAATGAACTTGTAAGGTATCCTACGTTTTGCTTGCCACTTTTCTATCGGATTCATGAAAAAGAACCTCAGCCTGCGTCGCATTCTTTCTTCACCCAACGTTGATGACGAAGTATAAAATCTCCTACTATTCATTCTCGGACTGGATTCACCAGTTCTATGAAAGAATGAAAAAAATAAGTAGAACAACGAACATAATTTTCGTCTTCAATGACTTTTCCTCGAACGACCGAGACATAGAAAGAGAAAGTGGCAACAATGATAATAGCTACACGGACCTTGGATTATCGTTGTCGTTATCATTGAGGAGTTCGCTTTCATCTCCACTATCCTCACCCCGACTCCAAGAATTGGATCTAAGTCCATTGCTGCTCGGTCGATGCGATGGCATATTATGGGTTTGATTATTTTGTGTAGTATTATTTGAAGTCGTAATATCTTCCGCCATTTTCCTAGTATCACTACTAGCTCTTGTTGCAGTAGTAGATGACGAAGAAACAAGGTTAACTAGGATGATGTTATCTCGCGGAGGAGATTTACGTATTTTTATACCCCCCAGTTGTAAATTCTGATAATAAATTATGATTCTTCGAATTCTAAATTGTTCAATTGTATTTTAAATTGGTTTTATTTTCGTACGTATTGCGATCATTCCTCCCACAACTCACTCTACATCTTACAAAATATCACTACTACACCACTGCTGGTTAACGACTGTCCGAAATCTGAACCGACCAAAGGGCAAACACTAAACGAAACTTACAACTTCAACTCTCCTCTCTCATGCTGTGTGTATAAATAGTTTTCGCACGCATATACCCATACTCGCATATTACATATCCGTATTCTACAGCTGTTTAATACCAACGAACACTCCTCATCACGTGATGACTGACGGTAGTCGATTGTATTTATATCGATATATATCGAAGTTCGAGATATTCGAAAAGCTCACTATCGAAGCTCGACTGCGATTGGTCGCGATTCAAAATCTGGCGGTTCATTCGAATCATTGATATTAACTTTCTGGATTGTTTTTACTTATTGTCAGTTTGTTTCAGCTGTTCCGGTAATTTATCAATTTCGTTTGATCAGCGCATCCTTGGGTCCCATATCAGAGGCGTTTCTGGTCTATTTTCAATTGAATGAGGACCAAGGAGACCAAAAAATGAGACTTGAAGAGAGAAAAGACGTCAATGAAACATGCAGTAGTAGATTAATTCATTTCTCAAACGTATACGGATTCTACAAACAACGACGAACATCAATTCATATTTAGATTTACAGATGTATTTAGTCTTTTGTTTCTACAAATGCTGGGTGGTAGTTGTAGACGATATCGAATCCCAGGTTTCACCGTTCGTAGGGTATATAAACGTAGTAGTGGATGCTGCGCGCGTTTCTAACAATTTTACTTGTCCTGCGCCCCCGGTTTATCGCGGTCGTTGAATTTTGACGGAGGCGCCGCGACCGTCGTCGACGTTAGAACCTGCGAGCCATCGCATCCTATACGTCGGTCGCGACGTACAACATATCACAGAAAGAGGATATACTATACATTATTGTTACATATACTCTGCGGCACGGATCGGAGTTGACGCGAAAATCTTCCCATTGTTAGTTAAGACTTTCAAGTGATCTGATCACGTCGTGTACTCAAAAAGATAAATTCCAGTGATCGCGGTGTGGGGGAATAAAACATTCATCAATTGAAATTGTTAATCAAACTCCGTGTAAGATAGTCGGGCTTCGATATAGGTAGATAAATATAAAATATAATCAAAAAATAAGAGAGACACTTCGGAAGGAAATCATCAACAACGTGGAAGAAGCATGGATCAGTTGCAAGAAGAAGTACCTTGCGTAGTTGAGTTGAATGTAGGAGGAGTATTCTACACAACATCGTTATCAACATTAACAACAGAGTCGGATTCAAATTTGGCAGCAATATTTAACGGTGAAATAATAACATTGGAAAAGGACGCAAAAGGAAAATATTTTCTTGACCGTGACGGAGTTTTGTTCCGTTACGTGTTAGATTTTTTGCGAAATAAATCGTTGGTATTGCCAGAGGGTTTCCGAGAGCGTGAGAGACTTCGCCAGGAGGCAAAATTCTACGGATTACCAGGTTTGGAAAAGGTGATAATTGAGCGTAGTGATAATGCGATATCAGGTGGCAAACGTTCGCCCGGTTATATAACCGTTGGTTATCGCGGTAGTTTTGCATTTGGACGTGACGGACTTGCCGATGTCAAATTCCGTAAATTATCCCGTATTTTAGTTTGCGGAAGGGTAGCACTTTGCCGCGACGTCTTCGGCGAAACGCTCAACGAAAGCAGAGATCCCGATCACGGTATGTCTGATCGTTACACATCAAGATTCTTTCTCAAACATAATTTTATCGAACAAGCTTTCGACATGCTCCAAGAACAAGGATTTAAACTTGCCGGAAGTTGCGGTTCCGGTACAGCCGGCGGAAGTGCCGAACAATTAAAACCTGGTGTTGACGCAGAAGAGAATCGCTGGAATCACTATAACGAGTTTGTTTTTGTTCGTGAATAAACTTCAATGTAATACGTACGATATTAAATGATCATTTGAATAACGAAGTATATGATCAGTTCCATCCTTTACTTTAATGTATAATTTATTATAGTATATGCTCCAATTATATTTGTTTCAAATAATCATGATAATAATACGAACAGCGATGCTGAAAATTCAAATGACCAAATCGTTCGAGCGTTCCAAATCACACAAAGGGGATGATTCTTTCCAGCAATAAATATATAAATAATATATATTGTATGATAGATCATCATTCGGAAATTTCATAGATCGTATCGCGTTTTACAAAGTTTTCATCGAGTTATCAAAGATTTGAATGCCAACGAAAGAGAGAGAGAGAGAGAGAGAGAGGAAGAATTAGAGAGAGAAAGGGAGAGAGAAAGAGAGAAATATAGAGTATCAAATAAACGAAAAAGAAAATTAAAGTAAAAATTATAAAAAAATTAAAAAATTGAAACGGAAAATTATTACATCAATCTTAATATTTCGTCATAATTAAAGTTTGGAGTGAGAAAATATTCGTAATATATTGTTTTGAGGAACAATATTAATAAACTAGTACACATAAAAATATAATACGAGATAAAAAGTTTTATAAAAATATAAAGTATAAAATAATAAAACCGCGTGTGTGCAGCGGCAGGAAAAGGATTGTATAAGATAACTATACAGAATTGAGGTAATAATAATAATAATAATAACAATAATAATAATAAATATGATGATATCAGATTAATGATATTAATAGTTAGTTGATAATGTAGTATATAAAATATATTATATTTAATTAATTCTATATGATACTATACATAGGTATCAGAGAATAAATAATTGGCAAAAAGAATAAGAAGAACGAAAGTGAATCGATGGATAAATTTTTAGTAATATGAGAATAAAAGCGCGAGGAATAAAACTAAAAGTCACAACAATAAAAAGAAAGTTATTTCACGTATATATATATATATGATTCTTCGATTGTTACACAGCGAGATTTTCAGCGTGACATTGTAATTTTTGAGAAAGAAATGCGATGATATGAATATATCGACGATATCGTAGATCGGTATAAGTATATGTATGCACATCATCAGGTATATACCTATGTAATGTCATTTAATTTGAATACGAATTGAGATTCTACGGCTGTAAAGTTCATTATTATAAAATTTATAGAGGATATTTTAATTATTCATTGCATATACGCACTATTATGCATCATTATGCATTATGCACAAAATTGTTAACACTGCACTTTGATAGAATTGGAAGAACGTAATCATAATTTTAGTAAGAATAAATACACTATCCGTTTCGCCTGATCGATATCTGGACCAATAATATTTGTCATCCTAAAACTTATTGCTTAGCGCAAGAAAATTACGAGCAATGAATGTCAGCTGTTTCGTTATCGAACGACACCGGGCCGTATAGTGAAAAAACGCACAAGTGCAATTTTTCATCAGGTTTCGGTGTCGAAACAGCTGATATTATTTCTCCCGATTTTCTTACGTCAACGTAACGAACTTCAGCCATAAAAATTCGAACATTTTCCAGAATTGATTATCATCTTTTCATACGAAATAGAAATTCAATATACAGATATAGTTTTTCTTGAATTTCATGGATCATATAATTAGGATGCCTCAGAGCTCATCATATTAGTATTGTATTCATTGTCTGATCAGAAAACGAAGAACGCGGATTGACTTCAAATATGGCGTTCTATATATTTTCTATGATAATATATTTTTTACGACATGTCTTCATGATATTCCAAAGCTCTATAAGAAACATCTGTTTTTGAGATTTATGGAAAGTGGAATATGTCGCGTCTATGTTCCGGTTATTAGCTGCGTCCAAGGAACCACGGAAAACGTGCAAAACGGTATAAGAAAATAGTCGAAATTTATTTTCTACACTCCAAAATTGCGAACAGAACACAACTACTTTCATTTTCGTTCTCAAATTTCGAGACATTGAGAAAAGATAATTGCAAATTGAATTTTTTGTCACATACGTTTTTTTTTCTTCACTTCATCAATTTTTTATTGATATTTTTCTGCGCTGTAAACTAGAAACAGATAATAAAAGGAGGGATTCAATTAACTTTTTTCCAACTGACGGTTTCTTCACCAACATGCAATTTGATGTTGGAATAGTATCTGGGTCACAATATATATATATATATATATATATATATATATATTTATAACTATATATAGTCAAGCTCAAACTCCGAGCTTTTCTCAGCATGTTAGTACTATACATATGTGTATGGAGCACACAACTTTTCAAGAAAATTGTTACGTTCATTGTCAGTCTTATCGTAATTAATTAAACTTGTAATATACTAACTGTACCTACCATATAATCAAGCAAAATTTGTCATTTGACAAATTATCACCATGATCCTAATTATATTAAATCCAATGTACCTACAGCATGTTGCATTCAGTGTCTCAGCTGTGAATCTCATTGAATGCTTTGAAATAGAGGAGAAAAAATACGACAAAGAAGAAAACGAAAGAAGGCTAGAATTTGACCAAAAATATTTTAGACCTAGATTGATTGATCTATATTTACTATATTTATTATTATGTCATCATAATTTATCATTCGTAACTAATATACTATAAGGAGCAACGAGAGCGTGCAGGACTTCCGTAAACGATGCGTGGTACCTGCTAATAAAACAAAAACAAACAAAACAGAAAAATATGTGAGGTAATAATATGGCAGGATTTTTATATTCATTTTGATTGCCTAGTGAAAGATATTTCGCGAACTTTAAACAGTATTGTATAATCAGATTGTGTTAAATCTTTTCGACTGATTGATTACATACGAAACGTTTATACATATGTATGTAGGTAGTGGTTGAATTTGAATAATGATGAAATTTGATTTTGATCAGTAAAAAGTACAATTATGTGAACAAAATTGAGAAAAAGAAGCAAAGAAAATAAAACAAACACAAAAAAATATTGGGACGCACTGAGATAAGGGTCTTTCAGAAAACTCCGTAATCTATTCAACCTATAATTTACTATAAATATAGATACATGTATATTATAAGTATTTCAATATCTATAAAATACTGTACCTATACACAATATAAATTTATCAAAGTATAAATTAATTTCTAACGTATATTCTGTGTTGTATAGATAATTATATTAACGATAGTTTTGAACTAATTAATATATATGTATATGCATATATTATGTCAAATGTGAATTAAAAGGGTTAGAGTAGTGTAATAATTGATTATATTATGAAAGGTTAAATAATAACGATAATAATTGTGTGTGTGTACATAAAAAATATGGAATATTGAGAAAGATGAATAAATATTACTATCTATTATAAGATTATAAATCAACTATAGTAATATGATAAATTATATAAATACCTACATAAAATTATGTATAATTATCGAATATGGTACATACGAATGACTCCGTTTAACGGAATTTCATGAAAATCATGTCGTATGTGGGATGAAATGATATATAAAAACATGAAGCTTCCAATCTGTCGAAGAAATGAAAATTAAAAAACAAAAAAATAATTACATAAATGAATGAATAGGTAAATGAATATAATAATAAACGTTAGATATATCTATGAAATAGGTAAATGTGTGAAATAGAATAATCATTCGTTTGCTATTACTAAAGAAACCGAGAAATTATCCTATCATCCTATGAACGCAGTGAACCAAAACGAATTCGGAAGAATTGAAAATTTCGAAATCCTACGACTTCTGTTTTTCTATTCCAGTGTCGGAATTCATAAAATATGACGAAAGTCTGTTAGTTCGATTTCTTGATACGGAATAGACCAGATGTATCCTATTTTTCGAATCGTTTGGAATTAAAACGATGCCCAACGAATGCGGAGTGGCACGAATTGGGAGGAATTGAGCGGTTCAATTCCATTGTATTTTTGCGTCAGAATCCCGCAAAAAATGTCAGATAGGAGCCGGATAGTAGGCGGAATGTAAACCGTCCTATCCGGAATGCATGTGGATTCCGATTCCACGTTCGGATCCGGACCTGTACAGCATAGTTCCACCTCATCCGTAACTTTCTTAGTAGGTTTGCATCCGGACGTGTTTCGAATATTGTCAGAATAACAAATTATGCTCGCATTAGGAGGTCTTGTCAGAAATTTCATATCCTAAGTACCTGCGGCACGTTTTAAATAATAGTACCGGATGGTTTGTCCGACATAGGTTCCCCGAATTTGATCAATCCTGGATGTATTTTCCGAATTCGGATTCCACCAGTTTCAAGTGGCTATTGACCTCGTAGGAAATTCATTCGGAAGTATTCACGTGGTTCACGTTAGGACTAAATGACTAATCCGGTTATTGCATTATATAACAATCGGATGCACTTCTTATGCCGACGTGGAGCATTTTAAATCGCGGGAGACCTAGACAACTGAACGCTCCTAGTGGGAAGACCACGAACACCGCAATGACACGAAAATTCAAAATTCTTCTCGCGTGCGAGCAAACCTTGATTCTCAGTTATGAATTGAAACAGATCAATATATAATATTTATGTAGTCGAATTTGTTCGGATACAAATTATAGGGAGTGTATTTTTCGATTGGAATTACGGCGAACTCACATCACGTGCCGATTCAGGCGAATCCAAATGGACTTTCATAAGATCCCTGGAAAAGAATTCAGACGGAACAGATACTATACTTATTACCTACTACTATTCATTAGAATCGCCAACCCTCTACGACGAATTCTGGGATTCGAATCCATCCGGATTCATAACCTAACATGACCAGTGATATTCTATGAGAATAGGCAAGGTCTTGCATCCGATTCTGAATCGTGATTTGAAGCGGATAAAGGGATCCGTTCAAACGCTGACTATTGATAATAAGTTCGATGAGAAGAATTCAGACGGAAAGACAATAGAAATATTTGATATTCAATTCGAGTCCGAGGCAAAACGGTATCAGAAGATGGCGTGACGAATTATTTTTAATTCGCTGCCAATTCGTTTCGGTTTACTGGGTACAGTCCATTCCTTTTCAATCAGATTTTATTCATATATTTGGACAAACGCGATTTTGAAATTTATCATATACCTATAGGTATAGTATTCAATATTATATTCTTTTGTGTAACTATACCGAATTTTTAATCATTCAATGTCATGAAGTTTTATCAGTTAGGTATATACTATTGATTGTATGTATTGTAAAGTAATAATTATTGAAGGTGAATGCAAATTTCATGGCGGATTCCGTGTATTCTCGAGCCTTGTATCACTAATAGATATCGTGATAATTCACGATAATCCGTTGGGTTTCATGATTATTGGAATGTGTACTTTGGTTGAAGGATTGTAGGTAAAATGTCTTAGATCAATTTCAAGGCTTAAATTGTATTTTTTCGATAAAACGAATCATTTGAGATCTTGTTCTTGCACGTGGGAAACAAAACATCGTTTCCTGTGAGCTTGGAATCAGCGGTTTTCTCTTTTTTTTTCTTACAAATTTTCATGTATGTACCTAACCGAAGAAATTTTCGCACACTTTTTGAAAGCAATTTATAAATTTATTTAATTATCGGAAAGACGATTTGCCAAATTTGTATTAATAATATATGTTGAAAATTCGTTATGTTCATTCTATATAGAAACGAGAAATTCAAATAGTACACAGAAGTGTGTATTATGTGAGTAAAAAAAATAGATGAGGAAAACACATAAATTCATTAATTAATACGCGTGAACCAATAACTAATTATTCATTAAATATATAGATAATATAAATATAGATATATGGATATAAATTTTACGATCATACTATATTATATATTATATATAGAGTATAAGTAAATGTTAACAAGAAGAACAAATATGATAATCATTAAAGTTTAAGATGTAAACACCACTCACAATAAAAGAAGACAAATTTAAACGATATACATATGTATAAATGACTGTAGTTCTACCGATTAATTTCATTCGCCCTCAGATATATTCCAGTTCGTTATTGATTTTCAGCAGAGATGGAAAGAATATACGTATAAATTTGCTTCTTTAATTCTACTGCGTGATTTCAATTTTTATGATCACGAACACAGTAGATATACATAATTTGAATTATACGTAATTTGAATTCGAGTTAACTTGAACTCAGAGTTCAAATTCAATTTCGTGTAATCAGTTGAAATTCTTGGCGAACGCATAAGATTGATGCGATTCTATGTTATAGTACGAATATTAATTAATCAAAGTTGTAATTAAGAATCCTGAGATACCTGAGAGAATATGTTCCTATACTCTGGACGAAATATCTTCAAACTTCGAATTTCATTCGTGGAATATTTCCCTTCATTATCTAAAACTCATCTATAATTTTTTCTCATATATACAGGGCGCGTAGCAAGAACCGAACTTTGTTAAAACGTGAAGAAAGTTTCAACGCCTCAAACAATCTAGACGGCCGTTCATTTCAAAAACGAGAAGACTGTAGCTTTCATTCTGCGTTTTGAAATCGGAAAAATCTCTGCTCGTTGGAAACGAAACAGCCGACAAAACAACGAGTGTCCAAACAGTCGATCCTGAGATGAAAAACAGTAGGGTCAAGCAATCTTCATCTTAATTTCCAAGTTTACGAGACATTTGAAAGTTTATTCGTTAGAATTCACTGTAATTCGTAGTTTTTCGATTATCGGATTCAAAATTACAGTGAGCTTAATCGAGGATAGAAATGAAAAATAATTGAAACTGCATACGAACACTAAACGGAGAAAAACAAGTCATTGCTATCGCTTATACGTGAATGATTGTACAGTGAAGTTGACTGAAAAACCTTGAAAATTTTGTTTAAACTTGAAAATGAAGTCGAACATTACGATAGTATTCCCTTTTCTTCCATCTCAGCAATTTTTTGAAACCACACCTTGCAGCCCCTCGTTTCTCAGTTTCCAATAACCAGATGAAAGCCCTACTCTTCTAGTTCTGGAAAAACAAAGATCACCGAGATCGATCAGCTCGTTCAGAATTTATTAACGTTTTAAAACTGGTGGAAAGTTTTTTACCATACCTGTACCGGTACCGTAATACTGAAACGTGAATTTTTTCTTGCTCTATTACCTGAAATTTGCATTCAAACCGAACTCGGTGCAGTTTCCAATCGCCGTTTCTAGATTCAACATCAATTCGAAACTCACAATATCAGAATTGTAAAAGTTTTACGCTTCGATGGATACCCGTCATCATCTACATCGAGAAGAGAAAATCTCCATGTAAAATTCGTTCGTTTACATTGAAAAGTTTCCCGCAATAATAAAAATGAAGTATTTTGCGAATCTGATGTTTTTTTTCCAATTTTTGGGGAAGGCATTATTCGGCACCCTATCTCACTCCGTACTCTCACCAACAATTTTTTCAATCCCTCTCTTTCGTTACGAAAAGTTCACCAATTCACTGGAATAAAATTCAGTATTTCGTTGATCGTTGAAACGTAAATTATATCGTTTATGAAGATGATCATTGGTAACATAATCCAAGGTATTCTGCCATTCGCTATTTCAACCCCAATTAATTTCCCCATAAATCCAAAAGCCTGTCCTCGGCTGTACCAAATTCGCTATGTATGGCTGAAAATTCCACCGACAACACCACCTCAGAATTCCGTAGTCTCGTGTCTCGGTCTCTTCTCTCCTCTTTGCCCTCAAGCGTTCCGGACAGCTTCTAAATTAACGAGATCCATCTTTCAAGGCACTCTTCCTCTCTCTCACTCTCCTTCTTCCTTTTTCTCATTCTTTTTTGAACATTTAGCTAACTCTGCCGTGAACGGTTGAAACTCCGGTCTTTTAATTTAGATACGATATTTGGTTTCGGTTTTTCGTTTTTCGTTTTCTACAAATTCTCAAAGTTCATCCACGCTTCGTTCTACCTTGTTTGATAGAAAATTATAAATTATTGAGATGGAAAACGGTAAAATAATTAAAAATGCAGCTTTTCAAGAGAATAAATTTGCGAATTTTCTTTATTACATAGAAGTAGGCTCAGCCGGGGGTTCTTCCATTCCCCGGATCTAGGTGGAGGGTTCTTGGTAATTTCGTGTCATTTTGCAAAGTACCCTTGGCTCGTAAATTCTACTTGAATCCATTAATTTATTTAAGAGACCTCTGGCAGACCTCTTCACTTTACTCGGTTTGTTTACCAACCAGCTTTCCTGATGTTACAAAACGTGTCATCAATTTTGCCTTCTTCTTTCCCCCCTCCTTTTTTATCCTTGTATGGTATTTTATCTTCAAGTCTTCTCCATCTCTTACAACCTTTGTAAAAAAAAAATCATAATCTTCGTCTTGTACTACGTAGAGCAGATACTTTACTCTCCATTTTTCAATTTGCAGCCCGAGGCCTGCGATGAATTTTTTCAGACAACCTTTCGAGAAAAATCTTCTGGTCAAAGAATTTCTCATTCTTTTTCCTCCGTCTTGCAACTTCTATAACCCAACCAGCTTAGGGGTGATTCTTGTACCGAGCTTTTTCTGCTTCACAGGTTATAAATCACGCCTCGAATATTTCCTCCGAGTATTTGTTCAACTCTTACCAAAATCATTACTCACATATTTCTCATTTTCGTCGAAAACTTGAATTTTTCATCGAATCCTCGCTAAATTACGCAGAAATATTTCTCGAAGACTGATTCACTTTCATCCTCGAATGAAGTATCATATAGTTTGTTTCTTCCTTTAAATAAATATTTTCGTACAAATTTGTTCTACGGAGTTTAATTTACAGGGAACAAAAATCCGGAGAATTTTCCAAGCATTTTGTCCGGTACTTTCCTTCTCTATCTTTCTCCTTCGTCGGGTCATTAGACAATTTGAGGCAGAATTCGATCAAGACTACGGGACCACATTGCATTCGTCTATTCAGATTAGTCTCTCGGGTACAACGACGCTCACCTTCTGTCCCTATCTATCCGATAATACCCACATCCGTTGTAGAGTCTAACAAGTCTAGGCGGTATTCCCTCGGGTGTTTCGGATTGTATTAATTAACTGATATCATGACTTCCAAGCCCGACCCATTTCTCTATTGATTTCAATAATTAAAAGAACAGTGGCTCTCAAGGTCAGCTTCATTGATCCCACGCAAATATATGAAATTCCAATCTCCAATTCCAGCAGGAAGATGAAGCTCTGCAAGAGAAAAAGAAAAGGAAATTTGAAAATTGTGACGAAGAAAGGGGAAGGATCGAACGGAATGAATCCAAGAAAGTCTTGTCATTTGGTATAGGGAATTACATTGGAAAAATTTGTTTCAATAATTCTGGAAGACATTATTCGCAATGTAAATTATACGCAGAATTGTTGAGTTTGATCCTCAAAACTCCTGATGAGCGAATTCACAAGTGGAAACCGGATGGAGAGAAGATTGTTTTTTAATCTTCATCTTTCCTTGTCATTGGGAAAGAGGAAAATTGAAATTGATCAATTGGGGTTGGAACCTGGAACGCTCGAATCTAGTCTTGGAGGAGAATTTCTTGGGAACAAACCGACTGAGGGTGTTACGATAGTGAATGTCCTTTTGATAGGTTATATATATCGTGGAAGCGCTACTTGCAGAACTTTGGGAAGATGAAAGGCTTGTAAAGGGTGCGTCTAACGCTTAGGGCGAGGCGCACACCTTGCTCGGGTTATTCCATTACCCGTACAGCCTCCCTCATACTCTTTCTCTCCATCATTTCTGCATTCCCTCATTCGATCATACATTTATTTTCATTTAGTCTCTTTTTTCTGTTTTTTTTTGTTTTAATGATATTTTGTGATTTTGTGAATAGGAAAGAAGGACGTTCTGATGTATCGCATTTTCGGCACGAGAGTCTGTGTAATACAGCTATACTACTGTGAGAAGAATGAAAGATCCGGTTATATAGAAAGTATACATTTCTTATTACCGGTGAATTGTGAGAAAACAGGAAATGAAAGGATGATAGAGATATGTTCGAGTTGGAGCTGCGAATCTCTTGGAAATTCCATATTCAGATAATTACTTGCTTTAAGCCTCGTGGCGAAATTGAGAATTCAAATCTAACCGACAAAATTCATGGTAGTTTAATGCGATAACCCGATTTTCGGAAATTGGAAATTTCTTCACGATGAACCTAACCACCAGCCCAACGACTTTGTTCAGAATTAATATCTGGAGGACGTTTTGTGAAGTAATCAAGATAACTCACTCGCTTTTTCCTAAGAAAAATCGTACGACAGTTTCTACTATAATAACCCATTTTCCAGATTATCAATCTTCTTCAAAATGGCGGTACCGAATTTGTTCGAAATTGATAACTAAAAAGAGTTCTAGAACATCGGAAGAAGGCCTACTTGTTTACCGGTAGAATAATCATTCGAGGGCAATTCAGTGATAACCGATTTTCGAACATTTCAAATCTCTCGAAAATTTCTCAATTGGTACGAGCTCAAAATTCAAATCTGAAGAAAGTTTCTCGTTCCATGTACACCGCATAGTAGTTTTTTGGAGAAAGAAATGCGTCATATAACGTTTCATATACTCCTCTTTCATCGAATGTATGACCTCTCACCCCGCGCAAGTATCATTACGAGAAATCTTTCGCCTCAGGTACAAAGGGACTGAATAATAATAAAAAGGGGGAAATTTTCTGAACTCCTCTCAACAGGAGTCCTTGGCCGGAAGATCAGTGAGGCGGAGTGTAGTATCCGATGCAGAGCTATCCTACGGGTACATAGGTATAGGGAAAGTTTTCCCTTTGCGGTTCCCCGTTGTTATTTTGGTGTGTGTGTTTCCTTTTTTTTGGTGGTATCTGATAATAAATAGCGCATCGTTGATCTGTCCAGATCGGTGGTCTGGACCAGACTGAATCTCCGAAAGCGTGATCAATAGCAAAAGAGGCGCAAGCGCAAAGTTACTTCTATATACTGAACTGTATTTTGCACTCTCCATCCTCAACCCCAACCCTTGGCTCTCAACCCTCGCGGCATTCAACGTCGACATCTGAACCATTTTTTTTTGCCTTTTCCCCTTTTTCTCACTTTATGTAGCATGGCACTGGTTCGCGCTTTACAGACTACACCCGTATTTGTTATTATGGGCGAATCTGAAACTATTAAAATTTAAGTTTTCTAGATCCACGTTATTCCATATTGGTGGAAATCCAAAATAACAAAATACGTATAAATATTGCTGACCGTAGAAACAACCGATTTCATTTGTATATTTTATGCTTGCATAAATATAATTTTGAATTTGTAAGATTTGCATCTGTATCGCAGGTTCGAGATTTTCCAAAAATTGCCTAACTCGGCGTATAAATTTGTATCATTATTTTGTGTGGAGTGTGGATATCGCTGTTGATTCTTACCATTCAATTTTGAAAATATTAACTTTACAGTAAGTTATCCAAGTTTTCATAAATTTTTAAAATTAAGAAAGAATCAGATTTCCAGAGTTTCTGAATTTTAGACCAGACCAACGTTCAAAAGTTGACCCAATTATTCCAACGAAAAGCACGAGAGAACGAGAGAGTTTGAGATTCATAAAAATTATATTAGCGCAGTGAATTCAAGTCTGACTGATGCTCATTTCTTGTGCTACAAAATCCGCAGAATAAGATAATGGCTTAATTTCATTTCAAATTTATGGTAATCAGTATAATTGAAATCTAGGTGTACGAGCTTCACCATATACTTATATTCAGAGTGTCAAAATAATTCATTAATTTCTTCAGGGATATAAGAAAAATTCAAATTTGTCTTCTTTCTTTTCTTTTTTTCTCACCGGGCGCATTAATTTTCATATTCTTTTGTTCACGAGCCTCTGTTACCGTAAGTTAAAATTACGACTGTGCTATGTACAGGGTGAGTAAGAAAATCGGCCGATTATAGAACGTGAAAGAAATCTGAATGCGTTGTACAATTTGTGCGGTTTTCTTTTTTTCAGGAACCAGGAAAATGAGGCTTCTATTCAGCTTTTCAGAATCGAGAAAATATACGCGCGCCGTTCAGAAACACGCGTTCCGGAAATGACGTTTCGAAAGGTCGCTAGAGAGATGAAACAAGCTGGTGTGAAGGAATGTTCCACTTGATTTCCAAGTTTACCAAAAATTTCGAATTGAAGTTTACAGTAAAGCTCGTTTTGTATGAAAAGTAAAAATAATTGGGCCTGCATATACGAGCATTAAATCGAGAAAAATAAGTTTTCGCGGTCATTTTCGGAAACAAGCTACGTTGGTGATGGAAATTAGAATGATTACCTAATAAGGTCCAACAAATAGCCCTGAAAATTTCTCGCAAACTTGAAAATTAAGACGCACGTTGCCTTACGTTAGCTGCTTCGTCCCTAAGTTTGGTAACTTTTTAAAAACTCATTTTTCGAACGCTTATTTCTAAGTAGAGAACAGAGATTTTTTTGACCTGAAAACGCAGGATGTAAGTCCGAATCTTATAGTTCCTGGAACAAATAGAAATCGGTCGGAATCATCATCGCGCTTAGATTTCATTCGCGTTGTACAATTGATAGAATCTTCTCGAACCACTCTATGTATACTGTAATATCCATATAATGCATGTGAGTCTAAATTATATACTATAGGTATACATTTCGCGAGTCTGTCCAATGTCGATTAACATTCTAGTGACGAAACTTGGCAGCTGGGAATTACCTGATAACCTGGGTTCCGAACCGGAGTTGCCGAGATCATGCGCCTCTCTACCTCAACTCAAGGCTTACATTTATACATCGAATTATGAACGTAATGTAAGCGTACTATGTTAAACTCCAGAGCTTCAAATACCTCCGCTTTCCCATCCTCAACGACCGTGAAGACATGCGCGGAAGGGTATCACCGGATCTACTTACAAATTTACGAATGCCTGGATTCCAGATCCTATAGAAGATCCTTGTTATTACTCATAGATTCTGAAATACCTGGCCCCCCAAATTATGAAAGTTTAGTATCGGAAAATCCGTTAGGAAAATAGATTCTATTTCTGATAAATTCAGGAGCTGTCTCTCGGATGAGATCCGAGCGAGTAGTTGATCTTCGAAAATATGGAATACAAAATGAAATGGTTTTGAAATGTTTTTCAAATTTTAGTCGATGTTTTCGCAGCATATGAGGAGAAAATCAAAGTTCGAACGTGAAGTCACTTCTGTTTCTTTAATCGCTGTCTACATCCGAAAGAATTTTACCGATTGGTTGAATGGATTCAGCAATGATATCATTATGAAAATGAACGAATCCTACACAGAATCTGTATCTGTATCTGTATACGTGTGGCCATGGGCTGAACCACGATCGTAAAGATATTGTCAATAATCGTGTTTTCTGGCTAATAAAAGAATGTTTGAAACTTGAGTCTGATATTGAATATTTTTGAAAAAAGACTGCCATTTGGTCAATCATTGCATATTTTTTGGGGTGTAGCCACAAATATAGACATTGAGAATTTTCACCATTTGTTCGTTTTCATTCATATTATAAGTCGCTGAGGTTTGTTCACCAATGGAATGTCTCCTCGATTGACATATTGGCAACGCGAGATAATAATTTGATCTCGACATTCGTTTCTTCACGTTTTATCACGAAAAAATTGTTTCTGGTTTTTTTTAAATTATCTTTACGTAGTCTAGACTCGTAATTATTGAAATTGGAATTAATTAGATATTCCGTGTACATAATTGTTCCTTTAATATAATAGTAATGACAATGGGCGCCGCGGTAAATTTTTCCTATCATAATTACTTAAGTTAGTACATATATACTTATATAGACCTACCTAGACGGTTAATTTCATACTTCATTTGATTCCCTCGCTGCGCAGGAGATTAGAGCGACGATTTCCTAATTATTTCAGCACGTTGATCACTCCTGGCTTCCGTTAATATGTAAATACTATAATTATACCTAGAACTCCTGGAAGCACCTTTTATGAGCTGATCATTACTTATCAATAATAATATCCGAGGGAAAAAATTGTGAAACAAACTGTGAGTAAGTGCACGAATATTTTCGCCAAGGACTCACGACCAGTTATCTTTTGAACAACTTTGTATGAGAAATAATTTGCACCATTTTCCGACAAAATTTCTCAACATTGTGTGATAAACTTTGACAAATTTACGAGGCACTCATTTTGTGATCAAACGATACCGAAACTTTATGAAATCTCGTAAAATTTTCTCCAAAATCACTATAATAACAATCATGGAATTTCCAATTCACGAGAATCCGCTTGGACATAATTCGAGCACTTTGGAGTAGGCACCGAGAGTATCGCAGTTCTCCCAAAGTTGGTGACAAATTCTTGTGAAAAAAACCGGACATGTGTTCTTACAGAATTTATATGTTATATCTAATAATTATCGATTAATTTCCAAAACTGAATTGAATCAATGTAAATCGTCGTAGATCCATCTCTCGGTACTGCAGCTGCAATGAAACACCAGAATCTAGAGATGCAAGTCCTCGATAGAATTGAATTTCCGACTGAGCTATAGAAAGCCAAACTTTCGATAGAATTAAAGGAAAGTCTAGCATCCCAGGCTCGAAACTTGTTACCCAGAAAGTCATGCCAAGTCTGTACTCCGCCTTGTTCCATAGACACAGAGTACACGATCGAAGCTCGTCATTCAAAATTCATCTGTTCGTTAAATTATTATTAGCATATCATAGTATCGACGTTTCTAATATTACATATGTATATTTCCTAACTCTAAAACACACATCTATACTTTTCTGACTGTTTCTCGTCTCTTTTTGGAAATATTTTTGAGCCTCTGAAGCTCGAGAATTTACACATATTGATCTCAGTGTTGTTTTTCGTTTGGTTTTGGGAAAGAATCTCCAAACTTCCGGCGTCTACAGTAATTTTGAGAAATTCAAAAATCAGGATTTGGCACAACAGCTCTTCTTCCATTCGTTCAAACTCTCAGAGTTATTGTTAATTTACTTCAATGAGTAGGCAGGGTGAACAAAGAGGAACAGTTTATGGTCACAAGTTCTCCGAGCTCAGAGTAATAAAGCCAACCGCAAACCAGTCAACCCAAATATCCAGTGCTTGTGGAAACAGGCGCAAACGCAGAGTTAGAAATTATGTACATACATAGAACAAAGGCCGGATTATTGACCATGCTGAATTATACCAACCTACCAAATATTTGACTGAAATTATAACCAGAATTTCACTAAACATTATCAAATTTTAATATAATTTAATTTAATTAATTTAAAATCATCAGTCTGCCTACCGAATGTAACTCTTCATTATTTTTGGTCCTGTTTTCAATTTTCTTGACTTTGTTACAAGAGAAATTGACGTTTGGAATATTTCTGAGTCTGCGTGGAATCTTGAGATATTTATCCGTTTAGTCTCATAATAGTTCGTCCTCCCGTTCAATTGTGAATTTGGAAAAGCTCAAAATGAGGACTTGCAATTATTTTCAAGTCTGCAGAGTTGATATGTACATTTTTTTCGGTGAAACAGAAAATTGTCCCAAACTGTGAGAATGCGAGTCTAGACTCGAGAATTTCGTGTGTCTGAATCGAAACCGTGCATATCTGGCCACCTGTACAATCAATATTTGATTTGTTGGGTCGAAGACGTAACCTTTCCTTCTCCCAAGAGATCGCATGCCCGGGAATTGTCTCTCACAAAGAATTTTACAAGCAATTTTCAACCTTACCTCATTTTAGGCTCTCTCTGAGCTTCCTGCAGGCAATTTAATCTGAAGTTTAAACAATTCGGGTTATTTAATTACATTTCCTCTTCATATCCATCTTGAACAATATTATAAATTCTTGCAGAATATTCTAATTTCTCAATCTACACGGCTCAAGTTTCGAGTTCAAAATGATACAAGCTCGATACGAGTTTCCTCTTTCATAAACTTCTAGCTTCCAAGAAATTCTACGATACTCTTCAAAATTCTTTCTTAATATCTGGTTTTTCTCCAGTCTCGAAAAAATCGGTTTGGTTACCTCAGGCAGGTACGATTTCAAAGTATGATATTTTTGAAAGATGTGCCCTTCATCATTTTCGAATTTTTCTTTCAGTTATTTTCATAATTGAGTAGGTAATCATATTATGTGGAATTGATTATTCAACGCGAAATTTGAATTTCATGGTTATAATAGGCAGCTTTCAGAATATTATTTTGATAGTGTTCAATTCTGATTCAATATTTAAAAGTCGTTATTCATATCGGGGTAATTAATGATATCCAATTAACGCCAAGTCACGAGATTGCTATTATGCTAATTTATGTGTTATTAGCATACCGATTTATAGCTAACTCTATCCACCCCCGCAAGCTAATGGTATTAAAATGACATGGAAATATTATCCAATAGGACCATGGCCGTGATTAAAATTGAAATAAGGCACGTTTTCCATTTTTCTCAAATTTCCTCCCCGAAAAAAAACTACGGACGGTATTTTTTTGAATAAAAATCGTAAAATAGTAGTGACGGGAGCTTTTCAAAATAACCGGAACAAGCGCTTCGAATCTCGATGGTCTATATTTCGGCCAATTTTTTTTTGGCTCCGATCCTCGTTTGAAAAATTGATATTTTGTTGCTGTTTAGCGCGTTTTGCAATTTTTTTTCATTTGCTTGTCAATTTTTGTAACAAAAAATCGTGGGTAGCATTCCAGAGAAATAATTTTTCAACCTTTGAATTAGATTTCTGAAATTTCTTTTCCGACGAATTTTTGTTTTCACAAATTAATTATTCTCCAATTTTCTCGGGCATTCTCATTCAGATTGCTTCCGTGTCAAAGAATATTATAGCTATGGACTCGGAAGGGTGTGATAATTTAATGAGAAAAAAAATCTCCATCGGGGATTCGATAAAGAAAGACAGTTGTTCCGTGACAAAAGTTTCCGAGAGGTAAAAAACTTTCTGCTTATAACTTATACCCCCCGTTGATCAAGAGTAATGATTCAAACTTTAATCTCTGACACTTTCAACCCTGCGAATCCACAATCCTCTTACTCAGAAATATCTTCGCGAAAATTTTAACAGCTGTAGCGTTCCGTATTTGAAGTAGAAATTGTACAAGAACCGAGAAGTGCTTCTGAAAATGGGTAAAATACTTGCCGAATAGGAATTAACAGAGATAGGGAAAAAAGCAAAGAATCAATTCTCTTCTCTTCTCATTTCCTCTTTTCTATTTTCTAGGTATAAATTTCGTGAATTTCTCTTTCAGAGAACATTCACACGGTGATTTTATTACACCGAACGAGATATTGGCAGAAAAGATTGACTAACAGCTCATACAGGTACTACGAAGGCCAAGATAATAAATAGATGATAAATTTGTGAATTTTCTGTGGGATGATCAATCAGTCTTGTAACCACCATCCCCTTTGGGAAACATATATCTCGGTTGGACCGCACCCCACTTTGTCAGGAACTCTGAGAGATTCTTGTGATTTCCAGAGGAGAAATATATTTCAGGTTTTAAATCAAGCTGCTCGGTTTTGTTTCCTTTCTTCTAAAAATGCTGTTCACCCCGCGCAGCCCTTGAGTAGACGAAGGACTAAAATATGGCGGTAAAAATTGATGTATCGTTGTATAGTATAAGTATGATAAACTACGAAGAAGTTCATATTGATAATTGTCCTCCCATTCTAACATGTAATCAATTGATTATTGGTTATTCACTCAATTCGTCTTACAGCCTTCGTTTGTTTCTATCGAATTATTCTGTTTGGTGCTGTTACTCTTTTTCTTCTTTCGTTTCGTAATAAATGTAGGGGAAAAAACCGAGGCTGGATTCGATATCTGCCAGACTTCCGATTTTTTTTGTATCTCTCCCCCACCTTCACTTCTTATTTTCTCCATTTTATCGTTAGATTTCACGACAGGATTTTGGAATGTACCGCAAGCAAGTTATCTCTCTGTACGCTCTAGACGACGAAGCTTTTCACATATTACTATATAACTTTTACGCTTTACGTTTGGTTTTCAACTTGGAACCCTTCTGATTCCTCACGCTTTCGCCCTCTTTTTTCTTTTGGGTATCTTATCGGTTGGTTCGTGAGTTAAGGTGAGTATTTTTTTCTCTAAATTCGGGATACAATTTGGAAAACATAAAAATTTATCATCTCTAGAATTCTAGATATTTTTTTCAGCCGTTTCCAAACGATTTTAACCATTATTTCTGTTGAAATCATTCAGATCGTCAATACGAAGAAAGCTCTATGAAAGTTTTTCCAAAAATAGATTCAATTTTCTTCCCTTTTTGGGGAGAGTTTAGAGAAAACATAAAACGAGCCTCAGGATCCGTAGTATTGGATCGACGATTAGAAAAATAACAAATTTGCTGGATTTTTTCATCCTCAATTCGTTTTGAAGATCGGATCGATCTAAACCTTGTTTGCTTTCCTGATTGATTTAAGTCCCGTTTAGAACCCTGCGGGAGGGGGGGTTAGGGGATCATCTGACACGAGGAGTAGTAGTGTAACAGTATTCGGACATTGGGAGCCGTTGGCTTTGACGATGAGATAAGAGATCGAAATCAATTCAGGGATTGCCGAGTGCCGAGGAGAGTTTTATTCCTACACTGTCTTTTTTCTCTCTTTTTCCTTCTTTCTACATCTAGTTCCGGCTTATGTGAGATTAGATTCGTTCAGGATATACCGAGATCTATAAAAACAAACAATCTTGCTAGGCGCCTTGATACCATGTAGGTTAAGATCACGGAAAACGTGAGTCTGGCTCAACGAACTTCGATTGCTGAAGGCCAATCATTTCATCTTTAAATTAAATCCCAGAAAAACGGAAAACAAGAAGAACAAGGAAATAAAAATATCAGTAAACACGGGAAACACGAAAAATAAAAATAGCAGAAAAAGACGAAACAGGAAAGCAACGGTGATATCATACGTATGTATATATGAGTATTGTACTGTTTTCTAAATTTTGTTTCATTTCGTTGGGATTTTTCATCGGGGTTTTCGTACGTTTTTGGAAGATATTTGCACAGTTTTCCTATTCTCTACCAATGCAACCAATTCAATCAAATTCATTGTTTCGCCGACCTTTATCAGGTTCTGCATGATTTTTTCGTCGAGAATTATAATATTTGACAATTCTTAGTCAGGATTGTAGGTGATTTTATTAAATTTCAAATCATCTGTCGTTCAGGCACGATCGCGATGTGGACAAATGAATTTTTCGTTTACGAACAAATAATTTGGAATCGTTGAAAGAGATTTTTAATAACCTGGAAAAATCAGAAGATTGGAAACACTGGCCACAAGGAAAGGGAAAAATAGAAAAAATAAGAAGGAAGGCAATCAAAATCCACAGAAAAGTGATTGATTAATACATCGCAAGCACAGCACACGCTGTTGACAATATAGCATTTACAATCCATTAAACCCTTTCTATCCTACAGATTTACTTAACGTCTTTGGATCTGGGCTAGAGCTATAGCGATTTGTTGACTCCGCGAGGCAATCGATCAACGTTTAATTCCTGCCTCATATAGTCGCGTCCTGCCTGTGGCCTTGCCTTGTCTTCCTACTATAGTAAAATTGATGGAATTGATGGATTGATTGATTGGATAATTAATTGGAAGAATTGTGCCCCGACATCGATTGCCTTTTCAACAATTCGAATGTATGACAGTTGGAATGAGAAAAAAAGATAAGAGGATCAAAGACGAAAATGGAGATGTGCGAAAACGAGAGAATGCAGTATGCGCTGCATTTTCTCAAATCAATGCGCTGCCGCTGTATTCTATTTTTATCTTCTTCTACATACACAGTATCTACATACACATCACAGATATATATATATACATATGTGTATATATCAGAGTGAAATATCTTAGGATTTTCCGATTTTCCCAGATGCCAAAACCAATTCACACCTCAGCACGAGATAGAGAGAAAACGAAAACCAGAGAGAGAGAGGGAGAGAGAGAGATACACCATATATGAGGGTCAACTCGGATTTCGGATCTAATCAGACTTCTTTTCGAGGTCTCGTTGTCCAAGACGTCTAGGACGTTGGCTTAGCTCTTGTTTTACTCTTGCTAATTGCTATTGCTAGAATTCCATTAGCCGGTCATCATCCATCGTTCCCTGTCTCAATCCTTTATCTTTATTTTCTTTGATAATAGCCATCCATTATATGAAAATAAACGAGAGAAATTTTCCGCGATAGAATTCAAAAAATTCGTCTATACTTGGAGGAATAAGACAGCAACATCTTAAGGAAGGATGAATTGAAAAGCGCTGTCGATCGAAGAAATAATATTCCAGAATAATATTTACTCGACTCTATTGAGAAAAAAAAAAGATGAAGAATATTCAGGGAGTGAAAATACTCTCACATCGAGGAAATTCCAGGATGTGTGTACTTCTCGAAGAGATAATATTCTTTCTTTCGTCTTCGTATTCTCAAGAGATTTGTTCGATAGATGAGTTCCCCCTATCCACAAGATTTTCGGTTTCCCTCGACGTGGATTAGGGTATAGGTATACCTATACATGGTTTATGTACGCAGGTGGAGGAGGATTTCATTTCATACAATGCTAAATCATCGATCAATATTGATCTTTGGTTCATTGTATTACGCGGGTAGCAGATCGATACGAGATCTTCACTTGAGTGAGAAATTTTATTCCCTGTCCCTGCCCCCCCCCCCCCCCCCCCCCCCTCGTTTGGGTTTCGTTTTCCCTGTTTATCTGTCTCTTTTTTTCTTTGTTTTTGCATTAATTTACATTGCACATCACTAACAATTATTCAACGTTCGTAGGGAGTCTCCACGAAGAAAAAAAGGAGCCAAAAAAAAAATACAAACGCGATAAAAACACGAAAAAAGGAGAGAAAAGAAAATCAAATTCATGGTGCCCTCGTTTTTTTTTGTTTTTCATGCTTTGAATATAAAACTTCTTATCGCGCACGGCTGAGATCCAATCTACTTCGTTTACCTAAGTACTTATGTTCTTGATTTTCTTATTTTTACCTACCGTTTAGCTAGGGGCTTCCAGCGTTAGCAAGGGGTACCGTAAATTGCATTTTACCTCGAGTCTGTCCGTCCTATGATTTATATTTCCTCAAGTAAAGAGCTTGAGCCACCGTTTGAGCTCGCCTGGGGAGGGTCGTGGGTCTTTGCAATTTTACTCTCAAAGTCGTTGCAACTTGCAACCCCACGCATTAAAAGTATTATTATTATAGGTAGTCAGGTCCGTACCTACGAAGCCTGTATACACACAAATAGGTATACACAATTTATATTTATATTTATAGAGGTTACAGCTGCGCCGGTGGAAATCGCAATTACGCGACTTGACTTTCGTTTACATTTAATACCTGCACTTCTAAATTGCTCTCGCTTTTGTAGAGTGGGTGAAAATTCGTTCACATTGCATTAGTGGATTGCTCGAATGAAGAAAAATATCGCAGGCACTTCGTACGTAAGCATATTTGTAAACTGCACTGGCGAAAAATATTTTTACCCGAACTCACGATTCTCAGTTCCAATTCAGAATTCAATATTTAGAATTGAAAATATTCTATCACATGGATTCTAGCGGAATTCATGTGAGCTCGGCTTCATCTGCCTCCGATTTTGCACCATGTTCCAAAACTGCGTGGAGATTAGTCTGCGGTTTAGGACCCTCCTCCGTGAGGCATTAGATCGACGAATAACACCGGGGCGTCTCGGTTTTTGCCCTGGTGCTAATTTACGGACACAGAATTTTTCCTCGCTCTGCTATTTTCTCGCTTCGCCTCAAATGTTTGGAGATCGAAGTATACAAACGGGTTTACTTATGTCACCACTAATCTGAGGCAATGGCGTCGATGAGACGATCGTGAAACCACCGAAGCGCTGCTGGTGTACACGATAACTCGAGAACGGTTCGGTCAATTGACTTGAAATTTATAGTGACCATTTTTAATATTTTCATCTCTCGCCTGAACCACACTCGTTACTCTATTCCTCACCAATAAGAAATCGAGCGGAGAGTTTTTGAATACTTAACTTGAAACCGAAACTTTTTCTCTCATATTTTGTCTTGTAGTTTTCAAACTATGGCGTAAAAAAATATGTATCGCGATTTGATCCAGAGATGAATATGTTTCGAAAATGTCCTGTTGATTCCAAGACAGGATGTCAAACAGTTTTTGTGTTATGCTTGCTTCAGTACCTTTTGCGGACTTAGACGTGCTCGTTGTATGCTTCGTATTGCAATATTTTTGATGGATGGATATAAACGGAGTAAAAAAATGGCACAAGCATAACGTTCTATTCCATATGTAACGCACGTTGTTGAAAGGTGACGATATTATAATGGAAGTAACAAACATTGACAAATGGCGAGTCTGCACCCTTAACGGGGCTCGTATAGCTTAAGCAAACATTTTCCCCTTCGTTAAATATGCACCGGAGTTTATATTGCAAACTTCAGCGGTGGAGGACAGGACAGTAAGAAAAATAAAGGATGAATAAAGAAGAAAATTTGAATGTTTAAAACGGTTCTACGTGCCCAACTGCTCGCATACGTTTCTAGAATGTATGTATGTACATACGTAGGTATATGCATATCTCTTTCCGTACTCCATACCGCTTTGGACGTTTTACATGAGATTCGGGAAAGTAGGGCGAACGAGGAAGATCAGAAGGAACGAGAGAGAGAGAGGAAGAGAGAGAAGAGCGGTGGATGGAAGAAGAGAAAAAACAGGAAAGGACGTGAGGTCTTAGCCAACCCCTGTGACACCTGCCACTTCACACTCTCGCTAATTATGTTTTTACATCACGGCTAGCTAGGTTCTCGCGTAGCCATTGGGCGCGAAATGGGTGGCCTTAGCTTCAGCTCGAGTGGTATGAGAGCTCGGAGGATTTAGAACGGAAGAAGATCGGTGAGTAGAGAAAAAAACGTGATCACGAAAATCCAGTTTTCCCAGGTAGCTGAGTAGGTACTGTGATCACACATTTTTTACCCTCATTCAGTTATAATTGTTGCGTGTAACGAAAAGGGGGCTGAACAAACTGATTCGTATGAATTACGTGCCACTGAAATTGAGTAAAATATTAAAACCAGGTGACAACAGTCCATAAAAAATATCCACCGGCGTGTGTTTTCGGAGAGGAATCGAAAATTTTCCAAACAATATTTAAATTTTTTTCATCATAAGGGGTGTCATGGTGAATATATATATTTCTGTTCACCCCCGGGAGAATGCAGCGGTCTGTCAGTGAACAAGATTCGACAGCCTTTGATTGCTGAAAACTAATGGTTCTCATAAATTCGTAATCTGCATGTCTTTGGCTATAGTCTGAAAGGCAACGGAAAATAGTAAAATGGTAATTTTTTTCCGAAAACATTTCATTTTCAACCTTCTTGGGAATTATGAAATCGATGGTGAACAAATTTTTGAACTATTTGAACTATTTCGATGACTGTTAGGCCGTAGCCACGAACATACCGATCGGAAATCTGTGAGGTTCGTTCTTTCTGCCAATTACAAGCTGTGAAAATCCGCCCATCAATAGCCCATATGCTTCGGAGAAGCAAACAGCCATGAAAAATGACTCATTTTTTATTGAGCTTCGACAACTGTTCCACATATCGTCGAAAAATTGATCGGAATACGCGAAAAGTTTCAAAATAATCGATGAAATAGTATTTTGAGTTTCCAAAATTCGGTCTATTTTCGGTTTCCAAAATTCCTGCGAGTATTAGTTGGTTTTTTTCTGATTCGAAATTCAAAAAGGAGTCTACAGAAGATCCAGTCCTATGAATAGGAGAAATATAAAAAATTGAAAAAGCATACTCTGTTAAGTAACGTCCGGGTATGGAATGAATTTATGATGAGGCAAGAGCTACATGTAAATGAGTATAAAACATAAAAGTGTCAACGTAATGAATAAATTCATTACGATTTATACATAATTACTAACCTCGTGAAACTCTGGACTAATTGTAAGCGTGGAACCGAATGAGGAAAATCAGGATTCAAACTTATGATTTCAGAGGTTTGTCAAAACATCGAATCACCAAGAACTTATTATATACTGCACGCGTATCAAACGAAATTTCCCGCGTTCTGTCCTGAAGCTGGAAAAATTGTTTAGTGCCGAAAATTTCAAAGGCGATCCTTGTTTTTTTCCTTGTTCTAATAGCGCGGATGACAAATTATTCAGATTTGATGCCTAAATCGGCTGGAATGAACGAAAAAGTGCTTATTGTATTATTCGGCTGAATTATACCTATACCTACGCTGCGGGGGGAATAAATTTTATTTCAATGCATTATTTTATGTCTCGTTGACTTTTGCGTATTTCTGTCACGACGAAGTCAGCCGGAAACGACGATTCTAGACATTCCGTACGACTGGAGGTAGCAGGAATGGTACGTTACGTTGTGTACTCGTTTTGCTATTTGACAAAACTACAATTTTCGCATCCGTGCGTATCAGAAATCGATTTGCTTTCGGATGAATAAATCCTACTGCCATTCAGAGATTGCAGATTCAACGAACCGACGCGCAATTGCGCGAATAACTTTCGTTGAAAATTGAACAACAGAGGTTGAAAATTTGACCTAGGTAGATATAAATTCGGTCGATTCAAGAACGACTTATACGAGTTTGACACGATCGACGAATCTATGTTTCGCATATCGATTTGCTCATTTTTATTTTTAATATCAATGCGTAATAACTGCCTCAAGAAAGTACATATACGAGGGTGATTCTGAACCGATTTCTTTGCCGGCCGTATAATTGGGGTTCACCTCCATGCTAGAGCCGTTTTTCATCAACCGACGGTAAGTGTTCATGCCACCAACCGAGTCTCGATCGATCTGTCTTACCGATCATGTCCCGATGGTCCTCTGATCCCGGATTCCGTCTTCGTTTTCCGGGATCTGTTTCCGACTTCGTCTTCGGGAATCTGTTTCCGTTTGCTGGAATCCGTCTTCGTCTTCCGCCATCCGTCCCGCCAATCTTCCAGCATCCGGGTGCTCGTGTCACGATTCTGCAGCGTTATGTGTTTTCGTGCGTGTGATATGATGATTACGATTCATCAATATCCTCATTATGTTGTGCGCGTAGCTCATTTCCCACGCTTCCTCTCCTGCTGGAACGTGAGTCGCTTTCCGACGATGTCGTCATTGATATTATGTCTATGATATACTGATATCATCATTACATAGCTCTGATCCCACGTTTTTAGTGTAATTGTAGCGTATAAATCGAACGCGTGCAACAGCAGAGCTACGATAGGTATTCTTCATCACTTCTGAAGCAACGTTCAGTCTGGAATTGTGGAAATGGTTGAAAAATTATATTCAGAGCTAACGGAGATGATGGAAAGCGCATGCAAATTGCTGCTCACATTAAGAATAAGAATCACGTCGAGCATACATTGGAAAGTGGTGTAATATTGGGCTCCAAAATATGTGTCTCTTAATGGTTATCCATGTGGCATGCTGCCATATAAAGTCTTTTCATGGCAGTTCTG
Organism: Phymatocera aterrima; assembly: GCA_963170745.1. Lineage (NCBI taxonomy): Eukaryota > Metazoa > Arthropoda > Insecta > Hymenoptera > Tenthredinidae > Phymatocera > Phymatocera aterrima. Next base: position 7,051,407 of record OY720660.1, read on the forward strand.
AGACTAGCTGCATAAAATGCGACCGAGAACAGGCGTCAGAAAGCCACTTTTTCATACCGATGCCGTAAAAACAATATTTGAAAACAGCCAAAACCATCAGTCGGTGAAAAGCTGCATATTTAAACAGTGATATCGCTTCTCCAATCGTACTGCGCTCTTCACAAGGTTGAATGGTTGAAACCATACGTCAAGATCTCAGATGAAGAAAAAATTCATTTGTTCAATTATTTTGCTAAAGATCCATCGATATCAATGAGTTTTAGCAAAAGAATGTTTAAAGAAGGGATTCCGCACGGAGAGATCCCCGAGTAAGTACTCGCCGGTGAAGAAATTGGTCCAGAACCCCGCCTTCTATATCTATTCAAGAATTACAAACCCCAAATGTTGGAAAGTCGTTCGAAGTTTAGAAACAAGATTTACAAATAGAGGTACACTTGAGCATCGACGCGAAGATCTTTGACCAGGATTTAGACGGAATTTATAATATTCCCTCTTACGTTTTCAATCAAGAGAAACGAAAATAAATCAATCAGGCTTCAAACTGAACTGTGAATAAAAGTTCTACAACAAATGGATCACGGAAAGTCCATACATTTCTGAAATTCAGTATCAACAATTCATTAACAAATGAACATTATGCAGATAACAAAATGAAAATATTAGAGAGCTTCTCACACCACTGGCAAAAAGAATCACGATTTCATTCACAAAAAAAATGGAAGAGCAAGCATCAGACGAAACGATACAAGCAAAAGCTTCATCTCTCATTTTTTTTTTGGTTCTTGGGATCACTCCACAAAATTTTGACGTTTGATCATACAGGGATTTGCAAACGAACGATTCGTTTGGAAATGGTAAGATAACAAAGAAAATAAAATAAAAATACGATTGTTTGAATGAAAGCACTAAAGGGTTGAGAAAATTTTGTTTGTTATATAAAAGCTCGTGTGGTTGCAGAGGGGGCCGTTACGGGCGTGTTCGATACTACTGTGTACATCGATACCGTTGCGTGTTGGAGTGGGAATTTATCTCGAGGTTAGCGCGTAAAGGTCTAACATGACCGTAACATAACCGGAACGAACACGAGGTAGCTCACACAACTGTTCGTGAGCTTCGACCGAGCTTTCAATAAGAACCTTGATGATAAATCTGCATGCATTAATGTGTACATGCAACGTGTGCACAATACGCAAGTGTATTGCGCATTCAAAATTAGACGATTCGAATGACTTGGTGCGAAATTTTTGGTGAGAATTTCAGCCCGAAGATGCATTCAATTCAGCAAATTTCGAACGAGCCATTAATTACCGCCGAAAGAGAAAGAGAGAGAGAGAGAGAGTAACGGGTCAAAGAGCTTCGAGAACAGAAGAAAAATAGCAAGAGAATATTCGCAAAAACTTGATATTTGCTTGTTTCTCAAAATTATATACATCTATACATATAGATTAAAAAATGAGTAGTGAACCGAAAGAATAGAGTCTGATGAATTGGAGTTAAGAATTTGATGAGGGTGAAATGGGATGAAAAAATAGTTGAAATAAAAAGGAAAAAAGAAAAGAGATTGAAAATTTAGTTTCCGATAACTGGGCATATCGATTTTATTGAATTGCGCTGCAGAGGCAGAAGTCCGGGAGCTGGCTACTGCCTACTGGGGCGAGTGAATTTCTAAAATGCATATCTGTAAGGTTTATAACCTTGTGTGCATGCATGTAAATCACGGCAAATTGTATACTTCGAATCACAAATTGAATTTCTGAGTGAAATTGCCGACAGCCTTGATTGAGCAACTGGATTCTCAATTGTTTCTGAGGAACAAGGGATGCAATCTCACACCCGAAACTCGAATATCTTTAACTTAGGGCTCTGCTTCCAAAACATGAAAGTCCCGGGAGGGCTATTGTAGCACACAATAGAAACGTTTGCAAACTGTTCTACATTTTTCATTACGAAATGTGTACTTTTTCAATTAAAATTCGATTCCTACAGGGTGAGATTCGCTCAGACTTCTGACGAACAGCACTATGATACGCTGGATATGGAACTACAGAATTTCCATCCTATTAGAAAAAGCACAAATTTCTAGTTCCAGTGGCCGCAGCCTTTCTTTTAATATATTGGTTGACAAATTTGTGGAAATTAGCAAAAAACCATTCTCGTACGTGTCCAATAATTCCTATTCTCTATGCTCGGCATATAACTTGTATATTTGGTCCAAAAACAGAATGAGACAAAATTCAAGAACCGAAACTGTAGAAAAAAAGCATGAATTACGAATCCACAAACGCAGTGAGAGGTCAGCTTTAACATAGTTAAAGGTCTTGCAATAAAATGGAGTTTGAATTCGTAATTGATTTTGTGTAATATTAAAGTAAAACCTCGTGACGTTATAAAAGAAGCATATTCCTACGTCTTTTTCTGTTTTTTAAATCGCAATTATGAGCGTTCTGGTTCTGCGTGGTTTTTTGGCTTCCATGGTTCAAAAAAACTGCAGTGTATAATGTGATTATTCGACGAAAAAGATACTATTTCATGCTGCTAATGCGATTGCGTAAATCTCGGAACCTTCAATTCTACAATTTTCAACGGTTTCATATTTTCCACCCACGTATTGGGAGGGAAAAAATATTTGCCCTCATGATTTCGAGATTTTCAAGTTCTCGGAAAAGAAATAAAAATATTGTCTGCATCAACGCGAGGTAGGTGTATAAATGTGGAGTGGAATTTTTGATATAATTCCAAAAGAAAATCCTGTCTCTCTCGCCCTCTCAAAATTATACACTGACTGTGATTTCAATTCAAATTTATTTTCTTTCAATTCCACTCTTTCGTTTCCTCGTCCCTTTTCAAATGGATGTATGCATAAATAATAAATTTTGTATACTAAAAAGTGATTAAAAATTGAATCTGGTCATCCCCCTGCCCGGAGAAAAAGCAAAACAAAAAAAAGTGATAAAAGAGAAGATATAAAACAAATTTCGTTAATAACAAAACGAAAAATGGAATGAATAAGAAATAAAGATAAGAGATGAAAAGGTGAAGAAAGTTTTGCGGCTGTAAATTCGTAGCTCTACGCTTTTCATGTAGATGTGGTTTTTTCGCTCATCCTCTTCACTCCGGCAACCCTTATCCTGGATTGAAACCGCGAAAAGATGGGTTTCTATATTTAGAGCGAGCCTCCGATCTCCCACGTATAATACGGTACAGCCACCACACCGCCATCATGCTCTCGTGCTTTATAACACATTCAAAAAAGATCCTATAGGTATATTATGCCTATATTGCGCGTTCGTGTATTATATACTTTACCAAAAGCAATATTCTACATCCCTCCGCTTAAGCTCCCTTTTTGTTCTTCCTTTAGCATTCATATTTTAGAATTTTGTAGCTCAGGTATAATACGTATATTAGCTATATGTTCCGGTCAAATTGGCCGTGTAGGATTACCTCCGAAACGGATGAATCCTCGGAATTACTGCGCAGAAAGAAGAAATTAGGTAGGTATCTCTGTTTCATGCTCATCGCCAGAGAAATGAAGAAGAGAAACGAAAAAACAGTGATAACCCAAATAAGCCGGGAGAAATTCTTATTTGATATTGAATCTTCCGGCTCTCATTTCTTACTCACGTTATATATATATATATATATATATATATATATATAAATAACGAGGGTTGGAAAACAGAAAACTGCTTTTCTTAGCGAAACTTCTTTTTCCACGTTCTTTATACCACTTGACCCTCGTGAATTCTTTCCATTTCCTTTGCAGCAGTGAACGCGGTTGTGAATGGGTCAAGATAAAATGGATTTACAAACTTTTTTGGCATCTGTGTAGACGGTAATTGCATCCCCGACTATTTGAGTTGTCTATGTAAATCAGGTTTTCAATTGGATGATTTTTCAAAGTTTCAAAGATTTTTTTTCTCAATTCGAAAGACAGATTTCATCCATTTTTCTTCCATTTCAATTCAACATTTTTATTCACGAGGCACAAATCATTGTACGACTCCTGCGAACTAACCTCCCGGAAGTATGAATTATGTTGGTGTAATTTTACCAGGAGTTTTTTTTATCCTTTTCGAACATACGTCCACGATTTTTCTTCCGGGAAAGTTTGCGGTTTTCACGACATGAGAATAATCTCCGAAATTCGTACTCAGAGTAATTTCACCTGTGATTTGGTTTTCGTAAGATTTGGAGTTTTGGTCCAGCGCTAAGAAAGTATTTTCGTTATTTCGTCAAGTCTCTTTCACTGAGTATCATGATCATTTTCTATCTACGTTAATTTGTCATGCCTCTCTGAGTAATTGGTGGATAATCGAGAATATATTAATTTTCTAATCCTCAAACATTGAGGGAAGAGATTAGCCGCATTTATCTGACCATTAATCACTTGGAGCAGGTGATTTTGTACCTACAATTAATCGCTTGTGAATTAGAAACAAGAACCCGTAACTGGAGTTTCCGTTCTACGAAATAAAATGTCGAAAGAAAATTTGAATACAGGATTTTGGACTTGAAATAGAGAGGGAAATAATTATTTCTGGATCATTTTAATCTCTATTCTTCCCAAAAGTTTTGGCGAAAAAATTTACGGGCTGACTTTCTGAACCAGCTTGCGCGGTTCTTCAGCATCGCGTTGTTAATATATTGCCAAACTTTATAGTGGATCGTTTGTAATGCATAGTTCGCAAAAAAATTTTCTCGAATTTGAAAGCCCTGGGAAAATGAAAAATTTAAAATACTACTTTTTTGGGGTAAATATTTTCCTCGGACAAACTCTAGGTAAACCCGAACATCCCTCGATAGACATTTATGTGGCTAAAGATTATTCTGCTCATGTGGCTGGGCGAGGGTCTCTACTTCCCGAAAGAAGATGTTCTGAGAGCGAAGTTACAACGTGTGCCAAAAAGAATTTCCTCTGTTTCTCTCATTTCACGGCCTGTAAATCTGCGGTTCTATTCTCAAATCATCCGCGTCGGTAACAGACATCGAACATCAAAACGTGATTTGAATTGGAGATCTCGAACTAATATTCGCATTTGTTCACAAAGAAAAAAGAAGAAACAATCGCATAATTTTGTTGCTCACCAAGTCGCGTCACTCAAACTAGACTCTGAAGGTTCCTTAAGCTCCGAGGGTTGTTGAGGTTGGAGTTGACGTTGGCGTTTGAGTTGGGCTTGGCTTGACACCGAAATACATATACTGATAGGCTCAGGTGGCTCTAGGTGCGTCCGTTAATTAACGAAGAACCTTGCAGGTTATAATTAGGCTTAATAATTTATCTGCAGATAGTTACAGCCCCAAAACAACATCGCGTCGTTTCTGAGTCGCCAGAGTAGAAGTTGAAGCCGGTGAGTGTGCATTTTTTGATCGGGATTTTCAGAGATAATAATACCTGTATCCACGGACAGCCCATTTTCGGATTCCAGGTCTTTCATTCCAAAGATACGAAATTGAAAAATTTTATCACGTGGCGAATCGTGCGAGTCTTCCGAATTTTCGCCACTGCTTTTTATCCAAATACGTGTGAAAGTACATGGGGCGAAAAGTCCGATGGAAAGAAAAAAATGAAAGTCAAACAAAATTCAGGGTTCTCCAGACTTCGTTTTGATTACAAAGCGGTAATCAAACAACGTGAAAATCATTCTGTACCCTTTCAGAGGTGAAAATTCCGGAACGGAAATTCCCCGCGGACTGAGTGTGTGAGCAGTGTAGGTAGGCAGGCTGAGGCACTACCGGAAAAGTGTGATTTTATGAAACGAACCCTTCCTCCGGCCGAAAAAAAGGGGAAAAGAACGTTTTATCACCGTGGGCGGTTTTCAGAGGGTAGAGATATTGATCATCGTATAGTATACGCGTACAACCAGCCACCTGGACAGGAAGGAATCCGCGCTCGATATACCTCATTTAATCATGCACTAATTATCCAATTATTCAGCAAATATGGGACAGGCTTATAGCCACGATACTCTACGCGATGGCCAAATAGTAAGATGCTTCGGCCGCTGCTAAGAGTAGACATATACTATAATTTCTACTTTCTCTTTTTTTCTATGACGGAAGTTACGCTCTGTGAAAAACGTAGACGAAATTTTTCAGGTGAGAAACTTGAGGGTCTAATAGTTTCCAATCAGAGAGGCTCAAAGATTATTTTCAACCATGCATCGCACGGGGTGACCGTGCGTCGTCTCGCGCATCACCGGCGAGCCGCTAGAGACGAGGCAGCGATTGCTCAATAACTGCTTTCGGCTCTCATTCGAAAACTATAAAGTTTATCAGACCATTGAGTTGCGTGCTGAAGGAAACCTCGTTTCAATTTTTCACGAAGAATACTCGGACGCGTAGTAATGGCAATGGAAGTAGTGGAAACCAACAAAACAATATTTCAATTTGGAGAATAATTTCGGCTGACCGCAGGCTGGACTCGAAATTTTGACGCGTCTTACTGAATAGAATTCGTGGCAATAGAATTGCCGCAAAGTAGATAACATTCGGCTTAGCGATACGCAGTAGATGTGCCAGATTTTCATTTCGCTTCTCAGCCACTGTGCATTTGATATCTTTCGTAGGTTCTATATATCCTGTCATTTGCAGAGGTATCTTTGCGAGGTTTCGGAATTCAGTTCCCACTTTCATTTCCGTAGAATATGTAGTTACATATTCGCACGTTCAGAATGACATTCTGTAGCGGATTCTCACACCTTTTTATTCATCCTTCAAAACCATTTACACGATTTTCGGTATATAACTATATGAACAAAATTGAAACAGTTTTCTTTCGCCGTGCAAATGTTTCAAACTGTTGAGTTACGTGTGTGTATAGTATATTTGCAGCCAACAATAAAGTTGGGGGATGAACATTCAACGATAAAATGACGCGCCTGGATTACATCCCACGCCATTAGGGATAGTCTAGCAGAGTATTTGATGGCATTAATCGAGCAATTTTCGTAATGGTTATGGATTGGCACTCGAATCGACGTCCGTGATGCTGCTCCCGCGTTATTTTCTACGAAAATCTCACACCTCACAAGAATTTTCTCCAATTTTGCAAAAATTAATGCACATAACGGAGCGCAGAAAAGAAACGGACTAACTGACGTAGAGACTGCTATCTCGGACGATGATCAGTGAATTTGTTGTTCAATAGAATTGGTCTGTTTTCCTATTTTCTCGTTTTCGATTTTCATTCGGCACAGAATATTCCATTTTTTCAGTCGTGAAACCGGTTTGCATTGATTTCCGGTGAAGTAGAATGTGGGCGGCTGAAGGGCACTCGATCAAGTTAGTATAGCTCCGAGGTAGAGTTTTCTCCTTTTCGAATAAATTGATAAAGGTTGAAAAGGTTCGAATCGTATTTCGGCCAGGTCACGTGCAGTCGAGTGGTTGAGACGTGTGGATGACGTTAAATCTCTACAAAGCAAAGCTGAAGAGCTTGAGGAAAAATTGCCGATAATTTAGACATTAGCTGATGGGAACGCGGAGACATGGAAAATCGTTTCGAGTTTCACGTCGGTTTACTTGAGACAAACGCTGTCGGCTGTTGACCGGAAGCTGTCAAACCGGTGGGCCAAACATTGTGATGACGTCATTTCCGCGGTTACGGATCCCTCTGCTATCGTATATGGGTATCGTATGTAGGTATGTATAACGTACACCAAAAAATCAATGAGAACGGGGATACTACCTCTCACCTGGCGATTCGAATCACGTGGTAGATTCTGTACGAGGATCAAACAATTCCATACGATCTCTTCTTCCGTTTGCGTTGTATGTAATTTTTTTCATTCTCATATAGGTTCAACCTCGTTTCATTCCATATCTGAGGCGTTTCGATCGGAATCTCAATTCGGTGCTAAGACCCGAATTATTGTTCAAGTCACGTTTTTAGCAAATGGAACCGCTCTTTGAAACATCCTGTGATGAACGGTGGAGCCAGGTGCTAATCTCTTGGCATTGAATTTGGCGAGGAACGGTAATGAATGTGATACCAGCGAATCCAAGTACCTACAGTTCGAGATTATAAATTACAAACTTGTGGAACTTCGAATTCAGGTCGAACTAGGAGGCTCCAAATGTTCTGAATAAGTCGAAACGTCGTTAGAAGTTTCCGAGACCGTGATAAAAGCTCGAATGTATTTATTCGATATTTTATACTTCCGAATTCGAAAGATTTGATGAAAAAGAGCTTGCTTTTCGTGGCCCTGGAATACAAATTTATCTCTGAATCCCACATTCCAGATTTCCGTATGCCAATAACGAAGAGGATTTCGATCCGGGGGTGAAAATGCTTAAGATATTGAAAAATACATATTTTCCATCTTTTTTTTACTTTGTCATTTCCTGGATTGTGCTCTTGAGGTTGTCGTTACAATCCTCGTGAGAACATCGTTGATTTGAACGTTAAATATTCAGGTTTATGTTTGTGGCACGAGGGACGTCACTGTGTTTGTAATTGCAAAATTAATTTTCGTTCTAACAAAGTAACTATATTCTGTTCCAGAGTACTATAACAGTGAAATTGAATTGCGAATTTCAAATGTAACTATAGCGATGATACTATTCTGTTTTTGCAAATTAAATTGCGTTTATGGATGAAAAAGAGAATCATACTGTTGATAATCCATTCACAAGATTCTCTAATCATTCAGTTAGTTCAACTTCGGGATTACTCTAAATTTGACGAAACTGTGTACATCATCAACACATTTTATCATTCGTATTCACTTTACGATCAAAAGCTACCCTGGCAAACAGGTAAATACGCATGTTTGATTATTTTCTGAATATCTATGAAGAACTTTGTCAAAGATCCAAATAATTTGGATTATCCCTGAAAAGATTTGCACAATTGGAACACTTTGTGAGTGTCGTTAGCGATTGCGGAGAAAATTTTCAAATATTTGCAGAGATTTTCACGTACCCAAATGTACAGGAAAAAAGCTATTTTGTAAATTATTCAGAGTTGATCCGAAAATGTTGGACAAATTGTTAGGACAGAAAATAATGGAACAAATATTTCACATACTACATCCAGATCTGAGTTGCCCATTTTTTTTTTGTTGTTCTAATTCAATTGTATCTCTATGGGAAAAATACTCTTATTCTATTTTCCTCTGAAAATTTCTCAACACTCTCGGATAGACTCTGGAAAATGCATGTAAATTATTATTCTCTTTCTATTCTTTTCTATTCTATTCTATTTCTCAAATTTCAGTGAATTTCTGAAAATCTTTTGAAATTTTTCCCAAAATCTATCCTATGACATTCGCAATGTGTTCGAATTCCGAGAATCTCTTCGAGTTTGAACAGGTAATCGGAGTTTGTGGTACGTCTTAGAAGGCATGTACAAATTTTTCATTGCTTCTCTGAAATTTATACATACCATTTAATTACGTACGCTTATGTTTTTACCCGGGTAGTTTGGCATACGACTTCGAGTGTCGAGGTTTTTCAGATTCCTCCGTAAATATATTATATGCTGCAGTAAAACTATTATTTGAAGATACGTGGCTGCAATCGAGAATTCAACAGACGTAGGAAAACGCAAAAACGCAAAAAAGCTGTCTAACGATCATGATAACATCGTAAATTGCAGGAACATTTGCCAAGGGGCGACGCAGCGAGGGAGGGACAGTTTTACAAACTACTCCAAAACAACGTTAAGTTAAGAGCTGAAGGTCTTGAAGAACTTGAATGAGATATGGGCGGAGGAGAGAAAAAAAGGAAGGAGAAAATGCGGCAAAAAGAGAAGAAGATAAAGACGAAAAAAAAAGAACCGAGTTGAAGTAGCAACAAGTATATTGTACACCATTACAATTTTATACTGCAGTAGAATTTTTCTCTTCGTTTCAAAGCAGAAGAAGTAACTATTGATCACCATGGGAGTAGTAGATACCCGTACGAATAAGACGACGCAACGTCCGTTTATTATCAGACGAAATACTCGAATAAGGGCACCTCGGTCTATCGAGAGTATGAGATAACTGCCAAGTCTCAATATAGCCGAGAATTCAAGATAAACCAACCCCCACGGTTCAACCGACAAGAGGCGGTATCATCTTCTGCCAAATAAGAAAAAGAAAGATAGAAAGAAAAAGAAAAAAAAAAAAAAACTCCTGGGTGGCTTATTTACTTGTTGCCAAGAGTAAGAAACATGGTTCACATCTGTCTTCCCTTCTCTAACAAATACTCATGCTCAATCGGTGAATCTGGGGAGCACATTTTTGGCAATATTTTATTTTAACTCGACGGATTCGAAACCTTGGTGTTTCCGATGAAGCTCATGTATTTTTCATCATGCTCGACACTGAGTCCAAATACAACTACCCAGATTTTCTATCTCACAAAGTTTCGTAATGGTTGTTAGCCACAGAGTTTTGAAGTTTCTGAGTTTTCCATGCACGAAAAACGATTTTCAGAATGAAATGTGCGATTTTGACGAACATTTTTTCAGGACTTTGTACTCACGCCAAACACGCGACACCGTAGAGAGAAAAAATGTTTTCCGAACAATAGGTAAATTTCGATTTTGGTGAAATTTTCTCGTCATATTCTTAATTTTTCGAAAATTTCTCATCTGCTTGAAATCAAAGAATCAAACAAAAATGAATAAATAGCTGTGCAGTGTACAGTGTACAGTATAACACGCGTAAGCGCGCATAATATAAAAATTGTAACCGGCTTGTGAAATATTAACGAAATTGGTTTGGTCTGTTTCTATTCTTCAGGGGTTAGCCTACCGGAGCCATATCCATTTGTAAAAGATGTAAGGATCATCATTTTTTTTCTTCTCTCTCTTTTTTATATCCTACATCGAATTCTTGGATCTTCTGGATGCTCACCCTGGGGGCATATATTCTTGAAACCTTTTTTCATACCCTCACCTCGTTCTACTCTCCTTTTCTTTCCTTCATCCCTCAAACTCGGTGAAAGACGGTTGGAGTTTTTCGTCTTCCATTCCATCATAGATTCCGATGTAAGCCCGTCAAAATAAAGGTTCGAAAACCCGCCTGCAAATTCCGCTGATATATTTCCTGGAATTTGGATTACTCGGAAACAGACGCCCTGGTATGTGCAATGGCATAGACCGTATAGTCAGTAATGTATTAACTCAAAATTATGAGCAAGAGATAGAAAACCGGCGTAAGTATTTTTTCGACATAGTACATATAGGTGAGCTCCCTCTACGCGTGTATTAACATTTCACCTAAAACCACGTAGTTAGAGTCCCACACGCTGTGAATGTGCGAAGCCCCCTTTTAGACTTTGTGTAATTCACAGTTGATGCAGGTTTTAGTCACTCCACTGGTTCCCTGGTCCATCAGGGACCTAGCAGTACTTTGAGGGTCTTCTTCCCCTTGGTCATTTCATCCCCTACCCGCAGGGTATCCGCCGAGTACAAAGATCAAGGCGAGATTGCGAGAGGCTAAGCCATGTGTCCGAAGATTTTCATTTCACGGTGCAAATCAACTGCACCGTAGATTTTCTAGGTTATCATTTTTATGATAAACCTGTTTCAATTATCCATCTGATCACGCTTCTACTACCGGAACGGTTCTCCCATGAAAGAAGATTGCAAATTGGCAAATTTATGAATGGAAATGGAGATGCTACCCAAGACCACCTCGAAAACGCGATTTGGAACCACTCCTTCACCGCACAACGGATTGGAATGGAACTTTGGGGATTGATGCAGTATTTTGGCAGAAAGTGGCCAAGTATTCCAGCTCTCCGAAACGTTGGAAACTTCTTTCGGAAGTTCGACACTTCTTGAATCTGACCTTCCTAACCTAGCATCCAGAGATTCATAAAAAACGTTGAATTCTTGGGGGAATTTTCGAGGTATGAGATACTCAGCTAATTCCTTCCAAAATACCGTATCAATCTTCGAAGTTTCATGCCGATCGATTCTGTACTGTGGAATTGGCTACAAATCGCGTTTTCGAGGTGATAACAATGGACTTTGAAACAATGAAAAGTTAAATTAAAAAAAGAATCCTAGTAGATGCTTTCTAGCTTGAATGAAAATTCGAGACAGACATCCTCTGCTTACCAAATTCGCGCTCATTGATCAATTGGATTGGATGGTTGATATATGAGTCAATGTAATGTCACTATATGATAAAGTATACTCTGTCTCAGTGAATTTCCGTTGTGATTCACGGGGTTGAGCCGATGGAATAATTAATTGATGAATAATTGATCCTTGGGCATTCGGCAGCTTGATGATTGGGGTCTAATTATAGAGGCTAATTATCGTCGACGGATTGGTCGATAATTTTGAGTACCTTCTGCTGCGAGCGTCGACGTTGAACCGCGTTCCGCAAATGGTTAATACACACCGGCACGTATCTGCGTTATGAATGTGTATGTAGCGAATGCCTTCGCTAATTAACGAAGAGAGTTCATATTGTGTTCAGACGGTATAAATTTAGCTCGTGGCATATTGTTACAAAGGCTGTGGGATATACGTTCAAGGATTGACCTTGTCCCTATTATACCACACGACCGAGAGCTATGGCTCACGATTCAATGATTAGGAGCCGTATAAACATAGATGGAGAAGCCAATAACAATTCACTCATCCCAATTCGCCATAATTATATGATCTATACTTGTTTTCCTGATTGTCTGAGTATATTTGAACTTCATTGCTGAAACCTTCATCACAATAACATTACCAAGTAAATCCGCGTTCTACGTATACATCTCGAATCCATTATCTTACATTGCTGAAGGAGATGCATGGATCTTGAAAGTATTTGTCATCCCAAATCAATGTCATACTGTTCGGGGGAAGATTTCATAGACTCATTGTCAGTATTTCAAAGTTAGTGGAATACTGATATTTTGATAAAAAATGTACTACGTGGGTTATACAATTATTTGCAAAGTTTCAAATAGTACGTATGACTTCAGCACAAATTTATTCCTATATGTGGGAAATTATGGATAAAATTTTGGCATCTCACGGAGGCTATATATTTCCCACATCACGAAGTTTGCAGTTCTTGTACAATGCTTTCCTGCGACATGAGACGTATGCAAGCTCTTGACCCCCTCAATAACATATTACATTTTAAAAAAAAATCAGTGAAGACAATCCCGAGGGAGAAATGATTTTCTATCGTTTAGTTTTTCAAATTTTTCTCAAAAACCAATTGAGATCGAGGTCTGAAACTTTCAGGATCTTAGTGTTTCAATATAGTACCTACTTATCCATGTAATATGATCGGGATATCCGCATTTTCACCCAGCTCATCCTCCTATGGCCTTTGTTCTTGAAAAATATTTCCTCGCCATTATCCGGAATATCGATATACTATTCTTTTTTTCTTATTCCAATCCATCGGGCATTCTAGTTCTACTCGACCACCCTCTGGACCGGAATCCTCCAGATTCGATTACTGCCGGTCCAAATTCGACCCTGGATTAATTTCAGAATTTTTCAGGCTTCCGTTTGGGAGTTTTCTAGCGTCAGAAAGGATATAAGCGTATGAATAATGCATTGTCAGTTTTCGCTCCGATCCTGAGGCGTCTTATTGTTAGTTACAGCGAAGATACAAGGGCTCCGTATCTGTCACAAAGATATGGCTGGTTCAATGCAACTTGCAGTGCGCCATTTTAATCGAAAGTACCCGCTCCAGATATTTTCCTAATTTTATCCATTACCTGGAGAGTCATCCTCATGTTAGATCAATGGAACATGTAGTACGTCCGGTTTGTTCGAGTTCACTTCATGACCTAGCTGTTATCATTAGGAGTGTATAACTTGTGCTGTGCATACAGTCATCGGCAATACATTTGGCCGTATCAATAAAAGGTATTGATCGATTGGCAATGCGCTCGGCTGTATTGGGAAACGTATTGTTGAATCAGCAATATATTTTGTTATATCAACAAAACCTAACGAATCGCTTTTGTGGTAATTATACTTCCTGATAGTGCAATCGCGACGAAGGTTTTTCCGTGAAGGTGAATTCTTTCCCTCGTTGGGGATAAATCGGCAGATCATTTTTCCTCATTTAGAATTCGTTTCTATGTTATCATTTGAGACGTATTCCGAAAATTCTTGAACTATCGCGGATCCTGACCCCATCTGAATCCAAAAGCAATTTGTTTTGCGTCAATATTCGACCCGGAGGAATACTTGTGAATGATTGTCGAATTTTTTGACATCAGGTTTCGAAGTGTCGAGTTCTCAAAAATCTAGACGGTAGCTCGACGTCAGTATTTTCTATCAGAAAGTCGTTCAAACACCTTATCATCGTTCGTGAAGGACCATGAGATGTTATTAAATTCTGTAAAATTTTATGAACAGGTCATCAATATGTTGAGGAAATTCCGTAATGTTTGATGAAAAATTATTAACGTGATGAAATTCGTGAAATTCCATAATATCAGATAGAATTTTATCGCCAAATCTAATGTAAATTCCACAAACTTATATTCAGTCTTTCGAAACATCAATGATCCTTTACCATTGAATTCCGGGGAATTCCATGAAGCTGAGGCAGTGCAACGGTATCGATAAAGTATCATACGAAATTCAACGATGAGAAATTATGGTATTTAACGATATTTTCATACAAAGAAAGCTCTGAAATGTATTCCGAAGCGTTTCCAAAAAATTCGAAACATTTTTTAATCTGTGGCATTCTATGAAATTCTGTATATTTTCAATGGGCAAAATTGTGCTCTATCCAGTTTTTGTTAGCTACCAATCTCTCGGCATCTGCAAAAAGAAACAAGAAATAGAATTTAAACCTAGTTTGTAAGAATGTTAGTACGGAGTAAAAACTACACGAACATGAAACCAGGCTGGGAAGCCATTGATGCGGAATCATTTGTTACATATTAAAGGTAGCTCCAGGTATGCGGCTCTTTTACGTCAATTATGCATTATCGTGGCTGAGGGCATGTGTAGTCTACAGAATGCTATGTAATCCTTCGTATCGATTCGCCACTCCATCTGTTGCCTGACGAGATACGGACGTCTTCCACTTTGACGAACTCGCGTTATCTTTGCGCACTGAATTTTTCACTAGTTGCTGAAGTTGAGGTGTTACTTGCCTTCTTTTTTGTCTGCTGTTTTCGTGTTCTTTCTTTGGTCTTTCTCTAGTCCTCTGGTTAGACAGGATCAAGAGTCATTTATAAGTATCGATCTCGACGCGTTGAGAAACAATAGGGGCTGGCAGGCGAGGACAAGGATCGACGGTTGCGTATAATAATTGGCTATTTTGAAAATCTCTTTAGTAACCGGCTGTTTCGACTGCCGTTTCCATCTCACTAGTTTTATGCCTATGTCACAGCCTACGCAAAAAAAATGTCCTTGGAGGAGCCTAACGAAACCCAAACCTAGCCCTTTACAGCTTTTCCCATTCGATTTGGAAGAGCATACGTGAAGTTCCGGAAGGCCGAAAAACATGTCACGATGAGATTTGAGATCGTTGACAATTAGGGTGAAAGACGAGCGTTTAGATTTGAATGAAATGTAGCCATACGGAGGAAGAGGACTGATGCCGCATTTATTTCCTGAAATTTCGGATGATATTTCAACGATTCCACTCATTCAAAGCATCATAACTTCTGAACCATTAGTCTCTATTCATCACTGAGCACTGAAACCTTTCGGCGTTCTTGATAGAATTTCGGAGATGAAGAAGAATTGAAAGCCAGGATGCCAAAAGCGTCGAGATTTTATAATCTACAAAGCAGGTTTTCGTAGCCCAAACGTCATCACAGTGTTCCAAAATATATCTGATATATATTTTTGTCAGAAAGTCGGATCCAAGACGAATCTATTCGCAGTTCTCTTACTGTCGCGATAACTTTTCGACCCTTCGCAAAGAAGACATATAATGGAAATTCTTCAATTCCACATGTCACCAAAGCGTATCACTGGATGAGCACGCAGCGAAAAAGTACCGTGTTGTGCTTTCGCAGCAGAGTTGCATCTCTTTTGCTTTTCCTATTCGACGTGAGTTCAATGAGGGCGTTCTTTCCGTTTCTTCTCGGTTATCTTCGAGTCATTGTATCCATCGCATATCGCCAAGGGAGAAGGTCTCGTTAAAATTAATAAGATTTCATGTATTCCAGTCTTTTTGGGGCGTGGGAATCCAGTTGTGAGAGCTCTCTCAAAATTTCCAATTCTATTGCCAACCCCTTATCGATTTTACACGAACGCGAACGTACGCAACGTAGGCGCACCTGGAATCTAGTTGCCAGAAATCGAAGAAGCATAAGTTGGAAGAAAATGTTCCCTAATTGGCTACGGGAGAAAGAGTTGAACCTATGAACATAGCGAACTCCGTAATGTAAGAAATAAAACACGCAGGGACACCCGAACCCCACCGTCTATAATTTTCCACTCGAGAATAAATTTATTTCTTTGGCAATTTGATACTTTGGACATACGAAGTATATAATGTGTGTCAATGGTAGCTGATCGGGTCATGAAACTTTCAGACATTCAATCCATCTAGTCTTTCTATTTCTCCCTATTTCTCTCTGCCCACAGCTATCTCTGTATATCTTGATCGGTTTATTTGCTATCAGACCGCAATAGCTTTCACATTTACGCGGTATAACGTTGGCTCGCAACGGGGCTGGTTCCGGCGGATCATTGTTTACGGACGTACTGTATTTACCTTCTAAAAATACAGCTCTACCCATCATTATTACATGCCACTCTTTTATTTTTCCATTCGCTTCCTCCACTCTTTTTCACCTAAAAAAGCTAGGGATGAAAATCGCGAAGCTTCCGTGCTATATTCGTCTTCTCTTCATGCTTTGCCCATAATTGGATGCTGCGACGATCAAAAGGAATCGTATGAATACGGGGATGAGGCCAGAGAGGAGCTCGTATAGAAGGATTTAGGCATATATTGAATATATTAGAATATATGCCACGGACAAAATTGAAGAGGGACAAACAAAACAGAAATTGGACTTTTATATAAAAATCATGAAAACGGACCCCGAGAAAAACTAAAATTCGTCCAAACACGGTATAATTATATGAAAATTGTTCAAAATCGGTTGAAAACCCCTGAGAATAGATCTAGACCCACTTCAATAAATAATGAAAACTGACCGGAAGTTCGCTTCCCGATCTCATCCCTATTTTATAAATTCATTGAAGCACTCTATGACCTTTAAGGCTGAGGTTTCTATCCCGAACGACGCGAGTTCAGAAGATACTGTGCTCAGGATGCGGAAAACTCAAAGATTACTGCAGACACAAGACGTCCGTTCTATTTTCTGCAAAATTTTGCCGGCAGAAAGCATCTCTAGCCAGAAAAATGCCTCGAGGACCTCACGGCTAGCAAAAACTGCCGAGAAATTTTGTTAGACAACGTTTTCGGGGGTTTTTCAGAAAACTGACTTTAAGATGACTCAAAATGATTTTGAGCCAACGAGAACTGGGATATCTGTTGCCGCCAGGACGACTTTCAGATAATATTTTCTTCGCTCCGTCAAAAGACGTCTTTGGCACATGGAGATGAGTTTTTGGGACGAAAAAGTGGAGAGTTCTTTGATAAATGACCGTGAATAAATTGAAATTTTGATTCATTGATTCTTACGAGGATACTTCTGCTCGATATTAAAGTGGGGGTGATTAATTTTACTGCTGGTATCCAAGCGTCGTCGGCTTCGTCGTCGCTACAACATGAAATGATTAACCCTTAGCATGTAATAGTATATTATTATCATAAAATCGCATCGTCGCCATAAATAGCGCGTGTAATTTCCCAGACAATGTATTTTATGAGTATTTTGTGTATTTTAGCTAATGTATATGTCCTTTAGTGAGTACATACATAGATACATACAACCACACATTCATTTTGATCATATATAATACGATAATGAAGCTCTCTACATCGCGTGAGGTAAATTCCCGCGAAGATTAAACTCTGACAACTTTCTCGATTCAGGGTAAAGTATGATAATACATACAAGTGGAGTATTCAGCGTTAGGTTAAAAGTACATAGAGTTAAATATGATGAAAATACTAATCTTTTCCCCCAAAATATTGCATCTCAGAAAGATCAAATTCGCGCATGCTATTTTCCGGTTTCCCAAGTTCAAAAATGAGCTTTAAGAAACCGTAGGCATCAGCCTTGGAGTCTGTAGAGACGAGTCTCGTACCTCAGAGGACGAACAAGTTTGTCACATATTTTTAGACTTGGATAGAGACGGTTTGACACACTTTTTTCTCGTTTTAGAAAATGTAGGCACTGTAATTTCTTACCTTATTCTGTTCACATACTTACGAAGATTAAGCCATTTGTTTTCGGAAGCTTGACAGCTCTGTCAATAAAAATCTCGGTAAATTGAGAGGAAATTATCATTTCGTTTTTCTACCATATCCTTTTTTCAACTCAATTTATATTTCCTACACAGTGGCTAAATAAAAATGTGTCGATTCATATATTTTCCACACGAAAAGAAAAGATGAACTTTCCCATTAAAGCATAAAGATTTCCAGTTATCAAGGGATTGAGGAAACCTCGAAAGCCCTTTTGCCAGCTTTTGAAATCCGTTCTCGAACTCTCGTTAATGAACCCTCCCGTTCTTCATTTGGACGGAGAAGCGTATCTGAATTTATACTCAAATTGTTTGCAGAGGGGCTACATTTTACATTATACACTGTGACTTCGAGTGAGTATACCCATACCTTAATTCTTGGGTGTCAAGTACCTGAGTTCAGATAATTTGCAGAAAATTTCTTGCCGGATGACTTCTCCGTGGTAGGAAAGAGAGAAGAAGAAACGCCCGCGAAAATTCCGTCTGTCAGAGCTCTTCGTACAACCGGGAACACTTTTCCAGGGTTTTTGAAGCTCAGAACATTGTTTCAGTCTTCCGTATAAAAATAAACCGTCTGTTCTTTTGAACAGAGTGAGAATGATGAATGTGTTTATTTTAAGTTCCATCATATTGTAATCATTGAATGAATTTCCCGCCCCAGAACTTGCTGCACTGTTTTTATTACCTCGAAAGCAAAAAAGAAAAAGAAATTCATTCCGTTTCTTTTTCAGCATCTAATTTTCTCCGAAGGAAATGGCAGTCCTCCTGACTCATTTTGGGCATGTTGGAGAACAAAAAAGAGAAGTGATTCGTTATTCAATTACTGGGAGTAGGTTTTGCAGTTATTTTCCAAGAGAATTCTTCAGATCTCCATTTTGGAAACGATTATAAATTACTTTTCGCTATCACGTATAGAATAATTAGAGACCCCGAGAATCAAATGGAGGATTTTACGATCAGAGGGGTATCAAATTTTCAATGCGGAATAATATATCTATATACGAAGAAAAATATGAAATTAAGTTATTATAATTTATTAACAAAGTTACTCCGCAACGCGATTAAACTGGAGCGTTTTATTTCAATGAAAAGAAACTGTCTGGAGAATTAATTACTCAAATGAGAAGGCGAGGAACGAGAGAAAAAAAAAAAAAAAGAGAACTGAGCTTTGCTGGGCGGCAATTTGTTGCAGAATATTGAAATTTTGAAACATAGATACATAATTATGTCTTACTACTCAATTTCGAAGCTCCTTCATTCTTTCGTTTCCGTTTTCTTTTGCATATTTCTTTTAGTGTCGAGTGGTTTATTTCTGCTTGATTGAACGTTGCACGTATTGAACTGTAATTAGGAACTTTTTCACTAGGTACAAACTCTTTTTTTCCCCCTTTTAGCCGAATAGAAAATTTAGAGAAGTAATGATAAAAATATACTACGTAGCGGTGAATGAAACTGAATATGAGTGCGCAGTCGATCTTTGAAGAGCTTTGCTATACATATTAGTTAATTAGTAAAACACAGTCAAGTGAAAAACAAAAAAGAAAAAGAAAAAATATGAAAACGGAAATGAGAACATTAAAGAACTGAGTAAATGTACTATGCTCCATAAAAATGAGAAATAAAGCAAACGTATAGACCTTTGACCTTTAGGTGGAGGATTCACGCGGGCGGAAACATCTCGGTCGAGGGTCCCATTCCCGAAAGTCGTGTTTTATCTGTTCTCTAAGAAATTCTTGACAATGTTACCGCGGCTCGTGGACAAAAGTGTTTCTAATATAATTTACCAGAGATTCTTTTTCTTGCTGACGTGCATTGATGACGGAGAGGATTCCCATTTTTTATCTCATCTTTGAGGGAAAAAGAAGGTGGAGAGTGATGGAAAATCTTCGGAAAATGGAAATATCCTAATCAGTTAAAAGGATTCACATATTTTGTATTTTGCCTCGAAATATCACTTTCCACGTTTTTTCTTATCACTCTCTTTTGAAAATGTATTTCTTTCGAAATACCTTTTGTATCGAGACTAAAAAAAAGAAGTCAGGGAGCTTTCAATTTCTGTATTTTCAATTAATAAGCACCTCCAGAATAGTCTAGTTTTTCTGTTTCTTTCACGAAGCAAATTTATAGTAAGACGTCATCGAAAGGATTTTTAGATTGCGGTTCAGACTTCCTCACGTTCACTTTCAACGCTGGCTAAAAGTTCCATTTCGAGTTTTAAGGAACTAGTGAAGCTCACAGTGTCGCGGCAGCTTAAGGAAACTTCTTGTCTTCGCAAATTTACATAAATGTGAAATAAGCCCATATAGAAGAAGAGAAGAGAAGGGTAGAGTGGAGAAGGAAGTAAGACGCGAGCGGGGGGGGGGGGGGGGGGGGGGGGGTCTTTGTGGATCGTGCCTTGTTTCAGCAAAAGCTAACGTCCCCGTTCCACCCTCTCTGCCCCGAAAATAAATTCCGGTTAGGGATCAAAATTTCAGTACAAAGTCTCGAGGAGAAACTCTGTACGGTCTTTTGTTATTACCTGCAGTAATCATTATGAACAACAAAATTGAAGAAGTGTAAAGAAGATCTCGCGGTTCCTGTATATAAGGCGGATTAAACTGTAAACGACCATTTTCAAACCCACCGTAAGATAGAACATTCAATTTTTCACAGTCTACTGACATTGATTCATCATCAAGTACATTGATTATCGAGCATCTAAGATTTTCCCATTAGAAAAAAATGAAACCATACCATACACAAAAGTAGAGCACTTTTATAAACTAGGGAAATCTGCCAACGAGTTGGTTAGCGAGTGTTTCGAAAATGCAGGTGAGTCCACACGAGAAAAAAACAAGAACGAACGAAACAAGGTGACGATAGTTTATTATTACGTAGATGATTTATGTTAGCTCGTGCAAAATGTTGGATAATTCGTTATTGAAAAATGATCACAGCCGCAGCATCGCGTGTCAAGTTTCTCGAACAATAAATCAACTTCATTTTTATTTTTCATCCATCTTTGACTATTCTACGCCATTATTTTTGTTTTATCTTGTTTTTATTCAATTTCATTTTGAATTTTCTTCCTCCGCAGCGGGTGAATGCTCTATTCAAATCTATACTGTAGCTCGTGTATTATATACTTTATCGCTGGGAAATATGGCAGCTGGCAAAAGAATATATATTATACAAATACGTGCGTTCGATAGTATATTTACGCATAAATATCGCCAAAATGAAAGAAAATATTCCGTATGAAAATGTCTCTACTTACGAGTGTCTCTACTGCATGCTACGTTGTACATACATACCTGAGGTACGCCGTCCTTCACTATTCAGATGTCTTTCGTTTTTTATACACCTGTACAGCGTAAGAGTAAAAAAACAAAAAAAAAAAAAACAAACAAAAAAAGAGAAAACGAAAGAAGAGAAGAAAAAAAGAAGAGGGGATGGAAAAAGAGTTGGTATATACATGATACAGGACGTAAAAAGCCCGAGGGAACAATATTTTAGGCTTTATGCTTAGTCTCTGACGAAGCTGGCGCTGGCTTTCTCAATGTATGTATACATAGGTACATTGGTGGGTATATACACATGCCTAGTACCGATACTTTTGTGTCCTGTTTACTTTTTCTTTTATAGGTTGTTTCTTGTTTGTTCTCTTTTTTGTTTTCCTCACCGTTGCGATGAAGCGTTGATTAAAATTCTCCTTCTATCCGTGGCTAATTATTTTTGAAAACTCTGGGGACGTCACAATGCAAGCAGGAAAAATATTTACAGAATATAAACTGAAAATTCACTATCTCCGAAACTCTAGGGACATCATACAAGCAGGAACGGAAATTTCAATAATATAAACTGCAAGTTCAGTGTTTTCCCATTCGCGAAGAGTTCTTTTGCTTATTTTTTCTAATTGTAGAGAAACTTCATTGAGATTCAGACGGACGTTAAGTGATTTTTTCGCAGATTTTGCGACAGAAGAAGGGAGAGGAGGAGGGAAAGGTCTATTTCCCCCTCGCCCCTCACCGCCCTTCTCCACTCAGGGGATATAATGGACCTATGAATGAGATAGAATTTTGCGAGAAGTTTTTTTTATGCATTTATTTTTGTTTTTTGTCAAACACGAAAAAAGCAAGACGTGAAAAAGGGAGGGAGCCATCGCGATAGAGAGTCTCGACTGACATGAATCTTTCATCAGCCTTAGCTCGAAACCCTCGAGCGTTTTTTCATTTTCCTCATTTCTTTCGATCACTGGCATTCTTTCTCTTTCTTCCTTTTCTTCATATCTTTGGCTGTGTTCGCGCGCTTCTTACAAAACTGTACAAAAACGCTTGATGTCTTTTCCTCGATCTACATAACTATACGGAAATTCTGAACTTTAAATTTCACCAATTCTCCATCTCACAAGAAAATTCCGAGGTCGAAGAAAATTCGTCGATTGTTTTCTCTTCATAGCGAAAGAAGCAAAGTAACGCTCGAATATCATTTTTCTTCATTTACAATCTTAATTATCGTTCATTATCACACCCCAGACTTTACATAAAATTTCAATTTATTCTCCTGAAATAATTTCTTTCTGTTCAGATACAGAACTCATTGTCAGTTTCAACGGTTTCACAACGTGCGCGGGAAAACTCGTTGGCTTTATATTCAAGGCGGTTGACTCGAATATTCTGATGACGTTCGGACTGCTAACGAACCTCATTTATCATATCAATATCGTATTTTATTTCCAGTACCACTGCGGAATATTGGTTCGAAACGTATTGCTAATTTAAATATCCAATGTTTTATTTATAACTCACGTCAGTATATTGATTCAGAATTCAAATATATCGAATCTTTTACCTGCAATGTACAATACAGAAATACGAAACACAACGAGGATCAAGTATTTCGGAGGTGATTACATTACTTACCCAAATACGGAGGAATACGATACGATCGAGTTTTCGCGCATGTTTCTCGAATACCTGTAATACCTTATACCTATCCACGTAAGAGAGGACCTCAATTCAAGGGAAATTACATGTTTGCTCTTCCTCTCTCAGCTTTGCAAGCAATCTCAATTTCAATCCCTCACTCCCGAAGATTTTCCTGAAGATAAGTATTCGGTATGCTCATATCCTCGAGATCGACGTATAGCCCCCTGCCTATATTCTATAATACCAATCGGACTGTGCATCAGAATTCTCGATATTTCATATGGTCTGACTCTCAGGATAAAAAATGACTAACGGATGTAGGTATATATACGTAGGTGAAATGCAGAGAAAGTCAAAGTTATCCACCCCAATATTATCGGATTTATCCAATTTCGGTGCGTCCCATTTTTTCGTTATCGAAACACGAAACGGTTCGCATGGAAAGTTGTATTTCCTCTTCTTTGAGTTCTCTCAAATAGGTATATATTCGCGAAGTTCTTTCAAAAAAACCAAAATAAGAAGAAAAAAAAAAGAGCAGAAAACGGTCCTGATTGAATTCGTGTACCTAATAAAGAAACGGGGGTGAAAAAACCGAGCCCAAACTCGTTTTCAGGACATGTATGTACAGCAGCTCCTAGATCCTTTCACGCGAACATCGTGGGTTTGGGTGTAATAAGGCGACGCAAGTGTTTGACAAGAATTGGCAAAGTTTTGACCCCCGAAGATACGACCGTGACGAGGGTAAGGTACCCTGGTACCGACATCGTCGACAGTAGATCACAGATGATCCCTGACTTTGTACACCAACTAGGATAACGCTGTTCAGGGTGACCCTTGGCCATTGCCATCATAGTTTGCGATTTTTTTCTTTTTCTTTGTCGCTGTTCCAGGGGAAAATATGCTGGCTCAATCTCTTCGTACTTGTCATTTTGAACAAGTATCTTTTTCCGTATTTCGGGGGTTTTCCAAGTTTTCGTTTCTTCGTGTCTCGAAGATAAATTGCACAAAGCAGAAAGTGTTGGGTTTTCAATTTTTCTCCTCTTGACGCGATGCCGTGATCGGCTACCCCGCTGAAAATCACAAATTCATCATAATTTGCAAATTCGTTTAGACAGAAATGAAAAAAACCTGCTAAAGAAGTACAATAACGATTACCAAAGTGTAATATAAGACTTTACGGTTTCGTGTTGGGGTGCTCAGGATTGCAGAGTTGTATAAATGAATAGGATCATAAACCGTGAGTCAGTGACACCCCTGAACGATTAATACGCGGCGTGGGCCGCCCGAGGCGTAAACTGTTTGACATAAAATTTTAACGGTTATACATTAATAGTGAAATGCCCTCAGCAACGGGATACGGTAGAGATCCAGCCACGCTACTCCCCGTTTTGTTCGGTTCCTGCTATGCGATACCAAGCGATACTGCGGTTATAAGCAGGCTAAACTGCTGCCCAGAAAGTGTCATTATTGAATTACGATAATGGAGTCTGTCAGCGCTATAAAATTTTCAAGACATTTTACCACCGTCACTCCCTTCCAGCTGTGCAGCATTTTATATTGTGTGTATATACACACGGTGGGATAATAAAGGAGATGAAAACTGGCATGCAGTTTTGGGGATCTGTTTTTATCCAAAAACCAAAAAAACGAGACTTTTGCTCGGCACTTTAAAATTCGAAAAATTTCCGCGCGCTGCTCAGATACAATCATTTTTTCAAAATGAGTTTGGGAGAAGTCGTATGACAGGGATGTGAAACGGTAAATGCTAATGTGAAGCAGAGTTCAGCCCAATTTCCAAGTTTACGAGAAATTTCCAAAGTTATTTAGTGGAATTTACTATGACTAGTGAATATATGAATATCGGATTGAAATTTACAGGAGCTTTGATTAGGATGGAAATTAAAAACAATTGGGGCTGTTTACGAACGGTAGAAGGGAAAGAAGAAGTCTTCGCCGTCGCTCTCCGAAACAGTTTATGTGAACGATTGAGACTAGAGTGAATACGTAACGACGCTTGGAATTTTTCATAAACTCGAAAATTTCGTTGAGCATTGCTTCGCATTATATTTTTTTCAATCTCTTCAGCGACTTTTGGAAAAAAGCCTTTTTCAAGCGCATTTCTCTCAGTGGTGGTAGAGATTTTTTTGATTTTTCAACACCAAATGAAAGCCTCGTTTTCTAGTTTCTGAGAAGAGGATGATCGTTCCGATTGATCCACACGGTCAGATTTCATGCTTTCACGTTTTTGAAGCTGGTCGTTATTATTCCGGCCCACCTTGTATATACCTTGTATATTCAATATAGAATAAAGCGTTATATTATGTACCCGATACTGCAGAGCAGCGCTAGTGATTATAATAATTTCGGGATTTATATTCCAAGATTATTATTATCTATATTATTATAACATGAAACGCGAGTTTTGATACACCTACCCAAATTTAATTTTATGCAGAACGTAAATTTCGTTTTATCTTTCAAGCGAGTACCGTTGACGCAGATCATTCCCCAAGATGCATTCGAGGTAAATTTATGTGAAACAAAAATTCGAAAAATCAATCTGACGTTAACAGTAGGATTAAT
Source organism: Phymatocera aterrima (assembly GCA_963170745.1). Taxonomy (NCBI): domain Eukaryota; kingdom Metazoa; phylum Arthropoda; class Insecta; order Hymenoptera; family Tenthredinidae; genus Phymatocera; species Phymatocera aterrima. The sequence goes on from OY720660.1 coordinate 7,077,213, forward strand.
TAAAATATGTTTTCCCAAAATATCGATGGTATGAGGTTCCTGATGTTGCTAGTCGCATCATTCCCGAAAAGAATCGAGACCCCGGAGTGAAATGAAAATTGAAAAAAATCTCAAATGATTTCCAAAATTATTATTCTCGAACAAATTCGGATGACAAAATTTCCGAACGGTTGATTTTTCGGACTATATAGTCTACAGAATTCGAAACCAAGAAAATCACCAGCTTCTGAAGTCAAGGATTCTGGACGAGTATGCATTTTTGATCACGATTACGAAAATAAATGATAGAGAGAATCTTTAAGTTTGTGGTTTAAATTCCGAAAAATATGTTCTGCTAAAACGGAGTCGCTGTTTCCGATATGTTATTCGCGGTCTTTTTTTATCGAGTATAGCTATGTTTCTGACACGCAGTGTCCGAGACATGGCTCACTAAAAAATGCGTCCGTCCGAAGAGTGAATATTTATGCCGAAAATTCTGCGCCTGATAAGTCCACTTCGTTTTGGAATACAGCATTTGCGTCGTAATCAGTCAATTTCTGGATAGACACCTTTTTCGGGAGCCTTTTCTATAAACCAGCTCGTGGCTCGGAAACATATTATTCTACAAGCGATAGACCGCCAATAACGTATCGGAGATAGCCACCCCATTTTAGCAGGGAATGCTTGTCGTCATGTGAATTCCAAAAACCCATTTTTGCATCATTTCATACCCGTAACGGGGCAGCGAAAATGCCTATTAACCCGGGAAACATGACTTCAAGAGCTCGTGATATTTTTCTTTTATTCTGTAATCCGGGGATTTTATTGATCTCAATTCGTTCGAAAAAAAGAAACCCCTTGAGAATTGTTCAACCCTGATTTTCCTCTGGGTAACCGATTCCCGTCGGAAATTGTGCAACCAGAAGAATCAGGAACCTCAGATCAACGTGAATGCGCGGGAAAGTATTTTAACCGACCCCCTTCGTTGCTTCTCGGAGAAAAAGCAGGGAAATTGAAAATTATAAAATTGCGTACGATTCTTTCCAAATTACTAATATTCAACTTTGTATCAGAACTAGCCAGAGGAAATTGATCTATATGACTGAAAATTAGCGAAGCGATTCGGAAAGTACGAAATGAATCTGCTTCCGAAATAATTTAAAATCTGACGAAAAATTGAGTTCTATAAAAATAAGGAATGGAAGTGGGATAATTTTGAAAAAATCATATGCAACGAGGTCTGATTTTTTGTCAATCAAATCAAGCATATAATCATGTTCAGCGTTTTGGAGTGTGAAATTGCTTGTAATGCGCAGTCACTGTGGTCGGATAAGAAAAAAAGGGGGAGAATACCGAAACCCTCACAACGGCGAAGTCCTTATGATATTCCTTATCCTGTATTACAACAAATAGCCTCGTTTAACGGACAGAGATCTTTATAATTTTCCATAACTCGAGTAGATAAAAAAGGCGGTTGAGGCTATATGCCTATGCTATACGGAACACGCGATTCGGACACGGCAATTGCCCATTTCAATTTTTCATATACTTTTATTGTCATTATTACACCCATTACAATATGTGCTATGAGTAGAGTGGACCAAATTCCGTTCTTCGACAGTAGAGTAAGTTATTGGGATAACTCGAAATTTTTTGTCCGAAAATCAAAAATAGAAAAAAGAAAATGGATCGACAGGAAATATCGTTCTTCGCGGATAATGTCAAATAAAATCACGAAATGGACCGAAAGAGAACCCGACTATAACAGAAAATCTTATTCTAATAATTTAACACAGAATTGTGATTTATTTCAAAATCGAAGGTACTTAACGATTTCATGAGATAGCCTGCGTCTGACAGTAGCGAAAATAAATTGGCCAATATAATTCGATATATTGGAATAGATTCGGATGCTGCCGCTTCAAATTCTACTAATTGTGAGTAAAAAAAGAAATGTAAAAATCAAAAAATATTTCCCAGTTATATAAATTCAGATTACATACTTCGATATCTGGGCATGTATCAATAATGGAGGAAGTACCAGAGCGACGTCGCTGTATCCTTCTTTGGATGATCGTTAACCCTCTTTTGGTTTCCTTGGGTTTTGACACGGACGTGAAATTTCGTCAGTCAGCATCACAGTTGGATCAAATATTTCGGGATTTTTGGTTAGAATTTGAACACTGAGAAGATGAAATAACGAATTATTGAAATTTCCATAATCATGTATTTATATATTTATACTATTCATAGCAATGAGAGTTTATGTATTTTATATTCACAACATTAGGTATGTAATCAGGCATCGCATTATTTTACATCATATCATGTTGCACCTCGTTTAAGTTATTTTAGTAGTAAAATTTGTATTTTAGGCACTTTTGAAAATATCTGTAATGCTAATGGATTAACATTTAATTTTAAGATTAAAATACTATCAATTATTCATTTTTGTTGTCTCTTCTGTTTCTTAAAATGTATTATTCTATTATTCCTCATATAGACCCTAAACATCTACTTTATAAGTAATCAAGTTGATATGCGGAGAGAATAATCCCTTCCGCTATTTTTCGTTACTTTCTACCCCGTAAGAACGAGAATATATTACATTTATGCTCTAGTGAAAATATGTCTCTGATTATTGATAAAAAAATGTTGGAATAATTTTGAGCACAGGAAAACTGTGGAATGTCTACTTTGCAGTAGAAAGTCCTAATAACTCGAAAATTCGAACACTTCGTGGATGCGATTGGAGATTTTTGACAAATTTCACTAACAATAAAATTCGAGAGAAAAGCAACCGTTCAAAATTTATATGAAGATGTCGAGAAATTCGGGTCGAAAAATAGCAAAAATCATTTGACAGGCGTAACGATCGAAGTTTTTTCAGATGCGACCGAATCCCTGGCAAAGAAAAGAATTGAAAAAAATAAGTAAAAATGAAAAAATTCCTCACTTTTCTTCTGTATAACGAATTTCTCAACATTTTCGGTTAAACTTTGAATGATCTACGAAACAGCCATCATTCTGTTTTCTTTTCCCGCCAAACTTTCAGTGAATATACAAGTGAAACAGCCTGAAGATTAATTTTCTCTAACAACGTTGATAAAGTGCTACGAATGGTTTTCAAGCATTTACCGTGATAACCAGAGTTTATCGGACTTTTTACACAAAATCTCAACGATTCTCAAAGTTATTCTAAAACTTTCGAGATAATAATAGGATATACGATTCGTTCATTCTGTTCAATATACATATATGTCTACGGTAATAAAATTATATTTATATTTATACGGTAATTTACGGAGCGAGATCTTTCTTCAGTTGAATTCGTAATTATTATATACCTATTCCTCATATACTTGTAAGTTATAAACAATATATTATTACAGACGCACGTCTTCAACTTTGCTCGCGGAAATAAACTTCGGCAAGAACTAAATCACCAGATTCACAATTCACGTAGCCATGTATTATCACTATATTCTTATAAACAATCAGAAAACTGGCGGAAGCTTCATTCTTCTACTCTAGCTCTATACGTGTAACTGTGTACCGCATACCTACCTATGTATAATTATTTTTCAGGCCACAAAACTTTCACAAACTGGATATTAGAAGCACAGGTATAATTTATACCGTGGAACGTAATTCTATTTTCTTCTCAGGATGTTGAATGTCATTGATTTCTCATAATTTCAACGGGGATCAGTTTACCTCGGAACAAAGAAGAATATTCTAGCCGCTGATTAGCGCATGCCTGCACCTACTGGAAGCTTGAAAAACAATTTGGATAGATTTTATACAAGTTTTTCTTATCAGGCAGATCAGGTAATTTATCACTTAATTAATAAAATATAGACGACTGCGGGCAGCATGCACAGTTCGTTATGTCTGCATGTATGCGAAAGCTCTGATAAGTATATTACAATAGTTCTATTGATCATTCAATGAGATAATTTAAAACTAGGCCTAGACATAGATATGAATAACGCTTTGTGTCATTGAGCGACGAAATTTTAATCCTAATTATAACTATTCTTTACAATTATCGTATTATTTGGTTTATTCGTTGTTATACCTAGGTGATAATTATGTGTTTCATATTTTCTCCTGTCAATGAACTCTGAGGCAATTTTCGATAGAATTTAACGGATATTTTTGAACCGCAGTTATGTCATGAAATATATCCAGATGAACAAAATTTTGTTTTCCAATCCCATGACTCGAATCGCTAGAAAATATCAGCTCGGAACACACAGAAGCACAAATCTCTCTCATCATTTCATAAAATATAGTTATGTTACTAAAAAGTTGCCCCACCGCACATCCCCGCGTCAATTTTTTATAAATTCTGTCACATGAAGTCTCTGATCATCCAATTATATTAGAAGCTCTCTGCCAAACCTTGTTACACACTGGTTTCCAATATTTATAGACGTTAAAGCAGTTCGAATATTCCGAGGGCGGAATGAATTCTACTACAGAAGCTTTCAAATTAGCTTGCGTGTGCACCATTCAGAGAACTTAAGCTTATATGTAGGTTGTTGTTAATATTCATTCAGTTGATACCTGGAGTGTGGGGCGCTCGAAGTGTTACAAGTCGAAATCTCGAATGCCAAGCATTGTACGAATTAATCTGCAAATCAAAAGTTTTTGGCTTTCGAGGGAGTCACTGAACGCCAATATTAGTTTCACGGCGGAAAATGACGCTTCCGGAAAATCTATCTAATCGAAAAAATCTAAATCTGATCCGAAATGATCTATACCTACAACGACCGTTTTGATAAAATGAGAATCAATTTTCCGCTCCTAACAAAAATCGTAGCTTTTGTTTGCTTCGTGCATGCTTTTGCCTCTCTAATTATTTTCACCTGAGTTATGATGCTTCAAACTTTTTCCCATCGATCTGTGCTTCGTCTCATATCTCGACCTTCCGATTTTTTTTCGTAATAAGGTTCAACTCGTGATCACTTGAGAGTCGTTGGCAAATTTGCTGACAAGATTTCTGATAAAAAACATCACTCCACATTTCACTGGGCGACTGAGGATGATGAATATTTGTTTCTTGTTGCAGCAGCTGAAGAAGTGATTTCGAACAAAATCGAAAGAACAACTCGCGAGTGGAAGACCAAACCTCGCTCGAGGAGAATCGGAGCGTCGTTTTTGAAATTCGGGAGAAAATTTGGTCTGGAAAACTTTGATGCACGAGAGCTCAGTCGATCCTCATCAGAAAAACGGCTTTCATATCCATTTCCCCGAAGCATCAATTTCTGTCGGAAAACTAATATAGAGATCAGATGTCTTAAACTTTTATCGGTATATTCGGTCGTGCGGTGCTCGTGGTATTCGAGATCTGCGCTTGTAACGTTTCGAATGCCCCACCCTGTATAACAATAATCATACCTATATCACAAACTGATATTGTATCGTTGTCTATCGTAGGTATATACCTATATTATATTTATGTACAAATAGTAATACACTTCGACGATTTCAGCCCATCGGTTTTTTTTCTATTCCCTTTTTTCCTCTTTTAGGTATAATATCACTTTTTACTGCTAAAAATTACTATTGATTACTATTAATACACGACGAAGAGGTGGATAAAAAATGAACCGGTTAGTTTCGCAACGCGAATGAAGTGAACCAAAATCGGAACTCAAAATTTCTCGTGGACTCGGAAATTGAATTGGACATCGCTTCACATTACCTTTCTTCAAACCTTTCAGCGAATTTTTGAGAACTCGATTGGTAACCGCTTTCTCTCAGCGACGAGCGCAGATTTTTCGCATTTGAAAACGGCAGATGAAAACCAGTTCCATTCCTCTTGTATCTAGAAATCAGCTGAAGATCGTCCGGATCGATCGATCGACGCGTTGATTTCATTCACGCTTCGAAATCGGCCGGTTGAATTTCGTTTCTTTTCGCTACCCACGCACGGCGCATATCTCTACGATTTCACACGATCATCAACGATCGAGGATAGTCCACTGTGAAAAAATTTGTGTTCCGACGAAACGAAAAATAATAGCAGAAGAAATCGTAGAATTTTGCGCTATCTAGGTACACTAAGCGGCTGATCATTCCAATAATCCATTTCTGTCGTAACTCACAGTCCTAAAAGCGTCCTCGACTAAATCGGTTAGACATCTAACAGCTTGGAGCAAAGCTGCCAAAAGAAGCGAGAGAGATAGAGAGATTAATTTGCTCGGTACCAAAGCGGCGTTATCAGCGCTTTGCAATAAACGACTATTCTTTTTCCGTTTTCGTTTTTCGAAACTGTTAGATTTAAATTGTTTGCCATTAGGCGAGTGGTGGTCGATTTTATCGGTAGAATTTTTCCGTATAATTCTCGGTGACTTTTCCTGTGAATTTCCCCTTGTTTCCTGCACACTGCAAACATCCGTAGCGCCTTGTCTGACACTCTTTTGAGCAATATCAAGATTCGGAATGATCGATTTACGACTTGAAATAATATTCTCAATTTTTCTTCTAAATTCATCGGTTTTCGCTTCTACTCCTGCCAATCGATTTTCCTTTATTTTTCTCCTGGAATTACGTCTCGACGATTCTCTTTCACCGTTGTCCAACGTATCATCCGATTTAGCTTTCCCGTTGATTTTTTCCAAATAATTATTCCCTCCCTTTTCTAATTCTGATCTCAAACTTTCGAAAGATGTTTTCCTCCGGGTAACTGCATTCGCTGTTGTCCTCGGTGTTGCGATTTGAAAAATGCAATTTTCATCCAACGAATTCGTATGGCTGTGACACTTTTTCATATCCATTAATTTCTTCCTTTCGATTTTGTGGTCCAAATTATCGTTTATCACGTCCCTGGCCGTAGAGCTATCCTCGATCCTGTCCCTCTTCGTGAAATCACTATTATCTATCGAGTAAGCCTTGATGTTTTCACCAGCGCCTATGAAATCGCCTTTGGTTGGTGTCCTGTTCAAGCTGTTTGGAATGAAGTTCACATTCTTATCAATCGATTCATAAAAATTCGAAACGTTAGTAGAATTCGGGACGATCTTATGGTCATCGTTGCTGAATTGCAGGAGATTTTCATCGTTCGTGAAAGACTCGTGGTCTTCGCTGCCCGGGGACAAATCTTTCGGCGAAATATCAATCGAGTTTCCGCCATCGTCTTGGAAATTGAATTTAAACAATTGCCCTCTTTTAACAGACTCGAGATTCTCGGTACACAAAAGATCCTGGACTTCGAAGAGGCTTCTTTCTATGCTCGGACTTTTGTACAACAAATTCTTCAGCTCGGGAATATCGAGGTCTTGCACGTGTAGTAAATTTTGCTCGATATTCAAGAGGCTTTCTTCAATTTGTACCAAACATTCTTCAATGTCGCACGTCGTGCTAGTTTCTTCGGTGGATCTTGAACTTCTGCTGGAATCGCTTCTGGTCGGACTTGTGCAAAGATTGAATATTTTCAAATCTCTCTTCTTTGAACCTTGTTCCCCTTCGATGATATTCTGCGTTTGACTGTTGTAAAAAATTTGATAATTACTATGACTATTCGCAATTTCGTAGCTCGGATCTCCTTCCTCTTCACACGGTATGAGATGCTCTCTCAGAATATCACAGTGGTCGTTATCACCGGGAGTTTTGTTATCGCTGCTATCGGAATTGAGAATTCTGTACGTTTCATGACTGTTTGCAATGGAAATCGGCGACCTGCAATCGTAAGGTATTTCCAAATTTTTCAGATCCGAATTATCCGAGTGAACGTCGTATTTGCTGTGGCTATTCGAATCCTGAAATGTGTTGCGGTGACTGTTCGCCGCGGAATAACATTCCCGAATATTCTTAGACCAGGATTCGAAACTCTGAGTGTCTTCGGTGAGCAGATTGTAATTGCTGTGACTGTTCGCTTCTGGGTACGATACCTTCTCTGGTGTGTTATCATCGGAGCTTTGCCCATATTCTATGAAAGTGTATGGACTTCGGAGGATGTTTTCATCGTCGCTGCAGTAGTCGAGATCGAGGAGATTTGTCTGAGAGCCTGAATCAAGGCCCGTAAATCCTTCGGCGTGGTCGATGCTCCCTTCCACGTGGATTTCTACTGGACACACTACCCGCGATCTCCCGATCATTGAATAAGGGTGATAATTGCCATGACCAATCACTCCGATCCCGTCGTCTAGGAAATCATAATCATGCGCTCTGTAGCTTGGACACGGAGTATTGACGGGAGAATGTGTAAGGCGATTTATTGTATCATCGCCCCGTAGTGCACCCGATCAAGTAATGGTCATTGGTGGTTTTGCCGATTGGATATTCTCCTGACTCTCGTTCAGAACTTCGTTGCTGGTACTCATGTGACCAGGCTTGAAAATAACCTGGAAAAATACATTCAGCTGTATTTTATACCGTGAGAATTCACTGGTGTACCTCATTCTACGATATAGCAATATCCTTCGATATTGCTACATGCCGCTCACGTGTGAAGACGCTTATTATGATCGTAGGATGATTATGACGATCGGTATAACGTTCATGTGAAGTTGATGAATAAATTACCTTGGGACGCTTCAGCTGAATGCCTCGAAACTCGTTGGTAAAGGTGAGGATGTAGAGGCAGAAGCATCCGGCGCAAAGCCATTCCACAACTGTGCTAGCCACATGGAATTCCCAACCGCCATCCTCCTTGTACCATTTTAGTACATTCGTTCCTGAAGTGGAAGAAACAATGTGATCAAGTTATGCATTTTTCTTCAGCCAATTCTCAAAGTCGACTGTTCCCCTCCCCCTGCAGTTTCATTTCTTACAACAAAATTCGAAGAGCAATCGCGCCGTAGATGATTCTTTGACGAATGATAATAGTCTATCTCAATACGACAGATTCGACGATTATCGAATTATTGTTTGAACAAAGAAACTTGTATGTATTCGACGAGGCGGATCGGAGGCGCACGCTTTGTCCGGGGATTGAGTTGACTGATTGAATACCGTACATATCCCCACTATAAGTCACCGCGCACAATCTGCAGTGTTGAATTATTTATGGCCCGAAGACTGAAGAAGTCTGGCCACGCTTTTGGGAAGAATTAAATTATGCGCGAGTGAATTCAACGTCCGGTTCCTGGCGACGTTGATGAAAAAATTCGCTAAAAAGCTGCTCATTCTTGATTCTCATATTTCTTTCGTAACGTTACTTCCATGTTTCGGGATAATTGAAGATGTAATTAAGAAATGTGCTTTTCTGAATTTCTGACAATAATTAGTTTCACTTTTTTTTCATTCTAGGCAGCAGCGAAATGCGAACAGGTTCCTTACGATTTAAATAATGGGGTATGAGTTTCCTTTTTCACTCTTGGACTCACCGTTGTACAACCTCGCGGCCAGGACTGCTGTGACAGCACCGACAACGAAGAAAACTGTATTCGCGAGCGCTAGGCAAAGGCGTATGTGAGCGATCCTTAGAGAACAGCCCAGAGGATGTACGTAGTAAGAACAGACGACCTGAAATGAAGAGAAATTTTGTATTCTTCGGATTTGGAGAGGGACGGAAAGTCTGTGTGAGTCACGAGGTATCTTATGGCTTCTGATTTCCTCCCTGATGAAAGTATGCACATACAAGCGATTATTTCTAACGAAAAATTTCTCAAAATTGCCGTAAAAAGCTGTGAAATATTCTGTGCAAAGGCTAATGATCATTTTCTCGTGTTAATTATAGTGCCAAATAATTGCCACGATTGTTCGGAAGAAGCTCTCACCGTTTTCAGACTGAAAGTTGAAAAAATTCACAAAATAGCTTCAATTTTCGGAAAATAATTTTTCGAGTGATTCTCACCTGAACCCAGAAGTATGCTGTGCCACAGCCAAAGCATACCATAGCGCCGAGGCCGTGGACAATGAGGACATTAGTTTCTTGAAAATTAGCAACAACGGATAATCCGAAGCAGGTTAAAAGGCCGAGAATTAAGCCAGACTTGTTCCATTTTGGTAGGGAATCATGTAGCTGATACAAACTGGCAATTTCCTTCATTTGAGAATATCTTATGTAGATCACGAAGCACACTGTAATTTGAACGGAACAAAAAGAGAACGTGGATTAGTGTTGAATGTATGTAGTACGTAGCAACAGATATAACTACAAACTCTATCAATCCGGCATCATGATACAAAACCATGACGGCGAATGTCAATCTTCAATGTAACATAATAAATGTCAAGGTTTTCAGTTCATTGTCGCAGCCCAAGGACTTTCCTTTCTCATTTTATACACCGATGAGTATGAGAAATAATAGAAGAAGCTATATACCTATACTATACGATTCGGGATTATCATTCGAGATCATCAATTGATCAATCGAATAGATAAATGTCTGGAGTCTTACGATGAATAACTACGATAATCAAGAATAGTTGAGTTTCGAGATACGACAGCTCTGACAATGTTATATTGATGATCATATCACCGATGATCAATGATTTCGATCAGTCTGTCGAAGTCTCTTCCTTATCACTGACGCTATAATATTACGATCGAGTGTCTTTCGTGCCCGTGTCACGACGATGAGATATAATTTCTCTGCATCGTAGTTGTGAGGTAACTTTTTGGAATCAAGATCGAGATTCGCGATAATTGAACGAAATTGCAGTCGCGTAACCTGCAGATGATCCTATGCCACGAAGCATAGAATGTTTCAGAAATATTGCGGACAATATTCGGATTGAAATATATTGCTCAAATATGTATTCCTCATCGAATAAGTTTATTTCAGATATTGTAAGTGAAACGATCCGTTGATATTTCGGCAATATTTCGGTAATATTTAGCCTGAAATGTTTTCAGCAATACTCAAGAGCCTGAATACTTCACTAAATACTTGAATTTTCATTCTGGTTTCATGCTTCATATTTATAGAATAACGAAGGTATTTAAAATAATCTACAATATCATAATCAATGATGAAATTAATAGTACTTGAATCTAACAGTAAATTACAAATAATGACAGATATTGAAAAAAAAAAAAAATTAGGTAACGCGATATGATTATAAGAGTGAGCAGCTATAGTATATTATATATTGATGCTCACAGTGATTTTATGAACATAAACCTTAAACAAAAGAAACAATGCATCGTTTAACTGTTCATCCGTCTACAATACCTTATTATATATTTTTTGAACGAATATTGAACACATGATGTGATACTAATTATTATTTTCGCAAAAGAGGTTGATGAGTATCGGCTATTCAAGGTCTCCGCTATCATTGGATAAATATTGCATCATTTTCGTATCGATAGATAAAAAACGAAGTCATAAGTATAAAAAATAAAAGGTCACAGTTATTAATTTGTCTGTACAGGATTTAATGGATATGTTTTTATATTCTTGTAGATCTATGATCGGTACGTAACTGAGAAATTTTCAATGTCGCTATGATCAAAGATGCAAAAATGAATAATTTAACAAATTTATCAAACATTAATTGCCAAGGAATGCAATATTCTATGAAATTCCACTTGGTCTCAAAATGAAGTTCGAACCTGCAGCTTTCCAGCGAATGGAAACAAAAATCGCACATAAACGGAAGTTTGAGTGTCGTTAGAATTCGAGAACCTGAAGAATGAGTTTTGAATGAGTATATCCATTCACGGGACTAAATTCAAGTTTCATTCATTGAAGACAGGGAAAATTGGCTCAAGTATCTATTCAATGACGAAAAATGTTCTTTCCTAAAGTCGTGGAGGTTCAACCTTTATCTCGATAAGACCAACTTGAGTAATTCTGCTCACTGCGCAGATCCTGATAAACGAAGGGTGTAAAATTCGGCGGGAAGTTGTCACTATCGCACGTTTAATTGCAAAAATGTCTACGAATTTTGACCTCATGCGGAATTAGGACGTATGAACATTTTTTGCATTCAAAAATCTGTCTATAAAATTATCATACACCGACAGAGGAGTTTACTATTATAGTTGATGAATTCATAATTGGATACGGCAAGATGGATACTAACTTATTGTTAACAAATATTTAGTTGGGCCTAATGAAATCGAGTTGAGTCGAATTAGCTGAAGTTTTAAACAATTTGACTCAACTTGATTTTATTTCACGCTACTAATATTTGTTAACGGTAAGTAAATATCCATTTCGCCATATCTAACTATAAATCTATCAACTATAAGTAAACTCTTCTCTCGGTGTACCTTGTGTTCTTGTTCGTAGACTATCTTATATGCTCAGATAGTTTGATATTGAACGCTGAATCACGGTGATTCATATTGCGGTATCCAGGATAATGGGGAATATTCGACCTCCTGGAACAATCGGCAATTTAACTGTTACCATATTACACTTCCACGACCAGTCATAGCTCTGCGTCGGTGTACCGTTCTCATGACACTTTTCAATTACAAATGGACGTTAAATACTTCCTAATTAGTACGATAACGAATTATAGTTCAAAGACCTCGGCGTCGTTGTTACGTCGATGAATATTGACCAACCAATCATCACCGTACGTTCAGGATCACTGAATGAATTGAATCAAGGTTAGACCCATTACGTTGCTTCACTTTCTCTCACTATAATGTCTTCTTTCTCTCTTTTTTCTCTCTTTCCTTCAATTTCGTATGCCTATAAGCCGTGGTACAATTTTTGAGTGATTTTCGGCGTTTTTTTTTACTACCTCAACTTCGTCTGAATGAAATGAATCTTTCAATGATTGTTCGTGCAGAAAATAATAACCGATAATCAAAAATTGGAAGTTTCTCAGCAGTTGAGAATGTTCTGAAATCGCGAGTGCATAAAATTTGCAAAATTTCAATACCAATTTGTTAAATTGAGCACATTTTACAGACAAATGACTCTGAACGAAAAATGATGACAAATGAATCTTAAGCAACAAAATCACGTAAAATGTATAATTGCGGAACGATTTTTCACTGAAATTAGTTCAATGATGACAAATCTTCGTTACATTCAAATTTTTGTTTCATTTCTTTCTAGCATTTTGGTAATCGCCGAAAATGGAGATCATCCTTCGTCGACAAAATTTTAACCGCGAACTTACTCAAACTACATTTTTCGTCATTTTGTTGTCTCACCGCTATGAATTTCGGCCTCATGGAAATAATCAGTACTGAAATTCCGACTGGAAAACCAAGTGGAAAGCAACTAGAACTTCAAAAACTAACCCGGCTACACACATACTGGAGAAATTGACTGTACATGGTCATAAATCTCTTTCTGGGACGCCTACTGATCATTTAGGAAGGTCAAGTTGTATACGAAATATTAATATTTGACTTGTGTTAATGAGAGTTAACGAAATTTTTTAATTGAAGATAAATAGGTAAGTACAAGTTTATTTCATGCGCTCATCGTTTTATGGTAATTAGGCGACTATCTCCATTTGAGGATACTTACTTTAATGCGTGTACGTTGGTATTATAATTATCAGCTAGTATACAACTATTGAGCAATATTTTGAACATATGTATTTGAAATATCCGCAAGGACGTATTGTTAATTGAATTTTACTTTCAGATGAATTTAAAAATATATTACTCACGAATGAAAAAAGAACGAAAAACTGGAACCAGACATTTGAAATTTTGGTGTATTTCTTTCTTCACTGCATATTTTCGAGAACGAGATGATCAATGAACTTTACGGTTGGATAGAAATGCTCAAAATCGCTGTAGCAAACACTGGAACGCCATCGATCATTGTCGATATTAGGGGGAAAAACGTCCGATAAATTGATGCAGATAAATTTTTCAAAACTGGTTATAGCATAGATTTTACGGAGACGGATAAACCTTCTTTTTATAATTATAGTTATTATAGCTACTGAGGTGTTATCAATATCGAGAAGAATGGTAATTGTGAATAAATCTATGCGAATAATAATTTACATCGATTACTCACTCACTGCAGCAGCCATGTTGATTATTTGTGCGAAGATACAACTTTCTGGTGAAGATGCAGCGGTATCTGATATATAAGGAAATCCGGCTTCCACATGGCCCAACACCACGGCAATTATGTATCTGTGAAATGAATCAAGTATTATGAAAATTATTACAACCACCATTCGATTTTCTATTATACTAAATTATAAACTAATTAAGGTCGATGACAATAAGTGAAACCAAACAGCTACGAGCTCGAATCGACAGGAAAAGGCATTAATGATCATAATAAGTTGGGAATTGGTCATTACCTTCGATTCGTGGTTTACGAATTTTTAATTTTTCCAAAAAAAGGCAAATTGAAGACCATTACTACGGAAACAATATTTTCGTCTCCTAGATTTCATGATTTGAGACCCGTTTTCCCTTTATTGGTATAAATATATGATAATATATTTTGTGGCCCCACGTTGGGCGCAAAAATCATCACCAGAGGCACACAGGGAACTAAATTGCGTTCGTACATAAAGGTCTTTCATGGAGGACGACATGAAATTTTTCGTCGTTTTAAGTTAACAAATGATGTATGGAGTGAGGTAAATGTTGAGAAAACAAAAATATAACAGCGAACGGCAGAGTGAATCATCCGAAAAATATTTCATTGTCGTTCTTGTCTGTCGTTATTATTCTCGCGATTGGTTCTAAGATTCAATCGCAACACCGCTTCAATATTCGAGATAAAATTGCCTACACATCAATGTATATCACCGCGGATGAAATTTTTACGATTAATGAAATGCTCCTAGCCCTGACTTGAAACCCTGCAAGATTCGAATTAGGTGTAATTGTCGGGTGTAGGTCTCTCTGCGACATAATAAACCTATCATAGAACAATCCTCTTACTGAAATTTGATTAATTAACTGAATGTGTTTTCTAGATATGAGAATCGGTAGCACCGAGGAATAGCGTCCGATTATTATTTTACTCTCGATCCCATGATTTATGCATTATTAACGCACAAGTCTATCAATATTTACAAATTTTATCAGATCAAACGTGTGAGTTTTTTCGATTTCGAAACCCTGATGATCGGGTCAAGCAATCTGTTTCCGTTAAGAGAATGATACTCACGATTTGTCCGATTTCTCGACGTTATTTTTAATTCGAATTTGAGGCCGATCCTTACCGGCTTTTGCTACTACACTGGTGAGTAATGGGCCTTGAGAGGAAACCCTGAGATATAATACATAAAATGCGGTACCGCGAAGGTGTTGAACAACAGGTGAATGGTTTTGTACCTTACGCCAATAAAATTCTATACTATCACTGTTTCATTATTACCTAGAACGGTGTCTCCGATTTTTCAACGTTTATGAATCGAATTATCATTCAAAATTAAAGACAGAAACTCGATGTCTAGAGCCGGAAAACCGAAAAGAAAAGTTTCTAAAATTTATAAAAAGAAAAATTGTTTATAATTGAAAAATCTTTCGGTAAAAGAAATAGTAGACTATCGGTAGGGGAAAAATTGTTTCGGTATTTCACTCACGTGGCGATGAAAGTGGCTGGTATAATGATGAACAAGAAGATCGGCATGTAGTGGATATTTCCAATGGATTTTTCCAGCTCCATGATTGATCGTAATCGAAGTTTATTTAATTTTCAAGAATCTAGAGTCTGAATGGATACAGTTCCTCGCAGCACGAACTCTCAAGCTGCTCTGTCAGCGTGGCCGGAGTTAGCGGTCAGAACCTCGAGTCCTATGAGTTTATCATCAAAAACTCCGGAAAGCCTCTGCAGCACAAAGACCTTGGCTCATATTCACTCCACGCAGTCCAAACCGCACAGCTATGTGTTCTCGGCTGTTAGATGTATCAGACCTAGCAGGAAAGAGACAAAATATACATCAACTAAAAAAATATAGAAAATTAAATTTCCAAACGTGAATTTTTTCGTTATTTTCATCATTTTTTACTCGGGAGCGAAGTTGTTTAGATGCATTGCATAATTTTAATATTTCATTGTTGTATTACGATCTCGAAATTCATAAAGTTAATAGTATACCCAGTAGAAAATTATCCAATTTTATTCATTTGTCATCAATATTTCTGTGAAATTATATTTTTGTGTGAAATATTAATGTTTTCAGTTGATTTATGGCTGTAAATTGGAATAAAAAATTCTCAAACGTTTCCATTTTATTATTTTTTGTCCATTTCTAAATAAATGCGTATATTGACTAATGGCCATAACTTCTGGTGACATTGGCCCACCAGTGCATCGGCCTTGTAGGTAGACTTGGATATCTGGCTATTACCGAAACTGGCTTTTTCTGAATATACCTATAGGTGTGACCCGAATCTTGAATTTTTTGTTGCGAATTAAAGGAGCTGCGCATAAGTCGAGAGAACAGAAAATGATGAATTTGGAATTGACTGTGCACAGTAAACCTGATTCATTTTTTTTATTACAGTCATTCAGCGTTCCGGGCCTTGAACTAGCTTCGATCTTGCATAACATGTTGATATTCTGATTGCACAATTTATTTGTCTCCGACAGCAAATCATCGTCACAGATTACAAAAAATGTAAGAATCCAGAAGAATAAAAAAAAGAAATGAAATTATTTTCAGTGAAAAGAAAAGTTGCTCCTTTCTAGACATTTTAAAGCTAACATATTCACAAGTGCTTTTAATTCCGGGACTGAAAATTTCTGATCTACTCCGATAAATGAATTAACGTTAGTGGACAATATTCACTATATTACATCGTACACTATCGGCACTCCATGTATTTGAAATCATTTTCTAGTTGATGAAAAACTCAGTTTGTAATCATTTCTTATCGATACCCCTGCGGAATAGTTATTATCAGTACAATAGGTGCCACAACAACCGCAAAGACGATCACCTTCACCCAACTGTACGAAAAACTACTCACAATTTCCTTGAGGAGAACGTAGACGCAGGTGTATATATTTTTTCCACTATACTTTCAATCGAGCGATATCAAGCCGCAAATTTATCTCTGTTCATAATATGAATAATAAAATTTCAAGTTGCTGTGGAAGCGATAAATCATGCGACGATGGTGATGTATGCAGCA
The DNA here is from genome assembly GCA_963170745.1 of Phymatocera aterrima. Classification (NCBI taxonomy): domain Eukaryota; kingdom Metazoa; phylum Arthropoda; class Insecta; order Hymenoptera; family Tenthredinidae; genus Phymatocera; species Phymatocera aterrima. The sequence goes on from OY720660.1 coordinate 7,094,185, forward strand.
CTGACAATATTCTATATCGTACACAAAAATTTACCATATCGCGTCGCTAAGCGACGTATCGATACCAATGAAGTTCAATATCGCCCGAATATCATCATATGACAAAAATTTGATGGTGTATCGTATACATATATGTGTACCCTTCCTTAACATATTCGGACATTCCATCGTCAGCTTTTCTCTCAATAGCTCGAGTGCTGGTGCTTTTACAGTGTTTTTCGTTCTTTCAAAACTTCATTCCAAATTTTTCGTGAATTGCGGATTTTGCAATATTCATACATTTCTCAAATTTCGTTATGCATGTATGTATGTATATAAAATAGCTCTGAGTTTGTCGGATAGATCGCGGCGGGGTGCAGAGGGACATCAAAGTATTCATCTTGGAACGTTCTTTCCCAAAAAAATGTCGTCAAAAATGTTCAAGTTGTTTTAATGACAGTCAATTTTTTGCTCAAAGACGAAGAAACTGGGATCCGTGACACGGGCCAGTCTCAATTTCAATGTTATGGCGAAAAGACGAAAATTCTGAGCCCTGATTGCTCTCGTCGTGATGATTCATCTTTCTATTTTTATTTCTTCTTCCCAGTCTTTTTGACGCAGTCTCTATAAACTCGTTCCTCTCATATTACGTGATACCTATGTGTATCACGCTTCCACCAATTTAATCTTATCGCATACTGATTCCGAGTGAATGTTATATCTTGTACCGGAAACCACCTACCGGCACTCGCAGTCCATATCTCTGTACCAACACGTACGCACGTTTGTTGAATCAGACTTCCAGAAAATACTTACCTGATAATGACTGATGCATAAAGCGAATCATAAATGTGTATGTGAACTGTGCTCTGCGCTATCCGAGCACTTGTTAAGTCGAGAATCATATCAATTCTCCGAATTTTTGCCGATTCGATTGAGTGATAAAACTGTACATACTGCTTCTATATCGCAGTAATTAGAACTCCATTCCGATTTTCACGGGACCCGAAACCAATTTTTAATCAATCAATTGATTAATTGATGTTTGCCCTCCGTTGAGTTGATTATGACAGGCTCCCGATGAAAACCGAGTCAAGTGGATTTCTCCAAATTCCTTGTATCTCGTTTCGTTAAAATTCGAATATTCTGCGGAACATAATTTCCAAACTCGAGTCATCGGTTGATTTTATTTCCCACATCTAATGTTTGAGAAAAAATTCAAGTTATTTCGGTTCTGCACATAATATATTAATCACCGAGTTTTCCTGTTCTCAGAGTGATTCCAACATCTTTCGGAAAATATTTAGAATCATATTCTCCTCGCCAGGGTCATCCCTCGAGTCGTTCAGTTGAGTTGATAAATTTTGAATGATGCCGACTCATGTCGACTACAGATCCGAGTATCTATCGCCTCGTTATAATCGACGTGAGTATACACATAAGCACCGCCTGTGATATTCCATGAGCATGATACTTGTAACGATATCTACTTACTCAGACATATTATGTCATCAAACTGACAATCTAAACTAGGTTGATAGCTCTAAGTCTAATCTATATACAATTAGGTACAATCTGGGAGCACATTTACCTGTCGATGTTATACCGAGCCGCAGTTATAAGGCTTCATATCTCAACGCGAAGAATATTTCCTGATCAAAAATCATCAATACCCCGATAACCAGATTTTGATATTCGTTATGGACGATGATAGGAAACGTTGTGATAATCGCACTGTTTCACATTAGCGTACATATTTTCAGTTCAGCGAAAACTTGGCTGATAAGCTGATCTAGTTTTTATCATTTTCTACATATATTTCTTTACTCTATTTGTAGGAATAGTTGAATTTGAATTTCGAAAATTCAAGCGATGAATATTAACGCGGAGGGCCGTAGAGTGTATTTTTATGAATTCGAATGCCTAGCTGAACTGTGTTACTGCGGTCTTACACTTTTTGCGAATGAACTTCACGCTGCGTATTATCGTCGCCGAACTCTAGATCGCGATGTCTTGTAGTGTCTATAGTCTAGATGTTTTACCTTTACACACGATCGATTTTGGCCCGTGAACCAACCATGCGCCGCGCCGCGCTGCGTCGTGCCGACCCGCCGAACTTGGGCATCGCGTCGTATCAAATTCGGGTGAGCCTGAGTCTGATTCTACAGCTACATTACCTATATATACCTATATACCTATATATATATATATACTATATCGAACATAAAGGAATTATTATTTTCCACGAATACTGAACTGACTCAAAAGCACACGCTGCTCATTATTATTTAATCGCCGAATTTAACCGGCTGTTTCCGCGATGAACGCGATCAGATGGAATGTAGCAGTCATAAAACAAGTATTTCAAATTTTTAAATGCTTCCTAATTTCGAAAGCGCGCATTGAGGTTGAATAGAGAAGCAGCATGACTTTTTCCCGGTTTCATCCCGGGGGCGGATCATTTTCGTTCTTTGATACTAAAAATGATTAAACTCTCAGTTACACATCGTATTATGACGAAGTGAAGGATAAAAAAGGAAACGATTTCGGCTCGAATTTAGGAATCTTCGAGTGAAAATCATACGATACTGCGACATCTCTCTGTGAAATTGATGATTCTTATTTGGATCGTGCGCTGACATATTTTGAATGTTTGATTTTTTATCGCGCGTTTTTTGTTATCGTTCCGTTCGTTTGAATCAGCGCGCATTATCGACAGACGGTAAAACAGAAATTCTCAAGTAATTAGCGTAATTGAGGATAAAATATATCCTCCGTGCGACTATTCCCATCTACATCAATTCTAATTTCATTTTCAGTAGATCACAGCCAGCAATAAATTGTTAGATTAATTTAGGGTCTCTAGACTACCAACCGATCGTAGTTCTATAAGTTTCATCGTATTTCGCAAGCTGGTGCGATAGTTTGTCACGGAAGTGTCGCCCTCTCGTTAATGCCGTACGGCAATGACGTGTACTATTTTCACCGTAAACCTATCGCGAGGGTAAATTTGAATTCAAATGTTTTTTTTAACAATATTTAAGACATTCCAGACATTTTTACGTCGTACGATATAGAGGAAAGTGGAAATGAGCGATTATTGGTTTAATATTTTATTAATAAATTATACTTTCCAGGTTCGACACCTGCAGTTTCTTACGATTAGAAATTATTCATAGTAAAATCATCGTAGTGTAATATAATAGTATAAATCACACGATACCATTTCAAATGCATATGTTCGACTTAAATATGCTCCATAGTAAAAAAATTGTCTCTTTTTCCCTGGCGAAGTTAGCATATGGAGAAAATGTGAATGTTCGAATTTATATTCTCTTCACACTTTCGTCACGAGTTTTACTTTCGCTAGAGTTATCTGCTAGAATTGAAAATAATACAAATAAAATACAAAAACGTTCGAATTTACGATTTCCTCTACACTCACTGGCTCATTAACTGGTAGACTACTAAAAGAGCAATATTTATATCAGAAAATTCGTGTAATTCCATACTACAGACAATGACTGTAGATAATTTGATACCTAATTAAATACGACAAAGTGTATCTTTTTCTTTTTCCTATAATTGGCCATCAAATACCATTTAGTTCCTATATATTGAATAAATTGTACCACGTACGTGCACTGCAGAAAACGAAGCTCTAAGCTTTACAGTAAACTCGGAAAGTTATTGAATATGAATATCGAATGTGATTTTACGATCGACAATTCTCAGCGAACAATTAAATTTCACTGGCTCATCGCATTGAATCGAATTTTTCGAAGGAGCGTGTAGTAATTATTTTCTCCAATTTATCTTCATACTTCTTCAATTGCAGTTTCCCGCGTCTGCGAAAGCTTCAAGTCGAAATTCTCCTTGTCAAGATATATAAGCTGCAATTGTTCGAATAGTACATTAAATTTATCACAATAGTTACCACGAAAATTCGGTTTATCTTGTTAATAATTGTCCCCATAGAAAAATATGAAAACTCTTGCTGACTCCATCCTTACCGTGACGGTTGGCGTTTCAAAACTAATCATTTTGAATTCTGATACGAAAGTAAGTAGAAATACGCAATAAACAATTGCAAGATTCCATTCGGCAGTCGCACTGACCACATGCCACACCCAGCCTTTATGTTTGCTGTTCCACAGCTTGTAGCTTTCACCTGACAATGATGAGAATTATATTATTAACCACAATGGGATGGATTATGACAAATCATAATCGAAAATTTCCTTACAATCATTTATGACAATAAAATGGAGGCGCTTTATGCGTTTACTCACCGTCGAATAGTAACATGGAAATGTAGCCAGGGATAACCAGCATTATTGTAAGAATTACGGAAAGGCACGCGAGGAAACTCCTCACCCATACAATTAACATTCCATTTACCGTAGTGGTCATTTTTTGGGTCAGATAAGCCTGGAAGATTGAACTATTAATTGTTATAGAGACAGGGAATAAGCTGAGATGGATTGACGGTGAAGATTTAGAACGGATTATACCGGCCAGCTCAAGCCTCCAATTCATTATGCATGCATTCCATAATCTTCCAAAGAACACTGCGACTCTCATATTGGTAGGAAAAAATTGGAGAACGAGGTGGACCGTGCTAATGAAACTTTTTAATAAGCCTTCGTTGAAGAATTGTTATTCAAGCTGCACGATGCTAGGTATATTTTTGAAAACTCCTCTGCACCTTCTTCATTGAGATGCAATTTTTGTAGAAAGACAAAATTCATTTGGGAGGGCTAGGAGTAAGAAATTGTATAGTTTATATACCTGAAGACAGAAGTAAAGGGTTCCAGCAGCGAAACAAGTTATAGCTCCGCACATGTGCACAGTGAATACACTGGCGGATTGGAAATTGGCTAGAACGTCGAGCCCGAAACAGGAGAGTATACCCAGCCACACTGTCAGTAAAACTACCCTTCGGTTCACCAAATTTTCACCACGTTCCACACGCCAATGCTCGACCTGGCGATGCCTGATGTACACGCAGCAGACTACTGTGAATTTCCATAATATCATTTATTGTGTATGTAGTCTGTAACGGAACTGTGCTATAATTTTGGAAAATTCTTAAACTCGATTCATTTCATACAGTGATTTTTCGTATAATTGAGGAAGACGGGGTAGAGCCAAGATGATATATTTTACAATTAGTGGATTTTTAAACATTCGTTAGTTTTATACTTTCCCTTGAAATCTGAGGGTGGTTTTTTTTCACATGAAATTTGGACTGGTCTCGAAACTTCGAGCTCCGTTACTTACAAAGAAACGTAGGTAGGAGTCTTTCTCCGATTTGAATGGAATGAAAATACTCTTTTGAGCAAGTAAAAAAGGACAAGTGTCTCTTACAATTAATTGAAGCTCAACGACATATTTCAATCTCATTCTAATCCGACGGGGATTCCCGCCTTTGCTACCTTGGCATAAAATACGCCTTTGTCTGTTCGAACATCCCCAATTATTCCATGTTTTTACATTCTTTTTCTGGTAGAGCGAAATTTCGACTTCTATCGTCGTTCTCGTTTTACTTACGTAGTAGTGCCGCTATGTTGAGTAATTGTGCAAATATACAAGATTCGGGTGACGAGGTGCCGGTTTCTGATATGTAAAGGCCAAAACCAGGTACGACGTGATTCCATCTTACCGATAGAATATACCTGAAACATCGTAATGCGCAATTCGAATGTCCGTTAAACGATTAGAACGACGAGGGGGAGGTTTAAAAATAAATTGAACCAGGTATTGCAAGTTTGACATCTCGGTGAGAGATCATCGTTGAGTAGAAATAGACGAAGCATCTTTGAGGCTACCGAACTCGAATGCAGACTCGGAAATAAATGAATAGATCGAATCAGGTCAAATCAGATCTAACAGGAGTCCGAATACATCTGACCATGCAGGTCGAAGATTGGTTCGATTTTGTAGATCTGATCCGATCTACAAAATTTTGATCAGATCGGATACAATTGTATGAGAATTTGATGTGAATCAGATCAGAGTCAGACCTGATCGGATCGGATCGAATCATTTTTTCTCTGGCACTACTACTGTTATCAAAAATCCAATGCCAGAGGTTCGCTCAAATGTTTTCATCCGATTTCCAAATTTTTCCGAATCTGTAGAACACAAATTTCTCGGTGCTTTCGCGCCAAAGAAAATGTTGCCGTGATTCGGAAGAATGTTCATACCGACACAAAAGTGTCCGTGGACCCGATCCAATAAATTTTTCTTTTTCTTTGTAAAGTGCAACTAGTTGAATCCTTGTGCATTCTATTCCCTCAATGCTTCAATACTCCTATATTAAATTCCATTCGATTCAACGGTTCGAATGTCTCATGAATTTCTACGGCACGCAATATCATTGCTCACAGTTTACCTCCAGCTGTCTTATAACATCCATTGTTAAACCGGACACCGAGTAACCGAGAATTCCATGCTATTGTATTCACCTGCGAACGGCGATAATCAACTGCCTGATGTTGGTAGTTTAGAAAATCAGTTATAACGAATGTTTGAGAATCAGCAGCTCACTAGAATGGCACGCGGTCTAATCAAGAAGGAAACTGACGAAAATAAAACAGCAAAAACGAAACAAAAAATAGCAAATAACGAGGCCGATAAAACTATAGGAACTATTACGCGTCAATTATGAATGTCTCATAAAAAATGAGAATTGGGTGATTCATGTAGTATAAGTATGTGGAAAATAAACATTCTTTGACCGATTAATCGATCGATTATGGTAGGTTTCTTTTGTTTTTCGAATGCAACTAATCATTGAATAAATTGAAGAAAAAAAAAACCAAGTGCAAAGTGCTGTTTTCACTATTTTTGCGATATATTAATGAGAATCAATAATTATATGATATCGTTTTCCAATGTACTCACGTTATTGCAAAAGTAACCGGAATTAAGATGAACAGGCTCAGAGGAAGTACGTGTAAATATTCATAAGCCATAACGTTAAAGATGTTAAAACTAGAAACGTTGAATTGCAATTAATCGCTCCACATTAGTTGTTTCATAGAGAGAACACTTAATCATCGAACAAGTTTATCTTGATGTTTCCCACTACTGCGTGGCACATCGATGAACCTTGTATAACCCAATTAAGTGTTAAGCCATCAATCTTTCAGAGGAATTCCCGCACTTTAGGATTCAATTTTAATTTCTATTCCTATTTCTATCTTCTCAGTTCCTTGCCACAATGAGACGGCGAACTTTTTCCTATTACTTGAGAAAATTGTATGTTCACGAAACTGCAGATCAAGAATCCAGGGATAACGAATATTTGAAAAAGATAAATTTCAATCGATGTACAAAAATGAATGACGAAGATCAAAACGAAGATGAGAGAGCCAAATATTGTTTATTCCTGTATCGTTTTTATTCAGAAATTTAACAAAAATTCGAATCGCTCATAATTTTCACTGCTGCTGCTCCTGCGGCCTTCCATATCCCCACACTTTTCATTTCTCGCTTAAAATTCTTCATTAGATTCCAATCAGTTACAGGTCACGCACATTAGTCTCATTTTCTAATCACTATAATTTACGACGAATACCACCGAATACAATAGAGGTATATTAATCTGTAAATGAATGAAGGAATTTTATAATTAGGACCACCATGCACGGTTAATACGGATTCACCATTACGTATTATGATTTGATGTTCATCTCCACTATATAATTGTGGGTATATTTGAGTCCTCCGCGTCTTGCGTGAGAGTGAGTTCTCGTTTTACTGGCTCCTCCACCAACCACCAACCACCAGCCACAACACACGCATACATACTTGCTTGTTAGTTACTTACATTAATATACCCGAGGAAAACAAGGCAATCAGCTATTACGTTTATAAAATAATTAAAGCCCGTTATACATACTCGTGCAGATAGACGCGTGTATATATTCATCTACACAGGCATGAAACTTATGAGACTTATTAAGCTGCGCTTTGTATCAACTAGCAAGTTTCAAAATATAACCAATGTAGTATACGTATATCACATACCTCGATTCTCATCCACATTCGCGATGATTCTGTCATTCGTTTATTAAGCATAGTATATAGGTATACGTATATGTGTATATTGTAATAATCTGTAGACTCGAAAATATCTTGGTGATAAAAATATGATAACGATTCACGTTGTTTTTTTTTTCTCATTCTACTTTGGCGTGTTCTCGTGATAATTATGCTCCTATTGACGCTTTATGTTGAGAGAAATTACGCGAACAAAAAAAAAAAAGCACACACAAATATTACAGAATTGAGAAATGAAAGTTGGGGTACGTGTTTGAAGAAAAAACATTAGCCCCCGGAAACGAAATTCTGATATATTTTATTTGTTTCTCAAATGGAATAATCAGGTTTTTCAAATTTGTGTATGCAATTCGCAAAAAATTTTATTCAAGATTCTAGATATATGCCTATATGTGTAATGTACGGGTATAAGAGGAGAGGAAAATTACTCAAACATATTCAAGTTCAAATTGTTCTTCTGTTTAAATATAAATATAAATTATCCTGGAGTTTTTGAAAAATATAGATTAGGTATTCCTGCAAGCTTTCGAAAATGTTTTTATTGCTCGTTTGTCAGATCGAAATTGAGATCTGAAATTGTAGTGTTAATTATTTAGTATTACAAATTTCCACCCGAATTTCATTCTATAAAGTAGGTTCCTGTTATCTCTGCGTTAGTTTCTCGTGATATAGATAAAAACGTGTAAGAGGAACATAAACTAAATTTCGCTAGAATCTAGAAAATCCCAATCAAGTGATAAGAGATGAGAGATAACTAAATACGGCGTATTTCATGTGAAATGGACCGGTTTCTGGCCGATGATCACCGCGTTTGACGCCCGTCCGGGATTCAGTTCTTTTTCATCGCGGAAAAAGTCCCTGGAATAATGACTTTGTACAGTGCATTTTACGGGGAAAAACGAGCTCTTTCAAGATATTTGACTCTCGAACTATTTCTCAAATCTCCAAGCACGTAGAATCAGTGAAATGTCTGATTTTATTTATTCACTACCAGAAGGTTTGAATCGGTTCGCTTGGAATTTTCACGGAATATATATATAGGTACTTCGAGGTGAAACAAACATTCGGTGAAAATTTCAGCATGCTCTTTTGAGTTGTATTTAGTTTTTGTTTGATAAAAACGGAAGAAATTATCTTCGTGATTCGAGAAATAACGAAAATTACCCGTTCCAATTACATCATCATTAACATCATGGTGTACCATCATGGAACCTAAAAAATGAAAGTGAAAACTAAATGGAACCAAAGACAGAGCTCTTATTTTCCATACCATATTCCGTCTGAACAGCGAAATTCATGAATTCATTCTCGTTTTTTCCCGTAAAATCCAATGTATAAAGAATCGGCAATGATTCGAAAAGGGCGTAAAAACCTCGGTGACCATCGGCCAGAAACTGGTCCACTCCACGTGGAATACACCATACACATACTTATTTATATAAAATACAAAATATGAACTTCGTAATCAATCTGTTACTAAGAAACACATAATCTCTGGTTAAAACGTATGTTCAAACGAAACGACGATTCGGGACGATACACGGGTTATTCCATATTTAGGAAAAGATAGAGATAATATTCTTATCTAATGTAGCATAACATTTATATAATTAGCGGCGTGAACCGAATCATGAAAGAAGAAGAAGGAAGAAGATTGCTGACGTAGTATTTCATGCTTATCAGCATAAAATGGACAAAAAATATATACAGCATTTCATACCTAATCAGAAACACCTTGATCCGCGTTTCGACTTTTATACTTGGGGCATTACTAAAAGTCAACTCCACTAACGTCCAACTTTATTTCCAATTTTCATATAAAGAGTTCCAGTTGTTATAATTATCTGTTCAATTTTACGTTATCGAAACATCGTTCGGTAGCTGTATGAATTTTCCGATCGTGAATTGAAAAAAAAAACGTTTTTTTTCTGAAATTCGGGAAAAGTTCTGAATAATTTTCCAAGAATTTACATGTTTTCTATGTATTTCCTCCTAGCGAGTTAATTATTTTTATCTCCCAGTTAGATCAACGTATTCATGTGATCAGGACTCTCATCAAATTCTTAAGAAAATTCTAAAATATTGTAATGCTGATTCGACCGTAAAAAAAAAGAAAAATAATTACGATCTCCGGTACATGAATGTGTTTAAAAGAATAGAACGAAAAATTCTCCCGTTGCTATTTCGGATAATTTTTATTTCTTTTTCTCAGGATAAATTGAAGGTTTTGTAATGGGGTTTCAATCGAATAAGCTAGAATTTTAACACGTTCTTGTTTTTTCAAATCATGTTTTTTATATCAACAACGATACAATATTACAGTATAATATACGAAGGGGGGATTTCGGGTTTTCTGGCTGTATAATAATTTTCATATAATATTATTATGTAGGTATATTATTAATTAATATGATGTTTTTAAAATTTCATTTTCATGTATACATTGTTTAGCTGCACAGCGAGATTTTGCACTTTATTTTGAACGCTATTCAGCGCGCTTTTTTTTCTTTTTTTTTTTTTTTTCTTTTGTATTGGACGTATAATTAGTTTTCGTTTCAATTTTTCTTCCTTGCTTTACTACTTTCTCAAATTATTGTACCGTTATAGCATTCGGATTGCAGATTATAACCTGCAATTATATATTAGGTATAAAATAGTTTCGATGCAATTAAATTTCTAATAATTATACCTAATAATAATCACCTAATTTGCATTTTCTAAGCCTCCGTCGTTGAATGAATCAATTATTCTAATAATGATAATAATTTGTTGTATTATAATTTATAACGAAGGTCCTATACTCGCGCGGTCTTCATTTTCAAATGATAAGAATAATTCTTATACTACTATACGTACCCAATCGATATTATGTTACATAATCGCAGTATTTAGGTCTTAGGAGGATAGCTGTTAGCCGAACTTTACAATGGCTATCGATGCAGACTCATCATCAATTAAATTCATTTATATATACCTGTAATATTCAACCCTAGCTTACCACAAATCTTTTTCCGCGTGCCGAAAGGAAACAGTTCTGGTTTCGGGGACCTCATTCAGATTTTTCATTGCATAACTCAAACTACTATCCACATATTTTTTATTTCATTTTTTATTCCTTCCAATCGATGGAGGTTCGATCGAGAAACAGACCCGTACTTGCGGAAAGTCAATGCAATTCAGACGACGGCTCGGATCTACTTCACCCTAACGTAGCCCGACCCGTGAAAACTTCATTTATTTTCATTAATATCGAAGCCTACGCATCGTTATCGCAAAAAAGCTGTTCATAGCGCGATTATACATGTAATGCCGAACACATGGAACCAAACCCATGCTGGTTTCATCCAACGATAACGACGTGGTTTCGATTCTTGTAATTATTTCTCTTTCGTAATGTTAAACAGCCAGGACAAGCCATGATCATTTGTTTGAAAACCACCTGACCAATGGCTCTGCAGGCTTCATAGGTCCAATTGGTATCCCTGGTATCACGTGACCCGATAGCTATCAAATCTACCAACCATCTCTGAATCAAATCAACGACGCAGCGCCCAAAGTCATCTGTACGGCGGCTTCGGAACTAATGATCATACCTTTGACCTGGCTGTCTAAAAACGCAAAATAAAAATAATTACGAGAATAGAAACTACGTCTCTATTGTTGGATGAAACTAGCATTCTTCGCGTTTAATGTGTTCGGCATTACATGTAGAATTGCGCTATGTACCTACGGCTTTTTCCGTTAACGATGCGCAGGCTCATTGATATTAAACCAAATAAGCGGTATTTTCAGTTGAGGCAAAGTAGGGCTGGTGCGTCGCCTCAAGGAACTCTGATATACATTGTTTCTAGTGAACAAAGCAGTCCAGAAACCCGAAGATTTTGTTTCTGCAGCTTTCGTTTGTTCCAAATAAAATCACATCTTTTATGGTTCCTGACCGATTGGCAAAATTCTTATTCTTGCAGATTCTGGAATAGGATTTTCGAAAACATGAAGCGAAAATGGTGACTCGTTATTTGAATATTTTCGATAAAACTGCCAGGGTAGAGAATGGTGAATTTTGTACTTTTCATTTTTGGGCGTTTTGTGAGATAGTATGTATGAATTATATGATATTTCTGCCGAAGCTTCCGATCTCATCATTGCTGTTCATCTTTCAGCGATGAAGTCTTTGCGATATTTACGAGTAGTAACACATGTATAACATGCAGACGAATATTTGAAAAGTGGATACGGGTGGAGGAGGAAAGATTTTCTCACGAGTATCGATATAGTAGAGGAGTGGATTATTTTTGTTTATTCGTTTCATCAAACAAACAAACATATTATAGTAATGAACAGATCAATAAGAAGCACCATACAAACGTTCGAATACGGCTCGTGAGCGATGAGCCTCGTACCTGGTTTTTTTGTCCATGTCTCCGCGGTATGAAATCCGCAACGGATTTTTTCGGGAAGCCTCACATTTCGTACGCATCTCCGCGGATCATCGGTAGCGTCGTTAATGTCCAAAACGGTCACACTGAGAGCCCGCAGAGAATGGCGGATGGTTTTTGTTACTAACCACGCGACTTTAGAAGTGGTTTCACGAGATCGATTGCCAAGTCCTCTAAAAAGTTGGCGCGATAAATTTCTTTATCATTCTCGACATTTGGCGAATATAAGAGACAGCTATTCACTCCCGACTGATCGAGCATCCCATAAAAATTTCTCAAAGGCCGCCGACGCGACGTGTACCTCGCGCTGCCCTATGTTCGCAGCACGTTTGAGTTTGATCAAGGTGTCGGTGCCTCTTTCGGTGGAATTATAAAACTGAATCATCTCGTCATGCCCGGTGTTGGAATTCAATGTACAGACATATCAATTTTGTGGAGCGTGAATAGTAACAAAACGACCCTATTTTTTCTCAGGGAGTAGGACTCTATCGTGATGCCATGAGCAAATCGCGTTGATCCTGCCCGTGAGCTCGTCTTCAGAACGGATGGGATTTCCGTTTTGTTTTTGCGGATCATGCCGACCAGCAGCTATAGATCATACGAGGTTTTCATAGCGTCGGCGATCTGATCAATGTGAACCGATGGATTGATCACGCTTGAAGTTCGGTGTACACCAGTGTATGAATTTCTGTGAATCTTTGGAGTTCCCATGAAGTCTGCAAAACCCCTAGAAGTTCCATGAAGTCCCATGCATGAAGTCTCATGAATCCCCGCGGAGGCTTGTGAAATCTCTTGAAATCTTCTGAAGTTTTTGAGATCTAGAATCTCGGGAGTCCCGTGAAATCCCATGAAGTGTTTTGAAGTCACGTGAAATCTTTCGAAGTCTTTAAAATCTCTAAAGTCCCATGAAGTGCCGTGGAGTCATGTGAAATTTTTTTCAAGTTCTTGAAATATCGAATCTCCGAAGTCCCGTGAACTCTCGTGAAGCCGAAGCCAAACACATCTTCTGTCTCTTCGAAGGTCCTGGCTCTTTTAGTTTCGAATAATCGTCGCTTGCCTAATTCCGCCTTTGCGATCTGAAACTCGGGATCCACGTCGCATGCTTCTTCTTTTTCTTCGGAATCTCGTCAGAAGTAGAACGTGAAGCGTTGTCTTCGAAGCTGCTCGAGCTATCGTGTGTCTCATTGTCAGCTTGAGGGTGAGACCGGAGAATCGTTTCGACCTCTTCGACGCTACGCGTCTTACTCCCCGTTTTCATGTTTCAACTGTAAAATATTACTATGCATTTGTGTACTTACACATTTTATTTTTGTTCAAACGTTTATCAATACTCACAGTATTCAATTACGCAGACTGAAGCCTTGAAGTACCGTTCAACGTCCAATCCAGCCATTTTATGTCAATGTTCGCAAATGTTATACAAATAAAATACCAAAGTTTGATGAAAAAAATTCTGCACGACGTTTTCGGATCACAAACAATAAATTCAATCTACGAGAAGTACCTACTCACCTTTCAGGAAACTCACCGACACGATTTACACTGCACTGGGATTTCACAGACTCCACGTACATTAACTTCGCGCGTTCACCAGTCAGTGCTATTAAATACCCGTTTGCACCGATTGTTACTTATTGTTCAAAGTATTGTTATCATTGGGGAACGCGATTCGTCGCCACTCCTACACCACCTATCCGATTTGAATGAAACTTTTTCGATTGGATGCAGTATTTTGGCAGAAAGTGGCCGAGTGTCTCATCTCCACGAATTGTGTGAGAGTTCTATCGGAAATTCAAGTTTGTCCAATCTCACCAACGGACAAACCTGATCTAACGACTAGAAACTCCCTGAAACTGCTGAATTTTCTCAAAACTTCAGCGAGATCAAATACTTGGCCGCTTTCCGCTGAAATAATGCATCTAATCGAAAAAATTTCATTCAAATCGGTTGTTTCGTGTAGGATCGGCGACGAATCGCGTTTTCGAATGACAACAATGCTTTCGACGATGAGTAAGAATAGGCGCAAATGGGTCTTCAATAGCAACTCAAGCGGCAACTGACATCCTTCGCTCATCCACGCATCGGGGAAACTCCGAACTTTTTTAACGTCAAGTTTCCGACCCGATTCCCCTTTAAATTTTCAAAATGCGAACCGAAGAAAGTTTTACTGGGTTCTTGGCGGCTCCGCAATGTGGTAAGCTAAGGTTAATTCCCGATAGAAATTTTCCAATCTGTGTAATATATTCTATGTATAATATATGTATATATATACAGCAGTATACACATCCGAAATACTTGAATAAATAATAGATACGTGTTATCATTATTATGACTGCTATTATTATTATTATTATTATTATTATTATTATCAATATCAATTGTTATTATAGATAAAAGTTAATAATTTCGACTGCAGGCACTATACTTGGAAAAAAGAAGGAGATTCAAATGAAAGTCGAGTAGGTATCGATATTCAAGGTGAAAAAGAACGAGAAGAAAAGAACAATTTTTCAATAGCATCAAACATTTTTCCGCCATGAATGAGATATATTTTTCAAATTTTCATTAATCAGAAAAAGAAATTCCATTTCAACTTACAATTTATTTTTCAATAACTCGAGCACCGACAAATTTTACAAAGACAAAAAATTAAAAACTTGTTCATCATTTTCAATATTATGCAATGAATGATTGCAATTGGTTTTCTGTAGCCTGCAGTCGAGTCGAC
Organism: Phymatocera aterrima; assembly: GCA_963170745.1. NCBI lineage: Eukaryota > Metazoa > Arthropoda > Insecta > Hymenoptera > Tenthredinidae > Phymatocera > Phymatocera aterrima. The sequence continues at coordinate 7,109,398 of OY720660.1, forward strand.
AACGTTATTTGAATAGTTTTATCTTATTTTTTTTCTTCACTCGATTCTATAGCTACTTATCAAACTTTGTTTTCTTTTGTTGCTCTTTTCTATTTACTTTTTATTTCTCTAATTTCAATATTTTCTCTTTCTATTACCTCTATATGTGTATATATATAATCTCTGAATTATTTGTCTTATTATGTTAAATGCCACATCGGTCTTGCAAATTCACGTTGGCCACTATTTGGTTCCTTGGTTCCACGTACGGCTCTGCCCTATATTTAACTAATTAACGTTTCAATTACGATATTACCACAATAAATATTATCATTATATATTCATAATCAATTATTCACGTATTCATACGTCTATCTATAATTTATTCGTCGGGAAATTTGTTCATTCTCGTAATATCTCGTTTCGTGCCGATGATTTACGCTGACCGTATGATTTTCGTTCCAACCAATTTTCTCCGGTTTCTTTTTTCTTCTTCAAATTCCCCAATTTTTTGCGTAGTTTTTTTCTTTTCCGTTCTCTTGTCGCAGTAGGCGTTCAACGATAATAGTATAATGATCAGGCATAGAATTATTATTGGCATACGAAAATCAGAATTTTTTGTAACGCGAAAAATCCAAATTATAAATTTTTCTTTTTCATGTTTTTGTTTGGCATATAGCGTATAACTTGCAAAACTATACGGAGTATTTCGAATGAACAACGAAATCCACATATATCTGCAACGAATTACGTGCGATCCGATATCGAGTTGTTTCTCTTATTCTGTTCTCGCGCGATCGTTTTCTTCAGAAGACAGTAGAAATTCGAGAATATAATTATATAATTCAGAACGTTGCGCGACTGTGCATTGAATCCTTTTTTTTTTTTTTAAGAAATACCATACATATTATCAAAATTTGTTATTAAACCTATAGTTGACATATTATTTCAATTTCAATCCCATCTACGTAAATAAAATGAATATATGAAATCGTAACGCCTCGCTTGCGATAGTCTCGAAACTCCCGCGTATTCGCTGATCTATTGGCTAAAGCGACATACGATCTAGTAATTGAATCGCGCGTTACAAATCGACGAATTGAATTTCAAAATGATAAATTCATGGATTCATCGGCAACAGAGCGGTTCTGAAATGACACGGAAAATATTACAAAATATACACAAATCGTTACGTTTATTTATTCATTTTTTTGCTTCGTTTATTTATTTTTTTCGTTTGTTTGCTATCCACATTTCTCTTTCTCTTTCTCTCTCTCTCTCTCTCTCTCTCTCTCTCTCTCTCTCTCTCTCTCTCTCTCTCTCTCACTCTCTCTCTTTCTCTCTTTCGTCTATATAATAATAGGGAACACCGTTATTAAGATCAAGGCAACCATAATTTTTGAAGAATTTGAACTCTAATTTACGCAATAACTTCGTTCGTTCTGTTTTTTTTTTTTCTTTTCTTTTCTTTTCTTTCGATTTTCTCTATAATTATTATGGGTATATATATATATATATTCAAGTATATAGTGATTGCTAGTTAATCAATTCTAAACGCACAATTTTTTATCTGCATTCGCTCAAACGTGTACACCCCTCTATACCTGTGAAGAGGATGAACAGCAACAACAACAAAAACAAACAAAAAAACTATCGAAGAAATCGAAAATATGGCCCTTTTTTTTTTTGTTTTTTTTTCCATCTTTTCGAAAACTCTGCCGCACGCCATATATATATATATATATATATATATATGTATCTAATAATATAGGAAAAATTTGTCTATATATTATATATATATATATAGGTATTGTATAATATAGCACACAGTTAGACCTGTTATATGTCTAATATCATATATATATATACGTGTATACTAGAATTACGTATTATTTACTATCTTACAATCTAATCAGACTAGTCCGAAATTGAAACTTTATTAGACCGCTTAAACTATATGTACTGTACCTATGCGCTTTTATATTATATATATTTGCAAATACATACACCTAGTCCTTTTTTCTTTTTTTTCTTCGACGTTTCTAAGTTTTTTTACTTCTAAATTTACTTACAATTACGGTATTATATTCTAAGAAAATCACAATAGATTTTGTTGTTATTATTCATCATTTTTTTTGTTTTGTTTTTCCGTTTCTTTTTCTTCTTCTATTTTTCTACTTTTTCTATTATCCAGTCTCTTGAAACGTGATGGAGCTTTTTCTTTCGTCGAAATTCATTGAAAAAAATATTCGACTTTCTGTCATCCTCACGGTATGTATATATATATATACTATTGTTATTATTATATTTATATATTTATTCTTCATCCGTTAATATCATATCAACGCGCTGTAAACTAAATCTCAAGAAAGGAAAACTCACAATATTATTCAATTTTCTCGTTTCTTCGTTCGTCCGAAAATATTTTCAGATCTATACAAATATGATTTGGAATATATATTCAAATTAGACCCACCGTATCTTAGTTGAATCACAATTCGTAAAAAAGAAAGGGAATTTTTTTCACCCCGTTGACGTGAAAATCGAGAATTCTGATCCTCGATGATTGCAAAAAAAAAAAAAAGAAAAAAAAAAGAACAGAAGAACAGAAATGTAAAGAACTACAGAAATGTAAAAAATAGATAAAAATTGAATGAATGGAGAAAGTTTTCCTCAAGATAGGTGTATATATACGTGCGAGTGTAATAATCGAACGCTTATCGCTTGCTGCAGACAATTTTTTTCTTCAATTTCTCACACATGCGACGTTGTTTGTTCATTCATTAATTTGTTTGCCTCTGTGGTTTTTCAATATCGTCGATAAGAAATGATTAAAATACATATTCGAATATGTGAATATAATAATAATAATATAATAATAATAATGATGAACCGTCAACATTATTTTAGAATTTAATTTATTATTATATTCTACTATGTTATATATCTGTAATTAAATATTTTCATAAATATTTCGCTAATAAATCTATATTTTGAAACGAGTATTACGTGCTGGCCTCGTCAATGACTGTTATAACTCGATTATTAGGTGGTGCCGTCATTAGCCGCCATTTAGGCTTACCCTCGTCGTCTTCAGTTCCAGTTCCACCCTGACTACCTGCACCACCCTGATTTCCGGCTGCCGGGCCCTTGGATCTAGCTAATGACCATCTTCGTCCTTTCCGGTCGAGGATTATCGGCATCTCGGCGATTAAATTATTCTCAAATTCCGACAGCATTAAGTAATTTTCAACTTTGTTACAGGAAGTTATACAATCCCCGATGTAATCGAGATCGTCCAATAAATTATCCGGCAGATCCATGTCCGCTATTCCTTCCTCCGATATACAAGTTAACTCTGGTTTTTCTCCCGCCAAAGTTTCCGCCATCTCTCCTGGAGTAACAGAGAAACGGAAGAAGACATATATTTAAACGATCATTCCGGCGGTATAGATGTGTGAACAAGTCAGGGTCACGATATTCGCTTTTTTTAATCATAACGACCGTATTTTGCGGCCGATTTCGGAATTCGACGGCTCGAAATGTCGCAATTTCATTCGACTTCACAGACCAGAAAACCGCGGTTCGATAGATCCCGTAGACTCGAAGATATCGATCATTGTTTGAATAGAAAAGAAAAGCAGATGGAATGTATAGACTTTGATTACCTGGTGCAGGAGCTAGTTCGGCACCGAGCATAAGAGCCGCGGCAGCAGCGCCTGCAGCAACACCTTCATTTTCAGGTTCTTGACTGAAAGAGAGCCTTCTCCTTTGCGGGCAATTATCCGAAACGCATAAATGTCTGGTACCATTAGCCCGGGTATGCTTATGCCTGGATAAACTTCTCCTGTGAAGATCAATGAAGAAGAGAGTAAAACTTCCAACAAGAACGCACGTCGAACTGAAGTAGTATCCGGCTTTTCCACCACATCCAACGTTTATGTATCCTGTTGAATCATCAATAACGTATACTTATATTTCAGAGTTGTCAGCCTGTCAGATAATCCAAATGTCTGTAACCAGCTCGTGAATCAATTTTCACTCGATTCATCGCTCCGAGATTCAAGATTCGACAGTTATTGACTCGCATATTTATACACGGAGCCAGAGAATTCAAATTTTTATATTTCTGTTGCATAGTGGTTCGGTAAAGGAGAAAAAAATTCCTCGAGTCAAAAAGCACCCAAGGAAAATTTTCACAATCTTCAAAATGCTTGTTCTATCTTCAGACCAGACCAATAGTAAGAAAAACCAAATAAAATAGCAAAAATTTGGATTACATTGGTTTTTTTATTCAACTATTATTTCCAGTCGATAGAATTTCCACTAACCTGATATAGGGACACCGATAGCGATCGGAATTGCTTGAGAGCATTGAACGAAGCCCCAAGTCCTCGCGAAATTTCTTGCTCTCACTCTTTCGTAGGTATACATTTTCAGGCTATAGTGATAACCGCCGCAGAAAATGCCTGAAAATCGAGAACGAAGAGATGAGTAGATTCGGTTATACATAATTTTGTTAAATCTCACTCATCGTTGATAATAATCACCGTAAATCCACGTGAACATAACGTAGCCGTGATAATTTCCGTGTACAGCGGTTAAAGCCAGTATGCATAGGCCGCACATGAAGACAGCAGCTTGAGTCAAATATTGCCTTGCTATTCTGCACTCGACACTATGATGAACGACCAAAAGTCCGAATGCTACGCAGCCCAGGGTCCAGGCGAGGCCTAAGTAAGCTTGAAGAAGTACGACCGTATCTCCAAGTCCTTCTTCTTCGGCTTGATGAGCCTGATGACCGACAAAGACGAAAGAAATGAGAATGGAAAAGAGAAAATAAAAATCGAAGAAGATGATAGGAAGTTGAATAGAGATGCTGATTTCACTGTTTTCGGATTTTTATTCCCACGATCTAAGAATCGGGAGAAGAAGGAGAGGGGAAGGGAAAGGGGAAGGGGAAAGGGAAAGGGGAAAGATTAAAGGGGAAGAATAACGACGACTTACCAGATAAAATATTGGGGTGTTAATGCCAAAGGCAGATATTCCAGTAGAAACGAGTAATATCCTAACGGTTTTGCTCTTCAATGTGCTAAAGTCAAAGAACGGTGGTCTGTCGTCGACTTTATTTTTATCTTTAATTTTACGTTTTTGATTTTTCAAATGCAGTATCGCCCTCCTTTGGGGGTGGTAGAGAGAGGCGCTCCGGTAAAATGTTCCGAGTATAAATGTGAGGAAAACTACCCCCGTCACTGCCTGCAGTCCAAGTCGCCATCCGATTTTACTGCGGAAAAAAAATCATTCTTCCATAGTTTGAAGACGAAAATCGAAAAGGGAGTTTCTGGTTTTCTTCATTTCTCGATTGGTATAAAATAAAGGGGGGGGGGGGGGGGGGGGAATGTCCAGCGAGAATAAGGTACATAGGGTAATAAACGTGAGACATTCCTTACTGCTTCCACGACGCGATCTCTCAGCGGGGAGTTGCCATTATTTAGTAAGAATCCTAGATAGCAATTCGAAACGTAGTTCTTTTGACATTAATGATAGGAAATTAACTTGATTTCTTGTCTCGATATTCGGCTAAAGTATCATCCCCCATGTGCAATAAAAAGAGAAGCTTTTTATTTTCACTCTTTTATTTTCTGTTTCTTTCGCAAAAGTATCTTTCTTGTATAATGGTCACGACGAACTTCTCCTGCAGCGAAAAGTCGAGAAAACAGAAGAAAAAAAGGAGAAAAAGGGGGGAAAAAAATTAACCGGACCCGATAAAAAGGCGCGCGTCCGGAATCGTTACATTAGACGTTTTTATTTAACGACATTTACATCCCGCTCTATAAAAGGCTTAGACTAAAGATTTGATGAATCTCAGCTCAGGCTATGATCGTACCTGATAGCTCCTTTAATGAAGGCTGACATGACAGCTATGCCAAGACCACTTCCCGACACTATAAATATCTCGACGAATTCTCTTCTTCTTTTGAAGTATTGCGCCACCATAAGAGTACTGCAATCTCTAGTCATTCCGACACCGATTCCTGTCGAGAAAAAAAAGAATTAAAAAGAGAAAAACCATCCGAAGATGATGGAGATGGAATGATCGTTTAATTTCTGTCCCTCTGTGTGACCTGAATCAAATGCTTCGGTTTCATGTTCACGAGGATTTCACCCCTTCTCCAAAATTCCGAACCTCTTTCTCGGTTCTACTCTAGCCATAGAACGCTTCCTGCTATCCTGTAATCCTTCACATTCAATATCCTCGATACGAGATTGCCCAGATCGTAGCCGGTATCTCTCAGCTCGGGATTCTCTCAGATGTTATATCTGGATGCTATATGGGAGAGGATGACTCGGCTTGCCACGCAAAAGGATTGATGGGGCTAACAATTTCCATCAGAATAATACTCGGTTCAAAGATCATCCTATTCTCATCCTATATACTATGTACGTCAGAGTTCCTGTATACCCGCACTCACTCAGTCGAATAGAGTTAGGCGGGCTTTTATCCGCGTGTGTATATCTTCATGTATAGTAAGCGCATACATACGTATAAATGGTACGGAAGCATCAAGCCTCTGCGGTCAAACATCTCGAACAATAACACAGACGATCAACCTCTGGGAATATATCAAGATTTTGCAATTTTTTTTCACGAAATTTAGAGCTTTCGGCTCTGCAAGATTTATCCAATCACTCAGATAAATGTTAATATATTACCATTCCGTGCCAACGTGGCTGAAAATTTCCATTTAGTTCTTCCAATTTCATTTGATTTTCAGAAATCATTGAGTGATCATCATAAAGCACTGATTGTTCTCAAATATGCATAAGCGTTCCTTGAACGGGAATCACAAATTTCAGCTGTTAAATAAATTGTCCGCGTTGATTCGTATGTACAATTTCTTTAAAAAATGTCGTTCGTGATTTTTTTTCAATGTTTCCGTGGAAAACGGTGGATTTTTTTTATTTAGATTGAAAATCCTGGTTACCGCGCTTCGGTGTCCTCTCATTTTTTCTCTGTCGAGTATTTCAATCGAAAGTTCACAAATGGCGCAAGAAAGATGAAACGAATTCATGTGAATTCCACGATGCAAAAATGGCTGAAAGTTTGTTGGATCTTTTTTTCGCCAGAAATTGGCGGAATATGGAAATTTCGAGTCGCTGCATTGACACGGAAGCCTCTGAAATATGAAAATTGGGAAAAGCTGTTGGACGAAATGGAGTATGAATGATAACCGATCATCGGACTAGTAATATCCGGGCACTCTATAAGCTCGATAAACACGATATCAGCAAATTACTAGTGTGCTGAATCTATCCGGTGAATTACACTCATCGTATAAGCACTGCAAACTAGATTGTAGGGTATGGATGAGGTTTAATCAATATTCCGAAGTACCGTTAACGCGTCTTTGGAGCCACGTTGATAATAATTCAAGAGCAATAATACCCAAGTATCACGAGAACGACGCGAAGCGTGAATAAAGAGAAGAGAAAAGGAGGCAAAGCTTACCCAATGAGAAAATCCCATCGACAGGAAGAGAAATTATGAAATTCAGCAGAAAGTCAAGGTGGAGCCTTGGCCTGGCGTGACATGACTACGCGATTTACAGTCTGAGAAAAAAACTTCCTAAAGCTTGATTGATCTATTAACAGACTCGGTGGAAGGAAGAGATCAATCCCATTTCAACTCACAATCACAAATATTCTGTGGGGTCCGATACATACTGATCCTATGATGGAATATTGTGCTGGGGAGGCTCACAGCTAATTGGCTAAAGTGCCTCAGCCCAGAGAGACAAATTGAAGACATTAGACGTGTCTGGTGGCATCAGAAAATAGTGAATAATTCACACCGAGCAGGAAATTGGCACTCAACTAATCACTCGATTATTCTCCCACAACTTTGAGTCAAGAATTCGGAAAACTAGAAAGTCAATTATCGGCAATCAGCTAACTAAGATTCGCTCTTTAGAATGTTTTTCCGCAATCATTCCGTTTTCAGAGCTGGCCAGTTCGGCGAGAAATTCTCGAAAGGGGATCAAACTCATTGTCAAATTAAAAACTCTCTCCAACTCACCAACGACGGTGCCGTAGCTGAAGAAAAGCTGATGAAACTGTGAAGCGAAGGAAGTGAAAAGGCATCCCAACGCTGTGACAAGACCTCCAAGTACTGCTGTCACTCTGGTGCTTTTTCTTCGACAGAAAGCTATTGTTACCGGTGACACGAGAAGAGCTACGCCGGTAGACATTGCTCCAAGCCATCCTGCAACAAGGGGAAATAAAATTAGGTATCAGTTTTCTCCTCCTTGTCTTGTCTTCTCTTTCCTCTCGTTTCTTTTATTTTGTTTCATTTTCTTTTATATCGTTTCACTACTGGATACAGGTATTCCACGGATGCTCGATTATCGCGTGAGCTTTATCGATTCGACATTTAACTTCTCTTCTCAACTGCAAATGTAACCTGCATACAGCTACACGTAGATACGAATTTCCGATAAAATTATTTACAGACACCTCCCACGTAAAGGATGATAAATGATTCGCTCGATGGTACAGCCTTTGTAGCAACTTTGCCAATTCATTATCGGCTATCATCATATTCGACTGAGCCAGACATGCTACAATTCATGCCTAGATATTGAACATAAAACAGTATTGGGTTATAAATCATCCATCAAATATTCAGGCAATACACTGTAATCGTAATCGATGAATTACTTTCTGTTTGTCTGGAAATATGTAAGAAGATTTCGGAATTTTCATTTGTGAATATGCCGATCGGAGAGGATGAATTTTTGACCCAGAAGATGCAAATAAAGTTGCAAATCATATGAAAATATTTTAGAAGATTTCAAAATTTACAATTTGAAAAATACCGATCAAAGAGGATGAATTTTTGAAACGCGGGAAACACGAAATTGCGATGATCGTTAACTGTTAATTCAATCAACTGATTCGAATTCGATAGCTTTATTTACGTCGTTTTCAAATCACAGCTGACACAGGAAGGCGGAAGATGATGAATGATCCAGAGCTGGGAGATGAAAGAATGGAAGAGGAAGGAGGAAATGGGATTTAGAAATGTTTATCGAAGCCTAATTTAGTCCAGCTGTTAGTCTAACTCATCAACGCTTCAAATTTGTTTTTCTAATTTCCCATTTTTTCTGTTTTCTATCCAAAAATAAAACGCCCTCTCGCCCCTTGATCCACTGAGAAACAATTTCATCTATTTTCAGATTTCGTTTTTACGTGAACAAATTGAAAAAATGGCTCAGCAAAAACTGGAATTACTATAGTTTTTGTTTGCATAGCCAGTTTTCGGCAATAAAATCGAACCCCCTGAAGTGATTGCATGCATTTATATCCAGCTCTCCTAGCTGGTTACAGCACGCCCTGGAGAAGAAGGGAATGGTGAGATTCATTCGTAAATTACATTCCCGGTTTTTCTGTTCTTCCTTCTTCTGCCTTTTATTTTTGTTTCTTTTACTTTTTGTTCCCTCTTGAATCTGTGCCATTTTCATACACGGTGGATAGTTTCTCGAGGATGCAGGCTGCTCGGAAAGGGGTTGACGGTCGTTTTTGAATATTTTGCATTTTCCTAAGAAACTACGACATCCTCGGTGGGCAAGTAGCGTGGAATATTCGAGTATGCCAAAACAGAGCGACCTAGTTTCTCCGAATATACCTACACATCCACGGGCCGGCCGCCGTGCAAAAGAATAATTTTCCACCAAACGCCGTATGATATTACATAAATATCTTCGCGGGGCCGGAGATCGTGCTCTTCACCTCACCAACGGCTTTCTATAATTGACCGACGTATAAAGATCTTCCTTAAGAATGAGAATGGCAAAGAAAAACAGCCATCAATCAGAGAACTGTGATCAGCGACGGAGTCGACTCTATGAGAAAGAAAGAATGAAAGAAAGGAAGATAGAGAAATTTCCTACGAAATCTTTAGGTGATATAGAAACGTTTTGGCACCGTTAAAGTCGCGTCTTATCCTTCTATTTTTGCAACCTTCTAGTTCTTGATCGAACACTCTCTACACCCCAAAGTCTCGTCCTTTACCCCTCTTTCTATGCTCGTCTCTCGTACTTTCCTAAGGAAAGCGTAAAGCATCGACCACAGTTTCGGGGGACAGTATAAAAAGCTAAATACTGGTCTTCCTTACTCCGCTCCTCTCCGATCTCCTCTTTTCTTCTCGCGCTCTCTTCCTTCGATCTCTTATATTGGCCTACAGGACAATCGAGTGATAAATTGGATCGGAAATTGCCCTTGAGTTCCAACACGAACTTCACTAATGTCAACTTCTGATGCAGGACAATTTTACTCATCAATATTAAGCTTTGCAACTGTATAGACTTTTCCCCAGTTGAGATCAACTTTTTCCACCTTGTTTCTCATCGGAAAACGAATTAGCACAATGGGCGAGCTTCCCCGTGTTCAAGAGCCTGGATAACTACTATTTTTCTTCCAAATTACACGCGTTTCAGTGCTCAGATCTCTTTTTTCTTCCTCATTTTTTCGTTTCTTCTCATTTTCAAACGCGTAGGAATGCATTCGAGAAGTTTTGGGCCAGTCAATTGATATTAGTTAATTAATTCTATACAACTAGAAATTTTAGAGCTCTGATCTAATGTCTATGATTTGGATTTGATTTTTTCTCACGTAATATCGATTTGACAGGTCTTTTTCTCGTTAACTAAAACTCGAGACCTCTGTTTCGATTCGTACAATAAACTCGACCATTTTTTTTTAGTAATAATACGGCGAGGGCCTTCTGCTTGGCCCATTCGTCTGCAGACGATTTTTCTCACTTTCATGGCACAGTTCGTTTCCTTATTTTTGTCCAGCATAAAGGATGTCGAAAATCGGGAAGATTGGTCTTCCAGTAACTAGATGATATTGGAAACATGATAAAACTTCAAAGTTACAGTCCCAGTTGATCAATATTAAATTTCTCAACAATATTCCGATATTCGCTTCAGACAGAACTTTCGTTCTATCAAAGTTCGCCAATATATCACAGCAGTATGGAATGCATAAAAACATTTATCGTTCACAGTGGAATTTGTTTCATCGAAGAAAACTGGAATTCCAGAAGCTCTTCAGCTTTCTTCCTCTTTTCCCTAATGAAACATGTACTGAATATCATGAAGGACTAGGTATATGATTTCGGGAGAGTCGAAAGTAAAAGTCTCAGAGGAATAGCAAGAACTTGCAAACGTACTGTGAATATCGATTGAAATCAAATGGCTGAAAAAATCAGAAGAACAGCTTGCGCCGGTCTTTCGATCTGGAAAGGATCGTCAACTGCGTCGAAAATCTGCAATTTCGCACAGATTTTCATCTCTCGGTTCTTTCTCAACAGGTCTGACTGAGAAGGAAATCGTTTAAAATCGGAAAATTTCTTCTCGGATTACGACAGCTCCATTGCTTTATTCAAATTATTGATAAGTCCGGGAACATTCACAAATTGGGGGGGAAAGTGAGAAGGGAAGGAAAGAGATAGATGGATAGAGAGAGAGAGAGAGAGAGAGAGAGAGGGAGCATTTCGGTGATAGTGGGAGACCGGAATATCGGCACAGAAATATAATTGGCATGGTGAATAAGAACGAGTGGGCCAATAAAGGTAGTATTTTAATTACCGGTTTCTCGCGACCCAAATTAAAATCTCTCTGATCGTCATTGGCCCCTGAGCGGTATGCACGCCCATCGCACGCCCAACGGCACGTAATAATTTGTAGTCAACGAACGAAATGCTCCTGCCGCAATCTGTCAAATAAATCGCCAAGTCAGAAACTCCGCTCTACGAATGCCCCGAGCCATTGCAGGCGCCGAAACTAACATTTTAAGTCCCATATTCTCGTACGTTCCTTGAAATCAAAATCGAAATATGCATTTTTGATCATTTTTCGTTCCTTTCGCGACAGAAGCTGCTATACTTACAGATCAATAAAAATCTGGGAAGAATGATAGGAGGAAGAGTATGATCTCGAGTACAGGAATCGATCGGAAATCTTCGTCTGCCGTTTAGGTTTTCGTATTATTTTACCCAAATTTATTCTATTTAGCTTTGGAAATCTACCCCTGCTTGGCGTTTGGTTGTCCATTTTTCTCCGATGGTAGATTTTCGAAAAATGATAGCAGACGAAAATCAAGAGAAGTACTCTCGATATGCTTTTTTAGAACAGGCTTCTTCAAAATTTCTTCACGATTTCAAATAACCGAAATATCTCAGATTCTGTGTGCTTTAAAAATTTGGAAAATCGTTCCAAACCCAAAATATCCACAATATAATCGGCGGAAGGATTGTTAGGACCGTATTCAAAAGGATCATTGGGAAGAGAACGAAAAAAGAAAAGGGAGAAGAAAAAAGTAGAGAGGAAGAAAAAAGCTAGGAATGAGAGTAAATGAATAGCCTCATCCGAAGCAGCAGTCGTTTTCAACAGTTTAACTTGCTCATTAGTAAAACGGCGAAGAGAAGTGGTCCTTGTGTATCCAGGGACGACGATGGAGGCACACAGGAGAGAATAAAAGGTAAATTAGTTTTTCCGCTGCGATGCTATTTCCGGTGAGTGTTTTTTACTTTTATTATCCGCATTTCCTATTATCTATCTTTAGCCATATACTCTCTCTCTCTCTCTCTCTCTCTTTCCCTCTTATTTTTCTTTTTTCCGCCATTTCAAATGTTCTTTCTCCAGTTCAGTTTCACCATTTTATCGCATTTTCGTTTCTTTTTTTTCTCTCTCTCTCTTTATTTTTGTATTCCTTCAGTTTTCATCGCACTTTCCCTCGCACCGTTTATCCTCATGTTTTACGACGTCTGGACGGGTTTTCGTCGCCCGCCCTTTTCCAACTCATTTGAATATCTCTTTATATCTTTAAAACTTGTCAAATGTGGTGAACTGACGATTATTTCCACCGACGAATAGCCGAAGAATCGATTCGCATCCGAAACCCGACTACAAAATAATAAAATAGTCAAATAATTTCGATCCAACGACGCGGGAAGTAGTAAAACTTACTCCGACTTGCAACTATAATAATGCGTTCAGGAAATTTACCTCGTAGATTTATAATGTATAAATTCATTGCAAGCTTCCGGAGGTTCATTCAACAGACGCTGAATGCTACACCATTTTCTTCCTTCACTTCATCTCGTCCGAATACAAAGATGTTCGCGAAAGAAAAAAGGGCAAAACGAAGACCCTTCTTTCCATCTTGATCAAATCCTACACCGCGATCCAAGATTTACACTTTTTGAATCGCCAATAATTCAATCAGCGGCCTACTTTTGTACTATAACGTGCGAGATGAAAATAATTTCAGAGATCGAAGAACTACCCTGCGTGGCGTCAAAATCGTTCAAACAAACTTTTCTGCTGACTAGCTAGCCAACAATTCATGTAGTATACATCATACATAGGGGTAGGTGTATACATATATACCTACGTGGATAATACTAAATCGTAAAATATTTCAATCTTCATATACCAAGGGATATACAGCTCATATACTATAAGAGACGAGATGTTTACGTTACCTGGGTGCATGAAAAGTTTCAAATGATCATGGAAAGTGAAAGGAAAATTAGGCACTTTTAGGTAAAAATAAAGAAATCGATATTTTCCACGTTTACGGCTGGGACTGCGGTAACGATCAGTGATTGCCTGTATTAAATTTTGTAATGCTAATTAGGCACCGCAGGTGCTGATTGGATTTAAAATAAATCACACAATGTATCCTTTCACCGTTTTGATTGGCTGATACTGCTGATAGTATAACTATAATTATAGGGACACACCTTTACACGTGATATAGAACCGCCTACGATCGTACTGTAAATTTTTAACTTTTTTCTTCGACTTATGGGCACGAGATATCATGATCCAAAAACTGTATGGTCAAAATAATAATTAGTCTTCCACCGCGGTATAGAATCTACATAAATCTATAATCCGATGTACATACTACATACTACATACAATATAATATATACCGTTATTTTTTCAATATTTACATATCTCATACTAGACAATGGCCATTAATTGTAAGATCCCAAGAAAGAAAACGAATGATTGATACAAAAATTAAGATTTGTATAATGGATCCATTGATATTGTAGGTATGTATATATATATATTATACATGTAATAAATATTTAGCGAGCCGAATGATCCGGGTTCAACGATAAAGAAAGAAAGAGAGAGAGAGAGAGAGAGAGAGAGAGAGAGAGAGAGAGAGAGAGAGAGAGAGAGAGAGAGAGAGAGAGAGAGAGAGAGAGAGAGAGAGAGAGAGAGAGAGATGGTGACGGAGGGAGACAGAGAGAACAAAGTAAAAATGGGTGCAGCGAATTCTGCCGCACATTCTCATTTTTTTTGCCTCTTTTGTGCGGCGGTTGTTTCTCGTGCCGTAGTAACAAAAGGAACGAAAAACAAAATGGAAAAATACAATATAAGATCCTACGTAGAAACAAAAACGGGACTCGAATGTAACCGGCAATTTGGTACACAATTGGGAAACAATTAATTTTTTTTGCTAGATCGATTCTCCGCCGTCGATCGATTATTATAAAGACCATCGGAATATTTGGCCTTGATTTATTCTATTGTTTAGTACGTCCTGCTGTATCTAGGTAGATGAATTCCTGCCCATGTAGGCTTGATCTATAGATCAGAAAAGAGGAGAGAGAGGAAAAAAGTTCATTATTACTATAAAGTATAGTATTCTCCACTATTTATTTTTTCCTATTCGTTTATTTTGTCGATCGACGAACGTATATAGGTATATACGAATACGATACGAATCGCCAAAAGCTGACGTTTCGTTCCTTTCATGCTCAATTCAAATTTCTCGAGTTCTTCGTTTACTCAAAACGAACGAAAAAAAAAAAAAAAAGAAAGAAAGAAGAAAAAAATTAAAGCAAATAACTACGCACACAGAAATTTTACCCCGGATGTTTAAAAATGAAGATATGGAGGTTCAAATCCAGACATTTAATTAGGTTTGCGGTTATAGATTGTTTATCCTGTATGAACTTCGCGAATCCAAAAATATGATTGTTATTACAGATGATGAGAAAAGAAGTGATCAATGCGGACTCACAGTCTAGTCTATAGCATTGAAATCATCTACTTCTCAATTATCATCGATACTTTGAAGGCGGAGAGTTTGAGTGTGGCAAATCTTCTTGTTGTATCAAATTTCTTGATTTTAATCAGTTCCACTCTCCGGCGTGTCATATTCGCACGTCGAGGAAATTTGGGTACATTCTAATAACTGTATATACATAGGGATATGATACCTGTGAAATTCTACGAGGTTTAAGGTCAGAAGATATTCTGGATTCACAATCAGATGTAATATCTTATTACGGAAGTCCTTAAAAAGAAAAAAAAAAAAAAAAAAACAACTCACAGCCGTAATCGGCTGGCGGAAGGGATAAAAAGTTGAATAAAAGTTGTAGAAGAAGGAAAGATCTCTGCGGAAAGGAGTAGAAGAAAAGTAGACAAAAAAGTCTGACGAATCTTAATACATGTGACGACAACGACGGCGTCGTGGATCGCGTCGTATTCATGGAATATCAAACAGGTTCCGTTCAACCAATTTTTCACTCTTTTTTCATACATTCATCCACTTTATCGTGGAGTTAGCAATCTTCGATTGGTTTATCATCCACTTAGGCAGAATTATAGCAGTTTCGGCACATAATTTCATTAGTTGATCGTTTCATTATTCAGGATCTTCTTATGTTTGACTCAATTGCGAATTTCTGAGGTTAGAACAAGTACTTGGCTGTTCCTTTATTCGTTCTTGTAATTTTTGAGTGACTCTGGTAACAGGAAAACTCTGAAATACCTACTCAGTGTTCGAAGTCCGAATTTGAACACTTTGGAAACGTTGTTAGAACATTTTTGAGAAAGAGACAATTTAACAATTGTAGTACCGATCATATTGTTATGAGGAAAAAATAAGCGGAATAATCAAGAAAATCCAAAATTTCTATACCTTGGTCTTTCCTCGGAGAGGAAATGAAAATTGTCTAATTAGTGTAAAAAAATGGAAGAATCGCTCTCTGAACTATTTCGAAAGTCGTAAATGCATAATTTTTTAGATCAACCAATCACAGTTCTGATTCGATCGAAAAGATATGAGTCAACCAGCCCAAAATTGTATCTCGGTTGGAAGAAAAAAAGAATAATGAAAATCAAAAACTTCGTAGCTAGGTCCGAGGAATCGAACATTTTCAAAAATCACTGTACTATCGAACAGAAACATTAATGTTTCATTTGAATCTGAATATCAGGCCTGCCTCTTTCCCTTCGGGAAAAAATTGAAGATATATCAGATATTTCTGGAAGCTGAGCCAAGAGAAGAATCACGAGAGGAGGAGGAATAAGAGCACGAGAGAGACTGACAATGAGGGACAGAGAGTTGCAGTTGCAGTGAGAATTGAAAGGGCGGCTGCATCAAGGTCTATAAAACATTCACCTTTATTCGAAAACTGGTTTCGTCATTAAAATGTACTAACTCTACCACTCCACAACCCGAAAGCATTGCGGAGGGCGCACTGTAGGTTGAAATGAACGCCGGCCCTAAGCCCTAAGGCGTAGAGATTTATCTCACAACGGCGTGAAAT
Source organism: Phymatocera aterrima (assembly GCA_963170745.1). Lineage (NCBI taxonomy): Eukaryota > Metazoa > Arthropoda > Insecta > Hymenoptera > Tenthredinidae > Phymatocera > Phymatocera aterrima. The sequence goes on from OY720660.1 coordinate 7,126,022, forward strand.
ATATTTTATTACGTTATCTCGCCGACCGGGACCCTTCGAAAACTTTTGACAAATTTTCTTGTATATTCTTTCGGCCGCATACAGCCAGTTAATCAAGTTATTCAAATTACTCGATTCCGAATGCTGATGATAATGATGATACGGTGTTCAATGGTACGGGCAGGCAAAAAGTCTTTTGAAATATTATACGGCTCCATAAATTTCAACGAAATTTTCGACAACGGGATTGAACAATTTTCCAACACATATAAGCTCGATGCGTCATGTTGCAGACCATTTTTCGTAAACAAGAAAACGAAAGAACTTTCCAAATTTCAATTCACGCAGTTTAGAATTTTTTCCACGTACGAAATCGATGCCTAATTGGAAATCAAATTCAAAACAGTATTCGGCCTTGAAAAAATTTGCAATTCTCACGCGGGTATTGAATTTTGGTAAAAAAAAATTACGGTTGTGGGACAACGTGGATATATCACCGTTTGTATCCGAGCTCTGGCTACCAGAGACAACCCAATTCTTTCCACTTCATTGAACGACGCGACGCGCGATGTAGCTGCAGTCTTTAAGTTAATACGACAATATTTCTCCCTGTAAGCTGCGCCAAGCATGATTTATAATCATATACGAAGAATGTATCGATCGAATTCATCCATTCATTCATCCATAATATATTGCGTCAAAGAGTAGGTAAAATTTTGTGAATTGAGAATCTTTTCACAAAAACTAAATTAACCAAATTTCAAAAAAAAAAAAAAAGAAAATCTCCAAATTCGCGTGTGCGATCAGAAAAATGAGCGATATGGAATTTCCTGCGAATTTAATGTACTAGTTAAAAATAATTTTTATCGAATTTTTGGAGCACGCTGAATATAAGATAAACCCCCGACAGAACTGTTTTTGTGTATTTTCAAAAAATACTATGCGCTTTCGATTTGATCAAAATTGTTCACAACAATTCCAATTTTCAGATTCCAGGCTTTTAGTGAATTTATTCCGTTCATAATTATTACGTATCGTTTGAAATATATTTATTCAAAGTTGCGATGAAATTTAACATCAACACCGTAATTTGTTTTTGACCGAACTCTGATCCTAAGTAACAATAAATATTAGAAACATGTAAGGGGATGAAATTGGTGCTCCAAGGAAACCCAAAAACTCAACGTAAACCGTAAGATGTGCAACACTTCCGGCTTTTAAGACGATTGATCGCAGAATCAGTAAACTGTCCATCACACGACGTGGATGGGCTTGCAGCGATCGAACTGCATCGGTAACGGTGTGAAAAATAGATAAGAACTCGAATATGAAAGTAATTATCTCTGGCCCGTCAGTCAGTTTTTGAGTGGTTTAATTAATTCGGTACACCCGTTTAAAATTCCGAAGTGTATACGCGGATCCGCGTATGCGGCGTATATTACAAACGAGGTGAAGATTTGTGGGGAGTAAACTCTCCCATCAATCAAAAACTACTTAGTTAGTTTCTATAGTCTTTCAGAGTCTAAGATCTTCGCGATATCGTCATAATGAGAAACACACGGACAAGCGAACTGCTGCAGTACCGCCCAAATTATGCTCATTATCTTTCAATCTCATAAATAATTAATTATTCAATTAAACGATTAATTAATCAATTATAATCACTAACTTCAACGGACGTATATAAGTAAAACGTGACGTTGCAGCGTGAAGTGAAACGATGGAAATTCAAGCCTTGTTTCACCCAAATCGTGAGTGTTCACAGTCGTATGGACGAAATTTTCTTTTCATTTGCATTGTTAACATCACAAATTTGGAAATTTAATTGAAAATAAGAAAAAAAAAATAAAAATTAGAAGACAAAATCGTGAAAATGGATGCGCAGCGGGAGGAAACAGAAGAAAATGGAAGACTAAAATTACGTTCAAGACTTTACAACCGTGGCTTGCATCGAAATAGTCACCTAGTCTAAAATTGACGTTTCATTTTATGATCATGGTTTTTTATTTGTGCTTTTCTATGTTCTTCCCGTGTTGTTTTTTATTCTTCTCGTCTGATGCGGATTTGTCGATAGTAAAGCTTCCCCTTGTACCAAGAAACTACAACCCCCTCGACTTTAGAGGGTAAGCGAAAGTGAGCGCGTTACGGCGAACGACTCTTGGAGTCAACAACCCCAGACTTAAGTTTCAACGCCAACAGTCCAACCCGAAGTCAAGAAAAGCTGCTCGTTTCGTTGAGCTTTGCACTTTCCCTGGTAGCCAGACGATGGGGCATGAGAAAGATTTTTTCGAATACAATTTTCAAATTTCGTTGGGTGCGAGAAAATTGATTTGAATTCAGAAAAACAGAACAAGATATAACAGGGGCTATCAAAAATTTAGGAGATTTCAGAAACTGGAAAAACCAAGCCCTCACCTTCAAAAACGTCGTTTCATTATCATTTGATTTTCTGCCGTTGGAACTCATTGTCAGATTATAATGGAAACAAAATCGATTATAAAATCTGCAATACCAAATTTTTGTCAGAATAAGAAACGAAAAAAAAACAATTTGTAAGCTCGGGAGGTTATAACGAAATACATATTTTATGATATCACAATGGGCTTAATGTAACGAATTCAAAAAATGCGCGGTGGCAACACATAGGTGTAGGAAATTTTTTTTTTCTTCTTTCGTTCTTCCTTTTTTTCTTTCTCTTTCGAGAGATATTTTTCTCCGCCAAATGGGTATAAATTCAAGTGATTTATTCTTCCCGTCCTCCTCGCACCCCCGCTTTTTGCCACCCTTGCCTTTCCTTGGCCACCCCTTAAACCATCATCCCATACAACCGGCGTATTAGCAATGATAATAGTTCAGGGTGTATTATATGGGTAGTATTATGGTAGTAACCCTTATAGATACGCGTTGCCTACGACACTTTCGAAAATTACGTAACTCAACCCTTGATCCTTTGGTCTTCGATCAGTTTTTCTTCTTCTTCTTCCGTTTGTCATTTCTTGCATCCTGCTTTTGTCTTTTCCCGAATTTTCTGAGTTATCGCTAATAAATGATCCCGAAATCTCCGGGGTATTGAGTTTTGCAATTTGCCAAAAAAAGAGAAGAAAAACCGACAGAACATAAATCAAGCAGAGTCACCTGTTTTAAAATTGAATTTTTTTACTAGGGGCAAGATGAAGGGGTGACGTCTAATGACATAAAACATTTTGGGGGAATTTTGGAAACCTGTCTTCATTATATTTCTATTACACAAAAATAAGAAATTTGCCATTTACAATAATGAAAATCGAACGTTCCATAAAATATTGGTTAACAGAAGTCAGGAAATAAACATGTCATGAACTATTTACGAATTCTGAGAAATTTGGGAGGGGAATTTGGAGACTATCTAACCTAGTTAACATGGGAAACACTCATTTTCCATCAAATCCGATCGGTGTTCTGGAAAAGTGAAATACTCAGCCACTTTCTGCCATCATACTTGATAAATTCTCAAAGTTCCATCAAAACCGATCGTGTCGTTTGCAAAAATTGACGATTCTCCTTTTCGAAACGGTTTCTGTCCATTCGAAAAAGCGAGTCCGAATATCCCTTGACGCTAAATTGCAATGGTGGAGAATAAAGTTGAAGAATTTCTTATTGTTTTCCCAAAAAGTAGCATACCTAACAACAAATAATCGATCACATATTTCTTTGGGTACGATCCTCTGCTACAGAGGAATAATGAAATTAGTGAAAAAGAAATCAGAATATTTGTTTTCTCTATGAATCGTGATGTAAGAACGAAGGATGGACAAAAATTGATGAAAAATAGTTCCGGTATCATTTGTCATGATTTTGATTCTTGCCCTAAAGGGACCGGCCGATATTACGAGCAGTAAGTGTTATAATTCATATTTAATAATACATACGTAGCATCTATGTACGCCAAGGATATATTTATAATAGGATTCTAGCCGTTGGCTAAAACGTTGTTAATTTTTATATACTTTACATTTTCTCTCTCTCTCTCTCTCTCTCTCTCTCCTGCTTCTTTTTTCTTATAATATAGAATGAATGTCTAACGAGCTGTATGATTTCTAATTCGGTATGGCAGAGCCGCTGATGGTATAATAGATGTATGGTATAGAAATCGATTAATGCAGTAGCATAGTATATAGTACTTTATACATAGTTATAAATTTCGAGTAGATGTATCTATGAGATACATACCTACGTCCCATGAACATAAAGTTTGGATCAGCTACCGCGGCAGAATTCGAACGTGTATGGTATAGAGACGCGTGTTTGTAAAGCGTGAGTTTCATCCCAACATTATACCCGCATCTACCTACATACCTATCTCATATCCATGGGACGATAACGACTTTATAATTCGTGGTTTATCGCCAGGAAGAGATATATTAGGCCTCGATCATACGCACGATATAGGCGTAGGTATATTTATTCCGAGAGGAAGAAATTAGGAATTATACATACATGCCTACTTCCAATTGCGTGGATATTCGCACAAGAGGTTACCCCCCCCCCCCCCCCCCTTTATTTGCAAATTGATATCAAAATGTCTCAGAACGGAGATTCTAATTTGGAAGGCTTCGAATTAATGATTCGAGAATGTCTATCGTTACGCTGTAACGATGCGTGAACGATTTTCCGAAATCGATTGGACAAAAGAACGGAAAGGTATCCTCAAAACAGAAAGAGGCACGAAAAGTACCTTGCAGAAAATTCATCCGCATTTTGAGTATCGATTTCTGTGAAAATGTCTGAATTTTGAAAATTACGTGTTATAGAAAAAAATTTGTCAATTCTCTGTATGTGCCGAAATCTTTCGAAATATCCAGATCCCCCAATGGAAGGTGAAACAGATCGCGAAGATCCCGCATGCGATTTGGCCTCCAAAATTTACTTCGAAGGCATATTTCACTTTCACTTAAAAACAGTAGAAATATGTCGATGTCGCAGATTTCTACAAATTTGAGCGAGCAATTTTTTTCACGAGACCTGTGTTTCGAGTTTTTGGTCTATTTTTATTCTCTAGCACATCGTGTACCACAAAAACTCCAATATACCGGAAACACAACGATTGGATCTGATTCAGATCAACTATAACTGATTGGATCGAGATTTCCTCCCAATTATAGATCCGATTGGACCAAAATTGCATGATATATCTTAAATCCGGTCAGATCCGAGTGAATCTGATACCTATTATCATAACTGATTAGATTGAATTAGACATGGTTCGATCTGATCGGATGTAACATCAGATTCGACTGTATCTGATCAGATCTAATCGGACAAATCGATCTGTTCGATTCGATGCGAAATTAGATCTGAGGTATTCGTCGGGTGAAATTCGATCGCCTACGTATTATAGTCCGTTTGTTCGATGTTCGTGTAGTAGCAATGTATGTACTACTTTTTATAGTATAGGTATTGGGAATCTGTTGATATAGAAAAATGTCTGATCAGATTCAGGAATGGAAAAGAACGACGCGACGTATGGACAGACGCAACCAGTTCACGTCTGATCGCCAATTTCTTGGCGGATATTGGGTTGTATCTCTCTTCCTTATTCCTTCTTCTTTATTGTTCCTCTTCCTTCATTCATATATCGTCTTTAGAATTGGTTTACCGCGGCAACTGAACCGGCAAAGTCACATCGCGTACCTAGACGTAAACTGACCAGATCGAAAATTCTATACCCGTAAATTTATGTGTCTTTCTATACGAGGTCCTTTTTCGTTGATTTGTTTGACACACATATGGGGCATTCGATCCCCAGTCCAGTTTCTGTCGAGAAAACCGACTAGCATACGGTTTGGGTAGAAAAGGTACACCAAGATTTTCCAATGTTTCAGTTTTTCGTCCATCGTGCAATAAACTCAAAAAACGAAAAACTGTTGTCTTATTGGCGATGTGACGATTCTTTTCTAATCCGATGACTGCGGCTGTAGTTTCCGACACTTTCCGATACTTTTCACCTGAAAAGTACAGCAGCAGGTCCAGAATTTCTACTATACTGGCTTCACAAAAAACATGATAATTGACTCAGAATCGAATTTTTGCACTCTATACATACATGTATGCATTTTGCGGAGTCAACTATATCGTTTTGAGAGTTAAATTACACTATATTGGTTTTCAGTGGCGCGATTTTTTCTCTTCGTGGACTAAGCCTTTCAGCAGTTGAATTTTACTCTGATGATCGTGGAGCGGCGGAATTTCCGCTCGAAAAAATTCGAACAGCATTTTTGATCGAATTTTCGGAACAACTTTGTGTTATTTATGCTTCTGAAAAGTCTTATGTGTGCGCATATCAGCGGTATCGAAGTAAGAAGAACGTTTTCATAAAAATTTCGATCCTTCAAAAATTGCTTCTTCTTCTACGTTTCCTGATTCAAAACCACGACGCACGATCAATAAGATGAGAAAAAAGAAGATATCCGCTCGAAAATTGCGTCGGTCAGAAATGAAAGTTTGACATTGGATGCCCGGTATATTGTTATAAAAATGTGCTTGTATCGTTTCTTTCTGGAAAGTTGCCAAAAATTATCAAGTCGAGGGTTTATCGTACTGCGAAACGAGGAGAAACTCCACTCTTACTTTCCATTATTATTATATTATATACACAGTCGAACTCGATATAATTATATGATGTTGCAATACTTCACTGAAAACTGTAGTATATCCACGTTGCCTGTACCTATATACGTATCTACAGTTTTGTATTTTCTTGTGATTTCAAATTTTGGGGATCCATAATTCGCGCGATTATATTGTTTCCTTGTTTTTTTTTTAATAACAATTCGATCGAATTGAGAACCTCGATATCACTTGACAACAATAATTATTGAAACCCCGAGGAATGAAGTGGCGAGGATAAATTTTTCCGCAAAATCACCTGAGATCAAAGAATTATGTAATTATTGATCTTCTGAATCAATAAATTCTCACGATTTTTCTGATTTTCAAAAACATTCGCTCTCTCTCCGCTCAATTTCTCAAGGTACTGATTTTATCTGCATGAAATACCGTTCCATGGAGTTTGGAGACAAGAAAGAAGACAAAAAAGGAAAAAACCAAATAAAAACGAAGACAAAAATCGAAATTAATCCCACAAACTGACGAAGGAGAGAAACTTCTGATGGTTATCCACAGGATTCCCAGTCAATGAGATGACGTGATAATCTCTACATATCTGCTCGCTCTGCTATATAATTCCAAGTAAATTCGACGTTTGGACAATAGAATAAACGGTTCGATGTAGTATATTATACAGCTATATAGGCTCACATAAGTGTGTATATAGGTAATTGTTATCACATGAAAGTGACGAGTTAATTAATGGGATGATTTTTTGCCGATGTAGATTCTATGACGGGTAAACTCCGGGGATTTTTTTCATTCCAATTCTAATTCCAAGATCGTATTGTTTTGTTCGTGGAAGTGGAACGTGGAAGTGGTGCCTATGTATAATATTCGGATGGTATTTGCTCCGTGGAATACCGCCCATTATATACAATACACCTATACACGGGACTAAAAAGTTAATCTATAGTTGAGACGAATCTATATCGTTCATGCTTTGTACACGCGTAGGTTGGTCGAGGCATGGTGGAATAGACGGATTGAGGTGTACGAGTAGAGCGACAGCGACGTGTTTCAATGAAAAGCTGACATACAATAATGTGCAGTTTGCATCTTGAGGAGAAATTTTCATACGAATAAAAAGAGCAGGGAGAAAATGAAGAGATTGAGAGATGAAGATCTCTCTTAAGCGCGAGAAGTGGAGGGACAGAAAAATGGTTTAGTGATACTCAATTCAAAGACAAGGGCGTTGGGCCGGATATGAGATACAGACGTGAATAAGAATGTGAGAATTTGATTACTTCTTTCCAATTCCATTAATAAAAAATACCAGAATGAAGAAGAAGGAGTGGCGGGAAAGAATCTGAATTTCGTTCTGTAAATTATATATACTGCAGTACTATAGGTATGCAATGCCTGCTTTTGAATAAGATGTATAGTAGAAGACATGATTGTATGTATGTGGAATCGACTACTTTTGCTTATCGGTCGTAGCTTCCATGATTTCGGATCGATTCGAATCTCCGTCATGTCGAAATATTGCAAATTTATCCGACATTGAATACCGAAATGGTCAAACCCGAGAAGCAAGAAGGTTCGGAGATATGTATTATTCATTATCTGATAGGGAAAAATGGAAGAATTTATACATGGAAGCTGTTCCAAACGTGGAACGGAATTCCGTTACTCTTTTCTATCCGAATCGCTTGCCCAAAGTTTAAAAAATTCTTAATTCTATGATATCAGATGTGAAAAAGTGGTCAAACATTTGGGATAAAATCATCGGATCGATCCGTAGCTCACGGATTATAGCCGTAGAAATCAGAATAATGTTGAAAAATGTGATTTTAAAACGCGTATGGATGTATACATACACATACATTATACATAGAAGGAGCGGGGGAAAAAAAGGAAAGAAAAAGAAAAAATAGAAAAAAAAAGAATCTCGATCGCGTAGGAATTCGCAGACTCGAGAAAACTTCCTTTCGGTATTCTTTTCTAATTTTTTTCGCCGCAGGGTAACCAGTTTGCCGTTCTTCATTGGCTTTTGATCGAATTCTATCTTCTTCCGACAATATTCGTAATAATAATAATAAAGATAATGACGTGATATAAATTTTCAGTATCATAATGACGTTATACATCTACATACGTATTATAGCAGGTGTCATTATTTTTTATTGGAATAATTTGATTTAATGTATGTACCTAGGTACGAGTGGGTTATGGTTATATTAGATACATCGAGAATCAAGTTGCTTGTAGCTGGACGGGAAGTCGAGGAGGAGGGGAGGGAACTTGATCCCTCAGTATAATAAAAACTAACTATACCCATCTATCTATATCCACCTCTCTAGTTTCATGCTAAAGTTTTAGAGACGAGGGTCCAGAGGATATAGACTGAGAGAGAGAGAGAAAGAGAGAGAGAGAAAAAGAGAAGGTTGTAGGTTTTAGGTTAGGGATGGGAGAGACGAGACATCGTCGATTGCGGAGACCCCTACGAGCCGTTCGGGTCGACGACCAGGGTGACGCTTTTATCAACGAATCTTCACCCTCCCCAAAAAGGATTATTCAGATCTGAAAAAGCCCTTTATTCTTTTCCCAGGGCCTCGAACTTTCCCTTTCGAATTCCGACGATTGGCACAAATTAAAGTAGAGGAAAAAGAAGAAGAAGAAAACGAAGAACAGAAAAAACGATCTGAAACGTTTGTCAAAAATGTCTTCTAAATTTTCAACTATAGAATTCATTCGAATTTGTATTGCATGCTCAAATTAATGGAACGAAAGAAATTTGCGCAAATTTGTTACCAAACAAATCCGACGATCATTATATCGATTGGAAAATTGGAAGCTGAGATAGATTATAGATAGATAAAAAAGATTGAAGAGACGCAATGGAGGGGAAGGGAAGAGAGATGATTTTTTTCAACTGGAACGATGTTTATCCGAAGAGGGTTGGATTCGAAAAGTTTTTTAAGTTATATATAAAGTTCTCACCGAAGCATCGTTTGTTTATGACTCGCGTTATAATACTTTGGTATATGATATAGGTATATAGAATACCTACTATCATTTTGTTACCCCGAAAGAACCCGGTGGGACTGTAGACTGTAGACTGTGAACTTACTGCAGAGGATGAATTTTGTTGTTAAGAAAACTTCCGCCCTTACTCAATTTCCGCGTTTATTTTACGCGCTGTTTACTTATACCCTTATATTTTATAGTTTTGATATCGTAGTAGTAGCAATTTTGAAGAATTGACTCGCGACTTTTCTGAGTCCCAATTAATCGGTGTATTTTTACAGGATCGTGTGGATCCAGGGATTTTCGCCACTTGCAAAAATCGAAATATTACTCCGCTTCGTAAAATTTTACGAGACACGAGCATACGCGAAGAGGCAAAAAATTGGGGAAAAACGAAGAATGAATTTCTCAGAATTATAGACTCCCGATTTTCCTTAATTTTCGTCGATCTTTCCGATTCTCGTAGCCGTCGATGGCAAGGAACGTCGCGAAAATGGGGTGTGTAGAAATTTCACGACGTGGAATAAATATTCTCGAAAAATCGAATCCCCAACGAAGGAAATTTTTCGCTCATTTAATCGGTGTATAATCGTGTTTTTCTCTCCTACCTTCGACGTCGAAAGCAAAGTTAGACACATTTTAGAACTTCCTAGATGCGACGCGCCTCTCGTTTTACCGATTTCTATCAATTTTCGATTTGGATATCGACGTCCCGTTACACATGCAGTAATAACGGTATCGAAATTGTAATTTAACGTAGTTCCTTATAATATTCGCAGGTAATTGACATTTAGCAAGGTACTTTATAGTTTATACGTTCGTTGACCGTTTGTTATACCGATATATCCAAGTCGCCGTAACGCGGCGCGGCACGTCTTTCTAAACCGAGCGTAGAAAATTTATACCGTAGATATACACGAGTATATAGGTATATATAATATAATATAAGTTAGTTATTCTCGTTCCGTATGGCGTATAATAATACCTGGTACTATACAAGTTGATAAGATCGACCGCATTCATTAACAATCTCTGATCGATATACCGCAGGCTTCCAGTCGGCTTTCGGATACAAAGAAATTTAGAAACAGAAAATGGAAAAGAACTAAAAAATGAAACTCATTTGTCATGCGTTATAGATATGAGATTCAAATGTACGAGGATTCGGTCGGAACAAAAGAAAACCCGGAGGGTTATAAAATAATGCAACCGTTTCTGTTTCCTTCTACTTCATTCTTTCTTTTTTTCTTCCCCGCGCAGATTTCGGTGGTTTTTTTCCTTTTTTCTCCCTTTTTGGTTCTCCGAGTATTACAAAAGACGCGAGGAAGCTCGAGTTATAGTTATAGCAACAACATTTTACACAATCTCGTCGCCCCCGCGCAGTGGCCCTCGACCTCTTGTTTCATTATTTTAATTTAAATATCGCTGTGCAAGCTTCGCAATATTATTTTCACAGATTTAAACTCCGTGGAGCGAGTTTCAAGTGTACGCGGTGCAGGTATATATATGTACAGGGAGCTTATAAAAGTCCGAGAGTGATTTATCAAGCTTTTTGTTCTCCTCGCTTCCCTTCTCGATTCTTTTTTAATTTTCATCACATTCTGTCTTTTCCCTTCCAGCTTACTGGTTTCAGTTCCTCAGTTTCGTTCGATTCTCCTTCGTTCGTGTCGTCGAGTGATTAAATAAGAGCAATTAAAAACTGACAACATCATAAAAGAAGAAGCTATATTTGGAACGAATCGAACGATCCTCGAGACATATCTGCCCACGTACGAAAATTATGGAAGAACGTGTTGCCTAAACATCGTGAAAATCTCTGCGCGCAAATCCTGAGAAACTGCGGGTGTTTAAAAAATGAGTTTTCAAAATTCTTCAGTTGCCAGGATGAGAGATAAAGAGAAGTAATTCCGAGCAACTATCTTCAACTCTGCAGTTTCCAAATTCTCACGAAATTTTCACGCTTTTAATTTCACACAATTTTCCTCACATATGACCGATGCGTAATCAAATATCGTATTGAAATTGACAGCAGACTTCATTTAGGCGACGGACGAAAAACAGTCGGGGCTCTGCGGGAACATGAGAAGAAAATAGGAAAAAGAGAACAAATTTTTGTCGGAAGTTTGAAAAACCGCGTCGTTTTTTTTTCACCCCCTCTGCGGTATATATATGTAATAATAAGAATCACGCAACGTTAGGCCAAGATTGCGGAATTATCGCGATGATCGTGGATCGTGGAATGAAATTCACGAAACCACAATGTAACGCGATCAGGACACGATTCCGACGAAGTTACAGAAAGATATTCAGTCCTGTATGATCATTATACCTAATATCAGCTCGGAGCGATTAGGCATTAGATTCGGACACGTAGATGCACGTTCGTATGTAACATGCATACGTACCAACGCACGTCGTAAATAACGACGAGACTGACTAACTTGGAAGAGTAGTCTTGTAATTACAAGCGCACCCGTATGCCCAGCTTGCGTGTTTCAGATTCAAGAAAGTGTTCCAAGCCGGGGAATAAGTATAAGCTAAATAGTAGTTATAGCTTTTTATCCTATGCGTGCAATGGAAATTAATTACATCACCAACATAATATAATGCCTTATAGACGTACGTAGGTATGCGATGTATGTATACACATACCTGTACCGATCTTTCGAAAGATTTCTTTTATCCATTATTATATTGTATTTATGTATAGTAATGTCTATGTAGAATTATATTCAGCTAATGCGGTTACAGATATAATATGTAATCGCTTGAATGTGAGGAAAAAGGGGAAAATACATATTCGTGGTGGTTACAGGTGAATTTTATATCCGGATTTTTTCAAACAATCTTTGCCGATTATCGTAGATTTTCCAGGAGCTAGCAATTTTCTGCGAAATCGGTTACGACTCTTTTGATCGAAGAATGATCGGATCAGTTTACGAAAATCGGTCATCAGTGAACTAGTCTTGAGTCAATATTTAGCGGAGAAGCGAGTAGACGATCTTGTTCGTCTAGTAATACACTCTCTAGATTTGAATTTTCACCAAAATCGGTGTAGCTATTATAGGGAAATTTGTAATTTTCATTGAAAATAATCTTGTAAAACGCTTACCAAGTATCGATTTTCGAAAAAAACCGGCTTAGAAATTTTCTTGGGATGTAAAGCTTACGAAAATCGGCGATCGCACTAAACCGGCCGCGATTTTTTGGCTCAAACGATTTCGCTTCAAGGTACGACGACGCATAATCTCTAAAATATCAAATTTCCACTAATTCTGTTGCACCGTTTCGCCCCTAATTGTTTTGGTCACGATTCACGATACTTTCTCTCCTTTGACCCAACAAATATGAGGGAAAATGGATATGATAAAATGCGTTTTTTGAATTCCAGGGGCGCATTTTTCATCCAGCTAAAACCGTACGGCTCCGAATGAATCTGAATATAACGTACCTACGTTGACCAGGGGCTGGCGATACTTTCTCATCCCTTCGGTCAACCAGATTCCAATAGCCCCATGAATCCCTGCGCCGAGAACATGGACTAGGACTCCTGTAACAACGACCACCCATCCCCAACCACTTTCGGGATAGTAATGTTGTTTGATGGTGCACTTGGCGATATACCTAAGAAGTACACGAATTTCGGGAAAAAAATCTTGACTAAAAGCATGAAATTCGGAATTTACCGATTTTCGTTTTAATTCAAATTTATAGTTCAGAATATTTGATTTCGTGTTTTGAAACCGCGATGATAATCGATTTTTCAAACGGTTTTCTGTTACTCAAAACAGACTGAATTCCTCGCTATGTAAGCATAAGCATGATTTTACGAAAAGAGAAATGATCTTCGTTAGAAACTTTTTCGCACTCAATTAGTACCAAGCTTTTACTTATAAAGTTGTTATACGAGAGTTTACCTCGGATCGTGGTTTTCGTAATCACGTTTACGATCGTTTCGTACGACGCAAACCTCCCCGTCAAATTCTCCGGAGCAAGAAGGTTCCCCTAATTCCCCTGAGGTCGCCAGACCGCTATCCTCGCAGGGATTTCCAAGTGTCATGCCCCGTTCAGAGAGCATAATTTTTTTATTTTCTATACTTTCTAGTTATTCTTTTTTCGTCTCCACTCAAGTCATTATTCTCACTTTGTCAAATTATTCATCGAAGCTAGATAATGTATACTATATATACATATACACGTATTATTTTGTTCCACAAATTGACGGAGAAGAAAATATCGGATGAAAAGAATTAGGAGTTTTCACTTTCCCACTCCACATTTTTCTCCGGTATTCCGTTTTCTTTCTTCCTTCCTCGATTTTCTGCTTTTCCTTTTCTTATAAAAATTATAAAAACGAAAAAGAATAAGATGAAGTCGTCTCAACACGGAGAAACGTGTGATCAGAAAATTGGCAAAGGAAACATGAACGGAATGGAAAAGGATAGTTCATCCGAAGATGGCATTATCGTTAAAAGAGAGTTCTTCAATATGCAAACAGCAAGTTGGTGTGAGAGTGAAAACAAAGAAGAAAGGCTCAAAGGCTTGCTGCAGTTTAGATGCTAATTGAGAAATAAGAATGAACTTTAAACATCGAACAAAACCCTGACTTTTCGACGCGAAAAAAAGGGGGGGTGAGAGAAAAGAAAAAATGATGCGTTTACGTAGACGCGGGTGGTTTTATTCTTGGAGCCTACTACGGTGGAGAAAAAAACTTGCCAAACTTTATCCATCTCTCTTTTCTCTTTCACTTTTCAAACTATTCATGGTTAGAAGGTGTACGTATATGTATACACATTCAAAACTTTTATTACACGGCTATTAAAATCTCCGGAGGATCACGCAGCTGAGTTTAAATTGGCGTCTCTAATCGAAGGAGCGTTTGTAGCCACGTGAGAAATAATAAAAAGGGAAGAATTATAAAGCAGGTAAGAAATTGAATGATAATGATAAACGAAAAACAGAAGAGGAAAATAGGGAGAGAAATTGATAATCGTTCGTGGTTATCACCGACGGGATCCTATTGCGCGATGTAACATTCACAGAAAACATCGGAGACCGAATTTTTGGCTAAATTTCCGAAATCGCGGGTACGTTATCTATGCCAACGGTTTCGCAAATTACTATAATGAGTCCCCGACTGGGATCATACTCTGTTCGTAGCCGTTTGAATAGCCTGAGTCTGCGTCTGTGCTCCAAATTTTGGTACACCTTGAATGAAATAATGGGGCTGAAGGGGGTGCAAACGGTGTGAGAAATACTCGAGAATCACAAATTGGCGGGTCGTACTTTATACCGAAAGGGTTTACGAGTTTAGGGTGAATATGCATTGAACGAGCGTAAATTTTATTCGGTACAAAGTTATAATTTCGGTGTGAAAACGGAGGTTTCAGGTGGGATAAAAAAAGCTCCGGATGTTTATCTCCTGTTCGTCATTTCCTGTCATCTACTCGATTATATTGTAGTACACAACTTTCCAAGCCATGCACCTTGAAACTTGAGTTTCATTCTACTTTTCCAGTTCCAACTTTTTCTCTACTTGAATTAGAAAAGTTACGTTTCTATTTCTACAAACGCACGGCGACAAAAATTTCAAACAGATGATAAATCACAATTCTCGATTCCAACGACAAAAATTTGGATTTCATTCGGTTGCTTTCTTCAGTTAGTTTTTTTGGTTCTTTTGTTTTTATGTTCATTTGAGAATCGAAAATATGAACGACTCCATCACTACCGCGTCAATTTTTCAAACTTATTCAAGAGAAATGCGATTCACAAAATCAAGGAAAATCAGATCGGATGGCGACAAAAAAAAAGAAAAATCCTTCGTGAATTGAGTTCGGGTGTAAGAGAAAATCGACGCATAAAATCAGAAGTTCGACATCTTAGAAAACTGAAATAACAAGTTTTGGGGATCGCAGAATACGAAAACGAATGAACTCCAAAACCGTGAATTTTCCACTCGATTTACAGTTTTCAAAGATCGTCGGTTTATAGATCGAAAGGAAAGAACGCCGAGAATGATCACACGCAAATACATATTTTACGCTTCGAAGATTATTACCGATAATTGAAACCGAAGAAACTTGATGTTTAAATTATTCACGGATATTTTCAATCACTTTATAATTCCCAATCGGGCATTGCCAATTATTGGTTTAAAAGAATTTCACTATAATATTGACTTTGAATTTTGGGCTTATCCCTCTTTTCATTTGAAAATCAAGTCGAACGCACACACTTGTGGTCAAGTCTCGTCAAATTTATCAGATTTTTTCTTCAAATTTTTAAATCTATCAATTTAAGGCAGACATACAAGGAACAACGCTCGGTCTCGACTGAACGCGGTTCTCGGCGAACGTGTAGCGAGCTTTCGGAGAGGGGCTCACAGGCACCATCCAACCAATAAGATCTCATCTCCGCCACGTGGTTGCGAACAATCGTAGGTCAGGTTGGGTTCGCTTCAAAATTTCATCTCCAGAAAAGCTCGACTTTCTCTCCCTTTTCTCGATCATAATCATTCGTGAAAGAAGAATCAAAGTATATCCGTCAGAATGCAGTTAATCAAATCTCGATTTCAAATAAACGAAGGAATGAAAACTAGAATAAAGATTGGAATTTTTGTAATTTAAAAATGCAATAAAGAAGAGAAAAAAACCAAATCTGCTGAGGGATGACAATTACTATATATATTGAATGTCGTACAGAAAAAAGACAAAAAAATGAACTTCTTTTTTCCAATCGACTTCTGTAATCGATAGGAGGTGAAATTTTGCTAAACATAAGAACAAAAATGACGAAAATTCGAATGAAAAAATTGAAAAATGGAAAATCGAACGAAAATTATGAGGTTTTATAACGTTTTGCTATTGTTCGTTCGTGGTTATTATTTATTTTGCTCTGCTTTTCAGGTAGCTCCGCGAGCCCCGGAGGGAAGAGTGGGCAATTAGTCGAGCCAACAACGTATCTTTTGAAAGAGTTTGAGTCCGCAGCGCAGGTAGTTGGTATATTATATCTTCGTTAAGAGAGCTAATTGGAGTAAGAAAAATCCATAGGTTTATAATTTATAGCCTTCGTGTGTTATGCGGAGGCGAGGAGTTCCAACGCTACCGAATATCGATGAGAGAAAATAAGAGACAAAGAAATAGATACGTTAATTTTCTTTTATTTCAAAACTGGTTAGTTGTTCGACGAGAATAATTATGTATCGTTTCCTTT
Organism: Phymatocera aterrima; assembly: GCA_963170745.1. Classification (NCBI taxonomy): domain Eukaryota; kingdom Metazoa; phylum Arthropoda; class Insecta; order Hymenoptera; family Tenthredinidae; genus Phymatocera; species Phymatocera aterrima. The sequence goes on from OY720660.1 coordinate 7,142,831, forward strand.
CGCTAATCCGCGAACTCTCGTTAATTGATTTATTATAGCAACGTGTAATTTTCTCTAAACCTATATTGTAGGTGTGTACACATATGTACATATGTATCTCATCTTATCAACTTTCAAAAATACCTATTTCGATACGAACTAGAGTTCTCTCGTTTCTTTTGTAAATTTCAATCTGTATCGCATCATGAGAAATACATATCGACTATTTTCATCTTATTTGTAAGAAGAAGAGAGAGATACTACGCTATCTTTTCAACGTGGGGTCTTTCCGTATCAATTTCAGCAATTTCGTTTTTACATCTCACTGTAATAAAAATTTAGAAGAAAAATAGGTGTCCAGATGTTCATTCGACGATTGTCCGTACAAATTTGAACGGAGTGTATTTTTTTTGCTATTTATATTTAGTTATATGGAGCCCGAAAAGATTGCAAGGTGAAAATTCCGGAGGATCCAATATTCGGTTGAGCGTTGCATAAAGTTGAAAATCTAAAGAAGAAATTCGGATGACAGGTGTCTATAAAAAAATTGAATCTCACTTTTGACAATGATAATTACGCTCAACGATGTAAAATAGATGGAATTTATACGATGAAGAATTTTTCTTCGTAGATTATTCTCTCAGAGGAAATATCCGATTGGAGAAAATTTTGTACAGAAAAAAAGAATGATCGAGATCGGGGAAAGAAAATAAACAGATTCTCAATCTCAACTGTATATGAACGAGAATGAGCAGGTGTCGGAAAAATCTAAGCTGAGGGAAAACGAAAAATGAAATAAAAATTATAACCGCGTATGATAATGTGAGATGAAAATTGAATCGGGTTAAACCTACTTCCAATTGTAATGGGAGGCAGCGAAAGGGATGGAGCTTCAAAAATCTGAGGATGCAAAAAAAAAAAAAAGAAAAAAAGAAGAAAATATGCCTAAAGACGAGAAAGAGACGTAGGATAAAACGTTCCGTTTACATTCCTGAATTTTATGCTACCTAATGCGAACAACAAAATGTAGGATGAGAATAGGGGTGGCGGGTTGTACTATATTCTACATGTATCCATAGTGCGCCCGGGGAGAAAGTGGCAGTTGGCAAAAGCGCAAGGTCTCTGGGTTAGGGGCGACGTATAACTTATGAAATCTACATATATACGTTGAAATAGGAAAAGAAGGGAGAAAAAGAGAAAAACGAGAGAGAAATATGTTTAATAGTGTGTGTATACACATAAATGGCCGTAGAAGGTTCCGCGTGCGATTATGCAAACTTGGTTGAACTCTAACAACAGTTCTTTCGCATAAATGTCTACGACGGTACTTCCGCGTTTATAACTCGCCTTTTCGTCGTCTGCTATTCTGTTGGCTCACTCCGGTTCTCCTTCCCATGAACCTAAGGAGCTTTTTTCTATCGGGGTAAATAAGCCATTGAAAAAAATGTATTCTGTAGCGATCTCTTCTGACAAACAGAAGTAAGACCTGAGTGGGATTTGATCCGATAAATCGCATTGACGGTTTTATCAATCGATGTCACATACAAAGCTGCTATTTTCGGCTTCGTATATTTGTAGAGAAAATAATGGAGATCTTCTTCTCAAAATGTTAAACATTCTCTCAATATCCAAGAAGAAATGATTTCATCGGATCCGCAGATCTAATTTCGACCGAATTCTCAACCGATTAGGATCATTGTCAGATCGAATAAACAATTCGTCTGAATCAGATCTGATCAGATCTTGAAATAGAGTTGGTACGATGTTACAACTAATTTGGTCGGATTAGACTAGTCAGATCTGAGTAGCTGTACAAATAAGATCGACGTCGGATACATCGAATGTCAGATCTGACAAGATTTGATCAGAGATAATTAGACCGATTGTTTATTCGATCGGTTGTAATTCGATCTGAATGATTTTTGCACGAATATATACGCAGAATATAATTGTTCGGACTAAATGTTCCCAACCTTCGAAAATAATGGTAAAAATCATTTCCGCAGAACTTTCGTAACGTGAATGCGAAGCAGCTTCCCGTTCTCCAAAAAATCGATTTTTTCCTATTGTTTTTAGAGGTTCCACTCAAAAATGAACACGATTTTTGAAAAGACGAAAGATAAAGAAACAGAGAATTGAAGGAGAACAAAGTAATGATAATAATGACAGAACTTATTGAAAATTGGTTACAGCTCTATATTTGAAAATCACAAAAGCTGCGCGGAATCGGCCAATACTCTGGAATCCTTTCTTTATTTCTTCGAGTCCTCACCCATTTTCTTTCCATCTCATTTCATTGCTATTTATTTGACTCGGTCTGATAAATATTTTCAGTATGTGAAAGAAAAAACGAAGACAAAGATCGTGGCTGCGGACAAACGTAACTACATATATATGTATATGTATCTATATTACGTGAACGCTATACGATTCTACTCTCTGCTGTGCAAAGACGGTTAAGCTTTCAAGCACAAAACGTGCTTTGGGCGGACAGCCGCATAACTTTCTCTCTCTCTCAACGTGCGATGATCATCGTTTTATTTTTCCCTCGCAGCTTTAGGTAGATACACTATGAGCTTCTGCTCGATGTGTCTATAACTTGGTACCGTGTTAATAGAGCTTTTGGTTAAATCTTTTTCAACAAAAATTTGCCATCGAGATTTAATCATCGTATAAAATAAAAAGCTAACGTACTTTCGTCTTGTTCTTGTTTTTTTTGGGGGGTTTCTTTCTCTTTTGTTGTTACCTCTGATACCGATCTTGAATTTCGTTTCCAAAAAATAAAAAAATCCAGAAAATAACGAAACGGGAAAAGGTTCCGGCTCTTCTTTTTTGGTTTACGTTTTTTGTCCATAACCATAAAGCCATAAAGGAAAGAAGGAAAAACGTTTTGTTCTTTCACTATTATTTTATAGGATATACTATCAGTTTGGAGATGGAATAGAAAAGCTCGTTGATTCATAGCACCTAATTAACGGCAATTCAAGTTGTCGTAGATCAATCAGATTTGACATCGTATATGTTAGCTGCAGCGTAAAGAGTCAAAGACTATAATTGGACCATGATGATTACGTTAATGCTATTTAAACACATCAACTTTCACAGTTCTCAACGTCATCTCACAGCTTCTTCTCTCGTCGTTTGACTGCATGCGGCCATTAAGAATCTTGGCCATAATTTCTAATTCGTCGCTATGAGATATTCAGCTAATGAATTTAATAGGCAAGGAATAATGGTGAATGAAAAAATTGAAAAACCAGAAAACACAAAAGAAAATTAGTTAGTTTTCGAAAGGTGAAATACGAAATCGATGTTTTCCGAAATATCGCTGCGTCACGAAATTGTTCAGATTCAAAAAATAACTGAATTTCTTCCTCACTTCGCGCCACATTTTGAAAAAACATGATCGTAAACGATACGCGTGATCATATGAGAAGAAGGATTGCAAGTACATAGAATTAATCAAAGAAACGAAAAATACGAACTTTCCGTAAATCAAAACTGTTAATTTACAGGAACTTCGAGTGTCTGTTCGTTATTTTCATCTCATTTTTCAATACATTTTACGCGGAGCAGACCGGACGACGTTATACCTAAGTTTAAGGATTTACTCAATAATCCATGGCCATCGGGAGGGTTAAACCGGAAGATAAATCGAGAAACTTTCTTGAGACATTATTGTGACTAGCTATAGTTGGTTTGGCTCAAGGAAAGACACGCGATCAGCGAGAGTTGGCTAGCGTTTTTTTTTTATTATCAGACTTTCGTACAGACACCTAGGAAGAAAGAAGATAAAAAAAAAAAATCCAGGATGATAATGAACGAATTGAGATGGATCCAAGACGTACGTACGCCGTACCCGAAGGTCACGAACAAAGTTCGATAAGAATTTGGTTCGAAATTTTGATGGTAAAAACGATAATAATAACGATTCTCGCCGAAAGACGATCGAGTTTCTTTCAGTATGTATATATAGTATGATAAGCGGAGAAAAATCAACTCGTCCCAAGTTTTAATCAGTATAAATAATTAAACAAATAATCCTCTCATTCGCCTCGGTATAAATTAGTTTCGGAAAGTTACCACACAAAATTAGATTTCTAGATAGCATAAATTAACGGAATGAAAAATTGTTACTGGCTACACGGATGAGATTGGGGAAAATTATTTTGCAATTGTTTATTCGAAACTTCAAAGTCTCACGCACCGTATCCTACTAAATCTTACGAAAATATAACCTTCTTTGATCATTTTTTTATTCGTTATACATACGGATATATATGTGTGTTATGCTCATCGATTTCCTCTCTCTATCGATCATGACGTAGATACGATGCAATGAAGAATAAGAATAAAAGTAAATGGAAATGGAAATGGAAAATCAGTGAGGGTAACAAATGTGTTATATATATAGACACTTACTGGATTATGAATAATTCGTCACTGGAATCTATGCATGTGAAATGTCCCACATGCTTTCCACATGGCACGTGCCATATCTATTTCAATTTAGCATATGGTACGTTTCTCAGTTAGTTCGTTATAAAAATACCTTAGCGTTAAGTTTTTCTTTTTTTCCTGGGACATAAAATGCGTTCTTTCGAAAATCGTCTAGAAAAAAATGAAAAAAAATGTGGACACAGAAGCGATTTCGGTGCATGTATGTACATACATACATGCATATACGTATAAGTATATGAAAAATCAACGACGAGCAACTTACAGTGCAGGAAATTCGCTCAAAATTTTGTTTTCCTGTTTCCCTTCTCTCTTTTTCATTTCGTAGATAATTCTAAATTTCACTATCACTCGAAATAACATTTTCGTCTTTTTTGTTACCCGTACTTGCAATCACAAATATTTGTAAAATATGTTGAATGAACAAATAAAAAATGTAATTTGTATATTTCCAAGTACGTGCAATTTCACTCTTCCCTGCGCGGTATAGATTGCGTACGTACAGTATACCTATATACACTGTGCAGAATGAGAAATTTGCCTTTTTATTTCTGTTTCAGCTCTTTTTTTTTTCTCTTTTCATAAGCTGCGAATATAGGTACATGCATACCTATACTTACGAAAATTATATTTTTATTCGCGTATAGTATAGTCGAGGTATGTAGTTATTTTAATTGGCATGCTACGTTGACGGATTTATATATAAGGGTATAGTACAGAGGTATACTTTGAATACGTATCCTGACGAAAAGAGAATGACGACGAGGGGGGTTGCGGGCATGAAATACCAAAAAAGATTGATTTTGGACCGCAGATCGGGAACTTAATTGTTTCAAGTTATACTCGAAACACGCAATATCATACCTATACCAACATCTGCGACTCGTGAACCATTTATACATATTTATACGAGTATGTTATCCATGCATAGGTAGGTATATATACTTAGGTATATCTCCACGCATCCCACGTATCCAAATTCCGCAACCTAGCTATTATTAATTATTGAATTTTGAATTGAGAATTTTGTTCTCTGCGGCACGCCCAAGTATTAACCTGGAGAAAACAAACACTCAAAGAAAAACTTTGATCTCAATACATCACACGAGTATGAATATATGCAATATTGTTTATATATATATATATACATACATGCGAATAACTGTATAATAATTCTGCCCAGGGAATATGATGTTTCGAATTTAATTTCCATACATATTAACCTGCACGATAGGCACGTATGTAATTAATTTAATTACCGCATGATATAGTATATTGTGAGTGAAGAATGATTTACGTAGATTCTCGCATAAGTATAGTATGTACATGTGTAACTCATTTGTTTGTGAGATCACGAGACTGTTTGTTTTTCGTTTCTTTCTTACAAATTTTGTTCTCTTTTTCTTTCTCTTCTTGTTCTTCTTCTCATCGTAACCTTTAGAATTGACTTTGATATATTTCATACACGATGATGTTGGTACGAATATCCTGCCGCGTTGTTTTATCAACTTAATCCAGACGGCATACTAGCCTGCAGGAAGTGTCTACATTCTGGAATCTAGAGTCTAGACACTAAAACTCTAAGATCGTAGTAAAGTTGAAAGAATCTTCCGATAAGCAGCTTTATACCCGTAAACTTTTTTATTTTGTATTGAGAAAAAGCAGAGAGAAACAAATCATCTTCGCGTTATTCACCTGTTCAAGCTATCGATCGATTATACTGTATTTGGATGGAAGAGCAAAAAAAAAAGAAAAAGGAACAAAGCACAAGCGTGAAATAAAAAATTCACGATTTTTCCAAAAATTTGATACGTTTGAAAAACAAGTTCCGAATCCAAATCTCATTCATATTGAACTTATTGACAACAATTATTCGCTTTTTCTTGTATTTTAAGTGATTATTCGTAATTTTACAAAGTTTTTGATCAAAGTTTGTAGAAATCGGTACCACGATTTGCAAAAAAGAAGAAAAGAAAAAAAAAAAAACGAAACGAAAAGATTGTTAACCGTTTTTCTGATTCTTCGTTTTCCGCTTCAAGGTGCCGTTAAAAACTCACGGCATTGAACAATGGGTAACAATGCATTTGACAAAGTGTAACAATGGGAATTTCATGCGTCTTTATAATTAATAGCACCCTAATGAAAATGCTCACTGCTCCCTTCCAGCTGGCTTATTTTGAATTGCACGGTAGCAGGAATCTGAGAGAAAAAGAAATTAGGTGGAAGAGGGAGCGAGATTCGAGAGACTGGGGAAATGTTGAAAATATTGAACTGAGGATAGATATATTGAGGTTGGATCACGGGACCCTCCTTATTTTGGTTAAGCGGAGACGGATTGATCTCTGACGGGTTATTTTTCCTCAATTTTACTTTTTAATCAAAATTATGCAGTGCATCATGAAACGATAATAATAACCGAAAATTTGTAATACGTAGGTATATACGCATAAATGGCGAACAAATCGACGTACTCAATTGCGTTATTTGAAGTAGTATTTTATTGTACGCTCCAGATTTTTGAATGACTAATCTCTACGATAATTGCACATCTTAAATTTTTCAGCAATACAATTTGCCATTAATATACCTTACATCGTGTGGATTGTGGTAGATCGTAGATTACAAAATGATCGAGAGATCTTACGAAAGCGGACACAAAAAATATGATCGAATTGGAAGAAAAAGAAGATGGATTTAAATTAAAGAAAAAAATTTAAAAAAATACATAGATGAAAACGAAAAAACTAAATTGATATTCCAATAACACGAGATACACGAAACGAGATAATATTTCGTCGCTATCAACTGAAATTCAATCAGCTACACTCACTAAAGATAATTGGACAAGAGCAAGAGAAAAACGCATAATAATTACAGCGCTATATCTCGTTGAATTTTTTCCGTGTTTTTTTTTCTTTCTTCATTTTTTATTTACCATCGTCACAGCACTATCGATGCTTGTCGAAGTTCCATAGAACCTCGCTATCTTAAGTGTACAGAAACCGTTTCGAAAATGAGAATTTCAAATTCTCGCAAATTAATCTCGAACTGTCTCAGCTTTCATTTGAAAATTTGTCCAATTCTATATAGTTTCGATTTCGGTTTAGCTATATAAATCCATGTATATAGCTGTAAATATATATACCATCGGCGCGCGGTTCTATAAATGGAAGATCCACGTAAGGATATGGGTAGGTAAAGTTTTGGCAAAACTTGAAGCACGTTCCATTGCAGAATCGTGTATATGCGTCTCTTACCTATTTTCGGTCTTCACATATCATAGTACGCGAGGTAGATCTTATCGAAGTTTGCACATACATGTATGGTACCTCGAGGTTCTTGTCTATATCTTCATTCTGGTAAAAGAAAGAGTCGTCACTGTCGCGTGTGTGACGAAATACATCAAATTTTCATAGATATTTAATACTCATGCACGAAGAGGTAAGTGAAAGACACTTCTTGTCATTGGAGATGTTGCAGCACAATGTTGACGCTAAAAAAGCTATAGCTGAATAATTTATCATATTCAAAATAAATGGGAAATGACAAATTTTTGGCATACGAACGCACAGAATTTGAGAGATTCAGGAGAGTGTTTTTTGTACCGGGTTTTTTACATTCCGAAATTTGAAATTCATAAGTCAATCAGTTAATTTCAGCCTTATTGTTAGTGGTAAACGAGTCGGCTTCGCTTATAATTGAAATCAATTAACTGAATGTGAGAAACTTTAAACTGATCTTTTCTCATTCTGTGAATCGCAATGATTTCCTGCGATGCAAAGTAGAAAATCATTATCGCATGGCTTCATCAATTTACTTGATTGATTTTCATCGGAAACCGAAACTTCTTTGAAAAAAATCGTCCATATACAAGAATAGCCGCTTTTTGACACAGCTCGGATTGTTGGTTATCGTGCCAAGTATTTTCAGAAATTTTGTCACCAGAATGATAACAACGCGTACTTCGCTAAAACCTGAACTTTATACTAACAATAAGAAGTATCACTTCGACGTTATGAGCATTTAGGCGGTTGCTCCGAATTCGATATTCAGACAGTGCATCCCAAAACGGAGAATTCGATGTTTTTTTTTCGTCGATCTGATTTGAGAATCGAAGGTTACAGCCGATCGGCGGCAATCGTCAGTATTAAAAAATTATCAACTTCTCAAAATCATCGGATATCAAAATCTGAGAACGATGCACTCGGGATATTCCCCACATTCTTATAAGCAACGTAATCTTTGAAAATCATCGAAGAAATCGGAAGGGAGAATTTCAAAGGTTCATCGCAATCGTGTGGAATTTCCCTAGCATAAATTACGCAGCTGTAATGCCTATGTACAGCATTATATACTTATTGTTAGTTAGTGAACAGGACGAAGAATCAGGAAGTGAGTTTTACTCGTTCGGCGGATTTGGATGTTTTACGATCGGTATGTATATATATATATCGTATATATCTGAAATCGTGGGTAGCTTTTATGCCGGCTATCAACCCTTATCACGAATAAACGTATTCGAAGAATTCAACTAGAGTCCGAATAACCTCGGTTTTATGTCAGCGGAAAGAAGAAGAACAAGAATAGGGAAAATAAAGAATCGGTATAGCTCCTCATCTTATCTATGTTGCACCCTTCAATTAGGGACAATTGAGCTTGCGAAGCGCTTTTCAGACATCAATCGGAGATAGAATCGGTTTAGCCATTTTCCGAAAAATCCTCGATCCTGAAAATCGGTTATCTATACGCGATCAGCGGCTATTTTGCGGCCTGAATTCGATTTTCGATGTCTGCATCGAGAGGTATGACCTGCACATTACTATTTCAATATCAAATTCCAAATGCATCAGCTGGTCTAACGGGTTTGAATAATTCATTCTAGCGATTGCGATACTTTTTCTGATATACGTGCTGAAGTAGAAAGGTGCATTTTTCTGTTTCTAGTTCTATTTTTCGATATTTTGGCATACCGCAGAGCAACGCCCTGCGATTTTTATCAAGATATAACTCTACAAGGTTTTGATTTTACTTCAGGGAATTAAAGAGCATCTGGGATTTAGTGGCCACGATTTTAACGGCGTCGCATCTTCAGCGCTGTGCGATCGAGTCACTTCTGTGATGAGAGAAATAGATACTGCAGCAAGGAAAAGAAACTTCATGTTTTCGTTTCTGGTTTACAGTACAGGGGCTTCCTCGCTATTCCCAAGGGAGTGATAAGCCTCCTGCGACGTATGAGAATCTCCAGATTCGTCGCATATAGAAGAAAGAAGAGAGAAAAAAAAAATTAAAAATAATAAAGTTGGAAAAAGTAAGAAAGCGAAACGAAAAAACGCGAAGAGCGAAGTGCCGAACCACATAAAATAACAATAAAAAAGAAAAAGAAAACTAGAAAGGCGTGAGACAAAAGAGCGAATCGCAATCTTCTATACTATCCGCGTGAAATCAAAAGTAAAATCGAAATTCATCAATAATCACTATATCTCTTTCATTTTTTGCCAAAATTGTTCGCATTTCTCGCTTTTTGGGCATTTCTATCCGTACATGCAGAATTGCGGAGAAAGTTAGTCGTGCCTACGCGATATCGTAGCATGTATATTTTGAAAATATCTCGTTCTCGTTTTGGAGACGAGCAGTCTTACAATTATCGATCACCGATAACTTGCCGATGCAAATTCGTCGGGAGCGGTATCTCACGGTGGTAAAGGAAGAATAAAGTAGGTATAAAAAAGCGTCCACGATTCGTGCTGCCAGAGTGAAAAAGCGGCGCAACCGCGAAACCGTGGAATTTAACGTCGATAACTTAGCTCCCTTCGTTACCAAACTGCGATTTTGTAACCACGCGGATATCAGATTAATACCTGATATTATCATTTTTTACCAGAAGTTCCTAAAAAATTATTGAAAAATGACGAAAATAGAAAAACGAACAGAATTTTTGTATATTCGTACTCGCGCCATCTCACACGTTGCGATCAAAATTGAAGGGAGCCGAATAAAAAAAGAAAACGATCTTGTCAATTGCTCGAAATTCGTCCAACGGTTGAATTTTTGGCAATCGGAAATTAATACATTTTTTGAAAGGAGGGCCTGTTTCTTACAGTTTTAGAATCCACGTATTATATTGTACCTCCACTATAACCAGGAAAATTGTATAAAAATTATTGAAACTGTGAGAAGGACTTGCAACGATATTTCGGAAATCGAAAAGCCATATCCTGATGCTAGAAATATGAATTTGTTTTTTTCTAGAATAATAGAAACGCCACCGCAGAGATAAGTTTCTAATTTTTCAATCGCAGAGACATCCGAAATAGAGAATCGAAATTCGATGTTTAAAAATTCTACGATCCACTTTACCCTCAAAAGAACTTCTCTGATCCTGAGCAAGACAAACTGTATCCATAGACTCCCTCGGGAATAAATTCTAGAGGATTTAGGGTGACTGTATCGTGGCGTTCGGATGAATTAGTTGATGTAACAACGTCGAGGTGAAGTTTAAGCGTTTAAATAATTTCTTTAATCTTCAAAAACTGATGATAAGCTTACGCCCCGTTGTTTTCTCCCTGTTCCCCTCTCCGCAAGCTCGAAAGCCTGTTTAATACGCAGCTTAATATTTAGGCTGCGTGGATGGAACTGCAAGGGCGAAATTTTCGAGGGAGCAGAGTCAGAAGGACAGAGAGAAAAAGAATGAGAGCGAGAGCGAGAGCGAGAGAGAGGGAGAGGGAGAGACTAGAGAGCGACACTTTAAAATAGCTGATTAAGTCACTCTAATCCATCAGTGTTATCGGTGGTGCGTACTGCTCCCAGATATAGTACAGACTTTATACATCAGTCTATTGATTCTCTTCACCTCATGCGTGAGTGATAGCACTAATGACGTAGCAGGTCTGCTTAGTAGGCTACACCTCCAAACCAACAGCCCGATTTTTGCACAATTTGATTCAATGCTGCGGTGCCAATACGCGGCTTTGATCTACAATGAAAATTGCTCCAAATTTTTGTCTATTTTTTGTTTACCATTCTTCTGATGTTTTTCACGGATTCTTTGCCATGATTACAGAATTTTCAAATCCAATAATTCTTCCTAGTAATTAGATTCAATTGAAATTTCCTGCACAGACGATTACTTCTGCCGAATGTAATGAATTTAAATTTGTTGTTGGCATACTTACGCCAAACCTGTGTTCTCTCCTTTTTTTGTTTTCAAGGGATGAAAAATCGCCAAAACCGTGAAGAATTCCATTGGTACGATAATTTCACCAGAAATTTAGGATCTGAAAAATTTCGTGAATCTTTCTGTCGTCCATGTTTCAAAAACGGTCGCGCAAAAGCTGCCCAAAAAACATTCCCTTCGAATTAATTTGCGGAGTTTCATCTTTGCCTGAACTTCTTTCAAATTCAATTTTGCAATTCTCGCTGTGAGTAAACCTCTTCTACTGGAAACTAGAAACATCAAAACGGGGTTTTCTCTTGATTCGGAATTTAACAGCTTTAAGCGAATAATTTATAGTGACAATATGCTAGAAGCGGATTCGATTGGTTCGTTAATTTTTTTACAGAAATCCTGAATCGGCATATAGGTAAAGGACAATGGTCCACGTTCTGCAGTATCTTGGAAAAGATTAACGCGTTCCAGTATAGGGAGGGTGAATCGCGAGCCAGTGGATTCCTGATTTACGCAGGCAGTTTTGCGGTTGAATAATAATCTATGGTGACCGGAAGATAGTTGCCACAGTAGATCCTCATCCCTCATTCTGCTTCTGTTCAGCCTCAAGGCCTTCAGCTAGCGCGAATAATCCAATTCGCAAACGTTTCTTTTCGAAATATATATCATGATTATGTATACTACGTTTCAGTTTCAAAATTAGATATTATCGTGAGTCGACGGAAAAATTAATGACTCGAAGATCGTGGGCCGAGGCAAATGATTCTGATGATTTCTTTTCTTCATTATCCCTCGGAATTTTCATTTATATCTTATAATCCAAAATCCTTCTTCTTCTCCTTCTCATTTCAGTTTCTAGAGTGTTTGCGAACAAATTCATTTGATGCAAAGTTTGCTCACAGAGAGAATTCCGAGATTAAATTTAAAAGGAGCTTTCCCAAAGATGGAATTCCATGGATAAATTCAATTGGATCTTTTTTGAAATCCGAAAGATTCAATGAGACGGGATTTCCATAAAGATTTATCAACGATGAAGGCCCAAAATTGAATTTGCAAAAGGCTATATCGACGCTGAAATTCCATTCAGCTAGCAAATTTAACGAATGGATGTTTCGATCTGTAAATTCCGAAATTCAGTTTATGGGAAGCTGCTCCAGAGTCGAAAATTGCAAAATCAAATTGACCCAGGAACTTTTTCCATGGTAATATTTGGAATTTCCGACAAATCCTTCGGTGGAAAACAACCGTATGGTTACTTTTCACGAAAGAAACTAAAAAAAAAAAGGAGAAAATCTGTGCACAAAAAATACAAGGAAGATTGTAAGAAGATTGAATTCTCATCGAATTTAAGTAAATATTGAGAACCCCTGAAAGGAATTGCTCGAAATCCCAGAACTCCAATCGCCCGGAAAAATCGAATCCTCGAAAATACAATACGCAGCATACCTAGGGAGGGCGGAAGCTGAATGCAGGGAAATCCACCAGCCCGAGGCTATACATCGAAATTCTAGGGTTGCAAGAGTACAATGGAAAGAATTATCCGTAAAAAAATAGGGGAAGTCGAAAGCCAGAGAAGGAAAGGGGCGAAAATAAAGAAGAAAAGAAGGGCGAAAGTACACGAGGATAGAGAAAGAAATCGGGATTATTTTTATGTAATTCATTTGGTTGCGGATGACCAGCCCATCGGACCGGTTAGCCACGAGTCATCGACCATTGGTTTTCCCCATTCGTCCGTCTGTCGGTGACGTAGCATTGACAAATCTGTCATTTTTTTGCTCTTTCGTAGAAGGATTTACAATATAAGCTCGGGTTCTCCGTTTTTGTTACCCCTTTTTGTCGTGAACCCCAAAACGCCGTTATCGACTTGCCCATTGCAGATTCGGGTCTTTAATAAAACTGACACATAGTTATGCAAAGGTGGGCCATAAAGATCCGAGAATAACTTATGTGAGCTATAAATTACGAATTATTATATGCTTGGAATTGGCCATGTGTAGGTTATGTACTAATTGGAACGCATAATTGTAACGAGGATCATTTTTCACGCGACAAATATATTTCACTCGGAGGTTATAGTCGTAGAATCGATATTCGACTACTAATGTCTTGGATGTCAGAAGAATCAGCTCCCTCCGACGTTGGCCACCGTGAGAGAGCCTGTTGTGTATCACACAATTTCTAATAAATCTAATTAAATAATGTAAAATCAATAACGTAGAATTAAGAATATTTTATATTTTTATAACCGCAATTTCACTGCGACCGGGACCCACGACAGGGGGGTAAACCCTATGCCAGGTCAACGTAGACTTCGCGGTCTAGCAAGGGAAATTCCCACATCTGGCAAGACAATGCCACGCTAAAGAAAGTACGACCCGGTCATATAAATATTCTTCATACAATTACTAAAATAGTCGAAGGGGTCGTACGGACTTTCCGCGTGGATTTCCTGTAATACATTTTATGACAGCCAGTTGGTCACCAAATGTGGATGCCTTAAATTGGACAGCGAGGACGCGGAGACGCGGTAGGGTCGCGTATTGTTACACCTTTTGGCATACCTGATTTTTGTGCCTCCTACTCTTTTCTATGTACTAATTTTCATCCAATCACAAAATTTCACATTCTTTAACCAATCAACACCTTGGACATATCTTTAACTACTCTCCTACGCCCTTCCACCATTTCCGGTAAACTCCAAATTCTTACTCGATATATCTTTCCAAAAGCAGTACATCAACGAACTTCATATCGACAACATCTAACTAACAAACTAAAAGTACATCAACGAACTTCATATCGACAACATCTAACTAACAAACTAAAAGTACATCAACGAACTTCATATCGACAACATCTAACTAACAAACTAAAAGTACATCAACGAACTTCATATCGACAACATCTAACTAACAAACTAAAAGTACTCATCAAGTCTTAACATTTGCACCTAACAAGTCTAATTAACAAATCATTTATCTAACTCTAATAATCGAACTATCATCACAACTAAACTATTAAATCATCAAACACATCTAATATCTAAATCTCTAACCATCTACTAAACCTAAGACGACATCTATTAATCATAATTAAATAAGTTCAACTGATATCCGTTATTTCTAAACTTGTAAATATACTATTATTTTCTAACTACGACTCAACAATTCATTTCATAACAATAATTACCCTCACTCCACTAAAGTGTCGTGCGGGACACAACATAATATGGTCCTTCGAGCCGGATATCAGTCTATGTAACGAACACAGAACATTTAACAAATTATCATACGAGTGCTAAACTGTCGATCTAAGAACAATTTACGAGTCATTAACAAGTGCGTTTACAAACATTTAACAACACTCAACATCAGTGACGTAGAAAAGGGTGTGGTTCCTCGAGTCTCAACGCCAGAGTATCAACCATCATCCAGAGTCACCTACACCAATCTACTCGACGGAAACCGAGTTGATCTGGAATCGTCTCATCAACCAAGACATCAGTAAGGTAAACTCGTTCTTTTAATCACCAATTCCCGTCGAATTTCATTCCCATCCAGAACAAATTTCCAATGGCAACCGTATCCACTCTAAAACGCAGACGTGGAGACGTAAAAAGGTCAATCACGCGACATAGAAACTTTCTTGCTGGTCAACAAGAGTCACCAGATGCAGATCAACTGCAAATAAAGGTGGACCATCTTTGCGAACAGTTCAAGACTCTAGCTGTAATTCATGAAGAGCTGATGGAATCAGATCCGGACGCTGAAGCAAGTCACGTATCAGAGTATGAAATTATCACAGACGATTATCACCAGATTCTTGCGGAAACTCGCAAATTGATCCGTAAGGCCCAACAGCTAGAGACAGCAACTACAAATTCCAATTCAAGTCATGCATCAACACCAACATTACTATCACAAAGCACTTTCACGACGACGCGAATGAAATTACCAGAGATCGCGTTGCCCATGTTCGATGGTAACATCGAAAATTGGCAGTCGTTTCGAGACAAGTTTCAATCGCGAATCGGTAATAATTCTAATATATCTACAATCGACAAATTTCAATATCTCCAATCTTCACTGACCGGTAAAGCATCACGTGCGATCGAAGACATTGAAACCACCGAAGCAAATTATCAGGAAGCATGGAAGATTCTTGAAGACAAATACGACAATACACGTGTAGCCATCCTTAGACATTGGTCCATCTTATACCTTATGCCATGCTTACAAAGGGACACTCCGAAGGCAATAGACGAACTCGTTGACAAATTTAGACAGCAAATACGCGCTCTCAAGGGTCTGGATCAGACAGTTGATCTATGTGATAGCATTTTGATTTTTCTATTACTATCAAAAGTAAGCGAGTACACGAGGTATCAATGGGAACTCACCCTCCCAGACAACAAAATGCCCTCGTACAAGTCATTGGTTGCCTTCCTAGAAAAACGCGGTAGTTGTTCCGATTACGCAACGGCTGCACCCAAGGAAGCATCACAGACCTCGAATAACCAACGCGCTAACAAACCAGTAAATCAAGCGCGTGGCAAGACCTTTGTTACTACAAATAGCAAAAACCCTTCACAATTCAGGTCGAATAATAATAATCATAATAACAATAAGCCTGCTACACCGTCAGCATCAAGATCCGATACGTCATGGACACCGGCATTTAAGAGATATCCATGCCCAATATGCCAGGGCAGACATACAATTTACACATGCGATACTTTCATGCAGGCAACGATAGATCAAAGGGTCCAATTGGCAAAAAAGGCATCATTGTGTGACAATTGTCTTGGAAAAGGTCATTTACGTCAGGACTGCAGAGGGATTATGTGCAAAATCTGCGGTCAGAAACACCATAGTTTGCTGCACCCAGAAGCGACACCTGCTGCGACAGGCGAAACGACCTGACTACACTCGGGTCTCATCAAATCTTTCTCTCTAGATACGCCGACCGACGATATTATTCCTACTGCTTCACTCTACATTCTTAATCAAAACAAATCTAATGTGCAATGCCGCGCAATCATCGACACCGGTTCAACTACGAACTTTATCACCAGCAATCTTGCAACCACGCTAAGGCTGCCAAGAAGGGATTGTCATATTCCCATCGGAGCCTTGAACGAACTATCTACGGTAGCCAATCAATGGGTCACCGCGACTATCAAATCTGTCAACAACAAATATCAAAAAACTATCGACTTCTTGATCGTTCCAAGAATCACATCTATGACACCTGATCAACTAATCAGACGTCAAAACATCAACATACCATCTAACATTCAACTGGCCGATCCAGACTTCCATAAACCAGCACCCATTCAGCTTTTATTAGGAGCAGGGGTGTCTCTATCTATACTCTGTGTCGGTCAAATCAAATTATCGAAATCCCTACAACCCGATTTGTACCTGCAAAAAAACCCTTATGGGTTGGGTGATCGGTGGGGGTCTACCTCAACAATCCAATCATAATGGTGCGTCATGCCAGCTCACTAGACTGCACAACGATATAAGCAGATTCTGGGAACTAGAAGAGTGCAGTACCACCAGACATCTATCTACGGAAGAGGCTGCGTGCGAGGAACACTTCCGAAAGCATGTAACTAGGAACTCGGATGGGAGATACATAGTAGCTCTTCCATTTAACGAGAAGAAGGAACTTCTCGGGGCATCACGCGGCATGGCTCTCAAGCGCCTATACGGTCTAGAAAGACGATTGAACAAAGATCCTGATCTTCACCAACAATACAAATCAGTCATCAACGAATACATTGAACTAGGTCACATGGTCAAGATCAACGGGGAACCAACAGATGGTTTTTATCTTCCTCATCACGCGGTTATCAAGGAAACCAGTCTAACCACTAAGGTCCGCGTAGTCTTCGACGGATCTGCAGCATCCAGCACGGGTATTTCGCTCAACGATGCTCTCATGGTTGGACCTCTCATCCAAGAGGACCTCTTCACTCTTGTACTCTGGTTCCGGATGCCGAATTATCTGGTTACCGGAGATATAGAGAAGATGTTCAGACAAGTTTTAGTACGCGAAGAGGATCAGAAATATCTTAGAATCTTATGGAGGGACGAAGACGGCAACGTTTCTACATATCAACTCACAACCGACACATTTGGACTTGGTTCAGCTTCATTCCTCGCGATTCGATCTATTCATCAGTTAGCCGAGGACGAATATCAACGATATCCAAGAGCAGCAAACAGCTTGAAAAGACGGTTATACGTTGACGATTTTCTCGATGGTGCACAAACCATTGAAGAAGCAATCAAACTAAGAGACGAAGTTATTAGCCTTCTCAAATCTGGAGGTTTTAACCTACGACAATGTGCTTCGAATTCATCACAAGTGCTGCAAGGACTTCCGGACTGCAGTATCAATCGACAACTACAAGACAAACACGATCCAAACCTAAAAACACTTGGGATGCACTGGAATTCGAGTCAGGATCAAATCATTTACACCGTCAAACCTATCATCACTTCATCAACGACTACTAAGCGAATCATCTTCTCCGAAATTGCAAAAATTTTTGACCCACTTGGTCTATTGAATCCAGCAATAGTCACGATCAAATTATTGATGCAAGAGATCCGGAAACTTAAACTGGATTGGGATGAGTCATTACCATTTGAAATTCAGACCAGATGGAACACCTTTGTATCACAACTTCCTGCCTTGAATGATATCGCGTTTGAAAGAAGAATGTTACACGAGCAATCAGTCAACGTGCAACTTCACGGATTCTGCGACGCCAGCGAAAGGGCTTATGGGGCATGCATTTATCTACGGTCTACCGATCAATTCGGACACGTTCGTGTTCATCTCTTTTGTGCAAAATCACGAGTTGCACCCATCAAAACTATTCAAACCATCCCGCGGCTAGAGTTATGCGCAGCAGTACTTCTTGCAACGCTGTACTCAACAGTAAGAGCAGCTATAGACACTAAGATTGATGAATCGTATTTCTGGTCGGACTCCATGATAACACTACATTGGATTAATACGTCACCTCATCTTCTAAAAACATTTGTTGCCAATCGCGTATCCGATATACAAACAAGAACGAAGACATCGGAGTGGAGACACGTGCCTACTCAGGACAACCCTGCGGACCTACTATCCCGAGGTTTGTTACCTGATGATTTGAACAAAGACATCATCTGGAGATCAGGCCCGGACTGGTTAGCCGGGGGAGCAGAAGAATGGCCTGAACAGAGGTTAGAAAGAAGTGACCAGATACCAGAATCACGCAAACTGACCTGTTTATCGACAACGATTATCGACGATGGTATTCTACTCCGATACTCGTCATTCATCAGACTACAACGGATCATAGCTCTTTGTCTACGATTTAAATCTTCGAATCGCCACAAGGGAAATTTGACGGTCCGAGAACTTAATGCAGCATCTACAAAAATATTCAAAATGGTCCAACAATCTTCATTCCGACCGGAACTCGTCTGTCTACAACGTGGCGAAACCGTATCAACAAAAAGCAGACTACTGACTTTGAATCCTTTCGTTGACGACAACGGTATTCTGCGCGTTGGAGGTAGACTACAACAATCGGACTATTCATATCAACAAAAACACCCGATCATCTTACCAAAATCTCATCACGTGACGAAACTGCTCATCGAACTTGAACACCTGAACAACCTACATGGGGGTATACAATCAACGTTATATGCTCTTCGACAAAACTACTGGCCTATAGATGGAAGGAATCAGGTACGAAAGGTCATTCGTAATTGCGTTCGATGCGCAAAAATTAATCCTCACTCAGTGGATTACATCATGGGTAGCCTGCCTAAGGTACGGGTCACTGAGGCCCGACCATTCTACAACGTCGGGGTTGACTACTGTGGACCTTTTTATATCAAAGAAAAACGGTTTCGAAACAAAAATAAAATCAAAGTTTATGTTGCCGTATTCATTTGTCTCGCGATTAAGGCGGTTCATATCGAAGTCGTCAGTGACCTGACGACTGAAGGATTTTTAGCAGCCTTACGTCGATTTATCTCAAGAAGAGGAAGATGCAACTCCATATATTCAGACAACGGTACCAACTTCGTCGGAGCGAACAACGAGTTAAAGGATCTACAAGCTGTCCTCGTTTCCGAGCAACATAACAACAAAGTACACGATTACCTTGCAGAAAGAGGTGTCACGTGGCATTTCATACCTCCACAATCACCACATGTCGGTGGGATTTGGGAGGCAGCCGTAAAGTCTTTTAAACATCACCTTAAACGAGTGATCGGATCTGAACTCTTCACATTCGAACAACTGAATACATTAGCTATAGAAATAGAAGCCGTTCTCAATTCACGACCATTAACGCCTTTATCTTCTGATCCCAATGACCTTACCGCCCTAACTCCCTCTCATTTTCTTATTGGTGATACATTAACGAGTTTGCCTGAACAAGGTCTTTCAGCAACTACAACAAATCGCTTGTCCACCTGGCAACATATCCAGAAGGTGAAACAGGACTTTTGGACCAGGTGGCACAAGGAATATATCAATGAATTAAATATTCGCCATAAATGGACGAGAGGCAAGCACCCCATCAAAAAGGGATCTATTGTTATCATACGGGATGATAACGTTCCTCCATTACAATGGCGCCTTGGACGAGTCATCGAAGCGCACCCCGGACCAGACGGTGTGATTCGCACTGTGCGTGTAAAAACTGCGACGGGTGAACTAGATCGCAATGTCAAAAGACTAGCACCGTTGCCAGTGAACAGTGAATCAGACACTTAACTATTAAGTTAAAATTTCTTTCTTCTAGATATGTCTATTCATATCATATGCTTAATCATGTATCTAAGTTGAAAATCATGACTATCACTCATCTATCTTAATCTATACAAGTTCTTTACATATATACTAGTTGATCGCACGCCTCTCAACCGGGGGAGTATGTTGTGTATCACACAATTTCTAATAAATCTAATTAAATAATGTAAAATCAATAACGTAGAATTAAGAATATTTTATATTTTTATAACCGCAATTTCACTGCGACCGGGACCCACGACAGGGGGGTAAACCCTATGCCAGGTCAACGTAGACTTCGCGGTCTAGCAAGGGAAATTCCCACATCTGGCAAGACAATGCCACGCTAAAGAAAGTACGACCCGGTCATATAAATATTCTTCATACAATTACTAAAATAGTCGAAGGGGTCGTACGGACTTTCCGCGTGGATTTCCTGTAATACATTTTATGACAGCCAGTTGGTCACCAAATGTGGATGCCTTAAATTGGACAGCGAGGACGCGGAGACGCGGTAGGGTCGCGTATTGTTACACCTTTTGGCATACCTGATTTTTGTGCCTCCTACTCTTTTCTATGTACTAATTTTCATCCAATCACAAAATTTCACATTCTTTAACCAATCAACACCTTGGACATATCTTTAACTACTCTCCTACGCCCTTCCACCATTTCCGGTAAACTCCAAATTCTTACTCGATATATCTTTCCAAAAGCAGTACATCAACGAACTTCATATCGACAACATCTAACTAACAAACTAAAAGTACATCAACGAACTTCATATCGACAACATCTAACTAACAAACTAAAAGTACATCAACGAACTTCATATCGACAACATCTAACTAACAAACTAAAAGTACATCAACGAACTTCATATCGACAACATCTAACTAACAAACTAAAAGTACTCATCAAGTCTTAACATTTGCACCTAACAAGTCTAATTAACAAATCATTTATCTAACTCTAATAATCGAACTATCATCACAACTAAACTATTAAATCATCAAACACATCTAATATCTAAATCTCTAACCATCTACTAAACCTAAGACGACATCTATTAATCATAATTAAATAAGTTCAACTGATATCCGTTATTTCTAAACTTGTAAATATACTATTATTTTCTAACTACGACTCAACAATTCATTTCATAACAATAATTACCCTCACTCCACTAAAGTGTCGTGCGGGACACAACAGAGCCTGTTTCTACTGCAAATGGTTCGATCTAACCAGAAATATGACGAAGAATAAAAAATATAAGATCGTCGATTTTTTAATTTTATTTCATCTGTTTTGAAAAACTTTGACACGCATAAAAATTCCTCATTTTTTGTAAAAATACACAATTTTCATTTTTTATCTGCGCGTACAGAATGTGGATACGATTCAAAGTTTTTTTACGATTTCCGGTATCTGGACGTAGAATCTTCTCTTTTTAAACTTTGTCTCATAGTGCAGAATACTAAACATATAATATGGAATTTCCGAATTTCGGTTAATCGAATTTTTAGTATTTATGTCTCTGATTTTTTGATTTCTGTTTTTGAACGGAATTTCTAAAATATGAACATATTTCGGTGTGATTTTGAATATTTTCCTTCATAAGTATGTAGACACTCGATTTAGTTGCTTCAACGAATTCGGCTGCATTTTTTAATTTCATTTTCTCCGAATATCTTCAAAAAATGGTAAATTCGGTGGTATATTCCATTTTGAGTAGGTAATTTTATTCGTCTAATCTAAGAATAAAATTAGCAGAATTAAAATTTTTCCACATTTTTCAAGCCTCGTTTCGTGATTTTTCTATTCAAATCTTACTCCTCACTCTCATTCGATTGTTTCGATGAGAATAATGTGAAAAATGACATGATATTGGTGATTTAGCGTTTCGATAAGTTCGACCTTCGTGTATAACCGCGACGTCTGTATAATTTGTAATAGCTTGCAAATTCTCCATTCTTTATCACAAACGAAATTCCAGAAAATCGCAATTTTTGTGTACCTACCCCGTAAATTTTGAACGTTTTCATGTACGCGTAAGAAATGATTCGAACGCGCATACATATAACACGACTGAATTTCACTAAACCTGCTCTCTATTTTTTCGGATTTGTAAGCTGCAGATAAATTCGGAAGACAAAAAGAAGATGGTACGCGCCGACAAGATACCTATTTCCGTTTTTTTGTCTTCTTCCGGTTGGCGCTAGGGGTGAATAAACGGGGTTGGTATGTCGATAGGTTTTTCTCAGTTGGAAGTATAGGTATTGAGGGTTCGATATATAAGATTATCGTTTTCCCCTTCGTCGCCCTACGAGTATCGAAAGGATGCCAAAAGCCGGTTGCTCGTTCATCAACCTTTTCGTTCGAAAATTGACCAAGACACACGTAGCATAGAATTTTTTCTCTCCTGTTTTTTTTCTTCTTCTATCTGATTTTTTTCTCGAATATTGCGTGGCTATCGCGAGGGGGATAAACTTTTACCTTGATTCATAATTAATCTCAATCCTATACGTAGCGCGTCTCAAGTGTAGCTTTATAGGCACATCGGACATGATCCTGGTTTATTGTAGTTTTTATTCTATTTCTCTTCTCTTCTAGTCTTTTCGTCTCCTTTTATTTGTATAATATTGAAATCTGGTGGGAACAAATACCGAGAAATTACTTCTGCGGAACGTATTCGAGAAATTCCGATAATCTTCAGAAGCTCGACGATTTTGCCAAAATTCTGGTAACATTTTGCCAAAATAAGTGAAATTTCAACGGAATGGGAGAAATTTTTACGAAATTTCAATCAAATCGAACGATATCGGGGTAAAATTCATCGCTACGCTTGAAAAAAGATATTCGCCGAATCTCTCAAATTTGATCGAAAGTAATATACGAGAATATTTGAAATTCTGTTTATAGAAGTGTCTAAAAATTTCGTGAAATTTCAGATCACTGAATGAAGTCTGTAAAACAGTGGCGAAATCGAGCTGTAGCAAAATCGACGAAGTCCTGCAGAGCCCGTCTTAACGCTTGTATATCTTCACCTGAATATTTCCGAGAGAAGCGCAAAAAATGTATATTTTCGAAATTTCACACAAGATTTCATTGCTGCAGTCGATGTTGAATGAAGTGAAAACAGTTATGCCGACAACGAATATCTGTGAAATTTCATTGGAACGATAACACGAAAGAACGATAAAATAGAAAAAATGTATTATTTCCGAAATTCGGGAATTGTCGTAACAAAAATTTCCAAAATTCTAATCACGATTTTTATACGAGCCTATCAAATTTCTGACAAATTGTTCAATCCTTCGTTCTTATTTTTTCTTCGACCTTATTTAGGAATTTTGTTCCTCACCTTTTTCGCCGTTTTCTAGATCACATACCACACTTTATCAAGAGAAACGTGGATACTTTTTCTGCAACAAGAGTTATCACTAGCGATAATACGAAATACGAAATAGAACGATCAATTTATGCACAGAAAGAGACAAACTGACTGACAAGTTCGAGAGCTTATGTCATACATAGAAAACGGATAAATCTATCTATAGACGAATTGTATACATAATAATATCTACGATGGATTATGCCATGGGACAAAACTTTCTAACAACATATGAGTAAGGCTTTATACAATACGCCGTGTGTGATATAGTTGGCCGTTAACATGTGGATACACATGTAGGAAGAGGGGAATCAAACCGATAAATAATAAATTCGATCATATACAGCAGGATAAGATATGATACTCGATATGTGCCATATATTTACAAATGTATTGAAAAAAATCAAATATCGTATAACGTATAGCTTGATGTATAAAAAGATGAGTATATAGTTACATATATATATTATACATCGTTTGTTTTTAGTCACGTAGAAAACTGGCCTGGGCTCCATAAATCATAGAACATAAGTCAATAAATTTAAGAATTGACGTACGTTCAACGCGGAATAAATATATACATACTTACATACATATGTACACGTCTGTATGACACAGGCACAGTCCGTCTCTATACCTGCGTCTGTATATGTATGCATCAGGTATTTTATAATACGAAATGTGCATTTGGTAGGCATAACCGTTTGTCACAGTTGTCGGAAGGATTTTTCTCCTCGACATATGTGTAACATATATCTATCTAGATAATATACTCTGTGACACAAAAGTTGGAAGACGACCGAGAGATATTCACGTTTGAAGAATAATGAGAGCCGGAACTATGTACCACATAGTATATGGTAGGTGTGGTAAAAACCTCGAGCAGATAGTAATGAAACGAAATGAAGGAAAGGATATTCATCTGGTGATTAATAGACTCATCTATAACTCCGATTATCGTGTAATTCTTCATCCTGGGTTACCCGGCAGCTCAGATATTTAGATTCGAGGATAAAACTTTTGTTTTAACTGACAATGAGTTTCTGTACCTATCTTGCCTTGTCTTTCCAGTTTCTAGTTTCTAGTTTCTAGATTCCAGTTCCCAGTTTCTAGTTTCTGGTTTCTATAGTTTCTCTCACTTCTTACTTCTTACTTCTTCTTCCGGAGCTAGTAATAACGTCGTCTGTCTACACCTATACGTTACATAGTACACATCGCGGATTTCCGGCGCTGACACAATTGCTCTGCGACCCCACCTCATCTCACTTCGCTTCGCTTTACTTCGCTTCTTCACCGAAGCTTTTCCTACATATATATACAATATACACGCGCGTGTGTATGGATGTATACCGATACATACTGATGGCTATAATACACGTACACTTAACATTAGTTGCCAAAACTTTATACATATGACGCGCAAGACAGTAATCCGTTTTATCCAACGATTTCTCTCGCTCTGTTTAATTTACTGCACCAGGAATGTTTCACTCCCATTACGCATCAACTATTTCGATTTTCAATTTTACCGGGATTCCGGACGGTACGGTGTTTCTTACAGCTGAAATCGGCTCGAGAAGAGAACTCCAGTGTCGGAAATCAGTTCTTTTTTTTTTCATATTGGAAAATTTCGATCGGCAACGGATCGTTTGCAATTATAACGGAAACGACAGACTCTTCACGCTCAAATTATTCATTCTGATAACATTTGTAGAGATCGGTATTAGGTTATTAAAATCGGTTATTATAGTGAAACTTCGATCGACAGTCTTGCGATCGTAACGGAGCACTTACAATGATAACGAAGATGACAGACTCTTCACGCTCGAATAATCATTCCGATAATATTCCCACGGATCGGTATTGAGTTCCTGAAATCGGCTGAAAATATTTGACATAATTCATAAACTCCGAGAAATTTGGATGGAGAATTTTCGAAGGTACGCAGTTAATAGTATTGAATTGAAAGGGAAAGGAAAAACTCGTTCTGTGGTGAAATCGGTACGATGAAATCGCCAGGGCCTCACGGAAATTCTCGATATAATTCACAGAGGTTGCTAGAGATCCGGGGCATCTTCGAGACTCGTAGTAGGTAAAATAGTATAGGAATGGGCAAAGAGAGTGAAATTTTGTGACCAAATTTTGACGAAATCGGTATATTCGTGGGAAGATCTACAGGCTCCTTTAAGTGGAAACAATAAATTGGTTAATTAGTTATAGGAGTTGATCAGAGATATTTGAATGCCTATGTGAATAGGTATATGAGATTTCAGATTCTTTTCCTCCTTTATTTCTTTTTACGATTATTGGTGTTTGATTGCTTGTTATAAAACTTCAGGGGCGTGCCTAATCGTAAGTATTTTGTGATTGGTTTTTTGTCCGATTCACTGATTTCTTTTTTTCTCGGGGATCGTCGACCCCTGGAGTTCTTAGTTAATGAGAGACAGCCTATTGCGGTAGGATTCCCGCTGAGCATGATAACGACATGCTATAATCCAGACTAAAGCTAAAGGCATAATAATATAGATCCGATCGTTAACGAACATCGTCGGAATTCAAATGATCCGACCTGCCCCGTCATTGTACAATTGCATCCGCATTTCTTTGCCCTCTTCCACCCGCCGGTTTTCAACCCTATCGTAAAAAGAAGGTGGCTTGAAACTGTGATATTCGATCGTGATAAACCGATCTTTCATTATTTATGTTTCCTCTCCTTTGGTTTTTTTTTTTAATGAATTAATCATATTCTGCGTTATTGCTATATCTACGTATAATATAGGTATATGTATGTACAGGGTGGTTCGGGGTGAGCGGGCCATATTTCATGGATAGATTCTTCGAGAAATTCCGAAACGAAAAGTTCTTCGCCAAAAATCCGTGTGACCGACGACCGAAAATCCGGTTTCCAAGACACAGAGGATCTACGTTGACCTATCACAGAGCTTGTATGCACGTGAGCGAGAGACACGACTAAACGCAATATTTGCACACTCACATATCAGCGTTGTGATCGGTTGACTCGAATATTGTGTAACTCGCGAACTATCGGTCACAGGAATTTTTGCCAACGGACTTTTCCTTTCGGAGATTCTCGAAGAATCTATCCACAAAATGTGTCCCGCTTAATCTGCATCACCCTGTACATGTACTCAAGATTGTGGTCATAGAGATTTGGAAATTTTCATTTTTGTATGAGAGATATAAAATATATTCCTCAATGTCGTGCGTCGTGGTCGTCGTCGTCGGTAGTTTTACGAGTATGAGGGATTTTACGTTCGCGTTTTATATTTCATTCGTGGAATAGAATGTGATTTTTTGCCCCCCCCCCCCCCCCCCCTCAGGTGGAAAAAGGGATCGAAAACGTTTGAAAAAAAGTTACAGATCAAAAAGGTACTAACTTATGTATTCGTCGTTTCCTAAAATTGAAGTGGCCAACAAGTTATGGCCCGAGAATGATCGATTCATTCGTCAGCTTTCCAAATTCTGTCTGTTTTGTTTTCCCCTTTTTTTTCATCTTAGTCGTTATTTTTTTTCTTCAAGCGCCGTTTCGAACTCAGGAACCAACGAATTATTCTGCAATTTAGAGTTGTTACAATTTCCTGAAGAAATGCTCCAGTCGCTTGAATTGTTTTTAATCGAGCATTAAGTACTGCCAAAGAACAAAATTTCAAGAATATCTCTTTAAACGCGTGATTAACGTGAATAAACTTCCACTCATACCATTTCGGGGTGGAAAGCTTCGTACAGTTTCTCATTCACTCATTAATCAATTGATCGGGCCATCAATTCAATTGTTTCGAAATCCTGAAACATAATTATCTACCTAATTATTTCATTTCCAACAAGGAATGTTTCGGTTCGGAAAACCATGACGATAAGTATAACAGGAGATTCGCCTGAAACAATCCTGAAACGAAGAGGTGCTTCTGGCTTTTGTTTCTCTTTCTTTTTATCTGGTTTTTTTCCTAGGGGTTCATTTGGGGTAGCAATTAGCCGAAGGCACGTTTTTTTCTTAGTTACTTGTACCGTTTCGTGGGGAATCGGTACCGATAAACTACTTTCAAAAATGAAATACTTTATGGCAAGACCCTAGTGAAAAATGAAAATTCTCAAAATTCTGTATGGCTTAATTGTTCGAATTTGAAATTTCGTATGAATCTCGTTGGTGTCGGGTGAGACTCACGAGAATTGGATAAGAAATTTAGGAGTTAGTCACACCATTGCGAAGAAGGGAGAGAAGTCTCGCGTGTGACGGTCATTTTTTGAGGCGTATTTTTATTCAACGATTTTTTAGGATAACGATAACCATTTTATCAAGAGTAATCGAGGATTTCAAAATATTCCGGTCGCCACGATAATGCTTGTGGAGTATTAATGTTTTAGAGTAGTTTTCGGCACACTGAAACGAAGTTATCCAGGTATCGGATTTTAGATCGGATCTCTCGTTTCCGAAAAATAATTGAGAACCAATTTTTTGGCAATCACAATAAAAATAATCCTGTCACAAAGAGCATTCGTCGTCGTTTCGATAGAACTAGTAACGCAATACTGGTTCCGATACTTGAATATCATCATCTTCGTCTTTCGAATACTTCCCCAAAACAAAAATGTCCTCCGAGCATTATCCTGCCGTATGGACCATGTCGAAATTCTCTAATGGTGAATAACTCTCACCCAATGTAGAGAATAACTCTCGTCGCGTTTCTCGTTAAATCTCCAATCTGAGGGTAAGATTTTGTTAGCTTCAAACATCACTAACGAGATCCAGACCAGATTACAAATTTGAGGGAAAACTAAAAAGTGTCCAGGATTTCAATATTTCACTACGGTACCCCCCTCGGATTTCTTTTCCATTCATTAAAATCATTACTTCTTACAGTATCGATGGAAACTTCGTATGATAATCGTGAGTATAGTGATGCATATCAATGAATAAATAAATGAGTGATAAATTTCATTTGAGAATCGTTGCGGATAATTAATTATAATTCTTCACGAAGAACGAATTTTCACGTGACAAGATCTGGCGTGGGCTGTAGGTAGAAACACGTACTATACGCATCCATGAAACCTGTCAACCGATTGGTTTATTAAAACGTAGATACGTGGGTGGACCAGAATCGGTTTTCTTTATCCTTGCAGCGCAGTGTTCGCCAGGACGCGTCGCGACGCCGACACCGACGCTACGTCCACGTCCACGTCCGGTCAGACACATTCATCAACCAAACCGACGTGGCCACGGCGACGACTGCACCCCGCCGACCAAGAGATTGGAGAACTCGGGACCGTGATTCTATCAAATTTAAATTTACGTTTCTCGTTTCCCCGTTTATTTTCGTTTTCGTGCTTCAAACAAGATTTTCAACAACCTGAGATCGAAGCTGGATGTAGATTTCGGGATTTCACATCATCCACGCGGGTTTAAATAACAGAATACGCGATTTGTGTGGATTAGGATGGGGAGAACCGTTGGAAAGAATGTGCGGGAAGACAACTCGAGTGTTGGAATTTAAAAAATGTAAAAGTTAGTAAAAAAGAATCTGAACGGAAGTCGTCTGATTGATTTTTTTTAACGGTGAAGCAGGTTTTCTCCTCGTCTCAAAATTTTGTACACCTATCGTGGAAAAATTGTCGAAAATGAGTCAACAATAATCAACATCTTTTCTCTCCTGTCGAATGGGCCAATATTTTGCGGATGAAACCAGGAGAATTCGATGATTTCCTCGTCTCTCAAAATGCTAAAGACGAAGAGAGAAGAATCAAATTCATCGCAAAAAAGCTATTTTTATTCTCAAAACGTGAATCAGGAAAAAATCATATTCATAAAGAATCAGAGATAAGAGTTGACGCGGAATCGTGTATCTAAATTCAGGTAGATACTGGGACCTGCCTCGCCTTGGGCTTTCAATTATACGTTACAGGTATAATACGTATGTATCTAGTATTCCTTAGATTGAATGCTGCACCAAACCGAAGTCGGAGCTCAAGTAGTTCGATCCTCGAGGCGTTTTGCATCGCGCAAAACGGACAGTTAGGTAGGTAGAAGAGAGTGTTTGTATAAACATAAAGAGCCAAAGACGAGGTTTTTCTTACAATCACGCGACCGTAACGACGCAGTAACTCGTGTAGGAATTACCATTAAATCAGATGTAAGAATTTCCCAAGTACGCGAACGCCTTTCAAGCGCTTTTAACAAATCGCCGTCAGTCGCCCACCGCAGCTTTTTCGTCTTTGTCTTACCATCTACGAGTATATTTCCCGTGAAAATTCATTGGATCAACCCCGATATGTAATACGAACCAAACTGCATCTGATCAGATTGAAAATTCGTGCGAATCGGGTGAATCTGAATGCAATTTGATAAGATCCATTCATTTTTCCTGGTCCTATGATACAATTTGCAAATTATGGGACTGTCTCTTGAATAAAATGGCCAGGGTTTCATTACCCTTGAAAATCGTATTCCAGCAATGAAACATAACGAACCACTAGAATTACATTTTGAAAAAGATGAGGGAAAGAGAGAGAGGGGGAAAAAATGGTAATTTCGAAATTCCGATCAGATTATTTTCTGTCATGATATATCAGTGAACTATATAATTTTCTCTCGAATCCATATTATGCAAATTACGCCCACGATAAAATTACCATTTCCACACCTTTAATTATTCGTAAATGTATGAATATGTCGAGTAAATAATCGTTAGAATAGGTACTTAGCGATATTTTTCGTCTCCATATAATTCCTCGTAGATAAGGTTCAATTTGAGTTTCAAAGTCGTAAATCATTTCCTCCGGCCATCGCGTGGGTATCGTGGTACCTTGACGTTATATAATGTATAACGATCATTAGCGTCGACATTGTCAATGAGAGACCAGAAGAACCGATTGTAGGTAACTAAAGTCTAAACTATATAATGATCCTCGGACTGCATTTAGCTATAATGGTACGTATTTACACTTCACTGAATATGATTAAATATTATATATATATATATGTATATGTAGACCATATACGTAGGCTTAGGTATAATGGTACATTGCATACCTGCGGATGTACCTATGTATGGAAATGTAATGTGTGTCATTATGAAGCCCACGTCAGGTTTTCTGCGCCGCGTTTTGTCTTGGATTTTTGGTTTCTCTTTTTCATTCTCTCTCAAGTTCGCATCTTTTTCTTTCCCGTTATACGTTTGCCTGCGACATTCTTTTGCCCTTGCGCCGGTAAGAATATGAGCGCTATTAACTTTTGAAAAATTCGTTCGATTATATCAGAATGTGGGGGAGCGTCGGGCAAGATGGGACCCTGAAAATTTTTCCTACTTTTCCAGGATGGATATTGAAAAACAAACTTCAGTAACCCTGGAAATTCGGAAACACCAAATTGAGGATGCATATAGGTAATAGTAGGGAAGTGAGGGGTGAAACGCCCCCTGAAATTCTCAAATTTTCCTTTTTCATTCCTTCAATTTTCTCACGTCCGAGCATTTTAAAGTTCCTAAATACAAAAATAAATTCAAAACATCTTTCAATTTTGCAAAACGTCCGGAAGTTTCAGGGTGCCCATTCGCGCCCGCCGCTCCTCTATATAATTATCTGAAAAGTTGACGAATTTCTTTATAAATTTTATACTTCAATCACTTCGGCTGCCTCGTTAGTATCGCGCCCTTAATCAAACGCCGTTCAAGATGAATTCAACTGACTGTAATAACCAGTCGTTAAAAACCATTAAAGAAATTCCATATTCAGTCTTCAGGCGGTTACACACTTACAAGTTTTATAATATGCTCCAAGAAGATTTTCAACTTCAATCATTTCGCGTGACATTCGAAATATTTATCGAACTTTTGTAAAGTTCAAAGCTAACTTTTACAAAGCTAATTGTTCGACTTCCAAGTCCGCACCCTAATTTCACTGTCTTTGTATCTAGTTTTTGGTTGAGCGATTGATAATTGTTACTTTACAAGCTTGTTTAAATTTTGCACAAATTTTCTCGATCCGTCAATTTGTTCTTCGCGCATTGCCTTGAATGTCGGGAATAAATGAATATCGTAACGATTTGAAAATTTTTCGGAGTAATTATATTTCACGCGATTATTCTCACAGCTGATAATTATAGCTCGGCAAATTTATGGATGAGAATAAATTCCATCCGATTTATTGAACGATTTATTTCGCCCCATTAAATCTTCAGCTCATTGGTGTTAATTGACAATCTCGTTTACCCAATTTAGATCGTAGTTATTTATCGTTAAAAATTGACACACATATGCGTGGAAAATGATATGTATGGTTCAAGCCCCGACGACGCCGCGACGAATGCGCGTTCCTATACGCGTCTACGGAGGTATATTTTATACACCGGGGATATTGTGTATCGAGATTATCGAGACGTTTATTGATTTAATACCATCGGTGGAAGATTAACAGGTCAATTATCCGTCCAGAGATACTTTCCCAACGTTTCGCTACTTCGCCAGTCGTGAGGGCTGCTTGTATGTATGGATGCTCACCTACGGTATAGTCGTGCTCGCAATCTACCTGTTGCAAATCCTCGCGAATGTAGCATATACTATATGAGCGACAACAGGTGTGCTCGGAATCGATATGTTACATATATTTCAGATATCAGGCATATATATTCCGTGGCGACTCGGTGACCTCAAATTTCCATTTCGTCGTTAATCGTTTTGTTTTTTGATATTTCGGGTCCGGAGTTTTTCTCTCAAATTTGTGCCCCCCCCCTCCCCCCCCCTTTTCGCGGGTGAAGATTATTTTCAATCTTTTTTTTTCACAGATTTGTCAAATTCCAGTAGTTCGTTCGTTCGTCACGCTCACTTCGGCGGATGGATCGTCGGAATGGGAGACGTCAAATTACTCGGCTCACTGTGTACTTCTCTGGATAAAATTCGCACGACATGTCCCAACTTCTTAATGACGTTGCATTTTTCGTTTGTGGAGAAAAAAAAAACAAAAAAACTGAATTTCACGGAAAGAATCAGCTTCGATCTCGATGAGCGATTTTTTCACAGATTCCTGACGATGAGACAAAATCTTCGAGCCGATTATAATTATTTCGGGACGATGATCGCTTTGTACCATTTTCCGTCCAATATGCGAATGAAAACGCCCAAAATATCCGAAAAGAAATTACAACGTGGGTAAAGAATTCAGGGAATCGTTGTCTGCCGATGAAATAGCGCTGAAAATGAGACGAAGAATTTTATCATTCTCATTTCGATTGTGTCCGCGTTATTAATAATTCAAATAAAGTGATTTGAGAAGTCAGCATAGCCATAGATGTTTGAAAATCCATAATTCACGAAAAGTTGGGATTGAGAATTTGGAAAAAAAGGATAATACTGGACACCAGCTATCAACGCTCATAATTGTATGAGAAAAAACGCTACGTGATCGAGATTTACGGACTACCAAATTTCCTGAATCATCATCCAGCGTTTCCGCTCCTGCGTAAAAGGGATTTTCCGGACAAGATTTGTTCGTGTTTTTATCCATATTCTGTAAGTAAAAAAGTGTTGTATTCGTTTCTCAAACTACTACCGATACTCAAATTTCAGAAATCCGAGATCGCTGACATAATTGCCGACATGATCGATGATCGTCGAATGAACCAAAGACATAAATCGAATAAAGACACGCACGATCAATAGTTGAACGAATCAAAAGTCACGAATGATCAGCTAACGATATTCCATCGATATGGAAACATCTGCTCGAATAATTCCACGTTGAATTAATCTTCCCATAAGAATATAATACATGTTCACATGTATCTTTTTTCTCTCACGTACGAAGTTTTAATAGTAAGTGTTCCGATCTTTGGCCATATGCGTTCGTCACGGTTCGGTTCTCCGAGGCTTAGTAGCTTGTCTATCGAGTATATAAGCAACATGCAGCAGCCTTATAAGGCCTGGCATCTTAGCATTGATATCGAGTTGCTGCCGCGCTGCTGCTGCTGCTGCTGTAGCAGTATTCTGTATCCGTATAGTGTCTGGAATCAACGGAGGCCTTTTCAGCGACCAAAATACTTTTTGATATAGCCGACCATCAGAATTATCGCCTAATTGCTCACACCGATCGGCGTCCAATGCCCCGAGAAAACACCAAGATGAGGAAAAAAGCAGACGAAAGACGAGTGTGAAGACAGAGAATGAAATCCAGAAGCGAACTATCTTCGATACCTTCTAGTGTTTTACCTTCTCGAGATTTTGCGGTATAGAATATATCGACTTTCTGTTCTCATTGTCCAATCAGGCAATCGATTAACGCGTCCAGATTTTCATCGTGACGTTTTTGAGGAAAAGAGGGAGCGAAGAAATGGCTAAAAATTCATATCCAGCGCGAGTAATGATTATGTACAAACCACTCCGAGTACTATACCTATTTATAATTGTTGAGGATAATTTTAGGTCAAATTCTGGAGAGAAGAGACCGGAGACATGGAAAGCGCTAATTAAATTGAACACTAGTGTTGAAAGGCTTCTGCCGTCTCACGTGCGACGACTGGCGTAGGAAATAAAAATACGAAATTATAGCATCGTGCTGCATATATATATACGGGTGCCAGAAATTGTGTATCCTAGGAAATTGTCCGCCGTTCACTGTGACACTATACAAAGCTATACTATTCCGAAGCGACCTACGATCGCATCGTTATACGAAACTATGATATGAATAGAACTTGCAACAGGCTCTAGGCTCTTTTGGATAGCCACAAGCCACTATTTCAGATCCACTATGTACTATATAATGTCCCTTTCAGCTCTTTAATTAGGATGAATAACCCGCTGGAAGTTTATTGTTATGTGTATCGCGATAGTTATATCCAGGTGTAACGTTTCATTTTAGTGGGAGAGTAGGGAAACGCGGAACACGGTATAAATCTTGTCCGAAATTCGTCTTGAATTCGTTGAATTAGTTCATTCGTTGATTGGGAATTGGAAATCTCAAGCTTTTTTCACGAAAGAAGACGATTGAACGAGAGGTAGGAAAGAAGATTGAGATTTGAAGAAAAAACTGTCAAACAATTGCAGAAGCCGGTGGTTTATAAATATAATTATGGACATTTCCAATCACAGTGTGTTAATTGATAAAAAAATGTACGCACTGGGAAAGGTTTCCCGAGTTTTTCGCTTGTCCACGTTCGCCGGATACCCCGAATTTCCGGTTATTTTTGCAAAATAACTGAAGAAAAAAAGTGAGAAAATGAAAAATGTATTTGAGTTATGGTAGTATCTTCGGTTTTCACTCTCCCAAATATGTTTCTGCCGGCTGGAACGTCGTCATGGAATTCGAAAATATTTCTCCCCCCGAAGTAACATCCAGGACGAATCTATTACCACTCTTTCGTTCCGTTAATTCCAATTTTACAATCCGACGAAAACATCGTTTGGAAATTTAGAGAATACCAAATTTGCCAAATGTTGACCCTTGACAACGCCGTAACGAGAGGTCAAAAAGTTCGAGGAAAATCTGGAACGTCAAGAAAGCACGGAAAGAGTTGCGTTCAAAACTGTCAGGCCTGGAGGCTGGTAGTCGAGCTATGGTGGACAGCGTCTCCATATACCTACATTGTTCGAAAATCCATAGATTATCAATAAATTCGTTAACGATTTTTTTCCGAATCACACACGAAAAGGATGGGAAGTATAAGAAGGGCCATCTTTCCGTTTCTCACGAGTCAATACTAAAGAACAGAATCATCGAACAAAGTGGACCAAAAAAGTGACTAAATGGAATCCTGGCTATGGGATAATAAACTGGAAATTTCATATCTACCTCAAAACACGAAGTTGAACAGCAACGATAACGTAATAGATCTCGACGAAGAAAGGAAACAAAAACCCAGAACCGACGAAAGCTATGTGGTAGGACTGCTGCGGTAGCAGGAAGACTCCATCTCATGAACGGATTACCAAGATGACGAGTATATCGCAACAGATAGACGTTATGTGGGGTTGTAAAAGCTCATATACCACGTTCTCGCTTCACAGCTTTGACTAAATTAGCCTGCACCGTGGCGTACATAGGTATTCACTTAATACGTGCAGCACTCAAAGATCCGTGACACGAGATATTATAAAATTATCACCGAGATGAACACGGATATAATGTAAACCGAAAACCGGATACTTCTTCAAAGAGAAAGCTCAAATTTGAGAATCACAAATTTGTACATATTAAGACGCAATTGTGTACCGACGTTTTGGAGCAAAGGAGACAACCGGTCGCGCAAGCTTTGTTCGTGAACAATGTAGATTTTGGTAAAAATTGACCGATCTACGATTATCGTGTAGGCACGATACCAAAAGGAGCTAAAAAATAACAATAAAACGCGAAAAATTTTGTAATCAAATCTTCTCCAGCTCATGACGATCTTGCGGACTCCGGGGAAAGCGACAGAATTCAAGTTTTTGCACAGCTACTCGTCAAATACGGAGATTTATTATTTCTTCAAATTCTTTTATTGCGAAGTGATAGAGAATTTTCTAAAATGTGGCAATCACGGACCTATGTCAAATGATTTTTATGCCAATATAAAAAGGATGTCTAAGCTTTGGAAAGTCGTATTTGATCTGGATCTTTCAGATCTTGTCTGGTCAGAAAATAAACCTGAAAAATGTTCAAAAACATTTTGTTACTTCAAGTTCTCGTACTTTTCTATAGGTACAGGGTACATATGGGGCATTCCACCCGTGCTAAACTCCGACCATCTCGGAATCATCTGAGGTTTTTCTGTAACATATTTTACTCATAATCAGTGAAAAATGGGTCCAGATTTTCTTTTAGATTTATTTCTTCAGCCGTTTATTTTTCATGCATTTTCGAAGTTGATTGAGAAAGTTCGTTTTGAAAATCCTGCAAAAATTCTCAAGAATCCAGTGGATGACATAGAACAGCCCCATATCATCAAATCGTGGAAAGAATTTGTTTACTATCTTTTCATCACTCAATGCGGAATTAGAAAATATCGAAACCGAAATTGACCGTGTAACGGAAGTGAATTTGGGTAAAATCGTACAAGTGGGATCGTACGGATCATATCGTAAGCGTCAAACAAGAGTGAATTCGTTATTTGTAAATTCTCTGTTCCACCAAACCCATCAAGCATTTGCAAATGAAAGATGAAATGAAAAATCAAATAAGATAGAGAGAAAGTTCTTTCCACATTTTTGATAATAGGAAGCTATTCTGTGTCATCCACTGGATTTTTGAGAAATTTTTCAGATTTCTGAAAATCGGCTTTCTCTATCAACCTGCCGCGAGGAGAGACACGAGATTACGTGTACCTACAGGATTCGATGATCACTGACAATGAAAATGCGTGATATCAATAGGTATATATAAGTTTGAGATCATATCGGTGTTCGGATTAATGTTTCAGTCGATATCTGACTGTCGGGTAACCCCTGAAGCAGCTTAAGTAGGTACAGGTGTATATACCTATTACCTATACATAGGTACATACATACATACATAGATAATAGGATCGAACGAAAATATACCGCGCGGTACCAGCGCTCTTCGGTTAGATCGCGCGGCTGTATCTTTACGAGATAATCCAAGAAGATCAGACGTAAGAAGCGAAGACTACGCGGCTACCAGATTAAATAGAAGGAATGACGACTATAATATACTTCAAGCAAAAATTATCTAGCTAAGACTCCCGTCGTCGTACCGCTTATCGCAAAACTTTTCCATAAAAAGCAGCTCTTTTTCCTTTCCAACTTGTCTTCCAATTTTTTATCCTCATTTTCTTTCCTTCTTCTTACGATTAATCGCCCATCAGACAGTTGCGCCTAGACCCTATACTATCTACAATTTTGTGGGAAAGCTGAAGATTCCTGTAATCTCTTTCCCGCGGTCGCTGTAAAAATTGTTCGATCAAGCACGAACGCATGGAAAAAACCGACTAGATCCGATCGGGTTCTTCAATACAGATCTGATCGGATCCAGCGATACGTGCGCGATCGCGATCGCGATCAGATCATATTGGAATCGTACGACCGTCACATCAGATTTGTCCGGATTTGGGCAAATTTTTACATCCGATCTTGATACGTAATTGGATCTGAAATGCAGATCTGAGTAACTCCGTCGTCCGCTGAAGAGTTACCTATACAGTATTTCGGATCGGACGAAACTCTCTACTGCAGCAGATGTATAGTATATAATACGAAACAAATAGGGTGTCTAATATTAGAGAGACAAACGAGGCGGGTAATAATGTCCCACGTTTTTAGCGGGGCGGTAAATCGGAATACGTTGACGTAGGTATTATAGTGAGATTCCCAGCTTCCTCGCGGCCAGTGACATAAACGCATGACGGGGACACATGCGCTGCGTGAGGTCTCCGGGGGGCTATATTCTGTTGAGTAAACAAATTTCTGAAGGATGTGGATGTGCTTACGCGCGGCATCGCCGCGCCGCGCCGGTCGGGCTCCGTGCGAATACATGTGTACGTCTTTTCGCGATACGAAGATCATCCCACCCCGTCCCACCTTTCCGCGGAGTTATGCTATGCAATCTCGTTAAATCTAATTAACCGGCGGAAAGATTTATGGCGCACGGTCGTTGGAGGAGAGGGAAAGAAAGAAAAAGAAAGAGTCCCCCTCCTCCCCCAGAAAGAGCAAAAACTGAGGAAAAGGATTGAAAAAGCAAAAATAAAAAAAAACATTTTAAAGAGGAATAACAGACGGACGATTTGGGGTAACTTTTCTTCGTATCCTCGATCAGAATTATGGTATATCGATCTTTTTGTCTATATTCCATTTTGCCTGACTACTGGCTATGTTACATGTATAGTCCAGTCCTCCTCGTCGTCGTCGTCGTCGTCGTCGTCTTGTTCTTCTTCTGCAAACAGATAAAAGAAAGGCTACGCGCCAGGCCACACTATAGCGGCTTATCGGAAGAAGGAGGAGATAAGAAGATACCGAAAGCCAACTAGATAGATAGAAATGTATGTATGTATGTATGTATGTATGTATGTATGTATGTATGTATGTATGTATGTATGTATGTATGTATGTATGTATGTATGTATGTATGTATGTATGTATGTATGTATGTATGTATGTATGTATGTATGTACGTACATCCATCCATCTGTCTATAGGCCAACAAATGGTGTCGGTAAACATTTGCGGGAGCAAATATTTCAACGTCCGAAAAAAATGTTCCCAAAGTGCTATACCGTATATATTTTATATATATATGCACAAGAATTATATGATGTTCCCTTCACTCAATTCTCAAGATGTTCTAGGCTCGTATTATGGTTTTGATATTTGTCATTATTTCTCAGGGAAAGGGATTTTCTCGAGGTATCATTGTCAAGTACAGCTGGCCCGCTTTCGTCAATAATAAAATTTCTCTACGAAGTTCACGATTATCGATTCCGAAATCTTCTAGAATCTCGCGAATGCGTTTGACTCGAAAGTTTGCCAAAAAACAAAAAAGAATGGATAATTTCAACGCGCGAACTACTAATTATCATTCGAACAGTACATGTGGCTCATATTCTAAATGCCAATCAGAATGAGAAGGAGAAAAAAGACCACCGTGCATGAGACTGAAGTGGAATGCTTCTCTCGCGTATACGTAGGTATATATACCTATGTATATACAGCATGTATTAGTTACACGCGCATGTGTGTGCCGTGCAGTAGATATTCGCGTTACAGCGATAATATAGCTATGGAATGAGTGCAAAGAGTAGGAATGCGAAGTAGTGATTTGCCAAGTAAAACAGAATTAGGTTTGTTTCTTTTATTAAACGGTATGTCGCATTTATTGGTGTTCGGAGGAACGACGATTTTTTTTTTCTCCTCCATTTTCTGCACCTTCTCCATGCTGCTTCTGGTTTCTCTTTCTTTCGTTTTTTCTTCTCACTATTTTAAGTGAAGCAAACGTGTATACGTGTACACATGCATACGTGTCGCCGTTAATTCTTCTCAATTTTCTTTGCAACTATATACCTGCTATACATGCGAGAGATTTCGCCGCGTTCGGTCCAGTTAAAAGCATTTCGTCGCGTACAGTCTCATGCGTGAAAATTTTTGACGCCCCGCGGCGATTTCCTTCAGGAATTACGTGTCACTGCTGCAGCCAAGAGGCGCCAGCATCGAGGGGAAACCTGCTTCCAACCCCTCGCGCCCACTTCTTCCAACATATCCTGGAGAGAAAGATTTAACTGCACTCAACCGGCACACACGTATATACATTTTTTATTCTCATTCTTTTCCTCGTTTTCAGGTTCCCTTTTTCGACCTAGCTTCTCTTCGGACCGTTTGCCATCAGGACGAAGAAAACACGTCGGTGACAGAAGATGAGATACATATTTCTCCGATTATGTTCTATGTAAAGCGCTAGATCGAAGAACGTTTCGATCCGAAACGGCGAGAAAAAGGCGAGCGAAAATTTTCTATTCTGCACATATTTCTCATATTTCCCTTCAAATTGGAGTAAATTTCGGACGGTTTTCATTCGAAATATAACGAAAAGTAAGATAAACAAAGTCTCCGTGAAAACGAGGGTGCCACATTTTTTTCGGCTGTCTCTTCCGTGATGCACGGAATCGAAAAATATTTCGAACAAAAATTGAAAATGAGAAAAAGGTTGGGCAAACTTTTTATAATCCATTTCATTGCTCCATCGATCAATGAATTTTGTCGATATCTTCGTCAAAATCGTAGGAAATCAAACTCCTGTTCGTTTATGTATGACGAAATTTCGAGTTTCGCTACTGAAGAAGGACTAAATTGTATTTGTTTTTCATTCGGATCAGAGATCTGCATAACTAACGTGATATATTCTTGTTTCGCTGTTTCAGCGGCCGTATTTTTCCAGAGTTTTACGGCAAACTGCAGTTTCTGGCTTCAGCTCACTCCTACAGCCGCAGCCACAGCTTGAAGCTGCAAAATTTGTTTCGTTTTGTTTTATCTCCTGCACTCGGGTGAATATATTATCGTGACCTCAGTTGGAACTCTGCAGAAGAGCCCTGTTAAGTGTCCTGACATCCCCCAATCAAATTATTACAAGCATACGTACCTCGTACGCCTATACTTGTATGTTGTCGCTGAAGAACCGGAGAAATGAATTATTTTTAGCAAGTCAAGTTGCCCCGGTACAATATTATGCTCTCGGAGGCTGGTTTAAAATTATGTTTATGCCTTCCAGGCGGTAAAAGTATTTTACACATATATTAGGAAACGTAACTCAAATTTTTAAGGTTTTTCAAAATAGCTTACTGCGACTTACGAGTATACCTGCCGAAAAATGAATACGTTTACTAAATTTTGCCAATAATATATCTGCGCTTCTGCTTGTTTGGCCAATTTTCAGTCGAGTTATACTTATTTTTTTCTTTCATTTCATATTCTGTCGATTTTCTTCTACATCTTTCTATGCATCTATACCTACACACATATTTGTCTATATTTCGCAAACTTTCGAGTTCGGTTGTCGTAGGGGGAGACAGAAGAAACCGTTTGAAGTATTAGGTGGTAATTTCCATCGGCAAAGAAAATAAAGAAACTGCGAATACGCGTATCATACGTATATATAATTCTTTTTGGCGCCTGTTTTTTACACTTCGTGGTTGAATAAAATTAATGGCCTGATGTATAACCGCAAAGCCGAAACCCCTGTCGACGATAAAACGATGATTTTTAAATGTCAAACTTTGTAACGATCTCTCGCCAACTCTTATATTTCGGTTTTTAATTTTCCTTTTTTTTCCTTTTTGCTCTTTTTCCTCACACTTTTATACTATCTCCAACGGAATTGCGAATATACGCGTGTGTGTACATACATACGTATACCTACATCTGCGTGATAAAAACGTAGAAGATTTTGAATTTTTTCACATTTTCCGTAACTCGCATTCCGAACTGCGAAACTATTTTGACTCAATCATTTCCCTCGTAGTGCCGGTAGCTTTTCATCCTAAACAAGTATCGTTACCCGAACGAGCGAGGTTCGATGAAATCCCAAAATTTTCAACTACATTAGCCGTAAAAAATTGCAAAAATTGTTGAATCCAATAACGAGGAAACAATGATGGTGATTAACTTTCAGCGGAGAATGTCGTACTAAAAAATTTGGCAGGATCGCGAAAAGTGAGGATGCAGCTCCGAAAATATGACGTTGAATCCTCCTCCCCCTCCGCCGTTCGTTATTTTAAGTTTCCCGTTTTCTAGAACGAAACGAGAGAGAGAGAGAGAGAGAGAGAGAGAGAGAGAGAGAGAGAGAGAGAGAGAGAGAGAGAGAGAGAGAGAGAGAGAGAGAGAGAGAGAGAGAGAGAGAGAGAGAGAGAGAGAGAGAGAGAGAGAGTGAAAAAATGAGATCACAAAAATAAACGGATGAAGATTTTTGCCACTTTTGAATAGTATACGCTATACATAGTACTGAGACATTTTGACAGATTCACGTTTCTTGGCGCTAAAAAAAAAAAAAAAAAATGTTATATCTTATAGCCATGATATTGACAAATCGATTCAATTCAATATCGTATACGTATATATGTATATAGGTGCTACCTCGGTCCTATAGGTAGACAAATATGTAAGTATATCACGTGACCATGAGCTGCCCGATCACTCATCGTCTTCTGGCTAATTATTTACTTACAGTTCCGGGAGAGATTTCTGATACGAAATAAGCCGGACCGGACCGGACCGGACCCCGCATCAGCGACGGGGCCGTTTGCCCTGGCAATAATATAACACGCCAGCTCACGTTTCTGGATCCATATAATATCTCTATCCGTCATCTCGATATATCTACGGTGTGTATAGTGTTATTTTTTGGGCATTTCTTTCTCTTTTGCTCGATTTTCTTATGAACTTTATTCTCTACATTCTGGTCTATACTTCACGGGAATTACACGAAAAAATGAAAACTGTAACACCTTGTACAGGAAATTTATTCGGCCTCATTTTTGATTTGATCAAATTATTGAGGAATCTCGGAAGATCGGTCGGTTTTTTGAAAATATTTCGTAAAATGGCAGATTTGAGGAACTTTGGGGTTAATTGTGACCAGCAAAAATCGTTCCGGTTCTTTTCTGGATTGTAATTCTTGATAATTCATTCTACTGTATCATAATTATCATTCCCCGTTTCACTTTCACTTCCGACGATGAATTGCGAACGAAATCCCTTGAAATTTCGATTCGATATTGCAATATTTGAATTCTGGTGAATCGATTTGCTTTTGAAAATTTCGATTCTCCGACGGTAATGATTATCCTCGAAATGATCTATCTCACAAACTTGAAAATTTCAAACGAGCCGCATAACTCGACCGGTACGAAACAGATGTTAAAAAATGCCGGATCAAAATTTGGGGCAGTTTCGTTCGAAACGGAGCAAACAAATAATTGTATTCGAAACGGGTTCAAATCGTTTTCGTCCCGGAAAAAAAACTGTGGCGTGAAATCGTGATAAAAAATAATCAGAACTACAGAACAGGTGAACGCTTATTGCACGAACGAAAATTTCGTGCAGGCCACGCAGTAGCAGCAAAAGTTTCACAGATTCATGCAATTCTCTGGTCACATGAAGTCTCGAGATTTTTCGAGTTTTCGTGTTCGATCCGTTTGGTACAGAGAGCCGACGAATTTTCGAACTATTCGTTGATTCAGAGTGAATCTCAATCGTAAGAATCATCGATCGTACATGAATTCGAAACGATTTCAAGAACTTTTGAAAATTTTCAACGGCCATATAATGTGCCATGTTTCA
Organism: Phymatocera aterrima; assembly: GCA_963170745.1. NCBI lineage: Eukaryota > Metazoa > Arthropoda > Insecta > Hymenoptera > Tenthredinidae > Phymatocera > Phymatocera aterrima. The sequence goes on from OY720660.1 coordinate 7,186,407, forward strand.
GGGAAATTCGAGTGAAAATGTAATCGCTGTACGTGCGAATTTTAAATTTGAAGAATTATTCCGACAAGTAACGGGTATGTGTACCCAATTCAAAGGCGAACGAAAAAAAAATGAAGAAAACTGAATCGACTACCGATTTGGAGAAGTTTTTATTTTCTATTCGTGCTTTGAACAGCGATATTGTCTATCGAATGCTTCGGATGAAATTACACCATCGATAATCCTCCGCGAAATTGAAAGGATCGCGAATCGAGTACAAAGGCGTGTGAAAGTCAATTATCACAGTACATCGGTGAAAAAGGAACAAAAACGAAACGAATGATTAATATTCGGATTTGGCAATAACGAACAACAGTGGAGAAGACTCGTGTTTGAAAATTTGAAAAAACAAGCTAAAATAACAGAAAACACAAGTCGCAGAGACACGGACAATTGAAAGGTGAATATTCAGAATAGACGCACAGAAGTGCTTACCTATAAGTACCTAATTTATGAGTTGGGTAACGAGGCGAAGTTTGATACCTTTAAAATGTAAATTTCCAATTAACACTTTTACCCGAAGTCGCCTCGGGCGCAGAGAGGTAACGTTTCATCCGTAATCCTTAGGTTACCTCTGCATGTACGCGTTTACTCATTCACCTCGGTATAGGTAGGTTAGTCGCGGGTAAGTACTCATACCTACACCTAATACCTTACACCGACAACTGTAATACGCGTATAATACGTACGCAAGCATATAGCTAGCCTATATCGGGAGTCTGCGGTAGGTCACGTGCGCGAAATGGTCTCAATTTCATCTCTTTCCATCGGGTTTTTACAGACGGTACTTTATCTCCCTTTTCACCGTACGCGGTTACATGGACACGCAGCGATGCGCGTGTGTGTGTGCCCACTCTGTACGTACGACACAACGAACTTTCACTTTCGTTATTATTTATGATTCAACCTACTATGTACACTTTGCTATACTATACGTCTTCTACAGCTCCTGCTCCGGATGCTGCAAAGATTTTCGTTACTCGACTCCGGATCGTTGAAAAAAAAAAAAAGAAGTGAACCAGGAGATTGAACGATCGAAAAAATGAAAACGAGGAATCAAAATGGTGGAGGCTGTGTACGTTCTACTACGTTTATTATTCTTTTATTCGTACAACCGCTCGTCAAGATTATAGACACGGATTCGTTCTATCGCCTGCTAAATTTTGACTCGCGAAAATCATTTGCTGTTAGTTTTCTATGCAAGTACGATTACAGCTCTTTCGAAAAACTGTTCTTTTTTTTAATTTCTTCTTCTTTTTTTCGAACCAGTAATAATTTGCCAACGATAATGATCACGGACGGTGTGCTCGTTCCTTTCTTCGTCCTCCTCGATTATCTCATAATTATTGTCCGGCTTCGGCTATTTTTCAACACGTTTTTCAGTTGCTTCTCTTTTCTCCCCAGGGAATTATACTTCACCCGGCGATTTATTATATCCGACTGAACTTCGATCCGCAGTATCGATATGAGAGAATTTCGGGTTTCATTTGTTGAGAAGTACCGAATTCAATCATAAATCATACATACATGTATATACGTATGTTTGATTAATTTGGTAAAATTTTGAAGATCAAAGTGCGGGAAAATAATTACGGACAGTTCACGTACGCACGTATTCGAAAAAACGAATGGAAAGCGGGTCTGAAATTTTCTTATATTGAATGAAAAATTCAAGAAAGAAAAGAATCGTCTCGAATCCGGGATTCGAACTGAAGAAACGATAAAAAAATTTCAAAATTCAAAAACAACCTTCGAATAGATCAGCCGCTCGAATTTCTGTATGAGAATGGTCGAATTTTTCACCGATCACATATAGAATTCCAAATTATTGCAGCTTGAGAAGTTGTGAAAATTAGCACAAAATTCGGACAAAAGCTATCACCGGCCTCAGGACTTTCGGTGCAAATTGATATTCCACTTTTATTCAAGTTCGTTTGTTAGGCTGGGTCGGGTGAGATTTTTACTACTCCCACACGATACGCGCGATGAAATGATACCTGCAGCGCTAAGTTTTAGGTATTATATACGTGCATACACGCACTTACGTGTACACGGTACGCAGATCATTGGCGATTACTGTGACACAAAGAGAATATATCGAGATACTCGAAGCTGTTTATACCGTGCGAATCCAAACTCTGGAAGAACGTTGAGTGACTCACCTGTAACAGAAAGGTGATACGAAGCAATTAACAGACGTGTTTTTAAGGGAACTGGTATCGGTATAATTACCATGAGTAATTTGCTCAATTGCAATGCTCATTCGCACCGCGCTTCAAAAAAATTACACCTCGAGATTCAATACTAATTTACTCGTGGCCGTAAGCAAGCAGCGTGATATGGCAACGCGCGGTCGTAATTCATCTTGCCAGAATATTAAAAATGATTTGAGAAAACGAAAGGTCGCGCCATATTACACCGTGCGATTATTTCTTTCTACAATCAAGAACTGCGAGTGAATTAACGAAGAAGACCATCGTTGAAGGGTGTTCATTTTTGCGATAATTCCGCCAATTATATACACGTGTGTGATTCTTCAACGGTTGTAGCGAGATTCAAGATTCGCCCCCAAAGGTGTAGCGAAATTTTGGTGGCTGCAGAAGTCTTGAAAAAATCATTTTCTCACTGCAGTACCTCTGCGGCTGTTTGTGTGAAACGTATTTAGGAAATTTTTCTCTTCGTGCAGTAATGTGTACCGTAATTAGTGTTCTTTTGTTCTTGGTAAACCGCGGCCATCAATTAAAACCGGGAACTTGACATCAAGCTTATCGCGAATCACGTAAGACAAGAGCCAAAAGGAAAACGCGAATGAAGAAGAAAACGAGAAATACGAATAGTTGAATAAAAAAGAGATTGGAAGAAGACAGGCGAAAATTTGCAGAAAAAAAAACCTTCCAGAATATACGCGTTAAAAAAAAACTATCGATAAATTCGATTTTCAGTCAGAGGAAGAATAATTGTCGTATGAGTTAATTTGAACGAAAATCTTACTCTATTTCTCCTCTTCAAAACGTGATAATCATACTCTTCATGGCAAGCCTACGAGTACCGAAACATTCAGAGTAGGATCTCGATGGGATAATTGGGAGAGGAGTAAACAGCGCATATTATGAAAGTATGTCTGTATACTGTACTGTATATACACCGTTACGAAGGATAAATTAATTGATCAGATCTATACCAGCGATCTATATATTTATCGCAAAGGAAAAAAAAAATAAAAAAATCGAACGAAAAAGAAGCACTGTTCTCTTATTATTTTCGCTGGGGGAACATATTAATTATTAGTAGAGACTGATTGACACGGGTTATGTGCTCACGCGTGGGCGGAGTATCGATCCGGAATCGATTTCCGTCACTCATTAACTGTCCTAACTAGTTTCTAGCCTGATCGTTATTACTGGTAGGCATATCGCAACGTGAATCAGCAGCCCAAAGTTATTGCGAGGTAGGAAGAAAAGAAAAGAAAACATGTCCAAGATCAACGGAGAGAAAACAAAAAAAAAAAAAGGTCAAAAATATTCGGTAACGATCTGTGAAAAAAATCGGTCCGATTTTTCTTCTCTTTTTTGAATCTAGGTTCTATTTTTATCCGGTTACTCATATTTATCGTAGAATGGATAGAAGGAGGAGGAAAAAAGTGAGAACATTTTTGAAAAATCATGTTTCATGCATCAAATCTTGTCTGTGAAAACCAAATTAAGTCACGATTTCGTGGGATAATTTACTCCGCCTATATTGCATGCGTAGGTATGTATCATATGTATGTTAATGAGGTAGATTTTTGTCCGAAGAATAGGAAAAAGCTGTACCAATATTATCGAGAAATTGTGAAAGAATAAGAAAAGAGACGCATCGAATGGATTTTCGATGCAAATCGAGTGGGAAAGTTTGGAAGGAAATTTTCCCCGTTTTATTACATCCACTCGAATGCCGGTTGCTTCGTGTCTTTTTCTCACCGTAGAATTGTGGTTTCGGACTTCCGGAGCGAACTATTGAATTCAATTTCAACCTTTCTCTCCCATTCCAGTGCTGCTTCGTTCTTCGTTCTCTTATATCAGGTCTTCCTAGTTAATTCTCCCCGCAACTTCACTGTAGATACTTATATTATGTACGTGCAACTTCATGGCTTTGCAAATCCGGCATAGATTTGCTCTAATCTAAGATGAAGGATTTACTAGATTTCAATACGTCGTCAAGTTAGCAACGATTTTCATAACGTGTACCTAACACTTCAGTTTCCATCGATCTCGATTTTTATATTTCTTCTTTTCGGTAAACCGAAAAATCTCGGTGTGCGAAGATCGTGAAAATAGTTGTGAAGAAAAACAATCTGAAGCGACGAAATAACTTTTTCAATCATCTCTGGGTTATATTTTGACGCTTTTTCAATCGGCTCTAGCAGATCTTGGGAATACTTCAGTGTGCTGCCGTTTCTTCGCATTTCTGTTAGTTTTGTTCAATCGCTTGTAAATCGTGAAAAAATGACTGTAAAAGAGTCATTGCAAAATCATTTCGGGGCAAAAACAGAGAGAAAAAAAAAACGAGAATATACTCCACCCGACAATTGTCTATGATTTTTTGACACAAAGTTATCGCTGTGCTCAAATTGCACGCTGCGATCCTGCTCAAACGGTTTTTCGTTAATTGTAAGACGCATCGAATAGAACCGCTCACATTTCTCTCTCCGATCGTACACTCCACAACTTTGTGAAAAATGATGATTAAATTTTGTCCAAATACTATACCGAATTCGGAGCTTTTTCTACTCCACATCGAAATTTCATTCTTCAGTTGTTCTCCCGTCATTTTCATTCGCGAATGTGTTACAGTTTTTGTCTCAGCAAAAAAATTCGAAAATTCGTATAAATTTCAGTTGTTTCCTTTTGCAATGGAAAGAGAAATTGGCAGATCTTTTCGTCGACTTTTTTCAACTCTCCAAGAATCATAAATTACGGGCTTACACGCTAGAATTTCAAGCGTCTATTAATTAAATTTCGTTTCACGGTGGCGTAATCAAGTGATAGACGTTGATGCTAGAATTCGGCAAAAGCTAATCGTTCAGGTGTAAGTTGTCAGTCATCTTCGTCAGCTTAGCTTCTTTCATTGCATTGCGGTTGCGCTAATTCGGCGCTAATATATCAAAGCATACATTTTTTCCCTCCGCACCGACAATTATAGTCTCTCGACGTATTTGGTCTTGCCTTAAATCCGTGTCAAAGTATGTATACCAATGTATCGGACGTATTTCTCTATTGATCAAAAATCTATACCCATGGAACCTCCGTATGAAAATTTAGTCGATAAATAAACCAGAGCAAATTTTTAACTCCGGAAATTTAACTTTTCTTTCAATCTGACTTGAACAATTTAAAGACGATTCGAACCCACTTTAGGAATGAATTGCTGCAATTTTGGAATCACTGAAATTCTACAAGGCTCCTCGCTTCAATGGCAGGTCTTTTTCTTCGTAAAAAGTTCAAAACCCAAACGTTGAAACGTCACCCAGTTTTTGCCCGAAAAAATATCCGCGTTCGAACTTTTGTAACATGGTGAGAAATGCAGCCGGAGATTGGTAGGGAGATGATTCCGAAGGTTGAAATCTCAGCTTTCTGATGCAATTCACAGATTTAGTTTATAGATCTTTGATCCAGAATGATCTCGCTTTAAAGCAGCTCGTGCCGACTTTGTAAATTCAGTCTTTCGGTTTACGGAGCTTCTCGCGGTGGAGGAATTTCTCCGCAATTTCTGGCGTGAGATCTTTCTGGCTTGAGTTTTTTCTTTGTAATTTTGTGTTTCTACAGTTTCAAATTTTATTTACAATTTTTCTCGCCGAGCTATCCAGCAATGGAGAAAAAAGTGTCGAGAAAATTTGGACCAAACGTGACCGTAACGTAATGAATGAGCGTAGAAAAATTGGAGGTAAAAAGAGAATTTTGCAACCGCAAAATATCGTCTTTCCGAAACACGAAATGGAAAGTAAGCTGAATGGTTTACATTTTGAACACGACATGACGAATTTTGGTCATTGCAATTAAAAATTAGTCTCTATGCAGCGTCCACAAAATTGCGACTCATGTCAAATGGCTGAAATTTCTTGGTGAAAATTTCTTTCACGATACTTTTCCGTCGAGATATCGTACATTGAATACAGGCGACGAACACGAATGATTGAAAAATTAGCCCCAATATCGGCATTGCACCGTGGAAAGTGGAGTAGGGCGGCACTTCAATTTTTGCGAGGAGCGCATAGATACACATATATATAATAAAAAATGTATATGACCATTTTCTACTTTCCTACCGACCGACATATCCTCGTATGTAATAATGATACGAGTACACAGGTACATAGATGCGAGCAGAACGATCCTATAACGTTCTATACAAAACTGACAGGAGAAAACGACATCTGGTTTTATTCTTGGACTACAGGATACTAGGGCAGTAAGATGATACAACAAATACGTATAATATACCTATGTGGTAGGTACAGGTTACCTATACATATGAGCTTGAATAAACTACGTTTTGGAATAGAGAAGAACTACGACTATAATATCCGCGGGTATGATAATACTAATAAAAGAGGAGAAAATTTGAAAGTAGAAGGAAAATTGTGCTCAATCGTGGTCCTTCTGCATTGAGTATGTATACTGCGGTATGTGCATGCATACCTGACAATGAGTAGGTAAGTCCGTTCTATGTATTTTGCTTTCTCCTTTTCGAATTTTTGAGATATATATAATTTTGTTGTTGTTGATAGACAGTTTCACGCCGTTTCTCAATTTGTTGTACTCTCGAAATACCAATTAATCATTTTTCTTCAGTTTTCATTCAAATACCAAAATTCGAAAATAATTGGTATAGCTTGGTAACAATTTTAATGAATTTTCTAGCTTCGAAATTCGACCGAATTTCTTTGTTTTTCCAAATGGATTTCAACCCATGTAGTACCTATGGAAAAATTAGATAAAAATTCTGTGTACATGATATGTAAGTATGTGTATGTACATACGTAAACATACATCCGTTGTCTCCGAAGTTGTCTCGTCAGAATCTTTACCTCGTATAAGATTCTAACACGTCATGTTACGTCGAGATATGCCGGGGGACGCGATCTTCCATTGTCTCTATAGGGTTACATATTTCGTGGCTTGTCCCGTTTCGAATATCTACGCGTACCGGACCTGTTAGCGGAGTGACGGAGCTCGAATAAATTCCTCCGATGTACGTACAGGGTGACATTAGGTTGAAAAATACCAACGGCGATACAGCAACTATTTGTCTATGCTTCGATAAGACAAAAAGAAGAAAAAAAAAAAAACCTATAGAAACAGAATTGATCACGATCTTTAGATATCACATCGAGATTACGATTTCACTTCTCCTCGTCCTTTTATTCGAATTTTTCCTCATTTATATCGAACATTCACGAATATTTTTAGATGAATGAAAAACTGGCGAAGGAGGATGAATGGACAGACTATCCGAGATGAGAAATGGGCAAAACGGGTTGTACGTATCCTCGACCTCTGCCACCCATGATAAGATCCTTTCTGCAGAAATTCCGAGTTAATAATTTCATGATCGATTCAATGATGGTCTCATTTCCGCCGCGCGCACGACCTTGGAAGAGATTGGGATGAGACTAGGAGCGCTTATGGTGGCGGAAATCGGTATTTCGCGACGCAGTGGAGGTTATGTTGCCTTATAATTTACACTCACATTTCACATGGAGTAAAAGACGAGGAGGAAACTCGAATTCTTGTGCAAGACCGGATGAAAAATACTCCTCACGATGTTCGATTGTAATTTTTATTGTCACAAACAAATGCCACGTGAGAATATAAGTTCATTCGTCCCCGGAATATTCCAACGACACAGTTATGGATAATGATCCGTTTTGTTGTCTGTCATCGTCACTCATTTGCAATCCCGTTTCACTATAAAAACTCCGTACCGTTCGGCATATTTCATTCAACGAGATCGCCTTCGATTTTTCGATTTCATAAAAATCGTGGGCGCTTGGTGACATAAAAAAATGCCCGATCTCGCGCGTCACATCGCGGTGCTACTTGATGAGTATTCGTGGAAAGAACGAATTCTCTAGTGTCTATTAAAAATTGAAGTATATATGATTATAATACGGTTTGTGTCTCTTCAAACTTTCTGTACACACAACAATCATTGGCGAGTAACAATAATAATAATAATAATAATAATAATTATTATTATTATTATTATTACGTACTCAATACTATGCGGCGTTTCTATCACTACGTGATCGTTGTATGGGATATGTGACTTAGCCTGACATTCTATGGCCATGTTTTACAGGTCATCATAACCAATAGCCAATTTTCAGTCCGTACCTAGGCATATAACTAACTTCTATAGACATATATAACTGACAATAAGACTTAGAATAAATCCCAGAACGACTAACATTGGATTTACGGAATATCGTTATTTATTTGAAACCATGACGTACTTAGAGAATCGAGGAATGATCCGGTTCACTGAAGAATTCGAAATCGTGCCACGCATTGCTTAGTCAATTTTAAGGTAATCCGTGTCATCGAAGAATCACGAAACAATGAGATTCGTAGGAAGCGGTCATCATCTTGGATGACAATCTTCGTCCTCCGTCCCTTAGCAATAGTTAGACATTGAAGAAATCTACGTAGAGTGGTACCACGCTCCTTCAACTTTTACACAAAACCGGAAGTCATGGGCATTAACTACATCGCTGTACCTAGTTTGAGACTACCTAAGCCAAGTTTCAGGTATGTAATTAACGCTCTAGAATTTTGGTTCGAGGTTACTGACGTCATTCAGCGGCTAAACGTCGTTGGTCCCCTCTCGCACGATCGCATAAAAGAGTTTCTAGAGCTTCTATTATGCGTAGATCAATCAATTCAGTACACAAAAAAGGATAGGAAGGATAAAGAGAGAGAAAAAGAAAGTCACGATTTGTTGACTTGTTAAGTGATGAGTACTACTCGACATAAGAAGAAAAAAAAGGTGAATAAAGATTGTAGGTACTCTGTTCAGGAAAATGAAAGAACGTTCCCAATTTTGTGAATTTTACTCAAATTGAGTTTTAAACGAATTCGGTTTGTAGTACTCGGTATCAACGGTGTAACAGAATGTTAAACGAAATTTGTTTCGTTTCCGTTTTTTGTCTAGGAGAACGACACATGTAATTTTTTGTTTGTTTCTCTTCAATTTATATCGACTCTTCTCAAAGGAATCTTTTCACTGCCTGGAATTATGAAGAATCTGAAAAAAGTGTTACACTTTTTTCTCCAATTAATAATTCTGAAACTGATTTTGAGTAATACAAAAATAATTGTGTTGTCGCTGTAATTTTGGCCACTCCGGAAAATAGATACGAAAAAGAGATAGATACGTACCAGCTTGTGATTGATATTTTTGAGTTTGTTGTTGAATGCGCAGTTTGCGAATTGATGTTTTTCATTTTTTTCATTCTTCTAGGTTTAATATCTCCAAATCGGTTTCATAGATAATTTCGATCACAAATTGTTGTTTACGTGTGTACCTATCTTAAATGTATAAGAAGCTTCTTTTATGTGAACTTTATATAAGTATAATTATCTAGTTATGTATTTTTCTTTATTATTTGTATCAAGCCTCAGGCGTGTACAAGGAATTAATTGCCATTTGATTTTGCGTGCTGTTAAAATAATGAACGTGCGTCGTAGGCTGTAGTAGCGCAGTTACAATCTAGCAAATATATATTTATTGACCTAATATTATAGTCACCGCGTTTACAAATCGAAATTTAAATCCACGCCCATAATATATATAATACTTTCAACCGTTACATCGAGTGTGATCGCGATGTGGTTTGGCCAAACTCGAGTTATTATGCAGCGTTAACGTAAGTGCTTTTCAACTCATTTTCTTTCTTTATTCGCCGGTATCCTAATTGAAAAAAGATTCCGTTTCGATATTTATAAGTTTTCGTACGTACGGAGTCCGAGTTGTACATTTTCGCGCGTTTTATGATAAAATTATATATTGTTTTTGAGGTTAGATGCTCGATTCAAATGTTTGATGAAGGATCTCTACTGAATTATAGAACCGAATTGTAATATTTTCCGATTTTTTTACCGCTTCTCGGTGAAGTTGAGCATATTCAACCGAATAATTAAAAATTTTTTTGAGTTTATTTCGTTTGAGGTAGGTCTAGAACGTCACGTCGCGTCGGGTCGCATCATGCGGAGTGCATTAAAATCGAAACATCTGTTTGAAATAGCCGAGTTTATACGGCGAAGGAGAGGTTTATGTTCTGAAAATTATATTATAAGCAAAGGGAAGGAGATAAGAGAAGAGAAGAGAAGAGGAGGTTTACGTTGTGGTAAAAGACTAACTGCAGTGCAGGCTACGCAATAAAATAGGGAAATAGCTTTGAAGTTGAGTAACAAAAAAGAAAAGAAGGAGAAGAAGAAGCGGAGCAAGCGTGTGGTTATAGATCGAAGAAATCGGTTCTTCGCAACATCGTCAACATATAATAATCAAAAGCGCAGGTCGTTTTCTCTTTCGCAAGCAAAATATATTCACCCCCGTTGAGTTTCTCGCGGTTCATATGTAGGTACTGATATATACAGTCGATCCATACAGTCGATCGCTTTATACATTAGCCTCAAACATAAGTATCGTTCTGAACCCAATTTATTGGCTATTCCACCCTTCGCTGGAAGTAAGCATAACACACACACACACACATAAACGAAAGAATGGAAATGAAACGAAATGAAACCGAATGGAATAAAATAGAATAAACATAGACGCGGAAATTCGATTGAAAAAAATGATTGTGGGAGAGTTTTTTCGTGTTTTTTTTTTTTTTGCATCAAATTCTGCAGAGGCGTATAACTTGTCGGTTGAATCGTGAAAAAAAAAAGAAGAAAACCGGTTGATTTCTAGAACGGGAATAAAATCTGAATGCGTTGCTTGATGTCAACGATTTTTCTTCGGTCTGCAGAAAGTCGAAAAATCGGACTTCATTTTGTTGATTTTGAATTCAAGGGATCTCGGTTCGTTGCTGAGAGAGAACCGTTTGAAAACTGAGTTGTTAGAAAATCATCGTTACCACGATTCACGATGAAAAAAGGTACCTAACTTGAAGCAACGTCCAAGTACAATAATTTTCACATTATCGATCACAGCAGAGACAATTCAATCTCGATCATTCTTGGGATGAATTTGACAGCAAGAAAGTGCAAAAAAGGATATATGTCAGATCAATTCACATCTTACTATCTCGAGCACAGCATAAAAGCAGCCGATACTTGAACACGGACAATTTGTTCTGTGTGCGCGCATGTACCTACTATAATATCTGTATAGAGCGAATCAGAACTGATTGACTAGCCACTTGTGATCGTGGCTATCTATAACTTAATCGGCTTAACGAATTCATTAGAATAAAGTCCGTTGAGATTAATATTGTTAGATCAATATAAATCCATTTGACGTATTGACTACCTCTATGTAATCGATAGGTATAGCTAGGAATACAACAGATAAGTGAAAAAAAAAAAAAAACAAGCGCAAAATTTATAAGGATGTATTGATAACCGATGGAGGGCAAATGAACAGGAAAAAAAAACAGAAAAGGTTCAACAAATTATTGATATATTGATATCGATCATTCACGAGTGAAAATTCTTTCCACAATCGCTCTTATATCATCTTTCTTGGGTTATTCTCAGTTTTGGCTTTTTCTGGATTCCTCTAGATAGTCGAATCGACGAATCACGCCAAGAATTGCGAATACACTTTTGAAATTATTTGGAATTCATGTGATGTTACACAGGTGAAAAGTGATTAGAAATCGATGGGAAGAAAATTATTGTGAAAATTGATATAAATGTAACGAAGAAAACCGGGTGGATGCAACGTACGATACAGTTTTCCCATTTGAAATTGACTATCTTGAAAATCCCTCCTGGGCACTATACTGTATAATATAATCGCGTGAGATTTTATCCTAATATAAAGTATGTAGGAGCCACCTGCACCCATCCGGGCGTCCTAGTTTTGTTGAACAGCGAACAGCGAACAGCGAACAGCGAACAACGAACAGCGAACAGCTAACATCACGCACGTCTGTAATTAACGACGATCGAAAAACATAGCCTTTTAGAATATTCAATGAGACCGATATTGTACGAAGGCTGAATATTGAATACGCAACTTTACTCCAACTTTATTTTCATGCTAGCTGTAGGTATAAATTAAAGATCCAACTACGTTATCAAAATTCTTACGGATTTGCCGGAAAATGATTGAATTGTTCTTTGAGAAAACGAGATAGCCGGAAAAGAAAGAGGATGCAAATCTTCATTCGAATAGGTACCTACCGCAAAACTGCAGAAACCGTAGTTTCTGTTCATTTTTTTTGTCATATTTAGGACCAAATTCAACTTCAAATGAGATTTTTTTTCCGATCATTCCAACGTCCAATCAGATTGAATGACACGTATTTAACGGAATTTTTTTATGCGATCTATAGAATAGAAAAGGCGCGCATTTGGAATAATGAAAAGATATTGAACGCACAATTCTTCACGTAAGATTTCGGAAATGTTTTCAGTGCCTAAGATCAACATCGCGTGACACGGGAACGATATGATTTTTTCATTACAGGATTAAAAATTTAAGGGAAAAAAACGAGATTGACCTTTCCTCTGTTTTTTGCTGTTTTTTCTTTCTGCTATAACCGTACATAGTGAAAAGTTTGTTAGGGGTTAAAGTCTGGTGTTTTTCCATGATCAGGGTCACGAGGAGGTCTGATTATTATATCGATTTATCGAACGTTCTGTAGCGCCTCTTAGAACCACCTTCTTATAACCTTACGGGAAAGTTGCGTGTCGCCCGCCCTTGTAAACATGATTCTAAATTGGCCGACATTTCAGCTTCAACCTTGTGTCTGTAAGCGATCTCTCCCCCTTTTCCCTCTCCCTCTCCCTTTCCCACATTTTCCCTTTTCTTTTTCCGCTCCTTTTACTTTTTGTTTTTCGTTCTTCCGTGACACCGATAAAGCCTGCGGAACTAAATCTACGAATAAAAAACTAAAACTAGAGGAATTGAACTTTGTAGCCACAAGAACAAACAAACAAAAATTGCTTGCTGAAAACGTTGATGATCCATGTTGATTTCATCAATCGAATTCGTCCTCAAGTACGAGGCTGCAGACTATACCGTCGACGACACAAAATTACGAATAACGTGTTTTTAACCGATTTTTGTTCGAAATTTGTTCAACGGAGAAAAATCTTTCGTTTTTTCTTAACGATTTCGAAAATCCAAGAAGAACGATATGTTCTATAGAAACATGTATCACGGCCCCACCTTGGGCGCGAAGAGGAAATGATTGTTTTTGGCGCCCGACGTGCGCGGCCGTAAATTGTTTTTTTTTCAATATCGTCGTGTCTTACATTTTCCTGTAAAATTTTTTTACCGGGATTTCCAAAATCACCATATAGAAAAGACTTTTTCGTCATCGACAAAATAAGAGCCGGAAATTATTACAAGTTATGTATATTTGACGATCAATTGACTCAGCTTGCCACCTTGATTTCTCGTTTAATGAAGTATAGTCAAATGCTAGAACATACGAGCAAAACCGAGAATGAAAAACACGAGCAAGGAATAAGGAATACAAAACACGAACCACAGCGATTAAACGAAGTAAAAAAAATTTACCGAGATACAAAATCTCGATTGTTCTGTCGCGATCGTATATCAATCGCGTATGAATGGTTCGGTACAGTATTATTAATTTTGAATTCGTGCCGCGTATTCTCGATTTCTTTTCAGATCTTTTATCTCGTACGATGAAGACTGAGAATGGTGCAGAACAATTCTAGATGTACAATGGATTTATAATACAGTTTACTTAACATAATTCTTCGGTTGCGTGGTTCGAATCTCTGTACGTATGTAAGAGTATATGTATATACATCTGTATGTAGTACATACGTGCGATTCAAAAGTTGTGATATGAAGACAGAGCCTCTCGAACAATCGATCAATCAATAAGGCAATCAATCACTCGATCATCTACGTCAAAGAAACCAGAACCAGCTGCTGCACCCATGAGGATCAACGTATGTATGTACCTACTCATGTGATCAGATCAGATCGGAAATTGAGTTAGATCGTTGGATGCTAGCTGCTATCTATCTACATCCATACATATCCATAGGTGCACTCCAGGTTTATGGACCACCTGTGGATCCACTGCGTGTATTTAGTATTAAGATGCATCTGAGATGTGAGTGAGTAGCTATAGTTATGCTGTTGGTATAAATACGGCGCTCATGATCTCAGCTCTCTCTCTCTCTCTCTGTCTCACTCTGTTTCTCTCTATTTTTTGTGGTACTACAAACACGACATGAGTTTTGTTTTATCCTATTTGTCGTGTATGGATGGCGATATGCGTGCAGAGATATTGTTCAATGATGTCTATTGCCTTGTATATTTCATTTCAATGCATTTTTCTCCACGCAGATTTGGTTCAATTCGTTAAAATCGTTCGTTTCCGCCTCGTAGAATGAATTTGTCGTTTTCACTGGTTTTGGAAGAATATGGACTTGACGGTATTTAATGGATTTTCCAAACCGAAATTCATGTTCTGCGTGAATTGGATTTAGGATTTTTATGAATTTATTGATCCAATGGGAATCCCGATACTGCACAAGGATTTCGAAAAATTATACCGAATTCTAGACACTTGCAATTAGATCAGGTAATTAATTCGGAAGAATTTGTTTCTTCCTACAAGGAATTTCGGACTAGTGTATAAGCCTTGATAAACTTTACGAGATTTGATCAGGATGGTTTTTCAAACTTTTGCAATATTAACTCTCAAAAATTCGAAAACGAAATTAATAAAATTTCGTCAGCGATGTTTCGCCGGTTTTGGGAGGGTTTCGAAGGATTTTCGAATGAATTTGTCAAATTTTCATGCAGTTTTCTTCCCCAAAAATCTACCTACTTTCTTGACAATGTTACAATTCGTATGGAATTCAAAAAACTCCGTAGTAGTGCTCACAAGAAAATCACTGTCCAAAGTAATTCGGTGAAAAAAATCATGAAATGGGGTTTCAACAAGCTTTGGGAACACAAATTTTCTCGTACACAATTCGATAATAAGGTAGACGCACCGTCATAATCGCATCCATGCTTCCTCTGGGATGAAAAGGATGGCGAAAAAGAAAAAATGAACAACCAAAACGGAAAGTGAATACCTCGAAAGACTAACCTGACTGAAAATCGACTCGTGGTCCAAACCGTGCAGCAATCTGTGGTAGGAAGATTCCATTGGCGCCGTGAATACCGTGTGATAAAATTTGCACGAGAACACCAACAACGAGAATAACCCAACCCCATCCCCCCTCAGGATAATAATGTTGCTTGAGAGTCAACAATTGTCGGATGTCAGCAACAAGTCTGGAAGTGGGTCTACCGGGAGCTTGTTCATTGCTGCCAACCCCGCTATCGTGAACGGACAATTGAGGAAGAGATCTGCTCCTATAAAGGAGCGATGTAACAGGAGTTTCTTGACGCCTATCCAAAAGATATCTTCTTGAATTGGACGTGTCGTTTAACTGTACATCACGATTATCCTCAAAAGGAGATTCCCGACCGTTAGTGTCATAGAAATGAGTATTAGCCACACTGCCGTTGACGTTGTTGCAACAGCAGGAAGATGAAGAGGAAGAAGTCCGACATTGTTGAAGAACTTCTGCGCAATTATCGCCGCACTTGAAATTAGTCTTTTTCAAAGCCGTTGGCGACGACAAGTTCTTCAAACTTCTAACCAAATAATTATCCCCTTCGAAAGCCTCATCGTCATTGGTAATCAAATTCTTTGGTGATAAACTACTAACGTTTTGTCCGACCGATTTTTCTGGCGGAAACTTTACCCCGTTTCTATCACGTTGGACACCGCAAATAGTTTCGCAGTCGTGATTTTTTTCAACCGGTGATAGCTGCCTCCCACTTATTTTTTCACCCTTTGACGGCGATTGTGCAGCATTTCCATTGCCCTCCTCATTGGGGCTCTTCCGATGGACCGTAGCGCTGCATCGACACTTCGTTACATTTCCCTCAGGGCTTTTAGTACCTTTGCTATCCCTTCGGTCTACTTTATTTCTGTCGGCAGTCGGCGCACGGTTTTCGTTCAAATTATGATGGTTAAACGATCCGGAACTCGAACGTTGACCCTTTGTGGATTCCAAAGTGTTTTCCGCACTCCACGTTGCACTTGGTGAAAAAAACCCCTTGAATCCAACCGTCGCGTCCTGTCGAAGTAGCAAGTTTTTCGGAAGTTGTTTCTGCTGATGGGCATAGTTGTTTCCACCATCTCTAGGAACCGTCGTGTCCTTTTTCAACCCACGACGGATCGGTGATGATTTTTTCACCACTTCTGGTTTGAAAACGTATTTCGTTGGACTTTTTGGTATTTTTATTATCCTTTCGGTTTGATCCTTACGGGGTGTTTTGCCAGGGTCGACCTGGATAGCGTCCATTATCTCTCTGAGAGATTTTTGAGGCCTGTTTCAGACCCTGTAACCAAACCCTACACCCCCGAGGATCGTTCGTTCGGTGACCAATTGGTCGACGACACTGAGTTTAGATTTTCATCACAAGTTATCACGGGTTGATGATCACTTCGCCCGTGTTTTAGTGCCCTAAACAAACACGAGCACGGAATAATTGATATTTCTAATTCGGTTACATGGTTTTTTTTTCTTGCTTCTTCCGATTTATTTTTATTTCATACACGTTATAGTCGATATTCGAATATTTTCACTCACCGCACTAATCGTCATCGTTGTTACATTCATACTACATCTTCTTTTCATCATACAAAAATTCTCCCTTCGTTCCAATAATTCTCATTTCCGATATTACACGCTGGCACAGCCTTTTTCCATCACGATCATTATTCTGTATCAAGGTTTAAAAAAATACATTCTCATCGGACACCCAGTCAGCTTTGGGGTTTCATCAGTTTTACATCGCTGCGGAAATCACGAGTGTCATACTTGCAAAATGAATTGAAAACAGAGACTGAACTTTAATCCAAAACATCGGGATGATCATTCAATCAATACAATTCTAACAATAGCTCGACAAAGTTTCTGCCAACAATAAATGATAAAGAACAGTGTTGACATTTCAAATTCTTAAATCGCGCGATGTTCTTCGGCCGTAGCGAAATTCTTGAGCTTTCTCCATCGCAACTAATCACGAACGACGCGAAGGATTCAGTAGCACATTTTCCTTCCAACAAACCGGCAAAATGGTGCAAGAACAATCTAATAAACAAATTTGAGTTTGAAGCCATTGATTTATTTCTGCTACTTTTCATCCATTTTTCGTTCTCCTCCTCTACTCTCGTTATCTCGTCCAACAACAAAATCAAAATTGAAGGTTTTTCTTTGTAGGTAAGGAAAAATCAGACACAGAATTTCGTGTTACTGTTACGTGGGTGCAAAGCCAGCTGAAAACTTATCTCCTTCTTTCTCTTTTTATCTCTTTCTCTTCACTTCTAATATACGCTCCAGAAACAGGATAGGATAGCTCTTACTTTTACCGGTTCAGTTCTAACTCTGTTTTTTTTTCTTCTTTGCCTTACTTTACTTTTTTCTTATTCTACTTTTCTCTTCCTTTTCTTTTTCTTTTTTCTTTCTCTTTCTCTTTCTCTTTCACTATAGCTACACCCGCGAGCAGCGCTAAGTAGATATAATATTTGCCTGGGCCAAAATATAAGAAAGAATCGCTAACGAATGTGTAGAGCTGCTATTAAACTGCCCCACAGTTTGGCAATGTTTTTTTTCTCTTAATATGAGAATAATTCCACTCGAAATTCATTTACGATTTCACATATATTGGAGAGCTTTCTGTGTTTCTAATTTCTTCCCGTTTCCTACTCCTCTTTCCAATTTTCCTCTATTCCGTATCACTATAGTTATTCCATTCCGAGATATTCCTCGATTTTTCATGTCTTACCATATTTGCGATCTGGAAAAACAGATTTCAGAAGAAATTCATTCGTCGATTTTGGAATTCGTAATATAATTACAGGATCTCTTTGACGTTCCCTGTTTACCACTGTTTTCCATTTTCAAATTTAGTTTTTCGACTTTTTATAAGTCGATTATCAATCGATGAGTACATTCGTTCATCCTGATCCGATTTATTCGATCCAATCGATTCATCTGTTCGCAAAATGAAAATCGATCAATCCTTGTCTATAGAAAATTTGTGATGGAATGGAATTCTAATTTTTCGTTAGATAAGAGCGCGGGCTTGGGAATCTTGTCAAATTCCGGTAAACCTATGCGCGTTGTAGTTAACTAAACCTCGAGCATCGACCCGATGCAACGGACAGATTTATCTCGTTTCTAAATTTCTGCGAAGATATATTTACGTGTAATATCGTATACTACGTTTAATTTCGACCAGCTTGAAAACAGGCTGGTTTATTATCGTTATCACATAATTTTCAAACGGATATACAACCGACCTGTCCCTGCTCAACGATAATTCGTTATAAGAAAAAAGTTGTACTTCCAAATGAAACCGAGCATTCGTCGATTTCGTTTGACGTATGTTATAGGTAGACATAATTCAAGAGCATTCTAACACACGTGCTAGAAGAACCAATAAATTATCGTGCGAAAAGACAAATTCGCGAAGAAAGTAGAATACTTGAAACTAGTGAGTGACAAAATGAAAGATATGTCATATTCAATCGATTTTCAATAATAATATCCGAATCCACTATTGCAACGATCTACAAAAATCGTCATCCGGATACCTGAACGAAGGAGGATGAAAATTTCGACTACAGTAGACGATGTTGAATGATCTCGAGTGAAAACGAAGAAGAAAAGAAAAAAAAAATATCCGCAGCGATAAAAAACTGATTGGAGAGAAGAGGGATAGAAAAATATAAAGACGAACGAAAGAAGAAACACGAGGAACGAACCTCCGCATCAAAAATCATAGATTAGATAAATTTTTGCTTGTTTGGTTAATTTCACTTCTGTCATTTTCGCCACGTTTTGAATCGAATAGATCTGTATCGGTGCTTCGAACATGTTCAAATGGAATTTATACCCGGCTCTAATCGGGGTCTAGCATCCGATAATTTTGTGAGAAAAAAAAAGAATGAAAATTGCAAGATCCGATGCAAAGGAAGTTGTTTAATTTTCAAAAACGCGCGCGCACGGGCATCGTACAGCGAGCGGCAGGCTTGAGCTGTACGCGACGACGACGACCTTCACGGTACGCGGGCTGTCGGCAGACTGCGGTGATTCCTTGGTTCAAAAAGAGGCAAACACCTACCTAGTACCACCTCGTGTATAAACGTATAGTGTGCGCGAGTCGCGAGAGATCCACGACGCGACGCGACGCGGACGTCGACGACCCGCACGATCCGCGAGATCCGCGAACCAAACGCGCGCCTGGCCCCGGTAGTCGCCAATTGCAGTCATTCGCCGTTCACCAATCGTCCATTTCCCCTCTATTTGTATTTTACGGGTCGAGACTTCCGCACGCCTCGATCATGATTCTCGATTCTTATTTATTCTAGACCTTACCCTTAGAGCCGTAGACCATTTTTATTTCCCGGACGAATTGAACCCTATTCTACTTCTCTTTTTCTTCTCTTTCTACCTCGCCAAGATATCGTCGGAGGGAAAAGTCGTCTCCGCTTCCTCTTGTCGACGGAAAGATTGATTTTGTAAAGATTCATTATATTGGCCCCAGACTAGTTGCCTGGTCTGTGGAGATTTTTCGCTGTCTTTTCTCTGCCTATTCGGGTACCTCACTGCACCGAAGAACACAAAATTTCAGGGCTCTCCTTGCCTCGGTAAATGTTTTACAATTTGTATAGTTTCGCGGACCGATTTGTGAACGATGATTGACGAAACCGTGAGACGAAATTCTGACAAATTTTGAATACCTACTCATTCCGGTGGTTCAGATGAATTGACGTTTATTCTTCGCAATTCAAAATCTGTGAACTCGATATCGATAGATAATTTCAATCGTTTGTTCCATATTTCCAATCATTCTCACTGGTTTTGCTGTTTCTCGTAAAAACACCGTTTGCAAAAACCTTTTCAACTGAAAATTCTGATATCCTCGACGGAAATAATCGTGAGATACTAGACTAGCTAGACTGGAGCGAGATGTGGAGCTTAAAAAATGATTAAACTTTATCTTGATTTGACTTCTACCATCTTTCGACAACGATTCAGAAAAATCTTTCATCTAATTTCTTTTCAACCCTTTTCGAAGTATCATTGTTGTCCTGAAAAATTCACCGCCTTCGAAATTTCAACTCGATAATTCCAAATCTCTCAACAGTTGCAAAACGCTTCGAAATTTCCTCTACAATATTCTCATGGCCGTTTTCTGCGGTTCGTCTTTCTATGCCGAAATTTTTTCACCTCGCTTTCACGGGGGTCGAAACTCTTCGAAGAGAGTTGAAGATTCGGTTCTCGAAAAAAAAAAAAAAAAGAAAAAACACAGAGGAAGAATAATTCGAAACGGTTTGAGAGATTCGTTGAAGCAGTAGCATTAAGTCTCAATTTCACGGTCTATGGAGGTGTACTCGCGATTCAAGTCGAAATGCGCGAGGAATTCGGTTCGGCATTAATCTGTCCGTTGATTCGTCTCCGCATGTATAATAACGCGAGTGTTTTAAGCAGAAGGCATAGGAAAGCCTATAGCGGGACTCCGGAGACCCCGAAATACATTATTGTCCGTAACGCAGCGATGCAGCTCTAGTTTCCTTCCTTCTTCTCGCCGCCTCCCCCTAAGGCCGGTAAATCAGGGCTTGCGTTGACGGGACCCTTGTAATTACGAAAGCTCACCGTTGGCTCTTCCCCCCAACCGCCGTGGTTTTAGAATGAGAATGATAGTAGCGCGCGCTAGTGCCACGGCTAATTCAAAGCGAGTTGAAATCGCGCCGCGTCCGAACCGCACGAATGATTATTTAGGAGAGCCTACTGCTGGCAGCCCGGCTAATCCTATAGCCAGTCGTTAGAACAACCCATAGAATCGAACCTAAACTCAACAAAAGCCGTAAATTCGAACTAGAGCTGTGAGGAAAGTTTATTTAGCTTTGGACTATCCCGTTTTAAACTTGGGGAATACATCTTTTACATCTCGCATACATCGCAGCTTCTTATACTTATACTATGTGGGGAGAGAAATTAATTATTCCTTTTTTTGTACGTCGCAGAACAGAAACACATATTTCACGTCACTGTATCACGGTTTGGAATAATTTCCAATGTTCCAGACGTTTTAGTCCTGCTTCAATCGGTTTTGAGCACCGGGTGACTTTCGGTGATTTTTTGTCATTCTCAAAATTCTTCAACCGCTCTAGACGCATGTAAGTTTGTTTCCCGAAAGTTTTAATTATCCGCTCTAACGAATGCTTTGGCAGTCTACACTCTTTACAGGAAGAGTACTCTTGTACTTTACAAGGATTTAAGCAAATTTTCAAAAATGTACGAGCATATTTGCATATTTCAGACTATTTTATGGAAGCACCCTTCATCTCAGTATAATTCAGACCTATGATTACGATGATGTGATACCATTCCAAGCATTGTTAATTTCTATCAGAAACAGTGCTGACGGTTTTTCGAAAATTATAAGGCTTGCCGTTATATTCATTCGCTGTTCTGTATTCCTGTATCTCAGCTAATGCTTGGAAGTTCGCGAATCATTTCACTATTCGTTAAGTTGTTTCGATCGATTCCCGTATCTTGTGCCGATTTCGATCGACAGTACAGCTCAATTTTCACGTGTTTCCACGACTTCGAGCACACATCAGACTGATGTTGGTTCACTATGGCCTGAGAATAAGACTACGAAATGTGCTCAATGACGATAATTAAATGGGTACCACATTCACGTAAGAATTACACATTGAATCCGACGATCGATCACCGAGTTCCCATAGCTTTGGCGTGACACCGAAAGTGAGTTGGAAAGAAAAAGTGCAGAAAAACATCTATACAAAATGAGAATGGGCTTGTTGAACTCGACAATTTGATTGTTGCTCGTTAAAAATCGTGTCCCATGATGCCCACGCAGCGCATTCGAGCATATACCCAGCGTCAATAACAAACTAGAGAATAATATACGTGTTGATTATATATTTACCAGCCCACACAGCTAGAGCTCGAAAACTGACAAGAATATAAATGAACAACTATTAGGTGACAGTAATGTATCCTGTCTAGTATTACGGTTAATATTTTTCAAAGTCTGATTCAGCTGTACAGTTTGAGGTGAGAAAATGTTGGGGGAAAAAATGAGTGAGCGAGTGAGTGAGTGAGTGAGAAAGAGAGAGAGAGAGTGTCAAAAAAGCTCGATACAAGCAAAAAGGAAAAAAAACAAGAAAAGTGAAGAAATGGAGGGGGGTAGAATGGAAAAGGGTGACGCAAGTTGCGAGCTGCAGGAGATAAATCATCTCATCGTGCATAAATCAATGCGCAAAGTGGGGGCGCTTCTGGGTCCGCTGAAAAGAAGAGGATAGTCGCTGTAGCAGCGTGGAGGAAGAACAGCTCTGCAAAGAGAGAAGCGGGAAAGAGCACGAGAGGGAGGGAGATAGGCATTTTTGAGTGGGTGGGTGTGCGTAGCACGCTGCAAAACTCTCCGGGTTAGAGATGGTATAATTTTACCCAACCTAACCGAACTCAGGTTTGGTATACATACCTATGTATGCTACGTATGTAACGGAAAAACAGGAGGCAACAGCCACGTTATTTATTTCACCAATAGATTGCGTTAATTTGATCGCGATAATTCACGATGAAATATCCAACTGATATTATCACGGGCGAAGGTTGTTAGTCAAATTTGTATTATACGTATATGTATGTACGGGGAATGAAAAACCGTTAGAATTGTACAAAAGCTTTTCGTTATGATCGTGTGGAAAATGAAATTATAAAGCGCGTAAATGCCTGATTCCGCAGTTTCTTTTGTATCGAAAGGAAAGAGTGCCGAGGGAGAAAGAAAATTTGGAAGATGAAAACAAAAGGCAGGTGAAACAGCAGATGGATGAAATTTGAACAACGATATGAGTTTGGGGAGGACAGAATGTGTCTTTTTCTCCATTTTCATTCCTCTTTTTGTACAATTTATGAGAGTCTTAATAATAGTAGTAGCATAGAAAATGGAAGTGAAGACCTTAAGAAATAGTTCTGAAGTATAGTGCGGTTCGGCTTTTTCGATCTGAAACATTGTAGCATGGCTTTCTTCTTTCGCTGGTAAAAGATGATATAATGACGAAACAGGAACCAAAAGTAGTGATGAACAGAAACGAAAACGAAAAGACTGAAAAAAATTTTGTACGAAAATTTGTACAAAGATGTGAAGAAAAATATTATCCACTTCTGTTGCATATATATTGGCAAAAACTTTTCCCACACGTGCGCGAAGCGACGCGGCGCTTGAAAATATTTATGTATTTATATTTTCTGCTTAATAAAGTCGTTGCCTTCTCGGTTTATTCTTATAGGAGTGGAAAACTCCGCTTGAGTATAATTACGTAATGCCTTTGAGGATATAGACTTCTTCTTCCGCGATGAAAGCGGAAAGTTGAGAGGGTGAAACTATGAAGATACTCGGGGATCAAGCTTAAGACGTTTCACATTATGCACCACGCACACACAGATATTCAAAAATAATGTGAGGAAAGAAAATTGTAGAATTGAAATATGGAGCGGCAACGAAAACACAGAAGAATCCCAAAAGATGTACAAAGATTGGTACTCCGGTTACATACAGATATCTTCATCGAATGTCTAGAATTCACACGCCGTCCCGGATGATTGGGCTTTCGCGGTTTTTTGCTTTTTTTTTTTTGCTGGTCTCAAGTTTCCGGGAAAACTTAGCCGATGCTGGTGATATGGTCAGTGTTGGTCCAATCTCGATGACCGAGTTTTGTTGCCCATGGCCAAGCCCCTATTGGCTCAAATAGAGCTTCCCATTGTCATGTCGGGAGTATGGCACAGCGCTTGCCCAGATTTTTGAATCTAGCATCGTTGTCCGATACTGAGCCGGTACTGTCCCGTGTTTGGTTTGCCACTGCTAGGAAAATTACCAGCAGCGGTCCAGCCTCCGGCACCGAGAGTGGGCATCCCATACTGAGTCGCTCGTAGGACCCAGCATATCAATCCAGCTCGTGATCAATATTAGCCCAGTACCGGCAACGAGAGCTGGGCCGCAGTTAGCAGCGCTGGCAGCGGTACTGGCCCTTTACTGGGCCTACGGTGAAACTTTTTTGGGGTCTACGCGAGAGTGAGTGTGCATTATTGAAACGATACCAAACGCCGATCAGCTAGAATTTGGAATAAAACATCGAAAAGCCCGAACAACAATCAATTCGTTATTGATAATTTGATCACATCACTTTGGTGCATTCCTCGATGAGAAAGTAAACCACTTCAAATACGTCTGACGAATAGAAGATTGAATTCAGGTGAATCAAGCTTGGAGTGAACAAGACAAACAACTAATTTGTGGCAAACGCCTCGCCCTATTACGGATGTTTACTGCACCATTGGACACACAAGCAATAGGAAGCAAACTACGATTCTAATTTTTAACTTGTCTTCTATTCCACATTTGTCTCTTGCTGTTCGGACAGCAATCGCAATTAGCGCGGCCGAGGGAAACTCTTCGGGGGATCTCGTTATCGCTGTAATAATCGAAATGGGGAATTGTTATTAACTGGAGAATTTTGTTTACGACAGTTTTCTTTGTTTTCTTTATGTTTTGCTGATCAGTTACTCGCTGAAACTAACGAAGTCGAAAAAATTGATCAATAATCGGATTTTTTTGTCGTGAAAGCACAGTTTTATTCAATCATCTTTTTGTGCATCGAAGATGACATATATTCGACCGATTGCAAATTTTTTCGGCAGTGATCCCAGATAATTGCACTATAGATACTATTGTTGATGAATTTTTGTTCATATTCAGATGATCATTGGAGGCATGATTCAAAGGAATTACTGATGCCGAAATAGGAACACATCGTTGAAATTTCATGTAGGGTACGATAAAGTTATATATAAGGATATGATAAAGTATATAGCAGTTGATAAGAAGATATAAAGTAAGATATGTTACTGGTGGGAAATAGCTGCAGACAAACCCGGAATCGGATATAAGAGAACGGTGCAAGTTGTTCCATGTTCCTTGTTCTTAAACCTGGAGAGAAGCCAGCTGGACATTCTCTGTACTACACTGCTCCACAATTTGCATATTAAAAACCGACTTTATTCGATTGGATTGCCTTGTAGTGGAAAAGGAGCCGGGCTGCAGGTACGCGCGTTTTCACTTGCATCTAGGTAATAATCTTCAATATGCATAGCGTGTCTGGGTCTCACCGCATATTATCACTTTGAAGAAAAATACAAGTGCAAAATTTAATGAAAATGGACAAAAGTTTACGGAGGAATTCCCAAAATAATAATGAGAGTTTCATTGCCTTGAGAGTGAAAAATTGGGACGAAAATGCGGCGAAATTTCGTAAATTTTTCGTTCGAAAACAAGAATATAAATTCGCAGAATACTTTATGTATCGTTTAATTATTTCATGCGGAGCTTCCGAATCTCTTCGTGAATTTTTCAACGGACTTTGAACTCTGAAGCATTGATTTTTCCATTTTAACATGAATATGGGAATCGCGGATCGCATATGCCTCGTAGAACTCCAAGCAATTCGATAAAGTTCAATAAGGTGGTTTCTAGAATGTGGCAGTCTACAGTTTGAATAGTAAATCGATGAGGCAGGCGAGCTTTTTCGACGATTTATTCATCATAAATCGTCAATTTCTGTCGCACAACAAATGCAGCAAATATTTTCTTCCGGACGCGGGCGTGATGAAAAGATATGTGATATTTATATACTCGTCCACGGACGAGTCTCTGAGACAGAAAAGAGTGTAATTGCAGATCGGATTTTTCAAAAGTCACGAAAGAGCGAAAAATTCATTACGATTAACTTGGTGAATCATCAGAAATTTAATTTACATCCCTTCATGTCTCAATATGAAAATTAAAAAGACGTATTCCCGCAATTTTTCCTCTAGAAGGACCCGACTTCAAGATGCTCTAACTTTGTTAAGAATGAACTAATTCATGTTCACAAAATTGAGTTCAGAAGCTGAAAATTTTCTCTATTACAAACTGTTTCTAAAATTTTCTTACAGCTTCATTTTAGTTGGTGATCTAGATCCAAAGTCATTGCTGCAAAAATGTACGAGAATATCATTTTTTTCTGCTTAAATTTGTACTCTGCGCTTGCCAAGAGAATCTTAGACAGCTCGAATTACAAAACTTTTGAAACTTGAAATGTTCCGTTTGAAACCCCGTTTTTCAAATTTTCGTGCGATTGTTCGTTTCACGTAATTATTCGCGTTCGAATGCTTTTTTCAAAATGCGGATCGTTAATTTTCAGCAGCAATATGAAAATTGTGTTATTGTCTTTCTGACAAATATTTCCTACCCTATTCGTGATTTTACTGTGATTTCGGCTGTATAATCGAACAGTTGCAGGTAAATCGAGAAGCCGATTTTCATATTTTACATTTCGTGGTCATGGACAGCTAGACCCCGAAATCAGGCAAAATGGTTTAAGTCGTCCTAGAAAGATGAACGGCGGGTCGAAAAATTTGTAATTTTTATCCGATTCCGAAAATGTAAGTCCAAAAATCGAATTCGGTACCTCAAGGATCATAATGCTGTTTTTAGCTTTCGAATGGCCTTAAGCTGAAAATATGTATAAAATTATTTTACCCCTTGTGCATCTTTTTCGGACGACTTAAACCATTTTCTGACTCAGCCGATAGACTATTTGAGATGGTCGCCGAGTAGGATTCGATGATTATTTTTAGGTTATATAACATTTTACATCGTACAAGCGCAATGCAAATATCCACTAAATTGTACGATCATTTTTTATACCACTGCCATAACGACCTCCTGCGCAGTTTAGCCCGGTTTATAGCCGTCTCAAGCTCACGCGCGCAACTACCCTCTGCCAAGAAAAAATGTCATATGCAAAAAACTAAAGCAAGAAAACAAAAAACAAAAATAAACAAAAGAAGAAAAAATACAACAAATAAAAAAGTGGAATAGACGGGTGCGGAACGAAACGGCAATTCAAGAAGCGCTAAGTCTTTATATATACAAGACTTGGGTGTTGATACTCTTCCTCTTTTCATATTTGTACAAAATTTCTGTCATCGTACTGTTCTTGAGAGAAAACTGATCGGTTTTGTGAACATCGACTTGTTTTTGTTTTGTTCATTCTCCTATCTTCTCCGTTTTTTTTTTTTTTCAAATCAGCGGAATTGATTTGCCGCAAAATTTGAATAATATTACCGTCTAATTCCGTTTCGCAAATTTCACATCAATACATTATGAAAAAGACAAAAAACAAAAAAGCACACACAGAAAGAACCGAAACACCGAGACGGTTATTGTATTGAGTCGTCAGATGTAGACAGCGAATGCAAATATACGAGTTTGGATTGGCCGCGTTGAATAATACATATATATATAATGTGGAACGGAATTTCATGATAACTAATAATTATGCAAATTACTGGAAAATTATTACACCCATAGCTACTCCGTGGCAGAAACTGGATCACTGAATTATCAGGTGTGCCACAAATTATCTTCACAACAAAATTGCTTGCCTGAAAATAATTCATCAAATTTTTTCCAGTGTGTATACATAGAGCTAGTTCATACCTCTTCGAGCCTTATATTTTCATTTCTCGTAGTGTGAAATCAACTTTCACGTCATTGCCTCCAATGGATGAGAGAATTCGATCAAAGAGAAAAAACATAAAAAAACATAAAAAAAAAAAATGAAAAACCTTTACGCGCATCACAGACTGTTAGAGCTAGTCTACGTAATAGATAAAATATTGGTGTCAACGGTCAATCATCGGGATCGCAATTCACTCTGCCAACTTGCGTTTGCTGGTTCCTTCAGATACTTTCATTTAACATTCGTGCGTCGTCAGTTTAGAAGTTGAAAAAATGAAAAAATATGAAGAGAAGAAAAACCGAAAAAAAAAATGTTCTAGGCTCTGTGGCTGATTAACGGCCTCAACTTTCTTATTAGAAGTTTTCAAAGTCACAGCATCATCGAAACTGAATTTCGTACTTATAATAATATGATTAATTGATTATTTAAAACAGAAATCACAGAGTAATCAAGTAAAGTTGGAAAAATTGATTGGATTCGATGACGAACATATAAATATAGTGAATTTATTGCGATTATTTATGGAGAAACAGGAATTTCATGGAAGACTTGGGATTGGAAAAAAAGAATAAGAAGAAGAAATACTATTGAGATTTCTTACGCAAAAAAAATTTCGAATTATTAGATCGCATTGGCGTATTCGTGAAAAGTAATTGTACCACTTTTATCGTTGTACTATCTACTTTCAGATTTTTGACTAACTTCTGCTTGAATTATGTCACCATGATAAATTATCTTAGACTTCAATTAGAATCTATCCGGCTGTTCGCGAGTTTTCGAATTTCTGTATCAATATAGCAAGGAAAACAGAATCGAAAACTAACAGTAGAGAATATAAAATTTTCTACCGGTTTCCAAGTTTCTGATTGGAAATGAATGATCATGTTTAAATTTTTTAGCGAAATTTCTAGAATCATTACAAAATTTGTATTTTGAGCTCAATCGAGCCTTCGAGCTTCCGTAGGCTTTTTCACTTCGACGAAAATAAAGGGAGAAAAATTTGAAATTCTCTTATCGTTCGGAATTCTTGAGTTCACTTTTTCCACAACGTTTTACTAAGATTTGAGAATCAAATTTGAGAAATAAATTTGGAAATTTCGTTTCAGAACCTCTCACCAAATATCGTGGTAACATATTCCCAGGGTTCTTTTCAATCCGACAAGATGGAAAGAGTTCTCCAAACTTGGGATCGGGGCGATTTCATCCCCGTTTTATCCCAGCCGGTTGAGTGAGCGGGAGGGTTGTTGATTTTTTTCTTTCCCTGTTAGCAGATTCGGTATAAGAAACTTTCAGGGAAGATCGCGGTTGGCTGCATCAAGGGCCGATGAAGAAAGGGAGAGAGCAAGGGCTGGTAAATATATAGTGTAGCTTATTAAAGTTGTTATCTTATCGTGACAGTGCCCGCGACCTGTGCGACCTGTCCCTTGTCATTGTCGGGTGGACGCACCCCGTCAAAGCTTCATCATCAGTCATTTCTGTCGTCATATTATAGTAGAAATCGGTCACGATATTCCCGCTTTTCATCCTTGAGAGCCTTTTTTATTTCATGCCATCGCGATATACGTCCGGGTTTATTGTAGATAACATAGATAGAAATTTGGAATTCTTGAAGGTTGAATGAAGGAGGCTCACGCTGACGAAAACAACCCTATGGAATGATGATGTGGCAGCTGGTTGCTGATTTTTTTGAGAATACTATTCCTGTCGAAAATCAACTTCGCGAAAGCTCAACGTTTTTCGAATGTGTCCTCATCGTTTTCAAAATTGTAATTTCTCAAATAAAGGAGGTACCAAAAAATCCGAACGCGAGATTGTTTGAAACATTCTCCCGAATACCTGAAAAAATCATTAACTCTTAAGATTGAAATTTATAGTAGTTGGTGGGTTTTTAGCAAATGAAAAAGCTCGAAAAACGACGATTTTTACATGATTTAACGATGCGAAATCATTGTTTGTATGTTTTTACAGTGAAAAATTGAAAATTTCGTCGAACAAAGTCCAACAACAAAGCCTTCGAACATGAAACATATATTAGTAAGTAGTTCTGAAAACGATGAAGTAATGTTTGAAAAATGTCGAGCTTCCGCGGAGTTATAATCTTCGAAAAAAATAGTATTCTAAAACGAAGCGGCAGCCTTGTCACATCACTATTTCGTAGAGTTGATTTCAGCCGCGTGGGCACCCTTTAACCGCAAAGTCAAGGTCAAACCGGGTAACAAAAAAACCCAAAAAGCGAATAATAATAACTTGCAGAGATTGCGTGCGTTATATATTTCTCCTCAAATCTTGTGCCAACTACCCGCTGAGGTTTGAACTTACTAGAAGAAACTTTTTCGAGACCCCCTCCCCTCTACTTAATGAACCAGAAGCTCGCCGCGTCGTATGTAACGTGAAATTTCATTTAAAGTAGAGACTTTGGAGTAAAAATCGAAGGTTTTGGAATTTATTATACTTCTCATCAGCGTCCAATCTCACATTCTCATTAAACGATCTTAGCAAACTTGCCGATCCGTTTTTTCCGCCGACGGATTTTCATTCTCGAAATTCTGTTTCTATAATTTTTCATGGTGTTTCATTTTTTATTTTTAGTGTTACGTATCAGATCTGTATTTTTTCGATTTCTGAATCTTGATTTTCCAATTTCTGTACTTCCATTTCGATTTTTTGCTGTAACCGTCTTTCGTTTGATTTCTCATTGTAGATTTTATTATATAACCGTGGTTCGTATATATTTTTTGTTATTTTCTGTTTTTCCCGAATGTTGATTAATTTTTCAATTTTTTTCGATCGATCTTCTCTACCTAAATTTCTGTTTTCTCCATATTTTCCAATTATCTTTCCAATTTTTTGTTCTCAAATATCGGTTCTACAATTATATTTTCTCTTTTCTGACTCTTTTTTTCGTCGTATTTAATGAGTGAAAAATCACAATTTTTTCGCTTTGTTCCGAATACCTGTTTATTTTCTACTTCTGCCGATTTCTTCTCATGTTTAAGAATCATACCGATTTTCATTTTTTATTTCTTCATTGGTGTATCCGATCTCTAATCTTTTGTATCATCAGTCGAAATCCAACTGCGGGCGGCAATTTCGTGCTCTTGCATCTGAACTGTACATACCTATATGTCCAGAAGTACAACGCGAAGATCGGTAGTCTGGTCACGTCGTCGCTTTGAAATTCAAGATTCCGCATATCGCTTTCTTGATAACTATACATTCGCTTCCCGCAGTGAAGAACTAGTTACTTACTTACTCATACTTTGAACTGGACTGACCGCGTTCCAAATTATCTAGAGAAGTAAATTTCGCGTAATACGCAGCACGTTCCGTCGCGTCATGGGCGATCTCAAAAAAACCAATTTCTGCACATAACTCTCAATCCATTCTCACAAGATGAAGTTCAGTCTTCTTCAGCAATGTCTGTGACTACAATTACAATTACGTCGCGAAAATTTCAATCGGAGAGTTGACAGGAGTAAGAATTCAATAATTCTCGATTAAATTTTAATATAAATTGCTTTTCAGTAGTTTGACAAATCTGGAATTTCCTCCGTCAATTTTCCCTCATTCTAGCCAATGACATACATTCAGAAGCCACCGAATTTCGAACATGAAGTATACAATAAGCAAGTAATGTGAACAGAAAATTTCAAAAATTTCAAAAATGAGGCAACGTCGTATAAATTTGCTATAACTCGGGTGAAAATACGACCGGTATACTTTTGTCACATCTTTGAGAACGGAAAAACTATAGTGTGATATGAAGTTGCATCGTTTCTGATCACGTATAACGACGTCGATACCCCCCGTGTAGAAGTGGCCCTCTTTCGATCGAACATCGCATTCTACTCTATCGTTTTTACGATAAAAAAAAAAAAGAGAAAAGCAAACTTCATTTCCCATTTTTCTTTTAATCATTTTTCAAAAGTTCTGAAACTGACCATTGAACTTTAGTTGTAGATTTTGCAGTTTTCGATGATATTTTTTCTCGTTCCCAGGTGGAAAATAAGGCTTGCCCCGCAAATTAGAAGGAAAATATATACCTCCGTCGTACAAGGGATGTATAGATTGAATTGGTTTTCGTTGGTTAAATCATGCCTACGCGACTATATAGGCAGTCCATAATTCATTTCGTTGAGATAAGTTAGCCTGCTGCTGCCTTCGTTCGGTTGTTTTTCTACCGTTGGTTAAAACGTTCGTATAAGTCCGGAGAACCCGGATCGTTTCGATCTTGAAGGATTTATTGTATATCTCGGCGGTTATTAGCTGATACATTAATACTCGTGTGTATGTACACATGCGCGCATGTCTATACTATATCCCCGGCAGTGTAAGATTCTTTCCACAGAAATACTATATATTAATTACACGGGATACGGCACATATGTAAGATTTCCCTCCGCACGTTGTAAAAGTCAGTTCCGCACGTCATATGAATGTAAATAAAACATAAAATGTTCCAACTTTTTCGAATTTCAAGATATGATGGATAACAGACTTCCGAATATTTGATCCAAGTGCCAACGAGCTCGACGAGAAATGAATGAAAATTGAAATAAATGGTCTGATTGAGGCGCACGCAATTTTCATTTCTTCTTATCCACATATTGCACTTTACAATTAACAGATACAAGTCAAGTACTGATATAATGATATGTACCTGATTTTTCCGGTCATTGATGATCCCATTCTATCTTTCGTGTCAGAGTCTTTTCAGATACAAATTTCCGCCAAATTCTATCAAGCTATCATCGAGGCACTGCAGGTTCTCGCAAACCGGTCATTTACCCTCGAATAAATTACTACCGAAGAACGAAGAGAGAATAAAGTATTAGCTTTTATCGTGTCCAAGGTTTTACGGACATAAATTTCCACCGAAAACTATACAACCATTTTCAAAGAATGTGCAGTTTTGGGAAACCGGTCTCGGTAAACTGCCCTTGGATGGATTAATTCCGAAGAACCGGACACGCCGTTTTGTTTATCGTACGAAGGAAGTCGTAGAATATAAATTTTCAACAGAATTGTCACAGTCGTGTCCATGGAATTTGAATTTTTCGGAAATCCGTCATCAGCAGGCTACTCTCAATTTTCTAACCAGAAATCAGATACCGATTCCTAGCCGACAACACAATACCTAGATATCAAATTTGGAGTAAATCTCGGATCGGCTAGGCTTGGCCTCAGGTAGGTACAGATAGAAAGATAGTTGAATCCGCGGTTCTCTATCCATAATTGCCGATAGAATGGCACGATATGTTATAATCTCTGATTCGACAAGTGTCTCGGCGGACAACATACCAATTATCGCATCTTGAGCTTCCGCTGAAATCCTTTTGCTATATTCGGTTAAAAGCTCAATTTTTTCAGACTTTACGGCGCACGTTTTATTGCATTTCCTGTTAAAATTTATTCTCCCCCCGCCGTAAGTTTTGCCCCCCCCCCCCCCCCCCCTCTCCAACCCCTGCTCCAGATATTCAGATAGCAGTCAATGCAATGCCGTATTCTCCGGGGGTGAATTTCTCGGTGAAATTATCAAGTATAAATCTAACCCTCAAACTGGCGGTGAGAAGATAAAGATGTAGTGAAGAGCTCAGAGAGTTAGAGAGAGAGAGAGAGAGAGAGATGGACAGTTTATATACCACCCCGTTATAAACAATAGACCTGGAAATATAGGCGCGGGATGTATATGGGTAGAAAAACGAACTATATATCACGGTTTCCCTAAAGGGGGCATTCCGTATTCCTAACGTTCCCAAATATCCGCTTTTTTATCGTTAAAGAATAGATATTTTATTCAGGTTGAATTATTCCATATATTAACGTTGTAATGGGCGAATGGCCATCACAAACTTGCTGCAAAATCTTGATGTGTTGTTTTGTTTTTTCATTTTTTTTCTTCCTTTTTTTCATTTAACTGATTGATTTTGGTACCGACCAAAATTTATTAACCAAAAGCGTTGCAGCTTAATTACGCAAATGCTGGAACGTCTCCATAACGTTGTGTTCCGACGATTGTGAGAGCTTTTATTTTCATTCCGGGCAAAATAGGTCCGGAAGCTCGGTAATTTTATCCATCGTTAGAAGTCAGTTTTCGAAAATATGGTATTTTGCTTGTGAATGAATAGCACGGTAAATAGTCCAAACTTTCATAAACGATATTATAGAGAAGCTTAGAATTAGTCGAGTGAGCAATACGAATCAAACGAATATAGTGACGAGAGTAAAATTTTGTTTTTAAACCAAACTTAGAAGAATCTGAAATCGTCGAATGGTAAAAATGGTGCAAGATCAAAATTTCGAAAACTGACTGTAGGCGCCTACATATTGCGTATTTTTGCTCACGTAATAAAATACCTGAAATCAATGTTTGTAGGCCCAAATTGCTGATTCATATTCTCATAGATCTTCGGCAACTTCGTACTAATTCAACGTTTATGTCGCGATTCGAAACTGTGCGTGTTCAAATATTTCGTTCTTTGTTTCTTACGTAAAGTAATTCGTATTAGGAAACTTTTCAATACTATTCCATGTTGAATTTTCCATATTGTGTATCACTCTCCCATACATATTTTCCCATCAATTTGTCCCCAAACTCATACGTTCTCGACAGTCCTCTAGGTCTTCGATTTTTGTGACTCCTTCGTCTTGAAAAATACGTTCCGTTCCTTAATTTCCGATCTCTTTTAGAATCGTTAGCGCCTCAGTCTTCAGATGGCTTTCATCCCTTGATAAAGTTCCAACAAGAAGTTGAACAGCGAGATTGTAATTCGATGCGATCTGATCCACAGATATAGTTTCTTCCGTCACATAAGTATACATGAAATATATCCATCTCCCACGTTTTTTCGATGGCAATGAAAAATTTTATACTCTTTTGGTATCTCAGCTCGTAAAGGATACCAGACACCAGCTCGAATTTTATGCAGTTTTGGTCTGATTCATCGTCAGCCTCAAGCTCGAGCTAACAGTATGAACGATAAATAGACTGAAAATTTTCTATCTTCATGAATGTGAAAAAGGAAAAATTCCAAGAATTAAACAAATTCGAAACAGAGCACAAAAACGGAATGATATAATAAGGTGAACCACGCACGAAAACATCTTCGGAACGAGAGAATTAATGACGAAAACACAAAGCAAAAGCAGGAAGGGGGTGCAAATACGAGGGTTGCAAGTTATTCCCTAAAAGCAGGAAAATATCTCGTGAGTTGAATATTAATATAAAAAATTCTCCCGTTTTTTCCTTGCGTCGCTTCTTTCGGGCGATGCACTAAAGATGTGTAATATTATTAAACCGTGCAGAGACTTGAAGAGCGGGAAAATTTCTTTCTCCTCCATCAAAAATTCGACTGCATCCCCCGGAGCTACCTTCAGGACTTTCAGGTTTTCACCTAGCTCGTGTTTTCAGACTTCCTTATACCTAATATAGTGGTCGGGGGTGCCATCATCACGCCATACTGTGCTGATGTATGCAGGTGACGACGTTGTTCTCCCCAGGGAGCTCATATATATTTTTTTTTATTCCCTCACGAACTACAAGGGATGCTCTATGCTCTCTTCTTTCCACACTTTAGCGTCTAGACGCACGCGGCGAGGTACCAAAATCCCGGAGATCAGACTTTCAAGCAATTTGAACCAGACTCGATTATTCATTTCAGGTAAATAAAATGGCAATAGATAAATAGTAATGTTAATCGATGTATTGCCGTGAACAACTTTGATCTTTCTGTGTGTTCTTTCGGCAATATCTCGTCTACTTCTATGACCTCATCATTTATCGTATCAGTAGAATAGAACTGATCTGAGAACAGCAGCTCTCCACGAACCGTGAGCTCGAATTTTGAAATATCTCCTCGATTTCATCTGAGGCAAGTTTTCTTGTGAAAACTAGTTGAAAAATGATTTTTTAAATATATTTTCCAAGGGTGTGCTATACTTGATTTCCCACTGTTGAGATATCGCTCGTGGATATCAATGAAACTAATGATACTCGAAAAACACGGCATTTGATGTATATACATGATTCGAAAATAGGAATGAAGCTCTGAGACTCGGTAAAAAGTTTTCATTGAAACTTTGACCTTGAAAATTTGCGTCCGAGTGCAACTCGAA
Source organism: Phymatocera aterrima (assembly GCA_963170745.1). NCBI lineage: Eukaryota > Metazoa > Arthropoda > Insecta > Hymenoptera > Tenthredinidae > Phymatocera > Phymatocera aterrima. The sequence continues at coordinate 7,222,432 of OY720660.1, forward strand.
AAGCTTCGGTGGCCACTCTGGGCTAGGCTCTTGGTAATATTGAGTACAGTGAATAATTGCATATTACAAGTTATTACAATACCACCGACAAGGGAGGCAAATGAATACCTCTACAAATTCTTTGGGATCGGAACATTGGGTGTGACCACTCTTTGATCTCTTGGAGATGGATGCCCCTCGCGCCATTGGATGTAATACCTTGAGGCTAGATCAGAGATCGAACTATCGAAGGCTCTCCGCCCGCACAATCAACCCTCGGGCTGTAGTGCAGCCTGTGATATATTACACAAGAATCGATATAAATTGTACCTATATATAGGTATGATACATATTTCTGCATATTATACTTGGGCACGTCGTATTTCGTATCGAGAATTGATCAAAGCAGCTTATGTATAATGCTTGTATATCTATTTTTATTCCTGCTAAGAATCTCTTGAGAGCTCGTCCAACGTCGATGGATACGATTCTGAGACTCCTCATTCCAGACTAATGTATTGGTATTCGCCTCCGGCCATTTTAGAAGCCAGTTTTAAATACCTTTTGAGTAGTTAATGGTATTGAGAAATATTTAAAACGAAGGTTCAAGCTACGATTAAAGTTTATACACACACTCTTGAGGAAGCTGATCTAGTTTTCAAATTTTCGAATATAAATTTGTAATTTTCGCCTCTCTCTTTTTACAGTTTGCTCAATTTTTCAGATACTTCCAATTTGCGAATATATGTATCTTATTATTGTTCTGAGCGGTGAATCTCAATCGAATATTCCGACTATAAATTCAATTCTCCTATTATACCTATTTTTCGTGTTTTTTATCTTATTTTCTCATTTAAATTCAATATCTGGTCAAATTCACGATTCGAGGTTCTCTATTGATATCGTCTTTATCGTTCGAGTTAACTGATCGTGAGCATATCAGAGAGAAAGTCTTACCGAATGAAGGATATATCAGTTTTCTACATTATCAACAGTTCATTGACCTATGGTAACGATGATTCGCACCTTATCGATTGACGATAACGTAGATTCACTCGGTCGGTAATGTGGTCAACGATGATCTGATAAAATTGAGTAACAAATCGTTTTCTGCTTTCGTGTTTTAATCATTTTTATTTTTATTCTCTTGTTATGTCCTCCAGCGATCGTGCAAAATGGAGAAATGCCAAGATTTCCTTTCAGATCTATTCCACCGTTGATATGTCTATGGTTGCAATAATTTCATGTTCCATGTGAAATTGATTTCATTAACTCCGAATAAGCGATCGATAATGATCAGATAGGCGAACGCCATATATTCTGAATAATCAAGAACAAGATCAACGAATCGAACAGAAAATATGAGCATTAATTATCATTATTATTATATTGAAAAGTAAAAAGCACTAGACAAAAATCTATGTGAATATCCGGAAAATTTATTTTCGTGGCAATAGATAATATATTTGGCGGTCTTCTGTACGGCGGACTCCGCCCGGGAAACCGGAAGCCGAAACTTGTAACGGAAGTGACGTTCATTGCTCTGTGAAGTTTGTACTTCGGGAGATGCATGGAGTAGGAAAGTATACAGTGCAGTGCCGGAGTTATACAATTTCCGTAAAGTGTGAAATTTCGTTAGAAACTATAATGCGAACCGCGAAAATCTGGAAAATGAAATTCGGTCGAAAAGCCGCGCACTGCAGGGAGCCGAAGAATCACGTAGCATTACAGAACTTACGATGGATGCAATACAGTTGAGCCAGAAGTTTGTCACCGGCTTTTCGGTGGACAGCTGTAGCATAACTTTTATCAAATCTAACCACCCAGCTCTACTTCCGGTTTCGGATCTCATGCCTATGACCACGGAGGTATACCTACCTACTATCAATCAAATTTTCAACTTTGTCAACCGTAAAAACATTCCTTCACAGATTCATGACATTAATACAGAAAGAATATAACCTGCACACGTTGAATATATTTTTGTTATTTGAAATCGAGCTTACGAGTGATCGGGGCCGAAATTCTTCGATTCATTTTCTCACAATTTTTCATAAAAGTAGCAAAAAGTGATAGAATGAAACTGGGAAATTGAAATGTTGCTCTGATTAGTAAATCACCATTATTGTACCGTTGTACGATCGAATATATAAGCCATAGAAACTTTGCAAATTTGGAAATGTTGAGAAGTTTTCAAATATGTCAATGAATATTCCGAATTATACGATATCTAGGCATATATAAGTGATAAACATTTCTTTAAACATTGTCGAGAATTCTGAGGCCGATTTATCCCAAATCGGAATGATATCGTCCTCCGTTTCCCCTTTTTTTCATATCCGTTACAGCCGTAAAATTTTTCGTTGCAATAGAAGGAATATACACGGTGTATCGCTTAAAGTGTCGAGAACCGGAGGGGCTCACTCGATGCGAAGCCAATTAGACATTTTTTACTACCCCCAGAAATTGTGTCCCCTATTCCCGTGAGAATAACGGTCTACGAAATGTCGTTGGTTGTTGATTGGCTAATGGGGAGCCACTTCTCTTCGACTAGGCCCCTCTCATTCTCGACACTTTAGGTGATACACCCTGTATAGGTATATTCATTGCGAAATTTGACCCCACAGCTACTATTCTTCAAGAGAATAATTTATGAACCTACTACCTGAAATCTATGGGGACCAGATCGCACTTGAACGAACGAAATAGCTAAGGGGATCTGAAGCTATAGCCTACAGGTACCAAAGTTAAGTTAAGGGTGCAGACCAGCGCTTGTTCCAGATTCCTCGGGGATTCTGAGGGTACCGGAATCCTAATTTTCCAATCCAACAAAAACCTGTATATCCGCCTATTTTTTTTTATACAAAAAAAGAACAGACGATAAAGGAACAGAGAAATAAAATGATGAAACTAAGAGCAAATGTTCTTTTGACATGAATGTCGAAATTTTTTCTTTGGTTATTGTCCACAATTTTCATCAATTTGGGCAACGAAACAGACGTTTCAATAATAATAATAATAATTGTGATGATGAGCGCGGGTAGATCGATATTCAGAAGATTTGAAATTTTGTATGAGAATCGAGTTAAAAAACGAAAAAAAAACAAAAGAAATAGTTGATAGTTATGATGATAAGCGGGAAATATATTTTCCCGTGATTTTGAATTCTGAGGACAGAGAAGAGCTTGTGAACGATATCCAGACAAAATTTATCACGCGCTTCCCCTAATCTACGTAGTGAACTTTTCCTTACTGTGATAAAATTTTTGCAATTTAGCATTTTCTCGTTGTTTGCTATCATTTTATCTGTCTAATTAAAATCGTGATACTGCTTCACGGCGTACGGCAATGTTGTATATTATCAGGTATAATTATCGAAGAGGATGATATGAATCTGTACACTCGTGTCTCATAAAAATACATGAGTTGACGAAAACCGTATTTTTTGAGAACGGTCCACACCTCAACCTCGCAATCTACCGAAACCTTCACCTATACATATAGGTATAGTATACGAAGCGTAAACAACGTGCGGTGTTTAATTTGTCTCTGTCACGAAAATTTGTCACCCGTCAGAGGCCGAGGCGCGGACGTCGTGTTGGGTCGCGGTTTCGTGACGTGCGTGTATGTAACGTGAAACGCGTATAGTATGTGCAAACGTGAAAATATATATTCCGTATACCTAGTCATAGGCTATATCTATATCTATAATATCAACGCCCTGCAGTTTGGGCGTGTCGCAGAGTTCGGCGATGTAGAATAAGTATACCTTGTACTCATGGGGCATTCCACGTCGAATCCAGAAGCTCTGAACTAGTCCTGTCCGATATCTTGTCGGTAATTCTTTTCTTAGGGAATTCGGTATGGACATGGACCGCCGAAACCGAATACAGGAATACCGAAACTGAACATTCAGTTACCAAGTGTGAAACATCCGATTATGGCATGTTTACCAATTTCGATCCCGGTCTTGATTGATATTTCGGTTTTTATATCGGTACGTCGGTATTCGTCGGCGTCACGGTGACAGAAAGTGAATAGAAAATCAAATTCGGTATCAGACTGCCAAAAATGAAAAAGATTTTCCTGCCGATATAGACACTGCAGGAATACCGAAATCCTGAGACGGAAATTTAAAACTGCCGACACCGAAATACCGATATGCGGAAACTGGTACTCAAAATTACCGATATCGAAATACCAAAACGCAGAAGCCGAAACTTGAAACTGCCGATACCGAAATACCGTTACGACAACTTTTCATAATTGAATCTAATATCAGCTTTTAATTGCATTCACCGGAATTATATTGGTATTCTTGATGTTTGACACTGCTGACACTGACAAACTCCCTTTGAAAGCATTTGAAATACGAAATACAGCTCTGCGGCGAAATCCTCACCGTCTATGATTAGATCCGTAATTTTTTGAACCAAAGTGCGATATCCCTGAAAGGTTTCCTTGATCAAGTGAAAACTTTTCTAGTCAACGATCTTTGACTTAATCTGAAATAGTAATTTTTGGCATCCCCACGACCTAACCGATCTTTTTGAAGAAAGTTTTCAGAATTTCTAGTACCGATTCTGAACATTTTGCAACAACAGGACAAAGTAGATGCTCATTTTTTCAAGTTCTTTCAGCCACTGGAAAGTTTTTTTCCTTTTACTCGAGAAGAGATCGGCGAACGATTATCTTTTGCTCCCAGAACGCCTTATCAATACTGAATGGTGTTATAGAGAGAGTTTAATTACACAAATTGAAAACTGTTCGCGTTATAACAATCCGAAACTAAAAAAACAAAATCACTTCTATATATTTAACTTGAAAGAAACAAAAAATGCTAAATGCCCCTTCAAGATAGAAAAAAACAGAGCATCTACTTATTTCTTGTGACGAATTGTTCTCAATTCGTCTGGTGAATGAGAAATTTTTGGAATTTTTTTCGCAAACCGTCTACGACGAAATTTTGAACCAAAAAACTAATTCGCGAATCGGAAAAACGTTGTGGGGGTAAGAAAAAAAAGAAAAAAAAATTCAAACGAAAATTATACAAGCATTTTCGCGGTGGGTATAGTACCTATACCTACGATGACTTAAAAATTGTATCTGAAATCGGAAACGTTCGCATGGAATGCCCCGTATAGTATACAGGGAGGAGAAAAATTGTTGGGAAACAAATTCTCTTGATTTTGCGACCGTAATAATAAATACGATCATCAATTATATTTTCGCTCGAGCGAAAATCCTCCGTCATCGCAGCACACGTCACATCTCCGTGCTTTCGCGCTTCAACGGAGTAGGTATACCTCTGCACGACTTCGTTCGAATCGTGAATATTATATTTTCAAGCACACAGATATTTTTTCCAAATCTGTTTTCTCACAGTTGCATGTTTTTTCGCTTAATTTTTGTATTTTTCAAGAAAGAAGACTCGCCGCTACATCACTATCGTCCGCTTACTTATATCCTTATCCTCGTGTAATCACGATATACGATCACAAACTTTCAGTTAGATATCATGTTATAAAGTTATTACAGACGTAGATAGATACTTACGATCATGATTTACTATTCGTATGATAAGAGACATTTTTTTGAAACTATCTTCTCGAAAAATCTTCGACAATTTTGATCAACCATTCGATCGAACAGTAGCGAGAAAAACAACGAGAACAATATTCATTACAGATTGTTCTATTCCTCCTGATTGTTATTGAAATTGTAAAGAACGAAAAGAAGCTAGCAATTAATTTTTTCGAATAAAAAGTTTCGAATGATTCAGGATCGAGAGAATTACAGGAACAATCTGACTCCCATTTTCTGCGGGGGGTTTATGGTTCTGTCTTTCGTTTACTCAAAATTGGCTCGTGAACGTCTTCGGGAAAAAATTTGAACACTTTCAAATGTGAGTACGAAATGTCTGTATACGGATAATTTGTGCCCGTTGAAGGAAGTGATACCGAGACCCAAGGAGTGAGGGAAATTGGCGTGCAATTAAAATTTATTACGCGCAAATTGTAGCTTGAACGATTACCTCCGTAAATAGAATTAGCTAGATTACTATAACTGCCAGACTAGTTGACCGTTAAATATAATTTACTAGCTTTCACTAGATCTGTAGCTTTGAGCTTCCACCGTGCGGCAGTGAGTGTGAATAATTATTTCACCGTATCGCGGAGGTAGCTGTTTCATGTATTTCTAGCTGTTTGAACATCCCTCGCCACATAATTAACTTTGACCAAAGACGTGAAAGATGTCAATCAAAATTCGTACGCGTAACAACGGAAATAACTAAAACTAGAATGATAATTGAATTTTTGAGGATTTTCGAAATTCCAATAGGTATACACCTTCTCAACATTTTACACATTAGGCATCAGCCGTTCCGAATGCATCAATTTTGAAATTCACATATCCATCTATTCCTGTCGCACCGTGTTGCACAATCGCATCAAAGGGGCGGAAAATTTGCGAGTAATTCAATTCGATCGTAAGCATTGCGACGAATATGTGGAGAGATTACCCAATACTTCGGTTATTGAATCTTCGGGAAATATCTGTGAGCTGATTCAATTTTTATTTTCTTTCAGTCTTCGTTATCCACGATCACGCAACCTGCACGGTTCCGTGTTCCGGGTTACGTATGTGCACAGTATCAGAGAAATGAGATACGAATCATAGACGATTTTAAGTCCATTTCAGTGATTCAAACGTTACGAAGAGGTGAACGAATAAAATGAAATGAACGTTCTAAAACAGCGCGAACTTCTGTTCCATGATATCAAACTGTTCAATGATTAGCTTTTTTTTTGAAATTCTGCAAATTTTATAGGCAATACAAGTTCAATGAATGAATCGTCTGGAATGAATGAACGAATATCTTGAATCACATCTAGCCTTCGATTTACTTTGGAAAAATAATGATTCCCAACTCGAAATTGCGGCCGTCTGATATGAATGAATAAATAACGCAGAATTGCGGCGTGATTTTGATTCCGCCACTTGACTTCAAATTTGATATTCAGGTATGATATATATGTCGTCACACTTGCTAGGAAAGCCGATATTTTGATTCTAATTGTGAAATTGAGCATAATTTACTGATAACCATTCTCTGAATATCTAAAATTTCTCAAGTATGGCTGCGAATCGATTATCGGTCGAGGAGTGATGTATAAAGTGTTGTGTTTTTCTCATGGCAAATACAACGCCGTAATCATTTTCTGAAATGAAAAAAATTGACGATTTCTGTATTTCACAAAAAAAAAAAAAAAAAAAAAAAAAAAAAAATGCTTAGTTTTGTTGGAAATGGAATTTTTTTTTAATTTTCCAATCTAAAACTGAATATTTAATTTATTGTAATCGCATTTGCCACCAGCTTGCTCAATTTCGAGTGACGATCAATCAATTTTCTGTTATATTTTCATAATTTCCTACGAGCTTTTGGAACTAATTTGACCTTCGCGATCCGCGACCCTCAACGTCTAGTAGGAGAGTCTAGACTGATTAATTCGGAGTAATCGAATATCGTACGGAATCGATTGAAAGTGAAAACTGTAGATTTCTGGATGAGCCAGAGGTTAGCAGGAAGATATTTCATCGTTGAGGGAAAGTAGGTTGCGAAGGAGGCTTAATTATAAAACATGACAGGTTTTTTTTCCCGCCCACACTAGTGTGCCAGTCCATTAGGGTGCCACAGAGGCCCAGTCGATCAATCAGCCAGACGATGGATCGAACCCTAATCAAATTAACTCGCCGGCAATCTGACACTCGAATATATATAAAGGTATATATTCACGAAGAACAGCTGACAACATTCTTCCACGGCGCATCTTTCTCTCCAAATCTCTCACGATCGCATCAGCTCTTACATTCAAGTTACCAAAATGTGAATAGAAATTTCAATCAATGGTCGGGCATTCAATTTTTTCCATTTCCGATTTCGATTAACGAAACCTGATATATTGGTAGGACAAAAAAAACCACACACACAATTTGCAGAATCGGTAGAATAATCATGATCAAACATTCTTTCAATCGGATTCTTATCTGTTAAGCAATTTTCATTTTCCGAATTCCATTTCGTGGAAGAACGAAACTTGAAACAAAAAAAAACAAAAAATAAAAAAAAATCTGATCTCAATGAATCCCGAATTCGGGATACAATTTCCGTCGAAATACATAAGACCAACTTTCCTTCTCCCCGAAATATCGTAGTACGAATATAATAAGCCGTGAAAAATCGATACTCAACGTTTTTGATAAAAACTGAAGTCTAAATTTCCCGACGATTGAGTTTACTTTCGTGATTCTTCGTTTTCTTCAATATTTTCACTATTTTCAAACGTTTTGATAAAAATTAGCCGAAGAATATGCGAATTGATTTGTTTCCCGGAGGACTCGATCCCTCATTCATTCATCCACTCCATTTTCCTTCTTGGTTTCATGATCATCCAATCTCTCCTCTCTTTTTCGCCAGAATTCTGAATCGAACCATAAATTCAAATTTCCCAACCACGCTTCGCTAATTGTATTCAGCGATCAGACCATTTTCAGACACACCAATTTTCTCATCACTTGACATAAAAGTGTCTATATTATTATTAAATTCTAGATGATTGTCCGACATTGGAATAGAAGATCACCGATCAAGGAGTTGTGTTTTACAATCTATCAATTCCGTGATCGACGTGGCTCTTGACGAACGAATAATCTTAAAATTTTAACGCCAGATTCTGTGGTTATTATTTCAATGTACCGCAGGCTCTCCCGTAATAACTGCGTGTAGAAAAATCTGGTTACACGTTGAAATAAGACAAAACAAAATTTTCGGAAAAAATCAAATAAAAGCTTCGCCTACTTTTCGGGTCAGTTCCTCCGCGGTTACAGACGTTACGTGCGTGGGTACACCATATTTGTGTTTGTAGGTAAAGGTATACACGTATAGTGTATATGTACGCTCCCTGCTGGGACACGATGGGAATGTCAGGACAAGACAATACAATATCTCTTGCATATATACCTATACCTGCATAGTAACGTGTAATACATAAGCCAAGGAACAAGGAACAGGAAAGAGGAACGCGTGCGTATATGAAGTATAAAACGCGAGAAACCCTGCAACAATAAGTTACTAAGAGGGTCTAGGACATAAAAGAACGAAATTTGCTTTTAGCTTCAGTCTTTTTTGTTCCTGGGATATTTTAACTCGGTGACCGTGTTTGCTTTCCGTTATCCTCGAGTATCAGAGAAATTTCAATTTTATTAAAACGTTGAAAATTTTGCCATTTTTCTCGAATTTTGTTAATCGAATTTTCAAAAATTGATCAAGCTGAGTCGAAAGAGTATTTGCAGTGGACGATATTTTTGCAAAGCAATCTCAAGCTTCGCTCCAATCGTCCTTAGAATGTGGTCCGGAATTTTTTGTCGAATACTCAGACGTTGGAGATAGTTTGCATTTTTTTCAGATGTATTTAACACAATTTTCGAAAAATTGATGAAGCCGGAGGGAAAGAAATAGTAAACGATGAATGAAGAGTATTTGCGAAAGGAGATTATCTGCCTCACGTGGTATTTGCTCATGAGAATTATGCGGCTTCATAAATTGTAAAACATTCCGAAATTGAACAATCTTGAATTGGCTTTGATTTTTGTTCATTAGGTTTTCGAAAAATCGACGAATTTGTGAAAATAAAAACCGGACAAAGATCGAAGATTGGTAAAAACGGCCGCCGATAGAGAGAACCTGGAACTTCATTTCCATTCTGTCCTCGTTGAATGAATGATCGAAGAAGTGATGAAACAATTGAGGCAATAAGATGAATGGGAAGTATTTTGGAAATGGAATTCCAAGGCTTCACTCCAATGGAAGATGAAACGATACGTGCATCGATACCCATGAACAGTTTTATACAATTCTCATACTTCTGAATATCAGAGAGATAGGAAATGAAGTTCCTTTTTTCGTTTCAATCATTTATTCATCATTTTTGACCAGGTCCTCGTCCTCACAAGGAGTTCGTTCATATATGCAGCTGCGTGTGCGGAATAGGTTATAGAAACTAATTATACAAGTTTAGTTTTTGCATCAGAGCCAATTCTGCGGCAGGTGTTTCATAGATTTAACTTTTCACAAAGTTTTTCCGCGCATGTTATTGGCGCCCGCGGTATTGGCCCTTAAGTTTGTCAAGGACGAAGCACCGAAGGACCTCTTTTTGCCACTATATGTCGCCTATACCTACTTGTTACGCATCAGTGAAACACGCATCGCGCTCTCCACCCTAAAAAAACTTCGAAAAAGTTGACCCTCTGAAAAATAATTTCATCTCTCAGGTCCAAAGAAGAGTAAAAAAATTTTAGATGCAGGAAAAAACCAGGAAGTTGAAGAGGAAAAATAAATTCGAAATCTTCTATTCACGATAACTCGGGAACTACCTTACTACTTCTACCTTAAGAAAAATTGCTCACTTTACCAAAAGCACAAATTTTGTATACGGGGTTATAAAGTACCTACATATGGAAGACATTTACGTCGTAAAAAAAATCCCTTTTTATCAAAAGGACGTAGCTATAGGCAGAAGAATCATTTTTTTTTCATCGATCAAAGAGATGAAAAGGAAGAAAAGTCGCATACAATTACATGAAGGACCTATATATTTACTTACGTACATAAAAGATTCATCTTGTGTCCTAGCGAGTCATACTTCTACCGGTACAGGAATCCTTAGTGAGAAACTTATTATACGGGAAATGAGAAGTTTCTTCTTACCTGAAACAGATGGAAAATACGAAGAAATGTATTCATTGCGTCCAGCACGATTTGTCGTCATCGCGAGAAGGGCGATGATTCAGGATCAACGCATTCGCTAATCAATGAAACGATAAGGAAAGAAGGATGCACTCTCAATCTAAGCTTTTTAAGTCCAGTTCATTTTGTCATCGCAGAAAGTCAATTGTTTTTCTTTCCAAATTCAAATTTTTACAGCCTGAACCTAAACATTTTGTAAAATGTCTCGTACTAATTTTATTTTCGACTGATTACAGTCATCAGTAATCAAAATTCCTCGACAGTTATTCCATCAAATGCTGCCGAAGAAGTTTGGCAAAAATAAAGAATGAGATCAAATTAAAAATATTATGTTGCACCCAGCCGCTATTTTTTTTCCAACGCCAGTATTTTGGCTTGTTTAAAAATTTCGACGAAATAGATTATAGAAACGAAGATATCTCGAAAACGAAAAATGATATATTTCCTGAGCTTTTCCCACACGGTTTTCAGAAATTACAAGAGATTTAAAGAGCTGCAAAAATATTACGCGGGCGTATAGAATGAATTCGAAATATTGGTTTGGCATTTCTTTTCGTCAATCGCTGTGAAAGATGCAAACAAAATTTCCGTTCAACTGATTTGGATGAAGAGGAATACAAAATTGGAATACATGCAAGCTATAAAAAGACGAGGGAGAGGTTTTTCTTCAACATCTAGGCTATGCATCTCGAAAATTTTTGAAACAAACGAAGACGGACAAAAAAAATGATGAAGTTACACGGTGAATCATCTGTTATAGATAGTTAATTTTCTTTCTCTTTTTTTTTGTATCAGGATTGTCTGGAAGGCGTGCGGATTGAAGGCTTCTTTTCTTATTCTCAATTATCGCAACGTGATTTGTACCGGCAACAATAATTATCTTTATTTATTGAATTAGTATTTGACAAACGACGCGGGACGTCGCAACAGAAACCACGTAATTCGTTTGTACGTCGGTAACGACGACAATAATTGAATTAATTATACAATTTACAATATTTCACGCTCATTAATAATTATACATAAATCGGGCCGTACCGTTCCGTGACTAATTGCGCACTCTATTCCAATTAATACACACATCGAACATCACCGGTCAACGACCAATTGCGTACTACTCCTGTTCTCCTTCTTTTGCTTTCGTACCTGTCGCTCGGTCTTACCCCAATCGCTCCGTTTTTGTTTACGCTACGCTCGCGTTCGTACACATACATACATACATGCATAGTTTTTGTACGGTGACACAACAACAATACACACAGGTTCGCCTTGCTTTTGGCATTTCGGTCTCTCGTTGATATTGTGTTAAAAAATCGAAGTAGAAATCTGTCTTCTGTTATCTCCTCGACCACTTCTTTCGAAATTGGTTGCACAAGATTTCCATTTCACATTTGATAATGGAATTTGAAATAATATACCGGAATACAGAGCCCCACGTACTTTTTCGAGGAATCATCTCTTTTCTTCCAGAAAATTTTCAACTCGCGAAGAAGATTGGGGCGAATGTTATACGTATAGTGTATTCGTCGCGCATCGCCTGTCTTCAATCTCCTTCAATATGCGCATACGTAGCTATGTATGTATACACACGTATGTATTCCTATACACATAGAACGACTAATCTACATAATTGCGTAAGTGCAAGAAGGGGGATGGCACAGTGAATACTTGCCCCAGTTGACAAATACGTTCACTTATATTATACCTCCAGCTACATGTACATACATACATCCAACAAGGGTTAGAAATATACACAGCGTTGCAAGCTCACTCAGCTCCGGATGTAAGTATGTATGCTACATCCCCGAACAGTTTTGATATTCTCCCCGTGAACCGTACCACAGCACGACGATAAAGTAACCACTAAACTTTACTAATTGAAATCGTAATTTGAACCAGGGTTGACCGTTATTTGAATTATCATCGGACCCGGAGCCCCCCTTTTGCGTTTTCTCGCTTGTCTAATCGTCTGAGGCAAGTTCTTCGTCTTCTCCTTCACCCGATTATGATTGCGAGTATTAATATTATAGTTATCGGAAAACTCTGTTTTCTTCAATTCAAATCCACAGACTCAGATCGTCGGTGAAAAATTGAAATCAAATGAAAATTCGGAATTATTTGCGTGCTTAGAGTATGGCAGCGGCTTTTTTCAACCCCCTCACGATCTTCGGTTCAAGATCCCCGCCCTCTATTATCAAAGGGCTGAGTTTTAGGCCCGGAGAGTTTGCCACGGAAGATTATTTCCGTTTTAAGCAAGAATTAAAGGAATTTACGGATAGCCTCCCGATACTTTTATCATCGATGAAATTGATTCTCACTTTTTTAAGGGTTGAAAAGAATTTTCGCTCAATCGCCCTTTCTATTCACGGATTAATCTACGGAAGATTATACAGGATTTAGTTGAATATAAAAAATGAGAACGAGGATGAATTGGCCGAGAAAGAAAATGAAGACCGCGGCTTTTGAGAAGCTTTCTTTTGTTTTCTCCATTTTTTCATTCATCTGCGAAGAAGAACGATGAAAGGAAGAAGAAGACTTGTAACATAAATTGACGTCCCTTTGGTGGACGTCCGCAAGTACTGAAATAGAGTAAAGAATTTTCAATGTAGGTATATGCATGAGACGTGAGACGTGAGTCGTAAGTTTAGGGAATGCATGAGCGAATATACATATAACAATATATTTTGAGAAAAAGAAATGCTGTAATGTATATTTCAAACGATCTCGTCGTGTTATGACTCCGGAATTTTCAGCGACCTGGGTGGGAGGGTGATCATCGTTACTAATGCATCAACTTCCGGTTACTCCCTGACAATTTCCGGCGCGTAAATTTTCGAGCTCACAACTCAACTCCTCTAACCTCGGGGAAAATAATATATTATAATCTTTCTTCTCTGCGCTACTCTGCTTGTAATGTGTCGACCGAAGTTGCCACCATTGGCAAATATTCAGTGAAATATGCTACGCAAATTTGTTTTTTTACCGGGCTCCTTTTTCCTTTTTCTCGGTTTCGTTTCTCTCGGTTGTGGTTGATTTTCCAGATAATGCATGTACAGCTGGTATTCTTAACATTGATATAAATACCAGCGTTTCATTTCGCGCTACAAATTACCTTCCGGTCGCTTTGATTGATTCCTTTTAACCTGTTCTCACCCCGAAACGTTCATTTTTTTTCATCAACACGAAATCTCATGATCCCCTTAGCCTTCCCACTCGCTTAGGGCATTTCTTCGCTCTCTTTTTCTCTTTCATGCCGTTTCTTCGTCGTATCACTTTACCGAGATCTCAGAAATTGAAAGATACCTACTTTTATTTCTTTGGACGAAGCTGGCCAATGGTATCATTCAAAGAATCAAAAGCATTCCAAGATCCGGGTGGAATTGATGCAGAAATCCATATTTCAGGGTCTAATCAAAATCTGATATCAACTTTTCCATGCTCGAGCTTCGCCTTTCCTTGTTCCTAAATTTTCACCCGAATGATTCCCTGACGCTTTACTATGCGTATACAGTAACAACGGTTGAGATATGTTTCTGAATTTATTTTGCCTCCCAAGAAAGCTGCGAGAAGGCATAAGTAAAAGATAATCGTCCGTTATATGAGCACAAGAGAAAAAGCGTACGAGTAGAAGAGGAGCATTAAAGAACCTTGGCTTTTGTTTGGCCTCGTTTCCTCCGCAGTTATTGCTCCTTCTACACATTAAAAACTCGAAAACTGACTTTTGCGAGACCCACAATCAGTTTTATAGTCGGTGTCGGTAATTCCGCTCAATTTTCTTTCCCCCGAAAATGGTTTCAAATCTCATCCAGCGATCGAAGTCTAGTTTTCAATTGAAAAAAAATTACGTTTTTATCGTTTTTCGATATTCGACCTCGATTTCAATTATTTTTGATCTTTCTTTCGAGATCCACATACGTGATCACGCTTGAAATATAAATTTCCTGTCAACATCATATCCACACGGAATCGAGCATTGAGGTTCAGATGCACGTAGGAGTCCTTTCCCATGCAGGGATAGAGAGAAATATATTTTTTTATTGACTAAGTTTCTCCGCGTGTCTAGCTGGACCGAAGAATCGGGGATATATGTTATATTCTAGATTGTAAAGCAACGCGGATGCACCAAGGAGCGCGACTTTCATTTCATTTTATAAGAAAACTTCGACTTCTAGATGCATCCGACTTAATAACAGGACGAATATTATTACGACTGATATGACTGCATTGTGAATTTTCGGTTTTCCCTTCCACAACGGTAATCAAATTTGAGCACATGCCGCCGACATTTTTTTTTTCCTATTTTTCGGCAAATTATTTCTGAATAAACCTACGTTCATGAATATGAACGTATATACGAAACCTGATCCTGAACAAAATAATGTGAAACAATATATATAAATTGCTTCGCAAAGAATGCTAGTCAGAGTTGAAATAAATAATGGATCGGAGGTCAGCAGCCATAAAGGGTCTTGGAATAATGGTGAAACGTTTGTCTATAGCCATTCACTGATCTAAGGAATCTAATTGGACGTCAGAGACTGATTGATTTATCCGACATATTTCCTTCTCTTACAATCCTCACGGTTTTTAGGTCAGTTCATTATAGTTAAGACAGCAAATAGTGTCAATCCAAACGTAGCCGCTCACTACTTAGTTGGAATTAGTTGCTTAACCGTGTTTGATCTGTTCCCTTTTTCGATTTTTTCCAGCTACCTCGTTCCGTCTTTTATCACACGCAATCTCAAACAACGAATCGGCGGAATCAGAATGGTGATTTTTCATGTAATAATTATTGGTCAAGACAGTATAATTGGCTGCGAATGAATTGGTCATAATCGGGGAATCGGTAGTCATGCAGGCAAGAGAAGTGGACCAATTATGAACAAGATGAGCAATTAGTCGAGTATGGATGAATATTGAAAAAATGGATAATTAGTCGAGAGCGAACGAATGATCATTCAAAAAAACAAAAGAGAGTCAAAAATAAATGACCAATTGTAGCAAAAATTCGTAATTGATCGAAGATGAATGGCTAATAATTGAAAAAATTGACAAACAGTCAAACATGACTATTATAGATGACAATTCGAAAAAACGAACTGTGATCCTTCTCTTGAAGATTGATAACAGGAATTTCTAATGACTGCGAGATTTCTGAAATTGAGTAATTCAACACGGCTAATTAATTCGTCGATAATTTTTTGAACCTCGATTTCAGATCAGTCTCTAATTTAACGAAATCATGTCCTACATTTTGTCTTCTTAGTTTCGTCTTCGGCATTACTTGACGTATCATATTTGACAAGCGCCTAAAGAATGAGTAATACTAAATTGTATGATATTGTGAATTACTAACGAGAGGAATTATTAGCATAACGTTGCACCGTAGAAAGCGGTCGCGATTAATGTGCATGAGAATGTATACTTCAAAGAGATTTGCATCACGATGTGGAATTTTTATAGCATCGTATTAAATAAACCACACTTTAGAGTAGAGCTGCTGCTGATGCTGCTGCTGCTGCTGTATGTCTTTGCAGGTCTCACTTGTATGACGGACGATAAGACTTTAGAAGTTCGCCCGCTCGCCTCTCAGCTTCAACCCACGAAAAATACCACACGTGCAATTTGCATGTGAGTTCAGGTCGTTGCACGCGAAATATCTCTACCGTTGTCTTGTCGCATGATGCAGGTATTGTATATCTCTCATAATATATATCAGTGGGCCTATACATACCTTACATCAGCCCAAGTCATTATTTAATAAACTTGAGTTGGTATCCATCACCGATTTTTATCTCGTCTTCTCGTCGTAATCTTTAACAATAAATCAGAGTTCATGGACTTGAGACGTATCATGATATACCACGCAAATTCTGCTACCGCCATTTTAATTTTTTATTTTTTTTTCTTCTTACCAAATATGCGAAATGGTCTTGAAACTTTTGTCTCTGGGGGATATAATCTGAATGATCGAATGGAAGAACGATTGTGAAAAATGTTTTAAGAATTGCAAATCTGGGAAGGAAGATTATGAAAACTTGTAGAAATATTTTTTGGTTGACCAAAATCTTCGTATTTTCTGGAATATGATTTCAAAGATGCCATTGAATCCGTAAGTGATCCGAAAGGGTTTGATCAATTTTCTGTTCAACAATTTCTTGGTAATTCGTAGATGAGTTAGGGGTCTCACTGAAATTCCGTTTCGAAATGAATTTGTTAGGCGTTTCAACGATTTTGGAAATACTCGTACAAAGATTTGGAATTTTTTATAAGTATTCACGCACATTTCAACATTAATTGAAAATTCTATGGGTCAAATTTGTCCACAATTTACTAAAATTGTCCTGAAATGGTTTTTTTTTTTTTTTTTTTTTCTATCTGTAGGTACCGAAATCGTTCAATTCAAAATTCGCACAGATTTCAAAAGGGTTCGATAAATTCTGTACGAATTTTCCACGGATTCCGTCGAATTTATTGGACATATTCCAACCATTGGAAATATTACTAATTTCATGGAAACTTTATAATGAGATTTTACTTTTATCTATCCGCTGTCTCACAGAGATATAAAAAATGTCAGGTTTTGTAAGGACTTTGAAAGGATCTTGCGAATATTTGAAGATTTCCAAGCAAATCTGCGATAAGAAATTGGGATTCAAAGGAATCTTTTCTTTTGACTAGTTATCACTGAATTCATTGGTTGTTCATTATGAGATTTTATGGTTTGCTTTCCAGAAATCCAATAAATTTCCCAAGATTCATCGGGATTATAAAAGGATGTCACAATCTCGAAGATTTTGGGAAGTTGAATGAGATTATTCTCATTGATTCGCGATGATTCCTTTTTTCATCGGAATCAAAAATTTTCATCAATCAAAATTTCATCTACCGAGATTTCGGACGCGTATCAGATAGCTCGAATTTCTGAATTCATAAATCCAATCCAATCGAAGGGCTCGTGGTTTCTTCTCATTTTCAGATATTTCATATAATGCGGGAATTATTTTCCCAGGATTCATTATCATTAGCAGAAATCATTGATGCGGCTCCGTACATTACGTCGTAATCGGAGTTTTTGAATAAATGAGAAGGATAAATGGATCTGAAATCCAGTATTTGACCCACTTCACGAGTTCTGGAACAGTTCCGACGTAGCAAATTCAGTGAACTGCCAGCCCCTCGTTTGTGGGTTGGATCTACAAGAAACATAAAGGGGCCTGGAATTCGCAGGGGATACGTAATTAAACAGGAACGTAATTTTCGTGTGGATTCGAATTTATCTTACATCTTAATTTCTTTCATTTTTTCCTGTTTTATACGTATCTGCTACCTGTTGCCAACTCTAACGGATAAAGTCCACCTAATTTAAAAGTCTTTTCAGGCTAAATTCTCCTTCGTCAACACCGTGGCGACCCCGATCTATATCACGAGTTAATTAAAAGACTAGCTGTTATCCAAAGAGTGAAAGCGAAGCGTCGCATGCTTTCTGAAATAAGTTTTATTCATACCTGTAGCTGACGTAACGCGAATGAATTTTAAGGATCTCTAAATGATGGAACGTCCTCCTTCTCTTTCGCTTTTTGAAAATTTTCACAGTGAAACTGGGATCTGGGATGCCAAATTTGTATTGGAGTCTTATACAATTAGCATTTTTTCGACAAGCAAAACGAAAATGGGTTTGAATTCTTTTCCGAACTCCGACAAATTCGATTAGTGCAGGGATTAGAACTTTTCATGGTTTCCAATGTTTGTTCAATTGTTCTGAATCCCTGGATTACGTTTATCTGAAATACGAATTGAATTCCGAAAATTAGATTGTTCACGTACGCACAAAATTTTGTGGAGCAGTTTTGGCCTCGGTGAATTAAACCTCGTCAGCATAATCACCTGGGTCTCAGATTTCTCGTTTTCTGTGCTCCGGAATTCTGATGTGACTTAAACTTATTTCCATTTCCCAGCCAAGTCGTAACTTACAAAGTTTCTTTGTCACACCGTCGTGTCATTTCCGGTTCCTTTGATCGCGAAGACGCGATAGGTTCGGAGTCTGCGGTATCGAAGACTCAGCATACCGTTTCTAATCGAATTCTACACCGTCTTGTTCTCTCCAAAGAGGTTCTCACCACGTTGGAATCGTTGAATTTGAATTTTCCCATTCAACACCATTTGCGAAAAATACTAGTCAACATTTTCGCAGGCGAATTGAAACGCGTCAATTTTTCGTACCGAAAAGGAAGGAAGTATGATCGGCAAGTCTGATCATTTCAGAATAAGAAGAGAGTTAAATTTGGTTTCATACAGAATCCTTTTTTCACCGTGAAAAAGAACCCCAAAAGCAACCAGCTAATCATTTCCTACGTAAAAAAAAGGTCCGAACAGTCAGCCCAGAGAGCGAATCAATTAGTGAAAAAAAAGGGAAAAAGAGGAGAAAAACCAAATCAATGAATACGAACAAATAACCGGCAGATGATTATGGCTGTTTTTTATAATCAAACAACGGCGTATGGCGTACGCCAGACCTTTGTTGAAGCAGGTATAGCTGAATTTGTATTAAACAACCCCTCAGATTTCAACCCTCGTTTTTAGCTTCAAGCTTCATTCTGAACAAGTCTATACTATGCTTACTTATTCAAGCGGTTTCCAGCCCACGTGGCAGGATCGTGGCTGATTAATCATCAAATGCTAATTCAGGGACGGCTAGCGCTTGGCTCCAATCAGTTTGTAGTTCATCGTAATATCGACCCCCGGCTCTTAAACTTATCAACTAGTATTCCGGCTAGCAAAGTACCTACCCTGCCTGCATACATTAATTATATGAGAAATTTAAAAGAGAATAACAGAGAGGAACGAGAAAGAAGGGAGGAAGAAATGCGGGGCGAAAATCAGAAGAATTCTAAAACTTTCGGTGTAAATCGGAAAATTGAAATTACGAGAATACGAGTTTTTAAAAATTATTTTTGTTTTTCATGATCATATTCACAGATTGATCGGTTCAGTAGCTGTTCTTCGGTTATCGGAAGAAGAAAATTTGGAAACTTCTTTTTTCGATGGTATCTTGAAAATGGACCGACTTTCTCACTTTTCACAGGCCGATCGAGGCGGAGTTCTGTAACTTAAAGCTGTTTCGAAATCAAAATAATTTTCTGTCCTTTTGTCTCACACGAAAATAGAGTAGAACATTGAGAAAAAAAAACCATTCCGAACGTTATTCGATCGGAAAAGGATGTATACGTCGATTTTTCGTATTCATTGAAAACAGAGAAAAAGGGAAGAAAAAACTGAAACAGAAAAACGACGAGTTCAAAATGGCAATAGATGATGAAAACATTCACGTTTGCCGCGGGGGAACTTTTTCGTGGTTGGGGAAATTTTCCCCTGTGTATCATAACTTAGATCGTTTATTGCGACGACGTAACCCAGCGGTCAGCTGGCTATTAGAGTCGAGTGAATTTATCTGGAACCTGGAAACCTGGAAGCCTGGAAGCCTGGAAATCGCATCCCTACTTTAAGGTGTAGCGTGTGTAGGTAGGAATATATACTATACAGCAAGATCTGAGATGCCAGGAGTTAGGACGAGGCGTAAATCGAAAATCGATTCCCGAGACTTTTAAGTGTCGGCTGTCGACGCCTGCAGCTTCCTCTCACTCAAGTAGATATTAACACAGCTATGTACATATAGCTTTTTGTGTGGTACGTAAAGTCGGAGGACATTTTTCGAAAATAAGGTGTGAACAAGATCAGGCGACGAAGATGGAAAAAGATAAATGATAGAAGAGATTAAGGAGGAAAAAACAACAAGATGGAATGAGCAACTTCTGAACGAAGAGAAAAATAACGATTTTTTACAAATCTCAAAAGGGGCTTCGCGAGCTTATCTCGTTTACTAAACATAGTAATGCTCCTTAACCATTTTATCGAATAGCAAAGTACACAGCTTCTTCTTGACTCAGGAAGGATAAAATATAATCTTCCTGCAACTGGCGTTCGCAGCCCACAGCAGTTATTTCTTCGAAACTATAATGCAGTTAAGGAATTATAGGTGGAAAACTGGTTTCTATAGTATAGAAATTTTAAAAATTGTTTTATATCGGTTTTTCCAGGTCTACCTGTAACCCGCGAGGTGAATTGTGCCTTCGGAGTTATGGTATCCATTGCCTCGATTCGTTTAAGTAAACCAAAAAATGGCGTACAAAGATGGCGAAATGAATTTTCTGTCTTCGAATCCTCTGAAACGAATTTCAACCTGAATTTCAGCAGCTTTAGAAAATTGCTGAATGTACAATAAAATCTGGCGGATGGACTCCGGATGATGGAGAGCCGAGAACATCCTTGGGCTGTTAATTTAGCTCGGCATAGAAAAAGCCTCACGGCATACCGCGAGGATTCTATTTTTGTTTAAAGAACAAATAGAAAACCGTTCACAAGAGAAATTATTAATCCTTTTCTCGCCAGACATGACGATGGCTTTGAACTTTTGGTTGGCCATTTTGTTTATGCCATCTGACGCGAGGTTCTCGAAAAGAAATTGCTCCGGCTCGTGCTATGATATGAAATCGACATAAATACACTGATCAAAGAATGTCAAGAGGAGGGGCAAGATTCGTTACATGTGTCCGTGAGTCGCAGGAATGGACAGTTGATACTCGAAACAGGAATAAAAATCGAAATAGGGATGAAATTACTGAGCTTGGTAGGCAAAATGAAAAACGAAAATGGAAAATGAAGAACTTCGTCGGCATGGGCAAATGATGACATATTTTTGAAAATTGCCAGTTATTTTTGGAATTCTGCATTCCTGTGCAGGTACAGAATTGAGCGAACAGCGATCGAATTCTTCTGGTATCCGTAGATATGAAGCTAAAAAATGACTAGTCGTAAGAGAGAAGATTTTCGAAGAGGAATGATACCGCTACTAGTAAGAAAGAAGCGTTTGGAAACACTTGAAACTCGGGCAATTTTTTCAAATTCGTTTCCCACGTATGTAGGTGCATGTACTAGGTGGCGCGTTCTTCGCGCAAAAACTTTTCGTAGCTTAATTTCGGACTGAAACAAGTTTTGCGGAAGTGCTTGTAATATCGGTGGTCATCAGTTTTCTCAATCGTTTTTGATTTTATCTCATAAGAGATTCGATTCTTCCATGCTGTACTCGTGAAGGGAAATTTTCACTTTAGAATTTGAGATTGTATAATTTACCACATTTCGGTTTTCAGACCAGCTAGATATCGCGTAGACTTCAACTAAGGGCGAATATATAAAATGTTGATTCTTGATCCGAATTTGACCCAATAAATTCAGTGAAACAAATTCTCGAGCTTCTGGTAACCAGGAAACCGGAGATCCGAAGTTTTCTTTCTTTGCACGTGCTGAATACTACATCGAGTATTGTGGTACTTACTGTCTCGGAAAATATACTCTGTAGTTTTCGGACTATGATCTCGTTGCAGTTATTTTCAATGTATTACAGTCTCCAGACTTTTTTGAAGTTTGAAATTTCGGAAATTGGTATCGAAGGAAGCGAGTAATTGTGTATATTTCCGGGAGGGGAGTGAGACTCCGAAAATGTTGATAAAAGGAGCATGACAAGCAATAGCGGAGTTTTGTTGCTTGAATAATAAAATCGTCGTTCTATTAACGACGATTCATCTCGGCACGTAAATTTACAAAACGTTGTATCTCTATTCTCACTCTCAAATCACGAGAATTTGTACAAAGTTTCGTTTCAAGGCACTTCGCGGCAAACTAGGGGGAAATATATTCGAGTGACTAATGAGTGAAGATGTTCTTCAGAATTGAGTCGTAAATTAAGAGGCAAAGTATATTTGTAAATGTCTACGGGAGGTGGAGATGGCTATGAAAACAATTTTCATTTATAATAGGAAATGATGGAAAAATACACGAGATAACATGGTGTGAGGGGTTCCAGTTTTTTCTCATGAATATCATCTTATCGTGTCATTTTTTGTTTTCCTCGCAGGGAGGCAACGAGGAGGAGGAATCCCACGGAGAATCGAAATTCTTGTTTTCAGCTTCTGTTTAAATATGGAAAAATAATTGTTCTCGCTAATTTTACAGTTTATATTCTTTCTTCCGCCGCTAAATCGAGTTTTCGCAAGCTCTGTGTGTGTTTTATTTTTTCCATTGCACTGTTTTAAACTAATTGGACAAAAAATATTGCCTCTGGTTTACTGGATATTAGTTGATTGAAATATGAGCCAACCGGGAATTCCCAGAGAGAAAGGGAAGCAATTCGTTCTTACGAGTTGACGTAATACGAAGACTCCTGAATTACATTATCATAAGGTATCAGACATCGGTTGACGTTGCGTCGCGTGAAAATTGTTGAAATATTTGATACTTGATCATTTTCCGCGTCGTTGTAATACATCGTCTACTTATACGAAGATATTTCGAGTCTGGGAGAAATTATGCCCGGGAAAAATTTTCATCTGAGTTAATCTAATCGAAATCACGTAATTAGAATCAAATTTCTATTCAGCAAACATCGATATCATATGGTATCGATGTATATACTTTCTTCCTGAATATTGTCCCTAATTTGGGGAATTTGGAAAGAGTAATTTTATCGCCACCGAATTAGTTACGGCGAAGGGTTGTCCAATCGATGTGAGTAAATTTCTGAAATTCTTGTGATATTTGAAGTGAAATTCCGGAGAAATCTTTTCTCGAACTTCGTCGTCGAACATTAAGCAAACCTGACAATTACAGACGAGTCGACAGAGATGTGCATAATATGAAAAAAGTTTGTAAAATCTACGGAATGTCGTCGAAATTCATTTAGGTCTCTTTGACCATGTCAATAGAAATTCATAACAAAAATTCGACAGGAATCGGTTGAAGGGAATAGAAAATTGCGATCCTGTAATATTCATTCGCAATTCTTCTGAAAATTGAATGGCGCGAGAGAGAAAACGAAGGTGATTCGTGAAACATACTATCAGGTAAAAACATCTCGGAATTTTTCAAATATTGGTAGAATTTATAATATCACTTCAATTAACCGTAGCGAAGTTTGAAAATGGTGAGCGAATTTCTGGATCCATGAAATGTTCTGTGACGAATTTCTGAAGTCCTTGTGGAGTTTGTCAAAAACGAGAAAAAGCTCGATTGGCATATAGGCATAATTCGAGAAGAATTCAACGTTGGTTGGCGTAAACTTTGCGAAAAATTACGAAAATCTCTGAGACCAATTTGAAATTTGTATCAAGTTTTATATAAATGAATAAGAGATCATTGAAATCTACGATTGACGACCCATTTTTATACCGGAAACCCGAAAGATACCGCCACAGTACCAGAAATCCGTGTGAAATGGTTTTACTGTATAGAAATCGTTGAAAGCGTTGTAAACTTTAGCCAAAAATTATTGACAAAGTTCATTGAACATCATGGAACATATATAGAAACCGTTCGAATGATTAAAAAAATTCACACGTTCAAGGTTTTTCAGAAATTCCTAAACGAGATTCAAAATCTTATCCCGATCGCTGTGAAAATTTCCTAAAATTCTGAAAATCAATGTACCAATGCGATCCAAATTTCAAACAGTTCCCGAGCATCCAAAAGCGGGAGAAAACATTCGAAGGGGTTGAAGCGAAAGAGATATAGAAGCAATTTTGGACGCTGGTTCATACGGAGTATCCTCTCAAAAGCTGTAATCCCGTATATGAAATACAAAAATTCTGCTTTCCCGAAAATTTCAAATTCCGTAATCACTCGCACCCGTTTCGTTCGAACCCCTCGAATTTCATACGATCACAACGCGACAAATTTCACGCTTAGGGTACATGAGAGGAAATGAAATCTTCAATTGCAAAATCCACCCTTGGGAAGCTGGAAAATAAAGAGTGAAGCAATGGCTCAATCTACGAACACGATATTTACCTGCGGTGTTTAAAGCGGGCTGATTGAACTTGACGCTGGCAGGGAAAGTCAATGTCGCCGGACCGGACAGTTGTAAACCAGATCCTAAAATGTGGACGAGCGTAGCCGCGACAGCGACCACCCACCCCCATCCACCCTCCGGATAATAATGCCTGCATAATAGTCTTCGGGCCTGAACTTGAGGACTGGGACCTTCGCGTTCAGGCGCCTTCTTTTTCTTAATACCAGTCTCCTGATTATGCGTTTCAGCACCTGGACTACGAGTCTCTTTTTGTACAGTTATGCAGTTTATTCCCCCACCCAACAGCGGCCAAGATAATGCCCGGGATATGGACATCACACACTTCCACTACCCGTTATTAATAATAATCAGAGTCTCTTCTCCAACAGTCCAGCTCATATTGTCACGAGTGTTTTCACGGCTTCGTGGTTTCCGTGGTTTTTCAATTTTAAGGATGAAATTTCGGCAATCTGTGGATTACTGTTATTTCACGGACCTCTCGTTTTGATTTTTCTGTTCAAAAAATAATCGACAATTATTTGGGAAATCGTTCATTATTAGATATTATAGTTTCCATCGGAAATTTTCTTTCTTATGTTTCCTAACTTTTAGAGCGCCTCCCGGACATCCCTTGGAAGATATGAAACGGGAGGAAAAAAGCTCATCTCCGAATATGACACGCGGGGATTTCCGGCACTCCACTAGAATCACTCGGCAAGTTTGAAAGTGAAACTTTTCCGCAAACAAGCCGCGCGCTTCCGTGAACGAAGACTAATCTTGGAATATTTGAATGCGGGTGTTATCACTTCTTTTCACACCCTCACTGGGCCTTTTCATCCCAGTTATTTCGGAGTTCATACCACGCGGTTTTAATTAATGAGGAAATTACTTTGCTCCGTTTTTCTTATCGCCTTTCTCAATTTTACCTTTCTTCCTCTCTCTCTCTTTCTCTTTTCTTCAGTCGTTTTTAAATCAGGTAATTATTATTATCACCGGCTGAATTATTACAAACGGACAAACTGAGAAGCTAAAAAATGTTTCTCTTTTCATTGCTATGCCGTACCAAGATACCTCTTCGTTAGTATATCATATCGATTCGTTGATAAAAACCAAAGCCACGTAAAGAGAAAGAAAGCGCAGAAGAAAAAACCGATTTAATCAACTCGCGTATCAGTTATCGCGTCATATATTTTATCGGGGGTGGATAAATTCCTCTCCCCGAGCTTTAGATAAGGTTTCGCAAAGCTCACATCACGTTTACAGACTCTGGAAATGGAAGAAAACAAGAAAAAACAAAAAAAAAAGAAAAAAAAAAAAAGAAAAAAAACAGCATTGAAACTCATTTCACCTGGTACAGAATTTGAGTGTTTCTTTTCAATAAAAGTTCATCAGTTTTTTGAAGCTTTTGAAGAAATTCCAATGGAAGCATAATGAGGAGGCGATGATTAATCGTGAAAATTTTCGAAACAAACTATAAACTGTCATCCCCTTCATGCGTTCATTCAATTAGTTTGCCAAATTTTTGATATCACATTTCGAAGACCTATCTATCGGTTGAAAAATGAAGAACCGAAACGAGGCGGGGAACCGCAAATCTTGAAAGTTTTGCCGTTCAATCCTCGAAATATTTCCATCCACCGAAAGTATAACTTCCGAATGGAAATAATAGAAGAAAAATGGGGCAAATTTGTTAACTGACGACGTTTTCAAAAAGTTTATAGATTATTTTGCAAAAGCGGATTACAAACGATTGGCATTCCCTCATTCTCTCCAACCCACTCGCACGTGACCGACGATCGCTGATTAAAAAATGACAATTGAACAACGAATGAGCAGACGAACTATCACTCTATCCTCACTAAGAAATAAATGAACGATTTTTTGATTGACTAAAATTTCGGGATCTTAATTTTTTTCCAAATATCATATGTTCTGAAAATTATTAACGAGACACAGTTTGTATTGGATTCAACTGCAATGGATGTTACTATATTCGAATGATGAAATTATACAATACATCGTCGAATCGCGGATGAGGGTACCTCGCCGCCGGTAGGCATCGCGTGAAGCTGCCGACTGGAGGGCAAACCTGGACTCGAACCGGGCTGCGAATGGGACACGTAGAGTAAGTAGGTACGACGTCAGCCAGCAGAGAATCCAGTTTGCGTCTCGCTCTCCGTTAGCAGGTTCAATGCGCGCATGCGTCTACCGGCTTATCCACGTGCTTCTTTGAACCACGCGGAACTGTCTAGTAGATATATGTACCCCTCAGTCATTTGTCAAATGAACTTTACCGGTCGTGACCTCCAGCCCTAGACCCTTGACCCTCAACGCTACGAGTAAAGCTCTCGATAGATCGAACAGATTTACTGCTCAAAAGGGGGAAAAAAAAAGAATAACCGGTCGATCGATTTTGATTTGAAAAAATAATTATCTTCGTAAGCCATTTTCCGGAGATGTTGAATTTCAAAATTGGTCGTATCGAAAATGTATCCGCGGATGAATTTCGTCTACATAACGAATAAGCAGACTATAATACTATCGATCCTATGAGACTCTGTTCATGCCTGAATTCTGAGAGAAATCGTTGCATGCATTTTCCATAAATAAGACGGCGTTTTCAAAAATCGGTGAACATTGAACTACCCTTGAAAATGGATGTTCCCCCGAATGACGAGTTGGCCATCTTGTATATCTTGTCGAATGTTTCAGATATGAGTTTTGCAGCGAATCGATTCGACTTGTGTTCGCCGGAAAAATCGAATTTAAAAAAAATCAGTTTTCAGACCACAGGAATCAAACTGCCACATAATGAATGGAATCAAATGATGTATATTGCGTCAGACTATTGTAAATTCCTAGTTTGATATTCCGTACAATATTTTTGAGCTAATCCATTAGCGCATCAGTTTAAAATTCGTTACAAATTAACAAAAATTATGAAATAAGATTGGACATACATAGGCGATGGGTGAATTTCATCGCATTCTAGATATAAACTGTAAACGGAAGTAATGATAGAAATTTGGTGAAAATTTCACTTCATAAAGCAGGAGCAGCAGCTTTACGAACGTAAAAGTTTTACCACCTCGCTCGGCCGGCCTTCGAGAACTGAACTGCATGAGTAAATTGCTAGAGCTTCTGACTTTATGGGGATATCTAGCCTGCGATTGCTTGCACAGAGAAAAACATGTCGCTAAAAAGCTGTACCGTGACAACGACGCAATGCATATATATGTGTATACACATGCATATGTATATTATATAGGTATATATATGTATGTATATAGGTACAGTCTCCAGCATTACGTAGGAGGTATATATATATACGTTGCATTTAGAAAATCTGTTTGAATAAATATACAGTTTTTAGTCTTTTTCTACTTGTTTCTTTTGTATGTTTCACTTAAATTAGTACACTCAACCTCCAGATCTCTTACACGGAATATAGAAAAATAGAAGATAAGCTCTCGGCATTTTTTATGCGGAAAAATGAGAAAAATGTTTAACTTTCGTCACCGGAAGATATAGCAATATGTCACACATCATTTCGATTGACGATCATTCGTTGATTTGAATTCGACTCATATATGTGTGATGAAATTTATGCTCAATAAGAAAATGTAAAGAAGATTACAGTCCGTTCATTTTCCGACCCGATTTCATCCGATTTTCGAAAGAAGGAATGATAAGTGATAATTCAACGATATCGTGCCACGAGTGGAAATTCGTCGAGATTAGTTTTTGTAATTTGGGAAATGAAGTAGTACCTTGTGCACCTCGATATTACGGCTGTTTTAATTCGATTTTCGATTGTCTACCGCTTCCGGCCAATAACACAATTCATTTTCCCAAATCTCTATCTCTATTCCTCGTTCCCTTTTTCTCTCTCGCTCTTTGCTCTACTCTCTATTGTTTTTAGTTTTTGAATTATCGCCTGTTTTCAGCACGCTTCGGTCTTTCATACCGCGGCCAAAAATTCTAAATTTATCATCCCAGAAGAGGGATGCCCACCCACCGGCAGCACGTTGGAGTTGAACCAGCCAACAAAAACTAAGTTGTGTTGATAAAATCCGGAAGAATGAATAAACAATTGACTAATCGAAATGCACACGGAAACTAGGTCAATCAATCAAAAGAGGGGAGAAATTTGAGCGTCCGCATTTATTTTTGATGTCGCTATACATAGAATTTGAAGAGAAATAAATATTCTACGGATAATGAACTACAGTGAAAAATGACGTTGACCTAATCTCTGGCACTGAGCGGCGGAAAATCAAATTCTGGCTTGTGTCGAAATCGATTTGGGTGCCGTGAAATCGGCGTTGCAACACTGTTTCTCAATTGTATAGGTATAAGAATTTTATTAAAGATAATGAAAGTGAAAACGGCAAGACTATCTTTAAAAAAAAAAAGAAAAAGATTGTCGAAAAATTAACCAATTATATCGAGCAATCACTATCCATTGAAACTCGTTTCAATTTCCGTGATGAATTTTTATACGTATAACAAAGTAACCGAATGCCATGAATTTGATTTGCAATCCCTTGCACTCGGTGCATCGATTCATTGGTAAGATTCGTTTTCTTTTTTACTTTTAACCGAGGAGAAGACGAAGAAGAAGAAGCGCGCAGTAGCCTTGAGATTCTGTAATATCTTCGTGATCTTTTTCTTTCTGGACAAGCGACTTTCGAGAGTTTTAGCAGCAGCGAAAACCAGCAGCTCTGCTCTACTGTACTGTACAATATAGTGTATGAGAGGGAATTCCCACGGACAGCGTACCTACGTATGAGCTGAGAGCTCGCTTTCGCTTGAACTTTTTATTTTTTGAACCCCTATTTCCACAGAGACAAATAAGATTAGAGAATTGCCCCGTAAGCTCGGTCAACGAACTATTAGGTACGCATTTCGACGCGCCCTACACGGCCGGGGCCTCTCCAAAGATACGATAAATTAATCCATAAACTCGTTTTCTCTCTATCCCTCACGCGGTGAAAAACCTTGAGTCACAATTCGCATATACTTTTCGAATTTAGTAACGACAATATATAGGTATTGTTCACACGCTCTTCGAAAGTATTATTTTTAATTTTCGAAAATTACCAAAGGAATGAGATTCGTGATTCTGATCCGATTATCACTTCATTCTACTACTAGT
This sequence comes from Phymatocera aterrima, assembly GCA_963170745.1. NCBI lineage: Eukaryota > Metazoa > Arthropoda > Insecta > Hymenoptera > Tenthredinidae > Phymatocera > Phymatocera aterrima. Next base: position 7,252,276 of record OY720660.1, read on the forward strand.
TTTCCTGTTTTCCTATTTCCGTCATTTCGGAGTAAATACGTGATTCGGAAGTGCTCTTTTCGAATTGTAAGTTCACTTCGTTTTTCGTCATCTTTCATACCTATAGAGTAATGAAGAAAGCTTTGGAAAATTCTTCGACAACACACAAATCCATCTGAACGTATTGAGTTTATTGATTGTTCAAAATCTGCTGTTCAAAATCTCTATCTTCCCTCTTCTTAGATCGAAATTTATGGTAAACCTGTGTGTCTGAATTTGATCAACTTCTTTCCCCGAAGATGACTCGAAAACGAACTACCATAAATTTTCATTTTCGGTGGATCAATCAATGGAGTGCAATTATTTGACGACGAATTCAATCGGTTTAGGATTTTTTGAATTGGCATAAAAATCAAAAATACAAAATTGCGAAAACTTGTCCCACTGGAATATCTGTGTATAACTCGTAAAAATCTAGAAAATTAGTCCAGTGCAGTTTTTGAATCATTGAAACGAGCACATATATTCTCTTCGCACTAAGAATTTTTTATCTTCAGTATGTGGTGGATTTTCTAGATTGTAATTGCGAAAGTCAGATCCGATTCCCATGATTTCAGAATTGAAAACGGTGGATTCGATATCGTAATTCAAAAAAGATACAATTTTCGAATACGGATGTTCCAGGTCAGTGATCACGAATTCAAAATCGATATCGAAACATTGAACACTTCGAATGAAATGACGTGAATCCGAGGCGATTCTCTGGAATCGAATGACCATCTATTTATCGATTGATAGGATAGTTGATTAAATCGTTAAATTGAGCAATCAGATAGATTTTGAGTCGAAACGAACGGTTATCAACTTCCGACCAAGGACATTGTTTGTATCCTCGTAATTTCGGAAAACATGAGGAATTTGAGAGTGCCGTTTGGCGAGAGAAGTTATTTCGGAAATTTTTCTGTTTTTAGGTTAAATGTCGGTGGCCTTTGATTGTCGGGAACGAAAAACGCGAGAAGCAAAGCCCATAAAAGCAAGCTGATCTGTGCCATGGGAAAGCGAAAAGTGATCGCAAGAGGAAATTGAGTTTCGTAGCAGAACGGCTGCTCTTCGTAGGAAACGACAAGTGCTACTGTATATCCACGTTATAGTTGAACTGTTGCACCGCTGGGTCGAGATATGTGTTCACCATGACAAGAACAGATCAAAGACTGATCGAGTCGCTACAGCTACAGATATGAACTACAGAAAATCGGCGGCAGAGGGGATTCTCCGATATATAATAGCCTGCAGCTTCACTCGGTTTCTCATCCCTCTTCCTTTATTTTCCCTGCAGTGAAATTTAGTGAAAAATAAAATTAGCCCCTTGCGTATCATTCGAGAAACCTCGCGCATGGTGTTAAACGTGACAGCATCCTGGTGCAGGACTACCACCCTCACGTCACACTTTATGCTCTTCTCCTTCAAAGAACAAAATAACGTCGTCAAGGTCTGCGCGCGGTACATCGAGTCACAGCGCGGTCTTGCCAAAAGAAGCGAGACTTCGAGCTGCAGTGGGATCGTAAAACCTACGTATCTTCATTCTTTACTTTGCTTCCACCCCTTGATTTTTTATCCTATTTTATTGGAACGTGGATTATCAGGATTTTAATCGAAAACTGTTCGATTCTTTGGAGCTGATTTATTCCCGGGAGAAGGTGCATCGAAGACAGAAGAAATTAGTCATAATCTGGTTCAGCAATTTTACTTTTTGATTGGTTTTTTTTCTTTCGTATTTGAGGAACTTGTCCCTCTTTCATTTGGTGCAGTCGATAATCGCTGGTTGGTGAGAATTGTACGATGAGATATCTGCTACTCACAGTAAAATTCTATCGGGTCAAGAAATATGATGAAATTTGTTCAACGATCAAATACCAATCTTCAAGTTGCCTCGAAAGTCAATGAACGGTTTTAGATTAATCAATGCGCAAACATTTGAAACTCAATTGTGTGTCGAAATCTTCTGGCTGAATGAATTAATCGTCGATAAAAGCGACGACAGATTACTTTTTTGATGTTGAAGAACATGTATCGGCAGTTTTTGGATATTTTTCGAGAAACAATTGGTCGGACATTATTGAATCACACGAACTCCGACGAAAAGTGAAAATTCTCTTCGAAATTTATTTCCTTTTGCAATCTTGTGTCAAGAGATTTCTTTTCGAGTTGGAAGAAGATTGAAGATATCCGCGTGTATGAAAATCAACCGTCGATAGACGTCGATGCGTGTATACTGCACTTATTGCAACTGGTGGCGCGTTTTCGTAGGATAATAAGCTACCCTCCGGATCATCAATCGTCTCTAGGCGCGTAGGTAATTCGACAAGAACGACTTATCGATCGAGCCACCAGACTGCAGCAATCTGCAACGAATGATATATGGAGCCAACGATATCTAGCTTTTGAGGATCCCGTCGTCGCGGAGCAAAAAGAAGAAATCGAGAGAATTCTCGGAAAATGAAAAACGAAACCTGAGAAAATTTCTGATTCGATCGTAGAGGATGGAAATCCGAAAAAGTAGCGAAATGAATGCATGTGTATACCTATACGAGAAATTAGACAACCGTTCAGTTTATCCGAAGTATCTTCATCGTTTTGCATATGACCAATTTATCGTCAGCAATGGCTCGGAAAGTTTTTTTACGGTCATTTATTTCTCCGTGTAATTCTCGGTTTGAAATACTGAAACTATCCTTCCAGTTCCAGGATTTGGAACACGTTGGAATAACGTTATAATCATTCGCCGCCTAGTGTAGGAAGGTAGGTATACTATATAGGATAGTTTGATATTCTTCGTGGACCCGAACTACATATTTTACGAGTCAGTTTTATCTCCGGCTACACCTAACGCCCGGATAAATTTAACGATCTGGGATATTAGTACTTTCAGCGGCATGGCACCGCGGTACGCGTACCAGTAAACTTCTCCGTGTAACCGTTTCGTACCTATCTATACTCTAGTTACAGTAACCATCATCTATACGGGTCATTGGGAAACCTCGGAGTATAATAATGCGATGGTCCACATTTTTCCAAAATTTCATTCCCGTTCCGCGCATTAAATTCTCTTCGGCAAATTTTCCCGCCTCTTTCTTTCTTTCCCGCAATATTCTATCATATCAGGTATACCATGAAACTGACGTTGTGTTATACATGTTGAGCTTACGGAGACACCTCGGTAACGCAGGTCGTTGCGGGTTTACAATACCTACATTGATTCATAGCCAGAGTTTGTCTTGTTACAAATGATTTATCTACATGAATTCATGAATTGTTATCTTGCGGTTCTTTCTATTTTTCGTTTATTGTCCTCATTCTCTTATGTTTCATCCAGGTCATGGTATATTATCCAAAATCTTGATAACCGGTGACGAAAAAAAAAACAAAATACAAGAAAATCTACAATTATAATTAACGACAGTTATTGACGAGAGACAGATTGTTGAATATCTAACGAAATTTCCAGAACAGATCGCAACGCCGGAAAATGAATGTTTTTTTTACAGTTCGAGTGTGCAATTTCGGAGCTCGAATTCACCTCCTGAATTCAAATTTCAAACTTTCAACGAGGAGAAAAATTCTCTGCGAGTTGGTGGCCAATCGGAAAATGTACCTTGGAAACAAATCCGATCTTTCCATTGGTCGGACCACAGAATCGTGAAAATTGGCTTCAATTGAAAGGGGCTTTGCATTCGAGTCCAAAACCGCGTTGAAAATGTTATTCTGGTTCAACATGAAGGAAATCACTTACCAATTAAGATCGCCAACTATTTCTCGCCGATGAATAAGAAGAGAGAAAAACAGGCGATAGATGGATAAGAGTAGAATATCATTTTAGAAATTTATCAGAGCTCTTGGTTAAGGGGCCATTGGACACGCTACCGCCACATGGCAAACGGAAATTGTTCCCTCTCACAAACGACTCAATAAATACAAATAAAATTTTGGGGATCGACTCAGAACATGTGCAAAAAGTGGCTAAATATATCATTTTGCCAAAGATTCAGAAAAAATTTAGCAGATTAACTTACCACCAGCATACTTTCACGAATATTCACGGTTTCATTCTGTTTATCCCAATTCTGAAATACTTAGCCACTCAGCGTTGAAAAATCACATTTTTTGAGCCTTGATTCGTTCAATTTGTTTGAAAAATAACGGAGAAAGAACGATTTGAAGTTTTTCCAAAAATTGCAGTGCAGATCGCGACTTTCTGACACGAGTCTGTCACATCATACCGATGATAACACTAGTTCTTGAGTAGTCCGAGTCGTAGCGTATGCAGCGAATTCTCTAACGGCATAACTGGCACGTTGCAAAAGATAAAAGCGAATAGTTCTGACAGATGGCACCCTCACGTTCAGCGCGAGGACTATTGCAGGACAAGAGCAACCCAATATTGTCACATAGGAAGATGAGAAATATTGTCCCGAAATGCAAAATCCGAGATATTTAGCCACTTTCTGCCGATATACTGAAACATTCTCAAAAATATCGTCGACATTACTCTCGCTGATATCGAGAAAGAACGATCCGAAATTTGCAGATGATGACAGCCAAAGCGAGTTGCACGATGAATTCGCGCAGAACCCGTCGCGCAGGCGTGCACGCCTGTGTCAGTGCATACGAATAGGGCTGAAATAAGAATATGCCACCACCCGCACGGTAACGAGACCTACACATTTTTTCCCAAAATCACGATCATTCGAGATATTTAGCCACTTTCTGCCGGTATACTGTGGCATTCTTGAAAATATCGTCGACATTACTTTCGCCGATATGGAGAAAGAACGATCTGGCTAAATATCTCGGATGATCGTGATTTTAGGAAAAAATGTGTAGGTCTCGTTACCGCGCGAGTGGTGGCATATCGTTGTATTTAGGCCCGTTCGTACGCACTCACACACGCGTGCACTCCTGCGCGAAATTCATCGCTTGACTCGCTCTGGCTGTCATCGCCTGCAAATTTCGGATCGTTCTTTCTCCATATCGGCGAAAGTAATGTCGACGATATTTTCCAAAATGTCGCAGTATATGGGCAGAAAGTGGCTAAATATCTCGGATGATCGTGATTTTGAGAAAAAATGTGTAGGTCTCGTTACCGTGCGGGTGGTGGCATATTCTTATTTCAGCCCTATTCGTATGCACTGACACAGGCGTGCACGCCTGCGCGACGGGTTCTGCGCGAATTCATCGTGCGACTCGCTTTGGCTGTCATCATCTGCAAATTTCGGATCGTTCTTTCTCGATATCAGCGAGAGTAATGTCGACGATATTTTTGAGAATGTTTCAGTATATCGGCAGAAAGTGGCTAAATATCTCGGATTTTGCATTTCGGGACAATATTTCTCATCTTCCTATGTGACAATATTGGGTTGCTCTTGTCTGCAATAGTCCTCGCGCTGAACGTGAGGGTGCCATCTGTCAGAACTATTCGCTTTTATCTTTTTCAACGTGCCAGTTATGCCGTTAGAGAATTCGCTGCATACGCTACGACTCGGACTACTCAAGAACTAGTGTTATCATCGGTATGATGTGACAGACTCGTGTCAGAAAGTCGCGATCTGCACTGCAATTTTTGGAAAAACTTCAAATCGTTCTTTCTCCGTTATTTTTCAAACAAATTGAACGAATCAAGGCTCAAAAAATGTGATTTTTCAACGCTGAGTGGCTAAGTATTTCAGAATTGGGATAAACAGAATGAAACCGTGAATATTCGTGAAAGTATGCTGGTGGTAAGTTAATCTGCTAAATTTTTTTTGAATCTTTGGCAAAATGATATATTTAGCCACTTTTTGCACATGTTCTGAGTCGATCCCCAAAGTTTTATTTGTATTTATTGAGTCGTTTGTGAGAGGGAACAATTTCCGTTTGCCATGTGGCGGTAGCGTGTCCAATGGCCCCTTAAGAATCTTGGTAACCTGAACTGCTCAGCGGATCGTGGAAATACACTTGAAGGTAAGCTTACCAACCGAAGAATATCGACTTGCCTTCCGTCGGCAACATGAGACGCGGGGGAAAAGGATCCAGTTGATGCAGAAATCGCAGTATAGCGGACTCGGTGAGTAAATTGCAGCACGGCTACGCCGGGGCAGCTCGACACTCCGGGTCACTTTCCTAGCCGGTAGGTAACTTGCCTACTTTTTAACGAAAAACAAATTGGATAATATCGAATAATATGTTATAAATAGTTGATTTTCTTTATTTTTTCTGAATCAGGATTGTCTGGAAGGCGTGCGGATTGCAGGCTTCTTTTCTTATTCTCAATTATTGCAACGTGATTTGTGCCGGCAACAATAATTATCTTTATTTATTGAATTAGTATTTGACAAACGACGCGGGACGTCGCAACAGAAACCACGTAATTCTTTTGTACGTCGGTAACGACGACAATAATTGAATTAATTACACAATTTACAATATTTCGCGCTCATTAATAATTATACAAAAATTGGACCGTACCGTTCCGTGACTAATTGCGCACTCTATTCCAATTGATACACATATCGAACATCACCGGTCAACGACCAATTGCGTACTACTCCTGTTCTCCTTCTTTTGCTTTCGTACCTGTCGCTCGGTCTTACCCTAATCGCTCTGTTTTTGTTTACGCCACGCTCTCGTTCGTACACATACATACATACATGCATAGTTTTTGTACGGTAACGCAACAACAATACACACAGGTTCGCCTTGCTTTTGGCGTTTCGGTCTCTCGTTGATATTGTGTTAACAAATATGAAATAATAGATGCAGATTGTATCGAGGGTGTAAACGTTTTTGAGAATCTTGCTTGCTCTCCCGAGATGTGAATTCGATCAGTTTCTCCATTTTCCAACATTTCGAGATTCCGAGGAGATAAAAAAAGGCGAACGTTCCGTTCGTTATTAATCTAATCGGCGCCAGAAACTTGCAGATCTATCGAATAGATCGGAAATCAACCTGATTATCGAGAAACTGGGAAAAAAATAACAAATTTCAGGTGATACTAATTCAATGAATCCCGAAATCCGTCGAACACCAATTATACAATTGTGAAATCGTTCGATCACCGTAATTGGGGAAAACAACATTTCGGAAATAGTCGACTAAAAATTTTTTGCCAATTTTCACACGGTTTTTCCTGCTCCAATACACTGCAAAAAATTTGGGTGTTCGATTTAAAACAGCGCACGAATTTTACGGTGTTCCCCATCCTGTCTGACGTTGGCACCATCGAGTGTCAAAAAGTCCCCAAAAGTGTTGGAATAACTTCACATAGTGTCGAAGCTACACCAAGGAATATTCTATAGTCGTTTACACCGCAAATTTCTTACAGTCTATAACTGTTGCAAATTCGAAGATGCAAGCCGAATCTAAGCAGGTGTATATCCATATATTGACAAACTCGGACGATTTCGGATCAGTAAAACAATTCGGGGTCTCATAGATCTCGAATCAGAATCATTCATAATCGGCCATGCAGCCTCGAGTTTGGAGACTGAAGGAATCCTGAATTTTCTGCAGTCACAAAGTCGTCCCTATTTCTCGCAATGGATGCGCTCGTGAAGTAGCATTTCATCGTATAGTCATCTCAAAAATCGCTCGAGGGTTGGCTGTGGCCAAGGAAATAGAGAGCGAAGAAAAAGGTCGGGCAATCGTTAATACATAGTTTCCTCGAAGTTATATTCAACTGAGAAATTTCTATCCCACAGCAGGTAATAGCTGCATTCTCTCGCCACAAATTTTCAGGCTAATTACAAAAAGGAAGAGAATTTTTTATCGTGGTCTGCAATTTGCTAACGAGATAGTTCGTTCTCTCGTTATCATTATTTTCCCTCACCATAGTACAAAATATTGTGTATAACGTACAGAGCGTCTGAATTCTGGATATATTTACAATTTCTAGCCATAAACCCAACGGGAACGTATGGTAAGTTATATACTCGCGGACCAGGATATAACTAGCTAGGCTATGCCTCTTTGTTGAAAAAGCAATTTATCCCTACACATATGTAGTGTGAGTATGTGTGCATAAAACGGCGAAGCACAGTTATATTATATAGCAAGTCTAACAACAGCGATAAGTATAACTCATTTTTAACGTCACCTAGACCATATTTTTTCGAAGCAACTTTTATAAACCCAGTAGACATGTGGGATGCAGTTTTTTTGTTTTTTTTGTTTTCTGTTTTTTTGTTTTTTTCTCTACAAACTTTCCCTGACTATTTTATCATTTGCTTCACCTTACGAGCCAGGATTAGGTACATATAGCTTCATCGATTAATCTTTGCTCTGGAAACTTTATGGACAAACGAAAGTATTGGGTAATCGCGAGAGAGAATTTGGAGAGCTTTTTTTCTTCGTATTCTATCTCGAAATAAGGCTCAAAAATCATCCCTATATTTTTCAATCTACCATTTTAATCACCGAGGTTAAAGGCAAGCTACCCCACATCAATACCGGTAATTACTTTTTACTCGAGTTTTCCTTCTGCTGCAGGTACCAGCCACTGCCCACATGCATATCCGTTTTATTACCCCATTAGTAAATTAGCTTACAATTAGCAGATGCTTGGTGGTTCACTTCGTTGACTGAAATGTGAAAAATAGAGAGAAAATGGTGGGGCAGGTAAGCGGAAACCAGCGCGCGAAGGTGATATTAGGTGGAAAAAAATGTTCTGTTCAATGCGTATACGTTCATCCCCCAAATTGAGTGCTAGCTCCCGAGAGCAAGTTAAACCTTGGAATAATTAGGGAGTGGATTAGGGCAAATTAGTTCACTTTCAATTCACTGGAAGTGCAGGAAGAACGATGATTAATTTTCCTCGGTTTTTTCGGGCTGTACGATGGAAACTTGAAGCCGATTTATCCTGGCCTAAAGTTGAATAAGGATATATAGATTAATCGACTTAACCAGATCTGTTTATAAATTGGCTGTGAATTTAATCCATCCAAGCTGTAGAGAGAATATCTTGTCAAGTGGATTCTGAGAGGTTTTCTGGCTTCTTTTATCCGTCTTCACCCTTTAATTTGTTCAGACCTTTTGAGGTGTCTACTTCAAAAGACCTCGCTCTCCAGAAGTCGAGAATAGGTGCTTAGAACTGATCTTGTGGATTCTTACGGATTCAGGAGTGACTTTAAAGTTCATTTAATTCTCCGGCTCACCGGATAGATGAGAAACATGAATCGAGGGATACACGTGTATCGTTTTCGTGAACTGGAGCTGAAAATTATAAACGGTGTTCCGGAAAAATTCATTGAATGAACATCCCAATTCGTTTTTATGTGTCGAAACCGCTCGGGCAGGTAATTAGAAGAATCATGGGATCCTCTGGCAGCGGTAGTGACCAGACAATGTGTAAAATTCATCGTGAGAAACATAAAAGAAATATTGTTCATTTTTTCATGATAAAATATATATTGCGTGTTTGAAACATTCCGCGGCGAAGGGTGGCGGTGAAAAATGCGTAGGGTGTCCGGAGCGCGAGCGGTTAAGCTATGTAACTTTCAGGGTTCCCTTTCACGCGTAGAATATCGAGTGGCCGGGTGCAGGGTGGAGGTATACGTTTTCATAAAAATATATTTGCACCCTCTAAATTTTCCGTCCATTCCGATCCTCGATAGATCTCTCATCCCCTCCGAGTATTAGTATATACGATTCGTGATGTCGTGGACACCCCTTAAATTTTCAACCCCTCGGTTTCGCCTGACCTTTTACAGTCTCACACACACACCTCTAGCTCGCACCACATTTATTTCTTCTCGTATTGTTACTTCCCGGGTTCGGAATTATCGACACCGTCTTCCCTGGAACAAGGGTCGAGGACATATATTTTAATACTGAGGGACTGTCGTAAGTAAATTTGTAGAAGCGAAGGAAAAAGAACAAAAATGGAGAATTCATCAACGATTTTGAGAGCGACGTAGTGGATTTTTGAGAAACTTGTGAGCACGAGGTCTGTGGGAGCCTGTTGGACTGTTCATCTAGTTACAAACGTTCGTGTGATGTATTGTATGTACATCCATACACATCGAGATAGAATTCGACTATTCAAATTTCGATCGTCATGGTTGTACAAGAATAGTTTTGCGAGATGAAATTGACGATGAGATGGGTAGTGAGACACTTCTATATCGCGTGACGTTTACAACGTGTCGGTAAGGAGCTAAACAACAATTTATAAACAAACTACAAAATATAAAAGTTGGAAAGAGTTTTACCTCTGAAGTCAGGTACGTAGGTTGTTCGCCTGCACGCTCGCCATTTTTCCACCTTCTGCGAAAGTATTCACGAAATAATTTCAACTTTATAAATCGAAAAAGTTGCCATAATCATACGTGATATATATGTCTCCTAAGTTGGAAGAGGGAGGGGTAAGGTGGCCTCTGTATATACCTATGCACTCGTGTCTATGTACATACCTATATACATACTTCTGCATACTTTTGGCCGTTAGTAAAAATATAATATAACCGGCCAGTGCGCTCTGCAGCTCTGTACGTGCTTGCAGAAATCCTAACGATATTACTATTGCAGTAATCAGAAATTTGGCGAAAGTTTATAAAGATCCTATTGGGGAAGTTCTTTCCCAGAGAATCGTCGAATAAAATCCTATGATGTTCCACCCAGAACTATGAAATGTCTTCAACCTTATAGAGACTGAATTCATTTTTCGAAAGGTCTTCGAGTTTTGGCTTAAACTCGGAACTCGTTTTTGACTCATCTCTTCTCTGCCCGGAGAGGCGATGGCTCAGAGATGGAAACAAATGAATGTGACGTGACATTCGGGAGCCGAAAACCTCAATACATACACTGGGCATTGGATATCTTTCTACAAATTATTCTGAGGAAATGAATGATAGGCAGCTCTGGAAGTTGAAGATTCCTTTCTGATTTCCGTTGATCCTAATTTGGAGAGAAGGGAAGAAATTTCCCAGTCGGTAGCACCTATCTACTCACCCAAGTAGACCGATGCTCAGGGATTCTGATCAAATTTGAATATGCATTCGGATTCGACCCAGTTCCACGTTTCAGGAGCCCGTAGATCTACGAAAATCTCTGCGCATTTATCTGCCAGCCATTCATTCGTCGGTTTATTCTCCTCACAAATTTACACCTACCTAATTTTTATTGAGACCGACGGTGTGAGTCCTCTGAAAGATAAATTATAAATCGATTTTTTCGCAAATTTTCAAAGTAAAGAGAACAATACATTTCGGCATTTTTCGGTAATTTGCGAAAGGATCGACCACGGCTAAAATACACTGCGCATCGCCTTGAATCTGAGTTCTCGTGCATCTTTGGCAGGTAGCTGAAGATGCTGGATAATAAAGTGGCTCTCGGTATATCAAAATCGGAAGAGAAATGTCTCATTTTCGGGAATACATTCCTATGTCAAATATTCGAATTATTCGCTCGGGTGATTATAGTTATTCTGTGAGAGTATTCGTCCATGAAAATTACCAGGCGATAAATTTTGCAATCCGTATCCCTTCTTCTCATTCAGATGTTGATAAAAAGAGTTGGTTTTCGTTTTCTGGTCTCTTGAGATCGTTGGCAATCGATATTCTCTCAACTTTCTCTTTCCATTCTTCTTCATTACAAAATCAGTCAATGTTCGAATTTCTTACGTTTTGTCATTTTGTCACATTTTCCTTTTTGTTTTATTGTTGAAAACGTGATGCCTGAGGAATTTTTGTGATCTTATGACACGATGAGACACTACTTCGTACGAATCATTTTCATATGTAATGCAGGTTGTGTGTTTGATGGATTACGAAGGAGATGTCATTAGTTGACCAGCCGCTGAATAGGGATGAAATGGGGACGTCGCCACCTTATCGAATATCAATCTTCAAGTTCCTTCCTTCCGTCCTGACGAATTTTCTTTCATATAGATTCTCGGATCTGGATAACCCCGGAGCCGAAGATTCTGCAGATGGTACAGAATTCATTTTCCCGATTTTTGTATTCATCACCATATATTATTCTTTGCAGATAATTTCTATCGCAAAAACGTAAGCAGGTTGCGAATGAATATTTCATATAATAGCTTGTAGCCTATATTCCGAAATTTGGAGAGCGAAAACGAAAAAAATTTATAATTGTGAGACAATAATTACTGATTGGGATACAGCTCATTTCGGAATTGAGGTGTCCCAGTATTCCCAGTTGGACAGAATCGCGAAAAATGTTTCCGAAAATTCCTGCAATATTTCTGTTCGAGGGATGAACTACCCTCAAAGATTGCAACTTTTGACTTCATTCGCGAGGGTCGATCAATTGATGTTACACAACAGTATAGACACCCAAAAGTTTTGGGAATTGATATATGTATTTTTTCCTTTCTTCACCCAGAGAATAGCTTTCGGTGAAACCAATCGACTTTCAAATGCGGCTCTCATGCGCCAAATTTCAAGGTGTGCTTTCAACCCCTGAATATGTTGGTCAATTCATAAACGAAGAATCGATATCCCTTAAGGTTCGAAGCAGTACAACACATATATTTGAGTTTCGTTGAAATCGGTTCGGGACATCTCGAGGGATTCCTCATCATCTTTTTGTAATTTGTTCGTTATCCAAATTTTCCTTCTCCGCATGTGAGTGTACATACAATGAACAAAGATCTTTCCATTGTTTTCTGGAGCGGCCAAACGTTCAATCACTTTTTCCGATTCACAAGTTTCTTTGTATGACTCGGAAACGACGATAATTCTATGTTCATAATTGAAAATAGAATTTGTTCAAATTTCGTGACCAATTTTTTTCACATTTTAGCACCCTACAATATTATGGAAGAAAATCAGAGCGGAATTTGTAAATGATTGCATTCAAGGACTCGTCCTCCACCGTCATGATCGTTTGAAATCCTGTAAACACGAACTATTTTCTCGAAGGTTAAAGGTCAAGTAAGAAACGGTAACATAAACCAACAGCGATTGGAAAGCTCGCTGCTTCTTCCGTTTCCACAAATATTGTTTGAAATTTTTCCAACGATCTTCATTTGCCGAGTTATCGCAGTTTTATTATCCACTGAGAATCCGAAAGGTGTTCGTTTTGTTTTATTTATGAACAGTACCTACCGTCCGGGGAAAGTTAATTTTTCTTTCGACGTGAAGATCGATTCAAAATGGGGAAAAAAATCAATGAAACTGTATCCATAAAGGTGATTCCTTTTCTTCATTCTCCTCTAAAAAATTCCCGCCGTTTCGAATCACGCTGGGGCGTTGGGATCAAATCTCTGCAATAATAAGGGGTCTGGAAGACACCAAGCTATAACTACGAGCAAAGGCTTGCCTCATTTCCGAATCGCCACGCTCTATTTCCTCTCAAATTCATCATGTGACAGCGACTCCGTTTTCATAATACCGTCGAAGAGTCTGCTGAAAAGCCGGAATGATACAAATTCTAAGTTGTATTTGAACCTGGGTCTGAAACCCACCGAAGTGCGAAGGCGTAGACGTCCGAAGGACGCTGGGCTGGAACCAAAAAATTGAAACATCTTTCGCTTCTGTTCGTAATTATAACATTCGGCCACAGGTATGTATTCAGCATGCCTGCAATGCGTCGGTGAGTACCTGCGTCGCGTACGCAGGCATACGTTCGCGTATGCACGAAGGCACGCATGCAGAACTGAAATATTCATCCACGCCACTTTCTTCTCTTCCATTCGCTACTCCCGAGTCTAAATTTTAATGAACACAATTTCCCGACGCGAGTACCTTCGTACCCAACGCATTGACTCAACGCCCAACTTTGTTTGACCCGGGTTAAGACCTCCGATCGTACTTGTACAACGCTGTGGTAAGAAGAAACTTTACTTTCGACCAAACGCAGAAGTTTTTCTAACGAAAAAACAACGTTCTGGAGTTGCCTGATTCGCGATATCGCAACTATTCTATAATGTGAATTCCTTCGAAGAGTGAGACGTACGTGAAATCACGGCCGATTCAGAAAATCGTGGTACGAAATTCACTCTTTTTCCTGTCACCATATGACATCCTAGGTATGATACGGAGTGAGTTACGAGTGGGAACGGAGCTTCCCAAATATAATACCCATCCCCCGAATTCCGGGTTAATGATATTCCTCGCTGAGACCTAGATCCTACACGCATATTATATCATCTATCGGGTACAGTATGTCTGAGTCACGCGCTACGTTTCATGGTCGCGTTTGACAGTCGATTCTCGACTTTGATATTATCAAAGCATCGCGTCGCGACGTGGGTTGTTCCCTAGCTAGCTTCTTCGAAATGATCGTCATCTTCTATTCAAACTGCGTCGCCAATTCCGCATCAAGAATAAGTTAGCGCTCCGGTGAAATTTGTACTGTGACGAACGTCGCCCCCTTCCCCCTTCAGCGCCGCTCGACAAGATTCAATAACCCAAATATATGTAAGTATGTACATACACACGGATAACGTCCACAGTGTTACGAAATCGGTAAGCTTTTCCCGTCTGATATCGTCAAACCAACTGTAAAATATTCTATCAAACTATTTTTCAGATATTTGCGGAATGGGTATGTGGGTTAACAGTCGTCTTCGTCGTCGTCGTCGTTGTATTGCATCGTTTTGTCGGGCAAAAGTTCTCCAGAAGTACAGTTTTCAAACATTTCTAATGACCGAGGTGCACTAGATTGCCTCCCGAGTCACGTGGCGCCCTTTAATGCGTTTCATAATATGTTATGTGTACACATATATGCACAGAGTTGCGAAAATACTAACTCAAACACAATATGCATCATCCATGGAAGTGAGCCGTGAGCGAACAAGAAAAAAAAATGGGCAATGGTGGATTTTCATCAAAACTTTTCGGCATTGTAAACCACATTATCCATTATATTTTCCATGTGTCGTGGAATCGAAATCCGATGAACATCACAGATATCATTGAGAACGATTCGCAAGAAAAAAAATTAGTAATTGCTTCCATCTGCATGGCATTTGTCGTTGAATGGACGTTGAGTGGAAAAGTCTGGTAGAAAATGGACACAAATTACATCGCCCATTGAGATCGAATGTAATGTAATACATAATGTATCGAAGTTCCAACACAACGCAATACGGTGGAAAGTCATCGAAAATGAATAAGTATTTCATTCTCCATTGAAAATCTACTGGATAATATGTGAGAATCCAATCAATCATTAGATACGTAATATACAACGGATTAACGTTAAATTTCCCATTGAAAATCTAGTGAGTAATTGACAGAAAATGGGGCTATAACGACCGGCTGAAATGACGGATCACTTTGTGAAAAATGACTCGGAAATCGATATCCAAATTGCTTGAAATCGTGAAATCCGTTCGAAATCAATCAAATCGATGCAAGATATGATGTAACCTCAACGCGTCGAAGTCGCTTGAGATCGGCAAAAATTGAACAAATTCCGGCTGGTTCACGTGGAAATCCGTTGGCAGAAACTGATAATAATCTTAAAATCACATGCGCGATAATACATGCAGAATTCAATTGAAATCGCTACATCGCTCCTCGCTCAATCGGCAAGTGAATCGTCCAACGGGAAAGAAATTCCATCACCCGATAGAAAATGTTGTGGACAACAGACACGGATTCCACTACCCATTGAAAATTCATCGGGTAGTACAAAAATAATAAAATTATTCATCAACGGGGGCATTGCACCGTTTGAACACCATTGTCACCTCAATTGTTGACGATTGTTAACCACCTCGAGAACGCGATGTGTAGTTTCGAGTTGAGAAGTGAACACAATCCATTCACGATATCTGCAAGTCTCATATGTCGATACATACGTTAGGAGGGAACCATGGGTTCAAATACCGCGCATAAGAATTCAGAATACTGTCAGAAATGTCCAACTTTTTGTACAATTGGTTGGAAAGAAGTTCACATTTTTCGACATCTTTCGTTTGTTCGGTATTCTCTTGCTTTTCCTTCTTTCTTTCAGGGAGATTTAGTGCCTGGAACATGCCTCGTGTGCACGAGATGAAGTTCGCCACGGAGCCGAAATTAAGACAACGAAGAATGTAGGTAGTATTACCAACCGCGTTCGTTATTTCACTGGGTGCATTTTACGACCGGATATTAAACATTTCAGGTTGAACGCGGTATTATACTGCAGCGTATGAAAATTTTCAGAGCAGCTGTAAACGAGTCAGTCACCTTATGAAACAGCTTGAATATACTTTGACGTGTAACGTTGAACGGTGCTGATGCAGTCCCGCGATGAATAGACGCATTGGTGTCAACACCGAAATGATGTAATCCGTTGCATAGCACCGGATTTTACAAACCTTTCAAGAGGGGATCGAGCGTTACATCCGAAGCAATATTCACACCTCAAATTCTCTTCGAACACTCATGTCGTCACTTTTTACCGTACGAAGACGCGCGGCCCCAGAAATTATGGTGGAATATCTTGATACACGAATCGCATATCTAAATCTGGAGCCTGCTGTGAGCCTTTCTCTAATTATTTCATCGAATGAAAATCCTCGTGCGATTCGGCATGAAAAATTGTTTTCAAGAAATCACAATCGCTGTAATGCCAAGCCATTTATGGGGTTATAAATTCTCTGGAGTGTTTTCCGGGGCCAAAAATTGAAGGAAACCGCAGTATTTCATGGATTTCGCGGATATTGAATGGCGATAAGTTTTAATCCAACGATCGTTGCACTCGGTAGTGGTTTGGTCGTCAGAAATCATGATTCAAAATACAATAATGCCTGAGGCTATTGGGTTGTGGAATGTACTATATTTCGGTCGCTGAACCACGGTGACAAATCGGCCACCGCAGCCACGTTCACTTTGATAACAAATTACCCGACTTTATCGGTTCGCAGGTATAGATAACCAACGATAACAATCAGATCTAGTCAGATATCGGTAGCTACCTGTCAGAGACATGTGCTGGGAGACAAAAACACAGTAATATATTCACCCGAATCTACTTTTATGTCATCGCGAAATCGCGATACGGTTTCAGACTTGTTTTATCATCGACATTTTACAAAAAGAACGACCGTTTCGGTGAATGATTGCTACAGCAATAAATAACGACGTGCGAGGAACGAAGACACCGTCGACGTTGTTTTTCGCTGAACGTCCATTTTCGGAAGCAAAGAGCCGAATAGCTAGGACCGAAAATCTCAGAATTTCTTTTCTTCTGCGGATGACGAACCAATTGTGTAATGACATCAAATTGGAACTGATTTTCGAATGTTTTTGCTTCGTGGAGAAATTTTTCAAATGTATAGTTTCGCAAATCCTACCTGCGCTTAGGAAAGTGGCATCAAAATGTTGCATAACGGATATGATCAGAGGGCCGGATCCGATTTGTAAACCATGACAAAGGATTTGAACAAAAACTGCAACTCCAACGATGGCAAAACCCCAGCCACCTTCAGGGTAGTAGTGTTTTTTTAGGGTGATTCTCTTGCGGGCATTCATAGTGGTAAGAGATTCCTCGGCCTCTTCATCCTCGGGGATATCATCGTCGAGGTAAGCATCGCTCCGTAATCCACCCTCGAGAATTAATTGTTCAGAAAAACGTCGCCTCAACATTTTCGGTGTAACGGAAAGGCCGCTGTCTCTTCTCAGACTGTTCAAACTTAATCCGGAGTCTCTTCTGCTCATCGAAATTCGTCTTTCAGCAGGGTTTCTCACGGTTTCCTTCCGTTTTTGGTTACTCAATAATTGTGGACAGTTGTTTTCAGAATTTCTTCTAACCTGGAGAATGTCCTTCCGAAAATTATCGCCGGGATTTGACAGAGCTCCTATTGAACTTCGGCCTGATGATGGTAGCAGCACGCTCTGGCACGTCGATATCGAGAGGGTCGAGTCTCTCCTCTTGGCAGGATAACTTGAGAAAGAATCTCTGGTTGAAGCAACGGAATCTTTTCTGCAGTGACAACGATTGCAATGGTTAGAATGATTTTTTGATAAAATTGATTTTGGCCTCGGTGAGAATATCGCTGCCGGATGATTAACATCGTTTTTTGGAGGCGAAAATTTTCGTGTATTTCTAGCCACTGAACTTGACATACGAGAATCGTCTAAAGAAAACTTCCTGGACCATGGCGAACTGAGGGAGGTGGCTAATCCTCGTTTCTCAGGATCTGCTGATTCCGTTGGTTTTTCTATCACGTTGTCATCCGTTATTGCAACGCTGTACGAATTGCTACGTTTCCGGAAAGATACGCTCGCGTTATCTAAAGCTTCACCCATATTTTTGCCCGTTCATGCTCTCATACCATCTCGGCCGGACGTCTTAGTTTTTTTATGATTCTCTGGGTATCACTTTGAAAATGCTCGATGGTGGTTTTTGATGGATGGAAAGAGAAGCTAACTTACACGGGGAACTTGTTCCTCTTAGCAATCCTGAAACACTCGCACTTCACGTGAAAATTACGACCACTGGACGAGGAACAATGAGCACTCGGTTTCGTAGCAATAAACCGTTCGAGTGTTGTTGGTAATTCGTTTCGAACAGTAGATCAGGTCTGACGTTGTGCTCGACTCAAGCCTAAGGGAAACTGATGGTCTGTCAAGGCCCGGTGAAATCACTTTCCGTCTTCCCGTGACGCTTTGAAATGCATTGCACGCTTCGTTAAAGACGTGTCCCGTCCATCTCCCCTGCCGTGCAATGCCGTGAGGTTTTCATCAATTGGTGTCACGAACGAGCTCTGTATTTTTGAAATTGGCTTAAAGAGGGGATTCCCTAGCCTTATGCGTATGATATTCGCTATTCTGTGCTACTCGGTTCCGGAGACAGTAAACAAACGATTCTATCCTGCTTCTGTGCATCCGAAGATGAGAATTACACTCCTGAAGGGAAAGGACTGTGCAGAAACCGGGACTACGGTTGATCTCAAACTCCGGCCCACTGTGAAACTCATTTCTCAGTGTCCGTTCGAAATCATGATTAATTTCCGTTGCAGTCCAGCTCCAAGCTTGATGTCGTATTCTCGCTTGAATACCCTTGGGAGAAAAGAACGATGACAGCATATAGTCAATGCTTATCATTTGAATTGTGTAGTCTTGTATTGCTTCTGTGAGACCGGACATACTCTTCTTGCGTGAATTACACCCACGTAATATCTCCCTAAAGATAACGATGTGTGCGCATACCGCTAGAGGGAATTCCTCTGTGATCGAAAACTCGTGGCCTTCCTCTTTGTGCACTAGGGGATGAATTTTGTTCGTAGAAGTTAATGTAATGCTGCTGCTTGTGCTGCTGTGCGAGACTTCAACGAAAAGCGACTATCCGTCCTTGGGAGTTAGTGATTGATGGGATCTAGAGGTCGCATCTTAATCACGTGATCGCAAATTTCACTGCGGGTATGGTCAGACCTGAAAGTCCAGCCTTTGAGCATTGAGCTTTCATTGAGAAAAGTTCCTGCGGTAATTTATGACCAAGCCTTGATGTTGAAGGTCGAGTTCCTAAAGTGACACGCACTGGACTAGAACGTCTGTTTTTTTTTCTTTCTCTTTTTCGCAATTTCCTTTCCCGGCCTATCGGACTTTTCAAGCGATCCAAAAGATTTTCATGAATTTAGCACAGCGACAAAACTGTCGAGCTTCACTTATCTCGTTTTGCTGCTGTTCAATCAGATAACAGTCTATAGGATTTCCGTTCGGAATTAAAGCTCGACAAATTATACCTATATCTTGATATTCATCTACCGCTTTACTACTCTGCGCTCCACCCCCCTCGTCTTACGTTGGTTAATAAGGTGCAGCCAAGCGAAAGTTTCCACAAGTTCCCGCCACCGCTACTGCTGCCACTGCTGCTGCTGGTCGTTACAGTTAACGTTGTCACTTTGCCAGCTCTAGATTGCAACGAAATCTCTCACCGTGGTAAATCTGTTTGGAATATTATCCATCTTATGGATATTTTATTGTCGGCACGTACCATACATTTTATGTATGAAAGCCGAGGTGGCCGAGTAAATTCAGGTCAGATCACCTGAAATTGTTGAAATTCAACCAACTTTCTGCCCTAGGGGCAGCAATTCTATCTATTTTTTCTATTTCCTCTTCTCTCCATTCTTGAATATATTAGGGATTTTTGTAGAAATGAAAAATAATCCTGACGTCGACGTCGACGTTCCCCGATCCATTTTTTACCCACCTATCTCAAATTCTTAGCCTTTGTTCCCAAACTTTTTTGTTCACAGTTTGTAAAAAATTCAATCTAAATAATTCTCGTAGCAAATGGTTTTTGAGTAAAAAAACAAAAAAAAAAAGAAAAAAAACCAACAGAAAACGTAAGCCTCGAACCATTCTGTACGTCGAGCCCCTTTGCGAAATATCTATAAATCATGTTTTTTTGGTTTTTTTCCTTCATTTAAGGTCAGTTTGGTACATTTCTAATCCATGTTGTATCCCTCCCTGCTACGCAGGTATACTTTTTGTTAGATTTCTTTCCACATTTGGTATGCACTGTGAAAGAACGAGAAGTATAAAACAAAATATGAGATTTTGTGAGTAAAATTCGTTCACAGAAATGTAAAAAAGTATCACGGATGGTATGCGAGGTAAAGATATTATTCGTTCCAACGATGCTCGCCGCTTCTCGTCAGATTTGTTATTGACGTTGTGAGAAACGCGATTATGTAGATCTTGGACCACGAAGCATTGACCGAGATGATGCTATAAGACGTACGGCCTGGCCTATATTATATAATCGCATGTCCTCATAACTATATTCTGTATACGAAAGTATAGTCTAGTATAGTAAAGAAGCAGGTGAATAGAGCCAGTATAGGATCGCAAAGTTACGCAGCATTTCACGTCGACGCGGAAGATGGAAAACAGAGACTCAGGTTTTTCCTCCCGAACTTTCGAACCACGAAAGAAAAACACTCGCACATATCTCATTTCGGTTTTTCTAGAAGACCTTGAACTTTTCTTCAGTAACAAAAGAATCGAGAATCAAAAGCTCTCAGGCAGAGTGCCCGGAATTTACCGCTTTTCAAGAAATCAGGCTAATCATGGATTAGAATCTGCCCGGCAGACTGGCTTTCCTCTATCTTACAACGATTCTGTTGTGTTCCAGTTCGGCTATATTCCGTTCGTCTAATTACACCACACAGTAATGAAATTCATCGCAGGTGGTGCACTCGCGTCTTTTTTTCGTTTTTCTTGTTCGTTTTTCTCAAAATTTCTAAAATTTGAATTTTGAGGACCGAGAGGTTAGTCGAAATGGCGAGAAAATATTTGAGTGCATTTCATGCCTATTACTTTTTTCAATTAATTGTGAAGTGCTCCTTGTCTCTTTGGATTCCAACTCCAATATAATCCAAAAGTAATTTTTTAACGACACCCTCGAGCTCTAGGGCTGTATAACAGATTGCATAGTTCATTCGAGAATGATCACCTGCAGAGATAAAACTGGAAATTTGTAGCCAAAATTGTTGTGGTTAGGTTTTACGGCTGTTGGAGACAAAGTTTTCTCCATCCTCGGGGAAAAGCTCAGCTCTAAATCGAAGCAACGCGTCTCACGACTTCGAACGGAAATGAACAAATAATCGCTCATTTTAGATCACTGGCATGAGGGGCTGCATAATTATGAGATTTATAAATTCGCTGTTCTCTCCTGTCAGAATAGCATGCTATAAGAAAATTGGCAATTTATCTCATCGTCAGAAATATTGTGCGATGAAATTTTGGATTCTTGACTCAAAGTTGTGTCGATCGAGAATTTACCTCGATATCGAAAATCATAACGGTGCTCTTGGACAGTTCAAGCAAATATTATGCGAATGCTGGTCGATCGTGACGGTTGAAATCAATAATTCTTGGCATATTATTTCCCTTACCTGCGGAATGAAGAGGTGGATGATGGAACTTGAGTTCGGCAGACACATGCCAAGCCCCAGGAGCCGAGAGCTGCAAGCCAATGCCAAGGAAATGGACCAAAGCCGAACAAGTCACAATGACGTAGCCCCATCCACCTTCAGGATAATAATGTCTTCTGAGAGTGGCTTCCTTTCTCTGATCCAAAACGTGTTTGCCCGAAGAGCCGTTGTCCAATATATTGTTTTTCAAATTACCACCGAAGCTTTTAGAACGCTGAGCTAAATTAGTCTTAGCAAAATCAGCCTTGGATTCATATTTGGTCGACTGTGAGCGATAGCGTCTTTGTGTAAACGTACCACTCTCTGGACAGTTCCTTTTCGATGTTGTTGATGGCTGTGGCGCCTCGACTGGCGCTCTAAAAGGATCAATTTTAAGCTGAAGAAGTCCTTCGGCGGTACACTTGGGACAGGCGTGGTTCGTCCTTCGTAGCACATCGATATTTTTCGCAACGCAGTTCGTCTCCTCATAAATTTCGCTCAATTTATCACTTTTCTCTTTCTCTTCATCATTATCTTTCGGATGAACGAAATCGCTGCGAATAATACTGTCCCTCTCGCTTCTTTTCACGGATGTTTCGGCGAGCACTGAATCCTTCTGTGACTGGCCATGTGCTCCTGAATTCGATCTGCTGACGCATTTTAACGATTTACTCCGTCGACTGGATCCAGGACTAGCCGACGCCGTCTTGTGAACATTGATCGGCCAAGTGTCATTTTTTGTATAAAAAATGGACTTCGTCTTCAAATTTTGAGGACAATTTTCGTTTGCACTGGTCAATGTTTTATTCTCATCAGTTTTATCGCTGTACTCAAATGTCCAGGGATTTCCACAGTCCATAGTCATAGACTCTCGCGTGAAATGCTGGCCGCCTATATTCATCCCCGGGGATAAATCAAACGCGCTTTTTCTATCATGCAGAGTAAAATTCCCAGACAGTTTTCTTTGCGGGAACTTTTTCTCCTTCCCTGTATCGTCACCGGCGTCTTCACGTTCGCCCGTTCGCTTTTCATTTCTTTCCACTTCTGATGGCGATGCTTCTTCGACCTTGACGATGCAAATCCTCCTCGAAGCTTCAGTAAATAGTTTCTCCTCACTCTCATTACTTGGCTGGGATTCTTCGTCGAATTGTGATGGCAATTCGTGGCGGTAGTTATCACCGTTGAGTGTTGGTATTATTGTATAAGCCCTTGTATCTGGGTTGATGCGTACTTTTACCGTCACAGCACGTTCGGGCCAGGAACTGCTGTGCCTCATAATACGTTTCAGTTCTCCATCACGCACCGTCATTCTAATTTTGTTATTTCATTGCAAATATTTATCCAACGTATCGTGAGGAATTTGCGATGGTAACAGAAAACCCCGCCGTCTATGGTTTGGCGTATTATTATGGATTATCCAATTTTTGAAGAAAGTCCGCCGAACTTTTTTCCAATCTTGTTCGCCCTGGCGTTCGAACTTTTCTTTTCGTTCTGTACGTCATCAACGAGCTTTTCCAGGGACATTTTTCACTTTGCAGCGAGGCGATAGATTCCACGGTGAGAAATTATTAGTCGCTCATCGATCCCCTTCGAAAACGATCATATTCTCGCGAAATACTTTCGCCACTTTTCTCTGGAGATGCGTTCTTCGTGCTGGCATTATCGTTTTCACATCCCTAAGAACCCCAAACCGACCGGAAAACCATTTTCGCACATTGAACAAAAGGTGTCCGGGGAGTATGTTCCCGTGAAAGTTCCTTATGGCAAATGGACCGAATTTGAATCGCGGCAGCCTGTAACGAATTCGGCAAATTTCTGACCCATCAATGTGAAATATTACACGATGCTAAATTTTAGAGTATAATTACTTTTGCATGATAATGAAAATTCACCACAAATTTCCAGTGAATGGAGAGCCTTTGATCCGAATAAAGGGTGGCGGAAAAAATCAGTGGAAAAAACAAGGATCAACAGGTGATTTATTTAATTGACCCCTGCGAGAGACGTAGATTAAAATCTGATTGAAATGTAAATTCAATCGTATATTTCGAGATACAAGAATTCGAATTTTGTCAATAGCGTCAGACATTTAGAGGAAAATTGAATTTCTAGAAAGAAATATGTTATTTTCTCTGACCGCCAGGCAATAAAATCGAAACGTTTTAGTTTTCAGTTTATCCTGAGAAACTGTGACCTGTTACAAAAGTTCTGAATTACCAAAACGGCACAAACGAGAAAATGGCAGCACAAAACAATGGCAATGAGAACAAAACACCGGAAGCTTTTCAGGATCTTCAAAATAATGAGAGAAATATTCTTCTCGGGACGAGTTTCCTTTTGATATTCACAATCAGACGCCTCTTTTCTTGTATTGCTGTTTTCTTTTCCAAAAAAATTCGGTTCTTCTTGCTTCGAGAATAGCACTCACTCAGCTAGCTATCGGCAAGAGAAGTGTATCGCTCACGTATACTTTCGGGAAGGGGATTCGAAAATCAATTTAGTGGAACTTCGAAGGAATGAAAGGTAAAATACAATATCGTTGAGGGTTAGTTGGGTAGGTAGGTATTTAATTCGCGTTCTTCTCCCTCATTTCTCACCCCTGAAATCAGACGTTTCCCATTTCTCTGCTCTCCTCCCCCCGCCTCCCGCCGTACTTTTTCATCTCTTGTACAATTAACTATAAATCTCTTCAGAGTCGCGGTTATTATTATACGTAAATCATATTTCCATTTCAGGTTGGGTGAAAATATTTCGCCGCTACATCCGGCGGCGGCGGCGGTGGTGGTGGATGACAAAATTTTAATTAATTCGTGTGTGTGACACCTGTTAACCTTTTTCCAAATTACAATCAATCCATCACGATTTTAGACCTCATCTGTCATTCCGATAACAAATTTTTAACCGTCTGCGTTCGCGAATTAATCTCCGTGTTGAAAGGACATTGAACAATTTTCGTTTGTCCTTATTTTTTTCTGCGTTTTCAATCGATTCGCAAATTTCATCAGTTCTCTCGATCACTATTGTCGGATCATTGTTTTTTTCCAAGCCGTTAATCGAACAAATTTTTCAATACTCTGTATAGATCATTCAGCTACGGAGATCATCGAATTGTTTTCAGAGTAGGAAAAATAGTCGCAGGAAAATATCGTTCGAAACAATCACAAACTTTTCATATTTTCGTCACATAAGTCAAATTTCACAATTTGCTTGATCAAAAACACTGATTTTCGACGCTGAAGGCACTTTTTTCATGGAACTTGGAAGCCTTAAGTTCTCTCTCTATGTTTTTTTTTTCTTTTCTTTTTTTTTTTTAATTCCTATAATCCAGTTTTCCTCGGCACGCAAGCGTCCGTATAATGTGGAGAATGACAATATTTGAGGATGGCAAACTCCCGAACGATCCCGGCGCATCGGCCAGGATAACTGGAGTCCCACGTGCCGTTGACACACTACCTTTACCCCTAGACTGGCGGACAAACCCTTAGGCGCATGCCTGACGTCCTGCAAGCAGCCTGCCAATTCCGTTTGCGGTTAATCCAACGAGCTCCTTCTTCTCAGTCTCTCACTCTCTCCTACTTTCGTCTCCTCTTTCTTTGTCTTGTCTCATCTCATCTCATCTCATCTCATCTCATCTCATCTCGTCTTCTCTTTTATTCTCCTCTCTTCGTGTTCAACGTGTCACCCGATACTTACTGGCTGCTCGGTGAGGATCACCCCATTTTCATGGCTCAAGTGACGCTGACCTACCCTTACGTTCCGAGCTCCGTTTCTCACTTAATCTGCAGCACATAGTATACATACTAGCGCCGTACGGCTCAGCCGCCGGAACCGGCTAAAATGGCTAGTTCGGCTGATTAGCCGCGGAGCTAAGCCGGCTAACATGAATCAGCCAGCTAACAGTTTTCAGCCGGCTTAAAAATATTCACCGGTTGAACATAGTCGGCCAATTTGGTTCAGATGGTCGGAATATGTCGGCCGCCATTTCATATCTTGGTTAACCGATTCATATTTTGTAGCCGATTGAAGATTGTTGGCCGACTTAGCTTCGGATAATTGGCCGAATTAGCCATTTTCGCCGGCTCGGTTTCGGCTGATTAGCTGAGTTGGCCACCTAGGCCGGCTGAGCCGTACAGCACTAAAGCATATACATCCCACCGATGTACATATACAGGGTGGGCCAAGAGAAACCGGTCACCAAGTTAAATCGTGGATAAAATCCGAACGCGTCAACCGATTTTCGACAACTTTCTTTTGCTAAGAATTAGAAGAATTGACCTTCCGTTTCGCGCTTGAAAATCTGAAAAATCTTGATTCTCTGCTGAGACACACGCTCTTGAAACGATGAAAATAATCGATATTAAATTATGTTCAACTCAGTTTCTATCTAGCATTGTGATTCCAAGTTTGATTTTGACGTTTCGGCAGTTCACCTAGATTCTATTCACATAACATGAAACGTTTCCGCTCTCTTTTTGCTTTTTCTTCGAACAAAAAACGAAGAATAAGAGTAAAACACACATTGTTGTAAATTTTTTGCCAACAATTGACCCAAAATAAATCATTCTTCAAATCATAATTTGAGATGGAATTTAAGTTGGAAATTCTTTAAACATGATCTTTTCAATCCTCCCACCAACTATTTTAAAACTCGGTCGTCAACAGCGTTCGTCTCAGCAAAGAACGAAGATTTCTTAGATTTTTAAACGCAAAACGAAAGTTTCATTCTTCTTATTTCGAGCAATTGTAAGTTTTATTCACGACTGAAATTGGTAGCGGGTTTTTTGGCCCACTCTGTACAAGGGGCACGATATAGGATAGGTATGTGCAGTTGGGTAAATAAGTCTTCAGTCTCACAATTAATTCGCCAATGTATTCTGTCACACGATTCTTCAGTCTGTTTATTCAGGTTATACAGTGTGCTTAGTTTGATAGCTCGCATATTACTTGCTTGAGTTCATGTCAACGATTTTAGTCGGAACTATACAACCATTTCTTTCTTTCCTCATTTTCGTTTTTTTCAACAACTTGTCATGATTTTCTTGGCTTATTTTTGAAAAATGACTAGCAGTAACTGAGAATATTCGTTCACTCACTTACTTACGTATGGAATAAAAAAACCAAGTACACCTTTGCTGCTCTGAAAATGTCAATTTCCGTCGCCGGGAAATGAAAATTGTCCGTTTATTCGGTTTTTTTCTTTCAAAATTTATTACGATTCTCATTTTCAGCGATTGCATTATTTTATTCTTCGTTCTAATAGCTTCTAATCGTCGCACTAGGTTTCTGATTCGACTGCAATTTATACGGAATCTTACAGCCATGAAGATAATTGTTCTCGACAGAATTATGTGAGGAAATTTCTCCTTCGAGTTTATTATTTTTACACTGCTACTATTCGTTGATTCATTCTCTCAGATTTATCTTATGCACGAAATTTACCGCGATCCCAGATTTTCTTCACTCCGAGATTCGACCGATCGCGGTAGAAACGAAGTTAAAGAGTGTACAAGATAATTGTCAAGGGAATTGTAATTCGAATAAAGATGTGTCAAATATTTACAGTTCACCCAATAAATTCACCATTGAATTCGCATGTATATAATACTTATGTAGGAAAACCTGCATCCATGCTTTATATCTTGGACAATATATCGCCACACGAAGTATCCATCGATACCAATTTATCTTCGCGCCCGGCAATCGAATGGAAAATTTATGAGGAAGAGAGGGCCAAATTCGAGTTGAATTTCCGGGAATAATTGGAATTAATGTGGTTAGAATATTCATCTGACACTTCCCTGTAGATACGATAGACAAATATTCTTCCTACGATTTATGTTGCGTTCAAAAATTCTCAACAATTTTGCCGACGTATATCACTATTGTAGATGAAAACGAAAAAATAGAAGCCACATCTTCCCTTCCTCGTGGAATTTATTCAGCGGTTCCCGATACTCAGCATAAAATATCGCAACCCGTTACGAATTCCGCTTTTTCGTGATAAGGAAAAAGCGATTTGTTGAAATTCTCAATTCTTAACTCAACTAAAAAAATTGTCTTCTCCGAAATATTTGATTGGTCAAACCGCATTCCTGGATAGGTTCGTTTCATGGTTAGATTAAAAATCTTGGAATTCTCAGGCCGACTATAAGAAAGGAATTTCTCAGAAATCCACATCCCGATCGCTCAGGCGCAAAGGGCGATGTTCACATTCCAGGATCCGTTAATTAATGGACCTTGGAAATCCAACAACCTAATTTACAGCTCGCGAACGTTGGGATAATGAAATGGGTTAAGGAGTGTACAAAGGGATTAAATTCACTAAGAATCGTGCTTATTGTAGTGTTGGAGATTTTACCTCGTTGAAGTACATAGAACTAACAAAACCGCGGCGTAAATACGAAAATTGCGTATACCTACCTCATTCGTATTTCCGTAAAGTGGTTCAGGATAATTGTTCCTGATTATTTTGGTCATTTACAATCTCAAAGTGCCGTTTGAAATCCATTACAAACATTTCTCCTTCCTCCCCTACATCATAAAAAAGAAATTAAATTTTCAATTTATCGCTCCCTACCGAAGAAGCTTGCAGTATCTCACATTATTATTTTACGATCCCTTATCAATCTCAGCTCGTGAATATACTCGACTGAAACTTCTTAACGCCTTTGCACTCCGCAGATTAATTAACGACTCCTCTTGTTATAGATAGTTAATTTCCCTTCTTTTTTTTAATCAGGATTGTCTGGAAGGCGTGCGGATTGCAGGCTTCTTTTCTTATTCTCAATTATTGCAACGTGATTTGTGCCGGCAACAATAATTATCTTTATTTATTGGATTAGTATTTGACAAACGACGCGGGACGTCGCAACAGAAACCACGTAATTCGTTTGTACGTCGGTAACGACGACAATAATTGAATTAATAATACAATTTACAATATTTCGCGCTCATTAATAATTATACAAAAATCGGACCGTACCGTTCCGTGACTAATTGCGCACTCTATTCCAATTAATACACATATCGAACATCACCGGTCAACGACCAATTGCGTACTACTCCTGTTCTCCTTCTTTTGCTTTCGTACCTGTCGCTCGGTCTTACCCTAATCGCTCCGTTTGTGTTTACGCTACGCTCGCGTTCGTACACATACATACATACATGCATAGTTTTTGTACGGTGACACAACAGCAATACACACAGGTTCGCCTTGCTTTTGGCATTTCGGTCTCTCGTTGATATTCTGTTAACATTCTTAACATCGAACCTTCTTCTTCGCCCTATTTTCAACTTCTTGTAACGACTCCGGATCAAATAAAACGGTGAAATATTGAAGGAATTATTTTCAAACGGATGAGGATACTCGGGAAAAGTTCTCCAACAGCTTGAGAGTGTATGGAAGAGGTGGAAAATGAGTGAGTGGACAATCGCGGGGACCGATCGTTCACAATTACGGAAACATCATGCGGCGATTTTCATCGAAAGTTTATTGGAAAAATGTATGTACAAATTAAGCTAGTAAAGCGTTAGATTTTTCAGGACAGAATGTGTCCTCAACATTAGATCGTCGGCATAACGAAGGACCGATTTATCCTGGACAATGTCCTGCATCAGCATTTCACAGTCCAAATGTCTTGCGTCGCAGATCTTGTGATGATGTTTGAGAACGTCATTTGGACAGAAGTGATATGCCCTTCTGGTGGCAGAGTCCAGAGTGGTAAGAGCGTAATGATTGTGAACAGTGAGAGCACGCCTCGTTGAGATGAAACTCTTGACGGAATCCCCTTCGGGTGAGATGAAGTTGGTTCTGAATGTGTCGAGGTAAGGTATCGCCACACCAGGATTTCGAGACTCTTTTGCTTCCGGTTGTATTCCGTTGAAAAAGTAAGAATTACGAACAGCATAGGAAGCAAAATCCTCGAACGATTTACCCAGCCTTATTTTCTCCTGTTTGAAAAGCAGGTACCAGTTTTTTTTACTCCTAGGAACGATCGCCTCATCGATATCGATCGGTAAGACGTATTCGGACTCGTCTATATTATCGTAGAAGCAATGGTTGTAGGGTATCAATTCCATTCTACGTTTTATCCAGACTTCTTCGCCCAAAAATTTCCTTCTGGTCTTAATATCGTTTGGTAGATTACCGGGCAGTGTTAGATTCACCCATCTGACTACATTCGAGCTTTCGAATAGCCGCAGGGCTTTCATCACGTTCTCGTGGACGTTGAATACGTAAAAATAAAATTTCGTAGCACCGAGGATCCTGTGGAGTTCAACGAATGCAACTAATTTCACAGAAATGTCCTCGTCGAAGTCCAGCCCCTTGATACACAGCGTGAATTGTCTCTTTATCGGTTTTTCTCCACCGGATGAAGCCCCGTTAATACTATCTTGCAGTCTTTTCGTACTACTTATCTCTAAACTATGACTAGGATGCTCGTTGCAAGGTAACGAGCTCACTATTACACCTAATGGGCGTAATGACGAAGAATTTGACATTGGACATGTTATCAGAACTCCTGTATAAGTCTCGGACACTCCGCCCCATCTGTCCAACCAAATATCGGCGGTCAATGCTTCCATTGATATCGAACGAAGCCAGCCGTCTTTATTGTACCTGAAAAAGTGGAAAAATGGAATTGAATAGTCACGATTGAATTTCATTTTCCTCTCACATTATCCGAAGTTGAATTTAGCTGATAGATTTGCGATATTTCTACGTGACCCTCGAGTCTTCGGACAAGAAAATGGATTTCGACTAACCAGATTGTGCAGTAAAGTAAATCGTCAATAGGTTTACTCCTGACTGCGATCACCCTGACGTTTGGGTAGGAAGGTAGACGTTGGTCAAGGTGAGCGCTGAAGAGAAAAAGCCGTCCATCTAAAGTCTCAAGCCAGTTGGTAGCAGAAGATGGAATAGGAAATTCCTGTTGTGAGAGATTCTGGTTCCCTGGGCATTCTGCTGAAGGTCTATAATCCAGGGCCAATCTCCTTGCCCATGAATAGGCTACGACGCTTCTCGTACCTGGAGGCTCTCCGCCTGTAACAAAATATAACAACGGCTGTAGCAATGGATATAGTATTTAGGGCAATTGGAAAATTCTCGATTATGTATACGAGAATGAAAGATCGTGGCCATGAACAAAGAGAAAGATGCTCCAGTATAATGATATGTCGGAACGTGTTGGAATTAGTCCAAGAACAAGTTTCTAAGATTAATTACTGCTAGTGGAGTAAAAATGGTGTGTGCGGCTCGGACTTGGAGTTTAGCTTTTTACGAACGTCCACTTTAGCGGAGTCAATCATTTTCTGTTTACAGCTTCAAGTAGTGGATATAGGTACATACGTGAAGTTAATCAGAAGCACTAATTACCACGGATATATGCTACCTGATTAAATGAGACTTATTTGTCGGACGTCAAAGCGTTCGACGTTGATTTCGATAATTATTCATGGCAGCATGAGTAGGCGTCCGGTTTAGTTCAGCTCCGGAGAATAGATCTCGGGAAGAAATTCAGACCCTTCCCAATATCTGAGTGCAGAAATAGAACGATCTCTAACAGCAAAAACACAGGCTCGATCGCATGAATCGTTGATAGTTTCTGTCAGGAAGTAATCAACGGAGAAATGTGGGCTTGTAATTCATTTCGAAGTGAGAAGAAAACACCGACTGAAGAACCTCGCCGTCTCAACCCTCGAGGTATGAAATGAAAAATTGCAAACCGCCGGGGAATGACATGCAATTCTCGTACACCTACATATTGAAAATTTTGAAACGCGGTGCAGTGAATGACTCGAATAACCATTCCGAGAGATTTGGAGAAACCCGAAAAGCAGCCCACATGGCGCATTCAATCGGTGATGCTGTAGAAATATTGCTACAATATTCATGCAATGTTACGTTCCGTGTCTGAAATTTTGTTGAAGTTGGAATTTCGCCGCGGACAGACAAGAGCGATGAAAAAAGAACAGGATGATGAGGTAATTGTAAAAGTTTTTGTAATTCGAACACGAATTGTAATATTTGTAGAATATTCGTATAGGATATTGCAATATTTGTGTAATGATACTGTAATAAATCGGAATCATCCGTGATCACACGTTTTTCTGCAAACGGATGAATTCCGTTCGCTACAAAATTCGAAACCGCGATAATCGTGGTTGTGAGAGTTTCTCTCCAGAGATATGATTTCGTTATTCCCTGGCGTTCAATAACCCACATTTTAATTAGTAACGAAGCTAGGAGCCGCCTTGGATTTTTATAATAAATCTACTATGCTTTGAGAATGCTAATAAGGTGCTCGCTCCCGATTAAATCATAATTTATTGACGACACAGCCCAACGCAACGCAACGCAACGCAACGCAACGCTCGCACTCGCGTTCGCTCCTCTTCAGTAATTCGCGCTTCGTTCTACTAGCAATCGATTATTTTATACGGTAGATGAATTCTTCATCATTTCCTCTCACGTCTCCGGTTCTTCTGACAAATAAGTATACCTACCGATATTATAATTCTTCCTAGACGCGATATTTTATTACAGCCTTTTATCAACCGGCGTTTCTTATGACTTTATTCGAACCTCACGAGTCAGGCAATTAACGACTCTGGGTATGTTATATTCCATAGTTTTTTTTCCGTCAATAACGGCTCCGTTATTATCAAGGTATTAAAGATTCCCGTTAACGAATTTTCGGTAAACTTCTGGTCATGCGCGTGATCGAAGAGATCTCTTCCTCTATCACGAACGGCAAAGATTTCGTCCGAAATAAGCGTGGGCGTGAATGTGAATATGTTTCGAGAAACTCGTACCGGACCTGCATCAGTGCCAATGCAATAAAAATCGAGATCACCAATCGAGCCGCTAAGTTCGGAGGATTGATTCCTGGTTAAAATGAAATCAAAGTGAATCGCGCGAAGGAATATGCTCGCCAAAGAAATATGCAAATTTTCCAAAACTCCAAGGACAACCAGGATCGCCATTGTCTTCAACGATAATAATAGTGATACTAGACATTGTGTACACATCATGAAAACCCTGAAATAATGAATTTGAATTTCCTGAGACCGGAGACCACTCCAGAGTAATTGAAATGCTGGAAATTACCATTATGCGGAACATTGTAGATGTATTCTGCTTACCCAGCGTGGGTGGCGGGTCGGATAAAGGCTCTGGAAGTTGAGGTGGCAGGTCTACAAAGGCCAGGGCACATAGGGCAGTGACTAGAACTGCCGCTAGTCCGACTCTGCATAATCTTCTTGTACCAGGGACTAACATTCTATTCTATTGTCTTTCGGACAATCTCTTCATTTGCTATGCACGAACAAACGACATCCCAGTTACCGAATGCTGCTGCACTGTCCCCTCCAGGTCTGCTTCGAATCGCGATACGAATTCCTGTGCGCACGTATTAAAAGGATTATTTTTCCGGAATTTCGAAACGTTAAATTTACACTCTATCCGATCGATCGCAAGAGAAGGACGAATTCGATTCGGCTCTTTCTTTCAGACACGAAGAAGAGTCTTCGATGAATGAAGCGCGTCAATTGTAACAGAATTTCCGACTCCTCGGTAACGAGGAAAGAGTTTTCGGGTTATTAAAACTAATGAGAGAGCGCGTTTCGCTTGGTCGTGGATGAAAATCCATTTAACAATCTCGTGACATCCCACACGATGCAACTGTACCAAATACCCACACGATTCAAATCTCTTCTCTTCCTCCTCGCCCACGCGAATCCAAGTTTGCTCAACGTTCGATTCTACGCTCCATAAATGGACGGACAAACCGAGGATGGATCGATCGATCTAACCGAGTCCTCCCGGTAATTGCGTCAACGAATTAATTTCAGTTTCACAAAAATTACCCAATGATGATGATAGAGAACGGAGCGGGTAATGAAAAACGACATTTGCAATCGGAACGGAGGAGAGAAATTGAAAAGCTACACAAAAACGACGTGAAAATCAATATCCTCTTCATGAACGACCGAAGCGACCTGCAGTTGAATGAAAAATAGTCCAAACCGAGGGATATTTCCTCTATTTCGAATCTTCTGATATCCTATAATCTCCAAAAACATGATCTTCGGATTCATTTTCAAACGGTTCATATTCTTTCGAAACAATCAACAATCGGATAACTTTGTAAGTACCATTTTCCGATTAGGAATCGGAGCGAGCCATTCCGAATTTCGAAACGACGTTTCAGCCGGAATCGTGGATCTCGTCTTAGGATTTTGTGCCTCAAACTGTGAAAGTCTTTCTCTCGGTTCATCGATTCTCGATACGTTACTAACGTTGTGTTCACCGTTCCACATTACGCGTTAATTATCACTAACGTTCGATACTCGCTTACGCGTAATTCGTTTATTTATTCATTTATCAGGGTTCGAACTCATCCCAGCTCATTAAATTCCTGATTAATTTTTCATCTCCATCTCGTTCCGGACTTTGAACATCAATCGTTAATCACTTTTACGCCACTTGCCTTCCGCCCGCCCACCCGCTCTGTTTGGTCGCGGCTATATAGCTGGTTCCCGTTTGTTTACATCGTTCATAACTTGGCACGTGGGTTTTAAAACCGATTCTGGGGTTGGCGTAGTCCGGCTTCCACGAGAGTCGACGGCAAACTGCCGCCAAGGCCGAAGTCTCGACGTTCGCGTTCCCTACCCTGCTACTTCTACCTCTACCTCTAGAAACCTCTTACCTGCGAGACTTTCTGTTCTAAACTAGACTCTTTTTCACAAAATACTTTGAATATTCAACTTTTTTTCATTTGCACTTCGAGCTTGGCTTCGCGTGTGAAGTCAACCGCCTGACCAGTCGTAAATACTTCCGCATGGCGTCTGTTCCAGTTTTTCAAACGCAAGAATAAGAATAGAGAAGAAATGAGAAACTAGTCTTCCTCGCATTTTCGCGTCGAAGATTGAACCCGTCGCGTCATTCGAGCCGTGAAACTTTGTCCAGTTAGCAATTTTCAGCAAAACTGACACAGCTGCGGCCGGCGTCGGAGATGAGATTACAATACACTTTCTCCTGCATCTTCGCACATAAATGAGAGATTGTAAACTGTGAAAGT
This sequence comes from Phymatocera aterrima, assembly GCA_963170745.1. NCBI lineage: Eukaryota > Metazoa > Arthropoda > Insecta > Hymenoptera > Tenthredinidae > Phymatocera > Phymatocera aterrima. The sequence continues at coordinate 7,287,190 of OY720660.1, forward strand.
GACATCGAATACGAGCACCCCGGGACAAGAAATTTGACGGAAGATCAGCTGCTCGGTACGTTACATTTCATCAGACCATGAGTAATGCCTCTAAGTTGTGGCTTTATATTGTGGCATGGAATACCATCGCGTGCAGTTCGAGTTGCTAAATTGCAATTAATGGGACGCTACAGCTGGGCATGTATAACTGACACACGGGGAACGTAGGTTACATACGTATAGTATACCTGCATGCAGGTAAAACCGTGTCGAAGTCGGGGTATAAATATCCTCAGTGTCGTAGAAAATGTGGCTTCATATGCTTCAACCGAACGTTGTGAGTACACTGGGTCATTTTTTTCGTTCAACATTTTTCTTACTTTTTTCCTATAACTTTTCGGTATCCCACAGAGTGACATATTACGATCCCCAAGAGTCTCCGTGTGCTATATCATCTAGATTCTAGATACCGGAACGATATATTGGACCGCAATACAACGTGGCTTCATTCTAGCCTCCGCGAACTTGACTCCTGCAAGGAGTAGCGACCTCCGAGGAGGCGAAAAAATCTGTAAACTGGAGGATCTGAAAACCTGGGAGCAGGATGAATCCCCTTCCTTCAAGTTTTTTTCAAGTTGTTGCTGCACCTGTTCAGGTTGTAGAATGAAGAATTCGGGACCTATCCTCCCACTCTCCGTACAGACAAGAAGTTCAGTGAAATAAATTTGGATTCGGGTTCGCACTAGCTCACGTCTTAGCTTTATTATATTAAGTAAAACGGTAAAAAACACGTAAATATCCTAGTCTGAGTCTAGTGCTACTTGGGTACGATGACTCAGTTTTTGCCATGCCCCACTTGATAGTCAGCGCCTGTCAGTTTTATCCAATATGATCTGGTAAACTAGGGCCGTGCTACGATCTGTAGCCACTCGATTCCATTCTTGATATGGCGTCGAATGATCATCCATCTCAGTTTCTTTTGATATGATATTTTGACGAAAGAATGAAAATACTAATTTAGCACCGGTTGATCGTTTATCGATCTACTTACATCCGATTTCTAGACATTTCGTGCATCACGAACATTGTTCACGCGTTTATATCCTAATTTTCTCGTGACAAAAATTTTCTGCAAAATGGAAATACGTGTTGCAACTTTTCTCTGCGATCTTCCATCGAGAATTCAAAATTTCCGTGTGCGGAGTATTGCGTTCGCATGAGTTTTCAAACGCGTCAAGAAAATCAGGAATGATTATAAGTACGAAAACTCAAGACCGACGAATCATCGTGGAAGAATAATTGAGCGAGTAAATTTAACCCGAAGGTGTAGGTGTATACTTGCGAAGAATCTCTTCAAATCTTTTCTCCCAATCAATGCTCACAAAATGCTGTTGCAGCTACTGGAAGTTGGTCAAATAATTCAAAGCAACAAGAATTATAGATCACTTCGAATGGTCTGCCAATATTTTGGGAAACTGGAAAAGACGGATACGTCGACCATGAATTAGGAGGTGTTTTCTATTGATTTTTTTCCTTTCTTCCTACGACAGTTTTTCAAATATTGGTATGTGATCCACAGGGAATCGTTGTTTTCTTTTCAAATCTATCTTCATGATTTCCCAGCCATTGATCGGCTGCAAAATTCACAAAAAAGCAACGGAAGAAGATCTCTTTAGTTCTATTGTGATCTTCGATTCGTTACGTTCGATTCTACGATCGTTTTTCCCAAAGTTATCGTACCGTTCATCAGTTATCGATTTTTATTCCATCCATTCTGAGCGTTGAAAAACTGTCTCCGCGCTCGTGAAGATCCGATTTTCGCCTTTTTTAAGTATTTTGGAAATAACGCAGTGCCTTCTCCTTCCACTGCCAAACTGAAGAGACATTTTCTACGCCTCAATTTCCCAAAATAAAAGAAAAGGCCAAAATCCTCCGAGGCTCACTCTTCTTTTCACATGCAACTCTTAATTCTTCACCGAATACGTAGGCGCGTACGTACACATAGCGATTTATGTAGGTGGACGTGCGTAGCGTATCCCGTACAAGATGCCCAGGACTTAAATATAGACGAAGGTCATACGCGTAGCAGCCAGTATAATCGAAGGGTTCAGTAGCTCTTGAAGGCAATGTAAATTGAACGATTTCTCAACCAAGCTCGCTACTGGTATGCTTTTTTACCAGCCGAGTCCTTTGGCTTTTTGCCCTTCGGAGAGGGACAAATATGGCCGAGTTTCTCGGGACAAAGTCGTTAGGGTACCTAAAGCTGCTAGGTGCCTACCCATACCCATACATACACCAAAGATATTTGATGCGCAAGGAAAGACTGATTGTTAGAGCAAATCGAGTGAGTCACGTAGGGTGTATTTACAAATCTACCAACGGAGCCGCAGTACCTACGGTCTACCTGTAACTTCTCTCCGTGTATTTCTACACGACTTAATCGTGAATGATGTCCTCTCCTCGACGTCGTCGTCGTCGTCGCCGGGGTTCGCTGATCGAATTTTAACATAATGTTTTATGTAGGCGTGCATCTATTTCAGCACATCCTTTATCTTTGCATGTATGGTCCATTCCACGACAAATTAACCGATCGAAGACCCCCCGACCCTTTCCGGTTTCATCAACGGCCTCTCGCATTTCAGCGATGAATTTAAAACAGTCTCAATGAATCCATGCGAGAGTTTTGTTTCTGTGAGTTCTGCTCTGGATTACTCACTTTCTCGAGAAAAAAAGAAGAAGTAAATTATCAATACCGGCGGAATTTTTAGGCGAACAAGAAACTGCCCGATTGAAAATTCATGGGGCGTTTCAGCGTAACCTTCACCCTTCGAAGTATCGCGATCCAAGTCGAAGTGGCGTTGATTCCTTGGTTGGAAAAGTTTGGCACGGAATGCCCCATATAGAAGACCGGATTCACTTTCCATTTTAACTTTCTCGGGTGAGTATACGGTTGGTACGAGTATGTGGTGCCCGGTTAGGTAGATAGGTAAAGGTCGGAGAGGCATGAGCCTCCGCGCAATTCTCTTCTGGAAGACTTAGGGAGCTATAGCTCTGAAGCATGGTCATTCTTATCGAAGCGCGTGCATCTTCGAGTTGAACGACTTTGATTTGCATAGACAGTGCGCGATGCCATGACGAAAAGATCGCCTCGGGGTTGTTTCTAGATAAAAGGCAAAACTCGTGAGACGTATGCCTCTGGAGGCCTAATTTTTTGTATTTTTTTTTTATTATCTTGCACTGCTATTACTGTCTAACTTTTATATCTAGTGTTCTCCCTTATTCTTTCTTCTTGTTCGCTTCTTCTTCTTCTTTCTTCTTTCCACTTTCCGTTTTCCTCACTTTTATCTTCATACCTTTCGATCACTGAGGCGGGCAAATATTCGTGGAAGCAAGATAAAAAAAGAGCTTGCACATTCGTGAAAAGGGGAAAAAAGCCTTTTTATCTCAATATTCCACGTCGTAGTACAATTTTATTGCCCTTCATGAACAGCATTCTCCATCTTGATGAATTCTCTGGAAAATTTGAATACATTTTTTATCCAAATCTCGAAACAAATCGACACTTTCTTCTTCCTCTAATATTCCGTGAGTTGTTGCTCTATGAATTTCTTAATTGCTGTCAGTGCAGTTTATCGAATTTTTCGGCTTAAAATGTGCGTAAAAATTTCTAAGTCTGGATTCACTTGTAGTGAGTGTCAAGAAGTTGTTTTCGGTGGAAATCCGAGTAAATGATTTTTGCAATGGCTGTCGAATGGAATAGTGATTAGAGAATAAGGAATAAGCCGTGAACACGAATTCTTCAGTGATAAGTAAGCTAATTTTGAACGAAAAATCACAAAAATTGTGTCATATAAAATTTTATATATCTTTTGTACAGGTACAAATATTCAGAAATACTGTTGAGGAAAAATCTGAACACCTCAGCATTTTGTATTCAAACGTTTTCAGGTTTTTGGAACAAAATCTTGTCCGAAGTCATTTTCGATAATAGAAAAGTTGGCAGAGCTAATTTCTCCGGGTGAAAGTAAAAGCTCTCAATTATTTCCATAAATTTATAAATGTCCGGACAAAAATATGAAAAGAAAATCGTTTATCGATGAGAGATGCATCGGGAATCGAGATTTGAATTCTGTGTACAATTATGGTAAATTTCAGGGTAACAACAGTTTTGAGAGATAGAATTTCGGAGATTTTGTTGAAAAAAACATGGGCACAGAATTTTGCTTCATTCCAATTTCAAACACGTTAAAGTTCTCTGTGAAATAATTCGGCAATATTAAAGTATTGCCGAAACAGTTCATGCACAGCGCAGCTTTCCACAATGAGAAACGAAAGATGTATTGATTTTTCAAGAATACCCATTTCACGAATTCCGAGGCTAACAATTAATAACGCCAATAACGTGTAAAAGATGGAAATCAATTTTCTCTGAGGGTGAAAATTTCGACTCCGTTCTCAAAAATAGAAAAGTTCTAGTTTCTAGTCGGTACAGGTAGGTTATCATTCCAGCACTCGCATCGTTATAGTTTCAGTCTCCGAACGGGCTATTATTCAAAGTTGGATAAGATGAACTTAGCATATAAAACTATTTGCATAGCTTAGGTAAGTAGAATGCGCAAGCAGTATATACCTGGGTCTGAAATTCCGCATCACCGGCAAGAAATCAGGTTTGTAGTATTAGCGAGTAAACTCACGAGGGGGGGCGAAGGGGAGGAAATGGGGAGAAAATGGGGAGAAAAGGGTTAAAATATCTATGCGGATTCTCGTAAACAGGCCTTGAGTCAGAGCAGGGTAGGGTAGCGGGGTGCGGGCGGCTGCGCGGGGCGGGGGGGGGGGGGGGGGGGGGGAGTAGGTACGTTACGGTTCTGCGCATCGCGAATTACGTGCAGATACTCTACCAAGTTTTATATATAACCAGGGTTCCAGGCTAATGGGTTTGACGACTCCACTTGCCAGTTACATGCAGGTATACCTATACGTCTACGTGATTTCTACGTGCCGTGAGCAAACGTCGAAAACGAGTTCACGGAATTTCACACAAGGGATAACGTAGCTCCTCTGCCTCATACGTATGAAAGTTCTAGTCACTCGACACTCGACAGAAACAGTAAAATCTTTGAATATATGCATAGAGTATATTTGTAAATGAAATAACGATCGCCGACGATGCGTTATATACAAGGTGAACGGAAAAAAATGGTCGATTTAGAACGTGACCGAAATCTCCTCTGCGGGTTTTTTGGAATTTGATTTCCGAAGTAACTCTCGTTCTTCCAGCAAAGAGCGGAAATTTTCTCGATCTGTCAAACCTCGAAGGGAAGGAGCTGATTTCTTTGGGCTTCTACTTCCTACGGGAAACGAAAAAAATCGCGAGGAATATTTTAGGCGATCGAATTTCATCCACGTTTTCAAGTTGGCTAATTTTTTGTTTCATCTTTTCTTGCCCACCTTGTATGTGTGTAATGTAGAACCTGTCTGACTGCAGGGCAATAAATGTCACCACTGCAGACTCGGCTGACCCGCGAGCTTGCATATTTTTCAAATGAAGTCAACGCAAAAACTTGCTTGCCTACGTTTAGATTACCTCAGCAGCAATTATTATTCCACTTAGATATAAGCTTGACTATTTAAGGGGAACTTCGACTATGGATGGTAATGAGTCGGATTCCGTTACTGGAAAATAGTATCCTTTTCTCATTAGGGATGCACTAATTGGCCAATTATTTAATTTTTAGTCAACGATCCTCAATCGTTTGACCTTGTTCAATCAGAACCGAATCGATACGCAAGTCGCTGTCAGAAAAATACGACAGAGAAAAATTGGAGTGTGGGTACAATGATTAAGAAAAATTTGTCACCGAATCATAATCTCAAAATCGAAAAAAAAGTTACGGAATTTTGATTTTCTGTTATTTCCTAGCTGATTGTCTCACTTTTTACCAATTTTATTAAAAAGCTTTCTTCTCGGTCAGCGACTAGGAGGCACAATTGCAAAGATTAACTATTTGATTCAGTATTAAAAAAATTTGGGAAACGACGAAGCATTCTATTGGTATAGGAATGCCTTTTTTTCTAAACTACGTATTTTTCATACTCATGCTTCACACATGCGGACTTTCGGAATAGACTTTTTGAGTGTCAAAATCCTGCGAATCGACATTAGGTTCCTCTCCGTTTTCGTTTAAATTTTGGATTCATAGGATTGGACAATTGGATATTGAGGAAAATTGTCTCCTGAGCATATAATATCATGAAATGGAAATTCAAAGAATGTGCAATTGGAAGGCAATTTTCGAAGCTGTCCGTTACACAGCCAAGTACCCGAAAGATGTAGTTCTGTAATAGTGATAAGTAAAATTTTGATTTCACCTGACAAGAATTTGTCGACAGTGTCTTTCCACATCACTGAATGAAAAAATTGGTATTTTCGTTTCGTTTACATTCTATTCCGTACAGCACAGAACTCGCATGAACATTGCAGCAATATTCCCGCGGTATTGCACCAGTGGATAGAATGCATATTGCCGCAATCATTCGTGCCGCATGCCGCATGGCGTATGGGACACTTGGCCGCTGTCTATTATTCCGCGTCCAAATAGGAATAATATCCTGGAAATGATGTTACATATGAATCTGTTCTGACTTTTCATACCTGAGCGATAACAAATTGTACATATTGAATGCAGCAGCAGCTAGGTTTGATAGGTGAGAGTCGATGTTGGGGCCATAAATAATTCCTTTATGGAAGTTGAGAGGTATTATAGAGGGGGAATCGGTTGCTCGGTGGTAATCGAATGTCCAGTGGATTGAAAAATCAACGATATTGATCACCGGAAAGACGCGTAAATGGGTATGAATTGAATTTTCACCACGGTTGAGGATCTAGTCCTGCAGTTCGAGATCTACGTAGCTCCGCCAGCCCCATACCGATGATATATCGATCTACCGATACTAAATATAAATCAAATTAGAAATAACACACATAGATCATCGGACGTGAGGTAGATGGATCTTAAACTGTACAGCTTTTATAATTGCGTTTTCGAATCCGATCACGTGTCAGAAAGTGAGAAATAATGTCCACATGGAGATGTATATATAATATATACATAGTCCCTTCGCTTCGAAGTGCTAGAATGAGACGGTAGGCTATAGAAGCGAAGAGAAAACGAAAATGAAGAAACACCTAACAAAAATGAAATTCTCTTCCTGCAACTAATCGCGAATGGATTCCCGGATTAAATACTCTTAAGCTCTCTCTGGCTCGGGAGCACTGAAAATCTATCTCTATATGTAGATAGATGAGTTTTATCATGCCCATACCACCGTGAATATTTTACCTCACTATGGTCACGGATTTACTGGATCGAATCGCGGACACCTACGTGCATTCGCATAAAATGAACAGTGTTAGAGTAAAACTAGGTTAAATCGTAAAAACGAATTGATTATTCCGTTTTTTTTTTTCACAGATTTCAATTTCCTTTTCCCTCTTCTGCCAACTGATTCGATAGTCGAAAAGATTTGACAATGAGAGGCCTCGAACCGATGATTACGGTCCAGAGAAGAAGGAAAAACGGGAGAGGGAAGTTTGAGTCATTCGTCTCAGGGTGCCATAGGATTCGCTGTCGTAAATGTACAGAAACCATTTCGAAAAAGAAAATCGTAAATTTTCATCAACGACACGATCGATTTTGATGAAAATTTGTCAATTCATTGAGCATGATGGCAGAAATTGGCCAAGTACCTAACTTTTTCAAAACTTGGATTAGATTTGATGAAAAATAAGTATTCCCTGTGGTAGCTAGGTTAGATTGCCGGCGGTGACTCCACGGGACTCTAAACCGTCGATCAAATTGCCGGTGTTTAATTAATTCATAATTTATACATGGGATAACAGATTATTGAATCGAAAAATAATTACCACGCGCGTACACTTAGAGCGTGAAATAGTTCCAATTATCTTTCTGTCAACGCAAATGATAAAAATTGAAAGAAGACAAAAAGAAAATACAAACAAGAAGTTGGTGCTAGTTTGTGAATCGAAAAGACCAAATTGATAGAAAAAGAAAGCATAAGTGAGAAGAAGGAACAAAAATAAAAAATGAAATTAATTAATAAGAAGATAAAAATCTTCGCTCGATTCTACAAATGAAAATTATCGTGTTATATATATATTATATACTGCATGGCCAATCACTTTCCGAAACCAATTAGAATCGTTTTCGTCACGGATTTACGCGGAGCGTAACAGCTCTTTTAATGGTATATTCAACTTCCAAACCGATTCGAATTCCTTGAACCTTTAGATCGGTCGTGGATGCGATCATTGGACCACCTACTGGAACGAAACGGTTCCAATTCTCGTTGAAATTGAGGTTATAAAAAGACTGTAGAATATTCCTAGTGTTTTTGTGTTCCAACTTTTGTACGTACATACATACATATATACGTCGTTTTCTTTTTATTCCGCCGTTCAATCCGTCAATTGATTTGACCGAGCAATCACAAGTATCCGAAATTTCTATCGTTTATCATTTTCATCGATGAAAATAGTTTCTACTAATTTCCACAGGAATTTTTTACAGAATTTATTGCATTATTGCTATCAACTTTCAGGAGAATTTTGTCTGTTCGTGGTTTTTTTTGTTTTTTTTTTTACAAATTCTCTCCAATTTGAGAATCTTTCATAGATCGTTGTCGATTGCAGGATTACTACCGATATCGGTGAATTTTCATCTCCTTCACTTTTCATACAATGATGATGAATATCCTTTTTCAAACTGTGTATTCGAAGATTTTAGTGCTAAATTTGTCGCATTTTTTACTAGTTTACATTAAATTTCATCGAAGTTTGAAAAAAAGAGTGAAATCGTAGCTGAATACGTTTATTATGTAGAATATAATAAGAAAAGCAACATCGCGGTGATTCGGTTTTGATTGATATATTTTTCTGTCAGACTTTAAATTGAAACCATTCGAATAATGGAATAACTGAAGTTAGCTTATAAGACCGGTTTTAACAACCGTGATAATGACTCGGAGATGATGATGCACGAACGCGAATCAGATTCTTCAGATGCCATTCAGGAGAAGGATGAGGAGGAGAAGGAGGAGGAGGAGGAGGAGCAGCAGCAGCAGCAGCAGCAGCAAGGTTGCAGGACCAGATGAAGGAGCACTGAAAATGAGAGAGTGATATTTAAAACGGATCGTCGAAGAGTAGAATGTTATAAATAAATGAACAAATTATGAATCAGCCATAGAAAGAATACTTCAAGAAAATATGATAGAGAAAAATTGTATCAGCATACAGTGTGTTGCCGTAAGAAAGAATTATATGAAGCGAGAAAGGGTTACAGTCGACCACCTAGACACTAAAAACGGGTTTGGAAAAAGTGAAACGAAAAAGACAACGGAAGGAAGAGAAGAAGGTATTATCAATATTAATTAATTAACTCGAAGCTATTTATGAACTCTATTCTCGTTCGTGAACGCGATGCAGTAGCAAAAGGAAAAATCCTGTACGCGGAGCCTGAGGGGTCCTAAGAAGTCCGCTGTAGAGCGAAGAGCAAAAAAATCGTAACATCATGGTATACGACGACGATGCAATGCTGACGACTTTTATATACGTTACGATATTCTACCTATACTCATATTATATTACATTCGCCACGTATACAGTCATAGCATTGCTGAAATTGGTATAGAATCAATTCTCCGATGCCAACAGATCGTCGTCATATTTATTTACTTCATCAATCAGTAAAAACAACTGACAATGAGCTATCTCCATTTTTCAACCCATTACTATATACGAAAGAGCAAAATCAACGTAAGTTATTTAGTATTTCGAGATCGCGAATCGTCCATCGATCAGACAGATGTGGTACATCGCTGCGCATTAATGGTTCTTGCTCTGAAGTTGGCTAGACTCGTGCCGGTAAGTCGCTCCCGGGGTAAAGCAAAGAGCAATCGGCGCTTCGTATTTTCGCACATGTGCGAACGCCCCGCGTTGAATGGTCTCTGCTTCACCCCTGGAGCAACTCATCAGTTGTCACGAGCGTGGCTAACTTCAGAGCGAAGTCATTATTGCGCGGGAGTGTACCTCATTCTTGTATTGAATCATCGTTTCTATCACTCGGAGGAGGAAGGCTCGTCTCTTGCTATGAGCGGGCTTTCTCTCCTTTTTTATTTTTCTTTTCGCTATTCAAAGACTCATTTGAACGGGACACACCCAAACCTACTTCCTTTTCCGGCGTGGCGGGAACGAAAGTATGTTATACAGAAATTATTCAAGAAAATGAATTATAGAGTATAGTGGCTACTTATAAAGACGTTTGGTACAAAATGGGACGAAATTATAGCTCTCGTGTTTAAATCTGGCGAGCAAACGAGCCTGTCATGAGATTCTGACATCTGAATAATTCAAATTCCAGTATCGCGCATGTATTCCTTTACACAAGATTTGAATCGGTGTATTGTAAGATCCAATTCTTTTTTCATTCTCTTTTCTTCCTTCTTTTGTTTTTCCCTAATTGAGACATAAGCGCTGAAACATGGTTCACATTAATTATTTTTCTTTTCGGTCTTCTTCTTTCTGCGTCTCCATATTTGGATATTATATCTCATGAAATATAACAAGGAACGAAGTCTGGTATGTGAAGATACGGGCGTAAACATTTTCCTCCAAATTCGAAATTTTATCCTCAACCTAGAATCTCAAACTCCCTGCAGTATACTCGAGTGAGAATTTATGAGCTGGAAACATTTCATTGTGTGGTCCTTCAAATTTATGCACATATTCTCTCGCTATTCCGTCCGTTATTTCTTGACAAGCTGCGCCATACATATATATACGAGATATATACCCTTCGCCACGATACAGTTTCTATGCAGCTCGCAGCTCGTACAAAAGACTTGCAAAATCTTCTGTGATAGACGAAAACGAAAAAAAAAAACTGCGAATCATGTGTCGAAGCATCAAGTTTCTGATTCGCAATATTGAGCTCCTCATCATCTCACTGCCGTAAAAGAGATTCTTGCAAAATTGATTATAATGTATGATAGAAGGCCTGAGTAAATTCTCAAGTTTTCTAACAAACCTAATTATCTGTTTGATTATCATTAGTTCGCGATTAAAATCTATGGGAGGGGGGTGAATGGGAATCATGTTTCAACGTTGCAGTAGAGCTCGTCGTGGATATGTTCTCCGGTGGAGGAAGTCAAGGGAATACTGTACAGGAGAGGGAGGATGAGGGAATCGAATTAATTAACTACTTTTCCTTCTTGCGTAGAGAGTTCTAACGATTTGCAGTACATAGGAGCAGTAGCGGCGGTAACAGCAGCAGGAGTAGTAGCAGCTGCATGAGCTACTACTTCGTGCCTGTGCGGAGGAGGGAGAGGCGGAGAGTCTGAAAAGTCCTGGAGAACGTGAAGTTATTTTAATTGAACTTGAATCGTCAATTTTTGTTTCATCGGTCTGTTGTGCTGCTGATCCTCTTGGCTATATTGGCGAAGGAACATTTTCTATACCTGCCCAGCTAACGCAAGATCTGCAGCTATCTTCTGCCTTGGGTCCTGTTGCTGCTATCTCGCCCGCTAGACCTCTGCTAAACTCTGCAATCCTCCCATCGTGCATTCGCAGACGACCCTAATAGGGTCGTATCAATACCTTTCCCAAGAACTCGAGCCTGATTAAGCTATTTCGATGTCACGAGGAAATACTAGCTACCTACTACTGCGGTGGCCACTGCTTAACGAGCTGACGTCTGCATACCATCTCACGTTATATACCTACCCACGCTTCAACGTTGCGTATAATTTACTGGCCCAATGCTCGCATGCTACACACATTCGCGTCTGGCCCACGAAGACGCGGGGGCTGAAAAATCTGCACTGAGAAAAAACGATCATTTCGATTGCCTCCTGCAGCTCTCTTTCTGAAAAATAACCACCTCCGAAAATTGTAGTTCATCGAAAATTGAATGACAAAAATCGTTTCGAGATGTCTCTTCTTTCCCCATTCGATAGGCACATATAGACTCCACGATCTCCTAGTTGAAATAGAAATCGGTCGAAACAACGAGGAAAAATTTTGCTGCGAGGACCGGAAGTATGAATGAAAACACCTGACGAGTACAGCTAAGTCTGCTGCGGTTCTACCGATCTATACGATGGTCAGCATTCGAGGCATTTGTAATACAGAATTGTTGTTTCCTATGCGGTACCCTATACCGGAGGTTACTTGTGCAAGGAGAGAGTACCTACAGGTATAGCATAGATAGATGTACGAGGTATACCGCGGAAGCTAAAAACCTCCTGTCTTATTTCTCGCGCCGGATGACAAATCCCTGGGGTGCTCAGGTGATTGCAAACAACCGCATTTACCGTAATTGCACATGTCCCACGTCCTCTACGTCGTTTTACATTTTAAGGTTTTATGCCCGTAACATGTCTCATGCGCGAAGTTCTTTCTATTCTACTTCTGTATGATTCGTATCCAGCAATTCATGTACCTGTATGTATACCTTGCATACGCGCCAAAAATGGACACCGATATAGTACAGTTGGGGCTATTGCAATAAATTTTTCATTCTTTTTTTCGTTCACTTCGTTTCATTTCTCTGTTTCTCTACACAGATACATCGGACGAATTGTAGAATTCCAATTTTTGTTCTATTTTTTTGTCGTCCCGGAATATATCGGACGTCGCGGTCGTCGTGATTACACACGCGATATTCTTACTAAACTTTTCACACCGCGTCGAACGAACGTCGAATAAATTTGTCGACTCTACGCCAGTAAAGTGAAAAATTAAATAAAAAATACACCGTTGATTGCTGTTCGAAATCGCGCGCTGGAGTCTCTCCGAGGAAACTTGACCGTATCGGAATCTACGATAGTTATTCTAATCCATTTCTATGATTTCTTTTTCACTATTTGTCCCATTAAAATTTCCGTTATAATGTATATTTCGGGTCCTCCTCGAGTCGGTAGCGGAGGTAACGGTTTTACATCAAGTCACAATTTGTAGGCAGTGGCGTTTTTTTCCCCGAGATTTTTTCCTCATTTTCTGTTCGTTTCTATTCTCTTTCGCTTCAGTCCGTCCCAACAGCCTGAAAAAAAGTGTAATAACTACATAAGCCGTGGGTAACAGAACCCATTATGCAATATTGTTAATGAACTTTTTTCACCTTTCTTTCTTTCCATTTTTTCCTTTCTCTCTCTCTCTCTCTTTCTCCGTGCGTATATATTCATATTTACCGTACGATTCGCTGTAGAACCAACAGCGTGTGCACATACACATATTTATAGATATGATATATCCACATCCGTTCAATTAACATAATTCAACACACTCCGCGGGTTTCCTCTACTTTCAACACTCATTTAGGTAGTATATACACTCACATTTAGGCGCGTCACCATTTGCGGAATATATTAAATTTGGACTTCAAATTTTAGGCTAAATCACATATATATGTATGATGTACTCGCTGGTTGCGAGTCACCGTTAATTCACAGTGTTTTTGGTTTTGTTTCTCGCCTTCATCCAATTGTTATCAATATTTTTTGCCGGAGCAACCGGCCGAATTCGTTTTCTCATTTTTTAAATATTTTTTTCGTTTTCTCTTTCATTCTACGTTCGTGCTCCGTTTCATTGATATTTTTATCCATACATACGTTGAATAGTATTTCACGATTTACTGAAATTCGCATTTAACGATCTGATGAACCGCGGTGGGTAAAATTTGGCCGTTGCCGCAGCATTTCGAATGGATCAACTATTAAAAGAGATACCGAGGTAAATGAACGCCGTGCCATGTCTCGCTCACCGATGAAAGACCAGGCAAACAGACAGCCAAGAGATAGATCCTAGAACATACCTAAATGGCCGGAGATTTAGCGCGATAAAAGTTAACGATGTTCAAAGACATGGCCCGGCCGGGCCTGCGTGAACGTCCATTCGGACTTATATCGCGGGGTTTCCGATTCTCACGCTGAACGGAGCAAAAACTATATAAAATGGGAACAAGCAGAAAGAAGAGAACGAAAAAATGAAAAACAAAAAATAGGAAAAAAACGAAAATCGAAAACACAACGATACGGAAAATTACCCTCAACGAATGATTACGAAGATGCCCGGAGTACTTCATATATATTATACAGAACCCGAGTGTTGAATAATTCTCCTAATGGCTTTACTTTTTACTTGGAATTAAGTAAAGAGGAAATAGAAGGAGGGAGTGAGGGAGACAAATGTCATTCGTCATTAGCCGCGGACAAAGAGGCCTCTAAGTGTTTCTATCATTATTATTTTCTCTCTTTCTTTCCTATTTTGTCGTCAATTTATGTTGGAATCTTGGATTTCATGAGAGATTTTCTGATCTCCGTTATCTCGGTATAATATCGGTGCGACGGTATCTTGGCAAACTGAAATGCGATCATGCAAGTACCGTCACGAAGGTCGACAGGGAGACGAATTTGTCTGGGGTATCGATTTCTGCAAAGCTCTTTTTTCGCCCCTTTTCCGTTTTTCTCTTTCCTCTCTCCTGTCTTTTTTTCTCTTCCCTTGAGCACAGGAAATTTTGCCCACTTTAAGGTTGACGAACAGAAGCAGGACCATGAAATATCGGTACTAAGCTCCTCCGCCTATTTTTGGACAAAAGTACGATCGCAAGGGAATATTTTGCGGGTCACGAACCCTCTACACCGGAAATGCATTAGGGTTGCTATTTACCGGTGGATTATGGGTCCCGGACTCCGGTCTCATTGGGATAATTAATAACCGGCTAGTCACCCTCTGATAGACTGGATTTATAACCATGCTCACCAAAGTGCAATCCAGTCACGGACGTCGCGATACGCAGATAGGATTTCGAAAAGAATTGGACAAAAATTGTAATTGAAAGGAGAGAAAAATGAGTGAAAATTTGTGGGTGCGCGCGCGCGCGCGTGTGTCTGCGTACGGTGACGAGAAAGATCCAAAAAATATTCTCGAATCGAAGGATGACATTGAACACTTGAATACGAAAAACGAAAAATGAGGAAAAATTGTACGACTTGAACACAGTCAGAAGTATGCAATTTGATTGAAATTTATGTGTTCCAATTAAGTGTAAGAAAAAAGTTAACGATCAATTTGTATGAACAAGTTAATAAATTGAATAGCCTCGCTGAAAAATGTAACGTTTTATCATCCAATCACCGGATCATATATATTCTCGAGATGGTTTTCGAAGATGGTTATAATTGAGACAGTGATTCCTCGGATCGTGACCTCGAAAAACGTGTTGGCATGAAAGGAAAGGCTAACAGTTTTATAAACCTTTCATAGGATGTTAGTCATCCGCAGGAATTAATAGGCACCGTTAAAGACGGTATAATTAGGATTAGCTGTGCGGAAGCTGTTTCATATTCGATCGAACTACTGTAGTCGAAGTAGCGAAGTGAGGACCTTATAGGTATAATTGTCAGAATCAGAAATTTCAAGTTCTCGTTGGGGCTCGAAGCGGAATTATCATCGACGAAAAATGAATGAGTGAACCGGTAGGCGTCTTCAGTGCCGTCTTTGGGCACCGCGGTGCCCCGGACGAGAAGTTTTTCGAGGGGCTGCCGCGGTAGTATTTTTTTCACTTATAGTCAACAGCGACACAAATTTGCAGTTGGAATAGCTTTATTCCGCTTACAAATTTACAAAATGGTTCGAAAATTGAATTTTCGGTCAAAGAAAATGAATGGATCCGTGCCTATATATAGATGGCCCCGGGCATCGTCAAACGAAAATAACTGTGCAAGAAATCCAATAGGCATTTTTTCGTTCTAGTTTTTTCTCCACATTTTTTATGATCGAGTCTCAAAATTGTTCAAATATTGATTCGAAGAATAGAAAAAAACAGAAATAAAAAATAGAATATCGCGAAACCGGAGGAACCGAACCTCGGATGAGTAAAAATCGTTGAATTTTCATTCGTGTTCCTACAAATTCTTTAGAGAAATTGTATAACGGCGCGGCGTGGGGAATGTTTGGATGAGTTTTGAGTGGTGACGGCAGCACTATAGGTAAGCGAAGAGTGAAGTAAGAGGGCTCTTGGGTCCAATTATAAAGCTATAGTATAATAATTGCAGAGTAGTGTAGCGCAGTGTAGTGAGTAGTGTGTAGCGTAGGCATCGAACTATGAGATTGGTATCTGATGAATAAATAACGACTTTGAGAAAGCAGGCAAGAGTAGACGCGACTCGCCAGCTATCAGTGCGCGGGCTCTGGTCTGGCTTTGGACATCGTGAGATCCTGTCCGGCTTGAACTCCTTCGCTCGAAGTCGGATAGCTTGGAAGCGAACGCGTTAATCAATATACCTACGTATATACCTATAATACTCGATTTATGCCCATTAGCGTTGATAAATCAATTTAACGAACGAGCTCCGCAGCTAGGTAGGGCTGCAGCCTTCCAGCTATGCTTCTATCGCTCCTGTAATCCCAGCAAAATGAAAGAATGGAGAAAAAGGGCAGGAAAGAGTAGAGAAAATTGGACCCTCTTATCAAATCTCATGCGTGGCGTAGGTATGTAATTATTTCTTCTGGCGCCTCATACTTACTCCCGTACTTGTCTCCTGGATTCCCTCCTTGGTTTTGTGGTTGAAAATTTGTCTTCCGATTCGTTTCAGGTTTCGTGGATATAAATAATGAAGAGGGAAAAGAGAGACAAGAGAATTTTCAAACTCGAAGCACGATTATGAAAAACAGTTGACTCGAGAACGTAGTTACGTTATACGACGAGTCTGGCTTACCGCAGCGTGCTCGGAATTTTTATATCATATTCACGACCCAGGACGATCCGGTGACCTGACTGAGAAATACTTTTGCACGAAGGAGGCAAAACGTCTCGACCGGCCCGCCGTCATCTTGATGCGATAAAAATTCTCTATTTTTACCTCCTGAAATCGTTACGTATACGTATGTGTACATGCATTCCAGGCAAAAAGTTGGCCAGTGGTCGAAAAAACTTCTTAATATTTATTCAACAGCTTCGCCACCGTCTTCCATTTGGACTCGGCATCTGCACACGCCCGTGAGCAAAATGAACGTCGGAATTCTAATCCTTGAGGAAATTTCTTCGGGTGTTATTAGCAGCTTATATAGTACGTCAATTTATTGCCGGGATTATTTTATAGAGGACTGCTTTACCGCCGCTCTGCTGTTGCTCTGTACCTACAATGTACGAGTAGCGAGGTACTGGCTCCTGGAAGGAACGGAGCTCAGCTCCTTGGCTGAATATCTCTAAAATCTTCTCCGGGTTCGAGAGCAGCTGGTTTTTTACGCCTGGCCACAGCAGGAGTCCGTAACTGCAACCTTCGTACAGGCTATTGCCGCCGTTTTAATACGTATTCAAATTGTGTGGACAGTGCAGTGTAATCCACTACACTAGGAGCCCCTTGGAGTATTCTAGTGGTGCGAGGTCGTACCATCAATATTCCGATAACACTGATCGCGGCGGCTCACACTGCTGCAGGTATATCAGAGGATAGTAGATATCTAGCCTCGACTAGCCTTTGGCTTCTTCTGCCTAGCCAAGTTTCCTTTCAAGGTGCGTTCGGAAATTTCCTGTTGTTAGTTTATGGAGAACAACAGAGAAGATTGTAATATTATGCCGCAGAAAATTCACCGTCCACTCGTATCATACCTTCACCGTGTTATTTTCTCGTACTCAGGTCGACCGAGAGGTTTCTATTTGAAGAAATTCTCAGTGGGAAAGCATTGCCAGAAATTTTCACCGAGATAATTGGATCCTGACGTTTCTTTTATTTATTTATTTTTTTGCTTCTTCTTCTCTCTGCGCAGCAATTCGATCGAATTTAAGATCTTCCGTGTGAATTTGAACGATATCTCGAGGTCCTGGATCCTGGACATAAATTCCACCTCTCGGGCGGGGTAACGCTATCGAGGTTAACCAGGAGAAACGGAGAATGGCGGAAGTTTGAGTTTCGATCGTCAAGTTGAACTGCATGGTGTTATTTGTTTCATTCAAGTTCCTCGCTGCAGAGTTGAGGTCAGATGTAGGGATATACATCCTATAACCATGGATATCCCGTAGCTTTACACAGAAGACCTTTCCACCCGGGATATAAGAGTCGCGCGCGTCTTCCTAGATTATCTCGATTTTAGATCACGTGGAATTCCGCGAGAATCTAGAGGGCTCAGTTCACTTCATGAGAGAATCGCATGTCCTCCGATACCTGCTCCTTTTCTTCGTGCGAAACACTCGCGTTCGTTTCTCTACTCTTTTTCGAATTTGTACAATTCTCAGAATCACAGGTAACGGTGGGAAACCCAAAAACAGGGAAATCCACCTTCTGTATGAAAACCGTTGATCGTTAGTCCAACAGATTTTCGTTCCATCTAAAATTTGATGGAACGGCGTGTGAAAATGGAAAAATCGGATACCTATTGTAATTTTCGAAAAAAGACCGGAGACCAGAAGTGCGGGCTTCGTCTTTTTTTGTCCTGCCACTACCGAGCCAACAATTACCTGATCCTGCCCTTTTATCTTGGAACTGGAGGGACCCGTGACTCTCTTCTTGCATGACTTCTTGCCTTTGAAACTGTTAGACCAATTCATTAATTATTTTCGTGACAATTTCCAGGACGCATGAGGAGAGATTTCCGAAGTATACGTAAGGCCACCGGATCGTGACTAACATTTTTCTTTGTGATCTCGCAGGAATTAATTTGACGTCTACATCGTGAACATTTTGTATTGTGTCATTTTAGGCAGTAGCTGAGGATCTTACGATTAGATGGATTGAATGGGTCCCCGGGCTCCTGGCCCGAGAGCTTGTTCGTTTTTTCCCTTTCCCTTTCCCTTTCCCTTCTTCTTCTTCTTTTTTTCCTTTTCGATTTCTCTTTTTATACTACCTTCTGTTTTATTTTCTCAATACACTGCACTGCAGTGATTTTACTCGCTCCCCAAGCGTTATTATATCCACGGTCCAGCGCCGCTTTGGGCGGGGATTAATGGCCATGAGAGATCGAGCTGAACAGGCGAACTGTGTAATCGTTTTCTCCTGCACTTGGCGTATGGGAGTTTTGCCCCAGTTAAAAAACCGCTTGGACAGTGAAAGGAAGAAAGACAAAATGGAATGATGATGATCGTATCACGAACAATAACAAAATGACCATCTGTACCCCCTCCTTATCGAAAATCTAGAAGGCTCTTACTGAAAAACGATTTTCTTCTCCACCAAAATCGAAAGCTAGACGTATTGTGAGGTTGAACTTTTTCCTTTCCATCGCGAAAGAAGGAAACGAAATCAGAGGAAGACAAAAACCAAACTATGATATCGAAAAACCAAAGAAATAACAACCGACCCTAGAGCATCGATAAAGAGGATAAGAAGTAGGCAGGAATATAATTGAGATTAATGGAGACAGAGAATTCTTCTGGGTACCAGCTCATGGAGTAACTTACCTAGAGGTACATACATACCCCGTGGACATATATAACGTAAACGAAATAATTACTCAGATAGTGATCTGAACAGGTAAACGGGAGCGTACGATCTTGTGCGCCCAGGTATGTTCCTGTACCTGTACCTGTCCTCGAGCTAGGATTTCTCGTCTTGATCAATGAATCGCTTTCGAGAAATATATATACAAGCATATT
The DNA here is from genome assembly GCA_963170745.1 of Phymatocera aterrima. Taxonomy (NCBI): domain Eukaryota; kingdom Metazoa; phylum Arthropoda; class Insecta; order Hymenoptera; family Tenthredinidae; genus Phymatocera; species Phymatocera aterrima. Next base: position 7,306,833 of record OY720660.1, read on the forward strand.
CTATGATTGTAGAAAGTGATTAGAAGAAATGGATTCTGATCACGGGGTAAGAAATTGTTGATTTTTCAATCTGATGCAGCCTCAATTATAATTGTACGTGGATATCAGGATGTCTTCATGCTCTCACCATATTTATTATGTTCGCGGGTTGAAGGAAAGGAGAAAAAAGAACTGAGTTGAAGCCCAGCTTATCTTGACAGGGTCTAATTAGCGTTCTCCTTTCCGCCGCAACCCGCAACAACCCCCAACCCTTAATCGTTGCAAATCCGTTTGAGAAAATACTCGATTGATATGTACGTCACGTTCGTGGAGATAATCTATACCGCATGATGCCTTCCGCAGAAAACTTGGCTTGGCGATATAATGCCGGAAGAGTGTACGTGCAGTTTTTCCTCTGCAGTACGAGGAGTAAAATTTGAAAAAAAAGGAACTTTTCATTCCTCCGAGCTCCTCCCAATTCTATGAAGATGAATTTTTGTTTTTTTCTGCTCGTACCCAAGAAACGGGATCAAAATATAGGAAAGAATATATTCCTCATAGGCATCAGAGAGTACAGGCCGATAAATCTAAATCTGCGATGCACTGACTCCGTTAAGTGACTCAGGGAAACGAAAAACAGAAATTCTTTGGAATCCGACGGTAATTAAAACAAGGCGGTTCGAAAGAAGTCCTTCGCTCGCCGTGTGAATCGAACAGGTAAAGTAAAAAGGCGTGCGGAGTTTTACCCTTTCTGTCAAGTATTCGAAGAACAGAAAACGCCTGGATTCCAGTTGATTGTTGGAAGAAGTTCCGTACGTCTGTTATCTCTTAGGTTGCTTCAATATTTTACTACTTCTTCACGGATAACGGCTTCGCTTCGCTTTGCTCGCGTGACATATTGCCGAGGACTAATAGATCTTCGGAGACATCGACCATATAGGTATCAAACAAACTCTTATATTCTCTTTCATGCTTGGCTTACCTACTTGCCAGTTTCCAGTTGCCAGTTGCCGCGCTTTCAAGTCAAACGCGTTAATGTTAAAATAATGTTTCTTCTAGGTACATTCCAGCCTCTCTCATCCTTATTCTTCTTCTTTTCAGCGATCCTTATACATACATTTACGCGCTCGCAGTAATTCACCGCTGTCAACCAAATTCCATTCGCGCTATTCTCTGAGCCTGAGCAAACGTTTAAGAAAAAACCGAGCGATTTTTTTTCATGTAGAATTTGAACGAACGTCGAACCTGGAACGTGCAGTGTGCATGAAGTGCCACCGATAATTCAATAAGTTCGAAAAAGGGAATAGGCAAAATGAAAAAGGAATCGATAAAGGATGAGTGACGTACTCCGAGAGCCAGTTTCTTTGGTCTGTTTCCGTATTTTATTCAATATTTCGAAGATCTCATCCTCCAGGTTTTGGAATTGCAGGAAGTAGTCGGTCTTTTTCAAGTGTTGAGAGAATGAAAAAGGATGAATTCTGCGGCTCGCAGAGCTGGAAGCTGCGAGCTTTATGTTGGCTTAAGTAGGCCACCTTTTATGGAATTACTTATGTGCAGTTACGTTTTCCTCCTCTTCTTATCCTGCGCGCGATGCATTATACGGATGCCGAAAAGAAGCGTGGACTATTCTCCATTCTATAGAATTATTTCAAGATACAAGATTCAGTGAAAATAGGTAAAGTCCATAACCGCGCATGAATGGATCTTTCGATTTTTAGGAAAAATTGTTCAAGAAGGAGGTTCAACTGTATCGAATTTTGAAAAAAAAAGAACTAAGAGGAAAATATCCGCCTCAAGGTTCCAGATCATTTTGTACTGTTCAGATTACACTGAAATCATTACGCGACGTGGATGGATAAGGCGATTCTCTTTCCATCCAGTAGAAAATTCACGTGTTACTCGAAAGCTTGCCGATGGCATAATCGTTTTCATTGGGAAATTTTCGTGAAATGAAATGAATTTTCGTGAAATCAACGAATATGGCAAATGATCAGAAAGCAGTGAGAAGACTTGGGGGCATGGGGGGACCGATGTACATACGAGGACTGAGACCAAAATTGGAAGCGAAAAGTTAAGCCGATGGTTTGAGAGCGGGGAAGAGTTTGGTCGTGAAATATGAAAATCGTTCCGGAAATCGAACCGGACAAGTGGAAGATTGAAAAAACATTCAAATCCGAATTAAACTCGATGAGTGGGTGATGGCGCATTGACCTCAGGAAGTGAAAATACAGCTCCGAGTCACTTGAAGCATGGATAGCCTCAACGACTCCGAAGTTTAAAGTGGATAGAGTAGAATGGAATTTGGCGAATTCCTGAAAGTCGCAGCTGAGGTGGACAGTAGAAGATTCGGCCATTTGCATAGGAATCGTGCTGAGCAGTTGAAAATTTAAATAGTCTGAAAGGAGATACAAATCAGTTGATACAGATTATGGTCTCCAAAATTTTCAGGGATTACCAGTCCGATTCGATAAATGGGGTTGGCAGGCATCGTCTGTCCGATTTTTGGCAAGTTTTTTAGGGAAAATTCACGATGAATATTTTTCATCAGCTCTGAACCTTTGGAATGTAGCGTGCGATGGAAGCTGAAGAAGAGAAGCGAGCGCGAAGCATTAACGGCAAGCTGGCGTAACGCGATATACGAAATTTTTGAAAAAGCGTAAACCCATCACGAAGAAAGTTATTACGTTGGCTGACTTTATAACGCACGGGACGATAGCATAGGCTCGAAGTAGGCGACCCTGATGGTTGAGGCATGTCGTGTTACCGGAGATAACCAATTAGCCGTTTATAGGCGCCTGCTATTCGAATTTGCGACAAAAAGATGTTAGTCTGTGGTAATTGAATTAGTTCGAGTACCTACCTGAGTGCATTTCCAGTCCCCGTGGAGGCAGAGAAGAGAGAAGACGAGAGAGAGAGAAAGAGAGAGAGACGGGGAAAGAGAAAGACTGATTTACAATACCTTCAGGCCACGCACTGCCGGCGAGGGTTACACCTAGTCATAATCACCTGCGTCGTTGGTATATATGTTCGAAAATATTGATTTTCTATTTTCACGCGAAAAAACGGGCAGGAATATTGAGATGAGGAAACGAGGAAAAGGAAATTTTTGAGAAGCACCGCGGAAAGGATATTTTGAGGCATACCACAGTCTCTGTACAAGATATTTGGTTCTCTTTGAAATCCCAGATCTCCAAAATCTCAATACATAAAAAAGAAGATCAATCTCTTGGTCTCATTTCAATGCAGGTGATCTGCTTTGCCCTTCTTCCGACATTTGCCTGCCCAGATGACATGATCCGTTATTCTCCGTAGCATGATGCGAAATTTCAAATCCGCTTTTCCGCATACCAGGATGGAAATAAAACAGGATATTTCTCATTGTCTGATCGCATGATTCCGCGGGCTATTTATTCGTTCACTTCACCGCCACTGCGGTATAACTTAAATCCCTCGACACGTATAAATATGTATAAATAGTATTCGTATCGCTCTAGATACATGTATGTACAAACATACATATACATATACACAAATATAAATAACACATGAGCGCAAGAGGTATTCCCCCTTTGCGAGATGGCCGTGAGCCGGTTCTAACCTCGGTATGACTTATGTATAATAGGCACCTGGTCCATCATTCAGAACCTGTACTGCAATAACATCAATCTTGCCCTGGTTCGCAGATGATTGGCTGCTGCATACTTACGAGCTTAGGTTAGTACTCGGTACTTGGTACTTGTTACTTGTTATTCGCGGTACAGTACACGATTATATTCTATGACCTTACCAAGTTATACAGACGCTTCGAAACAAGACTGTATCACCTGTTCCTCGCTCATAGCATACATATACATAATCCACCATACTACACGCATTTCTCTTCAGATGTGGTTTGCTCTCGGTATGAAAACAACTAATTATGTTTCCCCGATGGCCTCCCAGAGATACTCCATTTCCTCGACTTAATCTTCTCAGTGGTTCGCGCAGTTACTTATCAAATCATCCGATAATCATCACGAGAATTAGATTAAAGACAACATTCCTAAAATTGTACACGAACAGAACACTTGCTTTTCGTTCGTTGTTCATGATTATTTCTTTGCATACGCACTTTTCCCTCGATCCAAAGAGGACTATGAAAAATTTATGACATTTACCCGAGTCGAGTCGAGTCGGTCCGATGCAGTAAAATAACTGTTCTCTCATATTCTTTCTAGGACAAATTGTAACTACTTTCTGTAGGTAGGTAGCTTGGATATAGACAATAAAATAGTACCTATAAACCATCGGAATAGCGCACTAAACGTTCTGGCCTACGCACACGAGCAAGTGAATCAAGTAGCACGAGCCGAGAAAAAGGTTGCCGATGCTGGTAATATGCGCCAGCATTGGTCCGATCTTGGTAACTTGTGAGACTTGTGGGCCAAGGCCGATCCACTATTGGCCCGTATGAAGTCTGCCAATGTCGGAAGTCTGGCCCAGCACTGGCCCAGATCTCGTAACCAGGCATCCTTGTCCGATACTGAGCCAGTACTCGATCCCGTGTTTAGTTTGCCGATTATACTAGCAAAATTACCAGCAGTGGCCCAGCTTCCGGCACCGAGCGTGGGCATCCCATACCGAGCCTCCGCTGCCCCGTGTTTGGTTCAATGATTCGTTAATACTGGAGCAGTAACGACTGCCAATACTGATGCGGCGATGTCGAGCATATTCGGCTCAATACTGGCAAGCGATACTGGCACAGGGCCGATTACCGATGATGGCCCTATTCTGGAAGCCAAGCGTAGGATCTGCCACATCAATCCAGCTCGCGGTCAGCATTAGCCCAGTACTGGCGAGGAGAGCTGGGCCGCATTTAACAACGCTGGCAGCGGTACTGGGCCTGTGTGGTAAAAGTTTTCCCGGGTGTGCGTATGTCTTGGCTATATTTTAGTATCTTTCGAGCACGAGTCTCATTCTGCATGGGAATTCTCTGCTGTTTTTTTACCTCCTGGTTCTCTCTGACATTGTTTTATTTCAATAATAGTTAACCTCTCTACTGACGTGAGATGGAGCCTCGGCGAGGCGTGGGTTCTAGCGCTGGGTCCATGACTTGACTGGCAGAAAAGCAATAAAATATTCTCATTGCCGTTCATCGCGCTGCACGCCTGTCCGAATCGCCTGTTGTTACGGACGGAACGTCATTCTTAACCGTAAAAGTTGGAACGTAGACGAGAATAGAAGAAATATTTCTACGATTGCAAACACTTCGTTTATTATACTGGCTATAACAATTGTCAGCAACGGAATATTATTGCCTGACTCAATCTGCCACCGTGAAGGAACTGCTAGTATTTTTGCCCTGAAAAAATGCTTCCTCAATACATGGACCGTGTCGTATTTTGCGACGAAAGCTCGATTACTAGTTCCCCATCGATGATACATTTTTTTCGCAAGTCTGAAGAGACGACTAGTCAAACCTAAAATTATAGAAAGTACTAGCTATTCAGAAATTTTAGATTTTTTCTAGACTAGAATCTGCAGACAATAGTTTTGGACCGATTTCTTGATCATCGATATCTCGGTGACCAAATATCCCGGATTTTCATGTTCACCATTTTTTTCGTAATAGTCCAGTCAAAGTAGACTGATGACGGGCGAATAGAAGAAATATCTCTGAGTGGGTATATGTATAAGTTTTGTAACTTGGTAGAGATGTTCGTATCGGCGTACTATTGAACATGTGAGGTCTCCGCAACGATTGGAGGCGAGTTGAATCCACCGTCTGGGTTTTGAAAAGCGCGTGCCTTGCTACGGTTTTTCGCATGTATCTTGCAAATACGTAATTTTATGAACAAAGTAGTCATCACAGGAATTGAAGATGACAAAATTTCTTACAAAATATGTTTATTTGCTTCTTTTTCATCAGATGCATCATCCATAAAGTTGATCATCGAAGCATTCAAATCTCATTCTTGTTGGTTATTTATTAGGTTAGGTAAGGTTAGGTTAGTAGTATTGTAGTATTGGAAGACACGGAAAAAATATTGTTTTTTCACTAGGAGCTAGCAGTTTTTGACGAATCCGAACTCGAGTTCGGTACAGAGACAAACCCACGGTCAGTTGTGGCTACATGGGCATCTGGAGTAGGTACGGCTTCAAAAGTGGTGCAGTAAAATTGATGGGGCTAAGAATACAGAGACGGGGTGTGTTGGTTGGTATCCTAGATCCTGTGCTGAGGACTTTCCCGTTAGACCAAGTCGTTTCGCGGTTATATCGTCGGCCGGCAACAAGACACCACTTAAGTTATCTAGCCTAGACCAACTACCGCGTTGGTTAAAGCGAAAGTACAGCCCTCACGGGAGAACCGCGTACCTGGGGGCCTATGACCTCGACCCTTGTTATCAAGACGAACTCACGCCACGCCATGCCATCCCAGGACGTACGTTCTTCACGCTAACCGCTGGGTTCATCGTGTCCTGGGATTTCCTTTTGCACATGCAGCTGAACTTGAACGCGAATAATCGAAGCACAATTCCACCGGCTTATAGTTCCGGTAAGGAACCGATTTCGTTCTTTTTGTCTCGTTTTATTTTCTCAAAAATTCGTTGCGGGACCTGTATCTTGTCGTTTTCACTAGTATTTTTCTTCAGTCAGATATTCGAAATCCTGAATGTCAGAACTGGAAACAGAAGGTTGAATGGACGTATGAAAATTGCGCGGAATTGGTTTCTTCAACCAATTTTTCGATATGAATTTTCTATCTGCATGACCCTTCGATACAATCTCAGAAGAATTCCACTCACTTTTCCAAAGTCGAATCACTTTCCTCGGGGTAAGCGATTATTTTGTGATTTTGCCACGGTACGTTGTTTTCCTTGATTCTTTCATTCTTTGTATGAAAAAGTTTGACGGCCGGGTCAAACTAATTCTAGTGTCACGGAAGTAATTGCGCACTTCGAAAGGAAGAGAAAAAGAAGAAGAGGCCGAGAGAGAAAGAGAGAGAGAGAGAGATCGGTTTAATGATGGGGCTCGGAAGATGAATCTTCGCCGTTGTGCTATGACAGAGAAAATATGATTGCTGTAATTCGATTTCGATCGGTACTGCCTTCGGACTAGCCTGCCACAAGCCGACCAAGCGCATCGTTCTACTCGTGCGTAGATATGAAAACAATTTGAAAAAATTGGCGGTAAAAATATACTCACGCGTTTTTATGTGCCCACCGACAAGCAATTTTTGTAGTCTCAAAAATCCAGATGCCTCTTACCATTTTGAGTTCCACCTTCCCAATCGTATCATAATCAGAAGGTATGGGAAATAAGTGAATCAATGTCCCATGAGTATGATGAAATGGGTAGAAGGAAAAATGATGACGTACAGCTAATGAAGTGAGTGAGTCATAGCCAAAGTCAGTCGGGTTTTTCTGGCGTTCATGTTTTTCCGTATTTCGCATTTCACATTTCTCAGCATTCTGAATTCCTTTGTCCTTTTTTGTGTTTCTTGCAGCGACCGCGGTACGTAGCTAGTCATTACGGTGTGCTAGACTGTCACATAAAAGTGGCCTCTTCATCTTGTGTGCTTGGTGGTTGTAAGAAACCTGGCAGGTTATAGGGCTCGGGTAGGTATACTATAATACTAGGTGTCGGTTTTCCCGATCGCCTTCTAAGGACTCGGAGGCCGCGTTGTCGTCGATGGCATGATTTCACATAATAAATATATTCTAATACACACGTAGGAAGGATAATGGGTATTCCAGCCTCGAATGAACGCGCGGAGAAACGACCCCGAGGATTCAAAAGAAAGGGGAGATAAAATTTTGTGAGAAAAATGGCCGTTTCCTTATTTATAAAATCTAAATTGTAGCTGTTATATACCGCGTCATTAGGTATGGGAAGGAATTCCGAAGCGTAAAACTCAAACCTGCGATCTCCGGCTTTATCCGGACTCAACTTCACCAGTCCGCGAAAACAAAATAATAACTGAAACGCCAGAAGAGACTTTGAAACCAACGAGAAATTTGAAAAATAATGGAAACAACATAAATCCTTGGACGATCAGTTTCGTAGAAGGATGCCTACAGTTTTTACTCGTGTGAGTAGAAAAATTTGATTGAAATCAAAATCTTGTTGCCCTCAGAATTACAAGACGTCGAGGGGAATGTGTTTTCACCTTGAGCCAATCAATGCACTATTGTGGTTACATTTTTTTTTCTCCAGAACAGCGATAAATTATCTCCACGTCGATCGATAGTTTACGTTCATTTTCGTTTTCCCCGAGAATTGATAATTTTTCGACGTAACTTTTTCCCTATCGATTCAATACCGAAGGTGTGATATTTGAGTGCAGATGAACTGGTCAACGTTCGAGACATTTCCGTTGGCCTACCCGGCTGCAGTATGGAATATGGCATCTATTGCTCGATCTGGTCGTGGTTTGAAGAAAGATGATTGAACGCAGCGAAGGTAACCAACGTACTATTTTGCATTTATAGTGGACAGGCTTCTAAATATATAGATACGCGAGTATAACTACGGCAGACGGAGAATTTCTTGATCGCAAGTATGAGAAAAATACTAAGATTACAGCTTTTTCGAATAAATGACGTAATTTGGCTTGCACCATTCTTTTCCTCACGGGTTTCGTTGTTTATTGATTTTCGTCTGAGTATTCTTCCGTACTTCTTCAATCGATTTGTGATTTCTTCTCAATCATAGTTGAACACGTTATCCCTAGAATTTTACAATTTCGACGAGTGAATTACTTTGGAAATAAAATTGCATCTCAGTACTACGTCCGTACGTACGCACGATGATCGAGTGAGAATAGAAGATATAGCTGCAGCAGTGAAGGATTGGCTATATTGTAATCAAAGACGTATTCAATTCCAAGCTCCAGGTTCTTTTACCTTTCGTAAAGCTCGTCCAGATACGCAATCAGAATCGAAGAAGCTCGATAACGATATTCAATAAGCCTTCAGGAGCTGCTCTACCATTCCGTTTCGCAATTCACATTCGACATAGAAGAAGAAGAAAATGCAAAAGGAAGCTACAGTTACAGTCAAATATGGAAATAAAATCCTGTCGATGGAGGAATCTGTACCCTAAGAGTAGAGCGAAGGACATGCATCACAAAATTTGGTTCAACTTTCTCGAAGGCGTCACGAGGATTGTCCGTAAAAATTCAATGAACATTCAGGTATACCCGAGCCTATGCCTTTCCCCTAATTTTTTGTAATTTCACCTCTCTTTCCATCTTCCGAAACAAAGTTGATCGAAAAAACAGCAAGAGAAAACGAAAACGAAAGACAAAAATCGCTGGCTGCGATTACAGAAGGTCTCATTACCGCGCTGCAAAGTTTTGCTGCACGCGGATGGAGTTTGATTCAATTCATTGAATATCTTCAGCAATGTTCGATGAAGTCAATTCAATTTGTATGCTGACCATAGAGGAGCTGATAGCTAGCTGATAGGTTCGCCAGCTCAGTTCGCTGGTCTGCTAGCTGTCGGATGGCCACTTCTTCAGTATAGATTCCGATACGGAAACCCAGCCGTGGGTATGTAGGAATCTCCAAGATTGAATAGACTTAGCTGTTCACGTCGGACGCCGCGCAGGCATGAACATACAGCTCACTTCAATACCGCTAAAATCTTTCATCGATCAATCTAACGTCACTTTGGATCACCCTTTTCTTCAGATTTAGTGCCAAACACCACTCCGAAATTTGAAGCGCTTCATTTTACCGAACCGAGATCGGATTTGAAAATTTTCACAGTCTTTCTGGTATGCGATCCGATGCTTTACAGTTTGTGAAAAGCGATAGCACAGTCATTTCTTTGAAATTTTGTCCTGCCCTCAGTAACTAAAATCCGATGCACTCTTTCGCATTTTGTGCAGCGTTCTCATTTGACCTATCATGAAGTTTTTAGTATTTTTGTTATTTCTCTTCTTTTTTTCAACTTGTCTGCTTTCGAGCTTGCAGTTGCTCGCGGTGGACATCTACCGAGCCAGTTGGACGCGAGCAATAAGGCCGGATCGAAGGATGTGGAGGACCATTGTTAAAAATTGATCGGTATCTTACAACATCACAAATTGAACATTGAGCAAGAAGAAGGCCGTAACCTTTGGACCAGATTTTAGATTCTAGACTCTGGACTCTGGACATCAGATACTTGAGGGCAGGGACCGTAGATCGCATTCAATTCCGGGTCCTTTGTTACGTTAAGCGATTCGTAGCGTCTGATTGACCTGAGGTTATAATTACATGTCCTAAAATACTGCAGGGTCTCACTATTACTAATAGCCATCCAAACTCCTCTCGCACCGTTAATCTGAACCCATAACTCTTACGATGAGAATGGGGAAATTACTTCCTCGATGAATATGACGCAATTTTTTAGAGAACCTTATCCAAAATTTTGTTGCGAATACATATTTCACATTAATTGCGAATCAGGTTGATTTTGAGGAGAAGGATCTCGGCCGAAAATAGCAAATTCTCATTCACTTTTTTTCCTCTCGAACAAGATGCTGAGCAATATTGTTTGCGGGTGGAAAAGAGTAGGCGAAACGGTGAAAATATCTGTATCCGACTAGTGAGTCAACGATTTTGGAAAAACTTTGAAATCTTCATTGAAAAGTTGCATAATCCTCAATTATCCATGGATGAAAGTTTCTCGCGATTCGAACGCTTCCTGCAGGCAATCAATTTCGGACGTTGTATCCGAAGATGATTTTGTTTTATTTTCTTTGATAAATTGAACGGCAAAAAACGGCGTCGGCCGGACATCATGTTCTCGTTTCCACTTGTCCAATTAATTTCACCGATATCCTACTCTACCCTTCGCAATTGAATTTCTTCAAGGAGAAGAATACTACGCAATAAAGATGAAAAAAAGGAAATAAAAATAATGAGGAATCTGTCGGTGACTATTCCTTCTCTATATCTGGAGTAGCTGGAGCTGGAGCTCGAGCTGGAACTGGAGCTGGAGCCGGAGCTAGAGCTAGAACCGCATCCCACGCGAATGGTTTTAAAACCGGAGTGCTGGGTAGGTATCCGCGGTAACAATGCAGGAGTGAAATCAAGACGGGAATCTTAAGCTCCGTACCAACGTAGGTAGGTATAGCTGCAGAGATGAGAAGAGCAAGAAGCGTTGCTTTGGTACAGACTCCAGCAGACTCTAGAGCTGCATAGTGGAAATATCGTGGGTCGTTAAAATGACCGTAGAAAAAGGTCTCCGCTAACTAAATGGTGCAGTGTCGGAGGTAGATAAAATGGCGCATTCCAACGTCTTCTATATATACAACGATACAATCCCAGCTTTTCTAGATCCTTATGTTATACTTTTTATTACGTATGAAAAAAATGGTTCCGCCACACCGGAACCGTTATAGCTAATATTTTTTCCGAACGGAATGTAACTCTTTCTTGCTTTAGTAATTGAAGGGAAATTTAGAATAGTGCGAATAGCTCGTTTTGCGAGGTTTCCCTCGTAACTTCATGTTACGTTATTGTGAAATTACGTATAGCATGAGCGCTGCTCCCCGCTTCGTGAGAATTCTTTGGTCGATATGGTATACCTAGGTATAAGTAGCCACGGGTAACTTTACACCCACAACTTTCAAGATAACCATCTAACTCAACAGCTGACTGCAGTGTCGATAGCCAATTTTGCGATAACAATCCTAAAGGGGCGGAGGAACTTGTCTCACTACTATAACCTCCGGGGGAAAGATATTGCCCCGATCTCTTTTCCCGGCTACTTGTTAATAAACATTCATCCAACTCCTTCCTACACCAGCATTTTGCGAACCAATATAAGTCAAGATCTTCGTCATTTATGGCTCGCTATCATGGACCGTCGTTAATTTAAAACTCTCACAATTAGCTGGAGATGAGACGGAAAATCCTCTTCTATTTTCTGTTCTTCCGTCTTTCAAGTCTCTCAGTTTTCCGGGCCACGTTTTTGAACGTTCAAATTGAATCGTCCAATACCAACCGTGGCCGGAATGGTAACGGTAAAAAGAAATGGGATTGGTGAACAATATTCTCAACCATGCACCATGAGAATAAGTCTCAACTGTGACATAATGCAATTTAAAGATCAAGGCACGTCGTTGAAGTAACAGTACAGCGTAAACGTAAACCTTTCCCAGCTCAACCGCGATCAACAGGCACGCGACGAAAAGACATGCATGGTGTCGTGTGACGTTCTGGTCACGCATTACGCATTCCTGCAGCAAACCCGACGTCATTACGATGAAGGCAGTAATTGATGTCTGTCGCCGTTGATAATCACCTTTCCAGAAGTGAACAAAATTTCTAGTTCACAATCCAATAAACTAAAGTCCAAGGAACACCCGAAGTCTTGCACGTTTGGTGGAGGGCGCAAGATGCTATGGACTCACGGACGATCTACTGCTTCATATAAGCTGCGGTAGTGGTATAAGACGACTTATCACTCCTCCGGCGTCATCGATTCTTAATAAAACGAACAAAATCTAATCTGGCCTTCTACTTTTTTTTGCTTCTCGCATCCTCAGGGCTCAAGACTCTGCTATAGCCTGACTTGCCGTCCAACAGGGCGTCTGGTCTCCTGTAGATAGATCTGATTGACCAGCTCCCATATAACTACTTCGAAGACTAGACTGCTATAAGGTAAGCTCGTGCAGAAGATGAGAGTAGTAGCTGGAAAAAAGTGAACTAAAAATCTATCCTGGATCTATCACGTTTTTCGCACATTGATTTTACAAAACATTCGAACAACATCAAAATCAGAAGAAGAGCGCCTGGTGTCCCGTTTATTAGTTTGCGCGGACACGTTATGCGATTGAAAATAGACACTGGGATGACATATTGTAATCGATCTCAATAGATCAACACGAGTTGTCAAACAAAGACAGGTACAAGTGGCCTGTCCGAGATCAGGATGGGGCTGGTGGTATGTGTACGTACAGTTTACTGATCAGAAAGGCTGCAGGCGTGGAATGAGCAGCGATATATAACGACGTACAACGGACTACACCAACTTTGGTACAGTGATACGTTTCGCGGACCTACCTCAAACTGGTTTTATTTACTCGAGCTGAGATCCTGTTCCAAGTTTAACCGCGGCTAGGTATATCCTCTACTGATGTACAATTTCACTCACTGCAGTCGTTTCTACGGAGCGTAATAACCACCCACAGGATTCGAAAGGATAGAGGATAACAGTTGTTGTTTTCCTGTTTCTTCGTTTTTAGACTGAAGTGAAAATGGAACGAGGCGCAGATGGCTGGGCGGTGGGAGTGTTGCAATTGTCCTTCAACGTTTGTAATTACATGGATTCGGATGCTTTTTGTGGTCGAGTCGTACTGATTCCGTTGCTCCTCTTCTGTGGAAGCTGGAAGGAAGGATTATCTTCTGTTGTACCCGTGTAGTTTGCTTTGGCAACTCTATCCTCATCTCGTTTAACTACGACCGAACTTTTTCCGCCGTGAGTAAGTACAACTACAATGAAAAAGTTTTGATTGATTTGATTTCGGCTACACCCGAGTCCAGTTCCAATCGCAATTATCAACGGTCTGTGTATTTGTAAGACACAATAACGGATTCACGGTAAGGAGTATGAACGACTGTTTGAAACTGGTTAATAGTATTTTATACAAATACTCGGATACTTGCTTATCCCACTACAGTCTGCAGACAACGGAACAGTTATGAGCCGGGGATCAACAGCAGCGGAGCCAAGATAGGTACGCGAGTAAGAAAGAATTCCTCATGTCCGTCATGACAGCAAGAGGAACTGCGGACGCCTGATGTGTGAGATATTACTGGAAAGTGGATAACGGAAGATAATATACCCCGTTTCTACTACTAGCCACAGACATAAAAGGTTCCAAGTAATAATCTCTGGATATTACTGTAGTGTAAACTGTTCATAGAAAGAAAGAAGAATGAAAGAAAAATGGAATACAGTTATTAATTAAATTGTCACAGATCTACGTACATACAGTTAGACCATTTTACGGTACCGATAATTATGTCACAGACAAAAAACGAACGCGCAAGAAAAAGGTGCTACTTTGTTCTGTCATTTGTTTATACCAAAACACTCTTTTCGGACTTCGATTTTCACTCCGATCATTGAGAGCCGGCTCAAGAATTAAGCGAACGAATGGATTGGGAGTAGAAATTTGAAAATGACTCTCCAGTGCTCGCAGCTTGAATTGTGAGGAATGAATTTCCTCATGCGTTATGCCCAGTTTTGTCCCGGACTTCGACGATAAAACCGATAGGTAAAGTTAATTCGTACGTCAAGATCATGCAGAGCGTTATTGAGGTTAGATCGGTGGATAATTAATGGTACATTGTGAGAGGCAGGTACAGGAGGATGGTAATGTACATCAAATGAGCGATAGACTTCCATGACAAAAATAAAAATCATCAGGTATGAGTTTCTTTCCGCGCCTAGTTACGACGTCGAAACGTGAGTTGATTAACGGTCTTCAATTTTTTAACTCGTCTCAACTTGGCGATATAATATTGTACGATATAATATCATATAATGTACTGGCGGGTATATCTATCTCCGCTTTGTAACCAGAGATGAAAAATTCTGGGTCAGCCCCGAAGGTACACCCGGTGTGTCGGATTGTTGCCACTCGAAGTTGCACCAGATTGCAAACGAAACGCGAATCCGATTCGCAGACAGCGAGATTTTTAACGAGCTAGCCAATCATGACACCGCGACGCGCGCTGACACTTGAATTCCACCAAATTTCGAACAAAACGTGAATCCGGTTGGTAGACAGCGAGATCTTTAGCGAGTCGCGCGTCGCGGTGTCATGATTGGCTAGCTAAAAATTTCGCTTTTGAATTTGGCGCAACTTCAACTGGCCATAATCCAACACACCGGGTGTACCCGGTCTAGCGATCCTGCCATCAAGATGTGTAATTATAATGACATATCTACGAATTTTGACACTAATTGCTATTCATTGCTCACATATTCTCTCTCCGTCTATTTCTTTCTCCGTATGCCGATATGCGGCATGTGTTAATGAATTTCGTCACTCATTTTGCGTCGTTTGCTATTCATTTTCATTTCCATTATCCTTGTGACTATGTTATAGTCACCCAGCACGCGAATGTTTAATCTAAATTAATCAAACCGCGTACACAGTACAGCTATTGTTCGATATGGTACCTATAACTATACTTATAAGCATATCTATAGACCGAAATTGCAGGCCTGAGGCATTCCCTAATGCGAATATAATCTTTCAGTTATAATTTTACTTGATTGTTTATCTCCCGTCGCGAGCCGACCCGACCGCATACGAGCACACGAGATTTTTTCATCTCTGCCTATACCTCTAGCCTCAACTCACAATCAGAAATTTTAATTTGTCCAAATTTTTTTCCCCAAGCGATCCTCGTTTTTTGATACACTCTTTCATCCCATCGAAATTGAATCCCGTATATTATATTAATCATTGCAACAGTTATCCTGTTTCCTTTTTTTTCTCTGATCAAACTTTGTGAAAAGATTTCTATTTGCCTAGCCTCGTTTTTGCGGGGATCAATTTTTCACTCGGTTTCATGCCGGATTCGTATAATCTGGATGATGAAAATTGTGCCTATATACAGCAGCCCCGTTTCATCTCGGTAATGAAAGTATGTGCCTCGGCCTCTTATGGCGGGTATAAGTACATGGCATCAATTTATATTTAATAATAGGTCAATTTCGGTATACGGAAACGCTCAGCAGATAGATATCCATCTATCCATCCACCGGAGACTGTCGGACAATGAGTTGCAGAGAATAATAAGGTAACGATTTTATATACGTGAGGTTGGATGTGATGTAACTCACAAGTTATAGGTTTGTCTATCATTCGTTTATTTATACTCTCAAATCTATAGAACTTGTTTCGTTTCTTCTCTTTCCACTTTTGAATTCCGAGTCCTGAGCCTCGTCGAGTTTCTTTTACTCCAACCGCAGGAAAAATAGTTAAGGATTTTTCAGCACGTGGTGACGTGACCGATTCTAGAGTTCTTCAGAATCTCGATCTCATCTTCCGCAAGACTTCGAATCGATTCGGAAATTTTTGCAAAATAATTATAAAAATGTCAGCAAGTGGCCTCCGGTCAGCTCGGGCGGAATAAATATCGTACGAATTTTTCATATATCCATTCCGCTGTGAGACGGGGTTCGAGGTTATATTTTAAAAATTGTCTGATCGATAATTATTACGATGAATTTCGGAATCTAGTGTACCGGAGCGCCATTCCCGACACCTGTGCAATTATTTTGGGAAAAATTCCAGATTGATTCGAAGTTTCGCAAAAAAATAATACCGAGATTCTGAAAAATTCGAAACTCGGTCACGTGACCGCGTGCACAGAACTCCTTAAGGACGCTCTTCTTTCCAGAGACTGGAGTACAGGCTACGAATAAGCCAGGTACAAGCATAATTCAATCGTAGAAATTCTTCGGCACGTCGTAGACGTTAACGTACCTCATCGCATGCCTTAAATCTGATAGCTTAATCGAAGTATGGTCGGTTTGATACAGCTAAAATTGCAGATCATGCACTACCACAATTCGCTGTTTACGAAGCGGGATATCCGGAACCGTACACGATTTTTCATTGGCTTGTAAGTAAGCCCGAGAGACACGCAAGCTACTGAAATCAACTCTCACGATTTGTACGCAATACGGATTACTGGATTGGAGAATAAAAGTGAAAAACGAAGGGGAAACCGTGTCCCATGTTCGTTGTTTATTGCAATTTTGAAAGCGAACCACGAGAATATACCTTGTGGCGGATAAAAAAGGTCAGGCGTAAGGAGTCAAGATCGTTTATAATCGGTGCAGAAATTCTGTGTGAACTATAACAGTTTTTCAATTCCATGATTTCCCGCAGATACAGGCGAATTTTGCCCAGTCAATAGGAATGTTACGTTTGTTTGTAATTCTGGAGACAACTATCGATATCCAGGCGGCTTTCTGCCAAAAGATGGCTCTGAAATGACGAAAACTTTTTCCTTCGGATATGTATTTCAGTTTTTTGGTTTCCTGGGTAGTGATTCTAACGTACAATTCACAAGATCAGAGGATCACCTTCATTTGAAATCATAATCAATTCGTAATTGAAAATTTGGGGAATGCTCGCCAAAAGTTCAGCAAATTTTCGCCAATAATTGTTCATCGAGGCGGAGAATATTTTATGTTTACCGACATTTTTGTACTCACTTTGAGTCAATGTGCGTAAAGCCTCGTGCAAGGCTCGGTGTGAAAAAAATTAACTCTAAATTAGGATTACGAATTGAGAGGCGGATTTTTTTCGAAATATTTTCATCCGTCGGCAATATTATACAGCATCGGCATACCTTTAACAGAAGACATGGATGTCTGAAAGTTGTTTTTTGAATTCCTTTCCCGTTTGGTTATTATTCAAATTTTGCCAATTATCGAGATTTTGTCTCTAATTACGAAACGAATGGATTTCCGGACGCCTCGCGTGTTTTAATTTTTCTATTTTTTCATTCCTTCAGAATAGTTAAGCTTGAAAATTTGAATCCGCGTGACCTCCACGCGGGTCTCATAGCACATCACATAATTGTTATTACTATGATTATTAATCATCGCTATTACTCATCTGCCTACGCAATGACACGACATGAAGTCATTCGCAAAGAGGTCTTGACACATGAAAAGAAAATCACGCAAGCCTTTCAGTCCGTAACGAGCACGCGGAGGTTCGTACCCATGTTTTATGATTACGTAATATCCGGTCTTCAGTAGGCCCGCGCCAGCAATCCTGTAACAAAAAAGGTCAAATTGATTCTGCTATATTGTACAATTTTAGAAAACCCTTCTGCAACCATTACCGCGTTTATTACCACACAAAAAAAAAGAAAGAAGGAATTTCAAAGAGGGAGAAGAAACATATTTCGACAAAATGGAAGAAATAAGGAAACGGGTTTTGGTTTTATGTCTTATGTTTTTGGCGCAGGAATTTGCATAATAGTTACAATTAATCAGCGAACAGTCGATCGTCGTTTTACAATCAGGGCAACTGCTCGGCAGCTTGAGCGATACATTTCACGATCAGAGTTCTCGAACCAAAATGATTAATGTAATAGATCTTAATTACACATAGCCTGAAGTCTACAACTACAGCTCGCATGGAAATATAGTTAAATTTTCTGTTGGCGGAATTTATAGTATCTCTGAAAAATACAATGATATGTATTTGATCTGCTCATGCGGAAATGATCGATTATCTGAAGTGGAGCGGAGAAAATTTCGTGAGACATTACAATTTTTCAACTAGCTAAGATATCACACTGTATACCTGGTGATCAATCTTTATTTCTCATTTTTGTATTATGTGAGTTAATATTTTTACGGTAAAACAACTACCCAGCGTCCCATATATTCTCGGGTACGGTCATTTTTCACTTGTTCTAGAATCTACATAGAATCAACACGACACCGTTGTGCAACCTGAACTAGCTCAACCCAACGTTGCCTGCACCGTTATTCAAAATTTCTTTCAGGCAGATATTAGTTTAATTATCAGCGAAGAATACTTTTATGCGTCTCTCGGGTATCCGAAGCACTTTTTCGCATAGAATTCCGGTCACTAATTATTTCGATTCTGGTTGTGGAGGTAGCTAATACCTGATTGTGAGTAAAGTGTGATATATTTTTAGAAAATTAGGACTTTCAGGCTTGGTTTAGCAATAGCTCACAATCTGCGCTTACGATTGATGAATTCGGAGGAAACTGACACTTGACAACAAGTCATAGAGATGGAAGAACATTTTTATATTCACATTAAAATGGGCTCTATTTCATTCCACCGAGATTTTCAAATCCAACAATTCTGAAGCTTCCTGCATAGACTTCATGAATTTATATTGCAATATGAATTACGAGCCGAATGGGGATCGGGATTCTCATGAACTAAAACATTTTCCAAAATACAACTGCAAAGTGTGTATTCCTTGAATCCGTGAAATATTCGGAATTATACATCGTGGTCGTAGGGAGCGTACTCTTGCGAGAAAAATTGTATTCAATAACAAGAAAACCAGAAAACTTGTAAGATTTTGTACCTACATGAAATTGCATCAATTAATTCAATTTGGCTCTATTATGCCTCTTTCGAAAATATATTACTCACAAGATATCACGTGTGGTTTCGTGTCCCATTTTTCTCTTCCAAGGAATATGAATATTCATAACGTATATATTATACATGTGACTACACAATTTTTCTTGTGACAATCTCTAATGCGAAAGAGAGAGAGAGAGAGAGACAGAGCTTCCGATCTTTTGACAGCAAAACCAATCGACTGTGTATTCGTATTGCATAGTCGTCCAATATGGTTTATTTTCACGTCTACGACTCCTACACTTCAATTTTCTCGTCAAGTTAAAGCATATAGGTATCCACAGCGGTCTCCCATATCGCCTATAATATTCTCCGTCCATTGCATCATTCGCCGAAAGACGTGACTCTACGCATTGACCTATTGAATCTTCTTCCCAGACGGGAGGAGACTACTGTCGGATCAAAAAGGTTTGGGGGTTCAGCTTGAGTGATTATGACTTCTGAAAAAAAATGTGAGAGGGTAAATTCAAAAACGTGCGTAAAGCGTAGAGTTTTCTGCGTTCAACGATTATTCACGGGCTTCGGTGCAAAAATTGTGCGAACCGATATGGTCTCCGAAGTGTTAAAAAACGTAGTTGTTTCGGGGTACGTTGCCGTAGGTCAACTTTATATCGTCACTGTTCGTCTAAAAGAAGCGTTAAAAATCTGAAAAAATTCACAGTTATTCCCTGAACATTATCAAACGTCGTGGCATTCGAAATTTTGAAAAATAGCAAAAAATCTGGACGCCGGGTGCAAAAAAGTTCAATGTCGTGATTTCGGTAACGACTGGGAACCGGTGACACCGAGCTAGCTTAAAATTTTCGTTAAAATATACAACATTTGATTCTGTAATCACTTTTTGATTTGCGATACTGAGCCGACAGTAATAGACGTCGATAATTTTTTGAATTTACTACGGGCAATGTATGTGCGAGCCGCGATATTCGTCACTGCATTTTCCCCTTCACGCCTCCGCCGCATCAGTTGTTTTTCAATCGTCTTCTACGTCGACCGCGAGTAACAATTGAGGCGGTGGACGCGCGGAGGGGAAAATGCAGTAACGAATATTGCGGCTCGCATATACATTGCCCGTAGCAAATTCAAAAAATTATCGACGTCTATTACTGGAGGCTCAGTATTGCAAATCAAAAAGTGATTACAGAATCAAATAGTGTATATTTTAACGAAAATTTTGAGCTAGCTCGGTGTCACCTGTTCCCAGTCGTTACCGAAATCGCGAAATTGGACTTTTTTGCACCCGGTGTCCAGGTTTTTAAATATTTTCCAAAATTTCACAAGCCATGACGTTTGATAATGTTCAGGGAATAACTACGCATTTTTTCAGATTTTTAACGCTTCTGTTAGACGAACAGTGACAATATAAAGTTGGCCTACGGCAACGTACCCCGAAAAAACTACGTTTCTTAACCCTTCGGAGAACATATCGGTTCGCACGATTTTTTTACCGAAACCCGTAAATAATTGTTAAACGCAGAAAACTCTACGCTTTACGCACGATTTTGAATGTACGCTCTAACATTTTTTTTTTTAGAAGTTATGATCACTCAAACTGAACCGCCAAACCTTTTTGATCCGACAGTAGGCGAGTGCTGATTACAGGCCCTTGACTTTTCGTTATGGTTCATTGAAGATTAGCCAATAACGCGCGTACCGTGAACGGGAGTAGTGTCACTGTGTCGCGCGCTCGGTTACGTCCCCTTGGTTTCTTCGCTTGTATCACACATATTGTGAACAAGAGCCCGTTCATAGAACGCGAGTCGTCGGCTAATCTTCGATCGACCGCAACAGGAAATTTATGGATTTTTTGAAAAAAATTGGATGCAGATCTACGATCTCCGATTTTAACAAAGAATCTCGGCGTCGATCCCGGGTCACTCTGTATAAATAAATGAATTGTGCGAGCACATTTTTCACAAATTTTATGGATACCTATCGGTCGTTAAAAATCCGCAGGCAGGCGTCCTGTTCCAAAGTAAAAAAACTTCTCTTCCACGTTATACTACAACATTTATTTGCTTGGCATTGACACAGATTTCTCAGGGTCAATCGTCAAGCTCCTGCGTCCTCGGATACGTCTTATTTATCCTATAAAATTTCAATGCCAAACCACAGTTTAAATATATGTATTAGTTTGAATAGCATAGGGCAGGTGTACACACGTATTACGATCGAAGATACACACCGCGATTCATTGACACGGAGGTATTAGTTCATTCGGTAAGTAGTCGGTATACCGAGAATTGCATTAGTCCATATACAGATATACCGGACACTACTTAAGCCAGAACGTTTAGCTCCTCATTGTATTCTTTTCATTGTCCGTTTTTTTCCCTTCCTTTTTTTTCTTCCTTAATCCTTTCTTTTCTTCTCTCCCCTATGCCGACTATCGTAAGTATTTATAGAGTACATACATAATGTATTTACGCTGATCTTTTTTTTCTTCCGTTTTTTTCTCTTGCCTCCTTCACGCCGCCCGGGCGTCCACCGACTCTGCAGCTTTTGTGTTCGTTTCTGAGAACCGGAACCTCAGCGCGTTATAACGTATAGGTATCCGCTAATATTATTGTCGGCTTTTTTTTTCGCTTATACGTAGTACCTACCAGGTGCATACAACGCGGGACACGCGGCTTAAATTTATGAATGAGTTACGATGAGATAGAAAAAGAAGTAAAATTCATTAAATTACGGTAAAACGATTCACGATTTTTCTAGCTCCGTCCACGATGAATTTTATTCCATATTATCATCATTCTTCACGATTTCCGACAATAAAAAATCAATCAATTTGCCCAATCGGGTATTCTTCTTGGTATAATCATTCATTTTTATGCGCCACGTGTATACATGTATCCACGACGATGTCTGTCTCGGTGCACAAAGATGAATAATTACAAATGAAAATACCTAATATGCAGTTACATACTCTAAAAAATGTCCATCGTGAAATTGCATCCATCTCAATTTCACGAGGTGTTTAATTCCTCATCCGAAAATGGGAGTCTCCCGTGTCGGCTGAGCTCGCGAGTTCATTTGTGGAAATTAATCACACGAATTGAGCCGCATTTCCATTTCTGGGTACAATTAACGGCATCGTATTACGAGCCTACAAACCAGTACGCATCGCGACGTTGACGCGGCGATCTGGATTGAGAACTCATCCCGAAAAGCCTTAATTAAACCACGTACTGCCCCATTATTTCGTTTTTTAACGCTTCTTTGACCGAAGTCACATCACCCGTTCGCTGTACTATACCCGATATACGAGTGTACATAATCGCCCGTAAAATTGGCGAGACGCACTTCACGAGGAGTAAATCGTTGGTCGACACATAATTCAACTTTTACAGTTATGGTTAGGCACATACCTATCAATTTTATTTTTCCTGTTCAGTCGAATTATTAACGGGCAAGATTCGTTTGATAATTGATCGTTGGATCGCTTTCCAAGGCATATTATACTTCAGTCTGTACCAACTGCGGTAAATTCCTTCTTTCACGTAATTTATAAGTATTGCGATTCATGGGCGAGGCTGCAGACAGTGTCTACGTAATTCTCACGACTAATTATCCGAGTTTTAGCATTATTCTTCTGCCTTTATTGCATGGTACATGGCATATGGGACCACCTTCACCTGACATTTCTACTCCGGACATTATCAGTCAGGGCGAACAGTCCGGATAATGAATCCGCATGAGTTCGTGTGCCGACGAATAACTCTGAGAAGAACTTCGGCTTTCTTATGTCGAATGATTCCTCGCAATGAGAGGTACAAGACGATTTTCCAAAGTTCCGAACCACCGAAGAAGCCGATTGAATTCTACCTCAGTTTTGTAATCAACAAACTCGAAAGAAAAAAACGAGAACAAAACAGACAACTGAATTAATTTTGTTTCGGTCTCTTCGTTCCCGAGACTCGGCTGCTGCGAGTGAATCGAAATCGAAGGAAGAAATTGGGAGAAATACTTCGATTATATTTCTCAATTTTGTCAAATTTCACGCACCGGCAATCCCCTTGAATTTCTTGTATATGTATTGTCGTAAATATGTGAGGCACATGGAAAACCCCGCAGAATGTATGTGCGAGCCGCGATATTCGTCACTGCATTTTCCCCTTCGCGCCTCCGCCGCATCAATTGTTTTTCAATCGTCTTCTACGTCGACCGCGAGCAACTACGTTTTTTAACCCTTCGGAGACCATATCGGTTCGCACGATTTTTGCACCGAAACCCGTGAATAATCGTTGAACGCGGAAAACTCTACGCTTCACGCACGTTTTTGAATTTACCCTCTAACATTTTTTTTTCAGAAGTTATAATCACTCAAACTGAACCGCCAAACCTTTTTGATCCGACAGTAGAGACTAGCAACCGTCCCGAAGTTGTCTTAAAGCTAACCAAAAGTTTATTTTTCCCCAACTTTTAGTCTTCTTCAGACCTGCAAGGTTCCACCTAGTGGTGAGTTCAACTGCTGTCAGGTGACCGGCTATAACACCACCATCAGACTTCCCATGCGCGAAAAGTTAGTGATTCATTCATTGCACATCGTTAGGGTGCCATAGGATTCGCCATCTTGAATGCACAAACACCGTTTCGAAAACGAAACTCGTAAGTTTTCGCAAATGACTCGATCGATTTTGATGAAACTTTCAGAATTCATTGAGTACGATGGCAGGAGGCGGTTGAGTATCTCACGCCTTCAAAACATTAATCGGCTTCGATGGAAAATAGGATTTCCTATGTTAGCAAGGTTAGATTGCCAGCGGCGACTCCAATGGCCTTTTGAGTATTCAATCACAACTATATTAAGAAGATTCTATCAAATTTCCAGAGATGGTTTTTTTGCATGCATTATTCATTCCCATCTTATTCTTATTCATTCATCTTATTCCCATCTTATTCAGATTTGATCTGTTTTCTTCATTCTGCTGAATCTACGACCTTGGAAAATAAAACCAGCTCAAAACGGAATTCATTTTTGTGCACAATTAATAGGCTCACCAAATTTTTGGTCTTTCTATAAAAAACTGTAAAAAACGGAAACATTCAGAATATATGTTCCGAGCACTGAAGTCAAATCTGGCGTTGAAATTTTGAGTTCATATTGAATCGTATTTTACACTAATTTATATAAGTGTTAATTGAGAGGCCGTAGTGGACGCTGCTGGCAATCTAACCTAGTTAACATGGGGAATATTCATTTTCCATCAAATCCGATGAATGTTTTGAAATAGTGAAATAGTTAGCCACTTTCTGCCATCGTACTCAATGACTTGTCAAAGTTTAAGCGAAATCGATCGAATCGTGTGCAAGAATTTACGATTTTTGTTTTCGAAACGGTTTCTGTACATTTAGGATAGCGAGTCCTGATATGGCACCTTAATGATGAAACGGAGTGAGTGATCATCTGTGATACATCAGTCTACGCTCCTTTGGACTATATTTTCAAGTGAGTAGCTAGCTGTGTGAACGCGTGCTGCCAGTGATCATATTAATGAATTTCGATGTTTGTTTTGCGTTGTACGCAACTGGCTTAATTGTTTAGATTCGGGGGACTTATTCCGTTGAATATGATTCGAAATGACTTACGTTAGTTCCATTTATCGTTGATCAGAAAATAATATCAGATTATTGGGCCCCTCGCGTGCCTCTTCTCAATTTGAAGATGAGCCACAGTAGACTATGCCTGTATTTTATGAAGCCAAAAAACATCGATATCAGAATTAATTGTCTCGCTACAGTGGCTAATTTCGTGGAGAACTGCGTGGGCCGTCGGTGCAGAAGAGACGGCGACCGTAACCATCTACCTTTTTTTCCGTCGTCAGCGGACTTCTGATTAGGTAATTTAGTATTGTCATCTCTCCTCCTCCCCTCCAAGAACCGAGTCGTTGTAATCAGAGAGCAAATTGAATCTGCTTATGATTTACAGCCTATAACTCCATCGTTATAGCAGATGAGTCGTAGAATCTAAAATTCGAATGCCTGTTAGGTTCCAATAAAATGGAAGTGAATCCATGACGAATTTTCGGGCGGCAAATTCTATTCTGCAGAAGTCATCCTGTGCCCGCTGGCACCCAATCGGGCTCACGATGTCTTCGTACGTTCGAATTAGTAAGCGCGGAAGAGTCCTTGCGGCGATGTATCGCCGATGAAAGTTTAGTTGAAATATTTACGGAGGGATTTAAACAATCCTCCCGGATGGTCCAAAGTTAGTTTGAAATATGCAAAACTGACATTTGTTCGTCTTCCATCAAAGAGGAGCCTCTTTGGATATTTCCAAATGGAATTGGATCATTGGAAAATTTCGACACGAAAGCGGGAACCGGTAGGGCTACTCATTTATCTTCACTATGTAATAATACTGTTTTACAAGACACCAAGATCCACCGTAACGGTGATTTCGAGAGCCGCAGGTCTTCACTCCATTCAATATTTCATCATTTTTTATCGATTGCTTATGATGCGTCAGGGATTGTCCATAGCATGATTAGATCTCCTATGAGTCAGTGTTACACGTTCATCGATCATCGATCACTGATCAAAACCTATTATGCCTTATAATATGTTACCAATACAAATTTATACGCCGAACATCATACTAGTATCGCGTGTCGACTACGTCGTCGCTTCGCATACACGCCTATACAGGGCATTCCACGCTTGACGAATCAGAATTCTGAAATAATCGACGGAAATGAAGGAACAAAAACGGGCTCCCACTGTTCCTAGGATTTAATAGCCTTCGACTCGAACACACAATCTCCGAAATTTTTTCTTCACATCGATGGATCGATCACGCCGGAATTCTGAATTATGAGGGAAAATTTCGTAGCTCAAAATCAATTGGCGATTCGAAGATGTCAACATATTTATCGAAGTGTCCCACAGCATTGGGATCTGATTATCAAAAAATCGTTGATGAAATCGATGATTGTCAGGGTCTTCGGCTCGTTGCAGGTTCCCCGCGGAATGCCTCATACATTTTTATCAATTCTAATTCTTATTCCCAATCTCCTCTCTTCTTCGCTAGTGCTTGCCTCTATTTTTATTACAACACATATTTTTCCACCTCGACCTCGGCATCGGATCGCCGTCGAACACGTCGGGGTTAAAAGTTCCTCGAAGAATATAACGCAGCGTTGGTCTACCGCGCCGCGCCGCGCCGTGCGGCAGCAGCAACTGCCGCCCCGTAGGTAGGTATAGGTATATCATGAGAGATTTTCTAGATGGTTAGCAGAGATGGAGACTAAAGGTGTAACGAACTGAGATGAGAGGAGTCTGGCTATTCTATGTATTACACTAACGCGTTATAGCCGTTCGTTCACCACGAGTTGGCAGCCGTCGATCCGTGTCTCACCTCATCGACGTCACGCGTCGCCAATTTGAATCTCCCGCCGCACCTCGAGGTGCAGCGTCTGCTGTCTGTAATTTCTCCTAACTTCGTACCCTTTCACTTCTCGTTCTCTGTTATTCTTCATTCAACGATCCAGAAAGAACGAAAAACCGCAAAGGACAAGAGAACGAAAAACAAACAAGCAACATAACTGTGCAATCGAAGCATTATGTATATGCACTACACACATACACACATACTAGAAATATGACGGAGACGTCTCACCACTTTGTTCGCTTGTTCATTTTCTTTTCTTGTTTGATTTGGTCTTCTTCTCGTACCAGTGACTTCGATCGGAGTTGAAGAGCCTGTAAGATAGCAGCAACGAGCTCTGATCTTCTCTGATCCTTACCGACAATTCCTGCGATCAATCACTTTCAATTATATCACGTGGCTGGAAAAATAACG
Source organism: Phymatocera aterrima (assembly GCA_963170745.1). Taxonomy (NCBI): domain Eukaryota; kingdom Metazoa; phylum Arthropoda; class Insecta; order Hymenoptera; family Tenthredinidae; genus Phymatocera; species Phymatocera aterrima. The sequence continues at coordinate 7,333,760 of OY720660.1, forward strand.
CGAGGCATTCACGCAGCAATAATAGGATATTGTACGCACAGCCTAGCCGCATCGAGTGAACGTCTCCGGTTACTCGGATGTGATATGTAAAACAATCTCAGCTCCAATACTCGTTGCGTGTGATTGCCCGATGCAATTAGTATCTTCGACGATGTCCGACAGCTCGTTGAACGGCTCTCCTGAGCTTTTCCAATCGTAATTAATGAAATACCTTTTCAAAAATCACCCAATTCAATTCTCGTCGTCCTTTACGCTGGAAAATGGAAATTTGAAAGATGTTTTTGAAAGAATCGTCGTTTTGTTCCGATTTTTTGGTCTACCAAGCGAAAGGGAGGTAGACAAACGCCTCGGTGAGAATTCATGCCGGTTCTACCGATGAGGGAACTTCAGGAATGGTGTCAGTGTCTTTGGTAATTACAGTCGAGTGTAAACGAAACTCGAACGGTGCAATGGGCAGTAATATAAAGCGGCGAATTCCGCCAGTTCGGGAAGTTGTAACCTGGCGTTAATTGCTGGTTACAAAGTGTAAGTGACAGCGCTAGGTGGTAGGTATAGGTACCGGTAGCTACCTTTGGAACCAGAAAATTTTCCACACTAATTTGAAAACAAAGAATTCCTGCAGATCTAGAGAAGTTTGTTCGTCGAACTTCCTCCCCATCCCCCGTGAAATTCCTTCTCTGTATAATCAAGGAGACGAAAAAAGGAAGAGACGAATAAAGTGAAAATCACCTGGAACTGCACCCTCGGAAACTAGAAACCCGTATGATTTTCATTCAATTGAATTGAGCGCCCTGAGACTGCAGCGCAGGAGGACTCTGAGGTCGAAAAGTTCTTCGTGTATCTCATCCCCAGCTTTCGCGGAGCATCACCCATCTGAACTCTGGTGGTACGATATGTGTATACTCATAGCTATACGAACGATTAGCGAGATAAAACAACTCTTGGTGTTTATATTCTCAATCTGTGTGAGTCAGTGTGGATAAACATATAAATCACTGTTCTATTATCCCGAGTCACGAAGCGGAGTCTCGATTCTTTCGATAATTCACTCAATTGCTTTATGATCACGAATTCTAGTTCTGAAAATAGGTAGGATAACATGATTGGCTATTATTACTTTACCTAATCACAGAGCGAGTCTAAATCTGCAACCGCCAAACGTACAATCACAACGCAATTTTCTATACTGCTATACTTTCTGTAGCTAGTTGATTCCTCTGAATCATCCGATGGATATACGTCCGCATACTTCAAGCACGACCTTCTATGGGCAGCAATGATTCATTGAACCTTTGAATTATGGTTAAAAAATTTCAGTTTTATTTTGTAGACATCGTTTTTGGTTATTCTGCACTTTCAGCTAGTAGACTCGGTGAGAAACTAAGCTATCGACTTCCAGCTAGCGCAAAATTTTGTTCATCTAAAAGACGCCCAGCCGATGGCGAAGGCCCGCTTTTGAGTCTTGACCGTGAAAACGGACGTTCGGTGACTTTTGGACGTCTATGAGTTGTCTGAGGGTCTGATATACGTCGAAAAGGATTTCGTGTGCGCATTCGCTTGCATGGACAAATTTCGGTGATGTATATTACGGATTCGTCATCTTGGAAACCGGAAGTGAGAAATGTTTAGCTCGGTCGAAGAATTGTTAGGATAAGGATTCAAAGTGCCGCACCGCGGCAGAAAGAGCGAGTAAAAAAGCTCGATGATACTGTTACCAGCGGGATTCTTGACGCAACAAGTGCATCGTTGGATAACCTGCCCGATAGATTGGCAGAAGCTGTAAATAAAGTGTATAAGCGACATCTTGATGTCGCATCTTGGTACAAGAGCCTGAGGCACAGTGTGCCTACATGTGCAGGCTGAGCAGGAGCAAACTATCTGCGACGGAGATCGTAAATCTTTGATAATTACACCAAAATCACACGTTTTGCAATTAAGAGTACACGGGGAAATACACATATGTGTATAGATGTATTCCTCCGGATCGTAAAAGTGGAGTGGATTACAGGAAATGTCAAAACGATCACACGGACGTTTATATGCTAAAACACTCAACCTCCGCTATATTTTAATACTCGTGGTTAGTTCGAGTATACTCAAATAGAAATTAATTCAATATTATAACCGAATGAGCGTCGTAATAAGTTTTGTGTTCGCATGTATGCGTACATATGTATGTAACGATCAATTTTTCGAATACGATTATCACTGTACAGTTGGAGTAATTTGTATAAATAAATAAAAATAATCGGAGTATATTTTTGCTATGGAGGTTATGAACAATTAGTGAACAAATCGGTCCCGTTAAAGAATCGTTGCGCGAAGAGCTCGTCGAATTGATACGCCGATTCGATCAGGTAACCCATACCAGCAGAAAATGTCTGAAAAAATGTATGAAGACGAGCCAAAAATAAGAGAGTGAAGGAAAAAAGGAGAAATTAGAGGGGAAATGAGGAAATAAATATTCGCAAGCATTCCAAGATGGCGGGCAAGACTCTCGCGACAGAAATACCTATACCGACCAACCCACTCGGCAGAGAAAGATATTAGCGACTTAAAATCAGATACGAAATGAACCATTGCTTCTGGCTTGAATTTATTACGGACAAAGCTCGGATCCATATTTCTTTCGGCTCAATTCTTATCTTCATTTCTACGGTCGCATACGTACGTATGTACAAACGCCGCGTCTACAGGCTTATAATTAAATTTTATTCCACACTGTGCAGCGGGATATTATCGATCTTCTTCTTCTTCTTCTTCTTCTTCTTCTTCTTCTACTTCTTGAAAAAAAAGAAAGAAAAATCTTTCAAGCTTATCCCTTCGAAGTGTTACGTACCAAGAAACTACAAAATATGATCGAGATTCCCGAATATAGTTTTGACGCTGTTATATGTATTTTCGCGAGAATTAATGCGAACACTTTGGATAGTTGAATGATGTATAAAATTGGGAAAAATTCGCGTGATACGTATATACTGTAAATATAAGATAAAAATCATTCCGGCAGTCTGCGCTGTGCGAAGTTGCAGATATTTTCTCAAGATTGAAATTCCTCGTTAAGAAATTGGTATTCCTCGGTATTCCCTTGATCCTCCGCAACTTCGAGAGACTTTCAGACTTCCAGACTTCCAGACTTCCAGACTTCAAGACCTGCAGACTTTTAGACTGGCTGTAGGTACCGCGGCGTAGCCCAAGCAAATGATGCCAGCACTTAAGACAGTTGATGCGGCTATACCGAGACGTAAAGTAGAGAGAAAAACCTATTAAAACTACCTCTGGAACCGCGAGCATTACTACACTCGACAGTTAAATTATTAACACATTTTAGATCATTTATCTGCAGCCACGCGGCTATGCTGCCTTACGCGAATGTGCATCGCGTGTATATTACGCCTATAGGTACCTTATACCAGTTTAATATAGCCATAGGCACATATGCGCGTAGTTGCGTCAAGTGATTTTGAAAAAAGCCCACAGCTGAAAGAATTAAATTATCGTTTTGGAGTCATACGGGGTTTAAACGTGAGAAGAAGAGAGAAAAACGGCGAGATTACCGGTATAGCGGTACATGCATACGCAGAGTAGGTATATTATCATCGCGTCGATTTACGGGCCTCGTGCAAATTGAGTTTTTTGCATTTTTTCTTGAGATCATACAACAGCTGTTCAATTTCATTTTTCGTTTTATTTTGTTCTTTGATTTCATTTCACGTAGCCCATTCTCCGCAATCAGTGGATTTCGTGTGTTCGAATACATTCGTTGAAATGTTCAGACAATATTAAGGCGGCTTGGCTTGGATTAATTCCCCGGATTTAATCAGAGGTGGGATTAATTATGGTTATCGAGTCGGGAGATCGTAGCGTATACGTACGGAAATTGAAAAAAAATTCCAAAGAGGAAATAATTATCGCGTGTACGTACGTTGGTTATAGTACCTGATAAATTGAGTGATTTATGTAAACCACTTTATCAATTAGTCTAGTGATACGTGGAATTTCCTCTAAGCGAAGGAAGAAGGAAAAAGAGGAAGGATAAATATCTGTTTTGCAGAACGCAAAAAAGACAAATTCGCCATCTTGTATATTTGACATAGAAACGTGAGAACTGTGAGATGAGGAACGTACGATGATAATCAAATTTATACTCATCTCTCTTTTTCATCTCTAGGGATAGAGTGCCCTTCGGAAATAATGACCACTCGCCTGAGGTAAGCAGCAGTCGGAAGAAACGATCTCATACTTCTTACCGTGATATATCCTAACCCAATTTTTCATCATTCTCTTATCGCCAGAGTTACTGATAATAATCAACATCTGCTAATTAGTCTCCATCGCCGTATAAATTTTCCCCGACAGACACCACCTCAAAGTCAAGGTATCCAGACTGGAATAAGATAAACAAACTTCTTGTGAGCTTTGCAGAAGCAACAAACTCTCTGCGAACTTTTCGAGTCTCCCTGTCTCGAACTGAATTCTGCCTTCCAGACTGATTCACGGATGGTTGGTTCTCTCCAGACGAAACCGATGCTTTAATAGCTAAAACCACTTTGAATACGTGCAGATGAACTTGGACGTAGCTTTGTCCTTCCTTTTTTTTCTACCGAACCTGCAGTGCCATAGTCAAAAGAACGAAATCACACGGCCCATTAATTTTCGAAACATCAATGTATATCGACTCCCTTTCATGATTTTGATACCAAAACTCCTCTCACAATGAATCAGAATTTTATTCGATCAGATGGCCATTGGTGTCCTGAAGCTGCATCCCTTATTCCAGCGAATTGCACCGAGATGTCTACCAATTGGAGATACTCCATTTTCCGAAAGTCAGCTCCAAAGTGTAAGATGTAGAAATATAATGCCAGAGAATTCTTACGCGTAAGCCTCCGCGATGATTAAACTACTCGCAAGACCTCGCGCTGCAGTTTATTGTTCGTTCCAGCTCTTTCGGTGACTAACACAAAAACAACGCAGCGCCATTTCAGGCAATGCGCAAAACGGACTAAAATTTCATTTTGGTCAACGGTCGTGTTACCATATTTCTGCTAACGTTTGCAATTCTTCAGCCTCTTGTACATACGTGCGCATGTGTGCGAGCGGAGCGGAAATTGTTCATGAAAACTTGGGACCCGTGCCGCGGCAAAGAGTCGAAAGGGATTTCCAACGTTGGCAATTGTCCCTGGATGCTGATTTTCCGGCCAACTATACAATCTCGTCAGAGGAAAAAGATCCTGGATCGATAGGTTATAATTCGGTACCAACTGCATCAAAGACGTAATCCAGATCCAACAGAATCCCTGTTCCTTCGATTCCTTTTTCGGCGGGTATCCGGTTATTATCGATCTTCACATCCAGCAGTCCGATCTTCGATTGGCTTGATTTAATGGTATAATAAGAAGCGACACGGGGTATCCGGTGGTTTGTCTCGGTAGGCGACTTCGAATCCTGAACGTGTCGGTAATTGCTGTTGACCTTGGCGCCAAGTTTCTCCAAGGTCGAGAAAGGGCGGAGAAGGAGACTCTTCTTTGTTTCTTTGACCTGTGGCGTAGCTCATGATCGTTCGGCTGTATAATCCCATACCGCGACAAAACTTCGCACACGTGTGTCTTCGAAATTGGACAGTGTAGTGTATTTATTTCATATTCATGTGTATAATTTGATCATCTATTAAACGATTTTGCGAAGCATCCCGAGAGAGATGAAGCAATTTAGCGCTAAAATTAGCGTGAAATTTTCTTCGACGTTCGTAGGATCGAAAGAGGCCGTCCGTAACCTCGTGTACTTAGCGTCTCGGATGAGGCTCAAGGTGCTCATTAAATCGCGGTAAACTTGAGGGGATTATCGAATTCTTCGAAAATCAAGCTCACCATAATAATGATCTAGCTTGAAAAGAGCGTTTCAACTACCCATAATTTTACGTAAAACATAACTGAACTAAGAAGCAAAAGAACAGCAGATGTAATCATTTGAAATTCGTTGAGCGAACAAAAAAAGCTGCGAAGCTTGGAGATAAGAACGAAAAAAAAATGAAAACGCCTACCAAATATTTAGGAAGAAAACAAAAAGAAAAAAGAAACTAGAAACAAAACCGAAAGAACGGCGTTTTGTTCGTTCAGCCATTGCACAATCGTCGCTTGATTGTGCGAGCAAGTTTATTGCTGCACCACGTTCGTTGATTATAGTGGTATAACTACGTGTCTATCTACATTGCAGCAAATATTGCGATAAAATTGTATTTGCTACGTTTGCTTCATTTGTCCTGAGAAGTTGATCATCTGCAAAACGTTTCATTATTTTCCTCCGGTACACGCGGGGCATTTATCGGAATTTCGACCAATCGACAACCCTCGCCTCTTCAGATTTGCAAATCAATTTTATGTATCATAGCCCGAGACTCTGGGATGATTGTTGATTTTTTAAAGAAATCTTCGACTCCCAGTTTGGGGGATACAAATTTTCGAAAATCGCTCACGACAACGGTTATCAATTTTTTGAGCGGTTCCAGCGCCTGGATGTCGCACGAAAAGGTGACCTGCATAAAATAGGTACGTCAGTCCTTCACCGTACTTCTAGCTCGAAATTCTGGTGAGAACTTTCAGACACTTGAACCATTAAAGACTGACCTAACGAATTTGAAAATATTCAATTCCCAAAAGTGGCTGCTACCGATTTTGTTCAAATTTTTACACGAAATTCTACATCGTGATATACGAGGAATTTAGGACCTCATCCGTCGGGATCTCTGCAAGCAATATTCGACACTCCGGTACGACTTTCGTGGACCAAACTTTTTCGTTCTCCCGTTAGAATCTGCCGAAGTGTCGAAAAAAGTTTAGGAAAATTTCGAATTTTAAGTGCGTATACGCCAAAGGAGTGACGTATTTCATACAGGTCGAAATGTCGTATTTCACTCAGTGTCATACGACATTTCGTTTGGGCGCCGCAACCGTTCAAAAATTTTGATAATCGTTGTCGGTAGCTGAAATGTATTGACTTGATAGAAATCCATCCAACGGACGATAAAAATTAGCTTGAACTATAGTTTTTTGAACTTAAAAATCGACAGTAGTCATGAAACCTCAATGGTCTGTGCAGCAGACGAACTCTGGGGCGACGATACGTAGTTTTATAGGTACGTGCCTACCTACTGCGGAGACTCGCGTTATTATTACGTGTTAAAATATGTATGCGGCCTTTGAGGCAATGAGGGAACGTGGAAAACCACGCCTAATCGCATGAAGAATCGTGTACATAAATTTACACGCGAACTTATACCTATCCCACCATAGCGATCGAATTAGTTACGCGCGTGAGAAACGTCGCGTCGCCGGATACGATTAACGAAGAATATCTGGCGACAAGTATCGTTGAAAATTTTCCAAAGTCTAATCATTCGAAAGTACGAAGGAAAGTGAACAATCATTTGATACCGCGTGATCACGAAAATCACCATTGAATAAATCGCCGCTATTTTTCGAACGTATCTAGGTTTTCGATATTCTTCGAATCTCAGCAGAATTGGAATTCAATCTATACACATACCAACGTGAAGAAAAACATTTGGCCAATTAGGAAAACCGTTGGATGGATACCTCTGCCTATACGCCGCCGCCGCCGCGGATCTATGTGTAAGGAAATTGTCATGAAGTGATTGACTCTGATTAATTTCGTATTATTTCACGTTGACGGCAACGATCTATCCAACTCTGTTGCAGAACGTAACTTTTTTCCTCGATAATAATCGTTTTTCTTCGTTATTTATTCTCCGTTCGTACGTTATGCTACACCGGCAGCCACCGTGTATACAGCGCACACGTACGATGTCGTACACACCTATGTATACGCGGTAGATAGTGGGTTAAGTTCTTTAACCAAGCCAGAATAAATCACTTGTCTTTCGGTTACCGCTGCCTGACCTTTGACCTGACCTGTATATAAGTTATTTCCCTTGAGAACAGCGTAGCGCAAGTGAGTGAGAGCGTGTGTGCGCGCGTGTGTGTAATTTTACCACGTTCATTCGCGTGCCTGTATAACGGTTCAAACTGTTGTGTCGCGCGCGACTAGAATAACGAGAAAAAACAACCTGGAGCGATATTCTTTTCTACACGCATGCATATGGATCAGTCAGTGAGTACCGGTCGCCAGCACAGCTGCTTAACGATATTTTCGGCAATCACAGAACGCGATACGATCAGACTATAATAATTCACTGAACAACACATATTTGTACCTCAAACTACATTTGAATGTGCGACATTCTTTGTCACCTCAATGACGACGATGATGATGGTGATGATGATTGAATTATTTATGTGAATCATATTCAGCGACTCGCGTCTACAATGCTGTTTGAAGAGACAAGAAGACCGAGGTTCGGTTCCGTTTCGCATAAATGTAGATTTCGAGTCACTCACGGTTCGGAATTCGAAAATAACGAACGGCATTTCCGGTGATTGGATAAATTTCCGTGTTTCTTTGATTTCTTCTTTGCTTCGCATTATTCTCGATATACATTCTCCTTTCTTTCGTTCACAGGATTTTCGGGTTCTTCGGGGTGTAAGCTTCCCTCCATTGGTTTCAAGCCGTACGATTCTTCGCGCTTAAATTCCGGTGGCAAATATTTCCAGAATAATTGAACGAAGATACGTTCAACTAACAATAAGTGGTTCACTTTCATGGTAATGACTTTGTAACAAAACCATTGTGTTAGCCAATCAAATTATCACGTGTACGGCATGTAGATTTTTCAAATTGACACCTGAAACTAGGCACATAGGGTACGATAAACTACAGCGCTTTATTGGATTTTGTTAGATTTAGGGAGATGGACGATAGCCAGCTACAATTAGCACCATTTGAAATGATCGCGCCTGAGATTGGCGCGGTGCTTTTATACCTGCGTGTCAATTTCGGGTCGATTCCAATTACGCTGAAGAATTTTTCAATCCTCTTTGTTTCCATTTTTCCATTGTTTTTCCTCTTCTTCGTGTTTCCCAAACATACCGTAACTCACCTGCATCTCGGCACCGCTGTGTACGCGAAGGTCAACAGCAATTACCGACATGTTCGAGGTTTAATGTCGCCTCGCGCGACACTCTATCGCCGAGATTCTGTCACTGCTCGTTAAACTGCATGAAATCCATCCAATCGAAGATTGGAGAGGATGTAAAGATCTGCGGATGATGATATAATCTGATTCTTGTGAACGGCTCGGAACGGGTGTGGAAGATTTTTATTCGATAATTTAACAACTCCGTTTGAATTCCGCTGATTTTCAATTCTTTTTCTTCCCTTTTAGCCGTATGACGCGTCGCCGTTCCTCAGCAGTATTGCGTGAACGATTCCAGCAGCTTTCACAGAAAGCTAGAACGTCGCGAATCTGAACGGAATCGTGGCGAAAACCGTTAATGAGAATGTGATCTCGAACCATTTTGCACACAGCCTTAACGCGCGTTATTTTTTGTGCAAATCGCGAGAGAAACTGGAATTAAATCGCGCAAGGTTCTTATAGATGTTGTTTCACCGCGACGGGCCTTCACGCTAAAGAATCTGAATCTAGTATCACATTCTTCTGTGTCACAATCCGGAGGTTATATCCTACTATGAAATTTTTCACCATCGGTGGAATTCGTGGCGCAAAACCTGTGCTGCCAACCGATCTGGAATTCAAAATACAGTTTCAGGAGACCGATGAATATCCGCGGATACATGAGCTGAACCCAGATTCGAGTCAACGAAATTCTGGTTCAGTGTGAAGTACAGTCTTGGCGTCAACATTGTCGAAATTGTACAAGTGGGTCGAAATTCATGTTTCAAAGTCCAATAAATCGTGTGATTTGTTATTCCTGACCATGGCACTGTAACTGTAGTCGCTCAACGGGACACCCGTCATCATCCAAAGCTGGGTTCGTCATCCGCGAAACATTCCGGAGCGCAGAATTCACCTGATGACACAGAAGCTCGGAGACTCAGCCGCAGATAGAGACAATATTTTCTATGACAAATAAAAACGAATAACATATTTCTACCCGGTAGACCAGCGCGGCAAGAAAAACCGTCGCATCAGAAGTTTAACGAGACAATTTTCATCATCCCGAAAACAATCTTATGGCGGAAATATAGGATCTGGATGAGAGGAGACTCTCGGTCGTCGAAAAGTGAGGCGTTGTACGTCGGAAATACGTTTCATGAGCCACTTTGTGTCGTACCTTTGTGTTGTCTGGGTAGCTACATACCTATTCTCCTTTGCGATAGATCAAGGATACAGTTGTAATTCCTCAATCGAATGATTGAACTTACCTGATTGGCGGTGGATCGATTAGCCGCGGTATTATCAAGAAGGAGACAGTGATCCCTGGGGATGAGAGATGCGGTCGTTTAATATGGTACTAGCAGGATGTGGGATTGATTTCCTCCAACATAACTGGACTCAGGCATTGAGCACAAATAAAATTATTCTAGACATTGAGAGGCGCGCGCTGAAAGGGATCGCGAGTTGTACTACCTGGGTACTTAATACCAGTTTATGATCAGAGTACATATGTAGGTATCGAGAAAGGAGGAGGACTTATGTACCTACGGAGCTTTTGGTCGGGTTTTAACATCGAACGTATTTACGAGTGAGTGATTCCGGTTTTAGTGCATTATTAACGTCCGCAGTAAGACCTGGTTTACGAGCCTCACCCATTATTTATTATATTCCTTATTAAAACTTCTCTTTCAACGTTATTAAAACTCATTTTATGATCTTTCCGCTGAGGATAGGTCAAGAATTTTACACACAACTGCGTTATGCTCACATTTTATTACGCTTTTGGCTCGTACCTCCGTTTGGAAATGCGGTTATTACATCAAATTATTGTCATCAATGTTATTTTTTCTTCCGCTTACTGCAATTTCTTACGTATTACTGCAAACATATGAAATCCGTTATCCACGCGATTTAGTGTTCTTCCATCATTTCAGCTACCGCCATATTTGAACAAGGCCTGCGAGGCCACCAGTTCAGCACGATCCTTCGTTTTCTAATACTCGATGGAAATTCGACTACGAGAAATGTGAACAAGCAAAAAACTATAGCACGCGCACATTTCGAACTTCTACCGAACGGAATTCGGAATGATCTAAAAATGAAATACACAAAATTCTTTGGTAAATGTTAGGAAATCATGGTACGGTGTAAAGATATTTTCGGAAACAAATTCCAGAAGTTTGGTCCATAGTGACTTGAACGATTCGGAAAGGATCTAGCCAGCTGATGATAACCATTTCTCGAATTCGAAATCATGGTCCGAAATATACGAGATTCTTCAAATTTCAAAGACGACTTCCTAATATTCTCCAGTTATGTGCATCTGCCCTGATCCAATTGGTATATATGAAAATGTCATTAAAGATATTAAATGCTGAGGAGACTCTCGGATTTCTCGAAAGACTTCTCGTTCCTTCTTCAAGGCATTCACTATTTCGCGATCATCGTCACTCGTCTTCGGGTGTAGTTGTGATTACTGTGGGCACGAATCCGTAAGGTGGAGAATAACCTCTTGTGCTACCTTCTCGAAGACTTTCATTCGAAGCTGAGCTTCTGTCCCTTCGTCTGACCGGCTTCGCACTCATATCGCATTTGAAAATGAATTTCAGTTCTTCTTTGACCTCGTTTTCGAAAGACACCTGAAATCGAAAGTCAATCTGCGTTACTGGATTACGTGAAATTGTTTCAGAGGACCGAGAAAACCCTTTCCACTGAAAATGAAGTACATTAGCGAATTTCTTTCTCACGAATTTCGCCATTCAATATGCCGACATGATGTCTGTAGGACTCACGTTTTCCCTATGTGAGGTGCTATAGGCTTCCCAAAGCAGTTCCCAGATCGTGTAAACGCAGGATAATGCTGTGCCAACTAAAAGAACGAGGAAAACTCCTCCGACGTTGTCTGTACCCAGAGCTGAAGCGTCTGAAGTTTCTTTCTCTGGCTGCGAAATCGATCAGAGAAACAAGAATATGTATCTTCCAAGGCCTAATTATATATCTGTACGTAGTTTGCAAATTACGGAAAAACGAAAATGACTTAATGCAGTGCTTGTGCAGTGATATTCAGTAGGTCATCTCGTATCATATAATTTTCTAGATTTTCCACTTTAACTGCAAGAGCCGGTGCAAGCAACGGTGTCCGATAGTGTTGTAAGACAAAGAAAAAGACATGAGAATGAAGAACTGGTGGACAAAAACTGCCTAATTAAAGGCGTAAAGTGTGAAGTGGGAATTTTTATTGGAGTAGTAGGTATCACAGATAAGACGTGCATAGCTGAAAGGAGAGAATTAAGTGAACAGCATGAGGCTTTAAGCTCGTTCGCAGGCGGCGGCTTTCCAAGCCTTCAGTGTATTTTAGTATATACGCTTTCGTTCTTGTTCGATAAGACGACAAAAAGACGCCGTAAAGGTACACGCCAGAGCCAGACTATGTACGCAAGTCGAGGCGACCATAAAATATAGCGTTGTCATGCACGAGTTCACGTTCTTTTATTAATAAGCAAACAGTATACCACGACGTTTTTTACCTTTTGCCAATATCACATGGCAAATTCGAACCTCCGCCTCTGCTGGCCACAGAAGGCGTAGGCGTCGCGACTCGACGTCAATGGGTTACGACGATACCCAGACGGATATCTAACGCGGCATAATTAATCATCGAATGTAAAATGAACACTGAACTATTCATCTGCGTTCTCATTATATCTCGATATTTCTCCAAATCCATCCCGATGTACAGTTTCTTTGCCTTTCGTTATTCCCCCCCCCCCCCCCCCCCCCCCCCCCCCCATCTCAATAATTGGCCATCGGTGTTCCGTAACACAATTTCGTACCAAAAGGAGAGAGAGATTCTTTACCTCGCAATGGCCACCGCCACGTTTTTGGATCCACCATTTATCTTGGAGATCCTTGAGGACGCCAGTTTCTTGGAGTGTCAATATAGCCGTACTCAGAGACTGTCGGTACGATGAATCTAGGATGGTTTTTGTTGATGATAAATGAATGAATGTTCGGAGGAAGGTTGAGTATATTCTGAATGTGAACGTCAGAGAGTTATTTCACAGGAGGTACAGTTGACGGACGCACGCGAAAAGAAGAGGAAAAAGACTTTTCGAACGTTGGGTACACACACTTGCTTCGGTTTGCCGGAGTGGTTACGCCCGAGCAAGTGACTCGACAGGTAATAAATGTAATAATAGGGTCAGCTAATTACGTGGCAAGCCTTTGATCGTGGAAAAGGAGCATCATAAGCGGTCGGAAGATTTTATAAACTGGTTTGAATATCGCTGAATGCTCACAGCAGCCGTACTGTCGAGATCCGAGTACATTCATATAGCTACGGTATAATGTATGTACACGGGAGTATGAAAATAAAAACAAACGATTTCCGATCGTATGGATCTGAGTTCGATTACGCATTGTAGCAAGGATAACGAACGGATGGCATACTTTTTTTCATGGCGATGCCGTAGCCCTTGTTATCGAGGAGTGGCCCGACCTGTTGGAGAGTACACTTCCTCTGAGCCTCGTAGGCGATCGTCGGGGACTCCATGAAGTACGCGTATTTACCACCAAGAACTTTGTTAACGCCGGCGTCGTTCGAGTCTAATAAAACTTCGTCCGCATGCTCCCTCATGTATTGGTATATCTTGGCGTGGGTCGAATCACTTGTAGCCTGATTAAAAAGAGTTTGTAATTCGCCGAGGTCCCTTGCGGGTGGAACCGATGAGACCGGTAGCTTGTTACGATCGATGAAAAATAATTTTATACCAAAAATGCGGACATACGTTGAAGTAATCGATCGTAGAGCCGCTTTTCTTCGCCCCGTACTTGATGCCATGTGGATTGTCCAATAGATCTGCGGCGCTCTTTATCAGTACCTCGTTAGACTCGATAACCAAAAAAGCTGCCAAGTTAGCGGTGTAGGACGAAACGATAATCAGGCAAAAGAACCACCAGGACCCTGCCATCATGCGCGTCGACAATCCACTGGAAAACACATTTGTCATTATCGCAAAGACGAAAAAAATTGTAGTGCTGTCTGATTGCCGAATAAGTTCTGGCGGTTAGAGCTGCCAATCGTCGGTCACATCAATTCGACCTTCTTTACCGAACTCCGAGACACTGAGAACACGACCAGATTTTTGCGAACGGACCATTTTTACTCATACAAGTGAACTTACATCGGAGCGATTTCAGATCCTTGCTGCATAATGGCTCCTAAATTAAACCAGAGAGAATTCTTGAATGATAATTGATTCCCGAGTTCTTCAGGCTCCTCTATGCAAGGGTACGGGTTGTTCCATTCATCCGGACAAAGTCGGCCAACGATGAACAATAGCAGCGAGACCAATAAGTAGGATATTATCAGTAACAGCCAAACCACAGAAGAGAATGGCGACAGAAAAGAGAACAGCTCTGACCCAGACGGAAGTGGTTTTGTGAATAGAATACTGATACCTGGAAAGAATAGCTTTGTTTCACATTCGTCTGCCCCCATCCCAAGATGCAAGCATAATTACCCAGATTCATGAATGGCATGGTAAAGTCGACTGCCTCCTGTCGATCCGCCGTTATCGTCAGATCGGTGATGGCCAGATCCGCACGCTGAAAAATATTCTCCAATTCATTCTCTTCGTTCTGTTTTTTTTTTTTTTTTTATGAACTATCGCATTTTTTTCATTTTGATGTTCGAGTACCAAAATACACGAGTATGCGAGATTTCCACAAAGTTTCAGAGTACCACAATACGAGATAGCGGAGCTTGAACCATTCAGATGCCAAATTGAGAAACTAGTGAGTTCATCATTATCGTCCAATTATACAATCGAATGTGTTAGGTGAATTCATGTAAGTAGAAGTCGTTTTACGAACTGACGTCTTCCATTATCTCCCGAATCATTCCGTTCCACTCTTTGGTCACTGCGTCTTTAGATCCGTAGACAGGGTCGTGCTCTTGAAAGGTGTAATTGAACCCGAGGCGTGCTGCAAGCTCCTCAATGATGTCGATTCCGAAACCCTCGAATCTGCCGTTTCCAGTTTCCTTCTTCGATGATTCCTTCAGCATTCCGTATGGAGCTGTCTGAAACAATAGAACCGGACTACATTTCAATTGCGACTGATTTAACACCGTTTACTTGTTATCGGACGACGCGCATTATTCGATCTACTCTATTTTCGACGAACATCAATCATTAGCCAGTACGCTGTAGGTTGGATCTGTTCTTTCAACTAGATTCAAGAGCTTGATCTTCGTGCTTCTTTTCCAATGAAATTGATATGAAAAGCATAGAAGACGACTGCGGAAGACGCGTACCAAAGATATGAGCACGATGAATGTTTTATTCCGGAGGCTTTCTGCGATCAGATGTTCCCGAGATACTTTCTGCGGAATGTAATCGATTCCCCTTGTGGTATTCCATACTCCAACTTTTTTCGAACCGTGCTTGTTGAGGCTCATTATATCAAGTTTGAAATTACTGCGATAGCCGGCTGGATCAAATTTAATCAATCCTGTCAACCCTCGGAATTCAGTCTGAAAAAGAATGGCAGGGTTATCGATAGTTTTTCATACTTTGATGGAGATGTATTCAAGATATTATGACCCCATCCGTCGATTTTGAGGCCGGGATCGGCAGTCCATGACTACGATTTGATACGACTGAATATTACCAGCCTCATGAAGTTCAGCAAACTTGAACCGTGTCCCGAGCTACGGACATGATCACAAAGAGACGTTCTGACGTCGGCGCTAGCACCGTCCAGATGCTTCAAAGTTCTACCGAATAATTGGACACCGTCGTAAACTAGGGCTGCCTCTACCGTGAGCTGTGAAGGATCTTCCAGATTCCAATCAAGTTTGTTCTCGTCGAATGCCCTAACGACCACCGGATCTTCAGGGTCTACGATTCGTAGGCTGGTGAAATTTGTTCCCCCGTATTGGTAAGGTTCCAAATCGATAGTATGCACGTCCTGCGGAGGAAAAGACATCGGAATGAATTCGAAGGATCAGTTATCGAGTAGGCAAGTGTGATTGAATCGCTGTAGCAAGCTTGATCATCTCACCAGCGAAGTGATGATGTAGCTGTGCTTTTCGGTCATGACACCAACTTGTTGCGCCTGCTTTAGAACTTCTGGTAAAATCTCGATCGAGCAATCCAAAACAATGTTCGAGTCTCGGGAACTTTTGATGTCTCTCAAAATATCTCTGCAGAATAACAGTGCCTTCTTTTGTGTTATGTTCACCCAATTCATCCCGCAATCCGTTTTATTTTACCTGTAATCCGGTCCATTTGGCAGCTGCCTGATGGTTACCGTGTGTCCGTCTTTATTCCACCTTTTCAAGAGCTGATTCATCCGAAACAAACTCTCGGAGTTTTCATATATTATCGTGAATGCCTTCCATTTGTAATTCACAGCCAATTCAAGGTATACCTGAACGAAATATTTTCGAAAATATTATCGGTGCAACATTGGTTGTTCATAAAAAAGGAAACTTTTTCATTGAGTTTTCAAACGATTAGAGGGCAGCTAACGCAACGACTTTTCTCGCTACCCTTTTATTATATACATCGTAAACCAGTTGACATAATCACAATAATCATAGTCTTCGTTTTGATCGCGTGCATCGATGAAATTAGTAATGATGTCCATGAGGCGCAATTTATCACCGTTTCCGAGCGATCGATAAACTTCTTTATTTGTTTATTCCACTTTGGTGAATCTTGCGGATCGCAATGATCGATCGATAGAGACAAATCTGAATGAACCAGCGGACTTCTTTGACCCCGTTTGGTAGGCATATTCTTCGACATGATTTACCTCGTTTCCCACTATTTACCTTTGAAAGAGTTTCGGAATATGGATACAAGTTGACGAGTCCGTTCCCTCTCGCTTGCTGAGAATCCCACCTCGCCGCAACGTGAGGGATTTCCATTGTGTCACACATGCCGCCTACAATTCTTGATGTTACATCGTCCTGTGGTCCAAAAATTGCTGCTATTCCTTTATTCGCCAGATCACAAACTGTAAAATTCGTACAGGGCTAGTGAAATCCACGAATAATGTCCGTGATGAAGTTAACACTCGAACTTGTAATTTTGAAAGAAGGTCTCGATCGATCGAGACATCGACTCGACTCGATTGATCGAGACCTTTCCTCGAAATCCACGGATGTCTAGATTCTGCCGAAAAAATTACAAAATTGGCTCAACCTGGATTTGAATTCGAGAAATATCACACCCAAAGTGAAAATTAGGATATTTCACGAGCCACGTTGTTCTCTCCAATTCATTTTGCGCGTTACGTATCGGCCAATAGGTAATACCGGTTCACAACTCTAATTGACTGGGAAGATTTCGCAAATCTTACATGTCTGTGATTATGGTATACGTTATAGCCCAATAAATGACTTCCACATGACTGTTATGCCATATCTGCCGAGCCGTCGGACGTCTAATGACAGAGCGGAAGATACTTTTGTACAATATAACATGGATTTATTACCGCGAATAAATTCTGATAGCGATGCGACGTTGGAAGATCATGGGAGGAGCAGATCAGTCGACGCTCATGAAGCTGATACTTTCAAATACGACGTTACATGAAAAGCAAAGAGAACTCAAAAAGTCTGACGGTGTCTAGAAAAGAACGAAAGTCGTCGGGGTTTTGGACCGTTTCGAAGAACAATCTAATATCTCTACACACGACTCATATAGTTGAGCTACTTGGTGGGGACAAAGGTCTTTCTGGTCATGCCACTTGCTCGTCTTACCGGTGCGTGATATATCGTACGAATCATTATTAACCGTGATAACTGGTTCCGCTTGAATAAATTCATCGGACAACTCCTCGTTCCCATGTCTATTACTGTTCAACGAGTCTATTGAGATTTGGAAGGCCTTGTGAGGGAGTGAATCTTCTTCGAAAAGTCCTCCTGTAATGAGAAATGACACATATTTTGATTGATTCCATTTTGAAAACCTTCGAAATATTCATTTCGACAATGTTCTCTGATAGTAATTGGCCTATGCGTGTTTCTATTCGGTTTCTAACCGCACGCGGAGTCCATTGCGAGCAGAAGAATGGGAAATTCAGACGGCACCCAGATGCAATAGGAATTTTCTCACCTATGTAAACTGTTTTTCCTTCTGCAAACTCGAAAATGCCTGATGGCAAAAATGCCACCAATAGGAATTCAGCCAACATACCACGCGTACAATTATTCTGAAAATTAACATTTTATATGATCAGACAGAGAATCTGCATCGGACGGAGCCGAAACATATGACAGAGAGATCCAAATTCCAAGCACTCATGCCGAAGTAGGAAGACAGTGAAGAGGAACAGTTTTAATTGCAAAGAAAAATGATCGCCGGACAATTCACTGGGTTAGTTATCGCTAGTTATGAACATCTCAAATCTAGCATCAAATCATGCACAGTGCGATTTTTTTCATCAGTCTGTTCGTTGTTCCGATCAGTTTCCAATTTTCATTGAAGCAGATCTTCTCTCGTCCTGATCCGGCAATAATTTTCATACTCGGTGAGAACGATTATTGTCTAATTCGAGCGGGTTTTTTCTCAAATCACGGTGTTTCCGAAGATCTTTCAGGATGTTCCGCACAGCTATTATTCTCTCTCATCTGACGTCACGCTGAAATAATGCCGTCCACGATTGGTCTTCTGGTTTCCGAAGCTGCGAACACTTAGACGGCCAATACAATTCGTGAACGGAGTCGAGAAGCATCAGATATCGTCGGTGTGCTGGTTGCATCAATATTTACTCTCTGGAGTCGAGAGGTTCAACATAGAGTCGATGATTTCTGACAAGAGTGACGCGTTGATTATTTGTTCGAAAATCGTTTACTCTGCTAATTGAACTTCACGGTGGATGCGAATCGCTCGCGCTTCCTTTGAACCCGGTTTTTACTGTCTCTGTATTTATTTTCTCACTCGAAAGAGGAACTTCTTGGACGGTAAAAATTTTCTCATATTCTCAGCAGTCAATGAATAAAACTATTTCAGTACACGTTATGTCTGTGACTTACATGAGAATGGAACGAAAGTCGGAGAATTTGAGGCGAAAAATAATGACGCGGACGTGTCTCGCATTACTCGATCACTTCCGGCGTTGGGATAAGCTCGCCGGATTGTTCGCACCGAAAAATTTCGGGTTCATTCACCAATATCTGACGCCATCTGTCTCATATTACGCGACAGAAAGCGGAAACAAAAATTCCGAAGCATAAAGTGTACCCCAGTATATTTAGACGCTCGACGACGTGATGTCGACACATTCTTTTAACTGTACAGTACAACGCGGGGTATCGTCTGGATTATTTAAAAATAAAATCCCACGACTTCCTATTCAACGCATGTGTGCATACAGTACAATAGTCGATTTTGATGTTATGTCTGGCTTTGCCAAGGCCATCGCCAGGAACATTCGTCTATAAATTTAGGTGTCCGAAATCTGGAATATCGGTAACATCGATTTTACAAAATAATTTTCAACACTTTGCAACTGAAAAATTGAGAATCCGAATCTATCGATGAATTTACGGAAAACGACGTGAAAGCTTTGACCAATTTTTTGAAATCCTTCATCCCATCTCACTCAATACGGATAAGAAAACTTCGCGGACTTAGATTGAACTCGTAATTTATAACGAAATTAACGCCGAATTAATTAGGCGGTATCCTAGAGGCATGACATTGAGCCGAACGGATTTATCTGCAGCTAAAAAGTCGGGGGGTTGAGCCTTCTATTCTTCGTCGAGAAGAAAATAATTTCATTGCACATGGGAATTTTTTGGCCAACAATAACTCGATCGGTCGACATAAATCGTGTTCATTGCATGTCACATCATGTGGCTAATAATAAAGTTTGTTCATCTTTTGAACCGTTCGAGCCCGGCTCAGATTTCCTAACGAGCTGGTTTTACGAAATATTTTCTCAAAGCTTCTGGAATACGGGAGTAATTCTTATCACCGAACAGCTGTAACTTCGGTTCAGGTGCGCACGAAATCTTGGCGAAAGTAGTTCGCTGAAATACACCGACGATAAGTGGGATATAAATTTTGGAAAATTCTCCCGCACGTGCCGTCGGAATGAATTGCTCCCGTTCGCGCTGTCGCTGTTCAAAGTTTGTCTAATTGTTTCCTAGCTCTGGACTTTCCCCCGAATAAATTACAAACTCAAATTCCTGAATACACACAGCTGAATTTTTGTTCATTCATATTTTCGAAGTGCGTGGTGAGAAGCGAATGAATCCCTGAATCTAGATTCTTCCTGAATAGAAGATTATCGCGAAAATGGTTTGCAGAATGGAAGCTGGGGATGGCTGGTAATTATTAGCGTCAAAATTCACCATTCCAAAGTCACACGGTTAGAAATCAAAATAACACATTCTACGCGTATGTTGTTAGATTAATGCAAGTTGGCACGTAACGAGCATTAGATGAGATTAGACCGGCTCCTCAAGTTCAGGGCAATCCTCTCTTACCTATATCAGGAACATTGAACCAAGATATACCATCTGCGAGTGTGAATAAACTTTGTACTCAGCCAGCTTTCCCGAAGAACGAAGTTGTAGCTGCCAGCGCGGGTGGACCGCTAATGCAGGTCGTACGCGGCTACAAATGCGCATGATCTTCTCCTCGCTGTGCTTATTCTGTCTGTTCTCCACTTTCCTTGTCTCTCCTACTCCCCTGCAGCTTTTACTGCTAGTCCAAAGATGAGATTTTCTCTCTGAAGACGAGAGCGGGGAATCCCTCGGCGATCAAACCTCGGGGAGTAGTTACTATTATTAAAGACCTGCATTGAACGATAAATCGAGAATCGGAGAGCTGGCCTCATTATCACGCGACGGAAAAGAAGGAGCAGCAGCTTCAGAATATTGATACCGTAGAAAATTTCGTGCATTCTTGAACAACAGGCCGACAATTGTTGCCGTCGTTTGTCACCGGTTTTGCAATGAATCGCACGCCTGTCATCCCTTGGTACACTCGAACAATTTATATAATGAAATCAGTTTCACTCAACTCTACTTTGGGATCAAAACGAACGTAAAATTGATCGTTTCACGTCAGGATCGTATAGTTTGAATCCATTCCGGTTGATTTCAATTTCAAAACGTGAACAAATTAATAGATTCCTTCGCCTTATGTAATTCACCGGGGGAGAAATTTGACCTCCGAAAATTAGCTCGAAATGTATCAACGATTCTCATCTATACTGTTTCTGTTTGATTGGCTGTAATTTGAGTTTTCGAGGTGAGTAAAATCGGGGCCGAAATAATTGAAGCACTGGAAAAGTTTCGCTGGGAAAACTCACTCACGGAAAACGACGGGAAACCAGGAAAATTTATATATCGAATGCCCAAAATCCTCTGAGTATTTGTAGATATCTGTGATTTTCAAGAAGCGTGCAGACGTTTTTCGGTTTTTCGTATTTTTATTTCGTTGTCTGGATCCTCGACACTGATTTCCATCGCGGTGTAGCCTCTGGCGAATACAATTTTTGGCGCTACGTGGCAAATGGTTATATTTGAGCAACGTTATTTTTCCTGGACATCGACGGTTCTGGAATCAGACGAGTCGGAGGCTCATCATATCCGAAGTCTACATAAGACTCAGATATTCGGATGGGAAGTAGTTTCATACTCCGATATCCAGACATCATGAATCCTCATAAGTAATCGGTCGAAACATTGGCGCGTACTTTCAACGTATGACATCCGGATCGCAGTGAGCCGGGAGGCCTTCGTGGGGGTTAATTTGTGGAAGATGACTAGCTTTACATAATCCAAATCAGGAACATCCCTCGAACATGTTTTACACGTACGAAATGACTGACGTACAAACAGTTTGGGTCAGATGACGAAATGGTTCGTAGAATCTATCGAACAACGGTATATAATATTGGAAAAGCTACGTGCAGGTATATCTCAATTGGAATTGAATCCAAAAATTGATCTGAAAAGTCGGCGCTAGCAGACCCAAAATTTGCGACGTGAGGCGCATTTCGCATTCAAGATAAAATCAAAATACTTCTCAGCTCTCGAAATGAGAACATTTGTTGTAGATCTAAAAATTACTCCGTTTTCTCAGCCGAATCATCTGTAAATGGTGAACAGGATCACCTCAGCCAAAAACTATAGTAATAGATCGGGAAAATGTACGCCGAATAATTTTGAGGGAGCATAAAATCTGCATGGAGAAAGTTTCTGGACATTTATGTGGGTGCGTCGAGTGTTAGGTCAAAACGCTCGCATGTGAAAAGCGCCGGAAACGGTGATTTCATTGGATCACAATTTCACAGTGAATACAAAATTAGGAAAAGAGATACCCACTCAATACAACGGCCCAAAAGTTTACAAAATTTACTTCTCGTCCGCGGTCATTTTCATTTTGATTCCCAACGATTTGGATTCCGTCATTGGCACATAATTCGGTCGTCTGGAGCAGAATACTATCCGGCATAACAATAAATTGATTCGAGCCTGGATGTAAATGAGTCATTGCGGTGACAATAAGAAAGAAAAGAAATAAAAATACCGATGAACGTATTCAAATTTTCTACATCTGCTCAGTGTGAACGTAATAGTTCCTGAAAACGCCACCCACGAGACGACGAAGCCCTATTCCGAGCTTCTGGTGGCCCCTTCTCACAGAGTCTGAAAAAGCAACACCGTGTCAGAACGACGGTCGGGCTGCTTACAATGAGGGGCACTCCTGGCTACAACATCATTGAATGCGTCTCGACTGTGAACTGGCGGAATTTACAACAACGGCTGTGAGCTTCGCCTATTCTTTGCTAGTTTTGGGATTGACAACGATACCATCTGGGACAAAATTGATGGATCGATGAGTTGATGAATTACAGAGATACCATGATATCCATTTTATTACTTTTACTTCTCAAGTTAAACGCCCGAAACGATGAAATGTTGTTTTCTCAATACACCAATCTACGCAAATTGTCAGTCGCCGTTATACACAGTTATGAGTTACAGTGTAACTCTGATATTCGAGAATGTAGATGATCTGATCATTCACCGTTCGACGCTCAGAATTGTGGCCTTTTGTCCACGCGTCGTCGTTGTGATTACTCTGGGTATGAATCCGTTGGGTGGAGTACAACCTCTCATGCTGTTCTCGCTGTTCTCCTCCAGGCTCCTATTCGAGGCGGATCTACCGTCCCTTCTTCTCACCGGCTTCACAGTCCCATTGCACTTGACAATGAACTTTAATTCTTCCTTGATTTCTTCAGTAAAAGCGACCTAGAATTGGAAATAAATCTGATTCAAGTTTTTGTCTATAATTGTTCGAATCCGCAGAAGCCTCATCCTTTCTGACGAAGACGCGTGAAGCGTTTTGGCGAACATCTTTTTCAAGAATATCGCAGCTCAATATTATACATATTGTATGCCGTGACTGCGATACTAACGTGTTCCTTGATCGATACGGATCGCACTCGACACAGCAGTTCTAAGGCGGTGTAGAGGCAGGACAATGCTACCCCGACCACAAGAACGGCAAAAACTCCACCAACGTTCTCGGTTCCAAGAGATTCAGCGTCCGAAGTTTCTTTCTTCGCCTAAGGAATCGTTCAGGCAAAAATTCAGATATTTTTACGGAAAAATCAAGTTGGTATGTTACAATTGGTCATACGATAGGAATAATTTCCAATAAACCTAGATTATATTTTCTCAGAGGCAAAATCTTAATTGCTGCGAATATTCTTGCCCGCTGGCGAATTTTCCGACTTCAAAATAATCGAAGGAGCCAAGGCGAATGGCATCCGAGTCTCGAGATTCGTTTTAGCTACAGACTCGTACAGCTCGGAATTGATCCTCGTTCAATAATGAATACCGTCTCCTTTTACTTCTTTGCTAGTATCACTCGGTAAACTGAAACCTCCGCCTCTGACTCGAGTACGTAGGCGTCGCGAGTAGTCGTCAACGGATTGCACGACAACATCCAGACAGATTACACGGCGGGATTAACCGTCAAGTACAAACCGAACACTGAACTATTCACGCGCGTTTCCATCGAATCTCGACATTTTTTTGAATCAATGTCGGCGCACAGTTTCTCCACTGTTCGTCGTTTTCGTCCCTCATCTATAAACCGGACAGGAGTTCTAAAACGATTTCGTAGCAGGAGGAGAGATTATTACCGCACAATTACCACCGCCGCGCTTCTGACTCCACCATTTCGTCCGCAGCTCTTCGAGGACGCCAGATTCTTGGAGTGTTAGTAAAGCTGTACTCAGGGACTGTCGATACGGCGAATCTGTAATAGTATTCGGTCAAAAACGAATCAATCAACGATCAAAAAATGGTTCGTTACATTTCGAATATACATACATACGTACGTATGTATCTATATCCGAGAACGATCGCGTAGGGTGTACATACATAGTCGCAATAACAATACTAGGACAGGTAATGGAACATTCTTTCCCAGAGCAGAACGTTCTTCTCGACTGAGAATGGTCAAGTATTTCCTGATACTAGAGAAAATCACATTTACAGCGAAGACTGAAAACAATGAATTACGTTTTTTCATAGCGATACCGTAGCCCTTGTTATCGATGAGTGGTCCGACCTGTTGGAGATTGCACTTCCTCTCAGCCACGTAGGCGATCGTGGCTGACTCCATGAAGAAGGCGTATTTACCGTCATCTTCGAGAACCTTCTCAACGCCGGCATCGTTCGACTCAACTAAAACCTCGTCCGCATTCTCCATCATGCGTTGGTATATTTTTGAGTAGGTTGGGTGGGTGGTCATCTGCCTGAAATAATCAATCGTCGAGCCACTTTTCTTGGCCCCGTACTTAATGCCGTGTGGATTATTCAATAGATCCTCCACGTTCTTGATCAGTACTTGGTCGGATTCTATGACCAAACACGCGGCCAAATTAGCTGTGTAAGACTGCACGATGATAAGACAAAAGAACCACCAGGCACTTGCCATCATACGCGTGGACAATCCTCTGGAAATCACAAGCATTATTACAAACACCGGATAGCCTGTAGTTCAGACTGATCGCCGAGGTTCTGGTGACGCCAGAACCAGCTCTCAACCAGCGAACCATTTTGATCAATCGAGGTGTACTCACATCGGAGCGATCTCAGATCCCTGCTGCATGAAGGCTCCTAAATTGAACCAAAGGGAATTCTTGAATGATAATTGATTCTCAAGCACCTCAGGCTCCTCTATGCAAGGGTACGGGTTGTTCCATTCGTCTGGACAGAGTCGTCCAACCATGAACAATAGCAGAGAAGATAACAAGTAGGATACAATCAGCCACACCCAAACTTCCGAGGAATATGGTAATAGAAAAGAGAAGAAATTTGATCCGGCCGGGCGCGGTTTTGTGAACAAGATACTGATACCTGAAACAGATACTTGCACTTTACATTTTTGATCAAGAATTATGAGCGCTCTGGTATTTTCGAAAAAAATTCGAAGCCCAAATCAATCAAGTTGAATGTCAATCACCTAAGTTCATAAAGGGCATGGTAAAGTCGACTACGTCCTGCCGGTCCGCCGTTATCGTCAGATCGGTGATGGCAAGATCCGCTTGCTGCAATCGTTCATAAATATTTGTCAATTCGTATTCTGCATTTCCGCGATGGTCGGATACTTCATTTGTGTTTTGATTCTGTTATTCTGGTGTGAATAGACCACGCAGCGCAACTATGAACAACTTCAATACTATCACAGCAGGACAATGAATTATTGTGGATATTGTAGATTTCCGAGGGGCTAATCACTTCCGAAAACGGCGTGCACCGGACTTCGAGACTTCA
This sequence comes from Phymatocera aterrima, assembly GCA_963170745.1. Classification (NCBI taxonomy): domain Eukaryota; kingdom Metazoa; phylum Arthropoda; class Insecta; order Hymenoptera; family Tenthredinidae; genus Phymatocera; species Phymatocera aterrima. The sequence continues at coordinate 7,359,616 of OY720660.1, forward strand.
ATGACTTCGTGGGACCGCCCGAGATTGCAAAGACTTCGATGGACTTCGAAAAACTTCACGGAACTTCAGAGATTTGAGTTTACACAGGATTTCATGGGACTGTACGCGTTTTCACCGGACTTCATCGGACTTGAGAGATTTCAAAGACTACGAAAGATTTCACGGGTCTTCATGAGATTTCCTGAAATTTCATAAGAGTTCGTGAAATTTCTTGGGACCTCGCGGGACTCATAAGAATTGTACAGACTTCACGCGGACTTTAAAGATTTCATAGGAAGTCATACATCGGTCTACACCGGACTTCACGAACGATCAACCCATCGTGTATTTCGAAAATCATAGATACTATCGGTTTCATAATCATCGGCAGAATTCTGCGACTATATATCTTTCGAGCTAGTTGGGCTGGCCGGGAAGTGTTTCACAAACTGACATTGTTCATTATCTTCCCAAGCATTCCGCTCCATCGTTTCGTTACTGGGTCTTTGGATCCGTAGTCGGACTGCTCCTGGAAGGTGAAATTGAAACCCCGGATATTTGCCAGTTCCTGAATGATGTCAACGCCGAAGCCTTCGTATCTGCCATTTCCAGTTTCCATATGCGCAGATTCCTTCAACATCCCGTACGGAGCTGTCTGAAGCACCAAACGAATAATTCGAAGTACTTACACTGTATGGATTCATTTCATCATTCACTGCGCGATAAAATCGTCAGAGACTACTCACCCATATTTTGGGTGACACAATATCGAATATTCGATGAAGTACTGCGGACAACTCACCAAAGATATCAGGACAACGAAAGTCTTATTTTGAAAATCTAAATCGGCATGATTCTCCTGTGGAAGAAACTGTACTCCTCTAGTGGTATTCCATTCTCCAATTTTGTTGACACCCTTCGCATTCAAGCTAATGATATCCAGTTTGAAATTACTCCGGTAACCAGCAGAATCGAATTTAATCAGCCCCGTCAGTCCTCTGATTTCGGTCTGGAAGTAATCGATTATTGATTACGGTTCCATGAGAATATTTTTTTGAGTCTCACTTCCAAACATCGATTGCTTCATCCAGTGATTCTCATTCATCCATTACGCACGGCTCTCCGTGAACGGAGAATCAAGCTTCGCAGACTTACGCCACCTTCAGGTCCATTCCTCACGGTTCCATTCTTCATACAAACTTGACAAATTTTCGACACTAACTCATTACCGAGCATTTTTTTATCGCTCAACGATTCATAACGTTCATAGCAACGAGCTGATCATTTTGGAACAGCGGCTAATCGCTGCTAATGAGCAATGAACAATCGTAAATAGATACAATTCAATATTACCAGCCTCATGAAGTTCATCAAACTCGAGCCATGTTCCCAGCTGTCGCGATTGTCGCACAGCGACGTTTTGACGTCGGCCTTAATAGCGTCGTCCAGCTGCCGCAAAGCTCTGCCGAATAGCTGAACGCTGTCGTAAACTAAGGCTGCCTCGACCGTGAGCTGGGAAGGGTTTTTCAGATTCCATTCCAGTTTGTTATTTTCAAATACCTCGACGACGAAGGGATCTTCAGGGTCTACCAAGCGCAAGCCGGTGAAGTTTGTGTCTCCATATTGGTAAGGTTCCAAATCAATTATCTGCAGATCCTGCAGTGAAGAAATATTGCAATAGATTTGAAGAATTGCGATGTGAGCGGGATTGAGTGGTTGGAAAAAATCTGATAATCTTACTAGTGAAGCAATTATGTAATTGTGCTTGTGGGACATGAGACCAACTTGTTGTGCCTGCATCAAGACTTCCGGTAAAATATCGATCGAACAGTCCAAAACTATATTCAGTTCACCAGAATTTCTGACTCCTTTCAAAATCGGTCTACGGAATAACAGTTACTGGTTTCATGTGTGAATTTATTCAATGCATTTTACAACCCATTCCATACGCGTACCTATAATTTTGTTCTCTTCGCGGTAATTGTCTGAGAGTGACTGTGTGCCCCTTGCGATCCCATCTTTCTAAAAGTTGTTTCATCCGAATCAAATTATCGGTGTCTTCGTAAAGTATCGTGAATGACAACCATTTGTAAGCCAGAGCCAGTTGCAAGTATACCTGAAAATATTCCGACAGATCAGTTACGAACGACAGCTTGATCATCGTGCACGAATGTTTGCGGTCGAGATCCTCGATACATAAAAGACGCGGCGGTTATCCCGAGTCTTTTTCTTGAAATTTTCTGCAACATGTTGATACTGTACCGTGGAGAGCGTGCGTGAGTACGGATAAAAGTTAACCAGTCCGTTCCCTCCCATTAGTTCAGAATCCCAGGCAGTAACAATGTGAGGGATTTCCATCGTATCGCACATGCTTTGAACGGGTCTTGAAGTTATTCCATTTTGAGGACCAAAAATCGCTGCCACTCCTTTATTGGTCAGATCGCAGACTGATTCCGAACGAATATTTCATTAACAATGTAGACAAATATTCTGATCGCGTATGATTTCATGCTCGAAAAGTAGAAGGTGGTCTGGGCTTGATCCCAATCCCGGCTCGCGGGAATATTGCAAGTATACAACGAATAGGACAATTCATCGAGTAATTCTACTCTCACATCTTACCAGTGCGCGCCATATCATAAGAATCATTATTAATCGTGGAAATTGGCTCCGCCTGAAGGTATTGATCGGGCAATTCGTCATTCCCATGTCTATCGCGGTTCAACGAGTTTATCGAAATTCGGAAGGCCCCGCCGTTGAGTGTATCTTCTTCGAAGAGTCCTCCTACATCAAAACATCTCAGTATTAGCCATTTGATTCACTTGCGTTCGGAGAGTTAGGCCCGGACCACGGCTCAGAGCTTTTCATTCTGATTCTGATATCAAATATCTTCCACAACATTCGCCTTACGCTCATTCATTTGGAACCAGTTCTTGAGCACACACGCAAAATCCGTTGCGAGCATAATTATGTGAAATTTCTATAGTACGACTAGATGTAGTAAGAATTTGCTCACCGACGTAAACTGTTTTTCCAAATCCAAAGATGCCTGACGGCAGAAATGCCACCAAGAAGAATTCAATCAACATGCTATAATCATTCTGAAAATGGAAATTCGGTGAAATGAAACACAAAATCTGTATTGAATTTTATCGGAGAAGGTTAGAAGGCTGAACAATTTTCAAATTTCAAGCGTGTATACAGAAGTCGGAATGTTAAAAGAAACAGTTTTGAGTGCATGGAGATATTTTTGTGAGATGCTTCATCAATTATGAACGTATCAAATCTGACCATGCATCGTGCGAGTCATTGTGCTTTCTTTCTGTTATCAATCCGTTCATATTTCCGATATCCAAAGTTCTAGGGAAACAGATCCTCTCTTCGGGTTCGTATTCATTTTCATGTTCTTCAAAAATGTCTTTGCCCAACTTGGGAGAGACTTGCGCTCAAATCACAGCAGTTCCCGAGCATCGATCAAGATGTTTCGCCCGACTAGTATCATTTTCATTCTGACGTAATGCGATCTATAATTTATCTTCCAGTCTCCGAGACTGCAGCATTCGACCATCCAGTACAACACTCAATCTAACATTAGTCAAGAGTGCATGAGTCAGTGTGCCCGTAGCATCAATATTTACACGTTCGTACCAAAAAATTGAGTGCAGATTTCTGACGGAAGAGACGCCCTCATTATTTGTCCAAAGATCGTTCACTTCGCTAATTTAAATCTGGGCTGGATCTATGTAATCTGCGATTCCTTCGAACGCAGCCTCATCATTATTTACGTGATTTTTCTCAATCCCGAACCGATCTCATACCTGCATCCTGAACATCCTGAAAATATGTCCAAAGTATTGAAACGAAGAAGTCCTAAGTCCGGATCCCTCCAAGCATCGACTGCTTATCCACATCGACAAGGCTTTCTGGTTTTCATTCACGGAAATTCTGGGCCGGTTCCCTAATATATTACGCGATAGAAAATAGAAGCTAGAAGAATATCGAGGCATGGAACGAAACCTGGTATATTTAGAAACTAGACGTCGACATATTTTCCTGGTCAGATCTGTGACGTGAATTTGAGTATCTTACCGTCGCCGATACGACGCAGGGTCCCAACAATCTGGAGTCTGAACTGGTATCCCCAATTGAAACGAATGATCTTTCATCGGTGAATCTCAGCAACGTCACGTAGCGAATTCTATCGTCGCTAATGCAGCGTCGAATCTCGACTGCACATTTCATTCGAAAACTTGGACACAGTGAAATGACGGGGTGAATGATTGGAAGAAACTTAATCAGAATTGTATAAGTCGTCTGTCGCTATAATGCACATAGTATAATGTGAGCGATCTACTAACGCCGGAAGCCCGACCGCTTCCGAATTACGGCAATACAAACTTATATGGGTCAAATCGAACCATAAACGATTATAGATCTATAGCTGACCTGCTGAGCCCCAAGTTATATCTAGGTCAGTCAGAATCGATGAGCTGGAATCTCAACATCAATATTTCCAGATCACGAAATTCATTTTGACGTACCGAACACAGTTTGCTAGCTGCGGGCTCCGCTTTCTGATCAAAAAAGTAATTGACGGCCACGTCACTTCAATTTGGGCAAACGGCGAGCAAGCGCAGCTGATACAATTTTACGTAAAAAATAAGTTCGATTTCGTATGCGATTGGAAGTTCGTTCGCGCGTATTCTCTAGACAGTTTAACAAATAGATCGGGAACTCGAATTCCTAAATACACTCGGCTGACATGGTTTGATCAATTTCCGTTCGAGATGAAGTCGAGTAATTTATAGAGATTGAGCAGGGAATGGCGTGTAGCTTATTGTGCGTCAAAACTTGTAATTTCGAAATCACACAGCTACGACAAACAACAACACATTTTATGAGCTCATTTGATGTTAGATCAATCCAAGTTGGCACGTATCAAACATTAGATGAGTTTAGAACAGCGCCCCAAGTTCCGGGCAATCCTCTCTTACCTATATCAGGAACATTGAATGAAAAACTACTGTTTGCGAGAGTGAATAAACTTTGAACTAAGCTTTCCAAAAAACGAAGCTGTGCCTGCTAGCGCGAGTAGACCGTGAACGCTGACCGTGCGCAGCTTCGGAACTGCGTGATGAAGCACGTGCTTAGTTTGTCTATTTTTTACTTGACTGTCTCTCCTACTCCTCAGTCTCTGCTGGTAGGCCGACAATCACATTCTTTCTCCTATGAGAAAAACGAAAATTCCTTCCGAAATGGAAACATAGGTATGTTTCCAATGAAGCTGCGCAATTGATCGGGCAATTGACGATTCAGTACAATTACTAACAGCCAGCTGAACCTCCTTCTTCATAAATCATTCGCGGCTTATTTCTATCCAAATTTTCGAAACAACAAATTATTTGATTCGTTTCGCAGTTCACCAAAGTGAATTTGCGCTAAGGAATTACATGAGAGGACACTCATAAATATGACTTTTGCACCGCCACGAATTTACGACAGTTAGTACTCGGTCTTGAATTTCTGACGACCAAGTAAGCGATTGTGAATCTAATCGGATGAAAAGCATCAAATCGACTGCACAAAACTCGGCAGGAATTCGGAATTCGTGGATTAGCTGTTCGTAGCGGCAAAGTAGTGCATGATATCGCCAATGAAATCCGTCTGAACGTGACGAAGAAACTATAAAGAACACGGCTCGGTTATTGGTGGCTTGTTGTTGTATTGACAACGGTACCGAGTATTGTTCCAATTCACAGAGATCCTAGTTTTATTATTTTGCTATACCAAGATCTTTCCAATTTTAATACAGTGAGCCATATTCATTGATTACAAAAATATCGTGAGAACGAGAGAGAGAGAGAGAGAGACTGAGATTCGTAATATCGCTTACGTAATACGAGAATTTACACAGCCATAGCAGTTCAGGTAGAAGAAAGATGCTTGCACGTCATGCAGCTTCCGTGGAAGAATTCAGTCAGATCCTGTGTTCCTGTGAAAGAGTACTCCGAATAAACTGGATATCTGAATGAAGTACAAACCGATCTCAGGCTCGATGCACAAACTTGTGCCACTCGTTTCCCACGTTATCAATTATGAGTCTCGACATCGGTTTCACAAATCTCAGTTTCTGTGCATATTCGAACGCACTTGGACGACGACGGTTGGTTTCGTAAAATACAAAAATACTCATATTCTCAATGCTTAAGAGTTATGTACACCGTTTTCTGTCAATGGTCACTTTTCTTCGAGCGTCGTAGTGATTACCGTAGGTACGAATCCGTAAGCTGGAGAACAATCTTCGGGACTGTCATCATCGTGGCTTCTGTTCGACGTCGAATTACTTTTTCTCCGTCGCACAGGCTTCATACTCGCATTACATTTTATGATGAACTTGACTTCCTCCTTCATTTCTTCTACGAACGAAATCTGCGAGATCAAAGATAAACGTACGTACACACACATGCGCATCGAGGACGAGCGTACTCGGTGGAAAAGACAAGAAATATGGGATTTCCATCCGGCATATGGTACAGTAGACGTATGTGAGAGTGATACTGACGTTTTCCTTTATCGAAGTGCTGCCGACTTTCCAAAGCAGTTCCCAGATGGTCAACAGGCAGGATATTCCTAATCCGGTTATAAGAACGACGAAGACGCCGCCGACGTTTTCGGTTCCAAGCGGCTTGGGGCCCGAAGTCGCTTTCGCTTCCTGCCGAATATCCATCGAATATAAAATTCTGTATACACTCATTGTATTAGCCGATGGATGCGAATGATTGGCAATATTACTTCCCGGGCACGTGGCATTTTCCGGTTATGAAACAGGATGATAAATGAAGTATTACTCGGCGTTATCGTCATTATATCATCGCGAAATTTGCTTATGCGAAAGAACAAGATAGTGAGATAATTGGAACTGCAGTTCAGTTTCCCCTTTGTCCCGTTCATTCTGTTCTCAAAATTTTCTACGTGGTTTATAGAAATTCTGCAGCGTTAGGGGATTCTTACCTTACAACTGCCACCGCCGCGTTTCTCGCTCCACCATTTGTACTCCAGTTTCTTGAGGACACCGGTTTCTTGAAGTTGCAGTATCGCTGTACTGAGAGCCTGTCGATACGGCGAATCTGAAACCATATTTCGTTAACAATGACTGAACGAATGGACTCAAAACGGTCGAGTACATTTCAAATCTCAATATCGGATATGATCACTTACGTTTCTTCATGGCGATGCCGTAGCCCTTGTTATCGAGGAGGGGTCCGACCTGTTTCAAAGCACACTTTCTCTCCGCCTGATACGCGATCGTCGAGGACTCCATGAAGTACGCGTACTTTCCCTGGAGAACTTTATCGACGCCTTCATCATTCGAGCCTAACAAAACTTCGTCCTTGTTCTCCACCATATACTTGAACATCTCGGCGTAGATTGGGTCAGTGGATGCCTGATTCGAATGAGTCGATCCATTCGGTGAGTTTCGTTGCGAGTGCAGTAACCAATGGAACATAGTTTGATGCATTCAAGTTGAAATATATATGTTACATAGAACGACTTACTTGAAAAAAATCATACGTCGAGCCGCGTTTCTTAGCCCCGTACTTGATACCGTGTTGATTATTAGCCAAGTCTGCGACGTTTTTTATCAATACTTCTTTCGACTCGATAACCAGACATGCTGCCAAGTTAGCGGTGTAGGAATTAGTGATGATCATACAAAAAAACCACCAGGAACCCGCCATCATACGCGTCGATATGCCGCTAAAAATCGAACGAGTTCGTGAGAAAAGCACTGCCCAAAGATTAATCCCGGATCGATCTTCTGTATGCTCAGTATTTAGCAGAAGTATATCATCCAAACTACGACTTCAGTAGACCTCGAATCGACGTTTTGTTCTGACTCTTCGTAATATCATATCCAGCTTGTGCTGAAACTGTGCACTTACATCGGAGCAATTTCCGACCCTTGCAGCATAATGGTGCCAATACAAAACCAAAAGGCATTCTTGAAGCTGAACTGGTTCTCCAGTTCTTCGGGCTCCTCTATGCAAGGGTACGGGTTGTTCCATTCGTCTGGACAGAGTCGTCCAGCGACGAACACGAATAGAGAAATAAGTACGTACGCTCCGATCAAGTACATCCAAACTTCATTAGAGAATGGCGAGAGGAAGGAGAACAGACTCGACTCTACCGGACGTGGTTTTGTGAAAAGAATACTGATGCCTGGAAAAAAAACTCTTCCATTCATATCCACCCTTGTGAATCCTGCACGCATGATCGATACTTCAAAATATCGGATCAACGTTCGACCGAATCAACTGTTAATTACCCAAGTTCATGAAGGGCATGGTAAAGTCAACCGCCTCCTCCCGATCCGCCGTTATCGTCAGGTCAGTAATGGCAAGATCTGCTTGCTGTAATCATCAAAGAATTTTTATTCCCTTTATTTCGCATTCCCCAGCTAATCGGACATCCTGCTTGATCAGTGTATTCATTATTTGAATATGAGGCAGCGAGATTATCATGAAATTCCAGTATCGATATAACCGGACAGTGAAGTATGATGCGGTAAGTTTTGGAACTCGAAAGATTTGTTCGATTACACATGCGAACTGCGCTAGTGCTGTAAATTCTGCTCTGAGCTACAGCGTGGATTGGCTTAGGGCGATCCAGTTATTGCCGTGGGGCGATACGGGGCAACCCGGGATGCAGTAATCGAACAAACCCAAAGACTACTATTGGCTTTGATTCGTTAACGAATTATACGTTCATCTCTTCTGACAATGAGTGGATTGAGGGGGTAAATGTTTGACAAACTGACGCCGTCTTTTATCTTCCGAATCATCCCGCCCCACTCTCCATTTTTGTCTTTGGATCCGTAGTTGGAGTCGTGTTCCTGGAATGTGTAACCGAATTTCAAAATATTTGACATTTCCTTAATGATGTCAATGCCGAAGCCTTCGTATCTGTCATTCCCAACTTCCATATTCGCCGACTCCTTCAGCATTCCGTACGGAGGCGTCTGAAACAATTGATGGCAGCGATTTATAGCATGATCGGTTCATTCTACCGCATACTTCAGCATAAAGAGTTTCGCCAGCCGATTTTGCGCTCGCTTCCATACGAGATAGAAAATATTGTCAAATATTGCGGGTCATTTACCAGACATATTAGCACAAGAAATGTCATATTGTGGAGGTTCAGTTCGGCTAGACTGTCCGGCGGATTTTGCTGTGCAATGAACTTAATTCCTGTCGTGGTATTCCATTCGCCAATCTTTTTCACACCATCCATCTCCAGACTGGTGATATCTAGTTTGAAATCGCTTCGGTAACCAGAGGGATCAAATTTTATCAGTCCTGTCAGTCCTTCGAATTCAGTCTGAAAGTGGTCGACAAGCTCGTCGATGAATTCTTATTTTCTAATGGATTAGTATTGAGGATATCACGATTCTGGACAGTGATTCAAAGTGCAGCAGATCAGCAACAGATATATGATTTCATACAACTTGATATTACCAGCCTCATGAAGTTCAGCAAACTTGAACCATGTTCCCAGCTATCGAGGTTATCGCATAACGACGTTCTGACGTCGGCCTTGATAGCATCGTCCAGCTGCTTCAAAGCTCTGCCAAATAATTGAACACTGTCGTAAACTAAGGCCGCCTCAAGCGTAAGCTGCGAAGGATTGTCCAGATCCCATTCGAGCTCGTTTCTTTCGAATGCTTCGATGACGAGGGGATCTTCAGGATTCATTAAACGTAAGCCGGTAAAATTTGTTCCTCCGTATTGGTAAGGCTCCAAATCGATTGTATGCAGGTCCTTCGGTGAAAAGAGAAATTTCGTGAATCATAGAGTGAGTAGCATTGAATCGCGGTAAAAACTCGCTCATCTTACTAATGAAGCTATGATGAAACCGTGTCTCTTGGATGTGAGACCAACTTGTTGCGCCTGCCTCAAAACTTCCGGTAAAATATCAATTGAACAATCCAAAACTATATTTAGCTCACCAGAACGTTCCACCTCTCCCAAAATCGCTCTGTGGAATGAAACTGGCTTTTCTTTCAATCGCATACATTTACGCAATGCGTTTCTAAAATTAGTCTATTATACCTGTAATTTGGACCTTGGAGTAATTGTCTGACGGTAACTGTGTATCCATTGTAATCCCATCTCTTCAAAAGCCCGTGCATCCGAATCAGGCTCTGAGTGTTCTCATAAAGTATCGTGAATGTTTTCCATTCGTAAGCCATTACCAATTGAAAATATACCTGACGAAATGTTCGAAAAATTATTCATGAAATATTCTGTGAACAAGATTCGTCACCTAGTGGAATTGGTCTGCAAAGATTGCCACTTATGTTGCTCAATTTGGATAAATTCTGCAGTGAATTGTATCACACCTTCCCGAAGGTTCCGTGTGCCTTAAATACTGTACCGTGGAAAGAGTGTGCGAGTACGGATACATATTGACGAGTCCATTCCCTCGTATTTGTTCAGAGTCCCACGCGACAGCAACGTGAGGGATTTCCATCGTATCGCACATGCTTTGAACGAGTCGTGAAGTTATTCCATTTTGCGGACCAAAAATTGCTGCCACTCCTTTATCGGCCAGATCGCACACTAATTTTGGATGAATATGCATTAGTAACAATTTGCTCCTGCTAACTGGCCCGCTACTCGTTGTGTCGAGTAAGATTGTTGCCTGTACTCATTAGCGCGATCCGGAATGGAAAGTCTTTGGAAGGAAGAGAATCTGGCAACTATGACCTCTAAAAATGAAGCAGTCTCGATGGGGCTGGGAACGGAATTGGGCTGTGATTTGTAGAGTCGTGTAGTGAAACAAAAAAGTTCACAATCCGCGCATTGATGAATATAGAGAATCGTACCTGTACCGTATTGAGTCAGTCGTTGGGGATAGATATATCTTTAGCAATTTGACTTTGACGTCTTACCGGTGCGTGATGTGTCGTACGAATCATTATTAACCGTGACGACTGGTTCCGGCTGAATAAATTGATTGGGCAGTTCTTCGTTTCCATGTCTATCGGTGTTCAACGAGGTTATAGAATTTCGGAAAGCTCTGTCAGGAAGCGAATCTTCGTTGAAAAGTCCTCCTACAGCAAAACATCTGAACTTTATCTTCTCGAGAGACATCATACTAGAATAGAACCACTGAGCTCTATCGCCCGTGTCGAATATTTATCCACCGTTCGATGCCAGATCTCGTCCGGATATCCGCAGTATCTGTGATGCACCAATCCCACAAACTATCGTTAACGTTTGTTCTTTTCCAACTGGATCGTACTGCTTTCAAGACTTCGTCTTTCGGGAATTGACTATAGACGAGGACCGCAACTCCGGATCAGAGATTGAGGTCCAACCGTTAGCAGTATTTCCATGGGCCGAAAGTTGGGACCCATGATGTTCCATTTATTTTCACAGACTTTCAGTCTCTCGGCGAGTTTCAAGTTATAGTATCATCGAACGGTGGATGACTATTTGAAACGGGTGATGATACTCGGTACTCCTTTCCAAGGATCAAGTCTCCTGCATTGGCCTATGGATATCATTTGACCAAATGTGCGTTGTCATGACAAAAAGCACATACGTTCCACAAGTATAGAGAGCTCAAAATACATTATTCGGCGATACGCGCTGACAATGAGTAGATAAGTGGAATGGCAGGTATGCAGATGAGGAAAATCGATTCAGATTAATTCAGGGCATTGAATGGATCCCGAATAGCATCTTACTACTCGATCATAGTCGTTGTACTAGTTCAACTTAGTTCGACCAGCCGATGAGTCTTTCATGGTGAGCGTGGAAATGGTTCTCCACGCCGGTAAAACGGCCCTCCAGGATCCATATACATGAACGGAGAGAACTGTATAGGAAAATTCACGATAATTGTATAGCAATTGTGAGATATACTTGATTATGAGGTGTCCTGCCCTGCAGAGTTTCAGAAGCGTTGATACAATTCCGACGAGGTTTGTCACAAATAAAATTGGTCTCTGTTTTTTCTTTCTGTTTTTTTTTTGTATATTGGACAGAACCTCGTGATCAAGTATATCTCGACATTGCTATGAGATTATCGTGAATTTTCCTCTAAAAGTCTCTACGTGGGTTTGCAGGCTTCAAAGGGATTCCTACATCGACCGAAGATCTTCAAACTCACAAAGCAAAAGAACGCGACACTCTAAAGGTACCCAGATAGGACGGATATACCACCATGATGCTTACCTATGTAAACTGTTTTGCCAAATCCAAAAATGCCCGATGGCAATAGTGCAACCATAAAGAAATTGGTCAGCATGTTGGAAACACTCTGAAAACAAAAGCTCGACGAGTGAGGATGTACAATCTTCAGCAAGTTTTGTAAGAACAAAATTTGTGAAAATATTTCTCGAATGGGCATCGGTGCAACGGTCATTAGTACATACGTGAATCAGAAATCACATGCAATATGAAACGGAGGAAAATATTGTTAAAAATGTCTTGAACAACTCGTCCGCCGATATATATGCTGGAACAATGCGGTCTATCATTGGTCACTCGATTTCTAGAGCATGCGTGCTTAATTGATAGTCCAATATGACCGAACGTTGGCCAGCTCTGACTGTGCCAACACTTGTTATGGAATTTTGTAGCCGATACAGAACCGATACTGGGCCATATTATCGGCATCGGTGAGGTTTTCCAAGGTAATTGAAGTCTGCAGAGTCTGTGCTGGATCGAAATGACCAACGACTCTTCTGGACGCAGCTATTATACATCGATTACGTTTATTCTCTTGGTCTAGCAGCCTCTAGCGACCGAACGAATTTCTTACGGCGACGTTTCGTAGTTTAAAAATAACAACTCGGAGGTGCGTGTACTTATGCCTGGATCCCTTCCAGCTTCCAGTGATATATTTTGAGCGCTCGGCAGCAAACTCTTGGCCTTCATTCACGGAAATTTTGCGCCATCTTCCTCTTATTATGCGATACAAAATATAAGCAAACAACGTACCGAGAGGCATACGACGAACCTGCGGGTATATATTTAGAAGCCCGACGTCGACGTAATTTTCTAGTAGAGTCTCTGACATAAATTTCGATACACAAGCACGGCCAGTACTACGCGCCGTCATTGCTATCCACACGAATTTTTATTCAACACATTTCTTTGCCGATCTCATTCTCCTCCTCTCATTTTCTTTCACGGGTGGGTATCCGTCTTTTCGCGTCGATACCTGATATCAAGTTTCACCGGCGTTAGAGTTGAGTGAAACTGTCCACCGAGCATCCTACTTCATATACTCGAATACAAATCAACGACAACTCGGATAATCAGGACAATAAAGTCAAAATGATTAGTTAACTTCTGGAAGGGATGAGATAAATGATATATGATCGCAGATTGCAGGCCTCGCTACTCTCGAATCTCGGTAGGAGGCACCAATCTAGGTCAAGTAGACCTCTAAAACGAGGAGATTGCAGTTTATTTTTGAGCGATGCAAGTACGGGTGTGTAAATCTGTCAACACTAATTACGTTTCCAGTTTCATTCCCGTTCGTACGTTGCCCTACACTTTTCTCATTTGGATAAATGTCGATTGATTATTATAATCGAGCGAAAAACAAAAACATTGCATCGGCGGCCTGCCGAAGAAGCTTCGCGGATGTCTCGAGAATTCGTGATATCTATGGCCACGTGTCATTGTCGAAATCATGCAGAGCTAGGCTCGCTAATTTTGTAAAACAGGTGCAATGGCCACCTTGGGGTCGCGCCTGGAGAGGGCGGAGCCATTTTTAAGGGAGATCAGCTGCGGATTCAATTACCTTGAATTCGAATTTTGGGATTGGAGATGCGTAACATGAATTTTCATCGCTCGTGGACTAAGAAATCAACTTTCCAACACATTTCCGTCAGAGACCCTAATTCGTGAAACGTGATATCTACCGCAGTCAAGTATTCAAGAGAAATCCATAGACTGAGTGGCTGATTATCAGTTATAGATAGACTCAACTTTGGAAAGTTTGCGCGGGTGAATGTCTAACTGGTCTACCGAGCAATCGTAGGCCTCACTCTTTCGTAATCATAATTCATTTCGCAGTACGACGTCTTGGAATAAATTTTTGCACCCGACGCCGGTCAGAAGTTGTCAATGCGTCTTGTCGCATTTTTTGTTTTTGTTTTTACTTTTTTTTTTTTTCTTTTACGAACGTTCTACATTATAAATTTGAAATCTTCAATAGACCCAATTGAATTTTTGTAGTGTAATTTTGTGAAACGTGCAATTCCACATGATTCATCCGATTTTTAGTGTTGCGGAATGGAAATCTAAGCGATGTATCGGTAGGAAATAAGCAAAATATAGTCACTGATTAATTAGCGTACAAATCCACGATCTCATAGTCACTCAATGAGGGAGAAACACAACACATTCCGTAAGTTTGTCATTAAATCTTCATGAGCTGACTAGTAACAAATGTTATATGAGTCCAAACAAGCTATTTAAATTCTGGATAATCCTGTCTTACCTATATCAGGAATATCGAGTAAAGAACTACTATCGGTAAGCGTGGCCAAACGTTAAACCCAACTTGTCGAAAACGAGGCTGCATCCGCTTGCGTGTGCCGACCGCAAATGCGGATCGTATGCAGCCTGCAATGTGCATGATCCCCTCTGTGCCTATTTCATCTATTTACGACTCCTCTCTCCTCTATTGCCTATGAACCTTTATTACTCGGTCAACAAGACCGTGTATCATGTTTTGAAATTACTCTATCGCGATTTGGTCAGATACTCGTCCGCAAAAAAGAAAAAATATTTTACCTCGTCTACGTGCATGAATGTAATCTGAAATCAAAGATGAATGCTACATCGCAAGACTTCCCATTGCGAGAAACTTGTCAATCAGTATTTTCCACATAAGTTTGCCGTTCAATACACAAGTCACATATTCGGGGTGCTAAAGTTTCCCTCGATCGAGGTGCAGCCGATCTGCGAAACCAGCTTAAAAATCACGAAGAAGCGAGATATTCCCACCTCGGTGAAAGTGTTCAAAGCAGGACGAAGGGTCCGCAGGTTCTCAGAGCAAGAGGAAAGATTCTTACTCCGCAACGCCCACCGTGACGTTTTTTAGTACGTCGTCTATTTTCCGCATCCCTGAAGACGCCGGTTTCCTTGAGTTCCAATAAAGCTGGAAATCGGAAGAATGTTGAGTGTATTATGGATCTGACCACTCGAAGTTCACCCCGATTCACCTATAATCTGGTTCTTCAGGCAATCGTCTGACAATTACTGTGTATCCATGCAAATCCCATCCCTCTGAAAGTTCGTTCACCCCATTCGAACTCTCGGTGTTTCGGTAACGCAGCTCGTGAATGTCTACCTCTCGTAGGCAATGGCTACTGGCAAATGTACCATTGAAAATGTTGTAGAACTGAAATAATCTATCGCACGATCATCATAATCATCTTGCATATTGTCATTTCTAATTTGATCTGGTACTGGAACAATGTATTTCGTGATTTGTCCACGAATTTTCGAAGTAGCAGACGCCCAACCGTCCGAAACAGTTTGCTGACTGAGTTCAGAAGATATGAATCATTACCGGCATGCCAGATACAACAATATTTACGTTTCCGAACCGAGAGATCCGACGGAGAGGCGATGACTTTTGACGAGACGGCGCCCCAATCATTAGTCCGTAGTTTGTTTGTTGTGCTAATTAATGTCTACACTAGATTTGAATTATTTTCGGCTCTCTCGGGCACAGCATTTACATCGTTCGTGTTCATTTTCTCGGTGAAAACATCAAATGCCACTTTGAGAATATGTTTCGAAAGCGCGTTATTATAGTTTAGAAGGTTCAGTCGTTGAAATCACTGCTCTTGTAATAATGTTATGAAACGATAATCGCACATTGAAAGCTTATAACAATCACTCACTCGTCGAAGTGCTTTCAAAATATTGAAAATTCATTGAAATCGGCCGATT
The DNA here is from genome assembly GCA_963170745.1 of Phymatocera aterrima. Lineage (NCBI taxonomy): Eukaryota > Metazoa > Arthropoda > Insecta > Hymenoptera > Tenthredinidae > Phymatocera > Phymatocera aterrima. The sequence continues at coordinate 7,375,581 of OY720660.1, forward strand.
CCTTTTTGAGCTGGCTTTTTTCGTTCGGAAAAGTCTTCCTCGCAATCTCACTGTGACATAATTTTTCACAATGTTTTTTCAATAAATATTCAGTTTCATGGAATTCCATTGATATTAATTTTGACCAACGAATAGCAACAGTCAACTAATGAACGAGAAAATGAAAATGGTGTCACAGTGAAATTGTAGGGAATAGTTTTCTAACCGAAAGAAGCTAACTCGGAATGAAATCGACCGATTCTAATAGATTTTCAATATTTCTAAGGCGCTTCATAACGGAACAATCGTATCTGATCATTTGTTTGTAATTTTGTAATCTCTAATTCAGGAATTCGGAGGCCAGTTCTTATTGATGACGAGTGAATGATTGATCAAATATTCCATGCGTGATTATCGCTTGATAACATTAATTACGAAAGTCGTGATTCTAACGACTCAACCTCCTCAAATACGATAACTAGGAATTGCATTCCATTTCATCTAGATTATCCCTGTCATCAAGTGATCCAGGACCGGTGCTTTGTAGCTGTCTTCTTGGCTTCTCTTCACGAAAATGTTACGCCATCTCTCTCCCATATGCCAAGAGATATGAAATACATAAGCTACCAGAATATCCAGGTATACAATGAATCTGATCTATTCATACTCCCGATGTCGACACTATATTTCGGTCGGATTTGGCACATAAATTTTAGTTCAGTGGCGTAGCTAGACTTGCAACGCCTTGGAGCCGCATGAGTCGGATGCGCCCCATACCTCCGATAGTGGGAAGCCAAAGTTCAGCATTCTCATTGGAGTTATTTCCCTGCCGATATATGTCTCCCAACTCGTATCCTTCCTTCGATTTTTCTCCCATTCATCTCCATGATCGCATCAACGGGTCATACCATGAGCAGCAATCAACAAAATTGATTCGTTGTCGAAATGGTAGCCTGCATAAATCTGTCGTAGGTGAGGTTCGTCAGAAAATGTCATTTGAAGTTCAGGGAATACCGCCATGGTTTTGTTACCATGATCAGTCCGGATTCCGTGAACTTCCGACAGACATATATGTATATAGTCGGAAGAATAAGTACTGTCACGATCAATTTTTGGTACGTAACAGTAGCTATAGAATGGGAAATATTCAGGTGCGATTGATATATTTTGAAAACGCGGTTCGTGCAATTATCAGAGAAGTTTCCTCACAAGTAAATCCGCTCCACCATGTATGTAATATGTATTTCATGATGCGCCTCTCTTCCTCCAGATCAACATGTAGATTGTTGAAAGCTTATTTCGGCAGATATCAAACGAATTTCACGTGTTTCCATTTTTTTGTTTTGCCAGGTTCATTCATACGTATGTACATCTTCATCATTCTTTTGCACATCCTATCAGAATGAACTATTTCCAAGTCACACAGTGAGGAGAAAGATGATCCATCGCATTAGTTTGTTATTAGGATAGTATGAGCTGGGTTTCAACAAATGTTGGATGAGTCGAGACAGGCCCCTTGATTTCTGGGCAATTCTATCTCACATGCATAGATCAGGAGTATTGGATTGAGAACTACTATCTTTGAACGTAGGCACTAAATCATGAATGTGAGAATATACATCCCTAGGATATTTGAATCTACGATCAATGTGCTGAATTGGATCATGGAAGTCAAATTCGAAAACATTCGGAATTATTCTTTCACCGTCGAACAACGGACTGGCGTGAATATCTTTTTGCGTGGTACAACATACATTATAAAGAGCGATGATCGAATCGTATGCCCACAATCGCTACAACGGATCGCTATCCTGTGTTTTTCGCAAATCCTTCTAGCCCTTCTCTGCGTCGAAGATGAATAAAAATTAACATTCATCTTCTTCCTCTTCTGCCAGTATATAATGGGTCGTAAACTATGGCAATCATAGATGTAGACGATACAATGACTATTTAAGCTCAAGACTCGCAATGCGCCGTGGAGTATATCCACTCTAGCAAGAAAAATGAAATCAACCTACCGCGACGGTAACGGGAACTAAAAACCGGGGTGGATATATTCGCCTCGGTCTTCCGGTCCAGGGCTAAAATGCGGAGAAAAACATCATTTTACCTGAGAATCAATTCTCTCGAAATTAATTGCAGTTCGTTCCAACGAGCAATCTGTTGAGAATAATTGTTCCATTCGTTACGGAGCTCGCAGCTGTGGGTTCATGGCAGGAATTGAATGAAAATGCATTTATGAATATCTCTCCGTAGCACCTGCGCCTTTCACGATGTGATTTCTCGTTTCCAAGCTCCTGAGGTCGCAGTAAATCATTGCAAGTGTGATAAATTGAATAATACCAAACCTACTGCATGAAACTGGTCATAAATTCACGCTCCGTCGCTCCTGCTTGCGGTGAAAGTAGTTCTATGATCCCGGTGGATGACATGGGATGAAGCAACTTCCTGAGGGTCTGATAGACTCCTTACAGGACGCATACATCGATGCGAAATGTTGAAATTAGAGTAATAGAATGAACGAAATGACAGGAATTCAAATTTTATTATTTTCACATTCGAAGCTGAATGCTCGGATCGATGATATCCTACTTTATAGCATGCACACAGTGATCCGGAATTAATGTTCACAGGAAAATATTGCGAAGTCATAATGTGACTTCAGAATTTTTACAACGATCAATTCACGTCGAGGAGAGCGTCTTACATATTTCATATAGCTTTTCGCAAACTATTCAGTCAGATACTGTGACTCTATCGATAAATATACGGAATCAATGGGATCTCTGATTAATAAAAGAATGAATTGTTTCTGACTCATTGCAAAATTGAGTGCCCTCCGTTTCCAATCTTTTCAATCAGAGTTCAGTTCCAGCTCCTCTGAACCTCCGTACTCGCATCCATTCGAACGCATGAACAGCCTGTGGTTGACTCCTCAAAAAAATCTTGGTATCCCTGATGCTGAAGTTATTGACCGTTTCATCTCAACGGTCACTTTTCTTCAGGCGTCGTGGTGATTACCGTAGGCACGAGTCCGTAAGCTGGAGAACAATCTCTGACGCTGTCTTGATCATCGTGACTTCTATTTGACGCCGAACTACTCTTCCTCCGTCTCACGGGCTTCGCGCTCTCGCTACATGTAACGACGAACTTCAGTTCCTGCTTCATTTCCTCTTTGAATGAGACCTGGAATCGTAAATGAAATCATACACTGCGTGTGTTTGCACGCAAATTGAAAAGACGAACAGGGATCTGTGGTGCTAACATTTTCCGTGATGGAGGTGCACCCGACATCCCAAATCAATTCCCAGGCAGTCAAGAAACCGGATAACGCTACCCCAGCAGTCAGAACAACGAAGACACCACCGACGTTTTCAGTGCCAAGAGGTTTAGCGTCTGATGTTGATTTTTTCTCCTGTAAAATCAATTAGATGAAAAAACATCGATCTTTTCGCGAATGTAGAGACGTATCCAATAATTTGTCACAACATCGATCGATGTCACTCGGTCATGTGCACCTCTCATTTCTTAAAGCGTGTAATTGATAATTTATCAGATTCTGTCTGATTAGTTATTGATCAAATTAACTAATCGATAAATTTTCAACCTTATTGCCGATTCGAAGAAGAGTATAATATCATTCGCGTTATACGATAACATCAAGAGATGATCTGATTGTGAGTTGATCTGATTCGTTGTGATGAACTGTTCATGAATTTCTATAATTCTTGTGAACATCCATATGGAACAATATAAAGCGTCATCGAATCATTCTCAAGTTCAGCTTTTCCAATTCTTTGTACTAGTTTATACTTAAAGTTGAGAGAAAAACGGTATTTCGTACATACATGGTCGTTCGAACATCTACAACAAATCGATGTTCCTTTTATTTCCATTCCCGCCACACGAAAGGCTCGTCTAAGAGAGGTCGCGGACACCGATTTGCTACTTTTCTTGAACTTTTTTCAACGCATATAATAAGTTTAGAGCACGAGGAAAGAATTTTACCGCGCATCTGCCGCCGCCGCGTTTCTGGGTCCACCACTTGTTCTCCAGATCCTTGAGGACGCCAGTTTCTTGAAGTGTCAATATAGCTGTACTCAGAGACTGTCGGTACGGCGAAACTGTAACCACACTTGGCTTAGAATTGATAAGAGACTGATCGGTCAGACAGAATGAAAATGGACGGTGTGATTTTGTCCTCTCATTTGGTTCTAACAATAAGAGTAGAAAACTGAACAAAGCGATCAGTGCCTGAAATCAAAGACTTACATTTTTTCATTGCAATACCGTAGCCCTTGTTATCGAGGAGTGATCCGAGCTGTTGGAGATCACACTTCCTCTCCGCCTGATACGCGATCGTCGAGGACTCCATGAAGTACGCGTACTTTCCCTGGAGAACTTTTTCAACGCCGGCATCATTCGAGTCTAATAAAACTTCGTCCTTATTCTCCAGCATGTATTTGTACATTTTGGAGTAGATTGGATCAGTGGACGTCTGATTCGGATAAATTTTCTCATTATCGTTTGGAAATTTGATCTCAAACTTGAGGTTTATAATTACCACATCGCATCGATACGAGTGCGAATGATGCAACTTATAATCTAAATGTTGACAATTCGAAGATCACCGTCTGGGAAACAGATTCAGAAACAAAAAGTCACTCACTTTGAAGAAATCAATCGTCGATCCACTCTTCTTAGCCCCGTATTTGATACCATGTTTATTATTCGCTAGGTCTTCAACGTTTTTTATCAGTATTTCATTCGATTCAATAACCAAACACGCTGCCAAATTAGCAGTGTAAGAATTGGCGATGATCAGGCAAAAAAACCACCAGGAACTCGCCATCATACGCGTCGATATGCCTCTGGAAACCAATGAAGATTATGAAAAAATACTTCAAAATATCCGGTTACAGATTTGTCTTTGAGTGCACGTTTCATTCCAACCATTGGGACATCCATGTTACGGATGTGAAAGCTGTGTACTCACATTGGAGCAAGTTCGGATCCTTGCTGCATGATGGCTCCTATACAAAACCAAAAGGCGTTTTTCAGGGTAAACTGATTCTCGAGTTCTTCAGGCTCCTCTATACAAGGGTAGGGATTGTTCCATTCATCTGGACAGAGTCGTCCAACCATGAACACGAGCAAAGAAACCAACGTGTACGATCCAATCAGGTACATCCAGACTTCAGAAGAAAATGGGGACAAAAAAGTGAAGAGATCTGATCCAGCTGGGAGTGGTTTTGTGAACAGAATACTGATTCCTGAAAGATACCCATTTCGTTTCACATCCGTCTTTTGGAATCATGCGAGCATGACTATTGCTCCGAAAAATCAGTGCTGAAATCACCTAAATTCATGAAGGGCATGGTGAAGTCGACAGCCTCCTGCCGGTCCGCCGTTATCGTCAGATCGGTGATGGCAAGATCAGCTTGCTGCAATCATTGAAAAATATCTTTCAATATCTTTTGTACGTTCTTCGTGGTCGGGAATTGCAATTTTCATTTGGATTTCTCTTTCTTGCAAAACTATCATCAATTCAAATATTGACAATACGAAATCGCGGATTTAATCAAGATGGTAAATTGTGTGAACTGACGTCGTCCATGAGCATTCGAATCATCCCGTTCCATTGCTTGGTTACTGAATCCTTGGATCCGTAGGTAGAGTCGTGCTCCTGGAAGGTGTAATTGAACCCCAGAATGTCTGACATTTCCTTAATAATGTCTATGCCGAAGCCCTCGTATCTCTTATTCCCATATTCCATATGCGCAGATTCCTTCAGCATTCCGTACGGAGGGGTCTAAAACAATCAGCCGATACTTCGTGATATTTTCCGTCCTTTTTGCCATTCGCAAAATTTTATTTCCCCGCCAATAATAGCGGATAAATTACCAAAGATATGAGCACTATGAATGTCTTATTGCGGAGGCTCAGCTCGATTGGATTCAACGGGTCTTCACGTTTTGGAATGAACTCTATCCCACTCGTGGTGTTCCACATACCAATTTTTTTCAGGCCGTGTCTGTTTAAGCTGAGCAAATCTAGTTTGAAATTACTCCGGTAACCAGCAGAATCGAATTTAATTTGTCCTGTCAATCCTCTGAATTCAGTCTGAAAGAGATGGACAAGCTCATCGATGGTTTTTCATGCTTTTATGAAGATGTGTGTAAAATATTATGATTCTAGATACGAATTTTGAGTACGAAACCAGCTATCGATAACAATGGTTTCATTCAACCGATTATTACCAGCCTCATGAAGTTCAGCAAACTTGAACCATGTTCCCAGCTATCGATGTTATCGCACAACGACGTTCTGACGTCGGCCTTGATAGCATCGTCCAGCTGCTTCAAGGCTCTGCCGAATAATTGGACACCGTCGTAAACTAGGGCTGCCTCAGCCGTGAGCTGTGAAGGATCGTCCAGATCCCATTCGAGTTTGTTTCGTTCGAATGCCTCAACGACGAGAGGATCTTCAGGGTCTACCATTCGCAAGCCAGTGAAATTTGTTCCTCCGTATTGGTAAGGTTCGAAATCGATTGTTTGCAGGTCCTGTAATGGGAACAGCGTTGGAATCAATTCAGAGAAGTATGAAGTAAGTGAGATTGATCTGTTGCAGCGAATCTGCTCATCTCCTCACCAATGAAGCGATGATGTAGCTGTGCTTGTCGGACGTGATACCAACTTGTTGCGCCTGCTTTAAAACTTCTGGTAGAATATCAATCGAACAATCTAAAACTATGTTCAGGTCACCGGAACTTTTGATCTCTTGAAAAATCTCTCTAGAGAATAACAGTGCCTTCTTTTTATATGTTTGCTTATTCGATGCATCTCGCAAATTGTTTTATTTCACCTGTAATCCGGTCCTTCTGGTATTTGTCTGACGGTTACTGTGTATCCGTTGGTACTCCATCTTTTCAGAAGTAAGTTCATCCGGATCAAATTCTCGGGGCTTTCGTACACTATGGTGAATGTCTTCCACTTATACTTCACAGCCAGTTGCAAGTATACCTAAATAAGATTGTAACAAACCATTGTCATCACATCACGCGAACATTAAAACGATGTGTTGTAGATCGTAACAAGTGTTCCAGAAATGATAATTGAACAAAGATAGTCAATGGATTCTTCGGGCACATAAATTAAATCAGAACTTCTGAACGCACTGTCTTCCAAATGGTCCGAGCTCAAAGACCTCCACAACTTTGCAGCGAATACTACATAATTCTGATGGAATTCGAATGGAAGCATGTTCATTCGCGGACAAATGTACTAGAGATACGCCAATTGATCAATATTGTCTATCATCGAGCAATTGTCGTATGCATTTTCTCGAGTTTAAAGACTTGTAAGGAGTCAATCCCGTTAGAATTTCGACAAATGAAATTTTCATGATCATCCGATACTCTATACCTACGAACAGATGAGAAAGCGGACGTGAGTAATTGACCTGAACGGCAAACGGCACCGAATGGATATATCGGCGACGTCGAAATTCCATTTTTCACAAAAAATTTGATGGATAATGTTGAGACTGATCGAGTCATCCGTCAGAACGCAGCGTCGAGCAATTAAACGGATAATATGTTGACAACAGTGATACGTTATGCTCATATACCACGCTGTTTTGGAACGATAAAAGGCACTCGCTATCAAGAGGTTTTATGCCCAGCCTGTCGCGTATGCATCGTAAACTAGTATCACACATGTACGTGAGTCGAACGACCACAGTCACAGTTAAGACTGCTAACAGGACACTCGTGTTGTGACATGGAATTTGCTGGAGAGTGAAACATCACGACTTGTCGTTCAATTTTTACGCTCATTTTGAAATTGATGAGGGAAAAGAAAATGTCAGTGAAGCAAATGGAAATAAATATCGGAAAGCTATTGGTCGATCACAGTACGTTCGGTCATTCTTCACGTATCTATAAAGATTGGTACCGTACCGTGGAAAGTGTATGCGAGTACGGATACATGTTGACGAGTCCATTCCCTCGTATCTGATCGGGATTCCAGACAGCAGCAACGTGGGGAATTTCCATCGTATCGCACATGCTTTGGACCAGCCTCGAAGTTATTCCATTTTGCGGACCAAAAATCGCCGCTACTCCCTTATTTCCCAGATTGCAGACTAGTGTCATATCCGAATATTCGATTAGCGGAACGAACGAACGAAAGTATTTTTGATCAAGTATAACAGGTTTGGTTGACGAAAAAAAAAGTCAAAAAGATGGGCTCAACCGGGATTTGAACCCGGGACCTCTCGCACCCAAAGCGAGAATCATACCCCTAGACCATTGAGCCACTTGTTAAACATGTTAGTTTATTTAGCATTCGCAGTTTTACTTCGTACCGGTTTGTGACACGTCATACCAATCGTCATTAACGGTAACAGCTGGCTCCGGCTGAATGAATTGATTTGGCAATTCGTCGTTTCCATGTCTATCGCCGTTCATCGAGGCTATTGAAATTCGGAAGGCCTTATCCGGGAGCGAATCTTCTTCGAATAGTCCGCCTATATGGTGAAGCGTATGAATATTTGATTGCGAAAGAATCTCATATATCCGAATCGTTGATCGGGAGTCCGCGTAGAATTTTCTTTCAATTCTTGTGAGTGCATAATAATGCAGATTAAGCCAAAATAATGCGCAGGTGTTTTTGCATTTTTGTTGAAAACGAATATTCCGCATTCTACCGGGAATCGAAATTGACTGTTTTTTATTTATACACATACATATAGGGGATATGTTTCAACAGTTGACTGCGCGTTCATATTCTTGTAGTTCGCGATCTGTGATATTGACGGCAATTTTGGTAAAACTAAAAAATAGAAAAAATAAAAAAAAAACACTTCCGAAATTGTTTTCGAAAATCTACTAATTTATGAAACGTACAGAAGCATGCAGAATCCAGGTTCGTGCTTGTGTAGACACAATTGGTTGCCATCCGCGCGCATATTCTACGCCTGCGGTAATCGAGGTGAAAGCTAGAAAGTACCGAAACATATGCGACAATAGTTTGCTCACCTATGTAAACTGTTTTCCCAAATCCAATGATGCCCGACGGCAGAAGCGTCGCCAGGAAGAATTCGATCAGCATCCTATGATCATTCTGAAAACGAACATATTCGTTAACGTAAACGACAGAAAATCTGGATCAGATTTATTCGGAAAAATCGATGGTTGAACTCTAATTTCAACCACGGCTGGGTATATCGAAGCTGGAAAAGAGCCAGGAGAAGGAATTCAGAGTAGGTACATCAAAGAAATACACGAAGGATGCCACATCGCACTTAGCTACGGACATCTCGAATCCGGCCACGCATCATGCTATTCGTTCGGACAGTCTAGTCGTTATCCAGAGTTTCGAACTCCGAGTTAAGCAGATCTTTCCTCATTCCTACATTCGAAATAATTCCAATAAACCTCATAGGCAGTCATGGTCTGGCTTGGGACACGCTTGTACTAAATTACGTTGTTTCCAAATAGAAAATCAAAATGTTCCACACAGCTATCGTTATTTCTATTTTGACGTCATGATACTTTCCGAAGCTGCCCCAGCCTGCACAAGATCTGACTCATTGCCGGCCCTGAGACGACTAGAAGACGCCTAACAGTCGCCGAATGTCCACATCTGAGTCTTGACTGCAAAACCGGACGTTCGGTGACTTTTGGGCGGCTTTGAGTCATCCCAGAGCCGAAAGAATCCCTGAACTAATTCAAGACGGCATCAGACATGATTGGTGTGCCCCTTGCACCAATATTTACACGTCTATCCCAAGTGGCTTAGCACAGAGCCGAGGTTTCCTAGGAGTGACGTCCTGATTATTTCTTCAAAGATCGTTTACGTTATGCTAATTGAAGTCTGTGCTGGATTCAAATTGCCCGAGGCCCCCTCGAAGACAGCTTTCTTCGTTGGTTGTGCATACATACTTCTTGTTGCAAGATTATAACTATTATTCGGAAAATCTGTTTTGCGGAGGCTCAGCCATGGTTTATAAAATAATTATAACACGCGGGTGTACTAATTAGCATGCCTGGATCACTTCCGGTATCAAGTAATGCATTATGATCGCTTGGCAGCAGACTTTTGGCGTTGTCTCATGAAAATTTAGCGCCATCTCTCTCATATCATGTGATACAAAATAGAAAGTAACAAAATCACGAGGCATTGAACGCGCCCGGTATATTTAGACGCTTGGCGTCCACATAATTTTGCGGTAAAGTCTGTGACATAGATTTGGGTACTTCAAGAACCGTTAATCTCCGACGCGATCGTTACTATATCCCACTTCACATCGCTATTAGATACTACTTTCGGAAAAAAGTCTGCTCCCAATGCTGCAAAATCTTTTGTTTGTCATTCATTCGCTTTCGATTTTGGAACGCTCCGGCATACCGCGATATCTATAGTTTCATCGTCGCAAGCTTCGTATAAAATAATGACTCAAGTTTTACCTCGAATACTCCAATTCGATACCGTACCGAACGAAAAAATTCAAACAATAAAATTAAAATGACTAGTTTTCTTCCAAGATGAACAATATGAGTGATTGGGATCGCGGACTGGCGCTACAGCGCTCAACCCGAGCTAGGAGCAACGGTATCCGGGCCAAGTAGACCTCTAAAAATAATGGGCTGCAGTTTATTCTCGTGCAATGAAAGTCCAAGTGTAGAGCTATCAACACTGATTGCTTTTCCAGCTTGATTTTCTTCCTCGAAGTAGCCGGGCACTTCTTGCCGTTGGAAGAGATTAATCAATTTGAAATTATTGGAATCATGTTGGAAACGGTCGTCAAGTTACATACGGCGAGGGTAGCAAATCTCTTTCAACTCTGTGGCACCAAGGCGTATTGTTCAAATGTTCAAATCATTCGGGTGAATATCTTCCAGGACAGGAATATAGATGTGTCTGGAGTTGAGGAACAAATTTCTACCGAATTTTACCTGCAGATTCAATTGCCTCGGATTAAAATATCGAAAGTGAAATTAATCTGTAGCACATTTCCGATTGAAAAGTAACCCCGTGCGGCACAGAATCTGCAGCCGAATTGCATCAATATTTCTGCAATTCATTGCAACAGTACAAAAATATTGCTACAATATTGCTGTAATGTTATGCTGCATGGAATCTTCGCGAGTCGAGTGAAGCGCAATTCTCCATGGCAAATTTCCATTCTCACCTTGATAATTACTTCGGCTAACTATAACCAAGTAGATATATACTCGAGACAAGTCTGCAGACTAGTTAGCTAATCATAAGTTATAATTAGATCAAAGCTACATCAATGAACTGGTAACCCAACGGAATCACATTTTGCTCATGGAATTCAGCTGTCCTCGAGAAGTCCTTTAGAGGATAATTCTTTCGCAGCTGGGAAATGCGATGGAGAGGATATCTCTGAGGCCGGGCGAGAAAATTTTCTGAAAAATAACGACGATACCGGGTGGCATGAACTACTCCTCCTTTTCGTGAAGAAATATTCTCCCGAGGTTGTGAATTACCGGTATAAGTTTTCTGCACGCGTAACAGTTGCCACGGAAAAGCAAAAAAGGAACAAGCTTTCTTTAATTGGGCTGCACTTCTTGTGGGAGCAAATTTCTTATCAGACACAGTTCAAAGCTCGTTGATGCCTAATTTCCAGCCCCGGAATTGAACGCGCAAATTTTCGAATAGACCTGATTGAACTTTGTCCGATTAATTCTCAATCTTCAAAACGCATCACAGTTGGAAGTGATCGAGTAGCCCAATTTTCGAGTTCGTTGAATGCAAATCAAGGAAATTATCTGTACAGGAAAAACGCAGGAGATGGCAGGAGATTAATTGCAGCCTCGAAATCTGCAATTTGATATTCACGCAGTCAGGGAAAAGATCAATGCATGCTATGAGATCATTGTTAGAAGAATATGGGCTACTATATCGAACGTTAGGAGAGTTTAAACGAGCTTTTCAAATTCAGGACAAACGTTTCTTACCTAGGTCAGGAACAATGAATCAAAAACAATAGTATCCCTGAGCGTGGACCAACTTTAATCCCAACTAGCTAGCCAACGATGTCAGCTGCATCTGCTCGCGTGAATCTACCGTAAATGCGTGTCATGTGCACTCTACAATGTACATGATCCCCTCTGTGCCTACTTCGGCTATTCTTCGCCCAATCCCTCTCCCATGCCCAACAGCTTCGGCGCTAGACTAAAAGTGACGGTTTCTCTCATGGACGTTCGGAAAATATGAAAACCAGTGAGTTAAGTGCGAATCAAGCAGAACAAATTCAAAACTGTATTCAGAAAGAGAAAATCGACGCAGTATACGACAAAAGAAACAAACCTAGATACGAGAAGAGACACAGGCAAATGACAACAACCAGAGCGAGAGAAAGAAAAGACCGAGACGGACAAGAACATTGCAAGCAACATCCATCGACAAGCAGAAGAAATGATGACCAGTCCCGATACACACGCGCAACAAAGAAAGATCAAACAGTGTTTACATGTACGAAATGCGCCCGCACATGGTAAGCATTGTTCTAAATGTAAGAAGCCAAATCACTTCGCGCCGGTATGTCGATCAACAGATCCTGTAAACACACTGTATCGAATTTAGTTGATCCGGACTCAGAGTCAGGCACTAGCGAAAGCAGATATGATAATGATAGTGACAGTAGCTTCAAAGTAGGCTCGGGAGTCTTCGTACTAAGTCTACGTTGCGTGTACTATCTTCTAACAGCAATAACTCTCGTTAATTCAGTAACAGTGAAGTATTAACATAGGTGGTTCAGTCGATACAGCAAACGTTTTGCTGCATCAGTGATACTTTCGGCTGTAAAAAGAAAATCCGATGAATCGCTTGTAGCAATACTTTGTATTGTGACATTGGCGAAAATTCTGTTTCCGTGTTCAAATTATTGCCCCGGTTTGCGGACAGGAGCTTCATAGAGTTGAAGCTCTGGGTGTAGAAGCGATTAAGCTCTAAATTATACAAATTACAGATACAAATTTGAGAAAGTGGAAATGAGTATTTCGTAACTCGAGTTCATAATTCGGTAATTATTTCAAATGTGTCATGCAGCTGTGACCGAAAACCGGAAGGGTTTCCCGAAAAGGAAGAAGTGCCGCTCTTCGTGACAAAAGTGAAACTGTTCATCGGACCGAGCAACATTTGCTATTCTTTTTTCGTTCCTCAGGCTTGATCATTTCACGTATTGTGATAGATTTCATCCGCGACAATCTGCCCCTCCGATTGTGCACTTCGAGGCTGTTACCAATCATTTTCAAGTTTCTAAAGCCGAATTGAATCGTAGCTAGAATGATAAAACAAATAACGTGACATTCATTGTGGGGAACGAATCACGAATTCAAATTTCGTTATCTCCTATTGCGACAAGAGTATGAGTTCCTGCAATTGCCGCCTGGCCAACGCGATGGAGCAACGTCCCACAACGCTTCGTGGCGCCTGCTGACTTAGTATTTCAGAACCACGTAGCATTTCACTGCGCCCACGCGTTATAGGTTGCGTATAGTAGGGCGCATCCATGCATCGAACCCCTTCAATATCACGATGACGTATTTTTTCATTTTTTTGTGTGTACATATGATCTTGTGAATATGAATTACTGATTAATATCGCCATGGACCGAATCGGACCACTATTATTATTGGATAATGAATACTCGTGGATCGATTTTTACGAGAGTTTTCATTTTGGATATATGCAAAATTAGTCCGAAGGCTCAATAATGAGGACACCCTCATATTGACGTTACATTTGCGAAATACATGAGAATTCATGTAATATGACTCGAAATTTGAGCGAAAAAAACGATTTAAAATGATTTACGGCGATTTTGAAACGATCTTGTCTTCTCCGGAGGACCGTATAGAAGCCGAAACGACCTCTCAGGCTCACTCGTTCGTGGATTGATCCTGCGATGCTGAACGGTTTTCTTTCGTCGCACAGGCTTCACGATCGCATTGAATTGAACCACGAATTTTAATTCTTCCTTCATCTCGTCCATAAAGGAAACCTGGAATCAAACGTACTTCAGGATAACGAAGACAAGCTGTACTTCAGTGGAGAAAAAATATAGACCAACGTCTTCCGGGTAAGTTTCACAATTCAAGCAATACAAATTAAAGATACTAACATTCTCTCTGATCGATGTGCGGCCGACTCCCCAAATTAGTTCCCATGCCGTGTAAAAGGAAGACTATATACTGTCCCGACAATTAGAATGGCGAAAATACCACCAACGTTATCAGTGCCAAGAGGATTAACTGTGGAAATTGATTTTTTTCTCCGAAAAGTCCGCCGAACATACAAAATTTATTCATTTTTTTGTTTCATTTCCTTCTTTGTTTTCTTGCTTCGTGTGAAATGTGTGAAAATTTGCCCCGAACAACTTCCGCCACCGCGTTTGTGGATCCGCCATTTTCTCTCCAGATCCTCGACAACCCCCGTTTCTTGAAGTTTCAATAGAGCTGAAGTCAGAGTTTGGTGATACAATGAAGCCGAAATCGTACTCAGGAGTTCTTACATACGAATTCGTTAATAATGACGAAAACGGGTTCGGGACATTCCAAATTTCGATAAAATAATTGTGAAAAAATCCTACAGGATTACATTTTCGTAGTTAATACGACGCAAGAACAGAATTAGTCTCAATCAATGGCATTAGGAAAAAACAGAGAACAACTTAGACACTTTTGTTCATTGCAATGCCACAATTACCTACCCTTGTTATCAAGGAGAGAAGAGATCCAACTTGGTCCAGATCGCATTGTCTTTCAGTTTCATAGACTATCGTTGGAGCTTGTGTAAGAAATGCATATTCCCCTTGCAGAACTTTCTCCACGCCGATGCTATTCGCTGAAAAGCAACAAATTTGACGAAACAAAACATGAAAATTGCCGAATTCTTTCATATCTTGAACTGTCATTTCGACGGTGGTCCAAAATTTCTACCGAAAACACGGTAGCCGTTCTACTTACATCGAAGCAAGTTCAGATCCTTGCCGCATAATTGATCCCAGATTAAACCAAAAGGAATTCTTCAAGGTGAACTGGTTTCTGTGCTCTTTGGGCTCCGCTATGCAAATTTTAGGGTTGTTCCATTCGACCGGACAAAGACGTCCAACAACAAACATCAGCGGAGAATGTAGCGCGTACGCTCGAATCAGGTACAGCCAAATTTCGGTAGTAAATGGTGAGAGAAAGGAAAGTAGGTCTGGTCCAGCCGGAAGTGGTTTCTTGAGTGGGATACTGACACCTGAAAGGCACTGCTTCATTTCACTGCATTTGCCTCTGATGGATTGACGCGATCAGCTAGCCAGTTTGCTCCGGAAAAAGTGGAGCTGAGATTAATTTGATTGATAGTTTACTCAAGTTCATGAAGGACATGGTGAAGTCGACGACCTCCTGCCGGTCCGCCGTTCACGCCAAGTCGGCAATGGCAAGAGCTGCTTGCTGCAATCAATGAACGATATCTTTCAATTCATTCTGCCTTTTCCTGGTGATAGGATGGTTCATGCCTTCGTTATTCTTGTTCTCCAAGTACTCTGCAGCAAAATTATCGAACATTTGAGTATCGGTATAGCCGGACCATAAATCATTGCGAAGTTTGCGGATTCCAAAATCTATGATTACTATTGGTTTTGATCGAAACAGTATACAAATAGCGCTGATACGTGGATTGAAGTAGACGTTGTGGTACGAACTGACGTCTTCCATTATTTTCTTTATCATTCCGTCCCGAACTCCAGTTTCTGGGTCTAGAGTTCCGTAGTTGAGGTCATGCTCTTGAAAGGTAATATTGAACCGAAGGCTCTTCGATAGCTCATGAACGATGTCAATCACGAAGCCTTCGTATCTGCCATTTCCAAGTTTCACTTTTGAAGATTCCCTCGGCATTCCGTAGAGAGGTGTCTGAAATAATTGGCCAGATCGTGATGGTATTGTTAAACTTCCCTCATCACTTACTGCAATACGCAACGGTGAAATGGTATGTTCTTTCTTTTTACAAGTGGAACACATAATATTTTTCAATGGAGCAGCAGACTGACCAGAGATATATGAGCACAATGAAGGTCTTAGTCCGAAGGCTTTGCTCGACCGGACGTTCTCTGGATTCTCTTCTTGGGAGAAACTCTATTCCAGTGGAGCTATTCCATACTCCGATTTTTTTCACACCGCCATACATGTCCAAGATGATAATATCCGTTTTAAAATCACTGCGATATCCAGCAGGATGGAATTTGATCAGTCCTGTCGGCCCCTTGAATTCGGTGTAAAATTTATTGGACAGTTCATTACCGACTGCATTACACAGTGCCATTGCGAAAAAGGTAATCATGTGATCTAGCTCAGCAATATGCCAGTCTCATGAAGTTCGATAAACTCGATCCATGTTTCCAGCTGTCAAGATTATCACAAAGAGTCGTTCCGACGTTGGCCTCAATAGCGTCGTCCAGCTGCTTCAAAGCTCTGCCGAATAATTGAACCCCATCGTGAACTAGGGCCGCCTCAACCGTGAGCTCCGAGGCATTTCCCAAATTCCATTCCAGTTGATTTCTTTCGAATGCCTCGACAACCAGGGTATCTTCAGGGTCTACCATTCGCAAGCCAGTGGAATTTGTTCTTCCGTATTGGTAAGGTTCGAAATCGATTGTTTGCCAGTTCTGTAATGGAAAAAGCATTGGAATCGATTCGGAGAAGTATAAAGGAAGTCAGATTGACCTGTTGCAGCGAATGTGCTTAACTCACCAATGAAGCGGTGATGTAGCTGTGCTTGTCGGACGTGATACCGACTTGTTGCGCCTGCTTTAAAACTTCTGGTAAAATATCAATCGAGCAATCTAAAACTATGTTCAGGTCACCGGAACTTTTGATCTCTTGAAAAATCTCTCTTGAGAATAGTAGTGCCGTCTTTCGTACGAACGTTCCATTTTACCTATAATTTTGTCTGCCTGCTATTTGTCTGATGGTAACCGTGTGTCCATTGATATGCCATCTTTTCGGATGTAGATTCATTCTGATTAAACTTTTCGAGTCTTCATAGTGGATCTCTTCCATTTGCAATTTATAACCAATTGCAGGTAAACCTTAGCAATGATTCGTGAAAGTCATTCATGAAATCCTAATTGATCTTTAGGATTGTGGAATCAAATTCCGCCTCCCATTTTCCAAATTTCTCTCTCTTCGGAAAATTTTTGCTATCTGAACTACGTATAATAATTTGCTCAGAAATTTCTACAATCTTCCATCACTGTACCGTTGAAAGAGTTTCTCAATGCAGATGCGTGTTAATGAGTCCATTTCCAGTCTCTCGTATCGGTTCAGGATCCCAAACAACAGCAACGTGAGGAACTCCCATCATGTTGCACATTTTTTGAACGATTCTCAAAGTTATTTTATTTTCCGGTCCGAACATTACTGCAATAGAATGATGCATTCCGACATTAATGCTTCACTTTCCGTAGCTGCAAACGCTTGACGTATGAATACAATTTACGGACTGTTTAAGAATGAAGTGAGAAATCGGTCTGTCCATTGCTCCAATACTGACGATCCTCAACCAAGTGGTTCAGAGTAGAACCAACAATTTTTGCCGAGAGTGACGCCTCGATCATCTATTCAAAGATTGATTGCTTCATGCTAATTGAATTCTGAGCTGGATTTGAATCGTCTGCGGTTGCTTCGAGCACAGATTTTTTCTCCCATGAATTATTCTTCCGGATAATTAATCTCCCAAAATTAGACGAAAGCTGATTCAGTCTATTGCTGCTAGAATGATCACGAGGGGTCTGTATTTGAGGCGGAATTGAAATTCCGAATTTCAAAAGTTCTGAACGGTAAAAGTACCGAATTTTATTACGAAATATTGACAATCTTCCGGACAGGTATTTTTACGAAAGTCTACTGAACCGCAAATATGTCGAAAAACCTGGAATTGAAACACCGAAGGTTTGAAATTGCTGAAGTTTAAAATACGAAAGGACAAAACTCTGATATTTGCAACTCACGCACGTAGCTCGTCAGTCATTCCGAGCATCAAGAATCTGGTCTCCCCTCAAATTTCTCGATGTTCGTACTTTCGGAATTATGGACGTTAAAAATTCTCTACTCTACGAGTTTTCGTGATTTCCATTTCATGAACTTCAACGTTTCTCAAAATTGCAAATCGTCAAAATAAATTCGGGATTCTGACCATTCGGAAGCTGTAAAATTCAGAACTTCAATTCCGTCCCATGTATTTGCGCTTGTCCATTTCTTGTATCAGGTGATATACATATTCATTTTGTTATAAAATAATTGAATTTGAATCTCGCAGCCTAGAACGAAGTTGGTATATTTAGACGCTCAACGTCACGATCTCAATGGTCTTTCTCCATTGAAGTCTGTGGCACGGATATGGGTGCGCAGCCGACCACTCCCTCGCACGATCAGTAATACATATCCCGAAATATTCCTAGACAGCAAATAGAGTACCGGTGGATTCGATACGTGGACGAGCTTCCCGGCAGGAATAAGTTGCAATTGCTCTTATTCACCGAAAAACGCAAGTGCACAGCTATCGAAGCCGTATTCGTTTTGCCGAAATTAGATCTGTACCGAAATACAAATAGCCATGCGTTTTTCCTACCATAGTATATCTTGCAAAAGCAGCTGGACAAAATAGTCCGGACATCCGAATATGCTAGTTTTTCGAAATTCCGTTAAACGCGCTGTCGGAATAATCTTCTCATGAATTTTTGGAAAGAGGAAGTTCAAAATAATTCGTTCGATTTTTATTTGCATTGAATGATGAGGAGCGCGGGATGTATCCGTTTCAAACGAGCAGTGTACATTGCTGGTAATTAACAAATACACAAATCCGCAATGACGAGATTTGAGAATAAATTAGCACATCGTGTGAACTGTATCGTCAGGTCAATAGGAGCCGAGATGTTACGAGCGTTGGATGACTTTTATATAGTTTTCTGAATTCGGGACAATCTCATCTTACCTGTATCAGGAACAGTGGATGCAGCAAATCGCTATTTGCGAGCGTAGGAAACCCCTTTAAATTCAGCCTACCGAAAACTAGGATGCATCTGCTTCCACAGATCCACCGTGACTGGGAATCGCGTGCATTTACTAATATGCTCGATCCCTCTTGGCGCCTATTTCGTCTGTTTTCCATCCCGCTATCTCTCTCTCCACCTGCGGTTTTTTGTCCTACCGTTGCATCGCGCTTGTGTGCTCGAGAGTTCTTTTCTCCTCGCGGCGATGTATTTTTGGCATTCGCCACCGGCTAATGTCGCCTCCCCTCCATCTCTTGTTACCACCAAGAGAAAGCTTCGTTCATACCATTTTTCTCTCGACACGGGATCTGACTGACCGCTTGAATGCAATCAATCAAATCAATCAATCAATCAATTAATCCTTCTTCGCTGACCAAACGCCTTGCCAATTATATATTTCCGGTACCTATCGCTGAAAATCTCCGATCACTCTCTGGACCTACATCACGTCTCTCAAATTACGGCGTGAAAGAGCGATCTATGATCTAACCTATCACAGTAATCCTTACATAAATTGCAAAACGATCGCCACATTTTTCCAAGTTCGAAACCTTCATGTTTCACATTCGATTGTAATTCAGCTTTTTTCTCCACGAAGTACCTACTTGGCAATACAACGATCCACATTTTTTGGTTCGTCGATTCTTCTCACCGTTTCAGTCGCGGAGAATTTTGGAAATTTTTAGCTTCTGGCGAAGATATATCTATTTTAGGAGATACAGCTCAAAATCCGTGACCCCTGTTCGAAAAATGAATACCTCATGGTTCGTTGGTAATTGAGTGTCCAGCTCGAAAATAACTTCTTCCGATACCGAAATTATGCCGAAGAAGAACATGAGCGAGTAAGAAACGGTTGAATTTCTTCATCAATATGAACGACGAGAATAACCAAAAATCAGAATTACCGCCAGGCTATGTGTACAAGTATTAATTTTTCGAAAAAAATCTTGACTTTCGACCGAGAGTTCAGTAACTTTTTTCACACTTTCATGGCTCGTGATCTTACGGACAATCACACCTGTACTCCACTGTGACTCACCAATTGTTCTCAAAATTCCAGTTTCTAAAGATAACGATAGTCCATTCGAAATGATGAATCGAATACTGTTCGAGTTTTACTATTTATAATTCAGACAGATTATGATGAAGTTTGTAGTAATTTATTGGTATTGTAAATCTTATATCTAGTTTTCCAGGGCCCTCGGCTGAGCTTCTGTATGATGAATCGCTCGATCTGTTTCCGGATCCAGACTTTTGATTTGCAGAAATTGTAGCTTCTGGTATTCCATAAAACCGACGGCTCATCGAAACTCGGTAGTAGTAGCTGCGAGTTCTATTTCCGGAAATCTCTTCTCTTTTTGGCTAATGCAACAAGGGGCACAAAGTATTTCCAATTGCTATGATATATGGTTTGCGCGACTATGATCGATCGCAGTGAAATGAACTTCAGCCCATCCTTGAACGCTCGATAGCTGTGCTAGTAACAACGGCGGAGCTTCACGATACGTGAACAATAAATGCTACTGACGGGATTCTGTTATCTTTGAAGAAAGGTTATTTAATGACACAGCGAACAGCCGCCGAGCTCGACCTCTGTGAGAAAATAGTGGGGATCTGGCCATTGACAAGTCATGATGATTCAGTCGATCTACGTTTGCTCGAGCAATAGGAGAGTCAGCTGAAATAGTGGCCCTCTGGCAAATTGTGTTTATCGCGCTGACATCACGAGAGATATGTAACGAATCAGTCCGATTAACTTTGTCGGATATCATCCAATTGTTCACCAGTGTTAGCTCGTCTTTGGACTCAGTTACCGAAAAGTTTTGAAGCATTTCAGTCTTCTCTAAACTACGAGGAGTGCCTTCTCTTCTGTCCCTATAGATTAGCAATACCGTTATCGCCCGCTGAAGCCTTCGGAAACTTCCATTCCACCTGAAATCCCATGTACACGAATTTCACCGCGCGACTGATAGCCGGACCGTGAATGTTGGCGATCAACCAATTAACTCGATTATTCGCCTGAGTAAAGCTTCATCTTTTGCAAGTCCCTTGTCTTATCACGTCGTGATGTAACACTTATCTACTTGTTTTTCATGTGTGATTTCATGTGAAGTTAGAGTTTCCGCAAACAATTCTTATTTCTTCACGATTAGATACTAGCCTAATTGGGTCGTAAATTGTCTTCGTCATTCTTGTTATTGCCGAAAAAGTCATGGAGCTACTGCCACAAAACTTTTTATTCCAACTGCTGGGAGTACTAGTCGCGATTTTCGTCACTGCTTACATTTACCTAACACGCGTGGCTTACAATTTCTGGAAGAATAATGGAATCGCTCAGGCCGATCCCGTTGCTCCTTTCGGCAACATGTGGCCGGTTTTAACGGCGAAAAAGTCTATTGGTGAGCAGCAGTTTGTTGAACTTTGTTCACATTAATGAGAAAATCACATGATTCTCTTCATTCCGATCTACGTCATATTCAACTCACTGTTGGCACGTTTCGAGCCATTCATTGCAATGAATCTTATGGCTATAGTTCGAAAGTGACTTCACTCGAGAGGTGTCGTGAAAATTGACGAATAATTGTTGCACCTCTATTCCAGGAGAATTTTTGCGTGACTTATACCTGCAGTACAGAGACGCTCCCGTGGTCGGTTTTTATTCGTTCAACACACCTTCGCTATTGATCCGTGATCTGGATCTAGTGCGTTTTGTGCTTACGAAAGGATTCTCGAACTTTCAAAACCGTGGAATTTATTACAATGAAAAAGCCGACCCTCTTTCGGGGCACCTCTTCATGTTGTCTGCTACAAAATGGCGTAATCTAAGGGTGAAGTTCTCCCCGACGTTCACGTCAGGTAAAATGAAGCACATGTTCGCCGTGGTCAAAGAATGCTCGGATAATCTAGCGCGATGCGTAGCCGATGAAATTAAGGAAAACGAATACATCGAAATCAAAGATCTCGTGGCGAGGTGGGTGAATTGCTTTATCGCCGACATATTTGCCACAGAATTGAGCCGGGAGAAAGATTCTCAATGATCTTTTTCTTATCCACCTCCGTGTAGGTTTACCACAGACGTCATCGCCTCCGTGGCCTTTGGGATCGAGTGTAACAGCCTCCAGAATCCAGATGCTGAATTTCGTACATGGGGTCGTAAGATCTTGGAGCCTAGATCGATAGTTAACGCGTTGGTGGTGCTGTGTCCGTCAGTGCTAAAGCTCTTCAACGTCGCGACCCTCGATAAGAAACTATCCAAATTCATTATAAATGCATTTCGCGAAATCGTAGAGTATAGAACAGCCAATAACATAGTTCGGAAGGATTTTCTAGACCTGGTAATACAGCTGATGAACAAAGGTTACGTACAAGCAGATGATGACAAAACGCCATTCAACAGCCCAGGTAAACTGTACCATCCTTTTGTTTCCAATTGATGATTCATGATTCATGAATTTTCATCGCAATACAGAAAATAACGCTGGAAAGATAACGATGCTCGAAGGAGCAGCACAAGTCTTTATCTTCTGGCTTGCTGGCTTTGAGACATCGTCGTCGACTGTGACCCACTGCCTCTACGAATTGGCGGTGAATCAAGACGTCCAGGATAAATTGGCTAATGAAATTGACAAAGTCCTGGAACTACATGGAGACCAAACCTACGAGAGTCTCAACGCGATGCCTTATCTCCACAAGGTAGTGTCCGGTGAGTCCTTGTGAAGAATTACCGGTTATCGTTGAATCGATCGAGTCGTGCCATTAATTTCATCAGCAAACTCGTTCACTATAACTGGTTTTACAGAGACACTGAGGAAGTATCCTTCTGTCCCGTTCTTGAACCGAGAGTGCACCCAAGATATAAACTTGCCGGGTACTGACCTTCACGTTAGAAAGGGAATGCCGATTGTTATTCCAGTATTGGGACTACACTCCGATCCCGAAATATATCCAGAACCAGATAAATTTGACCCGGAAAGATTCAACGAAGAAAACATTGCCCGTAGACATCGTTACGCTTACGTGCCGTTCGGCGAAGGGCCGAGAAACTGTATTGGTGAGTATGAATTTCCATCCGATTCGGTAGATATAGGTTGCCGATTAAGAGACGCGTCACCAACCTGAAAAATATTTTCTCTCATTCTGTATCTCAATGGTCTCTGGAATTCGGATTTCGGTCCGCAGATGCGCTCTATAGAGCAAATGAAAACCCGCTCGAAATGTTCGCGATTAATGGTTGATTGGGGTTTCCTCTTTGGAACATGAACAATTAACGTATAATTCTCCTTTGCTCGGAGCGGTGAAAGTCTCTTCTGTGTTTGTTGCAGGCATGAGGTTTGGCTTGTTGCAAACGAAAATTGGTCTCGTCAGTTTGTTGTCGAAGTATCACTTCGAGCTGGGACCGGATACTAAAGTTCCACTTGAAATAAGAAAGGGGAATTTTTTCCTCATTTCGAAGGATTTGATAACGCTCAGAATCAGAGAACGGTTGAAGTTCCCGAACGGACCGGTTCCTAGTGAGGGATCGAACACCAATCCTGTAAGCTCCAACATGCTATGATTCTTATTTTCGAAAATTGTTCAAATTTCAACCGTCCGATGCGACTACAGCTCGTACGAGCCGGTTTTACTTCCATACACAATGAGTATTCATAGCTATAATCGTTCACTCGCTGATCAACGTAAATTTCAATCAATACACAATTTATTTGAAATGTGATGTTAACGTCTTCATTTAACTCGGATGCTGATGAAATTCTGTTATTTATCAACCGTTAGTGTTCTTTCGAAGTATTCGTTATCGATTAGTATCTTCCCGAAGTCCTATTCGAAATTGAAATAAGTCATTGCTGAGCAGGAGAGAAAAGAAAGATTCGTAACTGGAATAAACATGGTTTTAGATCATTTTTCGTTCAAATTCACGAGCGTGACAACCAAAAGACGGGAAAAGAAATTGTGTTCTTGCGACGATAGAATTTATTCAATATTTACACATTAACAATGCGAAGGCATGGATCTCATTTTTACCCCAGAAATGAAAAAAATTGACTCCATAACGAGAACGAAATATCTCTAAAAAAAAAAGGTTCCCTCACACTGCCACGCTGCTGCCTCTGCTAATTAATTGAATATTTACATCTTACTGACTAGGAAATAGTTAATTGCGATCTATAAAAGTCTCTCGCAAATGTATATGAAATACACAGATCGTAATTTGTATTTCGATTGCCGCTCAATTATTTGATCAATGAACGGAAATTGTTCCTAACGCTCTTCCATTCAATTAAAAATCATGTAATTCACATTTTACAATATTTTACTTACGATCTAATCTTGTTATTATCTATCATTTGTAAGAACTGTAAAGACCTGGGGGAAAAAAAATTAACGAAGACAAGCAAAGCTCGTTTCATGACACTTTTCTCCATAATTCTCAATTCTACGTTCAATGATTCCGCCTCACATTCGTCACGGACTCTTGTTGAACGTTCATCCAATAATTTACATACTTTTATATGTCCTACAATTAAGTGAACGGTGCTTTGCCAACGAAGTGGACGTTATACCCGTGGTAAAAATCATCCTCGGATACCGCAGATAAATTTGATCGTTGTCGTTGTATTTTTCGTTCTCCTTCTCCTCCGCGAAAGCTCTTTTTCGATGCAGATCTTGTATTCCCATTCGTGAAATTCAAGGCATTTATGAACTCACTCATCATCTCTGAGCAGAGAGAATTCTGAAAGAAATTACAAATGAATTGTTGTAAGATACTTTTCGACAAAGAATTCATAGAATCTTATACAAGATAATTAATTATACGATAATCTCTAGCAACGAAGAAGAAAAAATCATTAACCATTTTCCTTCTTCATCATTCATCTGTGATTATTGATGCGAGTGTTAACAAAATTTGCCAAAATGCCTTCCGCCCGGGATAAACGAACTTTCAAGTATTGTAAAGTCGAAACTGAATGATAATTCATGCTCATCGATGATAGAACAATAAATACCATTTTCGTTTGAACGATCGTCGAATTTCGAAATTCAGGGAATTAATGAAATTGAGTATTACTTCGATATTGAGTGCAACATTCGAGTCCGTTATGCAGATAAGGGTGGTCCAAAAATGCAACTCTTTTTGCGTAGATATCGTACGAGATTCCGAGGTGGCTCGCCGATTTTGAGCTTTTTCATTTGATTAACACGGGGAAATACAACTTACGCTATCGACCGTCGTATAACTCGACTAGGATAACAACCGCCGAGGTCTGGCGGACAGACTTCTGTACATGATTCAGGCCCGGTTCCTCAATTCGAGTTTAACCGAGGTTTAAATAAACTACCTGAACTTGGTTTAAAGTCAAACTCCGCCAATGGCAGGCAATTTTTAGCGGTTTAACCGAGGTTTGAATTTTTACCATGGATTGTGAAACTGGCGCTGAATTGTCTAGAAAAAAAGTTATTCGAGGTCCGATTCGCTAGATCCATCCGTTCAATAATGATAACTGTAACCATGAACGGATGAATACATAATAGTTTCAACCCTCGACTCATTGGATTCACCAGATTGATTCTCGAAACGTTCTGTGCAAAAATTTTCGTCCTGAACAGAATCCGATCATCGGTTCTTTCGCGGTATAGTTATCCCATTCGAGTAACACGACGATTATTAGGGCGAATTGTACAACCTCCCACACTAATGGAATGGGAAACCTTCGGAGTCGATGAGCCACTCCCAAATCATCAACGATATATCTTTCTTCCACTGGGAGAACTGTGTCGTCCTGTATCACTATGAGAAATTTTCGAACGGCATGGCACCGGGAAAATTCACCACTTTCTTTTTGGCCCCCACTAATTTTAGTAGAGTAGATAATTTATCGGGACGTGTACACCTACAGTATTCGGCAAAGTATATCACGGTTATATATTATACGTCTATATGAAATGTACATACCATTCTACGGTGCATAATATAACGTATGATAAAGCGGGTAGGTAGGTATATATGTATATAACAAAGAGTTGATGCAGTAAATTGTGAATGGAATTCTAGTTAAGACAGAGAATTACTAAGTTATGAGTTCTCACTGAATATTCATGGCTGTAGGAGAGAGATAGTAGGAGCCCCGTTCCACGTGAACGTGGGTAGGTATAGGCATTATGTGTAACATTTATAACGATACACTGAAGCATATAGTATAGCAGATAGAACGAGTAAAAGCACACACATACAGGTAGATCAAGGATATTTTCATAATAATAATTGCTCACCTCCTGCGATTCCGTACACGGCATCAGGGAAGGCAAGAAACATTTTGAGACAACTAACTATTTCATATAAATTCAGTGAATTTTGTGTGTTTTGTTTTTCGTTCGTTTTTCTGTTTAACCCTAGTTTTCCAGTTTATTTTCCCCAGTTTATACGTGCCTAATAATTCAACTTGGAGTAATGAATTATATATTTTATACTATAATACATTTCTTGTCTATTCTATGTGTATTCCTAATTTAATATATGTATAGATGTTTCATATTTTACAATTCACTTTTTATTATATATATAGAAGTTGAAAAATGCGATAGATGCGATACACATTTTTATTATAATATATATAAATTTGAAATAGTATTATATATATATTTTATCAATGAAGTGAAGTTTATGGGGTGAAGTCTGTAGATTTATCGCGACGTTCGAATTATGTGGTTTTTAAGGTAATGATATAATTCGTCGCTTCGAGTGGAGGCGGCGCCTAACTCACGCGCTGATCAGAATCTGGACCTTCGGAATACGCGAAAATTTACACGGATACAAATTTTTATGACCTTTTGAAGATTCATTCGAATTTCGGGAAAAGGATGTGAAATTTTTAACATGCTTCAGAGCTTATTCGATAATGTTTGGATGTTTTCTCGGAAAGATAATCGAAAATTATGTTTTGATTCGCCATTGATTTATTCAAACTTAAAAATCTCTGACCTCGATGTATTCAATGAATAATTTATTTCCCGTAAAATTCCTCGTCACTTCCGGGTAAACTCTGTACAAAATTCTACGAAATAGCTTCATTGTGCAACAATTTCGAAGAAACTCTTACGGAAATTTTTAGAGAATTCTTGTCCAAAGCGTCTGATAACGCTCGTAAATTGTTCGAATTCCATGAATCTTGTTTTCCAAAGTAATCGGAATGTTGTTTGAGCTTTGTATAAAACAGTTTTCAGAATTTCACCATTCTCAGAGTTATTCAGAACTTTTGAAAAATATAAACAGAAATATATTTTCACTTGAATAAACAAATTTTTTGCTTATTTCAGACCTAAAACGTGAAATATTGGTTCCCAATCACTTCTCACGAGTCAATTAGAGAAGTAGCCGTCGAATCAAGATAAAACCAAAATAGATCAACACAAAGGGAAACTCGGCCCGTATAATTCTCAAAGTTCAAAATTCTTTCCACCAGATTCGCGCTGCTGACTATTCTTTTATTTTATGTATATTCAATTGGTACTTCTTTTATACAGCCTTCGGAGATATTTTATCAGCAGTGGCAAGAAAATTGATGATATTATATCGTCTGAATCTCGCGATAATTTATATTATTATACATACTTTAATTTTACGGAATCATTTCTCCTTTTTAGCTCTCCCACTCTGACTCTCTCTCTCTCTCTCTTTCTACCCTGCAGAAAGATTTCATTAGCTTTATATATTATTGTTACAATACAATAATTATATATTCATATTCATTTATTATCGTTATTATACCGGACACTATACGTTCGTCTGATCACAGTTATGGACGAGATATATAGGTATATATATATATATTTATAATATTTAATTATCGATTTCATTTTACGCTCGGTTATCTTAACTTTCGAATAAGAACAAAATTGACAAACCGACAAATGAACTAATCGTACATTATTACTAACGTGTTATGTACAGCTTCGTTATGGGAGATCTATGCTTTACGAAAATCAAAGTATACCGATGATTTATCTATTTATTTTATCCTATTCACTTTAGCACGAAAATTGTACGTAATATGATTGCTACTCGGGAATTGTAAGACGCGAAGAATGCAACAAAATTGAAGCGAAGGAACAGAAAGGAGAAAACAAAAATGCAATCGAATGAATAAACAATTTAAAAAAAATATGAAACTTTTTTTTAAATTTATTTATGGGCAAACCTACAGACTCCGTAGATTAATTTTTCATTTTGATTCGAATAATTACGTATTATTTATGAATATGTAGTCCATGTATTGTTCATACAGACTCCCAATTATTATCTAATATTTACAATAAACTTATCCATTATATCATATATATATATATACGCTATCAATGAACTAAATATATATATATAATAAATAATCTATATTCGGTATAAAATTGTGTGATTGTTTATCATGTCTTTGTTTATAGTATACGTATACGTTATACTACTATAATATTATATTCTTGTTCATTGGAATAACCTATTCACATATAATTAATTATAATTTATTAACGGAGTTTAAGAATATTTCATGTTCGTTATAATTATCAATATTTTCTCCATTTTTCTTCTCTTTGCATTCACTTTTACCTCGTATAATTAGCTATTTCCGCGTTTTTCATTTCACGGATATTCCAAATTTGATATATATACATATATAAATGAATATATATATACATCCTATTCGTTTCATTTAAATATAATAATTCTATTAACTTGATATGAGCAAATGACAGATGTGTTGACCTCTCCAATTATTTTTCAAAATTTGATCACACATAGTACATGTTATTATATAATGTACGTTAACGATCATTATTTTACAGACAGAAATGTCTTCTCTCATTTTCGGAAGGAAAAAAAAAAAACAGAAAATAATTGAGAAATTAAAACGAGAAAAGAGTGTGAGAACTGCGTTCATATTTTATTCAACGGACAAATTTTGGACAGGTCAATTTTATATCATTATAGCTTTATACTTCTTTTTCATTATTATTAATTATTCATCTATTTAATCGTTCACTGCGATTGCGTTCGCGATCATAATTTTATTATTCGTTTTCTCGCCTTTTATGCTTGATGGAGTTCTTCTTTAGGTCCACACAATATCAGTGATCGGCAACTCTGAACGAACAGCGATATAAACTTGCAAATATTACTGTTAATTATTCATTTTTGAACAGTTTTTCAATTATCATTCGTCAGTTTATTTTTACGAAGTGACGTTGCACGCGATCACCCCCGAACTAGCAGCTAGCTAATGAAGATCAGTGAAACCTTCGCAGATTGGTTTCCCCGAAGATTTCTGCTTCTAAAACAGAACACGAAAATCAACCGGTGAGATTTCTGATACAAACGCATAATAATTCACAAAAAAAAAAAAAATACACATTGGCATGCAATTGTTTCATGTCAGGAAGGGACTTTCGCGAAAATAGTAATCGATCTGAACAAATTAGAATCGACATGCGTTTTATAGCCTCACAATTTTTCAGTGGACCAATGTTCTTTCCTTTTCAGAAAATCATACTCATTGGCGATTGAAAGTCGCATTTACAATTTTTCAACTTCTTCATTCAAATCTACCATCATAAGTTTTCGGAATATTTGAGCACAGAAAATTCGATAGGCACCGTTTTAAATTTGTGAAACAAACTGGGGCTAAAGTTCGAGAAACAGAGGATCGAAAGCACTCCGAAACGAGGTGGAATGCCCGAAAGAAAACATGAAAAACAAATTCAGTTACTATATGATAGAATGGAATAGCACTCAGTTTCTAGGTGGGCACCTATTTGGGGCCAAACAATCGTCTTTTTTCTCCCAATCGATTTGATCAATGCGCAATTATCTACACGAGGAAAGCCAGAAAAAAGGAAAGAAAATTGGTTCTGATTGCCTCGAAAGAAATTCGACTCACGTTTTATTGCTCCAATGTCTTCGAGAATTCTTGAGCGTGATTACGATAGAAATTCCGAATGATTGACGTTCATTCGATAAATAAAGAGTGAGCTTTTCAGGAAACATTTCGGAAATATAGTACAGCGAATTTTTCGCAGATAAATATAATCTTCTAATGTCCTTCATACAGATTATCTTCTCAGGGATGATAATACGAAGGAATGAAAGAACGAGAGGAAGAAAGGGAGAGAAAGAGAAAGAGACAGAAGACCATGGAAATATTTTTGGAACAAGTCGTGGTTGCTGGTGGGAATTACGTGGCGTATCTTTGCATGTAAACTTGAGTAAATTCACCATCCAAGAGTTTTGAAGCAGTAATTTTCACTGACGTGGAAATAATTTGGGCGCAGAAATTATTATGGTTGAAGTTCGGTTGCCTATCTGTGTCTTACAGGAGCCAAGGGGAGAAAATTGAATCATCAAGCGATACTACCGACCCGCAACTCCGAACATTGAACTGACGTTAATTTGGCAAGTGAATTGAACCGCGCTGGTACCACCGACTCGAACGATATCTAAAATTTAGAACAAAAAATAACTTTCCCTTGCAAAATAGTATTCGTTTCTTCTGCCCCTCTAGATCGGAAGAGGAATTGAAATCCGGAAGGTTCATACAAAGGGAGAGACAAAGAGAGAGAGAGAAAAGCAAGCTTCGAAGAAAAAGAAAGCTTTGAGATCTTTACACTTTTTATTTATTGAGAAAAAGGAACCGATTGTTTGTTCACGTTATACCCATAAGAGTTAGGTGACCCGTGAGAAGACGTGAGAGAATTGTAAGGTAAACAGTTTTATATTTGCGGTGAAGAAAATTAGGCGGGGGGAAAGTCACTGTAGCGAATTTTATAACTTCCAAGAGATTTAATATCTGCGGCGAGGATATTTTCAAAAGAATTCTGTCCCTCAGAATTTCGGGTCTCAGACTTTCGTTTGACTTTTAAGCTTAGCCGACCTCAAAAGATAGAAACTCGTAACTTTCAACTACGTTCCGTATCAGCCGGAGTACATCTTCAAGAATTAGTTACAGCAACAGATTCAAACTTTGTTCAAAGTTGCGGGGACTGATATCGAATGAAGCGTGTACGTCTCTGTTTAACTTGTTTTGTTTTTGCCATTTTCCTTCTAAAAATGTTAACCGTTCCAACCACTTGCAACCTTCCACAAAATTCTCAATTTCGTGAACTTCAAAAGGTTCGGATTGCGTTCATAAAATTTCCCCGAAAACATTCAAGCTATATACTCGATAATCGCAAGATAAGGAAACCGTTTCCGGAGCATTTCCAAACGAAAGATAAAAAATAACGATGGAAAAATCGAAAAACAATTGGATGCTGAACTGCTAGACCTGAGTGATTTTGGATCGTGAAATGGACCTTTAAAGAGGAACTCCACCATCTAACGAGCATCAACTGATATATTCGCGTGGTATATCCGGATATATGGCGTCTGGGTCGAGGTGCGTTTCCGGTTTCCCGTGCCCCTTGACCTCAGGGTCTTCGTGTTATCTGACCTCACTCACCCGTTCCTCGACGGCGACCTTCCGGCTCTTCCAGACGAACTCACAGACTGCTATTACACAAGCTACTCCCATTCCACCCATCAGTACTACGAAAACACCGCCTACGTTGGCCAGTCCGAGTTCGTTGGCTGCTGAACTGCTCTTGGATGTATCGTCCTGCAAGAAGGAATATTTTAGCACAAACTACAGGAGGGCTCCACGAGCGTGTGCGTGTGCCTTTGAATTATTACTCCCTAACGTTGTCGAGGGAACATTTCTCGACATGACACATCACGTCGTGATGTCTAAACTACGGCAGAAACTATTTTAGCGCAAGGTAATCCGTGAGGGGGTTCATTTCAGGCGAGATAAATTTATCTACCTCGGGATACTACGGAATTTCAGTTGCGTAGACTGGAAAAATGTGTTCATTACTTCGAAATTTTGGATTTTTCAGCTCTGAAAATATCGATGCACCGAAATGTTTTTGGCATCATTGATGCGACCAACTTTGAACTAGAATTCCAATGTTTTACCGGAATTCTGAATCCAGTGTGCGAAGATGATTTATAATTCGTCAAATTTCCCAACATCTTCCCATGCCCGTGGTGAAACTTACCCTGCATGATCCGCCGCCGCGTTTTTCCTTCCACCACCTTGTTTTAAGTATGTGAAGTTTGCCTTCCTCCTGGAGTTTCAATACGGCTCCGCTTATCGCTGTTCTGTACGGTGAATCTGAAAAATTGATTTTACTCAATATGAAATCGTCTGAAGCAAACAAGATTTTATTTTAGATAGCTGAGGTGGCTCGAGCCTGTTGACACAATGACAAAAGAAAAACTTGATTTGAGTAAATTTCGTCCTAAGTTCGTTTGAACAATCGTTTATTCTGGGAAATTACGACGCAGATTTGGAGATGTCCGGGTTTTGTACTTGTTTGTTTTTGACAAACGCGAATCTATATTCAACGGGCGTATCTCTCCGGGTATATAGTCGGTGGCATTACACGTCTGAAATGTGGCATAAGTTTCATCGATTGAACTCACTCGGGGGCATAGCAATTCCGTATCCCTTCGAGTCCAGTAGACCACCAACTTGAGTGAGTTCGCAGTTTCTCTCGATAACGTATTCGATTGAAGTGGACTCCATCAAGAATGCATAACTTCCCTTCCCCTTCACCACTCTGTCTACACCTTCGACATTGCTAGTTGTGAAAACAGTTGGTCTGGCCGATTCCATGAACGACCACATTCTCTGGTACGTCGAGAAGTTTGAATCCTGCAAAACAACATGAATAAGGTATCAGATTCGAATTGAATTGAATTGAATCGAATCGAAGGCACAGCCAGGTTAATTTGTCTTGGCGAACTACACATTCATCCTCTTGAACATCCTCGCAAAAAAGTATTAGTTGGGTTAATGTTTTATGCAAATGACATTTAATCGATAAAACGTAGCCGGTATTTTTACTTGGTGTAAAGAAAAAAGTAGCGAAGAAAACTCGGTTGACTCCGAACCAACTCCATTACCCACTTCATCCATCTTCACCGTGGTGAACCAGAGTTACGACAAGATCTCTTCAACCTAATATCTTGTCCGGGTGTTCTATATTATGCTGTATCAATCAATCATTCGTGTTTTCACGCTCGACTTATCCAAACGGTTATCGTTGGATCACGTCGTATATAAGTTTCTTGATGTTTCGGGGGATTTATAATCATCCTGTTTGTATCTAACAGCGAATAACCCGCGTCAAAACTTGAGTAACAAGTTATGCATAAAATGAAATAGGATACTGCGGTAGTTCGTCATCATCTTGTTCGCGATACTTTACCGAGCTTCATTTCTTCCCTTTGTCTGATCTACCAGCAAAATATGTACAACAGCTATTCGTAATATTCTTACCCTGAAAAATGCCGCCGTGCTTCCGCCCCTCAATGCTCCGTACTTGATTTTAGTCTGCTTGGCCAAATCCTCGGCACTTTCAATCGGTGAATCCATTCTCTCAACGGTAAGAAAGGCCGCCAAATTCGCAGTGTACGATGATATCATAATCAAAGTAAAAAACCACCACATCCCGGCCACCATCCTCGTCGATACAGCCCTGCGATCATAATTTTACCCAAGGTACAGTTTCTGCTTACAGGGCTCAACACCTCAGGACAACCACTTTGGTTTCGGAATGAACTCGGCTGCAATTTTCCGAAGAATTTCGTCCGCTGTATCAATTCAGCTGAGTCCATTCCGTCTGATATACAGAAATCCCAAAGTGACTGGCCTATGCGGGCTTTGGATTCAGTGGTATAACTAGTCGTCGGGAATCCATCGTCTTTTATTTAGTGGCATTGAATTGGCCGAGAAGTCCGTCAACTTTGATGTAACTTAGAGACTGTGAAACTTTCATGCAGAAGCTGAAGCGAATGTTCAACTCACTATTTGTACCTTGATCACGGTGGTGCCAGAGTCTGCTCAAGACTTGATCAGTAACAATCATGACGGTTTTCAAAGTTGGAATGATTGATTAAACGATAAGGTATTGCAAGTGGCGGAGAACATGAATATTATGGACAGTGGAAAAACTAGAAAGCATGATCACGACATCATTTCATCCCACTGTCTGTCTGAAAAGAATAGAAACGAAGAAAACGAAAGGAAAGAAAACTTCTACGGAAGCTGAAATGCTAAGTATAGAGGAAAATTTGAAATCAATAACATTCACTACGGAGACGGTAATGTGTACAAGTGATAGAGGGAATCATGGTCTAACTTTACAATATCAAGGGGACGTATAGGTCTCTACAAATTACGTGGATGTGTAATAATTGTAAGGCTAGCACTAACATTTATGCTAGTAGTGCAGCAAGCCTACGATATAGCATCCACCGAAATATTCATTTTCTATATTCAGTATATGCTCTAGTATAGCTTGACATTATGATGTACGATACTATATCATTTGCCGTGAAATTTGACCGCGAACTTGGGCTAATTGTTACTCTATTCTCTTCCTCTCTCTCTCTCTCTCTCTCTCTCTCGCTCTCACTCTCTTTCTTTGGTGGATTGGGAGTTCTGAGGGTGGCTGTTACATTGCGGTATATGAAGGTAGGCACGCGATAAGGACGAGTCAGGTCAAGTCTGGTCTTGTTTCAGCCGTTAGGTGCTAACCACGCGACATGTTTCCTGGCTTAGTAACGAAAGGACAGGGGGGACTTACTTTGGAGCTATATCAGAGCCTTGCTGCATGAGCGAGCCGATGGTGAACCAGAGCGAGTTCAGGAGCGTGAACTCGTTCTCGAGGACCTCGGATTGCGCGTTGCATGGGTGCGGATTCTCCCACTCGTAAGGGCTGAACCTGCAGACACGTCAAAGGAAGGGCTTGGGATTAAATGCTGGACGTTTTCTTCATTCGTTTTGGAAAGACCGTTGCTCCGATTGAAATGTACAAGTGAATGATATTCCCTGATATTCACTATCGGAGATTACATTTCATATCTCATTTTTGTTCGAGCGATCACGAGATAAAACAGTCCCGCACCTATTCCTCGCACAATCGATCAACGTCAAAGTAATGGGACAGGTGTGAAGCCCCTTTGTGCATAAAATTTTTCCGATCCATATTATCACGTCAGTTCAAAGAGAATAAAAGGAAACGGCCATCAATCGGCTTCACAAAATTTAATCAACGATCCGCTGCCGAAATCTCTCCCCGCACGATTCTTGAGAACTAAAATGTCAATCCTCCGCGCGGGAATTGTCCAGAAAATGATGAGAAGAGCATGCAGTTTGATGACCGCATGTGAGACTTTCCGTTGACGTGCAGCTCTGTCGAGTTCCTGCTCCTCGGATAACGCTGGTTGTGGATTTGGTTTTACAAAAGGATATTTGAGTGGGGTTCTTGTCAGATACATTGCACGATAAAAAACGCAAGACCAGGGCCAGTGTTAAAATGCAGTGCAAGTTGGACTGGGGCCTGTGGGGCTTACTTGGGCAGGATGTCACAACCCTGACGCATCAGAGACCCAATTGCGAACCACATGCAGTTGAGTAGCTTGAAACGATTCTCGAGATGATCCGGATTGGTGTTGCAAGGATGCGGATTGTACCACTCGTATGGTGTGAATCTAGATCAATCGCAACTCTATGTCAAATACAACCGGTCACAAACCAAAAAATTATCAGACCATCTGGCATCCGCTTATTTCTGATGATTTTTCTCTGCGTGGGTTTTTTTTCGTGTATCATGGATTACTGAGCTTTCAAAAAACGGACAAAATCCGATAAGGCCTCATCGTTACTCCGTGTACTTCAATGTTAAGAATGCACTTCGGAAGACTTCAGATTTTAGTTCAAGAGCAGGGATCCCCGGGCTCAGGTCCAGTGTCCTGAAATCTAGAGCTGCAAACAAATGTCAATGAAGATTATAAACTTGCCTTGCTAGTATGAAAAGTAGAACAGAAACTCCGAGGTATGCCGTGGCCATATAAATCCAAACGTCTAGACTCAGTGGACTGAGGAATGAGAACAAATTTGGGGGTTGTTTGATGGGTTTCCGATAGAGGATGCTGATACCTGAAAGCAAAATTCCGTGCGTTACAATTTGGTGTCGGTTGTGGGATGGTAGTCTTCTTACCAAGGTTCATGAATGGCATTGTGAAATCAACAGCCTGTTCTCGGTCGTAGGTGATTGTTAAATCGGCTATTGCGAGGTCTGCCTTCTGGTCAAGAAGTTCCTTCATCATTCCATCCCATTCTT
Organism: Phymatocera aterrima; assembly: GCA_963170745.1. Lineage (NCBI taxonomy): Eukaryota > Metazoa > Arthropoda > Insecta > Hymenoptera > Tenthredinidae > Phymatocera > Phymatocera aterrima. The sequence goes on from OY720660.1 coordinate 7,411,842, forward strand.
TTGTTTCTCTATTCAAAGAACCATATCGGCCATCGGGCACAAGTCTGAAGGTGTAATTGAAACCCAAGATGTGAGCTATTTCATGTATTAAATCGATACCGTATCCTTCGAACTGAGCATTCCCAGTCAACTTCTCACTCGAATCCTTTCGCATGCAGTAAGGAGAACTCTGTAAATTCAAGTACATAGAAATTCTGAAGGTTCGCGTCAAGGAGGTCGTTGCAGTTTGTGCAGCGAAGTAGAAATACGTGTTTCCATTAAACTTTTCTTCGTGTATGTATCCAACAATTGCAACTTCAAAGTTTGAAAATTAAAGAATAAAATGTACGCAGTGGATAATGAGAAACTTGCATATTGCTAGTTACTACGAGCCCGGACGCAATGAATAAATGCTAAGCCCAAATGAGAATCACATTGCAGTAGTGGGTGGGTTCCAGTTTCTGCTTATTCTTATTCCCTTTCCCTTCCTTTCCCACTCGCCTTCTCTTTCTCTCTCTTTCTCTCTACCAACACTACTACTCAGGCGACATTGCTGCATGGCTATACGGAGGTAAAAGTTTTTACGAGATGCTAAATAACTACTGTTATACTAAAGTTCTCCCTGGTTTATTCAAAAACTTTCAACAGTTCAGTTTCATAAGTACGTTATACTAGCTACTGCAATTAGCACGGGGATAAACAGGGCTTGAGGTATTAGACTGGTAACTTTACGTTCAGTTCTTCTCATCATAGTCTAGCAGAAAGGCGTGAGACTTTGATGATTAAAAGAAAATTAGAAACATTTACAAAATTAGAAATCTCACCAGTATCGTTGTCACTATGAATGTTTTGTTCTGAAGACTTTCTACTATCTGAGTATACACGTCCCCGTAAGTTCTCGTGAAGTTTACACCCTCCGTACTATTCCATGTACCTATTTTCTTCAATCCCTCCTTACTATTCAGTTCCACTATGTCCAGTACAAAATCAGACCTGAAGCCTTGGTGATCGAACTTTATCACTCCAGTCAGTCCCCGCATTTCAACCTTTGTGGAGAAAATGATTAAGTGATGATAAATTACCGGTAATTCCATGCGATTTCATCTAAAATTTTAGAACCGGTGGATACCAGTGCAAAAGAGTTTGTGATAAATCATTTCGGGAATGGTCCATTCCTTTCAGAATTGTTTGAGATCAGCCAAAAATAAGATCCTCAGAAATTTGGAAACGAAGAAAACCGGTATTTTTTCACAAGATGATTTCACACGAGCTGATTTCAGCAGCACTACAATATTCTCTCCCAATTTTCTCACACCGAATAGCTTTGAGGTGTAATCCGTACTTACAATCTTCATGTAATTGATCAACGAATATCCATGAGGCCATGTGTCAACCGATTCGCAGGAAAGTGGTTTGATATCAATTTGTTGCGATGTGTCAAGGTCGTGAAGAGCCTTGGCGAATAAGTGAACAGCGTCGTACATAAGGGCTGTTTCAGTCTGTCGAATAATAAAAAATGTGTTAATACGATAGTGCGGAGTAAGGAAAGAAAATAGGCGTTGAACATTTTTTTTTTCATTTAAATACAAAAAAATTGTGTATTTGAAGTTTGGATTAAAAATTATCCAACCGATAAATTTCGCGGGGGTTTCGAGTGAGCGTTTGAAGTCGAGCGGAATATCCAGTGGAGTCGAGTGAGGAAAGTTTGATAAAAGGAGAAAAAAAGGAAAAATGAAAGAGTAACTTTCAGTGAATAATAAAGTTTTATCCCTCTAGTTCCGGCTAGACGTAGGTAGGTAGGTACCTATATTAAAGCTTTTTATAGTCACCGGCCTAAATTTCATCCAACCAAAGTAATGCCATCCGGCAATGTTTCATAAAGCTCTATTTTATGACCCAAAGTATTTCTCTAAAGTCTCTAGCGTTAGGTATACGTATTATTATTTTATCTCGGTTATAAAGTGAGCGGAAAACCTTACTCGCAGTTTTACATAAGCTTGTGAATAAAAATGATCAAATTCTCATCCTCAATATCTGCGTCTTTGTCTGTATACTCAACTACGAATCATTGAAATTTCTCTCATGAAACACTTTTGTATGACAAAATTGGTGAAAGATATTCCCACATCTTACCTTTATAAAAGTCATGTTGTCCTACGCCATGGAGATTATTTGAAACATAGAAAAATCATGTGGTTAGCTTAGCTCTTTCGAAACCTTGTGTCATTCGACACGAATGGAAGCTGATTGGCAATAAATAATCCCGATCCACCGCCCATGAATTATTCAGTTTCATTGGAGCAGAGTTCACGGTTCAAAATTTGATAACAAATGATTGCATCATTGCAATGGTGAACGATCGCAGGATATATCCCGTTTTTGAAGTAAATTTTTCCCATTATTTACGATCACTAAATCATTCGATCTCTCCCGGATGATTCTCTCTTCTATGGAATATTTCAGTTTGCCTCGAAGATCGCAGGAGAGATATTTGCCTCTTTCGATACATTACTACTTACGGGGTAATAAATTTTCCACGATGTTTGTACGAGTATGTGCGATGTTCTACACGTATACGGAATGAGCCGGAGAGTCTAAGTTTCTTGGTTGTATGTTCATACATACTATACCAGCGTGGAATAAGGTGGAAGGTAGAAGGTAGAAGAGTAGAGAATCTAGACAAGCAAAATGACTACGAAGCCTCGTGCACAGTATATAGGTATGGTATATTGTATTACAGTCAAGTTGAATTCCAGGGACTTTGGTACACAATGCTACAATTTCAAAGTGCGCCCAAGCGGTTAAAGGCGGCTCTCCACGTCCCTTATCCGTTACTCCTTTGCTCGCTCTCTCCTCATCTCGCCACGCGCTTGAGTCGAGATAGTCTAGACTCGATTTCTGGATACAGAAGAGTCAAAATTTTTTGTTCAAATTCACGAGGAGGTTGATACTAATTGATTCTGCGGATGATTTCACGGATCTCTCTCCGAATGATGGCTTTCTGTTTCCGGAATACCCAAAAGTGAGAATATGCCCAATTACACGTCTCAATCTTCCTCGACTATGGCACAAAAGCGAATTACTAGGTCTGACTCTGATTAACCGTTAATTTCCCTCACAGTACTCGTGTTCGTTCATTCGTTTCGCAAATTAGTCACACGTCACCGTACACTTTGTTCAATACCACTATTCGCCATTGGTATGTGCATTAATATTTGACGAATCGGGAGGAGATTCTCACTCGAATGTACACGGTGTGCGGTTTATCACGCAGGCGACAGCCTGCGGCGGTGAAAGTTTAGCCTATCTTTGTACAGGGCGTTTCACGGTGAATCTGCCACCCAACCCAATCGATCACTTCGACGATCTGTAATTCAAACCGTTGATTGTCTCGCTCGATCTGTTAGGAGCTGAAACGGTCCCACGAATTCTTTCGGATTTCAAATGCGAAGATTTTTTGCGTTGTGGATTTGTTCAATTCCGAAACTTCACGACCGAAAAAAACTCTCGACCAATAAAAGAATCGTTAAAAATTCGTGTACCTATTTTGAAACATGATCTATAGCGTACGGACATTCGGAGATCAGACCGGAGGTGGGAATGGGTTTTCGATTGGTCGATTTCGCGTGAAATGTCCCATGCGCTGTATGCGGTGTATGTGCGTACACCTTAAGAGGATTACCTACGGGCCATTATGTCCTACAACGTAGTGACACATCGAAGAGCGTGCTCTGTGGAGAAGCATACTCCACACATGTACTTCGACTGAAATGTGTGACTGAGAGTTCCGTTGCTACTCATTCGTACCAAACTTCGCTCCGGTGAGTATTTTCAGACCAGATATGAAACTGAAGGCCACGCGTGTTCCACAAAAACTAATTTTCATCTGCAGCTTTCGTCTCGAATATGCATACACTTACACATAGAGAGAAAAATAGTGAAAGAATGAAAGCTCTAGAGCAGATTATGCTGCGTATGAAATTTTCATTCTGTTTCCCACCTGCTACTCCGGCATCCATGCGTTATAAATCGTGATAATGTGATAAACCTGCCGACACAGCTTTGAGGAAAATCTGAAACTCATACTGCTTAATCGCAACTCACAAGCGACTTATAGACTTATGAAAATTTCACAGAAATTCTAGCTGAAAACGTCCATCTCGTTTGCAGGGAAGAACTTTTGTCCCTGACATGACGCGACGAATTACGGAATACTACGCTTCTTGTCAAGCAACAGAAAGGCGGCTCAGGCTCAGAGAGGATAGACTAAAACGATCCGGATAAAAGCTCCCTCCGATTTCTTTTATTTATCAAAACCAGCCGCCGCGCCGGCCGGCTTTCCGCCATGCGCATAAATACGCCACGGATATATTGGATATGTACCGGGTGTTCGGTTTGAAATATTAATCGGTCTGTCCCAAAATGTAAATGAAATCCGAACTCGTTTTAAAATCTTAATGAATATATATTTCCTTGTTTTTGCAAGGCTCTAATTTGACATTTCGGAATTCGAAAAGTCTATTCCCATTGCAATAGGAAGCCAGCAGTATTTCACAAAGCAATCATGAGATTCTTGTTCACGTTTGGAAATTGGCTGGTGATTGTTTTCGACGTGACCACTGTGTACTGTTGAATCGCCAGTGCACGTGTGGCTGTATCTTCTCTGTTGAGAGCTGTTGATTCATCTGGTTCTTGTGTTATTTGTATGTTTTTCATTTCATCCTTTTTTCTGCCCATGTTGTCCGTTAATTTTTGAATGTCTGCCAAGTTTCAAACCAGTTCTACAGGACTTGGGGACAAAAGTTTTGTTCCCTTTTATCACTTGAACAGATTTTCCATCTTTCATTGTCGAATTGCAAAATCAGGACAGATTCATGTCATGAAAGAAGGTGACAAAATTTCAGTGGAGTAGAATAGGTAATGCTCATAAGATCGGGGTGAAGTTACGGATAGTATAGTATCGGTATCTGAAGCGGAAAGTGAAGTGAATTGGCCGTCTCAAATGTTCGTGAACGCCTTACTCTGACTGAGCAACGACATACGGATTATGGTACGTGGTTATGCGAAGAAAACATTATAGAAGAATTTGTATCAAAGAAGTTTTCTCATCGCCAGTTTGCTGAGAAATTTGTTACACCATTATTTCAACTGGTAGCCAATTCATTCCGATCTTTTGGAAGTCGAGGCAAATTGCCCATCCGTTTGAATCGATGTAAAAAAGTGCTCAGAAGGCATCGCGATGCTTCTGTTCCTCAAAATTAACTGAAAACAAAGCTCACGTAGGAAAATGGTATAATAGATTGATCCAAATTTTCAGGTTTCAATTTGTTCCTTATCGTCCTAACAAGACGTTTGCATCAAAATGGATATTTTTTGTGATATGTAATTGGACTTGAACTAACGCAAAACACTCTCAATGATGCAGAAAATTTCTGAACTATTTTATAAAGCGGTTAGTAGAACATGAAACGGGCTCATCTTCTCTTCGTGGGAGATCTATGTCAATGATGCTACCGACCAAGTGGCTCGTTCCCAGCGCAGATTTAACTTATCACATTGGACCGAGGAGCTATTCACTAGGTGAAATCACGAAACACTTTGTGAAGAATGACTCCGGAATCAATGTGGAAATCGTTTGAAATCGATACAACATTCCATGCATCAAAATCGCGTGAATTGACCGAAAGTTAAGCGAATTCCGGTTGATTGACATCAAAATCGCTGATAAATTTGCACAGAAACCCTGAAATCGCATGCGCGCGGTCGTTTGAGATCTCTCGGAATCATTGAAACGGCGCGTTACTGAATCTGCGCATTGCGTAGTCAGTCGTAGCGCCATGAGTCGTGAATATATGATATGGCCACCTAGCCCCGATGTGATATCATACGACCCACCCCTACTAGTTAGCCAACTCGCCAGCTGCGCAGAGTTTTGGTGACTAAATTTCTGGTGCGGTTACACAACTGGCGTTATAACTGGCGTTAGCGTGGATATTTCTGGCCAAAAAGCGAAGAGAACTGCTGCACCTGGAGCTAAAACGAACCGAACCGAGCCAACCCCAAGGTCCGAGGTAAGGGATGAAGGCAAAGAACAAAAAAGTTATCCTAAACTTTTTACCCAGCATTGACTCGCAATCAGGATCGAAGAGGCTAACTCTGTGGTATAATATCCGCATACTGCCCTACAGTACTCTGAAGTAACGGGTCCGAACTATTCGAGAGAAGAAAAAGACGAAGCGGGAAAAGGAGAAAAAGAAGATGAAGAATGAGAAAAGTGAAGCAAAAGATCAATTGAGATGAGATGAGATGAGATGAGATATAAGCGAATAAAACACCGCGCGCAGGGGGGATACTTTGTGAACAGATGTTGCACACACTCGACCATAGCGTGGAACAAAGTCATTTTGGTTTTTTCCTCCTCTATTACTTTATCTCTTCTTCTTTTCTGCTTTTATTCCTATTTTCTCCGTTTTTCAACTTTCTTTTACACTTTCGGCTAGCAGATGCGACGATCGTTATAGTATTTTCTCATTTTTGATACAGCCAATTACACTCATCAAATTCTTTCTGCATTTCCTCGCCAAAATTTGTGTTCGTCGGGCTTGAAAAACGACAAAGAACACGAAATCAAATAAAAAATCATGCGGTTCGGAAGGATCAGAAACTTTCTGGTTATCAAATTTCGTTTGAAGATAAAAAGTCAGCAGTGAAAATCCATGCGTGCTTTCGAATGCCGTACGTCGACTTTCGACGTGCTTATCAATAAAATTCTTAGTAATTTCCAGCATGGCGATTTATCTTCACGATAAACCTGAAAATATTTCCATGCACAAAAAGTTCCAATTTTGAGCTTTCTATGCGTTAAAAAGGAAACGTTGTTCCGCGACTCCCTTTGGATCCGCGGTGGCGAAATTCATCGCTTCGTTCTTCTTTTCCCCCTTTCTATATGCTAAATATACCAAAAATTCTCTGACAACATGTATGATGGTTTAGTCTTTCCGCGTTGTCGGTTGTGCTTGATTTATGGGCTTGGAATGACTGGAGCTTTCGTAATACACAGCAAGCGAATTCGGAGGGTGTTATTTCGAGTTGCGGATTACACGCGGCTTACCATCGACTATCTTTCGTACCAGTCAACAAATAACTCCCCTATACCATTTTGTGGATTAGATTGATACAGAAGAGAAATAAGTTGGAATTGCGGGGTAATCGAAAAATTACTCCGTGTATACCCACATCGATTTTAGGGTAGCTGCTGGTGGAACAAGATTGGCTCAAACTATCAGGAAATAGTTATTCCCTGGTAAAAATTCTCGAGAACAAAATTTCCGGTTCAACTTGACGTGGATTAATCCTTCGGAGCTTTACTCTCTAGTTCGATTACATGTATATTTCGAGAGAAAGCTTGGACTTTCGTAATTCGTGCTTCGACACTGCTCATTTCAATTTCGGATGATTTGCTTTCACATTATCAGCCAAAATTTTGATAAATTCGTTTGCAGTCGTTGTTGACGTATTCGGAAAAGCAATTACTGAATGCTATTGCGGAGATACTTCTGGCAGTCGAACGAATTATGCGCAAACCAAATGCTCCGGAAGAATTTTTACATTTCTAACGCAAGAAATATCCGAAGATCAGCGGGATGACGAAGGTTCGTGATAATTCTCGTTGAACGGTATGAGTGGGAACAAATTTTACCGAAATCGTCATTCTCATTTCTCAGCTCATACTGTAGAAATACACAACTTTTCGACGCACTTCTATATTCCACAGCGATTATGAAATCGTATGAGAATCGTCAAGATTCACCGAAGGATCCTTTTCCCGCGCGGTTTTATTCCAAAAATTGTGTGTCCAAAAATGAAAATCTATTAACTCTGAAAAACGGATTAACGATATTGGGAGGCTATTGGATATCTATCGCCCTCGAAGCCTGAACGTATGTATTGGCAAAATATCGTGCATCCCCCGTACTACATCCATCTCTATATAGATATACGTCTACTGCAGCTCTGCACGTACCAATCTAGCGCTCATTTAAACGAATCCGGATTCTACATGGCTATATCTTCTGCCCAGTTTCCACCTCTCTTTACCAATATACCAATACTCATACCGAACGTGGTGAACTGGTAACCAACCCACCGATTACAGGAAGGATGCTCTTCCCGATCGAGGCCACCGAGTGAGCAAACTGCATAGGCAATTTCCTCCCCGAATGAGGCATGACTTGTGGACACGGCATGGCTTATATCTGGATTACAGGTTATAACTGGAACCAAAAATAGCAAGGGGACGCGGAAAAATTGATTGGATCGGATAATTTTGTGAAATTGTACATCATGGGAGAAAAATGCGAATTTGTTTTCTAGATTATAATTGTTCATTCGTCTAATTATCCCATGACTGACCATCCGATTTCTAACTTTCATCAATCATTCGCCAATTTTCGATTTCCTAATTTTATAGCCCTGTGTGATTGTTTGCACGGTTAGCTGACCACTCTCATATACGACGTCGATACAATTTGTTCAAATTTTATACACTTTTCTATACGTAACACAGAATATATTCTCAAAATCCTCGATAGAGATGCGGATAGGCTGAGATAAGGAGTAACCAGTTCAAAAAAGTGCAACATTCTTTCAATTCTATTACTTGTTAGAGATTCAGGAGATAATTGCGACATAATTTTGTTCGTCGATCGGTCGAAACGCATCTTATTCCGATGAAACTAAAAACCATCGAAAAAATCGAGTCGATTGCCTGCAACGGCTACCAAAAGTTTCAGAATTCTCGAATCTCGAATCTTTTCTCTACCACGAGCTAGTGCCTACTGAAATCCACGAAATCCGAGAACAGAAGACGAAGTCGAAAAGGAAGAGCGATGAAACCTCGATGTACAATTTCATTTGAAAATCATCGTAGACACGCGAGTCGTGTTTTGCTAATGCATTCATTGCATATGATCGTGAGGAGGAGTGATATTCCTGCTTAATTTCCAAGTTTAGCGGCTGAAGTCAAGCTTTCTGAAGTATAAGTTTGTAGTGAAGCAGGTAGAGAGGTAGAAGTACGTCAGGAACTGGTTATGAGTTAGTCGAAGATCTTTAGACCGCGTATCATGTGCTGAAGGACCGCAGATACCGAGGCAAACTGAGTAGAACTATTCACATTAAATCATACGACATAAATATTATGCATGTTCTGCTCCATCATATATACAGGGTGGCTCTCGGGGAAGAGAGGAGATATCTTCGAATTTCGAACACCAGATGAAAGCCTCGTTCTTTTTACGGTATTCAATATCTGTAAAATCGGATATCGACCGAATTGATCTACGCGTTTAGATTTTATTCATCGTTCGAAACTGTGGGCCGGTTTTTATTTTTCTACGCCGCGGCCTGTACAGATATATCCCCATGTACGGTACTTTTACATTTCACCCAAAACTCCCTTCTAGAGAATTCCATCGTAGTTTCATTCCGAAATCGAGAACTTGACGCCAAGGCACACATATTATATTCTATTTGCATTTTTATTAGAATCCAAGAAGCACACACGATGCCGCAGTACCTGCAAAGAGAATTTCAATTACAGCATTCAGCGTTTGAATAAATAATACTCAATTATCGCCACTCTCTATCAATTCGCGACAACACCGCCAGGAATTACTCGACCCTGATGATTCCGACCAGAATTCTCTCGGAGCAATTTGTATTCCACGATTTTCAAATTCAGGAAATACCATACATTTGTGAAATGGGAATCGATTCCACGAGGCGTCGAACAGCAACTGTCCTCGATATATTCAAAATCACGTTTTGAGGACCATTTTTTTTTGTTTTTTTTGTTTTAAAGAAAAGACATGGAACTCTCGCCTCATTTTGCATCCGAAAATATTATCTCCAGTTTCGAAGTTCTCGTATAGAGAAGATCGAAGTTACGTTCGTTGGAAATCGGCTCATGCAGCTTTTTTATCAGGACTTTTCTATGTTCTATGTATATACAGCGTAATTTTAAAGTCTCGTGTTCAGCTTGAGCAAATATTGAAAGCAATTTCCGAATGTAGCAGATGTTGGTGTGAGAACGGTATATACGTAACAAGTAGAACGTCATGGATATATGTGTGTGTGTATGTGCTAAATAGGTACCTAAATGCAAACTTTCAGCTGATTCGGTTTCCGCATACGTGTGTATGCACATACGTACGTATAACGTACACGAGGAAATTCACGGGTATCCGTCGCTCTTATTGCAAAATCAAAGAAATTTACTTCCTCGCGGGCGCCAATTGCATCGGAAGGTAGAATTTTTCATTTGAAAATTCCTTTCACGTTCGCAGCTGCAGGTATAATTAATAGGGAATGAAGAGCAGAAAAAATGGAGGAAAGGAAAAAATTTTACTGAGCACCGCGTTCCAGCAAAGCGCGGCGCATTTTCTATGTTGTATTCCGTAAAAGCACGGCGAAGAGTAACAAGAATATCTCACTTTTTTCTATTCATCCATTTTCCAATTTCCTGGTATTTTTATGTTCAGAATTTCATCGGTCTGCCGTCCCCGTCCCCGTCGCCTTTGACTTTCCGTTCATTTCGATTTTATGCAGTTTTACCTTCGCCCGGATACCTGTGATACGTTCTTCGACGGGTATGAACGGAGGGAATTTTTTCTAGCTCATTCTTACCTTGTTAGTGTTTTGACCCATGTCGAGCTTGCGACCGTAACGTTGCTCTCCGTAGATCCAATCACGGACGACCCTCTGAAGCTCAGGCTTTTCCGGGTCAACCAATCGGAAGGCAGTAATATTGGTACCACCATACTTGAATTCTTCCAGGTCAACGCTGTGCAGGTCCTGCAAAAGGATGTGGCGGTTTGCCCTTTATGAATAGGTTTACCATTTACTTCTCGCTATAGGACCTAGCTCGGAAAACTGCAATCTTCTTCCGCGCAGTCAAGATTATCGACGCCGGAGTTCTACATTGTATAGTAACGATCACGGATGAGAAAACTCAAAAGGGAACAAATTGTAAAAAAATACTCGGATCTGATTAAAAAACTTGGATTATACTACGTACAGGATGACCGATAATCGGTAACAAGTTGCGAAAACAGAAATAAGAGTATGACAAATTTTTCATTCTCGTTCAATTCGACTGTTTCTCGTATTTCGAAGATACATTTTGGAATTATAAATATGTATAACCAATGGAGAGATATGGAGCAGAAACTTGTGAAACATCGCGAGTACAAGACAATTTTTTTCGAAAACCACACAATCCATCTTCCGGAAGTATTGAAATGCCGGACAGTATCGATTTTTGGAAATGTTTTCTCCGGTGATATTTTCGTAGGAAATTAATGATGAGGTAGAAAAATCATTAGGTACCTCCGCAAATGGAAAATATAATATACAACGAAATAGAAATACATAAACAAAATTTGAGATATTTTAATTCCTAGATTTCTATAATTTTGTATGTTTTTTGTATTATTGCAGAGAGATTTGGGAAAGACATTGGAGTTGTTGGAAAAATACTCTGGAGTCTTGGATCAACAGAATCTCTGCGGCAATGGGGTTGGCGGTGGTTCTGGGTCGTTGGACAGAAATAACAAATAGCGTCAATTCGATTTCCCGGGTAAATTGTTATTTTTAGATCTCCAAAGCAGTTCCACGTAAGCGTAAATAATGAGGAGATGGCGAATCTGCAAACCGTCGACTGAATTGCGAGTGACAATGGTAGCTACGCAAAAGTAACCAGAAAAAAGAGAAAAATAAAAGAAAGTCAATAGGATAGCCGTAGTGTCTAAATAAAAATAACTCAACTCAATGTTTTCTGCTCCGATCTACGGTCGGAAAATTCTACATCATTTTCATTATTGTTGCCGAGAACAAGGAATGTGACATTTGATCAGATATGATTTGCTGAAAAGTTGCGGAATGGTTTATAGTGGAAAAATCGAGCTTTCGATAAATCTTTTTTCTCTTCTACATTAGGTTCTCGCGATTTTAGCCTCAGTCTATACTCGGCTTGGAAAATAGCTGTTTTTTTTCCTTGTTTCTTGCTGTTCTGTTCAATCGCTCATAGATTTTTCAAAAATGACTAAGAATAATGCGTTCAAGCAGCGAAAACAACCTTCCGAACCATCGTCGAATTATCTTACAACAATTTTTTCTAAAGTTCCCAACGGTGTTTGAAAATGTTTTCCGTTTACTCTCTCGTAACCAGCTCAAACCTGGCATTTACAGATTCTCAAAAAATGACTACAACAGTGCAAACATGAACAGGCATTTTGAAATCGGTGAAACTGAGCTTCCAATTGCGTTTGTTCAAATTCTTTTAGCATTTTTTGTTTTTTCGTTTTTCACAAAGTTATTGTGAAAGGTGTTGAAGAGGACTCTGCGGCATCGCCTTAGGTGGTTCCTTCCTCTGTTACTTCGAAACTGCGCAATGTGCAGAGTTCTCTTTTCCACCCTAAAACTTGGTGCGAAAAAATCGCAAGAAAATTTGGAACGAGATAATTTGAAGTTGTTTGTTCTCCTCTAAAGCAACTTCACCTAAACTTTTTCCACGATTTTCGATCACCGATGTAACAGAGTTTTTACCGGCATCACAAACGTGAAAAATAAACGCGTAAATTCTTCAACGTGATCCTTTATACGTAGTAACATAATAATTTAGGGTTGTTATACTCCCACCGGCAAGAAAATTTGTTTATTGAAAATTCGGGGGGTCGGTTAACCCATCAGACTCGATCGCAAGGTTCTTAAAAAATTTTCAGTCAGAAAATCCGTCGTATGGATGTATATCGACGGGGCTGGTTGCGGGGGTGTAGAATGAGACGAGCTAAATGCCAGATTGATGGATGTTCGCCATCGTTTTTCCTGGCGACGTGACGTGACGGTACATCTCAACTGAAATTCTAAGCTGCTCGTAGTATTGCTCGTGCAGTTGAGTATAGCACGGCATTCTTATTCGCGCGCTTCTCTTCTATATTATACAAACACATACAGGTGGAACTCGGAAAACATCCCTCCTCCCGGGTCGTAGTCGTCTGGCAAACTAGCTAGCTCTGACTCAAGCGGCTGGCCCTAGGTCCCGTCTTCCCGGCGTCACAGAATTACAAAACAGGCATGTGACATGTTTATATTCCGGCTACTTTACTTTTCTACTCAGCTAACCCAGCGAGATGCAGCGACACCCCCGAAAATTCTTGTACGCGTCGTTGCCCTCGCCCGTCACACACAAACGCGTAGGTATTCATGGCGTGAAAAATAAAAAGATTCGTAAAACCAAAAAAAGTACCTCTAGTCCCTCTCACGCATGATGATGCCGGATGTATTCGAGGGTTAAGGGTGGCGTAATAGTCTGAAAACTCACGACGAGCTTTCAGGCTGAAATTCTTGTGGAAAAGAAAATTTTTTTTCGGATATTTGGATGATCAAAAATTACGTTTTCATAGATTGTTACTTTCAAATTAGTTGTTTAATTCAATTTGAGAACCAATTTGTCAAAAATATTCTTTCGCAATTCAATTTATTGAACATAATGCGGGATGGAATTGAAATTTTCGGTTTCCGTACAATTTGTCGTAATAGAATTCTCCTCGTGTACATTACTAAACATGTATATTATACGCTATATCAAATTTATAGGATGGATATCGCAGCGTCAAGTCGTGCGCTAGGTAATTTATTTGAACCTTGTCTAGATTTCAATTTAGATCCATTAAAATGTAAATTGGGGTAGAAAATTTGTGGTACACTATATGCGTGTCCGCTTTTGTTCGGTGCTAAAATTCCTCCCTCTTTTTTACTAGAGAACAGATTTTGAACGTATCTCACGTGCGATTGAACTGAAAACACGGGATACAAAAGCATCCAAAATTCATTCAGAGTACATAAAACGAAAATTAATCTCCATTCCAAACTAAGTATATGTACTCCGATTTTGAATTGATTACTCTATTCGTGAAAATTAGCTGCCAGAAGCTCACCAGCTGCTTGATTATCATCACTAAGAATAAGATATACTTACCAACGAAGTAATGAGGTAGCTGTGGTAATCGCTCATCATTCCAATTTGCTGCGCTTGTTTGAGAACTTCGTAAATACGTTCTGTTGAACAATCCAGGACGATGTGTGACTCGGCTGAGTTTTTGATCTGCTTCAGCAGCGGTCTGAAACAATGAACGTATCATAAAATTGTAGAATGGTATAGTAGAATGGAGAATTCGGAATGTGGATTCTCCTGAACTGCAGAGGGGTTGAAAACGAAATGGAAAATGAAAGATCTCAACTCTGTGAAAGTATGTGCCAATAATTTCGAATCCGGACCAAACGAAAAATCGTCGACTAAGGCACCTGCGCGTTATAATTTATAAACGTTACAAGGCTTCTGAATAATTAACGAGGAATAACCCTCCCTTCTAGAGCAAATTTCATTGGAATGAATTTAGACGAATTTAACTCGTGCTATTTTCTGTCCAGATGAGAGAACCGAGACATTCCTGAGGTCTCGGGGTGCCACCGCGGTACCGGGGTGTGTAGACTTTGAATTAATCGTCTCCCATAGCAATTCCTTTAGTCAACCCCAAAGGAAGAATGGTTAACGCGTTAACTTGGCAAGGTTTGAATAGCTACAACTCGGTCTAAATTACTCCTCAGTCAGTTCTTTGCTCTTTAGTCTTCTGTCACTCCACTCCTGCACACCTCACTGTAAATGTTGCTCATCGGCAATACGATTATGGATTACCAACGCAAAAATACAAACCATGCGAAGAGCATGCAGGCTTTAGATTTTTTTTTAAGTTTCTCCAACAGTCGAACCGGATCCAATTAAATCTGATCAGATGACAAATTTGTCCAATTAGACCTCATCGGATTCGATACAAGAGCTGACTAAATCTGACATGGTATAGTTTCTATCGGATTACATCTAATTGGATTTAATCTGGATCTGAACCAGACCTGATCAGATCTGATCATTTTTCCCCGGGCTCACAGCCGCTTCTTCGAAATAACAGCCTGTCCTAAGCCCTCGACGATTTAGATGAAAATTCTCATGATTATCCAAAATTTGTTCTAAACTCAATCCTAGGACGAAGGTCATAATCGATTCACTTCCTTTTTCAGCTACATTCTCTCAATTGTCAGCAGGTATCATAACACTTAGCTAAACGAACTTTGATCGACATCCAGGTACGTGGACAATAGCTTTGGGTATAAAAGCCACCGGAATAGCTTCGATAATAATAATTATTATCGAGTGGTTATAGAAAGACTGAGTTCTAGCTTAATTATCAACCGGTATATAAAAGCTTGCAACTTTTTGGGGGCACAGAGCGGATACCTAAGCCTCTACCTCCTGAAAGTTCTTGAACGATGAAAGCCCGACTCGTTGTCAGTCTTGATGAAATTTATCTCGCAATCCTACTGCCACATTTAATAATGAAATTGTGGAGCAGATGGCAGATGGCTCCTCAGATATCTATGATATTTCAAGACTTTATGCCTTGGTCATGCTGCCGTGCATTTGAGCGAAAATTTTTCATTAAACTAATGTGAAACATGCGGCTAAGTGGACCGTATAATATATTTCCGTTCCGCTATTAGCCGGAGAGAAATAAATTTTTGTGCAGCGGAACAAATGATGCACTTTTGTTCAATTGAGAAAGAATACCGCGGAGATAATGTGCGATAGATTAGCGGAGTGTAATCGAAATTGTCATTCATTGTGGAGTAGTGATGATCTCGGAGAGGATCGAACGTCGAGGAATGCTTCTGGGAGAAATGAAGGTATTGTATATTGTGAGTAGCAGGAAAACCCGTCCGACTCGATAAACTCAAGTTTTCCGGTTACACGTATCAATGGATAGGAAATTAAGTGAAACTACCAGCCGAATGTTCGGCATCCCTTGGGACTCGACACACTGAATAGAACCCCCATTGTAAAAGGTGAATCACAAGATTGTCGGCTACAAAAAACTTCTGACTGTGCTACATCCAAGCTACTGAAAATCCGAACGCCAATTTCGATATACGATGGGAAGTTGGAATGTGCAGTCCATCCTCGAAGAGCGCCATGTTACGTTCGGAGAGAATCGTTCTCGTACCAGATTTCCCACGTCCTGAAGACTCGGATATTCGTTTCACCAGGATTTTGAAATTGGCGAAAAATCGCGTCGCTCTTCGTTTTCTATCGGTTATGGGTGCACGGGTTACACTGTGAAAGAAGTGAGCGAAAATGGACGTGTGTTGATAGTTGGAAAGCCATTGGAACGAAGAATATCTGTAGCGAGATTTTTTGCAGCAGCAGGATTATGAGATATCAAAATTTGTCCATTTGTCGGTCATTGATTTGCAATTTGTGTGATCAGGAAAGAAAATGGAGTTGATATACGACCGTAAGGAATAAACTGCGGGCGAAGAAGACACAAGTCTTGATCCCCAGGGGATGGAAGAGGAGATTTTTCCGAGATCGTAAATGTTAATAGTCAGAGAGGTAGTTATAGATTTCACATTCGGAAAGGTACTAAGGCGAAGATCGAAAGAGACTCTTTCACAATTCCTCGTGAGAAGAAGTGGAGATGAAATGGCAGTTCCCCGCAAGCTCGTAATCATTAGGATAACTTTTCCCCGGATTATCCCATGGCTTCGGAACATGGCCTGGAAACCGTCAAACAAAGGTAGTACACAGAGGTAATACCTCATGGAATTCAACAATTATTACTCCATAATTTATACCTACGCATGTGTGTAGAGACTTGCTAACGTATTTTGCGATAAACGGTTGATATATTTCGAAGTAAGAAGTATCAAACTATTCCCCAACCCGAGGGATAAATCACCACGTCTGTTACAGACACAGGTTTCCATCCAGACCCAAAAGTTTTCAGTTACATAAGTACCTAACCACTTCTCTTTCCCTTTCCCCCTCTCTCTCTCTCTCTCTCGTTTGATTTCACGACTTTGGAATTAGATATCCGTGTGCGTATGGCTGTGTGTCAGAAGCATAATATTTGGAATGATTAATCAACTGATTCGAAAATCTGGTCTACACGACAATAAAACTTGAAACCTAGTCATATATTCTATTTTTTGTTTTCTTGTTTAAGGGCGGTATTAGACCCATTTGCACCAAATGTCGTTTATCGTTAGGAGCATTGTTATCACTTCGGAAACGGGATTCGACGCCATTCCTACACCACATATCCGATTCGGATGAAACTTTTTCCATTAGATACAGTATGTTGGCAGAAAGTGGGTAAGTATCTCATCTCCACGAATTGTTAGAGAGTTCCATCAGAAATTCAAGTTTGACCAATCTAACCTGTGAACAAACTTAACCTAACAATCGGAAACTCCCTAAGTACTCTGAATTTTCTCAAAATTTCAGCGCGATTAAATAGTTGGCCACTTGCTGGTAAAATTCTGCATCTAACCGAAAAAGTTTCGTGCAAATCACTTGTGTGCCGTAAGAGCGGCGATGAATCGCGTTTCCGAATATCAACAATACTTTTAACAATAAGTAACAATGGGTGGAAGCGAGTCTGTGATAGCAGTGAACGTGTATGTCAGTGTTCAATTAGATTTCACAGAATTTAGAAAAAGATGAAAAAATAATTAGCGAGGTGATGCGAATCAATTTGCAAAATATCGATGAATTGCTATTTCCGACAGAGTAGAGCTTCGACAATTTTCTTCGCTTACTTATCAACGGATGTTTTTCACGATTCGGGATGAATAATTCAAAGGAAAATACAAATACGACGAAAAAGAAAAGGGCTGCGGATTCGTACGTAGACGCAGAATATTATGCTTGTAAATATAAAATACTTGTGTCACCTAAGCGAACACCAGCTGCTGCAACTTCACTCGACTCGACGGGTTCTCATCAGTTATTTAACCTTTTCACCTCTCGAATATTTGCCGACAAAAATGTCAGGACTTATCAACTTTGTCAACCTCGCTCGCGGTGGATCTGGCTCGTCACATCGTGTTATATTCTTGATTCAAGAACTTCAAAGGAGTCCTTTATCCTACGAACGAAAATTTTTATTTTTCTATGTCCTTTCTGCCTGCATAGTCTTTTTCTCTCGATTTCATTCCATTTTTCAATATATAACAAACGGGCGCAAAAGCTTTTCCGGTGAAAATCATGAAAAAAATTGGTGGAAAAAAAACTAGCTCTCTGCTCGTCATCTCTTTTACAATATGCGTGCAGCGCTTGATCCGAGCCAACAAAATTCATGAATTTATTTCACCCTTTGTTTCAACAGAATGTATACACTTTTTTGACAAATTTATAGCGACCCAAATCAGTCTTCTTTTCCGTCCATTTTCGGTTCTATACATAATATATTAGTGTTCAAAAATTGACGAGTCCACAGCTTGAGACGCTATAAGATATTATATGAGCGTCTAAGAGAATGGACAAGGCGAGTCGATTCGAAAACAGAATTCTACTGCTTCACTTCAAGCACAATGAATACATACATTTTTTGCCTTATACAGGAATGGCTTGCTATCCCTGTTTTCACGCAAAAATGGTCTCGAACCACTTCACTCCTAAGGACCCTGATATAATTCTGTCCGTTTCAACAAGACTTATCATTAACGGAATGAAAAATCAACTGGCAATAAAGAAATACATCTAAAACAAAAATATAGAACGAATTTTTGATCGAGTCTTCGCGCCATCGTTTTAAAATTAGCTCTTTCTTTTCAAAGCACGCGCGTTCGTCAAGCTTCAATGAAGACCCTCGTACAAATGTTCTCCAAAGTTACGCCAAATTTTCCATCCTCCCAGGCTACGGCAGAACTCCGGAAAGGAAATGGACGTACCTGATTTATGAAATCAAAAAAGTATCTGTGCATTTTTCAATTAAAATCTGTGGTGCTGGATGCGAAAATTAGATTTCTTCCGAGAGTCATGAAATGCAAAACAGTGAATCAGAGTTTAGATTCAAATGACATTTTCGGAAAAGTTTAGACTCAGATGGCATTTTCGAGGAAATTTCTCATTTGTTTCCCTCCCTTAAATTTCCTCCGAAGCTAGGAAGGTCGAAAACGAAAGAATAATACAGGGAAAACTGCTAATTTCGATGACGTCTAAACATCAGAGCGATTTTTTGATTTTTTTTCTCTATAATGAGATGAATGCGGCCATTCTATCCGCAAGTGGGACATTCGAAGATGCAAGACTCGTACAAGCTGGACATGTATATCAGATATGCAGATATTAGCAGAGTTCTTCATTATTTCTCTGAATCAGTCCGATGTTTTTCAATATGCCAAGAAAATCGGTAAAATTTGTAAGGCAATTGACATTTCTAGCACTCCAGCATTCCTTGCATGTTTATACCTCATTCGTCATACATCATTTCTGATTCTTTATATTTTTTTCATGCGTTTTTCCCGTTTTCTTATCTTCTATTGTACGGCATTCTGCCTTCGACTACAGATTATTTAACGTCATACATCAACACTCGAAGATGAGAGGTATGAACGTCCCTTCAGCTCGATTGCGAAACTCCCTAGGCAGTACACAGCCATTGTCTCGAAGCGTCAATCGAAACGGTCCACGCGCTCCAGTCCTCGTGAATATTGGATTTTTTGATTTCCTTTCGTTTGATGAAATTCTGCGGTCTTCTATGTGAGCCGCCCCGTTACCTCGACCGCCACAGGGGTCGCATTCCAGGTCTAGCCTCGATTACCGATATGCGAACACATCGTTTCATCGGAATCAATGGCAACCGAAAAACCACGAGATCGCGCCAAAGTAAAATCCGATTTTTTCCCTCCCCCTCTCTTGTCGTTACGTGATTCAGAGATAACAATAATTGTGATTTGTAATGATTAAAACTGAAAATTAAGTCGACAATTCGAACAGAAACTAAGGACTGCTGAATTCCGAAGAAATAGGTCATATGAATTTGAAAACGAACGAAGGAAAAACACGAAAATTTGAACTTATGCAGAGACGGAAATGGACGATATTTCAATTATCCGGCGAGTGAACAAATTATCAATTTAAAAACGATTATCATCAACTAACTCTGAATTGGAATTCAATTAACTTCCATCGTACATTTCGAACCGTATTAAACAGAGTTACATTAAGCAAGGTAATCAATTCCACAAATTGCATTCGGATATTGATCGTCTGTCCATTTGAAATGCTGAACATAAGCTATCGGTGAATGCCTATTGCTTAATTTCAGGTACAGTTATGAATATTTCATTGTATACGAACACGATACGAAGAATTTTTACCCGAAACAGAAAATTAATTCGATGTGTGAAAAAAATATTCCGACCCAGCTACAGAGCTCGCAAAAAGAGGACAAGAAAAAATTGTAGAAATAATGTTTTCAAGTGAAGAAAAGTAATAATATGAGTTTACTCTGTTATGTAACGCTGATAATTGTATTCCCTCCGATATCAAGTCAAACAATTCAAGCTCGTGAAAATATGAAAGGGAAAGAAAAATTTGAAAAGAAAGGAAGAATGAAAGAAGAATGAAAACCCCGTCAGACGGTTCTGCTAGATAAAGCGCGTTGAAATCAGTAAAGAATAGTGAAAACGAGGAAAAAAAATTTATTGAACGGGCTTGAAAAAACAGAGAATGCGAGTCGATCAAAGATAAAAAAATGCTCTCCTCTTTTGCGCGTTTCACCTGTCATATCGTACAACGCGTAGTTGTATAATCCAGGTATGTTTTGCAGGCTACAAAACGAAGCTGCGGGAATAAATATACTGACTGATGTACCAGGTAATCAAAGCACAAAGAATTTCAGAATAAATCCGAATAGAAGAAAAAATGTTTACGAGAAAGAGCGGATTCTCGGATCGGATGAAAATTTTTTCATTCTTCTTTTGTTTTTTCGTTGCTTTCTACCTCCCTCCGAGATTGAGTATAATACGGATCTTTGGGTATATGGGAAAGTATCGCTATTGATTGAATCGATCAATTTACCAGATAATGAACAATAAAAGCATTCTGTACGACAAATTACTGCAGCATAGAAGTTACATCGATGCTCCTCCGTGTATATGGGCTGCTTTTCTAATTTATCGAACCACTTAATTACCCAATCGATATAATCGCGGGCTCGGGTCTCCAACGATGTCGTTAAGCGTCGTGAGACGGGTGAAACCATCATAGTGCATTTTGCGGCCTTCGATACGATCCTACCTGTCCTCGTCGTGGTGGAACATGAAATTGAGGTGACGGAACATCTTCTTCTGGTGTAAGTCTATTTTTTTTTCAAAAATTACTGAAATTGCCAGAATACGCACCGATTCATCTCTCATGGGTTTGAGAGCGGTACCTGATTCCAAATATCGGCAGACTGTTTTCGGAGTTTTCCATTTACCAAAATTGTCAATTCACGGAAAAGGAGGTCAATTGATTTGAATCGATACCAAATTGATGTCAATCAATCCTGAATTGATACCGAAATTCGTTAACACAAACAATCGAGGATAGAATTTTGATAATAATAGGAAAAATTGAATGATAACTCCAGGTCACGGCGAGCTCAATTTTGTTGATTGGAAGTTGAAATTGCTTTTCATATATTTTATTTGTCATTTTCTATTCTGCAGTTTCTCGTTTCTTCTTGGTGAACAAAGGGCGAAGAGTAGTGCATTGAAGTTGACACTAAAAAATAAATGGAAGAGAAACATCGCGGCGATTTACGGGGGTCTGCTTCCTGCAACAGAAACCCTATACTACACGCTCGATCGGTGAGTGATGAACAGAAATTAGATACCATCGGGAAATCTACGAATTGATCCACGGAATTTACGGCGAGCGAAAATCCACCATTTCTTTAGATATTTTCCCAGTTCGGGTGAAAATATTTTGTAACCAACTTTTCGGAAATATTATAGCTTCCTATTTGAAATATCTAGAACATATAAATCCAGAATACAGCCTCGATTAGAGAATTCGAATGAACCTTATCGGAGGAAAATGAAAAAACATAAAATAATTATATGAGCGAGAAGAATCTCTCTGGTAAGAGATATTCCACAATCTGGGGAAAACGTTCGAGACTGATATTAGCATTAATTGATTGAAGAATTACGAAAGTGCCGTGAAGAGTGTTGAAAAAATGAAATGAAAAATGAAAAAAATCACTGATTCATTTCTTGTTCATTGAGTACGAAGGACGTCGATGAATCGCGAATCCTCGGATCATATAAATTGATTGTTGTGTATTATGGGGGGGGGGGGGGGGGGGGGGGGGGGATTCACTCGACGAGCTTTATTAAGCTCTGTTTTCATTTCTTTTTCTCTTTTTTTTTCTCTCGCCGCTTCCTCTATCGAAGCAACAAAATCTGTCGATAACAGCTGGTTTATGTATTCTCTGGATTTCAGCTTGTTTACACGTTGGATTGTACCTGCGCGTAATAGGCGAGAGAGTAATAGAGAGAGAGAGAGAGAGAGAGAGAGAGAGAGAGAGAGAGAGAGAGAGAGAGAGAGAGAGAGAGAGAGAGAGAGAGATTCCTGTTAGCGAAATATTGGCTACTCGAAATAATAATCAATGCAGTTTAGTATTTCATGAATTTAGTCGTAGCTGTAGCGGTAGAATAGCAAAATTGGTGGAAAATTACAATATTAGAAATTGGAACTTCGTGTGGAACAATCGTATGTCCGCAGCACTTATTTGGGCAATTCAATGAGAATATTTGTATACAAATTGAGAACGAAATTTCGTATTGTTGTGTACTTATCATGTGTACAAATATTTGATCAACTCATTCAGTAATGGTGAGCGAGACAATGCGATATTCAATGAACAGAACTCATTCGTCTCGATATTCTCTATTGGACGATCTATTACAGCTCGAATTCCAAACTTTGCCATTTCGTAATCACTATTGACATCGGATAGAATCTCTGCTGGCTTGAAAACAAACTGCCAAACCATTCACCCAATGTTGCATCGACAGTGTAAACAGATTCAGGGATTCCGACGTTCAAAGTTTTCTGTTGTCGGCCACCCTTAGATGACGCAGATGGATGGTACGGGAAGTAGAAGAAATAGCCTCAAAAGATCCCAAATCTTGAGGAATGGATGTCAGATTTTTGTCTCTAGAATTATAATCGGATAAGGGAAATATTGGAAACGGAAATCCCTTGCGACGATCGAGGAATGGGAGTAACAATGCATGTAGCAAAGGCAATCCCAAGATCTGAAGATGCAGAAAATATCTTTTGTTATTGAGTTATCACTCAAATTTCTTTGAGTTTTGACAAGAAGCTCAACAGCCACGTATTGTGTTCGAGTTCGAACTTCCGCCATTCTGAAACGGAAATACTGTTGGTGTGAGAATCTTACTCACATAACAAATCGTTTGTAAGTTTATAATATCCTGGCAATCGGTTTTCTCAGTCACCGTTCCGTATGCCCTTTGAATCTGAAGTGAGAATTTTCAATGCAGCTGCCCTGAAAAGCCCCGAGTGCCAATCTTCGTGCGAAGCAATCTACCGGCCCGCCATGTTCAATCCAATATCTTAAATTTTGAATATTCTTTAATTTTGGCCCCGAATTTCGGATCAGCATCCCGGAAAGCCCCAACGATATTGAGCTCCGTAAAAACTCGACGTAGGGAAGAGTGTATGCTCCGAGGGGCTGATTCCTGCAGAGTTGATTCGCGAATTTTGTTACCCCGGAATATTTTTCGCGAGGGCAATAGTTATATAAAGCACTACGCTTACGGAGGGCCATGCCTAAAGGCTGACGCGAATTCGTCATACGTATAATTTCACAATCTTGGGAGTGTTTGTAAGAAATTTCGTTACGGAAATAGAGTGAAAGAGAAAAACAGAGGAGCTTGCATTACCATAATTGAATAAAGTTCCTCAATTGTACGGAGCATTTTACGCGAATAACTGGGTTACGTATCCACTGAAATTTTCCAAGTGCCTGTATAAAATTAGTGAAAAATTCTGCGTGGGCTTCGAGGAAGAAGCTCAGACCGTTTTTCAATCCGACAGCCAGAACCCGAAACACGTAGTAGTGCGGAGTGGAGAATGAATAAAATGGACTGTCCAAAAAGTCGTATATAAATTACCGTTACCTATATTGGACGCAAGTAGGTTGTAAGACTATTTCTCATTCGGACTACAGGGATGGTATAGCTTGACGCAGGAGGCCGCGGCTAGAATGTTACCGGAAAATAAGTAAACAGACGAAAAAGGAGGACAAGAAAATAGAGCGAGAGAGGGGCAGGGAGGAAGAGGAAGAGGAAGAGCGAGTGGAAGTGGGAGTGGGATTATAGAATGTTGCAAACAGCGAACGAGGAGAAAAGCCGGAACACCGTGCGGGAGCGGAAGAGGAAAATAGAAGATTATGCAACGTATCGTTCACGCCTTATTTCCCTAAACGCCGCACCCGCTATCAACACTCCAGCCCGTAAAGCGTCCTCCATTTAAACGAGGAACGATATTTATTTTTTTCTGCAAAATATGGCCTCCTGCCGTTTGAGAGACTTCACCATCCAGATTCCCGTTCCCTTAATTTGTTTGTCACAAAATTCAGCACAGAGTAGATTAAAAAAAAAAAAAAAAAACGAAAAACCGTTTTTTCGTGTAGCGCAAATTAGTTGATTGTGGTTTTTACGCCTGTTTTATTGTCTAGGGGGAGGATTTGGAGCGCTGAGGTATTTCTCAAAATGGAGGGATGGAGTCGTCTCAGAGAGAGAAAAACATGGGAAGAAAACAAAATTGACGGAGAGAGACCACTACCGCTCCTCGAGAGGGAAAAGGTAGGGTGAAAATCGTATTTCTCATTTTCTTGTCTTCTTCAGAGACATAACTGATTTCTCTCTCCTGTCTTCCGACCACTTTTGAGCAAAACAACTATACCAAGCTGTGTACCGTGCACTGGGAAATAGGGAATCCCCAGTTTAATACCGTACCGGGCTGAGGGACAATCTATATTTATGATTTTCTTTTGCTCGCGATAAGTTACACCCCGCACTTTCACCGCGCTCCCATTCTACTCCTTCATTCACCTACGCTTCTCAAATAATACGATCTCCGTTGATTCTTGTGTGATACTATTTGCATGCTTGACGTCGAAGCGGTTGAATGTAGAGCCCTCCAGATCCAATGCGTGGACAATTTCATGAATCGAGAATCGAAAATTCTTCCGATAATCACAAAAATTCATTTCTGCATACTCCTTAGTTCGTTGACGGTTCAAATCATGACAAAATTTTGCCATTTTTGTCGCAAAGTTTATGATAATCTTTTGACCCGACAGCGTACAGTTGAAAAATTGAAAAGTATCGATGTAATTAACGTGGAAGGCTGCCACCTCGGTAAAAAATGTTGTTATCTTCAATTTTGAAATTGGATTTATAATGTGCAGTCTCAAAAACAGCTCGATTAGCCGTTTCGTTGAGGTTTAGAAGAATACTGCAATTGAGGAATAAGATTATGTCGAATTTTTGTGATCGTAGAACATCGTGAGATCTGCCGCCTCATCTTCCCACGATTAATATTATATTTGTAAACGTCCATCGAGAGGTAACCAAGGAACGATAAGATCTTTAAGGAAAACCGAAAAGCCACGTCATAAGCAGCTTCCACGTTCATTTAAAAATGGAGAAAATACTTGACCACGAAACGCTTTGATCAGTTCTTCACCACCGAATGATTCGCCGAAAAATGAAAACGTGAGAGAGAAAATGGAAGATAGAGAGAGAGAGAGGGAAAAATGGAGAGTCGAAAAGCTCTGATACTCACATCCGCGAGATACACATTTACTCATTATCAAAATGTCATCCTTCGCAAAGACTGGAAAGGAAACGTTTTCGTCTCTGTGCTCAGGAGGTACCCAACCCAGGAAGACCTTCTCCAGGGGCTGAACATGATTGTTCTTTTAGCCTCTTTTCACGTCGAGTGGGAAAATACGGACTACGCGATGGCCCAGTGGTAGAGCCGTTGAGGTTAAGCATACCCACTTTTGTGCCAGAGAATTAACGTGCTCATTCGTTTCACAGCAATCTACCTGCCCGGAAATTCTTGCCTCGTGCAAAATGGAAACCACTGCGCAATCACTGCGCGGTCCTTTTTATTCATAGCGTACAGGCATGAGGCCTGAGGTATGGCTTATACACCGAACGACTTGATTATGCGGCTTAATTTTCTTCTTCTTCTTCTTTCTTATTTTCTTCTCCCGTTTTTTCTTTCTGTTTTTTTTTTCTTACATTTTCGTTCTCTTCTTTCACTGGGAAGTATTTTTCTTTTGTCATTTTGCTACGAATCTACGAAACGGTGGTTTTTTTTCAGACGATTCTGACCACCGATGCCTGAAGATATCGCAAATTCGTCTGACCAAAGAAGTTGAAAATACTGGATTCCGAAAACGAACGTGGTCGAAGATATTCTCGTTGATTTGAAGAGGGAAAATTGGCAGAATTTGTAGAAAGTAGTGAGGTCGAAATTTCTGTGTATGAATTCAAAATCGTCGAGGCAGAAATGACGTTTCCTCTTGATCGTGAGTATACAGAATACAATTATACTAATCGTGACTCAATTCAGAGTTTGTATGAAAAGGATGTGGGTACTACATAAATTTCTCCGTGTTCTGGATGAAATTGATGAACTTCTTTTCTCCTCCGTTATCGTGAGGGAGGAAGGAGTAGTCCGGAAAGATTATTTTTTCGCCAATTCAACCGCAGAGTAGCTTCAAGGATCATTTAGCTGAGAGGATCCCGCCTTAATGTGGTGAGGGAATGGATAGTTTGTCTTTTGGAAGATCGTGCCCGTGCCAGGGCTCGCTCGGTTCAAACTTTCAGTTTGAACTTATCGCCAAGTTTACGCGGGGAAAGATTGCGGAGCAAGTATCGGCGGCTTGGTAGGTATACATGTATAATCTAGAATCTGTGGAAGATGTATATAATTTACGAACGTGACGTAAATATATCATGAATATACATGCGCGCGAGGCGGTGATACAGAAAATTTGTTTACCCATCTCGTCCGCCGCGCATCTACTTAAAAAATTCCAATTATCTAAGTACATTATAATCTCATCAACTCGCTCCTTCTCCTCCTCTTCCTTCTTTCCCTTCTCCTCCTGCTCCTGCTCCTCCTCCTCCTCCTCCTCCGTCTTCTTCTTATTTTCCTTATCCTCTTCGTTTTCCATTTTCCGAAGTCACACCCCACCCCCTGGCGGAGGGTTTTGTCAAACTGACGAGGAGTCAAGCCGAGCACGAAATTCGGCTACGTCTTTGTTACCAGAATCGATGGCAACGCAGTTTGACTCGAAAATTATACGATTTGTATTCAGCCCGTTGAATCGTGGGAATATTTATTATTAATCCACATCGATGGCGCCCTTCTCGCGAGTCAAAAATGAAGAACCTTTTTTCTCACTCACTTATTCCCTCGTTCTTCCAGCTCTCGTTGCTCTGTTATAAAAATAAAGAAAAACCAATACCGCCCACAGTCCTCTGGATCACCAAATTAGATTCCCATTCCGGAAAAATTCTAGATTCCAACTATTCTTCTCGAAAACGTTATCCGGAAAAGGTTTTAACTTATAAACATAGAAGGCGATAAAGTTTTCAAAAAAAGCGCAAAGATGGTAAGATGGAAAACTGCCTGCGAACTTTTTACTTTTCTTTATATTTTTTTGTTTCCCCCGACGTTTTTTCTCCCAACGAAAATTCTGCCCCTCTTTGTTATTCACACACGCGTCCACACGTTGTCTGGCGAAATTCGTCTGAAGTATGTACGTAGGCAGGCAGGCAGGCAGGCAGGTAGGTAGGTAGGTAGGTAGGTGGGTGGGTATCTTGTTATTTATTTTTTGCTACGTGCCTTGAGTTTTGATATTCTATAATTTGATTCCTTTCTCCTGCTTTGTTTCTGAGACGATTGTGCAAGGATCACCGTTCCCTCAGGAACTTTCGTATCTCTGAGAACAGTGAACAGGTGAGGGTGGCGCAAGGGGAGCTCTCTCCCTCCCTTATCTCCGGGCATTGTAAATACGAGTTAACTCAAATCTTCAACGAGAAGTTTACCCTCAAAAGTCTGGCGCGTGCGCCCTTTCCACTACAATGTAAACGATAGACTTCGTACGTCTTAGTATCCACCCGGTATTTCGCGATACAATAACTTACTTCATTCAAACTTATTCGTAATCTAAACAGCCACCTTTTACCTTCTCCCCATCATTATATGCGCGACGAAACTCCCGCCCTTCAAATTATCCTCTAAAAATCGCAAAACGTTCGTTACTTTATGACATTCAATGGTAAATCGTACGATAACTGAGGAACAGAGGCGCAAGCGCCACGGGCAAAGCTCATCGGATAAATTTTTGAATTTAACCCGCAATCAATACCTGAAATCATTTCAACGAAATTTCTTACCTGTAATCCGAGCCTTCGCCAAGCTGTCTCACAGCGATGGGAAATTCGCTTGGACCGTGAGCCTTCAGGAGTTCTTGTAGCCTGACCAATCCCTCGTTGTTCTCGTAAATAATAGTGAAGCTCTTCCAGCCCCAGGCCTTCACGAGGTCGACATACGCCTGAAAAAATAAAGCATTCGTCTAATTGCTTCTCCTCTTTGCCACTGTTTGTTTTTCGCAAGGTATCCTCGAGGCATCAAGCTTTGAGAGCTTATTTCGTTCTAGGTAAATTGTTTGACTTTTCCAATTTCCTAATTGTGGTAATTACCTGCAATTCGATTTCAGTTCAACGGAACAATTTTTCTTTATAATTAATCAAGTATTATATTTGGGTTGGAAAGTCGCTGGAATAATTCGTCAAGATTGTGTATATTAATTTTTTTAATTTTTTTCGTTTTTCGCCAATTCCGTTACTTTTCCGGGCCCGTCATTGGGAATAAAGTGGCACTATGCGTAGCTATACGCATTGAATTTATATGTACAAACCGATGCGGGAGCAGCAGGTAGTAGTAAATCGCAGAACCAGATTCGAGAACTGAAGCGTGAAATTTTTCCACCCCTGACCGAATCTCGTCGAATTGAGCTACTACATATTTCATAAAGTGCGCCAAGCTTTCCAACCATCTATAGACAACAAATAGGTAGGCTGACTCCCACTGCAATTTTATTTTCGCACTTTTTATTCCTCTCCTTTCATTTCATTTCGATCTTGCAGCCATCGAACTCAATCAAACGCTACTTTGAGCTTCTTCTGCGGCGCGTTTGCTCCACTCATTGCGATTACCTTCTACCGTCACATTACATTTCTCGTAAATCCACGTCGCCCGGGTACGAATAAGGCAAAAATTATGAGAGAGAAATAACTGAAAAAAAAGATAACGAGGGAGGAAAGAAACAGAAAAAATGGAACGAAGAAAAACGGTGGAATTTTTTCGAAGAATATATGTATCTGCTCATTTTTTTACAAACTCGTGATTTGAATATTGACAAACGTGATTTTACACTTTTTTGAAATACGAAATATGAGATATGTATGTAAATACAAATACGATACGAAGGTGATCGTCGTTGCGGGAGGTAACGAAACGCGATTTACTGCATACGTGGTTTATTTAAGGGTAGATATAGGTACGCGTAGGCGTGTATATTTCTTGTTTAGCTGCTGGCAGGCGGAGGTATTGAGGAAAGAGAAGAGGAATAGAGGGGGTAGGAGGGATCAAGTTTACGATAAATTTATGTATGACAGAACTGTAGGTATACCTCGTCCAACGAAAACCGACGATATTATCTATGTATATATATACCGATTCGATTCAATGTGAGTGATTCCAACGTACAAAAATGGAAGGGGAATAAAAAGAAGAAAATCAAAGACGGCGTTTTTCGAAAGATCTTTATCCTCGAAAAAATTCGACCTACACACTTTTTTCGTTCAATATTCATTGCGGGTTATCACGCAGATAGGATATAAATTCCCGTTTACAGGTAAAAATTGATTCTATATTCAAGTAGGTAAATCGAACCCAAATATTATAATAAGTTTGATTCGAAATAGATGAGTTGCCTTTAAAAAAAACGAACAGCGGGATATTCTACTCTGCACGTCGAATTCATTTATCATAATTCCGTATATTGCTGGTTAGGGTAAGGTTGAGGTGAACGATTCGGCGATACTCTTATAACCAACCCCTCAAATTTCATTCTCCAAATTCAGTTATGAAATCCTTTTTTTTCATACCGAGATTTCTGCTTAATCTTGTTCCCTCTCTTCCATATCCGCCTGGCTTATTTCCTCTTTAGTCAGGTATAAATGGGGCATTCCGTGCCAACTTGTCCGACGATTTTCCCTCACCATGGCATAATTGATTCGCTTTACGATTTTTCGTACGATTTTCCGATCTCAAAGAACCGAATTTTTCAACTACTGAATTTTTTTTTAATTTTTCTCTCCTCAAACCGTTAATTTTTTTTGATTATCCAAAAGCATTAAAAAAAATTGTCTTCTTTAAAGATCGAAACAAATTCTCAAAAATCGTATTTTTCATTCCGATTATTTTCACACCCATCCCTTGATGGGCTGCTTTCTTTTCTATTTTTCTCAACGCTTTTAACATTTTGAACGATTGAATCACCGCATATCTCGACGGTTTGAAAATTGTCGAAAAATTACCAGAAATTTTGTGTTCGATTCCGAATCTTTTGATATAGACCCGTGATGACGCACGATCCCCTTCTGGGCTCACTGCGGTCACAACTCAAAAAATGGTAATCTGACTTTTCGGATGGTATCCACGAGGATTTCTCTCAAACGAAAAACGTTTGAGAACTCATTGAAGAACAAATAGAAGAGATCGACTCGGTTTGATTGAATCATAAATGTTTTAAGCGTACAAGAGCGTAGAAGGGGTCGTGCGTCATCGTGGGTATTGCGTCAAAAGATTCAGAATCGTACACAAAATTTTTGGTAACTTTTTGAGAATTTTCGGAACGTCGAGGCATGCGGTGTTCCATATGTTCCAAAATATTTGAAGCACTGAATAAAATAAGACAAAAAATCGGCCCGTCATGGGATGGAGACGTGGAAATGATCGGAATGAAAAATATAAGATTTTTGAGAATTTTTTTAGATTTTCGAAGGAGACTAATTTTTAGATGGGTTTGAATAATCATAATGAATCAACGGTTGGAGGAAAAAACCTGAAAAAATTCAGAAGTGCTTCATTGGGATCGGAGAATCGTATAAAAAATCCTGGAGCGAATAAAAAATCGTGGCGCGAATGATAAACGGTGAGGGAAAATCATTAGTAGAGTTGACATGGAATGCCCCATATACATATATACGCTTCAGTGATCATTCCCGATTTAACGAGTAAGCAATGAAAAGATTTGTCGGCGAAATTGCAAATTTCAATTGAAATTTCGATAATTTGTTGCATTCGCTCTTGTCCTCGGATAAATTTTCTGTTTATTTACGATTTATCTTTCGGTTGCCCTGTTTCTTCGCATTGGCAAGCCCCTCGATGTTCTTCCTGAATTCTTTTACTCGCCCTCTGGGATCGGGAAGAAGCCATGAGACACCCTGCAGACACTGTGCATTACGTATTCGCCGGGCGACTAGACCGCGTCGGCGTTTTTACGGTGGTTGTAAATTACGCGGAAATATTTCACCCTCTATATCTTTTTTCTTTATCTCACGAGTCTGTCTCCCAGAGCGCGAGTTATTCCTAGAATCCCAAATTTATTATCGTTGCATTTTGACTCTTTCAAGCACGTATCTAATATACATCATATGCTGAGGCAACTGCCTCGCATCCACCGCCGATATGTAATGTACGTGAAATCAATTCGTTCGTTCGAAATCTCTCAATATCATCTGAGAAATATCACGAGGAGTCCTCCCCGAATTTTCAAAGTGACCAGAAATCAAATTTTTTTCAAATCACCGTCGTAATTTTGAACCGAAACGTGATCCCCGTCTAAAATTTGAACGACCGAAAGCTGCTCTCCCTCCCTTTATTCTTGGTACGCACTTGCGAAGATAGTTTGCGGGTTCTTCTTCCGTGCGCTAAAACCTTCTATTGAGATGTAGAATAAAGCAGAGATTTAAGCTCGAGGAATTCAATAGCCGTTGAATGTCTGCTCGCGTTAGGTAAGAATCATCTTCGTTCCCACGAAGTTACATACGTATATACAAGTATATGCTGGTAGCTAAAATATACATATGCATAATATATAGCCAGGTTATATGGACCGTTCACTTGGCGTCAAACTGCTGCTGCACTTGGAATAATATGCTTCACCTGTTACAGCGGAATATAAAATCCTAAAGAAATACGGGGAGACGGGAGCCCGAGCGAGGTTCGCATCTTTATTTCAACCTACGTATATGTATATAATTTATGCGAATAAATTTGCATATTTTTGAGCAAAGACCGAAGACCGAAGATGAAATTTTCGTATTTTGGTATCCTTCGTAAATTGAGATTAGTTTCGGATCGATCTTGACCCATAATTATAACGCAGAATTCCTGAAATTTAACGGTCCCGCCCCAAAGAAACGAGGAAATAAACGAGGTAAACCGAAGCTTTATAAATTGGCAGTTGTTCATCACTCCAGAAAGTGTTTGGTTCAGTCGAGTCAAGTGCTGTGAATTATGGACGCCGCTTTTCACGCCTTGCGCGACTAGCCAGAGCCCATAGACCGCCTCGTGTTTGTGTATTTCGTGCAGTGCCTTGGGCATTGTGTGTCTTGAGCTTTTCCCGTGTACATACCCGCCCTGGCTGTACTGACTGAGCTTTTTTTCACATCTTTTATTTTGACGCCCGGTTATAGCTACGGAGGAGGTATTCTCGTGCGACGACGCAATTCTAAAGCTCGGCGAAAGCCGAGTAGGTACCACGAGCTACTTTAGTTTCTCAATACGCACTAACAATGAGAAAAAAATTTGAAGAAATGAACAAACCTACCGTTTTCATTGAAATGTAGAGTAATTCTGGAGAAGAAGAAATATGAGAATGAAAACTATGCATCTGGCGGGCGCATTGTTCTCATTCTTCTCATTCAATTCATTATTCTTTTCATTCGTGGTGAGGAAAAATTGATGGAAAATCAAATTGACTGTCCAATAGATGAGTTAAGGTTTAAATTTTCATTCTTAGGTGTCTGGAGAATGGAAATTATATTTTCTTCCATGAAACCTTCGAGTCGAACAACTGAGGTTCTAATTGGAATCGAGAAAATATTGCAAAATTTCGCAAGCTAAGAGCTTGTGAAGTATATTTTTCCTACTTGATTGATTTTTTACTCTGCGATGACAGAAAAATGAATCCAACAGTTGAATGAATTACATTTAACCAGGGATATGAGTTTTGGGCTACGTTTCCTCGGCAAATTAGTTCTTGATTGATTGATTCGGGATTTTCAGTTAGTGGAAAACAAAAAGCGAATTTCCACTTGCATCAAACTGGTGAATAAGATCAAACGAGTCTCTCTTGATCTTTCCGAATTATTTTATCATCCCGACTACTTCATAAGAATTCTGAAGGATGCACTCGATAGGAAAAGGGAAGGACACTTAACCTTCCCGTTTTATTTGGAATCGCTAATGCACTATAGTGGATCATGTATATTCCATAGGAAACCCTAAGCGTTTCCTGCAGATTTTTCACCTGAATAATTCCGACCTGCTCTACAGAGATAAAAAGCAGAGATCCGATCAAACCAGAAGAAAAATCAAACAGATAGATAGATAGATGGGAAAAAATCGAGTAAAAACTTGGCGCCACAAATTACAAGACTTAGCTATGGGGATGGATCCTGTTTATAGTTTCACTCCGTTACTTTTTACCCCATTCAACGAGACAACGAATAAATAATAACATGAGATAAAAGATCGTTTGAAGAAATGACTACAGTTTCCGGGGGTTTACCCGAAACTACAGATTTTTCTTCTCACATATTTCTTCCTAGTCTTTCCTAACCGGAAATAATGATGTTACCGGCTCCGACTATTATTTATATGAGGTGATTATGCGACTCCGGGTTTTGTTACATGAACACAAAACATCGTTATAATTTTTTGGTATAAATGATAGCTCGTAGTTTGTGCATTTTGTTTGATAATAATTTCGTAACATATTCGATCACATTTCCATAGATAGAAGTAAAATCAAAGAAATATTCCCTCAAAATTTAGCGACCTTATCAAATCCGACATTTAGTGTATTCATCGAATCTTTCATAGGGTTGATAATGTAAATTTGGGAGTTATTTCGCTATTCAAATCTCTGGAATACCGCTGCTTTTGCAAAATAGAAATAACCAATTTCACCGCTCTCCATAGTTCGCTCAATTTCCCCGTTCATCTCTGGTACGATTTTATTTCAATCTGAGAACATTTTCCCTCAAAGTCGTAGAGACAATTCTATTCCGGAACACTGGGATGTCTATTATCAGTAACTCCGTGAAGGCGGATGAATTTGGGATTTTTAATTGACGAAAATCATTGATGGCAGGAAAATTGTGGCGATATTCTCGACGTATTATATAGACTGATAATTTTCATCACGACCAATCTGTCGCTTTATACTCTCAGCCAATGTTTTGGTGCTGTCCTTTGTCGTAAGATCCTCAGCTGATGATCTTAACGAGGGTAATTTCTCACGTTAGAATCACCGCAACTCTAATCACCGCTCGGAAACCCACGGAGCTTGACAAAGTCGCGGAATCATTTCTAGGACAAGCAGTCTAACGACGTGATTACCTCAATATAATCGTGTGCGATTTGTAATTATCTTGTCCATACAATTTCATCCTAACGTTAGACAGAAACGTCTATCTTGTCATAGTTGAAGATTGGATATAAATATACAGTGATTACTTAATTATCTGTGTTAGTTACAGAAAGTTTTTCATTCCTGCTCTCTGACGTTCACCCAAGCGAATAGATCTGTGCCCATAAGTTTTCGCTCGCGTTTTATGATGTAAAAAAAGGGAACGTGGGTCTCGTTAATAGTCCGAAAATCGATGTGCTATACACATCAGATCTTCTAGCACTAAAGCTTCGGTGCCAAGCGACAAGTAGTAAGAACCGGTGAGTCTGGAAATCGCAGGAAAGTAGTCGAGGTCGTTATTTGTCAGCCTGGCGCCGGTCTACCGCTCATTTTCTACGGTGGTGTAACGGCGGAGCTGGCCATTCTAGGCTTCTGGGTTGGGACTCTTGGTGATCCCCGAAACTTCGCCACAGCTGATGTGTTCCGCCGACATATTTAGAGCAGGATTACCGAGCAATTCGTTCGTTTTCACGAAAAACAGCATCACGGAAGACTTGAACGAAATTTCGAGATTAAAAATTTCAAAACACGAGATTCTTTCAGGAAAAAATTGATGAATCTCAGTCGAAATGGGCTGAAGCACATCATACGACAGAAAAGAAAAGAAAGTGCCGTCTAAAACGTAACGACCGAAGGTGAATCTAATTCGCACACTGATCTTCCGAACGAGGGGAAAAGACAGACAGGAATCATATTCACGCTAAGGGAGGTTGCTATTCTTCCAAAATCGAAGAAGAACTAATCAGAAGATGAAGAAAAAAAACACAAAAGCGAAGTGAATTTTATTTTCGACATTAATAATCGAAAATCGATATCTCCGATCCTGCGTTACGATACCTATTAGTTATATATCCACGGTGGGATAAATAAACGAGTGGAACTTGTGGAGCTCGAGTTTTCTGTACCTTGGTGAGTATAGTTCTCTGTCAGAATGAGGAAGAATGGCAGCGGGATCGAAAGGTATAGCGCGGTAGATAGGTAGAAGGTTGGTAGGTACATACATTGCACTGCAGAGAAACTCTGCGGTAACAACCGATAGCTGTGCTCTCCCCGGAAAGCGATACAAATTGAATTCCAAAGGAAACACTACACAATATAGTCGATTTAACCGATCTCCTATACTCCATACCTACCTACGTATACATGCACCGAATTGCAGTGCGGTGTATGCAGGTATAGATCCGCTGGTCCTGTACCCCCTACTATTCCCCTGTAACTTGTTCTCCTTTCTATAAATGATTTTTTCCTTTTTCTTCCAGTTTCTCGCGATAGGAAGGTGTATGTATAGGTACAGATAATAGGTACTCAACGAACGTGATAGTCAGAGAAAACCGGAGTCCATTATCGACAGAGAACTACTAAAGACCCAGTTATGAAAACCTATTCTAACATCAAAAATGAAAATAATATAATGAAATTTGTGAAAAAGTGTGGAAAATAGGCTTTCACATGCTATATATACCTATATTTTATGCTATTATTTCCCATTCTGGTATATATGTGCTATGATTTTGTACAAAATTATAGGCGCCGCGATGAATCTCTCTTTTTTCTTTATATCACTATATCTCTTTCTCAAAAAGAAATTTTCAAATCGATCATAAGACCCGAACTGACGAATCGAGTTTATCAATTTACGTATTGCAATAAAATTGATAAAATTCAAAATCTTCTGCATGATGAATTTTTAGAAGATTAGCTTCTCGTATTGATGAATATTCTTTATCGATTTTGCATGTGGGATTTGTTTTCAAAATTCATGTTACTGTTGGGCACCTATAGGGGAAAAATGCTCACCTATTTGCCAATGTCCACGCTGAATTTTCCACAATCAATCTTTCACTTCTTTATTCGCGTATTTTATTTATCCCAAGTCATTGTCCATTCAAATATGAAATACAAATTCGAGGGTGAATCCATTTATCGAATTGCGACGAGGACATATATTTTATTTCGAACTTTCAAGTTTTTTTGATAGATTCGACAAATCGGAATCTACGTATTTGCAAGTGCGAATCAACGAAAAAATGGTAGAATGGAATATGATATCATTCCATCAAGCTGGAATGATGGAGCTTCAAGTTCTTCAAATTAACCTGCTTGAGCAGAATCTCGAACCAAAAACTGTGAGATTTAAAAAGCCTTAACCACTTCCGATTCCGACACTACTTCCGTGACGATATTAATTCGGATCGAAATTTTACAATTAGTACGTTAGTCCTGAGCTGAACTGAGCCACTTTGCAGTAGAGTACGAAACTCGAAAAGCTCGGTGCTCGCGGGCGCTCTCTTCTTCCAGCTTTCTCGAGTCTCAAACGCAGGAAAGTCCCTGCTATATTTACTGACCCGACCCGAAACGCTGTAAAAGAAGTAGATAGCAAAAATTCTGACTTTGTGAATATTGCAGAAATTGGGAAGGAAGAGCGAAAAAAGAAAATAGAAAAAGAAAAACTGAGGAATCCTTCGTCGCCACCAGGAAGTGAAGTATTTTCTTTCCGAATTCCGCCTCAACCGCGAAACAGCATAAAAAATTGGATAAAAAAGAAACACATACGACGAACCAAACGACATTGAAAAAAACGCATCAGCAATTAAATCGATTTCCGGTTTCCTCGGAGCATGGGAAAATCAATGTAATAGGAAGCTTTTGATAAAAATTCCAGTGCAGGAGCTTCTCAGTGCGCGGAGATCTTGCCCTACTCCAGCTCGAACCATTAAATCAAGGAGCTGGTAAGACGCTGGGATATTTCGTACCCGGCTATATTGGCCCCTTCACTCTTTTCAGAGTAGGTATTGCAATTCCACTTTGATCTCTGGCAAAAGATTGAGCAATGAAGTAAAATCCTTCCCGCTCTTATACCACCGTATCGGTGTATACTCTAGGGAAAAGAGCTAGAGGGGACACTTACTCACTGCTTTACGCTGATAT
The DNA here is from genome assembly GCA_963170745.1 of Phymatocera aterrima. Classification (NCBI taxonomy): domain Eukaryota; kingdom Metazoa; phylum Arthropoda; class Insecta; order Hymenoptera; family Tenthredinidae; genus Phymatocera; species Phymatocera aterrima. Next base: position 7,449,518 of record OY720660.1, read on the forward strand.
CCGTTGGATTTTATATTTAGGTATGGGTATAGGTATCGCGTCTCTGTCATAGCATATCTCTACTCTCGTACTAACAAACCTGCATATACGAAATACGCGCAGTTACGAGTAAGATCCCGAAAAATAAAACCCAAAATGATGTTGAAATAACCAAAAAAGAACAAAGGAAGACTTTCGAGTGAATTTTCTACGATATGGCACCTTTTTCAGATAATTCCATATTCATTCTATTCCTTGAGGTGAAAATTACCGGACGGAAATATTCGGCGAAGAAAATCTGCTGAAAGTTTGAAATCAATTTTTGCTCGTGAAATGTTGAGTAGCGAGTAAGAGATGGGATATCGGTTCGGACGGATCTCGTAGGGTTTGCCTCATCCCTCGAAGTTTAAAGATTTAATTGAAAGACGTGGTGAAAAGTTGTTGGCGCGGTGCGGATTTTGTGGAAACAGAAGAGTATCCTCGGGTCGACGTATACTCGGTAGATTTCTGATATTAATCCTGCGCGGTGTACGCGAGCTCGGACTTCTAATTAAAGCCCATCTTCTGACGAGTGGAAGAACGATTTTTTATCAGATCATTTTCATTTTTCAAATAATAAGCCGGCTGGGGAAACGTTGCAGAATTATTTCATCATACATTCTGCGATGTTCACTGGAAGTGTAATGAATTAAAAAATTTTGAAATCTCCCTTCGTTTACCTTGGAAAGCGTTGTTGGATGCGGGTAGAGATTGACCAGACAACTTTCTCGCCGGAGACGATAATCCCATCGGGTTTCAAGATGCGGTATTTCCATGGTGTCGCAGATACTCTGTACATGAGAAGCTGTGTGCGGACTCTGAGGGCCAAAGATGGCCGCGACTCCGTTCCTCAGGAGATGACAAACTGCAAAATATGAAACACAAACATTTTTTTCAAATTCGTTCTCAGAGCACGTGTTTTGAGTTTCACAAATAAACTTTCAGAATTGAGGAAGAGAAAAGCGATGAAACCCCGTTCATCACGGTTTTTATATGACTGCACACCATTTCCATGGATTACTATACGTAACGATCGATTTTCCAATTCCAGTAGAGAATTCAACCGGCAGAATATTACCCCCGAACCTCTATATCACACACCGAAGTTGACAAACGGTATATTATCGGGGCTGCAGACCTGTCGAATTGTCATCGGACCCGGTGCAGCACGTCAAGCATGTTTTATAGGAACAAACACACGATTAAATTTACGATTATGGCGACATAACCTACGGTTACAGCAGCTGAATTCGCACACGTTAATTCCACAGTGGGCTGTTCAAGCTGTTGAACGAAATATAGGTACGTATAAAATACGCATATTTCGTGAAATATACGTATCGACGGATATCGAGGATGAAATTAGCTGGTTTGAGTTACAAGAATAGTATATTTAACACACTTTATCATCCGTAATCCACCTAATCAGACAACTAATTTTACGAAAGCGTAATTTATTACAACTAAGTGAAACTTTATCGTCCACTATACGTCTCCGTCTCTTCATCTCCGTCAAAGTCCTTTCTCTACGAAACGGTAGAGTTCTGTAACTACGTTGAAGTATAAACTTGCTATTTAAGTTACCTTGTCTAACTCAAGTTCGAGGAGGCAAGGCGAGGGCTAATTTCATTCTGTTTCTGCTGCGTCAATTTATCTGCCTTGCGTATATATTGAGTCTACGTACATACATATGTACCAGAGACAACTACATACATAGATATGTGTGATAGACGTACAGCGAGATGTGCGCGTGTATATGATTCACCCATGGAAAGCTTCGTCGGTACAAAATGTTTAATCAAGAAACGTGGTAATCGCTAATTTGTAACCACCATTGCTACATCTCATTGTCAGTGTATAGGTATGCCTGTGATCCCCTGAAGGTAGATTCAGACGACTCGTTGTCATAGGAAAGACTTCTGAAAATATCCAAGACAAGATAGTTCCCTCTACCTGGCGGAATACCTGGGGAAGGATAATACATTTTCACGGAATGAGAGCTCCACCGTGCTGCTAGAATTCCCATCTTGGAGATATATCTATCCAAACATAGGTCTCCCGTCAAAGCTTCTACAACGATTTTGATCAGGTACAGGATAAAAAGGCGCTTTAATAGTGGGCCAGACCTGATTCAGCAGGGCGAAGAAAAGTGCGAAGCTGATTGAGATTTATTGTAGGTACAATTTCGTGATTTTCTCCGGAGGACATTTAATTGGGTTGAAAAATGGCGAGGCCTGCAAGAAGAATATTCTCGTTGCTGGGAAATACACAAAATCAATAAACCCGGGTCTGCAGAGAAAGCAGAATGTTTCTTGAAAAAATATTATCCAGGCTTTTGAAATTCGATTGAAAAATCTTTAAAGAAATCCGGGATGTCCCCGTTCCCTCCATTTAATACATTCGGAGCTTCCCCCTAAGCTTTGAGTATACGAAACCGTCTTCAGTCACGAGAATATCCAAACTCGACTCTACGCGATACGTCTTCTTCCTTTTTTCTTTCAAGTTGAGTACATAAGTATTTTTGAGAAAGAATTTCCTCTCGGCATTTCACGTCCTGCAAGAATCAGATACATACGTATACATGAGACGGATTTGTATACCCTGGAGCTACAAGTCAGAGAAATGTGCGACATACATGACTCCGGGTTTTTCCAATCTCGTAAAAACATTTTTTGTGTCGGAATGTAGACTTAACAACAAACTCGTCGTGTGTTTTCGTTTCCAAATTACACAGATACTCTCGTTCCGAATAACTTTGCTCGAGTACGAATGGCACCATGAAAATAACCTGAATAAGAGAAACGAAACTCCGTAGAAGACCATTCCAATATATGATGCAATCGTTGCACGAATGCCGCAATGATTATCATTGAACAAAACCAATCAATCGAAACGTCAGTGAAAATCGTAGACCCTTATGCGCGCGCTAGAAGCTTGGACAGGTCATTAATCAACGAATATTAAGACTGCAAGCGCACAACATTGGCAGAGATATTCCGTTGAATTTGGTACGAATTCATGAAAACTGGGCATATCAGTGTCCGGTTGGTGTTACCTCATCATCCCCGGTGGGACACTTACTGCACTCAGGGAACTGAGAACTGAACAGAAGACGGACGAGTGGCTTTCGACCGTCGAGCAGGTATGAATGAAATGCACTATACTAGGTGTGCAATTGAATTCTGGGGTAGAGTCAACTGGTAGTACCTAACTAGACGCACTGGTGCTAATCTGTAGGCCATCATACTGCATTGTATTACTCAAGCCAAGGGTCTTCCTCGATGACCACTAAGTCATAGAACATCCTGTGCAGTAATCGCATATCTCTGTAGCTCACCCTGATTATAGAATACTATTCTGTGTATGTACCTCACGTCCGACGTGCATAGGGTGTTCAGAATAACTTCATCATCATCGTGCGCTTCCGGATTTCAATCGATGCACGAATATTATTGCGCAGAATTTCGTGAGCGGTGTAGATCATCCCGGAAAGTATGCAGCGTTCTCGATCTAGGGATTTCTCCGGTCCGAATTTTGCGGAAGACCGCATTCACGCGGTCGGAAAAATTCCTCAATTCGTGCATTTTTTCACGCTTCGGATACTTTGATCTATGAAGATGCGCATGGAATATCAGCTGAAGCTGCGAGTCGACCGCAAGCCTGAGATCTAGGAGTCTCCGAAATGAAGTGGATATGCATGGATTGATCAAAGACGAACGAAAAGGCTCGTTGTGTAATCTTGCTACGTTCTCGAAGAAATTCATTCGAATTCCAAGTCACTTCGTCGTTTAATGTTTCAACATGCGATGGGATTTTGTGTGGCCGAAAGAAGTCCAATGTGGGTGTTCGTGTTTTCAGGTGCCACCCTACTGCACATGTATCTAATTGTGTAACGACCCAATGCTCTGCCACAACGGCCTAGGATATCCGGCACGTTTGCAGATAGGATTATCACGACGCAATGCATCAAAGTGGTATATGGTTACCCAAGCAGCAACGGGAACAGCGGCACAGGACCGTTTCAGCGTGAATCGCAACCACGTCGTTGAAATCGGATACATTTACATTCATACATTATTACATACGAAATGAATAATGTATGATAATGAACTTTCTGCAGTCTGATGAAAAAAGATATACAAGCAATTTTCGCCACTCAATTATGTGTACAGGGCCCGTACGTCGTCTCTCATTGTTGGGAAATCAGTTCCGCTATTTGCAGTCCTCCTCATCTGACAAGGAATCTAATCAGAGGCTAGTATTAGTATAGAGTAGAATAGAATAGAGCGAAGTTGTGGGTTATCGGTGAAATTTATAGTAGATATAATTCATAACCTAAACAATTTTGGGTTGTGTAGTTAGCCACTGAGTCTTTTCCGCCTTGTAGTTAGCTCCGTGTATTTCGGATAATAATTTGGCCTGGATGGTAGCAGCATGCAGAGGAGTGGGTCACTCCCGGTCTACCCTTTCATCGAGCCTCTTGACCAAAGGGTATTATTAGTCTTCGACCTTCATTAGCGCGAAACGTACGCGAGAACAATTCAACCCTTAACATGAACCAGGATCATTCATCGCTGGGCTCTCGAGAATCCATACAGTTGTTTGAAGAATGGTCCTCTCTGTCTTACCGAACGGTGGATAGACGAAAATGATAAGCAAAAAAAAATGTATATTGTATAATTTCATCAATCGGAGTATCTGTTAGAAATAGTTTTGAAGGTGTACGGACAGAAGAAAAAGAGAGAAAAATGGAAGGTACGGAAAGACAGGAAACTTTGAATATCCCCTGGATTTCGTAGATCACAATTTTTTCAAAAGAAGCTCGACCTATAATATGTCCCGGTATTTTAACCGTTTAGAAGACTCCGGGAAAGACGTGTCACGTTACAGCAGCAGTATATTGCTTTTCAGGCTGAATTCTTTCTCGAGCCTTTTTCCCTCGCGTATGGGGGCTTATGTGGACGGGGTTAGAAGTTTCTTCAAATAAAAAATCACGTCCTTTATTACATCATTGAGGTTTCAGCGATTTTAATAAAAGAAAGAAAAAACGAAAAATAAAAAAAAAAACAGAAAAAGCAAAAACAAGAACAGAAAATTATTGTCAACGAACAGAAGAAGGTTTTCGGATTTGAATCCAATTACAGATAAAGAGGAGCGAAACAGCGATGAAACAAATAAATAAACTTCCTACCGACAGACAGGTAACGAGCAGCTAATCAAAAAAGGCAATTAGACCTTAAATTTACTGTTATTTTATCCGGGGCTTATAGAGAAGAGTGAACAGTTGTACTACAATTCAATCTGCTGCGATGTATACGTTCATTTTCACCTGAACCGTCCAAAATATTGATTGAAATTGATTTCCTTGATTGGACAGATCGGATTGAACGTACTGTACCAACGATTTTTACAATTTTATACATTCATTGGTACATTAAATTCCGAATACCGGTTTCTTTGAGGTAGCGAATTTATCGTGGACACACACGCTTCGAAATAAGACGAAAAAACTGTTTCTTTCAGCTTCAGCCAAATGTAACCCCTCGAACAGCCGGCGGATCGTCCTCGCGCGAGACGTTAATTAAACACATTCTTCGCCGTAGCCAGTATTAGCGTTTGATTTTCGAAATGGATGTGGAGATAAAAGTGACCGAATGTGTGATTTCCTTCGATCCCCTATTTGCTCCATTTAGATACTTATACCTACGGCGAAGCTTATATAGTGCAGAGATTCTGAGCAGTGTTCAGATATTTCCTCCACAGTATATACATATAGTGTATGACGAGTGAAGAGGAAGAGGAAAAAGGGAGATCCGATTTCGTTAAATTCCAGAGGCTCCTGGAAGATTCTTTTCTCGAGCGAAATGGGATACCCGTATACCCATCTCGAAATACGTTTCGGAAAAACCGCGCTTTCACTACTGCAGAGATGCAGACGTTAGAATATCAGCAGCAGCAGGAGAAGGATGTATAATTTTCCTCAAATGTGTAATATTGAGCAGAAAGATGCTGCATAGAGTTATATTGTATAGTACACACACATTGTATATATAGGTATATATACAGATATCTAGAAAGATCAAGAGAATTTTTCAACGATCATTTCAAACATCTGCAATAACAATTATGTACGACGAGGAGTAATTGCCGTTTTTGAATACAACATCTGTTTCCGACTGTTATAGGTGTAGAATGTTTCGGCGAGTGTTGAGTCGTTTAAAATTGAGCAATTAGTTTTTAGAGTCTCGAGGGAAATGACTTTCCCTAATTCGTCTTTCGCATTTTCTCATTTACTACGCGTTTGTTTCTCTCATTTTCCTTAGATACTATAACATTTTCCTTCAGTTTACGGCTACATGGTCGTCGTTTTCCATGACGTGAGACGTCTGGCGGCACAGGGTAAGTAGAACAATTGGCTGATGAAATGAAATTGTTACAGATGGGAAAGAGGAAGTAAAGAAATAGGGAAGGAAATATTTTCCGGGCAAAATATACACGCTGATGAGAAATATCTTCAGGGGTTTCCTATATATCAATTTCTTGACCATTGCCCGAGAGATTTCTCCAGAATCACAATCATGGCTCAGAGTCTCGCGTCCTGATCTGGTCATCCATTTCTCCCTGGCGAACCCTCGAAATTCTGGTTATATACCGAGACCAGTATCCGTACGCCGGAGTACGCGGGAAAACACTTTCCACATTATGTATTATCATATATCCGGAGAGACGACGATATAATATGAGAAATCAATATATATAAGGAACACCAAGCTCGATAACACATTTCGAAAACTGAAATAGTGTTTTATGAAGTCTACATTATTTCTGTACCTTTCTGTTGCAAGAAGTGCAGAAATATATCATTCCAAAGCGACGTTCTTCATCGTATAATATATTCATGAACAAACGACGGGCTATAAACAATTGGTACAGAAGTGTCATTGAACTCTACTTTGAAATTTTTCTCTCGAATACTCAAACAGCTTGAAAAGACGCATCCCGAATTGGCTTTTTGGGTAGTTACTTGATCTCAAAGCTTCATGGTTTGGAATAAGAGATTACATGGCGGATACTTCAGCTACACTTGAAAAGGTCAAAGTGTATTTATTTGCTGGGTAATCGAACAGTAACATATTTCTGGAGACAGTGGCGGATGTGAAGTCGCGTGATGTATACTGTCGAGAAAAGCTCCGACGGATCCGAAGCCTTATGGTTCTCTTGTCCACAATTCAAGTATAAAGATGAAATGAAATGAACTGAAATGTAATGTAATGAGAAACAGAAAACTAGAGAAAGGGAGATATAAAAATAACGAGACCAAGATCGTGAGAATTTGGTTAGAAAGAGAAGAAGAATTTCATTAAACATTCAATCAGACGGAATCGTTTACAGCGAGTAAATATATTCCAGATGGAAATAAATGAGGCTCGGAAATCAGTTCGCTGGTTAATTTGAAACGGCGCGTTCTCCAAATAGAACCCCAATAGTGGACGGACTCGGTAAAAAAATTTGAAAAAAATAAGTAAAAAACCGTTCGATCGATTTTGTGCCAATGCAATGGATTATAGATGAGCGGCTCATTAAAAGACGATTGATTGACATTAATTGCAAATCCGCCGGAAAGCAACTGGCAGAAAAAGCCCCTTTTTGGATGCGATAAAACTGTGAGATACAAGGCTTATCCAGGAAACAGAAATAAGAAAAAATGTTGAAAAGTTTGCCGACTCACGATCTTGAGAGAGAGAGACAAAAACAGACTCCAACATCCTGATCAGTAGATTTAAACGCCTGTTGTGAAATCTTCTGCACGCTCTTCTCACGATCTTCTTGAGAACAAAAAAAGAGAACAAAATTGGGGATCTTAGGTCCTTGGAAAAGTGAAGTTTGCCGAAATTTTCACGAATCCTCTCGAGTGTCATTTATCTGTATAATTGTTTTCGTCGTTTATCGTCAAAGCGCCGAATAATGTTCAGGATTAAATGGCTTTTTGGTAATGCGGAACCTTTCGATTCTGATAGTGATCGGGAACCGGAACGCGAAGGTATTGTGCAGTGGAAACCGCTCACATAATCCCACCTCTTTTCCTTGCTGGACCCTGTAGTGGTACGTCGTTGCTGACCGGTATTACCAGCTTCCGGGGTTAATCGGTGCCCAATCAACACCCTCAAAATACACGAGCAACGACGACCACGACCACCATCATCACAAAACCAACCCCAGTTCACCACAGCAAATGGATTTACCAAGTCGCGTGACGCGCCTTCGTAAAATGACAATACGCGCAGCAAGTCATATTGTTGCGGGTAACGAGGCTTTGGTGTACGAGTAGGTACTAATAAAAAAGGGTCCCCCACAGGGATTTGTACGGAGAGATATGAACGCGTATTACTGTTATTTATTATGAGCGTACGGCGTATGGATATGCATGGAGAGAATCGTGGGAGAAAATATGCTTCGCGTGTAACACGGAAATATTAGATAAGCGAACAGCAAGATTTTATTTTATGAATTATGAAAATGGCAAGCAATTGAGATTAGGTTGATGCTCGAATCTCGATTCATCAGGGCTCCGGACGTTTAGTAATTCTGACGAGCGAGCGAATCCTGATTTTCATGTAATCTGAAGTTAGGAGGACATTGGAGTTGCCGCCGGTAACCTAACCTAGTTAACATAGCGAAAAATTATTTTTCGTCAAATCCATTCAATGTCTTGAAAAAGTGAGATGTTCCGCCACTTTCTGCCATCGTACTCAATGAATTCTCAATGTTGTATCAAAATCGATCGAATCGTTTGCGAAAATTTATGATCCGCTTTTTCGAAACGGTTTCTGTACATTTAAGATAGCGAGTCCAATGGCACCGCAAGGAGTTCAAGTGAAAATTCAAACCGAAAAAATTTGAAAGATCGGAATGGATATGAAAATTGTTTTGTCTTCAAAACTCATGAATTTTTATCGGTTTAGAATTCGGGGTGTCTATTCAGAGGTCAAATTCAAATTCCCGGACAATTCCTGCAGGACCTGCCCGACGAACATGAATAACAATTTCACTCGTCAGTTTAACGGTAATTTCTGGAACTCACATTGTCGTTTCACTGTATCCATGTTTTTTCCGATCACATTTAGTTCAAGAATCGTAGTCGTCGTCGATAAATATTTCAAGGACAGCCTGAGAGTTTTCAGGACGTTTTTGAAAAATGCAGGCCACCTTCGGGGCATCCAGTAATATACTTCGTGTTTTCAGGAGATTTCTGGGACTCACTGGATTCAAGGAATATAAGTATACACCCAGAAATCACACGTACCCACATAATTATTCTCACATACTTTCGCAGACGTGAGAAATATCCTTCTCTATACATTTTTTCAAAATTGTTCATTGAATAAATTTTTCATCACTCTGGGAGAAGTTCAATCATTCCAGGAGAATGATATGAGCGTAGTGCTACACGTTTTCATTTAAAAATGAACTCTCGAGGCACGTTTTTTTACTGTACACCAGAGAATAAGCTAGAAAATCCAGTTTATCTAATTTCTGTCAGCCGTCTGATTATTTATCCTGAACTTTCTAAATAATGAACCATTTAATCCAACAGATCCTGCCAGGTATTTTCATTTGCCGAGTTTTTCCTCCGTCGTTTTTCCTCCGTCGTTTTTCTGTTTCTTTCGCTTCTGCTTTTTCCAACTAGCGTTTGGTTCATAAGTTCGGTGTTCATCGGCACTGATTTCCCTCGCGAATCGTGAAATAAAAAGTGGATGTACCTTACTAGTAAATTGTTTAATAAAAATATATACCGAAGATTAAACTCTGATATTCCAACGGATGAGGATGAGTTATCGAATAAAAAGAAAAAGAAACAGAAAACGAGATTCGAAGGAAACGGAGTCAGGGAAAAAGTGGATAGAATTATGGATACTGATGTTTATTTTTTTTTTTTTTTACATATATGTCAAGTTTTGCGATCCTCATGTCTCACGACCTATAGAACAGGATGTGCAGGATCCCGCAATCCGAGTTGAAAATTTTATGTCAACACAGGCTTCAGCTGGGAACCTTCGGCAAATTCATTCGTGGCATCGTTTCCTTCGGTATATTTACACTGAAATATGAAATTCCTTGGTATCGCGGGATTTCGATGCAGAAAGTCCGTCGATATTTTAACGACGAATATTGAAATTTCTATTTTTGTTTTGCACATCTTTTATTTTTGTCTTGTACAGTTACAATTGCCTCATCACCTTATCCGAATATGACGAGAGCTTTATCAAACTTGCAGAATTTTCGCGATATCTACATCGCCAACACATTTCTATCAACGACGAAAATCCGTTACTTCATCAACTTTCGAATACCGTATCACTGAATTTTTAACCTCCTTGACTAAACCCACGAAAGCGTAATAATTTTCATAAATTTTTTTTTCAGTTTTTACTCCATCTCAATTGTCTTCCCTTTTCTCATTCTTCTTACATTTTTATTTTACTTTGGTATATATTATAGTTCAGTGCAGCTAGGCTGACCCCGCAGCTCATGAATTGCAGCGCGGTGAAATTTCATCCTCGCAAAATATTAACCCTTCTTCGCCATTGTCTGCATTTTGATACATGACACTCAACAGCGTTTCTACATGTGTAAAACCAAGTTCTTCGCTGTAGCTTTGTTCGCGAATTGTTTCAACGCGGTTTTAAACCATCCTGCAGTTGGTATTCGCGTAAACTGCAGCTGCCTAGGTATACATAGGTACACGCTGCAGCTACGACGATCACAGTTTTCATGAAATAAATTCAACCTGCGACGATCCAGTGGATGTAGAGAACATTTGATGATAAAAAAGTGATGAAAAAAGGAAAAAAATTTCTGCTTCTCTATAACTTTCTAAAATTATTCGACGCTAACTGTAGAATATTCATTTTTTGCTCATTTCACAATTCCGAATTCACAGAATTAAAAATGGTGAAAATGAACACCATATTTTCATTCGGTTTTGTATCGTAGTCATCAATGGTCACGTGTCTGCTCTGATGACAAAGAAATGAAACAAAAGCCGAAATCCATCAGAAAACACAGCTCTGTTGCCGAATTTGCGGTCTGAGAATTTATTTTCCTACAATATTATTCGCGTTCTGAGGGAAATTAAAAAACTTGTTTTAGAACAAAGTCTGTTACTCGGCATCGTAAATTTCCCCCTAAAAAATTGTGTTAATCTTCATCCCTCTAATCTTACTACCAGACGACGTTTAATCCTTTTCCTTTTTTTTCGTTAAAATGGCCAGATTTTCATGCTCCAATAGATTCTGGTTCTCAATCGACAATTAAGTACCTATTTCCAAATTGAAAATCAAATTGCGACCGGATTATTTGATTTTCTTATTTGTTCTAGTGTGCAACGCAAGTGCTGCCTTCTGAAATGAGAAAATATCGGAATATATGTGCTTCATCAAACATTGGACAGACATAACGGATATTTTTTTGATTTAATCAAAAACTGTCACCACCCAATAATCGATCATCAGTCGTAGAAACAGATCTCACACTTGTTTGAATCATTTCTCACGCTGAAGCTAACTTTTCGAAACATCAAACTGGAATCGATAGCCGGTGAGTTGATCAAATCTCATGTTTTACGTAGTTTAAACTGTGTTTTTACAAGTGTCGAGGAAGGAGAAAAGAGAGACTTTAGCCTGTTTGTAGACTAAATACAATAGAAAAAGAGGTGAAACGAAAAGGGAGGCGAGGGGTGTCGATAGCGTGCTCGCGCAGGGGCAATAAAAATGAAAAATTATCACCGCATATAGTCGGCACGTAAACATTCGCCGAAAAAATTTCGCCCTTCGCCTCAGTTTTTTAATCTGTTTCTTTTTTAGTTCGTTTATTTTTCTTTTTTTCTTCCTCTTCTTTATTACGATTATTATTTTTAATGGATTCAGTACAGGAATCGAGATAGCTTCGAAAAAGCACGACGACCCGAGGAAGGGGTTTCGGCAGAGCCGGACTGCAGGATTGCGACCACGCACAGTACAGGTATAAGGTATGGGTACTACCAGGCGATAAAAACTCGAGGTTATGAAGCAAAATAGATATAAAATTTAAGCCACGTAGTACAAGGATGATGTGAATATTTCATTTTATTTTTGAATGCTCTCGTCGTAAACGAGTTTAATAACTGCGAAAAGCATGAGGCTGAAAAACGTTTTGGTAAAAGTAAATCAAATTTACTTCTGTACTTATATGAGAGATTATTATTCGTAAATCCCATTCTGCAGTTGAAAAAGTGTTGTTAGTATTACTTTTGCTGCAGAATAGGAATTACAGATAATTACGACTGCAGCCCTCTCGTTGATCCAATAAATTTCTCAATAATTCATGATGTGGAATCAGTTGCCAATAGTTTTCAAATTCAGGTATTTTAGGTGTAAACAACGTTGTGTGCCAATTCGAGTACTTAGTGTTTCCATTTTCATAGCTTGTTACTTTCCGGTTCAACAAGGCGAGTTATCACAACAGCCCCGAAAATGAAAAGTTGAATTTTCGTCCGACTGAATATGTTGAAAACAGATGCGCGGATTTGGTCGTTTGAGAAATCGAGAGACGCGGTTATACCTAGCCTAGAATTGAATGAATTTTAGGTTCGATCGGTTAGATCGTTTCTGAGTTATTGACAAAAGAATGCTCCAATTCTATTCTATTCGTGGATTTCAATCATTAGTTTAGCTCCAGCAGTGATCAACTCGTAGAATTTTTGTTTTCAGTTTTTACCGATTTTGCTAATTATTTTTTTCTAAACCAACGCCGAACGAGAACAGATCAGCAGATGAAGAAGTCTTTCTTCCTTTGGATCTGTATATAAATTGTTACGGATAAAGGAAGCATTAATTTTTAGGTTCGTGATCGGTCGGCTCAACATTTTTTGAACTCATGCAGAAGCGGGAAGCTAATCAAAATCAATATTAATAATTATCAAGCTGAAATGAGCGGGAAATTCCAGGGCTGCCTCGTCGAAATCAACCGAATTATCCTCCGTTTCACAATTTTCATTCCACTTCGATTCTCTAGTGTTCACTCAAATTCTATAACTTCGTTGGCATCCGAAATTTCATTCCTCAATTCATTATTTGCATCCCTTGACGTAGAATTTTCGAATTTTTCAACCATAATTCAATCCAATCCTGCATATCATACATGTGTCCCGATATTCGGAGATCCCCGTGTAGGAACATGAGAAGATGAGAAGACAACCGAGAAGATGAGAGGGAACCAACTGAAAACCAGATGGAACATGTACTGCTTATGGACGTGAATGAATGAATGAATGAATGAATGTCCTTATTTAGCTTCATAGCTACCAATACAGAGCACTTACATAGCTGATATTCCCCCCCCCCCCCCCCCCCCCCCCATGAACGTATATTACAGAGAGAGAGAGAGAGAGAGAGAGGGGAAGAAAAAGGGTGAAAAATAGAGGGATGGATAGAATACTCTGTCTGATTATAATTTTCCTTCCATTTGTAACAACCCCACTGATAACAATCTTGACCTCCAAGTTTCTCCGACTTTTGGGACAAAGGGCAGAAGAGAGAGAGAGAGAGAGAAAAGAAAATATAGAATGACGAGGAGAGGGGAAGAGGAAGAGAAAAGAAAAGAAGAAGAGGGCTGTAAAACATCTAAAAGCTGGAATGCAAATGAACCCAGCTTCTTCTTTCTTTTATTGTTACCATTTCACGTGTCATGGTTTTTGAAAATGATTGCTGAGGAACGAGGAGTAAATAAAAGGGGTGAATAAATCTGCAGGAAGAATGAGGGACATAATAAAATGCAGAGGAAAATTGCAATATAATATAAATGGCGTCGTAACTGTTTTAGTTCCACGTCTACCGATGCCGATGGTACCTATACTGTATAGCTACTTTGCAGTGCAAGCAGTTGGCAATATTTTTCTTCGTTGTGAGGATCGCGTCCAAGCCGCGACACGACGCTATACTCTACTTGCTCGAGGATCTAGCGTATAAATATATATATATATATATATATTTTCGTACACACATATGGAACAGGGACCAGCGTGCGTTACGTGTGTACGTATGTATGTACGTACAATGTACACACTGTCATACATAAATATAGCAGACGTAATTTTCCTCGGGCGACCGCATACGGCTATACGGAGGACCGGAGGTGGAGAGTGACCATTTTATGATCGTCTTACCTGCCATTTTCTCATGCCAACCAACCGGCTACATGACGACATTATTACTACGGTTCTACGACATTATTACATATTTTCATCAGGCATTCTCTCGAGTCGGTCCCGTAGGAACAGAAATTCTGACGAAAAGAGTCCATAGTAGAACTTCTTCATGTTCGTGAATATTCATCGGTTTACTGTTTAAACAAAAAATGCAATTTTTCGTTTATTTCTTTGTGGTTTTATTTCATTTTGTTTTGTTTCTAACGATGTTCTTCGATTGATTTTTCTCCGCACATTGTAAAAACGTCGCCGAAGAACTCTGCGAATGCTTCGAAATCGTTGAGGAACCAATTTTCGTCAATTATATATGTTGCAATTGCAGGCTACCGAGTCAAGTTTGCCCATAGATCCATGTAGGTACTCTTGGAGGCACGATACGCGGCCAAATACGAGAAGTAAATGCATTGATACTTTGACTTGAAATTCAATTCACAAACTGTCGGAGCTTGAACGAAAATATTGTGGAACTTGAAGACAATCGAAAGGTTTGCGTAATTCTTGTTTTAGTTTCCGAGTCATTCTGAGGCTTGGCCAGAAAGAGAAAGGTTGAAAAATGAAAGCTCAAAAGACGCGCGCAGTCAGATAAATGTCGCCTATTTCCGAATTTCACTTGTACAGGAATCAGTGAATCATATAAATTGAACTTGAAATTACCAAGTTCGTAGGAAATCTGTGCGATATATTTTCTGATGATATTGGCGGATGCGGAAGAGGCAATTTATGGGATACTTTTAGTGCCAAATCGTTTGCATTTTGGAACAGGTTCTGGCATTTAGAAACAGTTTTAATATCCTGCGCGGGCTGCATTGCTCTACAGGGTATATATCTGGTCGTGAAACCTTACGGTCGATCCTAAAAATTTATCCACCATCGAATTGAAGAGAAACTAATCTCTAAAATCGCATGCGATTTCAGATAACTTGTGGAAATTTTTCAAGCCTCTTGGTTTCTCACGCGAAATCTAGACTTTTCTTCCGGTTACCGAATACTTCTTTCTCCTTCCGCTTCCAATTCGTTTATACCTTTATACAGGAAAATTGTCGATGAAGAGTCAATACAAACAACGGTAATAAAACAAACGAGTTCCCTTATAGAGGTGCTCTCTTGAATAAAGAGCTTTTCGAATTGCGTTATTATTCTTTATTCTCTTGTTTAGACAACGAATTTTTTTCCGCGGGATACTTCGTACTTCGGTGAAGAGAATTATTGTGTGTGCCTACATGCTCAGTGCGTGTACATAACTTACTGGTTCGCTTTCTTTACCGAAGAAAACGGAAAATCGGAAAAAAATTTCACCATCCTAGTAATGAAGACCGAGATCTTATTCCATTCGCATGTACGAATGCAGGCGAGAGGCAGAAAGGTGGAGGAAAATACTGGAAGTTGGTTGAAAAATTTTCATGACCGTGCCGCAGCGCTGGCCCATGAATTTTATGAAGGTTTCTATGTAATATCGGCAGAGACCTCCAGATTATGTAAAAACAGTATTATCGATCGGGCCAACTCGACTGCTCCAGCTATTACACCGACGAAAACACGAAGGCATCCTTATAGCTGCTCACCACGCTCACAAGGTTTTCGATTCATACATATATTTCCTCGTCAACGAATTCAAACACCTTTAGTTTCATCGCGCTTTAATACATCCCGCAACATTGCCCGCGCTCTAGACTCCGGTCCGAACCCTTATGCGAACGTGAATAATTAATATCCCCTGAAATATCTCGGCTTCATTACAACCTAGATTTTATTAAATCATGGGACAGTTATTTAATATTACGAAGTCACTGTATATTTCAGATGCATGAAGGTAGTACATCAAAGGCCTCCGAAGAGGAGGCTCACGTTTGATCTTGAACTGAGAAAGATCGTGCTTCAAATCTTCTCTATAAGAAATTACATGGAATCTGACGGAAATTTAAGTCATTCAGTTGATATTTTTACAGGCTGTCTCATACCGAGAAATCTTCGCGAACGAAATTGTGCGAATCCGTTTGAGCGCTGAAACATTTCTTATTATCAATCTGCGGTGAAAATCAGTATCGTGAAACGAGAAAATGTGAAAAATCATCTGGAAATTTGCAGATATCTATGATTCATATTTTTCATGGAATCTGAGATATGTTGTATTTTATCGCAGCCTTTCATACTCAATTTTCACCACGGATAATTATCTGTACGAGTATAATCTTGTTAGTTCCAAACTTGGATACTCGAGTGAGAATATCCAAATACACAGAATTCTCAACTTTCTCTGCACGACATACGCGCGTGTGAATTAAGAGAATTATCAGCTGGTTTGGAAAGTACCTCGGAGCGATCATTTCTCGATGAAAAGCGAACTGATTTTAGAAGGCGATCGTAAATTAGTACAATTTATATAAAAACAATAATTCTGTCAGAAAAGTTTGAATTAAAAAACTTCAATATTCGTTAGGCTTAGTCGGTGAGGAGCATTTTGAATGCCGAATGATTTCAGGTTTACCTTTGCAAATTATTCTTAAATCCGTTGCAAGTACTAAGTTTTTCATTTCAAACTCTTCTATAATAGGATGCAGTTTCTCGAAAAGTTCGTGTGATAATTTTCCGTCGAGATTGACGGCGTCACCATTTCATTCTCAATTGGATGAATTTCTGGTATATCGAATGAATTATTTCACTAATTAATCAATTATTATTTATATGAGGCCTCCGGCAAAAAATGGTCCCACGTATAATTTCGGCTCTGATTATATGAAAGGCTAGAAGACGATGATCGAGAATGGTGATTATTCGGTAAAACCGCGTTCTTCAATGAATTAATAAAATATTATTACGTACATTCTCGAATCCCGACCTAAGCCGCTGATTAATCGTCCGCTCGCTTCAGTTTTAGCCCTAATTCGCATAGGTATTTATAATAAACTTTCATGTCTGTGACTGATTCGCGAAAATTATCCTCTCTTCGTCATTTTTCTTATAATTGAAGCGGCATTGGACACTTTCAATCCTTCATTAAAATTAATAAATTGTGAGCTATATTGAAATAAGAAATGCCGTTTAATGGGCTTACAGTTCCATCCAATTCGTTGTTCAATTTCCAATGGAAATTGAAGAAAGTAATTAAGATCGGCAAATGGAGATTTTGGGTAAGTTTGTTGAACGAACGATCGAAAGGTAGAGTGAGAGAAATTTGTTCGAAACTGATCGAAGATAAGAATTGATGTTCCTTGATAACCGTTTATGATCAAATACGACGTATATAGGTAAACACCTCACGTTCTGTTCTAACTTTGCCCAGGAGAGGTCTATTGGCGGACCACTGCCAATCTGACTTTTCATCTTGTACGAGACTATTGGGACCTTCACACGGAGTACGAAACTCAACTCAGTTATTATTAAGGTTCATTAATTATCAGGAGTAAACGTAAACAGACTTAGAAACTTTTCTGTTGCAGAATTCATTCGTTCGGGGTAGGAACCTCGCATATACAGCGAAGTGAACATGATAGTAAATTTCATTATCAAGAGTAATTTGCATTGAAAATCTACCGACCACTACGGCTATCCGGGGTGTAGAGCCGAAGTGCTCGCATGATTTTGCACACATAACTTTGTTTCTAATCGACATTTTCTCGATTCTGTTCAACTTAATGCAGGATCGCAGAAGTATGTGTACAAGCACGAGCGCGCGTAGAAATTCATACCATTCCCTGAAACGTGGAACACAGCTTGCAACTCGTGTTACCATCTTTTGGAATCCGCAGTTTGGAAAATTGTATGTATTCTTTATGAAAAGATGAACCAATCACATCTTCAGATGTTACACATTCACGCGCTACCAATAGCGAGGAAGCTGGATAATTTGGAAGGAAAAGAGAACGTACAGTATGCTGTTGCAGTTGGAAGAGAAGAGGCAAAGTTTGAATAAACAGTTTCCCGAAAGCCTCGGATGGCGATGTCAGAGCTTGAAATTGCGCCTTACAAAACTGTCTGTTAAGAGTTTCTCAGTTTAAAAAAACAACCATCAGCTTCCGCCGTAACAAAGTAAGAAAGTAAAAAGTTCCTTTTGCCGAGTCAAATTCAGTGGTGAACTTGATTCAATCTTGAAATAAATTAACTCAAGTCGAAGTTAGGTAAGTCGAGGCTGCCGCTGCATCGGTTTCCAAAAACGAATCCAACTATTTTGTTCAAAATTGATTGGAAAATAATAGAATCCATTTTTTTTTTTGCAATTCCCCAAAATTTATAAACGCATATGAAGAAAAACCAAGAAGAAATCAATTTGATTCGTTGATTGAGAACCGGTGGAGATAAATCAGAGAGAGGCATTGGGAGCCTCTACTTGTCTCTATATTTCCCATTAGCAAGCAAAATGTGAATTACCTCGTATACACAAAAATCTTCAACTAAATCAATTTAATTCTCGTTTCCAAGCTCATACTGGACTGGTTCATCACGGTCTGAACTTTCTTCACGTTCCAGCTTCTGCAGGGAGGGAACGAACGAACGAACGAACGAATAAAGGATCTAGGGGTGGGTAGGTAAGCTCTGAAAGTTTCACCCACCGCGAAACGTATATCCGGCACTTTGCAGTATAAGTGATTTCGTCAGAACTTTCAATGGTAAATTTTTTCTCACAATTTACAAAGAGAGTTCATTCCTAGCTAGCTATACTAACTCATTGCGATCGGTGAGCCATAAAATTACCAATTTGCATATACGGAATACTGTACATGGTGAGCTATTATCATTATCATCACCGTTGTTTGTCTTCCTAGCAGCAGGGAGGATACTAGCGTGACGTTAAAAGAGCAAAATAGGGAAGAGAGAGGACAAATAAAAAAGCGAAAAAACAAAAAACTTTTGTCCAACCCTTACCGAACACCGTTCAAACACCGTGGAAAATGCTTTCTGGGTATTTAGCCGTTGATTCGTTTAAGCGTGCCTGCCTGCCTTGCTCATAAATTTGCATTTTACAAGCCTTTAGAATTTTAGGTATAATTCACAGTTTTTACTATACCCCTTTCCTCAACGCTCCAACATCTATCAACTCCTCTCCCTCTCTCTCTCTCTCTCTCTCTCTCTCTCTCTCTCTCTCTCTCTCTCTTTCTCTCTCTCTTCCACTCCTCCTCTCTTGGTCGAGTCTTCGTGAAATTGGGAAACGCAAGAGCGAGCTAGAATGGACAAACGTTAACCGTATACCTACATAGGTACTATGGGAAAAGCGCGGCTATATCGATTCCCTGAAATACTTAGGATTTTCCGAACCGATAATCACCGTCGCGTCGTCCTTTGTCATTCTACAACACTTCTGACCAGTTCCCAAACTGACCTGAGCCTCGCCCCTTAAACAAATAGAAGTCGCTAATTCTTGCCTCGATACTCGATGGGAATAGAAGACAAACTAGTTATCTTCGAAACGTGGAAACGTACGGACAAAATACACACGGCATTAATTCAAGATCCAAGTCAACTGTAACTAGAAGAATGTCGAAGAGCGATACTAATTTTGAAATTCCTAATAATTTGCAGAATTTCACCATCCATTCGCAATCTCAACTGGCAGCTGATGAGATTCGAGCTTTTTCTTTTTTCTTCATTGCAATTTTCCACCGAACCACTGAGCCAGTTGGACTGAGAATTTGTGAGAATTGCAGGATGGACAGCTGATATCTTTCGTGGTCTTGCTCCGGTTCTCCAGCACACGATTGTGCCCCATGCTAGTGCAAGAAAGCTGGCTAAATCGTTGGCCGTGTATGAACTTGAATACGTGGATAGCAAAATTTTCTCGCGCAAATTCCTTAACAGAAATAAGTTTGTAGCTTAGGTGAGAGACAAAACTAACCATGTAGACTGTTGCAGCACGAGAATATCGCGCATGGTATATCGCGTGCTAATAGGGTGCCGACACCAAGCCAAGGGGGACGTTTCTTCATGGTTGTTATACAGGCGTGTGCTTTCTCCTCTCGTTATCACCCAGAAACTACTGCTGCCATTCTCCCTCTTCTTCTCTTTCTCGTAATTAAGCTTCAGTCTATACACTCAGGCCAGGTAGCGAAAGGAGACAACAGCTGCAGGATGAGAGAGAGAATGTTCAAACTGTGTGCTCACAGATGTACATACAGGTCCGTATAGACTGCGAAGAAACTGCAGCACTGCGGTACTGCGAGTGACTCGATTATGTGCATCGTATGGATTTGCCGAAAAATTTGTACACGTACTTCGAGGAATATTCAGAAAACCGAAGTTCGTCAGAAATTACACTTATAGTTAGACGCATGTGATTCTCGATTATTTCGGAGAGCTCTGGGAATTCAAATTCGTGTTTCTCGCGAAATTGAACTCAGACATTTCTTGAATACCGTTGGATTACTTCCACCATGACTGCGCCAATTGAACTGTAGAAAATTTCGAACTTGACACAGAAATTGCTGATATTGCAGTGAAATGGTATATCCAATCTGGTTGCTCCATCACTTTTCCATCAATTGATGAAAATGTAGTACGAATCACCGAAAATCAATGAATTTATATGAATTCGTTGAAAATTGAAAAGATCGTGTGAATTGTGGGATAAGTATAGATTCTGTGTTCAGGCACATGCATCTTGGTGATCGTGTTTAATCAGATTCCTAACGAGCATAGAAAACCGATATCCTTGTACGCGTTCTCGTCATAATTATGACGAGAACATAAAAGGCAGATCATGTAGCCCGCAAACTTTGCATTCATTGTTAAGACGCAGGTCTAGGGACGGCTCTAACTCCAAGGGAAATAAACACCTACATCATTTTGTGAGAAAAGATGCAGTTTACAACTCTCCGTTTTACGAGACCTCGACGCCACTTCAACGGCATGGAACTGAAGAAAGTATTCGCCAAATAACATAAACAACGAAGAATGAAAGAGCCCGGAAATCCAGGCCAGAGAAAAACCGCGTTTATTTCATAGGCACGAGCGTTGGACAGATTGGTCGCCTTGCACATTCGTCATGGTGTAATATTTCGGGACTAAAATTAAGGCACGTAAGTGAAATCACATATTTTCATTATTCGGAAAGAGTTTCTACAGTATTTTCTAAAATTAGGATCCGAAGTGACACTTAAAAGTTCATTTTTCGTTTTCTATGCTATATTTTTTTCTGATTTTGAGTACATTTCAAAATATGAACAAGCTCGGAGGAGTAAGTGAACATCGGAAAGCAGCTCACACTGATCGTGAAAGTGATGGAACACACTACTGACAATATTTTGTGAGAACTCGCTGACTCCAGTCAGTGGACTCGAAATGACATCGAGAATCCGATTTTTTTATTTTTCAATTCATCTAGTTTTTCTGTGTAAGTTTCTCAACGTTTCCTAACATCCGAACGAACCTCGGGGAATTAATGGACACTTCAACGAACAGCTTTTTGACGTAGAAACACGCGTGGTAAACTGTGATCTCAATTCCGAAATCACGAAACGCGAACTGACAGCCTGAATTCTATTCCGCCAAATGTTGTATCCCACATTCCAGCCAAAGCGCTCACCGAATTTGGGCCAACCGCTGACCGAAATTCTCAAACTCCATGAAACTGTGTACCGATGCACTTAGCAGACTCCATCAATCCCAATTCCAAAACTTTTTCGTCAAAATTTCACTGAAATTTTCAACCCTCGCATTTCTTATCACAATGTACATAGATCAACGAAATTTGTATCGTGGTTTTCGGTAACCGAAAGCCTTTTTACGACCATTTCTTTCCTTTCTTCTTTTTCTTTTTCCGATTTCAAGTAGGTACACACTTTGTCGCAGATCATTACCACACATCGAATCACAGACAGTTTTCTGTGTCAAAAACCTGAAACGCGCTGACGAACCACGTCATCATATTCGGAAAATTTGTTCGCCAAAAATGCCAACAAGAGCCATTGACGTAGGTTGAATTGTAATCTTCCATAAAAATCTCCTACACAGGGTTGAAAATCACGTCGCTCGAGGAAAATGTCAAAGGTGATTAATTAAGAAACGATGGATATTCTCGAGGGTGCGAGGTCGTACTATTTATGAACCCGTGTATAACGTGTAACGTGAAACATCAACCTTTTCAGAAATGATGAAATAGTTAAAATGATGATGGGGGTCCGAGCCTAGTCCACGTGGGAGTAATTATCCATGAAATTGATGTATAATACGCGTGTGCAATGAACTTGGGGCACAGCTCTAGTCCAGTTAATTGGAAATTCTAGGTGGTCTCTGGTTCCTGATTGGCCGATGTTATCCGATGATTACAAACGACGCCGGACTCATGCGTACTATGGTTGGTCTAGCTCGGTGTATAATCATAGTTGAAGTTAATTAATGCTAATTGGACGTACCTCCTCCGATATGGCAATGTTTGCTGGTGTAACTGCTCACCTCACTCGGCTCCGCTATACGACACGAACTCCTGTACAGCCCAGTATACACTGTATGGTATACTAGGATCTGTATTTATATTTGTGTGCACTTCGTACCTCCTAGAGTATATACATACAACGATAAACAACATGAAATGTCAGTTTCTGAGTGCCTCTTGACCACGGTCACCAACCGTCAAACACGATTACTAAGTCATGAACTAGTCCGGTCCAGGGTCCAGTTTCTGGCTACGACTATACTCCAGGAAGGTGGGCAGGTAGGTAGGTAGGTACTACAAAATCGCGGTAGCCCTATAGCACGGGAGATAACTATTTGAACTATTAAAGTGAAATTTGTTGGGACAAAGTAGGTACTTCCGGTTTTCGTACTAAAACATTTGTAGCTCTATCGCCATTCGGACACGTCTCGCCACTTCAGTTTACTTCACTCCGCAGTACCCGCTGCAATTATTTCATACTTGCGGCCGTTCCCCTCGTGACAAGTATAATTGATTATAACGGAGTATGGGTACTGTATTATGTTTCGGGTCGGAATCCACGAAGGAAAGATTTGAACAGAATGGAGTATAGTTGAGGAAGAGGGATCGCCATTATAATTTGAGGGATGATCCGATGCTGGTTTTCAATTACTGGAAATCGAAAAACTAGTGATAATTTCAAATAGTGCCAAACAACATCGCCAAATGTGAAACTGGAAGTTATTTTTAGATATTGCTGTACCTCCGTATATCGTGAAATGTAGTTCCACGTCGAGTGACTCCATTGAAACACAATTCATTAGATTGCGAGAGGTTTTTAATAAATTTATAGGTATAACTCCATTTTGTCCCAGTCTCTCATAACGAAGTTCAACTGACTTCATTCGTGTATGCACGGTTCAAAAAAATATTTTCGAGGAGGTGGTGTTCACTAACTGAATTTATTTGTCTAATTAAAATTGTTTTTTAAACAATACGTATACCGTGGATTCTGGTTGCTTTGAGTGAGAAAAATGTTGCCCTCGTTGAGAAAATGTTCGTCTTGACAAAATAATCTATTCTAATTCTATTCTCATTTGATGAGACGAAATATAATTGTTTTTTTTTTCGGTCTGATGAGCGGAAGACTGAACTGAACTGAATTTTTGAAATCGTTATTATGGTAGCTCCTTCCGTTTCGAATACTTCGATATAATTCATCCCGAGATAACTTGAATGGGTAACGATTTTAGATAATATGGTATAAAAAATATTGAAACGTAATTGTAACACTTTGTATAGCCAATTTTACTCGTTGATCCTATTTTTCGATAGTAATTTCATATTTTCTGTACAACATCAGAATTGACAGACGGATGAAAATTTTCTTCCCACAAATTGCAAAGTCGGATCGGAATTCAGATACTTTTTGGGGGAAATATTTTGGAGAAATTTTCACTGCCCGAGTATGAAATAATTCTCAATACTGTCTAATTTTTTTAATCAAAGGACGTTCAGACATACGGATAGAAACTGTATAGGTGCCGCGAGAAACTTTGGATATAATTCGAACTATATATATACGTCTCGCTTGAATAATGTATTACATTAACATAAAATTAAAACCGTCGCGCGTCTTGAGAAGAGTTGAGTGTCTTATTCTCATCCCAGACCAATCTTTCTTAATTGAACTCTGAAATAGTGTGTTTTTTTCTCTAGTTTTCTTTTTCAAGATCTAGGAATTCCAAATTACGTTGAATTATTAACGCTAAGGAAATCCCGCATCATTGAATAATGTGCGTTACACAATTTTCTCACTGCCAAGGCTATAATCTCGTACGAAAGTTTGAAAAAGTTTATTTCCATGGGCGACCCATAAGACCGCCACCGCGTGTTCTTAACAAAACGAGTTTTCACGTTGGAAAAACTTTTTCCTCAAGCCAAGTAAAAGTTTCATTGTCAAACGAACACGCGCGGCAGACCATACATAGTATACATACCATATTCCAGCAACTGGCAATGCTCGGCTTGTCTTTATCTTTCTCTCCTTTCTTTGTCGTATGTATACTATGTATGGTTTTTTTTCTTCTTCTTCCTTTTTTTTTTTTTTTTATTTTATTTTATTTCTTTGCTTCTGTTTTCTAAAATTTTTAGCAAAGAAAAAAAAATCCCATTTCCCTCCAGTACATGGGAAAGAGGAAAATTTACTGCAGTCGAATTTGAACTTCGTGTGGGAAATTTGCTCCGAGCAATTGTGATAAATATATCGGATAGATGAAAAAAATAAAAAACTTTTTTTCGTTGCAGAACTTGAAAGCTCATGAAAGTATCAAAAAAATTACTGAGCATACACGTATACAGGTGTACTGATCGTTATATATAAATTTTAGTTTTTTACCATTTCATTCTGAAATCTCGTACTTTTAGATAGTAGGTACAACATCGGTTAAAGATGTAATAATTTCCATACGAAGGAAAATAAGCGCGTAACCAATATCGACTGTGCGCCTCGCTGTCCCGATATTTCATCGTTAATAAATGTCATTTTACCTAGACTCGCATGACTCGGTAAAACCTCGGAGGAGTCGAGCCCCTTTCGCTGCCTGCATAGAACGTATACATGTACCTATATAAAAGTATGAAGGAATAAAAGGAATAAGGTTTCCCCTGGCTTTCCGGGCGCCAAGTTACGCTGGGGGCCCTCCTGAGCCTGTTAATTTTCCGCCGGTTTTAACGTAGATCTGTGCCCCAGAAATTTGCATTCTTGCAGAATGTTTTTTTCTCAATTTTTACTAGCTGGCTGGCTGGCTAGCATACCTACCTACCATCCTATCCCATAGAGTAAACGTAGCGGACTCACAGACTCTGCTGAAAAACGTCACATCGATTTTTCATTAAGCTTATACCGATTTGCATACACCTACCTACCCAGTAGATCCATCTATTCCGCACGTCTTTATAGCTCTGCGCCTACGCCGCGCTGGCGGGATTTGGAACGCGGGGAACTCCCCGACCGTGGAGATGGTTCCGGGTGATAAATCATATATCCAAGTAGTAAAGTCCAGATTTTGAAAAATTTGCAATTTCAATCGTGAACGTAAAATCTTTAACCGAGGGGCGTATCGAGGCACTCGATTACCAAAACGGCGGCATACTAGACTCCCGATTTCGCATGATTTCGAAAGTATGCAGGCGAAGTGAGGCTTTTTCCTGTTCGTCACGGTGAGTGATCATGTTTGTACATCCGTTCGATTTTAGTGAAAATTCGGCGAATTTTTACAAAATACAGAAATGCAAAATGCGCAAGAGCGGGTATTTTTTATACCGCGAAAATTATTCCCCACTAAGTTCAGAGTAGGTAGGTAGGTATAGGTACCTCCTATGATCATACGAAGTATTTGAAAATGATCGATCACAGAACCGGATGAATGAATTGAGTGAACGAAGGAAACGATGAAACATCTTCGCCGGATCGATTGAACGAATTTAAGGTAAATCTCATACTGCGACGGAGGACGCGACGGTTAATTTTATCGCAGGATTGATCCTGTGACATTAGGTACTAAGCATTATGTATACCTATACGTAGGCAAGCCGTAACGTAAGCGCAGTGAAGACGAACTAATCCTTCCGGGTAAAATGATGTCACGATTTCACGCGGTCCTAAAGTCAAGGTACTTTGATAAGCTGAAAACTAACTTTGAGGAACTCGGCTGTTCCCATTATCGTAAATTGTTACGTCACGTGGGTGGTAGCTAGTAGTGGGTGATGGTACATTATGGCTACTCATATATTACATATACCTTATCCTCAAACTATCGCGCCAGTTGAATTTTCAAACTTTCGTTAAAAAAAGAAAAGCAATCTAATTCATTTCATTGCAGCTCCACTCTCATATCTGCAAATCGCGGCGTCTCGGTGCGTTCAGCGACTCAAGGTAATGCAAATCGATCTTGGAGTAATTTTTCTCTTTTTACATCCCCGTTTCGCCACATCCGTGAAGTTTCGTCATCCGCAACTGCGTTAACGAATACTCTGAGAATCATTAAGTGTGTTTGACATCTTTTCTATTTTCCTTTCCATATTTTTCATTCATTTTCTCCCTTTGATACAAATCCCTCTCGAAGTTCATTCAAACTTCAACCACTGATCATTCGGATATATAGGATCGTTAATTAGCATGTGGAAATTGGAGGTACAGCGGCACAAAGTAGAGCAGAGTAGAGTAGCGTAGGCACCCATACATACACAGGTGTACACGTACTACATGCATATGTTGATTTATTTACCAAACAGATATCTACCCACCGCAGCGAACGTGCAGAAATTGACGACTAACCACCGTCCGCAATATTATTTCGAGTTATATTCAGACATGAAAATCGGTGAAATTCGACACGATTTTATCCAGCAATTAAAATCGTTCATGAAGTACCAAGAGAATCGAGTATCAGCGGACCAGTTAATCAACTGGCGCAAAGCTCACTGCGTTGTACGAACCATTGGCGTACACATGTGCAGTGGAAAAGTGTCCGCCTCGGAATCTCAAAAGCTGGGAAAAATCTTGTGATGCTCGCGCAGTTCAGAATATCAATCCCGGGAATTCATTATCAGACTTAATTGGAATCTGCGAACATTCATTTTTGGAGGAATTCTGAATAGCTCGAGAGTCCCGTTTGTACGATTGCGCGTGAAATGATTCGTTGATTCAATGCATGTCGGAGTAACGGCAATACGCGTTCCAACATTGACAACTTGGCTTCCGAATCGCATCCCGTCGGATTGCTAGCAGAGGTTTCACATGATCCATACTTTCTCCCGTCATAGACGTTCTTCGTTGTCTGGTGAACTTCGACTCGCACATTCGAGTTAGTTTGCCGCACCACCTTACCACGTTTTTGTCCAATTCGGGTTATACCTCATCCAATTCAATATAGATGTGGTTCATCGTTAACGGACCCGAGGGTATCGGACTACCGTAAAGCAAAAGTCTTCACCGCCGTGTACACCTTATTATATGCTATAATAATCTGGAAAACTCGTTATTGCGGGAAGAGAAAACTTTGCAGGGTCTCTCGTGAATAGTGAAAGGAAAGAAAATTAATTATGAACATTTTTCGTCCGTGATGTATATTAATTAAAAAGCCGCACATGGTTTCAAAATGCTTTTCAATCTCCATCGTCTGCACGTCCGACAGAAATGAAAGGAAGGAGAAAGAGTACGCCAATTAGAAAATTGGAGCAGCGATTTTTATCCCGAAAATTATACTTGAAAGGCGCCGACCAGAATGGAGGGATTCGCACTACCGGAAAAGATATTTCTGCAATCTTCGTAGGTCCTTGAATTACACCTGAGAAGAAAATATCTCGTGACTTCAGTGCCGGTATCTCACCTTCTTTTCTTTCCCCGGGATCACAGAGATCTGGTAGTCCTGACGTCGGACCCGAGGGCATTCAATTTGTCCTCAGAAATTACCAGCTAATTTACTTCGAGCAACGGCGTCGGTACGACGACGACTACGTGACGGAAAAAGAAGTCTCCCATGAAATTTCACTCAGATTAATTAGATTTTATTTTTAATTTTTCATCTAAAGGTTAAGCGCGATTTCGAACCTCATTCTACGCTCGCAATCCCGGATCATAAATCCCGCGGTTTAAAATTCCCTCCTTGAGACTTTCCAAAAGATCGTTAATAAAATTGAAACGCGAACCATACACACGCAATAAATTGAAGTTTATTGTTATTCGTTGATAACTTCCATTTTACGTCATCATTATGCTGGATTTCAAAGTCGACTCTTCTTCAGACTGAGCCTTCTTTTCGCGTATGTATTCCTCGATTTACTACAATAGTAAATATCGATTGACGAATTCGAAATGGCGAATGAAATCGAAAAATTATCACAATATCATCCATATTGTTTCTCAGATGTGCATGAAGACTTGGATTCAAATCTAGCCTCAACATTGCAGAGGTTCACAGAGAACAAGTTCCAAATTGAAGATTGAAGGTTCAGAATAGGGGATCACTTCGACAGAAAATGAAAACTCTGCTGTAACTTTCTTCGCGATGTGGATCAAAAATTCGGAAATTCACAATTTTGTGATCAGATTCTCAACCGGCAATTTGAAAAACTTTCGACAACTTATTATACTCACGAATATTGGCGTGTGTGTTGGAAGGTCGTTACAAGCATATATCGCTCGGCTAACCCTGAAGCCTAGAGAGAACATGACGTGATTGTGGCTAGTTACATCGTCCGTGCGGTTAATCCGCTCTTCGTTCTTGATGCCTTCGTTAAAGGGGATCAACATGTGTGTGTCTCTGTGATTCTGATTCCGTTTCCGCAATTCAATCTTCTGTCCACCTCAACGTTATCGTTCGATGGATTCGAGTTATCATAGCTCCGTAATTTTCGAAATTTCAAAGGATAGATCTGAGCGAGGGTGAAGTGGAACGGCGTGTAAAAAAATGTTGGACAGTTCAATAATCTGATCACGGATTTTCACCGACTATCGACAATGTTATACTCCTTTTTGACGAAAACTAGTGAGAGAATCTGCAAAAATCTATTTTGAAAACGTCTTGAAATTACTGCGGTTCGTAACGACTTCGAAAGCGAAAATTGAAAACCCCGGTAAAAATTTATGAAAACTGGATAACTCCTAGAAATTTTTTCAGCCAACATTATAGACATGCGACCCAACTATGACCAACAAATCTTCGTCAAGTTTAGATTCTCGTTACTATAATTTCGAGACCGTGAATCGAGGGAGTTTCGAACTCCAAAAGCTCCTCGCAGGATCGGCACAAGTTGATATGCTCTCTGAAATTTTGTCCAAAAAGTGTTCTCTCAATTTGAAAAAATGTTCAAATCGGTAGAGAATTGTCCGTACGCCTCCTCGAATACATCTTTTCGGACAGCTTTTACAATCCAATGTGGGCAAAATTGTAACGCAAATGAGGTTCCATAACACACACCCCGTCATCTCCATTTGTTCTTTTTTTTTCTTCAGTTTTTGCTGGGCACTTTCGGGGTCAATTTTGAACCCTTCAATTTCTATTTCGTTTTGCTCTCGGCCTCGCGGCTTGATGCGTGAGGATAACGTCCGTACGCGCGTGCACACATGCGAACGCGAGGCCTGAACCTTTTTCCTGATGGTTATAGTCGACGTGAATTTGCATAGATAAACTGGAGATGCTATCGAAATCGTTACTGCGATGCCATATCGTTTATCCAAATTTCCCTCGCGGTCATAAATAAACGAATTCCATGCATTAATGCCCGACACGTATATATGTATTTGTTGTACCTATTGATATACGTGGGAACTATACGAGATAACTTTTGTTTTCATAAAATTGATAAATATCCATTTTCTACAAAAAACGAAACTCTTCAAAGGATTATTGAAATGAATTCACGCGAGTCTTAATACATAGTGGAACTTTTAACGACTGTTTCTTTTCTCATCTTTGACATACTGTCATTGAGATAAATCTAGAAGGAAACCTATGACTCTTTAGAATGACGATTTTCGATCACGTTCTAAGCACATACAGGCGGTTATCTGTACAAGCAGATTTCGCATTTTGATCTCCTCTCGAATGACTTCTCTGTTCAGATTTTTTGTTTCCTTTCAAGCCTTCTTAGCCATTGCCAAAGTCTTGAATGATTTTTGTTTGATTCGTTTTATCAAATTTTTGACATGCATCCAAACAATTTTTAAACCGAATTTATAATTTCCAGTCGAGGACGATAAATTTCCATTACGATTTTCATCGGTGTGATAACGCCGATGAAGTTTTCTTCTCGTATATTTAATTCTTCTTCATTTCTTTTTACCTAAATATTGCACGATCTGAAATTTCTGAAACAAGCTCAGCTGCTACTCTACAGAATACTCAATTGAAGTTCATAATTACAGTTGATAAACAGTTGAATAAACGTATAACGACGATTTGAATATACACATATACGAGTATGCACGCACGCTTTGAAACTTAGGTAATTTGAAAACGGAATGGCGCATTCGGAATTTCTGGTTTCACAAGTTTGAACTATGATATTGCTGTACTTCCATCTCGTTGAAATTACGATCTTGATTATCTAGGTCGCAGTACCCGGATCACTGCTGCATATGCAGATGTGGCTCGTCCTCGAAAGTGACATTATCGTTCGATATACAAACTTTGAAAATCCTACGCAAAACGCGAGGCCGCCAAAGACTTTCCTTCCGAAAACGCAAAGAAATGTGAAAATTTCTCCCGCCACTGAACTCTTCTCACCGATTGTGAGATAATATCTGCGCTGAATCTAAAATCCCACTCGATGAAGTTCCAAAAATTACAGAACATCGCAGAGAAATTTCATGTTTTTTCGTGAGTTCTTCCTGTATACGTACTCGATATCAATATTTAATGTGTCAGGGGGTAAGATATATATGTTCTGCAGCTGTTTTCAGTTTTTCAGTTGAACACAAAACCCACAGAAGAGTGAACCACCATGCCTATCCGTTTGTGATTAATTCTCGGTCCCGTTTTGACATTCACATACATACCTATACCGCGCCATAAATTGACTCGTTGAGCACAGAACATCTTCTCGGACAAAATATGAAATAAAAGCGTGAACCACATAAATTTGAATAAATAGAAATGTATAGAAGTTAGGGAGAATCTGGTAGAATTTTTTTTTTCCAAAATAAAATCGATGTTCCATGAGCTGAGATTCATTATCAATAATTGATGGAACTGCGGGAAACGGAACGAACATTTCTCTATTTCCTATCCACGTTGAGTGGTGGATTTTACTTCACCTGACCTTCAGACCTATAAAACGGGCTGGAAAACTTAGTAGCTATATTCATCTCTTGAATAAACCTTCTCTAACCAATTTTGCAATTTATAGCCACCAGTACGAACACCGTTACAGACCGTCATCACTATAGACATAGAGATAGCTCGTGTGATATAATAACATGTAGATTCGGCTGACTAAATGTAAATCAGAAACATGAAGGGATCAACGCAGAACTTCATCACACATTCATAGATAAAGCTGTAACGTTGATTCAATTTTTGAAAATCATTCGACAATCTACAACTGTGCGGAAAATGTGAAGAATGAATGATTTTCACAAATGGATCGTGCAGCTATAATTTTTCTCTTTTCCCGAAAGAAATTATTGTCATCTGATCTTCGTTTCCCAAAAATAGAAGAAAAATAAAGAAACGCAAAGAGAGAGAGAGAGAGAGAGAGAGAGAAGTCGACGAATGTAACGAAACGAATATTGAGAACAATGATAATGATAATAATAATAACAATAATTTTGACGGAATAAGGAAGAGTACGTGAGATTCTGCAGACACTCGGAATCGGCGAATCTTCATAGAATGATTAAAAGGAGCTGCAGATGTCAAGTTTGAATAAATTGAAGTAAAGTGAAAGAATCGAGTGAGCGGAGGACCTGGACCGGTGAAAGGGATTCTTTCATTGTTGCGAACGATCGACGAATCTCGTCAGGCGTAATTCGGGTTGAAGGGAAGAGCATGAAATGATCGATAATATCCGCTGGCTCGAGAAATAATATAATTTCATATATATATATATATTATATTATAGTCGATAGAATGAAATGAAGAAAAAGCAAGGATGAGAAAGATAAAAAGAGAAATGAATCCATCCCTAAATATTATAGGCCATCAAATATTTCGGGTGTATAATATTCTCGAAATTCGATCCCATGCGTCTTACAAACAGAGAATTTCGAGTTGATATCGAATTTTGTTTGTTTCGCGACGTTTGCGAAAATTTTTGAGAAGATATCTAGCCTGTTGGCGAATTTTTTGCTTCTTTCAGATCGTCGATAACTTACATCGCGTTATCGTGTAGGCCGGCTTTTTTTCTTCTTCTTTTCGAGTTTTTCAGAAGGAGCTGCTTCCGCAGGTCGGTAAAGAAGTGACCGGGTCTACGGTGATCCCTTTATTTTATACCACGAGGAAGGGTTCGCATATAACTTCCTGTACCATTTCACGAGCTTACTTTCATCCGCGGCTACATTATTTAACACCATGAGTCGCCCGCTAATACAAAGCTGACCCACGAAAACACCGAGTAAAGTACGAAAGACTTGAAAGCATACTAAACATTCTGTACATGCCGCAATATACATACATACAGACATACATACATGCATTCATACATACGTATATATATATATATATATATGCTGTACGTATATATATATATATATATATATACACACACACACATATGTGCATTTTACTAGTTTACTAGCCAAAGTATATCTGCTTTCCATGTAGTGTGTGTACGGTGCACCTATGTACACGTACGTACAGCATATATACGTAGGTACCTACCCCTGTCTAGTAAAGTAGAAATGTGTAACCGAGAGAAAAGGAAGGGAAAAAGAAAGAGAGAGAGAGGAAAGAAAAAACGGATTTATGTACATCGTTATATAATATATAGGTGGAGCGTAGTAAAACTCGAGACCGCAAGGTAAACTTGTACAGATTATACTTACTGTTACACCTATGTATGTATATATATATATACAGGGAAAGGTGATTTTTTATTTTATCGAACAGAAATATATTTTCGACATTCAAGATCCTGACGAAATTAGGAATACAGAATTATTGACCTTTTTCATTTTGTTTTTACCTTTTCTCTCGAATTTGATCATGAACCGTGTTGTTTTTTACTTTCGTTTTCGTTGTTTTTAATCTACTTCTTTTTTCTTTAGTCCCGTTTTCACGGACTTCCTCGCGACTATATAGGTATAATCAATGTTATTCTATCTCCCTTTTCATCCCTTCTCTCGTCGCTTTGTTTAACTTTACACGAAGGTTTCCGTTCGATACGGTGAGAAGGGAAAAAAAAAAAAAAAAAAAAAAATACGTCAAATATTATTTCGGCCAATTCATGAAAGCTCAACTTCTTCATACATATATATATGTATCATTGTGTGGATATTTTCTCACAAATTGTTCAACCAACCTGCAATACATCCATCGAAAAATACCCCTTCGCATCGGTAAGCGCCGAGAAAAAAAATGACATGAAAATTTTATAAATCTAGGATACTATTTCGAAATACTTTACGTACTACACTGTGAACGGGTTTACATGAAAGTGTTTTGAGATGCTTCGTGACACGTATTTCCTACAAATTGATAGCTTTTTTTGTTGGTTTTGTTTTTTTGCTCCCTTCCGCAGTACAATGATAATTACGGTCAGTAGGCCGGTATACCGAACAGAATAAGACGAAGAAGAGACAAGGAAACAAAAAAATATGATGGGAAGATTGCGTACAGCTTCGAATGAATTTTTTTTCTGTTTTTTGTTTTTCTCTTCTCTCCCTCTTATTATTTTTTGTCTATTCTGTCTTTTGTTACCAGGTTCCGTCAATGCCACCGAATAATTTGATAGCTGGAAAAAAGGATCAAAGGACTTTCTTTTGCGGGAACAAAAGCCACGGAGATAAGACGATGCCGGTACGTATGTATACCTATACATACCATTCTTGAGAAAAAGAAGAAGAAAAAAAAAAGATTGAAAGAAAGAACGAATTCTGATTCCTTTTTATCCTTTTGCTTTCGGTTCTCGATTATTTCCCTGTCTCCGCGATTAGTTCGGACTTTTTTGCTATGAACGACCCAAGGAAAGAGCGAACCGAATAACGGCAACCGAGTCAATGTTTCCGAAATCTGATGTGTTAGTATAAGAAATCAATTTCACCAAGTTCGATGACATTTTTGAAAATTAGAAAAACAATTTTAAATGGCTGACGATCCGTTTCGCCACATTTTTGCCTATAGTATATCATCCTATTACATTAAGCGAAACGTCGATCATACTTTGAAAGCCCAGCCGTGTAAAGAACCCGATTCTATACGGTTTCCACATTCAGAGGTTATTATAAAGAGTGTCGCCTGTTAATTAATCTTCTTCAACATAATGATGATTAGCATAATAATAATAATAATAAGAATAATAATTAAAAGGTTGGAGAAAAGAAATGACGTGTCATGTATGTACATATGTATGTACATGTGTACATATGTAGGCTAGAATATAATATACTACGTATACAGGAAGAATCCGTAACGTCCGAACACTCGGAGTAGCGTTTAGGCGGCCGCGAAACCTACGTCCTCAATTTTTTTCCGTTTTTTTTTTTTTGCCCAAACGGCAGATTTGTTTCAGCGCAGGTTGCCGATTTTCTGATCGGCTAAAATCGGCGAAAAATTGACAACGTAGCTTCCGCGGCCGCCTAAACGATACTCCGAGTGTTCGGACGCTTGGAATTCTCCCTATGTATACCTCAGCACATAGGTATATTATTTCAATACCGTTCCATACGGTTATGAAATGAAGTTATATCGTTATTTCGTTGGTTTGAACCGCGGGGGTGGTTTCGCGTGTAAAGTGAATGTACATACATACTATACGTATATACTCGCACGTACAACTCATCTACACCCGTAATATTATACCGGTTTACGTTTGAGGAGAAAGAAAAAAGTACGCGAACAAACTTCAGGTCCTAGAAGGGTTGCGGCGCTGGAGCTTGGAATTTGGTTCGTGAGTTGCGGAGGCCGAAAAATCTATATACCATACATATAATGTAGGAATGATATTCATCGGCTATTGATCGTCATCATTTGCGAGTGGACTCGAATTAAGCCAGAAGCCCGGATAAATTTCGTCCCTGGAAGTTGACCACCACACACACGGAATGCTGTACTTTAAAACTTCGGTTAAACCTGCGGCTCGGAAGCCCCTGAAATTTGTTACAAAATTTTAAACCACCCGCTTAAATTCGCGTGCGTGAGTGTGAGTTGGCTGGTATTTACCTCATGCCTCGTAATACCGCGGAGCTGGAGCTCGTACAGCTTTTTCGGTCCGGAATGCAGAGCTTTGACTCTATCTATTTCGTCCACCATTAACGTTCGCCGCGGTGTAGGTGGGGGGTGTAGGTGCCATTTTTAATGTGCTTCGAGGATTCAGGCATAACGGAATAGATCGAAAATGGAACGATTTCGACTTCAAAGTATTGCGAAAGTGTATCGGTAATGTTCCTGGATAGGTAATATTATATACCTATTCCTGATAAAGTTGAACAAACCCTGGGCACAGGATGGGGCAAAATGTGCGTCTCGAAGATTCGATGGATTTTGGAAAATTTGTCAAATTCTGAGAAGTTCATTTTGTACCAAATCACAACGAATTGTGAAAAATCGATGAAAGGGAGAATTTTCGTTTACTTTCTATCAAAAATGAAATAAAGAAAAAAAAACGATATCGAGTCTGCCGGCGCAGAGAGCGGGGAAGATGAACTAAATCGCCGTTTTATTTCGCTAAGACAATTTTATCAATATAACGGTTCGCCACCGAGTATTTCTAGGGTTGGATAAATGCCAAATTCGGTAGAAACGACCCTCGGCAAATAAAACGGACCCTGGCAGCACCCCCGGAAATCTCGCCCCGTCGTAAAACTGCGTTTTCTTCTAACATTCACCGCGGTTTAATGTTTTTTTTTTCTTTCGATTTGTTTTATTAGACTCGAAAACGGTTGGTTCGTTCCTTCACCAACATTTCACAGTTGTGGAATGTAAGTGCCGCGAAAACGAAACGTTAAATAAAAATTCAAAAATACATCCAAAGTACCCTGGTGATGGTGTTGAAATGAAAATATACCTTTCCGCAGATGCATGAAAGTAGAAGTGAAGGCAGAAATGATAAAATGATAAATCCTCACGGCCATATCATTTATCACGGAATTTCGTCCCTGCCCAAGCCGTGAGAAATTTACAGACTGACGTTTCCCAGCTGAAACGTTGTGTTGTACGAGTATTTACTCGAAAAATATATTCCCAACCCACGCCTGCAGCTTCATTCACCCTTCATGCCCTTTATGTAACTTCAAAGGTAATTTGGAGAGTCCACTTCTTCCTCTTCCGTCTTACGTTCCTTCTCTCTTTTTTACGCAGTACTTCAGTTCATCGATTAAATTCCTTTCGAACTAATTTTACACGAGATGAGGTTTGGAGGAGGAAATCAATTCGTCAGAGTTGAAAAATTGGAATATTTCGTTTTCCGTCAATCACAACTTAATTTTAGTTCATTCTTGCAGGTGAAAACTAAAATATTTGATGAGATTGAAATATGGATTCCGATTTTTTACCCCCAAATCCCATCGTATGGATACATTATCCATCCGAAGAGAGTAAAAAGGAGGAGGAATTCGATTTCGTATACAATCGAGGAGGAAACGAGAATCAACATAAATATACGCGACATGATTTACAAAGTTGAAAAGTTGTATCATTGGCTATTACGTGTTCTGTTTTAGGGTCTTGTTTGATAACTCACCACGTTTAGAGGCGTGAAAACTGTCCTGCGGCGAAATCTGTTCAATCTGAGCACTGAGACGAGGCCGCGGCAGGATTTCCCTGTTGGCATTTATCTTTTCTACGGCGTAGCGGAAAGCCACCTCCTGCTTGTCGTCCACGGGGTGAAACAACCCGCCTGGGAAATCAAATTCATATTCAAAATACAATTATTTTGAAGACGTTATATTTCACCTTATAATGTTACTCTCCCGCGATTCCTATCCTCTTTATATTCCTACCCTTCTCTCCCTTGCGTCCACGCTTTTCTTTATCATTCATTAATCTCTTCCGCAGATCAACCGAGGGACAATCCGTTACAGTAATAATAGCAAGATCATCATCAGAGGGAATAAAAAATTCCCTATTTCGCCATAAATTTTTCATATTTCGAATTATTATCCGTAAAACTGGAACGTGGAATAATTATTTCTCAAAATTTCCGTCGCAAGCATTTTAATCGACTCGCGATTCGTTCAATTCTAGTAGCCGAAAAAAGAAATTGCAAATTTAATTGTTTATGATTTTATCCCCTCTGTTAGTTTTTTTGTCCGAAGGGAAAACTTTTTCTCCTGCAGAAGAGGGGAATTCGAATTTAACATTTTTGCTTCGACTTCCTGAGGCGCATGCTACTTCCATGACGTGAGAGTTGCCCTCTTCATCGGACGATTTAGTCTACTAACGAGGGTTTCTACGTTTTAATTCAATCACTGAAACTCAACCTCTTACCACGTTAGAACACTACCGCGCAAACGAAGCGGATTGCTGAATTTATTTACCGAACTTACCTGACGTAGCTCGACCTCAAGGTCTATACCAGAATCACGGATCATCTTAAAAGCGGAAAAACCTGACCGTTTTCAACGGGAAATTCAATTTCGATTGAAAGAACTTTGGACTCGACACATGCGAAATGATTTCCACTGTATTTCCGAAAACTCTTTTCAAAACTTTTCGAGTACGAATTATGAAAAATCTACGATACGAGTATGTCATTTCTCGAACTCCAGTAAAACTCTGTTAAAACCCCCGAAAATTGTCTCAAAAATCTCCAACGACACTACTTGTGCATATAAAATGTTGAAATTTGGAAAATCCTTTCAGAGAAAATCGTCGTTGCTCGGACCTTTTGCAAAGCGAGTCAGTCTCTCCGCTTTCTGAATTAGCCATAAAATAATCGCGAATTTATCATCGCCAGTAATTTTGTGACTCCAATCAAGATTCCTATATCATGCTTCGGGAATATGGCCACAATCAATAATAAAATATTTCATACGATGAAGTTCCCTTCCACTCTTCGGGGCATGTTCTATCTCTCGAGATGGCTGTTCTCCAAATTTCGTCACGTTGAAAATTGAGGTCAAGTTTTACCGGACATTGCAAAGATGCAGAGGTTTGCCAGAGACCGAAGGTATGGTGAATTATTACACAATAGGTACATCGAGATGAAAGAAAGTGGTTTCCGGCAGGAGCAGAACTCTTACCTATCCTAATGAAATCAGGAAGGGCACTAGCGCAAGCGACGAAGACCGCCAACAGAAGCAGCCTTGTAGCCATTTCCGGTTCCGGCCCGCCTCAACACTTCCTTTCCCAGCTCCACCTTTTCCTCCAACTTCACCTTATCAGCAATCCACTCCAGCGCCGGCTAACGCCACTGTAACATAAAATAGAAAAATCGACGTGCTCAATCATTCTGTTTCATATATTGGGTCAGCGACGCAGATGATGAATTAATTTTCGCAAAAATCACCGTTTCGTAGCGATAAAATTGGACTATCCGATCTGGCAAAAAGTATTCGATGTTTTCTTCATATTTTTGTATTCACATCAGAATTTTGAACTGCAACGTGTCTGGCTTGAGCTTCGTTCCGAATTTCTAACAATAAAGTAGCCGAATGAGATGTAACTGAAATTGACGTTGGGATTGACAGGGAAATTCCGTTCACAAGATATTTTCACACTTTTTATATTTTCACCGCGCGCGTCTAGATGATTGCTCTCGCCTCGACTTCATATTATATTATATTATATTCTATTTTCTTCACGATTTCTGGAATTATATCTTATGCATGAAATTGATTGAACAACGTGCAGTAGGTACTGTGACTGGTGAGCTCCTACCGGCGTAACTACATGAAACGATTCGAAATGCAATATTTAATCAGGGATTGAATTGCTCTCCTCAATTCTTCCCTCTCGCACCTGTAGCCACTGCTGTGTGTATGTACAGCCTAGAACCAACGATGCATTCAACAAATTGCAGCCGGCAAATCAGCATAAAGTCAGATTGAATCGTAAATTTGCCAGGATTTACAATTCACGTTAAATCGAAGAAATTATATTATATATCATTAATATAATATACCTACGTAGCTACTTTTTCCAATCTCTGAAATAAAATTAGCCATGAGAATTATCGTTGAAATTCAAAATCGTCAAGATTCAAAAAACAAAGCCGATGACGAGTGATTTTCGAT
The DNA here is from genome assembly GCA_963170745.1 of Phymatocera aterrima. Lineage (NCBI taxonomy): Eukaryota > Metazoa > Arthropoda > Insecta > Hymenoptera > Tenthredinidae > Phymatocera > Phymatocera aterrima. Next base: position 7,489,019 of record OY720660.1, read on the forward strand.
TTCAGAAATGAGATATGTATGTTTTTCTAACACCGCCATGTTCCCATTTTTCTGTATTAATTCTTGTTCGTGACTTGTCTCGCATAGTATACCTATACCTATAAAGAAGTGAGCTATACAGCTGTAGTAAAGACTTTCATATTTGACTTTGAAGTTTTGTGCCATTTTGTTCAAAAAATGATTAGGATGTGTTCAAAGCTGGAAAGCAATCGATAGAACGCTCTTCATTTTTGTAAATTCGCATTCGAAACGGAAATTGATTCATCTCAGGTTTTTCAAAACGAGACGCCTGAATATTATAATAAAACTTTTATCGTGGGGGCAATTCTTTGAAGGTGTGAAAACTAAAGGGATAGAAATTTTTCCAATGAATAGCCGGATTTCACCCTCGATGACGGGATTTATCCAGCTTGTTAAATCCGGGAATAGAAATTGCTCGTTCTCGTGAAAATAGCTATCTTGAAGCGCAGAGAGACGATATCACCGTTTGCGCATATATATACACAAGTATATATCTATATACTACACAGAGATTCACTGTCTTCTTGCCTCAAGTTTCAAGCGCCAGCAGCTACAATACCGGGGGGTTTCATCGGTGAATGAAAAAGAAATTGCCGGGAAAATCTAGCTGTCAAACACAGGTCGCGAACGGTGCCATCCTAGGATGCAAGAAATGTATCCTGACGTTTTTCAAAATTTTATGAATTTCCATTTTACTTCAGTTTTAGAGAGTTTTCGGATCTCTCTGCATCAGGATCGAGATCTGAAGATCTTGAGGAACTTCAATGATGCGAATTTGAAAAAACGTTTGAATGTCAGTATAGTTCGAAAGTATCGTTAGGCTGTCAACACTCGAAAATTAAGATAAAATACTTGACCAAGCCACAGAGGTTCGAATTGGCTGAAAATCACTTTTGAATTCACGCCCGAGATAGAGGTGCGGTTAAGCTAAGGATTCGGCGAAGCCGTTCGATCCCTTTGACATAAGGGATTGAGGGAGGATCGAGAAGAAGGTGAAGCTAATATCAATGGTCAATCATTCGTTGATACAAGATTACCCGCACCCGCTCTCCTCTTCGACCTTTGATCTTCTATTTGCAAGATTTACTGTCACCATTCGGTGACAAGTCTTTCTTCGACGTTCTCAGTTTCGGAGAATTTCAGCTCACCCAATTCTCCGAAAACCGGTTTAAAATACTTTTAGTTTTTCCTCTGCCAATTGCTTCACCGGGTTCTGGCTGTCTTCGCAGTACCACGAGACTCAAAAAGTGTTTTTTGCTTCGCTCTTTCTTCGGTATGAAATTGGGAGGACGGTTTTCTTTCCGCTGTTTTGAAGTTCCGAGCGGGTGACGTAAGTCAATCTCTCAGAATTCAGATCCATTTTCATCGCCCACGACAAACGTTTCAGAAACAATTTCCAACGGAATAAATTCTCTGCTAAATTTATTTTGATTCTATGCAGAATCGTCGATGGCTCAACTTTTTCAACCTGTTTGCAAATATCCGTACACACTTTGAGTACACATGTGGCTACGCTTCCAGATTTTGTCGAGAAGGTAATCAACGTTTGACAATAAACATGCGAATAAACATCCCAATTTTCATTTCGACATTTCATTCATCCTTCGCCATTTCTCACCCCATAAGACACCAGGATCTCTTAATAATCCTAATCTAGTCTGATAATTTTCACGAATGAAGTGCTTCCTCTTCAGATGAGAAAGAGAAAACCTTGCAAAGAGGGATGAATCGCCTTGTTCTGGAAAGATTTAAATCAGTCTTTAAACAGAAGCTCCAACTTGAAAGGGTGGAAACGGAGTCCCGAATTATTTGAACAAGTAAAACTGCAGGAGTATTTTGCGTCTCGGGTGACATAGACGAGTTTCCTACATGCAGAACCCTGGTAGGGTCTTGAACTCGGAGAGTACACTCCAGTTTGTTCCACCCATGAAAGAGAACCTACACAATCTATAATCTACAATCTGGAATCTGAAATCTAGTATCTAGTACCTAGAATCTCGAGTCTAGGTAGATTCTACAGTTTCTAAAACGATGAAGTTTCTGCCGTAGGAAAAGCCTACCGAATCCATATCGATTCGCGTCCCACATCCGGCGAAGAGCAGGTATACCTACCGCGAACGAGCGCCGCCCTCGGCGAATCTCATCGCCAAGGCGAGGCAAGGAAAGGTAGAGCGGTTGCCGCTTGTTAGAGGCTTAGGGAAAGAGGCCTGCAAAGGCTAGACCTAGAGTCCTAGACCATCGACACCAGACCGGAAATGTGGCCTGAATTTTGATGAATCTCTCATGCTCCCTACGTTGTACAAGCTAAATCCCTCTCTGGACTCAACCTGCAGCTATGTGTGAGCTGCAGATGGATGATATGAAATTTGTATGAAACCCAAACAGGATTACCTGCTCTAATCAACGAGAGCATAGGCTGCCTTTTATTTGCTGTAATTCGAGAGCTTCCGGAAGCGGAAGATTTTTTTCAAGACTAGCTAGCCTTCTGAGGAAAGCGTTGGGAGCTTTTCGGTGGTAGGTGGCTACAGCGGTTTATGATAATTCTCAAGGAGTTGGTAGAATGTTTTCAAAATTTGTCAGGAGGACCACGAATGATAATTTTTGATTGTAAGTTTATCTAGATTGATTGTAGCCCGTGGTTCTATTTGTCTTTGGAACTCCGCTGACTTGCGTTTCCAGCTTTTTCTTCCAGAAGCTGTTCGAAGTGGCGAATACAACGCACCCATAATGAAAAATTGAAGTCATGCGTGAATACGAGTTTCACGGAAATCATAAATTTGTATACCTTCAATTTGGCCGCCATTTTGTGAATATAATGCTTCCCATTTTGCTGGGACACGCAGCTACTTATCTCCTGACAATTGCAGATCGGAGAAACTTGACGAACGTCGGCGATTTTTTGTTCACCACGAACATATAATTATTGTCGAACAAAATTCACGAATATTCTGCAGTTAATTGATTATCTAGAGGTCAGAATGGCCGTCACGAAATTTGGCACTGCAGTAGTGCGTATACCTTTTTTGAATTTTACGAGTATCTAGTCGATCGGAAATACGGGAGACACGTGGAAAGCATAACGAAAGAAAACAAAAACTATACTCTAGAGTAATTAAACGGATGAAAACTCCAAGAATGTAATTTGCATGTTCTATTTTAGTAGTAGCTTTAAATGTATTTTAAAAAATCAGAGGGATTAGATTGGCTGTGAAAACGAGTTTGAAAGTTTTACACCGGGTTTTTTCCCGAGTAGCCTGAGAGAGGAATAAAGCAAGACGGAGGAAAAAAAGAGGGAAAAAGTTGAAAAAAAACGGAAAGAAAGAAATAAGAGGAGATGTAGCCAGTGTAAAGGGTCTGAAGAAGAAAGAGGGAGATTATTTCTCTTAAAGGATAATTAACCCACTTTCAAAGAGTCGTTAGAGTCTGACCCGTGCACGGAGAATTCGGTGTAGATGATATTTCGTGAAATAGAATATATTGGGTAAAAATAATGAAGAGATCGATTCGGTACGTGAACCCATATTATCGTTTGGGAATGTGAAGACGAAAAAGAATCGCTTCTTGTTAGTTTGAAGAGTGACGTGAGAGAACTTGGCATACATCGACCTTTTTCCTCTTGAAAAGGATCGAGGGAATATCCTGATCCCTCGGGTATTGGAGGATGGAGTAATCCTTGACTTGAGCCTGCAGAGATCTTCTGGAATTCTTTGTCACCCTAAAACCCAAATGTCTCAAAAGAGAGGGAAGTGAAAAGAACTTTCTCTCTTGCTCCACGGTCTCGCGATGCGGACATAATGTATAATGGATAATGAATAATGAATAACGAGTACCTAATGAAGAAAACTGTTCGTAACGAAGATAAACTATTTATTCCAAGGGATAAATAATGTATTCGTATACAAGAAAATATTATATTCAAGCGACAAATGTACCCGAGCGTGACTTTTTCGTCAGCTTTTTCAGCTACGTACAAATTCCAAAATTTGCATGAAACCTGACTAATGATACTTCGATATAACCTACGCGAGAATGAAACGGTACGTGTTTGCTTTATCCGAATTCCAACGATCCAGTCCGCACCTTTTCAAACAATTGCAAAATCGGTTCGATTACTGTTTGCAAATGTGTTATGCAACCAAAATAGTACAATGGGCGACCTCCTTCGGTGGACACAAATATAACATGGGATATTCGGGGGGGATCGGTAACAACGTCGATCGTTTGTTCGCACGTTGAATACTACGTCAGGCCACAAGTTTCCGTTTCCCAATTTCGTTACAAATCATTGGAATACGAAACCCCAGAATACTGAAGAATATTACCATTCAGGTCAGATAACAAAAAAGGAGTATCAATTACGAATGGAAAACTGCCCAAACATGGCATAAAATTTCAATTTCGCGTAAAACATGGCGGAGCACAGACTCTTTCATTTATTGCGAAAAAAGGTGGAGCGAAATTCCCTAGCTCGAAAATAAGAGAACAAAACGAGAATTCCAGACTATTCCGACTTTTGGACGTTCGGTGTTTCTCATAAAAAAAAGTCTTGATTGACTCAACGAAGAAGCCGAAATAGCAAAAAAAAACGAAAATATAGAGTGTATAGGTAATAATGGAATTGGCAAAGTTGAAATCAGGGTATAATTAACCTAGTAAACACGAAGTAGCCTCGGGGAGAGTAAGGATTACGAACCGGAGCCGAGAATTCACTATCGGTTTGTATTTGTTCTGAACGACCCCTTGTTTTCACACGGAGAAAGCACGCACGCGGAAATCAGGATGTGATTGCGGATCTTAGGCCGCCTACACAGAACCGTGTATAACCGTGAAGTGGGGCTGGTGAAAATGTTTCGCTGTCTGGGGTGCCTCGACGGCGGACTATAAATATGCATGAGCGCCAAAGTGTGCAGCTGGTGTTGGACTTGCACTGCAACGTAAGCCAAACGAACCTCTACTACGCTGCGCCCGCACTCGAGTGACCGGAAAAATGAATCCGACGCTTGTAAAATTTCAATTTTTTTACTACAATTTATAGAGAAGTAGCTGGATACCGGTGCTCCCCACTTTCGATGACCACCTTCATGAATGAATGGAAAATGGGTCGAGCATATTGGAAATACAATCGTCTCATGCATGACGAATAACTTGTGAATTTTCAACCCCTGCTTTCTTGTCCAACAAAGTTAAGCAGGCAATGAATTCTTCGGAATTTTTGTTTGGAGCAATTGAGGGATCGAGCAGATTCATCACCTCGAAGAAGGTGCCTGGAATTTTCCGTGAAAGCCAGCGACACAATTTGGAAATGGATGATGAATTGATTTTTCCACTAATCCCAATATCCGTGATGGCGTTCACTTCCAACGCTTATTTTATGCAGTTGATAGTAGCTTTGGAGTTGAAATTTCGAATTTTGTGCTCCATGTGATTTCCGGATTTTCTGTCGAGGTTATAAATTGTTCCCCGTCGATCGCGGAGTATTGACGATTTCGTTTTATTCCCCGACTGTTATTCGTTCATTTTTTCGTCTTTTTATCACTGTTTCCGCAGATCGCTCATCCGCTTTCCCGAATGTTGTCGTTGTCTGTTGGGTTGTTCCGCTTATGAGGGTCGTGTATCTGTACGAATGTATAATATACGGACGTAATCCCATTTTGTCTACAGATGACGGGGCGAGCAAAAACTCCAGTGGATTTGATGCAGCTACTTGTCAGACAATAACAAAGGAACTTTTTTTGCCGAAAGAAAGACTGTTCCACTACTACTCCAGTGGAAATCCTTCACCAAACTCAAGTCTCTCATACTCTCTCTGTTTCGCCTTTTACCCCTTATATGTCTTCCCACTACCTATAGAGCAAAACCAACGACAACGACAACGACCTCGAAGGCGAAGGCGACGACGACGACGACCACTACAAGGGTAGAAAAGTTTTCTTCGCCTCTCTAGATTATCGGAGAGTTGACGTATTTTCTCCCAAACACAACACAATATTATCCCTATAGACCCGAAAAATACACCCTCAAATCCCTTGTGGATTTTCCGATAAGACTTAGAAATAACGTATAGGCAAGTGTAAGCCGTGATTTTCGTTCGGTCGTAAAAATCAATCATTCAAATCGTCGTTATTTTTCGAAAAATAGCTTCAACAGTTACGTTGGTAGAAATAATCGCCTGGAAATTCGGTATCTAGATTAATTTGTCAATATACTCCGAAGCCGAATTGAAATTGCGATGTTACCCCGAAAGCTAAGGGTATAAGTCTTCCGATGACAGATTTTTGAACATTTTCAACTTCTTCCAATTGGCACCGAACAACTGAAGATTCCGAGATTCCTCCGAGATTCCTACAACATCTTGAGACGGCGTGAAAAGATGAAAATTTCACACCCAATCGAAAAGTGGTCATCGGACTTTTTACGAGAAGTCGTTACGCGGGGGGCGGATGCCTACAGGGCAGTTTCAGGCGGTTGTCTCAGCTGGGAAATAGGTCTAGGTAGGTTATGTCGACATTCCGATTGCCCAGGTTTTATGAAACATTGGAAAAAGCTCTGCCGGTGGAAGAGGTTTGATCTGGATTGATTCTCCGTGGATTGAACCATCGCATCGGCACGTTTCTCTCTGGCCTCCGCTCTCGGCGACAGGAATTTTTACGATTTTCACACCCACTTTGGTATTCAGAAACACCTGAGTCGCACTCCTCCAACCGCCAGCCCCACTTCCTCGCCCTCTCCCACTCCCACTCCCTCGCTTTCCACAGTAGGGTGGAGTTATTCGCTCGCGTCTTTCGTGACTATTTATTTATTCATTTATTTATTTTCTCACGGAGAATCGCAAAGATAGGAGGAAGAAATGCAGAATGGTTTATGCAGCTGCAGCTTGGCATGCAGCACTCGGCTGTACCAAATGCAGGCATTTTTTTTTTTTGCAATAGAGATGAGGAAGAGAACTTATGGAGGAAAATCGTCGAATTCTTATGATTCAATGAATTATCACAGTTCGATTATTCTAAATATTCGTTCGAGCCTTCGAGAGCTAGAGAAATCTGTCGAAAGTGCAGAAATCTATCAATTCCGTAGCGAAGCGTTACTTTTTTTCAACTTTCTCTGATTTTCAACTCGTGATGAATTAGCTCGCGCCGTTTCATCGATCATGGACGCTCATTCGTATATTGGCCGCATCAATTGCAATGTAAGTTGAGAGGTTCTGGCTTTACACAGTCGTCACGTTGATTTCGTACAGCTATCATTCTATTTCTAGAATCTATATCTCAATGACATAGGCCACGGGCGAGCCACGGGATATTAAATCCGTTCACCTGTCAGCCGTCGCCCCAGGTCCTGGACGTTTTTTGAAACTTTGACATCTGTCAAATACAATAAATATTCATCACTGTATAGGCCAGACGATATATCACGCTATGTATTCAGGAATCATATGTTTCCTTGTTCAAATTAATTGAATTCAAAACTAGAACTCGAATCTACAATGAAATTGAAGAATGTCGTTTTGGATAGTTCGAAAGCGTTTTTGACTAGAAAATCAGCTTGATTAGTAGTGTGAGGAAGATTTAAAGAGTCGGAATCTAGAGAATGAAGTTTTTTTAAGTCAGCCCATTTTTCGAGTATGGAAGAAAAATCGCTACGGCTGATCTCCTAGCTTCGAATTTGGTTATTGATATCCGGTTCCAGTTGTAACTTTTTAAATTCGCCATCATTATTTACCGAACAGAGGGGAAAGCTCAGGAACTAAAATATTACGTCGGTATAACAGTAAAATGACCGTAAAAATATTTTTCAACATTTTCAAGATGTATAGAAAGGCATGCGAAAGTGTACATACGTGAATCTGTGTATGTAAAGAGAGTATAAAACCTAGGAGAAAAGTTGTACAGCTTGTAAAGTTCTGTTCTGTGTGAATATATACATATGTATGCTATATATGTGTATGTACATATGTATATCTGCACTGTGGGTCGTAAAAGAATATTATACGTTGGTATCCTATATATACTATACAGCATATTTATTCTTTCTATACTGGCATATCGGACGATAAAATTTCTATATATTCTGTGAAACTCAACCCCTGCTTCATGCACATCCTAGTGTCTATATGATGGGTATTCCAAAAATATTCCTACGATCGGGGGGACTCTCACCCTTCCCGATTTCAAATTACATTCTTCTTTCATGAAACCCTCCTTGATGGAAGACTCGCATACTATTTCGGAACTTTTTCTCGTTAGGTTTGGGAGTTATCGATTTCTCCAAATCCAAGGATTTGAGAATCATACTTTTCTCGAATATAGCCTATATCTCGATGGCAGTAGGTTTTCCCGAAAAGTGGCCCATACCGAATTGTCGGTCATTTCATGTACGTGACAGAAAAAAAAGATTTTCCATTTTTTCGAGGTGTGCAAAGTCTGTTTTCCTGTTCAAAACAGTGAAAATTATGGATTATAAAAAATAGCTCTTGCCGATTCGGCCGAAAACTTTCACACAAAATTACGAAACCTATGCGAATTTCTCACCGCAACAATACTTGGTCAGAGAAATGGACGAATGGAAAATTCGCAATCTTACAATCTCACATGACTGTGGATATGATTCACAAATTTTGTCCTCCCTCTTTCTTCCAGGTTTTCCTGGCCTCAATCTATGCATTACATTAAACCATTCAATCTCTCTCCTCTTTGAGGGGAGCCAGCTAAATGAAAAAGAATCGTCCGACTCGAAAGCCTCTTCGACGTAAACACAAAGCAAACCAGAACGATGCATTACCAGAGGAACTAGAACCCTCTGTGGTAAAGCCTTCTGCGTCATGCAGTGATGTAGAGACCCTGACATGTGCACGAGGGGTGGGGTGTATACACAAAAGTATTATCTCTATACAGAGTTGCTTCACGTTTGTATGTATGTATACGGCGTTCGTTTGTGCGGGAGTATTCTTGGTTGAGCCATCCATAATACAACCACTTCAAAGTCCAAGATCCCAAGTTCTTGGAGCCGCTCTCGAGCAAAATTGTGCTTCCAGAGAAAATGCGCATGATATTTTTCATTTCATACATATATGGAGTAAGCCGCAGGTCAAACTTCCGCACGATGAATTTCATTTCATATTTCCAAAAGTTCCGCCGATTTTTCCGTACTCTCTCCTTCACGCGATCCGTACTCCTAGTCTGAAAATTTTCAGTCCTCAAGAGAAAATGCATAGGCATGTGATGATCGATACATCGGGAAGAAGGATGAAGAGTTGATGGGGGGCAGAGAGAAACCTCAACGGTGATTTCCGCTTTGGAACCATAACTTAACCCGGGCAGGAGGCGTTGCGTTATGACCTGAATTAATTAGGGGCTTTCCTAAGCTTGAGTAGGAGCGTTAGCAACGGGCTGGCTGAACCAGCCTTTTCGCTGCCACAGGGATCGGAACGGGAATAGACCGAACGATGTTTCTGCATATTTAACATTCCTTCGCCCAATTATGAAGCTGCGTCGATAGAAATTTAGGATGAAAATTTCAGTCTTCCAAATCTCCTGCCGAGGTAAGCTGTTTAGGAAGTATGCTAATCAAACAAAATCACCTCACAATTTTCTACCTGGATTATAAAATTACGATCTGACGATGTATGAAAAGCTCGATTCCATCGCTCAGAATATAACGAAGAAGGTTTCAATTATTGCCCAAGTCTTATTCTCATTCTAATGTTCGAGTAACGATAGACAGAAACTTCATAGTCTACGCGGTTCAATGTAAAGTAGTGAGAATTATCTTGGATCCGTTTAGCTATTTTGAAGCAACAGTATACCGTCAAAATTGGAGAACGCGTCTATCAGCATTCTCGATTTCAACTACACGACATCCGAAAATATAATTTTACAAAATTTTCAAATCTCTCACGTTAATTGCAAGCAGTATTTTCCACCTTCCAAATGCTTGATGACCAATAATTGATGTGAAAAATCAACGTTTCATTCAAAAATTTCCAACATTTCGAGAGACTTTTCTCCGAGAACTTTCACGGATGTACAAAAGATAACCTATATCAGCGAGTAGGATGTGATCGACTAATTTTACTCCGTTCAAAATGTGAAATAAATCAAATTTAGCGCCTAGGCACATTGACGGTAATTGTTTCTCCGATCGTAGGGGCAAATTAACAAACGGCGTAGCGCGTATACGTCAGTAGTTGAGAATTAATAGCTTAGTCAAGTTGTAGCTTTAGAGACGCACGTGGGCTTCAGCTTAAATTATAATAAAATCTCTCATGGAGGTACGCAGGCACGAATAGAGCTCATTCTGCACTAGGAAGGTAGGGTACGGTGTAGAAGCCGGTAGAATGTAGAAACGTCGTGAAATTAAGCTAATTAAATTGTTTTTAATTAAACCCTATATTATATACACTATTCTGCAGCCGCTTATTCAACAATAATATTCTACTAATTTGAATTCGCTAGGTATGTCTCCCACAGCAGACGCTGCACCGAGTCTTGCTTGCATTAATTTCGTTGTCTTTTTTCACTGTTTTATTCCCAATCTATTCCATGTTTTCCTGTCCCTTTTTACAGACGCGATTCAACATTAACGCGTCTGATGATTACTGGACATTATTTTTTGTAATAGGAGTAGTTGATCAATCATCTATCCCGATTTAATCGACTTTTGATCACTTTTGGATCACACTTGGTAGTCAGATCGAGGGCTCTAGTCCTTCCATCCATTTTACACATGTACCTATTTCTGGTTTCTCATTGGCGGTTTCCGCTGTTAGGGGAAGTGCGGAAACGGGTCTCGAGAGAGATTTTCAAACAGTGGGAAAATGCGTGTTTCCCAAAATTCAATCACCATGATTGGTTCGATGGAAACCTAGTGTCGACGTTGAAAATACCGGCGTGAAATGGAAAATCACATCGTTAATAATTTACACGTCGCTAGTATGCTCATTAGGACTGATTTACCAGTCTTTCGGTTGATTAATTTCGATCGGACTATCGGGAGAACGATGAGAGACTTGTGACTGAAACGTTGGTGCGGTGGAGCCAATTATAATGATAATCATTATTATTGTTGTTAACTAACTCCGGGATAAAAACCGCAGTTGACGATCGTTCCGGAATAAAATCAATTTGCATCGCAATTTTCATCCTCAAATACCGATCGAACATTCTGTGCAATCAAACTGACGATGTAAACAAGGTTGTGTGAAACGAATGAAAATTCGTTTTGTAGGCTCACTTGTCCGCTAAACACTAAAATCTATCTTGGAAATTTCAAGGGTTCAATTTTGGACATTCGATCAATTTATCGATGTCACAGCTACAGGCCGAGCAACCTCGCGTAAATGATTTGAAACAAGGGACGATCGTTGCGAAACGCATGTATATCACCGATTCAACGTTTTTCCACCTACCAAACCCTTCATCCGGTCAGGACCGCATCTAAATGGCACAATTTTTTACGCAACACTAGCTATACAGTAAAGAAACGAAACGGTGACGTGTGCATCCGTAAATAATTTGATGAATAGTCAGAGTGTGTAGGAATGGGAGAAAAAAAATAATAAAATGACAAAAAATTTGTCACTATGGTGGATTGAAAGTCCGAAAAATTCACCGGGAATTTTTTATCATCCCGTTTTCGGACTGTTCGATACTTGTTCTCCAATGACTTGGAATCCTATTTCATATATTTTTAGATTTTTAATAATGAGAGAGCTTTTTTCCTATAGTTGGATGACGAAATCCGGTTCCAAGGTACGACTGATCAAAGATTTTTTATCGATTCTGGAGTCTTTCTGGAATTCTGATTTCTTTTTTTCTCTCTAATTGAGTCAGTGGGATGATTTTTCGAGGTGTAATCTTAACACCCTGGAGAATTGGGCTGGAGGTTAGAAGTGTATGTACATACGTTTTGCCAAATATAACGAGCGTTTATATCGCGTAGGTTGTTCGCCTTTGGATTTAGAGGCATTATAAACCCTTCGTAAGCAGAGAAGCACCCCGCAGCCACACCCTATTATGCCGTGTGAAGTTGCCTTATCTGAATCACAAATGGGGACTCTATACATACATATAGGTACACGTACAGTGCTATGAGTCTTGAGCCATGCGCGTGGCAAAGCTTAAATATCTCCGACTTGGAAGCAGCCACCTTCACGTTCTTCCATATCTATATCTTACCACAACTCTGAAAACTAATATAAATTTGAATAATCTTATACTAACTCGGCATCCAGCAAGCTGCAGCCGAGAACCCGAACGCACTTTATAAGAATATATTTACAAACTCATCGATTTTTCAACACCAGCCATCGGAAAAGTATTCGAAACTTTTTCCAATGGCATTTTGCGCCGCGATAGACGAAAGATGAAAATGAAAACCTTCAAGCACTTTGGAGAATGGTGATTTGATATTCAACCAATTGTTTCACAAGTAATTTTATCATTTCCAGATACAGATTGCTTTAATCAAATATATTCAATTTAGTTTATATCAAGCAGTTTCTCTTCTGCTGCGAATTAATGTACGTATAACATATTTCAAATTCTCCCTAGCTGAAGCTCCGCTTCTTCCCCCCCATTAGGTATATAATTTGCCTCGAGCATTCATGAGCATCGAATATGTACCGAAAGCTCTAGATAATACGTGTACAATATGGTGGGCGGGTATGTATGTAGATGCTTAAATACGCGCGTAGCACGTAGGGGAGATCCTTCAACGTAAGCATGCATTAAATTATACGTACCATAATTACCAAAACTGATTCCGTCGGCATATGTATGCTACGTCGCAAATTGAACGATAAAATTCCGTCCCTGTCATTACACAGCGATAATATCTGTATGCTAGAGCATTTTGTTGATAATTGAGAACATCTAGGTATGGGATAAAGAATATGAATTGCGGAAAATGTGATCCGAACAGATTGACTTCTTTTCATTCTGAAGACAGAAACAGAAAATTCGTTTTCCATATGCGCAATGAAAAATAGCAACAAAATTTTACAATCAAACTGGAGCCTCTCGGCGAGATGAAATATAAAGAAATAAGGGAAACAAGCCATCGGCAGAAGCCAAACTCAACTCGAGTGAACAGTACCTACCACACGCTGAATTGTTGAAAAAAATTTGTAAATCCCGTGAAATTGAACAGTGCCTACCACTTTCTGAATTGTTTCAAGAATTTTTGAAATCCCGTGAAATTGTATGGAATTATTCGAAATTCGTTGAAGATCGTTCGTCAACTTACGAAATAAATTGTGGTAACGTGAAATAGTTTGGACTCGGAATAAGATCACATGTAATAGTTCAGAATCTCTTGGAAATGTTGGCCACCGAGGAACTTGCGAGTGATCATTACCTCCAGATTCTTCTCACATCGATTGAAATACAGTACGAAGATTCTTCATTTTTCATTTTCTCATCTATTGAGAGAGAGAGAGAGAAAGAGAGCATTGCGAACGTGAAAGTGTTCGCAATCGAGAGAGAGAGTTGAAATTTGCATTCTAGTCCCGAAGCTGAGAGAAATTTATTTAATAGTAACCGAATTCAGGAATTCAAAAATTTCTCGAAAATAGTTTTCACGATTTTGTTTCATGACTGAGATCTGAATACCGTTCAACAAGACAGACGAGGGATGGTGTACACGATTTTCCGGGGAAGAGGAGTTCACTAATTTTCCTTCAGGGAAATCGGAGTTAATCTGAAATAGCTTTGATCATATATAATTTTGTTCAAAACTGATATCTGGAATGTGATGTGGCCCGTGATGAATATAATAGTATAATCATGCTTCGGACAGAAATGTATCAAAGGGTGTTTAACTCGAATACAATAATTCAAAGCAACAATAGATACCTACAATGAGAGAGCGTGGGTCATGTATTTCGGAAAATCGAACGGTTCGACTTGTCGGCTGGATTTATCCATTGTCGGAGTGGAGTGAAATCGTTTTAATCTGCAAAGACGCGTAAGTACTTTTAAGGTGTGTTACATACGGGCCAACGCAACGTCCCGTTCGTATTTATGTAGTACATACACATGAACATGCGCATCTTCATTCCTTGCCGAGATACACGCTTTCGCAAAACGGATTTCGAAAATGTCGCTGTGAGGATGAACAAAATTAATATCGACGAATGTTCAACTCAATTACCATCTGAAATTGTCAATCGGAGTTTGATTCTGACATTTTAACAATCCTCCTAGATTCTGTTCACATGACATGCAAACGTTTCTTGTAATATTGAAGTCTAAACGCGCGCTTTGAGTTTTATATTCTGTTTTCGGGACATTTTCAAGAAAGTCCACTATAACGAAAAAATCGGCTGTGCCCTATTTGCTGTTTGCCGATCACATTGACCAATGAATTATTAGAAATTTGTTAGATACGAAAAAAATAGGAGGATGAGAGAAAAGCGCATATTGTTGTAAATTTGTTGTCACTAATTGAACCATGATAATTTGAAATGGAAATTAAGATGAACATTTGTTAATATCAGTTTTCTCATCCTCTGCAGCGACTTTTTCGAGAACCGTTTTTCAAGAGAGTATATCTCAGCGAGGAATAAATATTTTCTCGGATTTTGAAACGCAAGACGTAAGGTTCATTCTTCATATTATATGCAAAAAAAAAGTTTTTGAAAATCGGTCAATGCGTTCGGATCTTATTCACGTTTTAAATTGTACCATTCTTTTTTTTTCCCCCCCACCCTGTACATACGTGTGTACTATGTATGTATGCATATAGGTAGCTGTGTGTTGCAGTTCAACAATACGATATTTACCTGCTAGTGAAATTAACTGACGGTTGACGTGGGTATAAATACGTTGGATAAATACAAATTCAGCTTGTCGTTTTCCACTATGACAATTTCACCATGGAGAGTAGTACCTATGTATGCAGACGCATGCACACGCCAAAACGTGCATACAATAAGATATATGAACAGATTTTCTACCTAATTATACGTCACATAGGTAAAACCTGGAACCTAGAACCTAAAACACCT
The DNA here is from genome assembly GCA_963170745.1 of Phymatocera aterrima. Lineage (NCBI taxonomy): Eukaryota > Metazoa > Arthropoda > Insecta > Hymenoptera > Tenthredinidae > Phymatocera > Phymatocera aterrima. The sequence continues at coordinate 7,504,044 of OY720660.1, forward strand.
CGCCATCCATAACCAGTCAAATTCGCGCAGGGCAAATGAAATTGCTATTAAAATATGTAGCTACGGAACTCCGAATTCCACGCCTCCATTATCACCTGCAGTTTCAACCTACCGTTTTCGGGGTTCCACACCTACAACGTCAGGGAAGGTTTACTTTCGATAAAAAATTAACTCCTCGCTCGCTGCTCTTGAAGTGCCGCTCGTTACCTTGGCTACCTCTTCTCGCCGAGAAGGACTCGCTATCTCGAACATACAGAAACCGTCTCGAAAACGAGAATCGTACCTTTTCGCAAACGGCTCGGTCGATTTCGACGGGACTATGATAATTCATTGAGTACGATGGCAGAAAGTGGCTAAGTGTCTCACTTTTTCAAAACATTGATCGGATTCGGTGGAAAATAAACATTTGCTATGTTAGCTAGGTTAGATTGCCGGCGGGCGGCGACTCCAATGGCTTCTCAAGCTGAGAATAGCAATTCCCAGAAGTATCTCTCAAAATCCTCGAATTCTTCAATAAATCAAGTATTGCAGAACCTTTTTTTTCTTTCAGTGTTTCAAATACGTATACTATATGTATGTATGTATACTTACTGCGGTTGATTCGCGGACGGTTTCGTCCTAATTGTTTTCTGGTCGGGCAATATCAGACAATTTATTTCGACCAGCACTGAACGCTGACGGCAGCGTCGGTTAAGTGCCAGTGAATGGAAGTAACTGCACGATCTTTTGCTGTCTAGTGTCCGCGATCTGCGAGTCTCCGATAACAGTTTAATACCGATGCCTAACCTCGTAATCTATTTCGGCAAATTGAAAGTTGTCATTCGAAAGTGATAATCGTTCAGAAAATTGTTGCTCAATGAATAATAAATACTCGTTGTACAGGAAAATACAGCTACAAAATAGATTACGAGGTTAGGTATCGGTATTAAACTGTAATCGGAGACTTGGGGATCGGAGACTAGACAGCAGAAGATCGTGCATTTACTTCCATTCACTGGCACTTAACCGGCGCGGCGCTGCCGTCAGTGTTCAGTGGTGGTCAAAATAAATTGTCTGAAATTGCCCAACCAGAAAACAATTGGGACGAAATCGTCCGCGAATCAACCGCAGTAAGTATACATATCCTCGTCTTTTTTTTTTGTACTTGGCGGCGATTCGCTACCGCGAATCTTGATATAATATCGCAAATTGCAACGGGGAGGAGAATATTACTTTTTCCAAATTCGATATGAACTCAGGTTCACCCCATCCGACTTCTGGCTGTGGACGATGCTGCTTAACTTCGTCGATCAACTGATTGTGAGATCCGCCGTCCGTCCAGATGCAATCATCTGATGGCAGAATTGCAACACTTTCTGAACTTATCGATGGTTATAAGTGCTACGTTTTTGCTGTGAAGCTTTCGATCGACGCGTACTTGAAGGGAACAGTGAAGAAACATTCGTATGGTAATTACGAACGTTTTGACATTGATTACATGATTATATCATTCATCTTAATTATTCGTAAACATTTCATCTCGAGTAGGAACCGGTATACCTTACCGGCCGAAAAATCCATTCAATTGAAATGAACGTTACTTCCAATAGTGCGAACAGAGTATTTATTCAATTGAAAGCGAAATTTGTTCAGCATGAATAATTATTTAGTTGTGGACGAATCATCGCTTCAAATGGAATAATTATTTGGTTGCTTCAAGCAAATTTATTACTTGAATGAATATTTTATTGGCATTCGGATGAATTTTTCTCTCGTCGCGGTGTTGCGATGCGAGAAATACGATCCCGAAGATCCAATGATTCCGATTGACCAAAACGAATGTAACAAAATATATCATTTTGGTATTCAATCCATCTGATTTTTTGTACGTTTTCCATGAAAATTTGAATGTTTAAAAATTACATAAATTTGAAAGTTCGAGGTATCCATGGCGTCATCGGGATACCGGCGAAGCTGTTTTCGCTGAAATGCAGTACGAAAGTATGTGTGCATTCTCGTGAAACCGTCAATGTACTAATGAATACGATGCTGAAAGTTTTCGTGAAAAAATTTTGGGCGATTTTGTCGCTATATATACCTACCTATCGAAGAGAATTTCAAGGCTCGAAATGGGGGCTATGGACTGAATAACAGTCTCAAGTAAGACTAATGTGAGTCCATAGTTAGAGAGCTGGAAAAATCAGAAAGTCTAATTTTTACTGCGCGTAGGACATCGTGGCTCAAAGGCAAAGTTCCAGGTTCAAAAGCGCTGGATGGAGCTGAGTAAACTTTGGGGCATCGAATTAGAAGGGAATTTTGTGGAACTTTGCGGTAGAAAAAGAGGGCTGTCGGTTGAGTGGAATCACAATAGGTTGATTTTCGTGCCCAAAACATCGAAGCGAGAGTCGAATTTCGATCCGGATACGCATATGATACTGTGAACCAGGTGGATAAAGAAGAAAAAAAACGGTCCAGTTCGAAAACGTGAATGAAATCTGAACGCGTCGATCAATCCGGGCAGAATACGTTCTCAGGAAACTTGTGAAATGAGATCTGTCGTTTCAAAACCATGAAAATGATATCCGCTTGCTGCTGAGAAACAAGTCTTCGGAAATCAGTTTTGAAAAAGTTGCTGGTGAGATGATAGAAGGTGACGTGAAGCAATGTACAACTCGATTTTCAAGTATATGCGAGGGTTATATATCCAGTAAACTTTGCCAACGCTAGTGAATATTTGATCATTGGATTGAAATCTGCAGCGGCCTCAATTGGGATGAACATTGAAAACCATTTGGGCTGCATGTGGACATGAATAGGAAAATAAAAAAATCATTAGCAACGAGAAGCAGGTTCACGGATTTTCATGAATTTGGAAAAAGTGTTAAGATCGATCCAAGGCTAACTTCAGGATGCCAACTATGAAAAAAAAAAGTCAGAAACATGAGAATAAAATGCAAAGTACAATTCTCCCCAATTCCTGGGGAAAAGGAAAGATTTTACAATGCGTCGACCTTCGTGTTTCGACGTTCGGTGTGATGAAAAAGAAATGAATGGAAAAAAAAAGTAACGAAACGAAGGTAACAAAAAAGAAGTAGTTGTTTTAAAATCGGCGGAGGAAGCAGTCTCTGACCGGGAATATGGTGTCGAGGAGGCTGGGCGTCGGTGTATCCACTTTATTTCCCCAGCGCCTTATAGCACCAGAGCCGAAACACCATTCTCGTCATCCTCACCCTCGCATAAATATTAGAAGAACCACCGGAGCACAGCTCGGCCACGAAACTGAGAACTGGGAACTGGGAACTGGGAACTGGGAGCCGGGAGCTGGGAGCTTGGAACAGAGAAGAACGATCCTCGCAGCTCGCAACTCGCTTTTCGCTCCTGTCTTATCTCCTATATCTCAAATTCTCTTTCATTTTCTCCAACTCGCCAGTCTACCCTTAAGTTTCTCATATATTTTGGATAAATATACGCGTCGGTACGTATATCTGTAGGTTTTTTCTTCTATTATTATCATTTCACCTCTGCCTGCTCAAAGAATTCCGAAGAAAAGATAAAAAAAAAAGCGAAAAAGAAGGAAAACAGAAAAGAAACAGGATGAAAAATGGAAGGAGCGGAACGAACACCGAAGTGTATTACTCGGTAAATAAATAAACAAATAAACGAATAAATAAATGAATATGTACTTTGCACGTATTGCCAAAGTGATTTTTTTAATGTTTTCATGATAACCCGTGAGATCCGTAAAATTCCACAGTTATAATATAGTGTGTTGTACCGTGAAAAACTTGAACGTTAAAAAATAAACAGAGGGTAACAAATTGTTGGATGGCATGCGAAAAAGAACAACGATAAAAAAAGGGGGAAACACGAAAAAAAAAAGAAGAACGAGAACAAAAAAACACAAAGAAAAACAACGGAAACCCGGAAAGACACACGTGTAACTTATTTGCATGCCCTGAAAAACCCCCTACGGGGATGAAGCAGGGTAAAAACCAGAATCCCACAGCAGCTTGGCAATTTCCGTGAAAATATTCGTCGCAACTCGTTGCGGTAATTAACTCATGATAAAAGAAAGAGGGGCGACAAAATGAGAAAGAGAAAAAAGTCCCGTGAAAACGTAAAATCAAGGGAAAACAAACGGATGAAAAAAAATTATACTGAAAATACAATGATAAGACAAAATATACAACTCGAGGAATTTACCTGACAATTTGTAGCTTCCGCGACATAGCCTAGCTGCAGGTTTTCGATTATGAACCATAAAGTATTGGTCGTAGCTGGTAACATGAAGTATACGCGCATGCATAGCTATATAGGCAGTATACTCGGCGGAGAATTTACAGGGGTGTTAACGTTATCGTTCTCAGCGTAAAATCCGCGCCCTCGTTATTCGATAGAGTATATCAAAGCTCGCGGAGCATGTGTATATGAGGAAAAGAAAGAAAGAGAAAAAAACCAATGGAGAGGAGAGTAGAGGAGAGGAAGAAAATACTCTCGTGACGACACTATCATAAACTAGGTGTACGGAGGGGTAGAGTCCTACAGGTTGAGCTTTCGTCCCAGAGTGGTTCTCTACTCTTAGGAATTGCTTATCCACGCTACAAGCTTGAAGATCCACAAGCCTAACTATACGTGCACTCTACGTTATTCATATCTCTCAAATCATCTTCTTCAGAAACGCAAAAGTGTAAGAAAACAAATGACAGACATGAAGATGTAAAATAAGTTCAACGGAGAAACTGAATCGCAAACTTATTGTCAGATATATATCTGCGGAATCGGATCAAGCTCCAAATGAAGCTTTTTTCTTCTTTGTTATCCATAGTTTCTGTTTTCGCACAATTTTCGGAGTTTCACATAGAATTTCGTGACAAAGAATGGAGCAAAAGTTTTTAAGGGATGTTTGTGGAGCTTGGAATTTCCTTCATGCTTTGGATTAAGCTCGTACCTTGACAGAAAAAATTTGAGAAATAAAATCGACCGAAAGGCCGATCACAAATATTTGGGTCTTTGGGATTGTTCGCGGAACATTTCTATACATTCAAAATTTGAAACATGAATCTTTCACATAGAGCAATTATTAAATCAGTAATTAATTATTAACCCGAAAATTTACTGACCAAATTCGTTTTGCATCGCTTTTAGTTTCCGTAGTTCTCCGGTTATTATGAGGACATAATTATATGGAGAATTATTTTAGTAATTAGAGATGTACAGGAATGTTTTTCGGGTGAATCGAGACCGAATTGACATTGAAAACCGAATCATCAGTCGACTATTACAATCAGCTTTTGCACCAATGCTCTTTTACTCAAAACCCGAGTAAATGTATTCAATCAATATAATGCATAATACATATACTATGTAATCGCATACCTGTATCATGTATACTACGATCCTCATTACAGGTAGGACACGGGTTATTACCCAGATAGCATAATCTTAATCTAGTCAGCAGCGACATGGCCATATAGATAAATTTTTGGAAACCACATAGATATAGTTGTACGAAGCTCTGGCCGCAGTAGCTGCGCGTGTATGGAGGAGTTTAATTGCCGTTTAGTACCTACCTACGCAAAATTGAATTGAATTTAGGTCCGCACACACACCTTTGCTAATATTAACACAGATGATACATGCACTAAACCCTCGTATGGGAGCTTTGCTGTATACCGAAATAATTCACCTTCGTTTCCGTGTCCGCATAACTCTGCGGATGAGAAAAATCTTTCGATTCAGTGACTACGAATATGCCGGTACTTAGCGTGAATATTAGGTATACTATAACGTGTATATTATACAAATCGAAAAACGGGTTTACGTTGGTGCCGAAAGTGCTGAACGGTTTGATATCGCAATTTAATTTCTGGGAGTTTTTTTTCCAGCTAGAAAAGTTGGCATTCTCACATATTTGAACATGCGAATCCGTATCATTTTTACCCCGTTGATAACGAGCATAAAATTCAGCGTCGATGGTGCATTTAACTTGAACCTATCGTTAGGATTTCGGATAGCGTGCTCAGGACGTTGGACGTGAACGCGGGCGCAAGTATAATAATTCCTGAATTAGGAATCGGGGACGCAGGTACATGGCTATTCCCATCACGTAAATCTAAAGTCGTAACTCGAACTGTATATCGGACTCAGAATATACTCGTAGACCGTTGAATCAAACATTTAGAATCGAGAGTTTAGAGTTCAGAGTTTAGAGTTTAGAATATAAAGGGAAAGCAAGCGCACCCTGCTAACCAATTCAAGCGCGAGACTAGGCTATATAATAGTCTTCAAATTCAATCCTTAAATTACGCCCCCCGTTATACTATGTATCCGTCGCGAAATGCTATCACGGATTTATGAGTCGTCAATCTACCTTTTTGTCACAAAAACAAACGTTCCAACGTGGAATGTAGATCCCAATAGTTATATATGCTCACAATTCTCATTGCATACACCAGCAGATTGAATCGGATCCTGTTTTTCTACTTGAATCCTGATTTTCAGTTGCACTATTTGAATTTTTTCAAATTCCCGTTCCCGAAGTTCTGGAAAATTAACTTCTCCGTTCTTTCTTTCCCGATGAAATTGGGAACGATAGTAATAATGTTACAAATGATAACATAAGAGGAAGGGAATGGCTGGCCGGAAGATGCGCGAGGAAGAGGTCAAAGTTTTCCTGAAATTTTCGTCGGTTAATTTCCGCCCTATGATTAGAGTTGGTTGGGCGAAAAAGAAAGAAGAACGGGAGAGAGCGAGCATTCGGTTTATCGCTATGGTATTGTTCAGTTCACGTTTTATCTTTAGGACAGTTCGATACGGAATTACATTTACTTTACCTTCGATAATTGCGGAAGCTCACTGCCTTGAATAGCATAGGATATAGTATAGATGAGGAGAAAAAGAAGTTGGATAGAATGGAAGAAGAAAAGCAGTTCAGTTTTAATTAAAGTGGAAAGAATAATGATGAGACGAGTAAAGGCAAACGCGAATGATTTGAATGTTTCGTTGTCTTTTTTTTTTTTTGCGTTCCTTCGTCTAGAAAATGTGGGCAAAATTTGTCATCACTCTCTCAGGGTGCAAATATGAGAAAAAAAACATATATTGTATCAGTGGATCATCAAGAATTTCATTTTGAGTATGAAAAAGTGGATTAATTGATACAATTCTAGAATCTTGAGGAGCGGAGAATAATAAATTGAAGGAAACCAAGAATTTCGAGTGGAAGAAGGAATAATCGATAAACAAAGAATTCTAAGTAGAAAACGAAGAAAAAGAGAAGGAAATGGACAAAAAGTGAAAATGTCAGGTGCAAAACGGGAATCGATTTGGATGAAAAAGTAGAAACCCTAGGAGTCTCTGTGAACTTGGTGCCCCATTTTTGGAAATTCGATTTTTTTTCTTTATAGAGTTCTGAAATCCTTCCGAATAGTTCTAGAGTTCCTGATAGGTCGGAAGAATAGTTCCGGTTGTTCATTTGTCCGAAAGCTGTGCTGTTTCTTCGAAAAATGAACAGCCGGAACCATTCTTTGAACCTAACAGGAACTCCAGAACTATACGGCAGGATTTCAGAACTTTAGACAAAAAATTGAATTTCAAAAAATGAGGCGCCAACTTCACAGCCGCATCAGGAAAACGTAATTGAGTAAAAAACAGACGTCTGTGCATGTTTTATCACACAGAATATATAAGAATTGCGGATTGACGTGGATTCTTCGAAAGCCACGCATACATATTGGTAAATACTCTCACATACGGTTGTAAAACTCTTTAAGTCACTGATAAACTGGGGACTGAACCCGATACGAAAACTCAAGGGAGTTTGAAACGACGTCTCAAGTACCTATCTTTCATACCCTTGGCGCCGCGACGCCGCTCGGCCGTAAATGGCTGGTGACAATCCAGACTCGATTGCCTCCTGGCGAGCAATTAATGCCCTCGTTCACTCCCTTTTCACCGATCCAGCGCCAATTCCTTCGGTCTCATTCTCTTTCGATGAAATTGAGCGGTCAGCGAAGAGAGCGAGAAAAATTGAGGGCAAAAGACGAAATGGAAAAAGCAAAAGTAGAAAAAATAGGATTTTGTCACAGTTCTAATCTCTTATTGAGCTTTTCAAAAGCCGCGTAATAATCTGAGAACAGATATAAATATCAAATGAAGGCATCATAATTTGAGGGATGAAATAATCCGATTATCCCATGTCAGGGGTTGAATGAAATTTATTTAGGTATATAGGACTCAAAGCGGTGTAAACAACTAGACACTAAATAAATCTAATCAAAAACTTTCACCTTTTTCAGAGTCAAAAATACTGAAAGTGGCGTAAAATTGACAAACGGACAGAAAAAAAATCACTCGTACGAAGGTCATTGTATTTCATTGTATCATTGAAATTATCACAGATAAGCGAGATACCCATTTTTCCAAAAATCGTGGATTGATTCGCAATGAATTTAATTCCAATAAATCGATAGCTGCGAGAGAGCTAGAAGATCTTCAGCACCTCTCATATTTCCGGGGATGGTTCATTTTCCCTGATGCCTAAATGCCCAGGAGCTAATTTTGCTTTTTGTCTTCATAAAGGTTTTTCGAGAAGCACGTTTCGAAACGATATTGAGTTTGGAATCAACATTACTAGCGATTACAATAACGAAATTTGAAAAACCGTGAGAATATAGAACTGACGGAAATACTGAAAGCGTAGGTATCGAAATGGAATATTTTAGAAAGAAGAAAAATTGTAGACGAAATTGATATCTTAGGTGGGTGATGTGAGTTGACACGGAAACCCGCATATTAGGATGAAGATGTGTGTCCCCCAATCTCCTCGGCTTTCAATCTCTGTTCAACTCCGTCAGTCGGAAATAATTTTTAGGTCAAAGGCGAATGCGCTCTTTCCAAGTTTCGTATAAGGATGTAGAAATATCTGACATATATCACCCCCGGTATTAGCTACCGCAGAGACTTTTTCGACCCTACTCTATTCGTGTTTCCAGCTCTTTCCATTCTCTCGTACTCTCCTCTTTCTCCTCCATCTGCCGCTGCTGCCTCTAATGGACAATATTTCAGCTATTCAGAGATGAAATTCTATCCTTGCGTAGAAACTGCAAGTACGAAAGGCAGGACATGGATATTTATGTGTGTATTAAGACAGTTTGTGTGTGGCTACGAGCCCCCGAAAACGACTTCGTCACGAAACACGAGTTACCAGAGGTTATACCTCATAGCTAACATCGAAACGTGAACTTAAGATGCGATGGTATATGACTAGATATACCTGCACCTATTCAACCCAAAACTACTCTGCGTGTGGTGTGATTGATAAGGACAATCCCTCCGGTGTGCAAAGCTTAACCACAGTTTCACGTGAGCCCGTAAAAGGCACTTTCAAGGCTTGGCAGTCAGATGGTTTGAAAGTTTTAAGGGCGTCTAGGAAGCTCGGAGGATGGCGTAGACACTACGGCTTAGAAATTATTTCAGAGATCTACAGTTCATTGTCAGAGAATATGAAAGAGAGAGAGAGAGAGAGAGAGACGATGGTTCATTGTGCACGAATTATCCTCGTTCAAAAATTTTTCTTTTCAGTCAAAACAGTCCTTTGTTTCGTGGCGATCTAATCTTGAGAAATTTTGAAAATTCAGATCGAATGAGCACGTATTCACTGAAATTCCTGAGAATCAATGATACATGTGAAATTTTTTGATTGATACCCGGCGTCCATGTATAACATCGTGTCTCCAGATTGCGGCAAAGAAATTCCTTTTTTCCTCCCGTCGATAAATCATCGGCCCAAAATTTAATACTCCTCCCCGAAGATTAATCGAGTAATATAAATCAAAATTGTACGAGCCACTGCACACAGGAAAAGGCTAGATTAGTTTGTAGACGCGAACTGGACCATTCGACCCGTGAAAAAATAATCTCGTTACTTGAGCGAGAGATTTTCCGGAGCCGCAGAATGATATCTTTTGTTTTATTTTTGATTTTTCAATCGTTTAAACAAATCCAAAAATTTCAGTTCGTTCCAAAAACTACAATTTGAATTTTAGAAACAAGCTGGAAGTCAATTCCTCAGCTGCAAAACGCTGCTAGGTAAAATAATATAAAACCGACGAGGATAGAAAAAGAATAAGAGGGAGAAAAGGACGGACGGAAAGTAGAAAAACGCTAAAAAGCAACGTAGCCCAAAGAAAGTACGAAGGAGATCCTGATGCCTCGAAGCAGATTGGATTTAGAGAGATAAGCCAATCCGATTTCTCCGAGGTTCTATTCTGCGTATATATTCTCGGGTAAAGATCTGGGCTGAAGGACTACACTCTAGATCCTAAAATCTGTGTCCGAGGACCAGGCCGGGTTCTCAGTTTCCCCTTTAGACCTTAGGCTCATGAGGTAAGGTTTAATTGGAGGAAATGACATTATGCAGAAGTTGCCTTAGCGGACAGCTGCCTGGCAATCAAGTTTAACTTTGACATTGTCGGCATAGATTCGTCCCTGACATTTCCAACCCTCGCAATTGTTAGTGAACATTTACGTGAGCCCTAGAACGACGTGGTATACATACTAGGCACACCTTCCCCAATAATTTCAAACTTGACCAAAAATGGGATATAACTATTCATCTTAGAATGATGCAGGCCTCGCTATTCCGAACGTACAGAAATCGTTTCAAAAAGGCAAATCGTACATTTTTGCAAACGACTCGATCGATTTCGGTGAAACTTCGAGTCTTTATTGAGTATGGTGGCAGAAAGAGGCTAATTATTTCACTTCTTCAAAACATTGATCAGATTTGATGAAAAATAAATATTTCCTGAGTTAGCTAGGTTAGATTGCCAGCGGCGCTTGAATGGCCTCCTAAGATCATTTTTCGTCAGCTTTAGCAAACTCGTTATGCAAAGGAATCAAGTTCCCGTCGTATTCGGTTTCATTTATTTGTTGTTACTTCGCTGTTTCTCGTTCTTCGTGTCATCCGACAATCATGCAATGGCAATTTTGTATCTCACTCTCACACAATTTCTTATACTTCGAAAGACTCTGATAAAAAGTCGAGGCGAATTTTTGTGCCATTTTAGGTCATTTGAGGTTTATTTTTCTAATTATTTGTTTGCTCTGCTGCCTGTATTTTTCGTAAGCTCAGTCCGTCAAAACGCGGAAACTAAAAGACGTGCCAACAATCATCGAAGTCAACACTCCAATGGTGAATCGGAGGCAACTCTGGTCGACGAGGACGCACTAGCAGCCATGCGACCTCCCGATCCCGACAACGCACTCCACCTGACGCTGTACCGACTGCTCCAATCCACGGATGCCGCAACGATGATCGAAAAGGGTTGTGTGAAAATACCAAAGTAACACATTACAGCCTCCCGTCGCTGACGACCTATCGACCTGGGGTCGAACCGATCGACTCCACCGACTTCCCTGGAATCATCACACCTCCGAGGTTACCCAAGCAAGGTCCCAGCAGGAAGAAATTGCTACCGCGTGAAGCAGGTCTTTGGGTTTTTACCTTTCCACGACGTACATGGGGGAGGCTAGGTGCAGGTCCCCGATGGGGCACCGATCCCTCGCCAGATCCTCTGGCTGGTCCGACATTTCCCGTAAATACGCATCCAGGATGCATTTTCGCTAGACGATTGCCAGGGAGTTCACTACCGAGGGTCCAAGCAGCTGAGCGTAACGCCCGTCGTGTCATACGAGGCGAATAATGAGTAAAGACACCGAATTTCCATCCAGCGTGAAGGCTAGACAACCACCTGATAACGAGGAAGGAGTAAGACGAGTCCCACAAAACCATTAGCCAATCAGAGTCCACCTTTGTGTACGTTACCCATCGAAGGACGAAATCGTCAACAAAGAGACGACGCTCAGACAACACCGAGCTAATAAAACTAGGAGCGACGCTGGACTCGACTTACTTCTACGTTCATCCGTCGTGCCGAGAAGATTACCGTACCGTCCCGAGTCTCCCGTTTAATACCGATTAGTTCCCGTGAGTTGAGGTTAAATTCAGAATGAATTACGCATCGCGCAGTAAGGTAAGACCTTTTTGCTTCTTTGTACAACCTCGGGTCCGCTCTGGAAGTCCGTTAGTTATTTAGTTTATTTATTGAGACCTTTGTGTGGTTTAGGCCACGTTTTTTGGTACATTAGCCATGCGGCGTCGTCCCGGTATTTTATGATACGATTGAGTATTTGGTTGATTAAAACGGATTCTTGAGTTGACTCGGGACTAACGATTCGCTTGTGGTCTTGATTTGATTATTTATTGCTTTGATTGTATTTTAGTCGCTTTTCTATCGCTTATATATTTTTTTGTACGATATATTTCCTACTCCCGTATTCTCGTTGTCGAGATACGGAGTTAGATATTTCGATGGCTTCGATAGTTTGAGCACGTGGTATATATTTATCTTCTTTTATTGCATATTGTGGGCTGTTATTTGCTATTTAATATTCATTATCCATGATTTATGATCGAGTATTGATCATTTATTACTGACTGCTGGTTATTTACTATTGATTATTTATTATTTCTTCATTATTGGGAAACTCCTGATAATTGATCTGTCGCGTGAATATTCTCCTGGAGCTACGCACGGTCACGTCTGGCGCCCAACTCATAGTTTTTAGGGAAATATCGCCGACGTGCGAGGCGTAGGTCTATCCCACTTGTATTAATCATCCTCGAAGTACATAATACATACATACCTACCTTTACATTTCATCCGTAATTAGCCTGCAGTTTATTTTCGCGTAGTATAGCACTTCGTGCCCGAGCGGCGAAGGAAGCCTTGGCTCAGGTTACCTAATTAGCAGCTAAACTCCCTAATTGCATGTGTACCGGTACCAGTGCTACCTACAATGCCTTAGGTACCTATATACCCTAACCATATACATACACACATATATACATCAGCTTTGATCGTTGCCTGTTATTTTGCGGCTATAACGACATCTAGTACATAGAGTAGACTAATTAACCTTCACATTTCTACATTTTTATAAAATTTTACGCCCCATTGATTCCGTAACTTTCTTTCGTTGACGTTTTCTTCTTCTACTTTTTTTGTGATCGATTTTCATTCTTATTTTACTCGGCTAGTGAGTTTATTGAGTCGGTTATTTTCTACTTCCTGTACTGCTATTCGCCGATCGCTTGAACCGACGTATGAATGAAAGAACATAGAAAAAAAGAAAAGTAAAGAAACAGAAAACATACCGTACAACTGATTATGAAAGGGGAAAGAAAGCAAAGGACATCGCAAATCTCAATTTGGGACAAAGGATCGCGCCGGTGATTAACGTCAACAATGGGTTTGTTTTGGCTCTTAACGACCTCTGCCCGGAGAACTATCCACTAAATGTCAAATACTGAATGTTCAGCGTCATACTAACTCGCAGAAAAAACATCTCCTCCGCTCATGGAACAAATTAATATCACTTTGCGGGGGCGAGAGGAGATCAAGGGTCGATGAATCAATGAACAACTCCTCTGCACAGTAATTTTATTCACCGTAGATAATTCTTTTGGATTGAAACAAAACAAAAAAAAGCACTATCGAATTCTACACGGTATTTGAATCACCGCACTTTTCGGTCTCGTTATGACGTTACGAGAAATTTTCCAGCCGACCATTATTTTGGCTTCTTTTTCACGGTTTTTCACAACAATTTCGGCGTCTAATGACAGTCTGAGCGGAAAACTTTTCGATTTCTTCATAAAATTACCGAATATAAATTCATTTAATCAGATTTATGATCTGAAACGAGGAAAGCTCGATTGCCAAAGCTTTTTGAAAATTCGTTAAACGAACTGTTTCCATTTGTTGTTTCAGTTTCATGAGCATGTGGATAATATGGTTGTTTTATGAGACGGAATTCATGAATAAACAGTAAAGAAAAAAAGAACCGTGTGTATATAAGGCGGTAAAACCGTGGTAAAGCCTAATATAAAAAATTGAATATATAGGTTATGTGGACCATAATGCGGTGCGGTATATAGGTACAATATCCACGGCCTCGGCCTGGGCTCTGATCGTTTTTTTGGCGGCGGCGGAGGGGCGGGGGCGACTATTTTTTTGTCTATTCACTTGTTTTCGCATTTCGTTGGAATGCCGCCGCACAACATACTTATGCCTATACACACACACCAACTACAACCGACTTGAAAAAAAGAGGTGAAATGTATGTTTTTTATGACACGCACAGTGACATAAAACGCGTTATCTGTACTACCGCCCAGCCCGTTTTATCGTCGTTGTAAATTTTAGCTAAATTTGCAAATCGCTGGTTCGGTACATACATATATGTGCTGCTTATGGGTCCACGTATGTACAGGCATAAGCCGCTGTACATACACAGCGTAAACTTATTCGATTATTTTCAACCGAACAAATGTGATAATAATGATGATAATATAATATTAGAGGATATAATAAAACCTGCGGGATTATCGCAGCCGAATTCGTCTCCTATTTTATCGAAAATTTCATTTCCAATCTACAATTTTGTATACATATATAATTTGTTGTACGATTATATGTGTCCATGACATACACAAACGCGCTATCATGGCCCAGAGGGTAAATGTTACCTCGATATTATGGAGCGGTGATTTTTTTAGGCAGTTTTCTTCTTCTTTTTCCTCTTTTCACTCTATTTCATTATTTAACGATATTTACGATTTTTTCGACAATGAATACTAATTTTTTTCTGCATACGTATTTTGTCTCTTTTATTTCATTTCTCTGTTCTTTTTCCTCTTTCATTTCCTGCCATTTTCTACCACGTATGTTTTATTTCTCACGGTTTTTATTTCTATCTCTCGGAGATCCCCTCCGCGCTGATTACAAGCCCGATTCACGTTAATGCTCACACGTATTTCGTACAACCTTATACTGCGATCCGAGCCAATCACGATTCCAACAAAACGACCGCTACCTGTTTCAAAATTCACGGCAATTGCGATGGTAGACGAATTTTTTATCCATGAGCATATCGTAGTATTTTATCACCGACGTTGTTGATGCTTAGTTTTTCTTTTCTCAGATTTCGTCTCACATTCCGTTTTCATACTTTTTTACTTTCAATTCTCCTCATCTTCCAAAAAGTAGCTTCCGTCATCACAGATAATTGTTATCAATGTTCACAATTTTTTCTACAAATCTCAAAACATCTCGCACAGTCTTCGGTATATATAGGAATACATACCGTAGTGGCGGAATACATGAGACGAAGAACAAAAAGAGAGATATGAAATATAAAAACATAAGGTTATATAGGAACTTCTGCAGTTTCTTGCACGGGGAGGATCAGAGTTGTGAGTCACTCGTAATGCTTTTCTTTCTATTGCCCCTGGAAACTGAAAGCCTCCGGCTCTCCAGTCTACCCAGAAAATGGATTGAATAAAAAATGAAAAAGAACCGACGACAGAGGAAGAATTTTTCGAGCAAAAAATCGTTAAAAAGTCAATGTTCTGTGAAAAAAAAAAGAAATAGTTCTCCTTGATGAGAGATTCCAGGAGCAGAAAAAGAAACTAATTCTATTTGTGTGAACTCGAAACCCGAAAGCTAAATTCAACGGGATATGAGGAAGTCTCTCGTGGTTCGTCCTTCCCCACAAAAGCTGAAGGCCGCAGCGAGGGGATGAAAAATAAGTGACGAAACAAGGTCCTAGTCCTTCTAAGCTTCCCCGCCAGCAATGCTTTGAAGTGTATCAACAATTACGCGAATCCCCGAGAGCGAGTGAAACTCCTTGAGAAAAAAAAAAGAAAAAGACAAAGACAAACCAGACGCCTCTTTCAAAAATTTATAGAGACAGGAAATAAGCTTCACATGTATCTAATATTCTCCACCGTGAATTTTTTGCATATGAAAAAAGAGAGCGGGAAATTGAAACTACGAGGCTCCGTCGACTATGAGCATGAAATATGATCACCCTGAGTTGAGCTGTCGGTATATATACTTCCGGAAGTTCTCTGAGGCAATATAAAAATACTTACCCTATATTACTAGAGTTTTCAATGAAATTCAAGCCTCGTCTTCGAAATTTTGTTTTTCCTCTGATTTATTTGTGTTTTCTTTATTCACTTTCCGTTACTATGTTGTTTTTTCTTATTGGCTATACGTGAGGAAGTGCCTACTTTTCTTATTTCCGTCATATCTGTACGTAGACTATCGTAAATATACCTGCGGCGTACAAAATGAAGAGAAATATGAAAAAATGATGAAATAAAAATTCCGGAGCAAGTCCCGAAGTAAAGAAAAGAAGTAGTATCGGAAATATAACATAACGACGAAATTCCATGAATACGAATGACTCGCGTAGTCAGTGATGGCGTAGAGATTAAGGGTTGACGAACTTCTTTTCTCTTTATATTTGTCTCCGCACAGATAAAACGAATGATAATATAATATAAGCGACGAGGGAGACGTGGGAGATGAGACTCTTGATTTTTCCCACTTCCCTAGTGGCTCGAGAAGACGATGATCCTAATGGGAGTTCCAAATTCTCGAAATATTCACTTCGTCTTCTACTTTTCTTCGGTTTTAGGCTGCGTAGAGTGATGAAAAATAAATATAAAACCGCCCCTGGTGATACTACATCTTTTTGACTTCTGTAGCTCTCGAAACGAACTCCTTGCTCATTGTTGAGGAAATTGGTTTGCAAAATTTTCACCCCCGAAATCGAAAAATGAAACACGAACAAAATTCTCCTGCAGTTGCAATCGGGATTTTCGAAGCTTGTGTATAATACGATGAAAACACCATTTATCATCCCCTTCCCAAATCTCCAGACAGATGTTTTTCCAAATTCGTGTATCAAATTTAAAAATTATTCAAAGTAGGCTTTTTCCGTAGCAAATGTCTGGGTATTCGATGTACTCATTCACAATTTATTCCATGAAAATTGTGGATAATGTGAGTATTCCGGTTTTTTCGGACACTGATATCCAGTCGTCTTCCCTGTAGTTTCGCTAATCATTTGATCAGAATATCATTTCGACTAATGAAGACGGTAGTTCTTTTACGATAAAATTGAAAATGCGGCTTTCTATTAGGTAGGTGAAGTGAGATTCTTTGTGAAAATTTCAACATTCCCTGAAAGTGTTTTTTTCCAATTCACGCATCCTATGACAACCTGATGATGATCTCTTCTGTCAGACGATCTAATCGCCCGCTAGAGCCAAATCCATTCTGAAATTCGTTCGCGTCCGGCTGCGTGAAAAAACCTATTCAATAGCAAAAAGAAAACATGACGACGAAGAAGCGCGATTCTTGGGAGAGGAAAATTTTGGAAATCCTACAAACCATGATTTCACCGGCGTGCGAGTAATTGATAATTGAAAATGAAACGCCTCACGAAAGTAATTATATAGTGGTACACCGAACCCGGTCCTAATTCCTAATGGCTGACGAAACGGTGATATTTTAATTTTCGAAAAGCAGACGCCTCAGTTGCCACGCGGTTCCCAAGAGCCCGTGGAAAGCAATCCTGTTAAAATTCTTATAAAATTGTTTCCCAAGAAGTTGGAATAGGTTGTAGGGTTGGTTAAGACCGGCCAAGGTGTGACGGGTAACATTTCCAACTTATAATTGTCGTTTGTACTGCAGCGAAGAGAGAAAGAAGAGATACAAAGTGGAGTTTTCCACCAGTTTTCAAATTACATTTTCTCTCACAATTTTTATAACAAAATAATACAGACTCGGCCGGGTTGGCGGGGTTGTTGCTTCCCCCGATTGAACTTGCCGTTTCAGGAATATTAATATCCCATCTTACATAGGTACTGCAAATGCTTTCGAACTTATTGTTATCTGTCGTTTTCGTGTAAAAATCGAATGCTCCTCGCGTTGGCATGTCGCGTACTTCTCCGTCTGAAACATTGTACCAATTGCTCTCGAATCCTTCCAAGATCCAAGAAACTGAACAATTATGATACACATATTCTGTATCCACGAATAGAAGCTTTTGTAGATTCCCTAACGAAACTCAAATTACTCAAAACCGCCCAAGCTCCAGCTTCTAATTATGAGAGCTACTCGAACCAGGTGTCTCACAGTGTTACACCATTGTGTGAAGTTATTCGTTATATCAAAGACGCGCGAGAAGAAGAGAATAATTCATTAATCAGACCCAAAGAAGACTCCAGCGAGTTTGATGAGTTCGCTTTGACTCTCTAATTGCTGAGACCCGCTCGCATTGAGTTAAGAAAATATGTCAGATTCCGGATCTGATAGGCATTCTAACCTCAGATTCTAAGAGATTTTTCAACCTAATCTTAATCGAAATGAGATAATTGAATTTTCCAAATTTCTTGTTATACGTAATTAATGACGGTCGAATTTTATCCAGCATCTCACGGAATTTCATGCATTCCTGTCTCATTTCTCCGCACTTGTCATCTTTGATGAATTTTCCTTTATCAATTAATTCTGCGAGCTGAAGTTCACTATACAGAAGTTCGACCAGATGAATGTGAAAATTCAACATACATTATGAAACTCGTCTACCGAGTTAAGTTTTAATCCTTTCCACAAGCTCATAAATTCAGAGGATATAGATATGATATGAAACTTGATCAGGTTGTTTGTTCCTATATTATAGAATGTGTTCATTTCGTCGAAACTTTGAAAGTATCTCAGTACCAGTTCATGTAAACTTTTCTCACACCGGAAAGCGTTGTGAAAATATACTCAGTTGCGCTATATTCGAAATTCCATTTCCGAATGAAAATGAAACTGATATTCACTTAGAATTCTGACTAACCCTTTCTTGATTGGCGGAAAAGAAAATCGTGTCGTTGTCAAGAAGGAAGAAGAACCACCCTAAAAAATAGGAGGACGCTTGGCTTGAAGACTCATCATCAGTCTTGAATAGCGAACTGGGAGTCCGCGTCCACTCTTTGTCATTTCGAAAGTCAGACGTTTAAACTCTACATATAGCGAATGGAGAGGGTTCATTTCGCGCTCAAGCCACGTCGGCTGTTTTCTGGGGCGTAAGAAAGACACGCAAGCGCTTGCACGTGACCCTCGTTTTCTCTTCCGCCAGTCGCCACTGTTCGTGGCCTTTCCGTCTTCTCTAGGTACCGCAGCCTCTGTAAAGCTCGTTTTACCTCGATGCGATAGGAAAGCTGATAGTTTTCCTCCAAGCCATACTTACCTCCTCATCGAGTCGCTGGCTACGAATTTAGCTCCTAATTCTCTTTTCCTACGTTCACTTTTTCCTTTTAGCATCGTTTCAAAATATTTTCATATTTAGTATTCAAATAGATATATGTTACATGATCCGGAAAATTGTAGATCTGTGGTTAGCTTTTTCATTCCGGCGTTTCGAAATCGTCAGGTTCCGAAAGAGCATCCGGTTGCAATTATTGCAATTTTTTCCCATCCTCTATTACAATTACTTCCGAAAATGGTTGTTTATTTTTCGTGTGATTCTTAACTTCTTTCGGAGGCTTTTAGATCTTTGCAAAATTGCTGGATGAGAAAAGTGAAAAAGCATTTTGAACTAGATTAATTAAGCTACAGAATACTTTTCCTAAAAATTGATTTTCGATTTTATCTCCCAAAATTACGGAAAGCAGAGAAAAAAAGCCTTGCTCATCCAGCGATTATTCAAATTATAGCTTCGTCTTCCGTTGCCCACAAATTTGTAAGTGAAAATCCGTTGTGCGTTTCAAAAGGTGAATTTTGAAGCTGGTTTTTCTACACTGAAACACTTTCTGTACACTGAAATTTTTGTACAATTTCTAGTACCTATCCATAGAAGCACAATTTTTTTTCCAACGAAAATCGGAAGAGTGATCCATAATTCCATTTCCTTTTTTAAGGAAATCTGAAATGTAGTTCGACTCGATATCTTGATTGAAAAGAGACAAAGTTCCATCGAATTTTGATTCTGACTTTTGAATCACTCTGTGTAGATTTATGAGAATCTGATCATCCATCAGCCTCCTATCACTCGCAGTGTCTGCTTTCTTGCGGGCATTGGGATAGATTATTAGCTATGCTGCAAAAGCCAGAGCCAGAGCTCTTAGAATCAACAAGAAGCAAGTCTGCTGTTCTTCTGACACGTCCACGTCACACCGCAAAAAACCGTCTTCATAACTGCATGAAGTAGCTACATTGTGCGTTGAATTATCAGTAAAAAGAATTCTGAAAATTATGTAGCAGAATAAAAAACGGCTGGCGAATGAAGCTACTCGATAGTCATTTTCAAAAATTCACGATAATTGCATCTGTTTTCAAAAATTTCAACCGATTTTCCGAAATTTCGGTATCCTGATGTTATGACTTTCTTCGATAACCAATTATACCTCTCGAGCTGGAAAATTATCCAAATTATTAAAATTATGAACTCTTTGTGTACTGACAAACGAATTTTCGAAAATTTATAACTCGGAAATTATTGATCGTAGAGATAATGGCCGAGGATCCTCTTTTCCTAAATTTATCGAAAATTGAGGAGAAATACAAAAGTTTGTATGAAACTGATCATCGATTGAATATCGTAGATGTAGAACCGATCTGGTAATTTATTGTATACCATTTTTGACACGGTTGCGTGATCAACGAACGTCTTTCCGAAAAATTCGAAATATATGATCATAAAGAAGTGAAAAATGAATCCTGTAAGCTTTTATAACGATGTTGAAATTAATTAATTTGCATTGTCGGATCTGTCTACTCCAATGCCCATCCTAGTACGGCAGCCGGCCTGCAGCTGGCTATCCTGGGCTGTTCTTCCATTCTGACAATCTGATTACAAGCAAAGCCACTTAGTTTCCTAAAACGTGAAAAGTCGTGCACAGACGTGAACCACTCGGCCTTTGATCTCGACCGTAAAGCGGTCACCTAGGGGGTGGTCACCCCTCAGTATTTTAGCGCTTGCCGAGTCACTGCCCTCGACAGTTCACAGTTGCGACGAACCACCCCGAAGGAAAACTAACTCATAACCCTGGAGCACTCTGACGCGACGTTACTGAACTCCGGCACCATAAAAATTGGGTGAACGAAATTGGAGAAAAAAGGTAAAAGGAGAGATCAAAAAATTGCCAATAGATTATGACAATTATTTCGAAAATGGAAAAATCCTCAAAAAGTGAAATCATATGTATTCTGATCCAAATTCCTTCGCAATTGTGTTCAGAAATTATTCACAAATGTCTGAATTCAGGGACTCACCGTTTGCGTATTAGCACAATGAGGAAAATTTTCCATCCTGTTTTGGTTCGTTTCCAAATTTCAGTTACGAATTTCAAGTTTTTCCAGATCGCAATCTTCTGGCTGGTTCAGAACGAGGTTTATAGACGTAGTCAAAGAAAATATGTGTACCTACTGTTGTTTAAAAATCGAGTGATTTTCACTTTTCTCATTACTTTCTGATTCCGATCAAACGGTCATCAAAAATACAATTTTTCTATTTCGCTCTTGAACAATTGTGGACGATAATTATCCAATCCGTTACCTGTATCGCGTATAAATGAATTCCCAACTAACTATACGCACTGCAAAGTATGATAGAGTGAATTTTTGCTCCCAAAGAAAAATTACTCCTCGAAAAAACCCCTCTCCAATTTTTTCACATTTTTTAACAGATTTTTTTACCGAACTGCGATTTTTTCCGTTTCCATGCACCTAGCTCGTAGCTCGAAATCCTTGCGTCCTTTCGAAGAGACTTATATCGCAATACAATTGCACCATCGAGCGGCCATTCCGCTAGATACGATGAAAGATATTTCCGTGCCCTCCAAGTGCATTTTTTTTCGCAAAAGTAATGGAAAGATTAATTTTATCTTCGATTCTTCTCCAAATTTTTGGGAACATTCTACAGCCCGCGGCGCAAATTTCAAGACCTTTTCGGAAGTATCGCCGAAGTATATCGATGTGCACGTGGCACGTCAAACGTCGACTCTCATTGGCTGCGCTTCGCGACCTCGTAGCTCCGTATCTGTGCACCCTAGAAAATGTTCGACTGCACTTGCCTATCCTAGTTCCCCACAAGGAACAACGCCGAGTGCTTACTGGGCGCGAATTCGAGGACACCCCGTATATGTAGAAAGCGGCAAGTATAAGGTTGCGCGGTTCGTCTATCCACCGGAGTCTCTACTGAATACCACACGTATAGCGAGGCGCGTGTGTGGTTTTGTACAGTTCTAATCGAGCTTAGTAGAACTCTGAGAAACAGAAGCTGGATAGGAGCTCCGGAAGCCTCTTGGGCGCGAGGCAGCGGCTCACCTAACTACTTGATACTCTCATGGCGGGTACAATCCATTCTCTGAAGACATGGGCGATGTATTTTAGTTAGCGAACGAAGGTATACCAAACCTATCTACGTATGCATATGTATAAGTACACGCGTGCACCTTAGCTTACTTACAATTAGCTTCTATGCACATAGCTACCTCGCATACCTACGTGCCATGTATGCACGTACATATACATACTTTGTAAACCACTTGGATGCACAGGTATTACTAGCCGGAGGTACATACAAGGTACATACTGAAGGAGGCACTCAGTGCACCTACTTGAAATATAAATTGAACCTAGCTAGTTGAACGTTAAAAGTTTTAAAAAAACTTTTAACTCCAATTCCCATTGCTCTTGATTCAGGGCTTCATACCATAAGTTTTACCTTTTACTTTTTTTCTACTAGCTTCTATTTTATTTCATATTTTTTCATCTTCTTCCGCAATCTCTGCTTATCCTCGTCCTACCCACTTCTCGTCTATCCCATTTCACTCTTATTTTCAGCACATTTCGACCCCTAGTGACGCTGATTCCGATGAAGCTATCGATTCAATTTCTGTTTATTCCGAGCGAGTATTTCTAATTTGCCAATTTTTCCGATTCGATTTCAAAACTATTCGCATCGACCCAATTGCAAGTACATCCCATCAAGGGTGAATTTCGCACATCTAATTTCGTCGAGATAATTTCAATTTTAGTTGGAACTCTGTTGATCCAATTAATTTTGAAAAAAAAATCGAAAGAAACCCCTACAATTGCGAATAAATTTGAAAAAATATGTTTAACCCCATAATCAGACCCTTCATTATTTTTATTGGGTTGAGAGGGGTGAGGTGGAAATTAATCCGTTAAGCCGCAAGAGTTACAAGTCCGCAAAGAGTTCTTAAAACGTTATTTATATACCGGATCGCGGACGCTTTGACTTGCATTTGGCCGTTAATGCGAAATCCTTTCCATGAAACGAAACTCGGCGAAGGGCGAGGGCGAGGGCGCGAGGGTGAGGGGAATCTGTTTTCCTTCGAGCTTCACAAGGGTATCCCCTTTGCTCTTTAGGAATCGATGTAGGGCTGTACGGCTCGGGTCGAGGCTTTTCGACCTCTCTCGATGGACCTTGGCTACCTCAGACCGTCCGTCCGTCCGTCCATGCGAGCGTATCTCCCGCTGTCAATTTAATAGCGATCGGAAAGCCACAGATACGTTTTACAGAAAACGACCTCATTTCTCGATTGAATGGCACGTGAATGTATGTACGTCCCTCATGTGTAGGTATACCTACCCACAGTTACATAACAGAAACATTACCTCGGCTGTTCTTCATTTCTATTTCTATTCCCAAAATGAAAGTTTGTCGTTAGTTACGTAGCGGCGAGGGTGCAGGGAGAACGGACATCAAGCCTGCGAATCGTAATTTCGTGCAAATTGACTTTTTATGGTGTTTCGACGGTTTCCGAAGCAGAATCATGGCGCGAGAAATGAACACCACAAATGAAAATCGTACAACTACTTCCCCCTATTTCATTTTCATGAGAGTCCAATTTTATGGAATCTTTGTCTGCCCAATGATATTGTCCAATTTCCCGCGACTTTTTCGCTCGGAGAACATCGGAAATCTGTCCCGAAAAGTCATTTTTGGTAATTATGAGAATTTCGATTCCCCTGGCTGTTTTGTCCTCGTCTCTTCTAGGCCATTATTCACCCTGTGCTAATGAGTAGACCGGAATGCAGAGAATTTGGTTAACGTAAATCGCTTGAGTAATTTTTCGATTCAGTATTGAATCCCAAGTAATATGAGTCGGATGAGATAAAAGAAGATTGTATTCTCATGGAAGTATTTAGGTATATATCTCGGTGTGTCTGTGTATACTCTAGTCCTATAATATTTGTGTATCGATGGGTTACGTCATGTATTTTGCAAACGTCCAAAGATACGGAAGAAAGGAGCACTTCCTCATCTTGAGAATATTACGTGAATTATGAAATAATTTTCAATAATTTTTCCCGTTCCGTCTGAATCTCGACCAATGAAATTATATGATCGTCGAAGTAAAGCTCAATTCGCCAATCAAGTAAAGCAAAATTTTGTTTCTATGGAAAGATTGTTTCCCTTGTTTTTCTAGAGAGACAACGCCGAAGCAGAAATATTCAATTACAGGGAGATGTTTTCTCGTGGAACATCGACATTCGGGGTAGCTAAACAAGAAAAAAAACTTTTTTCCCCAGAGTGTGGGAGAACGACGACGCTTCCGTTTGACATTTGAAAATCGCAAGAATCTCTGCTCGTTGCTGAAAAACAAGCGTTTGAAAAATGGCTTTTCAAAAAGTCGTTGCCGGAACGAAGAAAGCCGACGTGGCGTAACGTGCAACTCGATTTTCAAATTTACTCCAAATTTCTGATTAAATTGGGTACAGTTGATTATGCATTAATACTAATTTCAATCATTCACGTTACTTGGTTTCCAGAGCGAAGGCAAACACTTTTTCTTTCTCCAACGCGCGCATACAACTCGAACTTTTTCGTTCAAATTTTCGTCCTGATCGAAATTCCTGTAAATTTCGATCCCATATTTGAATATCCACCGATCATACTGAATTCCAACGAAGTACCAACAAAATTTCTCATGATCTCAAAAGTTATATTGAACATTGCAGCACGTACATATACCTACGTTACTTCTTTTATACGAGCATCAGAGTTTCCTGCATGGAAAGAAAAATCATCTTCATATTTAATGTAACGTGATTTTGAGCAGCTGCAAATGACGGATAAAGATTTCGCTTGGATCGTGGAATATCCGGTCATATGTGCAGTAAGCTTCTTCGGTGCAATTCCTGTGAGCTCCTATACATACTGTGCTGTGCATATACCTATCGTCGATATCCAATATCAATCGTCGTCATAGAGCGTAGTGAATCGGATATTTGCAATCACGTCTATCAATATTTGTGAATCACATGCCTTTCCAATAATCAACCTCACATCAATGTCCAAGCAATTCGTGATTGAATTCGTGTTTTGATGATATAATTAAACGATATCTACGGGGATGTACATGCCATACATACCTACACTCACCGGATGACCAAAGCTTTACTTGATCTCTTTGAAAAAATGTGAAATCGAGCAACTATTGCGACGAAAACAAATTAATACCGTATACTACGACCGACTGCGTACGTGGATAGTCCAATCTCATTTCGTGCAAAATTCATATCCACTGAATCGAGCATTTTACTATTATATCAGTTTTTCGCAAATTTTGTAGCCTCCTAGGCTCCGATTTTTTGTCTACGACAAATTATCCGAGAGCAAATTTCGTCTCAAATAATCATCTATTCCACATTTACATATTCCGATAATTCGATAAATTGGACAATTTTCAAACGATTATCAATCTGCTTGTTTCACAATTGGATGGATTTTTACAGAAAACCAAAATATCAAGCCATAACAATAATTGTCGAGGATGCAGACGTCCCATACTCGAAAAACGGATCTACATCATTGTATACCCTTTTCTTCTCTTATTCGAGGTGCTAAGGAAGAGGAAATTGGAAAATATATAAATTTTATATTATTCATCGATACCACGTTTCATCTCTCAGACAAATTTTCAAGATTTCGTTGCTCCGTCACTTTTTTTCTGTCGTAGCCAATTAGGTCAACCCAAGTGTGGGAAGCTCTTACAAATTGAAACAAGGAGATATTTGATCGGCCGTAAATTGAAAAAATTTAGAAATATCTGTGTCATAATTAAAAGCACGGGATTGAGCTGAATTATAGAAAAATATTTGCTATTTTTGTCAAGCACCATTCCGAGTCGATCATAAAGTCGAATGAAATTTTCAAGCTATGGATTTTCCTGCAATTTCTATTGAAAAGCAGTCAAAAATCCCACTCAAAAAAGAGGAAAGAGTAAAAACTAATAATGAAATACCTATTTACCCAAAAACGTGAATCAAGAGGCATTCGTTACTTGCTTCTCCCGTGTTTTGGGGGCTCCGCGGGTAACCCAGAAATATTCATTGTGCATTTATGTTATGGGGATGAAATAAATGGTGCAGGTATTAGGCCCCTCGGCTCCGGTAGAGCCCCAGGTTCATAATATCGTTGCCAACGACCCCGAAAGTCCGGATCAATCAAATTCTCGTGAGAATAGCGTTGCTGGTCATCATCACGATCCCCCATCAACCAGAATACGTTTGTGGCTTATGGGGATCGGCCAGTGTTTGCAATGTTTCGTGACTCGAAAGTATACACATCCAACAATCATCTTTAATTACATTACCACACCCCATTTCGCAGCAGCCACCGAAGCTCGTATTTCAAAAATGTTTAACGATCAGTGAACTGACGGTCGACTGGATCCCTGCTTCGTCACCAGCTACCAATCAACGAAAAACTGTAGGTTTCTCATGTTCCACGAATTGAGAAGAAAACCGAAATTCTATAGTCTTTTTTCAGTGTGAATAACTTCTTAGCCAAAGACAAACAATTCTGGACAAATTATTCGAAGGAAATGGTTCGATTGATCAATATGGAGTACAGGTGAAACGTCTTGAGAGTTATTCTTTGGCTTTCATTCTTTGGGTTGTCATGAGAATCGCTTTTCTTTTTCTCTTCTTTTTTCCGGCCACTGAAGCTAAAGGCAGAAGATACTACGAAAGCTGAATATGAATATGTCTGTTAGTTATGCCGAAGTCGCCTTAGGCTATGCCAAGTATCATAAATTGACGCTCTCGAAAAGAGAGAAAGGAGGAAAAAAGAGAAGGGAGAAAAACGAAAACGAAAAACTCCGATGGTAAGGTTATTCCCGGATATCGACGCTGGTGCGTTAATTTAGATCGGTGTGCGATTCAAGTCAGATAACAGCGAAACTTTTCTTAGCGATATCCGACGTATGTGATGGAAAGTTTATTAGGATACAGAAATATATCCAGAAGTCTCGACGAGAGTAAATTTCCTGATTTTCTGATGAAGAATATTGGATTTCTAGTCTCCGAGAAAAGAATGGCAGCTGTTGCCGCAGCGGATAACTACCGCACTCTCAATCTACTTGGTATATCCCTTTGCGTAGAATCGAGAAAACTACCCTCCCGAACTGATGGAATCGATGTTACCTCTCGTTACAGATCAACCGGATCTTGGGGTCCCTTAAATGGAGAATTGAAGAGGCAGTGCTTGGACGTTGCTTTCTTCGTGCAATTCAAAAGCTAGGTACCACAGCGAATGATGTCAGAGGTACGAGTACATTTTTCGTCTTTGTTTTGTTTTTTATCATAATTTACAAAAATGTATAGAGGTCGTGTAGAAATTTGTTTGAAAAGCTATCTCGCATGAAAACTTTTGCGTAGTATTGGGGCAACCGCGTCCGATTATTTTTACAGAGAATTTCGATTGACTGTAAAAAACGAAACTCTGGATTGTTCAAATTGTGAAAAATCCGTTCACAGACGAGCGAAGTTTCGGAGTTCTACCCGCGTTTTCAGTATGTAATTATTCAGGATTTCGTCAGAGAATAGCCATAATTTATAACGCCACCATTGCGGGGCAGAAAATATTGCTCGATTCTTCAATCGTATGCTTAACGTGAATCATGATAATTATCGTCCGATCAATGTTTCATATCCGTATTATTTGTGCACTGTATTATCCTGAATTACAGATTCACAATCTGATTTTCGCATCAAACAATATTTGAATCAGTGAAATTCCATTTCGAAAACTCACTTGTCCATTGATTTTCATTGCTCAAATTCATATGCTCCAGGCCTAACAATAAGTAATATGGCATTGCGAAGTATAATCGGACAGTATCGGTAGCATTGGGAACAACAAACTCATTCTGTAATATAATTAAAAAAACAGAACCCGTACGAATTAAACTCGGAGTGAAATAATTCGCACAAATTAACGCAGAAAACGGTGGAAGGCGAGTTTTTGAAACAATTGGATTACAAGTTTATTAGATTTGAAACACCTCTTGTCACACTTTCATATCGACAAACACTGGCACACCCTGCACATCGAAGGTAAAATTCTATAAAAAACGATCATTCGCTCACGGAAAGAACGAGAAAAAAAGTGTGCGCAGAAAAAGTTTGCGGTTTAAGTCCGATTTTTTCTTCAGAGATTAGCAAAATCGATTACACATTTTGTAATTATCCGATGATAAAAATTGAGCTCTTCATTATTTTGAAGAAAAACAAACGAAGGAAACCCAAAACGCGGTCGTCAATCGACCAACGAATTTCCCAAGCTCGCGATCATTCCACGGATGACCGTCGATCCCAAAAAATGATCTCAATGATGTACGGAGGGGCGAGCATAAGTCAGGCTCTTCTGAAACCAGGTCCGCCATATCAAGAACGGCAAGGTGACTTTTTCACACTGCAAAGTAAATTGGCCTGCATGAAGGAGTTAGATGGCAAGGACCAGGTCGATAAATTCTTGGATAAGCATTACCCCCATATATACTATAAACGATAGCCAAGTACCTGCATACACATTACACAAATCTTTATACCTATGTATAGGTGTCGCATATATCTATACATATGGGTACGATTATCGGTGGTTCGCAGTTAACTAGAAATTATAGGTTTCCCTCAGTACGTTTGGCACAATTGCTGAAACGGTGCGGTGCAGTGTGAGCGCGCTGCTGCTGCTGCTGCTGCTGCTGCTGCGTCGCGTTGTAGGTGGCAGCCAATTTCATGGAGGTACTAGGCTGCAGTGAATCAAGCCTCCGTAGGGGACACTTAAGCGAGGAGGTCTAGGTTTGACGTAGGTATATAGATATACGTAGTCTATATACTTAACCTGGAGGTAGGTACCTATACTCGGTAGGATGACTGGATGGCGGTGGTCCATTCCATGCGCTCAGTAACGGTTGCGTTATATTGTATTCGGTGAGTTAAGAGAGAGAGAGAGAGAGAGAGAGAGTGAGAGAGAGAGAGAGAGAGAGAGTAAGAGAGACGGGCCGCCGGGTGCTTGAAGAGGACCAAGCGTAGCAAATTTTCCCGAATAATTACCCGATTCAATAGCTAATCACATCCTCAGTTCGGGGCATAGAATGCATGGCGGAGTGTTCGGTTGATCGGAGCTTAATCCGCCCATAAGCATGTTCATCCATGAACTGTGTGCAGGATGCGGGGTACATCTATCCGCTAAAGTGCAAATCCCACATGATCACGCTTTCGGTTTATGTATAATCTTACTCGTCACACCATGCGGGGGCTCTATTTCGATGTAGGGACGTGCAGTAGGTACAGTGTCTCGAATATCCCGTCGCGAGCGTGACTAGGCATGCGATGAAATATGATTCATGGTTGTCCCTTTCCCTTTCCCAGTTCCCCTTTTCCCGGTTCATGCTCTATTTCTTTTTATTTTTCTTCTCTCCTTCGCGCAAAGTTGGCAAGATGAACGGAACGAGCATCGCGTCTTGCTCGTACCACGGCAGACTTTCTGTATCTATTTTTTCTTCTACAGCACCGAGGAGGCGCGTATCTGGATTGAATACAAATTTTCAGCAAACAAAATTCGAGCAAATTTTCCGAGATAATCCACGAAATGGTAATTATTCTGGGATCTTGGGCTCGTGCAGCTACGTAGCCTGAACCACAGATAACGGAAAGATAGCGAAGATGACAAAATGGCGGGCTCTTTTTTCAACGGAAATTTTTCATTTCTGACGCAAATTTCGACACATTGCTTTATGACAGCCGTTAAAATCATTGTGTGGGGGGATTTTTTTCGCCTTGGACTTTTTTCTCCCCAATCACGATACCCCCCCACAAAAAAATTCACCCCACAAACGCGTTGTGTTGATAAACCATGAGATTTAGATTTCCTCAAGACAGTCAGCTCCATTTTGCATACGAGAGTTAATAACGCGCGGGGACATGCCAGGCAGGGGTGGTTATAAAAGAGGTACAAGAAGAACAGCCTTTTTTCTTTTCATCAAATACTCAAAACGGAATCCTGGGAAAACGTGGGGTGGAGAAACAGAACAAAAAAGAAAGAATTAAACTACCCCGTCTTTCATTTCACGCCATCTCGGATATAACAGCCACACATTATTCCACTTCATGTATCGTGCGGGCAAATTCACTCGCAAGCTGAAAAGTGTTAATTATTTCCATCCCCTTGTATTCTTTCCACCTTACATTTTTTTTCTTCCTTCATTTTTACGTGTTTCTTTGTACTCCCAAAATTTCCTTTATTTCCTCTCACAATTTGTTCCTCGCTAGTGCTACGCTTATGAAACAATTCACTAAACAACGACAAAAAATGTAGGAAAAAAAGCGTGAAATTCTGCAATATTTGAACCGATCGATGGAACAGAAAGAGAGACAGATTCTCATCAGTACATCGATAGTTTTTGTGTTTGTCAGAACGGCCAAATTTTTCACTCGTCGTTATCATACGTTTTATAATTCTTCATATTACCGTGGCTTATAATTTTTGGGCAAATGTTCCGTTTTATGTGGATACAAGGCTCAGTTTAATCTTGTCCAGCAACAGCCTCTACGGCACTATGCTGAACCACGGCTGTACACAAAGCCCCTCTCACTTATTATTCAGGGCGTGCAAGGATCGCGTGGTATTTGAAAATTACTTCAAAACTTTGCCCCCGCGTGGCTGCGGGATGGGGCTGCAAAGTTTCAGCGACAAAAAACTTTCCCGATATAATCGGGACTAAACTTTCAAACTATACCCTAAGTATAGGCTGCTTTTCGTATTCACTTGATATGCCTTGGCAATAAAGTGTGAAACAAAGGACGATGACAAAGTGCCATGATGGCCCAAGAATTTTAGCACTTGACGAATTCTCAAATCGCAGTCAACTTCTTTCTCGTATCAATTATAGGTACATTATATTACCAGGTACTTAAAGAACCGTTTGGGGCGTTTTTTCGTCGCTTCTATCGGCTATTTCCCAAATTTGGGACGGTAATGCTAAGAACGTGGTGCGCGGCGAAAATGGAAGCGTAAAATAGGATCTGCCATCAATTTCAAATCGATGGATGAAACCGCCTTTTAATTATTGCGTTCATAAGATTTATGACTTTCGGTATCGTCTCCTAATGAATCGCATCATTGATTGTTGTGTGCGATTGCACATGTGTATCGCGATTCATAGACGAGCGGAATGAAATTGCGATTTCATGGACAAACGTACGTTATCCTTGAAGTTGAATTGGGTATTTCCTCAAGCAATAAGAGAAGCCAGAAGTTCCATTTGATTCACGCTTGTTTTTTCAAACTCAACTGTGTGCCGCTGCAGGGTTGGCGCAATAAAATTGAGGAACTATCGATTGCGCAAAGCGGTGTGGCACCAAGCGAAGCGGAGCGACGCGACGCGACGTTTTCACCCCCCAACAGGAAACTCATTAATTTCCTTCCCTAAGAACGCCGCGATCCTGGACTCTGGATTCTGGACTCACGAGAGTAAATCGTAGAAATCGGGCAACGATTTGGGGTACTTTATTTCGTACGAAATAAACTTCTTCTTCAGCCTACTTCACCGTCAGCCAATAATTCAACTAACCATCGATTCAGGAATCCAAGGAAAAAATTATTGCCATTGAGTTTATTCTACAGGAAGCACCTCCAAAGTACTCCGTTCTCTCGTTTTCACATATTTCTTATCCATCCTCAGACATTTTCGAATGAAAATGAATTAACTTGCATTTTTTCTTACTTTTTTCTGGTGCAAGAGCTGGAAGTCGGCACCGAATTCTCATTTCCGCCCCGTAGATTGTAGAGCCGCGTGTGTAAGCTGGTGGGAAAAGTACAGTGACACATTCGCCGAGAAAGATTCCTATACAGCCTCGCTTTCTCTTGCTCGATCCATCCCCAAAGTTATTTGTTACGATGCTCGATACAGACGTTCTTGCTGCTTTTCTTAGCTTCGATCATACCTCGCTTCACTGATTTTAAGGGCCTTCGTCAGGTTCAATTTGCTGGAGCAGTAATCGAGCCGTGTTGCAAATAACGAAGCACTTTTCATTGTCCCTTGTGTATTAATTGTATAGGTATATGGAAATGTATCTGGAAATCTATTATACAGTCACTCTGCTGGATATAATTGCGAGACGTATATATGGAGAATCCCATGCCATTCCAATGATCATTGCAAATTTTATATGCCTGAAGTACCGAACGTTTAAACGAACGAGAATTGTCTACCTAATCTAAAAATTGACTAGATATGTTAAGAATTTACATCTCATCTACCTTCACGCTCGTTACTAAAGACAATCAAAAATTTAGATGTTTGTTTGGATAAACATGATAAGAAAAATAGATCGTTATTCAGATAACGAAATCAGTTTCGTTCGTTTGAACGTTCGGAACTTCAGGCACATCAAATTTTGTATTTCAATCTCTTCACTGAATTTACATTATCTCAATTGATAGGAACGTGAGCGATCTGAGTATCATTTTTAGATTTGCATCACAAATAATTTCCTCGGTACGAATTTTTCAACGTTGACGACTTCTGTATAGTTGAGCGTATTTTCAATCGGCTATATCTCCCGATTCCTAGATCGATTTCCAAAGGTTAGTACACCACACTTCACGTGATAGAACGTACTTTCTGTATATGTGAGATCCAAAAAAAACCCGAAAACGCTCGTGTCGACAAAATAATTTGTCGAAGTAGATCGAATTCTCGTTGAATACGTCGTTTGTTATTTTAATGGAAATATTTGAACTGTGGCTGTGGACAGTGGCTATTTTTTTATTTTTCCGTTTCGTATACGTATATCTTCTCGCTTCTCAGCTTCCATTTCTCATTTAGTGGTCAGACAAATTTTCTTGATGACCGAAATCAATAAACAGAATGCAAGAAGCTGTGTATTAATAATTTTTTTATTTCTGTGCACGAAAACACATTGTGAGTCACAAAATAAGAAATAAGGGATAATTAATATACAGTTTCTTGCAATCCGTTAATTGCTTTTGATTATGAGCGAAAGCTTGTTCAACTGATGAGACAAAAAATTGCTGAAATGTATACAGGAATTTCAAAGTTCAACAAACGATGTAGCAACACACTAGCGGATACCGGAGTTTTTCTTGTTTGAATAAAAAATGACGTAGACAGTTTACGAAACTTGATTTTTATACTTTGAAGCATTATTTCAATGTTATACAGACGTTCTGGAAATTGTTTCGGATTTCACATTCGAGAAATACGTCTCAGGTCGAAGAATTTGATGAACTCATTGCGTTGAACCAATTCGCGAGGATCGGAAGCCACAACCGGTTGAAAACACGCTCATCAGTGGCAATCGCCAATGTTCAGAGATTTATATCCCGGAGATTATTTGAGATGAGAATGTGGAAGCGATACTCAGTATTCCTCACATCTCTGGTAATGTAATATTAAAACGGTGAAAAAATCGGCATACAAAAATTTCACACGTTTGTCAAATTGGCATGGAATTCCTCACATAACTTTCTGGGTTTGCGCCCTCTTTTACTACATCTTCAATGCATATATTCGTACAATAAAGAATAATGAAGGTTCAATGCGGAGAAAAAAGGGCTACGGTCGAACTTTTTCTGGTAAAAAACTAACCCTTCATATTTATCATGTAATACTGTCTCCAGGTATGAATTTTGAGCAAAGTCATCGCAGATGTTTCCAAAAGATTTGAAAATTGCCAAAATTCAAAGACCTAATACATTTTCAAGCTAGAATCCAAATTCCAATTTTGCCCAGCAAGAGACTGAACGATTTTGGACAAAAATATAATCGACGATAAATTCGGGTGTGGGTGTCTGTCGGATAAAAAATTATAGACACCTCAATAAAATTATATCCAGGAATGTGATTCAATTTAAAAATTATTTACAGTCCATCAAATGGTATCTCCCTCCGAACTTTTGTTCACAAAGTCATTTTTTACCATCCCCATTATTTCCGCGGGGCTAATCGACTGTGTCAATTAAAATTGACCAGCTGTAGCACGACGTGGTCAATGCTTCGAAACGTAAATGAACCGTGTGAAAAGTGCTCCAGGTCGCTTAACTGCAGACATTGATAACCACTTTTTTTTCGACAATAACGAAAACAACGACAATTACATTGACTATTTTCCAGAATGTGTATTTCAATAGCGAACCGAGCGAGCACATCAGTGACCACGCATGGTATGGAAAGATGCGAAAGAATCTCGCACCTAAAACTCATTAGAATTATGAATTTCCATTAAAATGAGGAAATCCATGAAGGAAATCCATTAAATACAGAAAATGACGAGGTTCAGCGGGAACAATATCACATTCTAATTAATTGATCTCAAACAAAAAAGAAGAAGATGAAAAAAAGAGAACAAATTTTAATTACATCGGATACCAGATCCCAAAACTACTCTGTATAATCAACATTCACAACTTTCCACCGAAGGATTACGCCCTAGTTGATCCTCAGGGATTCTAAGTCAGTCGTAGTTCCACTAGTTACTTATATAGTATAACTGCGGGAGTGGATTAATCAACTAAAAACCTTCATTTGCAGTATCATTAAGTGCTTGGTGGTATGAATATTTGAGAACGGAATTCACTATAAATCCAATTAATTGTGTTACCCTCATTCCAGGAGGCACCGCGCCCATTCCTAAATCTTAGCCTCTATTTTTCAGTTTGAAAGAACTTCTCAACTAAAATTGCAAAAATGCCGTTGATTATTTCGGATTTCGAACATGTCGAACCTGTTCCGCAAATTTTCCGTCGCGTAGCAATAGTTTGACAATAGTTTAGAGGTGTCACTTCTTTTTAATTGCGTTTAGCGGACGCGACAGTTCCTAGACACTCGGATCTATCGATTTGAAATTTATAGCAAAGTTTCGTAACAACTTTATCTACGGCTTGAACCACAATCAACGCGTTGTTCTACCGAGACTAGAAACTGTTTCGAATAAAGCACCAAAATCGTAATGAAATAAAAGTAAAGTCGGCAAAAATTTTTCCCTCAATGAAATTCTTCGTACCAAAGAACCGAGAGTGGTTCACTCCAGAGGTAATGCCTCTTCGAAGCTTGCCAATAAATTCCATTGCGATAGATGAAGTACTTTTTGAGTTATCATGCCCACCGGCGAGGAATACGCTTCTCGCAGATATGGATTTCAGCTCTGTATTGTATACGTGCAGTGTACCGTGCTATTGTTATGATGCGGAGAAACTTTGCGAAAGTATGTTCGAACGGCGAAAATGAATGAGTGGAATTTTTCGGAAGGTGTTGAAGACGTTGAGTCGAATATGATGCGAAGGTGACCCACGTTTTTATTCGTTAACTTTACTGAATAACAAAAAATCGTTACAATCTTTCCGCTCTCAATCTTGACAATTTTCAAAGATCAATTACGGAAAAACGTGACTCACGGACGAACCAAAAACAGATGAAATACAGTGCAGAAACGAATTGCAGCCCCGAGTTCGCGTAATCCAGATTTAAATATAATTCGAAATGATATTACTTCCACATCAACAAGGGCGGATGAAATATGAACAACGTTTCACGTTGACGGGCAAGCTGGTGAAACGACTTGAAACTCTCGGAAAGTTATTGTTACGACGACCTACCTGACCCCCATTCCACCCGTACCCACCCAGGTCTAATACTAAGCAGAATTCGTCCACCAAAAATTCTACTCTCACAATATCGTTAAAACTGCGAATTTTCACGAAGGATAGTTCTTTTCTATGTACCTAAAAAGCGGCTGAAAATTTGAAACTTAATGTTCGCCCACATTTTGCAGAACTTTCGTTCGTCCTACTTCTTTCTCACCTTTTTACATCCACTCGTCGCAACTGCGAGAACTGGCCTTGAATTTCCGGAAAAGGAAATTTGAAAATTGTAACCAAATGCTCAGATATCAATGTTTCATTGGAAAGTGCTTTGCAAATATTGGAAATTTATTGGAATTGGCAGATTTGATTTTGAGTTCTGGCTGCTTCCGTTCAGAAAAATCTCTCTCACAATTTCACTGTGTCATCATTTTTGC
Organism: Phymatocera aterrima; assembly: GCA_963170745.1. Lineage (NCBI taxonomy): Eukaryota > Metazoa > Arthropoda > Insecta > Hymenoptera > Tenthredinidae > Phymatocera > Phymatocera aterrima. The sequence goes on from OY720660.1 coordinate 7,540,286, forward strand.
ACAATGTTTTCTCACTGAACATTCAATTTCAGAGGATTCCATCCGTATCTATACCAAGTAACGAATAGCAATACTCAGCTGATAAACGAGAGAATGAAAATGATGTCACAGTGAAATTGTAGGGAATAGTTTTCTGAACGAAAGAAGCCAACTGAGGATAAAATTGGCCGATTCTAATAGATTTTTAATACCTTTCAAGTGCTTTGTAATAAAACATTCATATCTGAGCCTCCGTTCATGATGTTTCGATCCTGTGTTCAGGAATTCCTAACGAATAAATGTTTGTTAGAATATTCGACGTACGATTATCGCCTGATAACATTAATTACTAAAGTAGTGGATTCAACAACTGAGTCTCCTCAAGACGAAGGTGGACGATGAAATTTACAGAATTTTATATGCATTCTGCACTTAGAATTAGAAATATTCAAAATAATATGTTTGTGGTCGGAAGATCTGGCAATGAGGAGCGTTGCAATAATGAAGTATTGAGAGGGATGTATTGCGTATATCGTGTATTATGCTGCGAGAAACGTAATGGCAGAAGTACTCGTCTTTCCGGAGCTCTCTCGTCTTCGAAAATATAGAATGGACAGAGATAGTTAGGAAATCTGAATTTACGGTAGAGCAGAAAAGAACGTTGAATAAGTATTCCATTTTGCAGATGCTGCTACTGCTGGTAGCTGCTGCAGAGTTACACTTTTTAGTTCATGCAGTCATCTGAAATAAAGTAACGAGGATTTTCTTTCCCCTTCTCTCACGTTCAGCCCCCTACCGCACCGTCTGGTGAGAGAAAAAATAAGTAAAATAAGGTAAAAAACGAGGATGGGTATGTACTCAGATATAATGGGGAGGTAAATATAGCCGTAGGTATGCACGCTAGGTAGACGAAAACACATATATTGCACTTTCGTACAATTTTTATTTATATTTCTTTCCTCTCTCACATTCGCGTAACTTTTCATTTGATTTGATTTTTATTTTTTCCGCCAGACAGAAATATATATATATACGAAATATATATCTAGGGGTGGTGGAAGAAAAAAACCCTTTTTGACTTCCTTCGCTTACCCCGGTTTATAACGGTTTACATTGCTCTCTATCTCCGCAGCTTGCGAGCTTACGATATTAAAGAATATGGAGGAGGGCGCACAACCCCTCACGAAAATTCCACGCTCACTCTAACCCCTTCAAACGAATTGAACGTAAAAATTCACCGCAAAACATGTATGTACATATGTATACATATTATATACATGATTATACATATCCATTAAAAATACACACTCCGAGTTTCACGCGGGGACATGTAGAATAGGAATTCATTCACCAACCCCGTTTTCACCCCTTCGTCGGAGAACGTTGAGACCGAGGGACAGTTTGCTCATTTTTTTTATTCCAAAAAAAGTTTGAACCTATTTGTTATATGGTCGAAATTTCAGTTATAACCATCCTCGAATGATAAGAAAGATTCAGATATCCACGAACAGAGAAAAAATCTATAAAATCGGTGTTTCTTTTCATAGTTTCCCACGAAACGAACGAAAAAATTTCAATGTGAACTTGATGTTGAAAATCCAGAGATTTGTGATGGTACAGATCAGTAGAATGTGGTAAAGACCACTGTCCAAATTTTTGGGTTTTTTTATACCGGGTGGATCAGAATTTGACTTTGGGCACTTCAAGCCCTTGAACATCAGACAATTTTATTCCGATCGCTTTATGTTTTCAACATTCTATCCCATGATAAGGAAAAGCTAAATTTCAAGAAGAAAAATTGGCAGACGGAAAAAAGAATGGCAGAGGGAAGGTCAGGCAGCTGGTGCTCGCCTTCGTAACGTGCGACGGAAGAAGATCGATATGTTTCTGTACGACGACTTGATTAGTTTTTCATCAATCTGTTCTATTTTTTGTTCTGCCGTATCATCTTAATCAAATTTTGTTGCTTATTAATTCGTTCGACTCGTTGTTTTATGATATTATTAATCACGGCGTATTTTGAGGTATTACAATGAACGTTATATTTATATAAATCTAATTTTTATCTTCGTCAATTATTTCTGCAGGAAGATACACGGCGAGGCATAATCTTAACTGATAGAATCTGCTAATGGGGTATACTCACCTATCTGCCGTATAGCGCGCTGTGTAGTGTGGGTGAAGATCTCTCGAGAAGAAAATAGGAAAAGAAAGAAATTTCTTTGACTTTAATCAAGTTCTACATCCGCCGAAGAGCTCGTAGCTCAGAATTCCTGCAGCTTCACGTCCGCGTCGCGTCGTTGTTAAGATTATGAGAATACAAAAGAATAAGGTAGGAAAAAGGGAAACGAAGACGAAGAATAAAATGAGGTGAGAAGTACTAGACGCCACACGAATTTAAATTAATTCGTTAATTTAAGGAAGCACTCAACGCGTCCCATATAGAAGTATAGTATAACTATATATAGATGAGTTTTGTGTACATAAGTAGGTAAGTACAGCTTCCTAGTTTCACCCCGGAGACCAATCTGCGCGGAAAGTTCCCGAAATTCCGCTTTCCTAGGTCTGACGCATCCTTACTTTTATCACTAGATTCTCTCGGGGCAAGTTGCGCGTTGTCAAACGTCCGTAATCCAATTCTCTCAACGATCTTTCCGCTGCGTGACTTATTGTGAGATGAAATTTTCGAAAAAACCTATATTTTTCGTTCCCGTACTTCCAACTGGGTTATCTTGCAGAGTGACGAAAATTATTGATGAAAAATTTGATCGAACTCCAACTACTACTACACTTGAGAGTAAAATCGCCCAGAATCTTAGCATCGCCATCCACACGATTACGGTTTTTGGATTATTGTAATTATCTTTCACAAACGGAGGAAAAACTGTTGCCTCCTGTGGTCCCATTAATTTTCCGACCAAAAACTTGAGAGCATAATTTTTGAGTACAAATATCCCATTCTTGCAGATTTTACCACAAGATCGATCTAAGTACTATGTCTATTTCATATTCCGTCATATTTTCGTCGTATCTTGGTAAATTTTGAGTGGAATTCGCTCAACACAATTGCGACGATCAGTTTGATCAAATTCAAAGGTCACAAATAATAGATGAACAGTTGTGTACTTTGATACTGTGACTGCCGTCGGCACTACGATCTGTGTGATCTTTGGAAGGATAGGGACTATGAGGACGCGATACCCGTAATTTGGAATAATTGCTTACCCTACAAACCCTTCATGACCTTCGTTATCCCTAATGGATGACACTTTGAACTGAAATTGTTTCAACCGATTGGAAATGATTATATTCTATATCAAACTTTTATCTGTAATTCCTATCTTTATCTCGCTCCAATGAATTCACCATCTTATCTTCTATTACAGCGCTTCAATCGCTGCGCCAAGGTACTTATAAAGCTCGAAAAATTTTCGTCCAGAAGACGTATTACCCTGAAACGATCACTGGGAAATGATAAGTACACCATTTTATTTCCAGTAGGTATACCTAGGTATTTTTATTCAGTGTATTTTCTTATTTTGGAGACCACGAAACCGTTCGTCAATTTTCGCCCCAATTTTCTTCCATACTCTTCTATTATCCCAATTGGATAGAGAGAAGACAAAACTAGGTTCAAGTTTTCAAAATAGAAATTCAAAACGTTGGTTTAAGTTGAGGAAGAAAGCTTGTGTATGGAAATTGGTTTGCCTATGTATACAGCATATAGGTACATCGTATCTGGTTGGAAGGGCAATGTGGTGCCTACCAATTTAATATTTGATTATCCGAAGAGGTTAAGGGAAACGTGAATTCCCGCGTGGTTCAAAAATCCTTTTAACGGGTATTTCCGGTCGACACAACCCGCCTAATATGAACCCTCTTTCCCCCCTCCGATATGCATACAATACCACGGACACTGTTTATTGTTACGGAATTAATTAAATTATGCAATATGCAATGCAATTAACGGTCAATATTGAATTCTGTATATTTGAACAAGATAATTTATCCCCCGAAGCTCATAATTTCCATTACTAATCGAGTAGTCAGAAGAATGAAAAAGAAGCAACAGAATCACACAAATTTTCTTTTTCGGAGGGTTAACGAAAATTGCGAAACAAATTTCTTGCAATGCATATATTTCCGTTGATTAAACTTTACCGCCTGCAGCAATTATTAAAAATTTAATTGCAAAGTTGGTGTTTTTATGGCATTCGGGAGCGCGACTCATTTCCTTTGGCATTAATTAATTGATGAAAGGTTAATCGGTTCCAGGGGCGACACTTCGGCTCCCTTGGTTTAACGGATATTGAGTCGCATTAATTAACATATCGTCAGCAGCTACTTCTACGATGTTGAAAGTAACTTTCCATCGCTGTAGTGCAGTGGCCGGCCGGCTTTAACTTCCGGTTAATTTAACTCTGGGGTAAAAGTAATGTAGAGGGAATTAGACAGGAAGTAAACGTGAAGCGTGAAATAGAAGGAAATAGGTTGCCGGTAGAACACAGAGCTCAGTTTCCGCCCGCAGCTTTAGTTGTAAACAGTTTCTACTACTACTATCCCCGACTAATGAATACAGCTCTAAGCTATTTACAGTGAATAATTCTCAACCCTCGGCAATGTTATCTCTAACATTGTAGAATTTATATTTCCAATTATAGAGGCTACAAAGGCTTCCACACTCGAACTCACACCTCACTTTCCTGTCTGTTCGCAAATATAGTTCATCCAGGCTCCTGCAGGGATCGATTCACCTTTTCAAAAAATATGGTGGACCTGATAACCCAAGAACTGTTTTATCAATCAACTTGTAATTCATACCGAAATTTTCCTCTATCGTTATCTCCAAAGTGACGTGCGGTCAACATTCTAGCGGCTAAATTGGAAGAAAACATTATTTTTCATTGACTTCGAGCTTACATCGAGCACGATTTCATCGTTATCTGGTCCGTTCTATTCCAACTAATTGTAAATGCAACAATGTGAGAACTCAATTTCACTCCGAAGATAATAATCCAATCAAACTTCGCCGTGAATTTCAGATCGATGAATCGAAGGATCTTTTAGTTTCCGTTTACACAATCGACGAGCTATATTTCGAGTTAAAAAAATGCCCGGAGTAACTTAGGTACATACGTATAGGCAGGATATAAATTTTACGAATTTTTCTATGCCTAGGTATAGCCCTTTGAGATTCGTGTTCCGAATTTCAGAAGTTGATTTCAGATCTTGAGAATATAGAAAGTATCGAGCTTTTCTGATTGACGAGAAAATTAAAAGGTGGATGGAAATGGGTTAAAAAAATTCGAGACTTTTTGATGCAGATACTCTGTCTCTGATTGAGAAAAAAAGGAATAAATGAAAAAAAAAAACAGGTAACATGTGAAGAGCCTTGGGAGTAAAAAAATGTGTGTTGAAACCTCAGCATGGAAAAGAATCCTGTGTGCGTTGTTGACACGAAGGAATTCCATTCCTCGGACAGACCACTAAATCCTCTTCCTCTTGGTCCTTGCATTCTTAGAAAGGATCCGCCGTTAAGATCCCACCAGATTGTGCGACAAGGGATAATGAGTTTTTTTTTCCTCGAATAGGTTTAGTACTTTGCTGACGTTGCCGAGACGTGCTTCCTGCCTCAAAGAATTATTCCAAGTAAACCAAACTAACCTCCTCCCTCCTCGTCCTATCTTTCTCTTTTCCCACCCCTTCATTGTCTCAACGACTGATACACTTCTAACGCCTTAACTTTTACCTTCTTTTCTTCTTTTGTTTTTCTAGTCTTTTATTACAACGAATTTACATTCGGACATTTGTTCTGTGCGACAACGAATGAGGGTGAATTTACAAAGCGTGTAATTTGGGAACGAAAAAATCTGTAAAAACGATCAGTAAAATGATATTGAATAATGAAAACGAAAAACTTGTGTGAGGGGTATGAGAACGATAATAAATGAAATTTAAAAAAAAAAACTTCAGATTGAAAAATCGATGCTAAGGGTTGACCCGTGACTTGGAAATCGAGGACAACGAGACCGGAGGTGATAACAATGTTTCGTGAAGCAATAAAGCGGCAATAAACTGTCCTGCCCCGGCGTTGAAAGTCGCGCGAATCACTTTGATCCCAGCGATACGGCGAGGACTATCTATTTCTATCCGAAAACCAATTCGCAACTAGAGAGAACGAGTGAGAAAGAGGGAGGGAGGGAGGGAGGGAAAGAGAGAGAGAGAGAGACTATAGAAGAGCTGAACCCCGCAGGGACCAAAACTGCGATTTCAGGCGATTCCAAGTTTTTAACTCTCTAGAGAAATTTCGTCCTCATTTCTGAGCCCAATATCTCATACTAATAAAATAGAGGAGATAAGCTGCAACCAATATTCAAAGTCAGTCTCGTCAAATATCCTCAATTATATCTCGACCATTATAATGCTTCATCCTAATTCGAGAATCTTGAATTTTCATTTGTAACGATATGTATATGATCATTATCATATTCCTGTGTGATAACTAATTGCATTGATGGATAGATGATTATCGATTGAATGAACCTTTTTCCTCGAAGATTATTTTCTTATTAATAATATTTGATCGTATTTCTGCACACTCCGGAGTTTTACGCATCAATATTTTCATAACAGATTTTTTTCTTCCGATGCAGATTCGCACTGCACAAATGTAAATATTTGCCGTTTGCCAGCTCGATTTCTCGTTAGGAAAAGAAAATCTTTCGGAAAAATATCTGAATTTCAAATAGAAGTGGAAAAAGAAGCCATTCTTTGGAATTTCAAATAATATCAATTACATTCCCTGGATCTTCTTGGTCGTCGTAATAATGTTTCGCCTTTTTTTAACCGGACAAACTAAGAAGAAAAAAGCCGGAAAAGTGATTTTCAAGGAGCTATTAAACAGGATTTTTGATTAACAGCTCAAATTTTCCTCGCAGCTGAAGATGAATTTGACAAAGATTTTTAAATCGATTCGGTTGATCAACGTGTTCCGTATTCCGGGTGACGAAAATTTGTACAGAAATTATTTCTTCGGCGGGTTTTATCACAGGAACAGAAACATTAGTCGCAGATAATTGCCCATTTCCGTCCGGTGGGAACAGATACAGAGAATAATTGGATCCCTCCGAAATCGTGAGTTTCTTGCAGACTCTTAATTATTTAATTCTCTTGTTGTCCCCGATCTTCGTTTCCCGTTTTTCGTCTTCGTTTTATACTTTACTTGAGTACCAACAGGCGGAAGTTGAGCGCAGAAGTTCCCCTGAATATGAGAGAAAATCGGTCCCCCATTCCACCGGGTTCTTCTCACGCGGTACTCATAATTTAATTCTAAACGTTCTTCGAAATTGCGAAACGGCTTGTAGGCACGGTCTAGAGCGCAGAACAGACGCGGGAACGGGGCACATATCTTCGGAACATGTTTTTTTATTCACGAAATCAAATCGGGGCCAGAGAATGATAACCTAGCCCTCGTTCAATAAAATGCAAATAATTTTGTAGCACCTAAGGTTTTGAAATTAGTCATGAAAAAACTCAAAAAATCGTATCGAGAAACGGACGAAAATGAATATTTAATGAAAATTGGTTAAAAAAACTAGAAAAACTTACCGACTTATAAATTCACGCCGATTTCATTGAGGTCGGAACATATTCTGTCTCTCGTGATCCCTTCTCCTTCCTACTGCTACTGCACACATACTGAATGAAGAAGTAATTATTTCTACCTATTACTTCCAAATTTCTAGTTTCACAATTCCAAAAATAATCTCACCGAGGGTTGTTCCTTCGCGTTCAAAATTTACGTTTCAAAGGAAAATTCTTATTAGGTACCACCCAGACCAGAGTCAACACCGCTTATCAGATTAATAGTCGGAACCCCGCACGCTCGACCAGTTTAACTACTGCAGCAGTTGCTGTAAGGCAGTTTAAATTAGGAGCAACGGTGCGTAGTGAGCTTAGGATGCAGCTCTTGACCTCGGAGCAAAGTTTGTCGTCTTAGATTACGACGTTCAACTCGTTTAGATGAAAGTTTAATAACAATCTCCGATTGCAAACACCGCGTCGAGTTTCTTCCACGATCAGATTCATCTTTTCAGCACACGTTACAAGATTTCTGTTTTTAATGGAAAGCTTGCTAACGAAGCTCGAAAACTTTGTTCATACCATACTCCCCCCTTACAGAAACAATATCTTCCACTTTTGTTCAAGCCGTAAAACCTTTTTGCCACTTGTTTAATTCTTTGTCAACCACTTTTCCAGCTGCACTTCGTTGCGGAAAGAATCAACTCTTTCCTTTCACATGTCATTCGATTTTCGTTATTTGGTAACATCAATCGCGGGAAAATTTCAAACCCTATTCTGATTCGATCGTGGTTCGAACGGAGAAAATCGGGGAAAAATAGCCGATGCAGGAAATAGCAAAGGAAGCTAAGAAACTTGGACGGAAGATTAGGCGAATGAATTTTGTCGTCAGGTGCTTTGTTTCTTCCGAAATCTAACTGGATGAACGGGATATCTCTCAGTGATAACCGCCAGTAGATTTTCCCAGCTTTTCGAAACGTCGAAAATGCTTAAATAACGAAAAGCTCGATAGAGCAGAGACCGTTATGTCAGACGGGAAGCGACCTCTAAAGTTCGTCCTTACGTACGACGGAAGACAAACTGGTCCAGCAACGCGGCGCCGCGACGCTCAGAGGCTGTGGCCGACGCATCATCCCTTCGACGCAACGCTGCCAGCGCCTCGTACAAACCGTATAAAATCCATCCCCACCATAATATCGATCCCCCCTTCAAGCCCGACTAGACAGTGTTCCAGTTTACCCGGGACAATTTAAACTTATTCAAGTTTTTACAATGAACAGTGAAAAATGAAAAAAAGACAATAGATCGTTTTCTGATTTAGTCTAGAATATGGAATTTCGGTTTCATGACCAGCTTTATCGCCTACTTGAGATTAAAAATCGTAGAATCAGCTATTCTGCAGATTTTTATGAAATTCTGATCTACGTCTTCTGCAACTCCGTCATTTGATTTGTGAAGCTTCTTAGATTTCGTCAGTATCTCGGTGCCTCAACCCGTTCGAAACGCGAGTTTTTTTGTTGTATAAGTATTGCGTGCTACTTCTGTTTTTATGTTTTTCCAAATCGCCGACAATGAATCTGAGCTCGAGATTGCAAAATTCTAAACATCGATCCACGGTCCAAGATGGCGGACCGAATCCAAAATCTCGCGTGATATCGATGAAAAGTGAAAACCTCTTCGATTTTTCCTCACGAAGTTCGTAAAAAGCGATTCCAGAAGCTTCTGGATGTTGATTCGTGTGAAATTCGTCCAAATTTTATATTTCCGCCCAAATTCCAAGCTGCTGTTTTCTGTGCTGATTATGCTTAGCTGAATTTTTCAATTCAGATGCTAGATTCCTATGATTCGGCAACCAGAATGAAATCCTGAGGTATCAAATTGTCTAGAAATCGGTCAAATATTTTCCGAAACGAAAGGGTTGCGTACTGAATGGCACCGTGCTTTCTCGAAGGGTTGAGAAGAACCAGGCAACAAAATTTTATTCGAGGTGGCATCCTGCCATTGCAGATCGAGAAAGTGAAGTTTGATTCCAAATCATCATTCATGAGGAGGGTGCAACTCGTGGAGCAAAATTGCTCAATATTGCTTTCGGAATCCTTTTTTTGCAAATTATACACATTTGAGGAAAAAGAATATAGTACGGTGTCTTACATACACGTATTATTGCAAAAATTGATGCCTGTAATGTGTATGAACGTGGTCGATGGACAATCGGTAAATCTGGAATTGAATCTAAAATCCAATAGAAATATGTTTGGTGGAAAAATGGAGAAATTTGCTCCCAATTCTCTGGCAAGAAATGCATTTTTGCCCGTTTCCCAAATGAAAATATTTTGGACGGTTTTCTGTGATATTTTCCCTCAATCCTCCTTCAAAATCTATTCACTAAAACTGTATTCCCGATACGCGGAAACAAAACATTCAACCAAATCGTCTCGCGGCACTGCTCCGAATTCTATAACGCCGTTTTGTAAAATAACGATGTACAGAAAACTTCGAACTTTTATACATCCGTAATTCTTCATATTTACGATAAAATTGTTCTGTGTGATCCCGTGATGTGAAATAAACTACAGTAATTGCGTTCACCACGAATTTCTCAGCACATTCAATTTTTCGGAAATGAATCCAAATAAAACGGGTGACTTGATTCGCTCAGCAAGGGTTGAAAACCCCTTCAAATAGTATAAACGCTTCCTGACGCATTAGTACTTCTCGAAAAACATATTTTCTTCTTCTTCCGCAAACTCCCCGACAAATTTTGCTCCGATTTGAAATACGGATTTCAAATTATTCCAAGTATTTTGGGTAGTTGTACCTGCATTTTTTCCAACTCCTTCCGAGACCCTGAAAAATGAGAACGAACCAAAGGAAAACGCTATATATTTGAGAAGTTTGAAAATTCAACTCAACGATAAAAATGAGAACCGAAAACCGGAGCAGGAGAAAATTTCGAAAATCATTCTACGGTTTTCACGTAACGTGGATTCCGAAAATGGAACTTGTGGTAACGAACTTTTCATTCAGCCTCTTCAGCTCCTCCGCAGATTTCTCTCTCCGAGTCTTTTATTTACATTATTGTATTGTGGAGGATTATTGGCGTGGATAGAATGTCATAGGCAAGATTCCAAGTGTCCCTATGCCAACGTATGTTACCTATACAATATAACACATGTAGCACGTGAGTACCCAGATATGTACATACATACTTATGGATGGTATGAAAATGGGTCAACGTTTACTTAAACTTTTCAGAGTTTTCAGATTGCGTAGAACATTGCAACGATCTTGCAATTCTGCTTGTAACATGACACGTGGAGATTGCTCCGTTTGTCAAATTCATCGACACCGTTTGTTCCACTCATGGGTCTGTTACTACTTCATTGATCAGACTATGCACCACCTTCCGAAGTGTCGAATAGCATGATACCTGCGGTATCTAAACAGACCTACAATGAGTTAGACGGCGGCACATGATCGGTACCGTCAATCGGGGCAATTATGGTACAAGCATGTTTTTTGTTCTTGTACCCGTTGTGGTGAAATAACTTGAACTTTGCGCCTAGCCGAAATATAGTGTGAAGTGTTCTCAACAGACTGCACAAAACGTCGAGGGTTCTGATTCCGTCAGAGAACCGAACAAAAATCATAAGTACGCGAAACCGTGACGCCCAACGTAAACAATCCTGTGAACTTGAAATTGTAGTCATTTGCAGACAAATTTCAGCACTATTCTTGTGAGAATTATTAATTTTTGATGCACCTTGGTTAATCTCACCGTAGGATGTCTGATGGACGACATACTTATGATGTAAGCCTAAGAAAAAATTGTTTGCCTCATTTTATTAAGAAATAAAAAAATCTGTACCAGAATTGCCGAAAACGGTAGAATTCAGAATAATCTCCCGTACATTTCTGTAGTGCGTGAAAAAAAAATCGGTCGACATTCAGAATTGTGGCGAAGCTCGAGCGTGAAAAGTGCTTTTTTGTACCATAATTGCCCCGGTTGACGGTATCATTCTTCGTGATTCTCCTTTAAGCTTCGGGAGTCTTCGAAAAAAAGGCTCATCATTGAGTGTTTCGATCGAATAATTTCTCATATGCTCTCAAAACTGAGGATACCGTGAGGAAACATGAACTTCGACAGGCAATACATTTTCCATCATGTCCCACCGAAAATGAAACTTTTCGTTGCGTTCCGTTTTTTGTTTTGCACGTCACCGATGAGTTTTGCAAACTTATATCACAATGGTATGGAAAATGGAATGGAAATTCTATACTCCTCCAGAAAATTCGTCTACCAATATATCTCAGAGATATTTCTACTCACTAGATTCTACGTTTGAAAGACTGTCGCTTGTTCACACTGTGGAACGAAAGATCATATGAATGGTTTCACAATTTTCTCTCTCCCCTCCTTCTGCACTTGAAACTCTCATTAAGGGGCCTCATTTTTTCCGACCTAATTTATGTACGTATCAAGGTGGAGATGATTTTTCTCCCCTCAATTCTGCCTGACCCTGAGGCCTTCACGGTGTCAGGAAGGAGATCGAAAATTACTGTGCATAGATTGATCGTATTTACAGAGAGTAATAAAAGTCCCTTATTTACTTCAGGGCACGATTTAATTTCACCCATCAACGTTCCAGAATCATTTACAAAGCTCGTTGTAGCTACGGTACGCTCACCCATACCAAAACCCGAGACTTTTCAGTTCGTCCGAGTACGGAGCTCCGAAAATCTGGAATCAATCGATCGACGACCCGAGTGTTAACCAACTTTCAATTTGCTTTCCATCATCCGCCATTAATTAGATTTTTAGACTTTGAAAGGTTGGAAAAAATAATACTCAATTTGTCTTTCTTATTTCTAGTTTCGGAATGGCAGACGCTGTTCGAACGATTTCGAAGAGACAAATGAGCGAAATAAATTTTCGTTCGGTTTTACTCAACTCGATTTTCGAATTTACGTTTCTTGTATTTTCTTATACTCAGATTCTGAGTATAAGGGAGAGAGCGGAATCTATCGCAAGGCTCGCGTAGTCTGTCTGATCGAAGTTCGTCGTTTCTCTGAGAGATCTGCATTGATCGTATCATTTGGAATTCTCTCTGTGCGAATCGTGGCCGACTATAGGTTGGTACGCGAAGATCCATTTGCATTATTTATGCAATTCTCGTAAAGAATTTGCCCTTTATTTTATCGCCTTCATCCAGACGCAGAATAACTCCTGTGTAAATACAACTCCAACATTGAATATTCTGCCGGTTTTAGGTATAATAATACATAATAAAACCTTTGATCAAATCATTCAAATTCTGCACCTCAATTTATATTCTATATACCTGTTTTTCACATTTTTACAACCTCTATACCATAGTTCAGCTAAAAATCTCCCATTCGGTCAGGTTTCATATACGCTTCCTGTACAAAAACGCTCAAGTTTTTTCTTTGAATATATGGCTCAGAAAGATCAAAGTAATTTTTTGAATCACATTTCGTTTGTAGTTCTCTTCTATAATTTCCATGAGAAAATAATGACCGACCATTTCTGATGAACAGATATTTTCTTCAGGCGATACAAGGGTCATTATACAACGAAGTCCCGTTTTCTTGCTAATCACGTTTATGAAAATTCGAATATCTTGGGAAAAATAAAAAACATGATATCGCTGTCCAACTTCCCAAGCAACTTAGAAGCTGATATTTCTTCCTCTAGTCTTATCATAAATACGCTATAAATAATGATCGACGAAAAAAGGGGGTCGAAAGTCGTAAAAGTCTTTGAATTTTTTGTGCATGATATAAATGTAGGAGCTAGGAATTTATATTTTGACCATTCGCCCCTAGCCTGTCGTATTTCATAGCCCCCCTCTTTTGGTATACCGAAGAAGTAATAAAAAAAATTAGTCGAAAACATGATCGATGTTGTCCACAAGGTTCATCGAGCCTCCTCCCCTCTTCCTAGGTCATTAATTCTCTCGACGTTGTCTCAAAATGTGATCGAACGATATCTCGATCTTCCGAAGATATATGTATTATACATATAGTATAAATAAAATGTTTTTTACTTCGTATTGGTATTTGGACAGCAAGGTTCTCCAAGGAGCTTTTCCCCTTTCGAGAAGATTTCTATCCGTCTCTTTCGCCCTGTCTTTCTCTTCCTCTTCCCTTCGCCTCGTTTGTCTCGTCCCCTTCGCCCGACTTCACCCTTTTCCCTTTACTCCCGACTTCATCCGCGGTATTATAGCGGGTGTGCAGTTAACCAACCGTGGATATCATTGTTCCGTGAAAACCAAGACCCTCTAATCAGCAGATTCTTATTTACGAAAAATATTTCTCAGTTTCTTAATAATGTGCCATTCTCTTTTTAAATCTGTATCCGACTCTGCCCGTACCCTTCCCTCTCCTGCTACGATTGTTCCGATTTTTTTTCATTTTCTTCTTCATTCAATCATTTTCGATTCACGCGTTTTTTCTCGTATTCGAAATTCGACCCACGGAGATTTTCTCTTCGCAATAAAATTTTCGGCATTTCGAGAACATGAAAAGAGCGCAAGCTCACTTTTTCCATCGGTTTCCATTTGCGGAAACATTTTCCTGACAGAGCAGGTTTTTGGCACAAATATTTCAAGCGGCCGAAAGAAGAATAGAGCCGTTCTACCCTACGTACAGGATTCTATTATTAAATATACGTGCAGATAACGATGAAAACACTGTTACGGAGCGAGCAGGGGCTGTTTAGGATGTGGGTGTCGATTCACGGGAACCTAAATCGGTTTAGATTACAGGAAGCCAGGAAATAAGCCCCGATTAATGTCCTCCGAAAATTTATTTCAAACATTAAACTTCGGCGCACAGGTGAAGGAGCTCAGTTTCCTATTCTGGGTTTGATTTCACGGTCTCAAATAGGGGCGGAGGGTGAATAATTCGGTACATAGATACTCAAAATTCCTACACAAAATTCAATTACGATTATTATTTTAGTGCTTACCAACATTTGGAATTTTTGACTTTTCCGTACTTTTTCCAATATCCCCTCGTCGTTCTTTTCCAGGGATTTTATTCTCTATACATTACGTAACTACGCAAGCGTATCGAGGAGGAAAAAATTTGGTCTTAGATTAACTCGTGCCCATCCTGAAGCATGACCAAAAAATTTATCACGCTTCATAAATCTTTTAAACGCGGAAAAACCGGCGTCAGCTCCGAAGGTGGGCAGAAATACAGGTATAACTGCATTCGAATTCACCTGGTTGTGAAATTGAAGAAAACAAGCACAGGTGAAAAGGACATAAGATCCAGTCTGAAATAATTTCGAGATGTAAATTTCAATTTGCCGAAAATTCGCCCTCAGCTGTGCACTCGAGCGAGATTCGCCGGTCCCATTCCGCCGCCCCTTTTTTCAAATATCTTTGATACTCTTGGCCACGATAGAATTAATTGTGTACGTATTTTATTTCAAAGATATTGTATCCAAATTTTATCCAGCTGAATAACCCTCGATTATTTAAAAAAAAATATCGCGGCTTAGAACGTTCGAAGCCGTTTCACTGAAATTTTGCATCGCTTTGGTTCTGCTTTGCTCTATTTTCCGGAGAATGAAAGTACCGTTCATTTTTGCATTTCTCCCTCCCGTCGCAAAGTGCAACGAAACTATAATTCTGTCGATAAGATTACTTCCAAAATATATTTTCCTCTGAGAGCATAAATTTTTCTTCTATCGCAACTACAATTTTTTCTTATTACGATTTTCATATCCGCTTTGGTTATTTCGTGTGACGAAAAAGTTTCATATAAAATATGGTGGGCATCGTCATCGTTTTTCAAGCTAGATGTCAAAGGCTATGTGAGGCTATAAGCCCCGAGGTTCTCAAAAATAAATGCAATCAACCGTCTTACGATCGGAAGACCATTCTCAAAGCCCTTTCAAATAAAACTCGGGACAACAAGATAAAAACAAAATGAAATGAAATAAATCCTCTCGTTAAATCAGATCAAAGATCTTTGAAATAGACTGTCCATGAGCGAGATTTAAATTCATTGAAGAAATGATAAATGAAACCCGAATTGGTCAAGCACTTGCAAAAAGAGATTGAGACAAAAGAAGGAAGATAAAATGGTGGGATCAGAAAAATTTCGACTTCCGTGAAGTTTAAAAATTGTTCGATTGTTGACGAAGATTTTCACTTTCGTTTTCGTTTCCTTAACGAACGGGAAAGAAAGACCAAGAGATAGTACTACAATTCTAATCACCTAACATAAAACTAAATCAACTTCAACTCTACTGTAAGCATGATATTGTAAATTTTTGAAATTTCCATCCTGGAGAGAGAATATTGGATTCACCTTCAGGATGTTACTTTGGCACAATTAGACGTGCTACGTAGGTCTAGACTCTGGCCATTTTTGGTGAAATTTCCCTAATTCGCGATATGACACTAACGGGGAGAAAGAAGCTCAACATGGTGATTATACACTGTAATATTTATATAGAAATATACCTAATGTGAGTTAACAAGACAGCTGTAACTGCAGCAGCGCTGATTTTGGTTCCCGTTAATATTCATTACGTAGTGTGAGTTTTGTTGTGCTTTTTGTCACCGAGGCTGCGGGAGGTCTTTGTGATTTTAAATTAACGACGTCACCGTAGCTCAGCTCAGCTCGGCTCGGCTCAGCTCCACCCTAGTACGCCTTTCTATAACGATCTTGAGAAAGCTTTGCCAAAAGAGAGATGGGAGAAGGTAAAAAGGAGAAAGGAGCGAGGAGAAAGCGAGATACGAACACATTATAAGTATTTTGCATCCATAGAAAATTGGAGAATGTCTAGTGTGCGTACACTTAGCCCTAGAGTATGGATAAAACTATAATGCGTTACGTAGGTAAGATATTTGAAAGGCCACTTGAGTTGCCGCTGGCAATCTAACCTACAGCTAACGTAGGGAATATTCATTTCCCATCGAATCCGATCGACGTTTTGAAAAAGTAAAATAATTAGCCACTCTCTGCCATCATGCCATCATGCAAATCCACGGTTCTCGTTTTTGAAACGGTAGTGTACCTACATTTAAAAAACGAAGTCCTGTAGGACCTTGAGGGATGCTAGTACGAAATGGGGTTGGCAGTCTCAAAAAATATGATGATTCGAAAACGTTCTTCTAAAATATGCTCAATCATATAATTGGAATACGTAAACTCGAAATCGTTCCACGTGTTCTACGCATCGGCGAACAACGATTGTTCATGAAAATTGATTAGCGTTTCCAATACAAGGGAGTTCTATTTTTTTCTATCGATGAGGGATGTATTTTGGTTCTCTAAACCAAGTAGAAAAACAGTTTTGATCAAACGAAGCGAAAGTTCATTTTCTTTCCCACTATATTGAGAAAATACAGAAAGAAGTAGTGATTCATCGATAAGGAAATTTTGTCTCTGATAAGCTCGAATAGAAAAATTCAGTTTGAATCATGAACACAGAGGTAACAGAAGGAATTTCGAAAGAATTTTCCGAATCCTAAATAACAATGTTGCTCGACTACCAAGATTCTTGCATATTATTAAATTATGAACTAATATGAGTAAACGATAAGAAGATTAATTAAATCATACTAGAAAACCGCGAAAATTTGTGTTCCCCGTTCATGCCTTATACATACGGTCTACATGGTCACATAGTATACGTCTCCTTCAGACTGTCTTGAGCTTATAGTAGAGATTCTTGCGTGAGGAACCGCACCACCTAAATTTCTGACGAAGACAGAGCGGTGTGATAATTAACGTGCGAAAACTTTCTCGGCGGAGAAGAAGTGCACGTGTATGCGTGTACGTGTGTACAGTGCGCACTGATTATCGCGCGTACAATATGTGCGGATAATAACTATAATAGAATAATTTGTTGTGCGGGAAGAAATGGCTTCGTTGGAGGGGGATGATCGTCTACAAAACAACAACATGCGAACGAACAAGGAGAGAGAAAGTGGGTAGGTGCGATACACCTTTAGTATCCCTTGTTAAGTCATGCGACGATGGCATATTAATGATGGATCGTATCGTTAACAATGTCAACGTACAACTTTACGCTTCGTGCCGCCTACCCATCCACCCACCTTCGTTGTTATTCGAACTCGATATGCCTGTACGCGGACATCATATTTGAAATATAGAATAAAGAAAGAGAATAGAACAGAATAGAGGGGTTAATTTCATCGCGGAAAGACGGGCGGGGGGGGGGGGGGGGGGGGGGTAGATGGAAGAAAATTGTCTCGCTAATTCAGCAATAGAAAGTGTATCAATTTTGTCGATGGAGCCAAAAATGTTGCTGATCGAGCAACACGTTTGCTGCATCAACGCGACCGGTTCCGTCGATACTTCTCTGTTGTCAAATTGGCGAAAATTGTTGCTAGATAGTTAACGAGAAATTTTTACATCTGAATTGGGTGAAACTTTCGTACGAACATTATTCTTTTCCAGTGTATTTAGGTTCCTGATCAAATCGTGAAAAGTTCACGAGGTTCAGACTGGGTTTCACCTCCACAATCCACGTTTTACACCATCCATTACTTTACTGCTGGAGATAGAAAAATACAAAATCACTCACTTGTCGTATAGAATCACATCCATCTCTATTAGGATTCGGAATCTCCTTTTCTGCAATTATTCGCAAAGGACGCCACTGTCTAATGAACACAGAATTCTTCTACAAACACTAATTTTTGGTTGAAAAATCTTAGGATTAATAAACGCGGTATTAGTTGCTTTCGATTTTCTTCGCCAAAAATTGCGATCTCTGAAGGCTCTATGCTCATCGTACAGAGGAAGAAACTCGTGGGAAATCATTGCAGATCCATTTCATGCAAAAATTCCAACCTGTTTGAAGGCATATTGGTATACACACTTTGTCAGCTTGTGTCTATCAAATAAGTCGTGTAGATTTCCCGTTGTTGATTATTCTTCGATAAAGAATATCGAAGTTTTGTGTAATCGAACATGACAACGGAGAACGGTTTGTTTTTCAATCGAGGAGTAATGTCTTTGTGATATCAGAAGTTGTTGAAAGTTTCCAAATCGTTTATCTCACGAGTCAGTGAATAATTTTTGAAATTCTGAAATCATGTAAATTTTGCGCAATTTCCCAAAATATAGGAACAGGGGTGAGAAGCTTGCTGGAAACTGGGACGCCCGACCGACTGAAATTCAGCGAATATAAATGAATTGCGGCGAAGGTGCGCTCTTTTGCTATCAGTGCTATAGTCGCGTTTAAAATTTCTTCCTTCTTATGAGATGAAAAAAGAAACTTTTCTTTATCCATCTCGATGATATTACCTCCGTCAACCTATCCACTGGGATTGGCTGGCAACTCCCATGGGTGGTTAGAAAATTGATCAAGAGTCGCACCGGCGTGACGTTTATCGGACCATTCCTTTCTCATCGAAAAATGGAGGAGGACGAAAAAAAATGTTCGAAAAAATGGGTGAAAAGAAAAAACGTTTATCCTACGCCTGAACAAATTTTTGTTGGCTCGTTGTTTTCTTATTCGTCGTTTTCGTCCATTCCATTTTCATTTCGTTATTAATTGTCGAACAAATATCATGGAGAATTTTGAAGCGAGGTATAACACTCGTAGTAGCTAGCTCATATCTAGGTATATGTATATATATCCCCAAGTGTACAATACGTATCACCAGTGACAATTTTCAGATTTATAAATCGGTCCTATTCGTATAAAGATGAGAAAATGCGAGTGGGAAAACCTGGCAAGAATCGGACTTGGATAAGGCAAGAGAGATTCGGTTGTTGACTGTTCCAGCCCGTTAGCTGAACATGGCAGCGATTTATGAGATCCAATATCGAAAACGCCATTTCTTTTATAATAACGTTATACTCTGGGACACGTGAAGAACCCGGGAGAAGAGCGTGCGGAGAGAGAAGAATATATATAAAAAGAAACAGAATGAAGGAAAAAGACGAAGTTAGAGCGCTATTCCTCCCCGGTGAATCCTTCATCTCCAGTAGCATCCCCCCCCCCCCCTCCCCCTTCTATTTTACCTCTCGTAAATAAATTGTACAAATTTGTATCAATCAAATTTCCAATTCTTAATCTTCTTTTTTTTCTCATTATTTATTGGAAAATCAATTTTTGTACACGGTTAAAGCCTTCTTATTCGTTTCTTTGTATCTTGTATTTCATTCTTTGAATTCAATCGAAAATACCCTGCAGGTGGAAAAATATACAAACAGTTTTATCAGGTTCTTGAAAATGTCTGATAATCACATTCTGAAGAATATGAAAATGTGAGTCTGCTGAAAATTTTTGAACAAATTATTGAGAGACAAGTAATCGTGGGGAATTGGAAATGAAAAAATACACAGTACATCGCCTCGGGCTCTGACCTGTTTCCGAAGACAATGATCGCCCAGAAATCTAGATTGGAAACTTTTCATGAATTTCATATCGAAATACGAATTATTCAATTATTTTTTTCTCATGGTAGACGCTAATTCAGGTAAATTTGAAATATCTGCTCGTGCTCCCAAAGATGTGATAGAAAAAATTTTGAAAATATCCAATACGACACTCCTGCGATTAATTATTTATGAGCTCTGCGAAAAGATCTTGATACCGTGATCAACGATGTGTATAAAAATAGCATTGGTAACCCCCCGGAAACGGCTTTTCTCGATCGATATAGTATACGGTACGAGAAAACGGCCACGTGAGAAAACGTGGTATGATGTACCGTATATATAAAATAATTTGACAAAGTCATTGTCACTTTTCGTCACCGTCAAAGAATAAGTTGTAACTCTATACTCTGAATCCCCGAAGGTAGTGAAGCGGAGCTGAAGAAAAGCTGGGAAAAATATCTTCACCTTGATACCCCTTTCCTCTCCGCCAGTCCGCCCCCACCTTCTTCGTCTCCTTTTCCTTTTCCTTGTCCTTTTCCTCCGCCCCCGAGGCGACAAGATAGTCGAAGCTTTCATTCCCTGCGGGTAAAGAAGAGCTTGAGGGTCGTGATGGATAGGTGTGAATTCGGAAATGTAGGACAATGGCGGATTATTACTAGCCATATCTTACTCCTACACCACCCACTACCACCGCCACCGCCGAGCTCATAGATATTGGTATTATATATATCGGCTTTCAATTTCGACCTACGAAACTACTACTCGAAAACAATAAATTCAATCTTGACAGCACAACCACCGCACCGATGCCCTATGCTTTTTATCTCCGAAAATATTGTCCCGGTATTGTTACACGTTCGAGCTATACCTACCCACCATATTTCGAATCCAGAAATAATGCGAAAGCTCTCTGCAAAGCGCAGCTGGAAAAATGATGTCATAAACGAAAAGAGACGAAAAAGCTCGTTTGAAATTCTTAACAATTGTAAGATTGCTCCGTTCCAGTTTCTGACCACTTTTCATTCTCGAAATAGCTCATTTTATCTTTTCTACCTTGCACTTTATTCCACTAGATTTCTTTTCGTCTCTTTTCTTGTTCATGAAATTTTCACGAAAAATGAAAGTCGAATAAATCATGTAGGTATAAGGTTCATGCCACATATTCGTGGAATGAGATCGCCTTCGACTACTATACATACGTAAATAGTTACAGCAAAAGCTCTTGAGCTAGTTTTCCGATGGTAGGTATACCTAATCGAATTAAACATCGTTCAACGCTGAGCTAACTGTAGTAGGTAAATGGGTAGATATGATATAGGTACTGGGAAGTCTGTAGAAGTTGTGGTAGTGCGTTGGCCGCTTTAACGACGATGCAAAATGTGTAATTCAATTAGCTAGACCAAAGATAGGTCAGTATGAATTCAGGCTAATCGATCTTTTATAAATTACGTTCGACGTTCTATATTCTATTTATTGAATCTAGTGGATCTATAAGAGACAGAAATCTACCTCATTTTATTCATTAACTAGTATTAGAATTCGCTAGATTTTGCAAATTCAGATCTACAGAATATGAAACTTTTGTTAGGTTGGTTTAGGTTTTCTTTATGTTGGTACTGCCGATCGTAATGGGAAATATACATTCGTTACGTTAAAAGTTCTCCAATTTTTGTTTTATCATTTTCCAGAAAGAGGCGGGCATTTACCAATGAGAAAGCCTTTTTCAGCTCCGAGTGAAAATTGAATTTGTGTCAAAATAACGACAACATTGAGCGAGCTCAGAAATAATTTTTGGATAGATTTCGGCCGGCAATTGTACTACCAACTTGGTGAGAAGAATTAAAATACTCATTTTAGTCGTTTAAATTTGCAAAGTTACTTTCCGTTTTACGAACAAAAATACGAGCTTTCGTTTGAGAAGAAACTGAATGCCTTCTTTGACAATCCTGATTTGGGATTCCGGTTCCATAGTTCTTTTTCTCCTTCTTGACAGAAAATGCAAATTCTCGTGATGTGACTGCAGGAATAAGTTGTCGAGAGAGTGAAAATTTGATGAAAAATCAAAATTTGATTTGGAACGAAAGCTGCAGTATTTTGAAAATATTTTTCTCATTTTTAGTTCTAGAGCTTTCGCTGATTAGATTTATAATCTTACTCTGCGTGCAGCGTCAAAGGATAATGAACAGCATGACATTATGGATTTAAACAAAGAGGAGTTATAAATTGTTTCATCTCATTAGCAAGTCAGTTAAACGAACTAATGCCATTAGCGGGAACCCCGCCTTGTACATATTATACATAAACATGCATACATATACATAGATAACAAACCTTCGTATGTGATTATACGTATATCGTATAAAACTTTTGCGGACAAAACATTTTATCCACGAGATGCCGTCACCACATTCCTGACACAGCGGAACTCTAATCTTCACAAGACAAACCATTTAACGATGCTAATTTTCATATTACAATATGAAACGTTTGAAAAATTATACCTGCGTTAACGAAACTCACCAGAAATATAAGAAACTAAATCTAATTTAATCATGAGTTAAAAAAGTGCAAACAAATTCTTCCGTCAAAATCTAAAAACTTATTCTCGGCCATTGTCTAATTTCTTCAACCGCGATATTTTAAATTTCATGATTATTCTATGCAAGAATGTCCATAAAATAACATTTCTACCCATAATTAACGCTGTAATGAATCGATAATACTGAACTTTTTGTTCTTTTAATTTTCAACAGATCGCTAACTAGATGAATTTGATAATCTTCTCAAACCACAATGCGGATTCAACGTGTTCTTCAATTATTACTAACCTTTACGGTATCAACAAGATCACGAAAAAGCTGCGTACAGACCACAAATTGTTCATCCTAGAGCTCACTTTTTCATATGAGATTCTATAAATTATTATAATAACGGCGAATTTTGAATGAAAAAAACTGTCGCTATAGCTCAGGGGAAAGGCCTGGAGAAATTATTGAAAGGAACAAAAAATCGGTCGACGTCCACACGATCATCATCATTTTCGAAAAATTCTCCAATCATTTTCTGTATTCTTTAATCTGGTGTTCTTAGGCTTTGGAGTCATATAAATTCATCAACATTCTGCACGGATATCAGGGGTGAAAATCGATCAACGACAATGAAAGTTCTGGTCAATAAACAAACAGTGGTCCATATGACACCCATTTGCCATACCCATATGGTGTCGTAATTGTTAGAATATCTCAGGGGAGGTCGTATTCGTTTTTTCTTCTTCGGAAAAAGAAGTTTGATAATTCAGCACACGTGTTAGCGAAAACAACTGCAGGGGTCGTAAACGTGCTAATGTTTCTACATACCAACCAGTGCCACGAGGGTGAAAGTATCACGTTTATATATAACAGGGGGATGTAGGTTTAGTATATTCTAATTATCGAGAATGGGAATGTTTCTACGTGCTTGATATTTATTTTGTAATCCAACCTGCAAAGTTTTACCTTATTCTAACTGGCAATCCAAATTCGTGTATCATATGAAATATTCCACGTCAAGTCAGCCACAAGAAGTTTCAATTTGTTTTTTGAAATTCTTCATGTCTGCATCGAAGCATACACGATAACTTCTCATCGGCATTTGTTCTCGTTGTTGTTATTTTTTATTCAATGTTCATTTGCAGTGGATCTCCAGACATGAATTTTGAATTATTTATCGATTTTCTGGGTCCTAATCGATTCGCACTTCGATTTTCATTGACTCCATATCTATCGAATAGACCGTTAAAAGTAGGGACATGGAATTAGAATTACTCGTATGTACCAATCAAAAAAACCGATTAGAAATTTACCGAATCATCTCTCACGAGAAATATTTGGTTCAAAGACAGAAGCGTTCTATTTCACCAGAAGGACCGCAGTCTTGATCTTGGTGGAACGTATTCTTTCAGTTTTTTTCCATTTCACAATATTTCGTAATCGGTATACTCAGATAAAATCCACGAATTGCAATGAAAAGCCACCTACGGCACCAACGAAGCGAGGATTGGATTTTTTTCGCCACCTTGCTGTTGGATAATTGCAACAACTACTTCCTTTACCTCAGAACACGAGATAGCAGTAGCGCCTTGAATTTTGTATAATCCATTTGTGTCGGAGAACCAGAAGCCAACCACCAGAGAATCCTGAATGAGATAGCCAGAGCGTGAACGTGGAAAATGAGTAGCAGATAACGAGGACGGTCGAAAAGAAACAATGAAATTGCATTTTTAATTAAAACCAACTCTGCTGCAGCCTAGTGAAATAAATTATTGTCACCTTCCCGAATGGATTTTCTATATTCCGGTTGATTTTGACGAGTAAATTTGAGCATGATATTTCTTCAAAAACCACTGTTATCAACTATTATCATTATTATTTAATCAACAATTCACCACGAGTGTCGAATTTCTATTTCACATCAACTTTCACGATTTGAATTTCAGTGAACACCATTGCTTCAGATTTCAGGATTACATCGTCGATAAATCCAATACACTGTGATGTGGTATACCAGCTACCCCCAATTCACGCGACTGAATTTCGGTTCCTATTTTCTACCTATACCGACAGTAAAACTGTGATGAAAATTTTATCGAATAAATAATTTTGTCATCAATTTGAAATTGATAACCTAGGAAGGTACGGTAGGTATAGCTTTCACCCTTCGATTCGCTTGAAATTAAATTTTCCATCAAGCATCGTATAGGTCGCGGTATAGGTATACCTATATACCACATTTCCTATATATTCCCAGCAGCTATATTGTACGGCTATAGTAGCTACGGTTTCAAACACCTATAAATACCCCGTCGATGGCAGAACTATTACCTACGCATTTACTCATCCACGCCATTGATATTGTTCTACATAAAATTTTACGCCCGGGCCCGCACTCGCACAATCCAAAAAACTCGTCAAAAATGTTAAAAAAAGGAAAAAAGAACATTCTTTTTCTCTTGGCCTCTTGTAATATCGATGAATATGAACGAATATCAAACGAACTAATTGTGATTCAGTTTTTTTCTCTCTAGTTTCTGTCGCTATTTTTTATTTATTTATTTTTCGTTCCTTTGATCCACGGTTTTCAATATTTGAAAAGTCACGGGCGTCGAATTTCCGCCACCGCTTTTCCGAGGCACCGATTGGCCGGCGGTGACGCCCGTGGGACTAATTTCAGACGATCTGTACCGATCTGTACCATCTGGAAAAGTTGTTATTCCGGAAGTTTGTGGCTTCAATGTTCGCTAATTCTTCTCATTTTCATTGACGTTTGACATTCAATTCGGCAAGCGTTTGAGATGCAATTCATGTAATAATGCACAACCAATGAGGCAATTGGGCATAAACATACATTTTGAAATTGGTCTAACAAGAGAATGTGTTTGGCTATGAATCTGTCTGATTCAACGAAACATTCTTCTGAGTCACGTCATTTCCATGCAATGAAAACTTCCTATATTAAAATAATGACCTCCAGACTATCAGAGTCTCCGTCTTCACCAAACCTGAGAATTTTTGGTTTGCTGAACAGAATTCTAGGGGAAAAATTGAGGAAAATCTAAGATGCTCAAATTGCTGGCATCTTTAATTTCCACGTTTAAATCACTTTTCTTTTCATCTGATCGAGAAGTTGAATTCAAGACGGATCCAATGCCCACCTTGTTTTTGTCGATGAGGCTTACCGATCCCAAGATTTTTCGATTGAAAATTCTTGGATTTCGAACTTTCTCGAATCTTCAATTCCAAAATCTCCAAGTTAGGAGATTGAGGAATTCCGAAAGAACACAGGTTCTTATTTAGAGCATCAAGGAACCAAAAAAACGTGTTGCTGTCTTCTGGAAGGGTGAGCTTTTATCAAGCATTACGATTGTAATGTAAATTAAAAAATTGAATAGACTGCATGTTGTAATCCGGAAATAAATACGAAATTTATATGGCTATAAAAATTTTTTATATATATGAATCATATAATTTAATAGTTGGATATTTAGAACTGAATAAATTTAATTTAATCAATTTATAAATATTTAACGAAAAGGACAAAACGATGTATGGAAACTGCGAGCGAAAGAATATTCGGATATTAAAAACGGAGGCAATTGAATGAAAGAAACAGCGAACCATCTTCGATCAGCGATAGAAAATGACAAGCCAATGCTTTCTCTAAAGCTTAACATCTTGGCGCAATAGGAAAATTAATAAAAGAACGAAAATGTGGAATTAACATTGCATTAGTTTTTCGGAAATTCTCAAATGTAGTTCGAACGCGCGTGATGAACTAGTATTATGTATTTACATCTGATATCGAATGATCAATAACCGGAAACACGTTGATGTAATGAGATAGAAATTGAATACAATTAGCCAATTGTGATGTACAAACACGAACGTGAGCATATACTACGAATGAAACAGAAGTAAAGCAGGAACAGGGAAAGTGAAACGAAACAAAATACAGCGAGAAAAAACAAAACCTGATCTAGGTATAGACACTGCAGGTTAATCAATGTTTGCTAAATAATTATGACATGGCTTAGTTTTCGAAAAGAACGAAAGGACCACTTCAATAAATATTCTCAGTGTAATAACAATTCAATGATATGACCGCTTTGGTAAATAAGGACAAAGTAATTCACGGCTCTATAAATTACATCCTGTGTAATACGCTCGTTTAAAGTCACAGAGTTGAGCTACTAATATAAATTTAATGTATTCAAAGCAGGATTCAAGGGGCACATAGATTGAGCTGTTTAAATTCATCATTGCAAAGTCGGAATGTTCTAGTTGTTCGTTTTTGATCGTCAATCGTTTCGTCGCGTCGTCCCAAAAAATTCCAACCGTTTCTGATGACATCGCCAAACAAAAACCATATGATACGCCATTTCGTCGATTTTCAGATTCGGGAAATAATAACTAATGCTGAAAATTCAAAATTCATGAGTTATTGGTACCGGAAAATTTCACGAATTTTGATTATCGATCTGTAATTTTTCTTCAATTACCGATTTATGGATTTTTATCAAAAATTTGAATTTCCAACGAACGAAATTTGAATTTCGATTGAATAAAAATTCTCCAGTGTTTCCACCTCCCTTTTCCCAATTCTCCATTCTGCTTTTTCTAACGATGACGTGAAAAAGAGAAATTTCCTGCATACTTCTAATAGTGAGATACAAAACAGCAATTATTGTCATTTTTTTAGCCAATTTTTGTTCCATGCTCTTAGCTCGCAGTCGCCCCCATCGACCGGAGATAGTCGAAGTATACAGTTCTTTGGCAAATATATCGGTAATCATGATTTATCAATTAATTATTTCCGAGGGTGATACACCGCTTGTAGGGTAAGTTTATGGTTACATGGGGCTTCCTTAATCCCGTTTCGGTAATATCGCGGTCGCCAATCAAATTACGTATTCGCTTCGATGGATGATTATTAACCAAACAGATTACGTTTATACATCCGTAACGGTTTCGCACAACATTCGAAGTTCCCGAATTTTCGTGTACCGAGTTACAGAGGCTGATTCTAATCTCGAAATACCAATAATTTTGTCCCTATTTCTTTCCGCTTCATTCTGTTATTCGTGTAAGAACCGTTTTCTACTTTCTAATTTGATATAAGTTATAAAGTGTATTATACATAACTGACAGTCTTCAGACTAGACAGACTCGTTCCACCCAACTCGTTCTAAAATTGAAATTTGATAAATGGAAGAAAATTAAATTGAATGGGATTATAATTAGCGTTCAATGATGTCAATCAATAGCTTCGTCTGCGAGTGAGAGAGTCAATTCATATTGTTCATTGAAAATTAACCGAATTTATTGATCGATGTGAAGCAATTAATTGTTCTGTTGATAAAAGAACATCATTTCTCACAAATTCCAATCTTCATTTTCATTCAAAAATTACAATGACCACAGTCTCGATTTTCTGGAAATCCCTGAACTAAATGAATTTTCGAACGATTTTAAACTGCATTTTTTCTCAGGAGAGAAGATCAGATTATCGACGATCCGAGAATTTTTCATCTGGGAATACCCGATTTTTCAAAAAAATCTCAAGTTCTCGAATCACAACAAAATGATGCGTGACAACGTCTGAAACTCGCGGCGAAAAACCGCTCCAGATTCATCCAGTTCGATTAATTTGAACTGAACATCGAGCAACGGTGTTTCGAGATCGCCGGGGCCCGGCCGTTCGTACAAAGCGTGAAGCTCGCCGTTTGAGTACGTCTATGCCGGAAATGCACCAGTGCAAATATGCTCGACAAATGACGTACATACCAATCTCGCAGCCATCCTATTCCTTCTGCCCTCGTGTAGTAATACATACCTATATATCGCAGGTATCATGCTCCAAGCACACTTACATATTAGCAGAGTGGATAGGAAGGAGAAATACCTGTGTATATTTGTCTACCCCGCTGACACGAGTGTCAAAGGAATATGGAATTAGAGAAATCCTACAAAATATAGTATAAACTTTGATTAGAACATTCGTTTGCCAAATTTTCTCATTTTCTTAGTTTTTCTTTGCATTTTGTTTGATTATAACAAATTGATATATCAATGCATTCATATGTCAACTATATCGACATATTATGGAGAATTTGAGAGACAAAATGAGCAATCATCGGAAGAAAAGAAATAGGGGATCGCTCGTTTTTCTAAAGTTTATTTAAATTACTATAAAACTTCACGTGATATCGAAGTTGAACTTTTTTTCGACCGTACATTGCAGCGTGAGCTTTAAATTCATTTGCTTCGGAACTAGCTGCCTGTCTAATGAATATACCATAAAATTTCAACACCGTAACTTTTCTCATGAGTGAAATTTGCAGACAAATGTCTTTGCGCACGTTTTTCGTGTTTCTTTGTTCTTCGTCCTTCCGGCTTTGTTTTTTCTTTTCTAATCTCGAGACTGTTTTATCGTCCCGGTGATTGGACTCCCTTAACTACTTGTATTTGCTGATTATACGGTCATATAGTTATCCCGCCCGTATACGTGTGGGGTACGTTTCTACGTATATATATATCACACACCCAGTATACGCCCAAAGATAGCCGAAAATTTTCGGTTGGTTTAACACCCTCGAAAATTACGAGGAGAACTTCCTACATGCCGTAAATGTTTGATAGTTTTTGTCACTGGATATTTGTCCGGTATTCTGGTATATTGTGTTGAAAATGCATTTTAACATTTTCCTCCACCTCTGTCCGGTTTCGCAATATCCGTTAGAACCGCAGACCAACGTTATACATGATTTAACGATATTAGAACCAAGAGAGAACCCAATTATACCTGGAAAGGAACCAGTTTTTCATCCATTTTCTCCTTATTTCAGTGATTTTCTAACGCGTACAAGGTATAATTCGTTATACCTTAAAATAATGAAACCTAGTTTCTTCATTCCGTCGTTGTATCGTGTATTGAAAAATAATCAAACGCAAATTTGACTCTGTCGAGTGTCAATGAAATTTTCTTCTCCTCACGAATTACGAGTATAAGTATGTGGCACATAAATCTGAGAAAATTCTTGCTCACGCTGGGATTTAACACGACACAATTTTCATCTTGAATTTTGTTTGGTTTCCGCGTCAAGAAATCCTACGTGTTTCCTCAAATTATACATAGCGGGAAAATTACAACTACGAGGAACATATTATTATGCTTCAGCGATATCTAACACGGAATTTGTATAGCTTGTTATAATCACTATTGGCAGGTATCGACCCCTTTCGTTACCTGCAGGCAATTATTTCGGCGCAAATATCTGCTGAAATCATAACACAGGTATCTCGAATGTCAAATAAGAAAATAACGATAATGGAACAGACAACGCCTAGTATACCTTGATACCAAAAATTTCAGGAGGATCGATAGATTACGTCTGTACATCAAGTATAACCATCTGCATGTAACTCCGAAAGGCCAATCAGAGCCGAATCGATAATCGTTTCGCAAATTGAACGTAAATTGTGAAATGAAAAAAACAATCGTTAGATAAGTAGATCGAATCCGTGAATAAAACAATCAATGTACGCAGAATGAAAGTTTTTCAAAATAACGAAAGTCAAATTTAAACGACAACATAAATTTTTCTTCCAAATAAATATAGACACTGAACACAAAAATCGAAAACTGGGCAAGTATAGGTGAACATGCGATTATTTATTCATCCGTTTATTGTTGTTTTCTGTTTTGTATCGACGGTTTTACAATCTCGTTCAAGATATACCCCTCACGGAAATGGCGAATGAAAATTGATGTAACTATCGACACAATTAATTATGTAATTGTGGCGCATGTCACACGCATTGAGCCTTCAAAATATTCGGCGGTTCCAAACTCGATCTTGTTCATGTTGAACAATCATCCATTCTGTTAATTTAAATTAAATTCATCGTTTAGCGAATATGATATGCGTCATTTTGAAACATCAAAGGTCGATTTTTGATCGAAAATTATGTACATACGAGATCAAACATACACTGCAAGGAATCTTTATCGTGAACTTCCACAAATATATTGCGAGTTTTATTCATACACGGAATAGTAAATTCGCTGTACGTTTACTATAGCAATTGATTTCAAATACCGTAGATCAACTATGCAATTCGCAAGTAAATTCACATACAATTTCGTGTTTCTCCTACAGAAGTTTGGTAAAATTACGAATTGAATTGTGAATTTGAAGAACATGCTTATTAATTCACTTCCCGTACGCCGTGTTTGTAATTTTGCAAGACTTGAGTTATTGTAAATGTGTTGTAAATTGGAAATCACTTTTAACAGTGATAGCTGACGAATGTTATATTCTCATTCGCTCTTATATTCCCCGGAAAACTGGAAATCTAACAAATATTGATTATCCAGTATGTTATGAAGGTAGATCATAATAAATTATCACGATAATTATTTTTGGCAGTGAATTGAATTTTTATTGCTATCGTTTCAAAATTGAGAAGGAATAGAAAGAAAACTCCAGAAAACTTGATCTGTTGAAAAGAAAGGCAATAAGGAAGAAAAACGCTGACGAAAAACAAAGAAAAAAGCATGCGCAGATGAAAAGCATATAGAGTGTAGGGAATGTATTTTTGTTTCTAAAATTCAGACTAGACTTCCGGAATTTGTATGCCGCTTGCTTCTATAAGTTTCTATTGGATAAACCAAAGTATTTAGGCTGACATCGACCAAATTTAGATCAGTTCGGCTGCAAGCTCGCGTCGCGACGCTCGACGTCGCGTTGGTATACTAAAATAATTTCACCCTACCCCAGTACTCACGAGATTATACTATAAAAATCTAAAAAAAAGGAGCATACGGAGAAAAAAAGGAGAAAAAAAGTTCTCCAAATTTTCTGAAATCGAATCATATTCCGAAATGTAATTGATACGATGAAAAATATTGAGAAAAATTACAAAAGGCTTCGTTCGTGTCAAATAAACTTTTCCAATTGTTCGGTTTAAACAAAAGTTCCATTAAACACTTGCCGCCGTGAAAGGGATCCGCTACAAAGTGGGTAAGACTATAATTCTCTTATACCTACATTTGACAAAAAGAATTTCACTTTCTTGTTTTCTCCGTACCTTTCTCTCTTTGAGTCGCAGGATTTCAAGACTTCGCCCTCCGAAGACTAAAATCGTTAACGCTATTCGAACGCGAATCCCTACTTGAACCGATATTCTCACAGAATATAATATAATCTATACCTATATAAGGACGTCATTAAAAAATCTTTGCTCCTCGATCCCTCCGCGTATAAGTATATCCTTACAGGTATATAATTATTTCCTTCACTCTCCTAATTTTTATATCTCCATTTTCGACTTCTCCCCGGTATATTAAAGCGAGAAGGAAACGAAGGAGACTGAAACAAAACGAAAGAAGAAAATTAATTTTCGTTATTATTACAAATATATTTCCGCTTTTATTGCTGTCGTCATTAAGTTGTTGAGTGCTATCCCCGTTTCGTATAGGTATATACTCTTCTCTTTTTCTTTTTCCTTTCTCCACCGGTTTTTTCTTCCTTCGATTGTCCTACTCCGTTGCGGGTAGCGTCTAAGCTGATGATGGGCCCCAGCGAAAAATATCAAGAGAACAACTTTTTCCCTCTAACTGTTCTTCGTTTTCGATCTCACTCCCCGTCTTCCCGCTCTCACTTTCCTTCTCCGGTTTCTATTTCCTCCGCCTTAACGGGCTCGAATTCATTCGAAATGTTTCTTTCTTTTCAAGATTATACCTACCCTAACCGCCCAGGGTTCTCTGCAGGGTGTTTTGCCACCCCAAAACTCTCAGGCCTGCACCCCCCCCCCCCCCCCCCCCTCCCCCCCTCCTTCGCCGCTCCTGAACCAGAAATCGCACTTCTTCGGCGTGACTGCCCTCTCTGCTCGGAACCATTCATGTCGAATTCATGTATGTATTATAGTATGTACCCTCCTATGTCTATTTATACTCAACCATCGACCAGTCTGTGTCTAGATATATTCGCATATATACAGGCCATTCCATGCGAGTGGAATCAGCGATTGCGTGGTTACTTGGCGAGAAGAACATATCTATAAGTTATGGGATCGAATCAGAATGATTTGAACTTCAGAAAATTTTTACTAAATTACGATTCCGGTTATGGCTTGTATTTGAAAAAACGAACGAAATCGCCGAATCATTTTCTCCGTTTCCCCGCGTTTTCTCGCGTTTTCGTTCCTTTTATCTAACCCGTTGAAAAATTACAACAATTTCGTTAATCTTCTTGATACATATTTGGATAAATTTGCAAATCTTATTCGGCGCCGAATTCAATTTAGCTCTGAAATTATAGTAGGCAGGTTACGTATGATGTATAGGTACTATACGTGCGGATTATTATTTCATAACCAATATACGATATGATGGTATTGCCATATGATATTATTATAGGAGGCATTCGTTTGTGATTGAATTATTATAACGAGCTAGCCTAACGATACAGCAGATGACATAACTAAATTTCATGCAGAGGCGCAGTTGTGATCGCGAGGACGAATTTTTTCCGTCATTCCTTCTTCTCCGTTTTTCGGGCAATTTGCTGCCGGTTTTTCTTTTCCGCTTTTTCATTCTCACTTCTTATTTCAACAGTTCAAACAAAGTCGGGGCAATATTATCAAGAGAAATTGATTTTCGATCGATTTCTGGTGATAAATTTGACCCCGGAAAACTGTCTGTACGTTTTTGGCGATCTGGGAAATCCCTGGAAGAAGAATTGATTGGAAAATTGAAAAACGTCGGACACCGAGAACTGGGAATTTGAATTACCAAACTGGAAAACATTTCTATGTATTATAATGATAAACCATACGCGCTAAATTGAGGCTGACTCAACTTTACCCACTTCGTGGTATAACTTGCTTGCGTATACCTGAGGGGTAGGTTAGTGAAGTACGGCTTCCCGTGTCATCGCATTGAGTATAATAAACCCAAGTTTATGCTTTCAGAGACAATATTACTTACGTGTGACTGACGCCCATAGATATATAGTCATTTCGCAATATGTTCAGATATTATTATTAACTTTTCACGACGAAATCTCAATTATGAAATATGTAGATCGACCTTCCCGCAACATCTGAGGCACTCTTAGATATAACTTCGCGATGACTTATACGCGGCCTGTATATGAAGGTGGAAAATCGACGGTGAAATTGGCAGAGTAGGTATTCGTTCAGGTATTCTCTTTAATTCTGATACCTGGATTGCGAATTAAATTCATTCCAAAGCATCTCTCTTCGGTCGAAACCTATAAGCGGTTTACCTCTGACAAGAGTTCACTCGTGATTTACAGATCTACGACCTAGCAAAGCCACCCCCGGCCTTCGTCGCCCTATCATTCGTGCAGCAAAATCTCAAAATATGATAATTTTTGAAAATTTTAACTGCATTCGATGTATGCGGATCTATATTTCCACTCATTTGGTGTTTTTGGTGAATAATAAATGAAGGGCTGCGCTATTCACCGTTCGAGATTCCAAAAGTTCTCTATTCTAAACTTGTCTCCCATACATACCTAAATCATTCGAGATTTGATGCACATAATTTTTCTCAAAAGAAAAAGTGATGCAGGAAATACCTAATATTGAACCTAACTTTGGAGAAAATTGAAACGCAAATTCGGCGGAACTTCAGTCCTCAAACGAAGATTGCCAATTTGTGGGCATTCGTCAAACTTTCGAAGAAAGCAGCGAAGCTTAATGAAAAATTGGTTTTCATTTCCATGCTTATAAAATCAAGTTTTTCAAAAATTGTCATGAAACTAACCGAGCTCCCGTATCGCCTCGGTGGCGATTCCACCCCCGAAATTCGACGCGCCTACTGCGCGACAAATGAAAAAATGAGAGAAATTCTTTTCGGTCATACATCCGGCTCAAATTATGCAATTGAGCCAATCAAAAATTGTGATGCTTCGTTCAAACGCATACATCAATCTACTCGTTGCTCCATTATATATGCCAATCGTATTATTGCTGTGTATATATGAATTATAGTAAATGCGTATACTTACTCTGCACAATGCGACTTCTAAGTCGAACGAAGCATGCAACCCCGTAACCCCAATCCTGCAGTATGCACTCCGAGGTTAATTCGTTACAGCTGATATCGGAAGAAGAGAGAAGGAGGAAAGGGGGAAACGAAATATGGAAAGAGAGAAATGGTCCGCAGATGAAACATCACAGACTAACAAATACACCTGTATCGTTACACAGCGTACCGTGTAGCTAAAATACTAATCACTCAATTATTACAGCGTCGCGATTGACTCTTCATTTCAGCAATCGATTTATCAATCGTATGTAATTTATTGATACAACTGCGCAGCCGTGCGTTTGTTTGAAAATTTATATACTACCAATCTAACTCATATCAAAATTACACAGCTTTTACACAATCTCTACTTGTGAAAGGTTTCATTTATTGTATCGATTTTCGTTTTGCTTTTACATTATTGAAGACAGAAATTTATCGATTTTCGTAATCGAATGAATTTTGTTATCGCACCACAAACACCAGATGTTTATTTTCACATTTTGTATGATATCTTTGTGATAATTTGATCACGTTTTCCTTCCATTTTTCTATTTCTTCAATCGTACGGTTTTCCGGTCATCAGATTTCCATATTTCATTTCATACATATTTTATTGTTCTCGTTGTAATCTACTTTTTTTCAACACACACCAAGACACACGAATTTGTGCGAATGAAAAGTGATTTTTCGTAGATGCAGTATAGGATAAAGATAGAGAGAGACACGAATTAGCAGAGCGAAGGAAGGAGACGGAGAAGAAAAAGCACAGAATATATTGAATGAATGTTGAAAAAAATAAAGAAAAAATAAAAGAAAAAAATAATACACGATGACTGCCGACCGCGTTACTTCGCTCTTTGGAATCCGCGTACAGTGTGCTCCTCGTGAGCCGACAGTCAACGCGTAGTTTCCGGCCGAACGAACAAAGTCTCTAGTCTATAGTCTATTATACAGTCTCTATAGTCGTGGTGGCCTCATCGTCAACGTCCAGACAAATGGCGGTGGGGTTCCTAAGGTAATTATAACCAATGAAACTCGATGAACTCTTTTGTCCCCTTTATTGTACAAGATAGGTAGGTGTTACAGTATCCACGGTTCATCTATTCCACGGTTCAGGTCGCGAGCTTATAATAAAATGAAAATACGAAAATAAGTCAAGGTTCCAACAAAGTGACAAAGGACACTCATATAACAACGATATTCAAAAATTAAAGGTACAGGCATCTGGAAATTTGATGTCTAGAGATCGGGGTTCATTATACGGACAAGAATTTTCATTGAGAAAACATGAAAAAGCTGAAAACACTGTAATTGATTCGAAATTTTATGTCGTAGACGAGATCTTGCGGATATTCGACGATCATCGTGTATTGGGAATCTATGTTCTTCGCCACTTTTCCAGCGATCAATTTTCCCGCAAAACCGTCAGTTCTAATTCTTTCGTAAACGAAGCTCGACATTCGGGCTTCTTTCAGTGAATTAATGAGAGAATCAAATTAAGAGGGACGATCTCCATTGACAAAAATCACTCGAAACATGTATTTGATAAAAGATCCTCGGGTCTTCAAATTGTCTGCCAGCAAAGTCTTGAAAAAGTTTGAAAAACTGCGATTACCTCAAAAATTGTATGTTTCTTCAAATTCTTATTGAAACAAGAATCATTTCTTATTCATGAAAATAGAATCAACAATATCGAAAACATGCGGTCCATTGATTTGGACGAATACTTTTTCGAGTAGTTGAGGCGGTTTTTCGAGTTCTCGAGAAAACGCATTCAGAGTGAATCGTAAGCCACCGAACTCGCGCCACATGCACTTCACGTTGTTTCTGGAATTACTATAGATTACTCATACAGCGATTTATATCTTCGAACTAGTAATCAGGATAGTAATTTCAACCTTATCACACAATTGTATTATGAATTTATCTAAGCAGGTATATACTATTTGATGTATATACATATAAATCTGACGGATATTTTGTTCCGAAGAATGAGAAAATTGGGTAATTTATCTTTTCCGTTACTCTTTTCTTTTATATCCACACACATTTACCTGGCTGCACGATTTCCCTCGTTTTTTGCAAGTCTTACGGTGATTAACATCGTTTCTACTAAATTGATAGGGCGGTTCAACGCCGTCGACCACATTCAAGCTACAGGGGATGAACCGACCCGAGGCCGAGGCCGAGGCGAGGTGCGAACGCGATACGATTCAACGCGGGAAGTAATGTGGAATAGACATACGCCGGAAAGTGCGACACTTTACGGAAGTAAATGAAAGAATTGTAGAGATGGCAAAAAAAGGAAACTCAAGAAAGAGGGAAACTAACGAGACCGAATGAGAGGTCGGGGGTGGACATACAAAATTAGCACCGCGGTTCCCCCCAGACTTCAATGTACGTAACATACATATTATAAATTATTCATTTAGTTAATTTAAATTGTATGGTTGAATTTTCCGTCTTGAATTTTCATTACATTATTTACGCGAGCAACTTTTTAGGCATCTTATAAGCTGAACTTGTGAATTTATACGTCTTATATTTCACCATCAACTGTCAATCAATAAAGCTTAAGGCGATGCTGTACTCGGTTTGACCGACATAAATTATTTTGTCGACTAAGAAACGAACGGTATAGGTATCACCGGTACCCGAACACTATCATAAATATTCCGTATTTTCGGAGCATTTTATTTCTCTCCTCTACATATACTCGTAACATTTTTATCACAGAATATTGGATGAGAAAGCATTGATAATTTGTTATCGAAGCTCGCAAGTATTTTTCTTTAATAATAGGAACATGATTTTTAACTTTTTTCTCCGGGTCCTACAGTTTCAGCCGAGGACGGTGAACTTTCAATAAGGACTCACTGCGCGTTTCGGTTATTTTATTGATAGAATATATGTTGGCCCTCATTTGTAATAAATTGTAGAATAAATTAGATATGCTCTGATTAGAAAAAAATCATTTGATCTTAGTTAGAAAATTGCACGTTCGGATTCTGCGTGACGAAAAAGTTGGCCAAATATTCACCTTTCTGCGATCTATTTTCTATACTTGATAACTTTCTGGATCATTAGATGAGTAATTCTTATTAATAAATATTTATTAATGAATGCAGAAAGGCAAAAAGTCAGGTTTTTAACCGTGAAATGTACCAATTACCAAGAAACAGGATGAATATATTATAACCTAACCTCGAAATTAGGTACGCTAAGACCTTTAGTTCCGGCCATTGGGTTATCTTTCCGCAAATCGAGCACGCGGAGTGTATTTTTTTTCTATGCGAAATCTAGATCAGATTTACGATCAAGCATAATGGAAATGTAGGTCCATACCCTTGAAAGAATTTTATTCCAATATAGATTTTCGCCCATATTTGACTTGGAAGGAAAAAATGAGTAAAAATTAACACACTATTTTTAATGAGCTTCTGCACTTCTCAATAAGCGCATATACCTGCAGCAGTACACCCTTGTTAGCCGTTATAGCTGTGAATCAATTTAATCCCAATATTCGAGCTCGTTAGTATATCTCGCGCCAATGAATTAGAGAGAAACACGAAAAAATAGAAAAAAAAATTCAACACTGAATCCAATTTCTATACTGAAAATTTTCCATCGCGTGTATGGTATGCAATTCCAATTATTCTCACTCGATTACCTCCGTGCCTAGATACCTCTAGTAAAACTAATATAATCTGGTTACTATTTTAAATTACAATTTCAACGAAAATAAATGCTCTACCTGCGTCATTCCGTTCCAATTTGACAAAAAATTTACAGAATTAGAATCCGACATTTCCAGCTGTTGTGTACATTTTCATAAAATATTTTTGTCCACCCCAAGTTACCCCGTGTAGAACGATTTTGCAGAAAAGTATTGCATAATGAAGTATACCGAAGACTCGACTCGTGGGTCTTGCGCTAGCCCGGAAAAATTGATGCAAGCTCATGTTGCCAAAACGTTTTCCGGCTCTCGACGAAATTATAATAACCTTTCAGCTTTCTGAAATTTCTTTAGAGTTTCACGTGGCGGTAATCCGCGTGATATGCGATAATGTGAAAAATCTACGTGGAAGATCAAAACTTTCGAAAGGCATTGAAATATAATGAAATCGTGGCAAAAAGTTTCATTTATCGAAACATTAGCTTGTATACCTGATAAGCTTCAAAACGATTCAATTTTGTTTTTGGTTTCTCAATTTCTGTTTCTCATGCATTTCTACATCCACGGACAATGAAATTCAACGCCAAGTTACAAATCCGTAGATATCATTGAACTTCAGATATTATCGGAGAGTAAGTTAGGACGAAAGCGGAAACTCTATTTCGAAATTAAAAAAGTCACGAAAAAAAGGTGAACCGCTTTTTTGCGGAAGATAAATGAAACTTTTCGAATTGTTTTTGGAGCTCAGCTTGATATTTTTGATGTGATTCCAAAATGGGATGAGGTGTGCAGTCCATCGCGTCCTTTCGTCGCTTTACTGCGATACTCCTCTATCCTCTGCTATATATAAGTGAAACTTTCGGTGGGTAAAATAAACTTTTGTTTCCCAAACATTCGGGTGGCGAGCTTTTGCCTTGCAAGCTCTGAACCTCCTTCAGCATTGAGTAGCTCCAGCGCAAGCTACCTACAGCTGCGTTTAATGGTTGTTTGCATAAATAGCCGAGTTGTGTGGATCTAGCCGACAGAGAAGAGCACACACATCTATGCTATGTGTATACTATACATGCATGTATCGGGTATATTTTACTTTATTATACAACCATCTCCTGCTTCTCCGCTTCCATGCCTCTACAGTTTTTCCTCTCGTTTTCAAACAAAATTTTTCGCCTCCGCTCAGTGAATCTTTTCCGTCATTTGTTATGATAAAACTGAAAAAATAAACCACTAGTATGTATTTAGGTTTATAGCCCAGAGTCTAGACTAGACTCCGGCTAGACTTTGTGCGATGTTTCGCAGATATTCGAATCAACAGGTCATTATATTCCGCTCATGTATCCAAAAGCGCATTTCTACCGATGAGAGAACACATTTTTTGTTATTCTCATTCCTAAGTAAATGCTATTTTTTTGGTAAACTGGTAGATGATAATTAATTTCTGTTATAAAAAATTCGATCATTTATGTTTTTACAGAATAAGACCGTCATGAGGACCGGAATAACGTCTCTGATATTTTTCACCCTGATATTTCGCGGTTCTGCTGTTTCAAACATCGTGAAAGTTGGTGAGTATCGTAAGATTTTTTGGATATTGTGTATTTTCGAGTAGGTGAAAAAAAAAAAATTAGCAACGACAATCTGTAAGAGATTACGAAACTAGAAATCGAAAACGTATTATACTTTTATGAAATTTTCTGAATTTCGCTTCTCGGGCGTACTTTGAGCTTGAAAGTTTTCTGGAAATTCAAAATTCTGTCCAAATTGCTTCTCGCGAAAAAACACTGAAACATTCTGCGTGGAGTACTCCGTACAGAGATCCTGCAGAGGTAGGGAAGAGTTTTCTTCTTAGTTTCCTACCCGTAGTTTTGGCGAAGTTTTAGCATGTATAAACTGGAGGGTATGTACGGAGTAATACTTGAAGCTTATCGAGTAACGGTAGTAGCTTTAGACTGAATTCTGTATAGCGCGAAGCTTACAATACCTAGAGGAGAAACAACGTAAAGACTTTTTTATCGGAAGATTATACTGTCTGTGGCCTTTTCTCTATCCGACGTAACATGTTGCCTCAGAGGATTTCCCATATCTTGAAAAATCCTTGTTCCAAGTTTCTATGCAGATTTTCGCCCTCCTTTTCGTTCCTTCCTTTATTCGTCTCGATTTCTTCATTTTTTTATTCCAGAAGAAAAAAAACATTGTTTCCGAAAATTTGTCGTTCTATGTAGGTATGTACATGCGCACCATCGACCCCCACTACCGATGTGGGCACATGAAATATGATTTCCGCACTAATATCAAATATAGTGTAAGTGCAGGCGCAAGCAGAGATAATGCGGTCGTGTAGCATATTGTTATTTTACCGGAAATAATGACGTTCGGAGTAAAATTTCATGAGAGTTGAGTCAAAATGTCTCGATTTATGAATATGATCACTTTTCTGAATTGTAATTTTTCTTATTTGCTCTTTCGTTCTTCTCTCAATTCTTGAGCAAATGATAACGCGAACAATAAATTCCGAAGAGATCCTCCAACAAAACTAAAAGCTTTGCATCTCTAACCGCAATATGCTATTGACCTATTCTATCTTCACGAAGAATTTGTCGAGGAATTTGTATGGGCGGAAAGTTTGGCTGAATATCCTAATAAATTTGTAGCCAATTAATCATTAGATATGGTATATAAGTGACTCAATCGAATCTTTATTAGATTCCAAAACTTGACGACGATATATCTTGCCTTGTCAATTATGTGTACTATAACGTATAATAATGTTATTAATCACTTCTTTTTCTCATCGAGAGAGGAAACTCCATAGAACTTTATCAGAAGTAAAATGTGGGATGGAAAATCTGTTTTAACGAGAATACAATGCTGTTATAGTTTTTCGAAGGTTTCGTTATTCCCGCACCTCAAGTCAACAAGTTGCAAATCGCGGTATGCGCAATCAGGCTACAAGTTTCTTCTCACGCGCAGTACCTACTTAATTGGTAATACGACTACCGATACTTTTTTGCTAGTGGATTTTTCTAACGGTTTCTATAGGACACAGATCGTAAATTTGGCCATTTCTGACGAAAAACAGTTGCTCAAAAAGTTTTGGAACGCCTGGTCTCTGCTAGTCGGAGGGCTATATATGCATTCGGGAAGTCTTATGTACGCTGGTCTTGGAAGTCTTTGGAATTTTCGGCAATTCTCTGGAAATCTTTGGAAGTCTTCGGAAGTCTTGGAAGTCTTTGAAATTCTCTGAAGTTGTTTGGAAGTTTGTGGAAGTCAGCAGACGTCTCCAGAAGTCCTTGGAAGTCATTGGAAGTTGGAAGTTACTTGTACATACGTATGTACCTACAATTGAAGTGAATATAGCCCCTCGACGCTGGTCCTCACTCCCTAGGATTTGTTGCTTTCTCCTCCCTCCACAGGAGGAGAATTTATTATTCACGTGGCCATTGGCATTGATTCCGATAAAGAATGGAAGAATGAGCAGCACCTACATTTCGAGATGAGGATATGAAACGACGCGACGCGACGATTCGAAAATGATAACATCACCTTGAATTGGGGCGAGGTTTTGGCAGACGATATTATTGGTATTCAAAAAACAATTGTCATGACGCTGAAAACCGCTAGACCTTGCGGCCGGAGAGAAATGGCTGAAGTAAGAAGAAGCTAGCGTGCGCGTGTGTCTTTTTTCTTTCACTGTTTTCCCTTTTTTCTTCCATCTTTTCCATTTTCTCTTCTATTACCAAATCATTGGAACAAGATGCGACTATGAAGTGACTATTGCGGAGTATCAATGACTATTATTGAGTGCAACTATAACTGTAAAATATTGAACGTGAAGTTATTTCCACCTCAGAAAAACCTAGCTGATGTTAGCCATAGGTATATGTATATGCTGAGACTGGTGTGAAAACTCGCTGGAGATTTCCCACCTCGCGATTCAAGAAACTCAAACCGCTCTCGGCACGTCGTCCATTAAAAAGAAAAGGGTGGAATGATTTAGACCGCGAAACGTGGCTCTGAATACAGACCTGAAAATTTATTCTAACATAGTTTCAAAACGTGTTGATCGAGATACCCTGTTTTGGATAAAAATTCCTCATACGTACATTGTTATCATGCATTATCTATATAGTTTCTACCTACTTGAACGTTTTTTTCTTTCTTTTGTTTTGTTCTTTCATTTTTCAATGAGGAAAGCAAGCGACAGAAAAGAGAGAGGCGCAGCTAATATCCAAATTATGTTCAACTATCCAAAAATTCGACTACCGAAACAGTGATCTTCCCCGAATTTGTCCTACAATCGTTGATCATACAAATTTTCGCAAAAATTGGTCCTCCATTTTTTTTCCGCGATCGATCATGACTTTGGCGTAATATGAAGAATAATCGCTGATACGTCTGGCATTGGAAATTGATGAAGAAAATATAATTTTCACCTGAAATCTACATCAGCGGTGTAAAGAAAATATCTTCGGAAAGGGAGTATACATACCTACCTACCTGCCTGTCTACCTGCCCACATGAATTATAAGGATTTTGAAAAGCGGAGGGAAAAGGCTGAGTGTACTTTGCGATAGACGTTTATTGATATAAATGATTCTTAGAGGAGTATAGATATACATCCGTGTATGTATACATGTATACATATATACGATACAAAGAACGATCAATCGATCAGGAGCTGGTAAAGAAGGCTCGTACCTTATATCTTTCGGTTCTTCAACCTCGATCTACTCTCGTCAGGTTTGGACTTGAATGAAATTGGTCGATTGAACTAGAAAAGTAAGATACCTTGGTAAGTAGGAATAATATAAAAGGTTGTGTGCAAGTGGACGACCCGTTCACGTACACATCACATGGTAGCCCAATACCGCTTC
Source organism: Phymatocera aterrima (assembly GCA_963170745.1). Classification (NCBI taxonomy): domain Eukaryota; kingdom Metazoa; phylum Arthropoda; class Insecta; order Hymenoptera; family Tenthredinidae; genus Phymatocera; species Phymatocera aterrima. The sequence continues at coordinate 7,583,390 of OY720660.1, forward strand.
ATATTCATGTATATATGTACCATTTTCTATCATGCATTCCTCCATGTATAGGTATAGATATCTCTCTCCTAATGTATAAGATGGGAAGGATATTTCCTCCTCTTCTGATCCTCTTTGATCTCAGTTCTCTTTTTCGATTTTCCTCATTTCACTCTCTCACAGTCGAGTATTTTCTATAGTTACGCATGCATGCTCAGTACGTAGTTTGGTGAAAGGTTTTGCAAAAAGATTTTAGCCTGAAAATAAATCGGCTCCTTTGAAGATATCGCCATTGTGGAACTTTTCTCGTGATTTTGCCACGACGATTTAGGATTTACCAATTTTTGTTTCAATACGTTCAGGAAGTTCTTCTCGACTACAAATTGTACCCAAGTACAATTTGTAGTCGAGATTCAAATTTATTGGATACACATTTTCTACACCTCATCACCTCTGGAACGATTTCTACAGAGTTTTTCCACAAAATTCTAAATCAAATACCTTCTATGGCAGTAGAAGTGAGATCAAAACAATTCGAATTCTGTTCATGACGACCGATCTCGTTTGGCTCCGAATGTGGCGCAGGATTTGTGAGCCATTCATTTTTTCCGATTTCGAAGTTTCACTCGCGTGAAAGATTAACTCCAATTTTCTCATTCCAAAAAAGGTCCGCGCCAATCGATCATGAACACGTTCTGACCCCATGGGAGCTTTTTTTCTTATTTTACTCAGCATTTCGGAATTTTTATTTCCAGTTTGTGTAAAAGCATTATCTCTTATTTTCTTTAATATCCTTCTTTTATTCGAATTTAACTTTGAAATACAAGACAACACGAAGATAAGGAAGCTATCACGCAAAGGTGAAACGCAGAGGGCAATAATTTATTATAATTTGTATACATGAAGATAAGTTCGCGTAACGTGTGTGTATTATCTATAATTGCAGTATATAATTTATGAAGAATACCGTGTGAAGAAATGAAGACAATTTCAAATAATAATCATCGCGATGGTATAATTTACAGAGAGGTATTAATAGTTTTCAGTTTTATTGTCCATTTAAATTATTTTCCAATTGAAGATGAAATTGGCTGAGACAATACGAGGCAGAGAAATGGAATATAATATAGCTTTGGGAACAAAGGAAAAATAATTGGTTCAGAAGTTGGTCTATTCATGCAGATATTTTCATTGTTTCGTGATGTTGCTGGGGAAAATAATTGGAAATAATTACGTGACACTGAATTGGTTGATGAAAACCCTTTGATAGCTGGATGGGTAGGTATACGCATAACTTGGACTATGCTGTTGTAGATTGAACTATGATGGTGTGCATTAAACCTCCGAGTACGTACCAACCTACGTAAAACGATATTATTAAAATGCCAGGAATTCTCTACGAATTTAATAACGAGACCCTACCTACATCTTAGCGTTCTTACCGAACATCAATTCAATCCGGATAATAGTTATACAACTTTGATTAAACTAGCCTCCAGCCATTCAGCAACTGATCCATTACCGTATCGACCACAACACAATACACGGATTTTCTCAAGACGCAGCATTAGAACATAGCACATCCCATTTTGTTAACTCGAGAAATCAGCGAGAAATTTCCAGACGAATTGCGAAGAAATCATCGGAAATTGACGGAACACCGTCAGAAATCAATTAAATGCAAATATACCGAAATCCGGAATACCTGCAGATGATTTCCTACGATCTCCATACTGAATTTTATTTCCGGCGTCCTCAAGTTTTGAGAAAACTGCAGATCACTGGGAATCTCTGGAAATCATCAGAAATGGCAATTACGATTTCCTTCGTTGACCGAGCGAATAGCCTCTCGCTACAGGGCCATTCGGTGTCTGCAATACGCCCGACGAGCAAAAAAGGTCTAACATCTAGAGGCTGAAAATCCCAAGCCGGCCCGCGAATCCAGAAAAATGGATACAACTTCATGTTTAAGCATTTTCCGGCCCTCAGCAAGAAGAAAATCCTCCTGAACTTTGTTCATAATTTTATAAAACAACATTCTCCCCAATATGCAATGGCAGAGAAAATCCCGACGACGATGTTTTACATTTTCAAATAACATTTGTATTCAGGTCAATTTTGATCTATGATGGCCTACATTTTATAGCACATGATTTCTCCTCGTTTTTTATCTCTTCTTGGTTCTGATGCGGAAGACGATGATTTCTTCCACTATAAAGCACGGAGGAACTGGTATCATGATATACTTTCGGCGTTTTTGGTCTAAACTTGATATCATCTTTGAAATAATTATTTGGTGATTGATCAATTACGATGGATGGATCATCGTTGATCAAAATGTCCGTCACCATCTGTCGTGTAATTGATACATGAAAAGTTTCATAAATGGGGGTATCTGCGTGGAAATTATGTCTTCCGAAAGGGTTATCGTGTCTGCAGTCTTTCGTGCAATTTTCTACTGAAAGGTAACACCCTGAACCGAAATTTTGAAACCCGGAATTATAATTGCGATAAAATTGGACTTGAATGGAATATTTGCTGCACCACAGTCGCCATAGTATTAGAGAAATAACACGTGTATTTGCTGAACATTGCTATTGACATTCTACCCGAGGTACATAGATATCATCTAATTATGAATCTATGAATACACACTTGATAAATTACCCCCAGTATCATAATTGCGATACCATTCCCGGAAATATGCAACAATTATCGTAACTTATCGCGTGATCCTATACCGAAGGTAAGAGATAAGTCAAACCCCGTCGGGGTATAAGTACGGAGTGTTAGCCTCTGTTAGACACAAGTCTTCTTTTCTCCGAACAAGAAATACAACAATAACCAACAATGTACAAGATCGCTATTCTCGTCCTTTTCGCACTCTCCGAAGTCGCACCGCAGCTGATCAGTATCGCAATTCTGCCGGAACTTGGAAAACTAATCCCTAACTTGAATCTAACCAGTAAGTCAGATCTTCGATTCGCTTGCAATATAATTTTCATCTATTCCTAATTGAGAAATTTGTAAACGTGTATGCGATTTTGACACAATGTTATACATCCGTGCGGCACCATTAAGCTCTAACTTCGCGGGTATAAGGTGTTTTCATTTTTTTTCTGTACCCAAAATTAGCTGCAGATTGCTCAATTTGAGAAATATACATCACAATGTTTCCTGTATTTAGGAAAGATTGAACACCTCCAAACGTAGCCGCATGAAATATTTGTGATCGAGGGTTGTTAAATTTGATAGAGGGATTCTATTCCTTTCGAAATTCTATTCCTTTTATTTTTTGGTTGCTTGTAATTAACGCTGAAACGCAACGGAGTATCGAAAATTTCAGACAATGGATAAATCAGTATAGTCCGATTTTTGATGATAAATTTTTGCCGACTTTCTTTGAATCCAAAATGAATACCAAATGAGTTCTAAATTTGTAAACCTCCGGTATTGTAAAATTTGGGAAATTTTTTTAAAGTAACTACCTACTCCATCTTGCCCCGATCGCTTTCACTTACCACGGCGGCTGATTATCGGTTTCCCATCGTCCAGCTCGTTAGTAGATAGATAAATAAATAACTAAAAAACGGTTTGTACAATTTATTGATTTCTCAATTTTTCAGGTCTCCTAGGCTAAGATGTGATCCTAGTGAACCAAGATGTCCCTGCCCGGGTGCGACGCGACCATAAAACAATATAACACGTATTTTCAACTTTTATCGTTTTCAAATTAAATAAATTCCGTCCCGGTTTTGTGCTTTATCCACAGACTTGATTATTATTTTTTCGGCAATCCACCCATCCTTTACTCCGGTTCACCCTCATCATTGTCGTAGTCCAATTAACACTGACAAATGCTGTAAAACTGCATTTGAGGCGCGACTTAAGGTAATTCTTCCGCCAGGTGGCGACGTCCGGAGTCCTCTCTCGTAGAAAACGACAGCTAGGAAAACTGTTCGGTTCACATTGAGTGACGGCTTGACGATTTGACTTAGGTGGGAATTGAATAGAAGAAATCGCAAGAGAGATTATAATACGTGCCGCTCGATTATTCCAGATCCAATCAAAATTCGACCGATAACTTATTATATGAGATAAGAAATTGAACCACTATCCAGAAAATTGTAATGGAGATAAAATTAGCGTTCAATGGTGTATTACAAGTCTTTGAAACTTCAGTTGAAGATATCAAAGAAAGAATGGCAAAAAAATTTAATGGAAACAACTCCGCATTCTCATGATGAGGTTATACGAATGGTTATACGATGTAACCCTATGAAAAAACAACCTGAAATTTTTCTGTATTCATCAAAGTCCTCCGGTCTCAATTATACAACAAAAAGTGACGTGGATTTTGATTAACGATGCGCGCGTTGTGATCCATCGTGAAATTAATTACGGAACGCAGTCATCGGTGAAAAATATCGAGTCACGGATTCGAGCAATATGTTAACTATAACCCAGTACTTTCAGATTTTCAGGCTGCCCTTAATTTACTCCTATATTCTTTCGAACTCAACTACTCTCTCTTGCTGTCAAAAATTCGTATAAGAGTTTTCAAACATTTCTATCCACAAGAACTTGTTTTTCTGTAACGCCAACCGCAATGAATTATGTTACAAGACATGCACATGATAGGCAAAACGAACCCCGATCTAGGGCGATCTTTGTTCCCACAAAAACTACAGAACAAAGGCTTAGCCATTTCGCGTTTCGAAATCGAACAGATTTCTCCAAGTTCGAGAACAGCGGTCTTCGTGCACCTATCCCTATTTATCTGATGTCTCTCTTCGGCCCCTGTTCACTCGTCTAATTATCTATTCATCTATTTATGTATACATACCTATATAAAGACATATTTATCATGTTTATGTAACAAAGAATCCGTCTGCCAAGTGACGTCATAACCTCGTGTCGCGCGTGACGCAGGGGGCGGGGGGGCTTCATGCAAAGTTATTAATAATTCTGATGGATGAATATACATGCCAGGGGAAAAAGAAGAAAGAATGGAAGCAGAAAAAAAACAACTCCCTAACGTCACGGGCAGAAGTACTCTGATCTGCGTTTCAAAGCTATATCCGCATGTAATGTATAATGTATAATGTATAATATGTAGTATAGGGAGTAAATGAATTCAGTGGGGACATGCAGGGAACATTGATAATGACATTTTACTCTCGTTAATCGAACCGTTAACGGTTTAAACTGGGCTTAACGGTCCTTGGGTGCGTCTGGAAAGGGAAATGATGAATAATTAACCGGAGTAGACAGAAACCAGCTTCCGTTAGCATTTGGTTTCAATCATTTCTCCGATCTTTTTATTACCCAACTCGTTCTCAACTATTTTCACGAGTAATAAATTCATTTCATATACTATATATAGGCACGTTAGGTATATACCTATACCTATACCTCACGACCTGCAGACCGCAACTTTTCATATCAGGAAATTACCACAGGCTCCCCCTCTGTTCTATCTAGGGGGTGATAACTTCACGTTGAATATCATCGCCGATGCAGCACTAGCATGGACGACCTAATAACTTTAATTTATACGCCATGAATGCTGGGAATACTCTATCGGATTAATTATTATTGCGAAAAACTAGATTTCTGCTTAATACACATGCATATAACTTGCGAATACTAATTACGAATGTGCTTCGCACACGAATTCGTGTATTCACACGGTTTTGTACGAAGGCCCGATAATTCTAGTCAAAATCTACTCAAATTTTTATAACTCGTCCCTCAAGTGCCTAACCGAAAACCAGATGTACACGTAAATCGAAACGGAAAGAAAATCGGCTCACGAGAGCGACCCAACTTTGTTACTGCATGCAACGCTTTGATAACACGGTCCGGCTAATTATTCCAATTTCAAAATACAGTTAACGAGCTGCTTCATCTTATACAGCGATTTTTGAAAACCGTATGTACAATTATTGTGAGCTATGTACGTATGTATATGCTCTGGCTGGTCGACTATCAATTTAGGAGAATTATATTTATTGGTTGTATAGATTTTTCTCCCGATTTTACTTTCATAATTAGAGAAAATATCTAGAACGTGTTTTTTCGTGAGATCTTTCTGATTTTCAAAATCGTCAAAATGAAGTGAACCGAATTTTTTCGCCGTCAAGATAAATTAAAAAATTCTTAATTAAACCGTAGGTTGGGAAGAAATAATAGAGAGCCTTCATAGCAGGCTGTAAAATGGATGAAAGTAATGAAAAAGAAGAAAGAAAAGGAAAGAAATGAAAAGAAAAGAAAAGAAGAGAAGAGAAGAGAAGAGAAAAGAAAAATCCTGATTGTGCAGAGCGCAAAAGTCCTCACGAAAAAATAATGCCGAATTGCGCTCTTCCGCTCAACACACCGCGTGGCATAATTTCATTTTAAGCCATTATATCCTGTGGGCTGTTTTTAACCTTTTTCATGCAAATTTTACTTGCTCGTTACTGCTGGTAGGTACTTCAGATTTAGATGTCTGGAAACCTTAGAAACCGCAGGTTAAACTTCAACCTGCAGGTTTTTCTCCATATCGTTGTACATATCTATATCTCCCTGTTGTACAGCTTGGTATGAAGTATACTATGAATGTATTCGTGTATAATTGAACGAATCGCTGCTGTAGGTTCCAACCCAGAATGTTAAGCCCCTGTTCGCTCCATTATGCATTATACGATCACAGACAAAGTAACGTGGTTTAATTTCGTGTCATTTTTGAAACCGAGAAACATGATCGTCGGTTTTGGGAGATGGTTTTCTTGGCAAGGATCAATTTTTGAGAAAGTTTTAAATTCTCTAATCCCATATTAAGGTGTCATAGGACTCGCTATCTCAAGACTACAGAAACCGCCTCGAAAACGAGTATCGTAAATTTTCGCAAACTACTCGATCGATTCAGATGAAACTTCAAGAATTCATTGAGTACGATGGCAAAAAGTGGCTAAGTATTTCGTTCTCCCAACACCTTGATCGGGTTTGATGGAAAACCAATATTCCCTATGTTAGCTAGGTTAGGTTGTCAGCGACGAATTCAATGGCCTCTTAAAGCGGCCGAATTATTCAATAACAATTATAATATAACACGCACAGATTTGAAAATCGATATCACGATATATGCACATCGTCTCGAAAGTTGAAATTTATTCTTCCAGTACCGCATACCCGCTCAGAATAGTTCAACCCGGAGGGCGAAGGGGTTGATTTATTTCGGTAACTGCAGTTAAATTGTTCCTGGGACGAACAAACTTCTACCTACTGCGGTATATAGGTATCCACGTCTCTCTTACACCGGAACATCCCTATATCTTACACACGTTTGCCTATAAACTTACATACGTGTATATTTGCGTGCGTTGGTATATATACGGTGATTCGAATGAAATCAATAATTTTCATTATTGCTCCCGTCGTATGGAAAATTAGTCAACAATCTCAGAGAGATTGTCTCATAAGGAGAAGCCTGTAGCTCAAGTTAAAAAGCTAGGGCATGAATCACGGACCCTGGTCCGATTTAATTAACGTGAAGAGACGATTTCTCACCCCTAATATTCATCCTGCATGGTCCTAATGGGAAAGAGAAGCCTGAGCTGCCTTTCAAATTTGGACTACAGAGCTCTCCTTTTGTCACAATATTTTTGAGGTCAAAGAACAGATTTTTAAATGACGGGAGCAAGAGAAAAACGAAGATATCGATTGTATTTCCTACAATGACAACGCACATACACACGGAGTAAAACTTGCGAACTTGTGTCCATCAGATTCATCTCCCTGATAGCGTCCAATGAAATCTGAGCGTCGAGTGTTGAATATCTAATAAATTGGAAATTTGGTTTCCCGCGGCTATTCCACCGAATTATTATTCCTCTGATTTTGCGCTGACGTAAACTGATATACACACTTAAAGAAACGATCAATCACTGATAATGAACGACGATGGTAAGTTGGGTAGAGAATCTGGAATAGCCCGAATAGTTTGACCACAATTTCATAAGTGTAAATCAACCAGACGTTAAACTATCGCAGCATGCATCAACCGTCATTCATCAAAATTAATCACCATAGCGGTAATTAATTCACTTGAATCTTCTGCAACTTCGCCCCCGCACCTCCGTCTCTCTCGCCCCTCTCTTGAGCTGTGTGACTATAATTAACCACGATGGGTCCAACAAATAAGGGTAAACATTATTACATATAGCTGGTGCATGCATGCACTCCAACTCTATTTTACCTGCGGCAATACCCTTCTCGTTCCCAGTCTGAAGATATCCATAAATAACCGTGTACACACGCGTTTCAATTTCCGTTCTGACTTACCCAGAATTTGAAACTATGGATAACGGATAACAGATAACGGATAACAGATAACGGATATCACATCGATAAACATATACTAAAGTTGGTAGTAAAACGACGCGACACCGCACGGAGTCGGACATGTGTAGTTTCCCCATAATCTGCACAGTAGATCTGTCTACCTGAAGTACAATTCGAACAAGTAGGCATAGTATATACGAGGACGTAGATGTGGATATGTATGGGGCATTCCACGCAGTTTCGACCACTTTTCGACCCTCGCCCCTTTCGATTTTGACCTCGATCTTTTGCGTTGCAGTACTACTCCGAGAAAATACTGAGGAATATTTTCGAACTTTTTCGTCAAGTTATCCACAAATCACGATTTTTTTCTATTCTCATTATCCTAGCATGCAGCGCGAAATCTTTACGTCAATCGAAAGAACTTGTATCATCAAAAATTTGCATCATTGTGTGACCATTCCGATGGATGTGATGGAAGAAAAATTTCGAGACCTACGAGTACAATTTTTTGTAGATTCAATAGAAAAATACATTTCACCGCCAATGCGATTTTCTCGAGTGTTCTCAAATCTACACGTCGTGACACAAATTTTGAGACCTGAGTGGGAGTGGTATCTCCGAAGACACCAGAGATAGGGGAAACTACAATCGTGAAAATCGCCAAAGTCGTAAGATTTGCAAAATTTATTTGGCAGTTTTTACAGACGCGGTGTGGGAGGAAAATTCGGGATCAAGAAAAATAATCAAATAGCAATAACGCATAGCAGGAACCTATATTAAATTCCATATTTTTCGTGCCATTATTAATGAAAGTCGTTGTTATTGCTATTCTTTCCCACCACATATATAAAAACTGCAAAATGAATTTTACATACCTCACGGAGTTAGTTGATTTTCACAATTGTAAGCTGTTGTAGCTCCCACATTTCCGGTGTCCTCAAAGATACCACCAAAAAGGTCTTAAAATTCGTTAATTGAAGTATTTTTCCGAGCAGAAATACAGCATAAAAAATCCAGATCGACATCGAAAGGGGTGACGGTCAAACACTGGTCGTGTATATATACATACAGTGCGCGAAGACGTATGTGGGGCATTCCATGCCCCAGCCGGAAACCTTGACCGTTCGAATCATAATAGTTTTCCCCGCCGTACGATAATCGTTACCCGAAAACCCGCAACAATATTTGTCGAAATTTCGGATTTTCAGAAGCACTTTGTTCCTATGAATTATTCGGGTTGTCTCCAGAAAGCCATTCGGTTTTCACTTTCAAAAAATTTGTACGAATTCTGTAATAAGACGTGAAATTTTCAGGACCAAAAGGGGAATGGGATTCTAGTTCCTTTTATTTCTCAGGGAGGAATTTGGATACTGAATTTTGAAAATTTTAACATGAGTGGGGAAATTGTCTTCGCCGTCATTTTTCTCGGGATTTCTCTTTCAGAATTCGGATCTAGAACTATATCTTTTTGGAGTAATACCGGACAACGAACGCCGTGAATAAGAGATCTGAAAACTTGTGTTAAAGCCATTGAGTATAATAAATATTCAAATTCTTCTGGACAAAAATAAGAGTCCCACTCCCGTTTTGGTCCTACAATCATCATGTCTCATCATGAAAATTGTGTAAATTTTTTGGAGGTAAAGATAAAAGCGGTTTATAGACAGCTTTCATGAGTAGCAAAGAAAACGATTGAAAAAAAACAGAATTTCACATTTTTGCGCCGTTTTCGGGTTGAGCGGTACTATCCTATGAAAAAAAATGAAAAATTTAACGTAGTCAGATTCACGGACTCGGGGATTTGGAATGCAATACGCCATACAAGAGTGCAACGGTATGTATAACTATAAGCGGGATTGACCTCGATGCATTTCTTCAACGTCGTATGACATCTTGACTCTTCCTATTTCATCCGTATCAAGCACAGTGCACCAACGGATTTCTGATACTTCGAATCCACTTTCAGATTTCCTCACTTCGTTCTCGACTTGGTAGCGTATGACGTGAATCACCTTACTATTTCCTCTATCTTTTCCCCTCTATAAAGAATATAAGTGTGCCCCCCTGGAACTATGATCACCGTTGTGCTGTTGGAACAGAGTCATTCCGTGTCAATTTCACCCCAAACAATTGTGGAATCAGAAAAAGAAGAGTCTAGGACTTGCGAAATGTGATGAGACATAGTAGAATTGTACTGAAGATATTAATCGTTCGAAAATGATTGCACAACGAAATGATATATAGTAGATTGACCTCCGTTCCGACCTACATGCATAAAATTTCATTTTCGAAAATTCCGGATCGAGCTGCATTTTTCAGAATTGTTCGACGCGAACTCGTGTATAGGAATCCAAAACCTACGACAAGAGTTTGGACGGAATCGAAGATGATGAGGTACGACGAGGGTCACTTCAAGTCGCTGTGAAATGGATGGTGATAGGAATATAATACAAAGCCGACCAACATCTGATAGTAGAAGAAGTGGGCTTTAAGCCTTAATAGCCTGGATAGTGGGCTTTAAGCTTTAATAGCCTGGATAGATTTTCCACACTCGAAAAGCCAGGCTAGAAAATTTCGAAAGATGAGATAAATCTGTAAAGATATTACGGAGGTGGGAGAGAGAGATTGTGAGTGACGCAGAAAAAAAGAGAAGAATTTTCTTCAAATCTCACCCACTAAGGTTACATACTAGGATTATGCGCGGCAAAGCCCTTCCGTGAGGATTTTAAACAAATTTTTCAAACACTGTCAGCTTCCTCTTGTCACGCAGTGGCACTACGTCACTACAGAAAAATACGTAAAAGCTACCCGCAAGAAGACGGTGAAGAAAAAAAGCTTTTTCTATTCGTCAAGTCGAGGGAGAAAGTGTCCCACCTCATATTATACACACCCCTGAAATTTAGGAGAAAGAAAGGAGAGAAAGGAAGAATCGTCAAATTTATAACGTCGTGTCGTGTCGCGTCGCGGTCGCGGTCGCCTCAGTCCGCGGCGACTCTTGTCACTATCTTCAAGGATTATATTCTACGAATTTCTTTTTCTCTTCGTCTTTACCCGGCTTTACATAAACGTAGATAAAGCATCCTTCCAAATGTATGGTATACATATATACATAAGGATTGTCTTTCTTATCCTATTTTCGAGTTTTCGGTTTATATGAGTTATCAAAAGCGAAATTTTGTTATTCGGCAATACCATCTCCGTTCCCTTTCCCATTGTTATACTTATCAATAATTTTCTCCACTGAATACTTGCCGTAACGTTGTATGTATGTACGATGTAACGGAAAAGTGGTGTAATAAATATAATATGAATATATGGTCGCTATATATCATATGAAAATTTAACGGGAGCTTGGTCGGGATTTATTGTGGTGAGCTTGCGACGTTTGTATATACTACTAGACTCATAATTTGTCAAAGGGTGTGTCGTCGAATAATTACAATTCATACACGATTACACAACTGGTTGCAGCTGTACGCTGATGTTCCATAGGCATACACACAACGCGATGTGTTCCTCGATCACTGCACATCGGTACAGGATATGTGTAGATATAATACGAGGGGACGAGCTTTACTGGTAAAGGTAACCTACCGGAGCAAAAGGGTTCCCAAAAAGCCGCAGTAAATAACCAAAGTCTGACACGTGATTTGTAACTCGCTATTTGTGACATCGACGCGGTTTACTCGGACATTCAAATCCAAAAACATATGTACCGTGCAAGCTGCAGTCTATTCGCTACTACGGATACTACGTATCCGGGTGTATCTGGATATATACATGCAGTGGTCAATCGACCGGTAGAACATGTACTCGGTTGATAATTAACAACTTCTAGGTATAGATATGACATGAAGAATTTTCGTTCTCCAAAATGTTATGATATTGTAGAACCAAAAACACGGGGTTCGCAATTCATTTGTTCATCTATTTCTTCGTTCGTTTTTTACCCTCATTTTTAATATTACGTCCAAGGGTCGAATTTCAGTAGCTGTAAATAATTTATCGTATTTTCCATTGTCACGACCTCTCGAGGCGATAATATAAACTTTTGTGAATGCGTAGGATTATAAAATAAAAATAGAAAGCAAAAACACTGGATTCAAAGCAGAGAAAGAGTTCCTGACTCTATAAATTTCCTTTTTTTAAATCGTTGGATAAATATACAACAGTGTTGAGAATCCGAAATGCTGAAAAAACCGTGTATAATGCATAGGAAGGGGTTGAAGGGGTTGAACCGGGGATGTTTTTATTGTGATTTTTTAAACTCTTGGAATGTTTGTATGCAAAAATTAACAATTAGTTCCGCCTAGTCGTGTTTTGAAAAAAAGCACCCTGCAAGCTCTACCACTACAGTAGCCCGTTGAATTTTTGCACAATTAATTAAGCTCTTTTCTTTGCTCGTAATTAATTATTCGTCGCCCTGTATGCCCGACGAAACAGACAAACAGAAAACTACGGGAGACGGGAAGGGGAAAGAGTTTAAAAATAATATTGTTTCTTTTTCTGTTTACTTCCCGCTGTGGAAACCAACGACGATAAACTGCGGGTGTACCTATTTTTCTCATCCACTGCTGTTTCTGTCGGTGCTTTAGTTTACACGAGATTAAAGTATACTTTTCATCATCATTCATGACGAATTTGGTATACAGGAGGTACCATGCACCGTCGTACCGACCAATGTGTCACGTGTCGTACGATAATAGGATTAAGGGATTTCAAACATCTCATACACCTATTTTTATGTATTCTCAAGATCGTATAACTCATCGTCCCGAAATTCTTTCCAAGCGCAATATATTCTACATGGATTCGCACATTTGTGTCGCACAGCTTTCAGGTCTCTCGGAACAGAATGAAACTTACTCAAGAAGATAAAAAGAGGGAAGTGTCTGGCGAAATTTGCGATGGAATTTCACTTAGGTACATACATTTGTCCGGATGAACGCTTTATGCCCTCTTTGACACGCGTACCTACACATCAAATCATTTCAATATATCTATACAATTCACTCGTACATATAGATGCGTAGAATTTCGAATCAATCATCTATCGATACTATACAAAAATGTGCACCTGCTACGTCGTTGAGAAATTTTCGCATTCTTCATTTCGGAAAGAATGTTACGTCACACGGAAAGGAAAATGAATTAATCCAAAGTATTGGGCAATTGAAGTAAAATAATGCGAGCCTTGTTAAATCAACCCAACCACATTAATTTCCGCCGTTTGTTACTCGCAGTTACAATTTCGTTAAAATTGGCATTGAGAAAACAGAATGAAAAAGAGGCAGAGAAACTGAGGCTTTGGCTAGCCAATTCATTGGCAAGAATGTGAAAAAGTAATGAAAAGACTATGATGAATTTTCATCGAATCGCAAGTGAGAGTAACTGTGCAGAAGCTCTGATATAGTTATTTGAAAAATCTGAACAATTCATTCACTCGATAAGCCATCACCGGACGATTGCTAAAAGTACATCAGCTAACAATACAAATACATCGCCTCGGGCCTATTGAGCTTTATTGATTATAGGGTAGTTACCTATTGGTTCGCTTCGATTCCCCAACTAATTGTTGTTCGATCAGTATAGGTCGAGTCTACCCTATTCCAGCGGCTCCAGTGGTTTGGGTCAGGCAGTTTAACGAACGTATATTCACCTAGTTCGTAGCCCAAATGTAATCTTAATCGACTACCCGCTGCTACGTATATACCAGTATCCTGCAGGGATTCCTTGGCTTAGCTACGAAACTAACCGGTGTATGAACTAGCCCTAGTACAAGACACTAGTTGAATAGTTCCGGCTGCCCGGTAGGAAGAAGGACGAAATACGAAAAGCCAAGGCCGAACCGACCGGTGTAGGGTTTCCATATGTTACAACCCTCTTTCGGCTGAAAACACGCGCAGCGATATTCCACTCTGTTCGCGTTTCAGGTAAGTTCCGAAATTTCACCGTAAGCTTATCGTGAGTTTCTTCGTCTTATGCACACGAGAATTCGTTGCTAGAATTCTTATCATTAGTTGTCATCATTTTTCTTACCAGGACCATCGTTATCGATGTATATCGCAATCGTAATTGTTGCTAGTACCGTTATAGTTACTGGTATGTACTACTACAGTTACTCTATCGATCCTGTTACCGTTGTTCTTCTGATTATCAGTGTCGATATTGGTGTCGCCGTTGCTCCCGTTATTGGCATTGCTAGTACTGTCATCTTTGTCAAGGTTGATACAATTACTACCGTTATCGTCGTAACTATTGCCATCTTCATGATTACCGTTGCCTCTCTGTGTGTTGTCATCCTTATTGTTATCACCACTGGCATAGACATCACAATTTTATCGTTTGATTGCGATTACCGTCATAGTTGCATGATTGTCATTAGGTACTCATAGTTATCGTTGTGCTGATCTATTATATGTCTACCGCCAATATCGCCGTCACCGTTAGTACCCTTATCGCATAGTTTGTTATGCATGCGTCCTCTACTACTTTGATTATCTATTCACGAAGAAGAATGCAGTACTATACTATGCCTGCCATGTGAGATATTCCATATTGTAGAATACAGCGAAGCAGAAATCCCACCATATTATACAGCAACTAGCAATCTGTTATGAATTCCGTTCGCATGATCGAACCTGGGTGTATAATATATAAATATTTATGTATGTTATACGAGATCAACAACGCTTCTATCGTATACTTTTTTTACGGATAATTCACACCCATATATGCGTGTTTACAGAGTTTAGGTATACGTAAACCTGTAGTATGTACACAGATGTATGGAGATGAGAAAATTTCATCCTCTCCAAGGCGTCTTCCGAGTCAGTTATATAGGGTGGGTACTGTGCAGGCGATATATGAGGTAATGGAAACTCAGGGAGCAAGTCTTTGTGCGGCAATTTTCATTCGACACGTGATCTGAAAAGGATATATCTTACACTTATACCAACACACGCAATTGATTTCCCAGAGTTATCCGAAGTCGATATTTGTACAGACGCTAGCACAGCCATGTATTCGGCCCAACTGTTTGAAACTTGATATAATATCCGAGGCAATAAACGGGGGTAGTTTGAAGAGAGGAAAGCGGCTCCAAAATTCATTTGCTTCACTCACAGTTATTCGACAGAAGAATAACTAAACATAAAAAGGTTTTCTGCAGTATCCCAATTGCTCTGGCTACTTTCCAAAATTATCTAATTCTGAGCTCAAGGACCGGAAGAACTATCCCAATTTCGATTACGCGGATGAGTGAAATGGTCAAATAACTATTTTCACACATCACTCGAAGTTTTATTCGCATTTTCAATTTTTCAGGCGCTATTTTTCACACCGGATCTGAAGAGGATGAAAAAGTTTTCCAATACGCTATCCGGCAATTAGCATCGAACCGCGTCCCTGGCCAATACGTCTTGGAGCCGATCATAAAATGGGTGAACGTCGATACTGACAGCATCGGTACAGCTAAAGCTGGTAAGTAAATCAATTATGCAATTTAGTTCGGTAGACTGCAATTTGTCGCTTCATAAAATACCCATGTTCTCCAAAGCGCTGGCCTCGCTCTGATGCACCTGGGTCAAGAACCACAGTCGACCATTAATTATAATACCTCGATGTACTATTAAATGCCTTGAAATATTCTCAGATGATATATAAAGTAACCGAGGAAATGTCGTCATCACTATGCAATGCTTTTCCACGTTCTTACTCCTCCTATATCAATAAACTTGCATTTTACATTCTTTCCCCTCGATAAATTTTAATACCAGTCATTTCATGTTTTTTCGACTTCGAACAGGTCCGAAAGGTTATTCAAAGTTTTCTTGTGGAGAGAGTGGCAATACGTCAATCTTTGCGAAGAAATTGAAAATGAAAACGAGTCTTACGATGAGTTGTTGAACATTGAGGAGTGTTCAAGTACTTGTTCGCATCGTTTTTAAAGCATCGCTAAGCGTTGAACCGCCGGCATCGGGCTACTTGATGTGCGAAATCCCACCGAGCAACCTCCCCGCGGTGTACATCGGGTAACGCTAATGCCAGCGTTTCTCAAACGCTTAGCAATGCTTAAAAAACGATGCGAACAACGCTTAAACACTCTTCAATGTTTAACAATTCATCGTAAAACTCGTTTTCATTTTTAATTTCCTCCCAGAGATTGACGCATTATACCACTCTTTCCACGAAAAAACTTCTAATAACGTTTTGGACATGTTCGAAGACGAAGAACAGAAAAAACTCGAAGTAAAACTTACTGATTTTTCAACGAGAAATACAAAAAATGCAATGAAAAAAAGGGGGTTTTATGAAAAAAAACAAATTTGGGCCTCAATGGGCCCAGCAGAGGCTGATATACCCGAAAACTGATATACTCGTTTAATGTCCTCATTCATATACAAATTGACCGAAACATTTTTCAATCTGAGGGGAATTTGGAGTCACCGGTGGTAATCTAGCCTAGCTAACATACAGAATATTTATTTTTCATTAAATCCGGTCAATGTTTTGAAAAAGTGGAATACTTAGCCACTTTCTGCCATCATACTCAACGAGTTCTCGAAGTTTCATAAAAATCGGTTGAGTCGTTTGCGTAAATCAACGATTCTCGTTTTCGAAACGGTTTCTGTACATTATTAAGATACCGAGTCGAAATTCCCCTTAATGCTTAGTTTTCGACATATTCGAGCATATCTTTGAAAATGGGACACCCTGTATATAGGTATAGGTGCCTACAATCAGCCATTATATTTTCTATTCAAAAATAACTTTTTCCAACTATGCAGATCCGTTTATTATTATAATTCGGACAATCGATCCAAATGACAAAATTATCGGTACTTGTGGCTGAGGTAACTTTTCTTTTTCAATGACATTGGAAGTGAATTGGACGTAAATATGCGTGTACTTATTGTTCGTGCATAAAAAATGCAAAGGTGAAAAAATTTGCATCCATATTTTCCGTCCCTCCAAGTATAAAAGGGAATCGAGAGTTTTGAAGAGGAGGGCGGATAAGGGCGGAAGTAAAATTTGGTCTAATAAATAAACTTCTTATACGAAAGAAGAGAATTCTTTGGACCATTTTATATTCCATGAATATACTTACCAGCAGAGCCTATACCTATACGTTGAAGAAGTGAGAGGTGGGACATTCACGTACAGAGGGCAAGAAGAGGTCCTGGTTGTTTCGCGAAAATCGATATTTGAGAATCAATTTGATTCGCCAAACGATTCACAATAATTGAATACTACTCTCAATACACCGAAATTTCGGGCCTCGCCTTATAACGAAATCGTTTCAAACTTCTTCGCACGTTCGCTAACAAACTGTCGTTCAAACTCCCATCTTCAAAGTCGTTTCTTTACAACCTCATACCTACCTACCAACCTATACCAACTGTAGAGTCACTTTTCAAATAATAATATCCCAACCAGTTTGTGCATCCGTTGTGAAAAATCAGCTAGCAATGTTCTTCTGTTTTTTTTTTCTTTTTTTTTTTCTTCGGTTTACATACAATTCATCATTCCTCGCCTCGAAATTGTCTTCTGTGTTGATGAAGGTTGCCAAATTCTGTTTCTTCTCCTCTCTATTTCACCCGAATTGAACTTCAGGTGGAAAGTTCTACCAAAGCGAGAGAAGATTAACAGCCTCATTTGACTTCCCACGACATACTTGAAGGAAAAGAGAAGGAGAAATAAAAAAATCGTCTCCCTACATCCTCCCCAGAAAATTAAAGAGCGAAAAAAATTATCACGCTTTCTGTCCGTGACCTAAATAATTTTTTTTCCCTTCCAGCTTGCGAGTTATTGGCCGAAGGGGTGGCGGCTATCTTCGGTCCCAAAAGCCCTTACACCAGGCCTATTGTTTCAAGTATAGCAGCTCGCCATGACATACCGCATATAGAATATTCCTGGCGCCCTATTGAGGAATCCGTGCTTCAGTCGACCACCATTAACGTTTACCCAGCCAGCAAGGACATTGCAAAAGTGAGTTCAGGCAAATTAATTATGAAATTGAATTGTTGTCAAATCAGCATTTTCACTCTGTATTTACTTCACTCTGCTTATCAATTAAGCAAGTATTTACGAATTATTTGATGAGCGTGTTCCACTTCAGAGCGTGATATTTTAACCCTCGAAGGGTAAAAAGAGCCGATATTCAACTTCGCTAACTTTTTGCAATATTCTTTACGTATAAGGCAGGTTTATACGTATCTCGAGTAGAGTCGAGGCGTTATGACCAAGCTCCTGGGTAAAAGGAATTTCATGTTTTTATCTCTTTTATTCGTTGTTTTTCTTCTTGAGATATTTAAATAGAAGCTATACCTGCGTTATAAGACATTACTCAGCTGAAGGTAAATATCCTAAAGGAGCAAAGAAGGTGAACAGCAGCTTGCAGGACGAACGGAAGAACGAACACACTCCAACAAAGTTATACCTATACAAACTCTGTGTACATATATTTTCCTAGACCAAGTTTTTCCCTGCATTTTATTACCTCCTCCAATCTGACGGTCGCAATTTCATAACTCCAGAAGTGGAATCATCGAAATTATTAATAATATACAGCCTTTTCAAACGGAAGGATCAAAAGTAGTGAAAGGAAAAACGAAAAAACGAAAAGAGGTCGTTAAATATTAACCGTTATAATTTCCGTCCATTTTGTGTTCGTTGAATTATTCATTTTCCGTGCGCAGGCCAGTTCGTGCCTGTATCATTCATGGCTGAGCTTTTAGAAATCTTGGTGCAGGAAAATTGGTCGAAAATTTTACCTCAACCTATAACGTGCTACCTGTACAGCAGCTTCGCGGTTAAGTGGATAAGCGGTTATACCTACCTACTTACCTACCGCGTCGGAAATTGACTCGCAGAAGCTTTTAGTGGCGATTTTTTCCCACATACATACCTTCTGGTGTATGAAAAGTGTTGGAATTTTTACAAGCGCGCATGTAGCACACGAAAATTACAACTATAACACTCTTTCCATCGACGAAGGCGGAAGAGAGGGAAAAAAACGGAAAGGCAAGGGAGAGAATGATAACGGTCGAGTAAATTTGTTTCTTGAATCGATTGCTCTCATGCCTTCTCTTCCGAAACTATAAAACCTCATCATATAGTACAACGTTTCGAGTATTTTTATCACTATTCCGTCTACGTAAGCGTAGGTGAGCGTTGTTACTCCTTTGATTTAATGCGACCATCTTTTTCGCTGAGAAACGATTCGGGCTATATCAACCTGTCGCGATTCAATATAAACCCTATAAGTCGCAGGGGTTTCGCTCTTGCTGCTGCTGCTGCCGCCGCCGCTGCTGCTGCTGCTGCTGCTGCTGCTGCCGCTGCTATTGCTTTGTAGGGCCATAAAGTTCACGTACCACATAAAGATTTGTACGACCTTGTTTACAATTTTATATACTTCTCGATTTAACTACATGCCTTATATAGTGTATCTACCTATCAACCTTATACCTCCAGTCCTCGATGTGTTGCCCTCGTGCAGTCGAAGGGGGCCATACCAACCTACGTATGTACAGCGGTTAGCCGAAAAGCTCAGGACGAGAATCTCTCAGATAACTTTCACCATCTGCATCGAGTCTGGAGTGGAATAGAGCGGAGTGAAGTGGAGTGGAGTGGAGGATCGAGCCGCATTAACATACGCCGTTGCGCTTATCTTTACAACAAAAACCACCGCATCTTTATCGTCAGGACCTTAAATACCTAGTCAGTCGAGTTTTACGGCACGGAGAGATAGCACACAAAACTGCCTAATAATCTTGACTATTATAATAATCCGGATTTGGTGGATACAGATCGAGAGATAACTCATATTGTTACATCTCTTTTTCTACAGATTCTTTTTTTCCAGAATTTCTTCGATTCCATGATCTGTAGAAGTTTCTACACTTTATTTACAAATATCGAGATTCACCGCGTTCGGTTATCAATTTTTTCGATTTTTCTTCTTCCAGGTCACATTGCTCTTCTCCGTTTCTTACTTTTTTCCTATTTTTCTTTTCCCAAATAACGGATTGCTTAAATTAAATTCCAAATGTTTCCGTTAACAGCTATTTGAGAGGAAGAATCGATCAGAATCTCTAATTTCGCCGTCTCCTTTCTCCTCTTTTTTCGATCACTCATTTATCCATTTGTTTAATTTTTTTTTACGAATGGTTAAGATTGTTTCGAAACGAATTTTCTTTCCTCAATATCGGAGGGTTGATTAAATTCGTGGTGGTCTCCCCATCCCTCTGCTTTATGTTTTTTACTATTATCATTGTCTTCTCTACATTTTTAACAAATGAATATTATTTTATTTTATTTGTGGTTTGTTTCCTCTCTGCATTGCCCGAGAGCGGTCGAACGTCTGTCAACGAAATTCGAATAAAAATCACCGCGTCGTCCTGGCGTTATTATACCGCCATCGAGCTATCCAGCACATCTAGAACAAAATGAAAATTGACACAAATATTTGCTAACCGAAGAGAAAATAAAATGACCTCTTTCAACTACGCGATGTAGGTTAATAGAAAAACAGTTCCTAAAGAAACCCCGGTATCCTCTTTCCCTTTCCCTTGCCTTTTTCCCTTCGATTCTATTCCATTCCATTCGATCCCATTCCATTCTGCAGATGATAATAATTTATCGCCAAAAGTTCTGAAATTGTCCAACTTCGCCACTCCTCTACAAAACAATGCTAATATAACTATATAATATCGAATCTCTAAAGTCCGCGGATATTATTAATATTATTATCATTTTTATTAGCGACAATCAAATTTTTTCAACCGTCAACTATAAATCTGACTATAGGTGATCAGGAAAAGCAAAGAAAAATAAAAGAATGAAAATAAACGAAAAACATGACGACACGTTATTGCTGTTTGTTTGTTTTTTCATCTGTTTTTTTTTTTTTTTTTTTTTTTTTTTCATTTGTCTTAACATGAAAATATATAACTCTCTTCGAAACATACTATGCCATAGCCTGCGGGAACGGAAATTAAAAAACTGATGAAGTTCAAATAAAGAAATGCAATAGACTTGAAAGCTCGCGACACGGGGTAGGCGTTTTTTCTTTCCTGTTTGTTTCGTTTTACTTTCAAAGAATATTTGACCGACGTATACCTTTATGCATAATATATCTAGAATTGGAATTTTGTGAGTCACGTAATACATACATACATACGAGATAACGACAGAAGAACAAATGATTATTGATGCGTATGTGTGATAATGCAAGAAGTGCTTTGGATCCGACTTGGAATTGAAATATTAAATTTTCACGTTTCATCGCGATGAAGAAAATTCCGCTCGTATAATAGCTGCAGTTACATATTCTCGGTACGGAATCCACATGTCCGGTCGGTGGATCAGAACTGATGTCTGTTGATCGGCGAGGAAATATACCTATATAAATAAAATAAATGAGGCTAAAAATTTCCCTCCAATCCATGTAATACCCGAATGTAGTGCAATACGAGCTCCTCTATTCTGATTCCTCGTCCTTTATACCGCGTTCAGAGTAGCCTATAGCTGAAAGCTATCCAGCGTCGAGTATTATATGCTTTAGACGGAAACGATCATGGCCTAAGCGCTTATACGATTCAATTAGCACTCTTGGTACTACCGAGCGCAATATTCAATCGGGAAAAACCATTATGCTAATTGGCTAACCGAAATGAACAGGAGAGCTTTCACTCCGCAATCAATCCCGGATTTATCTACTCGCAAGAATACAAAAGCATTTGAGAATCGGATACTTCGTTATTTGAAAAAAAAAAAAAAAAAATGGGAAAAAACATGAATTTGAATTACTCGCTTCCTCCATTTTATTACTCCAAATTCTTCTGCTGGTTGTTTTTTCAATTCTATTCATTTTTTGCCACTACGCTCGGATCAATCGGATCAATGAATTTATATTTCCTGGAGGGTGCAGAGGGAAAAAGGAGGAAAGTCTTAAATTCAATTTTTTGAACATCAATTTTGGAAATATATGATTATTTTGGTTTCAATTATCAAAATATCGTATACGTTGAGAATTCGAATTATTCCGAACGATTGTTTTCTAATAATTTTCACATTATGTTTTTCCATGATTGCAGGCAATCGCAATTCTTGTAGAAGCAATGCCTTGGAAAACGTTCACGGCGATTTACAAAACGAACGATGGTTTATCGCGGCTTCAAGAAGCGCTGAAGTTACACGGTCCACACGATAATCCAGTTACCGTACGCCAATTGGAAGAAGGACAAGACCATCGTCGTCTGTTGAAAGAGATCGCAATTTCACGGGAAATAAACATGATACTCGATGCCGAAACCGATGAAGTAATGGAAATATTAACCCAAGCAAGCGAAGTTAATCTGATGAAGGATTATCACACCTGGATCATTTCTGACTTGGTAAAAATTGTCAGAGATCACATTTTGGGGGATTTTCTTTGCTATGTTTTTTTTTTTTTTTCTCCTTTTTCTCTCTCTTTTTTGTTTCCTATGAGTACAAAGTTGTCGATGGAATACTTAACGGAACTAAACAGTCGATGTCTTTTCATTATTCTAGAAGAACTCAATCCTTAAAGTCTACCCTCGTCAATGTCAGCGTTTTCATTCCATTTTTATTTTTCTTTCACATTTCTTTTTATTATACTTCAATATATTGATAAGGAGTCTCTATATCAGTTCGACGGCTCCTGCCAGACGCTGGTGTTTATATACCTATATAAATTGAAACCCCGATTCGAAAGGAAATTTAATGATAAAGTTGCAATGAAAAGCATATAATACATAGATTGTGTTCCAATTATATATAATAAAAAACGAGATGAAAAGAAACAAGGAATGAAAAATTGAAAAGGAAATTAAACTATACCTACTCATGCAGTTTTCTGCACAAAAACTGCATCGGAGTGATATAAGCCGCGTTTGGCATTGACAGTTTTCGAAATAATATTTCTTTGGCGTTTCTTCATTCGCACAGGATTTCCCGCGTCACGATATTCTCAATACGTTCCCAGACTCGAAAACAAACATAACAGGATTGGGAATTTTGACCGATAAGAGAGAGCAGCTTCAGGCTGACCTTGGAATCCAATCGTTGAAGGTAATTGGAAACGAAGTACTCAAAATCTCGTGTAATGAATTATCTCGAAACTTCGAAGCTTTATCATAATATCTTCGCAGATATATAATTAATTTTCTTAATCTAATTTTGCTGTTCGTTTTCTTCACTCCCGATTTGTGAAGAGAATTTTTGACAACGCAGAATTATGGATAGGCAGAAGTTTGGTTTCTTTAAATGAAAAAATTGGTTCGAGCATTCTTTCTTCCCATGTTCTAGTCCCGATTTCATTAATTTCTAATATTTAGATACAGCTGCATTATTGTCATGGCTATACTCAGCATATTTTGGGGTAAACTTCTGTCTGGTTTCCTAGGTAATATCTTCATTAACCCGAGTCATATAATAGAGGTACCATTCCCGAGGCTCGCCGCTTGCAATGGTAATTCCACTTGCGTTGGTAGCAGCTCGCTTATTCACTAACACCAACGGATACGCGCAATAGGGCACTTACGACCAGCTGACGGGACGCCTTAATTTTCGTTTCATTAGCCTCAGTCCCCGCGTTCACAATCCGGAATAACATAAAAATGTTAACTGCCGGCCGAGACTAGACCAGAGGAAAGACGATTGAACAGATATGAGAATCTCCGACATTTCATAGA
This sequence comes from Phymatocera aterrima, assembly GCA_963170745.1. NCBI lineage: Eukaryota > Metazoa > Arthropoda > Insecta > Hymenoptera > Tenthredinidae > Phymatocera > Phymatocera aterrima. The sequence goes on from OY720660.1 coordinate 7,607,416, forward strand.
AATACTATACGTAACCCGCGACGGTTGAACCTGAAATTTGTGTCTTCCTAAAAAATACAATGTCTGCAAATTATTCAGAGTCAATACAAATTACGATTTTTTTCAACTATTTACTTCAATTTTGAATAATTTCATTAACAATGATCACAATAAGCTCTTATAACAATGCTGTAAAATAATCCTCCGATTAAAACTGAATTCTCATACAATTTAACAATTTCAGGTCGAGCCTGCCCTACTCTATGACGCCGTAATCTTGTTCGATTGGGCATTAGAAAATTTGAACTTAGCGAACGCGGTGATAGATTCCCCGCTAGAATTGGTGCCTGGGCCGATCAAGTGTGAAACGGAAGAAAAATACTCTGCCGGTATGAATCTGACCGACGCTATACGCTCCGTAAGTACGAAAAATTTTGATGATAAGTTGTCGACAGGTGTGAAACTTACCCAAGGTCGATAAGAACGAATGTTTCCTATTTTTTTTGATAGCGTACACTTTTGCGTCTCATGCTTCATTTCCATCATTTTTCATAATCGAATTATTTATCAGATTTCACTCTCTGAAGAGTTCCTCTTTGTCGACTGATTCATAATTGCAACTGTGAATGAAATATCACAATCCGTAGAGTAAAAAATCCTGTCAGATTACCCACCGAGTTCGAGATATGATTCATACTCCCTTTTTTATCGACGAAGAATATTATATTGGGACTAGAACACCGGAGATAATATTTTTTCATGATATCTTTCTGGTGTTGAATAGTAGCATGTGATATCTAACAAGTCTGAAGAATTCTCTTATACTGACTGGTACATGGCTCCGACTGTTGGTAAGATAGAGGTGGCGACAGAGTAGGAAACTTTCATAACTTACCTACGAAGGTCAAGATAAAAAGACTCTCGTTTTTATGGACAGACACCGATTATTTTATCGAAGATACACATGAAGAAATGATCAGATCCAGCATTCTAGACCAAGAATTATGGGAATGAGATTGATTAAAGAATTTGAATGGCAAGACAATAATAAAAAGTAAAAACAAGATTTTCAGATTCAAAATTTGATTTGGAATGTTGGAAAATGTTGAAGGCCGAAATTGTGTAGGAAAGATGAAAGAAATATGTTGCAATAATCGAACAATTTTGTATACAACTAATCTCTACCAACTAAGGAAACTCGAGTCAACGAAATGACGGGCCCCATGGACTTCGACGAAACTGGCCAACGGCAAACATTCGAAATGCGAGTCATAGAATTTCAGTTGAACAAGTTTATCACTATTGGAGTGATAAATCGTGATATGATCAAACTTACGCGGACTGCTAAGCAGCGGGAGCAAGATATGGAGAAAAAAATCGGAATTACTAACTACAGAGTCACAACGAGACTTGTAAGCTTATGAATAATTACAAATCAAGTTCATGCAGATTAAGATTTCCACTGATTTGCTAATCTCTCTTCCTCTTCCGTTCAGGGCCAACCATACCTAATGGAGGTAACCGACGGGTCAAATCGAGGCGTTAAAATAGGCGAAAAACGGTACGAGGGCTACAGCGTTGACCTCATTCACGAAATTTCTCTGGTACTTAATTTCACGTACCAATTTGAATTGGTTCCTGATGGAAATTACGGCTCTTATAGCGAGGTCAACAAGTCTTGGGACGGACTGGTCAAACGTCTACGAGATCACGTGAGAAGAAGACAAACATCATTTACAAATTCAGCACCTACGATGAAAAAAAATTATAATCCTCCTTCGTTTCAGGACGCCGATCTTGCCATTTGCGATCTAACTATCAATCACCAAAGAGAACAGGCCGTCGATTTTACAATGCCTTTCATGAACCTCGGTAAGCATAGAGGCCGCTGCAGGTCTTTTTGAGAAAATTCGAATCCGGAGTTGGTCGTGTAAATTGTACCGCCGCAAATTGTTCAAATAAAATAACGTGCTCTTCAATTTTTACCAAATTCCAAGAGTTCTTCGGACAGATTATTGAGTTGGATTATAGAATTATGAACTTTTCAATCATCGCGAATCGATGTAATAATTTTTTACGTTAACCCGAAGGAATCAGCATCTTGTATATGAAGCCACAAACGAAAGATCCAGATCTTTTCTCTTTCCTTTCGCCATTCTCAACCGAAGTATGGATTTATGTTGCCGGAGCATACATCGGCGTATCAGTGATGCTTTTTCTACTAGCTAGGTAAGTTTTCAACGGATTTACAAGTCATCTCTGAACGAGCAGGAATCGTAGATATAACACTCGCGTCGGTTTGACAATCGGTAATAATTTTCCTCCCATCGAATTTTCTGATCAAGTCCAATAATTGCTGTATTAAAAATTACACGTTCGCTCGCGAACTACCCGAATCACGTTCTAATAGAGAAAGACCGCGGCTTGATTCTTGTGTCATAGTTGAATGGAGAACTTTGGACTCCTCACAGATACCTCTCAGCATTCAGTCACATAACGCTGTCTTTCTGTGGGGATCATTGTTGCACACGATTTTAGAACTTTCGACGATGCAAAGCTGGAGACGAACATGAATTTCTATCTTTCTGCGATACCCTGAATGATGCCGATATGTTTCGACACGGTTTCAGAGTTGCACCCGGGGAATGGGACAATCCACATCCCTGCAATCCAAACCCCGAAGAATTGGAAAATAGTTTCAACCTGATGAACTGCTTGTGGCTGACAATTGGATCCCTTATGCAACAGGGTTCGGATATCCTGCCAAAGTGAGTTTTCATAATGATAGGATAATTTGTTCGGTTCTTTCCGCTTTTTGGAAATCCTCGACCTCTTCATGCCATCGTTTTATACCTAGCCGTGAGTTTTTCCATAACTTCACATGTAATTGGTGCCTAATGTATTCAGCAATTATATTCTCACCGCAACCTTTCGGTGATTTCTTCTCCTCCGATTCCTCCTCCTCATCTTCTATGACAATTAACCCTAACGATGGACTGTTTGCCGGACATATTTGTGGCGGCTTCCTACTTATTAGCGTGTCCTGCTAGCCTAGCTCTCTGTTACGTCTACGTACCTGTGTTTACTCGCAGCACGCTCGCGACCGCGACGACGCAACGCGTCGTAGCTCTTTGCCAACGACGCTTATGATCAGGTCTACTAAGCGGACGCCGGTCCCAGGGTCCCGGTTACATGGAAATTTATGTAATTTAGTACTAGTGAACAAGGTGAATATACGCGCACTGCACTACGGAGGCGGCGCATACTCACAGCCTCGACAAACAGTCCCTTGCATGCTACTATACTGCTTCTGCCGCTGTTCTTCTAGTTTACACAAAGATAATACAACGCCCTCAGTTTACGCGCTTAGCTACTAATTAGGACTTTCTCGGTATATTATATGCGGTCAAGATCTGGTCAGGGGAAATCGTTGCCCTAAAAACTTCGTGACATGAGACTTTCTAATGGTATCGGAACACGGAATCTACCCTGAAAAGATGCTCCACTTTTTTTTTCTTTCTATTTCAACTATTGGAGTTCATTCGACGGGTTAAAACTCGTGAAATTTCACTCACGCCTCCTCGCGAAGGGATTCGAAATTTTTTACAAACGCGTACGGAAAATGATTTGGTAATCTTTGAAATCGCTGCGAATCGTTATAATCGATCAATTGGAATCTTCAGAATAAACTAGCAACGTGGTTGAAAAAGTGATTTATCATCGTGATTTTCCTGCATCCTTCGGTATGAATTTCAAAAATATCTAATTTCGCGATAAAATATCGTCAAGCCAGACACAGTTGCGACCAGTACAAAGCACCCAACTGCAGATCATATTCTTCGGTACCTATATTCAATCTTCTAATTCGGATCGAATGTTGATCTTCAGAGCACCTTCTATCCGCATGGTGGCTGGTATGTGGTGGTTCTTCACCCTCATTATGGTTTCATCGTACACAGCAAATTTGGCCGCGTTTTTGACGACTGGAAAAATGGGAGACACGATATCCAACGCCGAAGAACTCGCTGCTCAGACTAAAATCAAATACGGTGCTGTCGACGGTGGTTCAACATCGATGTTCTTCAAGGTGAGAATCAACGGTCAAGGTGCTATTAAAGACCAGTTCATAAGCGCCCATTGTTATCCCGGGTAACAATGGGTATTTAACCTGTCTCTGACAGTGCCCTAAGGTGCTATTAAATATAAATAGCCCTTGTACCCTAACACCTCGAGAACGCGATTTACAGTCACTCCAAAAGCACACAACCGATCAGAGTGAAACTTTGGAGATTGACGACGTATTCTGGCAGAAGGCAGCTCCGCGATTCGTCTCGTGAAAATTTTGCAACATTTATTCAGAAATGTAAGTGGGAGTGGCTGGGAATCACGTTTTTGGAATGGCAACGACGGATGGGAACGGTGTTCGACCACGCATGAAAATTGACGCAATATCTCGTTGTTATATTTTCACTTTATAACACAGACGATCTGATTTTCCGTAGGATTCGAACAACACCATTTACCAGAGAATGTGGGCGGCGATGAACGAAGCAAGGCCGAGTGTATTTACAAAAACTAATGAAGAGGGTGTTAACCGCGTAACAACAGGGAAACGGGGCTACGCTTTTATCATGGAGTCTACAGGCATCGAATACAATATCGAACGACACTGCGAGCTCGAACAGATTGGAGGACTCCTCGATAGCAAAGGATACGGGATCGCGATGCCACCGAGTAAGGATAATGACAAATTTTCCAAGGAATACGGATCACAGACTTACTCGATGAGCATTCTCATTGTATTTTTAATCATCCCGTCTTCGTTTTTCCCTAACAAGAATCGTTTATTCTTCTGATCAAATTTCATATAATTGCAGATGATTTTTTTTGTTTTTTTTTCAACATTTTCCACGACAAATTATCGAAGTACTTCACCTGGACCGAGTCTATATATTTTCAGACGCTGCGTACAGAACGGTGATTAGCAAGGCCGTTCTTACGTTACAAGAGAAGAGCGTTTTGGGAGATCTGAAGAAAAGATGGTGGAAAGAAAGGAACATCATCGGCAAACCATGTGGAGGAGACGATAAAAAGGAAGATACGAATGAACTTGAACTTCGTCTCGCTAATGTTGGCGGTATGTTTCTTGTCCTGGGTTGTGGATGTGCCGCATCGTTCATCGTCGGTATTCTAGAATTTCTTTGGAACGTGCGAAAGGTCGCGGTAGAAGAAAAGGTAGCCGGAAAAAAGCGTATTATAGCCGTGTTAAAATCTAACTGAAAATAAGTCCAATTATACCGATAATCATGCAATTTTTTTTTTCTTCTTCTTCCTATTTTATCCAGATTACACCGAGAGAGGCCTTGAGAGCCGAGTTGAAATTCGCTCTTAATATTTGGGCGGAAACTAAACCGGTCAAAGTCGCGAATAGCAGAAGTTCAAGTACCGGTGGAGACGCGGGTGGAATTGGACGGGCCGCATCCGTTGCCAGGTCGATGGTTGGCTCCTTTCTTCGTCTTGATATAATCGACAAATTTGAGAAAGATAATACGCCGAATAACACGAGTGGTAAGCCTCGAAGTGACTGAACCACAATTCGCGAAATTAGTCGAATTTTTCGATATTCTATGGAATATGATTTTGTAGTAGAACTTTCTATTTTGGGTCAAATTTCATGAAATTTCACGCACATGTAATATCATTGAATGTACTCCAACTTATTTGATTTCTCGTTAAACTTTTCGAAACTAATCAAAAAGAATGAGATCGCCCAATTTCCTATTTCCTATCAATAATCTTTTTCCCAGAGTCGGCTCAATCTTCGTAAACGGCAGGAAATATTTCTTTCGGTTTTTCCCTGGCGAAAAAAATTGCAGATTTTCCTACTAGATTTCTTTGAATTCTCCTCTCTCCGTACTTCGGTTGAATTCGGTGAACGAGGGAACGAAAGAGAAAAAAAAACCTCGGAGAGACCTGATCTTTCACGAAAATATGAGCATTTTTTTCACTCGTCAAAGAATGAACGCGAGTAGATTCGGAAAAATCCTTATACGAATAATAACCGATATATTTCTGGTAAAATTTTCCACTTCCCAAAAGAAAGATTACAATCTTCCGCGAAATTGAAAAAATAGAAATTGAGAGACTCGGCCGATTCCGTGAGCATTTGTCATTTGAATTCATACATACCTATTTCACCGAGCTTATCTTCTCTTTCCGCATGCGAAAAATATTCCGGGCAATCGAAAGAATATTCAACACGGTCATCGGAAGAATGCGTGAATATCTACTCATACTCGGTTCAGATCATTCCAAATTTGTTCCGAAAACAGGAATGAAAAATTGCAGAATAATTTCTCAAATGCTTCAAATTTCCCACGCTGTACTTCGTAGTGACGTAATCGCCGCTGGGAGTAAATTCGACGCTGAGTTATCTCGAAACTGAGAATATGCCAGCGCGGGATATGGGTACGAGCGGTTTCCATAAATATCGAAAAGGTAAGGGAAATAAAAATGTATTGTCGGTCGGTGACTTTTATCCCAGAATATGATGATATTATTTACAGTTCCGAAGCATAAAATGACCCGCGCATTGTTACCGGGTAGGTAAATCCTGACTATAACTATACACATTATGACACATAGGTATAGGTGGGGTAGGTAGGTAGGTAGGGGTGTATATAGGTATAATATAAGACCGCACACGAGGAGAGAGCTACCATATACGCGTATTTTCGGTAAAGTTTGAAAAAAGTAGAAAAAGAAAAATGGAGAAAAAAAAAAACAATAAGGCATGATATTTTCTTGATCTTTTCCTCCGCCTGCACCCCGCCCCTCGAATACTGGTGTATTTTATGGTGTCCATAGACAATGCATTGTGTATTCTTCTCCACGCGCTTATCCGTAATATATCTGTCAGGCGTAGCGACCCGATGCCAGGACCAAACTCAACCAGGAACCACAAAAGCGCCGACTTATATTCTTCCTCGCCCTACGTATATCGCATGTCCTCCTCCTTCAGTTGCGGTAAAGAGAAATAAAACAAAAAAATGAAATTCCTCTCTCGAGATTTCTTAACCTTTCCTCGCATCCTTACACCCGAGTATTCGAGAATCCGTTTCTCCCCCGCATCGACAGATCCGTTATAAGAGAAGGGAGACAAAAAAAAGAAAGAAAAACCGATTCCCTCCGTTTTGCGTTCATTACGATGAATCGGAAAAACCTAATCAGATCCCAAAATTGAATAGGGAAAGACACGATAACAGAGATATTCGCACGGGATAACTATTATAGACACTTGGTTGTTTTTCGTCTTTTATTCTCTCGAATATACGTGCAATGTAATAATATTCTGAGGCGTGAATCGAACTTTTGGTACGCGAGGTTCCTGCAACGAGTAGTTTTGCCTTGGTGGAATGAATTCTGAAAATTCCGGTGTCGGCGGTCTTATTTTCAAGTCGTGCAAGAGTAGTCTGACGGTATCGCGTATCGCGTACTCAAAACTGGCATGTGGAGAGAAATATGAAACAAACTCGATATTAATTACCGTCTGCCCGACGTATTAATGGTTTATTACAGGAGATAACGGGTGAATGGTAAACCCCTCAAATCACACGTCGCACTGGCGGGGATAATGTATGGATATTTCGATAAAAACCTCTTCAACCTAAACCGCCCCCCCCCCCCCCCGCCGCCCCCTTCATCTTCGAAAAAACGCACGTACTTATAAAAGCAATGGGTATATCCATTCGCACTTACTTCAAGATTAAATTGTAACCTAAACATTATCTCGAACGCTACCATAAATCAGAGAAAGTCCCGCCTACATCGGTAGAAAAACGGAATGAAAATGAAACGAAATGCAAACATTTTATCATATCCGAACACATCCTAATTTGATCCTCCTTGAATTTTGCTCATTCCAGACAGAAGTTTTTCTTCCGTGTCATTTATGACCCGAAGTTCAATTTCTAGGATAATATGATTGATTGGTCAATCTGAAGAATCTTTGTGGAAAGATCATCACGTGGTTCGAACTAGGATTTGAAAAAAATAAAAAATTGATACGATTTTGAAAGTTGCCAAGCGCACCCTCCAGTTTGAGCTCTGGCAAATTTTGATATCGCGAATTGGAGGGAGGATATGGGGAATTGAGAAGACCGTTTCGATGATAAAATTGTACATGAACGAGGGAGAGATTCGAGTGAAATATTGCCCTCGAATTTGAGCGGAGGTAGAGCCTCCCTCTAGTGCTCTTATTGGATGAGGATGAAGGATAAGACGAGGAAAGAAGCCGGAGTTCTCCTGATCGCATCACTGCTGTAGGTCCTCCGTTCAGTCCAACAATATTTGGACTTGCCCATAATGGTGTTAACGAACCTTCGTCCCCAGGGTTTTGGGGATCTTCGTCCCCTTACGGCTCACGACCCCCGATGGGGCCACCCTGCGATCCCACGCGGCGTCTTTGTGGCATTATTTCATCCACGAGACTCTCGAGAATCCTATGTATGTCCGAAAACGCGCGTCACTTACTGCGACAGGTAAAACGCTGCTGGCGAAAAAAAAAAAGAACTTATGGGATACTATGTTTTCGAGTAATTTCACCAAATAATAACCAGGTTCGGATTCGTGGCCTCGCAAGCTCAGATCTCGTTGTGATCTCTCAAAAGTGATCGTGGAAAAATATATTTTAGGACCCATCATCACGCAAAATTTTCCGCTCTTTCACGCAAATGTATATTGCTATTAATTCCCACTCAGAATCAGTTGGAACTAAACTTGTATCTTCAAGTTTGATTCTCTCTCCTGAGAATATGTGATCCTAGATTTTTCCTATCCAATATCTGTCTTCGAGGAAAATAATTGGAAAGTCTCCACCCGTATTGCAACTGGATATTGAAATTTAGACAGACGAGTTGCAAAATTTTTAGCTGTAAAGAAAAAGTTGAAAAAAATCTATCAAACGACAGAAACGTATATTTTTAGTGAAAAGAAAATCGGAAGTCACAGATATTTAAATTCTGATCGTTGGGGGTCGTAGCTGCAGTGGCAGGGTGGAAAAAGTATCCGACAAACCAGAGAGAAAAAAAGGAAAAAAGTCGAGGGGAAGTTTAAGTCTGAGAGATGTGCAGGATGAGGAGGTAAAGAATTTGTACGAAAATTTAGTAGGAGAGCCCATTATTTCGTTTGAATGATTCATGGGGGCCGCAAGAAAGTCCCGAAAAGGCTCGGCAATTATTCAGAAGTAGTGAGGGAGCGGCTGGAGGAACCTGGAAGGGAACGCGTTGTTATGTCCTGTGCAAACAGGAGACACGTGGGAGGTCTGCGAGTTGAGATCCAGAGTCAATCCTCTCGCCCCCTGCCGTTGGAGGATGGTTGTTCGGACAATCTTGACTCTGACACCTTTATTTGACTCGATAAGTACTTCTTCGCATGGCGTTTTCTGGAGCCTGCAGGAGCGACTCGCGGCGCCTTTAGTTCAAGTTCGAGCGGTTCGAGTCTCATCGTCAGTCATCAGTGAGTTGTGAGTTGCGAGTGAGAGTCCGAAAAACTTCAAAGTAACGATGCGTCTGTTTGCTTTACTTCCTTGAAATCTACGCCGCCCATATTATTATGCGCTCGGGGAAAGGGAAGAGGGAGAAGAAAGATGAATGAAAAGAAACAGAGAAACGGACCCCCACGGCGACACTTCTCACGACGAATAGATAATAAAGATCCGCATAAGTCTCGCAAATTTTACGTACCTATATTTTTTTTTCCGGTACATAGAAAGACTTTTATGACCTACCAAACAATTCCTAGAATCCCAATTTTTTCGTTTCTTTCTTTCTTCTCGAAATAATATCTTTGACCGGGTGAAGATTCGGTTCTCTTCTATTTTTTTTTCAACGAGCTTTTTTCGATAATCGTTTGATGGTTTTATAGTCACACATGGAATGAGTCGGTTATTTTTTTTTCTTCTCTCTTTCTTTTTTTCTGTAGATCAAGGAATGACTCGGTGTATAAGGGAGAGAACAAGGGGTGGCGAACAAATTGGGGTCCATTCAGTAAACCAGAATAGTTCTGTTTGACGTAATACCGACGATTCATCCGATTTCCCAAGCTTCAATCAACCGCTAATACCTCATTAGGGACCGACGGGTGGTCCTGCCCTCGACGTTCAGGTAGAAAAAGACACGGAATTGACATTTGGGGTGATTATGCAGTAGCCAGCAAAGCCACACAAGATATTGTCAAGTGGTTTGTAGCGAATGAGGAATTCGACTGAATGGAAACCCCATCCGGTATTTCGAAATTACAAGAATGTCAAATTTTTTCCTACGCCTTATTAGAAGTCGGGAAGCAATTTACCACAAAATCTTGCAGGATTGCGGGGGTTCGCCTGAGGTGAATGCGCGAAGGAGGCCTTTTTCGATTTTACTCCAGGAATGAAAATTTTCAACTGAACACTTCAGGATGCGATTTTGAGAAACCGAAATTCATAATCGATAAAAGGCGAGATCTCGTGTGTATTCGAAACGGTCAGCTCCTTCGATGGAATTCAAAATGGCGGCACCGAGAAGCGATTATTCTTCGCGATAAGCGAAGAACGCTGTCGATATCGTTTGTATTTTGTTTGTGCTTCTGCCGCTCGTTACGCTCTCGTTATAGGTATAATTAAGGCGGTAATACGGTTCCTCTTGTATAACCTTCGACGGAATGCGCTCCCTCAAATTCCGCTTGTTCGATTACGATCGATGAATCTTATCATTGTAATATTATCCTATCTCCATAGTATAAACTGCGATCAACCTTCTGTCGATGTTGAGAAAGAGAATCCTTCCCCGTTGGATAAAATGACCATTATTTTTCGACCGAACGGTATCTTAATCTAATCCTATACATTTGAGCTTAATCAAGCAAACAAGCGGGGGAAGAAAGAGCCGAGAATCGAATCGGCGAAGAGCAGCTCGTGTATGAGGATTGTTGTTACTGGTGTTAAGTATATTGCACGAAGCACTAATACCATTACTAATCCTACTTATATAGACTTGGGACTATGAGTCTTGCCGCGACGCCCGCGCCGTAGGAGTTGAAATTGATTTCGGTCGAGTTCCATTACTCAAAGCGACCAGAAAAATTCACCGACAAAAGTCAGGACCCGATCCTTTGAGGATAAGGCGAACTCTTAGCCCAACTCGAAAAGAGCTGGTCCCATATCCAACTTGCAGCTATGCACAGGGAGAAATTCTTGGCGCGTTTAACCAGCAGGAGAGGCAGGAATAAGGATCCCCGCGTCTCGCTTTACGCCGTGCCGACCAAGGAACCAAGAGACCAAGCGACTTCCAGCCGAAGAAGGTAACTTACGCGCGTATCTCCGGGGAGTGGTTGAAATTTTCGATTCTATTGATAACTTTACCGAAACCTTTAGCTTCTGGAGCCTGGGGACTATTTAACCGTCGTTATACCGCCCTGTCGAAGAGCTTCACGGAGTTCAATCGTTACAGGTCGCTTCAGAAATATTTTGCCTCAAATTAAACACCAAACGAAACTCCCAGGACCGCAGGACACGAAGAACACGTCTTCCGCTATGAGAGCAATATTTCCCGCAACACTCATCTCCATTCATTATTCAGTCATGATTCGCAAATTATTCGAAAAGTGGTTGGAAAATTTCTAAACAAATTCTGCACAATTTGTTAATTTCGTTTGGTTAGAAAAAGATGAACGAGAGGTTAAAAAATTCGTAATTCTTTGCCGCCTCGGAAAATGTAAGTCCGGTAATTGAAATCGGTAGCTTACGGACCTCCAAAGGCTAGAAACAGCATTCTGACTCTCGTGCTCCCGATCTTGATTTCCGGACTTACATTTTCCGAATCGTCAAAAAATTACGAAGTTTTCGACCACTAGTTCATCTTTCCACGACGACTTCAACCATTTTGTCTGACTTAAGGGTCTACCTAATAGACTACGTGGTCGTATGTTAGTTATGCATAAGAATTATTCAATTCTACGTTATCCGCACCAAAGAATCCCTGCAGATATCTACTCCCACGTGACAATGAATATCACCAAGTTCTAATATTCATATAACTACTTACCCTCAATGTGTAGGTACAGCTACAGAGATATGGATCCGAGACGGAGAAAAAATGAACACCATCAATCGGAGGGGTGCTCAAGTCATAAAAAAAAACACCCTGCACCGTGTCTGATACTTGACGCACTGTAGATAATATTTTGTTTCTAAAATGGAATGAAAACGTGAATCCTGTAAAGATGAAAAAAAGAACCATCACCGTGCAGTGCAGACTGTGAATTCGGATTACACCACAGCGTCAATCGTCATGTACAGATACTTGGATATTCTTGAACTTGATCGTTAAACACGCAATCCCGACAAGATCTAAGGACAGCTCTTGATCTAACGCGGCAGCGGCGGCGGAGACGAAGGTTGCGGGGGCTGCAGCAGCGGCACAACATAGTACCCCATCTGCTCTCTCTCTCTTTCTCTCTCTCTACTATTTTCTTCGCTCTCCTCTCATTCATAGTTTATCCAACAACGACGGAGGAGGAATTTCAGCGTGGGTGGATGATGCCCGAAGAGGTGAGGAAGAAGAAGAAGCAGAAGAAGAGTGAGCAGGAGAAGTAGAAGAGGAAGAGTAAGGGCAAGAAGAAGAAGAAGAAGAGAAGGCGTCTGTTATACCTAACGGCAGTGATACGCACGCGCGCGAGAGCCCTAGCTTAATATAAGGCCCCGGCCGAGTATGTATATATATGCAAAGAAAGACCAAACTACGCGGTTCATAAGGATGGAAAGAGCGGCATTGAAGGGGCCGAAGGTAAGGTGGAAGGGGAAGGACCCGGTTAAGGAATACGATGGTATCGGCGCTTGTTAGCTCTCCAGACTTCCACAGCGGGGTGCTTCCTCTGGCGGCAAAACCCGCCCGCCCCTGAGATTCCGTCTTTGGGATCTCTCTTACCTACTACCACTGCAACTACTACTACTACTACATCTAGAATCACTCGGCATCAAAATAGATCGTTAAAACTCAGAAAGGTACATATAACATGACCTCCGGAGGCTAAAGCTCGTTTCACACACCTGAGGTCTGGATTTTCCTAATCATAGAGCTTTTTCTCCTTCTCTGTTCTACAGATTCCGTTTCTCGGTCTTGTCTTCACCTTGGCTTGTTTGTTTCGAAAATAATTAATCGCAACGACCGTGTATCCCAGAACGAAGCAGGTAATTGCCTCGTTTATAAAATTACTTGAAATTAAATCGTCTATCCAGGGATCGTTGGTGCGAGGTAGATAAGTGAAATTCTCATCATGATCCGAGTGAGGAATCTTCCTTTGCCTTGAGCAGTTAAATACGAAAGAAACAAAAATTTCTTCTAAACTTCGGGGTCCTTGAAGAACGGGCAGGTGCATTTGGCGGTTTTGAATGCTGTTCCCAGTTCTCTCTCTCTCTCTCTCTCTCTCCCTCTCTCTCTCTCGCTCTCTACGTTTTACATTGTATAATTATAATTACGATGCTGTAAAATTAAGAAGAAATCTCAGCAACTGAGAGTTGCAAGATGGCAGTCTCCTTTCAACGGCCCTCTCTAAGTTTGATTTATGCTGATTAAAACAGAGGAGAGAAGCCGAAAGCCTCATGCGGCTAGCTCCTCAGCCTCTCAAGTATGTAGCTAATATATCCAAACATGCGTATATCTCGTGTACGGCATATACAGGGTGTCATTAACCGATGTGTCCCGCTAGATATACACATGTATACACATAGAAGGAAAGAGTAACCAAAAGTTGAAATCTGATCACAAAGAAAAATGGAGCAAAGAAAAATTGTGTTATTCAAGAAACAAGAACAACGAACGAATGAACTCTGTCTTGTCTACTTTATGGTCAGGTCTTCCTAGCCACCCGACATTTTTCAGTACGTCTATGATACCGGTGTGTGATGGCTGAAAATGAGCGAAATTTAGGGAACACCGTTTAGGTTTTCGAGGCCATCAGAAGGGACATTAAAATTGTAACAGAAGTCGCGACACTGCGGTTCAGGTAACTTGTGTGTATCTCTCGACCCTCGCTCTCGCTGCAGGTTTCGAGTCGGAACCTTCAAGGCTCTCTTTTAAGTTTTTAACGAACCGCCTTATCGGCTAATTATAAAGCCACGGCTGTTGTACAAATAGCCGGGTCTTAGTGGATGTCGCCCGATAAGGCCCCAGCTTCTACCGGCTACCGGACTCCGGTGCTACCCGGGTCTCACAACGACATTTCCGAAAAGCATTCCTCTCGAAATTCTTTCGAACTGCACCGACACGACTCTTGGGCTTTAGGCAGCTGCCGCTGCAACGTCATGACGTTTCAAATTTTTCATATCATTATATGCACAGGATTCGTTTCAGGAATGCTCCACAAATGAATTTTAAACAAAATACGAAAACAAAAAAAATGCCAAATGTTTGTAACGATTTTTCCGCTAATAGTCAATTTCAACTCTGGCGTCAGAAACAAATTTTTCAGTTCTCTCATCTCATGAGGCCGATCATGAATATTTCAAAGAAATTGTGTTTCCATCGCTCTTGAAGTTGAGTTCTCCTTTTGTCCGTTCGAATTCGAAAAACAAAATCAAAAAAGGACTTTCTGCACGAAGTAGGAATACAGTGAACAATAAACGAATAGAATAAAAATGACCGAGCGAATATAGGTATGTCACGCATTATATGCACTGATATCAGTGACTATATGTATACACCTATATACCGACATGTATACACATAACTACGAATAAATGATCAGTAATTTCCGGTCCGCAGGTGCTCGCGAGTGCAGAACTCGTTGGCATGGTTCTCTGGCATCAGTGGCGCGTGAAATTCCGTCATACCTCGGGCGAATCGAAAAAAATGTAGAAAATTGTGTGAAACCGCGCAGTGCGCGACGAAGACGAAGACGAAGAACAAGAATAAGAAGAAGAAGAAGTAGATGAAGACCCCCGCCCCCCTCCCGCCCCGTTAACGTTCCCTGCGCCGCGGGTATTCCCCTCTCCATCACTTCACTACACTACTCGGCCTTAACGCCGTGTAACGTAACGAACCTTAAGCCTATCCGGCTACTGGTTTTACGCCCGAGAGCCTCTGGCTATCCGCTCTTTACACGCCGCTTTCCAGAACGTCGTATGTCCTCTCCGGCCCCTTTCTCCTCCGCTCCTTCCTCTTCGTGTTCTTTCTCTTCTTCTGCGTCTTCTTCTCCTCATTCGCAGAGGGACATACCTACATGAGAAATTCGGCGACCATACAATATGACAATAGGAAAAAACAAAAAATGGGGGAAACGTTGAGATCCAAGAATATCATAGATTTGAGAATTCCCTGATTTGAGGAGCAATTCGGAATGAGAAATAGGAGGAAAACAAACTCACACAGGATTGGAAATTGAAAAACTGGAGACATGAAGATTAAAATTGAAGATCAAAGCTCATTGAGCTCATTGTGGGGTGGGAGGAGGTCATTTTAAACTGCGCAGAGTTTGAGATCCGACTGTATGATTCTGAGTTGAAAAGATGGTTGAGATAAGAGCCGCGCTGGTGAGAAATGGTTAATTTATTTACGACACGATTCGGTTTCATTAGCATACCCATAATCCCTTGCACCGCGCTTGCGCAGTTCAGGAACTGTGGCATCAGGGCAGTGTTTACATCGTTTACGGTGGGGGGAAAAGGGTACCGGTACTAATCCCCACCGTAAAACTCCGTAAAGCATCCAGAGATAAACTGTGAAATAATAATTAATAACTTCTAAGTTACGACGGCCGCCGCTCGGGACCGTTTCACACTGGGGGAGCAGCTTCATGCGTAGGTATGTATATATGCAACGCAATGCAATGCAATCAAAACGGGAAATAGAATGATTGATAATTGAAATCGGAAATTTTCGTAAAATTTTTCAACCGTGAGATAGATATCACGGTATTTGAATGAGATGAAATTTTCATTTCTGTTTCGCTTCGCGATCTTATAGATACTATACCTACATATATATACCTAATATAAAACATATTACGACAAGCTCATATATATGTGTGCAAGATTTGATTTTTGTGTTAAATATCAGAATGTGAAGGTAATAAAAATAGAAATAGGTAGTAAAGACCAATTAGGCATAATATGAGAAGCTCGTTTATAAAAGGATGAAAGGAAATGATAGCTATATAGTATATCATGGGTATGTCCGTGAAGTTGGCTCACGTCACCGGTGCAAAAATGCAGAGCGATAAAAGTTTTCGGTTTCCGTCAAAGCTTAGCGTCTCTATACCACCACACATATCCAAAATAAAAGTAATACGCGTGGGTACCTATATTGGTTCTCTAGCGTTCATATCCCGCGATTAAACGATTCCTCGAAAGGATGATCGGCTACGAAAAGCAAACATGGTTGACCGTTGCGACGTCAGGCTTAAATTATTTTGCGGTTTAAAAA
This sequence comes from Phymatocera aterrima, assembly GCA_963170745.1. NCBI lineage: Eukaryota > Metazoa > Arthropoda > Insecta > Hymenoptera > Tenthredinidae > Phymatocera > Phymatocera aterrima. The sequence goes on from OY720660.1 coordinate 7,623,852, forward strand.
TGCCTATTTCGGCAGCTCCGAATCAATTAGCGATCCGCCTTCCTCCGCGACCGCAAAACGCCTCTCCGAATCTTCTCTCTACGATGTTTTTCTCTGTTTGTTTTCAAACAAATTCCACAAAATCCTCATTAAAAATTCAGAGAAAAATATCACGCGGTAGGGTAGAACGAAAAAATAAAACGGCACTCGAACGCGGGAAAACAGTTAGAAAATAGAATTTCAATTTGTGCGAAATTTGAAAAAAAAAACAAAAAAAAACAGAACTGAGAAAGTTCTACCTCCAAATTCTCGACAAAAGACGCAGCGTACATACTATACTAACGATTTATTCAAATGCTCAGAATACGAAGGAATTCGATTGCGTCCTCGATATCTGGGCGATCTAACGCGTCCCCTTATAGCGGTTTTTGAAACGTCTATACGTAGGTATTCGCTGAGCGACGCATATAACCGCAGTTCCCTGCGAAAGGTCGAAATTTCGATGCATATCTTTATTTGAAACTCCTCGAGAATAGTTGTGGTCGTTTTTATGTACGTCGGTTCTCCTGCTTGCTCGATTCTTCCGACACGACTAACGATTTCTTCTAAAAACTTGACCGCGAGCACCGCATCTCTCGGGGTGAGAGATCTTTAGACAAATTCATCGAACCTACAAGCGCACCGCGATCACTATTTTTAAACCACCTTTTTCTTCCCCAATTTCTGCATTCGCTTATACAGAAAAGTCACTCTCGCAGCTCTCTAAGAGAATGCCGCCTTTGTGAATAGGTGATGCCGATTTCCGGGGACCAATTTTATCGCCCTGCCATCTCATATTATTCTTTTATTAATCTAGAAACCGTAATTTGTCACGATCAGAGTCAGCGGTTTTTTCTTCCTCTTTTGATCCATTTTATTTTTTCTATTTCACCATTTTGATCAGTCGAACCGGACCTTCCGCGACGCCTCGATACATCACCCCGAAGGACAATACTCAGAATCGCACTTGATTGCAGGTTATGTTATGCGGATGGACAGATAGACGGGGATCGATCACCAAATGAATGAGGATAAAAAAAGTCTTTGTATTTATTTTATTCGGCAATCATACTATACGGTGTTTCTTTTTCTTCTTAAATTTCTTTTCTCTTCTGTTTCCTTTTCTTCTCCAGAAGACGTGAGATCAAAAGTCGGTCTTTCTTGAAAGGATATTCGAGGGCGCATAGAGTAACCTTGAAGTATAGTATTATGACGGTAGAAGGACGTGACGAGATATTGAGGAGATTTTAGAACCTGAATACTCAAGGGCCGCGAGGGACTCGATCAGGATATCGGATGGAATAAGACCGAGCATTCTACCAATCATCTACGCCCGATCCATCTTTCTCATTTCGTCACGATTTGGCATTCGTTCGGTAGAAGTACAACCACCTCGAATACATAGACGAAGAGAACTCTTTGACGACCTTTGACATGGGACAGAGATTCAATTAATGGTTTTCATTCACCGGCGCACAATTGCCGAGGATCATCTGCTTCATTACGTTCTTCTCTCATTATCCGAGATCACGATCGTAACGGATATATTATGTATTTTTGTACGTCCAGAGTTGAGGATTATTGAAATTGAAATTCACCTCGACTCTGTTTCGTTTTCTATTTTCTTCTGACTCTGGAACGATGTAAGATAGCCGGTTTTTTCCTGAATTCTTTTTCCACAAATTAGAATTTTCATCGCGTACACATATTCGCCTAATGTGAAGAAGACAAAGAGAAACTAACAACGATCGACGGAATGGATCTCTGCACAGATTAGCAGGCAAACTACAAAGAGATTTTATTTACAAAAATCTGGAAGAGCGCCAAAGAATTTCTTGATTCTTAGTCTAAGCATGAAAAGCTTCAAGAGTTTTTCGAGTAATAAAGCCTTTTCAGAAGTACAGAAAGACTTCGCGTCGTCGCGCGTACCTATCCCGCGTATACCTCGCTCCTCACCCGGGTAACATTACCATCATTCTGTTTTTCTCCCCATTTTATTTCTTCCTCTGCCGTTGGACCTTGCCTCTCCAGTGGCGGTATAAAATACATATACACACGTGCATGTACTACACGAATATATCGTATTTCTGACAACTTGTAAATTTTCATTCACTGCGAAGGTATTCGTGCATGCTTTGCCAGCGTAACCCTCCTCCTCCCGCCCCTGCAATGTGTTATAGTCGATCTCATACCTGCTGGTTCTCTCCTCCGGTGATGCTGCAGCAGTCAGTGAACAAATGTATGTACCGCACGCGCTCGCGCCACTCCATCTCTGGAGGAGTTGGATGTTTATTTGCAAGCTTTTCCATAAGGATATATCTATTCCCAAGAATTTCTCCTTATAAGATACCGCGCGTTCTCTTTTGCTCGAAGAAGATGCCTCCTACCTTACCTTATACCTTTGAACTCTGGATGGCGCCCCGCCGCGGCCGCGGTTATACCGCACTGAACATCACACTAACACAATACTGGGCTGCAGCGTAGTGGAGTTGAGAGATAGAAGTAGGTATCGCTGTCTGTGTGTCAGTCAGGCATTGCGCAGGTAAACTCTCGGATCTTCGTCAGCCAGTGAGCGCATCTTTGCTCTGAAGAAAGACCGAAGGCGCGTGAGCTGCAGTGACATACGTGTATTATAAGTACAGCCAACTGTTTTTCGTTCGTTTCGTTTCCGAAGGCGCCGCAATCAAGAAACCCCAAGAAGCTTTACCTATGTGGAGGTACCTACCTGTAGGTGACTCTTACAGCGGTTGATCCTTCTCCAGTCAGTTCACTGCCAACAATCCAACTTTGGATTTCCCTCGCGCCGCTTAGAAAAACAACAGCGCAGTTCGCGGCATTCCGTTTTCCAACGCCAATTAGCGTCTCTCTCCATTTTATTTTTCTCCATAGTATGGTTATTTTTTTCTACGAATTCTTCTTTCTTACTCGCATGATTCCCGTTCGTCTCATTCTCTCTCTTTGCCTTTCCCTCGCCCGAAATTTATCGCCAAGATGGGCAGACCTTGGTTGAATTTTTCAAATTTGAAATTTATATTATAAATTGAATAGGAGATGAATCTGTTTCTATTTTCGGCGTAAGGAGCAATTCGTGCCCAATATTCAAACCATCAGGGGATGACTGAAGATGAAGCATTCTTCTTTTTTTTAGGACGTAGCTTACATATTTTTCGGGCAATTTAGGTGTCTCAGCTCTCAAAATATTCGAGAGTTTTCCGACTTCAAAACCCGAAATCGTTGCATCCAAGAAAGGAGTACATTCGAAGATATTCTTTGTTGTTTGGAGATTGGAAATTTCCGACAGCCTCGGCGATGTGGTCCATGAAAATATCTTTTTCAGCGATCGACATAGGTATATATTTTTCAAGAAACGAGGAACTGAATCGTTTCAGCAGAAAACCACAATGTGATCTAGAACTCGACTGTGAACTAATCGATTTTTTCACAATTTTTTTAAGTTCGCCTACTGCAAATGAGACAAATAAAAGTAAATAACAAAGGACGGAGGAAAGAGGAAGCGGAAGAAGTAGAAGATAAAGAAACGCGGCGTTTTCAATCCGCGCGATTTCCATAACAGTTGTTGATGCTGAGGGGTTTGTTAATGGATGGGATCTCGAGGACCTGTTTGAGGGGTTGGATGTTGAAACCCCTATGGAGGACAAGATGCGAGGGCCAGGGCCAGGGCAACGGCGATGGCGATGGTGCGACACGACGCGACGGCGCGGCGGCAAGCCGCAACAAAGCTTGATCTGGGGGCCCGTGGTCGTTGCGTCGCAATAGAAAAGCGTACGTATACCACAGCAAAGAGAACTGGCCCACAATGGCAGTCACATGTCACCAATGCTTTGAACCGTGCCGCCCCGACTCTTTCTTCTTCTTCTTCTGTACTACTACGTACCAACATCCCTTCCAGGGGGAACCCCACGCTCTCATCTTCCTCCCCCCAATAAGAAACCCTCTTAAAACTGCCTTGGATACTCAACGAATCACGTTCATCCTACAACTATCGCGAAATGATTTACAAAAAGTCACGCAGCTTCCAGACCAAGACGCTTATTCTCATGCGAAATTTCGCCGATCATCGCCTAGTTCTCAGCTGTTACTGTTGAACAAAACGAGTCCACCATCTCTATCATCAGAGTCAAGCCCACATCTCCACCACATCGGAGCAATCCAGCCGATCTATGGTGGCTATCATCTCCGATCTGGATGCAGCCATGTATTGCAGAATCCGAGAAGGAGGAGCACGGGTTATGGACACATGCATCGAGAAAACGACAAAATTTGTCGTTACCGAATGTATTTCGTTGGGCACTTTCTGGAAACACTCTTTCACTATTCCTATTTTCCGTAACAGTTCATAGAGATTTCTGCTCGCTGACGTAACACACGAAAATACCAATCTATCTCTGAAATGCATTATCCATTGGGAGGGATTTCATTCCACAATCCTATGTCGTACTCGTGTCAAATGAAAATGCACGAACGAAATTGAAGTACGAGATTCGTAATTGCTGTGCAACGAAGATATCCTCGGTAGAAAATGTGGCATTTGATTATGGGAGAATATCATATTCATATCACATCGCGAACATTGGCCGGAATATGTCAGCTATTGTCACAACATAAGATTCTTTAACAGTTAACAAATATTGTTTTCGGACAAGTACGACTACCTTCGTCTCGAATTTCACTATCATTCCAGTATCATGTCAACACATGTGCCATCTTCAATACCATTAGTTCACGATAAACGAATTTTATAAACCATAAATAAACTGTCTCGTCGGTGTGTGTCGTCTCCAGTTATCTTGAGGACCAATCGGTCGTCTACCGTGACATCGGGTGGAGTGCAGGCAGTATAGTATTCGTAAAGGGTCTCTGATTTTTCGCTAAATGTTAAGTAAAAGGAAGAGGAACAGGAGAAGAAGAAGAAGAAGAAGAAACTGGTTGAACCATAATGTTAAACATTTTTCTATTTCACTTCTTCTTTCTCTTATTTTTTTTTTTATTTTATTTTGTTTTTTCATTTTTGGTTTTACTTGTTTTTTTCTCTCCACTGAGTTATATGTGTCCATGATATTTTTGAAAACACGCCATTGGGGTGATAGCTATACTACGGACCGGACAGTGGAGGCTGCAGCAATAACAGTTAAAATTGTTGACCCTGACGTAATTAATAGCCGAAAGAAAATTAAACGATATCTACCGGGCACGTACCACGCCTACGACATAACCTGAAAATTATTCTTATGTACTTTTGAGTTATATTATTGCTCGGACGTCTAGGCTCCGTGCTGCCACGGACTTGACCATAACGGATATTTATCGAATGATCATTTCTCGGACGATAATCGTAATATTAAGAAACGGATAAAAGGGACTCGTAATGGCACATGCATGGGTACCTACACACAGGCATATAAGTATAACATACAATAACATACCAAAGCAATTTTGCGAAAAGGTCCCGTCGGAGAATATTATTAATATTTATTTAGTCCCTCCCTTTCTTACTGCGGTGCACAAGGCGCTGCATCCGTGCAGGACATAAAAGCGTCCTCCTGATGCCGACCTGCGAAGGTTGGGGCAGGGTTAAGATACGGATAACCATATAAGAATAATAATCACAAGACACCGGTTTTTCGTTTTAACCATAATTTCAGCCTTTCCCCGAACTTTGGTATAACATAAAAATGGTTTATTCTCGTAATCATCTCTCGACTTGGAATAACAAGTCCATAGCTCATGCTCGAAAGTGGTTAGAGACGACGGAGTTTCGTTATTTCTGAGTTTGGAAAAAAAGTACCTCCCAGAAATCACCAGATTACCATATTACATCAAACGGCTCTTGTTGTTTCCTTTCTCCATTAAAATTGCCCAAAGAGAGACTCGGAATGACGACAGAATGTCGAAGCATCAGCGGAACATCATACCCCGAAAATTCTGGGCCAAAAATTACGTTACATCGAATTTTGAGATACGTATGGTCCCCCAGACATCGTTACTACTTCCACCATTGCACGGAAGTAGGTTCCTAAAGTGCGGTGCTCGTAACACGAGTGTCTAATTGTTGGGTCTTGAGAATTTGTGGAGTCCGATGCTAATTTCGCAAATTAGTTTGAAGAGAAAAGAGGGTGGACAAGGAGGGGGGAGAGTAGAGGGCCGTAGCGATATGCCAGCTGGGTCAGCCAAGAAGGGGGGGGGGGGGGGGGGCCTCAGGTCCATGTCGGCGAGATGAAAGGATCGGTGATGTTTACATAATAGTGGTCTACCGCGATTCTACCCTCTCTCTCTCTCCCACTCTTTTCTTTCTCTCTTTCCCTCCCTTCCTCTCTCTCTCGCTCTCTTTCTCTCTCTCTCTCTCTCTCTCTCTTTCTCTCTCTCTCTCTCTCTCTCTCTCTCTCTCTCTCTCTCTCTCTCTCTCTCTCTCTCTCTTTCTCTCTCTCTCTCTCTCCCCCTCTCTCCCTCTCTCTTTCTCTCTACGGCATCGCCGATTCAACGACTTACGCATCCCCGATGTCTCCCACCTCAGGGAACATCAAAGATGCCGACACTCGGGGTGTACCTCTGTCCCTCTTTCGTTCACTAATGCTACAAACGCCTCATCTCGTATACTCTTCTTGTAGGGCCCAGTTAACCCCCACCAGAAGAAATCTGAGGACTAACCAAGGCGCGAGGCTTCGCTCCAACATTTTCATCCTCGAGTGATTCTTTCGGACTTTGGTGTATCGCGGCGATAAACGAATCTTAATTATACCCACCTCTCTTTAGGATCCTTTTTCTATCACTCTTTCTTTACTTATCCCCCCCCCCCCCCCCCCCCCCTCGCTCTCTCTCTCTCTCTCTCTCTCTCTCTTGCTCTCTTATATGCTGGACGAGTGGAATCTGACGTGACAAACAAAAAAAGACGCAGAGCTTGAAAAAGAGAAAAAGAAAAAAAAACACTTCTGATCTGCAATACTTCGCATCAAGCTTTTCTCCGTCTGCTATTCAGTTCCAAATTTTTTGTTTTTTTTTTCGTTCTTTCTTCCTTCTAGTCTCATTTGGATAAAAGCATTAATTTAGTGAACTGAGACCAGCGTGGCTCCAGAAGTTTGTTGAAAGTATAATATGTATTAGCAAATCAAAGAATAAAAGAGCTGGATCTCGTGATTCAAGGAGGGGAAACGAGTGGCGAGTGGAAAGCAGGCCGAATAAGGCCCACAGTCTTGAGGAAGGGATGTAAGATACCGGCACTTTGCTCAGTTCAGGGCACATCTTTACAGAAGAGAAGATACACCATCCCACCACTACTATAATATACCAACTATACAAATGCACCTGGCGATGCCATCCTCCAAGACCATATCGATTTATACCTACTCATAACGAAATCTCTGTAAAATCATGTTCTGTTACTTTTTCTATCTGCTCCGATGTACTTTTGTCACAAATTAATTTCTATCAGAGATACCACGCACGACAAAATAAATTGGATTTCGGTGAAAAGCCAAAAAATTGCGGCGTAACCGAAATCATCGAACTCGTCATGAAACAACACCGGGTACGGTTTGTTCATCAAGAAGTGCCAATACTCATCTTATATACGTAGACGTCATTATTACTATGTATGTAGTACGTAAAATGATGCCATGCTGAGTATCTTGACTAATGAATCCTGAGTCGTGGACCATTTTTTCACTAGGATATCTACGTCGAAAATTCACGGAAAATAAATTATCGTTCATCTCAAACTGCGGTTTCTTTCATTTCTGTTTCTCCATGCAGTTGAGTCGGTGGAAACTATCGTGCGGTGGTAAAATTTTTGGTCTCCGCGCGTGTTACATGTATATAGGTATGTATATATATACCTCTAAAAAACGCACGATGCCGGTACACACCGGGTTCGAAAGAGAACATTATATCCTTTCGCATGGTACAGCATGCTCGAATGGAGTGGAACAGTGTGAAGGAATGAAGACATGATTCTGCTCGTAAAGTAGCTATAAAATTAATGCAGCGGTGCATCCATCCAGGATTTTATAGTCCTCGAGTCGTAGAATAGCTTTGATCTGTAGATCGCTCTTAAACGTTTATCGTGATATTTTGCATCCATTCTATATATCTGCACCTGTTGCAGAAAAACGGATTCTGAATACAAAAACGAAAATGAAAAATAGAACCGCCTCGTAGCTTCGTGATCTTCTATCCCTCGACGAAACTTGACTGAAACTTTGACATATAATCAAGCGTTCAAAATGGCGCAACTTTAGACTAATTGTAAAATAAAATCCGAAATGTATCATTGGTTTACATTGGTGATGAAATCACAAAAATTTACGTTGTACCTCACGCGATGAAAAGAATTTGAAAACAAAAATTAGACCGCGTGTCGGTTCGCCACTCATCGATATGAACCGCACCAAGTCTTCGGCAATATTGCACAGTAGCTGCGGAGGAGCACCGTCACCTCACATAAGCCTTGATGCAGAAGGACGCCAGCATTAAGCGACACCGCTGCGACAAAACCCATTAGAATCGTTCGAGAAAAACTGTATAGGTAATTTTATTTTCCAGAATTCGAGCTACGTTCAAGTTCCACGTAGCGTTCAACTCCTCTTCGCATACTTGAGCATCGTGGAAGAGACTATCAACTATGAGAGACTACATTATCGTGCAAAAATGAAAAAAAGAAGCAGAAAAAAGGGGATTCGAGAAAGCCAACTCTTCGATAAAATTCATCTACTGTATGAATCTCAGTTTTTCCGTTTTTCTCCATCGCGAAGAAGAACTATCAACCTGAGGCTGTATTTTTTTAGTTTGTTTCGTATGTACGCATACTTCGCCGAGGAGCAGAACAAGGAAGATATACCTATGTTGGGTTTGTCTCCTATTATACGGATATCAGTGTCCTTTTAGCGGATTTTTGGGTACAGTTAGGGAAGGCACGCCTCGTGGCGAATCGGGCAAGACCGCGTTATTGTCCTCTGCTCTACTCCTCGGAACATATAGCTTCGCCAGTGAGGGAGAGAAAAATGAATAAAAAGAGAGCAAAGAAGTGGAGCGGAGAGGCGAGGAGAGACTCGCGACAGGTCCACCTGCACGATTCACTTTTGTCGGAGCTGCGCTTTCCGGAACTTTGATCTTCGCCCGTGTCCATGCCCCAGGCTATCGCGGTAAGACCACTAGGGGCACTGGCTCAGGACTCCTAAGTTTGACTACTGCGTCCTGCAGTGAGCCGAACAGAAGGACGCTCAACGCGCGATTGCATTTAGAATAGGTTTGAACTCTGATTTACATTAATTTATGAACAGTTTGCTTACATACGCATTGAAGAAAGAAATAAAGACAATTCAAAAAAGCTTTTTTTAGAGATAACAATCTCTCCGTTGTATACAGCAATGGAAATTGGAGATCAGCATTCCCTAGAACTTCTAAAAATTCGAACGTGAAATCAAGCATGTCCGTTTTTCTAATTTTATGGGATTCCATATACCTACCTTCGCTAGGATTTTCAAAAATTATGATCAAAAATAAGATATTTTCAAACTTGAAAATCTGCAACCAATCATCCTTGTTTTTCAAGGTAGGTAACAATTTTTTGGAAAATCATACGCCCAGGCCATATTTCCTGTATCGACGTTGATATCGATTTTATATTTCTATCTATGACGCAATTGAAACTAAAATCAATCAAATTCTACGTAACTTTGAAAACTTGATGGAAAATTGTCTATTTTGTAAAATTTCTGAACATAGACGACATTCGCTAATAGATGTTATCGTGAACAGTCCATTTCCCGAATGCTTATAAATTAGACTTGAAAATCCGTTATCGAAAATTTCACGAGAGCTGATATTGTCAGGTTATAATTATTTTCCTGGGTAAAAATATTCTCGAAAGTCGTCCAATGCTTCCGAATTCCATGATTCGGGTTCACCACAATGCAACGAACCTACCACACTATTGAATGAACGTACGCGCGATTTTCAGTACGCCAACCTTTGTTTCGCGATTTTTTGAATACTGATTAAACAAAATTTATCGGCTAATGAATTTCTCTAGAACGTTAAGATATCAATTATTCGAAATCAGACAATTTTTGCAGGATCGGAAAGTGGTCCGGGTCATCTGATCAGAATGTGACTCAATAAATTCTGACGATAGACGACCAAAAACGGGAGGTTCATCAACTCTAACGTCGTGTTATCATTTCTGGAGACTAATGAACCAGAACTAGGCTATTAACAAAAATCTGTCTGCAGCAATACTGATTCAAAAAATGGACGATATTCTCCATGTCCACATGTCACCTCTCAAGTTAAACCAAAATGCGGTTCGCCTGGAAACTGAATGTTCCATTCAACGCAGGGTTCAAACGTAACGATGATCTCCCTCTTCTGGTGTCGTAGGTTATAGAATAGTGGGTCGGTCTTTTCACTTTCGGGCATGAAGTTGTCGGTATACTCTTTGGCGGAGGACGGAGCGATTATGAGGCTGTTAAACTTAACCCTAACGTCCAAAGTGGGGTGTGTGACAGGGATAGGGACAGGGACAGCCGTGGTCTTCACGGTAAAAACGAACCCAAAAATTCCCCCCTGTGCAGGAGTTGCGTCGACGTTACAAGGTGTCGCACATTACTCACCTGTACCAACACATGGAAATATCATTCCTCTTTTAATTTTTCCCCCTTTATTATTCTTCTGTCACTCATATTGCGTACTTTCACGGTTTATAATCCATGCATCCCTTCTCTCCGGCCATTGAAGGTTCAGCAGCAACCCCACAGGTCGAAACTCCAAGAACTAGACTCTATAAAGGGCGAAGGAGGCAAAAGAAGGCCGAGGTTTGAAAAGCTTGAGGTGTGCTGACTCCCTAAGTCGTCCAAGGTGGTGGGGGAGTCCGTACGATCCCCGACTACTTTATAATGGTTAACTGCTTTGGGTTGTCAGTTCGTGTCCGACTTTGTTCGAGACAAGAGGGACCTAAGCCGAGTCTGCAATATTTCCGAGACGATTTCAGAGACTTTTAAATACAACACCTAAAATCCGATCAATTTTTCTAATACTAACCGATCTTGGCCGACGCCGAGCACCTGGACGGACGAAAAGCGCCTTCGAATATTTTTACTGATAAAAGTACCAAGTAAACGATTCCGTATTACATGGGACCGAGAGCTCTGACGTGAGTCTCCCCAGTGGTCCAGAGAGAAGTGGTCGTCGAAACGGGGCCGAGAGAGAGAATATCTTCGTAGGGGCTGACAGTGTGGTGCGGGCCGTCAATCGGGTCGCACGTTGTGACCGGTACAAGAAGCTGCGGATGTTACTTCTTTCCTTTTTTCTGTTCGTTCGTTGTTTTCGGAGAGGAAAAGGGGCACGTGCTTAGGTCCACGTGACAGATTACCTATCGAAGGTTCTTTTCCAAAATATATAGTCGTCTCTTGACTCAATGCTACCGATCGCTGAATTATAAACTTCGAAGTATAGAAGAGACAAACATTCGTTGATTACGACACGTGGAGTTTTCGAAAAACAAAAAAACAATGTCGCGAAAATATTCGATCAATGATCCTCACTGCACAGTCTTTGAGTGACTACAGATCATCCCTTAAATAAAAGTGATTCGAAAACCTTCAAGAAACGTGGCCAAGCTATCGGCCTGCGATTAGTCCAAAGATGAGGAGCATCATAAAGGTAAGCAAATTGAGATTTCGAGCGCTCGCATGTGTGACTTTCGTCGCTGTAAAATACGGTTTTTGGTTTTTTCCTGTTCTTCGAAAGTTTCGTAACTGTGATTCGACAACTGCAGGTATTCTTTTACGGCAACATCAAGTGCAGAGAATTGAGAGAATGAATTTATCTAAAAAAAATGTCTTCTTTCTTGAACGTGAACGCCTACGCCAACGAAGCTTCCTGGGTAACCGAAAGCTCCGCTGGCTGAAATAGATATTCTTGTGGCCACGTGCGTTTCGAATGACTAGCACACCGTCAGATCACTGCGGGACAATAATCTTCGTCAGTTTTCAAAGAATTTTTTGATGCTCTGCACAAAACCTCTTCGTTCGATTCAGTTTTTGGTTGCCGGTTAGGTCTGAGAGAAATAGAACCACTTCTTAGTTGTTGAATTATTCTCCGATGTCAATTCCCAAAGACGTGGATTCGGCAGGAACAAATTTCCAGCATCATAATCTATTGTGTTTAGTTTATTTGCTAATTATTACAGTATCACTTTCCCACTGCGAGAAATTTCTCTGTAATTCTCACTTCCCTCTTGTTCTTCTTTCTCTTCTCCTGCGTCCTCGTTCCTCGTCCTCTTCGTAGGGAGAATCTAGCGGCATGGCTAAAGTCCCGTACGCAAGGAGGGGGAGGAGGGGACCGGGGAGATTACGTCATGGCAAATAACAATCCACGTATTTGTACCACGCGGACGCGTCTCGCGAATGAAATTGTCCCTGTCGACGACGACCGCGACGCGGCCCAGTGTATGGTAGGAGTTCTTGCTTTGATGTCACGGGCTTCTGACACGCTCGACTCAATCAAAGTCTTCCCCGACGCGACGCACGCCCCCGACGAGACCGCAGACTCGGTTGCACAGAAGTCAAAGCTGTACATACCCTGGTATCTATGTACGAACAACATACATATGCACGTGCATACATTTAATACGCGTCACACACGTATATTCGTGTATAGAATCTTATGACAAAGTCGTGGCGGATGAGAGACCTAAGTTTGTGGTAGATCAAAGAGCTACTTCGCACCACCCCCCTCGCAGAAACACCTCTTGGAGCACCCATAGCTCTCCTCTGCTTACCAAAGCATATTTGCAATTTCAAAGCTTCTCGCGTTTTTTTTTTTTTTTTACTCAAGGACGGTTTTACTCAACGTCGTGAATACAAGGATCGTCTTGAATTCATGTATGCCTGTTCACTACCGCGTACCCCGCGGTTTCAACTCGCGACATGGGGTTGCTTGTATAACTGTGTGATTCTACCTCAAATCAAAAATGTTCTAAAGCAATGTGTCAGCGTGGATTCAGAGGAACATTTTATCCTCCATAAATTTTTCGTGAATAATCAACCCCTGGATAGACTGCCTGCACGCTGCCTCAAACGTAGACCTACCGCAAACTTCCGGAGAACCAGATTTCTACACAAAAAAAATCTGATACTTTTCAGTTAGTGTGTCTCCGCAAATCTTCACACAAGCGGCAAATCTTTGGAACAACAAACTTTTTCCGTATATTAAGAAGAACGCTTCATATGTCCTATCAATTTTTCCCAAATATCGAGCTGGCCGTCCTATGGCTAGGTTCAATCACTTCCGAGGGATTTTGCAAAACTCTAGTGACGCGCTTGATCCTCTAGTATACTTGGAGCCGGTGAACCGGTGAATGTCATGATCTCGCAGATGCTGTAAGCTCGTGCAAGTCTCGTAGACGACATGATCCGATGTTCTCCATCCGAGGACGTAGCCGGAGTTGGGCTGTTGCTGCCGTTGGTGCTGGTGCCCGTGGGGCGGTGAACAATTAGCGACACAGCGGCGAGATCAGAGCGTCGGGGCGGAGTGGGGGACGGCCTAATTACACACGGTACCGACCGACTTCAAAGGAGCCGCCAGTTCCTCTCCTCGAGAAACTCTGCCTCTGCCTCCTCTCTCCTCTCCTCTCTTGCTTATACTCCTCTGCGCCTCAACTGGAAACCAAAGGCATCCGTACCTCCGTAACTCCGTAACTTTGTAACTCTGTAACTCTGTAACTCTGTAACCGCGTCGGATGATCTCAGGGCCAAAAGATCTAGCGACAACATCAATTCCACCGGCATCCACCTGTAGCTCCGGGAGTAACCTAACGATATAACCTCGTTACATGATACAATTCCCCGTCTTTCAAACCTGCTCAAACGCATTTCCAGTTCTCTTCAACTCCAGAGAGACTAGAAAAAAGTTTTCGTGGCTGTTTATAATCGGGAAGACACTACCTCAAACCATTTGGAACACCTTCGAACGAGAGTTTTCTTTTTTTAATGAATGAGCAGTTCGTTATTGCGATAGTTCAACAGTCTTTTCATTCGCGAGCGATCTTCTCGCACAGTCGGAAGGTGAGCATATTTGTCGTGAGCCCGGTCTCGAGTCATCGAATCTTCAATTTACGTCTTTTTGCTTTGCAATCGAAGAGTCAGCGGTGAGAGATCCTCTCATGAACTCGAGAACTTTGTTTGAATCGAACCAAGTGCGCTTATATTTTTCGACCAATCAGAGAACAGGAAATGTGAAATTCACTTTGGAATATGCTGGTCCTCCATGAACACACTTTCGTAAGCCTGCATGACCATTATAGGTGATTCCAAAACTTCCATCTCAGACCATAATCGCGCTAGAGAATTCCGGTGATGAATTTAAACTGTGAGGCAATGCATAGAGTGGCTTCTGCGCGGTGTTGGTCTCTCAATAAACAATGTCATTATCCTTCGAGTTGTTATTGGAATTTCGTGCGTCTTCGCAGAATGAAGAAACAGTGGTAGGATAGGATAAAAGGAACAGTGAATGAGCCTGGACCTCAATGAGTTAGGGCACGTTATGTTTATCGCTGCGTTATGCTCGCTCCTGGCTAATGACAATTTGTAGGTATAGGTATTACGTAAACATGTATAAAATGTTGAAGAGAAAGGGTAATACTATGAGACGGAGAGAAGCGGAGAGCGAAAGAAAGGGAAGGAAGGAAAAGGACGGAGAAAAGGACCATATCGAGACGAAGCGCGACGAAGAGTTATCGCAAACGTGCTTTAGGCGGCACATCAAAGGCGCACCTCGGGCGTGAACGAGCGGCCGGGCACGCGGCTCCTCGACCCGCCGCCAGCGCTGATCCTCTCCGCCATATTTACTCCCATGGACCACCGCACTGCACCATGGCTTTACCGCAATGTTACTGTATCCAGCATCCATACATGCACACAGTCTATAGGGATGCAGCAGGGTACGCGCGTAGGGATGTGGGATATGGTACATGGACGTGTGCGTGCGTGCGTGTGTGCGTGCGTTTGTGGATATGTGATCCCAAGATAAAAATTACTTATCCTATATTTTATCATCATCCTATATACATAATTTTTATTTACTCTCTTATTTGTATTTTTTGGTTCTCTTGTTGTTAGAAGCGAGAAGCAAACTCGAAAGAGAAAAATGTCAATAAATAAGAATAAAAACAGTTTTGAGACGAAAGTTGGATCGAAACTGAGATGCTCCTTGTTATTAAATCCTTCGAATAACGATCGTCATCTACTCTCGCATCTCGCATCTCCGATTCCCTCTGGCCGTATATACCTACCCGGGGCCCAAAAGCCCGCGTTTGGACGCGGCGCAGTCATATTTCAGCCCTTGTTAGGCCTCAGGCCCCTGCCGCGATGAGAGGGTGGGGGATATCTCTTTGACCTGCCGCCTTCACCGCGATCGGTTGGTGCCGGAGACTTATCTTACCACCTGCTTTCCGCTCTCTCCCGTAGGGCAGGGGCGGAGTGGCAACGCCGAGGTATCAAGGGGCGCCATTACGATCATGAGGCCCGAGGAGCCGGAGGGAGAGGAGGAGGAGGGAGGGAGGCAGAGGAGGGAAACATACAATGAAAAAATACAAGTATTCATACATTACATGTGAAATAACAATAATTATAACACTAACAGGTGTCTACAATTTCTTCACTTTTTTACTGTTCAAATTTTTGTTAACAAATCGTTTCCTCGTTTTCACGTGACATAAACCGCAACAAAAAACCTCAGCTGGTTGAACCTATATAATTCTGCATCTAAGCTCGAGCAGACATGAACATCTGTCATTCGAAACGACTCAATCAGTGGCCAGTGGCCAGTGCCCAGGGACGCGAGGAAAGAGCCGTACTCGAGCCGTACCAGCCGCGGAGCTACAGAGCCACAGAGAAATGTTCAAACGCGCCGCCAATCTCATTGCATCGGTCTACTGTCATTGACGCTTTATCGGTCAGAGAACGGAAAGTCGATTAAATTCTTCGCCCTACTCGCGCAACCTTTATAGTCCGACGATAATAACTTTGCAATATTTTATGTTAGGTGGGATCAGGTTAGGCTAGATTGGTTACAATTTTCGTGTTTCATGCACGTATACTCGTTGACGCATTTATAATCATTGGAAAAATATTTATCATATGCGTGTGCCGAAATATGTTCGATGAAGATACTCAGAATCGTATCTGAGAGAATAACAAGAAAAAGAGAAAGAGGGGGGTAGAGGAATACAGTTATGGTAATGATGTACGTCTTCGGTGTTGTTGAAGGCGTGCGTGCACAGCCCTCGTGATGATAACGAGACGGGCTCATCATCATCATCATCATCATCATCATCATTTTCTACTTCTTCTGCTTCTTCTTCTTCCTCTTCTTCTTCTTCTTCTTCTTCTCCTTCTGCCTCTTCTTCTTCTTCTTCTTCTCTTCCTTCTTATTCTTGTTCTTTTTCTTTTTTTTTCTTCTTCGTCTCCTTCGTTCAGTTTCTTCTTCAGTTTCTCCGTTGAACGGAACAAGAACCGGCCGATCGGCAACTGACCGATTCAAAGATGCCGCCAGCCGGATCCACCGAAGGGGAAACCCCCTCTGACTCTCTTTCTTTCTCTCTCTCTCTTCATTCGATATTTTTAATGGGTTGGATAGACTTGACGGGCGCCGCGCTGTCTTATACCATCGACTTCTTATATATTTGTACAACACGGTGTATAAATCTGAGCATAAAAGACCGAAAATGGATAAAATAAAAGAAAAACAGCTTCCAGCCATTCTTTTTCGAAATTGAACCATGCGCAAGCGCGTACATAAGTCTAGAAGTATACCTACAGTCGTGCGCGAAATCATTGAATTTTATGGATCACGTAAACGCGTAACTCAAGAAATGTTAGGCGCGGTATATTCTCAAAGCACGTTTCAAACCCGTGACAAGCTCATCGGTATCAGCTACGCGTATGATTCTATCTGTAAGACAGGCGGAATCGTTAATAAAAATGTGAGTTCCGTTCTTTAATGGAATTAGCATCGTGGCAGCGCGCGTGTCCACGCATTTGACTGGGAAAACGGAGAATCACTGCTGGGATCAGCGCAGTTACTTTTAATTATTATAATTTAGTGGCGCATGGCGCGCGGCCCGGGAGCGCTTTGCCGCGGCATTTTTCAAAGGAGAGTTTAGACCCGCCTGCATTTACGCGGCAATGACCTTGTGCCCAAGCCTCTCCCAAACTGGTAAAAAACCCCATCGCTACCGAACATATTATTCTCACCTCGGGTCATACCGAATATACGTGTACCTAAAAAACAAATCTACAGTCTTACGTACGTCCAAGAACCCGAGAATTTGTAAATTCAACTCTGAAGATAAAAGATGAGGACCGACCGGCGATAGACCGTAGACTTCTTTGCAACGATACCTGCATCCCAATCTGTAAGGTAGTCTCGCCTTTCGAACATCTTTTTACACAATTAAATTCCTAACCCATCTTCTTGCGGAGAAATCTCGTCGTGTCGCTCGCCCGTTGTGTTCAAGATTTGACAAAGGATTAAGTTGTGCCTTCGCACGCGTAGCCCCCCCACTCTCCGAATTCTTCTTCATTGTATCATTGGATTAGGAGGAAACTCGAGTGTGAGATGAAGGAAGCTAGAGATCAATTTGTGCAGAAGGGAGATTTAGTTCATTCTCTTGCTGAATGTAGATTGATATTCGCCTCAGTTTCTGTTTCTTCCGACGGTGTCGTCCCTCCTCAATGTGGACGCATGCATGCAGTACGTGAATGTTAAGTGTATACACAAAGAGGCTTTCCGGCCTATTGAAGGGGTTTTTTGAAGAACCCTAAAGTAGCGATCTTTAGAAGGGAGACATCGAGTCCCCAGGGAGAGAGAGACAGAAGAGTGGCGGGTTGGAAATAGGAAACTTAGAGGGGAGCACCGCAAAGGGCGGGAGAGCCTTCAGTTTTTTGATTTACGATATAATAAAGAGGTTACGTAAGGCGGACTTCTCGTCCACCTCGAGTTTTCTTACAATAGCATTGATTTACGATCTTCTTGAAAGTTTCGATTCGATGCGGATCCCAAAATCGGATTTCGGAACCTTCGGAATCCCGTCATGTTGAACCGTGAAAGACGTGAAAGCTCAGTTCCACGGCCTCCGAACGCTCATCCGTGCAGTACTTTCATTTCCTAGGCAATCAAACTGATATCCATCTCTGCGAAAAAGGGCTCCCAACCGAGAAAAAGTAGGGGAAAGAAGAAACGAAATCTTTGACGATCTATCAACGTTGTATCAAATGCCGGACTATGCTCCTCGTGTAGCCACCTTTATAGGTAGGCATACTTTATTGCCTCTGAAACACGCTCCAATCTGTCCTGAGCCATTATACCTGGTCCTATTCCTGGGCAGCCAGCATAAGGTAGGTACCTACTACCTCGGATCGTGTCGGCTTCTTTCATCTCCAGGAGTTCGGGCTTCTGTTTCACTGTTTCCGCCGGCGGCTACCGACTTGGAACTTGACCCTAATCGCCTTAGAGAGCGCGCGTTTTCAATTATTTTGATTGTACCTGATTGTTGCACGGTCATTTATATCCCAGAACAAAGGATTGCGCCGACCAGGTCCACCACTATACCTACATGAATATAAATTCCATTCATGTGCATATACGTATACCCGTGCACGTTATTTGTATCAGAATAATATTTATGTAAATGGAATTGAACTAATGCGAGCAAATCAAACCCTTGCGCTCAATAATCATTCTCATCACAGTTTGCGCATGGTTAATGAGCGAACGGGAAATTCCTATAATGAGTATCAGCGCTCGGCCGTTCGGCATCTCTCCATGGGAATAAATAACTGAGAAGGTCGTCCATACGTAACGTAGTTATGCTAGCCGTATGGCATATCTCATCCTCGTCCTCGTCCTCGTCTCGTCTTTGCGGTTCGCTGACTCTCTTGTGCCCGGGGTGCCGACAAGCAATGTATACTGGGAGCCATCATCAGACTAGACTTATACCAGCGGAACACCGACCTCAGCCCGATGTCCGACTCGCAATCGCGTCACTTAACCGCTAGCACATTAAATACATTTTCAATGCGAATTTGATCGTTTGCCAAAGAACTTCATCGCTATGACTTGATTCCAAATTATGAGAAAACAGATTTTTAACTGAACCGTATCATACTGGCTGATGATCGTCCCTTTTGTCGGTTGAAAATTCTTTTTTTCCTTTACTCTTGTAGTTCTCAGAGCTCTCCAATTGTCTGGTTCATTTTTTAGCGACGGTTTGTAATGTTTAGAGTTTTGTTTGAGAGTAAACAGAAGAGTGCAGCAGCATGACTGGTGAGTGTACCGCACACGTGTTTCGAAAACGCGTTGAATTAATGAAGAGTAGTTGACGAGTTAATTGCCCCGCTATACACTTTCGCATCCGATTTTTGTTTACGTCCTGCTAGACCCCACTTCTCTAAATAAGCAGAAACTGAGCAAGAAAAATTGATCTTCCAGTACCCCGCAGCCAAACCTAAGGAAAGCCGCAGTCAAAGATCAACCTCCTGCTGCGACGGGCTTCTTCAGATCTTTCGACTGGTTCGTGTCCGAAGAATTCTCGGGCAGCTCGATTTGTCAAAACAACCTATCCTATCCTCAGCCTTCGCTCTCCATCTCTCTGAGCCTCTCCTTCGCTTTGGGTTTAGTTCCACAGTAGAAGGAACGCAGCGTAGTGGATATACATGTAAAATGTCACTTGAAGGACAAAATCCATTAATGTCCGCAACTATTTCTCGTTTTAATCAGCTCGCGATATACCAGCGAGCTCACTTTATCTTCTCGTGTCACGATCGCTCCCTTGCAGAGGAATGAGACACTTGCAAAATAAAAAGATCCCATAAATTACAATACCGACTCAAATATCTTAGCGGCTAGTCATGCGATGCGTACAAAACAAAAATCGGCGGTACGCGACACCGATAAACGTTTGCGACCGACGAGAGGTTAACGCCTCACGCCTAATGGCCGTCTGCGTCCAGCGACATCAAAAGTATCTGATTACTGTTTCAGATGGTATTTTGCGTCGCGATTTTCACCAACTTCCAGCTCGCTTCGGCTGAGGATAAAGCGACAAACACTGTCTCAGTATCGCCCGGCTCACCAGTCATCCAGAGTAACACTATACAAAAATTTATCGAGGTCCTTGGAAAATATGAACTCGAGGATCAGAGAGCCCTGAAAAGAGTTTACCTCAGCAATAGATCAATCACTTGCAACGATGGTTCGCAGGCTGGGTTTTACCTCAGAAAATCTCAGGGGTCTAAACGATGGATCATCTTCCTTGAAGGAGGATGGTACTGCTACGATCACAGGAGCTGCAGAAACCGGTGGCTCAGATTGAGGCATCTTATGACTTCTACTCAATGGCCAGAGACGCGAGACGGTAAGTTTATTGACATGAAAAGATAAAAATATCAGAATCATCAGCCTCATAGAACTGCACATGTCATAATCCAGTCATGAACTGCAGAAACCTCGCAACCGTGTTTATTTCGTGCCTCATTTTTTTCGTCTTTGTCCGCGGCTTAATTTTTTTGAGTATTCGCAATATGTCAACATGGCAATTCACAACTACAGTCTCACAGCGGATTTCGTTGACAGACTCTTCTTTACTAATCTTGGAATTTATCCATAGTCGGTGGTCTGCTGTCCTCACGTCCGGAAGAAAATCCATTTTGGTGGAACGCCAATCATGTGTAAGTAACCGCTGGCAGCCGGAACTTGCTTTGCAAATACGTGACGATTGAACGTGATTTTCATGGTCTTTATTTCCTGATCGCAGATTTGTCCCCTACTGTACGAGCGACAGCTGGAGTGGGACCAGAGCTACTCCAAGTGACATGTTCTCCTTTATGGGAGCCGAGATCGTAGCTCAGGTAGTTCGAGACTTGATACCACTTGGTCTTGAAAACGCCAGCTCGCTCCTGCTCGCCGGAAGTAGTGCCGGAGCAACCGGAGTCATGCTGAATTTGGACCACGTGCACGGCCTGGTCCACCATGAACTAGGTAAGTCTCATTACCTTACACGAATTACGAAGAAAATGTCGAGTTTCCAAATTTGAGCGTGCAGATGAGTCACCTGCAAACATTGTTCAATCCGGTCCGCATATCGTCCAATTCATTTCCTCATTTTTCTGTGTTCAAACAGACGGTATAGTGATGCAAGAAATAAATAGTTTGCATTTTTGGACCACAGTGTAAATTGCATACCGATACTATGGCATTCGTCGCCTCATTATTTCTCTTTTTACACAGGCTTGAAGCACATAGCTATAAAAGGAGTCAGTGATTCCGGATGGTTCATGGACAGAGCACCATATTCCTCTCACGGTCTGCCTTCCACGGACGCAGTCCGAAAGGGCATGGAGCTTTGGAAGGCAAGAATGCCCCTCAATTGCGCAGCGAAGTATATTCACGAACCTTGGAGGTGTTACTTCGGGTACAGACTTTATCCAACTCTCTCTGGTAAGTCCGAAGCCGACTATTACACAAACATGTCAGGTAAAGTATTGCTACAATTTTTATTGACGACTTTCTTCCCTTCGCAGTACCTCTCTTCGTCTTCCAATGGCTCTTCGACGAGGCGCAAATGACGGCTGATAACGTCGGCGCCCCGGTGACAAAACAGCAATGGGACTACATTCACAAAATGGGTGACAGTCTACGTCAAACTTTCGAAAATGTGACCGCAGTCTTTGCACCGAGTTGCATAAGCCACGGTGTTCTAACGAAGAAAGATTGGCAGTTGATTAAGATCGACGAAGTATCACTACCCCAGGCTCTACACTGTTGGGAGCAGACGTTAGTTGGAAACAAACGTAACGAGTGAGAATCGTTTTCCCATTCTCCAAACGTTCATTTTATCAACGTTCTCTTTATGACCTGTGCAATTAATTGTTACCACAGAACTCGTCACCAAATTGAAACGAATCAACCCTGTGCAAAGTCACCTAGAAAATTGTTACGGTCTGGCACGATGAAGTCGAATGGCACAGCTCCGGATGGAAGCAAAATGAGGGACAGTACTTTTCTATACTCCCGAAAATCCGGAGTTGGCGGTAACGGCTCGAACGAGGATAGGAAGGGCTCTAATAATCCGTCGCAAGGTGGTGGTAGAGGGAACAAGAAAAGACGAAGGAGGAAGCACAAGGGGCGAAGGAGAGAGAGAAATGGAGAAGGAAAACAGCAGAAGGACAAACAAGAACGGCGGAAAGGAGGTAAGAAGTGCTCAATGGTTCAATACAATTCATTCGGTGCTTCTCGATGTTTTTATTCGAACTAGAACTCATACTAATTTCCCCCTCAGGACGTAGACACGGAGGGAAACACGGCAACAACCACACGGCAATGTTGAACGGTACAAGACCACAACGTTCAGTGATTCCTTCGAATAAACGGAAGTGTATTCAGGGCTGCCAGTACAGATTAATCGAACGCTGTACTTGGCCTCAATGTAATCACAGCTGCCCAAAGCTTCACAATCCTTTCACCGGCGAAGAAATGGACTTTATCGAACTCCTCAAGAGCTTCGGGCTGGACATGAAAAGCGTCGCTAATGCGTTGGGCATCGATATTCAAACTTTAAACAATATGGACCACGACGAGCTGCTGAATCTCCTTACTCAACAATCGCCAAACTAACGATGCTTGATAGATACATTCTCAATATAAATGTAAGTTTGTTCCTCATTTTTGGTTCTGAAAATGACCTCATGAAAAAGTCTGTTTTCATTCATACTAATCCGGTTTTCACCGATCGAGTTTTAACTCCGTTAACTGCATATCATTCAATTTGATTTTTTCTTCGCATACAAATTAATGGCAAATTTTTATATTCGATTGATACTTCATTTCCGCCGTTCCAGTTCGGGAACTATATGCAAAATAAAATACGCGATACATTATATTTTTCGTTACCAAGTCGCTCTTTCGTGCCCCTCCTTCTTCTCTCTCATGATTTCTGTTATATTTTTATCCAAATTTATTATGACACACATGGACATATATATACATTTTTTTCGTATGGCAACCATTTTGCCATGAGCATCACAACTATTCGGGGCGTAAAAACGGATTGTGTGTGAAATTCGCTGCGTTTCTTATCGCGAAAATCATACCATGGTCATGAGTCCCATCATGATATGGAACGAGTAGAGGTATACATTTTGATAAGCTTCTGTAATTCGTCGCTTGAGACTATTGAACACGGCAGATGTAAGATCGAAGGTATTGAGTAAGATGAAAAACGAGTAATTAGCTGTGTGACAACAATTGAACGTCATGTATTACTGTCATGTTACCAGGTTATAGAAAAATACTGATGAACTTGGAGTTATATTAATAATAACAATAATACAACGAATCAAACCGACTGTAGGTACATACATACATAGATATGTGTATAAGGTAATATAAAGCAGCAGTATTCAGCCAAAACTATAAATTGTACATAATAATTCATATCTCCGAAGAATTTATATAATAATACAAATAGTATGTTACGGTAAAATTATATTATATTATATTATATTATATTATATTATATTATATTATATTATCTTTGAACTCTTATAAATATGAATAATAATAGTAATAATAATATTAATAATAATAATATTAACTTAATTTATTGAAGAACATATAGATTATAGACGTATGATAATTTGTAACTTCAAAAAACGTCTCCATATAAATATAGTATTGAACTATTCAGATTTGAGATAGTTGTTATAAATATACAGTGTATTCAATTATTGATAATAATATCATATCATATACTGATGATAATCTGACGACCCACATGCTGACACTGCCAATTTATCGTTGTAGATAAGTACGTGAGATTTTCTTTTCAAAGAGATTCCTCATAATCCCCGCATCAAAATATTCGAATCAAGATTCGCGACAGCGAATCGCCGCCAAGTTAGGCAATACCTAACAATAGGCAAGCGGACTTCTTCTCCTTCTTCGTTAAACTTATACCGTAAGGAATTTCACTACGTCGCGATATCTTCTTCTTCTTCTTCTTCTTTCTTGCGCCAAAATGTAAAATCGAATGAAAAGAAATTCTCACACGCGCGCACACGAGTCATTATTCGCACTATACACATGTATACTGTAGTATAATTATTTCTCGAATCTATTTTCACGGATAATGGGTAACGGATTTTCGTTTCATATCAAGAAAAATTCATTATACTTTGATATTTTTGTTTTGTTCAGAAGGCCGGTACAAATATAATGACGCGATGACGAACTATAATCCCGAACCTCTATATTATAGACTGATTAAATTATCTACCTCAGTAAATCAAATTGTGTATCGTATATCGTGTATACCGCATACCGCAGCTCCCAATTAATGATTAGTTGAATAGATAAAAATAATAATTAATGTAATATAATTAGGTGATAAAATATATTATATAGAAGAGATAGAAGCAACAAAAAGGTAGAGAAAAAAGTAAAAGAAAAAATGAAAGAAAAAAAAAAGGATATCTACTGTATTTAACGTTTGTAAAATATTAAATCCTATAATTATTATTTTTAATTATTTATTTTTAAGTACCTGTAGTACTTATACTGTTACAAAAATACAGTACCCAGTATTCATATAGTATGTATACCTAATTATTATGTAATCTCAACTGGCAAAGTACTCGAATGCTAATTTATTGTTTACGTTATTATATAATATTGAAATTAACGTGTAGAAGAGAGAAAATAAATTGAAATTAAATAAATAAATAAATGAAAACGCGTATGTCATTGGTAAAAGTATATTGGTATGCATTATAAAATCATCTATTTGTTGTCCCCTATTACGTTTATTCTGTCTCGCACGAAAACGAAAAAATTACCGTTTGCCAATCCCAATTGGACAGAACTATCTTCAAAATGTAATGAGTGCTTCAACGAACTTCAAAATGTATGAAAAACGAATAGCAAGTTCGTTCATTTCGAACACTCATGAGTACCGGAAAAAAGTTCGTGCGCATTCCGCGGGACGTGAAAACGCGCAAATGTTCGATAATTCTGGTAGATACGGCTGTAAGAGTTGAGCGAAGCATCGACGTCCCCCGTGATTATAATCGGTATGATAATTTGATATAACAGACAGCAGGAGGGAGTGCGCGCAGTTGAAAGAGGCGAGAGCTCCTCTCAAAATAATATCCTTCCATACAGGAAACAGTATTTAGTGCACCCGAGTCAAAGCCGGGGTATAGACTCGTTCGATGATGGCTATGGCAGTTGTGGTCCCCCAGGTCAGAGCGTGGCAATTGAGGCGACCGAGGAAGTGACAGAGGATGGCACAATGTCGTTGAATGTGTTCTATTAATTCAAACCGCGTTCTGCTTAGTGGTCGGTGCCTAACCCGGTCAGACGCTCTATTATAACTCTTCGTCGCTATCCTGGATCGTCCTGGATCAACTTCACATAAAATTGGAGAAAATTGATATACCATCTGGTGCTACGGCTCCAAGAATCGCCATGTTCAAGGGCTTCGTCCTTTTGCTCATCGTGTCCACCAACGACCGTGGTAAGCGAGACAAAAACGTCATTTCTATTTTATTCTTTGAATCTTAGTGGAAAATTTTGTTCAAAATTCACGGAAATGTCTGCGACTAAGTGCGGAAACTGCAAACTGGGATTCTTCGCGTAATTCAGGAGATGAATTGAAAGATAAAGTTATACTGATAACCTGCAGGTATAGAAGACTTGTGCGTCGATTTTTCTGAAATTGTAATGCAGCAAATCCGAACTTAGCCTTTTCGAAAACGGATGATGTTTCTTCGGAGAACTCCAAAATCCATATCCGATGAAGTTGTTTGCAAACAAAGTTCGTTCCAAAAACTGTGAGAGACCGTCGATCGAACTTCAAAATAGAACACAGAAACGAGGAAATTCAATCACAATTTCAAAGACAATATCATAATTATCGACACACTTCAACTCGAGAGTAGTAATATACAAAAAAAGGTTGAATTTTGAATAATGAATCACTTGAATTACTCAAATTTTTCTCTAGATTCTGACGTACCGGGTGCATATCACCGCGTTCAATATCTGTAGAGATTCACACTTATTCCCGATTGTATTCCTTGAAACGTAAACTGATATGTAAATTTCTATGACAATCAATATGACTGTCGACTCAGCCAGCCCTCAAACCGCTCAAATTTGGAAGAACAAACGGAATAATCATCTGTGGAATATGTTCAATGGTGGTTATTTAAAAAAAAAAAAAAACAGAGTAAAATCATCATGCCATTGAAATGTCCTTCTGACGCTTGATGGACATTACTGAAACCGTCATGCTGGACTTCAGCGTCAATTGCGGATCTTGACATTATGACTTGGAGTCGTACGATATCAGAGAGTCATAATAGTCTACGTATCTCTGGGCGAATAAATGTTCAGGACGTATTTAAATGTCAGAACAGAACAGGACATCAGAGAAACGTTTCTTCAGAGAAGCCAGCAGGCTTGGAAAAATTGTGAATTAATTCTTATAGATCCAAAGGGAATGAAGTGAAATCCCGCATGGCATAATGTGAGCTCTCTTCTTTATGGAACCGCCCATTTTATTTTCGTTTCAGCATCATCAAATCAATGTGGAAAGGTGTGGCTCACAGTTTCATCATTATGGAGGCCGATAGCAACTAACAATAAAGTAGTGGATGCTGAACTGGAGGTAAATTGGGATTTGGACTGTCCCGGGAACGTAGGACATCCGGACAGCATCAGAGTGTTTACTGCTGATCCAGCGCACAGTAATTACGCTGACATTTTGAATCGATTTATCTTTATTCTTTGATAGCCACTGCATGCATCTTACATTAACTTGACATTCATAATTCATCAGTTCGAAGTATTCAACCTAGCTACTTTACACTCGAGATATCACCCCTAATTTCCAATTTTTCTAGACAAGACGATAAAACCGCAGCTGACGTTGCTCCTAGCCGAACATCCTCAGGGTTATTACAGGACAAATATAACTGTCGGACGACCTCCGCTACCTGGTGGTTGGGACGAAGGAGGAGGCGCCACACTGCCAGGACCTCACTGTTTGAAGCACCATGCAGCACTGTACAAAAATGGCGAATTCCTTACCAGTTCATGTCTACAAATTTGGCCAACGTGGATGTACGACTTGAGGTCCGTCGTAACTTTGACATTGAGATTGAGGGCGTGATGTGCTCGGATACTTTCCCTCATAAAAATATCTCCTTTTCAGAAGGCAACTCGGAAGACTACCAATTGGTACACTCATGATCCCCGGAACCCATAACTCTGGATGTTACAAACACGGTGATCTCACCAGAAGAGATGCATTCCAACGTTACCTGCTCACCCAAGACCGTGATGTCTGGACTCAGCTGGTCCATGGAATTAGATATCTCGATATCAGAGTTGGCTATTACCCCTCGATACCAAGGAATAATACCTTCGTTGAAGAATCAAACTACGTTAACAGGTTTTGGGTCAACCATGACATCGTTAGAATCACACCACTTATGACCATCATCAAGGATGTGAGGAACTTCTTAGATGTGGCCAGAGGAGAAGTGGTGATACTGGACTTTCACAGGTTACGAACAGTAAAATGATTAGGAAACATTCCAGAATCGTCTCCGTCTAGTCTGATCACTCGAAAATTACTGGTTCGACAGATTTCCAGTCGGATTCGAAGGTCGACCAAGTCGGCATCGCAGGCTAGCTTCCATTCTTCATCGGGAATTCGGTGGTCTAATTCTCCGGCCCGATAGAGGAGCCGATGGACTGGGACCAACCCTGAACGATATTTGGACCGTTGGACGCAGATTGGTAATATGTTATGGGGACAAGCAGACGGTGAACGGTGAGAAATGATTATTTCGTTATCATTTTTAGAGGGGTTTGTCGTAGAAGCTGCGAATGTGACTTTCAGAATATGACTGGTTGTGGCCACCAATGACACAGGCCTGGGGTGATCAACAGACTGCTGAAGGTCTGAAAAACTATTTGGAAAGAACCATTGTGGGAAGTAAACGGCCCAGAACGAACCAGAACCCATTATGGGCAGTAATGGCAGAGTTGACACCAATTCCTTTAGATATCATGCTGAAGCCTTCTGGAGGACTTCGACAAATGGCTGATTCAATAAACCGAAATTTGACTGTCTGGTTCCAAGATGAATGGTGGAAACAAACCAACATAGTAGCGACTGATTTTTTCCTAGGAAATAATCTGGTCGACGTTTCAATACAGTCAAATATTAAAAAAAGTAATATTGCCCACTGGCGACTCTAGGATCGATTTTTCACTTCATGATTTTATATAGTCTATCAATTACTAATTAATTATTATTGTGGTAATTATGTTTATTTATTCTAATTTGCCTCTTCTTCTCTCTTTACTTCGCGTTTCCACTGTCACGTAAATCCCAATGTTATCTATTCTTAAGGATTTAGTAAATTTTACTAATCACAATTATCATAATATTTCTCCAATCATCGCAAATCATTTTCGAAACTATCGAGTCAAGCGGTGAAATCATGAATTCACGATGCACCTTGAGCTATGCAACTCAATATACGGATCTGTAGTTTAAATTTAACTCCTCGTAACACGTTACGTTATGCAACCCAGAATACAGACCTGTAGTATTTGAAATTACTGCTTGCGAAACCTGACGTCATGCAGCCCATAGAAATACATCTGTACGTCGAGTTAAATAAAGTCAGGTGTTTCATGCCCGTAATTGGTTTATAAAAATTCAAAATCATTCATTTCTGACCAGAATTTGTTTCTGCGCTCAAAGATCCATTTCCGGGGTGAACAGATTTTTTAACTGAATGGGAAAATTTGAGCCACGTGGGATACCTGTTCCCGTTGATATGGAGGCTCGAAACTTTGCACACAATTTATACCTCGTACTCCGTTTGAACATTGGAACTTACAGTGGAGATATTTCTTATTTCCAATAGATAATGATCTAATTGTTATAAATAAATTGTCTAAGAGATTCATATCTAAATACATAATTATCCTTCTTCGACGTGCTCAATGATGTTAAATACTTATATATTCGGTGTTTTATTCTGCTGAAAACTAGCTCCCACTTATTTCCGATCAAAATCTATAAAAACCACAGAGCACGCGATTCAAACATTATACAATCGGATTCAAGTCTCATGAATTTCAATTCCGTTTTTTTGCATTTCCATCAGGATGAATGAGACAGTTCGAGCGCAGGTATTTTTTTTTCTATCAGGAAAGCCTTTCCCATTTTTCCCAGGTACAGGTCGTTGAATTGAATGAAAAACTGTAAGATTTAATGACAAGAAAACTGAAAAATCATCAATAAACTCCATTGAGGACTTAAGTCCTACTGAGGTGAACTTTCTATACAAAAACACGCAACACATTCCTAAACCTTGTTCCAAGCAGGTCTCCACATTTGAATTTCTAAATACCAGTTATCTCGATCTCCGGCCTTGGGGAAGATTCACCGGATGATTATAACATTTAGAGCCTTCTCGACGGTCAGTTGCTCTGTCAGCAACACAGTGAGCGGAGGTATCAAGCGCAACAGCTCCTGAGATCGCTTACTAATCAACATGGAGGACGAATTATGGCTTTCCTATATCCTATGGTCACACATTTTGATTCTGAAGATGATGAATTTCACGTGGTACACTGGCAGACTTCGAGTCGCGAGACAGGTATACATTTCATTTATTCGTGTTAAATGTGTAATGCCTTTTATTTTTGCATATTGAATTGAATACCTACACGGCGCGAAATATTTCGTGTTTCTGTAACAGGTCGGCAGTGTTTCAGAAATATGTCTATATCCGCATAGATTTTTGAACCGTAAAAATTTACGTGATTCTGAAGTTATAGTTTGTGCCGTGTGAGCATTGAATGAAATTGTAATACGGCTTCCCCAGCTGAGACAAACTAAGACAAATTTCATTCTATCCATCACAATCGAAACTCTTCAGGTGATTCACAGTGAAGCGGATAGGATGTTCATGTGGCAGCCAGGATTAAAGGTGACTCTCGATCCAACTGGAGGAGGACATCCAGATATTGATCGTATAAGAGCAGCGCATCGTAGCGATGTTGAGACAACAGTTCCATTTTTAATGATAACTCTACTTTGGCTAGAAACGTCTCCCTCTTTATACGCAGGAAAATTAGTTTTATGCAGTTTTACACTAGCCAGAATTCTCCACGGTTTAGTTTACATGGAGATGATCCCTGGAGTACATCGATTCATTAAAATATTCATATCCGTTTTTAGTTACGTCATTATCGCTTACGTTACAACTTCAGTCGTTGTATACTGCGCATAATTCGAAATTCAACAAAAGAACACCCTAATTTAACATATGTTGAATTAAAAACAAGGTATGGCCGTGTATTGCGGGCAATATCCCAGTAAATCAAAAAGAATTAAGGTGCAAGAAACGTGATAGAAACGAATCAAAAGGGATTCAATGCGCATTGAAATCAACGTAACTTCAATTCTTTTTGATCCGTTATAATTCGTGTCAATTCCGTTCTGATATCATGCTCAATTCTTTTTAATTCTTTTTATTTTACTGGGATTACAGGATGGGACTGATCGTTCTTCATTGTTACAAACATTTCACGAATAAATTTGAAAAAGTCATACACAAATAAATGAAATCGACAACAAAAAGTCTCCAATGATTTGTTTAAAAAATTAGAAAAATAAACAAACAAAAGACGAATTTGTATAAATATATATTCAAATACCGAATCGGATCACAGATCTTCCCAAATAAAAAGTCCCTAAAATCATATAAAATGAAATCAAGCTTATTTCTCTCTCGAAAACCCGCACGGGATTCTTTCGATCGCATAATAAACGATAGAAATATTTGCATTAACATTTCCATCGATATTATATCCACTGCTGGGTAACATTTGAAATGATTCCATTTTGAATATATATTTAAAATGGAAATGGATTTTCCATTTTCGATTTTGAATGCTTTTTCGGAAACCATTTTTCATTTAAAATTCATTTTCAAAGCCTTTGCGATTCACTATTTTAAATAAATTAAAAACACTATTTCTGCACCTATAATGATTCAATTCTAAATAGATGTTCACAATAGAAAATGGCATTCTCCATTTACCATCTTAAATGCTTTTGCAAAACCATTTCCCTTTTTCGTTTCAAATATACATATCTCGATAAGCATTTTCCATTTACCATTTTAAATACATTTCACAAGGCATTTTAGTGATTCATCTTCCATCTGCCGGAAATAAAATTTGATACATGACAGAATCTCTGAATGATTATAGTAAATCAGATAAGAATAATTGAACAGGTGAATAAAATTCATTCCAGAATTCCATCTCTGAAACGAATTGTTTGTAATTCAATAATTCAAAGCTTGCCTCGATCATTTGAATCACTGCGGATCGCTGTAATTCATGGAGTTACCATTCGATGATAAGATCTAGTTCACCGTCTGGCCGCCAGATATCACACGTACAATTTGACGTATCCGTTCGGCATACATGGATTTTATTCCACGAGCCATTCCCGTGGCGACTAGCGAGGCTCTACCTTACAATGTCGTGACTCGTTTAAGATCTCGAATACCGTGATAAATAGATCAAAAAAGTGTGAAATAAATAGTTTCAAAACAAACAATAATTATGGGTGATTCTCTGGATGGGTCGGGCGACCCGTCTCCGGAATCACAAAACGTAGCAATAGTGGATTACGCATCGTTTGCAAATTATTTGCGTAAAGCGGTAACGATTTTGCTGCCGGACGAAGACGTCGTTCCACCAGCATTGAATATTGCTTTAGAAGATAAAAACAATCAAGAATGTGTGAGGAAATTTTTAAGCGATTCGCAAGTATGGTCTCTCTACGTACAGAGGAGTTCCAGCAAAGGTAAAACTCTTTTTATCGCATTCCTCATTCGTGACTAATATAATACGTTGGTACATACATGCATACATACGTCTCATTGCATCCATTTCTCCATTTGATATGTATTATATTCTGATCGTGTGTGTATCTTATTATTATACACCAGGCGGTTACTCGTCTTCCTCTCTAGACTCCATCACGAATTTAACGGTAAAATTCATAAATAGAGACTACATACATGATTACAAACATCACACATGCATATCACACATACCTATATTCCGTAGATCCGCGTAATAGCTCTCTTCTTCCGATGCCACTTACGCGTGGGTTACACTTGTGCAAAAAATATGAAATCACATCAGTTGGCTCGAACCACTGACCAATAGGATTTCAGTTTTTCGGCACTAGTGCAGCGAGTTTGAACAAATATCCCTTAAGAAGAACTTATAAAGCTATACTGATACATCGCTATCGTACGATATACATACGTCATGTCTAATAAAATCAATAGAGGCACAATCCACCCACATCTATACTTTATGTAGATAGGAATATGGCATTGCTCTCGACAATGTTATTGCAGTTAATAATGACATCAAACTCCGTTTAGCCGCTGTTCTTTTTTTTTTTTTTTGCTTACATTTTTTTTTACTGTCTGCAACCGGCGAATAGGACAATAAGAAATGAGGATAAAAATGGACATGACGGGGTGTTGACCCCGTGAGATATATATTCATATATAGGCCAGTCTGTGATAATTTCGTTAATATATAAATAACCGACAATGATCTTGAATCAGATATGCTCTATACAGATTTCTTATCTACATCAGTCAATCTGTGTCATTCTAACAAAAATGTGATTGAAAAATTGCACGTTACACACCAATCGAAGGAAATGCAGGGGAACCTTCATATAATTTTCATGAAATGACCCATACGCTAAGGACGTTTTTTAAGCTGATTATGTAGAGTTAGATTAAAATTTTTTTATTTGAAATTTTTGTATATCATTCATCCAACTTCGAAAAGTGCCAACATATAGTCCAGACTTTATCCTCAAACCATTATTTACTTACGAATCGGCATAAAGTGACCGCACGAACAAAGTTCAGCAATCATTGATTGTCCTGAATTGTCTTCTCTCAAAAATACGTAATGAGAAATAAGAATTTTGTAACAATTTATAGAGGAAGATGGCGGGGAAGGGGACGAAGAGAAAGAGAGTGTGATGTACTATATATCGAATGAGATATACTTTACAAATCCGAAGATGGCTTCGCTGGTACTAACTAAACGAGGAGCGGTAGTTGAGGCGGATAAATCCATTCATTCTCAGCTCAGATTAGTAACATTCTCTGACGGTCCACCTTACGAGACTTTGCACGCTATCAGTAAAACCATGGCGCCATATTTCAAGAGTTATGTTCAAGGAACCGGAAGAGCAGATAGAGATGGAGACAAGATGGCACCGTCGGTTGAGAAAAAGATTGCAGAGTTAGAAATGGGATTATTACACTTACAGCAAAACATCGATATTCCTGAGATATCGCTACTGGTTCATCCCGTGGTCAGTCTCATAATAAAACAGTGTGCCGAAGAAGGTAGAAAGCCAAAAGTCGCCGACTTCGGAGAGAAAGTGGAGGATTCTACTTTCTTGAACCAGCTACAAAACGGGGTGAACAGATGGATAAAAGAAATTCAAAAAGTGACAAAGCTCAACAGAGATCCAGAGTCCGGTACAGCTTTGCAAGAAATATCGTTCTGGCTGAATTTAGAAAGAGCCTTACACCGTATCCAGGAAAAACGAGAAAGCATTGAGATATCTTTGACTCTGGATATCCTCAAGCATGGAAAACGCTTTCACGCAACAGTCAGCTTCGACACAGACACCGGTTTGAAACAGGCTCTGGCAACGGTCAATGACTACAATCCTCTGATGAAAGACTTTCCGATAAACGATTTACTCTCAGCCACGGAATTGGAGAGGATCAAAGTAGCCGTCCAGCAAATCTTCATGCATCTCAGGAAAATAAGGAGCACAAAGTACCCGATACAGAGAGTTCTACGTCTGGTCGAAGCAATCTCCAGAGACCTAGGACAGCAGCTTTTGAAAGTACTCGGCACTAGGAGATTGATGCACATCCCATTCGACGAATTTGAAAAAGTTATGGGTCAATGTTTCGAAGTGTTCACAACCTGGGATGACGAGTATGACAAATTGACCGGACTGCTTAGAGATATTGTGAAGAAAAAACGTGAGGAGCACTTCAAAATGGTTTGGAGAGTTTCTCCGGCTCATAAAAAGCTTCAAACTCGTATGGAGCACATGAGAAGATTTAGGCGTCAACATGAACAGCTAAGAACTGTTATAGTCCGTGTATTGAGACCAACTGTTCGTCAGAGCAATCAAGCCAGTATTGAAAACACAGATAACGATAATGCCAAAGTAGAATTTGCCCTAGACGCAGCAGATGCCAATGCAATTGGAGAAGTAAATTTAGCATATGAAAACGTTAAGGAAGTCGATTGCCTTGACATCACCAAAGAAGGTCTAGAATCTTGGGAAGCTGCTGTTCATAGATATGAAGAAAGGATCGAACGTGTCGAAGCTAGGATCACCGCACATCTTAGAGACCAACTTGGAACTGCTAAAAACGCTAACGAGATGTTCAGAATCTTCTCTAGGTTCAATGCGCTCTTTGTTAGACCTCATATTCGGGGCGCTATCAGGGAATATCAAACTCAACTCATTCAGCGAGTGAAGGATGACATTGAAGCTCTGCATGAGAAATTCAAGGTGAAGTTTCACGTTTTGAGAATTTAAAATTGCAGCAGGGACATAAAATTCTTTTAACATGAAACAAAAATTCTCAATCACCCATTTTACAATTTTTCTTTATATTTTCGCCCAGGTTCAATATTCTCAAAGCAAATGTTGCCGGATGAGTATGGTCAGAGATCTTCCGCCTGTAGCCGGTTCAATTATTTGGGTGAAACAGATCGACTATCAATTAACGATGTATTTAAAACGTGTAGAAGATGTGTTAGGTAGGAATGACGACCATAACAGAAGCTCAATTGACTCAAAGTAAAATAATCTTCTGGTCGAAACTATTTCCCTAATTTGACAGAGAGTAACGTTTTTGTTCTATAAATCAGGAAAAGGCTGGGAGAACCACATAGAAGGTCAAAAGTTGAAAGCAGACGGGGACAGTTTTCGTATGAAACTATCAACCCAAGATATCTTCGATGATTGGGCTCGTAAAGTACAGCAAAGAAACATCGGAGTTACTGGACGAATTTTCACAATCGATAGCGTTCGCTCTCGGTCTGGAAGAGGCAATGTACTTAAATTGAAAGTCAATTTCTTGCCAGAAATTATAACGCTGGCCAAAGAAGTTAGGAATCTTAAAAACCTGGGATTTCGTGTTCCCCTGGCTATCGTGAATAAAGCTCATCAGGCTAACCAGCTTTATCCATTTGCGATAAGTTTGATCGAGAGCATAAGGACCTATGAAAGAACTCTTGAAAAGGTGAGAGATGGAATAATATTTCATAATGATTTTTTATATTTCAATATATTTAAATATTTGAAGTTGTAGTTTGTAGCATTGAATTCAATCAACGAAACTACGCATACATTATCAATATTGCTGTGTTTATTATAATTAATCAGCTGTGGTGTTTTTTCCAATGATATTTACAATAATAAAGCTTAGAAATTATTTTTTTTACTCATTTTTATAAACTTAGAAACAGAGCTAATTCGTTTTTAACAACTAGTCGCCACACCATGAGGATTCTTTAGTCGCGTCATATTTTCTAATCGCTCGGATCTCCGATATTTTTAGCTTACCAATCGGAGTCCTCACTGTCCCACACTGAAGGTAGTTTTTCTTACACGATGCTTGAATTAAATTATGCATCCTGCCTAAATCTGTGATCATTTATTATTACTGTATATGCCTGCTTAGAGCTATCGTAGCGTTTTCTATTTCCTAGAGATGGAGCAGCCCCTGCCCCTTTCTTTCTAACTTTATCCTACTAGGGAGTGGATCAAACCCAATATAGGAATAATTGAATTGATTACTATGATTTTTTATTCAATGCAATCAAACAATAGGTTCCATCTTTAAAATGTTTTCATATAATGAAATTATATCGAACCATTTACCTTAAAGTGACGCTGGAACGCATATGACGCATTTACTTTTTGCATTCCCATTTCTATTCATCGAATCCCAATTTCTTCTTCCTTGAATAGTTGACGTGCAATTTATGTTGTATCATTGTGAAAAATCATATATAGGGCAAATCGGGTACCAAGTAAATTGATATGACTCTTTAAAATACGTGAATGTTAGAAAAAAATTGGTTTTCAATCAACAAATTTCGCCCCGCTTCGCTCTACCTTCTGAGATATTTTTATTTTAATATATTTTTCACACTTTTATGTGTTTTTAGATTGAGGACAAAGCTAGTATCATACCTCTTGTTGCCGGTATGCGAAAAGATGTTTTGGCCTTAATTTCTGAGGTAAATAATCATGGTGCAAAAAGTAGTGAATAGTTTTACGAACATTACACGATGCATATATGTTTGTAATCTTCTTTGGATCTGTAATTAGGGTATCGCCTTGGTCTGGGAAAGCTACAAGTTGGATCCGTACATCCAGCGTCTTTCAGAAGTAGTAGTTTCCTTCCAGGAAAAAGTGGAGGATCTTCTAGTGGTAGAAGAGCAGTTAGACGTGGATGTAAGATCGATAGAAACGTGTCCATACTCTGCGAACACTTTTGCGGACATTCTATCAAAGATACAAAAATCTGTGGATGAATTATCTCTCAAGAATTATTCTAACTTGCATATTTGGGTAGCGAGACTAGATGAAGAAGTTGAAAAGAATTTAGCTGCGAGGTTAGAAGCTGGTATAAAAGCATGGACCGATACACTGATGGGACAAAAGAAAGAAGTAGATCTGAGCATGGATACAGATGCCCCTGTACAACCGACGCATAAACCCGGTGGGGATCCTAAAATACAGAACCAGATTCACGAAGTTCGGATCACAAATCAAACCATGTATTTATATCCGAGTATAGAAGATGCAAGATTCCAAATAATGCAGCAACTTTTTGCTTGGCAAGCTATTGTCACGTCTCAAATAAGACTTCAAAGCTCTAGATATCAAGTTGGGCTCGATAAACCTGAGTCAGGAACTTACAGAAATTTATTAACCAAATTACCTGGAGGCAAAACACCTTTGGAAGCCGCTTACGAAGCTGTTGAAGTCAAGATGAAGGATATAGTAAACTACGTTGATCAATGGCTAAGATACCAATCACTGTGGGATTTACAGCCTGATAATTTATATGGGAAATTAGGAGAGGATATTAATTTATGGATGAAGTGCCTGAATGATATTAAGAAGACCAGAACTACTTTCGACACTTCCGATACCAGGAGAGAGTTTGGTCCTGTAATAATTGACTTTGCTAAAGTGCAAAGCAAGGTTTCGCTCAAATACGATTCATGGCATAAAGAAACTTTGGGCAAATTCGGATCTCTCCTCGGAAGCGAAATGTCAAGCTTTCATGCTCAGGTTTCGAAATCCAGGGGC
The DNA here is from genome assembly GCA_963170745.1 of Phymatocera aterrima. Lineage (NCBI taxonomy): Eukaryota > Metazoa > Arthropoda > Insecta > Hymenoptera > Tenthredinidae > Phymatocera > Phymatocera aterrima. The sequence continues at coordinate 7,661,452 of OY720660.1, forward strand.
GATTTAGAACAGCAATCCATCGAGGCTGCTAGCACATCAGATGCCGTCGGATTTATTACTTACGTTCAATCTCTCAAACGCAATATGAAGGTCTGGGAAAAACAGGTGGACGTTTACAGAGAGGGTCAAAGGATTCTGGAAAGACAACGATTCCAATTTCCTAGCACCTGGCTACACGTCGATAACATAGAAGGAGAATGGGGATCATTCAATGAAATAATTAAGCGCAAAGACAACAGTATTCAGACCCAAGTCGCTTCATTACAAATGAAAATTGTCGCGGAAGATAAAGCTGTCGAAACAAGGACAACGGATTACCTTGGTGATTGGGAAAGAGGAAAACCGGTGGAGGGACATTTACGACCTGATGAGGCACTCCAGCATCTGCAATTATTTGAGAGTAAATTTACCAGGCTCAAAGAAGAGAGAGATAATGTCGCCAAGGCCAAGGAAGCTCTGGAACTTCAAGAACCTGGCGGTGTTTCAACCAGTGAAGATAGAATGCAAGTTGTTTTCGAAGAACTACAAGACCTCAAAGGTGTTTGGTCAGAATTGTCACGTATATGGTCTCAGATTGATGAAACTAGAGAAAAACCATGGCTCTCTGTACAACCGAGAAAACTCCGTCAACAATTAGACACTATGATGGCTCAGTTGAAGGAACTTCCGGCTCGGCTCAGACAGTATTCTTCTTATGAATACGTCAAGAAAATGTTACAGAGTTATACAAAGGTCAATATGTTGATTGTTGAGCTTAAATCCGACGCCTTGAAGGAAAGACACTGGAAACAACTTACTAAACAACTCAGAGTTAACTGGGTTTTGAGTGATTTGACTTTAGGTCAAGTTTGGGATGTCAATTTACAGAAAAACGAGAGTATAGTTAAAGACGTAATCCTCGTTGCTCAGGGAGAAATGGCGCTCGAAGAGTTTTTGAAACAAGTTAGAGAATCCTGGCAGACTTACGAACTTGATTTAATTAATTACCAGAATAAATGTCGACTGATTCGCGGGTGGGATGATCTCTTCAATAAAGTCAAAGAACACATTAATTCCGTCGCTGCTATGAAGCTTTCGCCATACTACAAGGTGTTTGAAGAGGAAGCCTTGACTTGGGAGGAAAAATTGAATCGTATTAATGCTCTATTCGATGTTTGGATCGACGTACAGCGTCGCTGGGTTTATTTAGAAGGAATATTTTCATGCAGCGCAGATATCAAGACTCTACTGCCTGTAGAAACTTCTCGTTTTCAAAGTATCAGCTCTGAATTTCTTGGATTAATGAAAAAAGTATCTAAATCTCCAATGGTTATGGATGTTCTCAATATCCCTGGAGTTCAGAGGGCGCTCGAACGACTTGCCGATCTTTTAGGAAAGATCCAAAAAGCACTTGGAGAATACTTGGAAAGAGAAAGAACCTCGTTTCCTAGATTCTACTTCGTCGGAGATGAAGACTTACTCGAGATCATCGGAAACAGTAAAAATGTTGCCAGGCTACAGAAACATTTCAAAAAAATGTTCGCCGGTGTTGCGGCGATACTCCTGAACGAAGATAACACAGTGATTACTGGAATCGCCTCGCGAGAGGGTGAAGAAGTTACGTTCAACGATCCAGTGTCGACGATAGATCACCCTAAAATTAACGAATGGTTATCGCTGGTAGAAAAAGAGATGAGAGTGACCCTAGCCTCGAGTCTCACAAAGGCTGTGCAAGATATAAAACAATTCAAGGACGGAAATATAAACGCAGAAGCATTTATGACTTGGTGTGACAAATATCAAGCTCAGATAATCGTTCTTGCCGCACAAATTCTCTGGTCTGAGGACGTCGAGGCTGCTTTACATGAGGCACAATCTAATCCAAGTAAAAATCCATTGGAAAGAGTTCTCGCTCAGGTCGAAGGAACTCTCAACGTTTTAGCCGACTCCGTGCTCCAAGAACAACCGGCGTTAAGGAGAAAGAAACTTGAACATTTAATTAATGAATTTGTACACAAACGTACAGTGACCAGAAGACTTCTTGCTAATAAAGTATCGAACCCGAAAGCTTTCGAATGGCTTTGCGAAATGAGATTCTATTTCGATCCGAGGCAAACGGAAGTCCTCCAACAACTTACAATCCACATGGCTAATGCAAAGTTCTTTTATGGGTTTGAGTACCTTGGAGTACAAGACAGGCTCGTTCAAACACCGCTAACTGATAGATGTTATCTCACCATGACTCAAGCATTAGAAGCTAGACTTGGAGGATCTCCTTTCGGTCCTGCTGGAACTGGTAAAACTGAATCCGTCAAAGCCCTTGGACATCAACTTGGAAGATTTGTTTTGGTATTCAATTGCGATGAGACATTCGACTTCCAGGTAAGAATTATGTCAAGCAAGAAAGTATACGTTATTATATATATAAGTTATTCATTTATTTTGGAACATTTTCACAAGCAAATTACCCATATTCCAAAATTTTCCCAATACTTACTCCAAATTTCTCCAGTATTGTAATATTTCAGAAGTTTGCTGCATCATTATTAAAATATCATGTGCTACTGGGGAACATTTCCCTACGATATACTTGCTTTACGCAGTAACAGATTCTAGAATCTAAATACTGTTTATTTTTCATCAAATTATAGGCAATGGGTCGTATTTTTGTCGGCCTTTGTCAAGTAGGAGCATGGGGTTGTTTCGACGAATTTAATCGTTTGGAAGAGCGTATGTTATCGGCAGTGTCGCAGCAAGTTCAAACAATCCAAGAAGCATTGAAGAGTCAAATGGAAGGTCAAAAGGGAGGGACTCTTTGTGTAGAGCTTGTCGGAAAGCAAGTTAAAGTCTCTACAGATATGGCAATATTTATTACAATGAATCCTGGCTACGCAGGGCGATCAAATCTTCCTGATAATCTGAAGAAATTATTCAGATCATTGGCTATGACGACTCCAGACAGACAATTAATCGCCGAAGTTATGTTGTTCAGCCAAGGATTCAGATCCGCAGAAAAGCTTGCTTGCAAGATAGTTCCATTCTTCAAGTGAGTTTAACAATTCTTCTGCCAATGCCATGCATGTTTCATATAACTTCCAAATTTCATATACAATGAATCTTTATATCAAGGGAAAGGTCTCAATCAATCGAGTCGAGTCAGTTACGTATATGTTGCCTGACGTTTCGGCAATGACATTCTGCCTTCATCAGAGGCTATTTATTGAAACAAAACCATTTTAATTAAAATTAAGTCATAACAAAACAAATAATTAAATGTCAACAATGTGAACCACAAATTATTAAAAAGGTTGTGAAAAGTCAAACACGAAAGAACAAAAAGACAAAAAACACAGGTGGCGGAGAGGGGAATAACCCCCCTCCCCCTCCAAACATATCGTCATTCAATAAAAGATTAATCAGAAAGCTAATTTTAATTAAAAAATTAATAAGAAAGCTAATTTCAATTAAAAAATTAATCTTTTTTTTAATCAGAATATCACTGCCGAAACGTCAGGCAACATATACGTAACTGACTCGACTCGATTGATTGAGACCTTTCCCTCAATATCCCAAGTTCGAGTGTTAACTTCATCGTGTACGAATCTTTATATCCTTTTCAGACTTTGCGATGAGCAGCTTTCCAATCAATCGCATTACGATTTTGGCCTCAGAGCTTTAAAATCCGTTCTCATATCAGCAGGCAATGTTAAACGTGATAGAATTCAAAGAATTAAAGAAAATATGCAGAATCGCGGAGATTCTAACATAGACGAAGCTTCAATAGCCGAAAATCTCCCGGAGCAAGAGATTCTCATTCAGTCCGTCTGCGAAACAATGGTTCCAAAACTAGTTGCTGAAGATATTCCCCTGTTATTTAGCCTCCTCAACGACGTATTCCCTAACGTAAATTACACCCGAGCTGAAATGAAAGGTACGTTTTCATATCCTGTAGTCTAAGTTTGAATTGAAATGTCGAACTTGATTTTGCTCCCAATTTCTGTTTCCAGGACTGAAAGACGAAATTCGTAAAGTCTGCGCAGAGGAATATCTCGTCTGCGGGGAAGGAGATGAGCAAGGCGGAGCATGGCAAGAGAAGGTGAGAATTCTTTGTCTGATATTTCAAAAAACAAATCTTTGAACTGGTAAGTAGCGTGTTTCCACACCTTCATCTCATTAACACACAATAGAAGTGATAAATAAAGAAGGGTAAAGAACAGCAAGCGACTTGCTAAGAATTTATCCAGGCATGTTATCTAAATGCTGAAACAATCTAGTTTATAATAACAATTTTATATCATGCACGCTCAGGGGATGGTCGGTGAGACCTGGGTCGCTAAGGTGAGATGGAAATAAAGTATCGCTATTGGTGGTTGATTGTTAGAAGAGTAGAATAAAGAGATTTTTGGCGTAGAATGATCCCGATCAACGCATGATTCGCCATCTTTTCTTTATAAACGCCCTCCTCCCACTTTTCTAACATAATTTTTATCCCCAGGTTTTACAACTTTACCAAATCTGCAACCTTAATCATGGTTTGATGATGGTGGGACCTAGTGGGTCAGGTAAATCCATGGCTTGGAAAGTTCTCCTGAAAGCTCTAGAAAGATTCGAAGGTGTCGAAGGAGTCGCTCACGTTATCGATCCGAAGGCAATAAGCAAAGAAACGCTGTACGGAGTCTTAGATCCAAACACGAGGGAATGGACAGACGGTCTCTTTACCCATATTCTCAGAAAGATAATCGACAATGTAAGAGGAGAGATAAACAAACGACAATGGATAATCTTCGACGGAGACGTAGATCCTGAGTGGGTCGAGAACTTGAACTCTGTTCTTGATGACAATAAACTTTTAACACTTCCGAATGGCGAACGTTTAAGCCTCCCTCCAAACGTCAGAGTTATGTTTGAAGTCCAAGACCTGAAATACGCGACATTAGCCACAGTATCTCGTTGTGGCATGGTATGGTTCTCCGAAGATGTTTTATCAACGGAAATGATATTCGAAAATTACATGCTTCGGTTGAGAAACATTCCTTTAGAAGATGGTGAGGAAGATAATCTCGGTAAAAAGTCATCCGACAAGGAAGATACTTTATCTCCCGCACTCACAGTACAACGTGAAGTTGCTAGTATTTTACAGAGCTACTTTGCTCCTGATGGTCTAGTCGTCAGATGCCTCGAATACGCGATGAAACAAGAACATATCATGGATTTCACTCGGCTACGTGCTTTGAGCTCTTTATTTTCAATGCTTAATCAATCTGTGAGAAATGTTTTGCAATATAATCACAGCCACATGGATTTCCCGCTACCAGGAGAGCAGCTAGAAAGATACATGCCGAAATGTTTGGTGTATGCTCTATTGTGGAGTTTCGCCGGTGATGCTAAACTTAAAGTTAGATCAGATCTTGGAGACTTTGTTAGGTCTGTTACCACCGTTCCTCTACCAGCACAAACGAACACTCCAATTATTGACTATGAAGTAAATATTAATGGTGAATGGCTGCCGTGGAGTAATAAGGTACCACAGATTGAAGTCGAAACCCACAAAGTAGCGAGCCCTGATATAGTCGTTCCTACTTTGGATACCGTTAGGCACGAGAGTCTACTCTACACTTGGCTAGCGGAGCACAAACCCCTCGGTAAGATTTAAATTTTCAAAACACGATTTTGGGAATTCTCTTTTCAATTGCCTTAAATTTTTTTTTTCCATAGTTCTTTGCGGACCACCCGGATCTGGTAAAACTATGACGCTATTCTCAGCTCTGAGAGCATTACCAGACATGGAAGTAGTCGGCTTGAACTTCTCTTCAGCAACGACACCAGAATTGTTATTGAAGACTTTCGACCATTACTGTGAATACAGGAAGACTCCAAATGGGGTGATTCTCTCCCCTGTACAGCTCGGAAAATGGCTAGTGCTATTTTGTGACGAGATTAATTTACCTGATATGGATAACTACGGCACTCAAAGAGTCATCTCTTTTCTAAGACAATTAGTCGAGCATAGAGGATTCTATAGAACAAGCGATCAAGCTTGGGTCGCTTTAGAACGCATCCAATTCGTCGGCGCTTGTAATCCGCCTACAGATCCTGGAAGGAAACCACTCAGTCATAGATTCCTGAGACATGTTCCAGTCATCTATGTCGATTACCCAGGAGAAACTTCTCTCAAACAAATCTATGGAACATTCACAAGAGCCATGTTGAGGTACGTGTCTTGAAATCGATTTGAACTTTGTTTAAATTTGACTCTAAACCGAATATTCAATTGATTTCACATCAAATTCTAGACTCACACCATCTCTACGAGGATATGCAGAGCCGCTAACAAATGCAATGGTAGAATTCTACCTCACATCTCAAGAGAAGTTTACTCAAGATATGCAACCCCACTACGTATATTCACCTCGTGAAATGACTCGTTGGGTGAGAGGAATTTGTGAGGCAATAAGACCACTGGATAGTCTGTCCGTCGAGGGTCTTGTGCGTCTTTGGGCTCATGAAGCACTTCGTTTATTCCAAGACAGATTAGTCGAGGATACAGAACGTGCTTGGACAAATAAGAACATCGATATTGTCGGTCTTAAACACTTCCCTGGTGTCGATAGAGAGAAAGCTCTAGCCAGACCCATTTTATACAGCAATTGGCTATCTAAGGATTATGTGCCTGTCAATAGACAGGAATTAAGAGATTACGTCAGAGCCAGACTAAAGGTATTCTACGAAGAAGAATTAGACGTTCCTCTCGTTCTCTTTGACGAAGTTTTAGACCATGTTTTGAGGATCGATAGAATCTTCAGACAGCCTCAAGGACATCTTTTGTTAATCGGTGTTTCTGGTGCCGGAAAAACAACTTTGTCTAGATTTGTTGCCTGGATGAACGGGCTTTCTATCTTCCAAATTAAGGCAAGTCGTGTTTTCACTTAATATCTTTCGAATGCAGTGAATCTTTAACTGATCTGCATGATTCTTCTTTTTTCAGGTACACAACAAGTACACGGGCGAAGACTTTGATGAAGATCTGCGTCAGGTTCTGCGGCGTTCCGGCTGCAAAGATGAGAAGATAGCTTTCATTTTGGACGAATCTAATGTCTTGGATTCTGGTTTCTTAGAGCGAATGAATACGCTGCTAGCTAACGGTGAGGTTCCAGGATTGTTCGAAGGCGATGAATACACGACATTGATGACGCAGTGTAAGGAAGGAGCGCAGAGAGAGGGTTTGATGCTCGACTCCAATGAAGAATTGTACAAATGGTTTACCGGACAAGTGATGAGAAATCTTCATGTTGTTTTCACTATGAACCCAAGTACAGACGGTCTGAAAGATCGTGCGGCAACTTCTCCTGCGTTGTTTAACAGATGCGTTCTTAATTGGTTTGGCGATTGGTCAGACAATGCGCTTTTCCAAGTTGGAAAGGAGTTCACTAATCGCGTCGACCTCGAAAAGCCCACTTGGAGATCTCCAGACTTTTTCCCATCGGCTTGTCTCCTTATACCCACGCAACCGTCACATCGAGACGCTGTTATTAACGCCTGCGTATATGTTCATCAAACTTTACACAAAGCGAACGCTAGACTGGCCAAGAGAGGCGGAAGGACGATGGCTATCACACCTAGGCATTATCTGGACTTTATTCATCACTTTGTTAAACTTTATCAAGAAAAACGAAGCGATTTAGAGGAACAACAGCTACACTTGAATGTTGGATTGGGAAAGATTGCCGAGACCGTTGAACAGGTTGAAGAAATGCAGAAAAGTTTAGCCGTCAAATCTCAAGTGAGCCGAAAGAGATTTTAATTTTCGATATTGTCGAATATTCTACGTTATTAAGGAATTGACTCATCTGGAATTCTTTGGTCTCAGGAACTTCAAGCAAAGAATGAAGCTGCCAACGCCAAGTTGAAACAGATGGTGAAAGATCAGCAAGAGGCTGAAAAGAAGAAGGTTCAAAGTCAGGAAATCCAACAACAACTTGCTATTCAAACTGTGGCGATTAATCAAAAGAGGGACGACGTTATGGCTGATCTTGCACAAGTCGAACCTGCCGTCATTGATGCTCAGAATGGTAAGATCGATATATTTGTTTCAATGTTTTGTCACAGATTTGTTTTCTTTTATTACTAGTGTTAACTTCGCTGTGAGATCAAAAAATTTCATCATATTTCTTTCTGAATTTTGAATCACTGCGCTATTTGCACAATTCGATGTATTTTTACAATTCGTCGAAATACGTATTGAAAAGTGCCATGTTCTGGGTATTAGAATTCATCGGGTCGAGTCAGGCGATTCAGAATAATTTCTGAAATTCCTATTTTTAACAAATCAACTCAAAATTCAGTTGACAAACATCCTTCGGAACCTTCAAACGATTTTTTTTTTTTTTCTGTATTTTATTGAAAGTCATTTCGAATATTTTCCTCTAGCGACCGGTAATCAAAAAAATATTACACAGAAAAATTGAATCGACTAATTTTTTGCACCATGACAAACTATTCATTGAACATTTTTTGCGGATCTTTGGCAATTATTTCGGATTTCCGGGAGATTTTGAAATCCCCAACGATCTCAGGATTGCCAAAAAACTCAACCGGAACCATACTCATTGCGAATCTACACAGCACAAGTGTATACATCATTTTGAAAAAACGTGATCTACAAAACTATAAAATACATTAACTGCAAAGTTGAAACTTACAGATTATTACACTCCACGAATACTTTTCTAAGCTTCATTTTCCATCACTAGGAATTTTTTCTTGCCGTCTTATGATTCCAAAAGTTAATTTTGGTGCCTAAAAACATCTCCCAGCGAGCCGAGCAATACTGTAGGTCATCTCTACAAATGCTTTCTCGGTAAAAAAACTACCTTTCAGAATGATAAGACAACAAAAAATGAAGAGAGAATCACTTTTTCCATGTAAACCCTGATAATTGAACACTCAATTTATTATTCATATGAAGAAATTATTTATCATATTATTTGCATGCTCGTGTATTGTGTGGTGACGTGTTTAAAAATGTCCACCGAGTGTAGCTGTAAAGGGCATAAAGCGTCAGCATCTAGTTGAAATACGATCAATGGCAAATCCTCCGGCGATCGTAAAACTCGCTCTGGAATCAATATGCCTATTGCTAGAAGAAAATGCTAATGATTGGAAACAGATTCGAGCAGTTATTATGAAGGACAGTTTCATCCCAACTATTGTCAACTTTAACACCGAGGACATCACGTAAGACAGCTACCTAGGCGCCACGTTGAATGTCCTATGCTCGCTGATCTAATAACGAATATCTAATGTTTCTGCTTGATATTTTTATACGTATATGTTCATTTTGTGTTCCATGGATGGTTGTTTTCATTATTATCATTAATTCACGCTGACACAAATACGGCTGCCACAATTTTGCCGGGATTCTTTCAATTTTTTGGCAATTGTCGTGTTTGTGTCAACCTTTTGATTGATTTACCTGTAAAAAGCATATTGAATACTTTTTTGTGTTTGATACCTCACCCCCTACTCCAATTTCTAACTTTTATAGGTAAGCCGAATCACGCTCACGGCCTTCTTCTTCTTCGGCGCTTTTGTATAAAAAACAACCCCTCCACCAATAACTTTGCCTCTATGCCTGCCTATTTTCTTCTTTGTACTATATAAGACCGTTTAATTTTCTCGTATAGCGGTGAAATCGATAAAGAAACACCACTTGGTGGAGGTTCGCTCAATGGCGAACCCGCCAGCTATCGTCAAGGTTGCGCTGGAGTCTATCTGCCTTTTGCTCGGTGAAAATGCCAGTGACTGGAAATCTATCCGCGCTGTCATCATGAGAGACAATTTTATCAATACCATTGTCTCTAATTTCAGTACTGAGGACATTACGTAAGCATGCTTTCATTGTTTGTTTCCATCCCCTCTGCCCCTCCAACAACTGAAATTCAACTGTGAGCTCTATACCTCCACTTCCACCACGGGGCCAGCTAACTTGGATTATCTCAAAATATCACTGATATCTACAAATTTTTCAAAAAATTGCATGGATTAGTTTATCCTAGCTATCATGTAGAATATTTTCCACAAGTTTCTCAATCCGACTCGGAGGTATAATGAAAATTCCTATGAATTTCTGTACCTTTCTCAATCACACAAATTCCTGAATCACTCTCTGGCGATATTAGTACCTGTATTTCGTTATTCGCTGCGGTACTTTATGTTAACCGCTTGTTTTTAGGACCTTGCTATAGCATAAGTGAAACCTCTTTATATATATTGAGATTTGAACTATAATTTGGCGTGAATATATCGCAAAATGCCATTTCAATCGCTTATCATCATGTAGTTAATTAGACTTTGCTGAAAGATCAATTACTATACAATATGTCTGAAATTCATCGTAAAATGATAGATATCTTCCAATTTTTTGAAAATCTCAGATATTTTATTGTTTTTCGTAATCGATTTTCTCCAGGGGAGCTCTACTATTCTATGAGGTTTCAAACGAATGCTAAATAATGACGTCCTAAGCTGTAGGATAACGCAATATCTTAGCAAAAAACGTGTAATTTCAATGTTATAGTATTCATTAACAGAGAGCTTCTATTTCCTTTTCATTTCTCCGATACACAATTTATCCCCCATTGCTTAAGGGCTGTGAATAACGTTGGCTGGTCCCACGCCACAATGCAAATGTGCCTTTTAGCTGTCAATATCGTTTTCTTAGAAGGTAAAGCTTTCAGAAAAACGGTATATCTTTTCTTCCACGGTTTTCTTCTGATCAGATGGAATTCCGCAGTCACTATTTTACTACAAATTATTTTTACAAACATCTATTCACGATTTCATAGGCAATACTCTTCTCGTCACGAGTTTATCTACAGTTTATACAATTTTTGGAGGCTTTTTTATCAGTATTAACAATTTTGAAGTAATAGAATCAAGACGAGTAGCATCTTATCAATCTTCTGATCAAAAATCACTGAGAAAATGATGGATTATAAAGATCTGTCAAGATTTCATCTGCATAATAACGAAGCTTGCGTATTTAATTTCATTTGAAAATTTACGGTCACACATGGCTTTGGAGAGCGGCGATATATATGATAATAACTATCTTACTCATCAAACGAACAATCGGCTCTTTTTCCTTGTTCTTTTTTTTACCCGAGGTTACTTTACTGCATGCTAACAGTGATTGATAAAGTTGTCACTAACAAGTGAGACGTGCTGTTGAATAATTTTTACCAACTTAATCATTGCTAACAAGTGTATAATCCATGATTGTCAATAATGACTCAAATAATTATTATTTCACATGAAACAAAATAAATAAATGAATGAAAATTGAATTAATTAGCACGCTAAATATTCATGGTTTCATTTTTCTAAAGCTACTGCAATATTAGAATACTATTATACGAATTTGCAAAATACTTTACATTTGGGTTTCTTGGATTTTTTTTTCACTAGTTTCTCTTTGTTACACTTTTCCATATTCAAAGTACACGCATTCTGCTTTAGAAATTGTTGAGATAGTAAATGAGTAGATATCTTATTTAAATTAATTATAATCAGAAGCTTGAATCAATTTTCAAAATCTAAATTTCTAATACTAGATCTGTCTCTAGAATCTCATCTACAGATCTCAAAAATCCGTAGAATCAGATTATTTTCAAACTCTACTATAATTCGCTAACTGTTGAATATATCCTACAGCGATGATGTTCGTGAAAAAATGAAGAGTCGTTACTTAAGTAATCCAGACTATAACTTTGAGAAAGTAAATCGTGCAAGTATGGCTTGCGGCCCGATGGTAAAATGGGCTATCGCGCAGGTAACTAAACCTTCCATAATTCAACGATTGAATCAGTCAAATAGAAAAACCGAAAAGTAATGACAAAAGTTCTAAAATTTGATGAGAGATATTTATGCTGGTTTACTTTTCACCCAAAATAAGCATCTCTACCAAATTCTACAAGTATTGTAATCGAATATTATATATATTCCTCCGAAATGAGACTACTTTGACTGGCCTAGATTCCATTTTATTTTCGTTCCAAAACAATCCAGCTTAAAATCTGATCAATAATTTAGATCGAGTATGCGGATATGTTGAAACGGGTCGAACCGCTCCGTGAAGAACTTCATTCACTAGAACGCCAAGCAGATACGAATAAATCGAAAGGCGAAGAGGTCAAGGATCTGATCACGCAACTAGAGCAAAGTATCGCATCTTACAAAGAAGAGTATGCGCAACTTATCTCCCAAGCGCAAGCCATCAAAACAGACCTGGAGAATGTACAAGGAAAAGTTGACCGATCCATCGCTCTATTGAAGTCACTCGTTATCGAGAGAGAGAGGTGGGAAGCTACGAGTGAAACTTTCAGAAGCCAAATGTCTACCATCATTGGCGACGTTCTTTTATCTTCAGCATTTTTGGCCTATGCCGGATACTTTGATCAACATGTAAGACTTTTTTTTCAATGGAAAACACTGAACAGGCTAGATTTCTTGGATTTTCATTATATTTTATACTTTTTTTCTATGTTTCTAGTATCGTCAAAACCTGTTTGCAACCTGGTGTCAACATCTGCAACTAGCCAATTTACAATTCCGTCCCGATATCGCACGTACAGAGTATCTGTCTAATCCGGATGAAAGATTAAGGTGGCAAGCGAATGCTTTACCCACGGACGATTTGTGCACTGAAAATGCGATAATGTTGAAACGTTTCAACCGTTATCCATTGATAATTGATCCCTCAGGTCAAGCAACTGAATTTATAATGAATGAATTCAAGGATAAGAAAATAACGAAGACTAGTTTCTTGGACGATTCGTTTAGAAAGAATCTTGAGAGTGCTTTAAGATTTGGTAATCCATTGCTGGTTCAAGACGTGGAGAATTACGATCCTATATTGAATCCAGTATTGAACAGAGAACTGAGGAGAACTGGCGGCAGAGTTTTGATCACCCTCGGAGATCAGGACATTGATCTTTCTCCGTCGTTTGTTATATTTTTGTCAACTAGAGATCCGACTGTTGAATTCCCACCTGATATATGCTCTAGAGTAACTTTTGTGAACTTCACTGTCACTAGAAGCTCGCTTCAAAGCCAATGTCTGAATCAAGTTCTAAAAGCAGAGCGTCCGGATATCGACGAGAAGAGATCAGACCTGTTAAAGCTTCAGGGAGAATTCCATCTGAGATTAAGACAGCTAGAAAAATCTCTGCTTCAAGCTCTTAATGATGCTAAAGGAAAGATCTTGGACGACGATTCTGTCATCACAACCTTAGAAACGCTCAAACAAGAGGCAGCTGATATTAGCAAGAAGGTTGAAGAGACGGATAAAGTTATCGGAGAAATTGAAACAGTGTCTCAACAGTATATGCCGCTTTCTCAGGCTTGTTCCAACATGTATTTCACCATGGACAGTCTCAATCAAGTACATTTCTTGTATCAATATTCACTCAAGATGTTTTTAGACATTTTTACTTCCGTCTTATGCCAGAATCCAAAATTATCTGGGGTCTCTGATTATACACAAAGACTATCGCTCATTACAAACGACTTATTCCTTGTCTGCTATGAACGGGTTGCTAGAGGAATGCTCCACACCGATAGACTAACTTTCGCTTTACTTCTCTGCCGCATTCACCTGAAGGGAATAGTTAATGAATCTACGTACGACAGTGAGTTCACATTCTTCTTACGTGGAAAAGAAGGTGTTCTGAACATACGAGGACCTCCGGTGAATGGTTTGAGCTCCGAACAACAAGAAGCGATGATGCGTCTTACCATCAGACTCCCAGCATTCAAAAAAATGGCGGATAAAATACAAAGTAATCAAGATTTTGGCACCTGGCTTCAATCTCCAACGCCGGAAAGTTGTGTGCCTAAACTTTGGGAGGAAGAAAAACCACTATCTCCTATCGGAATCGCCATGCATCAGTTATTAGTAATTCAAGCCTTTAGACCTGATCGTGTAATCGCAGCTGCTTCTTTAGTTGTGACTTCAGCGTTAGGAGAAGCCTTCATGGCGGCAGCAGAAGAAGAGTTAGATTTTGGATCTGTTGTTGAAAACCAGTTGAAATCAAACGTTCCGGCTTTGCTCTGCTCCGTTCCAGGCTTCGACGCTTCTAGTAGAGTCGATGACCTTGCCGCCGAACAATCTAAACAAATTGCAAGCATAGCTATAGGATCTGCCGAAGGTTTCAATCAGGCAGAAAGAGCCATAAATATGGCTGTTAAAGCAGGTAGATGGGTCATATTAAAGAATGTTCATCTCGCACCGCAGTGGCTTGTTCAATTGGAGAAGAAATTACACAGTTTGCAGCCACATGCGAGCTTCAGACTGTTCTTAACTATGGAAATCAATCCAAAAGTACCAGTCAATCTACTCCGAGCAGGTAGAATCTTCGTCTTCGAACCTCCGCCAGGTATCCGAGCTAATTTATTGCGCACATTTAATACCGTGCCAGCTTCCCGCATGATGAAGGCACCGAACGAAAGAGCCAGATTGTATTTCCTCCTCGCATGGTTCCATGCAATAGTTCAAGAACGTCTGAGATACTCTCCCCTTGGATGGGCAAAGCATTACGAATTTAACGAGAGTGACTTAAGAGTGGCATGTGACACTTTGGATACATGGATTGAGGCAACTGCTATGGGAAGGACGAATTTGCCACCAGAAAAAGTCCCGTGGGATGCGTTAGTCACTTTATTATCACAGTGTATTTATGGCGGAAAAATTGACAATGATTTTGATCAAAGATTGTTGGCCTCTTTCCTTGGAAAACTTTTTACCCCAAGATCGTTTGAAGGAGATTTCGCACTCGTAGCAAACGTCGATGGCGCGCAAGGCAGTCAACGACACATAACAATGCCTGACGGTACTAGACGTGATCATTTCTTGAAATGGATAGAATCCCTCGCCGATAGACAAACTCCGTCTTGGCTCGGACTTCCAAATAACGCTGAGAAGGTGCTGCTGACAACCCGGGGAACAGATTTAGTATCGAAACTACTTAAAATGCAGCAACTCGAGGACGAAGATGAACTTGCCTATTCCAACGATGAATCTTTAGATGCTCCAAGAGAAGCCGAAGGCGATGGTCGACCTGCCTGGATGAGAACTCTTCACAATTCTGCCTCCACTTGGTTACAATTACTTCCGAAAAATTTACCTACTTTGAAAAGAACTGTCGAAAATATCAAAGATCCATTGTACAGATACTTTGAGAGAGAGGTCAACAGCGGAGCTAAACTTTTACAAGATGTCATTCACGATTTAGAAGATGTCGTATTAATTTGTCAAGTACGTTAATTAGTTGTATTAGAGACTTATGAATTAATTGCAAACCCGGCTCTTTTTGTACTTTCCCGATTCCAAAATAAACAAAAGTAAATGAAAATATGTGATGGTTTTCACAGGGAGAAAAGAAACAGACAAATTATCACCGAACTATGCTATCGGAGTTAGTTAAAGGAATTTTACCAGGCGGTTGGAGGCGTTACACAGTTCCAAGAGGTTGTACAGTGATCCAATGGATCACAGATTTTAGTCACAGAGTGACGCAACTCCAAGAAGTATCTAGACTTGTATCACAAGGCGGAGCTAAAGAGATAAAGGTGCGTTCAAGCATTTGATAAAAATTCTCTCAAATTACTTAAGCATGATTGACATCGATAATTTTCCTTCATAATATTTTACAGAGCTTCCCAGTCTGGCTTGGAGGTTTGTTGAATCCTGAAGCATACATAACAGCGACGCGCCAATGCATAGCGCAAGCGAATAGCTGGTCTTTAGAAGAATTGCAGCTCGATGTAACAATTGGTGACGGTGATAACATCACGACAGATGATTGTTCCTTCGCTGTGACTGGTCTCAAACTTCAAGGAGCGCAATGCAAAGCTAATCAATTGATTCTGACCTCGACCATCATGACTGATTTACCGGTTACGATGCTCAGATGGTTCAGAGCATCGGCAGAAGAACCTGTCAAGGGGAAACTTTCATTGCCCGTTTATTTGAACAGCACTAGAACCGAGCTACTATTCACAGTCGATTTGAATATCGTCAGCGGACAAGAACAGCATAGCTTCTATGAAAGAGGCGTAGCTGTACTCACTTCTACTGCTTTGAACTAATAGATTATCTTATAATATTATATATCAATGCGCTAATATCGATTATTTGTTGTACCTACAGTTATTTATCCATTATTTATATTGATATCGTATTACAGATGGGAGAATTGCGATTGTGATTTGTAGATCAACATCCAATTTCCTGAATTTTATTTTCTGTTAATGAAATTTTCGTGATGGAGTATAGAAATTGGGAGTATTATCCCGTATTTTTTAGTTCAAATTTCATCACGAGTTTCGTGTGATATATGAATAGCAGTAAACGAAAAAAAAAATTAACACATATTCCTAAAGTTTAGTTTTCGATTTATTTATAGAATATGCTTTTTATATAGCTTTTAATATGCGCTGATAAACGTTCTGGGCTTCACATAATTTATGATTGTTGTTTAAAGGACATTCAAGAATTTCTGTTACATTATAAAATCCAATATTTGGTCTATGAAAACAATGTAACTGGAGTAGTAATAGGAAATATAAAATCTTCAATGTTTATTTAGTATCTCATATAGTACACGTTCATACAATTTTTTCGTAATTTCATAATTTTATTTATTCTTAATACATGCTTAAAATTAGTTATAACTATATAATGATAATGGAATTGTATGTGATGAGTAGCAGGTAATCTCAAATAGAAAATCCCACATCTAGAAATCGCTGTCAAACCAATCAGAAAACAAATCAAAGAATTCTAGGAATTCCATGAAATCAAGATCCATGTAGGGAGTAGGATCCGTAGTCAGTGTTTCAAAATCATCCTCAAGATCGATGAAAGAGTCTGCAGTTATCTGAAGTTGCAATTGGGGACGCTTCAATTCACGTCTGGATCTGAAAAATATCGACAAACGTTTTAATATATATCAAGAGTAGCATAAATTCAGCGATCTTTACCTTTGTAAAGCGGATTTCAGCTGATCAGAAAATGCAGCGTTTATCCCATCAATAATACAAATGAATCGAATCAATTTAGAGGACCGGTAAAGCAGTTGTTCGACGGAGCTTATCAAGTCCATTGTAGTATTCCTCTTTCCCGAGGTTACCACATGGATGCTCGTAAGTTTTGGGCTGTTAACAAGCGAAGTAAATATCTGCGACACTCGACCTATGTTCTCTTCGTCAATTGTAAATTCTTTCAACTTGTAGCAATGACTCAGTATCTTTGGGAGTTCGTTCATATAGCAACAAGAACCTCTTCCACCAAGATGAGACAGTTTTAACTCCTCCAGATTTTTGCATTGTTTTACAATTTCGATCAGAAAACGCCCATTTCTAATCGGTATACATGACAAACACAATGTTCTAAGATTTTTCCACTGGCAGATTTGATACAAAGCACTGAAGTCCCATGTTCGGTCTTTTCTCAAACGTCTAAAATAATGCAGGATTATCAAATTTTGCGAGCTTTCAGATATCGATGTTAGATATGTTTGAATATTCACGGGAAAGCCGTCTTCTTTGTTAAAAGAAGTCTATAAATTGACAGAACAGCTAATATGCAACTGACTCTATTATTTGAATATCTATTTTATTCAAACAATGAATTTACCTAGCATGAATTGTCAAAGTTTTTATGTTGGGAGTGTTTTCAACGAGCTTTTTGAAAGAATTATGCACATTATGTGGAATATCCTGTTTTTCAGATGCCACATGTCTCTTCCTTCGAATTCTTTTACCTGACTTTTTCTTCGGCGATGATACTGCGACTGTTCAAACATTGTATTAACCCTTTTCTAGAGCGAATTTCGGAATTGATTATACGTTCTCCGAATAGTACAAATCTATGTAACGTCTGTAAACCGCTTACTCATGCTTTTTATTATGTTAGATAGAATAAGCTCAGTGACCTTGGGAAAAGCCGATACGAGCAAGTGTGCATCACATTCTGGTTCAATGTCATGATTCAATGTTAAGTAAGGTATTTCATGTTGTTTAGATTCGAGCAGCAACTGAAACGTTATATGAATGTACAAGTGATCATTCTTACGATCAATTTTTCACCTAGTCAGGAACAATGTACCTTTGCATCCTCCACCTTTAGAACGCACATTTTATGATCTTCAAAATCCGACAAACAACATAACTCCTCTTCTGGTTCCATTATATCCGTATTTACAATCACTTTTTCCAAAAAACATTGCAGAGGCAGATGCGATGTTCGTTTAAAATATACCAAAGGGGAGAGATATGGGATATCTTCTACGTACAATGCTTCAAGCCCTCTTCTCTCAAATTTTTTGTCTAAAAACATTTTCACTTAGATCCGCATTGACTTAGCAATTAATTGCTGAACTTGAGTTCAATCATATTATTGCCATACCAATGAGATAGAATTCATCCTGAATGCCTGGACTAGCCTCTAATGTTTTGTCTTTCCATCCCTCGGGATTTAGAAGCATAGTTGTTATATGCTCCTTCACTTGGTGAGCATCGGGACCACGGAATGAAACTATAACTAAATTTCGTAGTTTTCTGGGCTCTACATTCCACGGACTAGACTCACTGAGCTGGTCTACGGTGGAGTCGCTTCCTCCAAACATCCCGAGCGTGATTAATTCTGAGCACAATTGTAGCGAGCGGATAAATGTCTTTGAATATCCCGAATCGTCGAAGTGAACTGTCAAATCTTCAAGCCTGGCAAATGGCTTTCGTAAAGTTTCCAAACTCAACTGATTATTTTTAGATGCTGTGTTTGGCCAACTGATGCACAAATCTTTCACGTGCTGTAAAATTCTCAAAACATTGCCGAGTTCTCGTATATCTTGGAATCTTGTCCCAGCAATATCAATCTCAACTAGATTTGTTGCTCTGCCTATGTAACGGAACAAATCATGGTTTGGTTCCGCAGGATCAAAGTTGTTAACACGTATTTTCTGTATGTGCTTGTACGTCTTTTTGTTTTCAAAATATTGTCGTATGTCAGACAAAGATGTGAAGTTCTCGTTGGGAAATATCAAATTTCTGTAAATGTTAATCATACCGTGGAGATGATTGAAAATACGATATTTGTTATAAAACATTTCTGTAAGCAGCACAACAAACCATGTATATTGTAGTTAATATACAAAAATAGTAGTGCTGCGCGGGTTCCGGAATTTTCGGGAACTCAAGTTCGGGTTCGGGTCGGGTATGCGTCCGGTCGAGTTTTCCAGCAAACCCGAGATCTTCGGAAATCGCGAAATTTTCGGGAAACCCGAATTTTCAGAAACCTGACCCGAAGGATTCCATCCACCCGCACAGCACTAAAAAATAGCTATACCAATCGGGATTGGAGCAGTTTCGGGCAATTAATTCTTTGTTCTTTAGGCGTATAAATTTTCCGAAATTATTCACATCGAGTATAATGCGTCCTATATGGTATACTCACTTCAATAGTTCTTTATTTGTGAATATAATACTGTTCAATCTCTCACAAGTATTACCCAATATCACCCGCACTTTAGCATTCAAGTATAAGATAATCTCGGCCAAAACTGTGTCCGGAAGATCCAACAATCCACATACTACATCCCGTCTGAAAAATGTGTCTATGTGTGAATACGTAAAGGATGTAAATGTATATCACATATGAACTTCGAGTAAAAGGTAGTCGCCTGCGCTACATATTATTTACTATAATATTACTTCTATAGTGAATAATTATACATACTGGGCATTCATTATGCCGATGTTTCACAATTATAGCTATACACTCCGTTAAGGATCACGTTGAACTTTGTTCATATAACTTATAACAGCCCACCACACATTCAGCACAGCGTTGAAGTCGAGTAAAAACGCACTGATTACAAACTACGAAGTACGAATTGCTCCTCTGCTGTTCATTGAGTCATCTCAGTCACGACGAGTAAAGGGGAATTCCGCCAGGCGTGAACGTATTGCGTATTTGCGAAGACGAATAAATTACGATATGAAATTGGACGAATCCACTGAAAAACCACGCAATTTCATTTCGAGTTCGACGCCGGCCAACTTTCCCCAGAACGCGTGCAAATTTTCATAATAAGAGACGTTCTGCACTGAACAATTTCTCGATTGCTCACTCAAATTTATTACTGACAATGATGTACTGAGCTTGAGAATAATGGGTTCAAATATATGGACGCACATAAATACCCTAACTACCAGCAAATTCCGCAATTGGCCTACATCCGACTTTTTGTTTATTATGTATTTTATGAACAAAAATTGTAGCTTATACAGCGTAGCTTCACAAATCTTAATTTGAAGGAAAAAGACAAAATATGCTTTGAATATTTCAACTTACTTTACCAAAACACATATGAAATTTTGAATATACATTCAAGTATGCATGACGGCTTATAATTTCGGCATACCTGGGCGTCCCATTATAAGAGCATTTAGCGGAACTGAAATGAGCGGAATTCAATAAAATTCCTTAGTTTTCTCGAATTCTAATATAAATATTAAATATACCGACGCACCTTTCCATTATTAATGATTTACTCGAAGTTAATTTGATTATACACACTATTCATGGAATTGCCGGTGCAATTATTATTTGCAGGATTTCTACAGAATACGGAATCTTCGAATGTAGAGCGTTTGACTGGTCAATTTCTATATATACCATGTATAGACCAATCCGAATACGCTTCTCCCTACCCTGATTCAATTTCAAATTGAACAAGTGTATCCCACCCTTTGATGCGCCTACGCTCAACGCATTTTTGTTTGTTTCCATAGAAATATACCTATATTACCTCGTGCGGTTTTTGTCAATAACAAAATTCGATTAAGCAGGTAAATTCGAACAGCACAGAGAATGTGCAGCGAGCACAATAGTTCAACGATAGATTGTTGAATCATTGTTACGCCCTTTTCCTCCGGCGCGGTTCAAGATATCACGGTATAACTCGGAATTCACCAATCATCAGTGACCTTGAGCGCCCGTCGAGTGTAGAAGGGTATCTACACTTAACGCCTCCACAACGTTCTGCAGTCAACGGTATTACAGATGAATATGAGCTTCATTTGTTGTCCCTTGATCTGGTGACCTTGTAACTGGCGAGGTCGCATCCTGCGTCTAGATGGACAACCTATATTCTTTATTATGTTCTGTATTTCATTCTATTCTCTTCATCGCTGCTCTGATTGTTTAATTAGACACTATATATTTCGAATTGTAAATTCACTACTTATTGCATGAAGATGCAATATCTCACCAATTCAAGGCCATCCACATTCAACTGCTTGCATGGTTTTAATACGATATCAAAGACATGTTCAGCCTTGAGCCGGTCAGATATTTCCTCGCCAAGTGTACATGTAACAATAACTATGGCTATAGATTGTAAAGTTTCATAACTGAATAAACATTATAAATGAATGAATCTTTGGAATTTTTTTTCTACCAATTTCCATTCATGTCATCTCATATATTCCATATACTGTCCCTCCTTTCGCCTGGTTCACGAACTCCGTGTCTGCATGTACGCATGCTGCCATTCCCTTACGGAGAAAATTAATATTACCTCTTTAGCGATCACGTACCCCTGATACCACGTTGACATTTCGAGTTAAAAATTTTGAAACCCAGAAATTTGACGAGATATCCTTATGCCAGCATTTGTCTTTCCCTTCGCATACATAAGTATGTCCCCATGCCCTCATACACATGCATGCAAAATTAGTGCCACCTCCTCGGCGAATATGTTCTCCTGATACCAAACTGAAATTTCGACTTGAAAATTCAAAAATCCAGAAATTTGACGAAATTCCCTACGCCAGCATTTGTCTCTTCTCTCGCATATGAATGTCCCCATGCCCTCATACACATACATGCAAAATTAGTGCCACCTCCTCGGCGAATATGTTCTCCTGATACCAAACTGGAATTTCGACTTAAAAATTCCAAAATCCATAAATTTGACGAGATTCCCTATGCCAGCATTAGTCTCTCCTCTCGCATATACATGTCCCCATGCCCTCATACACATGCATGCAAAATTAGTGCCACCTCCTCGGCGAATATGTTCTCCTGATACCCAACTGAAATTTCGACTTAGGAATTCAAAAATCCAGAAATTTGACGAGATTCGCTATGCCAGCATTTGTCTATCCTCTCGCATATGCATGTCCCCATGCCCTCATACACATACATGCAAAATTAGTGCCACCTCCTCGGCGAATATGTTCTCCTGATACCAAACTGAAATTTCGACTTAAAAATTCCAAAATCCATAAATTTGACGAGATTCCCTATGCCAGCATTAGTCTCTCCTCTCGCATATACATGTCCCCATGCCCTCATACACATGCATGCAAAATTAGTGCCACCTCCTCGGCGAATATGTTCTCCTGATACCCAACTGAAATTTCGACTTAGGAATTCAAAAATCCAGAAATTTGACGAGATTCCCTATGCCAGCATTTGTCTATCCTCTCGCATATGCATGTCCCCATGCCCTCATACACATGCATGCAAAATTAGTGCCACCTCCTCGGCGAATATGTTCTCCTGATACCCAACTGAAATTTCGACTTAGGAATTCAAAAATCCAGAAATTTGACGAGATTCCCTATGCCAGCATTTGTCTATCCTCTCGCATATGCATGTCCCCATGCCCTTATACACATGCATGCAAAATTAGTGCCACCTCCTCGGCGAATATGTTCTCCTGATACCAAACTGAAATTTCGACTTGAAAATTCAAAAATCCATAAATTTGACGAGATTCCCTATGCCAGCATTAGTCTCTCCTCTCGCATATACATGTCCCCATGCCCTCATACACATGCATGCAAAATTAGTGCCACCTCCTCGGCGAATATGTTCTCCTGATACCCAACTGAAATTTCGACTTAGGAATTCAAAAATCCAGAAATTTGACGAGATTCCCTATGCCAGCATTTGTCTATCCTCTCGCATATGCATGTCCCCATGCCCTCATACACATGCATGCAAAATTAGTGCCACCTCCTCGGCGAATATGTACTCCTGATACCAAACTGGAATTTCGACTTGAAAATTCAAAAATCCAGAAATTTGACGAGATTCCCTATGCCAGCATTTGTCTCTTCTCTCGCATATGCATGTCCCCATGCCCGCATACACATGCATGCAAAATGAGTGCCACCTCCTCGGCGGATATGTTCTCCTGATACCCACGGAAATTTCGACTCAAAAATTCAAAAATCCAGAAATTTGACGGGATTCCCTATGCCATCATTTGTCTCTCGTCTCGCATATGCATGTCCCCATGCCCTCGTACACATGCACGCAAAATTAGTGCCACCTCTTCGGCGAATATGTTCTCCTGATACCCAACGGAAATTTCGACTCAAAAATTCAAAAATCCAGAAATTTGCCGAGATTCCCTACGCCAGCATTTGTCTCTTCTCTCGCATATGTATGCCCTCATGCCCTCATACACATACATGCAAAATTAGTGCCACCTCCTCGGCGGATATGTTCTCCTGATACCGAACGGAAATTTCGGCTCAAAAATTCAAAAATCCAGAGATTTGACGAGATTACCTACGCCAGCATTTGTCTCTCCTCTCGCATAAGCATGTCCCCATGCCCTCATACACATGCATGCAAAATTAGTGCCACCTCCTCGGCGAATATGTTCTCCCGATACCCAACTGAAATTTCGACTCAAAAATTCAAAAATCCAGAGATTTGACGAGATTCCCTATGCCATCATTTGTCTCTCGTCTCGCATATGCATGTCCCCATGCCCTCGTACACATGCATGCAAAATTAGTGCCACCTCCTCGGCGAATATGTTCTCCTGATACCCAACTGAAATTTCGACTTAGGAATTCAAAAATCCAGAAATTTGACGAGATTCCCTATGCCAGCATTTGTCTATCCTCTCGCATATGCATGTCCCCATGCCCTTATACACATGCATGCAAAATTAGTGCCACCTCCTCGGCGAATATGTTCTCCTGATACCAAACTGAAATTTCGACTTGAAAATTCAAAAATCCATAAATTTGACGAGATTCCCTATGCCAGCATTAGTCTCTCCTCTCGCATATACATGTCCCCATGCCCTCATACACATGCATGCAAAATTAGTGCCACCTCCTCGGCGAATATGTTCTCCTGATACCCAACTGAAATTTCGACTTAGGAATTCAAAAATCCAGAAATTTGACGAGATTCCCTATGCCAGCATTTGTCTATCCTCTCGCATATGCATGTCCCCATGCCCTCATACACATGCATGCAAAATTAGTGCCACCTCCTCGGCGAATATGTACTCCTGATACCAAACTGGAATTTCGACTTGAAAATTCAAAAATCCAGAAATTTGACGAGATTCCCTATGCCAGCATTTGTCTCTTCTCTCGCATATGCATGTCCCCATGCCCGCATACACATGCATGCAAAATGAGTGCCACCTCCTCGGCGGATATGTTCTCCTGATACCCACGGAAATTTCGACTCAAAAATTCAAAAATCCAGAAATTTGACGGGATTCCCTATGCCATCATTTGTCTCTCGTCTCGCATATGCATGTCCCCATGCCCTCGTACACATGCACGCAAAATTAGTGCCACCTCTTCGGCGAATATGTTCTCCTGATACCCAACGGAAATTTCGACTCAAAAATTCAAAAATCCAGAAATTTGCCGAGATTCCCTACGCCAGCATTTGTCTCTTCTCTCGCATATGTATGCCCTCATGCCCTCATACACATACATGCAAAATTAGTGCCACCTCCTCGGCGGATATGTTCTCCTGATACCGAACGGAAATTTCGGCTCAAAAATTCAAAAATCCAGAGATTTGACGAGATTCCCTACGCCAGCATTTGTCTCTCCTCACGCATATGCATGTACCCATGCCCTCATACACATGCATGCAAAATTAGTGCCACCTCCTCGGCGAATATGTTCTTCTGATACCCAACTGAAATTTCGACTTAAAAATTTGAAAATCCAGAAATTAGACGTGATTCCCTACGCCAGCATTTGTCTCTCGTCTCGCATATGCATGTCCCCATGCCCTCATACACATGCACGCAAAATTAGTGCCACCTCCTCGGCGAATATGTTTTCCTGATACCCAACGGAACTTTCCACTCAAAAATTCAAAAATCTAGAAATTTGACGAGATTCCCTACGCCAGCATTTGTCTCTTCTCTCGCATATGCATGTCCCCATGCCCGCATACACATGCATGCAAAATTAGTGCCACCTCCTCGGCGAATATGTTCTCCCGATACCCAACTGAAATTTCGACTCAAAAATTCAAAAATCCAGAAATTTGTCGAGATTACCTATGCCATTATTTGTCTCTCGTCTCGCATATGCATGTCCCCATGCCCTCATACACATGCACGCAAAATTAGTGCCACCTCCTCGGCGAATATGTTCTCCCGATACCCAACTGAAATTTCGACTCAAAAATTCAAAAATCCAGAAATTTGTCGAGATTCCCTATGCCAACATTTGTCTCTCGTCTCGCATGTGCATGTCCCCATGCCCCCATTCACATGCACGCAAAATTAGTGCCACCTCCTCGGCGAATATGTTCTCCTGATACCGAACGGAAATTTCGCCTCAAAAATTCAAAAATCCAGAAATTTGACGAGATTCCCTACGCCAGCATTTGTCTCTTCTCTCGCATATGTATGCCCTCATGCCCTCATACACATACATGCAAAATTAGTGCCACCTCCTCGGCGGATATGTTCTCCTGATACCGAACGGAAATTTCGACTCAAAAATTCAAAAATCCAGAGATTTGACGAGATTCCCTACGCCAGCAATTGTCTATCCTCTCGCATATGCATGTCCCCATGCCCTCATACACATGCATGCAAAATTAGTGCCACCTCCTCGGCGAATATGTTCTCCTGATACCAAACTGAAATTTCGACTTGAAAATTCAAAAATCCAGAAAGTTGACAAGATTCCCTACGCCAGCATTTGTCTCTCCTCACGCAAATGCATGTACCCATGCCCTCATACACATGCACGCAAAATTAGTGCCACCTCCTCGGCGAATATGTTTTCCTGATACCCAACGGAACTTTCGACTCAAAAATTGAAAAATCTAGAAATTTGACGAGATTCCCTACGCCAGCATTTGTCTCTTCTCTCGCATATGCATGTCCCCATGCCCGCATACACATGCATGCAAAATTAGTGCCACCTCCTCGGCGAATATGTTCTCCCGATACCCAACTGAAATTTCGACTCAAAAATTCAAAAATCCAGAAATTTGTCGAGATTCCCTATGCCAACATTTGTCTCTCGTCTCGCATATGCATGTCCCCATGCCCTCATACACATGCACGCAAAATTAGTGCCACCTCCTCGGCGGATATGTTCTCCCGATACCCAACTGAAATTTCGACTCAAAAATTCAAAAATCCAGAAATTTGTCGAGATTCCCTATGCCAACATTTGTCTCTCGTCTCGCATATGCATGTCCCCATGCCCTCATACACATGCACGCAAAATCAGTGCCACCTCCTCGGCGAATATGTTCTCCTGATACCCAACTGAAATTTCGGCTTAAAAATTCAAAAATCCAGAAATTTGACGAGATTCCCTACGCCAGAATTTGTCTCTTCTCTCGCATATGCATGTCCCCATGCCCTCGCACACATGCACGCAAAATTAGTGCCACCTCCTCGGCGAATATGTTCTCCTGATACCCAACGGAAATTTCGACTCAAAAATTCAAAAATCCAGAAATTTGCCGAGATTCCCTACGCCAGCATTTGTCTCTTCTCTCGCATATGTATGCCCTCATGCCCTCATACACATACATGCAAAATTAGTGCCACCTCCTCGGCGGATATGTTCTCCTGATACCGAACGGAAATTTCGAATCAAAAATTCAAAAATCCAGAGATTTGACGAGATTACCTACGCCAGCATTTGTCTCTCCTCTCGCATAAACATGTCCCCATGCCCTCATACACATGCATGCAAAATTAGTGCCACCCCCTCGGCGAATATGATCTCCCGATACCCAACTGAAATTTCGACTCAAAAATTCAAAAATCCAGAGATTTGACGAGATTCCCTATGCCAGCATTTGTCTCTCGTCTCGCATATGCATGTCCCCATGCCCTCATACACATGCACGCAAAATTAGTGCCACCTCCTCGGCGAATATGTTCTCCTGATACCCAACGGAAATTTCGACTCAAAAATTCAAAAATCCAGAAATTTGCCGAGATTCCCTACGCCAGCATTTGTCTCTTCTCTCGCATATGTATGCCCTCATGCCCTCATACACATACATGCAAAATTAGTGCCACCTCCTCGGCGGATATGTTCTCCTGATACCGAACGGAAATTTCGAATCAAAAATTAAAAATCCAGAGATTTGACGAGATTACCTACGCCAGCATTTGTCTCTCCTCTCGCATAAACATGTCCCCATGCCCTCATACACATGCATGCAAAATTAGTGCCACCCCCTCGGCGAATATGTTCTCCCGATACCCAACTGAAATTTCGACTCAAAAATTCAAAAATCCAGAGATTTGACGAGATTCCCTATGCCAGCATTTGTCTCTCGTCTCGCATATGCATGTCCCCATGCCCTCATACACATGCACGCAAAATTAGTGCCACCTCCTCGGCGAATATGTTCTCCTGATACCCAACTGAAATTTCGACGTATAAATTCAAAAATCCAGAAATTTGACGAGATTCCCTACGCCAGCATTTGTCACTCCTCTCGCATAAGCATGTCCCCATGCCCTCATACACATGCACGCAAAATTAGTGCCACCTCCTCGGCGAATATGTTCTCCTGATACCCAACTGAATTTTCGACTTAAAAATTCGAAAATCCAGAAATTAGACGTGATTCCCTACGCCAGCATTTGTCTCTCGTCTCACATATGCATGTCCCCATGCCCTCATACACATGCACGCAAAATTAGTGCCACCTCCTCGGCGAATATGTTTTCCTGATACCCAACGGAACTTTCGACTCAAAAATTCAAAAATCTAGAAATTTGACGAGATTCCCTACGCCAGCATTTGTCTCTTCTCTCGCATATGCATGTCCCCATGCCCGCATACACATGCATGCAAAATTAGTGCTACCTCCTCGGCGAATATGTTCTCCTGATACCGAACGGAAATTTCGCCTCACAAATTCAAAAATCCAGAAATTTGACGAGATTCCCTACGCCAGCAATTGTCTATCCTCTCGCATATGCATGTCCCCATGCCCTCATACACATGCATGCAAAATTAGTGCCACCTCCTCGGCGAATATGTTCTCCTGATACCAAACTGAAATTTCGACTTGAAAATTCAAAAATCCAGAAATTTGACGAAATTCCCTACGCCAGCATTTGTCTCTTCTCTCGCATATGAATGTCCCCATGCCCTCATACACATACATGCAAAATTAGTGCCACCTCCTCGGCGAATATGTTCTCCTGATAACAAACTGAAATTTCGACTTAAAAATTCCAAAATCCATAAATTTGACGAGATTCCCTATGCCAGCATTAGTCTCTCCTCTCGCATATACATGTCCCCATGCCCTCATACACATGCACGCAAAATTAGTGCCACCTCCTCGGCGAATATGTTCTCCTGATACCCAACTGAAATTTCGACTTAAAAATTCGAAAATCCAGAAATTAGACGTGATTCCCTACGCCAGCATTTGTCTCTTCTCTCGCATATGCATGTCCCCATGCCCGCATACACATGCATGCAAAATTAGTGCCACCTCCTCGGCGAATATGTTCTCCTGATACCCAACTGAAATTTCGACTCAAAAGTTCAAAAATCCAGAAATTTGTCGAGATTCCCTATGCCAACATTTGTCTCTCGTCTCGCATATGCATGTCCCCATGCCCCCATACACATGCACGCAAAATTAGTGCCACCTCCTCGGCGAATATGTTCTCCTGATACCGAACGGAAATTTCGACTCAAAAATTCAAAAATCCAGAGATTTGACGAGATTCCCTACGCCAGCAATTGTCTCTCCTCTCGCATATGCATGTCCCCATGCCCTCATACACATGCATGCAAAATTAGTGCCACCTCCTCGGCGAATATGTTCTCCTGATACCAAACTGAAATTTCGACTTGAAAATTCAAAAATCCAGAAAGTTGACAAGATTCCCTACGCCAGCATTTGTCTCTCCTCACGCAAATGCATGTACCCATGCACTCATACACATGCATGCAAAATTAGTGCCACCTCCTCGGCGAATATGTTCTCCTGATACCCAACTGAAATTTCGACTTAAAAATTCGAAAATCCAGAAATGAGACGTGATTCCCTACGCCAGCATTTGTCTCTCGTCTCGCATATGCATGTCCCCATGCCCTCATACACATGCACGCAGAATTAGTGCCACCTCCTCGGCGAATATGTTTTCCTGATACCCAACGGAACTTTCGACTCAAAAATTGAAAAATCTAGAAATTTGACGAGATTCCCTACGCCAGCATTTGTCTCTTCTCTCGCATATGCATGTCCCCATGCCCGCATACACATGCATGCAAAATTAGTGCCACCTCCTCGGCGAATATGTTCTCCCGATACCCAACTGAAATTTCGACTCAAAAATTCAAAAATCCAGAAATTTGTCGAGATTCCCTATGCCAACATTTGTCTCTCGTCTCGCATATGCATGTCCCCATGCCCTCATACACATGCACGCAAAATTAGTGCCACCTCCTCGGCGAATATGTTCTCCTGATACCCAACTGAAATTTCGACTCAAAAATTCAAAAATCCAGAAATTTGTCGAGATTCCCTATGCCAACATTTGTCTCTCGTCTCGCATATGCATGTCCCCATGCCCTCGTACACATGCACGCAAAATTAGTGCCACCTCCTCGGCGAATATGTTCTCCTGATACCCAACGGAAATTTCGACTCAAAAATTCAAAAATCCAGAAATTTGCCGAGATTCCCTACGCCAGCATTTGTCTCTTCTCTCGCATATGTATGCCCTCATGCCCTCATACACATACATGCAAAATTAGTGCCACCTCCTCGGCGGATATGTTCTCCTGATACCGAACGGAAATTTCGAATCAAAAATTCAAAAATCCAGAGATTTGACGAGATTACCTACGCCAGCATTTGTCTCTCCTCTCGCATAAACATGTCCCCATGCCCTCATACACATGCATGCAAAATTAGTGCCACCCCCTCGGCGAATATGTTCTCCCGATACCCAACTGAAATTTCGACTCAAAAATTCAAAAATCCAGAGATTTGACGAGATTCCCTATGCCAGCATTTGTCTCTCGTCTCGCATATGCATGTCCCCATGCCCTCATACACATGCACGCAAAATTAGTGCCACCTCCTCGGCGAATATGTTCTCCTGATACCCAACTGAAATTTCGACTTATAAATTCAAAAATCCAGAAATTTGACGAGATTCCCTACGCCAGCATTTGTCACTCCTCTCGCATAAGCATGTCCCCATGCCCTCATACACATGCACGCAAAATTAGTGCCACCTCCTCGGCGAATATGTTCTCCTGATACCCAACTGAAATTTCGACTTAAAAATTCGAAAATCCAGAAATTAGACGTGATTCCCTACGCCAGCATTTGTCTCTCGTCTCACATATGCATGTCCCCATGCCCTCATACACATGCACGCAAAATTAGTGCCACCTCCTCGGCGAATATGTTTTCCTGATACCCAACGGAACTTTCGACTCAAAAATTCAAAAATCTAGAAATTTGACGAGATTCCCTACGCCAGCATTTGTCTCTTCTCTCGCATATGCATGTCCCCATGCCCGCATACACATGCATGCAAAATTAGTGCCACCTCCTCGGCGAATATGTTCTCCTGATACCGAACGGAAATTTCGCCTCAAAAATTCAAAAATCCAGAAATTTGACGAGATTCCCTACGCCAGCAATTGTCTATCCTCTCGCATATGCATGTCCCCATGCCCTCATACACATGCATGCAAAATTAGTGCCACCTCCTCGGCGAATATGTTCTCCTGATACCAAACTGAAATTTCGACTTGAAAATTCAAAAATCCAGAAATTTGACGAAATTCCCTACGCCAGCATTTGTCTCTTCTCTCGCATATGAATGTCCCCATGCCCTCATACACATACATGCAAAATTAGTGCCACCTCCTCGGCGAATATGTTCTCCTGATACCAAACTGAAATTTCGACTTAAAAATTCCAAAATCCATAAATTTGACGATATTCCCTATGCCAGCATTAGTCTCTCCTCTCGCATATACATGTCCCCATGCCCTCATACACATGCACGCAAAATTAGTGCCACCTCCTCGGCGAATATGTTCTCCTGATACCCAACTGAAATTTCGACTTAAAAATTCGAAAATCCAGAAATTAGACGTGATTCCCTACGCCAGCATTTGTCTCTCGTCTCGCATATGCATGTCCCCATGCCCTCATACACATGCACGCAAAATTAGTGCCACCTCCTCGGCGAATATGTTTTCCTGATACCCAACGGAACTTTCGACTCAAAAATTCAAAAATCTAGAAATTTGACGAGATTACCTACGCCAGCATTTGTCTCTTCTCTCGCATATGCATGTCCCCATGCCCGCATACACATGCATGCAAAATTAGTGCCACCTCCTCGGCGAATATGTTCTCCCGATACCCAACTGAAATTTCGACTCAAAAATTCAAAAATCCAGAAATTTGTCGAGATTACCTATGCCATTATTTGTCTCTCGTCTCGCATATGCATGTCCCCATGCCCTCATACACATGCACGCAAAATTAGTGCCACCTCCTCGGCGAATATGTTCTCGTGATACCCAACTGAAATTTCGACTTACAAATTCGAAAATCCAGAAATTAGACGTGATTCCCTACGCCAGCATTTGTCTCTCGTCTCACATATGCATGTTCCCATGCCCTCATACACATGCACGCAAAATTAGTGCCACCTCCTCGGCGAATATGTTTTCCTGATACCCAACGGAACTTTCGACTCGAAAATTCAAAAATCCAGAAATTTGACGAGATTCCCTACGCCAGCAATTGTCTATCCTCTCGCATATGCATGTCCCCATGCCCTCATACACATGCATGCAAAATTAGTGCCACCTCCTCGGCGAATATGTTCTCCTGATACCCAACTGAAATTTCGACTTAAAAATTCGAAAATCCAGAAATTAGACGTGATTCCCTACGCCAGCATTTGTCTCTCGTCTCGCATATGCATGTCCCCATGCCCTCATACACATGCACGCAAAATTAGTGCCACCTCCTCGGCGAATATGTTCTCGTGATACCCAACGGAACTTTCGACTCAAAAATTCAAAAATCTAGAAATTTGACGAGATTACCTATGCCATTATTTGTCTCTCGTCTCGCATATGCATGTCCCCATGCCCTCATACACATGCACGCAAAATCAGTGCCACCTCCTCGGCGAATATGTTCTCCTGATACCCAACTGAAATTTCGGCTTAAAAATTCAAAAATCCAGAAATTTGACGAGATTCCCTACGCCAGAATTTGTCTCTTCTCTCGCATATGCATGTCCCCATGCCCTCATACACATGCACGCAAAATCAGTGCCACCTCCTCGGCGAATATGTTCTCCTGATACCCACGGAAATTTCGACTCAAAAATTCAAAAATCCAGAGATTTGACGAGATTCCCTATGCCATCATTTGTCTCTCGTTTCGCATATGCATGTCCCCATGCCCTCGTACACATGCACGCAAAATTAGTGCCACCTCCTCGGCGAATATGTTCTCCTGATACCCAACGGAAATTTCGACTCAAAAATTCAAAAATCCAGAAATTTGCCGAGATTCCCTACGCCAGCATTTGTCTCTTCTCTCGCATATGTATGCCCCCATGCCCTCATACACATACATGCAAAATTAGTGCCACCTCCTCGGCGGATATGTTCTCCTGATACCGAACGGAAATTTCGAATCAAAAATTCAAAAATCCAGAGATTTGACGAGATTATCTACGCCAGCATTT
This sequence comes from Phymatocera aterrima, assembly GCA_963170745.1. Classification (NCBI taxonomy): domain Eukaryota; kingdom Metazoa; phylum Arthropoda; class Insecta; order Hymenoptera; family Tenthredinidae; genus Phymatocera; species Phymatocera aterrima. The sequence goes on from OY720660.1 coordinate 7,694,529, forward strand.
GTCTCTCCTCTCGCATAAGCATGTCCCCATGCCCTCATACACATGCATGCAAAATTAGTGTCACCTCCTCGGCGAATATGTTCTCCTGATACCAAACTGAAATTTCGACTTGAAAATTCAAAAATCCAGAAAGTTGACAAGATTCCCTACGCCAGCATTCGTCTCTCCTCACGCATATGCATGTACCCATGCCCTCATACACATGCATGCAAAATTAGTGCCACCTCCTCGGCGAATATGTTCTCCTGATACCCAACTGAAATTTCGACTTAAAAATTCGAAAATCCAAAAATTAGACGTGATTCCCTACGCCAGCATTTGTCTCTCGTCTCGCATATGCATGTCCCCATGCCCTCATACACATGCGCGCAAAATTAGTGCCACCTCCTCGGCGAATATGTTTTCCTGATACCCAACGGAAATTTCGACTCAAAAATTCGAAAAATCTAGAAATTTGACGAGATTCCCTACGCCAGCATTCGTCTCTCCTCTCGCATAAGCATGTCTCCATGCCCTCATACACATGCATGCAAAATTAGTGCCACCTCCTCGGCGAATATGTTCTTCCGATACCCAACTGAAATTTCGACTCAAAAATTCAAAAATCCAGAAATTTGTCGAGATTACCTATGCCAACATTTGTCTCTCGTCTCGCATATGCATGTCCCCATGATCTCATACACATGCACGCAAAATTAGTGCCACCTCCTCGGCGAATATGTTCTCCCGATACCCAACTGAAATTTCGACTCAAAAATTCAAAAATCCAGAGATTTGACGAGATTCCCTATGCCAGCATTTGTCTCTCGTCTCGCATGTGCATGTCCCCATGCCCTCATACACATGCACGCAAAATTAGTGCCACCTCCTCGGCGAATATGTTCTCCTGATACCCAACTGAAATTTCGACTTAAAAATTCAAAAATCCAGAAATTTGTCGAGATTCCCTATGCCAACATTTGTCTCTCGTCTCGCATATGCATGTCCCCATGCCCTCGTACACATGCACGCAAAATTAGTGCCACCTCCTCGGCGAATATGTTCTCCTGATACCCAACGGAAATTTCGACTCAAAAATTCAAAAATCCAGAAATTTGCCGAGATTCCCTACGCCAGCATTTGTCTCTTCTCTCGCATATGTATGCCCTCATGCCCTCATACACATACATGCAAAATTAGTGCCACCTCCTCGGCGGATATGTTCTCCTGATACCGAACGGAAATTTCGAATCAAAAATTCAAAAATCCAGAGATTTGACCAGATTACCTACGCCAGCATTTGTCTCTCCTCTCGCATAAACATGTCCCCATGCCCTCATACACATGCATGCAAAATTAGTGCCACCCCCTCGGCGAATATGTTCTCCCGATACCCAACTGAAATTTCGACTCAAAAATTCAAAAATCCAGAGATTTGACGAGATTCCCTATGCCAGCATTTGTCTCTCGTCTCGCATATGCATGTCCCCATGCCCTCATACACATGCACGCAAAATTAGTGCCACCTCCTCGGCGAATATGTTCTCCTGATACCCAACTGAAATTTCGACTTATAAATTCAAAAATCCAGAAATTTGACGAGATTCCCTACGCCAGCATTTGTCACTCCTCTCGCATAAGCATGTCCCCATGCCCTCATACACATGCACGCAAAATTAGTGCCACCTCCTCGGCGAATATGTTCTCCTGATACCCAACTGAAATTTCGACTTAAAAATTCGAAAATCCAGAAATTAGACGTGATTCCCTACGCCAGCATTTGTCTCTCGTCTCACATATGCATGTCCCCATGCCCTCATACACATGCACGCAAAATTAGTGCCACCTCCTCGGCGAATATGTTTTCCTGATACCCAACGGAACTTTCGACTCAAAAATTCAAAAATCTAGAAATTTGACGAGATTCCCTACGCCAGCATTTGTCTCTTCTCTCGCATATGCATGTCCCCATGCCCGCATACACATGCATGCAAAATTAGTGCCACCTCCTCGGCGAATATGTTCTCCTGATACCGAACGGAAATTTCGCCTCAAAAATTCAAAAATCCAGAAATTTGACGAAATTCCCTACGCCAGCATTTGTCTCTTCTCTCGCATATGAATGTCCCCATGCCCTCATACACATACATGCAAAATTAGTGCCACCTCCTCGGCGAATATGTTCTCCTGATACCAAACTGAAATTTCGACTTAAAAATTCCAAAATCCATAAAATTGACGATATTCCCTATGCCAGCATTAGTCTCTCCTCTCGCATATACATGTCCCCATGCCCTCATACACATACATGCAAAATTAGTGCCACCTCCTCGGCGAATATGTTCTCCTGATACCCAACTGAAATTTCGACTTAAAAATTCGAAAATCCAGAAATTAGACGTGATTCCCTACGCCAGCATTTGTCTCTCGTCTCGCATATGCATGTCCCCATGCCCTCATACACATGCACGCAAAATTAGTGCCACCTCCTCGGCGAATATGTTTTCCTGATACCCAACGGAACTTTCGACTCAAAAATTCAAAAATCTAGAAATTTGACGAGATTACCTACGCCAGCATTTGTCTCTTCTCTCGCATATGCATGTCCCCATGCTCGCATACACATGCATGCAAAATTAGTGCCACCTCCTCGGCGAATATGTTCTCCCGATACCCAACTGAAATTTCAACTCAAAAATTCAAAAATCCAGAAATTTGTCGAGATTACCTATGCCATTATTTGTCTCTCGTCTCGCATATGCATGTCCCCATGCCCTCATACACATGCACGCAAAATTAGTGCCACCTCCTCGGCGAATATGTTCTCGTGATACCCAACTGAAATTTCGACTTACAAATTCGAAAATCCAGAAATTAGACGTGATTCCCTACGCCAGCATTTGTCTCTCGTCTCACATATGCATGTCCCCATGCCCTCATACACATGCACGCAAAATTAGTGCCACCTCCTCGGCGAATATGTTTTCCTGATACCCAACGGAACTTTCGACTCAAAAATTCAAAAATCTAGAAATTTGACGAGATTCCCTACGCCAGCATTTGTCTCTTCTCTCGCATATGCATGTCCCCATGCCCGCATACACATGCATGCAAAATTAGTGCCACCTCCTCGGCGAATATGTTCTCCTGATACCGAACGGAAATTTCGCCTCAAAAATTCAAAAATCCAGAAATGTGACGAGATTCCCTACGCCAGCAATTGTCTATCCTCTCGCATATGCATGTCCCCATGCCCTCATACACATGCATGCAAAATTAGTGCCACCTCCTCGGCGAATATGTTCTCCTGATAACCAACTGAAATTTCGACTTAAAAATTCGAAAATCCAGAAATTAGACGTGATTCCCTACGCCAGCATTTGTCTCTCGTCTCGCATATGCATGTCCCCATGCCCTCATACACATGCACGCAAAATTAGTGCCACCTCCTCGGCGAATATGTTTTCCTGATACCCAACTGGAATTTCGACTCAAAAATTCAAAAATCCAGAAATTTGTCGAGATTACCTATGCCATTATTTGTCTCTCGTCTCGCATATGCATGTCCCCATGCCCTCATACACATGCACGCAAAATCAGTGCCACCTCCTCGGCGAATATGTTCTCCTGATACCCAACTGAAATTTCGGCTTAAAAATTCAAAAATCCAGAAATTTGACGAGATTCCCTACGCCAGAATTTGTCTCTTCTCTCGCATATGCATGTCCCCATGCCCGCATACACATGCATGCAAAATTAGTGCCACCTCCTCGGCGGATATGTTCTTCTGATACCCACGGAAATTTCGACTCAAAAATTCAAAAATCCAGAGATTTGACGAGATTCCCTATGCCATCATTTGTCTCTCGTTTCGCATATGCATGTCCCCATGCCCTCGTACACATGCACGCAAAATTAGTGCCACCTCCTCGGCGAATATGTTCTCCTGATACCCAACGGAAATTTCGACTCAAAAATTCAAAAATCCAGAAATTTGCCGAGATTCCCTACGCCAGCATTTGTCTCTTCTCTCGCATATGTATGCCCCCATGCCCTCATACACATACATGCAAAATTAGTGCCACCTCCTCGGCGGATATGTTCTCCTGATACCGAACGGAAATTTCGAATCAAAAATTCAAAAATCCAGAGATTTGACGAGATTATCTACGCCAGCATTTGTCTCTCCTCTCGCATAAGCATGTCCCCATGCCCTCATACACATGCATGCAAAATTAGTGCCACCTCCTCGGCGAATATGTTCTCCCGATACCCAACTGAAATTTCGACTCAAAAATTCAAAAATCCAGAGATTTGACGAGATTCCCTATGCCAGCATTTGTCTCTCGTCTCGCATATGCATGTCCCCATGCCCTCATACACATGCACGCAAAATTAGTGCCACCTCCTCGGCGAATATGTTCTCCTGATACCCAACTGAAATTTCGACTTATAAATTCATAAATCCAGAAATTTGACGAGATTCCCTACGCCAGCATTTGTCACTCCTCTCGCATAAGCATGTCCCCATGCCCTCATACACATGCACGCAAAATTAGTGCCACCTCCTCGGCGAATATGTTTTCCTGATACCGAACGGAAATTTCGCCTCAAAAATTCAAAAATCCAGAAATTTGACGAGATTCCCTACGCCAGCATTTGTCTCTTCTCTCGCATATGTATGCCCTCATGCCCTCATACACATACATGCAAAATTAGTGCCACCTCCTCGGCGGATATGTTCTCCTGATACCGAACGGAAATTTCGACTCAAAAATTCAAAAATCCAGAGATTTGACGAGATTCCCTACGCCAGCAATTGTCTATCCTCTCGCATATGCATGTCCCCATGCCCTCATACACATGCATGCAAAATTAGTGTCACCTCCTCGGCGAATATGTTCTCCTGATACCAAACTGAAATTTCGACTTGAAAATTCAAAAATCCAGAAAGTTGACAAGATTCCCTACGCCAGCATTCGTCTCTCCTCACGCATATGCATGTACCCATGCCCTCATACACATGCATGCAAAATTAGTGCCACCTCCTCGGCGAATATGTTCTCCTGATACCCAACTGAAATTTCGACTTAAAAATTCGAAAATCCAAAAATTAGACGTGATTCCCTACGCCAGCATTTGTCTCTCGTCTCGCATATGCATGTCCCCATGCCCTCATACACATGCGCGCAAAATTAGTGCCACCTCCTCGGCGAATATGTTCTTCCGATACCCAACTGAAATTTCGACTCAAAAATTCAAAAATCCAGAAATTTGTCGAGATTACCTATGCCAACATTTGTCTCTCGTCTCGCATATGCATGTCCCCATGATCTCATACACATGCACGCAAAATTAGTGCCACCTCCTCGGCGAATATGTTCTCCCGATACCCAACTGAAATTTCGACTCAAAAATTCAAAAATCCAGAGATTTGACGAGATTCCCTATGCCAGCATTTGTCTCTCGTCTTGCATATGCATGTCCCCATGCCCTCATACACATGCACGCAAAATTAGTGCCACCTCCTCGGCGAATATGTTTTCCTGATACCGAACGGAAATTTCGCCTCAAAAATTCAAAAATCCAGAAATTTGACGAGATTCCCTACGCCAGCATTTGTCTCTTCTCTCGCATATGTATGCCCTCATGCCCTCATACACATACATGCAAAATTAGTGCCACCTCCTCGGCGGATATGTTCTCCTGATACCGAACGGAAATTTCGACTCAAAAATTCAAAAATCCAGAGATTTGACGAGATTCCCTACGCCAGCAATTGTCTATCCTCTCGCATATGCATGTCCCCATGCCCTCATACACATGCATGCAAAATTAGTGCCACCTCCTCGGCGAATATGTTCTCCTGATACCAAACTGAAATTTCGACTCAAAAATTCAAAAATCCAGAGATTTGACGAGATTCCCTACGCCAGCAATTGTCTATCCTCTCGCATATGCATGTCCCCATGCCCTCATACACATGCATGCAAAATTAGTGCCACCTCCTCGGCGAATATGTTCTCCTGATACCCAACTGAAATTTGGACTTAAAAATTCAAAAATCCAGAAATTTGACGAGATTCCCTACGCCAGAATTTGTCTCTTCTCTCGCATATGCATGTCCCCATGCCCGCAGACACATGCATGCAAAATTGGTGCCACCTCCTCGGCGAATATGTTCTCCTGATACCAAACTGAATCTTCGACTCACAAGTTGAAATTCCGGAATCGTAGCGAAATTCATCGCCCAGTTCGGACTGTTTCTTTCAGGTAATCGATTCATTGCGCATTTGAAGTCTTGAAAGACATTCCAATGAAATTTCGATCTATAAACTATTGATTCGGGTAGATTTTTGGATAGGTTTTGAAAGGATTATATCAAATAACAATTACCATGTAGCTCGGGTGAGTATTAGTTATTTATTTACAAATTACAGATAAAATATGAACATACGTTGAAATCAAACCTAATTATAACAATGCAGCATTCACACTCATACAACTTTTCACATGAGGATCTAGTCCAGAGGCGGCTTTTCCTCTCGGTACATACATTCGCACGTGTACCTTAACGTATACTTATGCATGAATGTTACATACTATACGCATAGGCTACATACATAGGAGAAGGTACGTTTCTACAGAATACAGTTCTACATGACAGCAGTTCTACATGTACGCTTCTACAGAAATTTTATTCCTCACGGTATGGTTGTACAGAGTATGGTTCCGCAGAACACAATTATGTTTAACTGTAGAGACCAGTGCGCTTGTGCTCTGTTCAACTGTATACAGACCAGTGCGCTTGTGGGCTGTCGAACCGTACTCTGTAAAACTGTACAGAGTTGTACACTGTTGAACTGTACAGAACAATTTGAAGCTTCCGAAATTTTGTGAACATGTTATGTTAACAGCATACAGAAAGCCTGTAATGGATTCCATCGGCGGAGTATTCTCCGCATGCACATCATCAGCTTTTCGATCGATTTTCTATTAAGAAACATAATGTCAGCAAAAAACGGCAAAAATCGAGAGATTACAACTGCAGGAGATTCTCAAAATCTGCAGATTTTAAATCTAATGATGAAAAAGGTTTCGATCATAGTTCTCGATTGCAAAAGAAAATAAAAATTAGCTAGAAGAAGGGATAGCATAAGCATCCAAGTGATGCTATCAACCAAATTAAATTCATTTGTGACGACAAAATTTCAGACGTCAAATCGCCAATTTTTCAACAGCCGCAGCCGTCGAATTATATCATATTTTTCTGTGATTCGAAGTGAAAAGGGTCATATTCGGTGTGATACAATCGCGAAAATTACCGGAATTGAACGGAACAAAATATTTATTATTTTTCTCCCATATATCTTAATATCGTTCCTTTTTTCCTCAAGGCAAACGACAGCTGCATACCGAGTATACATACAATATCATTTGGTTATTACCGCGAAAGACAGGTGCTGACATCTTTCAGCGGTAAATGGCCATATAGTTAAGCCACGACATGCTGCAGAACGAAGGTTGGATTGGTACGGTCAGCCCTCAAGATTGCCGCCATTTGTCTGTAGAAGGGTATCTACACTCAACGGGACTGCTACGCTAATCGACAATTATGTCAGCGATATCATCATTGGTCCCTTCCGTTACATCCAACCAATCAGGTCGCTCTATGTCTGCCTCGCTGGAAAGCACCCATTTTCTAAATAGTAGCTCATCAGCTGGCAGGCAGCGGATAGTGTTTACAATTTCGCAAACGGCAGACAGTCATTCACGAAAAGTATTCACGCACATTTTACACACACGAAGAAAGGAATCAACTTTCTGTTGGTTGGATGTCATTGACAGTTAGTTAGAAAAAATTTTCAACAGCTACACAATTAACGCTTTGGAATCAGAACGTTAGGTGCTGAACAATGCCTGGTAGTATTTGTTCAGTATCATCATGCAGAAATGCATCAAGAAAATCTGTCACTGAAGTTTTTCACCGTTTTCCAAAAGATACCAAAGTTCACGCTGCCTGGGTTTTAAAACTCAATCTCGGAGAAAATGTAAATACAAAATCGCGAAGGGTTTGTTCCAAACACTTCCGTCCAGAAGATTACAAACGTCTCCAAACCGGACATTTAGGTTACCTACATTTTATTGTCCGTATTCGGGTTATTTAATCCGTACAAACATTCGCAGAAATGTTATAATAAAAGTTTCATGTCATTATCAATTTAGGAAGCAAAATACTCAGACCTGACGCGATCCCTTCTTTACACCTACTTGAAGGATCAGCCGAAAATTTTAATGTTAAGAAGATTCTTTTACCCAAATCGAACATGAAAATTGTCAAAATCGAACACATTGATGATAATTTATTCGAAAATATGCCAGGTAAATAATGATAGAATCGAACTCTTCTCTTCTAGGCTATTCTCTCCAGGAGAAGAATAATACAATAAATTGTAAATCCGATGTTTCAGCGACGCTGAACAGGCCCTTGAGTAGTACGCCTGCAGCTGTTGCCACGGCTGTGCATCCTGAAAGCAGAACGGTCGTGATTAAGAAAGGAAATACTCCTGTGAAAATAAACTCCCCGTTTATTACTGGTGTCAGCGTATTAAAACAGTTGAATGATTTGAAGGAAGAAAATGCTAAACTTCAACAGAGAATTCAAGAATTGGAAAGAAATAGCGTACAGTTGAATGGCAAACTAGAGGATCTTACTCAGAACAAATCAGCAATACAAAAAAAGGCGTCAGCAAAAACTGATGAGAAAAACCTTTCGAATCTTGTGTCAGGGATTCTTAGTAAGAATCAAGTCAAAGTTATCATTTTGAAAAAAAGACGAAGGTCCCATGAAAAAGTCAAGTGAAGAGAATTATAAACTCCCACACTGTGAGGTCATTCACATGGATAAAAAATGTCGTGAGATCTTCGTCTTCTTCTTGCAGAAATACTCCGTATTCCACAGACAAGATCAGTGCTGTTATGCCTCAGAGCATGAGATGGCAAAATGAATCTTATTTGTTTCAATTTACAATGTAGAAGATAAAAATATGAATATATTTATTATTGGATTGATGATAATAAATGGTGTATTCCAGCAAAGACCGTCAAGGGTTTTTGCTGGCAAAAATGTCATTTTGTTCATATCATATGGTATTGTTGTATGTATGAGAAAACAAGAATCTGTGGAGTCTTACGTCTATAGCTCAAAAAATGTTTGAGTTGCAATAATTGATTGCATCCTTTTCGATCCACAAAAAAGTCTGTACGAGACTTATATGCTATCAGCGCCCATTCTGCCAAGCCCCATACATTTAGAAAAAAATCAGCTTCGAAGATTTGAAACCTGGAAACTGAATGAGAACTTTTCATTCTCTGTCCCTCCTCTCGCCCTCCCGTCCAGCACAGTACCCATTTTCTGACCCTCGTGCATGAGAAACCAAAAATGGTATAGTACTTCTTTGGATCAGATGTTTTTCTGGTGCCAAACTGTAATTCCAGCTGCGCAAATTTAAAACATCTCGAATTTGAATTTCAAAAGGATTGGATACTCGATTAGATGTCAAACTGATCTCGTGCGCTAACAATATACAACTCATACACAAAGTCCAAGATATGACCTCCATATAAGTCCCACATCAGAGTGGATTTGACCAATTGCAATCGCTTATCGGTCGTTTGTTTGTGGAAGATAGACTGATTCGGACTATGAGTCTTGAGCCCTGAGTTTTCGTTGAAATTCTAGATTCTTGTGCAGTTTTTGAGTGAAAGTTCGAATTTGCATCAGGATAACTTATGAACCGATTAAGAGGCATTATTTTTTCTTATATGCGTGGTAATGGAAGAGAGGGCACATACAGATGAAAACAGGGGCACGCAGAGTCATGAACAGTTTTCATTGAAATCCAAAATTTTTAAATTCTCTTTGCAATTGTGTGTCGGTGGTTAGTCCGGTTGGTCCGGTTTGGCTGTGAACATTGAATGATTGAGATTGACTACAGACTCCGGAGCTACCCTCCATAGGTATAAGGTATAACAGAAAAACACGATATCGACGATATTTGCGTAAATTAGTGGCACCATCTAGCGCTATCTTCGACGAAACCGCATGAATGAATTTATGAATCAACTGGATAACGAAAATGGCTATAGTGGTGAATTGTGGATTGTTTGACACAACCAAAGCTGAAACTTGAAAGTCTCAAGGATTCTAGTGATCTGGAGCCACCGGAGCGGATCTACTGATGACATTCATTCCCTTATATAGAAATGTTCATTCAGACTGAAGAAGAATTCAAGTAACGAGACCAAGCAACAAGAATAATAGAAGACCACGAAGCGCGTTATAAATTGCAATCATGGTACGTGTTATAACGCAAGAAACCTACGACGAAGTCGTCAATGAAAATATTGAAGAATTTTCCATGTCACCCGAAGAAGCTATCGACGATGCTGTGAAACAATTTGAAGCCCAGGTACAGCAAACAAGATCGAGATTGAATCTTTCTCTATTTTATAAAAGACTGCTTTCGCTCTCCTTCGTAACTTTCATCATCAATATCAAAACTTTTACAGTTCAAATTATTTTCACATTGAGTATTCAAAAATGAATGAACTCCAGATTCAAAATCCCAGCCTCTGTTCCAATTTACATGAAAATTACGAAATAGATCTACGGATTCGACTTGATATCTGGAAAACAAGAAATTTATAAAAAATGGTGTGATCACATTTTTCAACAGAATCTGTTTGAAAAATACACCGATAAATACTTGTAACATTAATAATGAAAATCATAATGTTAAGCGATAACACCTGATAAATCATTTCATAATTTTTATCAGGGAATAGATTTGAGCAATGTGATCAAAGATTTGGTAATATCCAACGATTCAGAGACGATACAAAGCTGTTTGAAGGAGTTGGGTGCTTATGTCAAGTCGAAAGACAACGAAGAAGATGTCCTGGCTATATTACAAAAGTTACAAATTGAATTGGAGAAAGATATGGCACGAAGAGTTCTTGCCGCTAAACACGGAGCTTATAATATATTGATCGATTTAATTAGACATAGTAAAGATAATGTGGAGATTTTGAGACCGGCGATAAAGACCATCACTTCGTTGATGACTGGATATCCTGATTTATTGGATGCGGATGGAATCTCTTTGCAAATTGAGTTAATGAAATGATTTTTATTCATTTATTTTCATCAAAATCATATTGCAAGTTCATTCTTTCATTTTGCTTTCCCTAATCTTTTTTTCTGGATTTGATCAATTTTGATAACTTTTACATGTTTTGGGGTTTTTTCCTAATGTATCTTTTGACAGAAGAAATAACTATGATGAATAAATCATACTTCGAATCAAGCGAAATTAGAGGAGAGAGCAATCTGTTCATGATTTTAGGCAACCAAAAGGCTGTTATTTGTTGGAGCTACCTATAATTGATACCGTGATGCAGTGAATCTAAAATTCTTGAGATTACACCAAGTCTCTGTAATTCTTTCTATATTTCGCGGATGAAACCTAATTTTTGTGTCACAGAAAGCATAATGATTCTACGAATTGTCTAAAATTTGGAATGAAACAAATTTTTCCACTAGATCACATCATAAAAGGACTGTTATTCCTTCGGAATATTCGAAGTTCAATGTTTGATTATGCGAATCCTTCGAGTTTGAGCAAATTTCAACAGTCTTTGCTATTTTTTATAATCAAACAGATTTTTTTTTGTCACCACAAACAAACGTTTACTGAGTTTAATTGTTCTTTGTAATAAAAAAACTTTCTTATAACTAAAGGCACAAAAAGCAAAAACCTGTTCTGCATTCAATTTTGGCATAACTTTAAATTCAGATTCTTAGATTATGAACAAGATATAACGACGGTCCAGCTGTTACTCCGTTGGATACGAGAATGTTGTATAAAGCATGAATTGAACCGGCAACATATATTTCAAGCAAATATATTCGACCATCTCAGAAAGCTTCTGCAACGAGACGAAGCTGCAGGAAGCGAGTTAAAAGACATTTGTGCAGTTCTTCGCGCTTTGGTACTCGATGACGATGTTAGACACGAATATGGAAAAGCCCATGAACATGCGACCTCAATTGCAAGAGATTCTCTTGGCCAGCTTACCTCATTGCTACAGAGTAACTCTTTCGATTTCAATGAAAAATAAGGAAACTACAAGTATTTTATGCCTTAAACAATTTTATATTATTGTTTTCTCTCGATTTTAGAATTCCGAAGCGACGAGGCCGTAGTCGGCGATTTGATGCTAACGCTCGCCTCGCTCATAGTTCGGAACGAATTTTGTCAAACAGTGGACGATGCCGGTGGTCTGAAATTTATTTTGGATGTAATGGTCGACTATCCGGACACAGAAAAGCTGAATCGTCAAGCTTTAAAGCTTCTGAAAGCCTTGGCGGGAAATGATGAGGTCAAAGCACACATTGTCACCTCGGGAGGAGTGCCTTTGATAATATCAGTTATCAGTAGACTGAAAGTAAGCCCATTTATTGTAAAAATCATATGTAACGTAGTCAACTTTTCATCAATTTGAGTTCTGAAAAATCATCACAAAAATTACTCATAATTCACTGGAATCTGTATAAATTTTCAGTTCATTTAATTTTACTTTCAGAGCTTCGAGTCGATAGCGATAGCAGGAATGGCTTGTATCTCCGCAATAACATTACGGAGTCCGTCTAACGCCGGAGTTTTTTATGACTGTGGTGCGCCACTGGTTATCGTAGACACTTTAAAAGTGCATCCAAACAGCATGAAAGTTTTTCGTCAAGCCTCCTGGGCAGTGCGAAACATGTCTGTAAGAAATAAGACCGAGTCCCGTGAGTTTCTGGTACATGGTATAGAAGATTTGTTCCTAAATGCTATGCAGAGGCACGGCGAGAGGATTGAAGAAGATATAAAAGCTGCTTTGAGAGATTTAGGACTGAAGGTTGACCTGAAGGAAAGGTGGGTCGGTAAGGGGAGATCTTTAACTAACGACATCGAATAATCAACCACTTTTCTAAAAAATAAGTTGCAAATTATATCCGTTTTGGGATTTGAAACTATATCGGCTTGTTCAAATATCCAGAACCCTGCTGCGCCTTATGAGAATCAAAGAGATAACGATATTAAATACTAATAAATTAATCCCAATCTATAAAATAACTTCTTACAGACATCCCTACGAAATAAATAAGTATGAAAAGTGTTATTCCATCTATGATGAATGATTTTTCGGTGATCAGTGATGATCGAATGAAATTAAGGAGTCTGAATAGATTAGGGAAAGGCTTATTGTTATTTTTATATCCTGTGTTATCTTTTTTCTACTAAATTTACATTTTATAATCCCTTTTTTTACCTGCTATGCATATTCAACTGCCGAATGATAATTTATTCCTAAATATTATAAATTTATACCTCTGTACTGATGAATAATTATTAGATGACAAATATTAAGTTATACAAAATGAAATTTTAATAAAATATTATAACGAAAAATCAGAGCTTTCTCTCGGAAATTTTATTCAAATTGGAGTTTTCAAGTTATTTTACATTAGCTTTAATATATCGATCGACCCAAGTCTAAGAAATTGTAAGAATGTTTGCGAAAAAACGACAATGGCTAAAAAATCGAGACATTAGTTCTGAAGTATCGAATATATTATACATATATACAAATATAGTGATAATATTAAAGTATGTAATAGTTAATTAAATGGCAGTCTATAAAGGTATAGTAGATATTTAAAACTAACGATAAGAAAATTTGCTAACTTTCTTAATTCCTAATGAACGCAGATCGAGAGATTAGATACAGATATATAAATATAAATATATAATACGTTTCGAATAATACCAATAAGCTAAACATAGTCAATTCTCAAACAATATCATGATAGACAGAATTAACCATCAGCAGTGAGACAGTAACTCGTGTATATCGACTACAATAATAGCGACTTTGGACATGCCAGATAAAGAAAATAATTATTTCTCATGCTCTTGTTAGTTTCAGATGTACCTAAGAATATTGTAAGCACAATATAGTTAGAATAATCTATTTTTCGGTGAAATTATCGAAGTTTTTCCAACATCCAGGTAATTTGCTCTTATACTTCATAGTATTCAAACTTATAGCGACTGGTGACAGGAAATCCGTTGCACATATCGATCGACTGCATATAATTATTATACATATGTCCTATGCGATATGAATAATATTCACCTAAATATGTTGAAGAAATTGGTACACATTTTTATGACGTGGTACACACATTGACACGTAAAGTTACATTTCATATTATGTTTTTTTCTAAATTGTTATTATTAATATTATTATTATTATTACATATTCAGAGCATTCAAATTTATTATACATTATATAGGTATATGGATGAAAGCGCTTAAGTGCTATTATATGTAGATATAAAGTTTACTTTCATCATTTTTCTAAGTTTTACAATTTGTTATTTCGTGGCATTTCAAGTGGTAAGATAAGTTCCCTCTCGTCATTGTAGTGTACATTTATATCTACTATTGATACTTCATGCGGCTATTACGCTGGCATATATACTTCTCCAATCCCGTTCAAATAATATAAACTTAATTAACAATTCTGAAGAATATATGAGGCTAAATAATATATGTGCTCGAAATTTTTGACGAAGCAGAAGTATATAGATTTTTTTTGCAATTTCGAGAATCCCCGACGCCCGGCACAATTTTGTATTTCATTTCTAGGGATGGGGGAGTATCTCGAAAATTCGTTAAAAAAAATCGGAGCTTCTCAAAAACTTGGACTTCCGATTACGTTGTTTGAAGAAATTGGAAATTCATTGAATATTCCGAACTGAAGTTGAAGTTTCACCCGATTAGCCAAATTAGTTTATCTCAAGGAATCATTGAATATTCAAAATTTGAATAATAGACACCCGAAACAACGGAAGTGTAAAAGTACTCTAATTGGTGAAGCATTTGATTTTAGATTCAAAAAATTCTCGATTTCATTTGAGTAAATTTCGTTTCAAGTTTATAGTATTGTATGGAGATTTCACAATCTTTCATTACCATTCAGATAAAAACAAAAAGAAAGGTTGAGAAACTTTCTCATTGAACCGTTAATGACGGAATCGCGAACGACACTTCATGGACGTCTCTAAAAAATGAATGGAACGGTTAATATTTAATTATTTTCATTCCCGAGAAGACGAGAGAGAATAGTCGACAGATATAATAATTGATCAGTTTGCGATATTTATTTATTGAGAACTGTCAGCTACTAATTTTCACCAATTTATATACGTGATGTACATGCATTATAATTCTTCACCTAGCTATCAACGCGGGAATTGGTTAAGTAAGTATACGAAGAATGTAGACACTATATACGACACCCAACAATCAAATAACATTGTCGCTGATCATCTATTAGCCCGTCAAATGCTACGGATGCTATAATAAATATAAATCGAAGTTTATAGTCGATATATCCAGACACAATGGTCCGTATTTCGCAGTCATATACTTATATATTATACGCCTGATATATGTATACATATATACGTATGCCAATAATAACTTAGCGACTACGGAATACGTAGTAATATTATTTGAAATTTGCCAAGCGTTAGACATAGTATAACTTCGATACTCCCGACGATTTACGATGTCTCAATTATGATTCACAAATAACATCATTCATACAATAATTATTAATACTTCTAATCTTCTATACTTAATTCGCAATGATCTTTAAACGTTCGTGTTCGAATTTTATAATTTTCACGTACGTATATACATACCTATAGTACGTTAATATACGCCGCTGTAGAAGATCTGCCAGCACATAACACAATATAATGTGACGATGATGACGATGAATTAATTATCAAGGATAAAATACAGAGTGATTCAGTTTGACAGACCAAAACTTGTAGAGTGGATAATTCCTCGTGAAAACCCAAGACTGAAGTTTCTTTAACGAAAAATTCATGGGACCATGTGGCGGAACAAATAGTTTCTGAGCTCCGGGAGATATAAATTACCCGATCATCTCGCCCCCGCAAGAGCGAGATGGGGCCAGTATAGGAAATGGTCCAAATTAGTGTACCGTTTCGCATACGCGTGAGCTCGACGATTGGTCGTTTGGATCTATTTTTTGTAACTTTCGGGTGGTTGGATAGAATCACTCTGTACGGTTGACTTGATAATCCCTGCACTGCCAGGAATCCTGATAATCTCAATAATTGACTAAAATGAAACATAGGAGCTAATTGAAACGTAATTTTCGTGCATACATTTATAGTGATCATCGAGTTTCAACTTACTAATATGGGATAAGTAACACAGTACAGGCACGTCGGTTAGAAAGAACGAATATTCGAACGCAGTACAACATGTTAATAACCAGGTAGATACTATTCGATTTCACTCAATTTGCAAGTTAATATGTAAGAGAATAATTATTATATATACCTACGTATACTTTTGCGCGGCACGTTATACGAATCGCGATGACGATCGAGAAAGAAAAGTGGAAGAGCACCGCACGATAAAGAATGTTCCCAATATAAAGCAATATAACGAATTGAAATATCTATAGGTTTGTTCTTCTCGGCTACACTTTTTACACCTTTGTTACACTTTGTTACACTCGACCAATAGGCGGCGTAGGATCCTAGGGAAGAGTGTAAAAGCGTGGAGAGTGTAGCTAAGAAGAACACACATTATATACGTATATCGCGCACCATGCACAATTCTTATAATTGACGAACTTTTTAAAAATATTTTTCATAAAATATACCTATATAATAATATAACTATAATACGTATTTGATAATTCGGGGAGAACTATACATAATTCGAAAATATGCAGTACGTCCTTATAATAAATTGATATATAGATTGTATACTTGTTAGCTCGTAAACGGCCGTATAAATATGAGGAATTTATAATTTATAATTCATTGAAATACGCGCGTATATTCTTATCTTTTACAGCCAATCGTGAGAAAGGAAATTGGTACGAAAATACTGTTCACACAAAAACACACACGACGAATAATTATAGTTACATATGAACGTAAAATTAAGTGGTGAATTATATTATTTATCCGCAAAATAAATAACTTGAGATCTCTCGCAAAACAATATTACAGTATATTTTCCATCATCGCATTATTATATCTATATGAAGAATCTTCACTTGTATTTTCTATTTTTTTGCAACTTCGCGTAATATTGGCAATTACCTATACACCCATTCATTATATAATCAGCGACAACTGCAGCATGAATGCTTGTAGTAGTTGATACGGCATAATCGAGCCTTAACAACAAGATTACAATTCGAAAATTTATCAACGCAGTCTTCAATCTTCTCGCGAACTTCTGTATACGAAAGAAAAACAATTGATGAACAAGAAAGAGAAATAATGAGATTAGAGACATGAATATTGCCGAGAGTAACAACAAATTATAGATAAATGACAGAATTCTTACTTTTTGGAGGTTTTACCGGGTTTTCTACAACTTCCGGCTTACACGCTGCTATTTCACAAATTTTTCGTGTATTTGGTTCAGTTGTCTCAGGGCAATCGGTACTTTGGACCCCTTCGCTAAGACAGCGTACAATTCGCGTCTGAAGTCCCGAACCGCAAGTTCTCGTGCACTGAAGAAGACGGTGAAAATAAATTTCAAGACTCTAAACTGAACGAAGCATAATTATACGCCAGAACTCTGTGATCTACGCAAAGGAGTATAATAATAAAAATTTGCTTCAGCGTAGAGCACAACTTTTTTTTATCTCAACGCGGAAATTCACTTTTTTGGCGGGACAACGAAACGAATTTCAAGCTGCAGGAACGTAATTATTATCTCTGAGAAAATTACCTCCGACCATTCGGACGTGAACCATTCCGCAGGGCAGGGGGATTGCGAGCATCTTTCTTCGGCAACGGGCCGCGTTAATCCGCTGCATTCTTTGTCATCGTTAATTTTCAACTCGCCTTTCAACGATGAGATACAAATTATGTCTCGACGACGAACGCCTGATCCGCAGCTAACTGTGCACTGACGATGACAACGATAGATATAGATTGTTGTGAAAATAATTGTTTTTTCATTTTCCATTTTCTGATTTATCAGTCTTTCATTTTCAACCGGAAGTGCGTGAGTACTCGAACAGTAAATCCACGGGCTAATTGTATCAGTAATTGTTGAAAATTCCAGATTTCACGAGATTTCGTTACGACTTGAAAGTTATTTTTAGTGATTTGAAATAGATTCCACAGTACGTTGGCGTGTTGACTTTACGGAATCAGTCACTCCTCATATCGACGTGAGAAATAGTGAGAGAAAGCAGGAAAAAATACTTACGGGGCTCCAGGATCCGACGAACCACTGATATCGTATTCTATAACAATCGGTACCATTTCCGTTGCAATTTCTGTCTAGAGACGGTTTATTGGTAGCGTCGCAAAATACCTCGTTACCATCGTGACAGGCGACTTGGCGAGTCTGTAAACCTATTCCACACTCGGCGGAACACTTGAAAAGAGAGAGAATTGAATTGAAAAGAAAAAAATAATCGTTATCAGGTCGTTGCTCATGTTTCAGTACCTACCATTATCGGTAAGTAGTGAATTGTACTCTCACGGATTGTGTTTATCTATATAATTCATTTTGTTCGTCGCGTACTTTCCCGAGAATGACGATAAATATTTATTATTTGAACACGAGTCGACGGATTAATATCGACTACGATCATGTTTCGTGCACAACGATAGCCAATGCAATATAACATTTGATAACTCGAGGTATTGAATTTGTGAAAGTACCTAGTATCGCTAAAAGTAGTATAGTTAATATCTCGAGAAAACCGACACCGCCGCATTGTTCTCCATTATTCATGATTATATGAGTATAATTGTTATTGTTTCTCTTGTCATTTACCTGCGACGACCAATCGGTGTATAACCAGGGTGCTCGAAGTTGAGGCGTTTCTTTGCACTCGGGTAAATCGTCGCAGGCTGTTTGATTAGCCGGTTTCGATTCGGGCGAACAAGTAGCCGCGCCCGCTGTTATGCAGGTTACTCTTCGTTTTCGAATTCCTGAGCCGCAAGTGTTAGAACACTGCATAGAATCGAAAATGCAATACAGAAATTGTCGTAGTTACTTCAAACATTCCATTCTCCTATTTCAAACGAAAAATCAAGGAATTAACAAGTTCAGAATTCTTACGGCTCCCCATGGGCTGATAGTCCACCGCGTTTCGTTCGAAGTTGATTCAACTTGCGGCGATTGAATTGACCTGGGTTCAGAAGCCCGAGGAACGATGCAGGAGGGCTGTCTGCACTCCATTGTAGTTTTCAAGTTTATCTTTTCCATGCAAGCACCCGGAGCCACGCGCATTGTTAATTTGGGGTTCAATTCCTGAACGCATTCAAGCTTTCGGGTTTGAGTACCATAACCACAAGTTACAGAACATGAACTCCACTGTCCAGCGCGCCACCTAAAATGGAGTGAATTTTCACCGTAAGGGAAGGACGGAAAGGCATTTTTCTCGTTCCTTCAATTTGGTTCGGAATCAATTACTCATTTCGTGATTTTGTCTTATCTTTGAATCAGCATACCTTGCAGGACACGGCCGCGTGTTGCATCTCATAGGGGATGGGGATGGCGGACGAGGTACACGTTTGCATCTCCTCTCGGGAGCTATCGCGTGTGTACTTTCTCGAAAACATTTGAAAATCGGATATTGAACACCTGGACAAAAATGTGAACGAAAAATTATTTGTCGTGATCGTACAAGAATTAATCTATACAGATGGGATAATAATGTGATGGAGAATAACCTTCGCAAGTGTCACGAAAGAATGTTCTCCAATGAAATTCTATTTCACATTTCGACGATCGATCCTTCCGGAAATCTGTACGGTTACGAAACCGATTTTTCATGGCGAACAAGCAGATATTTCAAGGAAGAATTCAATTCCATTGAGCTTTCAATAATTCGACAATCAAATGGAAAATAAGCGTCAATTAATTGTTGCCACTAATTCGGGATTCCGGGGGGAGGAGAGGGGGGGGGGGGGGGGATATCAATGTGATTGATTTATAATATTTTACAAGATATACAGCGGTACGAAAAGATTTCAAAATTACGTCAGAAAATATCAAAGACTACATTGGACATAGTTTCATAGTTTCGAACAGATTTCAAAACAGTTTGATAAGCTTTCAGATCTCGGAATCTGCAGTGCTTACAAAATTCCAACGAATACTTATCCCCGCGGATCGTAGAGCCAATTAAAAATTGTCAAACTTTCTGATTTCATTCAGAATTCATTTTTGTTTCACGAATCACTTTACAAAGAATTATTATCTATTTTACCATTAAGGTACCCATATTCGTCTATCGATTGATTTAGCTTCCGAAATTACAATGAAAAACTGCCGAATCAATGAAAATAGTGTGGATAGCCAAGTGCACAAATTAATTAATTTTAATTTGTTCGTAATTGATTTTGAGATGAAGTTTCATCAAGCAATATCAATTAGGCTCCAACTGCAATGGCTGGAATGCAATATATACGATTCATACAATTAAATAGACAGATGAATAGCTAGGTTCAGCCGATGAAAATCTTTCCAATTTATATTATTCTTTCACTTTAGAGATCGAGAAAGGGACTCTATCATCATTGTCGTCGTTCTTTTACAATATGAAAAATCTCGACAACTTCATGGACATTGTGACTTCGGCTGATCCAACAATCTTCAAAGTCTCTCGATCTACTGGCTTCTTCGTTCGAATATATTGATCGGTAAAAATCCTCTAAAATTATCCGAAACGAAAGTGAGGAAGAGGGTTTATTTTCGTTTCAAACGGAGTATATAATACCCACCAAACCGAACATAGGTAAAACGTAAAAGGAAAGGTATTCTCGCGTGATAAAAGCCGAAGCTTTAAATCTGTGTAAACATTTTTGTTCGAGCCTATGCCGTTTACGAGCTGATAACGATCATCAGCAGCTTTGGGCACAAGGTTTGGCGTCAAAAAAATAATGCTAGTCATGTTGAGTGATGCACTAACTAACTATATAAAACTGATCACTATACCTACCTATGCAGCGCGATCCATGGGCGAGATCGTAATGGAAAAATTATTATTATTACTGGAACTAATGTGAACTTATATCTGTCTTTGCGTATATACAACGCTTAGTTAGCGACATGATGAAAACAAGAATTTGATGGAATTATCTGCGGCCGTTGACACAGGATGACCTGTCCTTCCGAGAACAAGATCGTTTTACAAGCCTGCACTCTGGGCTAGGCCCAAATTCTAACAAGACTCACTTATACGCGATACACTATAAGCTATAATACTCCGCAGTCTACAGAGTTACGAAACTGTATCATTGGTTATTAGTTATTGCTATAAACTGTCAGAAGATATTACGAATTCAACTCACTCGACTGGTAGCCTAGCTGTGTTTCAGAGTTTTATGTATACACATACTCACGCATCTTTGGATTATCGGTTTCATGATATGTATTCCATGGAATTTGGAAAACAAAAAAGATAATCACCGTTTCCGAACGGTAGTGAAATTTATCGTCAATCACATTCTATGCGGTATTCAGAATCCAAAAGCTGTGCCAAGCATCCAAAAAGAACTTGCACGGAATTTTGTTAAGATCCCAAATGGATTTCACATCGATTTCAAAGATTCCGTGAATATTTTACAAGACTTCCGGTTAGCTGGGAATTTTCGCAAGGATTTTCAACAGGTTTCACCGAATTCTTAAGGTTTCCTAACGGTCTCGAAAGGGTTTTATCAGATTTAATTGAATCTCAAAAGCTCCGCAAGTGTTTTCAATATATTTCACCAAACCTGACGAGATGTAGAAATTCTCTTGAATCAACTTCATCGAATTCTGTGAGATCTTGAACATTCCGTAGTAATAAACCGAGTATCAAGGTTTCGGGGCGATGGCTGATACATTTTCCACAAAAACTACTACCAACGACTAAAGTCATTTTTCCTGAATTTTCAAAATTCAAAGTTCACAGGATTCTACAGGATAACGTTGCTCGGATAGCACCAAAGAAAATCGAGATCAATTTGATTTCCAGTTTCGTATAATATTGTATAGTGCATTCGACGAATACGTACCGCCACCGCATGCCTTGGAGCATGGAGCGAGTCCAGATATTTTCCAATAAAACTTCTTATTGTTCTTCTTGTTCCTACGTCCCTTAGTTACTACTTGAATTTGCTGCATGGGTTGATCCCCAGCCATCTTCGTAATCCCACGATTATCCTCAGCCCCGTTTATACCGCCTAAGCCCTTTCGCCGTGCGGGTTTAATGTCTGCAGTCTTTTCACGATTTGGTCTAAAATTCGATCGAACGTTTCACTCAGAATTTTCAACCCACAATAATCTCAGATTACGTAAGATTGCATATTCCAAAATTTTTGTAGAGAATTTCAATTTTATGGAACAAATCGTGCAAAGGTTTGGAAAAGGCTTCACGAATTTTTCGTTCCAGAACAATTTCTAAGATTTTCGGATTTGGAAAAAAATACTCACATCTTGGGCTTGGCGGGCGCTGTCAAGTGACCAGATTCTTGCGGAATTTCATTATCAATTTTGTCATTCGGGCCTGAAAACCAATTTTTCGTTTTTATTTTTTCGCTTTTATTCCGGCGAATTTATTCATTCACTTTTTTTTTGCCTACGTGTTGAATAAGATCATTTCAAATGAGTACCTGCCACGAGGAGAGGAGGTGCCAGCATCGCGCTCTCATCCACTTTCTCGTTCAACGGCATCATGTATTTGTACAATATGCCCGGGTTCAATTCTTCGGTTAAAATCTGTGAGAAAATTTAAAAAAAAACTAACCTCTGCAGGTACCGCGAACATTTTGTGGGGAGAAAAATTAGTCTCAATTAACGTAGAAGAATACAAAAAAATGTAACTTGCCAACAGATCTACTGGCTCTCCCAACGGACCTTCAGTCCAAATATTTTCCACGTGCATTGCATCTCCTCGATGATAAGTAAAGTACGTTCCAGCACCTTTGTGAACTCCATTCGAGCTAGGCGAAGATGGACCGTTCAACAAGAAACTGCTGTTCGAATCTCTCATGGCTACGAGGTGAAGAAATGAAACACAAGATTATGCTGCATTTGAAAAGCTGCCACCCCCTACTTCCGAATAGGGAAGTTAACGGATTAACCCTATACAGCGATTTTCAATAATTTCCTGAAAAACTGTTTCCGTTACGGAATAAATCTGACAACGATTCGCGTCATCTGTATTCCATGAAGTCCGTCAACTATGGATAATGGTATACCTTTATATGTATGTATGTATATAGCTAGATAGCAGAAAAAGCGATCGATGTTTCATTCCGAGCGACGTAAAAAGACAAATCAAACACTTGACCATAACGGTCCGGTTGTTGGGTGTTAAAAGCTTAATATATAGCCACGATGCTCACGAGGAGTAGTATCGCGTCGATTTCGCCCTATGTATAATAACATACTCAAGGGTCAACTAGGGTCGAGTGGTGATTTCCTACACGGAATTATTGAAAAATAATAATACAGGCGGAATAATTTTCTGCGATTATTATGCGGATATACATACAGACGTAGGAGAGATAGTAGATACGATGGAACGAGAATTATC
The DNA here is from genome assembly GCA_963170745.1 of Phymatocera aterrima. NCBI lineage: Eukaryota > Metazoa > Arthropoda > Insecta > Hymenoptera > Tenthredinidae > Phymatocera > Phymatocera aterrima. The sequence goes on from OY720660.1 coordinate 7,718,232, forward strand.
GTCGTACAACGTAACTCATCCGAATATATATATATTAGAGTGGGGTAAGTAATGGTGAAATAAAGATATATCTACTGGTTTCTGGAAATGTGAATTCATGTGCCTCACGCATATACTTTACGGACATTCACGTAGAATTCTTGACTTCCAGCATCACGATTGTGTATAGATATGTACAGTACGTGTGCGCCTGTACATACATATTCACTGCATTGAATACGAGGAGCATGAACGCGTGAACTGGCCGCGTACGCACAAGGGAAACTATTTAGAATTATAGGAAGAGAAAAATGAGTGAGTATATATGGAGAGAAAAAAATGAAAGAATCAGTGACTGGAGTATTCATTCATGAGAATATTATACGTTGTACCTACGTACAATACTAGTATATACGTGACATATATCTGCCTACAATGTGCCTATACACACTCGGCGGGAGGAGAGCTGCGACTGGATTGCTTCGCAACTTCTGATCTCAGATTGTGTAACAATGATTATACATTCAACTAGAGTGAACAATGATGAATGGCAGTGGTCAACAATTCGGTAGATCGAAGATGAAGGTGAAGTGGAATTCGCGGATAGTTGGGTATACCTACATCTGCAAAATCTTCCGTTTCGGGCAGGTCGAGAAGCCGTTCGCGTATAGAAAAATAGAAAATCGTACATTCGTTTCAACGGATGGCAGAAGAGTTGATTCTATATTCCAGATTTTCGTGATCCCGAACCATCTGCCGCGTACTATTCGGAATTCTCGCCGCCTATTGAAATCAATAGAGTGAAACCTACTACTCGATATTGTAAGTCCACTCCGAATACTCCGTGAAATTTAGAGAGCAAGTTCTCGGTCCACCGCGACCGCTTCGATAAATTCGTTTTGGTGTATTACTATACTGAGCCTGCCGAATCTTGATTGTCGTTTGTTTTCGACATTCTGGAACTTCAAGTCTCTGGGCTTTATATGTGATTTGGGATTTCACCCTCCTCAATGCTGTTTCTAATATCTCTTTGCGGTAACCTTACGAACAGATTCACTGCCATAGGTACTCGTACAATTGGATATTCCGCAATACTGCGTTTCTGCATCGGTCATTTCCCTTTACGTATCATTATAATCGAGGCGTTTTGTTATGAAATTTTTCGCTCGTTCCAAGTTATGGCCACCACTCGTATCATTTCGCATCATCGTCAAATTGGACAAAGAGAAAATTCATTAATGCATGTATTACCTAAGGCATTGCTGGACGGTCGCAGTTCAGAGACATTCAAGGAAACTGCACCCTTAGGAATCGTCGTAACCAATTGGTATCCCTTTCCCAATTTCGGCTCCAAGAAAATTCCCTCAAAAAGTTTGCAGCTGTTTCCTTCGCCGCCGCAAACACCGCACGCGTCTGAAACGCGTCCTGAACCCACCACGCCGTCGCATCCGACTGACTGCAATGAGAGAAAAATTAGTTTTCTTCATCGCTACGTATGAGCCATATCAGGAACGTATCTATCCACTAATGTAAGTAAGGGGCAGTATTTTCGTTTACTTATCCGATACTTCGTTCGTTCGATAGTTGTTCCGGTGAAATATGCTACTCAAGAACAAAAAATTCTTTCTCTCTTTCACACATCTAAGCCATCATCTACACATATCGTATCGATACAGAGCAATGAATATCCGGGGGGTTTGCGTCAATGCGACGTAGAGATACTACAAACTGGGAAATTATGAGAAATTTCCAGTAGTATTGACGGCAAGAAGTAGCCTAGCTCGAACCATAGTAAATTCCAATTGAGAATTAAAACTGATGTGATTTCGAAACTTGAAAACTTTGAAGTTTCTCGCTGACCGTTTTCTTCCGAGGAAGGTGACAGTAGCTATGAAATAAGGGAGATTTTCAGAAAGAATATAAAACCGCGTGTAATCGCGTTAGTAATCCAGGCAGTTATGTACAAATTGTAGCTCGATATTCTTTCGTGGATTTTTTTCTGTGGTTTTGAAAAATGATAAAAAGTTATAATTCCGGGGCACGAGGTAAGTGTACTTACTTCTTGGTGAACGTATTATGTATGTACACTTCATAGTATTTACACCTACGTAGTACGTAGGTTTGTTTATATATGGGGCATTCCATGCCAACTCGAGAAGCGACTGACCCTAACCATTTTCGATTTCGCTGATTTTTTTTCATATTTTAGTATCTATTTAAACTAGCTTCGATGATTTTCGTCAGATTTTTATCCCAAGCCAATCTGGATTTATGAATTTTTTCGAAAATTTCCGCCCAAGAAATTTCAAATGTCTGTACATCTCAGTGAAAAAGGGAGATATCGACGAAAGTATGGATACCATTACGTTCGTCTTGAGTTGGACTTTCATAAAACAATATCAGAGAAATTATTCGATTACATTTGACAGTTCTGTGTTGAATCAGCGTCGAAAACGAGTCTTTTCCCGAAGAGGGACATCTTCGATTTTTTTTCAAAAAACACATCTCATTCAAGATCCGAACCCCGATTTTTTAGGACCGGAGTCATCGTGTGACTCCGAAGCGCTCTACTTCTATCGGTATTCGATGATTGGATACTGGGGTGTTCCATGCATCATCCCATGTATAATATCATATCATATTAGTAATCATAACACTAAAGTTCTCATTTATCGTTTATTATAATTCATTATTGTTTTTTACTTTGTATTTAGTGATCGGCTAGACGGACTAGTGTGCAATTGCCTCTTGATAAATAAATAACGACTCCACATGAGTTTTATCAATGGGCCGCGAATCCAAATATTTTGCCAGACGTAGCAGTACGATTGTCACCGAAGGAACACTTGAATCAGGGGTAGACCCTGTTAAAGAACTGAAATTTTTTGAATCCGTAATTTTTCTCCACAATTTGAAATCTGTTCTGGATTTTTGAAGATGTTGTTCAAGACGAACTGAATGATCCCCTAAGATTGGAAGTTGGATGAAAAATAGAGCCACCGTTACACCTGGAAAATTCGAAAAATTCCAACCGCTCCTTGCGTCTTATCATGGTTGCAAGGAATTCGTGGTTTCAGAGTGGTGTTCACAATACAAAGATGAAGATACTGTAGGATGGAATTCAAAATTGGATCTTTTGTTCATTGAAGAAAATCAAAAATCAATTTTTTGTCAATTTTGATGAGAAATATCTGTTGAAAATCAGAGTGGAGTAGAGTGGAGGAGGAATAACTAGTTATGAACAAGACGGAAATGAAATGATAGATTTGTTTCTTCTTATTCTCAAATGAATAATAATGAATGATAAATTCAAACTTTAGCTATATGATTCCACATTTTTTTATCTCAACCTCCGCTAGCCCTGAACCAATATGATATGATATTATACATGGGATGATGTATGGGAAGCCCCAGTTTTCAATCTGCAAATGCTGATAGAAGTAGAACGCACCGAAATCACACGATGGTTTTGGTCTCAAAAATTCGGAACCAAATATATTTTTTTCAAAAAAATTGAAGACGAGGAAAAACTTGTTTTTCACGCTAATTTGACACAGAACTGTCAAATGTAATCGAATAATTCCGTGGGTGTTCTTTTGTGAAAGTACAACTCACGGCGAACAAAATGGCATCCATACTTTTGTCAATATCACTTTTTTCCGCTGAGGTATAGACAGTTGAAATTTTTGGGGCCATAATTTTTGAAAACTTTATAACTCGAGATTGGCTCGGGATAAAAATCTGATAAAAATTATGGGAGTTAGTTCGAATAGATACTATACGGTGAAAAAAATCAGCGAAATCAAAAATGGTCAGGGCCAATCGCTCGTCGGGTTGGCATGGAATGCCCCATACATTATAACGAATACACGTGGGATTTTATCGATGTGTCGATACAGGAGAGACTACCGCCGACCGCGACTACGACTACGGCTGCAGGCAGATTTCCGGTTTTTTGAAAAAATCAATTCAAGTCAAACGCCTTGTGTATATAGCTATCTATATTATCACGTCTAGACGGTACATATGTACAATGTACATACAGAAACTCACCTTGCACTGGCCAGCAACGCAGATCCAATGATCGGCGGTGCCGAAGGCAAGGACTCCAGGCATTCGCGTGCGTCCACGTGATATTCCTCTGCACGGTGTCCCGTCCACGACTACGGGCTCGAGGGTAGCATAAAATCGTTCTCCAACTGCCCGGCAATTCAAGGCGCACTCGTTTGGAGCTAGTATAGTGAACATAGGTATAATTTATGTTCAGTTTTCGTTGGTATAGGTGCTCGTAGAACTGAGTGCAGGAACAAAGTTCCAGTGGAAATTCATCGTGAGAAAGAAACTCAGATTTTTTGAATCAGAGGAGAGCTATATTTCTTCATGATACCCACGTCAAGTTGTTTCCATAGCGTATAATTATGTACCACATCGGGTTTTGAGATTTCAATCAACAAATTCATGGAATTTCGAAAAGCACACAAAGATTTCACAACAATTTTCAACGTAGGCAACATACGCTGGGATTCGAGATTCCAATGAAAGAATTCACGAGCTTAGGACTTTCGAAAATTTCTCGAATATTTCGAACGTGTTTCACAAAGATTTCACACATCCCGTGCGATTCGATAAGATTCTGAAGACTCAAGTTAGGGGATTTGACGAGCATTTTGGTTTCCCGAAATTTCACAAGAGTTTTTGAGAAATTCCAAAGAGTTTTCAGGAAGATATCAATGTCTTTCAACTACTTCGAGACATCATGTGAAATCATTCACCACTATTGCAGTATTAAAGGAAACCGAATGTGTCTTCCAGCGAAGAAAAAGCAAGAAATAGCAGTGGCTCTTGTTAGTACAATAATTACGAGCGAATAGCAGATACTCAAGACTCACCGTCAGGAAACGGTTCCCATTGATAGCTCTGTCCTTTGTAAAATTTTCCGTTGTACTTGGCGCATTGTTCGGCCCTCAGATCGCCAAAGTTAGGACACTCCTAACGCGTATTATGAAAATGAGAAGCAAAAACATGAATTGTTACTCACATTGATAATTCGTGAATCACAATTATAAAAATTGAAGGGAAAACTAAATTTCGGTTATGGATAGAACGGACGAGAAGAAAAAGTAATAAACGAGAATTTTGTCGTACGGAAGAACGCAGCGAATGAGCAACCAAGAATAATTCGGATTTATCAATCGTTTTTGGAAAAGCAATTATAGCCATAGATGATCAACTTTTGCACTGTAACGTAAGAATGAAATAATCGAATGCAAATGTGGAAACGGTAGCTTGACGCAATTGGACCGAGTCTGCACAGATGATCTAAAAACAAAAATAGACCATCTATTAACTGCATTAAATGCTGTAATAAATTTACATCAAGCCAGCTGAAGTCGGTGATCAGCTGTATTCGCACGTTTTCGCATGTGGGGCTCGAGTTAATTTTCTAAAATAGAACATCTGTGCGAATATCGTAGAGCGAGTCTCGCGTGTCCTTCATGAATATGAGACAATTGAATTCCGCGTCTTGAATTCTTACGCATGCAAAATTCTCGTTACGTCATCTCTGCGCTATAGACTATATTTAAATGTCTAACATTTGTGAGTGAACATCCAGCAGAGTGGCATGAAAAGGTGAATATCTATGTCGAGTGTATAACCACGTGAAAAAATAAATTTTAATAGAGAAAAAATCCTGATTAACAAGCTCATTCCGAATAGGCAATCAAAATGGATCATTTGAGTTAACAAAACAGAACTTTTCTGTATACCTTGGAGCGCCAAGAAGATGGATCTACCTTGTTAACACCCGGCAGGCTTCCTAATCTAAATATCGTTTTCGGCACCCAACGATATATTACATGCCCGCACGCGACCTCTCCCCCATCTTTTTCCCTTATTTGTTTTCTCCTCTCCTACCCCCCTCGGCGATCCTCCGGGTCAGGGTTATCTTTCCCGACCACATAAAACCCCACACATCTCTTTCCTGCGTTAACGGTCCGCAGAGATTCCTGTCGGTTAAGTGTCTGGCAATTCGTTATATCACTACATTGTCCTAGGCACAGGTTTCATCAGGCCAATTTCTGTTCTCTCAATTTTTAATGATGCTTGACTATTTTTTATTTTCATTCTCTGCCTTTCCCACGAACTTTGGAAATTTTTTCAGAAAGAATAACGATGATCATAAAGTTAGGAGCATTTTGAATACAGTCCTAAATCTTCCAAATTCGAATTTAAAGTTCATTTTTTAATTTTTTGTTTTCATCATTTATCAAGTTAAAATAAATGATAGATCCTACTATATCGGTCTTCCCATTCTTCAAAAGCTCCTCTTCTGCAATTGGGTTGATCATTGCTCAAGACATGATAGCGAGGAAATCGACTAGTATGAAAGACTTAAATCACATTTAAATTTAGAATCTCATTACGTTGTTGAGACTCGCTGTGACTCGGATCTCTTTTATTTTCCTTTCTGTTTCTCTCCATTAGGAACTATAATAAAGTTTATTGTGGTTGAATTGCAGTTTTAATTATTGATATATAAATTATATTATCTTTTATAGAATTTATAGCCGCGATGCTCAGAGATATAATTATATTGACATATACGTAAACGGAGTGTCCGAAAGAGAGAGAAAGAAAAAGGAAAAAGAAACAGATTTATATGTTTATATCATACATCATAGTTGAGTAATAAAAATATGTGAAATCGCAACTGAGACGTATAAATGAGTAAGAATCTTATTTTACATTTTTTTACATCCGCGCAGTATATGTGCCATGTATATAATATCTACGTTCTACTATATGGCGCGTCTCGCCTCCGTCGGAGTAAATAAATCGTACATACATACATAGTCAGTCATATCGCGGTTTGGTATCAAAAACATATCGTTAACCCATCGGCGCGTGACGTCACGAGTGACTAAACCCAGCGACTGTTATTGCAACTTCCGGTCATCGCATATATAATCTCGAGCCTCTGAATTCCGAAATATATATAACAAATAGTAGCGGCGGCAGCCCCTTGCAAAGTACCTATTCATATGCCCCCGATTGATGATTAATGTCCAATCGCCTGTATAATCGCTAAAGACACGATTATTTGCATACAATATATGCGTGTGTAGTACACCGGACACACTTCGCGTAGCATCAATATGATACGGCCAACACCAACGTAATGCTTTAATTTTCGATCCATAATAACGAGGAAGAATTCAGCTTTCATTCACTGAATTCTTAGCTTCAGTTTATCAAATTCGATGAATCGATGAAAGAATTTATAAACAAAAAAATGGGACTAGGGGAAGGGGAGGGGGAAAATTGGAGGAAAGTGGGGACAAAATTTGGAAAATCAAATTATTTCGGTTGAAATTTCAACCGACGAAATGTCTATGAAAATGCGAAGAGAGATTTTCGAATATCGCACGGAGTTCTGAAATACATACAGTATGATTAATGAATGAATGAATGAATGAATGAATGAAGGTATATGTATGTATGTATGCGGAGTTGCGGATTGAAAAATGGGCATAATTAATGACCGTAGAAATGGATGACGGCATTTCGCGTGATCCAGAATTACGATAATGACGAAAATTAACGATTTGTATAATTATTCATAGCAAAGGTCGCAATTAATAACGATATAAATGATAATAATTTGTACACACGTTTATAAGAATTGTAAGAAACAATACTTTAATTATACTTATCGGCACTTTGTCTCGCTTACTGGCGCGCCGCCTGATGATAGAGAAATCATCGCGGTGTGTGGTAGGTGCTACGTTATCTTGCTGCCAGATATTCCACGGAACGTAGTATAATAATGTTTTATAAACCATGAATTACTTACGAATTATGTATTCCTATTGACCTATGCTTAGGCGATTGTCATCATTATTAATTACCTGCGTATTGCAAACGTGATATCTCCTGTATATTCCGATACATAATGGCTCTACTTCCGGGTTTTCTTCTTCGATTATCGCGATGCTTCGTTTTCTCGAATGGCCACTGAAATAATATGAAAACGGAGATATCAGAAGACTCGCATATTGATCGAATGGAGCTAGAACTTGCATGCACGATAGACTGTGCGAAAATACACATCATGGGGTGTGACTTACAGTCAGACAAGAAAGACTAATTGTCGACATTTTATTTTTTGGAACACCGTACGGTATTGTAAAAAACTACGAATTGACGTGAAATGAAGAACTCCACAACTGAACAGCGCTATCATTGAGTCTGCAGAGAGACGCTTGGCATATTTACAAATTTATAGAGACATTTCGAAAGTACAGGAAGCTTGCGACAGAAAATAATGTTGATTTTTTAGTTTGTTTTGCAGTTACCTTGACATAGACAAACGGATAAATGAAAAACTAATAATGTAGGCAATAAGAATAGATATTTAAGCGAAGGATGACATGTGAAGAAGCAATTGGGCATTTGTCATCTGACAGTTAGCGTAATTCTACTATAATTACCGCAATTATAGCTACATGCATGTACATTAAGCGCCACGGCGCCTACAGCTAATTCCCCGCATTTGGATCTACACGTTTAAACATATAGCATCCTCGTGTATGTGTATGATACGTAGACGTAATGACATTAATCGAGACACGCGACTCTCCAATCAAAGAGAATTATAAATTTACACAAGAGAAAAGCAATTTGAATACAAACAATGGGAAAAACAGTTCAACGCATACTTATACGACGCTAATAGTATATTGTGTTGCAAGGGCATAAAATAGGCCGTTTCCGACGAGTGTGAAGTTTGAAGCACGAGTCAGAAATCGCCTATCCGCCCTAACCACACACGATATTTTTTGTCACGCTTGCGAGAAAAGATTCGGCTTTCAGTGCCTGTAAAGCGTGGCGCCCCTCACGAAAACCTAAAGAATATAGCCTACGAAGGAAAGTGGTTGGCGCAGGCGCGTATCGTGAATGCTATGTTTTCCGTACTAGGGCCCTAGTTTTTCCGCGCGGAAAATATAGTAAAAACATAGCAGTCACGATGCGCGCATGCGCCACCATCTTTCCGCACGCCGCGCCGCGCCAGTCGGAAATCGGCGACTCCACGTCCGTTCTACAGGCACGAAAAGTCGAATTTTCCAAGCAGGTGTGAGAAGAACTCTCTGATATATATTCGAAGTAGCTAGAGTACGATGAACGAGCATAATTGTTTTTCTTCTTCCCCTTCATCTCTTTCCGTTCAATTATGCGTTTAATTTTCGATACAGTAAAACAAAAATTCGATTTTATGAAATAATTGGATCCACAAGAGGCCATTAGCGTCGCCGCTGGCAATCTAACCTAGCTAACGTAGGGAAAGTTTATTTTCCATCAAATCCAATCTGTGGTCTGAAAAAATTAAATACTCAGCCACTTTCTGCCATTATACTCCATAAATTCTCAAAGTTTCATCAAAGCCGATCGTTCCGTTTGCAGAAATTTACAATTCCCGTTTTCGAAACGGTTTCTGTACATTTGAGACAGCGAGTGCTACGCCACCTTAAGCAGAGGCGCGAAAGCGAACTGGAAACCGAATGCCCAAGTCTTTCGCACTTGCAGAGTCTAGATTTATAAGCCTATGTAATTTTTGATTCAAATACATGTTGAAGTGGTTTAATATCGTTATAATATATATATGCCAAATTTATATTCCATCTGTCGTTTCTAGTCTCAAATTCAACACTTCGAGATCTAGATCGAGTAATAAACTTGTCAAACTATGATTCAGGATCGGCTTATTATTTCCGATAGTATCTGGAAACTATAGGATATGTTATCCTGTATCCGATTCCAAATTATTCCGTGTCTGAAAATCGTAAAGTATGATGCTCAAAGAAAAGAATCACCGGAGAAGCTTGAATCTTCCTCTTAGAAGACGGTCGTCTTTGTGCGTCTTCCTTCGATAAGTCTCGAACTTCTGTGCACTAATTTCAAATACGCTATTCGACGATTTATTATGGCAAAGTCATGTCCGGAGAGCAACAAAAGATAACGGAAAAAACTAGATTGATTGAGGCACTTTCGACTGAAATCAAGGTTATCTAAGGATCAATATTAGACCAGAAACAACGGTCGTGGGCAGCTCAGGGGTGGGAGGTTGAAAGATAAAACCCATAGATAATAATTGATAATAGGCATATTCGGCGGTTTTGATACTTACGAGGCAAAAAATTGAATTTAGATGAAAACCGGGGTGAAAGTTATGGATAAAAAAACCAACGCGATTACGTTCAGGAAGTGAGAGATATTTTTGGTATTCCATGCGACTACTACCAACTCGCATGACTAACAAAGGTATTCAGCATTCTAAATTTTGCAAAAAGTTTACAAAATCTTACAAAGCATACAAAAACAAAAAACAAAGAGGAATTTAGCTTGAAATTCGGTAAAATCCTGTAACCAGAAGCTTCAGAGCGCGTTCACAATTCGAAAAGGAAAAAGTGAATCGTTGCCCGCTGGAAAAAAGTAACTGTGACGTACCGTGCTGGGACACATTCTCTCGACTGTGACTGCACCCCGGTCCCACACGATCGAGAACAATCTGACCAAGCAGCCCAGCCTCCCCAGCTCCCTCTCGCTCTATCATTGCCTCTCAAACTGTGCTGCACTCTCTCTTGGAACATCTGATGTACCTGGTAGACAATTTTTATTTCTTATCTCAGTTTTAGTTTGTTAGTATACGTTTAACAACAATAAATGAAATATGAAAAACGAAATTCGAAATTTTCCAGCAAAGAATCGTTCCTTCCAATCCTTAAAAATCGGTGTCTAGAAAAACACGAAAGAAAATAAAGATATTGCCAAACGAAGTCTCTCCAAAGTGAGCAATGAATAATGGGAGCGAATCACTCTTCGCGATCTGCACCGGAGTCATCTTTCTCTTCTTTTCCTTTCTCATCTGGCTTGACAGTCTCGGCCGGAAGTTGGGCCCAGCCAGCCCAGCCTTAGGGCCGTAATGGATGGGATACGAGACTCCGGTTGAACGAAGTAATGGCTCAACTGTCTAATTTATCATGACACGGACTAATTCCGTTTGATATCCGTAGCGTATCTTGGCATATAGGGGTCAATTAGAGATGGATCCATCGTCCTTTCTTTCTCTCTTTCTTTGATTGTTACGTACGCGAGGTTAGTTTGCTATAGTCGATACGCTATTGTTACATATTAGCTTCTGTAAATAAACCTAATACGGCTTCCCTGAATAGCGCTGATATACCAGATCGCGTACGATATGTATACGCTCTGTACATAGCAAGACTTTCAATCGTGACAATTACGCACTACAGTTACGTACCTACATATATAAGAATAGATATGAGCAAAGTAAAAGAAAGAAAGGAAGAAACAAGAACAAAATCAACGAACAACTAACGTAGAACAAAAATGTTCATTCAATCAACTGTGTATACATCTTAAAGCACGAGCGAAGAGGATCCGTTCTTGCTTTTGTTGGGTCTTGTTTAATACGTAATTTATTTAATTAATCACTTGATATCTATCCAACAGTTTATTCATCTAGTCTGATTATTATAACATCAATGACGCAAAAAATGTCATGCCACTTACAATTAATCCTACGCTGCAGCTGCAGGAATTTATTTATTTTCAGTTTATGTAGTATATAGTGCACTTTTGACACGCAATTATTACACTCGTTAGGTATATCAACGAAATGAGAAATAACAGATATTCAGTCGCTGCAATGAGAAAATAAAAAACAACAACAATAAACTTACGTTTTTCATCTCCAGGTTTGGATTTAAATACTGAACACTCACCTGTATCGGGTAGTTTTTATACTCGTGACATGTCACGGTACGCCAGACTAGTGACGAGAGAATGAACAATCTGTAACATGAGAAAAAATAGAAAAAAATTTGAAAAACTTGGTAAATTTATGGGGAAAAAAACATCTCCATGACAAAAACATATATATACATATACGAACAATATCGTATTGTTCAAATAAATGGTGAAAAATTTTCACCCTTTAACATTTCCTTTCCTTTCCTGTCCTATTTCTTTTTTTTTTTTTTTTCTTTCCTTTGGTCGAAGATATTTATGCGATGCAGAAACGATGTGGAGTCCGAGCTTTTTGCCGTATTCGCAATAGCACAGCGCGTAGCGTGTAATAAGTATCAGCACGTGACCTCTATAACTCGAGCGAAAGTGTGTCACTAAACGCGGTAATAACGTATTACTTGTTGCGAATTCTGAGAAGACGTTAATTAATCATAACGCTGAGAGCACAAACCGCATCGCATCGAATAGAGAAGCTTGCAAGTTACGCTAGTGCTGCTGCAGCATACTTCAGCACTATCTGCTTATTGTGAGCATGCTGTGATCCGTAAAAAAGTCAACGGAATCTGCGCCGTAGTTTAACGCATGTAGAAAAACTCCACGAAATTTTGTCAACGGTGATTTGATTTTGACAATTTTTTTTTCAGTTTCGCATACTAATTTACTGTGTACAAGATTAATGAAATTCCGTAGGAATGATTCGATTTCGAAATTTCAGTCAGTAGTATCTGTCAATTCGATCGGTGAGAAGATCTTTTCGAATTGTCTGTGTGAAAATTTTCAAAAACATTCTCGCATAGGAGAAAAATGTAGTTTCATCTCGCTGTACGAGCTACATGACCAGATCGTAGGACCTGAACATCTTCGATGAGTTTTCCGATTCAAATTTACGTCCTACCGAATTTCGGTAAACAATTCCAGAAAACTTACGTCGGCTGATTATACCACGTGATAATTTTGGTTTCGTCATAAAACAGAATTACTTTGTTATTCTTGTCGGACAATATGCACGCCGTCATGCATCGTGTCTCAATTCCTTCGATTGTGAGTCTTATTTCTGTACAAAAAAAAAAAAAAACCCTCGGAACCTCTATCACGAGTCTTTGATCGGAACGAAAATTTGCCCACGATCGTCACTCCTGTGTACCTACCATCCAAAGTACGATATGTCTACACGTTTCAATATAGGTGGTTACGAAAGAGATGGTTACGTTCGTATCTATACCCGTGATATATACATGACTCTTCGAACCACAAGGGGTTAATTATACCTCCCGTTGTTCCAAACAAAATTCAAAATCCCCTTCGCTCTCACTCTCTCTTTTCCTCTCGTTGGAAAATCGGTATAACGAAACGAAGAGGCGAGACGAGACGAAATGAAACGAAACGAAACGAAACGAAAGGAACAAGCGTTGAGATTCGAGGTAATCTCGAACCATTCAAGCATTGAGGTACGGGCTGTCTCTAAACGGAGGTAAAAACGTGATATCAAATTGAGAAGGCGACGCGACGCCTGCGAGACACGGAGAAAAAAGGACGAAGAGAAGAAAGAGGATGAGGATGAGGATGTGGATGAGAATTCGATGCAACGGCTGCTGCTGCAGGTGAGGTCAAATCGCTTACGGTGGTCCCCAGTAGGGGATACCCGTTCTTCGTGTCGACGTAAAATCGAAGAGTAGCGCGGCAGGCGAAGCGCGATACCTGTAGACGATAAAGAGAGGAGAGAGAAAAACTGAAAGAAACAAAAGAAAAACAAAAATCAATACAAAAAGTATACAGAAAACAAAAAAGAGAAGAAAAAAAACCACACACAAAATGAAATAAGAAATAAGACAAAAAACGGGGGAAACAAAAAATGGTAAAAAAAATTCACCGTGAAATATGATGCACGCTTTAGTGGAAGCGCATTGTCTTCGGTATCGAGACTCCCCACACGGAACCACCAGCCGCATCTCGTACCGCGCTCGCTACGTTCCGGACAACGGTGGACAATGGATGCGTAAGTTTCAAACTGACTCCTATAATGATACCGGACCGCTTCGGTTCATAGACATTGGAGATATTCTACGGACTAAACGTTATACTGCATCGTGCGGATTACCGGAGCAGCGAGAACTGGATCTTTCTCACTATTTCTTCGTTTTTTGTCATCTCGATATTTTCATAAGAATCCGTTTCACAGTTTTAAATTCTCCAAATAAAAACCGTCTGAATTCGTATACATCGAATGTAAACATTTTTGTTTTTGTTAACATTCGTCGAAGTTTCAAGGAAAAGGCTCAAACTGTGCTACACACTATGAAAATTTGTTGAACTTGTCATGAATTTCTGAGTACAGGCAATAGAATACCTGAAATTCTTGTATGAGTGTAGTATTTTGTTCTTCTGATTTTTGGCTTTTGATTTCATTGGAAAAAATTCGTGCATAAAAGTTTTGTACGTTACGGCCATGGTTTTACGTAAATAACCTGATTCGTCAATTTTGCAAAAAAGTTTGAAGAGTTTTTTGAACTCTAATTGCAAAATAATCATCACTTGAGAAGAATATATCATTTTATTCATGGAATGATTTGAAAGATCAGTTGAAATTGTCTCTAAGTTGAAAAATGTCAGGTGTTTCTCTTAATCTGTTTCATGTATGATCTTTGATCATACGTACAGACAATAACTTCAATAACATTAGCTTCTTTTTTGCTCTCTTGTTTCATTTTGCAAACATACTTGTAATAATATGACGCGTCAACTCGTACGTTAACGTATTCACATTTGACGTCATTGCCGCGTGTCATACATATTATCATTCCAAATAGAGCGAGTAGAGGAGATATTTCGTCACGACGAAAAATCAGCCTGATTGTGAGTAGTGGAGCGCGGATATTCACTGCTCTTCGCTCGAATGATCAATCACGTCTCACTCGAGGAACATGCCACGTAAAATTAGCAACAAAAAGAGAAAAAAATTCCCCGGCAGCGGCAATCGATCCAACATCGAATTATCACATGATTCTGGTCCATTCTTGGTTCTCTCTCTCTCTCTTTTTTAATACAGTAGAAAAACGCCTCGAAAACAAGACAAAATTCCGAGTTTCAATTTTTTCTACCTATAATGTGAAGACCAGAAAATATCAAATGATGAGATATCATTGTAAAAATTGTTGTAGAGAAAAAATTATGCATGTTGTAATCTTTCTTTCACCTTTGAAATATCGAACGACGTTCTTTTACTTTGGGCTTTCGAAAACACTCCAAAATTCTATTTTTGCTGAACAAATAGTGAAATGTATTCGCGAGTTCATGAGAGCGAGACTCCCGCAGTTGTTCAAACATTGCCATAGTTGTTGCGTGGGTGCAGGTACATATTTTTATGGCTGGTGGGCCTTAGTTGCCGTTAATCAACTAACCAACTCGATGACTAATTCTAATATTTTACATTCTAGCACGACTATGTAGCTATTCAATGCCAATAGCGCAGCTTGGAACCGGTGCTAACAGTCAACAGAGCGGAATTTCGTTCTCCAATTTCTTTCATAGACATTTTCTATACGTAGAGAACATAAATATGCAGTGACCGGCGCTTTCGTAACAAAAAATCATACAATCCGTCTTCGGATATTCGAACGCCGCTTCATTTTTTTGTGCCTCTTCCATATTTTGAAAATTGGTGCGTTACATTTTCATTCTGTGATATCTTTCGCTCTGGTGTCTGCAGTCCGGAGGAGAAATGTTAGGGTGAACTTTGGGAAGAAAATAACACTGAAAATTTTAGTAAATTGTCGGATCAACGGAATAGAATCTTGCAAAAATTTTAAAGAATCCGTGAAAATTGGGAAAATCGAGGAACATCCCAGTGCGAATCTTGATCCTACGAAAAAACTTCAATACAATGGTTAAACTCTGAAAAATGAATTGTATTTCCAAGAGAATCCGCGGAAACGTGGATGAAATCGATGGGAATCTCTGGATGTATCGAAATGCTATAGAAATACGGAGCAAAAAATCCCGATCACATCTCACAGAAATAGTCAAATTCTAGTCGAATTTTTCCGAATACTTTCCGGGACATACATAAACAAGGTTGTGCAATTCCATGAGCATATCTTCATGAAGCCATGGTGATGCAGGATGACCCAAGATGGGATTCATCCAATTACAGCTGAGTCTCGAGATATTGCGCACATCTTGTTGTTATATTTTGTCAAAAATTCGCTGCATGCGTGATGCTCGACGATGCAGATATGAATGTACATGTAGTACCTAAAACGCATACACAGTAGAAACCTGGAGTACATGTTTGGGACCATGATCATTGAATTAGTAGGTTACGTGATTAGCGATGCTACAATTAGATAGTGACCAATATGAGACAGTATACGTATATTATACCTAACACATAATGAGAATAATTCATCAGTATAAACTCGATGAGATCGGATCGCAGAGAACTGGAACTTCGTATGGCTATGGATGTGGATTCCAACATCGAGACGGCATTTGACAAAGAACCGCGACGCTCGATGCCCGACGCCCTGTCGAATTCAATAATTCAATAATCCACGCTTCACTGGTCCGCCGAAATGAAAATTCATTCGATAATCTCAAATTAATATCAGGTACGGGCTGTTTGAAGTCACAACTGGGAGGCGTCAGTCCAACTACATTCATCTACGACTTCATGCCATGCTTTATCGAATATCACACGATGCATCGTTATCTTAAATTCTTCGGGCCAGTTTGGTGAACGAGATACAAAATTCGGCCAAACTCTTGAAAATGTATCTTTACAAGATCACAATTTTCCGCATGCCAAATTCCTCAAGTTTCGATGACCGAAATCAAAAGTTACGAATTTTCTGAGCCCTCGGACGATCCTCATTTCGAAACCGGAAGCCGTGCAAATTAGTCATGGGTCCATGATTTTGTGCGGAAGTTACATCCGAGTCGGTTACGCGGGTCGACTGCAATCGCAACTACAAAAAGCTATTTTTTTTTTCGAAAAAAAAAACTTCCATAATGTGAGCAATATTAAGTGCGAAGTTCCGGGTGAAATAAAATTCTGAAAGAATGTCTAATTTTAGAGAAATTAGCTCACTGCTGTTACACAGTAAATTCCAGGAGAGGTTCGTCAGACATTTTGGTAATTGGCCGTAAAACTAATTGCAGGCACGTCATGTGGATGTATACATATATGAATCTACATACGATACATATGTATTTCCTGAGTTCGTCGGCACGGTAGCACGGTCCTCGAGGCTCGGGATCCATAATAAGGTTCTTCGCAAAGTTTCTGAAGAGCGCGGGGTTTGTTCGCCAGCTGCAAAGCGATGAGTGACGTGAAATTATAATTCCGTTAAATTAACGTCGCGTATGTTAATTGCAAGAAACCGGTCGACGCCTAACATTACCCCAAGGATATTTGATGTTGCCCCCCACTCGTTCTCGAGATTTAAACATGAACCCGTTAAAGATCCCTCAAACCCTGCATAATTCCAAATTTCATTTATTCCAGAGACCACAGCAGAATCGCAAGTTTTTAACCGATTCGATATCATTCACTCTGTATGTCGGATCGTGGGATACTAACAGATGAAAGTTCTTCGCAGCGTTTGTCGAATAAATTTCTCACTAGTCGGTCTCCGAAAGTATTGTAATGGTTTGCAGGGAATGTTCTAAATTCGAGAAAAATTCTCCAAAGGGTTTCGAAAAGGGAGAAAAACGTATCCTT
This sequence comes from Phymatocera aterrima, assembly GCA_963170745.1. NCBI lineage: Eukaryota > Metazoa > Arthropoda > Insecta > Hymenoptera > Tenthredinidae > Phymatocera > Phymatocera aterrima. The sequence continues at coordinate 7,735,759 of OY720660.1, forward strand.
CGTCAACTTCTTCACATCCCAAGAACCATTTGTGCCATCTCCGTGAAATTTGTTCAGTTTGTACTCCTCGAGACTTCAGGCATTCCTCAAATATCGAACAATTTCAAAAGTCTGACATTTCTTTGCTGTTCATATAGTATCTCGATTGTTCCGAAAACTACCGAAACTTCGAGAACGGATTTTCCATTCTCGTTTCTTGTTTCGTTTGAACAATAATTTTGATCGATGATCAGCCACTGCCGAGTGATCAGCGAGGTAGGAACCTAGCTAATAAAGTACATGAATGATAATTCGTGCGAAAGGATGATAAAGTGAAGTTCGTGGTGGTTCGTGATACGTAATGGACGAGAAGATTGTTTCTGACCCCGAAGCTCATGGTAAATTTTACACTGTGCATGAATAAGCGAAGTGGAATATACATACCCAAGGTATCTCAAGATCACAATGACGAGCATTCATGGAGAAAACAGACCTGGACCCAAACTGCATTTTATGCCCAATCAAAAACCAATTTTATATTCCCCACGGGCCGCCCATAACTCCAACTTTTATATGCGTACACTACGTTCATAAATACCACGCACATCGCGCACACCGTCAGAGCGGATTACTCGTGACGTACATACTACGTTCGAATCAAACATACACCTCGGCACGTGCTCAAATATTCAGACGCGTGTATGTAACACATACGTAAGCGGGATGCAGCTAGATTGAGGGATTTCTCCGACACGAAACAGTCATGCTGCGATATGTGATAACAGTGAAATTTATTTGTTACGTCTAACTATCAGAAGAAATTACTCGGAGGATGTGCAATCAAATTTTTGTGTGAACTTTCACATTTTTTGTAATCGATACAACACCGCGCACATTGGCCGACGAAAGAAATGTTATTGTTTCGACTGTTATAAAAAACAAAAACCGAAAGCAGTCGAATTAACACGAAAATTTGAGAGACCACCTTCTTCAATATTTTTTTTTTTTTTTTATATGAATATAAGATTTGGAATAATCCTAAATTTTGTGAATTTTATTGTTTCATGTTTGTATTTTGCTTCTTTCGAATCTCAAATTTGTGGTTTATGGCTTATATTGATGTAATTTTCATCCTTGTGCAGTTGTGCCAAAACTCTCACGCGGAATACGGGTCAAAAAGCATTGTTGATAATCAAGGTCAGAACGGAACAGAGAAATTCCAGATGCTGCTCCGAATCGAAGCGTCTGAACAGATAGATTGATTAATTTTTCGAAACTGAATACAAATTGCCAATTGGTGTTACGTTGTATCTGAACTGGCTATTTCTCAGTATCATTTCGGGTTCAGAGCTTTTGCGAAAGACTGTACGATAGACCATAAAAAATGTGTACGTGAAATCATTTGATCGAATAAATATCGGGATCGTGAAAGAAAGCAGCGTCTTATTCAAGTTCAAGTTTTCGAGAAGAAAAAAATGGGGAATAAGTGTTTCAAAATTTTCCAACAAAACGTTCTTTCAAATTCGTCTAAGAAACGAACAAAAAAAATTGATAAAGAATCGTGAATCGGAGTGTTTCGCTACTACGCGACTAACGATTTACATATTCTTTATACGAATAGAGAAGACCTAAATATAGTTTCGTCGTCACTCGATGTTATACAGAGAACATTATAACTATTGAAAATCTCATGTTTTGTACTAAGTAGGTATGTTATTTATGTCGCGATATTCGAATGTTATATCTGAGTATAGACTCTGCGACTACTACTAGATCCATTAATCAATTCGACAAAAATAGTTAGCATAAATTATCACATTTCTGGAACTTGATGTCAGGGAAATTGATGATGTATGATTTTGTGACTATTTGATTTTTTTTCTTACAGTTTCATAAACAAAAGTCCACCACTCTTGAATCACTAGTGGTTTTCGATAAATCGGAAATTTGTCCAATAATCTAATCAAGGTAGGCGCCCGTGCATCTAGCATCGAACTCGAAACTATTCATAAATATAAAAGTTACTCGTGGTCTCGTACAGTGAGAGGTTTATCGGTACGAAAACCGATGTTATTTGGCACAAGTCCGTGATTTATGACGCGATTATCTTGTGAGCTTTTAAGTACAAACTGTAAACCATCTCGTAAGTCTTATGCGATATTCGTCCCGGCGAGCATTTGTGCAGGTAGGATATTATATACATAATGGGCATTATTCCACACGCTTTAAACCGCGACAGATTCTCCATCCGTTGACAATCACGGTTTAATATCAGCGTCTCTAACTTCGTCTTCAATTTTTCTCGCCTTTCTTCTTCCATTTTGAAGAAATGAAATTTATCCTCATCCATCCATTGTACGTATTTTTTGGTTCTCGCTTTACGATCCTGTGGCACAAAATGCGCAGACGACATACCGAAAGTGAAATTGCAAACACAGGTCGATGGATATAAATCTCACAGTGTGAATAATTGATACACGAATCATATTGCGGGAATCTACGTGAATTATTTGGAAAAAATGTTCACATTAAGAGACGTGACGTTATGCAGAGAACATCGAATTGATAATACCGATCAATTGTATCAATTCTTGTTCTAAGACCATGTATCTCGATCATTATTTTCTACTTCACTATCAGCTTGTTATTTGTCATTTTCTATGTTATCATAGACAAGGATATTCCTCGCTCCATATTATTGTCCGTGTTACAGATAATAGTTATATCCGTTTGCCAAATGAACTTCCTGCCTAATGTGTGATAGATAGTGATTAGGAACGCCCGCACCCGATTCACGTTTATGTATAATGTATACGGACAGTAGGAACCGAAAAATAACGATACAAGGTTCTGGGCTGTGAATGGTGATAGACATTGGAAAAATTGCCGTAGCAATAACTGATAAACACACTGGCCGTCATACTATACGTTTATACTCGTAGATCGCTTCGCAGGCTTCTCAGCTAACGAAAATTAAAAAATGATCTTCGACCGATTTTCTAAAACCGCATGATAGTATCAATAAATGTAAAAAAAATTGATGGAACATATCAGTGTACCGCGTCGATATCATCATTGCTGTTTTTAGAGCCTCCCACTTTTGTTCACATGTTAGCAAGCCTCCTCACTTTCCATTAGAATCTGTCCTATCAGAGTTCGGACAGAACATTGAAGAAAAATATTGTCGACTTGAGGAAACATTTAACGGATAGGCGCATCGAAAATTCAATTGGCAGGACTGAATGGATCTATGAGCGTAATTAGGTAACGGCCAATAATATCAACCGATTCTCAGTTGTACCAATATATTTCGTAGTGAATCACATTTTTCTCTCCGTGTATAGTAACCAGAGATGAATATTTTCATGAAACTGTCGAAAGAAGATAAACTTTGGTACAGCTGCCACGTTGGGGTAAGGCTGAAGTTTGCACCAGCGATTATCGGTACGTACACTGGTGTTGATAGAATATTGAGGATGGAAGAATGAAATCCCGAAGAAGACACTCAACACATTAATAAATGTAACGAGGCATGAGTCTACTAGGCGCCGTGAGCTTGTTAAGTTTCGATTACTTTATACTTAAGGCGGAAGCAAACGGATGAGAATAAAAACAGAAAAGGAAAATAAAAGAGGCACGAAAAGGGCACGAGACGGATGAAAAAAAGAAGAGAAAAACATTCTATACGACTAGCATAAGGAGAAGGGGCTCTTTTCAAACCTTTCAAAGTCGTATAGGTACCGGCGCCTCATTCCCGTACGCTTGTCCATCTTAAGGGTCGTAAATAAGAACGATAACCCAACGAGGCGGCGCCTCTACGTCGCATATCTACAATTCTAGACCTAGGTTTACTGTGACCAGAAAAATGTAATAAGCGGTAAGGTCTGAAATCGAGAATCCGAGATCAGAATAATGGAGAGAAAGGATTGAAAATATATGGAGAGAAAATGATTTCCCATTGCTAAGTTCATACAGAAAATTGCCCGCAAGCGCCATATCGCCGATTGGCTCCAATTCCCAAAAAATTAGGAACTATGTGAAAAACTAGTGTCACAGACGCTGTAAAATAAATTTTTCTAACGCAAAGCCGTTCCAAGTTCCTCCGATACGCGACTATTCGGTGGGCCAAATTTTCAATTAGTTGAATTTCACCAGTTTCATTTCAAATAACTTTCAAAATAACTTCACAAGTGCGCACGTTGATTTTCTTGCACAGCAATCGGAACGGCTGATCGATACGACCTCGAAGGAAAAAATTGACGGTAAAAGATGACGGCACCAAATTGTGGCTTTCTTATGGCTAAATATATTGATATCGAACGTACTACATAGCGAGGCATGATCACGTATCGCGAAGGTACGAGGAAGTAAATTCACGCGAGTTGCGTGCAAATATTGCAGATATTTCTAATTGCATATTAAACGCTGCGGCCACATAATGAGCATCGGCATGAAAAATTGTATTGCCTACCTACTGCGGACAATATGTAGTACGTAGTGTTATTACTTTGGTACTCTTTGACACAAATATTCATTCGATCCCTAAAAATGGACGCATTATTATTCTTCAGCCTCTTCTTTCGTAACAGAAAGATACGAATATATTCGCCCAGGAAATTCAGAAGTAGATAACTTCTGGGAGTATCCATAATCACATTACAAATTTATGACAGAATCATCGTTCGGGATCAGCCAACGGTTCCTGCTCATGCTCATATCGTCCACCCATCCGTCCATACTGAACGTTCGTGCGCAGCAAAAACGTAGCAAAATACTCGATCTGGCTCGCCGATTCGAGTGAGCAATAATAATTTGGCAGAGGTTGATAAAAGAAGCCCTTCCGTCCGCAGCGGCTACCGGATCGTTATCATCGGAGGACTTACCTCTTCAGCGTGTATACAGTCGAGCCTGCATCCCCGGGTGTCTCGATTTAATTGTACGAAAACCGCGTTTTCGCGTCTAATTGTTGTTCAACAGGAAACAATTACACGCTACTGCCTGCTGGCTCGCAATTTCAGTACCGGAAATTATTCCTCTGCACTCTGGAACACCGGGTCGCAGGAGGAAAGTCACGTCGTGCAATACATTCGATCTCCGAGTCTCTGCATCTGCATCTGGATTAGTTCCACTACGAATTTATTCGCAAAGAATCACGAATTCTTTATTTCCAATGAAATCGATCGTCACGCGATAGAATCCCTTGTATTCTCCTTTCGGTGGTTCATTCGATTCGTTCAATAATCTTTCTCACTCTTTTCCATGAGAGTTTCACCAGCGCGTGGGAGGAGGATTGATCGATAGAGGGAAAGAAAGAGATAAGAAGAAATAATTATGAGTCTACGTGATCAAACAGAATTGAGTTGGATTATTTCTCTCCGTTTTCTTCTGGTAAAACTCGGTGCGAAGATCGCATTGTTGCGTTTAATGGGTCGGCAGTTAGTGATTAATGAACCGAAGCAATTATTGTTGCACGGTTTGTAATTGGCAGTTATAGAAACTGAATGGGCTAATCGACACGTAGATCTAGCTAATTGTCAATTAGAATGATAATGTCCATAGATAATCAGGCATCCCTTGGAGACTGTGACAATGAGCATTGAAATTCTAATCAAGATCTATACACCGAAAATGAGAACGAAAAAGAGCTGGCTTAATTGAATTGAAAATGTTCTCCTGCCTGGAGGGATACACGATCTTTGTTCTACATGGGATTCGCGATTTCTCACCGATTCCTCAAATTTTCATCTTTTTTCGTATAAAATCTGAGCTCGTTCGCGTATATGATATACATATATCACAATATTGGACAGGATATTTACCCAAAGCCGACAACGCGTCAGGTATAAGCTAAGATTATATTTTCGTAAGAAAAACGGTGAGGTTCACGAGTCCCCGTCATATCGCAATCAAATATTTGCTGTTAAAGAAAAAGAGAAAGAGAGGAAAAAATTGAACAAAAGCAGTCCTTCACCAAACTGCTATGATACCTCACCCACTTTATTTTCCAGTTTATCGCAGGCGTAAGTATATAATGCCCGTGAAGAATACTGTGCATGACAAACACCCCGAGTCCCTAATCCAACAAATCCCTCGAAAATAGAGATCTTGTCTCATTTTATTTTTCTCCTTCATATTCATAAAAGTGACTTTCACCAAAAGTCGAGTTCTCACAGATTTCAGAAGACTCATGCATATAGGTACACCCCCCAGAGCTTCCGAATGAATCCAAGTATTCCGCTCACAACATCTGCAACTTCCTGCTCTTCTTCGGATGATTGTAATTTTTTCGGCAAATTTTCTCAAAGAAGTTCACCAATTGTCGCGTCCACTTGTCGAAAGAATAGTGTGAGAATTTCTCACCGGCGGATAAAGCAGTGTGGGCAGCACGAAATGTGTGTTTTTCAGTGAAAATATCGATAACAGTAGCTGCGACTGCCGGATAACTCGGGAGTATGGGCTTTCAACGAGGATACATTTTTTTAGTGTTACTTTCACAGGCTAGTCTGGACACATCCGACAGTTTTATGGAGCAAGGTGTGTCCTAGCGCCACTCGCCAGCCGCAGGAAATCAAAGAAGAATGTATCTTTTGTACACAATGAAGCCTTCCCATCTGCTGCAGAGGCATTTAATCTGGATCCCAGCCGGCCCAACCCTGAAAATCTAGGCTATGCGGTGTCGGACAAAAAGCGCGACAATGATTATTCAACGATCCTATCGGAGCACTCGGCGGTGTGACTTTATGTAATATATTACACTATATTATACCTATCGAGTAGGTATGCTATACAATATTCGTGCGGTAATGATCAATGACGCATAATCAGAACGTTGGACCTCTTTGAATGGATCGAAAATCTGAATCTCGTGTAGAATATGGTCACTTTTATGGATAACATCGGGACAACCTTAGGGGCGTAATATTCTGCAGTGGCTTTATTTGGAACTTCGCGGGTAAGATTCGTTTTCAGACTGCGCGAGAAAAATGTCCGGAAAGACTAAAATTTCATCACAATGAAAAAGCGTAAGAATTTGCCAATTCCCGTCCGGCATTATTTCGAAATTCGCGATTCACAGTTCAGATTCGTATACTGTACGTAGACTTGACGAAGCCTGTTTCGGCCAAGCCGCGGCGAATCTGCCGCTTGGATCAGATGAGATTTTAGCTATCACTATTCGGCTCGATTTCTTATCCCGCCGTTTCGGATTTCGCTATTTCGCTCTCGAAGCGGCAAAGAGCGTTATGCCTACTATACAAATACCTTATCACAAACTCAAATCCACGGAGATAGAATATTCGGTGGTTGACGACGCTAGGTGTTCACATGAGATGAAATACATGCGGCCGAAGGATCTTCGACTCATTCTCATGTAATTGCGGTCAGTGTCCGATCTGGTAAACATCCTACTATGTAATACTTATTACCTATATACCCGTGTATATCAACCTATGTATGTAGGGGCATTTAGGTAAAATTAGAATACATACATTGGCGGGTGGGAGATGAAAGATGAGCGGCGGAGGGGGCGAGCTATGCTATGGCACGCGCAGAATAAATGATCGCTTGGTAATTCATGAGCTCATAACCTATTCCACCAGTTTAGAAAGAATGATTGTAATTTTGGATTTAATGTGAGAGAAATTCAACGCCGCCTTGAGAGAGAGAGAGAGAGAGAGAGAAGATGTGTACCCTTTCTTGCTCATGATTTATCGTCTTCGTCAACTATCCTAAACCTACAGCAGCCAAATTTCTATCTGTATTTTGTTGCGCGTTTAAACTTTGCACTGTAAAGTATCAATGCCAGAGACAGGAGCTTGGTGAGAGTACGAGAACGGTTTCCAGAACAGAAGTGTCCTGGTGCTATAAGCGAAAGCGACATGCCCTGCCTGAGCCTGTCTTCGGCGTCGCGTCCTGCTACCGGACCTTTTTCACACGATGAACAATGAATATGATAAAATCGATTCAGATTCGAATTTTGTTGCCAAATTTTCACATACCTTCGCATCTCATTTGATAGGTACCTGTGACATAGGTGGACATTTGTAATATCGAAGATAATTTATATATTCACTCGATTTGATATAAGAGCCCATAACTTGCTCCAGCTTGGATGATACATCATACATGATACTTATCATGATTCGTAAGACATATTCTATGCTGCATACCTTCGACGGTTTATCTGTAATAACGAGTCGCAATTCGCGGAGCAGATATTGAGCGAAAAACATGGAAAAACAAGAAACAAACATCGAGAGAAACTTTAACGTGCGATACATGCATACGAATACCGAACAAAGCCCAACGTAACGAAGCCCCACCAAAGTTAGCGAATAATACGGCAATAAAAATTAACGGTGCACAATGTTTGATTTCAGTTGCAGATTTGCCGGAGGAGTAACGCGCCCTGCAGAAACACCAGAGCAGAAGCAGCAGCAGCAGCACCACCCAGTGTATAATATTATACCGCATGCCGCACCTTTTCCTCTTTGATTTTTTGATAAGCCAACTTTCATTATTACGTATTTTTTTTATTTCGCGTATTTTTTCTTGTTGTCTTATTCAACAATCAAACAACAATGAACTGATCGGCTCATGCACCAATAATCACGATCGCCATGTGTGTTACGTTACATGTGTGGTCTTTGTCTGCAGAGTTTTTATATGACGATGTTTTTCGACTCGTAAATTATACATCTCGCTATCGCCTGATCACACGCTACAATATATCGGGAAAGAATTCTTGGACCCCGTAGTGCGTGAATTTGTCACGCTTACTTGTTTGTAACTAAAACGAAAATAGGATGAAAAAGAAACTACTACCGAATGGAATTATGGGCCACTTTTCGAACGATCGACTATAACTGTGTGCGCATTTGGCTCCACGAGAAGAGTCTGGATATCGTATTAATAAACCAAAAACTGCAGTTATAATCCGGCAGATAAAAAGTCTGATGGAAACCGCGAGCTCGGTTTTTTTCTTTTATAGCCCAAGTGACAAATTATACATAATACAGCCGACCACGCGACATCTTATCTCACACGTCAGTCAATTTGGAGACCTGAATTCATACTCCATGTCACACGTATCAAATTTCAGCTCTCTATAGATACATGACTTATGCATATTCAATGTTTCTATATAGCACCTATAACGGAAGAAGTTGAAATTGAAAAAAGGCGAACCTATACACTCCATACACGTATACAATGTACGCAATATAGAGCATTCCACGCCTTTTTAATACGCGTAACATTGTGAAATTAATCATAACTCGGAAGTCTGGGTCATAACCCGCTTTCCTCGGGGTTTCAAAACTTCGGTATTTCCATTATGGTTACGAAGGGTTGGCAGAATTTGGGGTTTTCACTCTATCGAGTCGCGGAACGAGTTCGCGGTTGCGGGAATTTTAGTCATCGAAAAGTAGTCATGAAGTGCCGAAAATTTTTACTGGTTCGGAGTGCGTTTGATTCTAGAATTTCCGCATATTCGAAAACTCGTAACATCCAAACCGGCGATGTAAAAGAATTCAGAAGTGGCAATTCACGTCCGGATCGAGGAGGGGGTGAGATTTTTCAATTTTTCTCTACATTCCCTTCGAAGATGATTCAGATCGTCGTTGCCGAACGATAATATTCTATCCTGCTATATGAGCAGCCAGCTTAAATAATCCGTCATTGCGGTTCCAGATGCTTACTTATACGTGTCTACATCTGCCTAACTAATGCAGCCTTTCGGTAGTGGCGTGTACATAGGTATCCCTTGTAGCCGAGTTTTTTTTTTTTTTTTTTTTCGCCTATGGTAGGTGTATGTAGATATACTATTGTAAAACCTGCACAGAAGAGACCAAAACCACAGTCGTACAGAATAGGATTTCCATTTTCCATTCAATATTCAACTCTTTCGGTCTTTGCGTGTAAGTTAGTATGAGGCTAGTGCTATAACCAGCACCTACTGGCACTAGTACCAGTACTTGTAGGTAGTCTCTTTTGCTGCTTTTTGACAAGCAAGAAATTAGACACGGCGGATAACTCACAAGAATGACTAGCGGTACGGTAGACTGCTGTTACCTATTTATGTATTTACTTAGATGAAACCGCAGGGCCCCCGCGGCCGGCCGACCTGTTGCTCTAGTGCTCTCCTCCGCCCTGCGTGTTGGTATGTACCATATATACCTACCTAGTAGGTATACGCACGAAGGTTCAACAAAAGTTCCAGGTACAATAATATACTCGGGCGTATTTGTATAATACACGAGTCACATAGCGCGAGAGAGAGAGAGAGAGAGAGAGAGAGAGAGAGAAAATTTCTCCAGGTATAGTAGGTGCAGTATAAAAGATGCAAGAGAATTTCATTTTCAATTCTCGTCTCTTTCATTTTCGGCATGTGTGTATAATGTATGTATATATACATACATACGTAGGTACATACATAGGAACCTGCGACTATGGACTCTGGCGCAGGATCTTCCTCCGTAACTGATTACAGGTACATCATGCCTATATCGTCGGTACAGGCATCTAATTATGATATATCTTCAAATTATACACTTTTGAGAACGCGCTTCCGGTTTTTGGTTGTTTCAATATCAATGAGCAGGTAATACCTGCGAAGGTATATGTATAAGTAGTAGTAGTAAGTAGGTACCATGCATATTGGTATTGGCGTGCATGGATGGTACGTACACACATATCGTGTTTCGTTCCTTGCTCCTAGAGAAATGGAGATGCTGAGCGCTGCGTCAGAACCATCGATTGACGGGGATTTGAAATACGAGATATATCTAACTGTTAATTATTTCGCAAACCTCAAGCCTCGGCCTGTATTGGAGCCGTTAGTTTTTAACACTATAAAATCACACTCCCACTGTAATGAATATACGCGTTTGCAGTGAACCTGCAGCTCATCCGATCTCTTCTAGTCCGTGTCTTTATCTCGCGATCAGCACAATTTTTCGATGCTCTCGTTTATTTTAGTTTGCCCATTCCATCGCACAGGTATAATTGCCTCACAGAGTATATGAAGTGCGCGGGGGTTCAATTCGAAATCATTTTTTCATCTCATTTCAAAATCGGTTTTCGAATCGTAAACGAGGTTCCTGATTCAGCTAAACGGTGTCCGTGTTATCTTCGATATAAACATTTCCTCGGCACAAGAATCCCAAACATTTGATAATTCAATTAAGAGAGACTACGTGCATTTTTCTACAAATCTATATTCCAGCCTCAAGCTAAATTCGGTTAGAGATTTAGAAAAACTCTGGAATTTTTCAACAATCTGCATGCATAAGCGCATTTAAGGAGGATAAGATAATTGAAAAAATAACGCGAAGAAAAAGAAAATAGGAAATTCAATTGAATAATTTATGAAGAGAAAACGAAAGATGGAGGAAAAAGACAGAAAAGAACCAGCTACCAGTAGAGGCTCGTATAGTACCGACTAGGTTTCACTTTTATAGGACAGCACAACTGCACCGTGATATGATACATCGTTACGTAATCAGTATAATAATTACTTATTACACAAAAAGTGACGATAAAAGACTTCAGACTTGAATATAGGTATGTATAATTTGGAAATCTGGCAACGCCCTGAATTATTAAAACCGACATGCGACATGAATCCAATTCGTACCTGAAGCTGTAAAAATGTCCATTGTACATACATGTATCTAGGTATGTAATTTTCAGTTTATTGATGATAACGATAATGGAAGCGGAGCAAAAGTGAACCTCTGTAAGTATCGAAATCTAAATACTGAAAAAGGTGAGTGCGTTGCGCGCTTACGTAGGTAACGAAACAAAAGATGTTACACACGACTTGGCGGCATCACTTTTGAAAATATTCACGCGCGTAGTATTGCGGCCTCCTCCGGCAAGAAGCGACGCGGTTTGAATACGTGCAGCGAGAGATACATACTATATAGCGGTATAGAATTGTAGTACCTACTCCGGGAACAAGTTGCACATCAGCTGGTTTTTTCTTGTTTCTTTTTACCTCCTTTTTTCTTTATTTTTGAATCTACGTCGTCCACGCGCATACCTCATTGGACCGACGTTTTTTATACGATTTTCCAAGGTTTTCTAAAACTTGTTAAAATTCGGAAAATATCATTATTATAGAGATCTGAATGCGACCAATATTGCAGAAAAATCTGTTATCGATTTCATATCAAGGAATATATGAAAATCACGTTACTCTTGGCCAAATTTGTATGAGATAAACTAGAAGTAGAATAATTTTCTTTCATTTTTCATCACAAACAAGAAATAGAATCAAAATTTCCTTTCAACTCATTTTCATTGTTTCGATTTTTGATACGACTTTGAAAGAGACATTCTGTGGCATATTGTTTTTTTGTTAAAAAACGAAGGGAGGAAAAAATCAGCAGCTTCGATGAGTATCGTAAGACGTGTTTTATGCAATAGATAAAAATTTCGATCTCAGTTTCTCAGTTTTCTTCATACGTATAATGAAACGTACAGATCAATGTTATAATGAGAAGTTTTTGTCCCTGTACTTTACAGTATACGGAGATATAGGTACGCACACAATAAAACGAGGGAAATTGATCGGATTCCGATCAATATCGTACAGATTGCCGGAGGGAATTGCGTTTTCGCATTATGCACTTTCTCGTATTCAAGAAAACTTGATTTTTATAATGCTCACGTTAAGAATCGCTCATTATTATACCATGACGGTACATTCTTAGTCTGCTATGCGCGATTTTTTTTCCTTATAGGTATATCATATACCTACGATACCTCGGAGTGAATATTGTTCATAATGTGTTAAATTTGAATAGTAATTATTTACAATAGTGTACACCCGTACTACAGGTAGTCCGTTGCAAGAAAAACAAATTGGCAATTTCGAAACTGGCAATGTAATTACCCGAATCTAACAAATCTCTAATTTGTTACCATTTTCCGTTTCACCGGTTTTTTCGTCACGTCTAATATCACAGAAGAGATGGACGTGAGGTGGTAGATCATGACAATATTCTCTAAACATATGAATGCTCAGCATATCTAGGTCCTCGGACGTCCTTATATGTAAAGGGCTGTTTATGACCTTATACGAAAGCTTTTCGTCGTTCATTTTTAACCCATTTTTATTCGCTCCACCTTACCTCCTCTCTTCGTTCTTTCTTATTTCAAGCGTGATGATGATGGTAGAGATGCCCTCGGCTGGCGGTCGCGCATATATAGGCAAACAGGGCGCGCGCTAGCTAGCTATACCTACGCACTGCAGACGAAGATTACGTGCGTTGACACACTATAAGAGTAGTTGGTACTACCTATACACGTGAAAACCTGTGGTGAAGAGATAATGCCGTGGAAAATATAAGTACTATGCAGTACGTATACGTGCAGCATAGCGTCCCCGCATAGGTATATACATATATATGTACATACTTACGTAATACATGTGACTTGTTACATAAGACCGCTGTTGATATCACGTTTTTTTCCTTTCCTTGTTATACTTACTACGTTTATAAATCGCGCCCAAGAATTTCCCGGCCCCCGTAAGATAAGGAGAGAGATGAAACCGAAATTCGGAAAGAAAGAACGAACGAACGAACGGAAAAAAATTATCAAATGTACATATTGATAGCTATGCCTATGTAACACATAAATTAATGTAAAAACACTACTTTTTCTCATAATGTTAATGATTTATCACGTGTAGTCTTATCATGCAGTAGGTATATGCTAGAAAAATGCGTCGGGCTACAGTGTAACACTATACGTATACCCATACACAGTCGAACCTCGGAATACGGCCGCCCAAATGCGTTGGGACTTGCACCTCGGAAGCGCGATTGGCGACCACCACTCCTACGCTACACAACTGATCGGAACGTAAATTCGGGAATGGAAGCAGTGTCTTGGCAGAAAGTGGCCAAGTATTTCAGCCCTTAAAAATTTTGGGAAAGTGAAATACTTAGCCACTTCCTGCCATCATACTCAACGAATTCTCGAGGTTTCATCAAAATCAATCGTGTCGCTTGCAAAAATTCACGGTTCTAGTTTTCGAAACGGTTTCTGTACATTTAACAGAGCGAGTTCAAATTCCCCTCAAGATGCTAATAAAGACGCATGAAATTCCTCTAGCAATAAGCATTGTTGCTCGTTATTGAACGCCATGAGTCCTTAATTCTCTGGCTCTCATTCGGCGCCTATCTCACAATCAGTCACAGAATTGAAAGCAGGAAGAAATGCTCGCACGGAAATTAATGATCGTGAAACGGCCTATTATTCTGGGCGGTCATATCGCGGGCTTCGACTGTACAGCTTACTACAGGTTCCATAAAGTGCAGCTTAGTGCATTGATTCCGTAATATGAGAAGGTATCTTGTATATATAGAATCGTCTATTATACCCATGAGTCGGGGAGGCGAGCGCAACTAGTTACAGAATTATATCGGCTTGAAGACACAACAGAATTATCGCAGTTGCCAATCATGGGAGTATATTATATACCTATAGTATAACTTGTATATCAATTATGTTAACTACCGTCAATACCCGAGTTGGGTACAGGTTTTCTCGAATAGGTAGCTATAAATAAATCACATTAAAATAAGTACATGCATACATACACGCATGTATATACATACGTGGTTACACGCATCCGTGTCAGAATATAACGCGTGTACAATTATAAGTATAGGTATGCATGTACTATTGGTGTATGTGTATTGCATGTACCTGTGTATATCGTGCTCTATAACATTCGTTATGTACAAATTTGTACTATTGATCAAAAATTTGATATTTTCGCGATATTTTAATTGGAATTCCACATCAACACAGTCGAATCCAGCAAGTAGACCACCCAAAATAAGGCCACCTCCCCTCGTTTTAGTACGAGCATTGCCCCCCCACCTTCTATACTAACGTGGGTAAATGTTTGGGTCCAACGCCTGAAATAAAGTCGACCCTCGCGATAATATTGTCGCGGCGATGGGGGTGCGATGCATGTTTCATTCTCGACTGTATACATATATGAGGATCGTGGCGCAAGATTGAGAGACACTTACAGCGCAGAGGACACGAAATATTTCGCAAATATTGCTGATGTGTTCCAAAAATATTCTATGAATTGTTTCAGACCCATTTTTTTCGATACTTCATTATTTACTTCATTCGAGTTCAAACGAGTTGGCACCGAAATCTCTATAAGTCTGCATAAAATAATGCGTTCTACAAAGTTATCAGCAGAATTTTGTTCTGCCACTACAAATTATGGAAGTTCGTCGATCGAAACAAAAGTGAAAGATAAGATATCTTCGTAACAATATCTGCAGGTTCACAGATAATAAGAAAATATTAGAAAAAATGGGATGCATTTAGTTTTGAAAATCCATAAAACAGTAAATTTATTATTGGGCGAGATCTGATTTCTTCCAATCTGTTTTTTTCATCGTTCAGAAATTGACATCTTATGCCTGTGTATATTCTCAGACAGTACGTGGTGACGTATGGCCAGCGGTCAAGGTACTGATATGATTGTTTCAAATAAAATCAATCCATCATGATAGGCGGTAAGAAAAAATGAATGAAAAAGAAACGAAAGGAACTATATTAATAAATTAGGGATTGAGAATACAATAAATCTGTCCGCGTAACGTATATTATTGTCGTTATCAACGATGCTCGAAATTTGACCTAAATAACTTGAAAACCGATTCGTAATAGGGATCGGAAAAAGAAAAGAAAAACAACAACAATTTATCGGGAAACTATACGGCTATCATCCATCAAAACAATGAAAAAAGGAACTAGTTTCTCGAAATTAACAAGAAAATGTCATTCCTGTTTTTAGAAAAAGTCGTGAGATTCCAAACGGCGTAGAAGAGAAAAAGAATCGACGAAAAAGTTGAAAAATTGCCTCATTCTCCTCGTGAGAATCATCATATTTCGGTGATGAGCAATTGCGAAACATGATTCACACCGCCAGTTGCATGATTTCAAATCGATTCAGTCTACAGTGGAAAATTAATCACAGGGACATCGACTTCTAGTTAGCGACTATGTTTTCCGCGATTGTGATACGCATCAGTCATCATCCGTCAATATGATAACTCGACTTTGTGTCGTGTATGTTTACTGTGTATTAATTATGTATTACACACGTGTTATGCGTTCAGCTATACGCGCATGATGTGCTGATGACGACACAACACCTTTTCACATTTTTTCAAACTAGTGGAAAGCTATGACACAGATCTTCTGTTTCCTATTTTTTGTTTTGTCTACCGGGTCTTGGCCCGGTAGATGCAGCAGAAAGAATGACAAACAATTATTCAACCGAAGGAAAAAACTATTTCTTCCGGAATGATTCCGTAAGTTGTTATTGCTTCGCAAAAATTTCTCTTCAAATTATTTGTTAAAATAATACATGATACGTAAGTCGAATTTTGCTTGTCAAGCATTGTCTCAAATTCGTTATTCTTTCTCGTTTGGTTTTGTTTTAATGGAAGAAAAATTCTGATCATCTAAAAATAATTATACCCCACGGTTGATCGATAATAAAATATTTGAACAGATGTATGATAATATTGAGACGACCTGAAATTTGTTGAATAAAATGAAACATAAAAAGAACTTCTGTCAATAATCGAACCTAATCAGTTTACTTTTTCATCTATTGTGAAAATATGCAGTTCCATTTAGTGGTTCGACCTTGCGGCGATGTAGTCGTACATTTACCGATTTATACCGATCTATCCGGATACGATTCTGTTTTGCATCGTAGAAAGCGATTGAACATGGCATATATGAACCGTGGAGTTAGAAACAATTCAATTTTTATATTTTACTGCCAGAGTAGTGCACGAAGTTTTCGATTTATTCAATAAATACGATCGAAGGAACTTCACGGTCTGATTCTATCCACGCTGTCCGATATACTAGCTCATTCGCCCACAATCTATATATCTAATGAGTGTAATTCAATGGGGTAGGTTAATTGCTAACGATTGTATCGACTAATAGGTATATCTCGGCAATTACTCGAATATCAGCGAGAAGAGATTTAAAGGTGAAAAAGGGCGGGGAAAATCGGATAGCAAACTGACTTTGAAAGCTCCAAGTAATGATACGAACGCGTAAAATTAATTGGACGATTGTACATATCAAGTTATTTTCTCCCATGTGACTAAGGAGCCCCGTGCAGATATTTCATATCGTGAACTGTATACCGGGGCGATAGGTTAGGTACACTATTAATTAAATGATATCTCCGAGTATTCCTGGCCACGTGCCAGAAACACGTTTATACGAGGTACATATATCCGACTGCGTAATTCCTATACGTATATTGGTATGAATCAATCCACCTGGCATAGGACTGAGGTTAAGATACAGGTGACAATTTATTGCTAAAACATCGATAAATCATAGCTTTACATTCAAGCTGGTCTATCATATTTCGATTCTGGTAATTCAATGGAATACTCACCCAAGATGCACTGCGACGAGCATCGTACGATTCGGAAGCTTCTCTTCGCCCTGTATCACACAAAAATGAATTTTTAAAAGTAATTCAATAATAATATCAATAACAATTTGATCATATCGCATTGATTCGAATGAAATATTGTACAATAGAATACGTGCACCATGATGATCTACCGATTTTTATGTCTGAATGAAATTTACTCTTTGAGATTGCACCATATAGCATTGTCGAAAGTGCGGCAGTAAAATTTCAGCCATATCGCCCGATGTGAACGACGATAGAACAACTTCTGTTGTTACCACTTTGAAATCGTGATTTGCAGCCTCTCCTACACCGCATAATCGACTAGAGTGGAATTTCACGGCAATTGGTGCATTATTCTGCCAGAATAATGCACCAAAGTGGCTCAGTATTTTATTTCCTCGGAATGCTGCAAAGTTTTTTTCAAGAGTTCAATATTTGAACTTAACCTAGCCGACGGTCGGAGATTTTTGAAAAATATTGAACGTTTTCGAAGTATTGAAGTCATGAAATACTCGGCCACTTTCTGCCAAATTACCGCATCAATCACCAACGTTTCATTCCAATCAGATGTGTACCTACTGCAGAAGTGACTGGGAATCACGTTTTCGAGGTGGTAACAACGGCTGGTCAATTACACGTTGAGGGTAAGTCCCGCGGAAACTTGAAATTTTATACTTCGTTTTTGAATTCGGGGTGATATCTAAATCGTAGTAGCACGTTTGTAACTTACGAAATGAAAGAAACGAATGAACAAGGAACGCTATGATCTACAACAGATTCAAAATTCAGGAAGAAAATACAAAATTTTGAATTTCAGTAGCGTCTTCTTTCAAATGGCGAAATCGGAGCTAACGCGGGTAAAAAATTCCATAAGGTGTTCGAAAAATTTTGAGATAGTATTGAATTTGCAAAAGCATAAATATATTGCGCAGAACTCCACATATCGAATTTTGCGCAGCGTAATTCTTCCGTAAAAATTGAAACTCAAGTAGATATTTGTGAGGCGGTCTTCCGACCGTTTGTATGAAAATCATGCAGAGTATCGACGCGATATACCACTCCTTGCGTAAAATGTATGAATTCCATTACGAAAATCATGGAACTTGATCTTGAGGGCTAGAACATTGTTTCTTCTTTTGTTCTTCGATCACGCCTAGAAGTACCGATTCAATGCTATATTATGTAACACGTATGTACAATGCGAATGTATAAAACATGCGTGAGGCCGGTCAGAATTGATCTTGTCATAGCCTATAGTCATCTGTCTTAGTTGTTTCAATTCCGCGGCATTATGATTTCATGACTTATTATATTTTATAACTTCTAGTTGCGAATCCGCGCGTGTTCGTTCCTTCGGCAATTCCATTCGTGCTGTACAATTTATGTAACGTATATCTAGGTATAGTGTAATAGTGACGTTACAGAATTTTACAACCATCAGCTCCGAGTGTAATGTTCGACGATGTACCTATACGTAACTATTTCGACTATACATGCGTGACAGAAGAACAAAACCTCGACTATTAAGTTTTAGGTATGTAGGTATGTAGGTATGTAGGTATGTACATTCATATGTATACGCGCTTGCTAACTTACTTTATACTTACTTCATACTTATTTAGTTATTACGTACCTACGTATATTAAACTGGCTTATAAACTAACCGGGCAATTTATTCTCTCTGGTCGTTTAAATTAAGAGAAATTCTTCAGCGTTTCGGTCCCCGGTTTATACCTCATTATGTATACGTACGTACGTACATACATACATACATTAATACTGCATCGCGGTACATACGTACACTCATGATACGCGAGGATTATGTCGAGATAAAGGGCGACCAAAGGTATGTATTGAAAATCGAGAAACGATTTTCCTATCGTCTGCCTACTATGATCAATCAAATTATTGTAAACCACAATACTGTGATAACGATGATAAGTAGGCAATCCTCTTCGATGTCTTAATCGATGAAAATTGTGTCTCTCTTCTCGAGAATTAGCATTTTCTGCGCATATTGCACGTGCGAAACGAAATATACATTTATGAATCAAACGCCGAACGTCTCCACGCTCAATATAGGTTTTTATCAAACAGTTTGTCCAAAATTGAGCGTATCCCGAAATTTTAACAGCGTTCGTTCAAACTTCGTGTCACTCTGAAAGAAATTTGACTCCTCTGCGAAGAGAGGAACTACTTCAGAAGAGTGAAAGTATGCTCCAAAAAATTCAGACAGTACCTATATACAGCTTGCGGATCCATGCGAGTGACATATATATGAATCGAGTCACATTAAATATTTCAGATAATAAATCCAGTTGAATTTTCGACGGCAAGTTATCGACAAATTGCGAGGGTACAGCGCGTTAGAATTTTCAAAAAATTCCATCTTTCGTCGGCATTTCCGTGGACTTCGTCTGCATTCGTACAATGTCGATGTGGCGTATGAAAAACTCGATCATTTTGGAGTAATTAACAACTTTCTTTGACAATTGCGTACACATAGGTATAACTGTCATTCAAACTTTGAACGAATTTTTCTTGAATCGTAAGTGTATGTTTTTTGAATACGTGGAGACGACTACTCGAAAACTGTTAAATCGATTCGTTTCGAATTTCAAATACGTTTTCTTGATGAAATTATCCGCTCGGTACCGTACTAATTTTTTGACATTGTGACTAATTCTTTCTCGACTAGAACTGAACGCAAGAAATATATGCAATCTTTTTCGACGACAATTCTCCAAGTAAGTTCACCATTCCGTTCGAAATGTGAATTGCAAAAATTGCATAGGCTATCGACTATAGTTAGTTGAATCAAATTTGACGTGCAATTTAGTTCCCTGATCATAGTTTCCTAGTTCAGTCGGTTCGGCAGTTAGCTGCCCACCGTAAGATAAACTTTTTAAAATTGCCCCACTTCTATCATATATGAACGTTTCTTTTGTTAAAGAATTCCCAAACGCAGATCATCATGTGCACGCTCGATTTTGTAAGCGGAGAAGATTGTACAACAATTTTATGATGGAAAAAATATTGCCCAGGTTCGTTCTCTTTTCCGGCTTCGCGGGATACTTTCGGCCTTATTTGAAGGATATTGTCAATGGAATTGTAACGAAAATCGATGTTAACGTATATCTCACCATGTTTCAATGCTATTTTCATCCTGGAGACATTCTCACATGATATATATATAAATATACATGGTATATAGGTGTGTGTGTGTGTGTCGTCGATAACGTGTGTGCCTCGAATCTGAACTGATTAAAACAATAAACACAAAGTTGTAGAACAGTCTCTTTCAGTTCTCCTCGTCTCGCGCGCGGTTTTTAAACGGGTGAAGATACCGCGGTGTCCGTGGTCGCGCGATAAATAATGAATTTTACGTCACCAAACATTCTCTGACGCCATACGGGCGAAAGGTAGCTGAATCTTCCCGTTTGTCAGATTTTTCTTGCTTTCAGTTTCACAAATTTTAAATCTGATTCCTACGAGGTTTGTTCAAATTTCGATCGAATAAATTTCATACAATTCAGTCACATCTATTCGCACACAAGTCGATTGCCGCCAAACGATCCGCGAGTATGCCAAAGAGAGGCAAGAGGCAGTGCGAGTCTCGTGTTGCCGGGGCCCAAGACGGAACCGGACTGATTGCGAGCGAGCGTTTGAATCCCTCGGCAAGGAGACGGAGGGTACGAGTCTAATCGCGCGCGCGCCACGGTTGACGGCGAGGTGCTGTGAGGACTGAGTGAACTGAGTAGCAGTAGTGAGTAGAGGAACGTCACGACGCGATACTATGCGATGCGAAGCGGCCACGCTGGGGCAGTGAGGCAGTGCGGATGGATGATTTGGGCTCCTTCGTTCCGCGGTAGTCGATAGTTTACTAGTCCATCGCTGACTGCGGGTGGCGATGGATCGATGGATGGGTGGACGCGTAGTGTGGCGATCATGGATCATGGATCACGGATCTTTGGAAGAGCGAGAAGCGAGGACCCTCGACGCAGTCTGCGCATCGGTTGAAAATGAATGGGGCGTACCGATCCCACGAGGATGTAGTACGGCGTGAAACTCTTTCGGATTATATTCATTGTCAGATTGATAACTATGCATTCTATTTTGATAGGACTCGATTTTGTTGTCTGGTGGTACTTGGGGCAGCATTGAAAACACCATTTATATCCTCTTCGAGTGTCTTTCGGGTCGTTGACGCTTGTTGCAATCTTGTCAAGCCATCTTCACTGATATCTTTCAATTTCGACCGGAGATACTGAGATTTCTGGTACTCCGAGGCGCTTATTTTAACGTTTTCGTATATTTTGTACAGTATACATAAACATCTTGTGTACGCGTCAAGTTCGCTCGATTTATTCATAATATTGTAAGAGTACGTGTTTACAGAGCAACTTTCCCATGTCTCACGCGCAGGAAAATATTTTTCTTAAATCAACCAAGTTCGCAGTAGGGCAAATTTTTTATGAAAATCAAAGCGGAATTTCTTGGATTAGAAGAACTTTTTTGCTGATTCAACTAATCATTTTTTAGTTCAATAAAACTTTTTTCGACATGCATGGTCCAAAGTACCATTTTCCGAGGGCGCTGATAGCTCTAGATTTCTATAAAAAAATACACACACACATATTTCTACTGTCGTAAATAAATCCAGCGAATTCTATCTCTCTTCGTGGATCACTCTGAATCGTACCGGAATTCGAATGAGAGCCGAATTTAAATGAATATGGCCATCACTGTTTTTTCTGTTCACAGCTAGAACCATATGAAGAGAAATCAAGAATATGCCGATTTTCCCCAGATCTCAAGAGGAACAAATAAATATTATTTTTTGTCGGAGTTATATCATTTTTGAGTCTGCATTCCTTCTTCTTTCGACTCTAGCAGTAACGTATCCTGAGCGACACACTTTCGAATCCGCTGAAACGATTTCCGCCGAACAGGAATTTCTTGGTCTTCCACTACGTTCGTACCACTCTGATGAATTTTCGGGACACCATTCTGTCCTGGAATCCTAGGATACACTGATATATATATATAAGTGTACCAATTTTCATCATTGTGCAGAGAAGGTGATTCAGTACTGTTGGATCATTCTCCTGTTTTCTTTGCAGTTGGCTGTTCGGTTCTCAGATTGATCAATTGTTCCGAATTATGAATCTATGATCTTGGATCTGTTTTTGTTTCAATCTGCAGATTCCTTCGATTCGACCAACGCTATCATCTTTCATTATTTGAGTTTCATTGCAATTCCGAAATCTTGAATCTTCCTATTATATAACTTCGTGTTGTTGTATCCATATTTTCCGATATCAACTTCTCGATTTTCCCTACCATATTATTGTTTATTTTTCGATTGCATCTCTATTTTCCTATCCTCCTTTCACGACTCGATTCATCGCCTTTCATTTATTTCCGTATATTTCTTGACTAGTCAACTTTTATCGTAACAATTTATTGTATAAAATCGACCCAAGTGTCTTTCCCCATAATTTTAATTCTTTGATGTGATATCGTAAGCTGTATATACCTAACTCTAGATAGAATTTCGATACAATCAACAACCCTGAAGTTGTATTGTTCTGCAAACTCGCAGTAATCAGCAATTATTCCCGGGCGAACCACGAAAGCCAGCCAAACCGGTGCTCAATAGTGTGATTTTTTGAGATTAGATTTTTTTGAATTTACAACGTACACGGATTGATACAGATTCCGTCCATATACCTATCATCCATTTTGGCCAAAACGAAACGTTACAAACGAAACTGATTGGAAACAATTGCACCGGAGAATTGCCGATAAGAATTGCTTTCGGAGAAAAGTTGAGATCTCAAATACTCCATACACTCGCACATAGATATGAAACGCGTGTACAAATGTGTAATATTATTAATATACTTATCTATACCTACACAAACGTGGAGAAGCTGATTTTATTCGGTACGTAAGATGCCCTATACCGTAAATCAGATTGCTTAAATGCCGCAATGGGATGAATTAATTTATGAGGCCGAGGTCATGGCTTGGGTGATAAAGTTACGTGTTATAAATATCATACATTTTATACACGGCGACCGAATGCTCGTACCTGCGCATTAGCAAACTTTGACAAAATAAAGACCATATAAATCTAGTGGAAAGAGAAAACAACGGATGAAAGGAAGAAGCTAGGAGCACAAAAAAATCGTTGCCGCATTTTTTCGTATTTCCCAAAAATTTGATGAGAAAACAAACGTCTATCGTCTCTCTTCTGTTCTCTAAAGGGAAGAAAACCGAGAAATCGGAGTGAAATTTATCGCGCACATCGTATTTTGGGTCACAATAATTCACGGTGGGCGTTGGAAAAAAAAAATGTCAATGATTGAAGTGTGTAACGGAGGTGCATCCCGCTCCGCAATGATATGAGGGAGATAAAAGCAGCTAATGGGCCACTGAACGAGGCAACGGTTAGGTTAGGTTCGTTGAGCTACGCTCAGGCTTAGCTGCGATCTTAATCTCAAATACGAGAACTTGATTGGGCGCGGCGAGAAGATGCTCGCTTAATCGGAATACCCCTTGAGGCCCACTGCTGCTTGCTGCAGGTCTTCGTATCGTTCAACGCACAATCTCTACTTTTCATATTATTATATCCATCCACTCATTTTACATACCGTTTCATTATCACCCTCTTTAATGGTCTTCAGATGCATCTGATGAAATTTTTTTTCTTTTTTTCCTGTCAATTATTCGTATATATAATCGAATGTAGGGCAAGTCTCAGTATTATAAACGACTTTCGTCATATGGACCATATGATTTCTATGAGATGGAAGTAACCACATTCTTCCCCCTCCCGTTTCCAGATTTCTCGATTATGATGCCCGCTGCATGCCGAAATAGGCAGAAATAACCAACGAACATGAGAATTTGATGGAATTCATTCGCTTGAGAGCCATCGCCGCGCCGCGCCGCGCCGCGAAGAAGTGTGATTTTTCGTCAATTATTCCGACCGAGTAACACACCGAATATTCTGGAGCGTAAGATTTCCACTCGCACGATTTCGGCGGGGAATCATACCATCTATAACTGTAGCCGAAGTTGAAAACGTTGGTCACCTTATCGAAAATCATTTCACTCGTATGTTTACTCAATTTTTCTGATTCATGCAAACAATTTTTTTCCCCCCCACATACGAGTAAATGGTATATAATTGCTAGCGATATGCTTCTTGACTGGCGCATGCGAATCGATACGCAAATTCGCGAAACTTTAACTCAATACTCAATTTGTTCCCCAATCATTATCATTGCTACAATCATTGTCTACGAATGTCCATTCGCACCGTAAACATATAATATTCATGCGTATAGGTATAAAGTAGGTACATACATACATGGGACTATGTCCAAACGAAAAACAGAATTAAAAAATAGCACACAATCTTTGTAAAATATTTTCGTTTTGTCTCGTATTCCGTCCTTTGTGTGGTTTCACGCCTCATCCATTATTTATATCATCGTCGTGCGGTTATATTTTTACATTGTCTCGTTATCGGCTCGCATCCGCTTCTATTGGTCATCGTGAACTTTGCGCAGGAACATAAAGTACGACGCAGATGCTCGCACGACCTGTAATAATCCAGAAGGACGTATATTGCAGTTAATAATTTGATATCGCATGGATCGGTAGCACAAAATGATATTTTTCTGGACTCCTTTCAGTTTCAGTTTCTTTGTCTTAGCTTTCCGTTCTAATCTATTTATCCATAGGTATCCTAATTTGCTAACTGTCATATAAGTCTCCCGCGAAAGTGTGGCGAATTTCGCCACAGTGAGTCTCAGGGGTCTTCGAGATCGATTTATGATCAGTAAAATCGCTCGGTTAATTTCTGGCGAAAACGACTCGTTCCATTCGCTGAAATAGGCGGCGTCCGCTACCGATAAACTCTGAAAAATGTCACCAACTTGATTGATACAAATGCAGTACAAATGAATAATCATAATGGAATGGCAACTGTTTATTATAACTTTGAAATACGAAACATGAATGAGGGATATTCAGTTGATAAGACGAAGAAAAATTGAAAATAAAAGCCAAATAATCCACAATTCTTGCGGAGCTTACTTGTTGAGTAACTTCGTCGCCACAATTACAGAATATAAATAGCTGGTACATCATTGCGGCCATGAGAGAAACCATAGAGAAAAATGGGAAACTTATTACGGGAACCTAGAGGGAGAATATCGAGTAAAGATTATTCGTTCATCATATAGTATTATTATATTTGATGTGGAAAATAAACGATGTATAACAAAATAATGGCGGTGTAATTTCCGATGAGGACAAACCGCGAATAAAATCATTCATTTATTCATTGATTCATCAGGGAGCCGGGAAATAAATGTGGAGAGAAAACGTTGAATCTAGCATGAATAATTCAGGTACGGTAGGTACAGCCACTGCGGTTTGCACTCGCGCTATATGGGTAGTTAGGTAAATATAGAGAAAATCGGATAAGAATTATACGTCGTAAATTGTGGTGAGCGCGGACAATTTCTTGGCGAAAGAAGGAGAGAAGGAGAGAAAAAATTGAAAAAATATGAGAGAAGAAGTATGGGAACAAAAAGTACAAAACGCTTCGCAAACCATTATTATTTATATTTACTTACCGAAGTAATTTGAAACAGGGGGAAACACATGATTACTAAATTGCTAAGAAACTGCAGTAGAACCAGTATGCTGAATACTCTCTCCATTTCCATGGTCAAACTGCGGAATTAAATACTAAAAATAATAAGGTAGGTAGTACTGAAATTATACAGGAACTCTAAATATCACATCGCATCAGATGGAGAAAACCAGCAAGCCAAAAAGGAGGTGGAGAAGCAGCGTGTGTTATAAATTCATTAGCACGAAAACTCATTGTGCGTTAATGTTTCGGCAACAAGAAATGCACACAAAATAAACTTAAGGTTTTTGAATTTCCCAATCAACACGATCGGCGGATATTGGGAATGAAAAAGTCATCCGAAATGATGGACGCAGTGTGGAAAGATTAGAGACTTGAAGTGCCGGTTGGAAAATGAATTATATCATCACTTCGAATGAAAAAACTTCATCCAGTTGGGTAATAAGATTGCGGAAAAAAGTGTATAATTACAATAATTCGAAGCCCAATCTTCGACACGTAGAGACATTACCATTTGAGGCGTGTATCAACGATAGATCTAATTATTCTGAGTACAGTTGCTCATGAACTGATTGTAATTGCTCATGCACTCTTCATTTTGCCTCACCTTATGATGGCGTAATGATGTAAAACGCAGCGTTTTAAATAGCGGTGAATTTCGTCGCCTAATAATTTTTCCGTGATAATTTTCGGACAATTTTGGCATTTGCATCTCTGCAAGTTTTTCATAGCCGTCGATTTTAAGCAGATCAAAGTCCTGGCTAAGATTCGAAGCTGCGTCGCTATGTGGAGGAGAATACTTCCGTACAGAACGTCCGTTGCCACGATTATAGGACTGAGAATCATCAGGCAAACACCTTGGTATGCGTAAGCCAACTCGTGATATGGCGTGACGTTAACGTCAAATGGAAAGTAACTGAGGTAAGGGAGCTTGCGGTGCGTCTTGAAGCCGACATTCACTCCATCAAACCTTGCCGTGTGGTTCACGAAAGAATATTTCCGAGCTTGAAGATCGATTTCATTCATTTTCTGAATTAAATATTATAATTTATTATTCATGGGATGCGAATTCAGCTCGGAAGCTCGTGTCGACCCTTTTCTGTTTTTGGCGTACGAAGTTTCGGTCTCCGGGCTTTCCAGTCCTGCGTTTTACCTAATTTAAGATTGTTATTTCGAATTCCGAGATGACAGATCTAATATGGGAAATGAAAATTCGGAAAATGATGCGATTGTTACACAAATCAATTTTCAGACGCTTTTCATTTCCAATTCAAGTTTCGTATAAAAATTAGTTCTCAAATTGTGGTTCGAACACCGGTGATCATACGAAGCTGACCTGGAATCTGCGGATTTGAAATCGTGAATCCAGAATATAACGTAAATGTATTTCGAAACTTTCAATCTCCTCATCTGTCATTTTAGATCTCACGTCCGAATTTTGCAATTCCGAGATTAGATCCGGTATGAACGACTCGAAACACCTTTCGAATTCATCTTTTGTACCAGTGCTTTTCAGATTCTAAAAAACGTAAAGAGGGATCATTCCCTTTGTTCTTACCCTAGTAGAATCCATGGACAAGTAGAGAGGGCACAATAGGCCATTAATTACGACAGAAGTACCGATGATAAAATAAATTTTGAGTAATTTTTTAGTCCGAAGAACGCACTCTCCGACTATTTCCGGTTCTTCCGGTGTTCTGGTTCCTTGTATTTTGAAGATTCCAGATTCGAAAGATTTGGTCATCCTCTGTATGTCCTTAGCTCTTATCAGCAACAACGAGATTTTTGAACAGGCCATAACGTGTACTATCGCATAACACAAATTGTTTATAAAATCGTCGAAATTTTGCCACGAGAAATAGAGCTCAAATATTTCCAGTATAGTAAAAAGGTAGCCAAATGTGAACAGAATTGTGATCTGATACGCAAAGTATAACACTTCTGTCAAAGATCCTCGGGACCCCAAATTTTCCCAAGACCAAAGTCCAAGAATTCGTAGGATCCTCACATGCGCCGAAAAGTAATTCTTCGGAATATATAATTGTCCGCTCATATTTTCCCCTACGTTTTAACTCTTGTTCGGAAAAATGGAAAACCTCAGCACGAACGTTGATTTGAAAACTTAAAAAAAAAGATATATATTCGATACCTAAATGATTTTCAAAGTACTACTATGACACAACTATACTTAGTTGTAGACAAAATCATTCCAGAACAGACCACGCATCAGTGCTTCGAAAAAATTGGCAAATTTCGTCGAAAGGTTTGTATTTGCGTATGTGGTTGGACTTTATCGCTCTTGGAAGTGTCGAACTGTGTGCTGTAAGAGAGAAAAATGGACTATCTAATGGTTCTTGAAAGAATACGTAACATGGTTAATAGTTGATACAGAAGCATTATCGGTTTTAAGACATTCGTCACGATGTAAGTCTTCGTTACTAACGTGTAATCTCGTGAACCATACCGTTAATTCCTTTCGAGAATATAATTTGTCCAGACAAACTATCTGTAGGGTATGTTTTCCTTGGACTATTTCCAAAGCATAGAATAATCATGAGCAAATGTTGCAACGAATATATGGACAGAGCTGGAGCTCATACAACCCGTTGTTAGAGCTCCCGATATTTTAAAAATTCAGGGCAACTCCGGTGCCCATTGCTCGATATAATAATATCGACATGTGGAAGCGAGGGCCCTTCTCTTTTTTGCTCACAATGCCGTTGTTAATTCCTCTTCTAACTGTCCATTGCAGTAATCGCCATTATCTCTTTCAATTGAAGAGTGCACAGCCAGAAAGTACGAGCAGCATAGTACTAGGACACTTTCGACCAATGATCACGTTTGAGGAAGACGTCTTAGTACTGGAGCAAATTCAGCTACTGGTAGGTATTTGTTCTGCTACTAGAATTTTTCCGTTATCTCTAGATCCGAGCCCAATGGACGAGATCATCTTTGGCCCTCGATTGTGTGTACAATTTTGTTTCTGCATTTTGAGGATTTCGGAAGAAAATTGTTGACGGTTCCCTGAATTACTCACGATAGTTCAAATTCGCTCATCTCTTAGACTTTCTAAGTTCGAATACGTCGATGATTTCAAATTTCCAATTTCCATTGGAGAGGTTCGAAGTGCATCGTCCGTTTCACATTAATATGCCGGAGGTATATCCGTGCATCACACGCGTCGACTGGTATGAAATAATCCGAGATGAATCAATCCCATGCATTCGTCCAGGGACTAACCGCCACGAATTTGATCCATCGAGAATAAACTATCTATCTAAATCGGCTCCGGTTTTGTGTTCGTCCTACCTGAACCCTTCAGATCATATGAACAGCCTTCGGTGTAGTGTAGACTATGACAGAGTAACGTGTCGCTAGTTCGAATTCTGAACGCACGCACGCACGTGAGAATGATCAACCATATTGCGCCATGTACACCCATAATGTTATACGTATGGTCCATATTATTAAAACGTTCGAAGATAAGTTGACAAATATTCACGCGAGCATGTATGTATCACATACGCAGCCATAAACTATAATCCATACCTACATCCCCGCAGCGATGAATGCATTTCCAAAAACGTCACTCGGACATTTGACGTTTATCAAGAGTCGATATATCCTCGATCATCGTGATCAATTTTCCATTCAAATCCAACAAAAATCAACCCTTACGTTCGCGCTGGGTGCACGCATATTGTTACATCCTAGAACCCCGTCTCTCTCTTCGGATACATACCTTGTACCGGTCCATGGATGAAATATGTTTGTCCCTGGTGGGCACGTGGCGTCGTTGACACTAGTTACAAATGACTATATAAGACGGGGCACAAGCATATAGAATAGCTCAATCTACCAGTTAGAGAACATAATGACCGACCTCCTGAGGGCCGAGGGTTTTGTGACGGTGGAATAGGGCTCGTGAAAGATCCGGTGGCTCAAGGAGCAACGGACAAGCAAACTTCACGGACATCGCACTGGCGCCGGCGGTTGGGAAGAGGAAAATACTTCTTTGAAACCCCAGTGGATCTGTCCATCCGTCTTCCAAACTTTTTGGAAGATTTTTCGGGAATCCAATGAGTGTCTCCTCTTATCCACAGAAATCATGAGATGTGAAATTGCATTTGTATGGAATTTTGTTGAAATCGAACGACGGTTATCGATCCAAGTTACTTACGCATTATGCAAGAATCCAATCAAGCACACAACCAACGTGAACTACGCTAGTGATCGTGTCCCACATTTTTGCATGCAGTACTCTGAATGCACACATAAACTTCGGTATAGGTATACTTGTGAATCGTTTATAAATTGATATACGTGAGGATATCAATGATATAAGGATAAACAATAGTTATATAAGAGCGTGGGTGTATCTGGAATATTTTCAGCAGTACCTTCCTGTTCCAGTTTTGTCTTTCGGTCTAAAAAACATCCGGTTTCTAGACGACAATTTGTCGACATACGAACATCGCATGCAACGATTTCTACAGAGAGTTAGACAGAATATGCGCGTATTTCCATATCTCTCGGCCTAATTCGGTATACTGATTATTTTTCTAACGTTCCCACCGCTGGTATGTACTATAAAATTTTAAAGTATCTCCTACCTATATACCAGCGGCGGCGGCGGCGGCGAAGTTGCGTTGGTCAGATTAGCGCTGCCACTATCATCGCTCGGAAATACCACGTAATAATATTTTTCTCTCGCTGTCTCATTCCCTTCGTTTTTCATTACGCACCCACAGTGAACATTCTCTAAATTATCTTTTCAGATAAAGAAAATACGAACAAAAGAATTGTCCATTCCTGTAATATATTTCGCACTCGAGACCCTAAGATTTGTAGTTTGCACTACATACCGACTGTGGAAATGCTTGTCTTGCAACGAATTGTATGAAAATAGATATTAGCTCGTATTATGGGTCGAAAAGGACTCCCGATCTTGTGCTGACAAAAAATCAATCAATTTCGGTATGGGAGCGAGTATATCTTTTCCCTCCGTTGACAAAAACGTGCATTTCCGGTAACAAAAATCCGTTATACATTTATGACTATGATTACAAGGAGTATAAACGCTTGGTGAATCTCGTCCGTGATGTACCGCTCACAATTCTCACCCTAGTAAAATGTACCCCGCATCTATACTTGACGCAGAAGCGAAATACACATACAAACGGAATAGAGTTGGGCCCGGATGTAGCCGCGCATAATATAAACGGATATAAATATGTATGAAGGACGTAAAACGGTCGAGAGGCGCGATGGAGATGTTAAAGAAAAAGGTAATCCAAAGAAATTCGGGCATTGTCGTACATTTTCTCAATCGAATGCATGCACAGAGGATGGTGTTGAAAAGCAGATGTCGTGTGCTTCAACGCTCCAACTGCAAGGATGATCTTACATTATAATACGCCACAGAACCCATAAATATGCGGACATTAGAATTTCTCTAGAGCCTGGATTGTCCCGAAAACTCATACCTGCCAAAGATTATACATAGGTATGGACAGGGTCGGCAGCGTCTCGCACGATTATTCGAAATGAGAAGAGAATATCAAAAGCGAGGAGCGCCCATGTCAGAGGCCGTTGGGATATAAGCTAATTTTATACACAATAGTTTATTTACTTGCGCACCGCGAACTTGTGGATAAATAAAAGGCCAAGGCTAATATTATCGGGGGATTCGATAGTACTGATACAAATTGTGTACAGAACGGAAACACGTATATACACATTTGTCTATTTACATATGTCTAAATAATATAAACAAATCGGTATAAGGTAGCTATATACCTATGATAGATTGGATTTCGGTGGACTAGAGCCTGAAGATAGCTATATACAACTCAAGTGCATAGATATTAGGCACACATACCTCCGTGTAAGAATTATAAAAGACAAGATGTTTTATAACCCGCCGGGGGAGTAATTAAGGTTTAATTATGTATGTTAGAAATAAATTAATTAGCTCAGTAGCCAAGACCTGCTGTTTGATTGATCGTACGTCGACCCAAGAGCGGAATTATGTTCATCAAAATTTTTCAACTTGGTATATTTTCACTGCTCTAATTCCTTCGCGAGCTCTCCGTCAGAACTCCACCGGCTTCGTGATATCGTAAATTGAAAAGTAATACGATAGGATACAGATATCACTTTCATTAGAGGCCGTGAAGATTCCTCCATCTCCGTATACGAAAAATGATAAATTAATCTCTGAGGAATTTAGTGGTGCTGGACAAATTTTCCAAAAGTCGTCAAATCTACAAAAACCCATTCCGACAATGACAGAAAATATTTTCGTTCGGACTCTTCTCGTGGATTTCCCTCCAAAATTGACGTAGGTATGCCAGTTTATTGCTATCAGGAGATAATATAATACCGAGTTCGAAGCTCGTCTTTTTATAACTTTGAATAACCTAGATCGCTTGCCAGATCGCAACAAAACTGAAAATTGTCCTTGAAAGACGTCCGGTATGCGGACACTGAACAAGGTTCCAGTTTTCGTCGGCCTAAGCCGAAAGTCTCATTTCATCAGAGAGACGTCTTTTGTAAATTGAATCTCCAACACCTTTTTCAGACAAATTTTAGTCTTGTGACATCTGGGTTGGATTTTTCTTCGGTGTTTTCAATGTGCTGTTTATCATATATCTGGTGGGTATATCTGATTCTCATTGGGATTCTGCATCTAGGAAATACTGAGTTATCAGCTGGAGCGCTGCGGATAGTTGAATCTTCGATGAAATTGAAAAAAAAAAACAGAAATGGGGATGATGACTCCTGAAAATAACTTTTCGTCCTTTTTTCGTGCTTCAGTCCATATATAGAAACGTGTTAGATAGCGTTTTGGTCAGGTTCTTCAATTATAATGCCTCCACGTATACCTATATTTAAACGCTTGTTTCATACAAAGAGACAAGCACCTTTTCCGAAAGGTCAAATCTTCGCCGGTCTTGCGACGTCTTCAGTTTTCAAGAGGGGCCTGTCGTCCGCGTCGTCGGTAGTCTGTTTTCTTCCGCGTATATATGCCGCGTGTATCGGCGTTCATCGTTGCACACGACTCATCGTTAGACGAGGACTGCGTTATGTACGTTGTTGACGTATGCCGGGGAGAGATTGAAAGGGCAAACAAGTAATTAGGCTAATCATGTGAAAACATGAGGGGCTAAAGAAAGGCCGCAAAGCTTGTCGATGAATTTTCATCTTCAGTTCATCATACCACACCAGCGCGCAGTCGTCCAACGCATTGGAAAATAAAGCGGAGTCAACACTTCTGCAGATAGAAGTCTAGTGCAGCTTTATCTTCAAAGGGTTTTATAAATTATAACCGTCCGCATGATACTTATGCTTCTGTATATTGGTATAAGAAAATTAGATGACGAACTGAAATCTAATGCCTTGTTAATACAAAAACGAACTGAATAGTCCAACTCATCTGCTACGGAGTCTATGGCGCACACTTGAGGGAAATAGAAAAGAAATACAATCCTTTGTCAAAATCGGCATTCACTCTGAATTTCGGTCCAGTTCGACCAATTCTGAGGTGAAAATTTTCACTTTCCCTGTACTTCACACACAGATAATTTTTTCCCTCACATCATTCGTACATAGGTACATGCGTGCATGAAGTGTGTCCCAATCTATTTTTTATCTCTGGCCTTTAATGTCTGACTTTTCAATCCTGGCGTCTTTGACTCCCTCTTCGTCTGCACAAGTTCGAGGATGCTTGACTCGGCATTTTGATGGGTCAAACTATTTCCTGCAACTATACCTACCTACCTACCTACCTACCTACCTACCTACCTACCTACCTACCTACCTACCTACCTATCCACGTACCTATACAAGGAGAAGCATGACTTGGTGAGAAGTCAAAGAGTTCCTATTATGTTCTCTCTTCCGTGGCTCAAGAGGGTATTATATGATTATGCATTATAGATCACAGAATAGGTCAATCAAATTCTACTCTTGGTGGACTCGGATACTATATTACTACAGACCCTTTGAAACCCAGCATCGTAACGCACTACACGAGATCGTGCTGTGTACGTCTGACGGATTATTGACAGGATACAAAGAGTATTCCCATTTATATGGGTCCTCTGATGCAGGACACTCGCGTCTCTTCAAGTTTTTGAAAACTCTAGACCGTAAAATGTATCGACAAAAATCTATTCCGATTTCTTTCACAGATTTTCAAAATATTCGGAAGAATGCCAGATATTTGAAATATATTTGGGTATACTTGTATTTTCATTTGTCTAGAGAACTGAAAATTACAAATGCACTTCATACGGTGAGGAAGTTTTCAAGTCTGCGAGCTTCTCCGCAACGAGATTTATTACGTCTTTGCAGGTCTCGAACTTGAAACTGTATACTATACATCAGGGATGAATTTCAAACTACTCGATATAGAATACTCGCAAGGATGCGCTTACACCTTCTTTTTACTTACCAAAAAATTCGATCCAGTTCCCACATCAAGGTATAGCGCGCGTATAATTTTGGGCCTCACGCTTCAAAGGGGATGATTCGTGCCTGAAGTTGAGTCATTAGA
Organism: Phymatocera aterrima; assembly: GCA_963170745.1. Lineage (NCBI taxonomy): Eukaryota > Metazoa > Arthropoda > Insecta > Hymenoptera > Tenthredinidae > Phymatocera > Phymatocera aterrima. Next base: position 7,770,475 of record OY720660.1, read on the forward strand.
ACAAGAAACTAAAACGAAATAAAAATTAAATTGCAGAACGAATTCATGGATGGGTTGAACCAACACATACTTTCACGATAAGATCTTTCAAGCTGGAATTTTTTTATCGACCAATAGAAAAAACACAGAGAAATCTGGCAAATTGTCTTTTTTTAATCCTCACCTTTCGGCACTCGCGATTGAGAGCTTACGGCGATCGCCTTTTAACGCGTCCTAGAATTATATACATTACGGATCCTGACCTATAATCTCGACACTATTCCATACCGCACATGGCTCATTTCAGGCGTATCATCGAAACGAGGGCGTGTACACGTTCTCAGTTCACACTTCGGTACGGCTCTTCAACCACCAGAGGTTCTACGCTTTAGTTTCTTATATACGTATGTATGATCCTAGAAATCGCAAATTTATTATCGTCTTACGTCAACCTCTTCAAGACTCAGCCATACATGCGCATATCTTTTTGTTTCAGTTGGGTACTGCCGACCGCAATATAGAGATAAAAAATCGTCGGAAAAACTCGAATGCGGATTATACATTCCGAATAATATAGTCCGAGTTGAGAAAATCAGAACCCGCTACATTTGTTATCCGCATTTCGGAGACCAATTCTCTAATAATGGTTCAAATTTTATTTTCACTGTGAAAATTTAACAAAACTCCGATTTTTTTCAAGCAAATTTCTCGGTTACTTCTGAACAATTCATAAGAGTCTTCTGAAAACGAGACTTTTTATATTATATATTGTAGATGGTTGATCAGAGAAAACTAGAGTTGAAATGATGAGATCGTGCACAGTATAATAAGTTTGAATTTTTTAATAAAAAATCAGTGTTATGTTGAAAGATTCCGAAGTTGGTTTATCCCCTGAAGATTGCTCTCATGAGCGACGATATCCTCCAAATTTTGGACTTCGTGTCCCCGAATTCAACCTCAAAGTTGCCAGGATTAAAACAACGAACCGAATAACAAAGTGAGCGGACCAAGTGAGATACGCATGAAACGCAACTTTCGCAAATTATTTCAAATTCTTTGAATGTTTCTTCGGCATCTTGGATGCGCTATTCGAATCTCACGAGGTTGAGGTCAGATTGGTTATGGAAAATGACTCGGGAAACCGTTGGAAACAGATTTATTTTCAATAGTGAACTTCTTTCGTGCGTGGTCCGCATCGTATAGATCCATTATTTAGAATTACACACGATTCCGAGCTCAAATCGAGAAGAGCACGGCCAGAAGCCCTCGAAGATCCAATTACGCACGATGAACCTTCGGAATAGTTCCCGAAATAATAGAGCGGAGCGCCATATGACGTCCTCAAACGATTGATTGCAGAAATTTGCAGAAATTTTTGCGCAACAAATTTATCATCATTCTCGTCCGACCCGCAAATCTTATGAAACAATCAAAGAGCTTCAAGACTAGAATGAAATTTGGAATGAGAACAAAATTGTCACTAAGAAAACCAGAAAAACACTGAAGCGCAAATAATTATATTGAATACTTAAGCGTTAAGGCCAATACGCACTAACGCGGAAGCAACCGAATCCACGGATCTGTGTGTTCACACTTGTCGGAAGCGAACGGCAGCGAAGCGCCATGAACAGCTAAAAAAATGATTATTCCACGACGACAATTCTGTGATTTTCCGCGCGGTTTCGCGCGCTTCGCTACCAGCCGCTGCGAAATGGTGTGTACACACTTCCATAAGACAGCATGTGATATGAAATTTCGATTCGGTGCGGTTCGATTCGCTTCCGCGGAGTGCGTATCGACCTTCAGTGAGTGATTCTTCATGTTATTTCGACGTTAATGATATTTCGTACACCGATTATGCATATTATATATATATATATAATGTATATACATTATAGTGGGTGCTCGTATTGAATGTATGAGTTCTTCTACTGTAATTAAAAGAGAAGTTGAAACCTCCTTCATGGTTAATTCTTTTATCCCTGACTCGAGCAAAGGATGAGGCGCGGTGTTATGGCGCGGCGGCTGCCATCATCAACGTACAGCTTCAAAGTCAAAACTTGAAAGACGGTTTAGTGTAAGCCGCGAGAGCTCTTCAGAGGATAATCAAACTCGAATTCTAAACACTTTTCCGTTTAATTCAACGAGTCTCATTCGTTAGCCAATGCCCAGTATGACTCGCTCTTGAACCCATTATATACTTTTCACCTTCGGTTATGAATATAATAATCACTTTTGTCTGTCCCAATACTTCATACATTTTGATAATATGAAGAGGATTATTTCATTGTGATTCGAAAAATTTGTTCAACCCTATAATATTGTTTTCTGCCCTTGTAATCGTTTTCTTTGTTCAGGATTGAAGATCGATGAAAAAAAAATGTTGTACCCAGAGATTCGAAAATTTTAGTAGGTGTAGCTAGTCCGGAGTACTTATATACTTTCAATGAAGAAAACAAAGAAAAAGAGGAACGCTTTTGTAATTTGAATCGTATAATTTGAGCCCGCATTTGAAAACGGTCAGCGTGATCCGCGTTTCACACGTCCAAAGGCGAGGACGCAGTAAATGGATAATTATATCGTAGGCTGCACTTGCCGTTCAGAGGGTATGGCCATAGAGCGGGCTGGAGATGCTTACGAAAATTATAACGCGCCAGATCCAAGTCGGGACTTGTTTCGGATAATAATCAATTACACCGATCGGTAGGTATTAATAACACCTTTTCCAATAGAGAATAATAATTAGCCATGATTTCATATGCACGTTGCTGCTACGTATGCTCTGCAGCTTGTATACACACGTCTTCCAATTTTTATCCTAAATTATTATTTATAGGTACAGGTTGATATAAAAAGATGGAAAAGAACATGATTAGACGGGACAACAACTTAGGGACACCCGGATCAAATCGTCAGCTGCTCGTATCACACGAAGGGGGGGGGGGGGGGGGGGGGGGCAGCACTTCGAAAAAGTGATATTTTATAGATGAAGAGTTCATTATTGTATATTACTAAAAAGCGTCTGTCGCCGTAAAAATACAAAAAATCAAAATATGCGACAGAACCCGCCTCCTCCACCCTAATTGGGTATATTTTACAAATTTATATTGAAACTTACGGGAAAAAAGATTGCTTCTCACGAGTGGACATTGGGAGACGTCGAATCTTTTGGAGAAAAATTTGCTCTATGTAGAAATTTCATGATCTGTTCTGGGTCTTTTTTTTCTTCCTGACGACAATATTCCTATGAATATCATACATATAACATGATACCGATCTGAGATGATTTTTATTACGAGAATTATATAATGCAAATAATCTCATCGATACATAAAATATAATAGAAGTAAATTGAAACGACGTCTTGGCACATACCATTCCGTAATAAACAATCAAATTGAAATATATCATGATCAGATGATTGTGTTTGAATTGGCTCATCATTATTGGTTTTAAATTTGGTGTGGTAACAAATAGTAAGCTATGTAATCGGAATATAACTACCCTCTGATAAGCATTGCCGCCTACCCTACCAGCAGGCGATCTGTTTTGCCAACACAGTAATCGACATTAAAATTGCACACGTGGTAAGTCTGCAAATTCACAGGAAAATTAGTCTACCGGTAATCTAGAAAATTGCAATCTCAACGATATGATGAATTATACCGACTGAGTTTGTCTCTGAGCCTCAACAAATTTCAATATTTCTTAACACTCTCCATAGATCGCGATAGTCCGTGGGGCTCTGAGAATATCTGCATCCTCTTTGATCTGTGCCATAGCCCACAGAATAAGTCTATGATCTGTGCAATGTGATGTTTCTTCAGAGATTCGAGGTCTGTGGCCGAGGTTACAAAGAGGAGAAAAAGCCCGCCCTACCGTAGCTATTTACAGTATAAAGTGAATGAGATTATCGTTGACAGCTGTCAGAGCGAAAATATCGCGAGTAGTGACTAAACTAGGCTATAAAACTATTTCTTCTAATGATAATCAGCTGAATTCCGTCCACGACAAGTGTTTCTATAATAGTTATGGGCATTGATGGTATGAGGGTTGGCGGTGGTCGGTGCCCTCCGCTTGTCGTCGCCGGATTACTCGTTGCCTGTTTTCTGCTTGTTTGTAACTGGTGGAGTTTGTCTGCTGAGAATTCTGAACTACTTCGCCAAATCGACGGGCTTAGCCAACAGTTGAAATTGAGGTTTGAATACTGATTATCTGTACTGGTGAAATATCGGTGACACCGCAGCCACATGCACGATTGTCATTCGTGCACAATTTACACGCTTCATTCATCTGTCAATTTTTTTGGTCTTTCCATTTTTTGCCACCCACGCGCACATCTGCATGTGTATTATAATTCACAGGTATTCGTAATTCGTATTTTGGCGCGCGCTTTTCACCGCGTTCTCATAATTTCTGTTCAACATTCGAACTTTCAATAAAGAGCTAAAGCGCATTATATGAAAAAAAATTCTAAAGGGATTGTTAATGTTCTTGAATATTATGAGACGGGATATTATTTCGTTAGAATGAAACTATACGTTTGTATAAAAGGGTTCTACGTTCAGTTGGCATTTTCAAATCTTCAGCAGAGTGGATACGTATTTGTTCATTTTGCTGAAAAAAAAAAACCTTAGACTGATGACTTCGAACATCCCGTGTTTTCATCCTAGAGTGAAATTTAAAAAAACTCAAAATGGAAAATACGTATCCGCTTCTTTTTAGGTGACATGACATATAGCGAGTCAAGGCCAATTATGAACGGTTTCAAAATGAAAATTCACGTTAGAGGTATGAACAATAATAATAACGAAACAATTATTGCGATCAATTGCCATACATCCGTATTTCTCTAAACTCATTTATAGTTGGATGGAAAATGTGAAATATTTTCAGCACTCGTCACATTTTTAGGGTTAAAACATAGTGAAAAGATAATAACATTGAAAAGAATAATTCAGGTGATACAATAGTGACGAACTGTTTGACCAGTTGCATTTTAAAACAGCTCTTTAAGCGTGAAAATTAGATGGGGCTGTAGGATTACTGTTTGAATACAGTCATATTACAAAGTATATACGTTTTATTTCTACATCACCATTATAGTAGAATTTATTGGCAAACCGATAAAAGGCGATAGTAAGAGCTTAAACAAAATTTCTGAATGCAGATCTGTTAGTTTTTTCCGTTTTATGATATGATTGAACATCCGAATAGTGTTATAATATTTAATTCTCGAACGGATTGGATAATCGAATATTAAAATTGCGATGTATGTAATTGAGACGGATTCATTCCCGTATTATATTTATATTTCCTAATCCCATTGTGAACGAAATTGAAACTGGCTGCAAATAGTATCAGGTTACGAATACCTACGAGTTATATTTCACTTTTTTTTTCGCTTATTACAATACGCGACTACGTATGTAGGTATATTATGTACTTATCTCCATATACATATATATATACAGCACAGCTCTCTTATCCTAGCGCATATTTCCGGTAACCAGATGCTTCGTGAAGACTTATTATTAAATAATATTCGAAACATAGACATAATTCTGATTGTAAAGACATATTTATAAGTGTGGCGAATACCGAATTCCAATTTTATTCAGTATTCAGTTTAAAATACGCCAAAAATACATCCGGAATATATTCTTGAAAGAATCGAAACGATACATATAGGTATATGTATTGCGTAGTACCAAATATATTTCTGAATGATTAGTTATTGCAGATGAAAATGTATATCGCGCCATGTACCGATCATCCGGAGAAATTCTCATCACAAACGAAATCGATTTTAATTTTTGTAAAGAATTTGAATTATCAGGAAGCTAGTGCTACATGTAGTTTGTTTTTTCCGAAAATTTCGAGACATTTGAAACTCGAATCGGCGCATTAATTTTGACATTACATTATTCCACAGTGCAGAGCAAAGAGATCAATGCATAACGCTGCGTGGTAAATTAGAGGAGCGTTACAAAGGTGCAGAAGAAGATATAGCGACGTTGCACCTACAATTAAGTCAAGAAAAAGAATCACTAAAAAGTAAAGACGAGACTGTAGTGATGTGCAACGTCGAACTTGACTCTCTGAAAAAATTAGATGTAACAAAAACAGCGACAGTTGAAACACTCCGCCTAACGAACGAAGCCATAAACGGACAACTTGAAGAAGAAAAAGAGAACAACAAAAAACTTCAAGATGAATTGGACAGAGTATGATTTCACGTCAGCCTGAAATATTCCACTCAAGTGAATCCGAGCTCTCCATATTAATTGAAATGAGAATCAATCTTGTTACCTACTTTTTCAGGTCCAGGCAGAACTTAGTAGGCTAAAGCTCACCCAAGAAACAACGGGGAATAAGAAATCACCGGAACCAGAATCCCCAGGTGAGTTAACGCTGGAAGTTCATTGGAAACTATCTACTGAATAAAATATTGAATTATTTCTTAATTTCAGCAAGTTGGCCCGCTTAGTTTTTCCCTTTTTTCTCTCATTTAATTTCACGTATAACCGGAACATTATTGTTTTATTGCTAGTTGTTGAATAGCATGACGTGTGTTTGCTTAGTAAAATCGTATATTTTTGTGCATGAAATTTTGGAAAATATCCTAAATAATGTTTGTGATTTATTCGTGATTAGTCAAAAGATGCGTGTACTAGGACTACCGATTTTAGCTCCCAAATATACGACTTCAGCAACTTATCAGTACGTTACCGCTCGCACTTCTGTTCAGAGATTTTCTTAATCATTTGCGCTTAGCCCGAGCAAAGATGTTCACGAAAATCTGTCGATTACAAATTCCTGTGGGATTTACTGGAATCCAAGCTAAATCTACTGCAGAATTCCCCGAATTGATATACCAGCTTATTACTAATTTCACGAGTTTATACTCTACGAGCTTGTCCACATGGACGGATTGAGAAATCAAACCTCCTGTTCACAAATGAGTTTGAAACGCGAAAAGCGCAGGTAGCTTTTCCCTGTAAACTCAAGTGATCCAGAAACTCAGGCTTCCAGATATACATATAGGTATGCATTAGGAGTGAAAAGTCGATTTCACTGCCTTAACTATTCAACTCATGCTGATTTTAATGCACCTTTCATTTGTTTCGTCTCTTTCATTGTCGCCACTAATTGCGACATCGAACCGAAATCGAACAGTTTTCCACACCTTTGGAGATGTATCGGAAGATTTCCGAGCCTTTGACTTGATATCATTATCATCATATCCAAACGGGGTATGATCTGTCTGGACGAGACAATTACTAATTTAGTCCAAATTAAACTGGCTTCCGTCTAAGTTAGCTCAAACTACGGTATGTCGTTGTTGATACGATGCTTAGCAAAAATCACCGTTGCCACGTAAGCTGCGATTAATTTGTGCGTGTAATTATAAAACCTCGTCAAAATCCATCTGTTACGCCATTATCGTTAGCAGAAAAAATTATTCGAAGACGATACGATAGCTTACTAAAACAATTAAAAAAACTCACGCAATTTGCCTATTAGTAGTGTTACAAAGGACCGTGAAGCCGAGTGCACCTCAGTTGGGACCAGTTCTCGAGGGAGCGGTCGAGGTATCACCTTCCGGTCAACAAGGTATTAAGCACTACGGCATTCCGGTACTTCCTTCAAATCCACCAGGTGCTTTGCGCCAATCTCCTAGGTTCTCGGTGACTATGATCAAAGGTATAATTTAATGGAAACAAAAACAAAACAGAAACGATGCTGCTATCAGCGTTGGCACTATAGTTAGGAGTATGCCTCGTCTCGTCGCACTTCTGCCCTATCCTTCCGCTTCCATACACAAACTTCAAAACTGTATTCAGAGCTCAAAAATTGAAAATATTTCACCCTAGTTACATATTATGGAGAACTTATAGTGTCTCTGATTCCAGGTGGCAAATTTTTGTGTAGTAGATGCGATGTTTGTAGTATGTAGATGTAGTAACGCTGTTTTTTTAACGTTAAATTCAGGTATACCTACTGCGGTCGATTCGCGGACGGTTTCGTCCCAATTGTTTTCTGGTTAGGCAATATCAGCCAATTTATTTTGACCACCACTGAACGCTGACGGCAGCGCCGCTTAAAGTGCCAGTGAATCGAAGTAATTGCACGATCTTCTGCTGTCTAGTGTCCGATCTCCGAGTCTCGCCAACCTCGTAATATATTTCGGCAAATTGAAAGTTGCCATTCGAAAGTGATAATCGTTCAGAAAATTGTCGCTCAGTGAATAATAAATACTCGTTGTATAGGAAGATACAGCTACGAAATAGATTATGAGGTTAGGCATCGGTATTAAACTGTCATCGGAGACTCGGGGATCGGAGACTAGACAGCAGAAGATCGTGCAGTTCAGTTACTTCGATTCACTGGCACTTAACCGGCGCTGCCGTCAGCGTTCAGTGGTGGTCAAAATAAACTGTCTGATATTGCCCAACCAGAAAACAATTGGGACGAAACCGTCCGCGAATCAACCGCATATACATTACATAGGTATAATTTCGAATTTGCTCCGAAGACACGTCAGTTGTTCAAGAATATTCAATATTTTCAATTTTTGAGACGAGTTTACGCATCTGTAAGAGCTATTGGATCGTACTTATGCGTGCTTTTCTCTGTATACCATGCTTATTTGTGTTTTCTAATTATATGATTCTTAAGAATATTTTTTGTTATTTTTACAATATAGCATTTCCAAAGCTAACTAACGTATCATCGTATGTCTGTCTCTACAATGCAGATAAATTTGAATAATATTAATTTTAACTTTGGGAGTTCCATTTCGAATATTCTTTGTGTACTACCTATATCTGATCTCTACCTTACCTTGATATTCTCAGTTACAGCTGATAAAAGTATAGAATAGCATCAAAATATTATCAACGCTAAACAATTCAACCGATGCTTGTGGCTTGACGTCGTTTCTTTGCGCTCTGTTTGCTCTCGCTACTTTTTTTTTACCAATACCTATTAATTCTAAATAGTGACTAAACGTGTTTTTATATGCTTGTCTGTCATATAGATACCGGTGGTTGATTAGCTTGGAGATAGAATCAGCTATTGGAAATTAGCTATACTACAAATAATAACTAGAATTCCTAAACTGTATAGATTGTCATAAATAATGACGAAAATAATCAGTTATATATAAGAAATATACAGATATTATTAAAATGCTTTCAAAAATCATCAGATCCCGTGTTTCATTTAGTGGATTAATAATTCTAAGGGGCTACTCACTCCGTTGCTAGGGTGCTTCACATGGTTTCCCATTTCAAGTGATGTCCAGTTGGTTTCATATACATATGGGTTGCGTCAGTTCAACTGATTTCATGTGATTTCCGTGGTGTAATGATTTGAGTGAGTAGCCCTCCAAGTAAATCACAACGGAAAAAAAATATTCAATAATTTCCCGCAGGAGGAGCAGGACGGGAGGTAGTTATAACCAACGATACGCAGACCGGTGGTGATCACGAAGCACAAAAGAAAGCAGATGACGGTGACAATCCAGGTATGCAGTCATATGGTAACTAATAAGATAACGAAAGAAAATTCTTCACAGCATTATGTAAGATTCTTATTTTTGATAGCCTAATAATTTCACGTTTATATTGAAAATTTCATTAAAAAAAAAAGCTGAGGATGATGTGCAAGGGGAGATAGAAGACGAAGGTCTACCGCGAGATAGTCCTAGAGATGAGATGATGAATCTAGCTACGGACCCAGACTTCAAGCCAAATGAAAATTAAGGAATATTATATTATTGAACATGAATCGATATTAGCCATAGTACAATATCCATAGTATAATTATATTATTGAATAATTGTGAAGCATACTGAGGCGCAGGTATAACTGCGAGATCATATCAATCCATGGAAAATAATACATGCCATTTTGTATGGTGAGAAAAGATGATTAAATTTTCATCATTTTTATGAGCAATTCTCAATATATTTTCCTATGAACTCCAAAAAATGAAGAAAAAAAAATTATTTTTTCATTCACCCGAAATCTTGTAGCTGAGTTTTTCGAAATTTTTGGACAAATTTTCAAGAAACTAATACGAAATATAGGTTTTTTCAGCAGAGATGCAGTCCATGTTTGTCTAAATATAGAATAAATAATCTTCAGAGACCGCAATCTCATAATATTAGCATAAATGTACAAGTTTTTGTGATTGGACGTATGATTTCTTGAAATCCTGCAAAAGAATAGAACGATTGTAGATTTGACATTTGAATACTTACAAGGAAGCTGCATGAGAGAAAGAATAACAAGACAAAGTCCAAATGCACTCTGAATCCAAAACGAAATTTCTTATGATTACTAAAAAAGAAAGTACTGAGAGATAATTTATAGTTAAAGTACTTCGTATGCCATCTTTTTTAATATTATCCACTGCTTTGTTACATTCTATACTATGTAACATATGGAAAGTATTCAGCAGCTGATAACTGTTTCATATCCCTAGGTGAAAATCAATTACGAGAAACTCCAAAATGTCTGAAATTACATTGAAAAACTCACAAATATCTGCGAATTTTGAGAGGATTTCGGACAACATGTAGTTTACTGTAGTTTTTTGTGAATGATTTTCACCTGCTGGGATGGTAGAAATGATAACAATTATTTTCAATAAACTAATAATATGTATTTTATGACGACTCCGATCTTATCAGTTGTTCAAGTTTTTGTATATAAAATAATCAGATTATATATTATAAATGTTTAAACGTCAAAACTGTTTGTTTTTTTCTGTATTATATGCATACACCGAAATGTTTTCATCCAAACTTAATATGCACAGATCTGTGGTGAAAAATTCTGTACGAACAAATTGGAACAGCGCTTCTTCACTGTGAATATTTAAAAAAAAATATTTCTATGACTTTTACCCTAGAATTCCGAGTTCTCAGTTTTTCATCTACTTTGCTGCAATTTAGAAATTTTTCGGAATTCAGCCTGACCTTCCTGATTATTATATGTATATACAATCAATTTATCATATCAGAACGATGGAAAATAAAACCTAAATCCATTTAATTGTAGCAAAAACAATGCCTAATTTTTCAGAGCTCATCTATCGCTTCCGAATATTCTGAATTTTTATCAAAAACTATGTAGGCGGATGATACCAGGAACTATTATCATTTATCACTATGTAATAATTCTGTGAGCATGATATTCGATTCAGTTTTATCAGGAAAAATTAAGACATGTTCATTATTTTGCATATTGAAGACCACTCGAACTTTTGAATTTGTGGAAGAGAAATCAATCGAGTCGAGTCAATGTTTGAGTATGTTGCCTGACAGCAGTGTTATATTGCCCTCATCAGAGGCTGATTTATTAAACAAAACTCATTTACAATTAAAATGAGTCAGAAAGAGATACATCAAATAACACATATTGATTGGTGTCGAAAGTTTGAGACAACAAAAAGTCAATACTGTATAAAATATATACAATGTATTTGTATTCTCGTTGATCTACCTGGTTTTTGTATTTATTCAACTATACTTTAACTTTTAATATTCCATCAATATGTTCAGTTCGTGTGACTTTTTTTACCTATTCCAATTTTTATGTATGTATCCTATACAATATTGACTTTTTGTTATCTTAAACTTTCGACACCAATCGATATGTGTTATTTCATGTATCTTTTTTATGAATTATTTTAATTATAAATGTGTTTTTACAAATTAGTCTCTGATGAGGGCAGAGTAACACTGCCGAAACGTCAGGCAACATACTCAAACACTGAACCGACTCGATTGATTGAGACATTTTCCATCAGATGTTTATTGGTTATCACATCGTTGTGTTGAACAAAATTATTCAATGCTATAGGAACTGAAGTTATTGGTCCGGTTGTCATTAAAATTAGTGAATATTTGATGAAAACGTCAATAACCCAAAACTCAATTTCGAAAATTCTCACGTTTACATACTCTCTCAATCTATGGATGAGAAAGTAAATGAAGGATTTAACGATTTTAAATAATTAAAATATATATGCATATTTATTTTCTGGAGTTTTGTGAAATGAAGAGAACGAAATTGATTCTCATTTAAGAAATATAATACAATAGTTTCTAGGTAATACATGAAATTGAATATTCTATGAAGATAGTGTAATGATTCGAGAGTAAAACTAGCATGATAAAATAAAACTTGAATCATTATCAGTTTCCATGCATTAATTAACATTAAAATTAACATGGTACGGATAACATTGTATCAAAATTAATTACTAAAAAGCTACAAAGAATCAGGTCGCTTCCTTACGCAAATTATGTGGAATGGTTTAAAACGTGTGTTAGTTTTGTGAATTAATCTTGAAAAGTATTGCAAGAGAAATACAAAGAAATCAGGATACAATCACAGTCAAATTTCAAAGATTAATATTCATAGTACTCTTCTCATTCTTTTTTTTCTTCTTATCATTACAGCCAATATATTTATTAATATGACAGTGACTGTTACGAATTACTTCCTCCCTTCCATGACTTAGAAAATTAGTTTGAGAGTCTGCAGGATATATTATATATGTAGAAGATCTCTGTAGCTCGAGTTCAAAAGCTGGCTCATGCGGGGTCTACTTTGCAATTTAGATGATGTGTGAAATGATTTTTTGGTATCTGTATAATGTGGCCTGAAGAACTAGTGAAAGGTTCTTCATGACACGATACTTTATAGAATCAAATTGTCTGCAGACAAACTCCTCAGATCCAAAAACGTAAATACAGTAGTTCAGAAGTAACAGACGTTTGAAATCGGTTGCATAGAAGAACCGACGTTTGGATTTCTATTGATCGTAAAATATGAGCTCACGAAGTTAAACCAGTGTAGTTATGTTTGAAAACTTTAATTTTTTAGAAAATTATAATACGTTTTCATGATTAAACGTTTTTACGTCTGAAGAATACGAAGGAGGGACCCCTGGAGGCGCCGCCTTCTGAATGTGGGCTATAAAAATTCGCTAGTGCAAGAATATGTTGTGCGTAATAAAATAAGTTTTACGTTATGGGAGTGAAAAGAAAAAATATACATATAAAGACAAACGAAGAACACATTAACACGTCTTGTACATCTCGAAATGGAGATAATTAGTAATTTTGATACACGGATTATTTCTTGGTTTTGGTTTGTTTTCTACAGACTTGTCTAAAATTACTTATTATTTATAATTTTCTGCGATTTCTTAAGCTACGTGTTGTCGATAGCGGAGATCTTAATATAGGTTTTGGAACACTCTGAAATTGAAAACCATTAAAAAATGTAATGAGAATCCAAAGCTACAAGAATAAAAAAAGAAAGAATAATTAGAAGATTTTAGTAGAAAAAAAAATGTTTGGCCAAGAAGTAGAGCTAATTTTTTAGTTTTTCTATATAATTCATAACAGTACTCGTACTATTTGAAAACTCAGTAATCTTACGTCGTAAATTGTGAACAGATTGAAGAAAAATGATGAAAAAAACAGAGCAGGAAATCAGATTTTCGAGCACAGAGAAGGATAAAAGAAAATAAATGAATAAAATTTCATGATAGATAATTAAACGAATTAGATTCCCATTACATGCTATTCGGTACATGGGCAAGAGAGACTGAGTTTGAAAGAAGAAAAAAAAGGAAAAGAAAGAGAAAAACCAATAAAAGAAGAAGAAATGAGGAATTTTATCGATGTGGTCTCCCACAGCGTGAATTATGTACGTACATCAGGTGGTTCTATGTCTACGCATGCATCATCGGCTGCTGCGAACAGCTTTTTTTTTCTCGTCTTCCTCTTTTCAACCGAAGGAATTGTCGATGGTGGTGGTAAAGCTGTTCGCCTCGTAACTCGCCTGAAATTAATTACATTTTTGATGATTGTTTTTTAACATCTATCTCGTTGTTCTTTTTTGTTAGAAAACGATTTCGATTGGTTTCTGATGAATAATAGAATATATGAATGTGATTTATAGTTTAACAAACTTTGTTTCTGATCCAGATAATTCAATGACTGAATTATCATGAGCTGTGGAAGCGGGACCATTGTTTCGTCCCCTTCTTCGTGTACGGCGGGTATCAGGTGCAAAATCTTCATCTGCTGATGAATGGATGTTTTCTTTTTCTTCTTTCATTGATTCTGATTTTTTCAACTGTTTAAAAAAGTTGGATTAGATTCGCAATTAGAGCGCAATGTGTGGTACCCGTATGGCGCATTCCATCAAAGTCCTACAAAATTTTGCGGTGGCAGAAGTTCGAATTTGTCCATGTTATAGGGTTTTATCGTACGTAGAGAAAGATTACAATGTATGGGCTTCGAGTCTCTAGCTCAGAAAACATCCGAGAAATACGATTTCCATTTTTTTTTTCCACATATTTTGTTTGCCGCTTATACCTCACAGAAAACCGAGAAAAACTGCTAAGGAAAATACTATTTTCTGTCAGAAATTTGCTGAAATTTTTGCCATTGAAAATAACCTGGGCGGTACGGTACTTGATGCCATGCGCCACATTATAGGCATTTTCTATCATATCTGCATGAATTTATCAATTAACAAGACACAGGTTTCCTTGAACTGCACATCATTCACAGTAGTTGAAATGCATAAATAATTAATATATTATTTAGATATAAAACAATTGATAAGCAAAAGTGAAAGTATCTAGTTTGAAAATTATTTAAATACAATGAAAATACGTATTCACAACAACTTACTTTATTCTGCACTTGCTCAAGGAGACTGGTCTTAGTTCTAAGTTCATCTTTTAGTTTTTTAATCTCCTCTTTATGCGGAGTTGGTGTAGATTGTCTCATGAACAATTCCTGATACCTCGATACCTAATCAATAATCTTGTGCATACAAATCTGATACATAATAGCAGAAGATTTCCATTCTCTCCGTCATCTTCATTCACATTTGCATACAGTTTGATAATAACAAACATCGACCGAAGAAAATGAAAATTAACCAATAAATTCTTTCAAATTTCGATAATTACCTCTCGTTTGCTTCTGTCAATATCCTCTTGAAGTTGTTTTACCAAAGTTTCATACCTTTGTATAGTCTCGTCTCTATTTTTATTGAAAGAAACTAATTCCTGAGTTTTTTGTTGAATTTCTCGTCTCAATTCATTGTTCATAATTCTGAGCTGTTCATTTTCGGCTTGCCTTCTCTCAGCTCCTTCTTGTAAAAGTGCTAAATATGAAGCATTCTCTTCGAATGTTTTAACCCGCATTTCGAGCCGGAGAATTTTTTCATCCGAAGTTTTTTCCCGGATTTTCAAATTCGTTTCTGCATCCAAAAGCGCTTTTTGCGAAGCCGTTAATTCTCTCAAAGTCTTTTTCATCTCCTTTTCCATCTCAACGTCTTTCGTACTTCCGTTTGTTGTCATCTGAATCATGCTTTTCATTTCTGTAATGTATAACAATGAATACAAATTTTCGGGATTTCCGACCTCGAAAAACTGGGAAAAATGAACGATAGATAGTATTCAATGGTACAAAAAAATGAGTTATTATGAAAATTCAATACTTCGGAGGATCCATCTATTTCTGATCAATCGAAAAAAAATCTTAATGACTTTTCAATAAAAAAGATTTGACGGGTTCATAAGCCAATAATCAACTGGAGTCTGACTTGATTTAATGAAAATAGAAATTTCACAAATCGTTGGCAGTATTAGTTCCACACAATTGAGGAATTGTCATCTGCACGCTGTAACAGGTATTCTGAAAACTTAGAACTTTCGAGAATCCAGAAATATTTGGAACAACTGAAACTTTTCTGATCTGACCCAATTCATATACCTGCACAGCACTGGAGTTTGAATATCAAATACTGATTTGATTACCTCTCTTTCAGAAAGCTACCATTCTTGATATTACCTTTTTGTAAAGCTATAGTTTCAGTCTCTTTATCCTGTTCTCTGGTTATTGATGCCTGTAATTCTTTCTCCAGGGACAATATCCTGTTGCAATTTTCATCTAGTCGTTTTTCCAAGCTTTCTTTTTCATCTCCGCACATTTTTAATTCGTTTTCTAAAGCTGTTAATTTTTGTTTAAGATCTCCTGCCTCTGAGAGATCTTTCTCCAATTTAGAAATTCTCTGGATATGCGCTTCCAAGAGCTGAAGCCAAAAAATTGAATCAGAAATCGAGGTAAAATGAAGTATCACTGAAATTATAAACACAGATACTTGAACAATAAAAATCTATAAATTGATTCAAGAAAAACAAACAGACCTGCTCTTTAATGAAGTCTCTCTCTTTAGCTGCGGAAATGTCTTCATTTAGTTTAGTTATTTGAGATTCATGTTCTGCAGAACTCTGCAATAAAAAAAATCGTGAAAATTTGAAATCAAAGTTGCATACGAAATGATAATCATACGTGATTTATTCGGGGAATTTCATATCAAACTTTAATTCTGACACGCTTACCAATTTCAATTGTTCTGAATCTTGCATATGCAATAGTAAACTGGTGAAGAGCAGATAAGTTCGATTGATTCTACGAATTGACAATTCGTTTCCGTTTCCAACTGGTTGAAGTTTTTTGATTTCTCCAAATTTGATTTTCTTAGATAACCGCCTCAAAGTTACTTTTTTAGTAAAGCAGTTACAAGGACTGAATTATTTGAGCGTAGACTGAGTTTTATGATACTAACTTTCACATGAACAAAACCGATTAAAATAGCATGACTTCTACCAAATAAATATGCCAGCTTCACTTGCTAGATGTTTTTAAGTCTTCGAAGGCTCGGAAAAAACTTGAAAAAGAAAAAAAAAAGGGCGATACCTTGTGTTAAAACGGGTTTATCTACTATGACAAAGTAGAATGCATATATAGACGCCTCGAAAAATGTTGTAGAAATCATTATCGTGAAATTCCATCAAAACTGAAAAAATTTGTTCATTTAACTTTTCTACCAAGCCAATAGTTCCGGAGATATGCACAGTCATTTGAAGAACTAAAATTTGAAAAAAATCAGAAATTTTAACCAGCTGTAAAATGGAACCGAACCGTCAAATCTCAAAATCGAAAAATACATATTCACTCTTTTTCATTGTACTTTGACGAATGAAAAATCTAGAATAATTGAAATATGGTCAGAGTTTCAAAACGAAAATTTTACACAGTATCCCACATTTGTATTTCTGCTCTCTCTACCTTTGAAGATTGCATTCGCATTTCTTCTACCGTCTCAGACAATTGTCCTTTCAGGGACGCAAGTTTTTTCAAATTTTCCGCCAAGGCCTGAAAATAATGAAAAAGTTTATACTACAAATTTCACATTTTGTTCCTTTTTGTACAGGTTTTGTAATGAAAAAGTTTTGTTGTCACTTTATTTGAGTAATTTGTACCTCTGAAACTTCTTCATTCTTATTTCTACTCTCTTGGAGTTCTTCTTCAAGTTTTATAATCAATTTATCAGATTCTGAAATCCTATTTTCCAACATCTCCTTTTCTTTTTTTGTCTTGTCTAATTCCTCGGTAGTCTTATCCAATTCCCTATCAGAAGCTCGTAGCTCCCCCTCAACTGATTTTACCAAATCTTTATAAACAACAAACTTTTGTTCATTAGCAATAAAGGATGTTTTTACTGAAGCCAAGTCCTGCTTAGCTTCTTCCAATTCTTTGCTCAGCTCATCGATTCTCTACAGAACAAGAAAAGAACCAGTAATTTTAAATGTTATGCAAAATATCTTTCGAGTTTTTTTTTTATTTGAGCTTACCAAATTGGAGTACAAAAATCGTGTTTTGAGGTCGTTGTGTTCAATTGTAAGCTGTTCAAATTTCTCTTTAGTTTCTTCATACTCTTTGCTGCCATTATTATACACAGAATTAATTTTGTGGCTAGAAGTATCCTCAGATTTCTCATAGTCTGGGATATTATTTGTAGCTGCAGATTCTTCCTCGTTATCAATACTCTCTTGTTTAACGGCAACCAGATTTTCATTCTGTACTATTCCCGGATCTTCAACAAAGCTAGTTTGACAATCGCCATCTACAATCGTCGCTTTTGCAGCTTCAATCATTTGCAAGCTCCTTATTTGATCTGTAATATCGCCAATCATTGCTTTTGTCGAGTCTAATTCTTCCCTAAGAATTTTAGTGTCGTCTCTACTTTGCTCTAAACTTTGTTTTAGAGAAGAGTTTTCGTTTTCGTTATCCGAAACCTTCTTGTTTAGGGCTTGTATTGTCGCATCCTTTGCCTCTATCTTTTCTTTAAATTCCTCTGCCTCGACTGAGACCTTAGAAAGCTTTTCTTTCAGCTGCTGGAGCTCTGATATCTTTTCTTCACATTTATCGTCAGTTATTTTACTGCGTGATATGTCATCCTCGATTTTTTTTTTAAGCTCTTCGTTCTCCTTACAAATTACCAAATAGTTGGCTGCAGATTTGTGCCATTTATCTTCTGCGTTTTGTAGACTTTCTTCCACCATTGCTGAGTTTTTAGCATAAAGATCGAGCTTGTCTTCAAGAATCTCGATGCTCTTTGTACTTTCGGCCAAACAGACATTAGCTTGTTCCAATTGTTCCGTAAGATCAGTTATTTTCTCTGAAGATTCTAACAGCTGCTCATCTTTTTTCTTCAGAGAGTCTTCCAGCTCCCTTTCAACTCCTGTTATTCTTATGAATTCTTCTTTCGCCTCGTTCAGATAAGATTTCAGGCCCTAAATGAAGAGAAAATGAATCAAAATGGTAAGAAATTATAAAATAATAGAACAACGTACCTTGATCTGATCTTCCCGAGCAGATAATTGTTTTCTAAGTTCATCAATAACAATCTTAGCTTTCTCACTGCAATCAATATCGTTTTGAGCTGCGTTTAACAAGTCTTGACAATTTTTTAGATCCTTCTTAGCCAGTGACAGTTCAAAAGCATTGTGATTTTTTTCCACCAGTAATTGTTCATTCGATCCTCTCAATTCTTGAACGGTTTTTTTCAGCGATTCAACCTTTGCTGTAAGTTGAACATTCTCAGCTTCCAATTCTTCCAAGCTCATTTCTTCATCAGATTCGTCTCCACTTTCAACGCGGCTTCTTTTCCTGCTTGATAACATGCTCATCTTTTCCTTATAGTATTCCTCCACCTGTTTTACAGACCATTCCAGCATGTCAGCTTGCTGTTCTTCGACATCTTGTATACGATTTCTATAATTTGAAAAAATTTGGGATTAGAATTGCGGACTGTCTTGTTGAGCACTTGACAAATATCTGTTACGTACTTGTAATTGGTCTCAAGATTTTTAATCATCACTGTGTAAATGTTTGACATCTCTTGACGAATCTCAAAATCAGTGTTCAAAGCAGAATTTTTTAATTGTTTAACTTCGTTTTTTAACTTTTCATTCTCTCCTAAAACTTCTTCGTAGTCTTCCAAACGAACATATTCAGGTCCTTGAGGAGAGCGCAAAGTCCCTGCGTTGCCTAGATTAAAATAATGGTTCCAATAATTTGAACTAACTCAGTACATTTGTAGGAACAAGTAAGACGAGAGAATTACGACGTGATTCTAAAGCAAAAGCAACAAACTCTACTTCACATACGAAAATGGAGAATGGTATCTCACCAATGCTTTCGAGATCTGTAACATCCCAGTCAGTCTCAGTAGTAACGCTTTGTGAAACCATTTGTGAGAATCTTGAACGAGAAGTTGTTTTTTTGCGCATCACAGGCTCGATCACTATTTGTTTAGCGATAGCGGAGAAGTTGAGAACGTTTTGAGTCTCGATGTATAAATTGGGAACTGGGTTAACGTTGACAATAAGAGCGATATGCTCTTTTCCTGACAGAGCCGATTGGAAAAGTCTAGTCAATTTCGATTCACGGAATGGTCCGATCACTTCGTGCTTTGACTTGGTTGATTGAGTGTTGAAGATGGACTTCAAACATCTTCCAAGAACTAAAAGACTAGTGTTTATATTTTGCGCTTCTTTTAAACGCTCTCCCGCATTTAAAGTCTTCTTCAATCGCTCAGATCCAGCGAGATCACAGAATGAAAAACTGGAAAAAAATTATCATTCAACTTTATGACAAAAATCACCGAAATTTTATCGAAATCTTAATATTATTTTACACTTACGTGCTGACTTCGACATCGTTTGGGGAATTTTCTTTATAATATTTCAAAAGTTTGATTGTGAAGATGCAGTGAGACCTAGAGCTCCTAGCGTTTAACGCAGTAGCAGCAACTTTCAAGTTATACTGTCCAGCCATAAGGAGTTGGTACGCTTCCGAACCAGAATTAATACAAACCATTTTAAGATCTCTGATGAAAGCTTTGCCATTATTATCGGTAGAGAGTTTCAAGGATGGTCTTTTTTTCTGGCAATCATTCGAAAGTAAGTCGAATATCGTTTCGTTATAAATTTCGGCAAATGAAACCCACACTGAGTAACTGGCGTCGCTAGCTTCGCTAGGCTTCAGTGGAGATTCGTCTTGCAAGAGTTGTTGCATACATCTGTAAGCCTGAATATATTGGTTTTTATCTGTCGACCCAAAAGAAAGCAGCTTCGTTTTCAATTCCATTTCATATGCCCTAGCATTTGCATCTAGGCTCACTACATCTGTGTTGTAAAGCGGCTTGTAACAAGGCGTTGCCCTCGGATTTATTTTGCAGAAGACAAACTCCAAGCCCCTAGGAATTATTCCTGGGGATTCTGTAGTACCTTGCAGTGTGTAAGATTTGCCAGCATTGGTTGTTCCTAAAATATAGATTTCGTGAATCAATTTTGTGTTCATGAAAATTTTGTTTTTGATTGTAAATACATTTTCTGGTTAACCAAAATTTCAACGTTTGTACCAGCTCTGTAATATAATTTGTACTTCAGAAAGAAAAAAACTATGATATGTGTTTTCCCAGAAAGAGTTTCCTCTTTCAATCTTTTTTTTTTTATAAATTATACACATTTTGTGACAAAAATAAACGTACAACTCTTCAAGGTTGTTAAATCTGGTGTCAAAAATCAACCGAGATTCTACTAAATGGAAAAAAGAGTAACAGTGAATGATTTCCAGAAAGAAAGAATAAGATCTAGAAAGGCTAAAGTAAAACGAAAATTGATAAGAGTATCTTTCAGAAGCTATAGAGGCATAGAAATTTGAGTTTGCATATCTTTTGGGATCCACTGCGTGCCAAAAATAATTAAAAACTACAAAAATCATAAAATTAAAGCTTCCATTGGCTTATATCCCAATAAGTGAAGATGGTTTCACAAATCTAGATTTTTTCTAATTCTGGATTGAAACAAATCGAAAATAATGAAGTTGATGTGAATATGGATGATTTATAGCTCATTCCAAGCACCAATCTTTATAAAAATGGTTTTCATTATGCATTCAATGGATTTCACATATATGTATCAGAAGTGAATGTCAGTACCGAAAATTGAATTCTGAGGCAAAAAAAGGAGCTGCAAGGCAAAATAACTGAATTGGAAGATCTTGATCGCTTGTGAAATGCAATTTATGCATCCAAGAGCTCAGAAACCAAATTTTTGCAGCTCCTTTATTTTTTTAAGAAAAAAAGAAGTATATAAGAAGAAGCCCACCATAACTCATGACTGTAGCGCTCTGGCCGTTCAAAAATTCACTCATTTGTTGTTTAACAGACTGTTCAAACAGCTGCAGCTGAGTAGTTTCAGGTCCAAAAGTCTGAGTGAATGTGAATTTTCTGGAGACAGTATCACTGGTTTTGAGTCGTTTTAGTGTGCTGCAATTGTTATCTAAACTAGGCAGTTTAGTCAGAAGTGTATTGGCGTTCAGTATTTGATAAGCCTCTTGTTGTTGTTGATTGAGTTTCATCTTACGAGGAAAAGGCCTCATTCTCAGATATACTCTAATTGTATCACCCAACGCTGAGATAGAAGGGACTGAAGAAGCGTATGATCTCAAATCAGGTTCTTCGTCTTCATATAAATAATCTAAATCCTTCTTTGCATTATCTTGTGGAATCGGCTGCTGACCGTAAGCCAATATGCTTGGGTCTCGACCATATAAAAACGACAAATTGGATTCCATTGTTCTATTGCCTATTGGCCTTATAGACTCTAGTGTATCTTCCATCTGCAACATAATGTCAAGATTCGTAATTTCTTTTCTCACGTACGCTATATTTTGGAAAAACATGTTTCGTTTTTCGTTCGCTCTCTCTTTCTCTTTTACTATTCGAGACATGATTTACAACAGATAGTGCTTTCCGATCCAAAATTCATGCAAACAAAATACGATGTTATATTATGCTATCTCAGTTTAATTGAGATTCTCGGGAAAGAACGAAATAAAAGAAAGCATTTTTTTGGTCAATAGAAAATGAATCCTCGATTGTCTTCTACTCCAGATAGTTCTTAGATTAGGATTGATCCACATCCGTGTGTGGAAATCGAATTGTGGAGTATTTAGTTAACGGACGGTTGATAATCTCACCTTGTTTGTATCACGTGTTTGATCAGAGTTTTTCGATGATATCAAGACCAGAATTTATCCTCATTCATTTATAGTGAAAGAAACTTTTGAAAATCTCGTAATCGGGTTACATTTCGTCGTTCATTATAGTCAAAATGATTGAAAACTGACAAAATAAAACATCCAATTCGTAACAACTCTAACCGTCTAGAATAATACCACCCCGGCCATATTCTTCTTCAAATTCAAAAGCCGTTGTGCAACAGTGTTGCCAGTCTACCAAGCAACTTTCGCTGGTTGACTTACAAAGTATCTAGCTTTGGGGAATTTTGAGCCACAATATTCTGGGAACTTTTTAATGGAAATTCTAGTTCCATGTCTGAAAAATGCCCCGGGCAGATTAAACCAATCAACGCTCGGATCCAGCTGAAAGGACGAATATTATTGGTGGATTCAGCCAGACCCAAGCGTGCATTGGTTTAATCTAGATGGTTAAACGACGCGTGTAGACGGGACAAAATATTCGCTTTCGAAATATCAGATATACCTGAAAAATTGATCTTAACAATTTCTGATATCATTAAAGAAATTAAAACTAATCGTTTTAAGTTCTATTCGGCAGTTGAAAGCTGATAAAAATTGGATTTCTTCGTATGTATATACTAGAATTCTGACGCTTCGACACGAATTGAACCGTGTTCAGAAGTGGTAGATAAATATTCCATTAGATT
The DNA here is from genome assembly GCA_963170745.1 of Phymatocera aterrima. Lineage (NCBI taxonomy): Eukaryota > Metazoa > Arthropoda > Insecta > Hymenoptera > Tenthredinidae > Phymatocera > Phymatocera aterrima. The sequence goes on from OY720660.1 coordinate 7,793,608, forward strand.
TTTGGAACGCGAATAGAGAATAGCAATCCATAGCAATCGACCGAGACGGAACTGTCTGCTACTGCCAAGTGCAAGTTTTCACTCCTATTCTTTAAGAGATTTATTTAAAATTACAGCAAAGTGAGGGCTTTGTTTCTCTGATCAAATCACAAAAATGACTTTTCCGGCACCGCTGAGAATTTTGGGTAAAAGACAAGTCGAACAGATCGGTAAATGGTAAGATACGAGAAAAACAAGCATACAATCATAAGAGACGATCCCATTATCGTCTCATGAGAATAGTAATCTCCTTTATTCACCAATTCTCGATTACTTCCATCTTTATAATTTATCATATTTTCCGATTTCCTAAACGTGACGTAGAAATTACAGCAAATAACAACTAAGTAACTCTAAATGTATGTTTATATAAGATGGATTACGTAACTGAAAAAGGTTAACCCTAACCTAACTTTTTCTTGTTATTATCTGTATGAAGTATTATAATCTCGTTGCAGGATTCCTTCATTGGCAACCTACGGTGTAGCAGGGTCTCTTGGTTTTTTATATATCACTGATTGGAAAGTAGTTGTCCAATACTTTCCATACTACGGATCAAAATTCGACGAATAAATATGAAGGAACAAAAGAATGTATGAGATTCATGATAGTTGTCTGTTTTTGACCAACTTAATAAAGATGTTAAATAAATATAGTATTTAAAACAAAATTGTGGAAAGAGCAAAGCACAACTATTTATTGTATCTATGTTACATTTACATGGTAAATCTAATACAATCGTCCTTGCCTATTGAGTAAATTGGGGCTAAAAGAAGATGGGTTCGAAAATTCATTTTCCACACTTCGAATTGAATTTATTGCTGTACATTGTTTTCTCTCAACTTTTTCTGACGCTCTTCAAAAATATAGTCCGCATAGATCTCGTTTTGATAATGCTCACTTCGTTTTCTCATCGGCTTGATATACCACCTAACACCAGAAATCCGAGGCGGTGAGATTCAGAAATAATGGGAACCATCTAATATTTACCTGTATCCAATTACACCTCCGGTCACCAAAACAAACACGGAGGTCATCAGACCGGTGGGGCCTGTAATGAATCTTCGGTACGCCGCAAACATTCTCAATTTCTTGAAAATTCTCTGATTCCAAAATTTTTTCTTCGTAATTTGAGAATTTTCGAGGTTACGAAAGTCGAACGTAACTTCTCTAGACGGGTTTTTGTACTTCCGGGGATGTATCGGACGGTTTATCAACTGGACGAAACCGTTTTGTGAGAATAGGAAGCCAGATATACACACCGCTAACAACCCCTACAGCAATAGCGACTAAAATTTCACTTGTATACAAACTCCGTGGTTTTCTTAATCTCATGTCGTTTGCGAGCACAGCGTCTTCTCTTCCTCTCCAATCAGCTGACGACTAGCTACTTCTTCTCTTCCTCAGGCTTATACCCGCTAGGAAAGTAACTAACGACTAGCTACTTCGAGTAGTCTGGAACAGCTGCCGTTTCTTCGTTACTTGCAATTTTCGAAGGGTACACAATTGGTTTCAAGAAATATATCCCCACGTGGAGACTGGCTATAGTACAAAAAATAACTTGAAAACTACGGTTTGAAAAAATCTTATTCATGACGCCATTTCTTTTGTATTTTGATATACCTATACATCTACATAACTGACGTGTGTACTAAGCTTGGTTCACAAAAGTAAGAGAGACGGAGCTAGTTGGGGTCATGTTATCTCATGTTTTCTTGTAATGCTAGACCCTGACTAGCTCTATCTCATTCCTCAGAAGCGATTTATCCATATTCTCCCGCGTCACGTGACTTCAAGAAAGAGTGGCAACGCTTCTACACAGAGTTCTACCGTTGAGTGTACACTCAACGGTTCTACACTCAACGGTAGAAGGTCTACACTGAACGGTAGCCCTCTTTGCGGTAGCCTTCTACACTCGACGACGGTAGTGAGGTTACGCTGCGCAGTGCGCACTGCGCATTATTTTCCATTGAACGCACGTGTTTACTATTTCGCTCACCGAATAAATCACTCATTGACAGTTTTTTAAATATATTTTTTCATCATAAATTCAAACTGTCACTCTCTAAAATGAATGGCATAAATCGAAAAGCACCGAATATCCTGGTGACAGGTAATGTATCGGTTTTATTTTCGTTGCATTTGTATTGTGATACATGATTTAACCTAACATACAACAATATACACATCTTTGTATCATAAGATTTTCACAAGGAACCGGTTTCATATGTTTTGGGTGGTCAAACTGAATCACTCTGTATAATTAGAATACATTCAAAATCAGTCAAATGCAGAAGCATCTTTTTTTAATTCCGTTGTAAATATGTAACAACAAATTGGACTTGCTGTAGAGTGCGCATTGAGTACGCATTCCCTGGTTTTCAATCAAAAAGAAGCTCTCAGCCCAGAGTGGTATGGCAAATTAAATTCTCACAAGAATGATTTTTTCTTTCTCCCCAATTCTCACAATTCTCTTGTTTACTCATATGTTTAAGGAACCCCTGGCGTTGGCAAAAGCACAATGTGCCGATTACTTGCTGAAAAAGCAGATCTGGCCTGGCTAGAAGTAAGCAAATTAGCAATTGAGAACAAATGCCTTGAAGAATATGACGAGATCTATCAATGCCCTGTTTTAGACGAGGACAAGGTACTCCCAGATGTCTGCTCGAAGCAATTTTAATATCTGGATAAAATACACTCCAAGCTATATTTGTCATTTCATTATTTAACATACTATTTTTCGGTATTTTTATTACCTGCCGAATTGTTATTACACAGCTTTTGGATGGGATGGAAGGAGCGATGCAAGAAGGTGGTAAAATAGTAGATTACCACGGTGCTGAATTTTTTCCAGAACGATGGTTCGACATAGTATTTGTTTTAAGAACAGACAATACGATACTGTACGATAGATTATCCGCAAGAGGTTACACCGGTAAAAAATTAGAGGATAACATCGACTGTGAAATATTTCAAACTATTCTAGACGAAGCCAAAGCCTCTTATAAAGATGAAATAGTTCATGAACTGTACAGCAACAATCCTGAAGAAATGGAATCGAATGTTAATAGAATATGCCAATGGATAGAGCAGTGGAAGAGAGATAATCAATAAAGAAAAAAATACAAGATCTTTTTTTTATATCATGATTTATACTTTTCTCAAAGACTCTCAAAGCCCTTAATTATAAGGCCTCTCTTATAATATGTAAATACTTTCTGTACATCAAATTTAGAGGCATAATCATAGCCAATATGCAAAAATTGTTGAATCTAAAGACTATATGAAATATTGCTAGTTTATTTTTGAATGTTCTTAATGACTTTACCGTATTGGCTATATACTCGTATATATCCATTTAATTTACTATAATTCACAATTGATCGTCAAGTCTGAACGAACTGGGATTATACTTCTTGTACATAAGTTAATGTAAGCCTAATCTATAGGTACCTAGGTATAAATTTACATAACTAAAATAAACTCTTCCCTAGCGAAAATAGGTGTCTGAATATTTTCTCAGAAGTTTCAAGATACTCGTGAAGAATCTATAAAACACCTTTTCATTTCGAAATTTGAAGAAAACTTGCTAAAACTCTCATCAAATTTTCCCCGCAATCTCTGATACCACTCGTAGAAGGGTTCGAATTTCAGAAATCATGTCATACATAATCCGAGATGTTTAGTTTGGGCCTAAAGTATTTAAGAATTTGCCCATTTCCATAGTCATTCAAAAATTCTCAAGAAAGTAATCAGAAACATATTTTCACTATGGATTTCAGATCCACAAAGTAGAACTGTGTAGTCTAGAACTACATGTAACAAAGTGATGATAAAGATCTTATACAGTAGAACCTCGATTATCCGAATCAAGTGGGACCAGGCTGAGTTCGGATTAACAGAAGTTCAGATAATGGACGGTACCTAATGTTGGGAGTAACGATGCTATACACAGTAAAAGGTATTTGAAAGATGTTATTCATAAACGTACTCATAAACATTAAGGCATGTTTTTGATATGTATAACGTACTTGGACATATTTTTATTTTTAACGACTTGCAACTACTTCAAGATTTCTTTATCACACAAATTTTAATTTCTTCTTATCGTATGGCTGCCACGCGTTTTTGAGCAGCTGAATCACGCAACCGTTTAAGAAACAGGAGCTGTGTATGTAAGCATTCCAAAATTTTGCGCAATCGTTCGGATACATGGTACAAAATTTGAATGAAGCAGGTCACAGTTCGGATGATAGAACGTTCGGATATGGTGAGTTGTAGTTCGGATACCAGAAGGTTCGAATAACGGAGGTTCAGATACTCCAGGCTTTATTGTACTTTTACATACCAAATTGACTTCTAGATCATAATAGTCTACGAAACTCAATTCTCACATCAATTCAACACACAAAAAAAAGGGTACATTGTGGAATCTCTAGAGTGTATATTGAATTTCTGGTTAATTCAACCCCGTAGCTCACATCGGCCAGAAATTCCCCAATCATTAAAGTTTCTAATAAATGATGTAACGTTTCATAAAAACAAAAAAACTGTCTAATAAATCAGCCGATCAATCAACAGCCGCAGGAAATGAATTGTTCACTTATTCTTGATGAAGATACCAGTTTCACCTGTTTTTACTACAATCGTTAAATTTGATTTCAATAAAACGAGGACTATCCCACAAATCTATGGTCATCTAAAACGTCTAGATGGAAATTTTTACCAACGCGAAGACTGCCAGAGGGTAATATAAGACGAATCCAGTAGCTGAGGGAAGATCTTCTGGATTTTTGTTGGATTTCCGACTATCATGAACCCTGGGAACTGTATGCTTATGTTTGAAGTTTCTTCTATTCAACAATCCCCAAACTTTCTTTCGCAGCTTTCAACTTGGCTTCAATACTAGCATAGTATTTCATCTTGACAAGAATTGATTTCGCTCTTTCGACATCTTTTTCTTGAAAAGCTGCTAAAACTTGTCTAGAAAATGAAAATAAAGATGAAAAAAGAAACATAATGTACGCTTGACCAAGCATAGACCAAGTCTTTCTGCTCTTTAGTAATTAAAAATCCGGAATTCGGTTAATATATGTCAGTAGCTCTGTGACTAGTCTGCCACTACCAAACTGTGATAGAAACTACCTTGAATAACTATCCAATATTTGACGATTTTCTTTAATCAATTCGAGTATTTTTGCAGGCTGATCAGACGCAGCTTGTACTTCCTCATTTTTCTCCATTATCTTCATGAGAAATTCAGGATTCAAGTTTGTCGTTCCTTCTGGTATCTCCATGTTATTCAACTCCAACATGTAAATACCTCTTTGTAAAGGGTGGGACAATGTACTGTAGGCTTTATTAACAAGAGAGGATAAATTACCAGACAATTCCTTTTCTTTCTATAAAAGAAGAAAAAGAGTGCCTATCATGTTTTCAGAGTCTGATGAAACGATGAAAAAAATCGTAATTATTTTTTATCATTTACCTCTGTTCTATTGCTAAACTTGTCCGGATGTAGTAAATTTTGTAATTGTCTATATTTTTCGCGTATTTCTGTATTTTTAATATCATATCCCTCGCTTACTCCTATTATTTGAAAATAATTCGAATTTTGCGGAGTTTCCTGAATCACCTTACATTTGGGGCAAAATAATAAATCCGATTTATTCGGAAAGTTGCATCTCCAACATTTCGTCCGTTTAAAATCACTAGAGAATCTTATTGAATTTTTGAATACCACTTTTCGACAGCAATTTAAATTCGGCAATTTGAAAATAGAATTCGAACGGTCATTTCGTAGTTGTGCATAACCTATTGTAGCCAGGCTATTGTAAGCGCGGTAAAGTGACCGCAGCCTCATTTTTGCTACTTTATATATTAATCCCGGTATGGAAATTAGCCAACGGCGATTCTCCACCCAGTGTTTATTTTTCCTCTCTGTTCCTCAAATTCTTTTATCTTACATAAATGACAACTGCTTGTCGTAGTTTCTGGAGGTCGCAAAAAATGTCAGCTTCAGGACCAAATGCAATAACTCCATTCGATGAATTGAAAAACAGCTGAGGATCGACTCCTGCTGACTAACGATTTGAGATGACAATAATTCTCGAAAAGTGAATCCACGACGCATGCGCCTGGATACGGTACTCGAGATAATTGCTATTTTCTATTCACGTCTTTAGGTGGCCGACAAATACCAAAACAGGTTGAACATTCTTTTAAATATAATGCGATAAAAGACTTCGATATCCAATAAATGTTTTCATTACAAGCAAGAGGGCATACAATATAATTATTTTCTCGAATAATAGATGTAGAATAAGAGAGGAAGATAAAGAGAGAATTAAGAAGTGTTCGCGGTTCACGCCAGCTGCGTTTAGCATTGAAGTCGAGTCTTTTCGAAATCGTCCAATCAACGAGCGACAACGCGCAGGGAGTCTGTCCTCCGTCTTTCGTGTGTAGCGCTTTGGAGCATTAGACACGAGCCACGTCGTCCTCTTTGAAAGCGGTAGTCAAGTCAGTCAGTCAGTGTCGGCCAGTCAGTCGGTCTTCCGAGTCAGCGGTTTAAACATAAAATTCCGAATTTATTATTTCGTATACGTATTAGCTGTTAGGCGAAGTAATCCTTTTCTGTAGCATCATAGTTATAAACGAATTACAGCTAACATGCTACTAAGAAGTTTATTGCTGTTTTCTTTCGCCCTCGTCGCATTCGCCGCGGAAGAAGACGTCCTCGAATTAGGCGACGATGATTTTGCACATGAATTGGAACGCCATGAAAATTCTCTTGTCATGTTCTACGCTCCTTGGTAAAAACTTCATCATACTATGTATCGATATCTGCTTCGGTTTTAGCCCATTGTCTCATCTGACACGAATCACAAATCAATCGCTATAGAAACGTATCCGCATAGATTCATGCATACCCAAGTTCGGGACCATACTTCCAAGCCACTAACACGAACCGGCTTATTTATCAGTTTTCAACTCTGTTCTTATCTCAGTCTCGATAGAATATAATTAATTTTCCGGAAATATCTTAGTCAAGATGTAAATCCATGTGATCATTCTCATTTCATGATACACACATTTGCAGATATTTCCTCAATCTAATCCATTTTTGTCAATCTTTCACCTCATTCATTCATTCATATTTGATTAGGATTCACTTCCTGCCAATTCGATTACACGTATATTCTATCATTCAGTGTTGCTTCGCGATACCCAAAGTGGTCCACCGACAATCAAATCTTGAATATCTATGTAATTCCTGCAGCACTGAGAATGTTTAAATTCGAATTTCATACATGTTTCTATTTTATCTGATTTGCGTAAATGAAAATTAAAACTCGTCGTATTCTGTATTTTCGCTCGCACATTATGGACTCACTTTTTGTAAAGTGACCGGAGATATTGGTTTTGGAAACCCAGAATCCTCTGAAAATTCAAAAGTGCAGAGCGTCTAGATACCCTGGATATCTACCTTTGCTTTTACCTTGTCAGCTGTGGTCCATGTAGAATTATTCACTTGGGACTTCTAAAACCATGAAATAATGAATGAAAGAGTGATTAGAGGATTGTGAGAATGAGATGAGATAAGATTGTGGAACATGATTAAATTATAACGTGTAATGTTATTGAATTCCTAAAGGTGTGGTCATTGCAAGCGCCTAAAGCCAGAATACGCCAAGGCGGCAGAATTACTGAAGGGTAACGACCCACCGATAACATTGGTGAAGGTGGATTGTACAGAGGCCGGTAAATCGACTTGCAACAAATATTCTGTAAGCGGATATCCGACGTTGAAAATATTCTCAAAGGATGAAGTAGTCAGTGATTACAATGGACCAAGAGAAGCAGCGGGAATCGCTAAGCACATGAAGGTATGAAGATTACAAAATGAAATAAAAAAATTGATCATATTCCATTGAACCAGTTCTTCTCTTTTACTTTTTCACAATTCTTCTTATCGTTTGTATGATTTTTCAGGCTCAAGTTGGACCAGCTTCAAAGGAATTGACTGGCGAAGAATGCCAAAAGGCATTTTTGGATTCTGATGATCTCGGAGTAATCGGTTACTTCGAAAAAGATGATTCACCTTTGTCGGCTGCTTTCCATATTGTAGCCAAGAAGCTGCGAGAGAAGGTCAGATTCGCACATACAACTGCTAAGGCACTGCTTGAGCAGGAGGGATTCAAGTGAGTTTTGTATTTTTTTCTATTTATTTAATATAAATTATTCAATATATTTTCCATGGTTGAAACATTTACTGTGGTATTATAATCGCAAAATATTATAAAATGAGATTGAAAGAACGATAATATTGATAGAAAGGCTCATATTGTATCATTTCTTGCTTTTCGCTGGATCCTAAACCAGCCCCAAGGACACAATTACGCAGCTGATGTAGCTAATTGTAAGAGAGTTGTATAAAATGATATAAAACGCTATGACGACGATTCTATTTTAGAAATAACATCGTTCTCTACCGCGCCAAGATTCTGCACAACAAATTCGAGCCAAGCAGCATTGAATACAAAGGTGGTGACTCTATCGCCGATGTGAATGACTTCATCACGCAAAACTAGTAGGTTTTGAAACTTGAGTAATGATGTATTTGCCTGAAAATAACAAAATTAATCAAAATCGCCTTTATTCCAGCTTTGGTATTGCTGGTGTAAGAACTCGTGACAACGCAGCAGACTTCAAAAACCCGTTGGTGGTAGCCTACTACAACGTTGACTACGTGAAAAACGCAAAGGGTACAAATTACTGGCGCAACAGAATTCTGAAAGTCGCCAAGGAATTCCCGAACCTGAATTTCGCCGTATCATCAAAGGACGATTTCCAGCATGAGCTGAATGAGTATGGAATCGACTTCGCCAAGGGTGACAAGCCCATTGTTCTAGCACGAGATGCTAAAAACCAGAAATTCAGTATGAGCGACGAATTCTCTCTTGAAAATTTTGAGGCGTTTTTGAAAGACTTAGAAGAAGGTGTTCTTGAGCCTTACCTAAAATCTGAATCGATCCCAGAAGACAATAGCGGCAATGTAAAAGTTGGAGTAGCGAAAAACTTTGATGAGATTGTTACAAACAACGGAAAAGATACATTGATCGAATTCTATGCGCCTTGGTGCGGCCACTGCAAAAAATTATCTCCAATTTATGATGATCTGGGAGACAAGCTCGCAGATGAAGATGTAGAAATTGTCAAATTCGATGCTTCAAATAATGATGTGCCAGCCCCATACGATGTTAAAGGATTCCCAACACTATATTGGGCACCGAAAGACTCCAAAGACTCTCCTATCAAGTATGACGGAGGCAGGGAGCTCGATGATTTCATTAAATACATTGCTAAACACGCTACTAACGAGCTCAAGGGCTACGACAGAAAAGGAAAAGCCAAGAAGGCTGCGACCGATGAACTTTAAATGAATTCCATGTTCACACGCATTTGAATTTGAATCATAGAGGTGGTATTACTACGCGGGATAATGTCAAAAAGTTATTTGTCAAAAATATACAAACTTTGCAGTAATAATTACGATACACAAAGAAGTTTGAAAGAAAGAAAAGAAATTTTTTTTCTTTACATTATTTCTAATCGGTAATCATAGATTTTTATTTTAGGCCCAGCAAGTAATCTCGAAAATCGTTTTGGTCCAAGTAAACCGAATTTCCGTCGCTCAGTACATTTCGTTATTATTTTTATTGATTTTTTTATGAATAACAGGTACATATCTGGATCTAGTAGTTAAAAGGCGTTTTACAGTAATGTGAAAAATACTTCTTGCAAATCTTGGAAGACGTGAAAGCTGAAAACTAGTGTAGTTTGTACCTTTAGTAATGTATGATACGTAAGCACGTTCAAAAATTAAAATATCTTGCTTATTTTCACTTTTTCAGTACAAAAAAATGTAAAGAAAGAAAACCACATAAATAACTTGAAACTACTTCGTATACTATAATGAGAACCTAGGTATAGAGAAGAGGACCGGTTGTAATCTCTAAATTAGTTAAGGTGAAAGAAGAGCTAGGGTATGGAAATACTTCATAACAATCGGAATATATCATCAAAAATTTTAATCGCATCATTCCTAACAAATCATTAGAAATTTAGCTGAATATAAAGTGAATTATCAAGAGAGATGACTAACTCTATATTATCTATGTCGTTTATTCTACCCAAAACAGAAAACGGCGTATGAAAAAAAAAAAATAAAATAAATATTGTTTTATATTTTACACAACATACATGATATAGGGAAAGATAAAATTATTTACTTGTCATTAAAATAATATTAATGGTAATAATATTGATTAAATAAATAGAATTTTTGTAAGGAAAAATAAACCACTCTAACGTTTTTATCTCTCGCTCTCTTTCTCTTTACGTTTTCTGGCATTTTTTTTGTTGCAATTTCTACGCTCTTTATGAGTTTAATATTTTCATTAATTTGAATGTTATTTGTGAATTTTACATTTTTATCAAAAATGCAATTATGAATTCGAATTGCGTAGTATATTGCCTACTTCCTCTCATGTTTTCTATTGCCGACTAATCATTCGAAATTCTATCTGCGTGGGAAGATCCGCGCAATTTTAGTTCGTGATTTTATTTGCTAACGCATAAAATTTGGATTTGGATTCCAAATTTGAATTTCAGACGTCCGACAAAACTTAAATTCTTTCCATGTAAAAACATTATCCAAGTTTAGTCTTTCAAACGCCTGGATATCAAAGAAAGAAATTGTCGCACCACGATTTCCGTTTGAATTTACGCGCTGAACAGGTTGTGGTATAAGCATGCGCACCGTGGGCAGCGCCACACTAGGGAAATCAGCCGAACTAATTGTGTATCAGATTATTTTGGTCCGCTGTTTCGTTTCAGTATCAGACAATTCAGAATTTAGTTTCAGAAATTTTACCACAGTCGTAGACTCGCGACGTGTCGTAGTTCCGAGTAAACCGCATTTTTTTGCGTGTCAAATTTTGAGGTACTTGCTAGTCGGAGATCAAGGCTGAAAAATGACTCGTAAGCATACTATACCCATGTTTAATTTCCTCGCTTTCATTATTTTTCATATCTGTTCTATACACTATTATAACATTGACGCCTGCTTATCAATTCGCATTGCCACACACACATGACATGCATGTATCGCCATATTATCTTCATAAGAAACACAATATCGTGCATTGCTTCTTCTTTTTCCCTTCCCCTCATCCTACTAAATCCGCCCGTCCATATACTATTGGAAAATTTCAAGTTAACGGATTATTTTTCCTGAATAATCTATGTTTTCTCTGCACTCTCCGTATCCGATATGTCAAATTCAACTTAACATTCTTTGCATCTTTTACATAACGTGATGATTCAATTCTAAAATAGTGCATGTCAACATCACACACGCAACAGCTACTCTACTTCTCTTCTCTCAACGTCCTCCATATTTTCATTCGTACAAATATTTCAAAACACGATATACTTCATTCCTAATTTTACCGTACTAATGAAACCAGAGTCGTCATTATCCTGTTATTGAAACCTTGATAGAAAAAAACAGCCCTCATGTAGAAATCGAATCCATGCTTTTTAAAACTCAATTTTGAAACTACAATTCATAGCATTCAAGTAATAGTCTTTTACGTATAATACTATGAAATCATTGCTGTGGTTCAACGTCACAAACCCACTAGAAGATGATGATAGATTGAAACATCGTATTAGTTACAATAGAAAGCGAGAGACTAGAATGTTTTTGTGACGTCTAATATAGCCCCTCGGGTCAAATTGTGAAATAAGGGAAACCATTTATATCGTTAGTCATCACTCGTTATTGTGGTATTCAGATTATACATTATTTCCACATTTTTCGTTCACTATAACTCATTATGAACTGTAAAAGTCTAAACTGCCCCCGGGTTTTGAAACACACGTATAAATACCAGGGCCGAGTTTATCGGTTCGGGGGCCCAGGGCTGCGTCAGCATTTGAGGCCCCTACTCTCCTAATACTCAAGCTGAATTCGTTTTTTTTCAAAACGTATCACAATGCTCAGGAGCCCCTGCACCACGGGGTCCGGGGCTAGCCGCTGTAGGCCCCCCCCCCTCCCCCTCCCCTAAATCCAGGCCTGATGAATAGCCAGATCCTAAATCATTATCATCGTTGTACCAAAATCAATTGGATATGTGATCACTTTCTATTATAATATAGAATAATTGTAGGGTGAAGGTACGACTCATTGACCACTCAAAAAACGGGACTAATATCAATTACATCTGCTAAATTATATTGTGAAAACAAAGGAGAGTGGTCGTAAACTGGTGCCTTCACTCTAAATTCTGCAGAATAAACAATAAGCGGAAAAGAGTTCACGTATTCATACGCACTCAATCTATACGTTCGTAATTTGAAATTCTGGATACCGAAGGACGTTCAATTTCGAATAAAACGAGGTAGCATACGATCGGTAATATTGATAACTGAAAATGACCCGCAGGTGGTAATCAGCGAGATTTGGCCCGTGCGAAAAATATGAAAAAAGCTGGTAAGAAGGCCGCTGGTGAACAAGAAAGCAACAAAGGCCTGACTCTCGAGCAGCGTAAACAGCGGTAAAATATGATTCTTTTAATATAATTATGTATGAACTATCGAATCGACCAATGCGGTTATACTTCCGGAAAAAATACAAATAGAAAAAGAAAGGAATGAATTTCATCGCCGTGTTATTACAGCGATGCGGATAGAATGAGAGAAAAACAAATTAAGAAGCAGCAAGAAGCTGATGGAAAAGTGAAGCAGGATACGAGCTAAATAGTTCCGCTTATATATTACATATATATGAAAAGATATATGTCACAAGATTCAAATATTACGAGTTTAAGTATAAGTTAATATTATTACTTAAATTATAAATCTCGAAAATTGAAGAAAAAGAAAACATCTAAGCAGCAGCCTCATAATAAAATGAATAAAACACCACTTTATAACGTGTGTTATTTAATTATTATTATTCTTATCAATATTATTATTCTAGCTAAATAAATTTCAAATAACAAATAATGAGAGATATTGAAGATTTCAACTGATACATGAAACGTGGTTCTAATTATCTTACAATAAATAGTAAAAACACCACTTTGCCTACATACACCTGATCACAACATGTGTTATTTAATTATTATTATTCTTATCGATATTATTATTTTAGCTCAATGAATTTCAAATAATAAATAATGAGAAATATTCAAGATTTCAACAGATACATGAAACCTAGTTCTAATTATCTTACAATACTGCATGCATGTACTCCTCGCCTACATAGTTCAATTTTCGCAAATTTGATACGAGCATGAAGTTTATAACGTTGACGGAACAGAATCACGAGAAACGTATTTTTGAAAGACACAATTTTGGAGAATAATATTTTTTCATTCTGGGGAATTTCGATATCGGTCAGGGTTTCCCCGGAATGACCAGAGAAAAGAAGCTTTTTCTCAAAAATTGTGTCTTTCAAAAGTACAGTTTTCGTGATTTTGTTCCATTGAGGTTCTAAAGCCGCCGGCAGTCTAGTAATTTAATTCTCACCTGTACAAAAGCGGTTCACCTGTATTATTCACATGAAACAAAAATTGCCAAGCTAAAGAATGAAACGTGTGTCAATCGTCAATAAATCGTTGACGAAGTTGATATCGACAACATACGATTTTGTTGTATAGTATATGAATCTGAATCAATTTTCGCACACTATATAATGTAATAATATATATATTCTACTATACATAGTTACATATAAACAGAGAAATACCTAATTAAACTTTGCACACAGTTATAGTAGAGAATTGTAACTTTGATAATCATAATAATAATAATAATACTAACGTTAATTGATTTCACTATCTTTATCGTCATTGTTATTATTATTATTATTAATATTATTATTATTATACACTTGTATATCTAATATGCACGTGTATATACCTATACTTACAATTCGCGAACTAATCACAACTTATTGTTGATAATTCGCATAAACATGCATGTAATAGAGAGCTTCAAGTGTGTTATGTGCTGCAGAATTACATATATATATAGTATACAGTATACTACCTAGTAGTATTAATTATGGAAATGAAATATGTGACGAGTATGTGGTACGAATTATTTGAAATTTTTGTATATTGAAAATATTGTGATTATAAAAACGTGAAAAAAATTTTAAACTACGGGAACAATCGTCTTTGTAATTCTTTTTTCATATTTTTTGTTTGTCTTCTTTTTCTATAGTGTCTATAATTCCATGTTGACGTCCTTTTCATTGTTACAACTGCTCAGTCAAGGCTCCAATTGGGTTAAATAATAATTACCAGCGATTTCTGTTTTTTCGAGAACATTAAGGAAACTATGTATACTTCAGATTGTTATTCATACAATTTTCAAGGAAATAATCAGAAACTGCATAGCTGTACGAATTTTGACTCGTATTCAAGATATGTGACACGAATTATTCAATAATTAGAGAAAAAGACAGGATCTCTGCCTCTTCGATCTGCATCCGGTTCTTGAGCATCACGTAATCAAAACCGGAAGCAGAAAATATTCATTCGATGCCAGCTGAGGCTGCAGTAGCTGCAGGAAGCTACAGGATGACATGCATTTCGACAGTTGCTTACCGGTATTACTTCATTCTGAACATGAAAGATGATCGTTAGAATTGCTTGGAAAAAATTTAACAGCAACTTTTCAAAGAAGTGTTCGATCGATGACCATCTAGTTCGAAAGCTCAATTTTTCGGCTTTGTAAAATAAATCTATAACAATGAAGAAAATGCACAATCATTCGAATCCAAAGTAAAATTTATGAATCGAACAAATTTGAAATTTTATCCATCTTCAATTTGCGAAAAAGAAAACAAAAACAAAGAGGTGTATTTTCTTCGCTTTTGATCTGCCGCTCTACATTTAATAGTCTGTTGATTAAATTATTATTTAGATTAAATGAAAGAGGATCTGGACGCTTTATGTAGGCACAGAATATAGAATTAGGTAGCTAAGCTACAAAGAAAATTACATGAATTAGTTTATTTCCCATATTTTTATTGCACTTTCCCAAAAGTACATTCTCAATGAATATTTTTAACGTGTATAATTTTCTGATGCACAATCGAAATATTATTATTAATAATCAATATTATTATTATTCTTATTATTACTATTATCATGGGTGAATGCATTGATTCGCGTACAGGAATGATATCAATTGTTATCAAATAATATCAAAAAATTCATCTCTTCATTTTTCTCATCATTATTTTCTGGAAGACTATACTACTCCAGCGTAAAGGGAAAGGAACAATGTTATAAAAAGATTCGAAATTCGTATTGTATTAAAAGTTCGAAATGTTATCTAGCCCCTGAAAATTGAAACTCTGAGGAAATATTATATTCTTTCCTTTTTCACGCAAGAGATGTTTCGCGTTGTTTCGTTTGTGATATTTCAACACACTTTCCAGACTAATTGACGTCCGCTTTTATCAGTCTAATCCAACTGATGAGCAAATTTGACGGCAAGTTAAAAGAGAACTAAATAAGAGAGGACAATTTTTCAAACCTAGGATATTGATTGTAATTTCTGTTAGCTCTTTTCAGTGTGATATCAAGGATGAACTTTCATCGTATACATTATTATAGGTAATTTTATGTATCCTGTTTCGTATACGGCATTAAGGCGTCCCAGCTACAACTTATAAATAGTTTTAACGCTTGCTTCACTTCAAACCTGATTCATTGTGACCAGATTTCAACCTCGAGTCAATATAAATCAGTGTTTTTTTTTTTCATCGAATTTATGACATGAACGATTTATAAGTTCACATCAACTTGATTCCCTATACCTCTGGTCAGAAAATTTAATTTCTTGCCATGAGAAACGAAAAACAACATCTACAAATCGTTGGAAAAGAACCCTGGTTGTAAAATTTTAATGGAATTTTTTAGAACTCGAGATTTATGTGGAATTTGTATCAAATCTTTATAGGAACTCAGCTGTGCCTCTTAATTTTTGAATAATTCTCGTAATTATCCGAAAATTTCCTCAGATAATGTTCCAAAATCTAGAAAAACGTATTGAGTGAGGAATTGTGAAAGATTTTTCCACCGTGGAATGAAAAAGTTTAAAAAACTGAAACACAAAATAACACTCTACGACGTTTTTGCATCTTTTTTTTTCTAGATTGAGCACCATCGGACTTACATACTACAAGTTTATATGCTAAAAAGAATACTCTGATGATGTAGTATGTGATTATTACGTGTACGTCGTAATTGTAACGCTGTACAGAAAAATTGAAAAGAATAATTGATAGTTAGGTACTATTGAATTCAATTGCTCTTTCAACAAAATTGATCCAATAAAACTAGTAGTTCTGTGTTACAGTATCTGATGGATATCTGAAGAGCAATTTCTACATAGTATATCGTATTATATATTGTAAAAAATGTAAAATCGTTGTTCCATAATTGTTTTTGAGCTATTTGGCAGTTAGTTCTTCTCTTAATTACTATAATTAACAATCATCATACTCATTTATTATAATTATTATGTTCATTTTTCAACTCTATTAAGTTTATCGAGATAGAATTATCAGAGGAAGTTGTGATAGCACTGAACTGTACTATTTGAAAAGTTACCTATTACATATTACAGAAATATAATAATAATAATATAGCACCATAAATTTATAATATTGTTCACATTGCATGCTCGGTTTGGGGTTTGATCCTGTCTATATCAGCGATTGATAATTATATAAGGAGAAGAAGAGGAAGGATAAAAAAGAGTTAAAAGTTTTCAGGGCGTCAGTAAGTGTGAGATAATATTGCAGGCGCATATTAATAATCGAGAGGCTTTAAAATATGTTTGAAAGATGTTCTAAAGACATAATAATTGGTAATAATAGTGAAAGATAGATCTAATATATGTTTGTATTACACGTTTCAAGGTGGACTAAAAAAAAATGATGTTTTCGTCGTGATGCCCCCCAGACTATAGCTGTTTGAGTAATGCAAAAAAATACTGTCCTTAATAGAAGAACGATTTCATCCAAGATTCAAAAGTGGCTTGTCGATTGTTAAGGTTTTCTACGTGATTAACACAGAGAATACTATGTGCACTATTGACCATCGTATGATCCGACTGGGATAACTTCACGGAAGTCTGAAGGAAGTAATTTTGTCCAGAATTGTATACTCAGTTTCTATAAAAAAGTTCTGGGAGCTCATTCAACAAATTGTATTCTGACATATTAATCAAATGTAAAACCTTGGAAATCGATGAGCCATCTCTAGATCTTGGACAATATCGTTCGTTCAGTGGAAGTTGTATTTTTTTGCACCACTCCAGCAGCTTTCAGGGTGAAGCTAAAAAAAATGATTACTTTTTCGGCTCACCCCAATGTGTACATATGTATTGTGATCTACTGAAAAATTAGGTAATATAGAACTTTATAAAAAGTATATACTATCGTATATCTTAAATAATATGGAATGGGATATTTTGTACGTTATAGATTGCAACTATGTGAAAACAGACATCTATACTATATTCGTGCATAGTATAAACCTGCAAAATAGAATATGAGGAAGGAACCGAAAGGAAAAATTGCTCTATGAACATTGAATAGCAAACAAAATGAAACACGAAATTAATCAATGAATGGACTTTCTATAAAGGAACGTAACAACCTAATGGAAATTTGTGTACTTTAAGAACTATATTGTTACTCATAACAGTTCTTTAAAACTATCAACGTATGTAATGTATGTATGTGTAAAATACATCTAGGAAATTTACCTTAGATTATAGTTATCAGTATTTTATTCTACATACTTTAGCGTCGACCAATTTGTTGGAAACCGCTTGGATATACAGCTGAACTACTAATGACACCACCGTTACCACTTTTCTATACTTAGACCGTTTTAATCTGCCCACTACGCAGTTTCACCATCTATTTTGAATTCTTTTCAACGGAATATCATAATTATTACTCTTTTTTTTTTCTTTCGAAGGTCGCTGAAATTTCAACGCTGATTTGCAGCAATTAACTTCGTTTCAAAATTTGCATTCTAGTCACTTCTAAAGGTTTAAAGTACATATTGTGCAACATCTGACATTGCAGTGTCTCTCACACGGTTGGATTTGAGGTATCGATGGGCGTGGTTCATATTGGACTTCGTAGGGACAAAGGCTGTTTTCCGTTTGCGAAAGCCACACACATGACGCAGCTGCTCTGGTCGACGTAACCGGTAGCGAGGAGCTGGGCCCGTTTGACGGTCCATTCTCCGCTCACATCACCTATTTGAATATAAAACACATGAAACACACATCGTTATCCAAAATGTGGGAAAGGATTACAGAAGTCTAACTTGTTCTCTAAGGAACTTTGGAAGAGTTTATCTCATTCTGGGTGCAACCCTCAATGAACTTGTCTTCAGGGAATGGATTTGGGATCAGAAATTCAGGATTTTCAGAGTCTCCAGTAAAACTGAAGCAGCTACCTTCCACATCAGGTCTTTGGATAATCTGTGGAACATGGTTTCAGGAGTCCACTTAGAAAATAGGTCGGTGAATCACTAAAAACTTCTCTTTTTGATCATGATCGTGAGTCGTAAGAGGGGGAAACGGCCTAAAATATATGCATGTACCTGCAGAATTTGGCTAGCTTCGAATGCAGTCCCCGGCAATAGGATAACAGGACTGCTGACGTGTCCACTCTCAACACAAATCATGTTAGGGAATTCATCATCACCGAAGTCGGGAATATCCCGAGCCTTGTCTTGCCATGGATTCCAGACAACTGTGTCTGGGAAGTTGTATTTTTGGACTCTCATTTTTCTGCCCGAAACTACGTTTGTAATGATGTGTTCGGGTTGTGTGTTTTGGTAGATTCGGTCCGTCCATTCACAAATTGTTACCACATCTCGGCCCTCTTGAAATATTTGATTATCTCTTGTCTAAAAGAAGGTAAAACATGTATTTGTAGTACATGGGATAGATAGTGTGCTCGCGGAAATATCTAGTGCCATTCATCATTTGGTCATATTATCAACCTTGTCGATGAATGTGCATCCGTGAAGTCCCGTAACTTGACATCTTCTGACGTCGGGAACTTTGAAGTACGTGTGAAGAAGTAGATTGAAGCTAAAGGTGTGATCCTTGCTAGGATTGTAAACCCCAATATTAAAATGTAGCTCCTTTTCTCGGAGTATCAATCTGTATGTCAACCTGAACGGATAATTCCACATCGAACGTGTGAACTCACTGTCCATAACTGAGAAAATTGCCTCAACGTCACCGCTGGGTAAACGTTCAGGGGATTTTTCCAAGTTCCAACGAACGATCCTGGCGAATCCATGACCAGGCCCAAATGTCCAGGCTCCAAATTGGGCTGGGTAACAAACAAAAAAAGTGTATAAAAATATTTTGCGTAATATCCCGCATGGACGGATCATAGAACAATCTGCAGGGGAAGTCAAGGACCATACTGTGGAAAGAGTGATCACCAAGGTGAAAAATATTCGGCTAGAAGAATGAGATTAATAGAACGATAAATCTTCAGAGAGATTGCTGACTTCCGCCGTGACACTGGTCTCCGTGTCTTTCCCCCGTGATCCATTCGTAGTAGGTACGGGATGATTAATTATCAACGACAACACCGAAATCAATAGTGAAGAAGTGTACTTTGGAATGAATGTGTTCGTAATATTACGTTAGAGAGTATACATAATATATAAGTTTGTTTTTTCTTACGGAAGACGAACGGGATTCCGCCTCTGATTGCCTTCTTGCCATCGAATACTGCTTGCTTACTAAAACAAATTAATAAAAAGTTCCAATTTAGCTGTAGTGCGGGAGTCTTGAGATTGTGATTAACTAATTGCTATCACAGTTCGGTTGCAATTAATCATCAGCGATTTTGCTCACAGCTCACGGAATGAGGATGCGATCGATCAGACGGTAAAGAAATCTGTGCGATTGTGTTAATGGTAATTCACCACTATTCAGGCTTTTGTACAGTAACTCGCGTCAATCCCGAAATCACAACATGTTATTATATTGTGTAATTCTCAATACCAAAACATAAAAAATGATCTCCTAGTCCACAAGCTTGGGTGTCGAGATCACTCTCAAATATGACCATACGCGGCACAGATGGTGTCCGATAGAAGCTGGGTGGGCTTTGTTGATCTTATGGTTAGGATTCCCACTGGCGCTGAAATGCAGTCTGTAGATTTACCAATGAAAGAGAACATTATAGTTTTAAAATGTCGCGTCCAAATATTCTTACCAAACTTTGCAATGTTTCTATTCTGGATACAGTTTAGTGGTGGTACTGGTCATTTTCTAGAATTGTTCAATGGAGTCCGAAAAAGTACATAGATATGGCTTAAAAAAATTTACCAAGTACCGCTTCGAAGTGCTTTCGATTTGGAGTTTGTAAGTCATAACTTGGAGCAGTCCGTCTCCTTTCAACTTTCAACTATCAACTCTCTGAAATTCTACGAGGTTCCTATACGACAGCTTTGACTAATGATCGTCCAGCGACCATTCGCGCGGTTCAGTATATTCGAGACCTTATCAGCCATCCGGTGTTGCCAATGAAAGTACCAAATGCCCCTTCGCGTGCTTATTACACATCGAAAACGACGAGGAGTTACCACTACTACTTTCTAAACAATCTTCTCGATCTTTGCAGATTGCATAAGAAGACCAAAATGCCTCAGAATCGCTATTCAGGTTTACACTTCGTCTCGTTACTCCTATCTCCTGAATATACATGCGACTTGTATACCCGCGAAAGAAACCGAACAAATTGAGAGAGTCGATGAATCGTTCTCGTGGTTCGGAAGAACCCGATTTATCGTGAAGCTGATGGTATAAATTATTCACCAATTCGTTCCATCAGATCTGAAGTCACGGGAACACGTCGGGCCTGGCGGTATTCGGATCGCAAATGATGGTTATAGCTGTTCAAACTCGGAAGAGGAGGGTAAAGTTATATAGAGTAGAAGTAGATGGTGTATGTACGCATACATAGGAAGCTGTGGAGAGAAAAGGAGTGAAGAAGAGCGAGGGGCGAGAAATGGAAGGAGGGTACGGGGAAGAGGAAAGGGAGGCAGTGGCAGTGGCTGATGCTGATGCTGATGCCCAGCAAAAACCGTCTCCGCTGTCTGCCGAGCTTTTTGTGGGCGCCGCAGTTTCCAACCACCATCGACCAAGCGGAGCTGAACCTGGAGCCGGAGTCTGTGTTAGCCAGAGAATATCTCTTTCAAAAGAGAAACGAAATTTGTCGCTCAAGCAAGCATTCCATGAGTTTTATTCAGGGACTATAATATAATCAGCCCCTTTCCCGATCGTGATCGGTATTTTTCGGTGGTCATTCGATTTTTTCGAATGATAATGTTGCGGACTAAAAAATAATCGCATGCACCCAAAAATGGTCTGGAATCTGCGGAGTTCGACGAATCGGTGTAGTATATATACAACCACACATTGCCCGTACATAGACTACAATGAAGTTATACGGCGGTGTTGAGTCGCAGGTTCATCATGAGGTGTTGTTCACGATGCTTTTTAGGCAATCTCTTGCACCGTTTCCTAAGCTATATGAATATACGTCCACACATACAACACGGCATGTGCTTTGACGGCGTTTACTAATGCGAAATCGATATTTAACCACATAGAGCACCGCGTGTTTGGCCTGATGACGGATTAACAGCTCGACGAATGTTGAAAATCCCCAAAGGACCGTATTGATGATCATCTTCTACCTACTGGGCGAAAAGATATCCCAAATTTGGCAGTTCACAAATAATATAGCGGATATAGTACTAACGTTAACGCAGCAATCAGTGACCGAGCTGAGGACACGAAATTACGACCAAAGAGGAGAATTACTCCTCGGTAGCGCAGAGAACGAAATTATCCGCTGGAAATATATGCGGCATTTGATGCCGACAAATTATAAACACATTACAATTGAATTCCGACTGAAACCATTCCGCATTACGTTCAGATCACCAATCTGCAAATCTCGATCCCAGGAATCGGTCTCGCCGAAGCGATAATCTCGTCCTCAGCACGGACCTTGATTACTAAAAGTCTTGTGAAACCGAAATAAATCTCTGTCAGAATCTCACCAAATTTTCAGATCAAATGTGTAATGTCTGCATAGTCCGATTATTCGCTACCCCAAAACTCGGTGAAACTTACATTAGATTAATCACAGCAAGTGCAAAGGAATGAGACG
This sequence comes from Phymatocera aterrima, assembly GCA_963170745.1. Taxonomy (NCBI): domain Eukaryota; kingdom Metazoa; phylum Arthropoda; class Insecta; order Hymenoptera; family Tenthredinidae; genus Phymatocera; species Phymatocera aterrima. The sequence continues at coordinate 7,815,971 of OY720660.1, forward strand.
GGATATAATTCATACTACGGATTGAGTAAATGGGAATAGCCGATTTCCAGACTTTATAGTAAAGAAGAAGAAGCGTCCTCTTCTCAGTATAAATAGGGCTGGTTCTTGTTCTGCTTAGTTAAACTAAGTTTTACGCTGGATGTGGTCCGTGGTGGCCGGGTAACCGGGGTGCTGCAGGTTCCGACGAACCTAACCCGCCCGACGTTGCCTGGGGATAAGGCAAAAACTCTCTTGGTCGCCGGGTTCGGGTGCTTGCAGCTCAAGGAGCCATTGTAAATGTATTCTCGTATATACCACGCTGAATGGATATATTCGTATCATGCACACATTCAACAGTACCTGTACACAACAACCTCCATGGTGTTCGATAATTATTAAGATGAATTATGAATTAAATAGCATCCAAATGTCGATGCAGTCAAAGATTATGATTTGGCTTATCATAGTATCTCATCTTGTATCATCTCATTTTATACCTTCCTACATGATGCAGATAATTACCTGCTGCAGTTTCTTCGCAACGCTGACGGACGGCTCAAATAATTCCTCAAGAATTTCTACAGCCGCAAAGCCCACGCGGTCACTTATCAACTTAGATTATAACGTATAATGTTGTAAACTGCGACAAAGGGCCGCTAAATCAGCTCCTATCGTCGAGCTAACTCAGATCATAGCTTTCGTTAGCCGTACCGGTATCATCGTGACTTATCTCGTAGACATTGGCTCTAACATGAATCCCCCGAGTAACCAGACCGACAACAACACGTGGACAAATGTATTATTCGAAGACAACTTATCGTTTCACTGCACAAACTATCGATCGGGCATCAGAAAAGGATACCGAAAATCTTGTTCAATTCTGATAGGGTGAAGGATCAGGTTCCAACGGACTATAAGCGTAAGAAACCCTTAATATACGGTGTGAGGCCGGGTTTCAACGAAACTAACATCAATGGTCAATAAAAGGGTGATAAAGCGTAAAGGTTGGGAGTCGAGACACTATGTATAATATTGCAACGACAGTAAATTCTCTGGAAGCCGTTCCATCCCATGTAGTGAATGTTGAAGAGAATGTTAAACGTAAAATGAAGAATTTATTCATTAATTTGATGATGTCGTTGATGTATATAGATGCTCAAACAAGAGTAATGTAGATCAATGATAATTTCATACAGGCAAATTTAAAGTTCCACTTTATAATAAATGTGACCCAAATTTTGAGGGAAACACAATGATTACAAAATATCAAAGTGTCTTTTTATTCAAATCGTATGACTTTTTTGGAAAATTGTCATTTCAGCGAGTCTCATGAATATTTCCTTACAATGGAGAAAGAGAAGTTTCTGTGCAGCTGGATTTATCTCGAATCCAAAGAAAAAGAGCATTTCAGACGGATGGTATAGCGTCTTGCACGCATCAAACTCAATTACCCAAGAATTTTGAGGTGTCCTGTATCCCTGTGAAATTGAATCCTCAAGTTCGAGTATAAACGTCGATTTATAAGACGGCCAGAGATACAGGACAAACAATTAGATACGTGATCAAGAACAGCAAAACAAAATACCTATCACAACGAAGGATTCCTTGCTTCTCTGTGTGCTCGTCATTTTTTTTCTCAAACTTTAACGTCTTTTTACCAAAGAAATTCTTGATCAGTTTCTAGAGCGAATCGATGCGTATACCTATTATATAAACTGGGATTAACTCTCTCAGAACAGGACAGTAACTTAGATTCGAGAACAATTAGTCACGGTCGTGAAACTCTCCGCTCCTCCAGCTCGTTTCAGATCTAAGAAAGGAAAGAATGACATCGAATTTTCTATTGGCATTTTTTGTTTTCTTTCGTTTTTACTTTTCACCACAAGAATGTTGAACCAGTTTTCCTGATTCATTCTTTACACCACGGAGTGTGTTATAACTATCAAAAATCCATTGGCGAAACTTGCGTTTCACCCGTTACATTACTCTACAGTACGGGCTCCACAGTCGACTAATGATTTCAGTGGTTGTGGTTTTTGCTGACATTCTACCGCATTCTCATTCAACTGGATGCTGCTGCGGCTGTGAGGGACTTGGAACGTGATTCGCACCGAAGCTACGCAGCGCTGCGCCCGTAGCCCAAGGATCGAAAGGATCTCCTCTCTATATCTTCCACGAGCAGAATCTTTCGTTCAAGATTTATTTCATGTATAATTAAATATCACATCATGCCAGCTCCTTTCACGCTCCATATAACCCAATCGCTGCACTAATACATCTTCGTACACGATATAGGGCCATATGCATATACATACATTGCGGAATAAGCAGAGCTAGTTGCTCGAGAAATGGAAGAAAAAAACAAATCCTTTCAATCCTCGTGAAAGAAATACAGAAATTTGGAATAAGCTATGTACCTAAGTTTTTGCATTATAATACGTAGGAAGGAGGTGCGAGTGACGTATTTCTGTATACATGTAATAATACCGATCATCGTGGACCTGTGACGAGCTGCTGGAGTTGGAGCCTCGAATCTCGAAAGCAGTTCTGCTCTTCGAGACGCGGCAAAAACTCTAGGCGACGGCTGCACCGCATCATTAGTGCATCTTCCGTCTCTCTTCATCCTTCTCTTCCCTTCCCCTCTGCCCATCCCCTTCCCGTGCCCTTATACCTTCCCTTTCCAACAGCCGCACGCAGCAGCGCACAGCACGGAGTTCCCCCTAACTGCTGCAACACTACTTCGATGTCCCTCCCTATAACAGCAGCGCAGGATTTTACACTGCACGTTATACCCTAAACTAAGACCCTAACGCCTTAACCCGATCATCGTTACGCTTCAAAATCGGCTGGACCCTGAGCCACGAAATTTCATACGAAAAATTGTCCAGAGAAACACTTCTTTCATTTTCATTTTTCAGGTATCGAAAATTATATGAGACGGAGCGGAGAAAAAATTCGGGTTGATTAGTTTGACGGAACGAGATTATGCAATGATTCGGTATGCGTGTGAACCGAAGAGAAATATCTGTTTGCGCAGGTGGGATGAAAACGATCCAAGTCGAACGTTGTGTTCTTTTTTGAAAAATTATAGGGATAATCCGATTTTCGAAAGAAAATGACCATGGTATCGTTTTCGTTTACAGTTGGAGATAGGTTGAGGTTGACGATCATGTCAAATACTTGTTACGGGGTTGAAATAATGACGCGGCATCGTAACTCTGGGTATTATTTTACTTTTTGTTCTCGACGGTGGATGAGCCACATGGTTCGCTGTACTCATTCCGCCCCGAAGGATGATGTATGGGAACAGGAAACCCCGAGGAACCCCGTGCAACCTCGAGTCTGCGTGTTTATAATTCCTCTGAAATTTGGTCCCTCTCTTATGCAGACGCCGTTTCTAATGTCAAACGCGCTCACAGAGGAGCTTTGTCTCGACTTGCTTCATACGTACATATTTTATTTTGAACACGGGTACGTTATATGTACATATGTACAGAAATTCATATTGTTGATCACATCAGTATTGGAATCATCTTAACCAATAAAACTAAATCAATTTTCACCGGTCTAAATTATCTACAAACCATATAGTTGTGTGTTCATGTGTAGCATCCAAAAAACAATCTGTATGAAAAACAAAACTCTTAGCTTCTTCGAATCGGGTCAATATAAAAATCGCAGTTATCCTCTGAATGGCTCGAAAGTTCGTTTCCTCCGAGCAAAAAACGAACACAGAAATTAGCCGACTTATTCTTACACTTATCGTCAGACTGACTAAAAGTAACTTTCACCGGTGAAATAATTCAGGGTAATTTTTTTTAAAAACATATCCTATTTATCTTATCTGTAAAAGTGACTTAAATTTCATTTGCGCGTCAATGTAATTACGGATTTTTTAATGCCGAATGATTGACATTCAACAATTTCTCAATCCATCTCCGTAACTATTTTGTATCCGAATTTCAAAAAGTAAGAAAGCAACTTTCGAATATACCGCTGTAATATTCGTCAACGATCGTCAAACGATTGGCTGCAGCGATATGACGTCGCAGGGGTGCTGCGATGGTTTCGCCGTCTTTACGCGTCTTCTTGGAAGAAGGATTTTGGTTCCGAGTTTGAGTTATTTATTGTTACTACACGACACACACGATTATACATAGGTATGATACTGAAAAAGTAAAATGATGGAAACGAAAACTTATCGATTTTTCAATCTCTCTGAAAACGGTCAATACATATACCGACTAATCCCTTATGGTTACAATCTTTCGTACGACCCTAACTCAAAGGGTATAATTTCTCTGATACAACCCTCGGAGAGAATTGCAGCAGTTAGATTCAATACTACGCTAACAAAGGGGTGTTTGGCAAAACTCATTATATATACAATAGCGGAAAAGGGAAAAGGTAGCGGTGGCGGTGGCGGCTAGTTGCTATATCGCATTGCAGCTTGTATTCCGCTGCAGAAAATTAGAACCTACGGGAGACGGGTGACGTACGATCGTATTTATATGCAAGAATAATCATTGTTGTTAGCATTTTTCTATTATTGATTATCATTACACGCCGAGGAACATCGAACTCGTCAGCTCTCTAATTAAACTAAGTAAACCAAGGTAATAAAAATCCAAAAATCGGCAGGTACTGATGATACCGTTGTATTCGAAGAACAAAATTCGTGCCGCAAGGATGTTGTCGCGTTGGGAGATGAATTGAACCGAAAATCCAGAGTCCAGGGAAAATACTTTTAGTTGAAAGAGAGAAAGATATTTGTACATTAGCTTCGTTATGAAAGTCGTAACCGCGGCTTTAATCGTACATCCACACATGCATACATCCTGTGGCATGTGTGTGGACGAGATGATTGGCGGCGGTGGCGAATGCTGCGGTTCGAGGGGTTCGGGGTACCGGCGCACAGGGCCCCGAACCCATCGAAAGAGCAACAGCAGCGAGCTGTTTCCCAATGTTTGGAGCGCTGCTGGCGATGAGTCGAGCGCATGTGAGACCTGCTGCTCTCATAGTTAGCCCGGACCACAGCATCCTCTCCCCTTTCTACCGTCAGTCAGTTTTTTCGTTATAGGGTATACATATAGGTATACATTGACGATCGCGAACGCTCTCTTTAAAAATCTCTAACTTCTGATTGTAACCGCCATAGTCTATGCTGTTACAATTCTCTCCAGCATACTGCATGCACGGGGATGCGAATATCAGATATTCCGGAAGCCGAAGCCGTGGGGCTTTACGTCCGCAATTTTGTCTTAGGAAAAATTTTCACTCTGTTGTTACAATAGTACATATATGAATACGTGTCTTTCTTCTTGTATTAGATCGGTAATCATGAACTAGGAATACATGAAAGAGACCCAATCTGTTTGTCTTATAGTTTCCGAGATATTCTCAGTTTCCCAGAGCAAAAGGCGTGGATCGGCCTTTCTGGTCTTCTGGTTCGACCTGAAGCTATATCAAATCATAACAATCAGGTTCGCACACAGATTGAGCGCCACGCGCGATTGAAAGTCGGTAATATTTGATTTCTTTCTTGAATTGCAATGCGGCAATTACCCGGATCTTCATGGAAATTGGCACTGACAAACTTATTAACGCGTTTTTCTCGGAATGCCCATATTTTCAAGCCTCCGATTTCGAACGCGAATAACTCCACCGTCTCTCAACTCGGAGGGTTGTTTATGGCCTCGATATGCCCAGAATTTATCAAAGAATAATCCTATATCGAGAAGGCGGGGGGGGGGGCCTTTATATGGACGTCCGCAAATATTCATCGAGTTTTCTGTATGAGATCATAATGATGTGATCTCTGTAATTTCGGTTCGTGGGATTACGGCTGAAGACGAGAATGATAGTCGAGTTCCAGGAATCGAGTGTCTGAAACCATAACAGTTCGGCGGCGAGTCTTGGAGGGTAAAAAGGCGAACGGATTGGAAGAAAAATACGTGCGGAGATATCTACACCGGCTTATGCATCAGATCTAGATTTACGAATAGTTAAAAACAATTTTTTCTCTGCTACGCGCATCGAGAAGGAGCGGAATAAGAAAAATAAGTAAATAGATAAAAAAGAACCATCTCTCTTTTACATGCATCGATGAGCACGAGTATCGCGCGGGCGCTAGTCAACCTGGAGAACAAAATACGACGGGAAAAAGTAAACGATACCTGCAAATATGTATAACTACAAATCCTCGATTCGGAACAAAGTTACATACAGAGGTACATACGTGAGTTGGACCGCTTTATAATCTACCGAATTTTGTGATAGATTTGTTTATTTACTCGTTTGGATCGCAAATCTAGTTTGATATTATAACGCGGTTATAGAAGGTAATCTTTATAATACGTTTCCATCTTTTACGTTAGAATGAAATACGCAGATTATCGTTCAGTTATACATAAGAATAAAACTCATCAACGCTGAATTCAACTCACAAATCGACGTCAGAAATAGTTCCAAATCGAAATCCGCATCATAGACGAAGAAGCAGGAAAAAAAAGAACCAATACGATGTTTATTTTTTCTTTTTTTTTCCCTCCTCCATTTTCTTCAATTTCAATTATTATAGCATACATGTATATTACGTAATATTGTATATAACTTACCTAACGAACAGTTGTTCCTGGTTGTTCACCCGCCAAGACACCACAGTCGCTCCTGAAAAAAAAAATCGAAAACATTTTTCGTTTTTGTTTTGTTTCTCGACTCAGATCGTATCGGGAAGTTATACAGATAACAATTGAAAAGCTGACGAAAAATTTCATTTATGAAAGAAGAGTTTGGTTTTTGAATTCGGTATGAGAAAGAGAATGAAATATCCGAGATTTTTGTCGTTGAGAAGTTTTCTCATCATTTCCGAACTTTGCAGAGGGGTAAATGAATGAAGTAGAAAATAAATATACGTCGCATTAGAATCTCGTTAATATGTATAACGTAATGAAATAATCGATTAATATGGAATGAAGATATTTTGCTTGTAATAGTCATATACTCAGTAGATTGTGCGAGATTATAGAGTGATAAATTCAAAACAACATAGCCTATAAAAACTGAGATAGATAGGCAGTTGGCTATAATCTATCTCCGTCAAGAAAAACTTTCACTGTTTTACATTAATCATCATGAAACATTGCGTCGTATGTAGATAGGTGAGTATGTTATACGTATGTGCAGTATTTCATAGAGAAAATATATTAGGAAGAGGAACAATTAATAGATTGTCCGTTGATTCTCGACGAATTTTGTAATCGAAAATATTTACGCAACTATTGAATTTATCCTGTTTACAAAACGAGAGTGAAAATGTCATAATTATTATTAGGTACTATTCGTTTATATTCGTCGAAATAAAATGAGAAGACACACACCGTGTAGATTAATCGTGCAGGTGGTATTGTTGCCTCGGTCAAGTACCACAACGCTGGTAGCCGCTGCCATGTTTGAATCGTGAATGCGCTGTCGACGGCTAAAAACCAAGGCACACAGGACACACTGTCACGGCACAGGCGCAACACAGTACAACGATACGAATTCACGCTGCTGCTGCTGTTCTGCTGATTCTCCTCTGCTTCTGCCTTTCAGCTAGCTAGCCTTCCCTTGCCCAAGGCTTACAAACGTTCGTCGATGCCCCCGTGGGTCGAGTTCCCCCTTTCGAGACAAGTTCTCCCCCACCCTTGCTCACCGCCTTTTTCCCCTGCAACCCTTTCATGTAGCCGTAACGCGAAACCGCCAATCATCGGAAGAGACGCTAACGCCATCGTCGAGATCTTCCATAGTCCTCGTGACAAAGCTCGGGAGCCCAAACCCGCAAGATAAGAGTGTTCTCACTTGCGGTCGGCAACGGGGATAGTCATCGATCTCGGTATCACAGAAGACGTATATTCGCCCACGATCGACGATTGTTTTATCCTGTTCTGATTTCTGGTTCAGTATGTATCTACCGAGCTACGTTATACCTATGATTTCCTTACCTACCGCGCGTGGACGTACCCTTCATTAAAATATTATTCGGTGAACGGCAAATCGAATGGAAGAATGAAAATCTAGTTTCCGAATTCGAATCAAATATACGGAAAATGGCGCGAATATGAAATTTGTCTTTTATGCTAATAATTCGAAAAAACGCAATAATATCGCACATTGACAGGTAGCGCCACGGAGACAAGACGATAAACCACGGAGCATCAAGAAGCCGCGAGATTCGAGAGTGTAGAATCGCGTTCCGAAATCCGCGTTCCCATTTTCGATATATTTGATATCCGTCGGCCGCGACCGCGGGGGGTGGGGGCTCCGCGTTTCGTCGTTTCTTTATTCAGTTGATCGTTTTCATACGAGTAGCGAGGTGGTTGACAAGTGACAGTAGGGGGACGTAGAATGTGATGGCTCGTTGTTTTTTGTCAAGCCGACAACAACGAGGAGTAAAACAGGAGCTACGAGAGCGAAGAGAATTGTTATCATAATCATAATAATCATCATAATCAACATCAACATCGTTATCGTTATTTTCGTAGTTTGTCTCGAAAGTTTGAAAATCAAGTGTCAATAATAAATATATCAAAGAGAAAAAGGACGGAAGAAGGAACAGAAAAAACGGAGGAGAAAACCAAAAATAGGAGAGGAAAAAAAGGAAATCAAATCAAATAAAACAAACGAAGTAAAATAAACTCGTCGAACAAAACCCAAGTTCAATATTTTATTTAGCCAGTGTGTGGTGCTGTGGGATAAGGGATGAGGGACAGGGGGATATTTTGGAAAGAAATTTGAGACTAGAAATGTTGAAATTTGGAAGTAAAAACGACGTGACAGTGGTGCATCGCGCCACTATTCGCCTCTTGGATGACACCGAGATTATTCAGTGCGATTTCCAGGTGAAAATACTAATAACCAAGTATGACCGACAACTGTGCAATAGCTAATATTCTTGTCCGTCCTTTGCTCCTTTCAAATTACTCATTTCTTATTTTTCTCCATGAACAATCATTGAAATAATAATCGTCTACCGATATCATAAATAACATGGACAATCAGAACGATATAATTCGCGTTTTTCCTTCTGTTTTCCAACTCTTTTCTAGGTTTATTCTCTTCCCCTTACAACTCCACGTAAATTTGTATCCCATGTTTAGACATAATAAAATCGATCATTGTTTATTCGTCTTCGGAACAGACCGACAATTCACGGTGGCCACTCACCTGGAAAACCGGAAAAATCTGAGAAGACAGGGAATTTGAAATGACCTGGAGAAGGTCAGGAAAAGTTAGGGAATTTTTCCCTCGACCGGGATTTTTCGCGTAATCGAATTTGTTTTCAGAAATATTTCGCTATAGACTGAATCCAAATGAAATCATGCAGGCTGGCAGACGGACGTGATGTTCCAGAATTGTTTGCCGTTGAAATATGTTATTCCCCATACGAAATGAGCGGACACGTATTTTTTTGTTTCCCCGGAAGAATTATTCAAGCGGTTATCGATTTTCCAAAATTTAAAGACAAATATCGTTTTTCGCGATTTTGGCATTCCATTTTTTCCGAAACATCTCCACCAAGTCCGTAATTTTCGAGTTTTTTCAACGACTCTTGTTTCTTCTGATCCAGAATCCCGTACTCTTTCACGTGAACAAAAATACCGAAAATTTGGAAATGAACTCGAAAACTTTTCATTACTTATACTTGAAAACGAACACAAAAACCCTAACAGTTGCCACTAACAGGGTGAGTAGTCGATATCACCCTGCAAAACGTACTAGATCTTGAGAAAAACAAATTGGTGTTCTAGAGAAAAATGATTTTTGGTATCTTTCAAAAAACGGTGATATTTTTATGAATCTTCATAATTTGGTTCTTGCGCGTGGAAGAGTACGAGATTCTGGATCAGAAGAAAGGAGAGTCGTTGAGAAAGCTCAAAAATTACGGACTTGGCGGCGATTTTTCGAAAAAAATGCCAAATTCGCGAAAAATGTTATTTGTCCTTAAATTTTGAAAAATCGATATCGTCCTTGGTTCATTTTTTGGGGGCAAACGAAAAAATACGTGACCGCTCATTCTGTATGGGGAATAACATATTTCAACGCCAAACAATTCCGCAAAATCACGTCCACCGGCCTGCATGATTTCATTTGGATTCGGTCTATAACAATTTTGTCCATGGTCGAAATGTTTTTATCCCTCTTTCTGCTTCACTAGTTCCAAAGCATTTTTTCCGTGGTCTACAAATTTTTTTTGATTAGCGTCTAGTGTACCAGTGGACCTGGAAAAATGCAAAAATGGACCTGGAAAAACCTGGCAAGTTACGGAATTTGAAATTGAGATTTGATGTGATATATGTATATACATCATACGCGTTTTATTTCTTTTTCGATCCGACAGATTGGTCGGAATTCATTCTGTATAGATACACGAGTTCTTCAAAACTGCGTTTATGTATCAATTGGATATTTTTTATAATCCATTTACACCAGAGAAAAATAGATGATTTTATCATTCTAATTGTGAGAACGTAAAAATTCTGTTTTTAAGACCGTTTTTCAGACTCTTGTTCCCAATTTGAGAATAATAATACTACAATATAGCGAATGAATTCACGTTCTTTATTGCCTCATCCAGAATATAGAGCAACTCAAGAAGGACGGGAAGGATTGTGTAGTTGAATCCGGTGGATTGTCGATGCTCTTCCGTTTCTACTTCGGAATAAAATACATACTATCTTGTTTTGTTTTGGTCTTGCGTTACAAATACTACGTACGTTAAACACGCAAAAATCTTTACTACGAAAGGTCGAAGAGAGTTGTTGCTGATCGTTGCTCTGGCATACGTGGAACATAATTTACTGCACCTATGCATGTACACAGATACATGTGCGTATAGTATGTCCGTTAGTTCAGCTAAAATTCATAAAATTCAAACGTTGCGTGACGTGATGTTATCGAACTCCCATAGGGAGAGTATAGGGAGAGGTAAAATAATCGGCTAAATGCAGTAACGAAGCGCACCCGGGGTTGGTTGATCCTGAACTAGTTAGATGTGGAACAACTATGTGTAAGGTACCTATCTATGTATGTACCTATACTTCGACGGTGGCTTATATGTCTGTATAGTGCGTGGTTGATTTTACGTCTTTTAACTTTCCATTTAACTAGTTCAGGATCAACCAAGCTGAGTGTAGTTGCGAATTCGACGATCTTACTTATACGTTCAAAGTCACGAATGATACTACACCGTACGATAATAACGAAGATAATAAATCGAATCGAAAATATGGGTGGACCAGAATCCTGAGGAATGTACGTATGAATGAATAAGAACGCAAAGAAAAAAGATATTACGTTGAATGATGGTGCAACTGTGTGAATATAGGTTAGCGGTATGCGTGGCCCGGTCTACTTCCGGTATAATCGATCGTGGTACAAGGGTAAAGTTACTTTATTTTTATTTTCTTTATTTTGCGACTGTTCCAAAATCGTGTCGACTAGGTTTACGGTACAGAGACTAGTTCTTCGATTCCTACGGAGGGGTGGCGATACAGCGAACAAAATATCATTCGCGGCAGTAGTCACAGTCAGACAGTATGCCGTAACATTGGATAGAATGACGTAATGTGGTAGAGAGAGAAAGAGAGAGAGTCTTTTACCACCCGGACGAATGACTGGCATTTTGCCTGACTGCGAACAATACGAAAGATCGTTTTTTCAAACGTATGCTATGAGGCAGCCGTCTATAGTACACACACATACGATTGCCAACCGAATGTATAATATATTACGTATAAAGCCTCGCGTTAAGTTACGTAACTTAACACTTTATTAATCCTCGATTTGTGTATCTCACATTGCTGTGGCAAAATCGCAGCACTTGGAAGAAAAAGCGCGGAAGAATGGACGAAAAACGAATCGACGCGGCGAATTATCATTCCACCGAAAAAGTAAGCAATTGCTCTCGAACGAATTGTGATGAAATCTACCGAGCGTAAAGCATACTCATAACCGAGCGCACATAAGGAAGAAATGATACATCATTTATCAACGGGATGATCAAGAATATGATCAGCGAGTAAACCACCCATAAATAACTGAAAACTCATCCGAAGCAATGGGTGTACAAATTGGTCTACACGTATACATACAATAACAACAATATGTGTCTAGTTAATTTTCTCAAAGAACGAAAGACAGCTAGAAAGGACGACGCAATACGAAAGACGAAAATTTCGTTCTCTGTGGCTCAAGTCACAAGCTGTACATTGTTCAACCCAAGATAGATACAATTCAGCGTGGTTGAGATTTTTCCATGTAATTCTAATCTCTACGACATGCGATTTTGAACACTGAACAGGGCAAAGTGAACATAGTCCTTCATCGACTAGGTTACCGGAAGACCGAGGGACACGTAGCAGAAGTGTGAGAACCATGTGTAAAGCGAAGAAAGAAAAACCGGAAGAACCAGTTCGTTTTATTTACCGTAAACAAAAAAAATGAAAATAGAACGGTCTGCACAAAAACGTTGCAGTCGAACGGAATATCCTGGTTACCAGGCAGCTCATATGATAAGCTGCAGCATACCAACACGTGATATCTGTAATGTTCGAGATGGATGGTAGAAATGAAATACAGATAATTTTTTACGCTCGAGTTCGTCGAGGAGTCTCAGAGCGATATTGAGCCGTGTATAAATTCCGGGGACCGTTGAGCCCTAGACTTCCCGTCTGCACCCTGGCGCTAGCTCTGTGTGGCGGTTGTCCGATTGACCCGCTTTGGGAAAGTCAAAAGTATAAGGGATAGAAGAGAGCAGAGCAGAGGTTTCACAAGCATTCCTATACCGAATCGCAAAAGTCGTAGAACAAGTTGCCAGATACCAAGAGGCGCCAGGCCATACGTAGGCCGAGTGTTAACTTATCTTCTATCTTTTTTAAGTTCTCCTATTATTCATGGGATATAAATGCAATTTCAACTGCTCTGCAGAATTGAGAAGAAGACAACGGGTTCGAATCCTGAATGGAAAGATAGACGGCTTGAACGCAGACTAGAAAACCATTTTTTCTTATTACTTCTATCCGCAGTGTCTGTCCAGACTATTAGCTAATTTGACAGCTTCCACGGAAGTAAGCTTCTTCATTTTCATGAAGCGTATGTACGTTCAAATGATACAACCACATCTAATTTCCTTCCGTCAGCGGTGTTGCGAAATTCAATTACGAGGCTTCAAACTTTATAATAGCGCATCTCTACGGGCCTATGATAGATGTGAACGTCCTTCTATAGCCTCTCTTGTCCGCAGACTCCACTTGCGGACGACTGATTGCCGATTGTATCATATAACCGTTGGATTCTACCGTAAGCTTGTATTTGATCTCATGTCGCTACTGAGCGTAACATGTATGCACAGATGTACTACTTACACTGGGAAGCTGTTAAAAAGTAACATTCATATTAACTGATATGTCAGTTCTCAAGTCCCCTCAATGTGTCAGTGAACTAAACCGGATTTTATTGGCAAATGAAATTCTCTACAGACTCCCGGGTGTAATCAAACGAATGGAATTGAAACGGATCGATCCCGAGGAAAATTGTATTCATTTTCGTAGGATTGCTTCGAAAATAATCTGGAAATTTTCAATCATCCGACGCTGCTAATGACTATATCACTATCGCAAAGGGTACCATTTCCCGAGGAAAACATTTGAAAATAAAAACCTTCAAGTGATTAATCAACGTTCACAGTTCGCCTCTGACGAGTTCCGAATCGTTTCAATAATTATATCAAGTTCCTGAACGTGATTAGGTAGTGTTCTTCTTAGGAGTTCATAAATGGACGTATTTTCTATACCCGAGTAACATTCTAGGAAAACTTTGTCACAAAACAACACGCAATATACAACGTGACATGTTCGGTAATCACAATGTTCAGAAGAGGTTTGAGGAGGCTGTAAACATCTTTGGTCGAACTCTCGTCCGAATTTCGCACACATTTTCTGGTATCCAATACGATATAGTACTCAGCACTACTGAACATCGAAAGAATAGATTTCTGGACCATCACGGTGTACACAGATCTAATAATGTACGCACAGAACGCTGCAATATAATATTTTCTCCGCCTCTGTATTTCTCTCGGTGTTGCTGAAGTAGCCTCGCGCTTGCCCAGGCTGTAGGATTAGACCACGGTTTACGAGTTTGCCCAAAAGGCGTATAAAAGTACTAAGTTAGGATGGAACCTATCCTTCCTCGTCTTCTCGGTAGCTCACGAGAGACAAACGGGATGGAAACTTCACGCTCGAATTACAGTTACTTCCTTGGATCCGGTGTATCTGTACTACACGTCCGTAAATACAGTATTATCTGATACTGTAATATCAGTAATCTGAATGTAAACTATGATAAACTCTGCGAAAGACACTATTACATATTGTCGTATATTGAAGGATGGGATTTACATTGATTTTGCTGTAATGAAGAATCGGGCGAAGCTGATTCTTCGGATAATGTATGTGATGGCACGTGTGAGGATATTATTCTCAACGTTGGACACTTTTTCAGTAATTGCTATTCTGTTGAGGATATAATTTATGCGACGAACTGATGCCCTTCAGCATGAACTCTACCAGTGATGACGAAGGGATGAGATGAATAATCAATCACACAAGACTGCAATTCATGCAATTTCGCATTATTCTTCCGTTATACGAAGCTCAATGGTCACATCAGTTAACATTTCGTAACTGAATTTTTCAGGATCCGTATAACCGGTATATCGCCTTCGCTACTGATTCGGATATTCCGTTTGAGCTTGAAATTTCGGCAATCATTCATCCTTTCTTTATGTGGGAGTCTCTCCCGGGTAGCTTTGATGTCTCTAACTCGAGCAGTGACCCTTAAGACGTATAAAACCATGCTTGAAAATGACCAAAAGTGGTTTCTTCCCCTTTATTTTAAATTGGCGCGATTCAATTGTGGATAAGTAAATCAAGACACTACCTGGCTGCTCCCGTGTTACTCGGGAGCATCATAGCGGTTACTGGATAGAATTCCTGTTCGTCATATTAGAACCAGTTGCTATAGTTTTATTCCTTTTATCTAACCTCAAGCAGATCAGATACTGATATGCTTGGTACTAGAAAACGACGCATCTTAGAGTCTGAGTTGACGGTTTGAAGTCCGAGTCCTAATGAATAAAAAGAAGCTAAGATTGATTTTTCTTCCAATTGTCACAAGCCACTTACTACACGCAGACCATGAATCGTTCTATCAGTTTATCGATTGAATTTGACAATCCATTAATCTTAGAATCGACGAGATGGACGGAATAAAAGCCTAAAGTGCGTGGAATAATCGTCTCTACTCGCTGAATAGATTTCAAATTTTCGGAGCGACTTTATATGACAAGCGAAAATAGCCCCTCGGCTCAGAACTGCCGCTTATCGCCATTGGAGATCCATTCAAAAGCACGGATCCTCAAAGAATCAACTATTCGATTCCGACAACATCGTGATGTTTATCTCAAAATAACTACGTTCTTTCGGATCAATCTCTCCAATGACGACCATCAACGGATCACATTTTGTCAAGGATTGTTATATGAATGGCTAATTTAGAATCATCCATGCCATCGAATGGTGGAATAAAATGTTGCGGCTCAAGGCGCAGAGACTAAAGTTGAAGCGTGCAGTGAATGAGTGCACTGTCGAGAGTAAAAATACTATTTCATTATCAATGAAACCCCGTGTTTGCCCCGTTTTTGTCACGCTGGTATTAACGGCGAGTTTTGTCACGACAAACATCGATTGGTCCAATAAAACTGCACTTGTTGTTTGTACATACCGAGTGATTTTGTTTTGCCGTATGGAAAATAGATTTTAGTTTTCTGAATAGCGAAAAATGAGCTCACGAAGTAACTTGAGAGTTGTGTCATCGTTACAGAAACGGAGAAAGGCCAAGATTTTTGTCTGTTTGCGGTAAACTCGTGGGTGCAAGTGATCAATTCTCCCGTCTTATTTACTGTTCACAGCCTCAACACAAGGGAAGATTCATACTCGAATACGTTTGTAAACAGCTCAACATTTTGGAGACGGACTATTTCGGTCTGAGATTCGTAGACCACTCGAGGCAAAGGGTGAGTTTTATAAACGAACAGAAGTAAATAATAGCAAGTGAAGAGTCCAGGCAATCAAAAATCTCTCTGCAACGCCATGAGATAATGATATCAATCCCAACCCCAACAGGGAAGTTTGTTAGTTCGTTGTGGTCAATTGTTTGAGACTACCTTTTCCTCGTTTTTGGACTAAGTTTTTCTGGTCAGAATTAATATGCCTGCAGGGCGTAGACCGCGTTGAAATTCCTCTATACTATTCCGACAAAATTTACATTGGGTCTGCCTGGAATACGATTTTCTCTGTTGTTTACAAGAAGTATGAAGTTCCGAATGCACGGCCTTTAGCTATAAATAACCGATAAACGTATACCAGATGACCTAATAGCAGTGATATAACTATGTAATAACTGAGTCTGGCTTCACTCACTAACTTGCAGACCCAACTCCTCCGTTACGTCATACATACCCACGAGATATTCAGCTTTTTCTCAGAGTTGAAAGAACTCGATAGTATGACTTGATCCCTGACGATAATCAGCATCTGTACGAAAAAAGAAACCAAGACAGGAAAAATGGAAACAAAAATTTGTTGAACCGCGTAACATTTATCCTCTTTCTTTCAACCACCCTCTCAATTATCGTGCGCCGGTTTTATTCTTTCACTAATTGTATGATATGATGTTTTAGCATTGGTTGGACCTCGCAAAAACAGCCATAAAGCAAGTGAAAGGTTGGTACAAAAGCTCAGTTTAACCTTAGTCTGCTTTCCATCTATATGTTGCCGCTTTTCCGAAGAGGCGAATCAATCTTCATTACCATTCTTCTAGCCTTTGCAATTTTAATGTTTGATCTAAAATTAGACTGGCGAGGCAGACTGTAGTCCAAAGACTTTCCCTCGCCGCAGGTATATTGGCATACAATACATCCATATGTGTGGATTTTGCCTACCCACACTCGTGTATACATAGGTATAGTGGTTGTATACTTACATATTGTAGGTATATGCTACTCGCCGAGCACGTCCATGTATGTTATATCTGCACGTCATGCCTACATAGTACACAAAGACGAGCTCCGCTCGATGTACCAGAGCACTTTCACGTCGGTGGCATTTATTTTTACTTTTCACGTAGGGAATAAACTTTTCCACGTGTAGGTACAGCAAGCTGCCATTTTATATCGATTTAGGATTCACCCCAATTTTTACCCTCGTTGCGTTTTCTCTTTCATATCTTCAGCACACAGAAAAGATATGTGGGGAAGAATTTGCTTCTATGAGTGTTTGTGTTGATTCATTTTCCAATCTCTTTCTTCCAATCGCAATCGATTGTGATAATTACAATGTGCGAATGGGAAAGAGGTTTGAACTCCATTTTGTTTTCAGATATGGAACCCATTTTGTTCAGCTTCCGAGTCAAATTTTATCCACCTGACCCTTTTCGATTGAAAGAAGAAATCACTAGGTACCAAGTTTATCAGCAATTGAAAAGGGACCTGCTGCATGGCAGGCTATACTGTAGTCCTGGGGAGGCTGCTCTCCTCGCAGCTTGTGTGGTTCAAAGTAAGTTTTACCTTTGAAATAATTAATGAAAAAACCAAACAAAACTACCATTACATTTCATTACGGGGCAAGAATGAGTGCAAGTAGGTGTATTATGTGGACGTATAATTGCGAGCGTAAGGTGAAGGCTGTGTGAACTACAGCAGAATGGATGCGAAGTGGCGAAGGCAAACCGTGCGCGCTGCAGAATGAAAACGAACCTTGATGGTAATTTATTATATACCGTTTTGCCTCTGCTCTGGAAAAAGCTATTTTTTCATTCGAAGGATCCTCAACGGTTACTGAAGATTCCATTGAATAACTGCATGAATTTTCAAGAGGTTCCAACCGCTCCATTTCAATTTCCAATGGTCCCACCTTACCTGGTCTATGAATTCCGAACTTTGCACGCGCGCTAGTTTTATGTTGACGGCAATGTAAAAGTGCCCCAGCGGCCGGACATGTAAGACCCGAAGCAGAATACCTTTTTTCCCCTACAAGTATATACGACACTCCCGACCAATCACGTTCTCGGAAAACGTTTTCGTACTGGGGTAAATTCAGCCGGGCATTGGTACCAGTCCTAGCAATGCCACTTTTACGTTACAATCGGAACTTTGGTAAAAATAGGCCACACCGTTAATTCACGAACGGAGGAAACTCTGAAATATAAAACTTGGATCACCAGGTGAGCTCGGTGACTACGACCCGGATATTCACGAGGGTAACTACATCTCGGAGCACAAGCTCCTGCTGAAGCAAACGGAACCCATCGAGGAGAAGGCGATGGATCTGCACCAGACCAAACTTAAAGGTTTCACTCCGGAACAGGCAGAAACACATTTCTTGAGGCTAGCGTCTCAGCTCGATACATACGCGGTCGACCCACATCGGGTCAAGGTAGGGCATTTTTCCTTCCTCACTTGTTATGAAAGGGCAACTATTATACTCTATACTGCATAATATTGTAGCTACTCGTCCTGTCTTCGTTCCATCTTACGCTTCCTTCTATGTAACGCATCGTTGTGTGATCCTATATTATCGTTATTATACATATATTGGACCCTCCATCGATCGATAAAGGTCGGGCTGGTTGGTCGAGCTGAATTTTCTAATTGCCACGTACGTGCGGATGCCCTGGATTAATCACTGTTGTGTACTAATAATTTCACCGTGAGTGATCGCTGATCAGTCGAGACTGCGTGGCTTTCACTCTCCCGGGAGTCAAAAGACCTCGATGCCGATGACGTTCATCCAGAGACCTGAACTTTTTTGTCATTTTTTCAATACGAATCAAGCTCTCATTATCCGAGGTCAGAAGAACCGGCAGGGCTTCCCGAAAGATAACCCGCAATTCATTGGTTTCAACTACTGGTAATGCGAATCTAGAATCCTGCAGAATCCAAAAGAATTCGGGAAATGAAAAATCCATTACTTGACAACCGGGTACGTTTTGCGCTACGGAAAAAGACCCCGCCGGGAACAACCTACAGGGGGGTGTTTTTTTGTTGTTTTTCACTATGGAGAGTGACGCCAGTTCTGTTGTAACCATGGGAAACCCATTTGCGGCGTTGAGAAAATCATAAAACGAAAGACGAATTAACACGGTGACCCGGAAATTTCCAAAGCCACTTTAACTGTTGAGATGCTATATTTCTCGGGAAACGTCCCTCTTTGAGCCGTTCATTTTTCATTTCACGATTTTCTTCAATATCTCGGAACACTTGCCAGATATTGACTTGTAACACTTCGAATGCCTTACCCTGTACACGTCGATTGGTTATAGGGAAATTGTGAATGGAAAGGTTATCCACGAAAAGAATGTTACATCGCAGGGATGAAAAATGATATCTATACAGACTTGCAACTTTTTATTATCTTCCGTAACTCTATATATCTGCACACATTTGCGGATGTATTACATTATCGCATATATATATATACATGCAGCTGTGTATGGAGAACAGTGAAGACATCGCGAGATTTCAGATAAACAGAACCGAGGCATGCTTCGTGTTCGATAACCTTTTACCGCTTCGCTCACCGTTTCCTTCGAAAAACCGAAAGTGATTCATGGTCGATCCTTCTGCCCCTTACTCTTTCTCTTTCTTTCTCCATTCTGCATCCCCTCCTATAGCTTGGGGTGGACCTTCGCCCTATATTTAGCGTTCTATCAAGTGTTTGTCTCTGGGTAGCCAAGCCAAACATACCACGCGCATATCGCTATATCCACTACTCAATAAATTTTGGAGGGGTTGGTCCAAACTAAATCCCTAGATCCGAGGTCGCAGCTTATTTTGGCCCTATTTTGTCATTATTCCTATTTTCATTCTCATATAGACATAGAAATATTTCATTCAGCGTCCTCACATATAAATCGTAATACCTATCTTTTCATTCTCTGCTCCTTTTATCATATCATCTCGAGTTATTTTGCTAACATGACACATGAATTGCTTGTGCAAAACTGGAACGGAATTGTCCGCGCCAAAAAGACAAGGGAAGTTATAGGTATACTTTTCGAATGGGAGCGAGTTCAAGTTGGCCGATCAACGCTCGCAGTTGGAGTGCGCACGACGCGACCGCTTATAGCGACGACGTTACATTCCGCTAATTGTAATTGGCGGAAAGTTGGATCCGCTGCCATTCGAAACGTATAAGACCCTTGAATTTTCCATTTCAGTTTTTTCGCAAAGAATGTAACGGTTACATGGATGAGTAGATGAGTGAATGCATAATTTTTAACCCCATATCCCTTGAATACTGGGGTAGAAATTTCCCCTGTATGGTCACCCGTACTTCGAAGCCAGACAGAATTCAGAAACTGCGAACTCGACCGACTGCTGCAGCAGTAGAAATCGATTCTGTATACTAATTTACATTTCGCACTACGTACGTGTACCGTACATGAAATTGTGTGTGTCTTTACATTACGGCTGTTACTATCGCGCAAGGGGAGTATTAGGGCTATGTGTCGGCACGCGCTTTGCAGGAATGAACTCCGCGATGTTCATCGCATTACTCGTAATATATTCGTAGCTAATTCCTCTGGAATAATCCGTATACCGCAGTTGATGCAGGAATTCCCTTCGTATTCTAGTTTCACGTTATCTACAACCGCGGTGCTAACATCATCCCGATAATACATGGGCCGATAAAAAAAAAAAAAAAAAATCGGTAATATAGGTTTACGATGAGGAGAATCGGAGTACGTATCGAAGTATATTGAAAATGAAAGAAATCAATAGAATTGCGTGACGGTTCTGTCGAGCCAATTAATTTCAATTACATAGCCAATTTCAACAGTCCATTATTACACACACGTAAGTGACAATCAAGAAGGAATCGTACGACCAGCTGTTACGTTAGATCAGCGTCATCTTTTTCTCTTCCAGTTCCTCCATCTACGGCTATATAGGTACTGTTATTCACTGAGCCCAATAAATTATTCGTTCAAAATTTTCAAACCATCCCACGGACTAGCCGCTATTGATGATGTCGGTATCGACTCGGCATCAGACAACCTCGTATTGATTCAATTACTCCCAAAGCAGCCTCAAAATGTGGCTACGTAGCTCGCAGTATTTCTGGAGGCTCCGTATCTCCTTAGAAATTGGCAAACCTCTTTGCCAGCTCATAGATTGCTCCCGAATATAAAAAAAAAAAATCTGAACTTTGGCTGCTGGCCGATTCATCTGTTTCTTCATTTTTCCTAACTCTTATTATTATTTTAATAATCTCATCGCATCGTGTCGACGTGATCGTAATCCATATGGATGTCGAGGACTCGAGGAATTCCTGCATTTCTTTTTATACGAAATATAACCTGCCTATACTTCGTGTCTTGTTCTACCGCCGGATATAAATCATCACGGTGTTTCTTCTTCACCGGTGTATCATCCCCTACCTACTGCAGCTCTTCCCACTTCCGGTTACTTTTCATCCCGGTTTTTCCTCAACCAACATACGTATTCGCCGAAGAAAAGCTCTCTTGGGTCTCCGCTCGGCCCACGCGATCGATCTCTTTGAATTTTTTAGCTCGGGCTTATAGTGTTGGTACTTTGCTAGCTCCATACCAGACCCCCCTTACCTATCATAACGAATTAAGACGATTAGCGTTCCTTTCTCGATTATACCTTGAACTGGATATAAAAATGTACGGCCAAGTTTGTGCCATGATATTCTATGAACTTTTCGATTGCTCGTTTATCTTCAGGCGCCTCCTCCAGTTTTGCCACGATTTTAACGCTGCATTTACGTAATTCACTTTTCCCAACGGCAATATTTTCTTCTCCAATTGATATTCGAATCGTCGAACCACTTTGAAATTCTTGACTCAAGCTCAGAATAAAGAGAAATAATATCGGCTGAAATATTTCATGATTCGGCTACGATGGCGTTATGGGCTTCAGCCTCGTCATCATTTTCATAACTAATCATTAAATTTGAGCCAACGTTGATAGTAGTTATCGAAAGTTTATCATTCCGCCTTCAGGATCACAGAGGGTCGCAGTTATATCTTGGTATAAACCACTGCGGTATTCTGACGTTTCAAGGATCGAGGAAAACGCATCACTTCCGGTGGCCGGAAGTACAGAAAATCAATTACGAAGGCAAGATGTTTATTGTCCATCTCACCTTCAACGAGGTAAGCAAACTACTGTTGAACCTACATCTAGCTACCAATATCTATATAATACATGTATACATATATGTATCCTCTCCTCTCCTCTCCTCTCCACTCCTCTCCACTCCATTCCATTCGACTCTACTCTGATAGTCTACTCGATACTTTAATCGCCAATTTCCATCCGGTTTATCGTCTTGTCCGCAAACAAATCTCCCAAGACCTTTGTACCTAATACCAGTATAAGGCCGTCTATCTCAAGTGTATCGTCACTTATAGGTGGGTGAGTAGGAAGGGAACTTATACCAGAACTACCTATTTAAGTATACGAGAACTATGTTTGTAGATAAATATTACGACGGCACGCAACATCGTGTCGTTGACGGAAAGAAACATTACCTTTCCGGAAAGTGTTACAACCTTTAATTCCATTGTCATAACCCTTATTTTACTACTTGAAGTTTACAACAATCGTCACGTTTTTAATCATTTTTCTCTCTCTCTTTTTTTTTTTTTTGTTGTTCATTTTCGTTTTCCTGCTCTTCTCCTATTGTATCATATTCGATCAGCGGCTGAACACAAAACCGGAAGTGAATCTTTACTAACGAAACAAATAACCTTATTTTGATAGTTTTTTTTTTCCAATTTGGCATCGCTCGTTTCACCAAATTCAAACTAATATCCTGTTTTTCGCTAAAAACAAAAGAGCAAAATTATGAACAAATGTGATATTGATGAAAATTTAAACGGTTACAGTGCAGTTTTAATCATTATATATACGTAGATAACGGATCCAATATCGCTCAGAATATTGATGAAACAAAAGTTTCCCGCGAGTATGTATGATGATCTTTGCCTGTATAGATGAGTATTTATCTATATTTATAAAAGTCAAACCTGTGATTTGCCGTTGGATGCATTAAATTTACATGTAGTAGGCATGTAATTTAATTAATATAGGTAGGTACAGTATAGTATATAATTGCGGAAAAAACGGAATACGTAATTAAATTGTTTGAACGTACAATAAGACTGATTAATTATATTACGTATTCTTTATCACTCGTGAAATGCTTTGAATTGCTAGAAATAAAAATAATCGACTTGGCATAATTGTGGGTACGCAAATCTACATAAAACGAAATGAACGTTTCTTTCTATGTATATCCCCGTAAAGTTATTGAGAAATTTGGAGATTTTAAAATATGCGAATTCGACTAAAACGCCTCTCGCGTGAATGTGAATGTGGGCGGGCACTCTATATATTACAAATCTACGTCTATCTACGGTATAGCAACGTATACCTATTAAGTTCCGACTATATCGACGAGGATTGACCAGCAGAAGCTATCACTCACGTCATGCTTACATACATACGTATGCGTGCGTCCATTTATTATACACACCTATATGTATACCTATATATGTCTGTCAATTGGACATGTATCTATATGTATGTACGATACGAGCACTTCCTGCAGCTTTTGCCATTTCCCTGTCGGCTGTCTACTAGAGTCTCTCTCCACCGCGACTATTAGGGTATACCTACCTATCCATATGTAATGTTGCGGCTTTGTACACGTAATGGCAAATTGACGCGTATACGGTTGCCTACTATTAGGCGCACGTAGCACTATTCGTATGTAACATAATTATAATGAATGACGAGGAAAGAAAAAAGGCAGAAAACCGCTGAGCACATAGCTTTATAGGTGTCTGGTGTATTGGGAAACATATCCGAAAATCATGCAATGTGAAAATATGGAGATTTCGAGGTTTTTACACAAAAATGAAATCGAGTTGTGTTAATTTCCAAACTTCAACGTACTTTCAAATTGTTAGATTCTTTTTTATTTTTCTGAAATCTAATCATTTACAATCCAGATTTCATCAATTGGAAATTATGGGATATCCCGGAATATCGGTTGAGAGGAACACTAGCTTTAGGGTAGGCTAACACCGAAATCACATACGTATATAGGTACTCGCGAATAAAAACTTCGAGGGAAAAGTTTTGCGTTCTGAGAATAATATTCCGTGGGGAAACGCAGCAAGAATGATAAAAATAGTCATATAATTTTACACATATGCCTATACTTGTGTAAAGTAGCATGATATACAGGGGTACATAGGTGTATGCGATGACGCGAGTCTGAATCTTTCATAGGCAGTCGTGTATGTATATATACCTACACTCCTGTTCATCAGTGGTTCTACTGTGAAGCTAGCCACACGTGTGGTGAGATGCTACAAGGGTAAGGCAGAAACCAATCAGCGCCGACGCATTTGAATAAATTCGAAAATACAACGCGCTGATTGGTCTCTGCCTTACCCTCGGGTGCAACTTACCACACGCGTAGCTAACTTCAGAGCAACACCATTAATGAACAGCAGTGTACTACGTCAGTAATATTCAAAGTTGAGTTCCGATTTACAGCAATTGTTTTCTGTTGTTTTTTTTCTTCTTTTTCTCACTAATTCAAGCATCCATATTCGAAACCCGTTCATTTTTTTTTCCAACTTACGCATGCAGAATTTCGAAAATTTGCTTAGTATTTTGTGATCCGCCTTACGAAAATCTTCAACGAAATTGAATTTTTCGTAGTATAGTCGAACGCCTCTCTTTCAGTTACGAATCAGCGCGACACAAAGAGAAAAAGAAACAAAACAAAAATCAAACGACTGGATCAAAAATAAATTCGTAATGAAAATTTCCGCAGCGTTTGCATATAGATAGGTATGTATGTACATACATATATACGCGCGTATACATGTGAATACATATGTTCCATAACACGATTTCGAAAGTGAAGAAGTAAATTGAAATAACAAACAAGGAAAAAAAGAAAACTGCTATCGCTGCATCTCTCGCGGTTATCGCTGTGAAAAATCGCACGCGAGGCTGCAGTATATGTGCGAATGTAATTGAAAATTTGTTCTCTATGTAATTACACCTATGTTATATAGCTACGGCGCAGCAAGTGGGCGGCAGGCTCTGTACTTCTAGCGTATACGTATATACATACCTACATAGGCACACACGCACACGCGCACACAACAGCAATATAATTGAATATTATTTCCAAGCCCATTTTCTTTAACCTACCCCCTATTGAGTCGGCCCTTGTTTGTGGTAGAATGAAACTAATCCAATTATCTATTTGCATTGTGCTTTGCTCAGGACCTGAGGACGAAGGTAAGTCAGTAGTTTTCACCACGTCAATCGTTGCGCTCGCGCTGCTCTACTAAAGATACTGTGATTTCTTAAACAGTGGGGAACAATCTGTTTCGTTCTTTTTTTTACATTCATCCCCGAATGATCTGATATCGTGTATTACAGATATAAGATCGGGGTCGGGCTCTTATGATATCAATATACGATAGGTAGGTCAGTGCCAGTACCCAAAAGTTAAACAATCGTCATCCTGTATTGTAGATTTGATAGAACGAATCTAGACATAAGTGAATAAGAGATCTAGGGAACATTGTAACGACAAAAAAAGAAGAAGACAACTCGTGTCGCATATTGTATAAAAATGATGGATGATTGTAATATTCAGAAAGAAATTCCCGTCCACGCATCATCCATGATATCTTGAATTAGAAATTAGGATTTCGCGAAGGGTACGTGTCGGAAATGCAGGTTTCTGATAAAAAAAGAACGGGCATTCAATGGCGGCGAAAAGCTCGCGGTATTTCAAAATTGAACGAAAAGTAAGTATATATCAATTTATAATTGTATCATTTGATGACGTAGGTACGATGTACAACGTTATGCTGTAGCAAAGCTGTGTGTATACATACGTCTATACATACATGAATATCTATATTATGGGGATAAATCGTTGTGCAACTTTTTTAAGCTCGTTATAGGTGTACTATTGTGTTACGTATACGAGTGCAGTATAATATATAGGAACCTGCATTCCTATTCGTATTTATATACATCAACCTATACGACATCCGTAACTCGTATGTATACACATTTATGGCATATGTATACTATTTATTTGAACTATAGTTAGGTATAGGTTTAGTTTAGTCTAACGAAAAACAGTCGATTAAATAAATGTTTCATTAAATGTGTCGTAGAGTACGGAGTATAGAATATATTCAACATAGCATATAGCGAAAAAGAAAAAGAAAAATACGATGCTAGTTGCTCTTTTAATCGAATTATATTGAGTCAGAGACTTGTAATATTTATATCATTAGACATTAGACATTTATTTTATTCATGATGATACACTATACCGGGTGTCTCCGTCAATGGAAATTTTATATCTTGTATGTTCGGAGTGCGGTTCTCGTATTATCGTTTGCACAGTCTGCACTGGAACTCGTTTGAGGCTATACGATTATTTTCCTAAAAACTTTGGAGTAATTTTCTAAAAAACTCTGGGATACCAACTTTGTATAAAAAGTAGGCCAAACTCCGCGGTTTGATTCTGAAAAGGTGATCGGAATTCAGAGATTTGATATCAGTGTTAGCTGAGACTCGGCTAAACATTTTCAACACATTTTCAAAGTTTCTCCGAACATTTATGAAAGAAATGAAATTTTTCAGAGTTTATCCGGAAAAATGAAAGAATTTTTCGGAAAAATAGTCAAAGACTGTTTTTTTGATCAGGTAAATTTTTAGCAAATAATGCTCATATTCCGAAACAAACGGAACATCCATGTGTCGATTCGTGCTTCAAATACGAGCTAGAAATTACAAAGTTGTGAATCACCGATTAAAATTGCTAGACGCGTGTGATCATTCTAACAGAAAACCAAAAGCTTGTAGGCTTTTCGAAATTATTAGTCGACTTAGATCTACATGTTGTCCCATTTCCAATTTCACGTTTTTCAAACAACATCCGTAACCGCATCGATCTCGAAAACGTTGCAATATGATTCCTATTCGGTTACGTGTTTCGGTCTGGTATTCCAAATCCATGATTCAGAGTTCAGTTTCATAGCCGTGGGATTTCGGAAAATCTATTTTCTTCTAACTGAATTTGTAATTTCATATTAATTACTATTTTGCCCTAAATTTGTGATTCGGAGATTCGAACGGCCTTCTGATTCTCGATTATAGTGTTTCTCCGCTATATTGGATCGTACAACTTGACTTTCGAAACTGTGATCTTATAAATTGGCTTCTTCAATTGAATCTAACATGGAATTCGGGAGGAAATCTAATTTCCTCATCATCGTCTTATATTATCTAATTTCATCTGACGATAAACACCCCGTATAATGTACGCACATGAATATCCGTATAGATAGACCTCAATCGCATAATACATATATAGCATAATTACCTATCATTAGAAATAGACACCTAGAATATATAGATTTGTAGAAAGAGTGTTTTCTTTCTTTTTTTTCACCAATTTTACAGAAAAAGCACACCGTTGGTTTTAAGTGTCCAACGGGTTCGAGTTGTCGCCATGTCTGGAGGTGTGCGATCGAACAAATGCTTTTCTTTACGTGAGTATATAACTAGCTCTCATAGCTTGAACTATTATATAGACTTTCGGTTTGATTACCCCAATTATTATCTACGTCTGCGTCTACGTCTACCTACCTGACGGAAAAAAGAACAACTTCTATTGCCATAGCCTTTTCATTCATAATGATGGATACGCAACCGTTCGTAAAATAGTCAAAACCATTTATAGTCATGTCCTAGACATTAGAGTGACTAGAATATTAGTCCTCCTGTAATATCCACAATACTTATTGTTACAAATATATTATACATTCCCCCGTAATATTTTGGTACACTCATTGATGAATAGTCTAGATAGGATCTGGCTACTGTAAAGTACGACCTGTATAAAACGTATATACATACCACAATGTATTTCAATAATTCCATGAATAAGTGAATACTTTTTTTCGTCACAGTCGGGGTCTTTCCTTCAAGTTTCAGTGTGTTTTCAATTCACAATTCATTAACGCTTCTGTCACAATATTTTGTTCCAATTCATACGTCGATAGTCTCTAGAACATATTCGAATTTCCAAAAATTCCCTGACTCAATTTGAAAAGTATCCACTTATATCTATGTAACGAACAATTTACAGATTCCCACGTTCTGTACATCGGGAGTCACCTGATTAGTAATTATATATCTGTGCCATTATTATAACATGTCTTTGAGTTTGAACAACTCTGTGATCGATTTGAAATATTCGGCGAATCCGTATAACTGATACTAATTTCAACTAAAATTTTGTTCACCGTCGTTTCAATCTTCTGTGCTTTCACACGGGTTTTATATATACTATATTCGGCAGACAGGATCCGTGTACGTTGGCATTCGTATAGAAGTAGACTCGAAATACCTAAAATGATTATCTATCGGCTGCAAGCACCCATAAATTCAGTTCTATTCTATTTTTCTAATTTCTCTTTCCGATTACGGCTCAAAAGTTTAGGTACAGATGCGGATTTGGCCGGTATCCAGGGTATTGAAAGACAAGGTCAAACCGAACATTAATTCTACTCTACCAAAAGTTCAATTGCGCGCGAATACTTGTTGATATGAATTTCCTCCACGGAATACATAATTCAATTACACTCACGAATCGATAAAAAATTGAATATAAAATATCCGAATTCCTTTATCCGCATACCCATCACGCACTACACTTTTCACGTGTTCGACACAAATAAATTTCTGGCTTACGAATTATGATTGGCCATTGAACAACTTTTCTCTAATTTTGAGGAGTATGCCTGTATGTGGTATATTATTGCGATCACCGGTGAAAATCGATCGGATGCATACGAAACATAGATTGAACATGTAGGATAACATGAATTTGCACTTTTAAGATAAAATCTATGAATTAAGATATTGGTTTTATATAGTGTGAATAATTTTGTATTCCTTCTTTTGTTTCTGTGGTTTCCTTCTTTCGAATTTCTGTTTCGGGTTTTATATCATGCCTACTTGAGGTACGTCGAGAGTTGAGTTGCGCCAAAACTGCGTTCAGACCGAAAACCCCGATTAATAATGAAAAGGACGGCGTAGACTTTGACAAAATTGAAAAATAGAAAGCGGAAAATGAGAAGAGGCAATACTTTCGCTTCTCGCGCGATAGTCAGATAATTAAGGCAAATCTATGGAATAAGAGATTGTGAACGTAACTGGGAAGAGATGAAAGTAACGATTAATGAGCGAACTGTGTATCTCAATCCGTAGTTTGCCTCGGGCCTCGGATGCACCTGTGGTTACTGGGGGCTCGATTTTTTCATGGGGAACGAAGTTCAGATACACGGGCCGCACCGAAAAAGAAGTTCTCGAGGAAACCGGGCCCCTGAGAAAAGATGAGCCAGCGATTCAACGGGGCAATGTTCGCACCTCAAGTCTTAGGAGGAAGGCGAGTAGCGTCCCGGCTACCCCGAGCACCCCGAGTCAAGATTTGGTCGAAATCCGTAAGCATGATGATTTTGATTGACGTGTTGATGAATTCAGAGAGGGGCCTCATTTGTACAAACACAAGATTTCTCAATTCGCTTAATTATAAATTTCAGTATTTTGCACCTGTCCGTTTTTCTCAATCTACTTGCAGTATGATTTCACAGTCTTTTTTATCTCATGCATATTTTTGAATGTTATCTCAGACACGGGAATAAAAATCCAATCACAAGCAATAACTTTCTTCGTCTCAATTTATCGATACACTTCAGGTATAAATGTAATTCATTAGCGTGTCATTCGAGTAACCATGCATATATTTTAAGAGTTACGGAAAATTTACATAATGGACTTTGAATCCTGGATAAAATTAAACTTGGATCTTGGAATTCGTAATGTTAGAAAGCCTTTTTCTTCTGTTTCTAATTTTAGGTATACGTTGAACTTCTAAATTATATGAACTGAAATTCAATTATCGTACGTTTCGAAGGTGCGGTGAAATTTTCGTCCATCCAAATCTCAAAAAATAACCCATCTTTACAGCTTCATTACTACCAATCAAATACGAAATTACTTGAAATTATTGTAACATATTCCAAAGGATACTCGAGTCTGCCAAGAAGTTGTCACAGCGCTGGTCTTGACGGTACAGGAATGTGTGACGGCGGAGGTGTACCATTCAGCTCGCCATATTGCCCCGACAATACCTTGCCGCTATTGGAAACAGTTTCGGAAGACCAGGAGATAAATGCTCGTAGAAATAACGGTTGGTTCTTCGTTCGTTTCATTACTTTCAAACTCGTTATAGCTCATTACAGGCAATATGTATGTAGAGGTATATTCATATGTGTACGTACCTATAGTATGTAGGTATATATGCCTAGTAGTACTGTGCGGGTACTGGAATTCATCGGGTTGGTTGGAATCCCGAAAAAATCAAGTTTTCCCAAGAATAATTGCCGGAATATTCGGAAGACTCGAATTATTCGAGAATTCCGGGATTCTTGGTTTTCCGAATATCTCGGGATTTTCATTTTGAAGGATTCCCGATTATCTTGCGTTTCCAGAAATTTTGAGATTCGCAACCATTCCGGGATTCGCGACGATTTCGGGGGTGCCAAAACACTCGACCCGACGGAAACTCGAGTCCCCGAAAATTCGGGCACCCGCACAGCACTATTACCTGCGTTATCTTGTTATACGTACGATATCAGTCGATCGCGTCTTAGCTCGCGAGAACAAAATCTCCTGAGAGCAGAACCCGCAGGCTGCTGTTGGAAATATGGGAAAGTATGAAAATTATGTAAATAGATAAAATGGTTGTATCTAATTTTTCAACGTGTCTTTTTTCCAGCTATCTTCTCAATCGTTTTATACTTATTTAATTTAATTGAAACCTGAAATTTAGATGCATGTTAAAATATATTCCTCGCAAGCTTTTTTCCTCTCTCGAATACTGATCATAAGTTTACGATTTCGCTGATTGCAATTATTACGATTTACTAGGGCGCGTCGGAAAGTGGAAAATTTTAGCTATCAAAAATATCTGATCTAACTTACGTTGCCTTAATTACTTCCCAAGTATCTTTCATCTGCAAATTATCGGTCTGTAGGAATATTTTCGTGTCAAATTTACGGTAAATCAGGAAACTTGAGGTCAGTTAGCTTCCACGTTTGATTTCACGTGATAAACTTTCTCAAAGTACTTAGAGTGCAGCTTGAGTTCAGTTGTATTTTATCCTACGGGATTGAAAATGAGTTTTAAGGTGCTATTAAACACTCGTTGTTACCACCTCGAAAATACGAATTGTAGCCACTCCTACACCACTTGACTGATCGGAATAAAATCTTAGGGGTTGATGTAGCATTTTGACAGAAAGCGGCGCAGTATTCCATTTCTTAAAAATTTAGAAAAAAGCTCAATTTTTCAAACATCTCTGAATGTTGGGTTAGTTAGATTAGATTGAAGGAAATTTGGACTTGTGAAAGAACTTTCCGACATTTTCAAGAGATAAAATACTTGTCCGCGTGCTGCCAAAATACTGCATCAATCCTCCAGCTTCCATTCCAATTGCGTGGTGTAGGAGTGGCTGCAAATCGCGTTTGCGAAGGCGTAACGAGGGTCGTAACGGGTTTTCAATATAACGCCTCAAATGAGCTCATTTGAGATCGGGTGATCGTCTCTCCCCCAATACCTTGCTTTTTAGATTTTGTTTCTCTTATTATTTTCTCTTCTCTGTTCTTTAGCGGTAGACGAGAATGATACGCATGCGAATGGATCAGTCGAAGAGCAAGTACAGCCAGTGAAAAAGTTGAAATTTGCAAAGACAACATTCAGCAAAGCTCCGCCGTTGTACAGTCAGAGAATAGTAATAGGTACCGAAGAATTGTCTGGAAAGAATATCGATAAACTTGTGAGGCAAAAGATAGATTTATTTGAAAAAAGTCCAAAAGTCGTCAGGTCAACCGCTCTGATTGTTAAGACTTCAAAAAGTACTACAACGAATGGAATATCGCGGACAAAGTCTCATAACAACTCGACTAATTCTGATCCAAAGTTGAACGGTAACGTTTACCCATCCAGAGACTCTGCCCCGAGGGATTTTACCCATGGGCTGTTACTCTCTTCCTCCACAGGGTCTTTGCGCCTCAATAATCGTAACCAGGATAATACAGACGTTAGAAATCTACAGGTAAATCCAAAAACAGACGATCCCGCACTTGGAAGGAGCCGAACCGGTGACGTTCTTTCGAATACAGGTGAGACGCGTGAATTTAAAACTGGTTCTCTATCTCATCGAACTTCTCCTTCTATATGTTTCATATTTTGCTAATTTTTTTTTTACCCTTCATGGTTTTTATTTCTCCCTTTTTCATATTTCTTATCAGCTTTCGGTCGGCTTTCTTGTCTAGGTGCATGAATCGCTGTTTGTAACGTAACGCCCCTCGCAATGAGGTTTCGTATTTGTTTAATTCCTTCCGCCTCTAGCTCTTAGAACTATTTTGAACTCTGAACGATGGTTTTTTTGCGGTAAAGAAAATAGAAGTAGGGACATTTACGGCTTGCTGAATAGTGATAACGCGCAAGAAGACGGAAAATGAATATGGCGAAATCCACCCCAACGTGGACAATCTCTGAGTCTGACCTCTTTCTGGCACAATTTTTACGAGCGATTTTTAGTGTTTGACAATTTTCCAAGTACCATTGAACATCGAAGACAAAAGATAGCTACGGTAGGCCATAGATCGGAATGTTTGTATTGTTCCCATAGGATTTATGAACATTTTTAAGGTAATTCAACCATAGCATACCTTTAAGAAAAACAATTTCCAATATTCAAACGAAGAATCAATCAAGAAAGAGTAGGCACGGTATTTTGATCGTGTATTTTTTTTAAATCTACGTTTTTTTTCTAATTAATTTCGTATGTATTTTTTTTTCTAAATCGCTACTGAAGGTACAGCTGCATGTGACGATCACAAGTTTATCTAAATTAAAAAAAATCTGTCACTCAGAAACCACTCGGAAATGAAATTAAAAAATAAAATAATAAAAAAAAACTGTGTAGAAAATGGTAAGAAGTCAAAATCTGTTCATGTTGGGATGAATTTCCTCGCATACAAATTCGATTGCATTGATCGAGATTAAAAACCTCAAGAATCTTACGATCGTGAATTCTTCATCATGCGTGAAACAAATATTGTTATAAATTTGTTACAGTTGGCGCAGACGAAGGGGACACGAACGATTACTACTTCAGAGATTCGTTTGACCACTCATCCTCGGAAAGTCAGCTATTAGACGCAACAGGCAAACCGCATAGTGGATCAGTAACGCCAGTGCCAAAGATGCAAAAGTTACAGAACTCGAAACTCTGCCTACAAGTACAACAAGGATCAGGATCAAAAATGTCGCGTAAACGTCTTCGTATAATAAAAATATTTTTTCCCGCGCTAATGCTGACTATTGTCGTACTATGCATTGTTACAGTATTGTTGTTCGAAACAGACACAGCGCTTTTCAATAGCATGAGAAAAACACCGGAGATGGTTGCACTCAGAAATCAATGTTACGCGCCGATCAGAGAGTTTCTTAAAAGTAAATTTGGTCTATTCTGATGGTCTATTCTTATTCTGATATCTGAGAAAATTATTCATACCATAAAGTCTTAACGCCAGTGCCAATTTTATCAGGAACAACAAACGGTTTACGCTTCGTGTTTATTCAGACGATTGAACGATTTACTTTTTATCGAATTATTACTATGATTGTTACGTTTCTTTTGCTTTATGCTCTTTTGGATTTCTCGAGGATTGGAAATGAGTTTTGGCAGAATGAGCTTGCTGTCTTCAATCGTCGAAATTAATTTTCTAGAGATTTGCAAGTGAGCCGACCCTGGCGGACGAGAAAATACGCGAAAAAGAGAAAAAAATTACCTATTTTAATGTTAAACTGAACAGAGGAATAATATAAATTAATTGATTGAATAATTAATACTACTGATACAAATTATTTAATAATTATGTAGATTAAATATAGCAATGTTAGGTAATTTTAAATGTTCAACGAAAAAGCAATTAATTCATAGGATTTAAGAGACTATAGAACGGCGGTTTGATCGCGGATAGAAGTTGTTATATTATCGAGTTATAACGAGTATGCTTTGTTAATCATTGTCGTATAAATGAATCGAGGCGCAAGGCAAGCAGGTGATAATGAAATACATGGCACATGTCACTGAAGACAGTCGACGTTTCAGGCGGAAAAAATTTGATTTTAGATAAGTGCATTTCTCTCACGTTCGGCGTTACGTAATCAACGTTCAATGAAAATGATACGATTTTTGTCAAACTCAACAATTTTCCAATGGAAACCAGTAGTTCTCTGATGTTTTCTCAGTTTTACAATACATGAAAATCCAAAACTCAAAATCTGTAACATATTTCTAAGGTGTTTTCTGGAGCTGAAACCAGACTCCATAGAATGTCGTCTTTCCATAAGTACAACGAGACCTTAGAATATGTATAAAATTAAATTTTTACCCCGGAAAACCTGGATGGTCTTTATTGGACTGCGCCACACACATGAACTGTATGAGTGTCAAATTTCACTGTAGCAATCATTTTATTTGTTTATAGAATTTGAAAAGAAATTAATTTTTTACAATAATCTATGAGAAATTGTTTTATTATTTATTATTTATTTATTTTATACATTGCTCATGAACATTTTTTAATATCTCTACGCATTCCATAATTTTTTTAATATTTCTTTTATGCTTTGACCTTTGGCGCCTAATTCGTTTTATTTTTAGTCAAGGCATTGTGCTATTCATGATTATAGTAACAGAAAAAGAAGCTGAAATCTTGGAGCACTTGCGTCGAAATCAATGATCAATCCATAGATCTAATTTTGTTTCATTTCCTTAGTACCGTTGAAAAGTTTTTTCTCTCTCTGCGGCTAAACGGATCTAGTTTTTATCCGCTACTTATTATCGTTAGGTGTAGTAATAGCGTTCGATACAAACGCGTAGATTCATCTCAACTTATTCACTCGGCAGAGATATCCCATAAGGACGTAAAAAAAAGTGCAAGAATTAATCAAATCACATTAGAATAGATGCTCCGTAAAACAAATGATAGTTCATAATTATTTGAGGAATCTTGTCTGCGTTCTGACAATTTCATCTCTAAATCCAAAATTAAACAATTTTGGCCTCCTCATCAGCTCTCTAAATTGGTGTAAGAAAAATCAAATTTTTGGTATCATATTCCGCGTATTTGATGATGAAGAAGATTAAGTAGAATGAAATGATTGATAATAGAAAAACATAACTCAAGGGAGGAGTTTTCAGACATTTTCATCACGCGATAAGTGTACGCGTCTCTCCTTTCAGAAGACAATATTCAAATTTGAATACAGAAGTTCGAGACCGTTTTCGAAATAATATTCTCAATGATGATAATCTTTTCTGTACATTTAACGACTATACCTAATTGTTGCATCTGACTACTACCTTATTTCCTACAAGTGCCTACGCTGTGCTAGAAATCTTTCAAATTGTAACATGTATTTCGTTATAAAATATATATTTCGAGCAGACTTAAGATATACTTAATTAAATTTACAATTTTACAATTATCTCTTACGAGAAATTCTATAATCTAATTGAACGAGGAAAAAAGTGAACTAAAGTTTGCTCGAAATTGAACGAAATATATCCAAACGCCAAACGTACTCCATGCGAAAAACTATGTATATACATAGTTTTAATGTCGTGTATAAAATGTGTGTACACTGCTTCTTCGACTTGATCCATTATCAAATTGTTATAATTAATATCGCGGAGCGAATTTGTGCGCACAGGGCATGATAGAAAAATTTAATTTAATAGAACTGAGATGATGAATATGTGCAGAGCTTGAAGAATATCTGCTAATTGAGAATAGAATTATAATATTCCTACGTATTGTCGACCAAAAATAGTAAATTTCAAATAAAAACAATATACAGCCGCGTAAAATGAATACATTGAGGAATTTGGGGATTGAGTCTTGGAAGCAAAGTATACAATTTGCGGATTGTATATTAAATAGATGTAAACAAATGTCAATTGCAATATATAATTATAAAAACTAGTTGTAAAGTTAAAAAACAAAACGGAAAAAAAATCCAATACAAAATATGAGAGAACAAAAAATACAAGAGAAAGATATTTGGGAAAAGAAAGAGCAGAATAGGAACTCAAGTAATAATTAATCAATATTATGTACTAGTCTGTACTGAACGATAGAAAATCGGTAAAAACAGAAAATTATAATTATACAATTTCTGCGAGCTTCTATTTACCAGTTGCTGATGTAAAACCACGGATTGATCTGATATTTTTAACTTAGCGTACTACAAAAATTTAAATATATAATATAAAGGAAAGATGGTAAGTTCATAAAAATGATTATAGAGAAAGAAGATTGGAAAATGATAAAATTGAAGAAAATTGTAGACATTATACAGGTAATTATATTAACATCGAAAGAATATTAATACTACATGATATAAACGTTCAACAGGAGTAAAGAAGAAAGAAAAATTTTATTTCTAATCAGCATATAATAATTACTGCCCGTAATTAACAAAGAGTATAATTAGATTACATTATTAGCGCTTTGTTAACGATGCATAGTATAATCGTTGTAATAGTTATATAATTGTCGGGCATGAATGATTAGGAAAAGATAATAAATTATTAAAAAGCATAATATTAATGACATACTTAGAGTTGAACAAATTTTTAAATGCGCTTAGTTATAATAAAAGATATATGCGATATATTAATTAAGTTATATCAATGAGTGTATTACATGACTCATTAGTCGATAAATAATAACAAAATACGTACGTAATCATGTAATATTTTCATTTCTTTTTTTATCTATAAACCAATTTAACATTAGAGAAAAGGAAGCAAAAATTAAAAAGTGAAATATAGAGAACTAAGAGAACTATCAAATGAACGCTTTCACGAGATCATACACACGTCTATGAATTATTATAATAGTTGATGATATAGCATAATTTCTACGTAATCTTGCCCACAGCTCTTTGGCGCAGCTACTATGCCACAAAAAAATGATAAATATAAGTAATGCGGTATACAATATACTATACATATAGCTGTAGAAAAGAATAAATTGTCATGTCTATAACTTTTTAATGAAAAAAAATGATGCAAAACAATTAAACGACACAATTGATAAACGCTTATTAACATTTGCTGAGATTATTACGTAATTCCTAGCGTTATGTTTATAATTGTTACTTTATTCTAGACGAGAATCGAATCCATCTTAATTATTATCTATTGATCCTTGAAGAACAAAAAAAATTGCCATTCTTCTGTTCGTTCTACATTTCTAATGGTTCTTCTAATCAGAATCTCGTTGATTGAGTTAATCGCAATGAACAAACGATTCGAAGCTTTAATATTAATATATGGGGTAAACATTGACGGTGAGGTGGTCAGACAATGTGGTAGAATTGAGATCCAATGCCCCATATTAAATATTTTTCTGATTCTCGTAGATCGTGTGTCGTTTAATTATGTTGTACCCAACTAATTCTAGGTTGTTTAATTTGGTGTGATATAGAAGTAACTTAGTACAAAAGAAAAGATTAATATTGAATTTGTTTAGAGTGCTTACATATTTTCCGAAATTTGAGTTTATAACAGTGTGGGGATCTGTACGAATGCTAAATAAAAGCTTTATAGTCTGAAAAATGAGTTTTCCGATTAATGGGGCAACAGTATAACAACGATTCAAACTGAAGTTGTTTCATCAGCATTCATATTTCATCAGCACTTTGCACCAAAAACCTTAACTATGCAGGCTCAGTCTGCGATTAGCTTCATCAAATATGGATCCCCATACATTATACCACATAAACACATAAAAGTAAAGAAGAAGGTGAAAAATGATATAAGCCAATTTGGCATAATGGCAAATATGGTGAATATTTTTTTCGAATTGTTATACTTTCATTTATTATCTTGACTCGCGGTTTATTATTATAAATCTTAGCTTACATATTACAAATAATAGTTGAATCTAAATTTCTCGCTTCATGAAAGATTTCACTGATGATCGAAGCCGCCTATTTTCTTAGAAATTTCGGCACAACAGAGCAAAATTCTGAAATACTCTGTAAAATGTCACACAAAATCTGTTTATCTCTGAGAAAGAAATTATGAAAAATTCGATTTTTTTCCCAAGTATTCTGTTACATTCAAAAGAACTTTGATGTGAGATATCGCTGTATGTGAAATGTTTTCCGCTATTTTTCCAACACATTTTTCAATATTTGAGGATAAACTCGGAGAAAGCGACAAAGAATAACTTATTTTTCTCAAATTTCAGTATAATATTTTGGATAATTTTTGAAAATTTTCCCATGTGCTGTGATCGAATTACAAGATTTGTCATTTCAGAGATAAATGAAGTAACTTGGACTTGTTGATGCAGATAACATTTTAGAGTTCTTCCGTTTTTATAGAGTCATTGAGAAATATTTAGGAAAATAATTAGAAATATATTATCACCTCAAGGTGTTTTACTTATAAGGCCTGCATAAAACTATGTATATTGTAATTATCTTGTAACTGCAGGATAACAGACTACAGGTGAAATTTATTATTCCATGACAATGATCACGATAATATACAATCATTATTCTTTACAATCAATCAATGACGGAAATCGTATGACATTCAAACATGGTAACGGGTTCTATTATTTAATGCATTATATATAATTCTACGTTGATGTATATTTTTATTTTTTTGTTCGTTAATATTTTCATCCAAAATATATATAGATATTATAGGTATATATATTACACACTACTATATGTTGCATTATTTTTGTACATTATTCGAATCAATTAAACGAATAAATTTACGACAATTAATGACAAAGAAAGAAAAAACTCTACAGGTACAGAATGATCATTTCTGAATTATCTGTCGTCACAATTATTGATATGCTTTTTAGCTGTTGGTCAGGTGTGAACTAAAATTTGTCTTCAAAAGTATCACGAAAATCTATGATTTTAATTCACGATATCGTACTTTCGGATCGCATTAATCCGTTTTATTGAGGATCGACCGATGATCTCATACCATATACCGTTAAGAAATGAATTTTGGACAAATAATTAAGAAATTTTCATAAAATGAACAAAAACAAAAACAATAATAACGTACTAATATGACGTAATCATGTTAATAATATACTGGGAAAGTCTTATATTATTATAATTAAATCCTAGGTATACTGCATAATTATATAATATAGAATATAATCGCGGAAAATCAGTTTTATGCAAAAATCCTGTTCACATGTGATTAAAACTGAAAATAATCCGTGCATAAACATTCATATTAATTATGTAAACGCAACTATTACGTACTTGAGTTATTTTCTTTCTTTTCAATTTATGAAAATAAAGTATGTATAGTCTAGGACTGGAACAATTTGACATGTCATTTTTTCTCTTCTTCTTTCTCATCTCTCTCTTATAGTTTTCACACATGAGACAAGAAACGAAAATGATCATTGTACATCAATTGACAGTAAGTTATTAACGTTTTCCTATAGGCAAAACGCGATGCATTGTTGTTCCGTTATTATTATTATTATTATTATTATTATTATAAATAAAATAAGTAGCAAAGTAAAAAAAAGCAAGCTATATTGCTTTGTAAATTACGTTTAAATCACCTAAAACATCATTCAATATTATTATTATCCAACGGCGACTGG
Source organism: Phymatocera aterrima (assembly GCA_963170745.1). Lineage (NCBI taxonomy): Eukaryota > Metazoa > Arthropoda > Insecta > Hymenoptera > Tenthredinidae > Phymatocera > Phymatocera aterrima. The sequence goes on from OY720660.1 coordinate 7,855,947, forward strand.
AGATTTTTATCCTCAAAGTAATCTCCAGTGGAATAAATTTAACTTATCCCGTCAGTTGCGGCAAACCTAGTTCATAATAGTGCCACTTCTCAGCTCGACATACGTGTGATCGCAACATCGTCGAGGATAAAATATCTTATCAACAATTCTGGGGGCCTCGATAAAAATTATCTAGGCTAGACGTGGACAGGTTCCGCCGGTCGAAGGAGAAAATATAACCAATTATCCCAATAATTGCGGTTAGTGTATTATCGCTCATTCAAGGATTTCAAATCTATCTACATGTAGCACCACCATCTCTTGGGATTGAAATGACGAACGCATATTAACACCTGTTGCCTAATTGAATTCATTATAATGTACGCGTTTTTATCAGCGAGAAGTTACGTCAACTTTTCCGAAAATGATGTCTAAGATTTTTGCTCCACTAGACACGGTTTCATATAGTTCCATTCAATCTGATTGATCCTTCTTCGTGAATCGCTGGTAAAAACGTAATTAAATCTCTAGCTAAAACGATAGGTAAACCGCAGGTTTGAATGGTTCGTAACCGAATGAGTGCTGATTTCGTAATTCATGTTTGATCTTATCCGCAGGTTCGTAATACGAATGATCTCACGGGGGTATTTCCGGTTCATTTCCTGCTTCCATCGTGCAAATCCAGTGACAACCAAGTTTGACGTCGTTTATTGCGGTAATGCATATAAATACGTATATACATACCAAGAGGCATAATACCATTTTCTGTTTCAGATCCAAATTGATTTTCGCATAACTGGCTTCTTCAGCTTATCATATATATGTGCTAGCATATGTAATATATCATGGTCGCACGTGAACTCAAATAAAATACCGAAAATAATTGAAATCGTTGGCGTAAAAAAACGTTCGTTTATCAGAAGATATATTTCAATTATTTTCTGCGACACGCATTGTATCAGAGAAAACGAGAAGCTTTGTATGTGTGATATAGGTATGTTATACTCGAGAATTATGACGGAAAGTGGTGAAGTCGGTCTACATCGTACCATCTGAGATACCTATATCGTGCGCTTCCTCTGATGTGGTTCTAAGCTTTCGTCTCGGTTTAAACTCGGACTTAGCCAATCACTGGCGACAGTTTTAGCGATTTAAACCGAGATCAAATTCGTTGTTCGGGTAAAGACTGACCCATCAAGTTTCAAAATAAATACAATTAATATCAGTTTGAATTATTTTATTACTTTGCCAAGATTCGTGGCAGCGAATCGCCGCCAAGTTACTATAACTACACGACAGAATGGTTCATTTGATTGTAAAGTTATACCTATAAGATGTTTCGCATAATAACATAATGTCGTATTTATAACAAAGAGTATACAAATGTATAAAATCCTCCGGTAAACAAAAACGGATCATTCTGTACATACCATTCATCGTTCAAGATTACGGACTTGAACGGTCGGATTCAAAAACATAATTCAGAAAATTTTTGAAATGTAATCCAAGTGAGCAAATTCGGCGTCTTCTTGAAAGTACTACGTTCCGCGGATATATACCTATGTAAGAAAAAGAATACTCTTTTTGAAAAACCACAATCTGAAATGACTCGAAAAAATTCAATTGTTATACCCATTTTCCTCCAACCTTTCAAATTTATTCTAATCAATCAAAACGAATCCTTGGCCCATATCAATATGAAATATGATTGAAAGCGGTATAGAGATCTATCCTCTAACGAAACGGAAGTCATACATGGAAACAAATCTTTGAGAACGCTTCAAGTGTGGATACACTTGGTATATCCATAAACCGCGCGCAACCACACCATCTTATTTTTCCATGACTCAAGCCAGTCGCGCAGCTATCCCCAATCAGTGGCTCTCTACTTGGATCGTATTGCAGGATAAAAATTTATTTGTAACACAAGACATATATCAGATTGAGATAGAGTACAGAAGCGGAAGGATTATTCATTTTTTCTACAATTCAATTCAATGTAGAGAAAAATAATGAGAAGGCGTAAATGGATGCACAAAATATTTGATACGTACACTATATTTCTCATCACATCTTTGCCTCCATAATAATTACAATATGCGTCTGAAAAAGACTACAGATTCATAGATTTTGAGAATCCTGCTAATTACTGAACAAATTATATCAAGAAACTTTCACAACTTGTAATGGATCAGAATATTTGTCAATTATCTCATACTTCACCAAGAGAGGTAATTAATATGAAATTTCGAAAGAAAAAGGAGGGACATTTTTGACCCAGCTCCTGAAAATAAAAGATTTGATGCAGGTTGAGAACCGCTAAATGTTCCCGGAGACTTGTGCTTGAGGATCCGACTCATACCGCAGTCGCGGATAAACCTGCGCATCGTTAGGTTGTTCTTCGTCGTCGTGACCGCACTAAATTTCTCATTTGCCGCATACCTACGATCTAATACGAATGTACGTATACAACTAGGATTCCTGAATTTAAATGAATGCGGCCTCACTAATCACAAGTCAAATTAGTCCTACACGTGCGCGCGCGTTTATTTACCGTACAATACTATTGTAACGATAATAATATACAAAAGTATTATACTATAATAGTAGAAAAGTGTAAGTCGGTGTTCCGTGTTCCGTCTTGCAGTTGTCATTGCACACGTTCTGTGAAAGTGTAAAGTTGTGAACTGACTACTACTCCTCCAGCCAGCAGCTGAACAGTCAGCTAGCTAGCAAAAGCAGACATGGATAAACTCGGCTTCCACAGGCGGGCGACCAGCTACAATTAGGTTAACAATAAAACTGGACTACCTACTACCGTCCGTGTCGTCTACACGGCGGACAGACAGCATTAGACTGCCAAGTGCCAGTTAGCCAGCAGTCAGTTAACGACAGTGATAGAGTGCAGTGAAGTTGCCTACAGCACGTTGTGACAAATAAATATAAGTATCAAAAATACATTGATATCGAATCAGCGCGTTGCGCGTTTGTTACGAAGAAGAACTAGCAACTCGGAATACTTGATTTGAAAATAAGCAGAAACAGAACAAAATCTAGTCAAAATGGTAAGTAGTGAAATGGTTTTCGTTTAATTCTGTTTTCCATTCACTTTTCAAGATTCTTCGATCATAGTATACATGCGAATACCAGAATAATGATAAAAAACCTGTGTCAATACCTATTACACGAATATTGAAAACAACATGTGTTGAGTTATAGTATGTATACGGGTTTGCGAGAGCGAGCGAATTCACGTTTGTTTTTTTTCCGTAGCGATAGGCGCGGGCTTATCGCATTTGGCTTGAAAAAGTATCGCGGTATCGCGTACCGTATAGGTATGCATAGTATCTACGAATTCAATAACTCGTGAGTCACGATAAAGATACTCCACGGTATCGCTGAACCGAGATTCCGTTCTGGTCGTGTTTTCTCTCCCGATTGGTAAACGCTTGTAGTACATACTGAGCATTACGATTCCTGTGTTAAGTATGTACACATAGCCATATAGGTATGCGACGTTGTGTGTACATACATACATGTGCGAATTAGTCACCGCAACATCACTTATACGAAATCGCCTCAACAAAAGACTTTAATACACTAAATATGATTATTTAAGTCGCGGGGCAGTGAGCGAATGACAGCTGACGCAGGTTCACCGTACGCTTGCCGTACACCGTGTATACCTGTATGTTTATAATTTGATATGCTATGTATGTATATATTACATATACATATGTGGATCTATTTAAGCCTCGCGTGAATAAAGATGTGGAACAAGCTGCGCGCGTGTTTTATATATTATTTTATCACGTTATTTTTTTTTATGTATTATTGGTTAGGTATTTTTCTCACGGTAATACAGGCTACGCACACATTTTATAGGCGTATGACTTGGATCCATTCATACTTTATAAGGTTGTTCAATGTTTCCCCGAGCCGATCGTCGGTTGTCAATTATTATAGCGAAGAAGATTGCGGCGGTGTAATTTTTTTGTTTGAAAAACTGTGTCGCAGCGTTGCCTTCGATAATTCTCTCGTGGAGTACGTAATGTGAAAATAATATAAACGGAGCATTCTTTGGCCTCGCATGGAATTGGAATTCTCGTACCGTCTAGCGTCATGTTGTGACACATGCCGGAAGACTTGAAAATATTCATCTACTATGTGTGTAAGTTATTCTTCGAACGTGACATAGACGCGGGAAATTATCGTTTCTGTCACCGACAAAATCGCGCGTGAAGTCGACGGTTAGATGAAAATTATTACGAAAAAATACGATAGATCTGTATTGAATGTTTTTCATAACTGTTTTGTTTCGTTTCGTCACTTATCTAATTGGAACATACAATTGCGGGTTAATCGGTTAGGTTCACTTAACAATAGCAGAAAAAGTCCCGACCCACGAGCTTATTGTCGGTAACCGAAATTTCCAGTTTCTCTAATAGCATGATCAAGAGCACGATCAAATTTTTTTCAATTCGACCGATCATCGGGTTACAGATGAGTGCACAGGATTGTGATAACGTTAACGGAAAAAAATCATGTAAAATAATATCCCCTGCTGGTTCGTTGACGATTTTTTATACGTTAACGTTCGTTATAAGTTACAGCCTCGAGATGAGAACGCCTACTCATTCTCTATAATCCATCATAAGCTGGAACAAAAATCGATTTAATATCTCCGTTTAGTGGTAATTCGATATCTTGATATCGCATCAGAAGAGGGTCTGCACAGTACGTCGGTCAGGAAAGAACTTGGTATAGAAATTTGGTCGATAAACGAGAAATGAACTTTCCGTTTATCTTTTCAATACCGAATGCCCCCTGGATGCGATTTTCCTTCAAGGTCTTGCGGTTAGATTATACACGAACGTTTGTGATTCTAGCGAAATGATGCGTTGTGTGTAATATTATAATAATCTTGGAATTCTGTATGTCTCGTTCTGGAGTATGAGATGTAAAATCACCGCCTTATAAATTGACTCATCGTTTCCCCCATTTGCGCGCGGTACCGCCGCGCCGCGCTGCCTTGATCATTTTACACGCGCGATATAGATATATAGTGTTACGATTATTCCTTTCCTTCTTCAGAAGAGGCCGTGAAACTCCGTTGTTGATTCATCGTCATTGTACAACGCTGTCATCATTTGAATATGGACTTGAAATCGAGATTATCGAAACAAAATCAGGCCGATCACCTTCCCCCGCTTCATATTTGCTATTATTCAAACAGTCGAATGTAACTATTTTATCGGGACGTAATTCAGTTTTTTGAAACTAGCAAATGATGTTATATGATACCTGTGCGTATACAATAAAATTCAGCTTTCCAATCTCTCCAACGTTTTGGCACAGGAAAGTACCTTCGACCCTCATTAGGAGTCAGCTGAAGTTTATATCAGTGAGCGAAATTTGGACTCGCTATCTTGAATGTACGGAGACCATTTCGAAAACGAGAATCGTAGATTTACGCAACCGACTGCATCGATTTACACGAAACTTCGGCAATTCGTTGAGCATGATGGCAGAAAGTGGCTGAATACTTTACTTTTTCGAGACATTGATCGGATCTGGTGGAAAATAAACATTCCCTGTGTTAGCTAGGCTAAATTTCCGGAGGCGACTCCGAATTCCCCTTAACGTGAGAAAGTCACAAAAAATCGCATTTCTGAGCAAATTTTATTGTTTTTTCTGCCCCCTAAGCGGGGTCGTGGCTTCTTTATTATGTACTTTACGTCTTACATTTTTCTCTATATTCTGCTCCGCGGATCATCGAAATGGCTAAGAAATACGATTTCTTCTTCTACGCAAAAAAAACTTCAGCGATAATTCCCTTGAACATGATATGATATTCCATGATTTTGTTGTTTCAACGTCATAAACTTCAGCCTCGTCATTATTAGGACACGTTGGATTGATCTCTATTTTCTCCGAAATTTTCTAATTAAGAGACCTACTTATTCATTCAGGTGACTTGCTACAGTTTATAGGCAAATCTATGTACATACTACCTATAATTGAAATAAGAATATAGACCGATTTCAATGGAAATTGGATTCGCCTGTCCGATATTCAGTCAGATGTTGGACTTTTCGCATATATTTTCAGTAAAAGAAAACTCATGTTGTATCTATAATTTATACGCGGTTAAACGAGACGTTGCGGTTTGTCGCCTGCAGACAGCCTGACAACTTGATTAGTATTGGTATACGAACTCCGTATAAGAAGAATGGGGGTAAAACCGTTATATCAGGATTATCAGGCACGTACACGCATATATATACATACATACATACATAAATACATTACTACGTGGGGTATTGTAAATCGCTGCTGACATACTCTATAGTATGTAGTTCCTTGCCTACATACAATATAATTCCGGTGTCTTGCCATACACCCACCTACCTGTATCGTGTACGATCCGTATGTACAGCAGTTTTCACGTGTTATTCTTACGCGTTGATGTTCTTTATTACTTCATTTCTCCTCCCGGTGGTCATAAATCTCGTTACCTTGTACCTGGCATTGCATCAAAGCCTTGTTCAATCTGGCTGCAGCATTTTATTGCTGTCAACATTGCACGATATATGGCGGGTCGAAGAAAAAAAAAAGAATAAAAAAATTTGGCAGTTTTGAAACGCGAATGAGATCCGCACGCAATAGATCGAGCCTGGCGATCTTCGTTCGCTCAGAAACTAGAAAAATGAGGCTTTCAGTTCACGCTCATAAATCGAAAAACTCTCTGCGCGTTGTTGAAGTACAATCGTTTGAAAATTGAGTTTTCATAAAGTCGCTACTCGGATGAAAAAAGGGCCGAAGCAATGTCAAACATAATTTGGAATTATAGAATAATGTAATGACGTTGTGAAGTTACTGAATAATCTTCATTCATTTCCGAGTTCATATTACTTTTCCAGTATCGAACGAAGCTTTCGTTGTTTGCCAAATGAAAATGCAACTTACAAGTCTCGTTTTTCTGGCTGCTGAGAAAAAATGATTTCTCAAATTGATGTGGTTGGAATTCGTAACGTTAACGCAACAAAATAATATTGAAAAAAAATTATACATTTCAGGATTTCGACATGAACAAAATTTCAAAATGCGCGATGAATATGTTTCAATCAATTGAGATAATTAGACACTATATTTTGCTGTTTTTACAATATTCCATTCCTGAATTACGGAGTTTAGTTCCTGATATCTTGTCGCATTAACGTTATGATTCTCAACCTCATTCAGATCTGAATAGCGCATTCAAATTGTACTTACATGTTTCGAAACTGTCTTTAATTTTTTACCCACCCTGCCTATACGCCAAGTCGTGCTTTATGTAAAAATGATAATAATAATTTATAGGTATAAGTCTTCCTCGGTTTTTCCTCCACTTTCATTCTCGCTCCAGAACGAATGTTATTTAATCAGCTGAACCCTATATCACTCATGAGAAAATATTTTCTCGAATCGAACAATACGGTCCGAGAAAATTTTGCTACAAAACTACACATACTGAACGAAAAAGGTTTTACAATTATCACTATACATAGGTTTTCGTTGTTTGAACAAATTATTTTTAAATCAAATAAATTCTTTCCTGGCTTGAACAAACGAATTTTCGTTTCATTCTATGCAAAACCTTTTTTGGAGTATAGTATTATTCTCGTTGAGGAATTCGTGTTGATAGTAAAATGTTATCATTTTCTGGATATTCTTTTTAATTCTGCAATTTCAACAAATTTCGATCTTCACTTATAACATGTGAATAATAATGAAATAGTTTGTCGTGTATTTGGAGAAAAAATGTCTATACGCTAATTTCGGGACCGATGTCCATTCCCGAAAACTATATCGTCTCATATAATATTCGTTAGTGAACACACGTGGATATAGTTTGTAATTTTTCATTTCGTTGCACACAAAATCGTCGTATTTCAAGTTGCTGTAGCCGGAAGCGCGGTGAATGAACAGAGTCGAAGTGAGAGAGAGAAAGAGAGAGATTGAATGAGGTTTTAGCGCTCAGTGCCACCGGAAACATGCAATCATTCCACCAGAACCTTCGAGTCCGATGTCCTCGTGGCCACACCATGCAATTTCACCATCTCTTCAGGTCTACTCTCACTGGCTTTTATATGTTTCTATCTAGGTTATTATTGGTAGATATATAGGTTCTACTTTAGCGATTCAATGCGCCTTTTTTCTCTCGCTTCGGTTGCACGCGCTGTAAAATCTACCGAATAACATGTGTGCGTGTGCCGTGCAATTTGATACCTCTGCACCCACCTAGGAATTTACTACCTCTGCTACGACTCGCCTCAAAAAGCGGCTCAAAGCATGACAAAGGTTCAGAAGACAATAACGATGCTCGATGGAGTATATCATCGATCGGGAGCCCTCCCGCGACTCTTCTTTAATCCAGGTGTGTTCGATTACCGTTCGCTCGAACAACTTCCGATCCATTTTCAGAATTCATTTTATGCCTAGGTATATGTGGCAAGGTAGATCCTTGGTTAATCGTAGATTGGTGGAAAGTATCATAGAATTTCAAATATTTTCATCTCTCAAACTTGTATATATATAGGTATATGAGTGAAAGTTGAAAATAGTAGGTAGATTTTCTTGTACCTACGTGTAGCACAGCGTTCACATAATCTTCGACTCGACTGTCGACGGAAAGTCGAAAATTTAACCAGATGTTGTGTTATTCATGCTGGAGCATTGCTTCGTATTATCTTCCTCTATCTCTCTCGTCTTGAAAGATACAAATTTTCTTTCTTCAATGGCTATACCAGATGCGTCATTTGATATAAAAACTGCCCGCGCTTCGATCCCGGTCTTTCGTTTTAATGGTCGAGGGAGTTTCCGTATGCGATGTTTATTTATATCGGAGAACGTGCGTGTGAAGTTCGTTAAATCTACGGGGAACTCCAGAACTATTCGAAAGGATTTGAGAACTCTGAAAGAAATCGAATTTTCTAAAATGAGGCGCCAACTTCGCAGACACGCACTGAAGGAATTAGGAATTCTATTTCATTTATTTCTCATCCTTTCTGTACAAGGTGGTATAGATAAATGAATACTGAATACTATAAAACGACGCATCATACGACGACGAAGGCCCTATGGGAATAAATAAAAAGCACAGATCAATAGAAGATGTGGTTACTCGCATTTCCAATTTTTTACTAAACCAGACCTTTTCAATTTTCTGTTTGCATAATAATAACTCATCTATTATCCTATTTCTCTTTCATTCCAGGTTTACCACTGGCAGAGTCAGAATGTGAAGGTGTCGGGGGTGGACGACATGGTTCTACTACCGAAAGTAAATGAGGATTCTATTATCGAGAATCTGAAAAGACGTTACATGGACGACTACATATTTGTATCCTTGAAAAATTAACTCAACACACTTCACACCGGTACCAATAATATAATTACTCGTAGATGCAATGAATTTCTCAATGTATTCCATTTCGGGGTCGATTAAAGACTCGTCGCACGGTAGCTATAATATAACATTATTTCGTCATCTCACGTAGCCTGCAGGCACGAGTGTAATCGTACATTCGATATATGTACAATATACCAAATTCTTACTTTCACCTGATATCGAGGTATAAATTTGCACCTGTTTGATGCATCATATTTTACATTTGAAGACGGAAAATGAACGTTCATGTTCACAGTATGGTCCAGTCGCTGATGTTTATTGGGACAATTCAAATTCGATCTTTTTTCTATTCTTGACAGCGATGCACAAATTTTTGACGATATTCGATCGTGCGATTATAATCCCGTTCGTTCGTTTCGCCCAGTTCCTAGATAATTTTCATTCGAAGATTTTCACATGTTTATTTGAACATCAAATGAACAATAGCAGGAATCAGCATCTCATGATTAGATCAAGCTGGGCTTGAATTCTCTGTTCTAAAGAACGAATAATTTGTTGTTATTTCTATTCAACGAAAACAACGTTTGAAAGGGAGCGGAATTTATTACGTTCGATCACCGGGGTATCGTGAAACTAATTGTATAGGGGGCCCAGGCACGTGCCTGTGTATTTCAATGGTCTTTCTGATCGCAGAAAAATGTAGAAAAGACTCATAACAAGTAACGATATTTTCATTATGGATTAAATTGATCGAATACTACTTTGTGTGGATTTTTATGAAATTCATTTAGTATTATTTGTTCTTCTGATATATTGATGGTAAGTACGTATTTGAAAATTGTTCCAAAATTGAATAGGAACATCAGTGTTTTTCAAGTATGAATATTCATGAAGTTGAATATTATAACGTTTACGCAACAAATTTACAAAGAATGTTATTGCCTGACGTGGCTTCAGGGATTTCCAAAATTACTGAAAAATGAAGATTTTTCCTCATCGACAAAGCTTTGGATAATATTGTTTTTCGTGATTTTGTTACGTTAACGTTATATACTTCAGTCTCGTGAACGTTTCAATAGAATTTCCTGTTTTTAATCAAAGACTGTACTATCGTCGTTCATCACGATGAATTTGAAAAGGTGAGAAAATTTCAGATTCCTGAAAAAATACAAACTTAAAAGAATTTATTCACTACTGTATAAGCTGCAGTCCACGACAGGTACGGAAGTGGGACATTTGCAAGTTGCTCACGTATTAGCAGTTAGGTATATAGTGCTCCGTATAGTAGTCCGTTGAATAGGTAACTTTCGAACGAGTTGACTGATTTCAACTGAATCTGGAACAGAAATACACTTACCTTGAATAATTTCGCATATTTTGTAATCAATCTGTGAAAAATTGGTCGACGGGTTTCGCAGGGGAAGAGAAAAATCCGCTTCTAAATTATATTATTCTCTCGTATTAAAATTTCTTTCACGACACTGTGTTACATCATTCTTCATTATTTCCTAATTATTATTTTTTCAAATAGTTGGAACGATCAGATGTTGTTCTATACATGAAATCAGAAGTTTTTATTTATTATAGTCAAAAGAGTATTTCAGTGGTTATTAGTAGAATCATAAGTCAGGAATCGGAGGAAAGCCAAGCCCTGTTCGAAAAATAGATCGTTAATTTAGATATGAATGTAGTTACTTATCCTTAGTTCGTAGTTTAGAGAGGTCTGATAGACCTTGCGGATACTCAATATCCGGAAAGATTCTTCCTTAACTATTCATAGACATGCATCGGCCCGGTGATAGTATCCATCAATCCATTCAAACAGATGCCTTACTTCGGTGAAAAAGAGATCGAAATTTATCAAGGAGCCGTAAGTCTATATTTGTCAGTCACGTCTTATATTTTATAATACATACCTCTACCCCATGCTATTCTTCATCGACATTCATTCCTTTTTTGCCGTCAACCAATTCATCTCGACGTTCGCGCGAAACGTCGGGGATTCCCGAAATCGGCCGAAAAATGCAAACTTTTCTTTATTGAAAATTTCAGCCGATATCGTCTTTCATCATGCTGCGAGTATAAATTTTCTTATGTTTTCGGTAATCGATCTCGCGAAGCATTCTTCCGCGGTTGGAAATGGAGAAAATAAAAATACTTGTGAATATATCCTCATGGTCAATTTTCCCCCGTTTCAAATGAAAATTGTGCCATTTGCCTGTGATAATTGCGTATGCTTCGAAATATACATTTTACTCCAGAATTCGTTTTTGATGCACTATTCCCTTGACTTTTAGCATCAGTTTCTATCGTTCTCCGCAAATTTCAATTAAAACTTCCAATGAATAGTCGCTAACAGAGTGGGATCTCACGGAGTTCGAGAACAGTAATTAGCTACCGGAAATTATTTGTCCGTAAAATCAATAATCGAACTTTTGGATGCAATCAGAACAAATTAATAATGGCGCTGCCGTTATGTACGGTGGTTCTTCCGAAAACTGTCGCCAAAAATATTAATTGAATGGTGAAATAATCATCTACATCCGAGCCCGTTGAGATTCCACTCTGAAAGTCACAGGGTCAATAGTATTTTGAGCTCCGTTTCAGATAAAATCGCTAGAAATTCGAGAGGTAAAAGTTGAGAAGATCAAAAATCGGCTTTGAATTAAATTACAGTGCATTGTTAAACCATTTGCGATCCACGGAGATAGACGGCAATACTTCCATATGAAAAAGCAGAAAAGTCTGCATAAATATATGTCTATTTTCTGTTTTACATTTTCTCGACTTTCACTCGTAAGGAAAATAGTTCGAAAGATCGATTTGCGAAAAAAAATCATGAGAACATCGAACAAATATCTTTCCGGCCTCCTTGTTACTGGGATAAAGAGATTTAAAAGATACAACTAACAAATGAAATCTAAATTAAGTAATTCAAATAAGTAAATCTGTCATGATGAGACCCTGAACCTGGTCGACGTTCGACACAATCGCCCAAACGTCTTTCTTCTTCCCTTTTCGTCGCTAATCGTTGATTTAATCTCATGAATAATTCGCTCGTTTGAAGGCTCCATACGAAAATCCACCACACATATACGGACTGGCGGATGAAATGTATAGGAACATGCTAATCGACAATGAAAGCCAGTGCGTCATAATAAGGTAATAATAATTGGTATTGAATGCACAAAATATATGTTTCATTCATCGATGATAATTAGGAAAATTCATTAGAATTCGATGTTCAATATATATAAATAATGAAGGAGGGGTACGCACTTGTGAGATCTGTAATCTACAACTTTGAATCATTCGAAATCATTTGAAGTCGTAACGGAGTGAAACGAAATGGAAACAAAGTCACGTCAAATCTGTTGAAATCATTTCGAATCATGTCAACCGATGTTCAGTGATTTCAACCAGTTTCACGTGACTTCACGCGACCCGTTACGATCTCATGTGATTTCGTGATTTCACCACAAATTGCATGAAATCACGTTAAATCAGTTGTAATCATGCATAGTCAGATATCGATCGGGCGCTCTTTGAACGAGTGAATCAAGAATTTTTGTTTCAATTTTCGAGATATTTTTTCACCTGAAATCTAGCTCAATTAATTTTCGAATGACTCGAAGGAAACATTCAGTTCATATCGATATCTTTGCTTGGTTTTTTTTTTCATTATTACTTCAGCGGAGAATCTGGTGCGGGAAAGACTGTCGCAGCTAAATACATAATGTCATACGTATCACGGGTTAGCGGCGGAGGAGAGAGAGTCCAACAGGTGAAGGATGTGATACTGGAGTCGAATCCTTTGCTCGAAGCGTTTGGAAATGCAAAAACAGTCAGGAATAACAACAGCAGTAGATTTGTGAGTCATATTCCAAGTTCCAAGATAACAATACAAATACAGGGAAAGCCTGACCGAACAAAAAAACGAAAGAGTAAATTATTAGAATTTATTTGCGAAAAAATATCTATACTTGATAGCGCATGATCACTTTCGTTTTTTTAACACATGTGCCCGTACGCATCAATACTTCGATTATTCAAACGGCCTATTCATTGAATAAACGTGTCAATACACACGAAGGATCTAGCGCAAGGCGAATATGTGTCTGACAATTGGCACGACTCGCACATTGCACTAATTAATCATTTCTCAATGTTAATAATAATTAAGAACTGTAATTGTGAGCTGTGTAGATAGCAAGCTGCAAGGCTTGTGTCACAAGACACGGACTTATTAGAAGGAGAGTGAATCCTCTGAAATGGATAATATACTGTGTAGTGATTTTTACTGAATTTTTGCCGACCAATTTTAAATGATGTTTAAATAGTCGATATTCAAGGTTAATCACCTTCAGAAAGGCCATCATCTGCATTTTTGTAACTGAATCAAATTCGAAACTCGTTTTCTGACTCGGTCGTAAAAGATATATTCTGTTTCCTGTAAAATACCTGCCGATTTTCTGAGGACCCTATAACTCCCAGGTATAAGCTCGGTAAATTTCTTCGAAATTTTAACGGAGATTTCTCATTTTTTTCTTGCACTTTTTATACGATGTGAAAACAGTTGATGAGAAAACTAGACTCTGGAAATTTTTGCTCGGATTCTCGTGCATTGATTGTTGACGTAATAATGAAAACAACAATGATAATAGTGATCATGATCATGATAGAATGATAAGAATGATCATCAATTTCATAATATCTAATCATTTTTGCAACTCAATTTGCAGGGAAAATACGTGGAGATGTTATTCGGTGCCGGGGGTCAACCGGAGGGTGGAAAAATATCAAATTTTCTGTTGGAAAAATCTAGAGTCACTTCTCACAATCCCGGAGAAAGAAACTTTCACGTATTTTATCAACTGGCAACTGGTGCAAACGAGGAAATGAAATGTAGGCAGCTGTTTTAGATATGTGGCACACTACACTAAAGACCAATTTTCAAAAAAATTGCCTATACATATCAATTCATAATTCAATCCATAAAAATCTTTAATTGTTTTCCTTCTTCAGCTTCCTTCGGACTCACAAATCTTGATTACTACGAATATCTCAGTCACGGAGGAAATCACAAAGTCGATGGGACTAACGACGCCCATGATTTTCAAGAGACTTTAAAAGGTACGTGCGCATTAATTGTAAGACGAAAAATACTTAGAAAATGAAGTGAAAAAATCGTTTACTGTAAGTATACATGGAAGTTTTTCCCCCCACATCTTACACTGCCTTTATGTTTCTAGCTCTGAGGGTAATGGGAATAGGAGACACAGATGTAACTAATATTTTTCAACTCGTCGCCGGAATTCTACATATTGGAAATATACAGTTCCTTGAAAGTGGAAATTATTCGCAAATAGCTGACGAACGAAGTAAGTTGAACGTCCTTCTTCTTCTCACATTTTTGAATCAATGTTGTTATGAATATTATTCAACTAAAGTAACCCAAGCAACTAGAATTAAGAAATACAGATGATCTCGTTCCAACATCATAAAAATCTTGATAAAGTTTCGTGGCAGGACTTGTAATTAAAAAAACTCTCTCATTGTATATGAAGCTCAAAATTTTGAGGTTCATATTCCAAGAGGAATTTCTCAAAGTCTAGAAAATTACCAATGCCAATTATTTAATTAAAAAATTCAAAGACGATGAAGCTGAAATGTTCATATTTTCAAAGATCTGGACTACCCTTCGTACTTGTTGGAAGTTTCCGCCGAACAATTATCCCACAAATTGACATCGAGAATATTTGATTCAAAGTGGGGAAGCCAATCGGAACGTGTGGACGTTACGCTAAATGTGGAACAGGCCTTGTACACCAGAGATGCTTTGGCTAAGGATATTTACACGAGATTGTTCGACTATTTAGTAAAGGTATGAATAACTTTTGTTATCACTTTATTCAATATCAGATTAGAAGGTTAACGGAAAATAATTGAATGAAAAATCATGAAATGCAGTTGAAAATAATTTGTTTCTTCTTTTTCATTCGTAGCGCGTGAACCTGGCGATGGAAACTTCGACAGAAGGCCACAATCTCGGTATCCTGGATATATACGGATTTGAAATATTTGAAAGGAATGGCTTCGAGCAATTCTGCATCAATTTTGTTAACGAAAAATTGCAGCAGATATTTATCGATCTTACTTTGAAGGCGGAACAGGTAAGCTAGCATACCTGTACACCCTAGTGCAAAAATATGAAAGATGAATTGTTTTCTCTCATTTTCCTAGTTTCCTAAGATAATATTTAATGAGCTTCCGTGAAATTTTAGTTCCATTACACTCAATGAATTTTGTTCAAAAAGGTCACAACTTTCAATGAACCGAGTATGGAAAAAGTAATATAAAGTATGAAAAACCACAACAAAATTACAAAGAAGAATGTTACAAGTCCGGCATTTATTACACAGATTTTTTCATTCGTTTTCATATCTCTTCTTGAGAATTTACTCTACCGGGGCGAATTTTCGAAAATTTTGTAAACCAAAACGAATTTAAAGTGAGGGAAAGAAGTCAGGTGGTATCGGAGCTGGCGGTTTTTCCCGGATTGGCTGTAGGCGGAACTATCTATCATTCATAAAGATTCAATATTTTCTCCTGGACACAATTGGCAAAACTTTGAACATGATGAGTTTGTTCGTAAACAAAGCAGAATCCGAAACTCGCACCTCAGTTTCGGGTGCATCACCTAAAATTTGAAGTAGTCACAAATGCTCTGTAGGTAACAATTATTTGGTGCTTGAAATGAAACAAAAAAAAAGATGAGACTCTGAGTTAAAATTTGGTCTATAGTATTTCTTCGAAGAATGTATGGATGGAAAGTAATTAACCAAACTGACTAATTTTTACATAAACTTGTTTCGGGCCCGCTATCATCGATTGAGACTAAAAAAAACAGCTACAATGCGATAAACTTATGAATATCAATTTTACGGTTTTTATGGTTGACTTCAATGATTGAATAAGTTGAAAAACATGCTCAGAAACTTCATGTCATGTTCGACAGGCGGTTCTCATGTAATTTTCCATACTACCTGTCAATCTTCGAGCAGTGTAAATTTTTCTGTTTTCTTTTTCTATTTTTTTTTAACGTTAGTTTGTATTATATCGAATGGATCATTTCCATTGCTCGATACATTCATCCGATTGGGATGAGTCTAAACTGAATTCCACTTCGTACCTTCGAAGTTCAATTTTGCGTTTACTCATATAGCCAAAACTGTGAAAAACTTCGAGCGTAAGACACCATCGGGCTTGCCCCTAGTCTTCTTTTTCCGCTCCTTTATCATTTATCGATTGAATTGGGATTCGGGAAGTGGTGAAAAAGATTACATCGAAAATCGTGCAAATAATATACCTGTTAGCATTTATAATGATTTAATATTTCATGCATATTTTCACAGCGTAGAAAATTATGTACACTCCTAATGTGTATTTTAATTTTAATGAAAAGAAACAAAAGTATACATATATATATATGAATATATATAATTTTCGGAATGTACCCCTGGCGAAAAACGTTCGAGAAAAACTTCAAAATGTCGAAATTTCTCTAAAGATTCGCAGATACCTGTGATTATTTCGGAAGATCCAAGCCTTTCGTAGTGTTTTTACACGATCGATTGTCGCTGGGGACGTAAATAAAACTCACAACAGTTACATTGTATATATACGTATATTATGTATATTCATTACAGATATTCGGGCATAGCCTTGCATAATGTTGCGAAGCCAGTTATATCTGCTCATCAATATGATATTCCATAGGAAATTTGAAAAAAAAAGAAATAAATAAAAGTAAAAACGAAACACAACAAACAAAATTGATAAAATTTGGGAGAAATCGAAAACAAAATTATAAGAAAAAGTCCGACAAATTCAGTATAGTACTAGAATATTGTCTTCAATGGGAGATTCGGAACATGAAAGAAGAAAAATTTGTCATCATAATTATCATTCGTATTATGTATATCTACATATTCTGCTGAATTTGAAGTTTAACCATACGGTAGCTTCCGTTGAACAATTTTCACTCATCATCGCTATTCGCGTTTCTCGTCGTGCAAAACCGTTCGGAGGGAGTAAAATAATAACACAGCCCTCAGGGTGGCAAAATATAGTAATATCAAACTACGGGGGACCTGAGGGTTTCGAATTTGCCACGAAAAACGCCATCGAGCCGTTCCCCTTAATTTAATTGGAC
Organism: Phymatocera aterrima; assembly: GCA_963170745.1. Classification (NCBI taxonomy): domain Eukaryota; kingdom Metazoa; phylum Arthropoda; class Insecta; order Hymenoptera; family Tenthredinidae; genus Phymatocera; species Phymatocera aterrima. The sequence continues at coordinate 7,873,535 of OY720660.1, forward strand.
AACGCCAATATCTAATGTTATAAAATCGCATTAACAGACATCTGTAAAACGGTATCGTAAATAATAATAATAATAATAATCATTAATAATACTACATAGTAACTTTTGAACTTAACACATAATAATTGATGGGTGTAATCGGTAAATGGTATTATAATGATAATCACAGCTAAAGCTATACATATTATTCAAGATCCTGCATAGATTCGTATTGGTATTAATTCTACGAAAAACTACTACCGTCAATTAGCATGCATACTCCTATCAAGTTGGAAGGATTGTAATTTGGTACTCAATTTCACTATTCCATGATCTTTCGAGCATGTGCGGTCGGTTGACTCTGTCTGAAATTATGAGATCCCGCTTCGAAGAATCACCATTCTTTAGTATTTTGAGCTAGAATTCACGTAACAAATGAATAAAAATTCAAGAATAGTATGGAAAATCAATTTTTTTTTTTTTTTTTCAATAACCAGTGCATTTTGGAAGCATTTTCAGTCGTATAAAATAAGGGATACATTGTAAAGTCAATCGAAAGGACGAACAATCTTTGCGCCACAGCACTTATCTTTACATGTAAAAAATAAACGCGAAGATCGATTTGCTAGGAAAAAAAAATCATAGGAACGACGGAAGCTTCTGGAATTTAGAACGAAATTGGAAATGGTGAGAACTCGAATCTGATCAATGTTTTACAGAATCAACCGCATTCACATCTTACAATTAGTAAAAAAAATGATAAACAAAGAACGAAAGAAAGAAGAAAAAAAACATATTTTCCCCGCCTCTGAAGCCTAAAACGCGTAACCATTAGGCAAAATATCGGTTCTCCGTGACATGAACCTGAGAACCGGTGTCGTATGGGTGAAAACCTGTTGATTCAGGCCTCTGCTTGGTGGCGGTGGTATTTGTTTCGGAAGTTCGCTTGACGTTGGTAGCGAATTTTCGGTGGTATAAACCTCCACGGTAGGATTGTAGCTACTGTAAGTTACGACAAGTTCGTTGTAGTTTTTCCCTCTGATAATCATGCGGTTCCGATCGCCTTCCTCCTTCCCAATATCTCTGATCATACTCGGCCGATAATTGGCATCATCGTAACCCGCGTCCATTTTTGTACGTCGTACATTTTTATCGCCTAGGTATTTTTTTGGACGGTAAACACTCTTCGTCGCGTATTTTTTGTCATCGCGATCGTAAGCGCCTACGGATTTCAGATATGATCTCGGCTCCCAACTCGTTCCTTTACCATTTATATCTGCCGAAATTCTCCTACCTTGTTTTAGATAATATAGTTTCTCATTGTCAGCGAAACCGGAATTGGAGGTCGACATTTTTGCGTCGAAACTTCGCCGTTCATTCGGCAGTGGGTTGTACGGTTCCTTCTTTATCGGTAGTTCTTCCTCATGGAATACTTCCCGGATTATTTCTCCGAAGCTTACCGCACTCGGACCACTTCTACCTCCTTCTACTCCGCCGTCTCGTAACTCGATTTCGAGTAATTTGTAGTTATCTGTGTTCGGCTTTTCCACGTTTGTTCTACTGCCTTGGAAACCCGGTTTGACATTGTATAATTTTTGCTCGAAGTTCATTTTATTACTGCTACTGATGCTTTGGTTTATATCGTTTGGCGAAGACGGTGGACGCGGGAGAACTAATGATCCTCGTGATAACTTCAGGGATGACAGGATTATCACGAGGGCAGAAAGTCGTAGAGCCATTCTGAAAGCAAATTTTTCATTCTCAATGATCGTGTTTAGCCATGCAGGTAGATGCGATGCATGATAATTTGATAACTTGTTGTACGCATCTGTATGAATTTGTTTCATAAATTTATCCGATTTCTGACTTGACCCTAAAATTACAAGATTATTAATCTTAGACTACGAAAACCTAAGAAAACCGATTTTTATTGATTTCGGCTCCACAATTCTATATTTCCGACCTCGAATTTATAATCAGCTACTGCTACATAATAAATACATCCTACATCCTGCTAACCTTATGAGGCTGAAATCTATATCATTGGTGGAACAAAATTGCGAAGCATGATATCGATATTATTTTCGGTAATTGTGTTCCGTTAACGTTTCAAACATCAGCAGCTCCATCTAACCTTGAGTCCTGACTTGGGCGCGGCGAAAAACATATCATTGCCATCGTAAAGTTACGGTGAGAGTCTTGATGCACGCGAATAAACCTAATTGTCATTTGCAAAAGAATTAAGGTTTGAAAATGATGAAAAAAATCGCTAAACATTCGCAAGCTCGGAAATACAAGACAGAACACGCATTTAAATATCCAGCTTGTAGATTCTTGCTGACTCGATATAAGAATCTGTATTGTTTCCCATATTTTTTCCACAACAGCTGCAATGGAAACGAACGCGTTTTATCGTACGTCCGAATGAATGGAGGATTCCATGTCAAATTTACATTTCCGAAACCAAACCACTTTGAATTTTATTTGCATTTGTAACACGTTATAGTACACTGAAAAATGAAATTCGGAAATCTCGACCAGCTGTAAAATGAAAAACATTTGTCGAATCGTAAAATCAGAAAGTACGCATCTACTCCGCTTTCTTCTAGTGTACGATGACGTATTTCAATTCCAACATAATTAAAAGTAGGGCGGGTTTGAAAATGTAAATTTGACATGGAATCCTCCACATATTGCTGTTGCGTCTCTATACGTTGATCGAACTTTGAGGTCTGTTTTGCTTAAACCAAATGATATTATATACAGTTTAATATCAGCTCGTGAATTACGCGTGATACTCAACTTCGTGAAAATAAAATGACCTCGAATGGATTTCATACGATTTCCGAAGGTACTTCCGAAGGTACTTCCATATTTCCTGAACTGACGCCCGATAATTTTACTCAGGTTCCACGCGACTTCGATGATTCATTGCCAGCTTATTCATTGATTATCAATCGTTTGTCAATTATCCGAATTCCACCGATTCTCAGTTTTATTGCTTTCATCATAACGTTATGGAAATATGATCAATATCCCTATCACTCCCGATTGTCTCGATAATTAAATAGTCGCAATCTTTGATTTTCATTGATAACACGAGAGAGGAGGGAAGACCTCTCAACAACTAAAAATATACGTTATATGGTTGAAGAGAAAATCGACCCCGTTGCTTATTATAGACACCGTGAACCGCCTGCACCCTGCCGCACGTAAAGGTACGTACACACATACGCGTACGTACGTTTGATACGGTGCTATACGTTATTGAATGCAGTGAAAGTTACCGCATGGCACGTATGTGTACAGCGTACACCTACATTCTGATACGTGAACGCGAACAGAACGTTACCATTCCCCTCTCTTTCTCTTTCTCTCTCTCTCTCTATTCTCTCTTATACTTTACGGCTTACGCAATGTGTATACCTGTAATAAGAATTATAACGCAAGTTATATGCAGGTAAGACTGGGTATACATATACTATATGTCAGTCGTATAAGGCAGCAGTTGGTTAGCCCACGGGCAGGAAAATGAGATACGAAACTTGACGCGGGACTAATTACTGCCCGGTTATGGACAGTTGGAAATTTGATTCGAACTTCCCGAATTAGATGCACGATGTACTGCGTATTGAAAACCGATTTCTCATCCAAATTTCATCAATCGAACACAATATTGATCTTCTTCGAGAGGAACAAACCAATTTCTATCGCGTTTAAAAAATCTGCGAAGCTTGAGCCCTCTGTCTATGCAAATTTCGACAAATTCCCTTCGCGCTTGAACCATCTGAACCGGAATTTCGATCTCATAGACAAAAAAGCCACGGTTTCGAAAATTCGAATCTGGACAAACGGTAATAATGAAAGCTATTCTTGTCATTAGGATTTAACTCTTCACAGCCAACCGCTTCCGATATAAGTGCATACGCAAAATTTCCGGTGAATAAAAGTATGATCGCGGGCGTGGTTTTTACTCGGTTTTTTTGTTTTTTTTCGTTTTGCTTTACACATATACCTATACAGACATATTGCGGCGTACGTGCACGTGATATAATGATCGCCGGCAGCCTTAGGCCAAGAAATTTGCGCGTTATGAGCTTGTGATGTAGTGAGCGGAACAGGTTCTCTTGAAAAGTGTAAGTCTGCATGTTAATGTATGTAATATATGGGATATTCTAGATATATGCACAGTATAGCGGAGTGTAATATTTATTAACGCGCGGTGAACATTGAAAGTGTAAGAAAACGTAGTATTCCGCAACCCCCGGACAGTTGTAGAACCGCGCCTTTCAAATGATACGTGTATACCTATACCTACCCTTCCTTCATCCTGACTTCCTTCTGTTTCTAACATTAAATCGGCAGAATAGAAAGAGAATAAGAAAAAAAACCACAGAAATAGTAAGACGCGTATTCGCGAAACGAGATGCGTGACGTAGATGTTGCGGCTGAAGTATATGTATAAGATAATAATACTAATAATCGAATTTCTATGCAAAACTAATTATCCCGCGACTCTTATATGCATTATAGTAGAAATTCATCAGTTCCTACACTAGTATGGTATACATAGGTATACGCAGCTCAGACGTATAGTTGAGGATACCTGCAGCCTGCTGCTGCAGCAACCGGAAATTCAGCTAGTCAACAGTATGTAATTGTTGTGAAAGTTTGATACAAACGAAATTGGATAGATACTTGGGACGGGGGGGGGGGGGGGGGGGGGGGGGCTGTGGTCGTAATTTTTCTTTTTCTACAAATTTTCCCATCTCTGTTGCCGCAAGTTTTCAAATATTACTATTTCTAACCACTTCAGGTATATTGTCTACTCGAATAGTCACCGGCTAAGAGATACTGTAATAACATTTAAACTCATGCTCTGTCCCGCTGCCCTATCTGAATTTCCTTTCGTTCGTGCCATTTCCTCGATCATTGGAGTTCACCGTCGCGCGTCGTCTAGCATTATCAACTATAATTTGTCATTCTTATGCATTAGAGTGAACCGTTAGTCGTCTGTCTCCCCTTTTTCTTTCCCTCTGAATTCGGTAATGATAACGGCAATGATTGTAAGGATAATAATTAGAATGGAGTTTGTTGAACCGATCCGCGATCCTTTGCGTACGAATCAGAAACTATTGTATGTACGCACTCGAACGTTATACTGTTATACAGGCAATACACGTTATAGTTTTGAGCGAAGTGCTCTGCTAGGGTAGGCGGAGATCTAGCCGATCATATAGGATTGATAGGAAAGTGAGAGTGGTCAAGGCCCACGCGGCACTCGATTCCAGTCGGAAATTATCGCAGAATCAATTCAAAACTAGTCTACAAGCTACACGCCGTCGCCGTTCACTTCTTCCCCTTCTCTCTATGTTTCTCACTTCCTCTTTCTCTCACTTATTGTTCGTTGTCGGACATCATTTTTCTGTTTTGTTATTATTATAAACTTTTGTTTCAAATTTATGACACTGTTTTCATGCGTATTTTCACAGTGATAATTTTCATTTGTTTGTATAGTGTGTGACGCGAGTGTTTTCGTGGTCAATGAAAGCAGTGGGTGTAGCCTAATTAAAATTACGCACTTAAAAAAATGCAGAATGAGAATTTGTGGGTATTGCAATACACCTATATACCTATGTATAGAGAAAGCTGACAAAACCGAGAAACTGCTACCGTAACGGGGAAACAGTGTAACTGTACTTTTAATACCTTAAGTAGGTACCTCAATGCTGTAGATATATTATATTTTACAGAATATCGTATAAGTAGGCCAAACTTTTCGGTCTTTGTATTTTTTCTCAGTTTTTTTTTTCTTCAGTTTTTCATTGAAAGTGGGGAAAAGATTGCATAAAAATGAACGAAATTTTAATTGATGCTGCACTGTGTCATGGATAAGTGACATCGACGTGTTTCGATGGAACAAAAAAAATCGGTAATATTATGTTACTTACCTGTCGTAAATAAGATTCTATTTGTTTTGTACGATGCGGAATAGTCAAGGAGCGGCAGAAGTTCACCTCATCGCGTCTTCTCTCACGAGGAAGCGGACCTGGATCAGAGAAACGATTTTCATTCATGAATATTACGCGAAACGTTTATTTACTCAGTAATGTAGCAGCTGTGTAAGTTGTGTACATGCGTGTATATGTAGTATATGTATAGATATAGGCATTCGGACGTCAGCGGTTATTTTAGTAATTTTGTGAATTGGGAGTTTTTATCGTAAAAAATTTCGTACATAGTTATACGGTACACGTGATATTGTCAAGCATGCAGCATAATGCGCGTAATGTGTCATTTTATCATTCGAGTAATTACGGTATAGACCCTGTCATACCAAATTTCTGTCAAGGTTTCAGAAGCCGGAGTCATTGTTTCACTGGTGACTATAGGACTTTGTGAGAAATGAACAATTTAAATGCCGGAATTTATACGGTGCTTCATTCTCGAATACTGCGAGTATGGTTATTTTGCAACGAATTGAGCTTTGGTATTTCGCATTTTTTCAATGCCGTGAAAATTATGAAATTAAGGGATTTCTGGCCTTCTATACCATATCCGAAACGATCTGAATCAACAAATCAGCGATGTTAGAAAGGCCGGCTCAGCAACGATCGACTATGAAAAGTTACCAATCATTTAGGATGGTGGTCGTAGTTTTAGTTCGCGCCTCATTTTTTTCACTCTTTGATTCGTATGAACAGAAATCGCTTGTCATATTATTGTGAACTTTATTTCATTAGCATCAAAATGTTGAAAGAGCTCACCTATTTTGTAGGATAGTTGTTTGAATTGAGTGTGAATAAATTCGCGTTGTTAACTGCGAGTGGTTGGTGCCACAATATTTTGAAGAAGGTAGCAAATTGCGGTGACACACACGATTCAAGCATTTTCCGGAAATAATTAATTCTTGCCATTTGTTGAATAGCTTGAAATAATTTTCAAAGATCACTACCACCAAGAGTTCTTAGAGTCTAGAACAAATCTAGCCTGGTGAACAAATCGCGGGTATATTCTGCCGGTTCTCATTATACTTTACGTGACTGTAATCTTCATCCACTGTATTTTAAACAGAATTGAATGTGATTTAGGTATTCTACCTGCGTACTCAACGTTTTAACGAATTTCATATGTAATGTTTTACAAATTGTTGGCTCATTATCGAGAAAGTGACAATGAACGAGGAAGAGCTGCGTCAATGGGACCGATTCTTCGTCCGTGAAAATGAGGACGGTTTTCTTATTTACGAAAAAATTGAACGCTCTATTAGTCTGTCAGATTTATTGCCATGTGAAATTGCACCGTATGCGCGTTTCCCAGGCGCGCACATCGAAGGAAAATTTAAAAAAGTGATCAGAATGGGAATATCTTTTGAATATAATATGGTTGAATTGAAATTTCATTGAATCTCATAAATTCCTGTATTCCTGTTTGGGCGTATCCGTTCGTGTTTTATACCATTTCAATTAGCGGCGGACGTACTATCCGTGTGTTCAGAGGTTTTGTATCCATTTCTTATAATATGATGCATCAGTTGGATATTTGTTTAGATAAAACCAGAAAAGCGCGGGAACTCGAGCAGACTGTAAGTGCTTTACGGTATAGTTCTCTTTTTTTCTCGTTCTTACCGTTTCGCAACTCTGCAGTTTATGGATGTTGGTACACAAACGCATACGTATACCGTACATATATACTTGTATGTAGTACATACCTTACGTCAAAGCATTTTAATTCTGAACTACTATGTATATAGTACATTAGATATATCTTTTTCTTATTATGGCATGTAGGTACATTATAACGATATACGAGATAAAATCTTGTGCAGCATGACTATATACAAAAGAGACGGAAATCTCTTAGTTATGTACCTACATTTCTTGTCCTAGATAATGCAGAACGTGCTTCTATATCACAAACTCAAACGTTATACCCACGAATAGCGATAGATATTGAGTATGAGGATCTGATTCTGGTTTCGGAATCAATTTCAATCTATTATTTATTAATCAATTTTTTACCGACTTTTCATTCCATTACATGGAACGTTCGCGCAGGTTTGAATCATGGAACAAATTTGGGCAGTTTATCTGACAGATCGAGCATATCAATTCTTCGTCATGATTTTTTACGACTTCCGACAATCTTGAAGTTCAATTTTGACTGCTGGATCTTTATTTTCGAATTTTGTCGGTATTGAAAGTAGCAGGAATATCATGTTTCGATCATTCCCATCATTGGACTGTTTCAAATGACTATTATCGATATAATTCTGGTGCATGTAGCGGAAAAGATTACCTCTGCGATTGATGAAAAAGTTTGTTCTCTTCTATTCCTCGATCTGTAGTGGGACACTGAATTTAACTATAATTCAATTAATAACAATTATTCAGGAAATTTATATGATAACTTTTGGATTATTTTTGATAATGTTTGTCTTCTAGATTATATTAATTATTAACCAAACTCCGCGCACTCTTCGGATTATCACGAACGTGTGAAAGATAACCGCGATCATTCGCATTGAAAAATAATAGAGAATGCGGCAGTGGTTGAAAAGAAAACACTGTATCCACTGTATTAAACGTTTGACTCCGGATATCGTTAAAATTGAGAACGATATAGATGAGGAACATAGACGTTTTACGGAGAGCGATCAAAGATCGAGTGGCATTTCAGGCTCCTCGTACCTCCAGGTAAACTGAAATACGAGGTACATTTAGTTCTTTCCAGTTGCCTCTTATATCCCCACTATCATTCCAAACAGAGCAACTGTCTTTATCCAGACCAATTCCCCACCACTAATCATAAAATGAAAAGGTATCTTTCCCAAGTACGGACGAAATTATTATAAATGTTACTCATACTCTGTTGTTAATAACAATATTTTGATCATTTTATCTTATTTCTAAACATTTTGTTAACCAGCTGCAGACGTACCCCCGCCGTTATATTGATATACCTACGTTAATTGACAATATTTATTCGAAGCTAACTTTGCGAGGCGCAAAAAAATCTTATCCAACGATCCTACATTCCGTGACGTATTTTCAAACAATTCTCATTCGGAACCAAAAGGTCGTACGCGAAAATGTATACGACATAATCTCTTAGTATTTGAGCATACTTTGGGAAGAATATATTCATTGATTTTTCAGAGAGGAAATATTTGCCCGTGAAAGTTAAAATTTCGAATTGCAAAAATACGCCGGTCCCAATTTTGTTCAAATTCCTACACAAAATTCTGCTCCGGATGATGAAAGTTTTAAGACCATGCCGAAGTTCGGACGAGACAGCGTTCATGAGTCACGGTCATTTCGATTTCGTAAAAATTCCAAATTTATTCCAAACGTGTTTAGGTCTCAGCGAAAAAGGTCCCAAACACGCCCGCGGTCTATGAACGATCACTGTGGTATCGTAGCATCATCACAGTACACCCAGAAAACGGTTATAAAAAGTTTGGTTATTATACGGACATGCAAATTCTTCTGCTCAGTCAACAAAAAATTTGTTCACTGAACGAAACCTTTTGTTAGCTCGACGAATTTTCGGTTGACTGAACAGAAAGATTTAGATGACCGTATATAACCAAAACTTTTTGTCGATTCAACAAAACCTTTTTCTGGGTGTATCTTTCCAAAATGACAATTTCCAAGCCGCGGAATTATACTATACTTTATACTTTGCGATTTTCCAAAAATCCTAACTGTCAAACCGTGGGCTGGAAATTTTTGTAATAAATCACCATTGTTCCTGAGGTCTAGAAGTAAAATAGAAGTGAAGAAGAAAAATCCTATTCGGAAATCTAAAAGGGTGAGAGTCTGTGACCATTCGAACACCCATGGAATGCCTCATACATACCTACATATGCATACGTATACTTATAAAATAATAAGACAGAATTTAATAATTAGAGCGTGTGATATGATATTAGTAGGTTTGTCACGTTGTTATTCCATGACATATCTAGCCTCATACTATGCCTCACCTCAAAAGAAAGTGACCGCAGATACTTTCTATAGTGGGATTCTATATCGGGGACGTTTTGATTTATTTTATCAGTGCTTAAGCATTGCTACTTGTATCTGCGATTTGAAGTTTCAATAAGAAAACTAGACGAGTCACGAATTCCTGTTTTCAATGATTTCTTCGTGTTTCGTTGTTCTCAGCTCGTGATACTCTTTATGCGGTTCGTGGCGACAAGAGTGAGAAAAAATGATCTCGTATCGCTTCATTTTCAAATCACTATCCCGATCACCTGGTTCCTCTATCCTTCAGTTTTCCTTCTTTTTATAGGTGTCCTTATTAGACTTCTTTTTCGCTTGCAATACTTTCGTATTTATTTATGTACTTTTTACAGTTTTTTTCTACTCAATTTCCGAATTATTTGAAAAGTAGGACGTTCGCAGCCGATGGTTTTTTTTCTTTGTGAACATTTTCTTCTCAGAACGTAAAAAATTGTTTTTTTCAGGTTTTTATCAATCTCCAAGAGCGTTGGATTGGCTACCGTACCTTTAGAAGAATACGATGCAGGAATCCGACAATTTCATTCGAGCAAATCTTCATAATAATTCGTGACGGATTGAAGAACAAGCGACTTGAAATATTCGAAGATTTCCATGTATTTGACAGACGAATAGTAATTTTTCAGTTCAATTTTTGTACAATTCCAATATTTCGTTATTCCACGGGTTTGGAAAATATTCTCTTCTTCCTATCGTCATTGCAGTTTCAGAGGGAAAACAGAAAAAAGATTGTCACTGTAGTTGTTTGCGTTGAAAACCAATAGTAACGTAAAAGTATGAAAATAAAATAAATCAATTCCAGAGTCACAGCAGCGAGTAGCTATACCCATCGCGGCTGCAAAATACAAATTGATACGATGAATTATAAATATATAGTAGGTAAACGAGTTTATCAGAGCATATCAAACGAAAAAAGTCATTTTACGGTGATACGTATACCTAGTTAAATAATACAAAATTTGTCCTGTAAAAGTATCTCTTGCAGAAAATAGTAGTTTACCGTTCCTTGATCAGTGCGTCGTTTTTTTTTTTTTATATAGTTCTGTATGGAACAGCGTAGGCATAGCTTACGCGAGAAACTTTAACCTAGAATAAATCATTTCAATACAATTGCCCACTTAACTAGCGTATATAAACTTAAAGACAATAGAACCAGAACTCCCAGGCGACCTTATGGTACGCCGTACAATATTCGTTTTTCTTATAATTAGTTTGTCCCTAATTGAACCTCACTCCGTTTCCATCCACTTTTCTTCTCTCACTCTCTCTCCCACTCTTTCATTCTAATGAATATCGCTCTCTCTCTCTCTCTCTCTTTCTCTCTCTATTTTCATGCAACTTTTTTCCAAAGAAAAAGTATTCGTGTTGTACATATTGAAGTTAGCACTCGAACTTGTCAGTTCGAGAAAATGTCTCAATGAATCTAGTTGACTCAATGATCAATGGCGACACACTTAACCATTGACTCGACTAACAATAAGTAGATTGATTGAGACCTTTCCTCAAATTAAAAAAAAGCATTCGCGTCTACATGCTACGTACCAGATTCTCTCGCAAATATCTGAAAATATTTGTTCTCGAAGCTTGCAGATTTTTTGTTGTTTCAAAATCTGGAAACAGAACGATTTATTTCGGAAAGAATGTGTATTTTGATCGTCAAAATTCAGGATTCAGCATCGGTGAAATATAGTAGACCAGTATTTTGAAAACGAAAGAATTTGTGCCTGTAATACAAATTGGAGCTTTTTAATGTCGGCACATATAATTGTCCCTTGGAACTATAATCATCGATGAAAGAACTCGCCTCTTTATACTTATACCTAGACTAAATAAAACAAAATGAAATTCGAGCTCGTGTAACTAGAGCAAAACGAAATGGTGAGCAGGACATTTGACAAAGGCGAATGAAGAAGTAACTGGCAAGAAGGTATATGACATCCATTACGATGGTCTCGAATAACCGGGTAAAAAAGCGTTACGATTACAGTTAGACGCGGTTAATCTGTCCTGACCGTTGACAAACTGTCCGTATACACAATAAATTGTCTGTATATAGGTATACATATACTGTAGCGCGTTTCACCGTCAGCATTCATTGTAATTTTTCATTGGATGACTTTTTTCATTACTTTGAAAATTTTACTTGTCCTATACAGATGATGTATAGAGGTATACACCTAATGAAGCTCTATGCTGACCTGCTAGGCCTTTCATAATAATTACAATAGAATAAATACTACATGGTAGAAATTTAGGTGAAAAATTCATGAAAAACCGGAAGACGAAAAAGACACTGGAAGTAATAGTTCATTTAACCGGTACATGTAGTACACACGTACACATGGGATTAAAGCTCGTGTATTTGTCCCGGTGTTCTTCAAAATCATTTATCGCCATGTTATGTAAAAATATATTATCAACTTTGGCGAGTATAGCTACGTATGTATATACATTATACCTAGATGTCGGAATTATGACAGAACAAACTGCGGCGACTTGTAATTATAGAATTATAGAGTCCGGTAACCGTGGAGAACGAAACGGTACCCGCCTCCCTCGCTTCCTTGCTTATTCCTTCTCACTTTTACGTTGCGTTTTTCTTTTCTTTTTTCTTCTATTTTTACTATTTACGCTAACATCCTATGTGTCTATGGGTATGAATATAGGGGACATTCAGAGCGAAACTGCCTCATTAGTCGTTATACTGGGTATCGCAATTATCTTTTTCACGGTTGTCGTGCCTGGCAGTGGCTCCGCGCGTGTCGATTCTAGACTTTGGATAGTGTAAAAAAAAAAAAAAAAAAAAAACGAAACAGAAGAAACCAACGAACAGAAAAATCGTGATACAGAATTTTCACGGCGAAAACATGAAACTGCGCCTCATTTTTTGTAAACACAAATGTTACGCAAAGGTTGAACAGATTTTATCTCAACAATGTAATGTGTGACACTTCATGGTTATCTAGGCTCTAGAACACTTCTCTTTGAGAAAAAGTTCCTGTAATTATAGGTACATGTCTTGCTCGCGTCGTATGGTGAGAATATTCATTTAATGTACTTACCTACTAATTTTGATATGTTCGTTGAATACGTCATAAGTAATAGTGGAATATTTGGCTGAGTGTGAGTTTCAAACGTCTGGAATTTATGCACAATGATTTCGCGCTCCGTTCGAGCTCTGTTGGATATGTATTCTAGTGCTTCACGGACGATTAGGATGAGAACATTCTGCCTCTTGCATATCGTCAGATCACAGTTTGATCAACTGTAAGTTTGAAGTATTCCCTGCGGTTTTAATTTAATTTTCTTCTCATCTTTTTTTGATTACGCCGATTTTCGGCACACAATGTTCACTCGACCGATCTATATCTATGCGTATTGGTATTGGTATGTATGTATTTGCATACCGGACATGAAAATTCCTCCACTTTTTATTATTGTAGATGCCTATGAATGAAGAACGTACCGCTTTTAGTCAACATTTTATTCACTTTCATTAACTTGAGCTTAAGCTCATTTGGTTATCGGTGCTTGTTGTAGACCGATGAATAAGGATCTATGGGCTCCTTGATGAAATCATCAGTCGCGTATACTTTGAAGTTGATCGTAAATTCCGAATTGAAATCATCCGTAATTTATGGTCAAAGAGATTTCTCCGAGGTGACAAGAGGGCGGAAGTTATAGGGTCGCTAATTGGGAATCTGAAAACCTGAAGCCTGTGAATCTCTGAATTACGGATTTGACATCGTAGATCAAAATTGAGGATGAGCATAGAGCAGAATTTTGATGGATAACTAAAATTTTCACACTTCTGTGTCCGCTATTTCGAATACGCTACTTCATGAATTCCGTTATTTTACGGTGAAATTCGTAACCAGCGACCCAGAATAAAACTGAAAATGAATTTTTATACAAATTGTATGAGTGCTTCATTCTCCATCAATTTATTCAGTACTGCGTTGGATTTTTGAATCTGAACTTCGTTTGTCATATTCGAAATCATGGAGCCGCTCGTGGTCATGTAATACACTCAAGAATGAAGGATTGAACACTTACTGAGACGCATTCGCACTTGGCTCTGCGATTGAGATGATGTCCTTTATCATGATATGTCAAATGACATGAAACGATGGCAAAAAATTTCAATTAGTAGAGAATTTCAATGTTTCCGATTTCGAATGTTTCAGGATCGATTTTGAAGTAAGGGGATGTGTTATTAGCTGATGAATCGTTTGATAACTTGAAAGCGAAGTATTTTCTTATCCGTTTCTTTAAAAAACATTGCAAATGTTCGTAAGCGATATCAAGTCACTTGAAGTCCTGCAGCTTCGAACTCGCATCAGCCATACGGTCAATTGCCTTCATTTTTGGATTTATCTTGTAAACCCGGAATCGTCACAAGAAATTTCAAATTGCCATTCAGCCACTGGACTATTTATAAATATTCTTTCCCCGATCTGTTGACAGGAGGAGTACATAGCTGAAAATATTCGATGGACGTCCATTGACTATTTCAACAATGCGATTGTGGTAGAACTCCTCGAAGGCAAGAGACCACCGGGGCTTTTCCTCGTTTTAGATGATGTCTGCGCGACTTTACACGGCGGAAGCGCAGGGGCAGACGCTGATCTCCAGAAGGTAAATTACAAAACGGTATTCATGCTTATTATAGTATAAATTTATGTTAAAACGGTAACGAATTCTTGATACGAATCTCGACAGGTCTCACAATAGTTTACCTATTCTGATAAAACCGGACTATACTTTTTTTTGTTGTAAAGACATAAAAAAAAATAATGTTTCAGATATTTTGTCACAGTACGTGAGCTCCTCTATACTTATCCGAATCATCAATGAATCGGAGTGTTCAGAGTTAGATAAAAATAATCGTTTCTCTTTTAGAAATTATCTGGCGCAGCGAATGGCCATGCTCATTTCCAAAACACAGGTGATGGTTTTGCGGTTTTGCATTATGCCGGAATAGTTAGCTACTCGGTAGACGGATTTTGTGATAAAAATCGCGACGTTTTATTCCCTGACTTGATTGAGTTGATGCGCACGAGTACAAAGTAAGTTATAGCGTAAGAATCCTGATTACTCTTGAAACGAAGTTTTTCTTTTTGTTGTCTTCTTTTGTTCTTTGATTCTCTATTTTCAAATTGATGATCAAAAGCATTGTGCAATTCACTCAACACTTCACTTTCAATCAGTACCTTCATCCGGGAACTCTACCCTCCTGAGCCGCAAGTTGATAAAACTAAAACCCTGAAGTCTAGACCGACAACCGCCGGGAGTAAAATTCGAAATCAGGCTAGTGGGCTTGTTGCTCGGCTGATGAAATGCACACCTCATTACATCAGATGCATTAAACCGAATGAAACTAAGAGGCCAAGAGACTGGGATCAGCTGCGAGTAAGACATCAGGTCAGTTATCTTTAAGTTATTATTACATTGGAGAATTTTTCTGCAGAATGAGGATACTCCCAAGTGCGGGTATAATTGATTACTTGCATCGCTTTTCAATTGCAATTCTTTTGCTTTTCTACTCTTTAGGTCGAATATCTTGGCTTGAAGGAAAATATTCGAGTTCGTAGGGCTGGCTTTGCCTACAGACGACCTTTTGCCAAGTTTTTGCACAGGTATGCTATACTCACTAAGGAAAGTTGGCCTACATGGCAAGGCGACGAACGAAAAGGCGTTGAGTGGATCTTAGCCAGTGTGAGGATGGAGAAAAGTCAGTATCAGCTGGGAAAGACGAAACTTTTTATCAAGGCACCCGAAAGCGTGAGTAAATTAAGGTTCATATTAGTGTTGTGCGGCACTGGTATTCATGGGACTGCAGGGTCCGGCCAGGAAAATTCTAATAGCTTTCGGTTGGGCTCCAAAAACATTCGAGAATTCACGAATTCTAGATTTTCCGAAAATTTCGGGATTCTCGACAATTTCGGGATTTTCGGAAAATGCGGGATCGTCAAAAAAACGGGCCCCATCACGAGCCCGTTCCGAACGCGACTCACGCCTTCCCGAAAAACGGGACCCCGGAGAATTCTTGTCAGACTTATAAATTTTTTATACGTTCTGATGAAAAATTTTTAAATTCACATGTTAGAGAACGTAATCTGGAAAGAGCAAAGATATATTCATATCGAGAACTGAAGTTTTATGTAACGATCAAACCCGATGGAATCTTTTCAGTTGTTTATGCTGGAGGAAGCGAGAGATCGAAAATACAACGCGTACGCGAGAGTGATACAGAAAGCATTTAAAAAATATTTTGCCAAAAAGCGGCAGGATAAGCAAAAGCACGAAGCTGCAGCCTTGCTCTTTAGCCATAAGCAACGTCGTCAAGGAAGTGTGAACAGAAACTTTGTTGGTGACTACATAGGGCTCGATGGTAAACCTCAGACCATGGCGCTTCTTGGAAGACGCGAGAAGGTCGCATTCGCTGAGGTTGTCAAAAAATACGACAGAAGATTCAAGGTAAGATGATTGGGGTTACATGACGGCGTGTAAATCATTTTCATGTATCGTTCCATTATGAATTTCAATTTCAATGAATCTATTTTGATAGTTTCAATTGAATCATGCCAAACTGACATATTTCATTTCATACTCACGCCTGATTTACAAAAGCGCAATGAGATACGCATTTTACAATCAAGAATAGTCATTTTTATCTAATCTCTTCCATTTAATTAAACTTGTCCCATGCTATCGTCATTCTTTCGGTGGTTTTCACGTATCTCAGTCTATCATACATCCAATTATATAGGGTGGACTGAAAAAAGGGATATTTTTGTTATAATGCTACCCCAAAAGCCGGTATAATGATGTAGAAGAATGCAACTCCAACTGGAAAAACGATATTAACATGAAATGGCACACCTTGAGAATCGATAAGCCACTTCTAAATTCTTGGACGATATCGTTTCCCAAGTTAGAGGTGTATTTGGTTGCATCGCTGTAACAGTATATGGAGTGGTGTCAGGGGGACGAGAGATATATCTCTCTTTTTTCGCCCATCCTAATATATACGCAATTTTTCAGGCGTCACGGAGGGATCTAATCCTAACGGGAAAATGTCTTTTCCTAATTGGAAGAGAGCAGATTAAAAAAGGAATCAATAAAGGTCAATGGATCGAAGTTATCAAGCGAAAATTACCATTAGACCAAATCAGCTACGTCAGCCTGAGCACGCTCAAGGTTTGTATAATTTGATTGTCCAAGCATATATTTATTTTCGACATTATTTCTGTGAATATTCACACGATAGAAAGATCGATTTATTTTTATATTTATTTTTTAAAGCCTGCTATAAAACCGATTTAGATTACTATACTTCGTCTTATCAGATTGATCGGTGTATAATTAGTTGCTACGCTTGTCCTACCTCCACCAAAATGCTTGCTTATCGGACAAATAATATTTCTCCTTTTAGGATGGATTTTTGATCATACATACGAGAGAGGATTACGCTAGTTTATTAGAACTGGTTTTCAAGACTGAATTCTTGTTGTGCCTAACCAAGAACTACCTCGCTGAGACCGGACACATTTTAAACATCAAATTTAACAACAAGTAAGGAAAACAACAAGCTTATCGATATAGAATCTTTCCATTATTCATCAAATGCAGAATTATCTCACAGCCACGTCTCCTTTTTCGTTACAGTTTAGAGTTCAAAGTGAAAAAAGAAGGCTGGGGTGGTGGTGGCACGAGACAGATCAAATTTACTGAAAGCTTCAATGGAGGCGAGGAAGTATTAAAGCCTAGTGGGAAAGTTTTGAACGTTAACATCAGAACCGGCTTACCGAGCACCACTAGTAAGTATTTTTGATCATAGTGAACATTGATGATCAAAACAATCACTAAGTCAACTTCACAATTTCACAGAGCCTAGTGCAACCAGAAAATCTACAATGCCAGCTTCTGGACCAACGCATCAGTCCAAGCCACAGAGACCAGCGGCCCAAGTCACCCCTCAAAATTCCTCCCCAAAGAAAACTTTTTCAGTAGCTCCCGCACGCCCCGTGAATGCACCGAACCGACCTGCTCCAGTTCCGCAACAGAATAGACCAACTCTTCCACCGAACAGACCTAATCTTCAGCCTAATAAGTCCAGCCATGTGAAAGCGAAGACCGACAATCCAAAGAAGATTATCACGACCGGTGTTCCAATGATGGGAATGTTCACAAACCCCAATGGAGCCCCAAAAGGTAGTAAAAAAACTATTGAACTCTTGTTTTTTTTTTCGAATTCTTGCTGCTTGATATATTTTAATCCACAAAACTTTTGTTGCAGGGCTTATCAGAGCCCCACCGCCTCCGACAGACCCTGCGCCACCTAATCAACCAACGGTACACAGTGCATTCCGACTGCCAAATACAGCTCCGAATGGAAATGCCAATGGTAATATTAATGCAGCACCAAGTGCGCCGACTACGGGGAGAGCTAAAACAACATCCAATGCAAGATCGATGAATAAAAGACCACTTCCAGCTACTCCAAATTCACCGGCACCAAAGCCACCAACTCCTAGTCTTCCTAAGGTGAAAGCACTGTATGATTATACTAGGCAGGATGCCGACGAACTGGAATTCAAAGAGGGAAATATCATCGAGGTGCTTAAAGAACGTGAGTAGTTACCAAAAGCGCATAGATGAATCTTCCATTCAGCGAATTCATATTTTGGGATTATTTAATCACTTTTTCAATCATTTCAGACGACGGAGGATGGTGGCAAGGTAGACTGAATGGAAAGACGGGATTATTCCCCTCGAATTATGTTGAGAAAATAAACAACCAATAAAAATATTGCTCAGGGATAACATTAACGGAAATTAAACGGTTGTGTATGCGATATGGAGCACTTGATTGAGTGGTATTTGAATGTATTTATTATTCCATGTACATATTGTGTTTTAGGATAGTTTTATAGCGATTTAAGCGGGTCGGACTATACTGTGAAACTTGTATATTATCCTATCTTCAATGAAATTCTGAAGAATTGATAACTGCCGAAGGCCTCTGTAAAAATATTAGCAACCGAATTGCTTGTAGCATGAGTCAGACGCTGGTTGATTTGGCATAAAAATTCAGTTTTGATAATTATTATCTTCAATCTCTTGTTATTTGAAGGAATATATCTTTTCTCATAAATCTTCAACCAAGTGTAATATATACACATGTGGATATAGGTATAATTAGTTCAGATCATAATCATCACAATTTTGCGACTTTTTCTTTTCGATTCAGATTTCTTATTTTTAGTGATGACACTAGATAACTTTTTGGAGAAAAATTATCCAGACTTATATAGTGCCTTTGGGAAGAGAAGAAGAGAGCCCAGAAATAAAAAGCAAGACAGAATCACTAGAACATAGGTTGAGCATAGATTCATATATACCATACCTCTAATAATAAATGCTATGTATTAAATTTGTTATATTTATTATTACGCAATCGTGATACATAGTTTTATGATAATTAGTATAGTTTATTGGTAAATAGTAACTTAGTGTGAAATGACTACCAAATATAATATATGTGTACCTATGTATTATCATTAGGCTGTGTGGGTTCAAAAACTTCCAAAAATCCGCGCTCGGATTTGAAACTAGTTTGCGTTGAGTCAAGCTTTATGATGATCCTACAATTTTCGGGAATATCGGAACACCGGGAAAAATGTTCGATAAATAATTTCCAATGGCACAAAAATTAGTCAATATAAATATGCGATATTTCTAAAAGATTAATCATCTATTCCTGGTCAATGCTTAATTGAAGGAAACGTTCGAAATGACTTTTAAACAAAGAAAAAGATGTTAAGGCTTTGGAAACCGTTTGTCAACTGGATTCTGACTTGTATTGGTGAAAATAGACATCTTTCAAAATATTGGCAATCGGGCACTGTTGAGAAATTCTCACCTATTTGTCACCTGCCTGCAAGTGTTTCAGGAACACGGAACTTTCAAAAATCCTGAAATACTCGGGGAACAGAAATTTTCGATGTTGCAAATCACCAGAAAAACTACTATGGGAATCCTGTTATTCTCGAAGAACCTCATATTTTCGGGACTTCCACCTGAAGATACTAAATTTTGTCCAAATCAACCCAACGCAATGAATTCCTGTACCCGCATAGCACTAATTGTGATGTTATTTGAATATAGGAATCATTTCCAATAGCTATGTTATTGTTTGTATTATGTGAACACGTAATTTGATAGATTAATAATTGTTATATTTGTATAAACAAAACAAAAAACAGAAACAAAAACAAAAAATGGGAATCAATCAGACAAACTAACAAAGTAAAAAAATATTGTCACATCATCATCACTTTAATTGTATCTGTATCTGATTCTGTTACACAGTATATTAATTCTTCCCTGATAAAAATATAAATCTGTTCATTTTATTAAAAATAGAATAACTCTATAGAGCACTCGGAATTACAATGTAGAAAGTCCAATAAACTCTGATTCCGTTTGAAAAGGTTCTCGAAATCGAAACACAGTGAGCGATAACAGAGATTCCACAGGAAATTTTCAGATAATTTCAGAGTTTCAATAGAATTTTAGACAAAAAAATGTATAATTTTCATCGATTTTCCGCAATTTATTGAACATGTTAGAGAAATTGCTCAGGACAATAGTGAAAAGTTATTCAGTCACATTTAAAAAGACTTTGATCTTTATGTTGGGGAGATAATTTTTACTATTTTTCTGGAAGATTCTTCGAAAAACTCTGAAAAATCTATAACATTGGTTTTGCTTCAAATTTCAGTTCAAAGTCTCTCAAATTCACTGGCAAAACCTTTTCGAAGACGATAAAAGTTAGTTTGTAATTTTCAACTAGTGTTTCGGAATCCTCCCCTTTTAGTGTTATTCAGAAATTTTTACGAACATAATCAGAAACATAATTTCACCACGATGGAATTCATTATTCTGCTTATACCTGGATACATGTATACATAATGTACGAAAAGTCTGATAGCAATTATCGTTATATCGTAATGCTTGTACAATTTGTCCTAATTATTTTCAAGTTTATTGAAACATGGTAGATGGTAGTATCTACTGAAATTTAACTAAAGAAATATTCTAACGTGTGATAATGCAGGTTTTCAGCATTCCAAAGATATGTGTGTAGTAGGTGGCAGTATAGTACCGGCTGTACATACATTCATCAATATTTACGTCATTTACTATCATATAATATAGATCCGTAAGTTTAGATCATATCATAGAAACATGTGCATAGTATATACATACCGCAGTGCACATAAATAAAATATGCAGAGCAATGCTGAGAGTTGGGCTACATACCAAATGAAAAAAAATTGATAGTAGGTACGATGTGTATAATATTGAATATTATATTGAATTTTCGAACATGATTTAATTCACAATTAAAAAACGAATATATAACTCTTATTTTCTTCGTTGTTCAATTAGTCTGTTCTTTCTAATATGCGATCTTTCTTAGTCATGATTCCCATTATTTTGATCTTCAAGAATTCAAAATGAACCTCCGACATGCGTCATACATCGATGATTTACTTTGAATTGAGTATGTAAAAAACGGAATTGAGACAAATTAGATAGAATCAAAAAGACCTGTATATCAATTCTTTACGATTAAAAAGAGATAAAAAAGAATTGGTACACAACTCTGTTCCATCCTATCTAGTTCGTGTTAATTCCGTTTTTTAATTACTCAATTCGTATCAATTTATTGCGTAGTGATACCTGTTACCAATAATGATACATGATATGTCCAAATATGAAACAACAATTACGCACCTAATTGATGAGACGTATTAAACTTCGCGAAAAGACACTTGATAAATCTCGTCAGGATAAACTTCTCTCAGGATTATAAAGTAATGATAGATTGCTTATACATGTATGTAGAACTGCTCTCACGTAGAACTGTATTCTGTAGAAACGTACCTTTTCCTATGTATGTAGCCTATGCGTATAGTATGTAACATACATACATATGTATACGTTAAGGTACGAATGCGAATGCATGTACCGAGAGAAAAAGCCGCCTCTGGAGTAGATCCTCATGTGAAAAGTTGTATGAGTGTGAATGCTGCATTGTTATAATTAGGTTTGATTTCAACGTACGTTGATATTTTATCTGTAATTTCTAAATAAATGACTAATACTCACCCGAGCTACATGGTAATTGTTATTTGATACAATCCTTTCAAAACCTATCCAAAAATCTATCCAAATCAATAGTCTATAGATCGAAATTTCATTGGATTGTCTTTCAAGACTTCAAGTGCTCAATGAATCGATTACCTGGAAGAAACAGTCCGAACTGGGCGATGAATTTCGCAACACTTCCAGAATTTCAATTTTTAGGGCATGGGGACATGCATATGCGAGAGGAAAGACAAATGCTGGCATAGGGAATCTCGTCAAATTTCTGGATTTTTGAATTCTTGAATCGAAATTTCAGTTTGGTATCAGGAAAACATATTCGCCGAGGAGGTGGCACTAATTTTGCATGCATGTGTATGAGGGCATGAGGACATGCATATGCGAGAGGGGAGACAAATGCTGGCATAGGGAATCTCGTCAAATATCTGGATTTTTGAATTTTTAAGTGGAAATTTCAGTTTGGTATCAGGAGAACATATTCGCCGAGGAGGTGGCACTAATTTTGCATGTATGTGTATGAGGGCATGGGGACATGCATATGCGAGAGGAGAGACAAATGCTGGCATGGGGAATCTCGTCTAATTGCTGGATTTTTGAATTTTTACGTGGAAATTTCAGTTTGGTATCAGGAGAACATATTCGCCGAAGAGGTGGCACTAATTTTGCATGTATGTGTATGAGGGCATGAGGACATGCATATGCGAGAGGGAAGACAAATGCTGGCATGGGGTATCTCGTCTAATTGCTGGATTTTTGAATTTTTAAGTCGAAATTTCAGTTTGGTATCAGGAGAACATATTTGCCGAGGAGGTGGCACTAATTTTGCATGTATGTGTATGAGGGCATGAGGACATGCATATGCGAGAGGAAAGACAAATGCTGGCATGGGGAATCTCGTCAAATATCTGGATTTTTGAATTTTTAAGTGGAAATTTCAGTTTGGTATCAGGAGAACATATTCGCCGAGGAGGTGGCACTAATTTTGAATGTATGTGTATGAGGGCATGAAGACATGCATATGCGAGAGGAGAGACAAATGCTGGCATGGGGAATCTCGTCAAATATCTGGATTTTTGAATTTTTAAGAGGAAATTTCAGTTTGGTATCAGGAGAACATATTCGCCGAGGAGGTGGCACTAATTTTAAATGTATGTGTATGAGGGCATGGGGACATGCATATGCGAGAGGAGAGACAAATGCTGGCATAGGGAATCTCGTCTAATTTCTGGATTTTTGAATTTTTAAGTCGAAATTTCAGTTTGGTATCAGGAGAACATATTCGCCGAAGAGGTGGCACTAATTTTGCATGTATGTGTATGAGGGCACGAGGACATGCATATGCGAGAGGAGAGACAAATGCTGGCATAGGGTATCTCGTCAAATATCTGAATTTTTTAATTTTTAAGTGGAAATTTCAGTTTGGTATCAGGAGAACATATTCGCCGAAGAGGTGGCACTAATTTTGCATGTATGTGTATGAAAGCATGTGGACATGCATATGCGAGAGGAAAGACAAACGCTGGCATAGGGAATCTCGTCAAATTTCTGGATTTTTGAATTTTTACGTCGAAATTTCAGTTTGGTATCAGGAGAACATATTCGCCGAAGAGGTGGCACTAATTTTGCATGTATGTGTATGAGGGCATGAGGACATGCATATGCGAGAGGGAAGACAAATGCTGGCATGGGGGATCTCGTCAAATATCTGGATTTTTGAATTTTTAAGTGGAAATTTCAGTTTGGTATCAGGAGAACATATTCGCCGAGGAGGTGGCACTAATTTTGAATGTATGTGTATGAGGGCATGAAGACATGCATATGCGAGAGGAGAGACAAATGCTGGCATGGGGAATCTCGTCAAATATCTGGATTTTTGAATTTTTAAGAGGAAATTTCAGTTTGGTATCAGGAGAAGATATTCGCCGAGGAGGTGGCACTAATTTTGCATGCATGTGTATGAGGGCATGAGGACATGCATATGCAAGAGGGGAGACAAATGCTGGCATGGGAAATCTCGTCAAATTTCTGGATTTTTGAATTCTTGAATCGAAATTTCAGTTTGGTATCAGGAAAACATATTCGCCAAGGAGGTGGCACTAATTTTGCATGCATGTGTATGAGGGCGTGAGGACATGCATATGCAAGAGGGGAGACAAATGCTGGCATGGGGAATCTCGTCAAATATCTGGATTTTCGAATTTTTAAGTGGAAATTTCAGTTTGGTATCAGGAGAACATATTCGCCGAGGAGGTGGCACGAATTTTGCATGTATGTGTATGAGGGCATGAGGACATGCATATGCGAGAGGAGAGACAAATGCTGGCATAGGGAATCTCGTCAAATATCTGGATTTTCGAATTTTTAAGTGGAAATTTCAGTTTGGTATCAGGAGAACATATTCGCCGAGGAGGTGGCACGAATTTTGCATGTATGTGTATGAAAGCATGTGGACATGCATATGCGAGAGGAAAGACAAACGCTGGCATAGGGAATCTCGTCAAATTTCTGGATTTTTGAATTTTTACGTCGAAATTTCAGTTTGGTATCAGGAGAACATATTCGCCGAAGAGGTGGCACTAATTTTGCATGTATGTGTATGAGGGCATGAGGACATGCATATGCGAGAGGGAAGACAAATGCTGGCATGGGGGATCTCGTCAAATATCTGGATTTTTGAATTTTTCAGTGGAAATTTCAGTTTAGTATCAGGAGAACATATTCGCCAAGGAGGTGGCACTAATTTCGCATGTATGTGTATGAGGGCATGGGGACATGCATATGCGAGAGGAGAGACAAATGCTGGCATGGGGTATCTCGTCTAATTGCTGGATTTTTGAATTTTTAAGTCGAAATTTCAGTTTGGTATCAGGAGAACATATTCGCCGAAGAGGTGGCACTAATTTTGCATGTATGTGTATGAGGGCATGAGGACATGCATATGCGAGAGGAGAGACAAATGCTGGCATAGGGAATCTCGTCTAATTTCTGGATTTTCGAATTTTTAAGTCGAAATTTCAGTTTGGTATCAGGAGAACATATTCGCCGAAGAGGTGGCACTAATTTTCCATGTATGTGTATGAGGGCATGGGGACATGCATATGCGAGAGGGGAGACAAATGCTGGCATACGGAATCTCGTCAAATATCTGGATTTTCGAATTTTTAAGTGGAAATTTCAGTTTGGTATCAGGAGAACATATTCGCCGAGGAGGTGGCACTAATTTTGCATGTATGTGTATGAGGGCATGGGGACATGCATATGCGAGAGGGGAGACAAATGCTGGCATAGGGAATCTCGTCAAATTTCTGGATTTTTGAATTTTTACGTCGAAATTTCAGTTTGGTATCAGGAGAACATATTCGCCGAAGAGGTGGCACTAATTTTGCATGTATGTGTATGAGGGCATGAGGACATGCATATGCGAGAGGGAAGACAAATGCTGGCATGGGGGATCTCGTCAAATATCTGGATTTTTGAATTTTTAAGTGGAAATTTCAGTTTGGTATCAGGAGAACATATTCGCCGAGGAGGTGGCACTAATTTTGAATGTATGTGTATGAGGGCATGAAGACATGCATATGCGAGAGGAGAGACAAATGCTGGCATGGGGAATCTCGTCAAATATCTGGATTTTTGAATTTTTAAGAGGAAATTTCAGTTTGGTATCAGGAGAAGATATTCGCCGAGGAGGTGGCACTAATTTTGCATGCATGTGTATGAGGGCATGAGGACATGCATATGCAAGAGGGGAGACAAATGCTGGCATGGGGAATCTCGTCCAATTTTTGGATTTTTGAATTCTTGAATCGAAATTTCAGTTTGGTATCAGGAAAACATATTCGCCAAGGAGGTGGCACTAATTTTGCATGCATGTGTATGAGGGCATGAGGACATGCATATGCAAGAGGGGAGACAAATGCTGGCATGGGGAATCTCGTCAAATATCTGGATTTTCGAATTTTTAAGTGGAAATTTCAGTTTGGTATCAGGAGAACATATTCGCCGAGGAGGTGGCACGAATTTTGCATGTATGTGTATGAGGGCATGAGGACATGCATATGCGAGAGGAGAGACAAATGCTGGCATAGGGAATCTCGTCAAATATCTGGATTTTCGAATTTTTAAGTGGAAATTTCAGTTTGGTATCAGGAGAACATATTCGCCGAGGAGGTGGCACGAATTTTGCATGTATGTGTATGAAAGCATGTGGACATGCATATGCGAGAGGAAAGACAAACGCTGGCATAGGGAATCTCGTCAAATTTCTGGATTTTTGAATTTTTACGTCGAAATTTCAGTTTGGTATCAGGAGAACATATTCGCCGAAGAGGTGGCACTAATTTTGCATGTATGTGTATGAGGGCATGAGGACATGCATATGCGAGAGGGAAGACAAATGCTGGCATGGGGGATCTCGTCAAATATCTGGATTTTTGAATTTTTCAGTGGAAATTTCAGTTTAGTATCAGGAGAACATATTCGCCAAGGAGGTGGCACTAATTTCGCATGTATGTGTATGAGGGCATGGGGACATGCATATGCGAGAGGAGAGACAAATGCTGGCATGGGGTATCTCGTCTAATTGCTGGATTTTTGAATTTTTAAGTCGAAATTTCAGTTTGGTATCAGGAGAACATATTCGCCGAAGAGGTGGCACTAATTTTGCATGTATGTGTATGAGGGCATGAGGACATGCATATGCGAGAGGAGAGACAAATGCTGGCATAGGGAATCTCGTCTAATTTCTGGATTTTCGAATTTTTAAGTCGAAATTTCAGTTTGGTATCAGGAGAACATATTCGCCGAAGAGGTGGCACTAATTTTCCATGTATGTGTATGAGGGCATGGGGACATGCATATGCGAGAGGGGAGACAAATGCTGGCATACGGAATCTCGTCAAATATCTGGATTTTCGAATTTTTAAGTGGAAATTTCAGTTTGGTATCAGGAGAACATATTCGCCGAGGAGGTGGCACTAATTTTGCATGTATGTGTATGAGGGCATGGGGACATGCATATGCGAGAGGGGAGACAAATGCTGGCATAGGGAATCTCGTCAAATTTCTGGATTTTTGAATTTTTACGTCGAAATTTCAGTTTGGTATCAGGAGAACATATTCGCCGAAGAGGTGGCACTAATTTTGCATGTATGTGTATGAGGGCATGAGGACATGCATATGCGAGAGGGAAGACAAATGCTGGCATGGGGGATCTCGTCAAATATCTGGATTTTTGAATTTTTAAGTGGAAATTTCAGTTTGGTATCAGGAGAACATATTCGCCGAGGAGGTGGCACTAATTTTGAATGTATGTGTATGAGGGCATGAAGACATGCATATGCGAGAGGAGAGACAAATGCTGGCATGGGGAATCTCGTCAAATATCTGGATTTTTGAATTTTTAAGAGGAAATTTCAGTTTGGTATCAGGAGAAGATATTCGCCGAGGAGGTGGCACTAATTTTGCATGCATGTGTATGAGGGCATGAGGACATGCATATGCAAGAGGGGAGACAAATGCTGGCATGGGGAATCTCGTCCAATTTTTGGATTTTTGAATTCTTGAATCGAAATTTCAGTTTGGTATCAGGAAAACATATTCGCCAAGGAGGTGGCACTAATTTTGCATGCATGTGTATGAGGGCATGAGGACATGCATATGCAAGAGGGGAGACAAATGCTGGCATGGGGAATCTCGTCAAATATCTGGATTTTCGAATTTTTAAGTGGAAATTTCAGTTTGGTATCAGGAGAACATATTCGCCGAGGAGGTGGCACGAATTTTGCATGTATGTGTATGAAAGCATGTGGACATGCATATGCGAGAGGAAAGACAAATGCTGGCATGGGGTATCTCGTCCAATTGCTGGATTTTTGAATTTTTAAGTCGAAATTTCAGTTTGGTATCAGGAGAACATATTCGCCGAAGAGGTGGCACTAATTTTGCATGTATGTGTATGAGGGCATGAGGACATGCATATGCGAGAGGAGAGACAAATGCTGGCATAGGAAATCTCGTCAAACATCTGGATTTTCGAATTTTTAAGTGGAAATTTCAGTTTGGTATCAGGAGAACATATTCGCCGAGGAGGTGGCACGAATTTTGCATGTATGTGTATGCGGGCATGGGGACATGCATATGCGAGAGGAAAGACAAATGCTGGCATGGGGAATCTCGTCAAATTTCTGGATTTTTGAATTTTTGAGTCGAAATTTCAGTTTGGTATCAGCAGAACATATTCGCCGAGGAGGTGGCACTAATTTTGGATGTGTATGAGGGCATGGGGACATGCATATGCGAGAGGAGAGACAAATGCTGGCATAGGGAATCTCGTCTAATTTCTGGAATTTTGAATTTTTAAGTCGAAATTTCAGTTTGGTATCAGGAGAACATATTCGCCGAAGAGGTGGCACTAATTTCGCATGTATGTGTATGAGGGCATGGGGACATGCATATGCGAGAGGGGAGACAAATGCTGGCATAGGGATTCTCGTCAAATATCTGGATTTTTGAATTTTTAAGTGGAAATTTCAGTTTGGTATCAGGAGAACATATTCGCCGAGGAGGTGGCACTAATTTTGAATGTATGTGTATGAGGGCATGGGGACATGCATATGCGAGAGGAGAGACAAATGCTGGCATAGGGAATCTCGTCTAATTTCTGGATTTTTGAATTTTTAAGTCGAAATTTCAGTTTGGTATCAGGAGAACATATTCGCCGAAGAGGTGGCACTAATTTTGCATGTATGTGTATGAGGGCATGAGGACATGCATATGCGAGAGGAGAGACAAATGCTGGCATAGGAAATCTCGTCAAACATCTGGATTTTCGAATTTTTAAGTGGAAATTTCAGTTTGGTATCAGGAGAACATATTCGCCGAGGAGGTGGCACGAATTTTGCATGTATGTGTATGCGGGCATGGGGACATGCATATGCGAGAGGAAAGACAAATGCTGGCATGGGGAATCTCGTCAAATTTCTGGATTTTTGAATTTTTGAGTCGAAATTTCAGTTTGGTATCAGGAGAACATATTCGCCGAGGAGGTGGCACTAATTTTGGATGTGTATGAGGGCATGGGGACATGCATATGCGAGAGGAGAGACAAATGCTGGCTTAGGGAATCTTGTCTAATTTCTGGAATTTTGAATTTTTAAGTCGAAATTTCAGTTTGGTATCAGGAGAACATATTCGCCGAAGAGGTGGCACTAATTTCGCATGTATGTGTATGAGGGCATGGGGACATGCATATGCGAGAGGGGAGACAAATGCTGGCATAGGGATTCTCGTCAAATATCTGGATTTTTGAATTTTTAAGTGGAAATTTCAGTTTGGTATCAGGAGAACATATTCGCCGAGGAGGTGGCACTAATTTTGAATGTATGTGTATGAGGGCATGGGGACATGCATATGCGAGAGGAGAGACAAATGCTGGCATAGGGAATCTCGTCTAATTTCTGGATTTTTGAATTTTTAAGTCGAAATTTCAGTTTGGTATCAGGAGAACATATTCGCCGAAGAGGTGGCACTAATTTTGCATGTATGTGTATGAGGGCATGAGGACATGCATATGCGAGTGGAGAGACAAATGCTGGCATAGGGTCTCTCGTCAAATATCTGGATTTTTGAATTTTTAAGCGGAAATTTCAGTTTGGTATCAGGAGAACATATTCGCCGAGGAGGTGGCACTAATTTTGCATGTATGTGTATGAGGGCATGGGGACATGCATATGCGAGAGGGGAGACAAATGCTGGCATAGGAAATCTCGTCAAATATCTGGATTTTTGAATTTTTAAGTGGAAATTTCAGTTCGGTATCAGGAGAACATATTCGCCGAGGAGGTGGCACTAATTTTGCATGTATGTGTATGAGGGCATTGGGACATGCATATGCGAGAGGGGAGACAAATGCTGGCATAGGGAATCTCGTCAAATATCTGGATTTTTGAATTTTTAAGTGGAAATTTCAGTTTGGTATCAGGAGAACATATTTGCCGAGGAGGTGGCACTAATTTTGAATGTATGTGTATGAGGGCATGGGGACATGCATATGCGAGAGGAGAGACAAATGCTGGCATAGGGAATCTCGTCTAATTTCTGGATTTTTGAATTTTTAAGTCGAAATTTCAGTTTGGTATCAGGAGAACATATTCGCCGAAGAGGTGGCACTAATTTTGCATGTATGTGTATGAGGGCATGAGGACATGCATATGCGAGAGGAAAGACAAATGCTGGCATAGGGAATCACGTCAAATATCTGGATTTTTGAATTTTTAAGTGGAAATTTCAGTTTGGTATCAGGAGAACATATTCGCCGAGGAGGTGGCACTAATTTTGCATGTATGTGTATGAGGGCATGGGGACATGCATATGCGAGAGGAGAGACAAATGCTGGCATAGGGAATCTCGTCAAATATCTGGATTTTCGAATTTTTAAGTGGAAATTTCAGTTTGGTATCAGGAGAACATACTCGCCGAGGAGGTGGCACTAATTTTGCATGTATATGTATGAGGGCATGGGGACATACTTATATATGCGAATGAAAAGACAAATGCTGGCATAAGGATATCTCGTCAAATTTCTGGGTTTCAAAATTTTTAACTCGAAATGTCAACGTGGTATCCAGGGGTACGTGATCGCTAAAGAGGTAATATTAATTTTCTCCGTAAGGGAATGGCAGCATGCGTACATGCAGACACGGAGTTCGTGAACCAGGCGAAAGGAGGGACAGTATATGGAATATATGAGATGACATGAATGGAAATTGGTAGAAAAAAAATTTCAAAGATTCATTCATTTATAATGTTTATTCAGTGATGAAACTTTACAATCTATAGCTATAGTTATTGTTACATTTACACTTGACGAGGAAATATCTGACCGGCTCAAGGCTAAACATTTCCTTGATACCGTATTAATACCATGCAAACAGTTGAATGTGCATGGCCTTGAATTGGTCAGATATTGCATCTTCATGCAATAAGTAGTGAACTTACAATTCGAAATATATTATAGTGTCTAATTATACAATCAGAGCAGCGATGAAAAGAATAGAATAAAATACAGAACATAATAAAGAATATAGGTTGTCCATCTAGACGCAGGATGCGAACTCGCCAGTTACAAGGTCACCAGATCAAGGGACAACAGATCAAGCTCATATTCATCTGTAATACCGTTGACTGCAGAAGGGTGTAGAGGCGTTGATTGTAGATACCCTTCCACACGATACTCGTGTGGAACAAATTGTTTTACTTCACGTGCAAAACTGCTCCCTGTGCGAAATATTGTATCCATTAATTAGCAGGCATACCCATATATTAAAAAATAATCGATTCATTGCGCAAGTACGCGTTCGATTAAGTAAGTGGCTGAAGGTCTCGGACCGCCCGTCTCGGCTTCGAAGGTTTTAAACCAATGATTAATCCACACTGGCGTAGAAATAACGATCGAGAATTCAAAATTGAAATTTAGCACTCGAAATTTTTAATTGGCCAGTATAATTTTAGCGCCATTCCAGAGCATTCACTTTCAAATATTAATATGTACCCCATAACGAATCTTAGCAAATGAATCATTATATTTCCATTATGTTTGTGTCAATTTTCCAATTCGAAGGTGAATGAAATATAAAACTCGAGAAAAAGTCAATGTCTCGCGGTCAATTCTAATGATTTTTTTATTCCAAATATTTAGAGACTGGACGTTGAGTTTCTTTCAATCTGTTTTAATACATTTCTGTTTAGAAGCATTCCGATCACATCTACGATGAACGACGACGAGTTGATGGAACATTGTCGGATTGAAGAGAATTCCGATACCATAAAAGTCAAAGTTGTCGAATAGATAGGCCATGTCCAATTTTCTCTCAGTTGAAAGGCGTGGGAATCGTATGTCTTCCCTCAATTGTAATTTGTCTCAATCAAGAATCGTTTACTGGAATACTCTTCAGTGTCCAATTACTACCCACGTCAATGATGTTATCAAGCACAAGTTGACCCTCACACCAGGGTCTCCAGTGTTGATTGGGGGTGTCGGTGTTCAATTTTTGTTTATGATTACATAGTACTTTCGTTGGGGTGGGTAATAGCCCATTAAACTCATACGACTTGACGAAATGAGTAAGTCGTGTTTTGTCCTTATTCTCCAGGGTTCGCTGGGAACGAAAAGTTGTGACGAGTTTCATGCAACCGGATATAATATCCATATCACAGTTGTTCGATCTTATCATACCGCGTATTACTCTGTTTCTCGCATTCATACTACTCACATCAGTGCATTGTTTTCTGCAACCATGTACCGAGGCAACGGAAATTCATTTCATGGGAGCATGGACGGTCCGAAAGTATTCAGAATCGAAACCGAAAATCCGGTACCAGTCGAGGTCTCAAAGCCTGCTGTATTTCTTGGGACACAAACGCGTCTTGAGGCGTCGCCAGCTCTTGTGGCACCAAAGTATGAGAGGAAAAATCAGTACAGCTATAACGAAGATACGATTCCTGAACAGGATGGTAAATTGTTGGATCAACATGATCATTTCTACGATGACACGAAGGTTCTTCTCATCCTTTTTCAGATTATGGGTGTGATGCCCATACAACGTGGAATTGGTAATTTTCATACCAAACTCTAGTTAGTTAGGTCAACCGTTGTTTTTTTAATTTTTTTTATTCAATATGAATGTTGCTTTATTCCAATTTTATAATATCTTGACTTTTTTCTCCATCCATTTCATCGCATCGCCGTCTGATTCTGCAGACTTCGTTCATTCACAAGTTATGAAACTCATGTAGTTATGGTACAAATTTTCGCTACAATCACGCTAATTACACAGTTATCGAGCTATTATACGACAATGAAATTTGACATTGCTATTTCAATTCTCACACAAGTAGCTCCAGGATATAAACGCAACCCCTCCGCGCTTTCACCAAATCCGTCGACCAATCTTATTCAAATTCAATATCCGGGTGACAAATTTCGAAAGTATTTGACACGTTTTGTCGAAAATTGTTCCTCTCTTCGTCGGTGAAAAAAATTGAATCCTTGTTTTTCGACTTACAATTAGACTTTGCTCACAGTCATCTGTTCTCCGCGTTACGGTATATATTAATGCAGAATCCTGAACCATCAGGAACAACAACCTTCGAATGGACATCATCGGCCACGATCTACGCGATGTGTTTATGGATCGTAGAAACAGTGGTGGTGATTCTTGTGGGAAGAGAACGTATCGAGAATACACTTCAGCCTGACAAACCATTTGACGAATACATCTATAACATTATTTTCCTTTGCATATTGACTCCTCATTTTTTGCTTCCCGTTGCGTCATGGCGATACGCTGGAGAGGTGGCAAAATACAAAAATATGTGGACACATTACCAAGTGAGATTCAACGGAATAGAATTCCAAGTGAACACGAGATGCAAAAAAAGCAATCCCTATTGTTTGTTTCACAGCTTAGGTATTACAAAGTGACCGGTTCCAAACTAGAGTACCCAACCTTACGACGGATGTGCATATCTCTTTGCATAATCTCATGGCTCATATCAATCGGCGTTGTTGTATCCCAATTCTACTTACAGCCTGGTTTCACAATGTGGCATACTTCCGCCTACTATCATATCATTGCCATGTTAGATTGCCTCTGCGCTTTATGGTGGATCAATTGCACCGCCATTGGATCCGCATCGAAAGGTCTTGCGTTGAACCTGCACAAGGTACTAATCTTTCAACTCTTTCCTCTGTTCTTAAACTCTGCCACACGTCACTGATTTTCTGTCGTTCGTTTTTCGTTTTGTTGTCATTCGTATTCATCTCAGGCCCTAGAAAACACTGAGTCTGCTGAGCTCCTAGTCGAATATCGATCGCTCTGGTTAGATCTCAGCCACATGATGCAGCAGCTTGCTAAAGCTTACGCTAATATGTACGGTGAGCTACTCTGCCTTCAAAAATACTCTGAATTTTTTCTATCATTCACTCCTTCTCATCCGATATGGAATTCACAGCTGTCAAAAATGCATTGGTAAAACTATTTTCAAGGATTTCAGACTAAGACGGATTAGACAGAACAAAAATTTACGTCAATTTCAGTTTCTTCCAGTCCGTTTCAATTCTGAGTCTATGAAAATTTGCTTCACAAATCTGCATTGTCTCACAGGTGCCGAAGTGCCGATTGAAGCTCCGAAATGAAACTTCCGGATTTTTCGACGTGTGTTTGATTCATTCAATAATTCACCGTTTCCTTGATTCCTGTGATTTCCGGGTTCAATTAGAACCCGGTTCTCGTTCTTCTGCTTGTTTTCTCTTTTGAGACAAAAGGTTTAGTTCCAATTTTCAATATTCCATTTTAGGAATCTACTGTCTGATCATGTTTGTGACAACGATTATCGCTGGCTATGGAGCATTTTCTGAAATCCTCGATCACGGCTTCAGCTTGAAAGAGCTTGGACTGTTCGTGATCGTAGTTTACTGTACCGGGCTGCTGTACATCATCTGCAACGAAGCAGACCATGCAACCAGAAAAGTGGGCCTTGAGTTCCAAGAGAGACTGCTAAACGTTAATCTGGCAGCCGTCGATGCGCAAACGAAGAGAGAGGTAAGTACGCCACATATCCCACGACTTTTTTCATCTACCTTCAATCCATAATCCATGAAATTGCGTGTACACTCAAATACTATTTGTTCTTTTCCAGGTGGAGATGTTCTTGGTATCGATTGCCAATAATCCTCCTGTATACAGTCTAAATGGTTACGCGGTTATAAACAGAGCATTATTATCCACCGTGAGTTTCTAATCAATTTTTTACTGAAGTTCATCCCTTCAGTCTTGTCTGAAGAAAAACTTTCTTCACACGTTTTTGTCAATTTCTTTACACTAGAACCTTGCTACGATGGCTACTTACTGGGTCGTTTTAATGCAGTTCAAATTATCTCTAATTCGGAGAGGAGTGCAAAATCCGTCGGAAGTGGTCGGAAATCTGACGACTCCCATTCAGTAATATAATCGTGATTTGAAATACCGGATTGAAAATAGGAAAGAGAATTTGATCGTTCAATTCAAACGTTGATAATAATAATTAGAAATAATGATAATAAGAAGAAGAAGAATTGACATTATCGCTGTGCTTTACTTATACTGATATGATACTTATGAACAAAGATATAATAAGTAATGCATGAATCATTTTTTTTTTCCCCCACAAGTGAATGGATAATATTATACATGGTATTATAATCATATCACAGGTAGCAAGTTATATGATTTTTTTTTCTTTCACTCCATCTTTCTTTAGCTGATATAAGAAATGATTAATAGCGTGTCGTTATAAATCGTTGGCAAGAATAGTTATTATTTTTGTTTTTTCTCCTATGTATAATACACACACGGGGCTATCCATCTCAACTCAACCATGGAACCACTTTCGATTTTCTGTAAATGGAAATGGTGAAACGTTTAATCTCAGAAATGTCATGGAAATTCTCTGATTCCTTGAATTCGAAGATTCGCGTCCTTTTCGATGTACGACTAATAGCTTCCGAGATATTTATATTGATTGATAAAACGGTTGATTTAAAAAGTCTGAAAAAAAATCAAATGAGGTTTTCTCATACTCATGAAAATATTAGAAGGAAAAAGAAATCTGGAGTGATAACGTTTGGAAGAGGGTCGAATTGAGGTAGACAGCCTCATATTATGTATATAAAAATAGCAGTTGTCTAGTAAGTAAGAATATGGTATAGGTGTACCTACATAACGATAATATAGTATGCCTGCTATGTATATTCTTCTACTGAGTATAATAATAATGATAACACAAAATAAATAAAAATGTACATCAATTATCGATATTACAGCATACGACGCGACTTTAATAATAAAAGTTTTTTTTTTTTTATTACATTAATACTCTCGTGAAAATATGTTCCTGATTATTTTCTAAAAAGTTGTACAAAATATATACGAAATTCCATGAGAAATTACAGATATACCTATGAATTTTTCGCGAATTGCTGAAACTTGGTAACTCTATAGTTTTTCGTGATTGATTTTCAACAGATTTCGGGTATTTTTCAGAGAATAATTAGGGTATTTATTTTCACCATGATAGTCATGCACACGAGCTCAAAGATTTTCACCCATTACATACACCATGCGCTTGAATTATAGCAAAGTATTAAATTTGAAAAAGTCTTTCCATTCATTTTGTCTTTTTCACAGTCTAATATAATATTGAAGCCGGTGTTAATGATCAGTCACGATTGAACAATTCAGTGAGTATTAATATAAAAAATAGGTGGTAGGTCACAGGATTTATAAATTACAGAATTGAGTATTTTGATTTTTCAGTTTCTCAATATTCTTGTAATATTTTCATTGTTTATTCGGGCTTTAATGTTCTGAAAAAACAAAAGATTTAAGAAATTCATACATTTGGAGATTCGAAATGGCTTTCGATTGACATAATGTGATAAGCGGTGTATGCAAAAACACGATATCATTGATTAATTAATCAATTACTGTATGAGTAATAAATGGTAATAATACGAGATCAATAAATTTATCAATTTTTAATAATTATAATGATAAAGCAAGAAAAAATAAATAAATAAAATAAATATAATGATACCGAGACAAAATACATAATTGTAAGTACACTCATCAGCGTGTTGGATTGTGACTACTTGAACATTTGTTGCACCCAATTTCGAAAACTAAAGTTGAATACAGTTGGCGGACTTTCAGCAAGCTATAGCTGATCGCGGCGCGTGCTCTGCAGAGTATTTGTCTGTTGTTTAAAATTTTGTTCAATTTCAATGGGATCAGCTAACGGCAAATAAATGGTAAAGCCTTGGCGCTAGTGGTCTATACATTTAGAATCATTTTTTTTATGGGGCCGGGTGCGTAAATTTACAGGCATATTTATGGAGACAGTACTATGCATTTGGGTGTTCAGTTCAATGGTACTAACTGCATTAGTTTTGTGTAACCAGCCCCATTATTATATAATAAGAAAAAAGCGTGAATATGAATTGGATATTATTGTATATAGTGTATTTACAACAATAATATTCTTATTTTATATTATTTAAATACATATATAGTAGATGTTATTTTGAAAATATGATTGCCATTCTCTTGTAATATCTTTTCAACCCTTTCCTGCCACTCAATTTGGTGACGGGCAGGGGGCAAGGGTCTGTTTAACTTAGTTATGTGACTGATTGTACTGTTCATTAGTATGTATGATACATACATATCTCTGCTTACGATATATAATCTTCAAATCAATTTTTATCTTATTTTGATCATTTCTTTTGTTTATATTCAATAAGTGTTCACAGTTCGTTAATTTTATTCCACGAGAATATCATTATTATTTCAACAAAGGTTTTCCTCTGCTCCGTCCTCAGAGCACCAACACTTTAAAGCTTATATTTAATTATTCATTATTATTATTATTATTTATATTAGTACGCACAGGTATATCTTATGACGGAGTGATCAGGTGACTCAAAATTTTATCAATTGTATCTATCTATGAAACACGAAGATGATAATATAATATCGATCTAATATAAAGCTACAACGTTGTAATCTCACAATAGATATATCTGAATGAGAGCCGGATATATCTGAGAATGGATTATTAAGAGAAACAAATTATATTATAATATTATTTCTCTAGTTTATGGACTGAAGGAAATTCTCACAAAAGAAGATATCTCCTGAGAAGATATCAACTTTGTAAGGTGGGGAATGCTGGGTCCTCTTTCCATTTCAAATAACACGGAAAAACTATTTTTCAGTACTCAATATCTGTCTGAGTTGATCACAGGAGAAAATTTTGGAGAAAATTGAACTCTTTACGAAAATAGTCCTTAGAGCCAATGAATCGCGTAATTGAGGAGTTATAGACATTTGGAGTCTGTTTCATTTGAAAATTATTGTGACCTCGGAAAAACAAACCAGTGAAGTGATTTCTGAAGCTCTGATTCTCTCGAAAATTGTAATAAGATTTACTGAAAAGATGCTTTCACGTCTGATGGATTTTCGAACATTAAGCTTTCTATGGAATAGCCACCGAAAATGTGCAATTCCTAAACTACTGAACCCACATTTTTTGCTTTAAGGATCATTTTTGCAGAGAATTTAAATCTCCGCCAGATCATGTCCGGTAGAATTCTTCATCAGTTCTCCGGATTGTGTAATATGAATATTAGTACCAAAAAATTATTTTCCACATAATATTTAAATGGTAAAGAGAGACTCCTAAATGCCTTTGAAACTTGTGTTACAAAGATCACTCGCTGAAAAGATTTCTTATGGGCACTGAGATAAGTTTTCAAACTGTAAGATGAACGTAGGGAAATTATGAAATCTAAAATGGATATCAACGTACTATCGACATACAGTGGCAGATAGAATTGATCGATTGTAATTTTATATAGTGGATGATCATTTAAAAAGACACAGACAGAATAAACATACATATACATAGAAATATACTATGGCACCGTGCTTGAGTATATGCTTTCTCTCATTATTTTGTAATAACAACAATAAAAGTAACTACCGTAAATACCCAGAAATAAGCCGCATATTTTCTCGCTTTTTAAAACTCTCAAAACCTGAGTGCAGCTTATACGGGGACATAAATGCCAAAGATTGTGAAAAAAAATTCGGAAGGTGTGTTTACACGCTTGGTACAGATCAAAACGGCGAGGAATGACTTGGGTCAGGTGTAAGGATAGTATTTTAATGAAAATTACAGAAGCACGGCGAAATTCGTACCACATAGCAGGGTATTTTAGTACTGCACCGTTTCGACTGCCACGGCTTATACAAGGGGCACAAACGTTTTTTTCTGAAATTACCTCTCCGAAAACGGAGTGCACCTTATTCCTGGATATTTACGATAATTTAATGGCGAAATAGTATAAAACAAAGAATAATAAGAACGAAAAACAGAAAAACAAACTCTCTAAACAAACAATTTCTTCAAGCATGATTAAAAAACGATCAAGCTAAAGTTAAAGTTGAATATACAGTATAATATAATAGTTATTATTATCTAGATTGTGAAACTTAATAGATAAACTATAAATAATTATTATTTTCTTCTCCATTTTTTCCTTTTGTTTTTAATTCAGTAGTCAACTATATATTAAAATGTGTCTTCACTATAGAATTAAATAACTAAATTGCTTCTTGCGAATATATCAAATAGCGATAGAGCATTCAGCTGTGTGCATTGCACATTGCCTAACTTCTTTTTTAGACCATTCAATTTCAAATATCATACTATTATATTCTCTAGTAGTATAATTAATTTAATACAATAACAAACATCTCTTTTTTTATATGAGACGCATTTCACCAACGACTAGCAAGGTTTCCGACTGCAAGCATTCAAAATTGTTCATATTATAGGATCTTGTTGTACTAATGAGAAGACGACAATCTGTGGAGTGTGTCTTGGATCTCTAGCTCAAAAACCCTCTAGAAGTGAGATTTCAAGTTTTCAATTCACATATTTTCCGTTCACTGTTTATAAATTGTAAAACTGTCGAAAAAAGAAATGAGAGGAATACTATTTTTGTCGGAAATATTCCGAATTTGTTGGAAATTGCATCATTTCAAACATCACAGAACGCCAAATGATGTAAAAGTTTACTCGTTTAAAAAAAAAAATCACCAGTTTTCATTGATCCAGTCTTGAAATGAAATGAGAAATAAAACCAAAACTAATAATCGTATTTCTCTGAGGTTATTTGAGCTAGAGACCTGTCGTCTTTCTATATGAACAATAGGACCCTATGATATGGTCAAAAACAAATTTGTGCCGCTGGAAACCTTCACAGTACTCGAATGAATGCACTATGCATTACCTAATATTTAGGTGAATTTAGAAAGTTTACCAATTTCAATAAAATTGTTTATACAGTCGCCGATTTCAAAATGTAGTTTGTATGCAGAAACGAATTTATCGAACGTATCCTCAGGTAATCATACATATAAATTATTAATAACTAAAACATAAGTGTGTGTGTGTGTGTGGGCGTTTTTTTTTCATTAATTAATTAATTACTAATGTCATATATTATACTCGGTTTTAGGCTGATTAGGACAGATTTTCGAATAACTTATTCATTATTCATTCTTTGGCAGCTCCACAGCAACTCGGGATGTACCTAAAACCATAATCACTTCTATTTCAAAAACTGTTGTTCATCTAATAACTTAGATCTTTATATGAAGGTACAGAGGTTCGAAAACTACTAAAGGCTACTAAAAAATCTCTTAAATAGTTCAGAGAAAGGTCCTACTAATCCTAAGCGAATGAAGAAATTTAAATTCCAGGTATTCAATGACTGAAGACATTTAACATCAACAAATTGAATGATATCTTGAGATCCTAAGAAGTCGTATTAAATTTACCTTACAATTAATTAGGGGACGGAACTTCTATGTGGGCGGATATTAGCTCCGTGGTTTAATATTGACTAAAAAATAATTGATCAATTCATTTAATCATTCTTTGATTCTATCTATTGACAAGAAATTATGGAAATAAAAAAGAAACTCACCTCAAGCACAAAGCGCAGAATCATCCTTGAAATAATCTTTGAATAAACGGCGAAGAAATGCTCACTGAATGACACAGTTTTTATTACGCTGAGCGAGACCGGCCCTAGAAAGATCTCGTTCGATTTCATCGTCATCTTCGATTCTGCATTGCGAAGTAATCCATGGATAAATAAATGTAGAAAAAGTATGGATTATGGTTGTATTACCAATCAAGTAATGTCATAACTACACTCCTCTGTTCTGATCTATACATCATTTTATTTTGTCTGTTTTTATTTTTTGATATATAATCTGATTTTACAAAACTTACGCTCTTTCCTGATTATCCAGATGATGAACAAGTTCGTCTCTCTTATTAACGATCGACACAAGTTCTTCGAGAAGAAGATTTTCCCGAATTTTTTGCTCAGCTGTCTTTTGCCAATCGCAAACATCAAGGATGCTTCGAAGCTCTCGATTTAAGAGTTCAGAACGCCTTTCAAGGTCGTCTTCCTTTTCACTGTGAAAAGTGAACAAGAATAAATAAAAATAAGTTGAGAAAATTCGTTAAATATAATATACATAAGTAAAAGGAGAGAAGGACGTATGAGATTTCATTGCGCTTATTCTCTCCACGTACTCACAGAATGTTCAATTGCATCTGCCTCCTTAGAAGAGCATTCTTCTTGTTGACCAGTGTAAACCAGAGAGCCATCAATCGGTCGGTTTCTTCTTCCTTATCACTTTCCATCGCAGCTCTAAGTTGCTTCTCCAATTTTCCTGCCTGCACGTCTATCTGATTTTGCTCCCTCTCTAGAGCCTCTAATTCGTTCTGAATGTACGTTGTCATGTCTTTTCCAAACTGGATTAAAAGATGGATGGAATAATTAGTAAAACTGTGAGAGGGCCAATTTTTTATTTCAACGATTTTTTTTCCCCTTTGAAGGAATCACAACCTCGAACTTTTTTTTTCTGGAGAAAGACGTTAGACGATTTGAAACTGTGCCGACTACTCGATAAAAAAGTAGAATTACAATAGATGAATTTCCAAGGAAAATTTTAGAGAAAGAAAGATTAAATCATTCCAAATTGTAATAAAGTTTGGCTACGTACCCCACGTGTCGCATAAACGCTACCATCAGGACTTGCATTCTCAGGTGATATTCTGTCCATAATTTTTGAAAACGAGGATAATGGTGACCTCTTTTCTCCGTCTGTGAGCACCATCCCGTTTGTTGGTACATTGCCGTTATGCTCAGACTGAAATTCAACGAATTAGTCAAACATTTCTAAGTAAATAAAAGCGAGATTATTAATTCTACAAAACAGGACGAAACTGAAAACGAATCGTTTTCATCCGCCACAAATCTTTAATAAATAATCCAATATTTTCAACGTTAATCCACAGAAATTCATAATTCAAATTTTTATTCATTTTACCTTGATGCTCAATCTATCACCAGGAGTGGAGGGTGTGGATGGAGTATTGCTGCGTCTTGGACTATTATTCTGATCATCAGTCGCCCTTGTGTCAGT
Source organism: Phymatocera aterrima (assembly GCA_963170745.1). Taxonomy (NCBI): domain Eukaryota; kingdom Metazoa; phylum Arthropoda; class Insecta; order Hymenoptera; family Tenthredinidae; genus Phymatocera; species Phymatocera aterrima. Next base: position 7,915,830 of record OY720660.1, read on the forward strand.
AGAATTTTCATCGGTTATTTGACTAGTATTAACAGCGGCTCCCATTCTAGCCTCGGCAATTAATCGTCTGGCTCTTTCTCGTAATTGGAGTTGTCTCTCAGCGTCGCTCTGACCCTGAAAATATTTAAGATCAAATAAAATTCTATTTCTTGTGGCAAAGTGACCAAGACTTCTGAAATTATGTGTAACCTGCTTAAAACTCACCTCAACAGGACTAACAGCCGCAGAATTTGGCCCCGGCTGCTTCGCCTGGTTTCTGGCCTGTTCCAAAAGCTGTCTAGCTCTTTCCCGTAACTCATCGTGCCGTGTTACCAGTGGCTGTACGTGAAATAGATCACAAAAGAACAGAAAATATTGAAAGATGGAAAATTTGGTGGTTGAATTGATAATAAAGTACAAAAAATTGTTTGTTACATGCTGCAATCGTTGGTCAGGACAAGTAGGAGATGCTCCGCGGCATTCTGAACTCCCTCGACTGCCTCTATCCGCCGAGTGTAAGGAATCCTAAAAGAAATTCAGGTCTTGATCATTGCAGTGTAGTAGCAAATCGTTTTGATTATAGGAAAATCTTCCCAAATCCGGCCAACTTCTGTCTCTGACCTCTCTCAAATTTCTTTCTCAGGTGGCCCACAAATAACAGATTATTGAAAATTTAGAAAAACCACTGATCGTCGAATGCTCAAACTCCTTAATCCTCAATTCTACCCGGTCAGTTTCGGAAAAGATCGAATTATTCAGAAAAAATATATTTTCATTTGTATTGAAAACAATACAATTTTGAAAACAACCAAAGATATAGAAGTTCGAGGGTCACTGGTTTGTTTAAATTTTCAACATTCGGTAACTAGAAAATTGAAGGAAGAAAAATTTGAAGAAATTTTGAGTGTTGCCTTCAATTGGATTGAAAAAAAAACAAAGGGTGCCCAAGTTGAGATGGATTTCCGTTCTTACAACGAAAGACAGAAAATAGAAATTATGAGTGAACACTAACATTATCACGAGTCGATGACTGCGATCTAGCGATAGAAATAGACTGTGATGATTTATCCTGGACAACTTGAAGCTCCTCTTCATCGTCTGAGCCAAAAGGATCTGTGAGCTGTCTTCGTGTCATTAAAACTGGTCTTTGTTGTTGCTGAGGAGGTTGGGGCTGAGGTATTTGTCCACTTCTGGGTGGAGATTTACTCTGCAAATAGTATAACATTGATGTAAGGGTGGGAATTATTCAGAAAAAGGAGTACCACGATAAAAAATATCCTTGGAATTCTAAAATTATTAGATTCATAGATTGTTTAGACAATTCTGAATGTTATGCTAGCAAAAATGCTGATAAAAGAAAAGACATTCCACCTTTTCTCTTGCAGCGTATTTCTCCTTAGTAGGTGATAAAACTTTTCCTAAGATGCTTTTAGAGCCAGCCAGAATCATGTCTTTCACATCTTTAACACTTGAAGGTGATCTATCTTTGCTGAACTGCTCATGATCCTGTATATCGGTGTTCAAACTCAGGTGTAATTTATTTTTCAGAGCATCTATTCCGCTCTCGTCTACTCCTCTCTTCAGATCGAAAGGATTTGATCTGTAAATGAATTAATAATGAAGAGCAAAAAATACAGAACATAGTTACGGTTACCAAAAATATGTTGGAAATTGATGCACAGAATCTCATCTTACCTTCTGTTAGCATCAGTTTTGTTATTACGTTGATCGTTTTGTTCCTTTTTACGCAAGTTTATTATCTCTTGTCCGAATAGTTGGACTGTAACATCTGTGTTATTATCGGTATTAAATCTTCCAATCATGTAGGAAGATTCATCAGCAGTCTTGCCAATTTGTTGTACCTGGAAGGAGAGAAAGATGTTCATGATTAGCCGAGGATTTTGGTCAGACATGAAAATCATATTATTTTCAAACCTCTAATTCATGCCCGGTAAAATGTGCACGAAGCTGATAGAGGTACGTCATGACGGCAAGCTTGTCGGGCACAGTTAAAATATCCATATCTGCGGGTTCTATGACTCTAGGAATTCCTAGTGCCTCTCCGGCGTCGAAAGCCTTTTTACAATTACCCTTCACATCATGCGGCAATAGAGTATCAACGTCTCTGTAATAGCAGGATTAAAATGTAAGCTGTGGAGCTCAGTTTTCGATTTGAAGATCAACAAAAAATTATGAACAATATAGAATAATCTAGGGCTTGGTTGTGCATATGAAAAGACAACGATCTGCAGAGTTTTAGGCCTTCAGCTTAAAAAGCTCTAAAAAAATGATTACGGAATGTAGCTTACATTAGATCAGGTCTGAAATGATGAATAACGGCGCAAAAAGCCATGCCATTACGCCATGAAGTTGTTAGATTGGTCACTTTTACGCCAGCATAATCTCTTGTTACTTCTTTGCACCATTCTAGTAGATCTTGGCCGGGTGTAGTTTCGCGATATCTTAGAGGAACGTCGCATATTCCTTTCTTCAAATCGAGAGGCTGTAGAGAAAGGCGGACAGAAGATTGCTCGAAGTTTTTACTGCAGAAAAGAATTTTAAATCTTGTTAGATATTCAAGAGTGTATTCAAAAAATTTCAGTTTATATTCCGAAATTGATAAAATTCAATTTTTATATGTATCACAAACTTACTCATTCTCAACTACGACGTTATCTTTCGACGGGGATTTTGCGTCTACTTTATTATCGCTGCCACTTCCTCCTCCCATCTGGGATATGGCTCTTGCAAATGGATTGTTGTCGTCGTTTACCGGGGTCGTATCATCCTTAGATAGACTTGCAACTAATCACGGAAAGATAATTCAATGAATGTTCTTCAATTGTTAAGTTTCATAAGTGCTATACGGTTTGGCCGATTTGACCGGTTGAACTAGCCAAGTTGTACAGCACTAATTTTCATCAAATTATCTGATACATTCTAATTAATTTATCAAATTAATTACCGCTAATAGGTGTACTGGCGATTTCGCTTTCCGTTAAACTGTTTGTAAGCAAATCAATTTGCGTAGATATATCTAAAACTTCTTCAAGCGATTTTCCTGCTATTTCTTCTACGTCTTCAGGTATATCTTCATTATCAAAATCATCTAACGGTGCAATGTCACTGTTGTTATTTACGGACATAAGACTCGCCATACTTTGCATGTCCTCATCCCTAGGAACAATTAACATTCATATTATCACACACAGTTCTCCTAGCTTCGAAAATATCGTTTCCAAACACAATTTTGAAACATCTACCACGTTTTTACTGTTTATTATCCACATAAAAGCAACAGAAATAGGCTCGGACAAGTATTGATCGATATGAAAATCAGCTAAAATGATAAATTCGAATTTCTTCAAGTTTTTTTTCCGTATGCTCAGTCTTGGAAGAGAATTGATCAATATCAAGAAGTCTCGAACTGATAATTCTGATTGCTTGCTAGAAATTTTTTACTCTGAGTCCAACGTTGAAGAAGCTTTGAATTTAGTTTTTCTGAACTTTGAATCAATAAAATAATGTGGAGAATGATGAATTGAATATAATGAGAATGTGATATTTCCTTACGTTGCTTTTCCTTCCCTGAGAAAAACGCATGATAATGTACATTCCAGAGTAGCACTAACGATTTTTTTAGATGTAGGTTTAAGGTCCAGTTTTAATTGCTGTTGACTAGATTCTAAGGAAGCATACTTTTTCATGTTTATGCTCGTCGCTGCGACGTGGCGTCTCTTACCAGTCGTGGAAACCTGTAAGTAAATTGGAAAACAAGAGTAGCAATGAAACGATGGAATAGAAGATATCAAACGAATGAAAAAGATAACAGGCTTTATAACTCGGCTTACATCTTCTATGACAAAAGTCCAATCTTTGTCTTCTAATTCGTGAGTTCTTGGGTCTTTGAATAGCGTGACTGAAACCATGTGATTGTCTGGGACAGCCCAGCTGACATTCCCCTTGAGGGGATCGCTCAGGGTCGGTTCCCATTCCAAAGGCTCGGAACTGACCCTTCTGCTTCGCCTAGTCCAAACTACGCTCAACCTGTTTGGCTTCCTGAATCACATCAGAATTTATAAGATTAAAATAGGGTACAGGAATGGTTTTCGCTTGACTGAACCAGGTTTCTACAATTACAATAATCATGGAGAAAAAATTCAAATTATAAATGAGAAATGTAGAGCACGAAATAACAAGATTGAAAAAAAAAGACACAAGATTCTGATAAAAGAGAATGTGAATTTCATGGGAGAGAGTGAGGAGCGAAATGGGGCGGACAAAAATGTTGACAAAAACATGAAAAAAATTAATTAGTGAAGTCTATGAACTCTTTTCTATCATTTCCTATCCATTGAGAAAGTATTGTAATTATGAAAATCACGATCGGAGATGAAAAGTATGAACGGTCTTGGTGCTATTTTTGTCCAGGGCCAAGTCAATGGGAGTGAGAAACAATTCGGTCATTCTGTACCTGAGATCCAAATGTAAATTGTTCAATAGATCTAGTTCAAATTCAATATCTGAGTATTAGTACGCGGTTGTATTTCAAGGCAACACTGGATAAAATAGATTTCTAGTGTTGACAATTTCCTTTGGAATTTCTGTTGATACTATAGTCGCAGAGTTCACGTTTTTCCTTCACGATTGAAATAAATATCGTGATCGCGAACAACACTTTTCTTCATATGCGATTGAATACGAGGTCAGAGATTGTATATACATGTCTCATGCGGCTGGAAATTATAGCGTTAGCGCCACAAGATCACGAAAAATTGCATTTTCCACTTACTTTAGCTAAAATTTTGTGAGCAAAGAAAAATTTTCATTTTCTTTCGAACGATAACGAGAATCAGCGGATGAAAATATATCGAAAAATTCAAAGTACAAGATAATAAATAAACATTTACGGCCCCGCGTGGGACACCTCTTTTTGAACCGATGGTTCAGATTTTGTCCATTATATTGTGCCTGTGAAGTTGGCGGCTCATTGTTGAAAAGTTGATGTATTTCGAGAGTTCTGAAATCCCTTCGAATAGTTCTAGAGTTCCTGACAGGTTTAGAGAATAGTTCCGGTTGTTCATTTTTTAAAGATCCGCACTGTTTTTTTTTTTTTTAAATCAATAACTGGAACTATTCTTTGAACCCATCAGGAACACCAGAACTATTCGAAAGGATTTCAGAACTCTTGAAGAAGAATGGAATTGTCAAAAATGAGGTGTCAACTTCACAGACACCATTATATTGATTCTCATTATCTTTGATCGACACAGTAAACATACATCAGTATTAACAAAACACGGGAATCTCGGGTGAATGAGAACAAATTTCCATTAGAATTACGACCTCAAAATTTGTCGAAACAACAACCTTTATATTATCTCTATCCTGTGTCAGTTAGTCTGATGGAAAATACTCAGACATGATACAAAGTTTGACGAAATCTAACTGCATATCTAGACAGTTTTTTTGTATCTTTGCCAATGAACCTAAATAAATATAATGTGTTTTCCAGAAGCAAAAGATAAAGATATCATGCTTTGAAAAAACAGGAAATATAATATCTAAACTGCATGTATTCTTATCGGCTAATTGCGTCATTATTGTTATCAACCACTGCGGAGTACAGGGTGCAAGGAAAAGTTTCTTTTCATCGAGAATAATCAGATATTTCCTCGGATCTTCCGCTCCCTTCTTTCCTCTTTATCCGTCACATGTTTGTATCTTGTTCGTATTATTCCTCAAGTAAGAAACATCAACTATTTATATCGAAAAATTATTATGTGCACGAAAATAGAATGATGGTAATGGTTTATTACTAGTCAACAATTGAGAATACGGTCTGTTGTTGAATACAATGTTATTGTACAGCTGTATGAATAACGTGTAGAGTAATACAAGCTTATTATCATCATTAACGAATTGTGGACTCTATTTTCACCAGAAAAATACCCATTCAACAATTTCCATCGTGCAAGTCATGCCGAATCGTCTCATATTACAATTTTAATTGGCGTAAAAATTTCTTCGCGTCTTTTGTTTTATAAATTGCGCGTTCGGTCGTGTGTGTTCCTTAAATAAATCGTGTATATTTTCGTCGGACAAAAGAACAAAGACAGAAATATAGAGTAAAAGATAAAGAGAGAGAAAGAGAAATGCGGTATGTCATGCCTACACTACGAATGCATTCGCGTGTTCGTGTATGATTTTTATGTCACTCACCATTTCGACGTAGTTTCTAACGTGACTTCGTGATAAGAAACGGTGAACTGAAATTTGGCCGCCCTCTTATTAACCCTTTGCAATCTTTTCCACACAGAGCTCATTTTTAGATATCTATCAATTTACGTATTCCAAGATGTTATTCGATCCAGCGGTATGAAACTGCACAGACAATATAAACTGCAATGACCACAGACACGAAATGATTCACGATTTTGCCGTTTTCTAGCCTAGCAGTGAGAGTTTAGATTTTAGATCATTCATTTCTAAGAATTTCATTTCAATATGAGTATAGGCAGTATATCGCATTAATCACTGTTCTTTACGTCAAACGCGACAAATATAATCACGTGGGCGAACTAAGTTGATGATCAATGTTCCTTTTTAGTTTTTGCTGTAGTTACGTAGGCAGATGAATACCTATATTTGCGAAATTTATTTTTATTCACAAAACAACTCGTTGTAAGGTCATCGACGCAAGGTCCTTTCAATCACGCACAAGCATTTGACATAATTGACATTTCTCATTTAGCGCCCTCCCGTTTCTTTTTATGTATATTATATTATATATATTTTCTTGTCTCATCATATGATGTATGGTATACATATACTTGCAGACAATTATTGGATTGATTATCCGAAAGTTATATTGCTTTTTCCATATTACGTTTGTTCTGATATCACGGTTGTTATCAACGCCCATTCACCTATCACGAATTCCCGATTCTTCAAAACAGAGACCAGAACTCATCTCGTCGCTTCTTACTAGCCATTTCTATTCCTATCCTCTGATTATCCTACGATTCTCGTAAGTGAAATACTACAAGCTTTTAGCGAAGGAACGAACGAACCGTGCGTCTATTGATCCCCGGTTACGCGATTCCATGAATGAAAACTCTACGGTCAGCTGGTATACGCAGATACAGGCCTGCCAACTGTCTCGTGTTACAGCGCCATCTAGCCGTTTGTCAGGATATTGGGAGCCATATTCACTAGGAACCCTGCCAGTAAAATGATGACTCTATCGCGCGTACTCTGTGCCTGTATTTTGAGTTACACGCCTTCCACTAGCAGGACATAGAGCGCTGTAGCATTTTCTCGGTTTCTCACTGAAGAAAATGTTCAGCCATCATACAAAAAAATTAAAAGTACAATTTGTTTCGCTTCATTAATTTTATAACTACGTGATCATTATTATTTTATAATTGTATTAGTGAGATCTCAAATTGAGGCAATATGTCTTTTATTAATCGCATACTGTAAACTGAAGGTACCATTCAGGTTTTGAGGGTTTTAGAAATAAATTTTTTTTAGCGAAACTAAACTATGACAATTAAAATTATATTTTGGAAAATGATTCAATTAATGAAATAAATAATTGAAAATTAATGTTTGTTTCACTTTGATTGCAATCGTAACCCGGTTATAGGAATATAATTCTTGTTGCTGTAGTTACTACTGAGCCAGAATTGATTCCTAGCAGTCACTGTTAGTCACTTTCCGATCACTTTTTGGAGTCAAAAACTCACTTTTTTAGAGCAGCTTGACTGCTACCAGCCCCGTTTTATATATCGTATGCAATGTCAGAATCTGTAGCTGGAGCATACGAGATGATTATTTGGAAGTAGTTCTTTATTGTTATATATAACATACATTATACATTGTCTTTCCGATAATTATAGAATAATGTATTTGTTGCCAATTTTTTGAAGCGCCTCATCCTTCAGTTCCCGCGGGACCGGGTTATACAATCATGCTAAAATAAATCAGTAATTGTCTTGCTTACTACAAGGTCTCATTGGATCTCAAAGAAAATGGAATCGAATAGCTATTCATAATCGAATTTGTTCGAATTTAGAAAAAGGAATGTCTTATCCTTCTTCATGAAAATACAATGAAAGTGTGTCTCGTGAGCACTCAGTAATAGCGTTACAATTGCTCTAGATTTTGGCAACTCACAATTTTACATGCCACATTTCAAAAGTGAAAAGCAACAATACGCTTTTCACGGAACATGGTCAGTATTCTATATCTCTTGACATGAAAAGTCCTTGGTGGACAATATGACCAGAACGAGGAAAGCGACTCAACAACTAGCATAGTATACTGAAAGTACGATTCGGGTTTTGAGATTATCAGAAAAAAATTTTTTCGCAGCAAAACTAAACAAAGACAGGAGAAGAAGAGCGAGAAACACTTTGTGGATTTCTGTTCTTGGATTATTTGAGAGTTTCGAAAACATGCATGTATTATCCATTTGACATATTTTTAATAAGCTACACCCAAGGTAAATCTTTTACAAGACGATAACCTCGGCATTGCATTATTGCCAAATGTTATCAGTTATACTGCAGTAATTATCTCTTTCTTCTGTTCATAAGAACGTAAAATCTTATGATGTATGCTTGTTTCATTATATGCTTGCAAACACTGAAGCTATGGAGCTTTTCCCGGAGTATATTGTTGTTCAATGTTCAATTAATCGGATTACTTATTACCATCATCGGGGGTGTGTATATCTATCTGAAGTATGTGACCTTCAACTATTGGAGTTCTAGAAATATCGTTCACGCGAAACCTATTGTTCCCGTTGGTAACTTATGGCCGGTTTTGTCAAAGGAGATTTCTCTCGGTAAGATAAACGCCAGTTTGGCATTTCTTCTCCATCCCATTGAATCCTTGAAACATGCCAATGCGATTGAATCTGTGAACAGTGAGCATTTATATTACAGGTGAATTGATCCGTGACAAGTATTTGGAGTTCAAACAAGATCCGGTCTCCGGGTTCTACTCAGTTCACAAGCCTGCGCTTGTAATAAATGACCCCGAGCTTATACGTTTTGTGTTGACAAGAGAGTTTTTGTGCTTCCGTGATCGCGGATTCTTTTTCAATGAGAAGGTTGATCCATTATCCGCCAATATTTGGGCGTTACCTGGTAATCGATGGAGGCGTATGAGAATCCAATTCTCTCCCATGTTCACATCCAGTAAGTTGAAGCAAATGTTTGTCACGATCAAGGAACGTTCTGAAACACTAGCCACGTGTGTAGCTGCAAATATTGAAGGCTCTCGACTGATAGACGTAAACGAGCTAATGGCAAGGTCAGTTAACGCTCGTTTCCTCCGACATGTTGGAAGATTTGACGTCGGTTTAAACTCGGCATTGGCCCGCTCACCAGCGACCTTTGGCGATGTAAACCGAGATCAAAACTTGAACCATGTCGGAAGACACGGGTACAAGTGTTTATCGCATCGATTGAATTCAAATTTATACGATCTGCATTGTTGTCGTTTATTTATGAACCTTCTGTCATTTCGAGAGTAGATTTTCAACTGACGTTATTGCATCTGCGGCCTTTGGCATTCAATGCAATAGCCTCGAAAATCCGGACGACGAATTTCGCAAATACGGTCGTAAGGTCTTCGAACCAAAACCAATAAAAATCACACTTGCATATCTCGCTCCACGTGTGTTGAAAATGTTCAATGTTACTCTCACCGACCCGGGAGTTTCCAAGTTCCTCCTTCGCGTGGTTAAGGAAACTGTAGAGTTTAGGACAGCCAATAATATAGTCCGGAGAGACTTTGTGGATCTGATCATGCAGTTGATGAACGAGGGGTTTATAAATGAAAACAACGAAAAAACAGCTGCTTCTGTGTCAGGTTACCGATACACGATACACTGAATAGTAATTCCGGTGTGTTACACAATTATGTAGTAAGAGCTGGCAATGAATTTAATGTTCGCACGCTGATTCAGAATCCGACAACGAGAAGATCACCATGACCGAAGGAGCAGCGCAAGCTTTCATGTTTTGGCAAGCTGGCTTTGAAACGTCTGCGACTACTGCTAATTATTGCCTCTATGAGTTGGCGCTACATCAGGATATACAGGACAAAGTGGCTACCGAAATCAATACAGTATTGAGAGAATTTGGGGGTCTAACTTACGAAAGTCTACAAAACATGCATTACCTTCATAAAGTTGTGTCTGGTTGGTTCTCCCATGTGATTTTGCTTCTCAGCTACGAATTTATTCTTGTAACTGAGATTGAATTAGCGTTGCCCCATCGTTCACAGAGACAATGAGAAAGTATCCTGCTCTGCCGTTTTTGAACAGAAATTGCACCAGGGACATTGATTTGCCAGGCATAAACCTCCGTGTTGAAAAAGGAACTTCAATTATCATTCCGGTGTTGGGTCTTCATTGGGACCCTGACATTTATCCAAAACCAGATGAATTCGAACCGGGACGATTTACTGAAGACAATATCGCCGGCAGACATCAGTATGCTTATCTACCATTCGGCGAGGGGCCCAGAAACTGCATAGGTAAGTACATTGATACAATAGTGTGTCTGAATTGAGTACGCGTGGACGGTGGATACATTTATTTCTGTTTTCATCACAGGTCTCATGTTTGGACCAACCAACGAAGATCACAAACAAGAATCTGATACATTACAACCTCGCATTGTAAGAGCAAAATTAGTACGCGGTACACTCACCTTTCATTATATAGAGCCAATTTCAAACAAAAAATCATGAACGAAAAGATTTTCCGAAGCTGAACCGTAGTAACCGCATTTGCATCCAAATGATTTACCATAGAATAGACGGTTAACCGACCAAGATGGTCAAGCATTTAACCGGTTAATAGTTGAATTGGCCAAAAAACTCATTTCGTAGAACAACTAACTAGATAACTTTTTCAACGGGTTAATCAAATTATTCCGCTCAATTAATGGATTTGATCAAAATTGAAAACTGAAATTTTGAAATTTAAATTGAAATTTTTATAACATTCATAAACATCTCACTTAACTGTGTGTGTATCGTGCGTGTCTCCACTCCATAACTTTACATAAGATTACAGTATCCATACTCCACCCGACTTCGTTGTCACACCGATATTTCTTAATGCTCTCAACCCGGAAAAGGTTAATCTGATTTGAGGTGGTTTTTTTGCTAAGGAGAGTATTGCTGAAATTTTACAAAAACGTTAACTACGGGCAGAGTAGGACGATGATGGATGAAATTTTCAGGAAGTTGTAGATACAGCGCCGACTTCAGATATTTGGCCGCCCGAGACAAATTTGTAATGCCCCCCCTCCCCTCCCTCCACCCGGTTCTAATCCGGCTCACAAATATGTATATACAGTCATTGCCAATAAAGAGAAAGAGACCCTACAGGAAATCCTTTTTCAATCAACACTCGACACTAATGTTTCATGTTGAATTAACAAAAATTCTATAGTGGACCTGCTGGGACATGCAAATAATCGTAGATTACAATTTTTTTTTCTAACCGTGTATAGACCCACAGAGAAGATATGTTCTTTGACCTTTTTGGACAAGCTGGAATAAACATTTTGATTACTGTTTTTTATCGATATCCGTGTCACACAGTATCACTGTTCAGCAAAATTGCCTTTTCAATAACTTTACTTACTTTAGGGGGTAACTATGTGTTTCCATGATTTTATGTACACCCAACATAATTCAGACCGAAAAATGACCGCTAATCCGGCATTTCACCCCACTGTGCGGCGTGCCGCCATCGGACCGCCTATTATTATCATAGTTTCATCGTAAGTGCGAGACCATCATGATAGGTATAGTAATCCGCTAACGGCTGGAGACCTGTAGTTGTCTAGCATTTGAGGCAATGTGATAAGCCGGTGCTATTGCTCACTAGTTCTTTTGCATCACTCAAAAATTATTCGAGTGTTTCTAAAAAATCATATAATACTCGGGGTTACGTGTTCGGAGACATTGTCCGTTATATCGACAATATTTCACGCGTAAAACACACTGTGCTTGATGTGACCAATATTGGTTTTTATTATCCGGAAAACCGTTGAATCTTGTGAAGCGTATCTAGGCAGCAGCGTATTACAACGATGGCGTTTACTTTCGAATATTTTATCGTACAAGTTTTCGGAGTGATATTGGCTCTCGTCGGTACTGTGTACGTCTACATGAAATATGTCGCCTTCAATTACTGGAGCTCCAAGAACATAGATCACATCAAGCCGGTTGTTCCTGTGGGCACTTTGTGGCCTATCATATCGAAACAGACTTCGTTAGGTAAGAATGATTCTGTTCTGATAACTCGTAATGGGAACGTGTTCCCGAATCGTTCATTGAACGATAACTTCTGGGAAATAAAATTATACTCGAGGGGCTATATTCACTGCGCAATCTAAGAAAATCAGCATCATGATTTCTGTTGATTTTGAGAGATTTCCAGTTTTCTTAAAATTGCAGTTTGCACGGAATCACAGGAATTTGACAGAAATTGTCAGGAGTCATCTGTACTCCGGTGACTGGTATATTCAGATTTAAATGTTTTCTAACAATTTCTGGTTGATTTCTAACGATTTTTTTTGATTTCTCACGAAATTCCTCGGTGATTCCTCGAGTGGGGATAGCCTTCGCTTAGTCCCCACGTCTTATTCGATTATGTAATGCTACCGGTCAAGCCCGAATATACGTGACCTCACGTGCTGGAACTCAAGCTACAGTAGCTCTAAGCTAATATAGATGTTTACTGTACATTCAAATAAACCAGGATACATTCACCTGGACCTAAATTTGGACTTGGATGTTATGTGAAATAAGATTGCATAACCCGATCAGGTTCTTTGATATAATACTATAGAAAATAATTCCAATCTCAACTCCATGCTAACTGTACACGGTCGAAGAGGTGAGGGGTAAAATAGACGGTCAAAAGTTTCACCAATTTTTCGAAATTTGGAAAGCCTGGATGAATTGATTTTTCATAGATAAGAAATTATAGCATCGTTGTGATTTGTATTGAATTGTCGAATAAAGAAATCAATTATACCCGGCGAAAATGAGCCTCCAAAAAGCATTGAAACGTTTTCCGTTCAAACATGTCGATAACACTCCGTTCGCTGAGAGACGAGAAATAGAAGTGAAGATCGGTGATAAATCACTATTTTCTCTGATGATCTCAACACACCATTACTCAACTTTATTTCATATGGCAGATATTGTACTGGAGTGTATTATGGTTCCCATAAATATATCCTAGAATAAAATCAATCAGTTTCAAACACTCACTGGACCTTGTTTCATGAATATCTGTGAGAACTCTACATTTGAGGTGGACTGTTCGTAGCAATACTTCCGATGGAGCTGACTGACTCGACACTGCTATAGTGGCATCGTTGAAATAATTATTTTCAGTAACTCCAGGCATGTACATCCAGGCTGAAAATCAATTCCCGTGGAGTTGTTATCATAATTATCATTTCCACGATTAGTCATGTTATCATAACCATCGATTTTGAATGAATAATCGTTATCGTGAAGTTCGGAATTAGAATTACTAATAATTTGCTCATTTTCATCTTTCTTGCACCCCTTGACTCGGGATTAAATAATTTTCGATGCTCTCGAACATTCATGAGATACATGAAACCATTTGTGCATTACACACTCGTCGCGTCGGTGGTGGTAAAGCTATCAATCATCACAGTTTCACTACACACTTCCGCTCCCTCTAAATATTGATGGGCTTCCCATGACAACTTTTGACGCAACAGGGGCCTGTGGATGAATATCCTTAACTCTATTCCTGTATAGCGGAGAATTGGGTCATTTACGACCAGAAAAATTTCATTTTTATACGTGTATTTTCGTAGGGTAGCTTAACATAATTAAGGTCTAATATTTCCCCACTAAAACAACAGTTATGAATGTTATAGGTAATCGAATATCCCCTAGTAGCGTTGCCTCCACTTGGCAAAATTTGAGCGGACTTTGCGGTGGAGTCTTTCCAAAGAGCCAATAAAGGATCTTCATAGGCACTGACTTCTTGCCATCTGACAGCCGAATCATATAAGATTTTGAATAATCCAGATTCTGATGCCAGACGCGCACGCAAATGTGGAATTAGTCCCGCCGTGAATTTTTGTAATACTATACATATATTCACGAACTTCTAACAACTTTTGTGATGTCCATGTTACAGGCGAATTTCTGCGAGATACCTATTTGGAGTTTAAAAAAAGTCGGGTGTGTGGTCTCTACACATTTCACAGACCTACACTGATGATCAATGACCCTGAGCTCATACGCATTGTTCTGACTAAAGAGTTTTCACACTTTCACGATCGGGGATTGACTTGTAATGAAAAAGGTGATCCCTTGGCGTCAAATCTCTTCCTGTTGCCCGGTTCCCGATGGAGGCTTTTACGGGCCAAGTTTTCTCCCACTTTCACTCCCAGTAAAATGAAGCAAATGTTCTTCACGGTTAAGGATTGTGCCGAGATACTGACTGCATATATGGCACCCCTAGCCGAGAAATTAGAAGTGGTTGAAGTAAAGGATCTGATGGCAAGGTTCAGCGATCGTTCATGGACTCAATTTTGTAAAATATTACGTAGTTCATCCATATCAATTCACCATTTGTTTGAACACAGGTTTGCCACGGACGTCATCGCATCGACCGCTTTTGGAATCCAATGCAATAGCATCGAGAATCCAGACACAGATTTCCGCAAGTATGGCCGCAGGGTGTTCGAGCCGCGACCGTTGAGGAATGCCATGGCAGTTCTGATGCCACCCATAGCACTCTTGTTCAATTTCTGTTGTGTTGACGATGATATTTCCGATTTTTTCATCAGCACGTTCAAAGAAACTGTGGAATATAGGACGGCCAACAGTGTGGTTCGGAAGGACTTTTTGGATCTGGTTATGCAGTTGATGAACAGGGGTTATATACGAGAGACTGACGGAAACGAATTGAGTCCAATGTCAGGTAATTTGCACATCGCTTCTATTATTGTCAAGTATAATAGTTCAATCAACAACAAATTCGAATTCTTAATCATGCTGCAGAGGAAGACCCTGCACGAATCACCATGATCGAAGGAATCGCGCAAGCTTTCGTTTTTTGGCTCGCTGGCTTCGAGACGTCTTCAACAACTGCAACCTTTTGTCTTTACGAATTGGCACTGAATCAAGACATTCAGGACAAAGTGGCCCTCGAAATTAATACAGTATTGACAGAATTTGGCGGTGTGACTTACGAGAGCTTGAAGAAGATGACCTACCTTCATAAAGTTGTGTCAGGTCGGTTCTTCGGAATAATTTTCGATTTCATCGAATGGTATCTAGCTTCACGAACCAGCAACATTTTTTCATTGACTATCACGGTGCACAGAAACGCTGAGGAAGTATCCTGCGCTGCCATTCCTAAACAGAGAGTGCACCAAGGACTTCGTACTTCCCGGTACAGAACTCCGTGTTGAAAAAGGAACACCTGTCATCATTCCCGTGTTAGGCCTTCATTCGGATCCCGATCTATATCCAGAACCAGAGAAATTCGACCCAGACCGATTCACCGAAGAGAACATCGCAACCAGGCACCAGTATGCTTATCTAGCCTTCGGCGAAGGGCCCAGAAATTGCATCGGTGAATTGCTATCTTATCTTTGAATCACAATGTCACTGAATGAGTCTGATAATTATTTCTTCCATTCAAGGCATGAGGTTTGGTTTGGTCCAGACGAAGGTAAGCCTCCTCAGTCTGCTCTCCAAGTACCGTTTCAGACCGGGACCAAACCTAAAAGTTCCAATCGAACTGGACAAAGGAAATTTTACGCTCGGTCCGAAAGGCGGGATGAGGCTCAAAGTCGAGATGCGATAATACAATGTTGCACGCTGTGAAACGTAAACGTGGTGAAATTATTGATGGAATGGAATCATCATTCATTTGCAAATGCTTCCGTTAGTTTTATATCTACGAGCTTATAATATGTATTAACCGCTGTCCCAAACATACAATTTTGGAAGAGGCGATATCATTTCGTGAAATACATCTGGGGAATGAGTAGTCTGAAAATCTGGGCATGAAATGAAGATTGGCTGTTTGCAAAATAACATCACAAAAAACAAAACATAGCAAGCGAGTGCAGTAAGTTTCTTTTCGCACACAGTCGAAGATATCATTTTCATGGTTTAAAATGATCTATCTATCAAAAGCAAATTTATTATCGACAATTTTTCGAGGCTACTATGCTGATCCACACCCATCAAAGGTTTATCACGATTTAGCGCTCGCTCGTATAAAGTTGCGCAGCCGCGACGGAGCAGGCGATGCTACGGAGAGTTTTAGTGATTTGAAAGAAATATATGCGAAGTATCGTTGTGTAATAATACAAGTTTATGTCATATTGAGGGGATGTTACTTCTGAGTATCCCTCGGATCATCGCTCAGCCAGCACCGTGTTATACCAATCGTACATTTTATAATTACTGGGATGTTCTTTACTCATATTCCCCATATTTGACGCAACTTGGGGAAGCTTCACTTACTTTGACGATCATCTGAGCGTCCGCATGATTGACGGGAAAAAAGGGTGATGTCTATGCGCAATACCGAACGAATAGCTGAGCCCAAAATATGTTTGTTTCGTCTATCAATGGCGATATATCTTTTATCCCCCGTAATTATTATTGTTTAGAGCTGTTGTGTATTAAGTGTGAGCATATTATTAATACTTGCCAATTAGATATAAGTTGTGCGAGTGATAACTTGAGACTCTATTCTATGAGTTGACTCTTCATTCTCCATCTTGGCCAGCTCTCCTTGTACAAGCGTATTGACCTCGACCTTAGAATATCCCCAGCGTATTCTCATGCACTACAATAGCCATTTTCAACACCTGTTATAACTACGAGGATCAAAAACACGACGTAATTGTTGTTGCATGAAACGAACATGTTGTGGGCCTTATTTGTTTGGCATTGCACATGGACTTGCGATATCGTCCGCTTCTTCACATCAGTTATGCGTGCGATATTATTAAAAAATTAGCAAAAGAGCTGGCGTTACGCGCTCATAGTCTAGTTCCATAAAACACCCGGAGAAAAGGTATTCTACAACTTATTTTTATTCATGCTCGTTTCGCAAATCCAGCCGTCTTTGCAAACGACACGACGACGCTAAAATCTTATCATAGCAAAAACTTAATCATTGAATTCATTTATCGATTCATAATGCTTCATTTTGTTATCTCGAAAGAAGAACATATCAGTCGATGAAGATCGATCATCATACTTTCTACACTTTTGACATATTATCTTGTGTACTTACTTACGTAATTAGTTCTATCAAGAATTGGATTGGACATTTTTGGTGGTCAATTAACATACATTTATTCGGGTTTGACACATGTATTCAATTTATCTCTCGGAGCTTATTGCTAGAATCGCCACGTAATGATGATGTTGATTCTCATTGTGACAGGAAAAATATACTGCACGTATGAGCCCATTATGAAGTACATTACCTCCACGAGCGATTCTTGGCATTTCTTAGATTTTCCGGCTCGGATAATTTTCAATGCCTGGAGGTATGTACCTCTCATTGCGTATTTGAACACACATATCGATCGATGACTACATGATCACAATTTCGGAACAAAAAATAATCATAGTCGAATTGAAAGTGCTGCAATATATCGTCTCACAGAATAGTATTCGATTTATGGAATCTATCATGCTATCATATGCTCAATCGTTTCGTAAGAATCAGCCATCACCAAGAAAGCACGATCTACAACGCATCGAGCATACGCGCTATACCGAATTGTGAATTCAGCATGAATTTCGTAGGCTGTGAAGTCTTTAGGAAAAGTTATGTATCTTTGGAACATATGAACCCGGTCCCCAGCGTTGCTACGAACTTACATGTTACGTATGGACAATGAGAAAAATTTTGATGGAAATATGGCGTAACTGTCGAGGGACTCGAGCCAGCGATCACTCAATTAGAAAGCAAGATGGCAAGCCAACGGCGAACCATATTCCTCTTACGAAAAACAACAACATTCGCAAATGATAATTATCTGCTGGTTCTTCGATAACATCAGTGGTGAGAATCCAAATCTGCTACCCAACATTATTCAACATAAATCGATGACTTCATGGCTCGCAGTACTGAAAGATAAGTCGCGGAACTACGTAGTATCTGAAAGCAATGATATTGATATTTCATTACTTTGAAACAACCTCGATTAGAATATCTGCTCTCGTTTCATCATAAGACTCCACATTCAGAAAATTTGTATTAGATAATAGCAAATCCTTGCGAATCGGATGAAGATAGGTACATATTTTGAATTGCTCACATTGGTGAAGCTCTCGTGGGACATGACGCAAAAATTTAAGGCCGTTATTTGCAACGGTAATTGGGCTTGGGTCTGTATGAACAAAAAAGACTTTGCATCTGCTGGATTCATATCGTACCACCGACATTCGTACGCAGCTTCACTCAGACGCGTGCTCTAAAATGATCACATATCATTAGCATCCTTAACGTGCCGAAGCAACGGTGGAGTTATGAAATGCATTTTTCATTTTTGCTGTGATAATTCTCACGAAAATCAGGGCAGCCCAATCAGTAATCGCTCTTCATAGACTTCTATTCTAGTTCCTCATACTCGCATATATAGAAGAAATGGGGGGAAAGTGGGATACCCGAAAAGTTGTGGAGAATACCGATTTTATAATACATCATTGTACCATTGGATAATGATAATATTTATCATTATATGCGCTTTTGGACAACAATAGCCACGAAAGACAACCAACAAAGCTAATCTACTGTAACGTTTCTGACCTTGGCTGGCAAAAACCACTTCCGCCAAATCTGTATAACTGAGCTTTCGTTTTTGTACCAAATTAAGATAAGATAAATCAAATGCACAGATTTATAATATCACAAAGAATTTTAGGCTTTCATAAATTTATAAATTTATGTTAACAGAAACGATAGGTACAATTATTTCGTGACTCTCTCGATCTAGCATTCAGGATTGCTTCATTGCATCCGTCGAGATTAGATTATAGATGACACTGCAGAACAAACAGGTATGGAAAAGGCATGGACTTATGATATACCTATACATACACATTATTTCTTTGACTCCCTCATTTTGCCCCCAGCTCCCCTGTATAAAAATCACTTATAAAATGGCGGTATATTCTCAAGAATTAGTGGTGTACCTCGTCAATTAGATGCTGTCCGGCGTAGCAGTAAATGAAAATTTCCGTCAACATGGCAGTCAGGTAGAATGAGAATTTGGCAATTTCTACCCCATTACCATCAGCCAGTGACTGTGGGAAAATAATAGGATAAAATTTCCGCTCGATCCAACTATAAATGTAATGAGTAATTAATCTTGTTTCAATTACAAATTCCAAAATATAAATAGTGGTCCATAACACTATTTTCATACGCTTTTGTTCATTTCGTATAGCAGATCATATTGTGGAGTCTGTAATTATTAGTTAGGAAATTATGAGTCAATAGTTGGTGAATATTACTATTATGAATCGGTATCCTATACCGGAAATCGCCAAAGAACTGACCAGGAGCTGACTAAAAATGACGGTAGAATAAACGCTTGCCAACTTTTCGACGAACCTGACGTGGAAATACGAAATACAGGACTTTATGAACAATTCTCCATTATACTTTGAATAAGTTCGAATACTTACTTGATCAGGCGCAGGTGACGTATCACGAGATCTCGAACCATAGGTCTTTTGTTATCAGCCGATCGAAATTTCTGCCCTAGTATATCGAGCTGACCACAAGCATGCATTGTGAGAACTGCCAAAAAGCTGTCAACGGCAGATTGCGAAATCGAAGATACGAAGCACGCTGTTGATTGAGCCAGATATATAATTTGGTATATTGGCGTCGGGGTTGGGTCGAAAAAATACACCGCTCTTAATGGGAACGGTGCGAAAACGTCAGCGCTTTTTTCTGGATTTCTGAGCGTCAGAGGCAGGACGGAGTACAACAGGGCGACGGCGATGGAAAACGATGGACTGGCTATGGAAAATATTCGGCCGATCTTCGCTCGGCGTAGCATTTTCTAAAACGTAAAATGACGAACTAATGTTTCGTGTAATCAGCGTGCCTCTCGCTCACGGAAATACCCCATGAATGATCGTTCAAAACATGTGTACACGATAGTCACACATTTGCGTATAAATGATATTTTGTTATAAGAATCCATTTGGTGGGGATACTATCGTCTTTATCGTCGATAGTCTCCATCGGGTAGGTTTGTCACACCGAACAATTTTGTAGGCTTATGCACATTGAAGTTGACACCCGAACTTTTAAATTTGAGGAAAGGTCTCAATCAATCCAGTCGAGTCAATGTTAGTATGTCGCCTGACGTTTCGGTAGTAATGTTCTGCCCCACCAGAGGCTGTATTTATTTAAAAAAACACAATTTACGATAAAACTGAGTAAAAAAATTCAAAAATATATAACAACCAATCAACTTACAACAATTGAGTATCATGTTTGATCAAAAGCATTAAAGTTATTAGCATTCGAAATCGGAAATTTGAATATCGGCAATTCGAAAAACCTAAAGTTAGAGTTCGTAATTAAGTCGACGAAATTCAGTCATGGATAGGACATAAAATTCTGGTGCACAACGTTTCAGTATGAGATACACTTCCATGAACATACCCAAGTGAGCAACTTCGGACTGTTTCTGCGCAAATTGCAAATATTTCGAAAACTAGGCACAACAAAGTGGGCTTTTATTCTATGTATGTAAACGACCAGAAATGTCTAGTTCAATTCAGAGCCATTTCACTCACCTGCATATCCTCAATACTATGATCGGCGCGCCAATCATTTTTAAAACGGTCAAAACAATCTTGGAACGTTTTGAAACTCCCTCGTACAATGACGAGTTTGACGATTGACAATGACATTCCTAGGGTGGCGCTAAGATTGTCTATCATTGGGTCAAACTGACCCCAGACTATTACCAAATCAGCCCATTGTGTGGCTACGACAGTTGCCAGCAAGAAAGTCAAGAAAGCAGGTCCCACAGACTCGCATATCGTCAGTACTTCGGTGTTCTGTGGCCAAATCCCTAAAATCTTCAGCAGAATTTGATTCCACTTGAATAAATAGTTGAATTTCAATAAATCACTTTCAGTAGCTTCTTCAACAGTCACCTTCATCTTCCCGTACGAATGAACTATTCACTTTTAGCCCGTAAGCTGTGACTCATACCCCTCTAGTACTGGCCGAGGGTCCTTGAATAAATAACTCAATTCCTTCTCCTTTACGTAGTTGAAAAAATAATTGTCAGGTAAGGGAAACTTTTTCTTTCATGTCCGACCGGAAACATACGTTCACATGTGATATAGTGATATATACCGATGAACGACCGATTTAAGTTTCTCAGGTATTTATTATACCTACTTGTGTAACGAGTCACCCGTTGCTAATTCATGCCGTACCTCGGTGCATGTCTGTCTCCAACGGAACACCAGCCGCTGATTTGTATTATGTAGAAGAGCGGATGATTATTTCTAAGCTTGTTATTTCGCGCATTTCCCAGTCGTTGAGAGGTTTCAAGTTCTCTGCATTTGAACTAACGTGCTCTCTTATTACAATAATTTGAGGGAGATTCAGATGGATGCAATGCACCTAATGGCATTCTGTGATATGAGCCGCTACTATGATATAGTACTGAAACGTAGAGATAGGAAGTAGAGTAATTTTAGTGTTAGGCGCCACTTTTATTTTAAGGGGTCAAGGGGAATTGATGATTTTTTCGATACACATGTATTCGACGGTCGGATTGTTAAAGCAGAGTAATCATAGTATTTGACTTGATGGTGTCTGCTTATACTATTCCACCTAATCGTGTGTGTTAAAATCAAGTAGGTAATGCTTGAAAGTATCGGTTCACATAAATGTGTTATCGTGTACACGGGCTCTCGCGTCTTATGTTGTCGATTTGTCGGGTCAAATACATACATGTATCGTGACCGCAACAAATACTACCGAACATTCTAAAGTAAAGATTACTTATTTTTTAACTTAGCAGTCACGGTTGAATCTTTCACGTCACACAATCAAGATATTTGAAATCGGGATATTTGACGCTACAGATTCGTAACGTGAGAACCCTTATTGTAAAAATAAAACATGTACTGAAATTCTATTTTGAGAATGGCAAGTGGGTACCTATTCAGAAACAGTTCAGTTTCTATCAAAGCAGCATGTTGCATGTTGCACATAGTATCATTTCTCTGCATCATATTACAATTAGAAGATTCGTAAAATACATCGAACTGAATAGACGAAAATTTGTGGAAAACAGTAATAAATATGATTCTGACCAAGTGAACAAATGTAATTAAGAAAAGTGTTTTTTTTTTTTTAATTCGTCAACGATTTGTCCATTCTGTAATTAACAGATCGCACGGTATCAATTATCTCTTCAAACTTGTTTTTTTCCAGAATTGGTAAGGTAATTACTTTACTCCTCATATACTATAGACTGATCCAATACCAGCGCATTAAATTATACCTACTGTGGTAGGTGTTCAGCTAGACCCTAGTGAAAATAATTTTACGAATTTCTATAGGAATTTTTAGAGAAATTGGAACTTTTCATAGTTTTTCATACGAAATTGTAGTTTTTTTGTTCAGTTCGAACGACAAAAATGACGAATCTTGCGGAAAAACTATATGACTTTACGATCCGCTATGAAAAACTACGAAACTATAACTTTTTAATGAAAAACTATGACGTGCTCCAATTTCTCCAGAGATTCGTCAGAGTACAAATTCCCAACGTTGATGTATTTCTGTTCACATGGGTATAGATAAGAAAATTTGAAGTTAGTAATACTGAATACTACCGTATCATAAATACGATATCCTTATCACACAATTATAATGATTACAACAATATCAGATACCTGAAAGATAAACACAATTTTTCATGTGCCTATACGCTATTAGAGATGATGAACTCTGACTGGAAATTGTGACTATTGGATGACGATCTATGTATATTCAGATCCACTGCCCCGTTTGATCGTGGATCGTTCTACCTTGACCTACTCGTAAAAGTCAAGCTACGATCATTCGTGATGTTTAAAACCAGCTGCAATCTCTCATTATCCCCGCACATTGGTTTTTCTCGTAAGTATGGTAGCGGTTAACCAATGTTCAACGGCAAGCAGTGGGGATTCATGCCAGTTCGGGTGGGGATACAGCAATCAAACAATTAGTCCACAACCAGTCCAGTCGGGCTATTCTACACATACGATATGTCGGTGGCTTCTTGTTAAACAAAGAATCCGTATCGTATATACGGGCGTGACTCGTCTTGTTGCGTATATCAACAGATCTCAATTATTTATCCTACTCATTCAAGTTCATTCGGCTTTGTAAGTGTAAACCTTCGATCAATTGCGAGCAAGGTTCAACCGGACAATCATGTTGACGTGGTGCGGTCCAGTCTACTGAACGTCATATTCGGATACCTGCCTTTGCCGAGAATTAGAGGCAACCTGGTATGAGTATACGGATGAGAAAATAACGAGAGTAATATAGGAAAATTCAAGAATCTGTAACATTCAGACTGATCATTATACAAACGTGTTACTGATCTTGTCGATGTGATGGCGTTATTTTTGGGATATTTTCTTCCGCTATTTCTCGCCGTGGTCGCTGCTATCCTCGGTGGACTTCACATCTATTTCAAATATGTCTGTTATACGCATTGGAGTTCGAAAGGGATCGCTGAAGTGAGAGCTGCCGCTCCATTGGGTATCTTGTGGACCGTCCTGAAGTCGAAACAGTCATTCGGTAAAGTATATACAGTCGTGAAAGACGTTGATCGACCCATTTGATTGTAGGATCTTTACAATTTCAGGGGTATTCACCCGTGATCTGTACCTGGAGTATAAAAATAGTCCTGTATTGGGGATATATATGCTGCACAGACCCACATTGATAGTCAACGATCCCGAGATTTTGCGTTTTGTCCTCACGAAAGAATTTTCAAACTTCCAAGACCGTGGTTTGTACTACAATGAGAAGACCGATCCGTTGGCGGCGCATTTGTTTATGCTTTCTGGAAACAAATGGAAAAATTTGAGGCATAAGCTCTCGCCCACGTTTACGTCCGGTAAAATGAAGCACATGTTTTCTACGGTCGAAGAAACTGGCCAAGAGTTGGCCGAAAGCGTGATTCAAAAAGCCAGCGACGGCGAGCTCATAGAGATCAAGAATTTAATGTTCAGGTAACTTTTCAAGCGACGGCTATCGAACAAGCGTCGATCTTTTGAATGAAACTATCACTCATAATTTCACATGCAGATACTCCACTGACGTCATTGCTTCGGTGGCCTTCGGGATCAAATGCAACAGCCTGCAGAACCCAAATGCTGAGTTTCTCAAGTGGGGTCGGAAAATTTTCGAGCCTAGACCGTTGACAAATGCACTCATTACCTTAGCTCCAAAAGTCTTAAAATTTTTCAACATCAGCATCTCCGATAAAAACCTCGCAGCGTTTTTCATCGGCGTGTTCAAGGAAACGGTGGAATACAGAATAGCCAACAATGTAGTGAGAAAAGATTTTCTTGACTTACTCATACAACTAATGAGCAAAGGCTACGTGCAGAGCGACGAGATGGAGGAACCAGCGCGCATATCAGGTAGCGTGAAGACTATTCCGTATGTGATGTTGAACAGCCAACCAAGGTCATTTTGAATAATGAGTATTACTCGCAATTATGTAGAAAATGCCAGTGGAAAAATCACAATGATAGAGGGCGCTGCGCAAGCTTTTATATTCTGGGTGGCCGGCTTCGAGACTTCCTCTGCAACCGCAACCTACTGCCTTTACGAATTAGCGCTACATCAGGATTTGCAGGATAAACTAGCTGAAGAAATGAACAGAGTCCTGGAGGAGTTCGGAGGTCTAACTTACGAGAGCGTCAACGCAATGCCTTATCTCCACAAAGTGATATCCGGTTAGTGAGTGTGAAGAATTTCAAATTGACTTTTGCTAACAATCACAATGCCTCCCCCCGTCCACAGAGACTTTAAGAAAGTATCCATCTCTTCCGCTCCTGAACAGAACGTGTAACCAAGATACGGACATACCTGGTATAAACCTACGAGTCGATAAAGGAACTGCGGTCATTATTCCTGTGCTGGGGATCCATTCGGACCCAGAAATATATCCAGAGCCTGAAAAATTCGATCCTGAACGATTCAGCGAAGAGAATATCGCCCGAAGACATCAATACGCTTATCTACCGTTCGGCGAAGGGCCCAGAAACTGCATCGGTAAGTCGTCGTGAGCTTACACTTCGGGTGAGCATGATGTGTCACGTTATTGGATGATGATCAAATCGGATGTGGCGAAGATGAATTTCCATCGTAGAATCATTGGCAGATTAGTCGATCGTCCCGGAAATCTCAATCTGATACCCTATCATGTCCACATTCTAATTACAGGTATGAGGTTCGGCCTATTGCAAACGAAAATCGGGCTCATCAGCTTGTTGTCCAAGTATCGTTTCAGCCCAGGACCGGACATTGAAGTACCACTCAAATTCGACAGCGGGAGTTTCTTGCTAACCCCAAAGAGCACTGTAACCCTTCGGATCGAAAATCGTTGATGGATACCGACAAAGATGCAGACGAACTTACGTTGAATTAAGTTATAATTCAAACACCATTCGAAGTGTGATTGAAACTGATCCTTTTATCCGTATAATTTTCTTATGTATACGTGATATAGATGACCATAAATCAACTTTCAAATCGGTTGTTGAAAAATTCAGAAAGAATTCAAGAGTTCATTCTTCGAGCTCCTCCACTTCTTTTCTCGGTGAGAAAGTCAAATAGATTATAAGATGTAACGGAACAGCATTCTCCATATTATCCATATTCATCATGTTATTTCATAAGAAAAAATTCTTCTCTACTGCTATGTTTGCATTCAAAATTGACGGAGTTCGTCCACACACAATGCGACAAACGGACGCGATCTTGAATTTGGTAATACTCTACTGAACTGTATTATACTTTACTGTATTCTTTGTATTCTCGCATATCTTCTTTCTCCTATTGCATGAATTCGATGAGCCTCCAATAGTTGTGCCAGCAACGAGCAACGTTCGAGCTGACTGCACCCTGCATTAGCACCTTCTGTAATTCCCGCTTTCTCAGAGTTTGTACCATGAGATTTTTCATCGTCATCATCGGTCTGTTCTATTCAATTTTAATTCGATATTACTGGATGCTACATTGAGTAATCAGTAAGGTATCGGTATGTGAGTCTAATACAATCAATTCAAGAACTGGCTGGTTTAAGTATAATCCGTTGCAATATATTTTACAAACATGAGGAGTCAACTATGCATAGAATGATCACTGCGAAGTTCCTCAGCATGTGAATTCGGATACTTTTATACTACATTTCGGATGCATTATAAATATATTCTGCATGCATCTATTCTACAATGCTAAATAGTTTATCAACAGTATATTTGATGCATGCATGCAAGATACACCCCCTTAAATGAACATAATATACTATGGTATATAAATAGCTTATATCCTGCTCACATATCTACTTAATTTATCCAACATATAAATTCGATAAACATACATATACTGATCTACGATGGACATATGTGCTTCAATATGCAGATACGGATATCAGTTCGACCAGATCCTATCTGCGAGTGCAGTGCTGAAAACATATCGTAAGCGGATAGGATTTACCTCCTGTCCATTTCTAATGGCATTTTTTACCGGGGTCGCCTATTGTAATTTTACGTTGTGGCCTTGTGGCAAGTTCCTCTCTATGCTGTGCTCTTCGTCGACTGGACTGTTATGTGTGTTAAATGACGAGAGGCGAGGGTGGCAACGGTTTTAATCATCCGGAAACAATTATTTTCTATAATTCTGGATTTTTAGAATATACGAATAACTTATTCCAGAATTTACAAAAAGTTCAAAATAATCCATCCAATTCTGGCGCCCGTTTGTCGAGCGGGGAGAAACGATGGCGAACCTGACGTACCGAATATACCTCTCGTCAATCGACATATAAGCGATGCAGTCGCCACTCAATGATTTGAATTAGCTGAGTATTTTCCACTCTGCGGGTTATCTGCAGGGTCAAATTTCCAAGGACTGTACTGATTTGGGTGAACATCGCGGTATCTATATCACAGTGAGATATCAACGATGTTATGTTGATATTAGCAGCTGGCAGTAAACCAATTAGACACATATTTTCAATATTCATTCAATACTCGTTATTGTGCTATTTTTCATAGTTCACCCCATGAGTTTCCGTAATGAGAAATCTCGTCTCCTGCCGAGAACGAGATTAGTGTATTAGATTCAAACAACGATAAACCAAAAGTGTCCGGAAATCGAGCTTGAATTTTTTCATTTTTTTCTATTTCACATCGTGCTGTACAACTCCTGGAATTTCGGATTGATTCAGGCGAAGTAGGAGTTTTTTGGGAGTCAGCTAAATTTCGTACAGTGTGGGGAAAGAATCTTCCAAATCGGGTTAGTCGGTCAAAGGTTATAGTCATGTGAAAAGACGTCGCAATTGTATGATACTTGATACAAACGGGGTTTTAGCCGAAAAATTTCGAATCGCCTTATACTATGTATAGTAAGCATATAGAATACGTATCCCATATCATACATTTACACATGATTCAGACTACAAATCTGTTATGCAATCATTGTAGCGTAGTGCTAAGAATATACATGCAATGTAGCGAATCAGTTTTTCACAACGTCAAAACGTTAAAAAAATTCGAGTAGTCCATTTTTTTCCGCTTCGTATACGTACTGGGGCTTCTCATGTCAAACCGAGCGGCGCGGCGTCTGACCCTTGTCACCGCCCATTCCGTGACTAATTCTCATTTCGTATAGCATCTGGGCCGAAAAGGTTTCATCATTATCTTCCTTTTGCAACCTATTGCAGCAAGGTACCCGGCCCTTGTGAAATTTTCACATCAAAACAAGACATCAATTTTCGAATTTTGAAAAAATTCCCCATACTTTTCAACGAAATTCTATCACTCCAAGTTCACTGTGGAAGCATAAGCATTCCGATTTTCATTTTCCATGTGCATCTCGATTCCTCAATGCATTACTAAATTTGATTGACGAAAAGCCAATCCAATTGGCGAAATAAGGAAACCCATTGGTGTCGGCTGCAACGGGTAAAAAATTAGCCACCCAATTGGTGTCTGTGAAGGACCGGAGCTCGCTGATCTGGTATGAAATGCCTCATAAATATGATACGAAATTCCCACACGTGGCATAACTTAATTGTATATCTATTATTTCATGCCTATAGACCGAATATTGTATGAGCGAACCGGAGAATTTTTTCGGTAAACTTGGTCACCGTGAATAAATTCCGTTCTCGCGATGTACCGCACCGAGTCTTGTCGGCCACATCAACGATTTGACAATAAATTTCTACCGCTGTACTAAAATTTGTGGATAAAAACCAGAGAGATTCGATAACTTTATCATAGTATTTTAGGATATCGATGGCATCGGGTGTTGCTAATCTATGTATAGTATCAGTAAGTGGCTCAATCGGTACAAAGATGGACCAGCAACGACACTGGATAGTTACTCATTATCCGCACGATTAGCCTTCGAACAAGACTGACAACAAGTTCTTCGATAGACCTTATATTTACAGAGTCGAGCCTGAACTACCAGAGAACAATTGAGGTTCGTATTCCTGCAACCTGGATTCTCGTTCAACCCTGAAATCACATCACTGAATGTAAATAAATAAACGCATGTACTGTCGGCCCGTAAAGCTTAGAACCCTGATTTTGGGTGTTCGTAGTTTCGACAAAAAAAAAATGATGTCGCACTAGTTCAGGGAGTATTCGAAAGTTCGAAGTTTCTTACGACTTTTGATTCATGAGTGATCCTCTTCTAAAAACCGTGATGGCGCCTATGATCCCGGGAAGGTTGAAAAACGTATATTTTTCAGAGTCCATCGCCGTATATAAACTTTGAGTCGTCACTGCTCGTTGAAAATGGGTGTGAAAAATCCGAAAAAATTCAGTGACCTTCCCGAAACTGTACTGAACTTGCCCCCGTTTAGGAATTTCAAGAATGTCCAAAAACCTGGCCACCATAGGCACGAAAGTCCAATCATGCAATTTGGGGAACGGGGAGGGGGATTTACTTCCTGAATTAGTGCGATGTCATTTTTTTTACCGAAACTACAAACGCCCAAAGTCAGGGTTCCAAACTTTACGCGCCGACAGCAGGGTGCGTATGTCGCGCATATACCTCACAATAAGTAGTAATGCCCACTTCCGAAGGACAATGAGAATATCACTGAATCCCTGACGGTTGGAATAATTTCCACTATCTTACCGACAGAATTTAGAATATTTTCAGAACAACTTTGAAAACTCGACAAAATTCCAATTATTCGTGAATTTCAATGAAACTCTGTGTGTATCTGAAAATTCATTGTAAAATCTAGATCATAACGCGAAAGGGCGTAAGCAATATTCCCACTCATTGGGCTTACGCGCCTTTTCTCATGCATCGGGTACATCGATTTCTAGCCCGCGATGTGTTTCAATCAGAAAATGATAACGACTATCAATGATCTATAATCGGTGTATTACGAACCGTTTGATATCTCCGGATCATTCTGTATTTGAACAACGCGGTTTTCACCATCAGCTCCATGATTATCCCGCACAACGTTTCTACAGGGTTGTTCATTACACATTCTTTTGACAATGGGGCGATCAGTTTCTGGACATTGTCGTCCAGCCTCGGCCACTCTGCCATCACTCCCGAAGCACTTTACCTCCCGTTGCTGCATCCCTTCACCACATGATCTGGTACACTGAAATTGAAAGGAAAGAGAACTTGATATACGCAAGCAAAAGGAGATCAAATTTGAGATTCGATATACCTCTGGCCCTCTTGATTGGAAGTGCTTCAGGTAGTAAAAACTTGAAAAAATGAGACCAGTTTTATGATGAATGAAATGCACACTCATATACTCACTTCTGACCAATCAGAAATGAACCACGCAGCTGGACACGGAGGGCCTTCGCAATGCCTTTTCACTTCGGGTTTCTCGACCGGGCAATTCATATCAAGAGCTACGTGAAGAGATCCGCGAATTCTCGCTACGCAAACGACTTCTCTGGTTTGTTCCCCTATTCCGCAGGCTGCCGGACACTGAAATAAGATGCTGAATAACAATGCTGCATCACGAATCATAAACGATGCCGATAACGATTTAAAATGCTCACCCGAGACCATGGACCAGTGAACCAGTGGCCACTGCAGCTTTTGTCTGTCGAACACTCTTGTGTTATTGCCGGCTTTGTTGATTCGT
Organism: Phymatocera aterrima; assembly: GCA_963170745.1. Taxonomy (NCBI): domain Eukaryota; kingdom Metazoa; phylum Arthropoda; class Insecta; order Hymenoptera; family Tenthredinidae; genus Phymatocera; species Phymatocera aterrima. The sequence continues at coordinate 7,946,303 of OY720660.1, forward strand.
CACAGGTTTCGGTCTCCGACAAACCGCAGACAACTCGGCGAACTTGGATGCCAGTCCCACAGTCAGCTGAGCACTGTTTGATTCGTTCAAATGTATTTTAGTTTTCATTCACATTTTAGTGTGCAGCTCGATGTTCTACGTGTACATGTTGAACTATTATGACTATCGCAGATCCTGATTGGAAAAAAGTCTGGATTTTGCGAACCTGACGTGACCATTCAGTGAAAAGCCACTTGCTGTGTGGAGTGACGGTAGAAATCGCGTTCGAATGGACTGTGGCGGACGTTGTAGCCTTGACAATGCACGCTTGTAGATTGCAAGCTTCTTCTATCGTTGGCCTTTCTTGCGTCGAGCAAGCACGTCCGGTTATCATCGAGCAGAAAACGGCTCTCGATCTCGTACCGGGACCGCAAGAAGCGGAACACTATATAGAAAGAAAACAACAACAAAAATGGAAGTGGAAGTGGGAGTAGAAGCAGAAATGGTATGAAAGGTGACAAAGAATAGTATCTTCCGTGCTCTCATGCTCTGATCACACTTCAAGTATACCTACCTCAGACCATGGCCCAGAACTCCATCGAGACTTTTGATGTATTTCTTCAACCGTAGGCAATTTTTCTGTGCGTGTTTCACAAGGCGGCATCGTACAAACTTCTGTGACCGGTAAAAGCTTTGGTTCTATGCAGGCCCCATCCGCTACTCGCATTGTCAAAGCTGGTGTCACCTCCTGAACGCATTCTAATTCTCGAGATCGCAATCCATCCCCACAACTCACTGAACACTGACTCCAGGCTCCGGCTCTCCATCTGAAATATTGTGGAAATCACTGTGGCAGCAGAAACATTGCTAGAAAAAACAAGCACGCCTATAGGTGTGAGTTCTGAAAAAGGGAAGATCACACAATTTTTCATATAAAATAAAAAATCTGAGCCTTTTTTCTAGAAGTTATTTGCCGTAAAATATGGAAACCATTTCCAGTGCTACCGACAGTAGTTTCACACGGCAGTTTAGTTGAAAGGGCGAATTGATTACTATAGCAAAAATCTGCTCCGATGGGGGGAAAAACCCTGTTATTACCGGTCTTCAGGAAATAACATTCTCAAAGTATATATTTTCTGAAAATAATACAACGTGGGCTGCTGCTGCATCCTATCTGGAAAATGATTTCAGCTTGACAAATCACCGAACTATCTATAACTGCTACTCCACGCTGAAGCTATGCATATGTTTAGACTACATAATTAACCCAGCGGAGGCGTTCTTTTTAGCTGTCTGTCCGATCACTTGGTATTTATTTACTCGTCGTATGCCCATGTATCTACAAGAGCGTGATTTAAAAGCGGCGTGTTTAGTCACACATCGACCGCCTTTCTCAACGCTTTTATTAAATAAAGCCAACATCAAAAGTGAAAAAGAATTCTGGGATGAAAGCCAACCGCTTGACGAAGATCATTAGGAAAAAAAAAACCAGGAGGTACTAACTTTGCTGGGCAGGGCCGAGTGTTGCATCTGATTGACTGGCCAGCAGGCTTCTTCAAGTGACTACATCTTCTTTCGGGGACCTGCATCTGCGACGGTTCGCGGACGCAGATAAATCGAGTCACCCGAATACCTTGAAGAAATAGAAATTCAAATTTATTTAAAAACTCAACACATGATGCTCGATGTCGAGAAATTGAATCGGGCAACATCATCCCCACGATATATTTACGTACCGCCACGACAGAATTTATCGCAGTCAGTAAAGCCGGAACTTTTCCAAGAGAATCTGCGCTTCCTTAACCTTCGCTGAGGTGGTGCAGTTTGAGATGGATAAGCTTGGTCACCTGCCATAAGATTTTTAGCTGGGGGATGGGCTTTTCTGAAGTCAAGAAAGAAGCCAGAAGTTATCAAGAAAAGAGAATGAAAATAATGTAGTAACAGATTCTGTGCATGGAAGCCATATTTTTACCTCCGGTAATGGTTTCCGGGTGATGATATTTTCGAAGTCTTGCTCGTGGCTACAGAAATAAAACCGAAAAATTCACTTCAATTTGCGATACGCCAAAAAGAAGAAAATAGTGTACAACTAAAGATATTACCTGCACTGAATTTCGACTTCGAACGTACCGATGTTGGATGATCCGCAAACATCACGTACCTGTAAACAATTCCTCGATTCGGCTCTTTGTAGAAAACCTATGAACAATCGGGGAAAATTGTATGATGAAAACGGAGAAGAGCTGGTGAATAAGGTCGTGAAGTCTGTCTATTGTTATTATCATCAGTAGCTAATTCGACGATGCGTCCGTCATTCTAACACGTGCGAATGATTATGAAAGAGAGCAAATCAAAGTTACACTTTGCGCGAGAGAGACGAGCTCAATTGAAATCCCTGAGTAAACGGAATCTAGGAGATAAGGTAGACGGAAAGCAGTTGTTCTTATCGGGTATGGCTGTAAGATAACAACATTTTACATTTTTACGTCAGGTTATGTTACGCTACCAGCGTGTCAACTATTTGTAAAAAACAAACTTGTCCCTGACAAACGTTACTTCTACTGATTTTGAGGTATAGGAAGTGTATAAAATGCTTGCCAGGATATCAACTGGCTCCTGCAGAGGTCCATCCGCTGCGACGCTTTCGAGGTAGTGAGAATCCTGTCGAGTATACGTGAACGTGGTCCCCGCGGCCTCGAATGACCCTGACCTTGCCATTGCGTGATTTCCATTCAGCACGAATCCGCGATCTTGCCGTCTAACAGCTGAAAGATTTGCGATGAAAATAAACTCTCACGAGGAATTTTTGCTGAAATAATTTTTATCCGTGATAAAGATTGAACAATTTTCTCAATTTCCAATGGTTTCATATTCATCCGTTATTTCCAGTTGTTCAAAAGAATGTTCCAGCGTGATTGGCGACTGAGTCGCCGTGTGAGAAAATTCATGTAACTGTTTGCGGTCTATTTCGATATGCAATATCAATCAGCGGTGTTTCAATTTTAAATTGTAAGCCAGGATTGCCGAGCATTTAGAATCAAGCCATTTGAGATCTCAATAGCTATGCATAAGGATTGGGCGATGATGGGAACGATAGAGGATGTGTTTTTGCAATTTCATTAAACGGCCGTTCATCTTCATTAGAAGGCTAGCGATAGCTCGAGCAATAAATGATCTCGATGTTCTCAATTCCCCATATTAACAACGTGCTCACTCAAGTGTGAATTCGTTGAACCCATTTAGCATTCTTTCGCTTTTTGTGATGCTGTATCTACACGTATACGTCTGTAACTGTGCAGTTAGTAGATCAGCGCGTGATAATTGGAACGCGAACCTTCTTTAATCGTATTTTTTGGAAAAAAAATAGAACTCCGTGTGACAATGATACTTGGTACTACATACTATATGTACGTATATACATACATACATACGTACCAGAAAACAAATATCAATCGATTCCGATATTTTGAACCGAAAACTAAACCCATGGGTAAATTTTTCAAAAATTTACGTCGGCATTAGTTTCTATATTTTTATTTTTATATTTTTACATCATATAATCATTCTTGATATCCAATGTGTTTCGACTCTCTCTAGTCATTTTTCATAGACAGCTTTCAATCAGTCATATTATTCCCTAATCTCTCTAATCTTGAGAAGAAAATTTCTTGTTATCGAGCTGACAGATATGAAAAAATTTGTCTTCCAACTTTACGGGCCATATTACTACCTTCTCGATCTTAAACGTATCAAAATACTGTTAGTTTGCACTACATAACATCCGTATTAATTAATGTGAGCCAATTCGCCTAGTGAAATTGCGCGAAAAAATAGAGATCAAACTCTCACCTAAAATGTTACTCGTGTTACCCAATGCAGTAAAATTCAACGCCTTAGCGCCTTTCGGTACAGTTGTGACCAGGTTGTAGCCAGGATTCAAGGTGGGCTCGGTGAAGATGCCATCGATCAGATGACCACTGCCATAACACAGGGAAAAGATCTGCAAAGTAATTACAATTTTCTCACATATTCTCTTTCAACATCGGTGTGAATATGGGCTACGTCTCCCCATCCATACATCTTGAGCATGTTTCATTTTTCAGATTTGCTGCGTAGTATATATCACCATTCGAGATAACACCTACTGTAATTTTCAAAACGCAACCGTTCTGAAATTCTCTCTTCCCACGAAAATGGTTGCAATTCCACCGAAAGAGATGCACTGCTTTGCAGTGACTGTACGTACGGTATGAATCGCACATCTTCGTTAATTTTTAATAATGCTATTGGTCATCAGCGAATGAAGCTCATTAATAATCGGTCGGTTTCAAAACCAGCGCGTCGAACATGATGACAATGAATGCTTCTTACATGGAAACTTTCAATTTGCAGTTCTATGTGATTGTTCGTGTTACGCAATTTGAATTCTACACCTATAAACGATCGTATAGCTTTCAAAACTGCTTTTTTTCTAAGCGGTTCGAATACGTTCTTAATCCGCGAGAGTTTAGTGATTGTGGGGTATTGTTACCAAACCTCCTTAGAAAGGACACGGGATAGAAGCTGATGATTACAGGCTATATATATATATGTGTGTGTGCGTGTGTGTGATTGAAACCGGGCGTCGTATTGTATGATGGTGACGCGATCACGATGGCGCGGTTTTGTCCGAAGTAGTTAAATAGAAATAACAAGTAATAATGTTGGGATTAGTTAACGTTTCCCTCGGCATCAAAGCTGCGAGACTACATTTTTATTCTTGTATATTCAAATGAGTATAATTCCCGAATGAATAGGCTACTAATTTTTCTCTCTCAGCTCCACACTAAGACTGGATAAAATGAGGGGTGATCCCATCTCAAAGTCGCACAACGTCGTTGATAATTGGCTCCACGAAGTACCTTGTAGTCAGGCTTATTAAATTATGTGACAAATCAAGTCCAGCATTGCAATGGAATTAGGTGCGGCGCCATGACTGCACTTTGTAATACTCAGTAGGTATATGCATACGCAATAGTATATTCAGGTTTCTTCAACGTCTGCAGTATATATACGCATGTATAAACACGTGTATGGCTGTGCATACGTACCGGTTAACGAGTTCGGCTCGAATCTTTCAGACATAAACAAACGTCACGATACTGTAATCCAGATTAACGATTTCGTATGTACTTATCCTGTACCCGACGAAGCATTAACGGTTAGTTATAGTCGCGGGTCATTCTGCATGCAGGGATTAACCACTCTCTGGATCTGGTGCACACTTATTGAAAGCTTATAAAATTTGTCGACTGCTTCTGTCAAATCTTCGGCATCATAAGAGAATCTTGTCAAATCCCATATCATACATACTTCATATCGTTTAGAAACCTTTGAAATATTGTGAACTTGTAAAAGGAATCTTTTTCAATTCTTGCTTGGAATCCGATAAAATCTTTTCAAATGTTTATAATAATCGAATGTATGTATATACATGAGATCTTATTGCACGGTGGCTTACTCGTTCCGCAGCTTTTCTCCTCACTCACTTGCATGCTACACATAGATAATGCCTAGAGAATAATGGCACATGCAGAAAACCATACCGGCTCACGACTGCACGGCATAAAGTCATTAAAAAACGCTACCAAAGCAGATAATCCTTTTCATGCAGTTTAGAAACATATGGAGAGACGAAAGCAGGGGAAAATATACGGGACTAGGTCTTGGAAACAGGTAGAGGGAAAGAGCCTCTCTAAAATGAGGCCCTGAAATGCGTGCACCAAGCAAATGAGGCCGCGCTTTTTGAGGGCCTCGTTTTTCATGCGGCCGATTAGGGACCGCTCGTCCGTTTTATTAATCACCTAGCCCCTGGCCACGCCTCACGTAGGTCCCTAAGAGGCGCGGAACTCTTCCCAGAAGGCAAATTGACCGTTTTAATTCATGGAGATAAGTTTAATCAGAGAAACGCGTGGCTGCTGAATAAATCTACATCTCTTCCCATCCTCTGTTCGAACCTTTTTTAGATGCTGTTTGTACTTCCGGTGATAAAAGTCAAAATGAAAAATGATCATGGCGAAATTTTATGAAAAAAATATGTAGTAGATGCTTTTACATGTATTTCTGGACTGTCTATGAGTGGTTTGTATTCTCCCAGGCGCCTATCGGGTTGAAGCTGCGAAAGCCAAATCCTCGAGGATATTGACGTATTGGATGATCTGCGTACCAGACGCCCTGCTGCAGTGTTCGATGGGTGAGTCTAATTATAATACTAGCTCGTATGTTGTACATACTCGTATAGATTGATCTTAGACCTTGCTGCTGCAGAGATAGACTCAGAGCAGATCAGACCAGCCTAGTCGAACGCGATACTTGCGTCAGCAATTGATCCATTCAGCTTCCGTAGGTAATGCGGTCATCAGTTAGTTATTACGGATCCGAAATATCACGTATCGATATTTACCTTGGCACGATATAACTTTTGATCACGATTTATAATTCGCGCTGTGATTGATTTCCAGCAAATTATCACCCTGCTTTCAACGTCGTGACATTAGGCACATGATCGGTCAGCCCCTTCTCTTTCAAATTTTCTCAGTCAAAAACTCACCCCCCAACCACCCGTGGTATTATAACGTTGCCATTATGACCCTGCTCCTCTAAACAGTCTCAATTTGAAAAGTAGAGAGAGAGTTACGAGGGCAGAAAAAGTTTGATGTTTCAATTCAGAGTCCGCTGGTTGACACCTCCTCAAAAAATGAACCAGTACATAGTACAGCTTGACAAACCATCCGTCTCAATAGTACCTAGCTCTCGTGTCACCTTTCTCCACACGAGTCTTATCCGATCGGCATTATTACAGTCAATTTGTTCCGTTCTCTGCGATGCAGGCCTCAACCCCCTTAGATCGTTTGAGTTAATACCAATCCCTAAGACTTAACTCGAGTGAATCAAAATAATGCGATCAATGAAATCAGGGTTTGGATTATTGGATGACGAAAATGAAATGAATCCATGCAGCAAGGACGACATATCTAGTGCGCAAGCGAGGCTACATCAATTTCTGGATCGATAGACGGTAGATCCCTTAGATTCGACCAGTCATATTGCTTTGTGTCGATCTATGTCGAAAAGTTGACGTAAAAAGTACGCTCGCAATTATAGAAAGTGATAGATCGATGGATAGATAGACAACGTTTCCCTTGTAGGGTCAGAGTTGGATCGGGGTGAAATTTGAGCCAAAGAATTACGAGATTTGACAAGAAATTATTCTCTTCCTCTCGAACCTTAATTCTCATTGGCTCGAATTCAACCACAACCCGACTTTGACCCTACGATGGAAACGCAGTCTATAATAGGTCTCTATTCCCGTGGAACAAGTCCTTCAGGTTATCAAGTAGATCGAGAATTACAGAAAAGAAATGAATAGTATACTGTAAAATACAGTGAAGAATATAACAGCATAAAAGTACATAAATGAAGAGTTGACGAGAAATAGCGCATACAATATGAAGTACAATCATTACAAACGAGCAGTATATTATCAGTATATCTACATCAAAGCATCATTATCGAATAGATATTCGAAATATCTTACCGAAATTAGGAGAAACGTGAGAGCTGGTCGGCGCTGCATTATGGTAGTGATATGATTTTCCGGTTACACTTCGCTCCTCAAAGCTACTTCGTTATCATTGGACTCATATCGATAGAACTCCTTCGAATCTCTTCCTTTGATGTCTTCAATCAAAACTGCACTCTGTAACATTCGGTACTCGCCATCGGTTAACCATAGATATTAATACTTCTACAACAAGCAAATCAACTTCCTTCTGACTATCAGGACGAAAGTTGATTCCGAGTTTAATCAAACTGACGTAAATGAGATAATAAAGAAATTTATCATACTTCAAGAAAAGGTCAATAGAACGAATGCTAGTTCGGTCGAATCGCCTAGGGACGGACGTGGACGACGCACGCCGAACAACACTCCCGAATACGGAGAGGTTACGCGCAAGTGACTCCCATTCCATAGAAATGAGAAAATGCTTATTCGAAGTCTCTTAACGGTATTTTCTGATTGAAAGATTGGTTCATGATTTATTATACTACTCGCTGATCGATTCGTTATGGCTGTTTAATGCTGTCTTGTCTCGATTGCATCGAGTCAGTAATTTATCTAGGAATACTTCACTTGCATGTGGATAAATTTACGGGCACGATGGCCTCCGGGATTTCATCTGCTGTTTCGTATACGTCAGTCGTCACTGCAGCAGCAGATACCCGAGAATACACAAACCCAGAGTCTTGAGAGTTTCTATTACTGTCGGTTAATTAGTTGGTTCAGTTGGTCAAGTTGATCGATCGCTGGTCCCAGTATAATAGCCGACTGGCATCTAAACGTCAAATAACTGGTCAAACTCATCCATAAACCAATGAGCGTTAATAAATTGTACATTTACGAGCAAATGACGTACAAAAAAGTATCATGATAAGTACACGGATACACATACGCACTAACGCTCGAGAGTCTTCCCGGTATGTACTGTTAATTATACCAAATTAGATTAGATTAGATTAGATAAAGTGACGTTTTCATTAGACGGTTGTCTAGTAGGCGCCCATGCAGGGTGAACGGCATCCTGAGCGAAAAATAACAATCCGCGATATTTTCTGCTAACGATATCAGCTAACAATGAGTTTGCGCCAATTACCGGGTTTCATTGTCAGCCCTCATGGGAGCCGCAATGGTAGGTCAGAATTCGAGAATTTTGCTACCACACCCATAAAGCGGGAATAAATTCGTTTATTGACTGTCGCCAGTACTGCATCTACCAAACATTATTTAGTGAACTTCACATTGAACTCGTAAAATATGCGACTGACATACTTTTGCACAACGCACTTTACCGAAGTCTATAGGGTCACCGAAAACCGAACAGTGAGATATTTTAACGTGAATGGATAGTATCCAGCCAAAATGTATGATGTGTGCTTTGCACGCTTCCAAAACTAGCTAAATACCAGAACGGTTTCTTTTCGGTAGAAAATTGGTATTTCAAACATATGTGTGGCAAATAGATTACCGTTCACAAAAGTGATTTGCTAAATATAGAGGCTAATCTTACGAACAGTATATTCTCTGTGCGAGCTTGAAGTTCAGCGGACCAATAGTTTCCAAGGTATGTGAGCAAACACAAATCTGACAATCAAAAACACATTGGCAAACATAGTTTCAAGCAAAGTGGCAAGTGACTCGTCTATTTAACGAGTCAACTTGATAATAATTTTAGAGAAAAATGTCGGCGGAATGTACTAAATAAATAATATATAGGTCGTTGATATGAACGAATTCTTTCCACCTTATATGGTAAACTTTAATAACAGAAGTCGCACGCTTGCCAATGGGCCATTCTCTCCAACACGTGCCAGGACATTTCCCAAAACGTGATCGGTCAAGAGTGTTCTGGTACTGATACAGTCAACAATTCTTGAATTTCAACTCCGGTTGCGGGCTCGGGTCTGCGAGTGCATTACTTTAAAATGATATACTAGACTGCGAAAGAACGAAAGTTCGAAAGCAAGAAGTATTTTACTTTTATTACCCTATATCACTGTCCATATGTATTTAGTAGTATCAATAACAATGTTATAATATTATACCGTGGCTTTCAACAATGATACCTTCCTCTGTACGTAGCAATTAACAATTATATAATCAGATGTAAATACTAAAAAGATGTCAAATGCGTAAGTACATAGATATATATACTATAGTGGGGAAATGAACTCATTTCCAGTTTTACGGTGATGTTGATAAATTTTCTTACGCTCACGGCACGATTATACATCCTTCATAAAATCTAATCAAAATAGCTCGTGCGGTGGAACATGCCCAGCGGACATACCGGCACCGATGAGAGAGACATGTATTTTTATCGATGAGATTATACGTAGAGGATATAGAAAGCTGCGAGGATGCGCATCGGATGTCTTTTATACGCGGATCCCCGTATATTTATTATGAAAAATTGAGAATCAACCATTGTCTGATTATATTGGCTCTACAGAAGACTCTCAGACTCACTTGTGAATCGGGTCAGATCGATCTGTCAGCTGAGAAAGGTTCTGAATTTTCCATAAAATACGAGACTTGACAAAAAACGTCCGCTGTGTTTCCTTGTACCCTTCCGCATGTATGTATGCATCAACGCGAAAGTTATATAGATATGGAACTTGTTTATTTTCACATTTTTCCAATAATTTTCAGCTGCATTGCGTACAGTTCACGATTCCACGATTCCAGTCCATGCAGCAAGCAGTAAGAATGCCACGTCTGTATCGTTATTTTTGAATTCTATGTCGGAGGAAAAACAACCAATACGAGACGATTTTTTCGGATGTACACATTCTTGAGGACATTTAGTCTAATAAACTGAGAAAAAAGCACTTGTTTTTCTTTAGTCACTTACAGAGAAGTGTAGTCTGTAGGCGATGATGTGAGTGTAGCATATATCAATCGTAGCTCAGTTTCAAGTTTGTCAACAGCCGTGTATGGCCGCATTAATGTCTCAGGTTCTTTGGAAAAACGAGTACAAGCATTAGTCAACCGGCGTTGACTCGTTAACTCGCAAATGGATGGCGATGTGAGTTCGCTTTACTGCAGCATTCTTAAATATAATTCTTAACGGATCCAAGCTGCAGCTATATAAACACCACAGTACATAATACATATGTACATGAAAGCATATAAATTTACACTAAAATTAATCTCTACAGACTGCGCCTTTCCTCGCGCAACCGCTATACTATCACGCGTGCCATTATATAAAATTATGCGTGTCTCAAATATTCGCCGTACACATTTATCTAGCATGCACCGTGATGTCATGCCGCCTTCACGATCTGCACCCGGTTTATCGAATTATCCACAGAATGGTGCGCGCCTTTTTCGCTAGGGGTGATTCGGACGCTGGAGTCTCCCGTGATTGAAAATGCACGGCTTTTTAATAACTCCCTGACTGCCGAGTCCATGATTATCGGATTATCACTCCAAATGTGAACCAGAATAGGATTAGCGTCCCCGTGAATTGTACATTGACTTTTCCGAACTAGACTAAAAGAACAACTTGGTGATGTTGAAATTGTGGATTATATCCAGTTGGAAAATTGACAATTATCATTCGAAAGAACCTAGAGCTGAATACAATTCATTGGTGAATAAGTGTAATTATTTCCAATACTTTTTTCCGGAAATACAATTATTTTCATGGACTCGACACGCATAATGACAATGCAGTAGCAACTGAGGACGCAACTGGGTGATGCTATGGGCTCATATTGTGCGGATCATTCCGCACACGTGAGTACGCGTACGAAGTACGCACGCACCATGCGGATATTCTGTTATCTGGGGAACAGCTTCTGTTTTTACATTCAGGTACGGAATAGCTTTATAGCGGGTTTGTTTTTCGGGTGAAAATCGTTGGACGCGTCAAACCTGCGGTGGCATTGTGATTTCATACTATATGAAGCACGTTCTAATTTGGTTCTAATTTTTATACACGTCCAAGTTTCTCGAATAGCTGGCGCCTCGCCGATGCCCTATTGCGCATCCTTTGACGAATGTCTAGGTACTAAATCTTCGAATTCCCGTAATGAGGCGGTTCGAACTTCTCAAATTCAAGAGCTCCACTTGTCATTGAAACCGCTCTACAAGTAGAAAATGAAAATAAACTGAAGTGAAAATAACTTCAAATCAATTTCGAATTTATTATTGCTCACACGATACGGCCGATAATCTATCGTCATTTCTATTTGGAGCTTTTATATGGCCTACAATACTTTGAACTCACAATAGGTTTCACATAAGCTTTTTGCAACAAAGAAAGATTCATGATCCTATTTTCTCACTAGTTTTCAGAATAAAATTACATCAGCAGCCCTAATTCGAATTCTCTAAACAAATTCGTATCATAAACAGAGAACACTCTGAGTTCAAAGCGTATATACCTATATTTTTATGAAACCGTACTTTGTCTTGCCGAAATAAATGAATGGCTTGCCTTGCTCTTATTTCTGGGCTTGAATGGTTCACGTCGAAGATCTGAATCCGTAATCTTTGTAAGTTTGGCTTCGAAGAAGCGCCGCAGTGTTTCCAATAATTCTCCGAGGTAGGTGAATGCCACAAATTGGACCTTGCGTCAGAAGGTTCTGCAGACGTTGGAGACTTCGGGGACTCTGCACAGTCCACAGAACTTCACAATTGGTACTTCTTGAGGTACAAATGGGTACTCGAAAAGACGATACAAAAAAATCCAACACATCGCACACGTAGTAATTAATAAATTTTCATCCTAAAAGCTTGCATCGCTTGCTCGTAATTATCAGCAAGAATATTCTAAGTAAATTCACGTTCCATTAGATGTGAACTAAAGCCACGTCCTGTGCCCCAATGATACGCCGACACACAACAGCGGAGCCGCGCACGTACAAACTGACTCCGCAACGTAGTGGCTCCAACTTTATACTATACAGAGCGATCCTCCGTGCGCCGCTAACCAAGTTACGAGCCATGTTCCATGATACGTGAAATTTACGACTGGCGCGTTGAAGAGGTAGCCCCTTTATTTCTCGTTCTCTGTTATCAACAAAAAAATCTCTTACCTACCTAGAGCCATCGCAGTCGCCGGAAGAAAACAGCTGCCGCCTTCAAAAAGAATTACACATGAAGGAATTACAGGCGAAATTACAAGATTATATTACACCTATACCTATATTTCGGGTTTGGTTCCAATTACAGGCCAGAGTGCCGTTATTTCTTTAATGTGAAGTTTTACGAGTTTCACGAAACTTGCAGCGGTTTTCTTTCTTCTCTCCCTATGTTGGGGCTATCCGATCACTCAATTGTGATATTTATTGTTGAATGCACTTAGGAAGTCTCAATGCCGTGTAAACGCCCCCAAAAAAATTAAGATCTATATATAATATAGGTATATCTACATGTGACCATGTATATTTACAAACCCATGCAATCGGTTTTATCCACGACTTACTTATAGTAACATCTTGAAATATAAACAGGTGAACAAATAGATAACTGCTATTTATTTCAAATTTCGGATCGGCCCCGCGGTCACAATGTCTGACGTAAAGCGACATAAAGCGACATAAGGCGACTTTATGCGAAAGTTAAACATTCAATGCCGGGTGGAGGCATCGTCCACGTCTTTCTGCACTCCCATTACGCTTGGTAGTAGCAAAAACCATGCATAGTCTGGGCGCCTGTCCAACGGGAAAGTGCACCCGTATTTTTAGGTTCATGATGCAAGGGCGTCTTGAAGATTGCTAATTAATTCCTTATCTGTAGATTTTCGCGCAGAATTTCACTATCAAAAATCACACTACTTCTCTACTAAACACTGGATAGTATAGTCAGGGCCTCCAACTTTCTAGCCATAACTCGCTGGAAGCATTAGGAATGATTCATTTGCAGAAATTCGACACACTAGAGCAGCAATATTTCAAACAGGCGTAATGCGTGATACGTGAAACGCTAGGATCGTGAGAGGACTACGCATGTTATTAGATTTCTCAGTTTTTCTCACTACACCTGAGATTCAGCTCACACGAAAATTCATGTGCGAAAATCACCCCGTGTAGAAATACCCTTGTGCTTGCACAGTGATACTAATTTTCGCGTAGGTACTGCGATACTTTCTTGCTTTGATAGGAATCGACTATTCAAGACCCGTTTAGTTCAAGCCGAGATAAATTCACGTTTGTTGCTCCCTAACGATTGAATTTGGCATCCCCGTTATGTCCCAGCATTATCGAGGTGATAAAATGGCACATGATAATTCTTGACTGATTCAGAATGCTTGAGAGGGTTCTTGAAAAGATCATAACTGCTTGCCCTGCCCAAATACAATAGGCCCACGTACTGTTCATTATTTCATGATGCTGACAATGATGATCAATTTCAAATAGAACATTTCCTTCTAGTGCCGACTGGCTAGGTTATCGACTAGACAAGTCTTTTCTTTAATTAAACAAGAACCCGCACCCTTGAAAATGACTTACGGACATCTCACCAAGATTTTCAGATATCTCAACATAAGTATTTCTGCGTAGTAGACCGTGTACCAAAAGGAAAACGCTCTGTCTCATATACTTGTTTTGTTCTGCCGCACCTCGCCGGCATCCAAATTTAGGCGTAACCTCTGCAAGGTCGGGAGATCCACCGAGAAAAAACAAATCTTGAAATGAATTAGCTTGTGAATAATGATCCAATTCATTGATTCGAACTGTTACTCTACTGTGTATAGAATGAATGATACAGATTGAGAAAAAGAAATCGAAGAATTTCGAAAGGAAATATAGGATCTAGACAGTTATTATGTCTTATTGCCTCAAATCTGTTGCTCTTCTCGCATTCCTAAACCGCACAAATGCGTGGAGGGTCAACTATTCTTAGTTTACTCAAATCAGTGACCCAGGCTCCCGTTGAATGAAGATCACAGCATTCTGGGCGCACGTCGAACCAGATTCGATGCTTTGTCGGCACGAAACCAGATCCGCAGACGCATTATTGACTTGTCAAAAGCATGCGTGCCTATCTATGACACGTCTCATTTTGCACGTATCTGGTGAGGAAAATCCAGCTTCAGAACCACTCTGCCGCCGAATATCTACAGCTGCTTTTGTCAGATGAGTGGGTAACATAAATGCAGCTTTTCAGCATCCAAGTTTTTTTCTTATATGCGGAGTTGAAAGTTTAGTTTTAGCTACTTATTGGCGGTGGCCTCGTGTTCAAGCGGCCATAATGTCTATGATTTACGGTCATTAATGCAATTTGAACACCGCGCGGCAAGATGGAGCCGTTTTCGCAAGCTTATTAAACCAAAGTGCATTATAGATGGTTAGGAATCGACGCGATTAAATTGACCGTAATTCTTGCCCTCCGCGGTACTCGCTGGATGAGCACTTCAGCTAATTGCGTGCGAGAATAATAGCATCCTGACCCGCCGTTCAAACTTCGCGGATAATAACTAGGTTCTGTTCTAGAACGTATGTAGGTATACGCGACACGACGATGTGAACCTATCTTTCTTGTGTCCATTAATTTTAATGTAATTCTCGTATAAACGAATGAATAGAATGAACTTCGCTAATTGCTAAATTGTACGGGGCATGAATAGGTGGAGAAACATAAGAATTGGTTGATCTTCCATATCGTCCTCTTCACTAAAATTTGGCTCACTTGTACTTTAGGATTTTCAAAATTTAGAGTATTTGAGACAATTCAGGAGTTTTCAGCCCCAACTCGTCATTTGTCATCTTCACGAGGTTACGGGCAGAAAACGTGGAGAAATTATACACGTCCCGTTTTCTCAGGAAACCAACATTATGAGTAGGTCCAACTTGAATTCTCACCCAAACGCGTAGGAGTAACATGATAAAAGACCTGAAATGAATTAACTCGAAAAAGGCGTGAAGAGGTCGAGATGGTTGCAACACAAATGTAAAAATGGCACACAGCGATCCCCTGGTCTTTGTTCTAGTTAATCAATTCTTGGCTTGATATATATAGTTAGTGATGCGCGGAGAGCTATAAATGCAATTCAGTACCATTAATAAAGTTGGTATAGGATCGAGGCTGGTAAACTCTGACCGACGCAACTATATTACTCTAGAAAGTCTTGTATGATCATGATACGTAGATATGTATGAAGTGATTATGAGCTACTGCAAGGAAGACCGCATGCTGCATCAGGAAAGCGAAGAGCTGCTACGATGACGCTAGATTGAAACTAAGATATCATTATACACATAGAGCCTTCGCTTCATGGGGCGTCTTTTACGCGATGGTGATTAACTACAGTTCGTGAACTGCTAGTTAACGATGCAAACAGCAGCGGCGTGTTTCTTCACTCGCATCTAGTCCAATAGATAATTACCAAGTGTTTGGAACCGACGCCAAAGGGTCGCCGGTCTAATGCCATTGCCAAGATTCCAGGACTCTCTGAGGAAATCATTAAACGCGCTATTACAGATTCCAGCCTTTTCGTTTCAGCATTGTAATTTATGTAAATGGACGGTGACAGACGCACTCGATCATCTTCAACATTCGATACATCCAAAGATTCCACCTTTGTAGTTAATTTCTTTCCTCAATTCTCTTCACTTCATTCGTAACATCTGCAACCAAGCTGTACTTGGCGTTGTATCAAATCCAGCCTCGTTGCGTAATACTAGATAAGCTACATCCATATATTTTATTATCGAAGATGAAGTGCTGAAATCTTCCTTTCGCCGCACCGTGTCAAGTCTTCAAACCGCGAACTCTTCTGTTATATCGTCGTGTAGGTGGTTATGACGAATGCTGCCAGATTAGAAGACATGCCATAAAAAATCAGAGTTGGTGGGCACTAGTAACTACATAATGTTTGTCTTTTGCTTCTTCTGTCATATCTACTTTGTTCTTTGAAGCTGAATGTGAAAGGATGAATAAACGTACCGCAGAATTGACTTTATGTAGGTAAGGTGCTTATTTTTCTTCTAATTGCTCTGAAAAAAATATGTACCTCTAATCTACGGTTTCCCACAAATGTATGTAACCCTTCAAATAGAACGGCAACCAAAGGGCATAAATTACCCAGGAATAGGACAAGGCCTTCTTCTGTTTCGTTTGAAACTTTATTTCTTATTTGTGTACACGCCGTGTGCGTAATATGAACGCGTGCTTCCGGCGGTATCTAGAAAAGTTGTAGTATGCGTGTGTGCCTAAATTGTATTACGACTCGCCCACGATAATATACCCGGTGATTTAACCAGCACTTACACAGAGGGCTATAAAATCTCCAGAGTCCTTTTGCCGTTTGACGCTCAATAGAAAAGATTTATTGAATTACCGAAGATCGTAAGGATTGAACGTCGAACGTATAAAATTGCGGATTGAATGGACAAATATCATGGGAAAAATCATTTTAGATGTCTTCACGACCAGATGTGTACATTTACAAACTGTGTGAAGAGTTTGAAAACGAACTTGCAGCGGCTCGACAAAATATTTTTTCTGAAATTCGATCAGTCATATTCATTTCTCTGAAAATTATTGGGAAGCTGTTATTGAGAAAATTTCAGAAGTGTGACTATTCAGAATACACCACACTCGGGTGAAATATTATGAATTTTACAACACTCCAATTATCCAAGGACGACGGTTCTATTTTATAGGGTAACAAACTGTCGTTATGGTATACAGATCTATAATTTTATTACAGTTTGTAGAGAGAAATTCTAAAGAGGTAATTAAAACCGTCAGAAAATGAGTCTCATTATTCTCACGAAATTTCGTACTCAATCCAAATATTAAACTCGGCTTCATCATAAAACGCAAGTCTCATTTCGGATTCAATATCAATTATTTGAGTTCGTGTAATTATTATGTTTGAACGATATTTTTTCTCGGTTCAGCACACAGAGAATTTTTAATTAGGACATCGTCACGCTCAGCATTGACCTAGAAAAGTATGCAACGTTACAATTCATTCATGTCTTGATAAATAAGCAGTTCAATACAGAAATAGAAATTTCGTAGTATGTATAACATTCCGGTGGGTATTCTTTTCTAGATACTTCCGTTAGAGAGCAGACGTCAATCGCACCCACCACTCGTCGAGAGTCATCGTTTCCTGCTAATTTTAAACCTGGTTTTACGTGCAGGCTGAGCTTTTAAGCCATTTGGTTGAGACCATTGATACGTAGTCCTACCTATACTCGACACTTGATCATACTGTGGACCCCCGTTATTCACACACTGTGAGAAATGTGGAACAATTCATTGACACGCCTTACTGCAGGCAACTGAGCGTACAAATTTCGGGTCGAAAATTTCACAGAGATTAGAAAAACAAACATTCTCGTCGGCTGTAGCCAATGCTCGGTAGAAAATATAAAGCCTAAGCAGAGTTTTGTTACCGACTATTAACGAGTCACCTATTAAATATTTTTCACATGATGACTTATAGTAGCTCCCGCGATTCTGTATCGATCTTCGCTAGTCTACAATTTTCTGAAAGTCGACAAAATTTCGCAATTTGGCTGAAGAAGGGAATCGGGTCACTCGTTCAAAAGTTATAGCCGTTTAGAAAGAATTCCCAATTGGGAAATGAGTATAGAAACCCGGGATTTGGCGGGAAATGTAAAAATGTAGAATAGTGCCGAGGGCGGATCTGCACAAAATTACTCAATGCAGATGTGTTTTTTTTTCCTTTCAGGTAGGTCTGACCCCCCGAATTATTCCTCGTCCCTGACTGTACTACATTAATTCTGGATTCTTGTCTATCGCTAAAACTACTTTACTTCAAAGTTTATCGATTTATTTCACAATCTTAAATTATGCATGACTGGGTGACGAGATAACGGAACCGGTTATAGGTTCGCAATTGATTATTTACGCATCATATGAAAGACGATCATAACATAGAAGAGTGTGTCCAGATGTACACCCAATATATCGTAAATAGAGTGCTGAAATTATCGATATTGTCTAATTTGAATGGCACCATCTGAAAAAGATTATTGTGATTTTGATATTGTGAGATAGTTGTATGCAGATGTTATTCAACCAGATCACATATGATTGGAAAATGGAGGATTAGGACCTGACAAAAACCAGTGAGTCAAAATAATTATTTGTTCATTGCTTGGATGAACGTCCCCAACACAAATCTGTAGATTTCCGATCTGATGGAAAAGCCAAGTTGAAAATGAATTCGTCTGTTTTTATCCTCCGCTCATCAATTGAGTTGCTGATTTAAGAACCGGAGGCGTCCAAGAATGTTTTATTCTACTCAATACACTCAATAGACTCAATTGCACGTATTTCACAAATTAAAATTTCTCATAAACATCGATCCAATCATAAATCCGTAGTGATACAGCTATGACGAATACAAATGAAAGGAATAAATTTGTATTATTATGCCAAAACTACATTTCTGCGTATAGATAGCCACATTATTTTCCGGTAATTGATCCAAAACTTACGTTGCGTACACTTCGATGCAACACCTGTGTCCACTTGGTCGACAAGCGTTGCTAGATTTCCTTGAGCCAATTAAGGAAATGTTCATTCGGATAGCTCACTTGATTATCGATCGAGAAAATATGTTAATTATTATTTGAGGTATTTCAATCTTCTTTTCTTTAACCTTCTCCCACTGACAATCAGTGCCTTCGCCAACGATTTATTACGACCAATCTTTCTTCTTTTCCTCTGTCATCCTACGAAGATCTTCCTGCTCAAGAAATGATAATTCAGTATTTCCCTGTGAATTATGTTGCACATAGGACATGTTGTAATACTGTATGTGACTGCAGTGAAAAATAGTAGACATCGACCAGCGCAATCTTGTCAAACATTCGAAAAAGGTAGAATCTAAAAAGTTGTAATTTCAAGGCAGCAGAAAATTATGGAGATGTATAAAACACTCCCTATAGGCTGAACCTCGTACGAGAGATCATTTTCGGCTAACGAAAGCTGGGACATTGGTCATCTATGCGCGTCTTCCGGACAATTTTTGTTCATGTACTATACATCACAGTACCATATATATTTTTCATAAAATAATTTTACACAATATATTTGCACATCATTAAATCGAAAATAAGGCGTTGTTTATTATACCTATACTAGTTATACGTAGTAGACAGAAGCGAATGTGTTATACTTTTTGTGAATTGGGACGCAGATATCCGTAGAGAGATATGCCTACGGTGGTTCTGAATCACACGTTCCTCTTTTCTTTTTTTTTTTTGTACTTGGCGGCGATTCGCTACCGCGAATCTTGAAACATGAACTCATTGAGATCGGATGTCTACGCGACATGGAGTCACTACTTCATGATTTGGGAACTTGAAACACGAAATTCTCTGTCGCATTTTATAATAGTAAAAAATTATCAAAGATTATTGCTACTTAATAATTTAGCAGCTCCGAAAACACTGCGCTATAGCTTTCGATTTATAAACTGTCAAGAAAAAGGGGCACGAAGGACTGCAGAGGCACAAGAAGATCCCTGGTTCTCGAGGGGCTAACAATATCTCTTCATTTCTTCCGGAGTCTGTACATGAAAAACACATTTTACGTATAAATTAGCTGTTAGGAAGCACGTATTGATATTCCATAACTTCGTTGCATTACGCATAGACAGGTAGTATGGAATTATTCTGTAATATGAATAACGGAATATGAATTGCAACAAATTGGAATCGGAATCAGATACTCGGACTAACCCGGTCTGCAAATTGGTTGATCCCCATTGTGAAGGTGGTAAGACCTTTTGCGTAGTCGGCGTTATGTTTGGCAATCTTTTCTTTGTTCTTCAAGAAGATTTTTATCCTCATCTTCTCCTCCTCTTCGGACTCGTACTGTTTCTTATGAGTAGCCTATAACAAAACACCAATCTTTTCATATTTGAGTATCGGTAGAGTATCGTATTATTATAATACGATCAGAATCCAAACGAAGATTACAAGCACTTTACTCTGGTTATACATTTCCTAACACACTCAACATAGCATATGGATCTGATTATGAAGATTCAATAAAACTACGAAAATTGTATTGCTATAATAACGTTTCAAATTGGAGCGATGAGCAGATAAATTAATAAAACGCCCTGTCAGCGACTGTTACAACGGAAAGATACGCGATTCATTGTAACGAGTGAGACGTATAAGGCATGTGTCATTATGCTATCAAAGATCCCGGCAACAATGTGTGTTATGAATAAAATCAATCTCATCCGCCAAGAATGCGCAAGCTACTATAATATCACAAATGCTATGAATAAATTTATCATTGAAGCATTCCATGCATTTTTTATTTTTCTTCTAACATTGTAACGGCTGTGCCGCAACTACTGTACCCGCTTTTCCTCGATGTTTATCGACTGTTGCAGATGCATGAGTGTACACACACGACGTACGGAATCCGAACGGCAATTTTATGCATTTGAAACGTTGAGAGGTGTATTCGGAAAAGTGCTAGGTCAATTTAACTCCTTGATTGCTCACATGGGATTTATAGTATATTACGCACCTAGGGAGGAAAAGGAGACCATCTCAAACTGCGTATGACTGCGTAAACACAAAGAAAGTATATCATGTACAGTATATGCAATACTTTGCACGATGAATGATAAATTCCGTCATTGGTAGTATATGGGGCAGTCTTGCTCAGCCAAGACACTTTTTTTACACATGGTTACCGACTTGGAAGCTTATTTTGAGAAAAGGGTTACTGATCAACCCCTAGCAACGAATTCAAAGTTATATACTCCTGGTTAGCAAGTTTTTAAGCACGCACGAATACTTCGAATTGTACATAGCTAATATGGTTCATATAGCGACCGGAAATATGTTTCCACTAGTGCCCGCAGTCCAAAAACTTCCATCATTGCAGACAAGTGGTGGAATCGAATGCCTTTGAAAAACATTTATTACTCATGAACTTTTCGAAAATGATGAAGCCAAATTAAACATTAAAAATACATATTTACTGATTTATAATGTTTTATCCTTATCACGCATCCTTGAACGAAGCACAGCTAGGCAAAGTCGCAGGAACCACCCACGCAAAATTATAATTCTGATTATTCATTCATTGTCGCTAATGCTATTTGATTTCAAAGTCTTTTTCGTTGATCTTCATCTTCTGTATCCGGTTATACCAAATGTAACTAACTACGATTCACCTAAACAAGTAGGTGATTCAAGGAACAGTTGTTCCAAATCGATCAACGACTTCGGCCAATAATAGGCATTGTTATACATGTATGATTATAGTATCTGAAATCCCTAAAACGTCATACTAATTAATTGTACATTGAGTACATCCGAAAACTTCAGCATGGTGGCCTCCGTGACTCGTCAAAATGCATTAAAAATTCGAATGCAGTGATTTGATTCTTCGTCTATTCTCAATGAGAAAGACAATCAGAGCATCGAATACAAATGAAGAAATCTCGTTTCAATTGAACAAAAGCTTGTCGCTGTTTTCCATGAGTTCTGACCTTATGATATCCGCGCTATGCGCACAATCACTGGGCATTACGCCAAGGAAAGAGGCCAGAACTGTACGAGATAAAAGTATATTTATAATATGTCATAATATTGACCAATTACCTTCATTCCCGAGTTTATTCCAAGCTAAATTACGAGGAATTTTGATTGTTTTTTTTCACGATTGAGTATCAGTATTTACTTTATTGAGGTATAATATACTATCTTTTCAGACCCAAGTGGGATACGAGATGAACACAACCTTGAGGGTTTAGAGGGCAAAAAAAAAACAGATGTATAAGTGCAGCCGCCACAGTCAGACGTAGATCAACTTGTTTTTTTGTTTTCTTTATTTTGGTGTATTTTTCACCCGAAAGACTAACTGAATAATAAGTAATAAAAAGGCATTATATCTATTATTATTAGTTGATGAAGAATATTTAGGATATAAGCTGTAACCAAATTAGTATGGCAGAGATATTGTATGTTACTTATTTACATGAAATGGATATTTAGTTGCTCCAATTGAATATTCAATTGCGACTATTCATGAAAATATCGAGTGAAGTTGATTATATTCTTTTCGGAGTGTAAGAATAGTTCTTTGAACCAGTGATCATTCGCGCCTGAGTACAAGGCAATAATGTTCGTCGTTTTTTACCCTGTTGAATTTATAGTATCATATGGTCTTCCCTTGCCTGTATCATATATATGGTCGACATAACACGTTTTGCATACTTCCACTGCTTTCCTTTTAGATCAATATCCAGACACAGATCGAAGCACAACGATATCACGGTCATTTCCCTCGATTATGGCCGATCATGTTGTGCTTCATGTCGATCTGCGTCCGAAAATTGATTTTACAAGAAAGCTGCCATTCCATTCTATCTTGGTGCACAATCTTCGTCCTCGGTATACCTGATATGACATGCTAAATATCAGATTGTTCACGACGCGTTATAGGAACAACAAAGTGCAACAACTATCGACGCGGTCACCATCAGTAAGCCACTGATACTAATTCCAATTCATTTGCCTGTGCACACTGAATTGATACCTTAAAGGTCGGAGTCCCAGATTAAGGAAGATTTCTCGCGTGATAATGAAACAAGCTTCTATTGACAAATACCCGATACCAGCTCGACTGAGTACCGATTATTGTGAATTCAAGGCAAGATTTTGGTTCAGATGGTTGTATAATTCAAGAAGTAGGAATCTGCAGCCTGATTTGAAAACTGTTTGTGGGTACGGTTGTTGGCAATGGTGGGAATGGATATGTACAGTAGTGAATTTTGTGTGGGGGCTAGAAATTTGTTGACTTGTGGTGATCAGATAGTTAATTTTAACAGTTTTGGCAGGCACCATTAAAAAATGCGCTCAATCGGCTGAGCTTCGATGGACAGTACACATACAGTAACAAAACGTAAACGTATACATTTTGAAGGAAACGATCCAAAAAAATGCAATTCATTTTCAAGAGAGATTAACACTGTGGAAATCTTGTCATCGGTTCTGACACGCTGGGAAACCATCGTGCCGCAAAAAAACGGTGATGGTCAGTGGTCATAATTTTTTTATAACAACTTGATGTAAAATATATATTGTGCGAGATGTCATTACTCATGACGCCTACGATGGAATTATTTCGAAGATACTGCAACTGTTTATTCAAACCTAGGACTTCAAGAAAATAAATATCCGAGAGGCGTTAAGTATTTCTCAACGCGGAAAAATACATATTTCAAATATTTCTTAAAAACAACATGGATAAGCCGAGGAAAAGCCACAACGCCCTCCCGTTCTTGATACTCTACGTCATGCAATCATACTATATCATTGCGAGTGTATAATATCTAATGATGACTTCATATGAATAAGATTAAAAAGTACACAACGCCAAAATAAATATTCTGCTATATATCTTCATTGGTAGTTTTCCGCATTCGCTGATTTTCTTCCATAATGCATTCCAGAGAAACAAATGCACCGAGTAAAAACAAAATCAATAGCCGTCTCATAGATATCAAATGTGACAGTGTCGCAGTTTGTGTTAGCTCAAAACGAAGTTTTGAAAAGAAAAGGATGTGCTGAAGTCATAATAAAAACTGAAATTCCGGATATCTACGCATAAAACGTTTTACAGATATCTTCTTATCTCGTGCTTTCGGGGCAAGATCGCGCGCGAGATAATACATGCACACACACACTGGAAGTAATATTTTTTTCTCAGTTTTTCAAATTTCTCTTCTAATATTTATACCCTCACCTTGAAATTATTCCACTCGTCAAGGTCGAACATCGTCGACACACCTCCTTCGGCTTCACTGACAGGTGCCTGCTGACTCATTGTTTATACTTATTGCGTAAGGTCAACGATGTATCCGGTAAAAACTGTGCTGCGGTCCAGCTACTAATGAATGTCATGGAGCCTTCTGGGACTCTTTTATACTCATTTCATCCAGAATTGTATGCGTCAGCTACACTATCTGCGTATGACTAGCTTGCAACCTTGCTTCCGACCAATGGGAAGATCGATAATTTATATAAGAATAGTTGCACTTTGCTTCGCGAATGCGGGATAAGCATGCCAAAACACTAGTTAATGGTTATAATATATCCACATCGTAGCCACAGCCCGGAAGCAACAAATAGGTTAGGTTTGTCAGATATCAATTTATTGTTAATTGAACAATTATGAGTATGACTATGATTCCGAACAACATAGCATCGCATAAAATTTCTCGGCTTTATCGAAATGCCAATTACGCGTGACATTGTTTGTCCAAAAAACATCAAACGCATACATTGGAAGCTTCCACACAACCAAAAATCGACACACTCAGAGACACAGCCATATGATTGGTATTTTCCGTTCGCTCCAGCCAATCATATTGCTGTGTGTCTGATTGTGCCGATTTTTGGCTGGATGGCAAGCTCCCAGTGACACATACAAAACAGGTGACGTTAGAGACCAGTTTACAACCATGTTCGAGGTGCTTACATAGTTTGATAAAGCGACGGGCGACCAAACGATATCCAATCAGCATACAACTTTCTAATGCAACCGAAGAAAGCTGTAAGCTCATTGGATATCCACTCGGTCGCTTATCGCTCCATCGCGTGTGCCGATATCGCTTTGAGGGATTTGTCGTTGTCGTTCATTGAGAATAACAAATTGAGACTTAACTTCAACCTGACGGATATGGAATGATCACATACATTGTGTGAATGGTTTCGGAGCTATGAAACTATATTGTTATTCTGATGCGAATTTTTTTCGTCTCCGTATCCAGAATAATATCAGAAACAATGGTATTCTTTTACGCTGTAGCCAGGGGTCGTAATCCAGGCGTTTATGCTACCTGGTGAGATTTGTTTGGTTATGTTCGTTAATCCATTTGGCTGATATATTCTTCCAGTAAACAATAGAAGTCTTCAATTTTCATTCACTATCTTCATTTTACTTGCTATCATACAAATGTTTATTCATCATCCACCAATTACTTCTCTGCTACGATTCCACGAATTATGAGCCTATGATTCGGCGACCAAATTTCAAATCATTTGTAACATTTGCTTCTTACGGCTTGCATTAAATTACGAAAGTCCAGAAAGTTACACACTTGTGGAACTTACCATTTACGGAAGAAATGTAGAATCATTTTGTCCCTTTGATCTGATTACAAATCGCATTTAAAATTTTATGTCATTTTCATATCTAGCAATGAATGTGAACCATGTGTTGGTTACGTAACAAAGTCTGATTCTTGCAAACTAATATTCGTTTACAGACAGATTCTCGAAAACTGCATGATAAATTTGTGTTTCGAGAATAACTTCTGTTCTTCCATTCACTCTAGTTATCGCAAATGATTTCGACAGTTTAATGCAAACGAAAGGTCCCAATTTTCACGGTGACCTAAACAGTTGCTAAAACAAATATCCCATTTGTCGTTCTCTTCGACATAATTGATTTTTAGGAAATAGAAATATGAAACAATCTCATGGAATGTTGACATACCTCATTACAGGGAAGAATGTAGAGCAGAAGTACATAAATATCCGCATCCGATATACAAGAAGTTTCATTCTAAATCAGAAGCGGAAGCTTTCATCACAAGCCGAGGGGGTTCTTCGTTTACTGACAAATCGACACATGGAATATGTTTGCCAAACAAATTTTCAAACAAGTAGCTAATTGTGTACAAAATTATATAGAGAGCTTATCCAGTTCGTGAAGAGTATTGAATATTATTCTATCAGTATCTTCAAAGGTTGACTACAGTGATCAACAGATTTTGCCTCATTTACAGATCAGAGAAAATCGGTCTAAGTACAACGACCAAAATCAAATCACCCTACGACGAAATGGAAAAGGGATTAATAGACTGGGCCAGAGACAGACAATGTTTCTCTCAACTCGATGTCCAATCAAAAGCTTTGAAGATCGCTGATGAGTTGGGAATTGAGAATTTTAATTGCCAAGGAGGATGGCTGAAATATCATCTTGAATGTAACCCAGAAATATACAAATCGTTGCGTATCCAGAATAGCAGCGGTAATTCTCTGATAATTTGATGTTAGAGATTTATGAATAAATCATATCACAGAATTCTGATCTCATGAAAACTTCCAGGAGAAGTTGAGGATGTTGCTAAAGACAAGAGTACAAATGTATCACAACAATTATCCAATTTGGAAAGCAGGATATCAGGCTTACCAAGTATCGGGGTGTCGATACCCAGCCGAGTGAAAATCCTGGAATCTACTCTGCACTCAATGTACCAAGAACTTCATGAGATTAAAAGACACTTGTCGACAGATGCACACCAAAAAAGTTCTACCATCTCGAATGACCGAAAGCGGAAAAAATTAGATGAATCAGAAGTGGAAGAAGTCTCCGAAGACTTTTCTAAAAGCAAACAAGTAGGCATACGATTTGAAATTCGATTTCGATGATTTTAATGATCCGAAATAATGTGTAAATTTCGACTGAGGAAAAATATGCTAATAATACTTTAAGCAATGATATTTTTTCATTATTTCAGAGTGCAGAAGTATCAGGTACTTTTGACACGGATGGGCAAGGCTTTGTAAATGTTTTCACCGATGGAGCCTGTAGTGGGAACGGTAGATTGGGGGCAGCTGCTGGAATTGGTGTTTGGTTCGGGGATAATCATCATTTGTAAGTTTCTCCGTCAAATTGATTTCATAAGCATGATTTAAAAATATAAAACCAAACAGAATCTTGTATATTTCATTCGTGGCGTCAAGCATGGTATTATAGGTTTAATTGGCTTTTTTCTTCACCTGATTTAGGAATGTCTCACGACCTGTTGCAGACGGTTGCCGAGCAACGAATAATCTGGCAGAAATACAGGCAGTAACAGAGGCAGCTAGGCAAGCGGCAAAAGCTGGAGTAAAGAAATTGAAAATAAATACAGATTCACAATTTCTTATATCATGCATAACACAGTGGATGCCAAAGTGGAAAAGAAATGGATGGAAGAAGGCTGACGGTGAACCCGTTATCAACAAACCAGAACTCATTGAAATGGAAAGTGCGCTGAAGCCTTTGACAATTGCATGGGTAATTCACGAACCTGTTTCAATTCAATTACAAACAAGCTTCTATTACATGAAGTTTATAATGCATTGAGAAATTCTATGAATTCAGGCACGAATCAAAGTATTATCTGTGTCTGATAAATTAATCAGATTATTATATCAGAGCATGTGTGGAGTATGAGAATTCCAAAATTCGCCCAGAATTATTCAAAGGTCTTGCTAGACCAGAAAACAACCCAGAATTTTAACAATTGCTTCGAGTTTCATAAACCTTTTTATTCGGAATTCGAAGATTATACTCAGCTGTTGATTTGCTTTTATGAGCTCATAAGATTGTTCATACTGGCTACGATTTCTACATGGTAGTGTGGCGAATGACTCAAGCAGATCATTATCCAAACGTGATCCTGATTTCTGTATAATACTTTGGGAAATAATGAATAAACCAGAGATAAAACTCGTTGATCAAGAGCAGAAACGACCATCTGTGATGAAAGAATGCACAATGTATTTGTGATCGTTAAGAATCTTTTATAAAAAATGACTGCAAAATTACTATGAAAAGTCTGAAGATGTGCAATAAATGAAAATTTCCATTTCCAATGAATATGAAATAATGATATGATATCTTTTTCCAGAACCATGTACGTGGACACGCAGGTGTCCATGGTAATGAAATGGCAGACAAATTGGCCAGGGCAGGTGCTGCTGCGCAAAGCAAGAAGTGAAAACTAAAAATGACGAAGATGCATAGAAATTAATGGTGGATATTATGGAAGGGAAATAGTGGGTAATCTGTTATTGTGCTTGTGATGTATGATTGGATTCATTATTCATAAACAATTCTTACGTATTCACGATATTTATGACTTACCATTTCCCCAGTTTGTTATTGAGAACTAAGGTTCTTTGCTATCAATGATTACTATGAAGGCCTCGATGGCAATTCAAGTAGTTACGAATATTTCTTGTTCTTCGCGCCATGGGGGTTTACTCGCTATGTTCTATGATATTTCATCTAAAAAATTGCTCATACAACGTGCGTGAATGTGATTCACATATCACAATAGACCAGAATCGACAACAGCAAGTTTGAACTGATTCCAAGCTCTTGAGAAAATATGTACGATCTGATCATTTAATGAGATGTAACTAATCTTCAACTTCCCTAAGTAATGATGATGAATTGTTGTTTTTGCCACAGCAAAGGCGAGGTACAGCTAAAAGCTATATTGCAAGCTTACTTTGGAAATAAAAATGATCACACCCAGGTACAGTAGATAGTTACATATTTTTTTTTCTAATTGTCCTTCCAAGAATCAACGAGATGATTGAAGTCGATTGACCTCAATTCAGTATGCACAGGTATATAATTCGCAAGTGACAAATATTCAAAAGATTCGAAATAGAGACAACGCCCTTTTATCAGACAAATGACGCCTACCATGGTTCAAAATAATAGAAAATAAACGTCTTCGAAAATTTGCTATTTTCTAAAATTTATAATGATAAAATAATTATAATATTTATCAAATCTAGAAACTAATCGATATATTCTGAACAAACTATTGAACAATTATAACAGTATATCTGAAAAAATATTGACCATATCGAGAAAGCCAGGGAAATTAAATAGAAAACAAAGACCTCTGAGGTATTCTGTAATCCACGCATTATTTCTTCTAAGTTTTTTAAATCGGAACTCTAAATAATTAATTTTCTTTAGGGATATCGGTGTTGGATGTTGATTCTGGCGGTTTGTCTATATTATCTCCCTCATAATCGATGTCCTTTCCAATTTGCGAAGATGGAACCGATGATGTGTAATTGGCAGGACCATCGTCGAAGAGACCAAAAATTACATAGAGTTCCAATTTCGAAAACTTAGAACAATGTGAACATAATTTGAAACAGTCGGAGAATCAGAATTTGAAATACATTCAACTAAACGTAGCAACGAGGGATAGACTAAGGACTTCGGAAACATGTATGGAGATATCAATCAATTTCACGCGTAGTTCTCAAAAAATAAGGGAAATTCATGAAGCTCGCAGGTTGATCCGAAGACGACGCTGCAGCTAGCAGACGATTCCAGCAGACCCACCTACTAAATAGCATAGCCCGTCTGCTAGAATAGTCTGCTGCACTTACGCCATTCCGTTTCCTGCCCGTTCGCGCCCCCAGAAATTACAGATAATTAGAAAAAAGAAGGTACTTAATTCCACGGGTATGCAAGGTAAAACAGAAAGCAATCAGAGCCACAGGAATTCAAACACATACAAGATGAGATTGAAATAATAAATGCAAGAAACATCCGAAATCAATCAAGACATTATCAAGAGGTTTCCCCCCAGAGATCTGAAACAGTCAAACATACACAGGAATTTCAAGAGACATATACAAGATAAAATCGGAAAAGCCAAAAGCGTTCGAAATGATACAAAACATTATCAATAATGTTTCCTTCGGAGATCTGAAACAGACGAAGGCACAAAAATTTTAAACCATACACAAGATAAATTCGGAAAAGCGAGAAGCATTCGAAATTAAACAAAACATTATCAATACGTTTCCCCCTTGGAGATCTGAAACAGTCAAGGGCACCGAAATTTCAAGACATATAAAAGAGAAAATCGGAAAAGCGAGAAGCATACGAAATTATACAAAACATTATCAATAAATTTCCCTTGGAGATCTGAAACAGTCAAAGGCACAGAAATATTGAAACAATAATATAATCCATCCAAATAGTTATTTTTCAAATGAACTTCAAAGAAACTATTTTCGAGTGGCAACGTACCATTCATTGGATAAATAGTTATTGCATTGTTGAAAGAGTTCAATTTTTCTTTGGCTCATTTTATTCGGGATAAACCTCTATTCATCGAGTAACTTTTTTTCACAGATTTGACACCATTTGATACACATTTGACATCGCAAGCGCCTCAATCATTCATCACTAAGGTCGTCTTTACGTCTGGACGTGAACTTTACCAACTATCAACTTAACATATAATTGGATTGAGAATCAATTCAAAAACGACGAAGCGGAGGACCTGGGCACCAAAAACTACGGAACGGACGACCTGAACACCGAAAACCACCAAAGCGGACGACCTGGACACCTTAAATTACGGAGCGGACGACTTGGATACCAAAACTTCGACGCCAATGACCTGGATACCAAAAACTACAGAGCAAATGACCTGGACTCTGAAAACTATGAAGTGGACAACCTGAACAACAGCATTACGACAAAAAACGAGATAATTTCAAGAAAAAAATACATGAGGCTAAAAGCACGAGACACAAAGACTTCGATTTATGAGGTTTCATGGTAACAATTAAGTAAATTCATTCGATGAATAGTCGGTTCATCCGGAAAATAGCGCTATTTATCAATTGCGAAACAAAACAGGCAGATTTTAGCAACTTATTCAATGAATAATAGTGAATGTGTAAAGGAGTGATTACAACTTGAATAAGTGAATACAGAATAATAGGCAGCCTAATGAAGGAAAATAGATCATTGGAAGCACAGATATCTAATTTATACTCAATCTGATCACGATGTTTCGTGTATACCATCGTACTCTTAGCGGCCCTGATCTTGTAGAATTCTTCACATTAAACCCGTTGGTCCGTGATTCATTTGATTTGTGGAACAAGCCTCAGATCCCTCGCTGAAACAGATGAACTGTATGATTGATTATGATTGTATAATTAGGTATTATCAAAGCTTCGAGTTTTGTAAATGATCTTTGGAAGGAGGTAGTCGACGAAAAATAGAAGGACGAAAAATAGAAGGAGTACTTCTGAAAGTTTTCTAACTTGTCAGAGATGTTCTTATAGGCATGATACTGAACCTTAGGAGTCTCCCCAACGATTGTAGGCGAGCTGAATCCGCCATCTTGAGAAAATTATGCACTTCAACGGGTTTTTGCATATATCTTTGGAATCTGTAATTTTATCAACAAAATAGTTATTAAATGAATTGAAGAAAACTAAACTATCTACACAATCAAAACTAATTTTCAAACCTATCAGAAACTCCCGAACTAGTCGAAGGGATTCCAGAACTCTCAGAAAAAAATCGAATCTTCCAAAATGAGGCGCCAACTTCGCAGACACGTTAGGCTGGGTCAAACTCGATGGCTGAATATTGTCCTCTGTGTCATCTCCACCCAAGTATATGCCCGGTATCGATGCCCTGAAAACCAGCCCACTGAAACTGAAAGAGATTTATTGTTATTACGCTGTATGTACAATCGCATTATAATTGGAAAAAAAACGATGCCTCAACTCCCTCGATTGTGTAATGCTACATCGGATTATCTAACAAACGTTTAACAGTTGCCACCCTCTCATCCCACCGTTCCCTTGCTTTGGGTTAATCATTTGAATTTATCTAATTCTCTTCACCTCCACGTGGGTACGGACAGTGTTGTGAGCCAGCAATTAAACTTTTGATGGAATTACCTATTCAATTACCCAATAGAACTGTGTTATTCTATCGCATGCGACACTCATCATCCTCGGGCCTCGACTTCCGGATGCTCCAAGCGGGATTGATATGAATCCGTATCCATCCTGAAGGAATGCTTCGGCCATGAGCATTCGATGAACTTGCGGAAGGAACTTGAAGCACTGCACTAATCGCACTATGCACTTTCGATGTATATTATATGTGCATTTCGCACGGGGGATGGATTTATAACACAGCACTGCACCAATCGCAATGTGCACTTGCGAGATGTATTATATGTGCATTTCGCACGGGGGGTGGATTTATATCACAACACTGCACCAATCGCAATATGCACTTGCGAGATGTATTATATGTGCATTTCGCACGGGGAATGGATTTATATCACAGCACTGCACTAATCGCAATATGCACTTGCGATATATATTATATGTGCATTCCGCACGGGGGATGGATTAATAACACTGCACTCGTCGCAATATGCACTTGCGATATGTATTATATGTGCATTTTGCACGGGGAATGGATTTATATCACAGCACTGCACTTATCGCAATATGCACTTGCGAGATGTATTATATGTGCATTTCGCACGGGGGTGGATTTATGACACAACACTGCACTAATCTTCCGGTTGGTGGCCCGAGTACTTGAAGACCATCATCGAATTTTTATGCCCTCCGTACTCCCAGTTAAAAATAAAAACGTGGATCCGAACAGCATGATCAAATGGGCAGAAGCAACATCCACTGAAGCGTATCCAGACGGACCAACACCATTGCGAATTGGGCCGACTTGATTTACAGAAGTCTGCAAGAGAATCGGGTGATCGATATGCTACATCGAAAGTTACATCGAAGTGAGAGAATCGTGTGATCGGTAAAGTAATAGAAAAAAAAACGTATATCACAACGCCTAGCGAATAGAAATTCCCGTTTGTTGGGCTCGACATCCAAGCTTCGCCGACGAATTAGAATGCTCGGAAAAGTTAAATCGTGTGATCGGTAAAGTAATAGAAAAAAAATGTATATCACAAGGCCTAGCTAAGGAGAATTTCCGTTTGCCGCGCTCGAGGCCCAAGCTCTGAACGACGAATCAGAATGCTCGGAAAAGTTAAATCGTGTGATCGGTAAAGTAATAAAACAAAAATGTATATCACAAGGCCTAGCTAAGGAGAATTTCCGTTTGCCGCGCTCGAGGCCCAAGCTCTGAACGACGAATCAGAATGCTCGGAAAAGTTGAATCGTGTGATCGGTAAAGTAATAAAACAAAAATGTATATCACAAGGCCTAGCTAAGGAGAATTTCCGTTTGCCGCGCTCGAGGCCCAAGCTCTGAACGACGAATCAGAATGCTCGGAAAAGTTAAATCGTGTGATCGGTAAAGTAATAAAACAAAAATGTATATCACAAGGCCTAGCTAAGGAGAATTTCCGTTTGCCGCGCTCGAGGCCCAAGCTCTGAACGACGAATCAGAATGCTCGGAAAAGTTGAATCGTGTGATCGGTAAAGTAATAAAACAAAAATGTATATCACAAGGCCTAGCTAAGGAGAATTTCCGTTTGCCGCACTCGAGGCCCAAGCTCTGAACGACGAATCAGAATGCTCGGAAAAGTTAAATCGTGTGATCGGTAAAGTAATAAAACAAAAATGTATATCACAAGGCCTAGCTAAGGAGAATTTCCGTTTGCCGCGCTCGAGGCCCAAGCTCTGAACGACGAATCAGAATGCTCGGAAAAGTTAAATCGTGTGATCGGTAAAGTAATAAAACAAAAACGTAAATCACAAGGCCTAGCTAAGGAGAATTTCCGTTTGCCGCGCTCGAGGCCCAAGCTCTGAACGACGCATCACAATGCTCGGAAAAGTGTGCACGTTTACGGTTTTTTGTAATATATCTTTGAAATGCGTAATTTTATCAACAAAATGGTTACCAAATAAATTGAAGGGAGCAAAATTTTTTACCCAATCGAAACCATTCTTCAAACCTGTCAGGAACTCTAAAACTATTCGAAGAGATTCTGGAACTCTCGAGAAGTAATCGAATCTTCCAAAATGAGGCGCCAACTTCGAAGACACGCTAAGCTGGGTCAAACTCGATGGCTGAATATTGTCCTCTGTGTCATCTCCACCCAAGTATATGCCCGGTATCGATGCCCTGAAATCCAGCCCACTGAAACTGAAAGAGATTTATTGTTATTACGCTGTATGTACAATCGCATTATAATTGGAAAAAAAACGATGCCTCAACTCCCTCGATTGTGTAATGCTACATCGGATTATCTAACAAACGTTTAACAGTTGCCACCCTCTCATCCCACCGTTCCCTTGCTTTGGGTTAATCATTTGAATTTATCTAATTCTCTTCACCTCCACGTGGGTACGGACAGTGTTGTGAGCCAGCAATTAAACTTTTGATGGAATTACCTATTCAATTACCCAATAGAACTGTGTTATTCTATCGCATGCGACACTCATCATCCTCGGGCCTCGACTTCCGGATGCTCCAAGCGGGATTGATATGAATCCGTATCCATCCTGAAGGA
The DNA here is from genome assembly GCA_963170745.1 of Phymatocera aterrima. Classification (NCBI taxonomy): domain Eukaryota; kingdom Metazoa; phylum Arthropoda; class Insecta; order Hymenoptera; family Tenthredinidae; genus Phymatocera; species Phymatocera aterrima. The sequence goes on from OY720660.1 coordinate 7,980,930, forward strand.
ATGCTTCGGCCATGAGCATTCGATGAACTTGCGGAAGGAACTTGAAGCACTGCACTAATCGCACTATGCACTTTCGATGTATATTATATGTGCATTTCGCACGGGGGATGGATTTATAACACAGCACTGCACCAATCGCAATGTGCACTTGCGAGATGTATTATATGTGCATTTCGCACGGGGGGTGGATTTATATCACAACACTGCACCAATCGCAATATGCACTTGCGAGATGTATTATATGTGCATTTCGCACGGGGAATGGATTTATATCACAGCACTGCACTAATCGCAATATGCACTTGCGATATATATTATATGTGCATTCCGCACGGGGGATGGATTAATAACACTGCACTCGTCGCAATATGCACTTGCGATATGTATTATATGTGCATTTTGCACGGGGAATGGATTTATATCACAGCACTGCACTTATCGCAATATGCACTTGCGAGATGTATTATATGTGCATTTCGCACGGGGGTGGATTTATGACACAACACTGCACTAATCTTCCGGTTGGTGGCCCGAGTACTTGAAGACCATCATCGAATTTTTATGCCCTCCGTACTCCCAGTTAAAAATAAAAACGTGGATCCGAACAGCATGATCAAATGGGCAGAAGCAACATCCACTGAAGCGTATCCAGACGGACCAACACCATTGCGAATTGGGCCGACTTGATTTACAGAAGTCTGCAAGAGAATCGGGTGATCGATATGCTACATCGAAAGTTACATCGAAGTGAGAGAATCGTGTGATCGGTAAAGTAATAGAAAAAAAACGTATATCACAACGCCTAGCGAATAGAAATTCCCGTTTGTTGGGCTCGACATCCAAGCTTCGCCGACGAATTAGAATGCTCGGAAAAGTTAAATCGTGTGATCGGTAAAGTAATAGAAAAAAAATGTATATCACAAGGCCTAGCTAAGGAGAATTTCCGTTTGCCGCGCTCGAGGCCCAAGCTCTGAACGACGAATCAGAATGCTCGGAAAAGTTAAATCGTGTGATCGGTAAAGTAATAAAACAAAAATGTATATCACAAGGCCTAGCTAAGGAGAATTTCCGTTTGCCGCGCTCGAGGCCCAAGCTCTGAACGACGAATCAGAATGCTCGGAAAAGTTAAATCGTGTGATCGGTAAAGTAATAAAACAAAAATGTATATCACAAGGCCTAGCTAAGGAGAATTTCCGTTTGCCGCGCTCGAGGCCCAAGCTCTGAACGACGAATCAGAATGCTCGGAAAAGTTAAATCGTGTGATCGGTAAAGTAATAAAACAAAAACGTAAATCACAAGGCCTAGCTAAGGAGAATTTCCGTTTGCCGCGCTCGAGGCCCAAGCTCTGAACGACGCATCACAATGCTCGGAAAAGTGTGCACGTTTACGGTTTTTTGTAATATATCTTTGAAATGCGTAATTTTATCAACAAAATGGTTACCAAATAAATTGAAGGGAGCAAAATTTTTTACCCAATCGAAACCATTCTTCAAACCTGTCAGGAACTCTAAAACTATTCGAAGAGATTCTGGAACTCTCGAGAAGTAATCGAATCTTCCAAAATGAGGCGCCAACTTCGAAGACACGCTAAGCTGGGTCAAACTCGATGGCTGAATATTGTCCTCTGTGTCATCTCCACCCAAGTATATGCCCGGTATCGATGCCCTGAAATCCAGCCCACTGAAACTGAAAGAGATTTATTGTTATTACGCTGTATGTGCAATCGCATTATAATTGGAAAAAAAAAACGATGCCTCAACTCCCTCGATTGTGTAATGCTACATCGGATTATCTAACAAACGTTTAACAGTTGCCACCCTCTCATCCCACCGTTCCCTTGCTTTGGGTTAATCATTTGAATTTATCTAATTCTCTTCACCTCCACGTGGGTACGGACAGTGTTGTGAGCCAGCAATTAAACTTTTGATGGAATTACCTATTCAATTACCCAATAGAACTGTGTTATTCTATCGCATGCGACACTCATCATCCTCGGGCCTCGACTTCCGGATGCTCCAAGCGGGATTGATATGAATCCGTATCCATCCTGAAGGAATGCTTCGGCCATGAGCATTCGATGAACTTGCGGAAGGAACTTGAAGCACTGCACTAATCGCACTATGCACTTTCGATGTATATTATATGTGCATTTCGCACGGGGGATGGATTAATAACACTGCACTCGTCGCAATATGCACTTGCGATATGTATTATATGTGCATTTCGCACGGGGGATGGATTAATAACACTGCACTCGTCGCAATATGCACTTGCGATATGTATTATATGTGCATTTCGCACGGGGGATGGATTAATAACACTGCACTCGTCGCAATATGCACTTGCGATATGTATTATATGTGCATTTCGCACGGGGGATGGATTAATAACACTGCACTCGTCGCAATATGCACTTGCGATATATATTATATGTGCATTTCGCACGGGGGATGGATTAATAACACTGCACTCGTCGCAATATGCACTTGCGATATGTATTATATGTGCATTTCGCACGGGGGATGGATTAATAACACTGCACTCGTCGCAATATGCAATTGCGATATGTATTATATGTGCATTTCGCACGGGGGATGGATTAATAACACTGCACTCATCGCAATATGCAATTGCGATATGTATTATATGAGCATGTCGCACGGGGGTGGATTTATAACACGACACTGCACTAATCTTCCGGTTGGTGGCCCGAGTACTCGAAGACCATCACCGAATTCCTGTGCTTTCCATATTTCCATCTGAAAATAAAAAGCGAATCTGAACAGGATGATGCAATGGGCAGAAGCACAAGCAATAAAGCGTATCCAGGCGTACCAACACCATTGCGAATTAAGCCGACTTTATTCACAAGAGTCTGCACCCATATCAACAATTCTTAACCCTTCCAATGATTACAAACGTAACAAAACTTATTAAATCGGGAGAAATGACCGCTTGAAATCACGTTCATTATACGCATGAACGTATAAATACGGTTGAATAGGTGTGATAATCGGTATTTCAGGCGGATATTCTTCCCATTTTTATACATTCTTCCGCGCTTTATTGCATAAAATTCTATTTTCTAAACGCGAGAATGTGACGTGCGATCAGTAAAATAATGAATACAAACATTTATATCCCACGTCCTCAGACTGACGAATCTAGGCTCTTACGTAGCCACACTACGCGGCTTGTCTGATTGAGTTGTAGATCAAGTACAATTATTTTGCACAAAAATCCAAATCGGTCCAATAATATGTGGAAAAATGCGACCGAGACTCTGAAGAACTCTGAAATCGGTCACGCGACCCAATGCTCAAAACTAAGGAAAGACTATGATCGATCACTGATGACTAGATCCGAATGAAATCATGCAGGCTGGCGGCCGTGATGCTTCAGAATTGGTTAGTGTTGAAATATATGTTATTCCCCATACGAAATGAGCGGATACGTATCTATCCCGTAAAAATTGAAAATAATAATTTCCGGTTCTGCACAAATTTATCCACGGTCTGCACGCTCGAATAGATAAAGATCGTTCTGTGAAATGAAAATTCAGATGTATTAATTGCAACATATGAGGTTTGGATAGTGTGCTGAATTCTTCTCCATGGATGAATTTACTAAACAAATGAGACCTTGTATTCATTTTGGTTGTGTCAAGATTTGAACCAAGAACCGAAAGGGTGGGTTCTTTGTCGTGAGACATCGAAATACCTACAGAAATAACTATGATACACAAAATGTGCCGGAATGAAAACTTTTCGATTGTGAGCGGAAGAACTAACCACGTGAAAATCAACCCCGCGCCCCTAGCCCCTTAGGGTGGGCTGGATCATGACTTCAAAATTGCAGACGCAAACGCTTGTTATAATAGGTTTTCATTTTGAAGATTTGGATTCTGCATGAGAAGATACGAAAGTTTCGTTGGAAAAATTTCAGTCGGTTCAAGGAACACGGCGCCGTAAACATGGAAAATAAAATTTTCTATTATTTCAAGAATTGCCCTTTCAATCGATGATAAGGAAGTACGCGTTGAATGTTGTCAGAAAAACAACTTAATTGTGTGTGATTTCACCTGCATCACCTTGAAGGCGTTCAAAAATTAATGAGCTCAATTTCATTTATTAGGCGAAAGCTTCTTATCACGACAACAGGGACGCAAACGTTCAATGAAACAACTACTTTCAGCACTCCACTGGTGAGTTCCCACGCCTCTCACCTCCGGAGTTTTTTTTCGGTGAGTCCCGTCCCTCTCACCATCGGGGTTCCTCTTTTGGGTAGCGCTGATAGTAGTTAGTCCATTGAATGTAAGCGCCCATGTGATTGCAATGAGACACTTGCGTACAGAGAACGAAATCAAACTTTCTAGCTTTTCAACTTACACGAGCTCAATGGAATTGTTCTCCTGAGAAGATTCGACACGTACTTCCTGATTTTCAAAAACCATACGAAGTTCGTGAAGAGGTTGAAAATTCAACGATTGCAAGAGATGCGCGAGAAATCGAAGATAACAAACTACGTCACGAGTGTTTTCAGAGGAATAACTCGATTGTGCGAAATTTCAACTCGATCACTTCGAAGGCGTTCAGAAAATGGTCGGATCAATTTCGTGTTTCAGACGAAAGCTTCGCATCACGACAACAGGGACGCAAACGTTCAATGAAACAACTACTTTCAGCACTCCACTGGTGAGTTCCCACGCCTCTCACCTCCGGAGTTTTTTTTCGGTGAGTCCCGTCCCTCTCACCATCGGGGTTCCTCTTTTGGGTAGCGCTGATAGTAGTTAATTCATTGAATGTAAGCGCCCATGTGATTGCAATGAGACACTTGCGTACAGAGAACGAAATCAAACTTTTTAGCTTTTCAACTTACACGAGCTCAATGGAATTGTTCTCCTGAGAAGATTCGACACGTACTTCCTGATTTTCAAAAACCATACGAAGTTCGTGAAGAGGTTGAAAATTCAACGATTGCAAGAGATGCGCGAGAAATCGAAGATAACAAACTACGTCACGAGTGTTTTCAGAGGAATAACTCGATTGTGCGAAATTTCAACTCGATCACTTCGAAGGCGTTCAGAAAATGGTCGGATCAATTTCGTGTTTCAGACGAAAGCTTCGCATCACGACAACAGGGACGCAAACGTTCAATGAAACAACTACTTTCAGCACTCCACTGGTGAGTTCCCACGCCTCTCACCTCCGGAGTTTTTTTTCGGTGAGTCCCGTCCCTCTCACCATCGGGGTTCCTCTTTTGGGTAGCGCTGATAGTAGTTAATTCATTGAATGTAAGCGCCCATGTGATTGCAATGAGACACTTGCGTACAGAGAACGAAATCAAACTTTTTAGCTTTTCAACTTACACGAGCTCAATGGAATTGTTCTCCTGAGAAGATTCGACACGTACTTCCTGATTTTCAAAAACCATGCGAAGTTCGTGAAGAGGTTGAAAATTCAACGATTGCAAGAGATGCGCGAGAAATCGAAGATAACAAACTACGTCACGAGTGTTTTCAGAGGAATAACTCGATTGTGCGAAATTTCAACTCGATCACTTCGAAGGCGTTCAGAAAATGGTCGGATCAATTTCGTGTTTCAGACGAAAGCTTCGCATCACGACAACAGGGACGCAAACGTTCAATGAAACAACTACTTTCAGCACTCCACTGGTGAGTTCCCACGCCTCTCACCTCCGGAGTTTTTTTTCGGTGAGTCCCGTCCCTCTCACCATCGGGGTTCCTCTTTTGGGTAGCGCTGATAGTAGTTAGTCCATTGAATGTAAGCGCCCGTGTGATTGCAATGAGACACTTGCGTACAGAGAACGAAATCAAACTTTCTAGCTTTTCAACTTACACGAGCTCAATGGAATTGTTCTCCTGAGAAGATTCGACACATACTTCCTGATTTTCGGAAACTATGCGAAGTTCGTGAAGAGGTTGAAAATTCAACGATTACAAGAGATGCGCGAGAAAACGAAGATAACAAACTACGTCACGAGTGTTTTCAGAGGAATAACTCGATTGTGCGAAATTTCAACTCGATCACTTCGAAGGCGTTCAGAAAATGGTCGGATCAATTTCGTGTTTCAGACGAAAGCTTCGCATCACGACAACAGGGACGCAAACGTTCAATGAAACAACTACTTTCAGCACTCCACTGGTGAGTTCCCACGCCTCTCACCTCCGGAGTTTTTTTTCGGTGAGTCCCGTCCCTCTCACCATCGGGGTTCCTCTTTTGGGTAGCGCTGATAGTAGTTAATTCATTGAATGTAAGCGCCCATGTGATTGCAATGAGACACTTGCGTACAGAGAACGAAATCAAACTTTTTAGCTTTTCAACTTACACGAGCTCAATGGAATTGTTCTCCTGAGAAGATTCGACACGTACTTCCTGATTTTCAAAAACCATGCGAAGTTCGTGAAGAGGTTGAAAATTCAACGATTGCAAGAGATGCGCGAGAAATCGAAGATAACAAACTACGTCACGAGTGTTTTCAGAGGAATAACTCGATTGTGCGAAATTTCAACTCGATCACTTCGAAGGCGTTCAGAAAATGGTCGGATCAATTTCGTGTTTCAGACGAAAGCTTCGCATCACGACAACAGGGACGCAAACGTTCAATGAAACAACTACTTTCAGCACTCCACTGGTGAGTTCCCACGCCTCTCACCTCCGGAGTTTTTTTTCGGTGAGTCCCGTCCCTCTCACCATCGGGGTTCCTCTTTTGGGTAGCGCTGATAGTAGTTAGTCCATTGAATGTAAGCGCCCGTGTGATTGCAATGAGACACTTGCGTACAGAGAACGAAATCAAACTTTCTAGCTTTTCAACTTACACGAGCTCAATGGAATTGTTCTCCTGAGAAGATTCGACACATACTTCCTGATTTTCGGAAACTATGCGAAGTTCGTGAAGAGGTTGAAAATTCAACGATTGCAAGAGATGCGCGAGAAATCGAAGATAACAAACTACGTCACGAGTGTTTTCAGAGGAATAACTCGATTGTGCGAAATTTCAACTCGATCACTTCGAAGGCGTTCAGAAAATGGTCGGATCAATTTCGTGTTTCAGACGAAAGCTTCGCATCACGACAACAGGGACGCAAACGTTCAATGAAACAACTACTTTCAGCACTCCACTGGTGAGTTCCCACGCCTCTCACCTCCGGAGTTTTTTTTCGGTGAGTCCCGTCCCTCTCACCATCGGGGTTCCTCTTTTGGGTAGCGCTGATAGTAGTTAGTCCATTGAATGTAAGCGCCCGTGTGATTGCAATGAGACACTTGCGTACAGAGAACGAAATCAAACTTTCTAGCTTTTCAACTTACACGAGCTCAATGGAATTGTTCTCCTGAGAAGATTCGACACATACTTCCTGATTTTCGGAAACTATGCGAAGTTCGTGAAGAGGTTGAAAATTCAACGATTGCAAGAGATGCGCGAGAAATCGAAGATAACAAACTACGTCACGAGTGTTTTCAGAGGAATAACTCGATTGTGCGAAATTTCAACTCGATCACTTCGAAGGCGTTCAGAAAATGGTCGGATCAATTTCGTGTTTCAGACGAAAGCTTCGCATCACGACAACAGGGACGCAAACGTTCAATGAAACAACTACTTTCAGCACTCCACTGGTGAGTTCCCACGCCTCTCACCTCCGGAGTTTTTTTTCGGTGAGTCCCGTCCCTCTCACCATCGGGGTTCCTCTTTTGGGTAGCGCTGATAGTAGTTAGTCCATTGAATGTAAGCGCCCGTGTGATTGCAATGAGACACTTGCGTACAGAGAACGAAATCAAACTTTCTAGCTTTTCAACTTACACGAGCTCAATGGAATTGTTCTCCTGAGAAGATTCGACACATACTTCCTGATTTTCGGAAACTATGCGAAGTTCGTGAAGAGGTTGAAAATTCAACGATTACAAGAGATGCGCGAGAAAACGAAGATAACAAACTACGTCACGAGTGTTTTCAGAGGAATAACTCGATTGTGCGAAATTTCAACTCGATCACTTCGAAGGCGTTCAGAAAATGGTCGGATCAATTTCGTGTTTCAGACGAAAGCTTCGCATCACGACAACAGGGACGCAAACGTTCAATGAAACAACTACTTTCAGCACTCCACTGGTGAGTTCCCACGCCTCTCACCTCCGGAGTTTTTTTTCGGTGAGTCCCGTGCCTCTCACCATCGGGGTTCCTCTTTCGGGTAGCGCTCATAGTAGTGGGTCCATTAAATGTGACCGACCATGTGATTGCAATGAGAAACTCGCGTACAGAGAACGAAATCAAACTATCTAATTTTTTAACTAATACCTGCGCTCAATGGAATCGTTCTCCTGAGAACATTAGACGCGTACCCCCTGATTTTCGAAACGACGCGAATCTCGTGAAGAGGTCGGAAATATAACGATTCGAAGAGATGCAAGAGAAATCGGAGATAACAAACTACGTCGTCACGAGTGTTTTCGGAAAAACAAATCGATTGTGCGTAGTATATGACCCTATTGCAATACACGGTGTTCTTACATTCACACATCATGCAAGACTCAGCAAATCACACAAGCAAGCGGAAGCAGAAAGCTGGGATCCCTAATTTGGAAATTCGTTTGTTCGACTCGGGGCCCGCGTATACTTGAAGACTACGATCGCTCGATGATCTATTCTCCTGAAAATAAAAACGCGGAGCTGAAAGCTGAAAACCCTATTTCGAATCGTCGCTTCTTCGGCTTCCGGCCGGCGCGGACTTAAATACTACGATCGCTCGATGTTGTGTTCTCCTGAAAATAAAAACGCGGAGCTAAAAGCTGAAAACCCTATTTCGAATCTTCGCTTCTTCGGCTTCCGGCCGGCGCGGACTTAAATACTACGATCGCTCGATGTTGTGTTCTCCTGAAAATGAAAACGCGGAGCTAAAAGCTGGAAAGCCTAATTCGAATCTTCGCTTCTTCGGCTTCCGGCCGGCGCGGACTTAAATACTACGATCGCTCGATGTTGTGTTTTCCTGAAAATAAAAACGCGGAACTAAAAGCTGAAAACCCTATTTCGAATCTGCGCTTCTTCGGCTTCCGGCCGGCGCGGACTTAAATACTACGATCGCTCGATGATGTGTTCACCTGAAAATAAGAACGCGGAGCTAAAAGCTGGAAACCCTATTTCGAATCTTCGCTTCTTCGGCTTCCGGCCGGCGCGGACTTGAATACTACGATCGCTCGATGTTGTGTTCTCCTGAAAATAAGAACGCGGAGCTAAAAGCTGGAAACCCTATTTCGAATCTTCGCTTCTTCGGCTTCCGGCCGAGTGTTTCACGAGTATTTTCGGAAAAACAATTTGATTGTGCGTAATTTCAACTCTATCACCTCGAAGGCGTTCAGAATCTAGTCAGAACAATTTCATGTTTCAGACGAAAGATTCGCATCACAACAACAAGGACGTAAACGTTCAATGAAACAACTACTTTCAGCACTCCACTGGTGAGTTCCCGCGCCTCTCACCTCCGAAGTTTTTTTTCGGTGAGTCCCGTGCCTCTCACCATCGGGGTTCCTCTTTCGGGTAGCGCTAATAGTAGTTGGTCCATTAAATGTGACCGACCATGTGATTGCAATGAGACACTTGCGTACAGAGAACGAAATCAAACTTTCTAGCTTTTCAACTTACACGAGCTCAATGGAATTGTTCTCCTGAGAAGATTCGACACGTACTTCCTGATTTTCAAAAACCATACGAAGTTCGTGAAGAGGTTGAAAATTCAACGATTGCAAGAGATGCGCGAGAAATCGAAGATAACAAACTACGTCACGAGTGTTTTCAGAGGAATAACTCGATTGTGCGAAATTTCAACTCGATCACTTCGAAGGCGTTCAGAAAATGGTCGGATCAATTTCGTGTTTCAGACGAAAGCTTCGCATCACGACAACAGGGACGCAAACGTTCAATGAAACAACTACTTTCAGCACTCCACTGGTGAGTTCCCACGCCTCTCACCTCCGGAGTTTTTTTTCGGTGAGTCCCGTCCCTCTCACCATCGGGGTTCCTCTTTTGGGTAGCGCTGATAGTAGTGATTTCATTGAATGTAAGCGCCCATGTGATTGCAATGAGACACTTGCGTACAGAGAACGAAATCAAACTTTTTAGCTTTTCAACTTACACGAGCTCAATGGAATTGTTCTCCTGAGAAGATTCGACACGTACTTCCTGATTTTCAAAAACCATACGAAGTTCGTGAAGAGGTTGAAAATTCAACGATTGCAAGAGATGCGCGAGAAATCGAAGATAACAAACTACGTCACGAGTGTTTTCAGAGGAATAACTCGATTGTGCGAAATTTCAACTCGATCACTTCGAAGGCGTTCAGAAAATGGTCGGATCAATTTCGTGTTTCAGACGAAAGCTTCGCATCACGACAACAGGGACGCAAACGTTCAATGAAACAACTACTTTCAGCACTCCACTGGTGAGTTCCCACGCCTCTCACCTCCGGAGTTTTTTTTCGGTGAGTCCCGTCCCTCTCACCATCGGGGTTCCTCTTTTGGGTAGCGCTGATAGTAGTTAGTCCATTGAATGTAAGCGCCCGTGTGATTGCAATGAGACACTTGCGTACAGAGAACGAAATCAAACTTTCTAGCTTTCTACGAGCTCAATGGAATTGTTCTCCTGAGAAGATTCGACACGTACTTCCTGATTTTCGAAAACTATGCGAAGTTCGTGAAGAGGTTGATAATTCAACGATTACAAGAGATGCGCGAGAAAACGAAGATAACAAACTACGTCACGAGTGTTTTCAGAGGAATAACTCGATTGTGCGAAATTTCAACTCGATCACTTCGAAGGCGTTCAGAAAATGGTCGGATCAATTTCGTGTTTCAGACGAAAGATTCGCATCACGACAACAGGGACGTAAACGTTCAATGAAACAACTACTTTTAGCACTCCACTGGTGAGTTCCCACGCCTCTCACCTCCGGAGTTTTTTTTACGGTGAGTCCCGTCCCTCTCACCATCGGGGTTCCACTTTTGGGTAGCGCTAATAGTAGTTGGTCCATTGAAGGTAACCATCCACGTAATTGCAATGAGACACTTGCGTACAGAGAACGAAATCAAACTTTCTAGCTTTTCAACTTACACGAGCTCAATGGAATTGTTTTCCTGAGAAGATTCGACACGTGCTTCCTGATTTTCGAAACGAAGCAAATTTCGTCAGGTATTCAAAAGTTTGATGCGTCGCGATTACAGCGCCATGTGTCTCGAATCAAAAGAAATTTGCCCAATATTTCTTGCGTATTCTTTTATGAAGAATTCTCCATTGAAAAATAGATGTTTCCGCTCGAAATTTCAAAGTTACCACCCCTCCCGCGCTGGCGGATTTGGCGGCTATTGCTCGAAAAAGGCCAAATTCGTGAGAAACGTCATTTGTCTCCAAATATCGAAAAATCGAAGTCAGGCTTAGATAAGTATTTGGGCCAAACAAATAAATACGTGCCCGTCGATTTTGTACGGGGAATAACATATATCAACGCCAAACAATTCTGGAACCTCACGTCCACCAGCCTGCATGATTTCATTGGAATTCAGTCTGATGCTCTTCGTATTTTCACCTGAATTTAAGAACGCAAAAGAAAGCAACAACACGATAGTGTCCCTGAGATTCACGAAAACATACTTGAGCGAAATACCGGCTCCTTTTTGCCGCCAGATTCTAAAGGCCGGATTCGGAGCCCAAGCTTTGCCGATGAATCAAAATGCTCGGTAAAATTACATCGAAATGGAAAAGTCGTGTGATCGTTAAAGTAATAGAAAAAAAATGTATATCACAACGCCTAGCTAATGGAGATTTCTGTTTGCCGGATTTGAAGCCCACTTGAAGCATGCGAGGCCCAAGTTTTGTCGACGGACCAGAATAGTCGGAAAAGTTGCGTCGAAGTGAAAGAATCGTGTGATCGGTAAAATATTAGAACAAAAATGTATATCACAACACCTAGCTAATGGGAATATCTGTTTGCCATGCACGATCCTCGGCTTTCCTATTCCCAATGTACCCGGGCGAATGCTATTCAATATCTCATTACACGGAGAGACTTTTAATTACAATTCTTGCTTCATTACAGATCTACGATTGAAATAGTGTGGAAGAATTAGGGAATCGTCGAGGTACCGTCATAATCATCCCTACAAAAATGGTAGTAGAGGTACTTCGATATGTATAGTTATAATCTTTAGGACCTAGAATTAGTATTCCAATACCAAATATTACTATTCTCGGTCCTGATGAATATACTCAAACATATTGGAATTACCATGATTTTCCGTTATTGTATTTATTATGGCAGCACCTTGATTATCCCTAAATTCATACACTTTATTTCAATTATGGATATGTCGTGAAGCAAATGTAATAGTAATTGAATGTCTCTCCGTGTAGAGATCCGTGGTCGCACGTAACAGCAAACCTCCAGAAACTCTCTAATGCCGGAGTATCGTACCGGAATAATTCCGCATATGACAAAAGAAGCGAACGCGAAACGACCCTGTTTCGCGGTGCTGAAAGCCGAAAGCGCTATTGCAAGTTTGACAATACATAAAAGCGGAAATTTATTAGGCACGAGTAATATATGGAACAAATTTGTTAATTTCAGAACATCATAACGCTGCCATAGAATGCATGAGCCTCCTAATTCGCACATGATATCGGTACACAGAATACACACTCACTATCGGAAGACTGATTCAAAGCCGAAACCTAATAATACCAAGAATTAAACACTAATATATTGAAGGATAAAAGGCACTTAGCTTTTCTGCAGATGTCTAGACAAACCATCGAAGCACGAAGCCGATATTCTCGATGATTTTAAATCCTCAAATCGTCAACATCTCGAATTGCAACTGGAATAAAAAAAATAAATACCCATTAGATTGTAATCCGAGGGATTGAAGTTTACAAAATACTATGCTACAACGTAAATTACGGTACATAGAATACATAGTCACAATCGATTCAAAGCTGAAACTTAATAATACCAAAAATTAAACACTAATATATTGAAGAATAAAAGACACTTAGCTTTTCTGCAGATGTCTAGACAAACCATCGAAGCACGAAGCCGATATTCTCGATGATTTTGAATCCTCAAATCGTCAACATCTCGAATCGCAACTGGAATAAAAAAAATAAATACCCATTAGATTGTAATCCGAGGGATTGAAGTTTACAAAATACTATGCTGTAACGTAAATTACGTATTCTGCAAGTCTCTGGACGCCAATTTTTCATAAGTTTCCGTGATATAATTCAGAATCGCATCGGAACTCCACAGTATTACAGTAAGTGATGCGGATACATGATCATAAGATTACAAGATTACATTTTAGAGATTCAGTCCCACCTTTTTGGATAGCGGTGTCCTCCGTCTTTGGGATTTCATAACTGCCTTATACACAATCCATATCCACAACCCCTGAATCTCGTGAGATAACATCGTCTTTGGTATTCACTATGAAATAGGACAAACAATGGAGATATTAATCGAACATTTATAAAATTATGATTCAACGATCGCTGAAATAGAAGGGAAAATATGATGAAAGCAATGTATTCCAATGAATCCTCTATAATCCATATTGAAGTTAACACTCGAACTTGTCAATTTTGAGGAAAGCTCTCAATCAATCCAGTCAAAAGTCAGTGGTTCAGGAAAATTCACCCGACGTTTCGGGAGTCGCGTACTGCACTCATCAGAGGCTATACTTATTGAAAACACAATCTACAATTATGACAGGTCGAAAAAAATACATACTATGTGTCAAAAAAATACAACAATTGACTCACATCAATTGAGTATCGAAAGTTGGAAAACGAAAGTCAAACTGAATAAAATAAATGCGACAGGTAGACTACAGAAAATACCTTGAAAGTAATCATTTGTTTGTGTTTTATGTAGTCTACCTGCTACATTCATTTTATTCAGTTTCACTTTTGTTCTTCAACATTTGATACTCAATTGATGTGAGTTGATTGTTGTATTTTTGTTCACTCATAGTATATATTCTTCGACTTATTTTAATTGTAAGTTGTGTTTATTTAATAAATATAGCCTCCGATGAGGGGAGTACATGACGGTCGAAACAACCGCGAATTTTGTTGAACCATTGACTCGTCTGCATTGATTAGGACCTTTCCTCTGAATTCAATATAATTTACAACCTAATTAAAAAAATTGATCATTTTCAAATCCCACAGATATGCCTGAAGATTCTTTATTTGAAAGGTTTTTTTCTACTTTATCCAATCCGTGGAGTAGACCATAGATCTCTTGCTGCATAATAGAAGGAAACTTTATTCATTTTAGTCCTGATCGTGTGACTCTTGTTCTCAATCAACTTCCGCTATTTCAGAACTTTTGCAGATATCGTGACACTCGGTACTATACTTTGAACAGGACAGCAAAACCAAAAACGGATTCATCAATCAAATGGATCATGACTAATAAAATTAATGTTTAAACATATTCAACTAAGGAAAATACATTGTCATGACCCTATACAATTCTATCTAATTGAAATGGAAGATAAAATGACAATTATACCAACATGGAGAAATTGATACATCTGCGAGAAATAAATTCAACATAGTAGGCCGCCTAGTTCACGAAAAAAGATCATTTGAGAATCCGGTGGAGCTGTCTTACATTTTATTCGATCCCGAAGTTTCGACGTACTCCCGACACCTGTAATCTGATCGGTTGCTGCACCTTTATTCTATCGATTCCGGGATTCATCCGTTTTGTGGAGTAGATTTCGGATCCCTCGCTGGAACAGATAAGCAGACGAAACAGGAAATCCATTAGTAAAATAATCCATCATATAATAATCATAATAACCTGTACGATGAGATATAATCAAGCGTCAAATTTTCTAAATAGTAAATCGTAAAGGAAGGTATTCGTTTATCCATGGGAGGAAAAAAAGATAAAAGTCGAATCTACAAAAGTTTTTCGATCAAATTCTGGCGACGATCGTCAATCTCAAAAGTGATCTCGATTTTTTGGCCAACAATTATGACGAAGAATATATCTACTTTCCAGTGATTTGACTTGACGCTAAAGTAATGCCACAATATCAAGCTATGCTGATGTTTTACGTGGGAAAAGTTACTGAATTATTCGAAAAATGAAGACGAAACCATCCGGCGATCGAGGTAACGGAATAAACTGGTCTTGAAGTGAGAGCCACTCTATGGAGCCTGGTGAATATTGTCCTCTGCGTCGTCTCTACTCAGATACACACCCGGTATCGCTGCCCAAAAAATCAGCCCACTGTAATTAGAAGGGCTTAGTTATTACACTGTACAATCACATTAGAATTGGAGAAAGAACGATGCCTCGATGCCCTCGATCGTGCAATAGCACATCGGATTATCCAACGAACGTTCAACACTTACCACCCTCTCATCCCTCCGTTCCCTGGCTCTGGGTTGATCATTCCAATTCATCTCATTCACATGGGTACGAATATGATGAATCAATCAAGCGTCGAAGGAAGGAATATCTCTAGCATTCCACAGGGGGTGAACCAGATCAACCACTCTGGAAACTGAGAAAAGACCACAATAAGACACACCTAATTGCGGTTGAAGTTCATCAAGAGTGCGGAAATGAGCAGATAAATTTGAATAAGCTCGACTGTGTCAACTAATTTTGAACTCTCACATAAATCAGTTTTTCATCTCACCTTTTCTGCACAGCAGAAATTTTTCCCCCCGGTTCTGTCGTATCCGATACGTATTTGTATCCCAAAATCCATAGAAATAGCATCATCATTGGCATTACACTGAGGACAAAGCAAAAAAATGATTTTCCGCAAGAAACTGAAACAGAGAGAAAATTAGTATCACCTGAAATGATAAAAGATTCGTTAGGCACACATGAAACAACAATTTCTGAAAGAAAAAATAATAATTAGCGGAACCTGTGGGGAAGAAAGAAAAGATGAAGTTATACGCGCCCTGAAAAAAAATAAACCTGTAAAATTAGAAACGTATTAAAAGAAGTCTTATGAAATTAAGTAAAGCAAGGAAGAGTATGCATGGAATCACTCGTTGCACGAAAATAACAAATTTTCATCAATCTAGGTTTGATTTTAGGAGAAAATCAACAAGTGTTTCCATGAAAAGGGGGATAGAAGCAAGCAGAGAAGATTTGTGGCACGACGGTCGGCGGTCCTCTTCGACGCGACGTCTTCGAGCGCAGCGTCCCTCGTTTCCATGCCCCACGTAAACACGGAAACGGAGGTACGCATCTTGCCCATTCGGACGATTACAGACAGCATTTGATTAATCATTCTACGATTTAATCGATCTTACAAAACAGTAATTCAATTACTGCGATCGAATGAGATACATTGACTCCATACGGAAATCGTCTAATTTCACTGCTCTCTTTACAGAAAAATAGAAGTTAAACAGATCTTTTACTAAGAAATAGTCACGAAGCAATATCAAACTCTTGTCTTTATTTTTCCTGTAATCGTCCGAATCATCTGCGGAATAAATAGCATTAGACACATTAAAAATAGGAACCCGAGCCTTCCTACCCTACGCCTCAACCAAAACCCACCCGACGGACTTAGAAATTAAAAACTAACAGGCGCGCACACAGACATGAATACCCCAGATGCCCCACCCTACCTCCCCGACAAGTACCTGTCGGAATCTAGAAAAGGACATTCTCACCAACACAAACATTCTCAGCAGTTCGTACACCGTGGTCAGAGACTTACCGTTTTGTATCTGTAGGGAGAGAACGGGTTAGATACATCCTAGACTGAGAGATTGTCGGTACGTTTTCTCTAAGCGGACTATCAAATGCAAATGGAAGACTGTAAAAGTCGATATTTTCAATTGTGTAATGGAAAATCAATAATCTGGTAATGATCTTGTGACGATCTTGTATGAATCAATTTCGGCAACTTGTGCTTGAACTTGAGCTGAGTTTTTCATTTTCTGGAAGTGTACGAATTTACTCTCAGGAAGATCGAACGCTTAACCAGCGAGAGTCTGAACAAATTACGATGGAAAGGAGAATGTGATTAGAATTTTCGCGAAGCTGGTTAAGTGAACCATGGCTTCCTGTCGCGATACTCACCACTTCTCGCAACGGAAAATTTTACATGTATATGTGTAATATCTTATCGCTAGTGTCAGGCAGAAGTAATTTTTTCTCAAATTCGTAAAAAGACAATTCAATCTGAATGGTTCCGTTGCGGAAGCAAGTGAGCCTGACATACTTTGGCTAAGAAATCGTACAATATCAATGTTACCGCCGTGCCACGCGATAGTGAAAATAGAAAACCAAGAGTTGCCCGCAATTAAAATCATGCGACTTACCGACGCTGCCGAGTTTGGAGCAAGTTTACTCGGATGTCTCTGCTTGGCTATCTGCGATTGAACAGAAATAAATAATTCAAAAAATCGTCTTGATGAAATGATTATTAATCTAAGATCAAACAATCACGACGAAAATGTCGCAAAAAAATAATATATATCTTATTTCGTATATTCATCTGCTCTAAAATTTTACATGGATAAAACTTGAAATCGATTTCTCTTTGGAGAAACTGTAATAAAAGCAAGAATTTGATTTCATATTTGTGATTCTTACCATCTTTTCATTGCTCCGTAGGCTGACATCCATCCAGCGTCGTTGTTTCCTCTTGGCCCCTCGATCCGTCGGAATGGGCGCAGGCCGCTTAATGTTTCTGCTTCTGATACTCAGGAATCCTTATCATACTGTGATAGAAATCAAAGTGGAAAGACAATCATTAGTCAAATACCGTCAAATGAGGGAAAAAATTATCCGACATATTCCTTAATTCAATTCAAAAGGAACACAACTTGGACAAAACAATGAAACTCTGCAGGAGATCGGGGATAATCTGACATTCAATGAAAAAAAAATAATATGTGCTTACAATAATCTATATGTACCTTGTTCGTATTGAATTGATGAGAGTTTTCATCCGTGTACTAGGGCTAAAGATATTTCCAGTCATTGATGTATCGTGGAATTTTCTATATTTTTGATCCAACATCAGCCCACAGCAATTTTCGTCTGGAATATTTCGAATAAAGTCATTAGGCGATACATTATTCAAATATTGTTCCCGCCAAGCCTCGAATATTGTAGTAAAAACTGATAGAAGCATCAATTTCAGAAATTCTAGATGATTCCATAATCTACGAATTAGGGAAGACCCGTACCAGATTTCTCATATGACAACATTATTCAAAGGATTACATTACTGGGATTCCCCCAAAATAACTTTTCTGAATCTAATAAATAACTCCGCGACAATACAGTGTGTAAAAAACTTGGAGATTTTCTGGAAGTTGTATCAAGGTATTTTCAATAGATTTTAAGATTAGTTTGCCAATAACTGTGTACAGTAAATGTACCAAAAAGAGATGTAGTGATTGGAGCTCCATTGATAATTTAAGTCATTATAATAAGTCTACGCAATAAACAAAAATGATTGTGTTAATCGCGACTAGCTGGCGGAAAACACAACTCAATTTGTGAAATTCTACAATGAATTAAACGAATAAAGATACATACATGTGAGGACATATCATAATAACATCATGTTATTCGAAAGCTTAGTCCCCTCCACTGCGTAATAGTATTGCTGATTTGTAGCTTTCTTAGCTTTAATGTACTCGTACCTGGCCCATATTTGATGCCTCAGAATACGTAGACAACTGTGGAAAGAGGAAACAAAGAAAGTTAATTCCATGTCAGATATTGTAGAGTAAAAATAGAAAAAATGGTCCTGTCTTGGAATTTGTGACGAACCAATTAGGAATTGGACGAAATAATTAAAATTTTTCCAAGGTCTCAAACAATATTCTTTCTGAAAACTATAGAATTGCTTGATACTTACAATTATATGTATTCGACTGTGATACACATGCCAATAAAAGGTGTGATACATTCTTTGGCTTCTCATGGTTATTCTGAGCATTAGGATCTCTCTTGATGTTTCGTGCGCGATGTTCTGCGATATGAAGAAGACGGAGAGAAGAGACAAGAATTAATGATTGACGAAAGACAAAATCGATATCATTTCAATATTTTTAAATGCAACAAACATTTTCTTTCCTACGTGTCTGTGAGGTTGGCACCTCATGGTTGAAAATTATACTTTTTTCAAGAATTCTGAAATTCTTTCAAATAGTTCTGAGGTTTCTGATAGCCTCAAAGAATAGTTCCAGTTTCGGGTTGAAGAACACAACTGTTTCTTCGAAGAAGGTAAAAACCGAAACTACTCTTCAAATCTATCATGAACTCCAGAACTATATGACAGGATCTCAGACCTCTCTAAAAAAAATCGAACTTTCAAAAATAAGGCGCCAACTTCACAGACACTAATGATTCTACCCAATAGAATTATAAAAATTGTTCGAAAATAAAAGAACCTACATTTATTATTCTATCATACTAATAATGTGCAAATCAATAACGATAGTAGTAAAAAAAATTGGATTAAACAAATGATAAAACATAATTGAAAAGCATGTTTTAGTTATACCAATTTACCTGATGTCAATCGTTCTGGAAGATAGGATCTCTATGATTAACAGCTTTGGCGACGTCCATTTTTTTTTCAAATTATTCGGCTCCCCAGGTATATCATGATTGGTTTATATTCCGTGTTCATAAAATTTTCATTGAGCTGTGAACACAAGAGAAAAAAAGGAAAGATTATTATCGTGGAAGCATTGTCATAGGGGATAGGAACAAGGATAATGACCAGGATTTTTAGATGTGATAAAAATGTATCAGAGAATTTTCATACCAGAGATAATAGAGTTAAGAAGAGAAGAAATGTAATTTTGAGAGAAATCATTTTCAAATTAGCAGTAGTTATATTATATATTCTATTCGAGAACTGATTTGATTACAGAATACTCATGATTAGAAATGAGATTGGATTCCAACAATTACAAATAGAGGAGGCAAACGACGGTACAAAGCGTGGAAACAAATGAAAAATGAAACAGCCGCGATGTGTGTTCCGAAATCGAATTTTATTCCACCTAAACTGCACGATCAGATTCAATTTGTTATACCTTCAACGAAGACGAAACACTATGATGAACTCTTTGTACCAGTTTTGTAGTATCAACAGTAGTTTCCACACGTAAAATTTATATTTATTCATGCTAAATACCGATTGCGTTTGCGCTATTCATCCAATTTCTGTTTACGAATTATTTCGGATGAGTTTATTTACTTCACATAGGACGGTATTACAGTTTATATTTCGTACCGCAATTCAACCGCCAATTCTGAGAATCCCGCTTGTAGCGAGCCCCCCCCCCCCCCCCAACCTTCCCCCATCACAGGCCTTGCCAACGGCCGTTCGGCTGATTGTAAACAAAACTCGCTTCGAGGAAAAAGAAAATAAGTTTCACTTCTCCATCGGTACAAAAATATAATACACATCTACATTATCAAGGAATTCCCAACTTGTTTATACAGATATTTTTCGATCCATATAGGTACTTCGTACACGGGTTCAATAATAATAATAATAACAATTTAGAAAAAAAAAAGAAAGAAAAAAGCGGATGGAATTATTCTGATCACGACTTTACAGCATACTTCACAACGATAAAGCCATAACGGGGAAAATATCAACACTAATTGCTACGCTGTAAAACAACTCGGTAGTAAACAGAAAACAAATGCCGAATCTCGAACGATTTCAAAATAGATCGGGAAAAAGAATTCTATTCTGATAACTTTTTTTTTCTCCTATTTATTTCGAACGAATTTGAAACACTAGAAAACCTAGAATGAAAAAAAAAAAAAAAATAGATCTATGTACTCACGATCTCTTTCTTCCAATTCCAACTATACGAAATTCATTTCAATCGTATATGGCGCAGACAAAAAACCAAGTTCTATTATTGGCTGTGAGAAAATATGCAACATACCTCGTATCACGATATTAGAAATTGTATACGATGATCGTCGTTTTTCTCAACATCTTTATACCGACATTATTGGTTTTATTATTACGCACAAGCAAGTCTTTCGATACTCGAAAAGTATATTATATTTTCACTATGGTCACTTGATAATAAATATCCGAATGTACTTGCGCCAATGAAATACAGCCGATGGAAAAAAACACATAGTTCGGGCGGGAACTGATCTCGCGATGGTAGACCAATAAACAAAAGAACGCGTTCCTTTCTCACGCCCCGTGAAATGAACCAACGGTTAAACAAGAACCAACGGTTAAACAACTGAGCGTCGCGCTAATTCAAAAAATTCAACCAACCAATGATGAATCTTGAACGTTCTCGAAGTGAGAATGCTATCCTATGGCGCCCGGATCCACGGAACGACCGGAACAGAAATCACTCGAAAGTCACTAGATATAATACTAGATTGGCAGAATTCTATTGTTAAGTCTAGTGACTTCTGTTCCGGCCTTCCGGTTATTCCGTTGCTCAGGGCGTCACGTGATAGCACTCTAACTCTGAATAGAAATATGCTATTCGATTTTTTTTTCTTCACAATTTTTATTTCTGTTCCAAACGGATTTGAAACAGAGTTAAGAATTGGATGAAAAATGAATAATCGAAAACAAAAATAAAACCATCGATTACGCAACTAAATTCAGGTTTTTTTGTCGACCTGCACCTAATCTAATTTTATCTTATTTCGGACTATACAGGAATTCATTTCAATAATGTATACCGAGAAAAAAAAATATTTATATTTGTATAAATACTTTACTTGAAAATTGGATCAAATGAAATTACGGTCTATTATTCATCTTGATTAAACCGTAAATTCTAAAAAATCAGAGTGCAGCTCACGGAGTTGACCGGGTCACTTGTAAACAAATATGGCGCAGAAAAGAGAACCAAGCTCCATTACTAGTTATGAAGAATATGCAACATACCCATATGACAATAATAGCAGTTCGCGTAGCCTATGTAGACATTTTTTCGGTGCTCGACACCTGAGATTCGCATAGAGAAATTATATACGATGATCGTCGTTTTTTTTCTAACACCTTTATACCAACATTACTTATCTTATTATTACGCGCACGCGAATCTTTCAATATATGACTCGAAAAATTGATTCTATTTTCACTTGTGATCACTTAGTAACGAACATCCAAATACACTCGCACTACTGAAAAACAGTCGATGGAAAAAGAACAAACAACCAGTTTAGGCGGGATCTGATATCGTGATGGTAGACCGATTAACAAAAGAACGCGACCCTTCCCCCCACCCCGTAAAAATATATAGCCAACGGTCAAACAATAGCTGCATCGCGGATTCAAGATATTCAACCAAACAATGTCGAATCTCGAACGATCTCGAAGTAACGCCGAGACGAACAGAAATACCATTTGAATATTATTTGTTTGTTCGAACGAATTTGAAGCAGAGTTATTAATTTGATAAAAAAAAATATAAACAAAATAAATATTCAATTAAATATGTATTTTCACTTGAGAATTAATTCAGATAGCACAACTGTTGACATTTTTTATACCGCTTCAACGGCCAATTCGTATGAACGCTGGGTTGTTCTGCCGCTTGTAAACAAATATGGCCTTGAAAAAACCCAGTCTCATTTTTCAAACGACACAAAAATATTATCCGGCAATTTCACGGTACTAACAGTTTGCGTAGCCCATACAGATATTTCTTCGGTACCATATATTGTACCTCAATTCACGAAAGAAAAGTATATATGTGGACACGAATTTTTCACATGTTTATACTAACCAGAAATAATCGGCCGGTACAGATAAAAAAGTTTCCAATATCCCACTGTAGAGTATTTATACTTTCATTATGGGAAAAACTATTAACGGAAAAAATGTAATGATACCAAAGATGTACACTCATGTAACTGTTAAACGATACGCGAGAACGACCGAACACGCGGTTATACCGTCAAGCACCACGCAGAGTCCAAAGCTCTGAACTTCTGCATAGACCGTTCATTCGCTTGCCCCCCCCCCCCCCCCCCCCACCCTCTGCTTGCTTTTAATTGGCGGTTGATAGCATGAAATTCAAAAAATGGATATTCATATACAATTTCACAATGAACGATTAATAAATAATAATGATAATAAATAATATAAATTAAAATTGATAAGCAGATATTGAGTATATTTTTTGATTTTTTTTCGTAAATTGGAAAATGAAATAGTTTAGACCAACTGCAGTTTTTCATACCATGTATATGTAATAAAACGTCATTCGCTTACGTTATTGGTATTGTTACGAGAGATTTCAATAATACACGGAGATTAAAAAATTACAATGACTTTGTATTATTCTCTGAATTTGCAAGCAATTTGAACTCCAAATTTTCTCTATATATCTAAGATTAGTCTCTACGTTCACGAACGGTTTAAAAAGAGAAAAAACGAGATAAAGTATATTTGCAAGAACGGTTTTGTCAATTACGTGTGACGTATACACCTGATACATAACTGATGGAAGGTACCATCGAGTTATTTGAAAGAACTATTTCAGGGTATGCAATTTGCCCGATGTAAAATCTAGAATCGTTTCGGGCGGACAAAGTCCGACTAACAGATCATATTTTCCAATCGTGTATTATTAAGAGATGATGTGAATGAGTATAACTTAGGTACAACGTATTTTGTAGAAGGGGGGATAGCAATTAATTACATAGATTATTAAAAAAATGGGGTATCTTACCCCCTCCTCCCATTTATGCATGAATAAAAACTGAACTACGTCGCTGTTTGGAAAATGATTCTTCTGCCCGCTGCTTTCGTTAATTCACCATAACAAAAATATAAATAAATTGGATACTACTTTGGCCAGAGTGCTTCAAGAGCATGAAATTATGATGATGATGTGGAAAAATCTCCTGTTTTCATTGATTATTCAATGGTCTCTTTTGTTTTTGTCGAAGCTATGATCACATCGAAATGTCACCATATTACATTCCATATGGATATCAAAAGATGATTGAAAAGTTATATTCTAGACACCCAGTCTCACCTCCTTTGGATAGCGATATCATCAGTCTCTGAGTCCCACAACTCTCTTGTACTCAATTGACATCGGCTATTCCGAATCTGGGAAGATTTTGATGGATCTTGGCATTATACTGTGGACAAAACACTGAAACCCAAAACAGATCCAATAATTAAACAATTACGAAATTATTGTTCAAACATCGTTAACAATGAAAACGAGATTCTCTCGAATCGTATAGTCTTACCATGTTCCAATGATAATGTCAATTCCACCAATTAAAATTATTCGTTCAGATGGCAATGAATATAAATTTTTGCATATACATAAGTTCAATTCAGCGTATTATTATTATGAACCTAAAAATAATGAATAATTTCAATTTGCGGAATTGGTATTATATGTATATACATAATTTTAATTCATCGAATTTTCATTATGATCATAATCTTAATTCGTTGAATTTTCGTTGTGTACATTTTGACTCATTCAATTATTATTACGTACAAAATTTTAATTTGTTCAATTATTGTTAAGTACATACTTTTAATTCATTGAATGATTATTATGTACATAATCTCAATTCATTGAATTATCATTACGTACATAATTTTATTCAACGAATTTTTGGCTGTATAATAAGTTGAAAATGATTTATCAGTGATTTGCTTTTCGACAAGATTTGCGAATCATTGTTGCTGTACTTAATATGAATTGGATTAATGGAAATTCATATTCATTGCTCAGATTTTGGTAGAGTACATCTCTTTATCTCTTTTGGAAAAATTGTAGTAATTCAATAGTAATAGTATCTCATAAAAATAGAAATAATATTTTGGTACAATATAGTAAGAAGTAATTTGATCTATGATGTGACATCATAATAAAGATCTTCTCTGTACATTGAGAGTAAGATTTTTCATGAATTATAATTTCTATTCATATTTTCCTACTGTAACGTAATACTAATGTCTCAAAATGAATATTTGTTGAAATATCATTTGAATTTTTATTTCTAATTCTGTATTGAACATGATTGCTCTTTAAAATAAAACTGCGTGCCATATGATTCTGAATAAACTTGGGACACCAAGTCCAAAAATATAACCAGAATTTCCATACGAGCTCTAGTTTTGGAAATACAACATAACTACTTCAAGTACTGAACAAATAAAAGAATTTGTTTTTTTCAATAATAATTACATTTCAATATCCCCGTTTTTTTCTTCAACATTAATCAAACTAGCTTTTAGTAAAAAAAAACTAATCCATGAGCAAGGTTATTCATTAAAAATGAACGTATTCAATTTTGTTGTGGTCGCTTTATAATAATTATTTCATTCTATATATGTTTCATTTTCGTAATTTGAAAACCTGATTATTCTGATATTCAAACAAATCTACAAAATTACATAAATTGATAATATTCTATCACCCATCAAGAGGCATATACGTGTAGAAGACACGAAATGTAAAATGTACCATATTTCGAAAACCAGAGCTGATGTCAGCAAATATGAAACAATTCTCGGAATCAGTGACACAAGAATACTGGCAAATGGGTCGAACTTTTCAGGTACCAAATTACGTGTTGGCCAGTGTTATAAATTGTTTCTGTATCACCTTTCGTCAAGAATTCGACGATCATGGAATTTTTCAAGCATTTTTTCAAGCATAAGTGCTTGGAGAACTCCACAAACGTCGAATTTTTAACAAGAAGTAGTGTTACCTCTATTATAAAAAAATATTATAACTGATCAATGGATGCTTCAGTACGCTCAATAATTCCCAATTCATGTTCAGCAGTGGATAAATCCTCAACTTATTCAAGTAAACTTCTTTTTTTTGAACTTACGATATACTACAGAAAAATTAATTCTGGCCTACAATCTCAAGAATTAATCCCTAGAATTATTGATAGTTGTACAGACTTTGAATAGAAATTTAATTGAACAGACATTTAATATCAATAACAAATTTTTCTGAGATTTCATATTGATGTTTGACGAAAATTTAATAATTCCCAGTCGGTGTGGATCATTTTTCGCGAATGGTATAAATTAACTAATTTATTAGATTCAAGTCTTGTCTCCAAACGAATCCAAGATCTAGAAGTACTGAATAGATATCACTGAATGCCTTTGCCGATATTATTTCGTAACTATCTATTGTATTTTCTTGGCTTAACTATGCGATCATTTGTTTCTTACAATTATACATGATATTCGAACAACTGTCACAAGCAGAAGTTGCTAAGTCCTGCATGGATTCCAGTAAAGGATGTCATAGCCATCCTTGGGTTTCTTTCGTATGTGGGTCATCGGGATCTTTGCTGAGTCTCCATTATTGCACTGTAATAAGGTGGGAAATGAAAAACAATTCAATGACTGACTTTAGACGAAAGTATTATATTATCGAAAACGATTTTATCGAATCAAATTGAGAATTGTGAAAGAAATGAAG
This sequence comes from Phymatocera aterrima, assembly GCA_963170745.1. NCBI lineage: Eukaryota > Metazoa > Arthropoda > Insecta > Hymenoptera > Tenthredinidae > Phymatocera > Phymatocera aterrima. Next base: position 8,007,435 of record OY720660.1, read on the forward strand.
AGCTCTAAATTCAAATTGTACTAATATATACCTGAACAATTATTTGTATTATTATTATCATTATTATTGTATTACATTCAACCAAAAATATGGCATAATTTACAAGCATGTTGTGGTTGTACCAATTTACCTGTTGTTCGATTTTTCCGAGAGGTTTCATCTGTGTAGGATCAGACCCCAAACTCCGGTGGAATATGGCATTAATCAAAGGATCAATTGCTCTGCCAAAATTCGATTAAAGTGGATGAGCAATGTTATTATGAAGGTATAACAAGTATTAAAAGTATAAAAATATATATCAAGTATTAATTAAGTATAAAAAGAATTCCATGGCCAAATAATTTTAGAAGTTCTTTCAAACAGGATTAGTAGCGACAAATTGATTTATCAATCTAGAATATTTTTAAGATCTCATGAGGCTGAAGTTTATAATGATAACCCAACAAATCCATGGGAAATCATATGAACTGCTTCGCCTGCACCTAAATTTCCCCAAAAATTGCATTTTTTGCTATGTTTCGGAGCAGGCAAAGCAGCTGATATTATTGTTACTGATTTTGTTACATAAACGTTATAAACTTCAGTCTCATAGAATCCTGAAAACGTTCTAAAGAAATTGGCAATACTATGATTCTTTTCTTACCTCCTTCCTTTCCGAAAACCATGACAGTGATCAGTGTATCAACTCACTGTATTTATTCCGATGAACAAAGTTCTGTAAAAGAGAGCAAGACAGATAAATATAGGATGGAAAGCATATCGAAAAATGGTTCACATTTCGAAAATTTCTTACTGATAGCTTACTATTGAAAAGTCAATGATGGAATATACATTTATTTAATTTGTCCTTACCAGAGTCATTCTGGAGGACGAGGTAAGTGTGCATAATGTCGTTGGTGTCATTTAGAGTATGTCTACCAAATGCACTCAAGAAAATCTGGCCCACTGAAACGAGGAATGATATTTTTTGTCATTTCTTTTTGTATATATTACTCCAGATAGTGTTAATCAGAGAACTGATAAGAAGTCTTGTAAATTTGGAACATGATTTGTACAAATTGTAGAGAATTTGTCGAAGAGTTTAAATTCCGCTCTTGATTCGATAATAATTAATAGAAAATTGAAAACTTAAAGCTATGAAAACTTATTATTCAATCATTGCTACACCATTTTATCGGGTTATTTTACGATTTGTTTTGTTATGAAACAATAATAGTTCGAGTAATAAATTTCCGAAATATTAGAGAAAAGAAAAGACGTTCGAAGAGTTTGTTTGGGAACACAAGGGACGCCAGCGTAAAAAAATAAAATATTTAATGTAAATATTTTCCATAATATCTATCTTCACGAACGCTTATATTTATTACGCAATTAAACTATTTTCTGATATTAATAATATCCTATGTAATTATTATATTTTCTTCGAAAGCTAATTGTTTATCGGTACTTACAATTGATTGAAAAGGACGTTTGATCGAATTACGAACGAAAGACAAATGACGATAGAGATATAAGCGATGCATGAGCAAAAAAAAAACACGATCGGAGACGATGAATTTTCCCAACAGAGTTTTAATGAATATAAATGACACAAATAAACTCGAATTTTACTTTTGACGTCGATAGAAAAAAATTGTTGAACTATATTCACCTTTTTTAGCACATCACATCAGTTTTCGTACCTCCAAATATAAATCTACGAAAGAAAGAATTATCCCGCTAAAATATTTTTCGATGGAAACGACTGTCGGTTTATCATGCGCGACATCACTGCTGACACGATCGTATTACTTTTACGCGGCATTTACGAAAATGCAAATTTTGTTAAGGACCTAAAATTAATTTGCGATAATAACGACAGATGAGAGAAATTTCATCGGAAAAAACGAAAGGATATAATTACCTGATTTATAACACGGTTGGCAATACGAATTTACTTTCACACAATATTGAACAACAATATTCAAAAATTTCTGTCAATAAACTATATATTCCATGGATATTATCGCGCGTTTACACGTTTACCGTCTTTATACTATATACATACATCGTCAATAGTCGTGTATACTATTCTCGTTTTACCAAAATATTCCGATGCAAATTCCACACGTTAATTTCATCGGATAAATTACAGGTTTATCAAATCACAGTGACAAGATTCGGTCTACCACCTGTTACTGATAATTGAGCAATGCCAATCCACACCAACCTGCACGGTTCGAACGACGTGACGGAAGTCCGTGCAACTCGCACGTGCGGTGATGGGCTCAGATCAGCCCCGATAAGCTGAGTTCCCCGCAACAACACGTTCACGATTTTTATTGTCAACAATGATTTTACAAAACTAACCTACGACCCACGCCCGATATTCAATAGCCGTGTCTCAATTCGTCAAAATTCATCGGTTTGGTGTTGGTCTCGGTTTTATGGTATAGTTTGTTATATCCCTTCGCGTTATCAAACTATATCATAAGACGGAGACCAAGCCAAAGACCGGTGAAGTTTGGCGAATTGAGACACAGCTAATGTATTCCTGGCAAAACTATGTAAATAATATGTGTATGAATAAACAAGAACAGAAACGAAAATTATCCATAGTTATTAATATTGATGGTTATTCAATCTACTTTACTCACAAGGAGAGTGTCAGACCTTCGGGAGACGCTTATGGGTCAAACTGCTCGGGGTATTTATTTGGGCCAAAGTATGACGTTAACCATGCTTTGTATAATCATACATAGGCCCCCTCAGAGTCTTGGCGTGGCCCAAATTAAAAAAAATTCTAAATATTTAGCGGCTCTCTTGAAATTCTAAAAAACTTCATAAAAACTCAATTATATAACTCATCTTGACTCAGAATAGGGTGTCTTAGGATAAAAACAAGTCTGTACGCTGAAAACTATAATTTTTACAAGTTTGATAAAAGGCTGTAAATTACCACAAAGCATTCAACTTCATGAAGTTATAACGAAGATTAGTAAAAAAAATTGTACATATCTGAAATAGGTACCAGTTGAAGTATCTGAGGGGAAAGAGTACGCTCTGACACTTCAAACGGCGCCGATTTCAGAAAAGGACAATTTTTTCAAAAATCTCCACCATAACTTCATGAAGTTGCTTCATGGTAATCGGCAGCTTTTGAGATGCTAGTCATGAAATGATATAGCAATTCATGTCGAATATTGATTTTTCGCCAGGATCAACTGCACCTTCCGACGATTCACAGATTCTTATTGAGTATAAGTCTCGAACAGTATGCAAATAAATTCACCGAACATTCGGTGAACATATTACAACGGGTAGGCATAACGTAGAAATCGTTCGGTAAATTTTTCAGCCTTACACCGGAAAAAACGCTGAATTCATCAAGTTACTGCTTAAATTATGAAATTTGGCGATCACACTTGCAAAAAGTATACTTTTTAAGGTGCAAAGACTTGTATTTATTTTAAGACACCCTGTTTTAAGTCAAGATGAGTTATACAATTGAGTCTCGATGGAGTATTATGGAGTAATCGGCAAGGCGCTGAGTTTTAGGGAACTTTTTTAACTTGGGCCGTGTCAAGACTCTGAGGGTCTATGAGATAGAATGAAGCATGGTGAGTCTGATATTTTGGCCCAAATAAATACTGCTAGCAGTTTGATCCACAAGCGTCACACGGAGGTCCGACACTCTCCTCGTCGATCGATCAAAGATTATAGAATTTCTCCTGAGAACTTACATCCCAGACTCCAAACACAAAACACAAGTAAGAAAGAAATGGAGATGAAGTAGAGTCGAACTTTGTACAATGAATAAATATCGATTGTCAGGTGGAATTGATGGGCTAGATTCTTCACTGTTGTAGATAGAATTGACCTAAAGCCTCTTCGATAGGGGCTTTTTTAAGGATTCATCATGGATGACGAAAAATGGTCACAAATAAATGAAAAATATTTTGAAATCTGTAGGTTTTATGTCGTTATAATATTTGAAAAAATCGCTCATCAGTTCTGATTGAAAATGAGATTCGCAGACGGATTTTTAATAAAATTATTACAACCAATCGAATTTTTTGTTGAGTTTCATTTAAAGAATAGTGTATACTAATTTCAAAAATTCTAACGCTTTGTATTTGAAGTAACTATCCTCATGCTCAAATAGTCAATCATTCCCTAGAACTGAAATAATAATTTGTATATGGTGAAAGAACAATTCTTAAACAATTTGATTCTACCAGAGGACTATAATGGGGAATTTCCAATGTTCAATGTTCCCTGAGATTGATCTACGAATGAGTTCACAGATCATTGGTCGAACTTACAGCTTTTGAATCTACAATTTTCAGCAAACTTTATACTGTTGCCTAGGGACTTGGATTTATCATCCTTACATTGTGCTAGATTTTACATATATCTCCTCTGCGCAGCATGTTTATTATCTAATATTTTAATTCACAAATATTGTCAAAAAGATTTCAGACTCAGACTGAGACTCTGAATGAAAATCTCAGGCTATTTATCATAACAAAACACAAAAAAACTAATTTCTGGCTAATGGAAATGAAGTAAATTCATCAGAACACTTCATTTCCATTATATACAAAAAAAATGCGAAAATAATTTTGTCTAGAAGTTGTCTCTGGACTCCGACCATTAGGATTTCCCAGCCATCGCCTAAATTGTTATCAATTGAATTGAACTTGATTAGAATATCTTTCTCACCCAAATTCTTCAGGGCGAGGCTGTGAATGTGAATATTACCATGCATCTGTGCCATCTTGAGTAACCCTCACTGATAACCTTTTAGTTTGGAATATGGTCCACTGGCAGGAGAAGATATTTTTCTGTATTATTTTCGTTTTCTATTCATCATTTTCGATACGTTTCCCAGAGAATTTATGGAATATATATCGTGCACGTTAGAAATAAGATTGTCATTAATAATCACAGAATCTGCAATTTTTGTTTTGTCTTAATGACTAATGCATCAATTCAGCGGGACGATTATTCGACATGAGCTGAATTATAGGCATGCAATTTGTACCAGGTAGTGCAAAATACGATATAAGCCCATGTGACTACCGTATTTTATTCTTATTTTATTTTGAAAGTTGTTACTGATGGTCCTGTTACTTACTTCCAATTTAGTCAATCTAATACAAAACAAAATCCACGTCAGTTGCAGAGAGTCTATTCGAACGACTTATCTGAAGTGATCAGGCGATAACAGTCTTGCACTACACATTGCATGTTTCATATCCTGATAATAAAAATGTATCAACTAATAATTCCTATACCGTCACCAATGTATCGTACGCTTCGTGTTATTGTGGTACGATATAAAATGGAACAATTTATTTCCAAAATAATTCTAAATATTATCGGAGTTTCAAATTTAAACAATTGAAGCCCCAAGTGGCGGAGTCGCTGTTCGTTTGTTTACTAGCAAAAGATACGCTAACATTTAATAATACATTACGTAAGTAAATACTTACATGGAAGAATATTTCTAATGAACTGAGTAAAACAGTCTCGAAATTTGTTGTATATGGACATATTAATTTCTCGGATCGGTTTAAGATTATTCCGAATCAAATCTTTCAAGTCTAATCAAGGAACTGTACAGTACGCATGAGCCACTGGCCACTGGGGCTTACCACAATTATATGCTTTCGGTATACGGGCGCCCTCTGCTGCCTTTATCTTACGGTGCGCTAAGCGTATTATAGCCATATAGCTCACCGCAAAGAGAATGGACAGAGGGCGCCACTGTAACCGAAGTGCTTTGCTTCCCATCTTTTCCCATGAGTGGAAAGTGTCCGAGAGACAGACAAAATAAAAGCGCCTTCTCATGCGCGGCAATTGACACTGCATCTCCAGCGAGACACACAACGACTTGATTGGACGGATCTTATGGGAAGGACCAATAATATCACTGTGTGACTGAGTGTGCCTGTTTTTGAGCCTCGCTGGGAAGTTCCAATTTGGCTAGACGTCAATAACGTGCGAACACCGAACAATGAAACTACAGATGGCTTCATTATAGTTGGAGGTTCGATGTGATTGGTTCTTTCGGTACTTCATACGCATCAAATCGATTCGGTGTATACATGGCCTTCATTTCGATTTTTATGAATAATCGGTTGACTATCCAACGTTGCAATAGCAATGTCGAACACCTACAAACGACCAACAAACGATGGCGCGTATATAAATGCAAAATTGATAAAAAAATATGGTTATGAGGGGCTAGCATCACTTAAATTTCCTAGACTATTTTAGATCAATTTTTATCAATTAACGGATTACTGTCAAACGTTGTGAATGGACTGACAATAATTGGAAAATAAAAAATTTTGCTCTACGCAGCAATTGCGCCTTCGTTGCCCTTGTTTACCTCATCTTTATTTTTAATCGCTCCGTTGTAATTTTGTACAAAATGAAGTTATTCAACATAAGTTAGTCGACGATCTCCCCGCTCAACCGACAGCTAACCTCGAATTCCGCCACCAGTCGATGTAAATGGATACTAGGGTTAAAAACATCAGGAATCGATTTCTCTTTCATTATTATCAATTGCTCTCCTTTTCTTCTTAATTGCGCTTTCGCAATTTTCGTGAAAAGAAATGGTTGACGTGAGTAGGACAACGTTGCACGATGATCGCCAAGCCCTTTTTTTTGTGGCTCTTTTGTCAAGCTCATTTTGGAAAAAAATTAAATCGCCTCGATCAAAAATACAGATGGAGCAGTTTGAGAGACGAACGAACGATTAAAAAAAGAATTAAGCTGATCCAAGCAGATGAGGGGCTAAGTTTATGGAGCTGATTTGACGTGGTTCGTGGACCTGCCACGGTTAGTGCGTGGCTGTGTGCGCAGTATTCTTTCTTATCGCATGGATCGAGCACGTATACGCCATAGATATACGTAATACACGCGATACATCAGCGAGTGGAGCGGGTAGAGTTGCATCAGGAGCCACATTCTGTAACTTATGTCACCGGTGACAAAGGGGATATAGGTATGTAGTTTGGACCAATCAGACAGCACGGTTGAATGGAAAATCTGGCGCATCACCCCTGACAAAGTTACAGAATTTGGCCCCTGTGCTGTGATAGAGTTGTATGAAGTCGTGTGGAAACTGCGTAGAGGACTTGTGGTGGTAATGAATTGAGGCTGTTCATTGGAGGTTCAGCTTCAAACGCCTGTAAAGACAAGACTTGGCACAAACTAGTTGCACTTTGAACCCGACTCGTACTCGAATTTCGTAAGTTTTCAGCAACTAGATTCATATCATTGGTAGTCACTAGACTGACAATAAAATCCACGAAATTACCAGGTCAGTACCACTCGTCACTCTTCATCTACAATTAGTAAGTATAGTATATACTTTTATTTAGAACATTTTCATATGTTTTTCACAGTTTACTTTCAATCTTCCTACCACTCCATAACTACTACGATTAATAATTCAGAAAAAAATAAATACTGAACAACAGCTCCCTGCACAAACGCGTCATTCTATTTCTAGCTATGGCCACTTTGGGAAAGCAAATTATCAAGGGATTGGCAATTCCGTTGGCAAGACAATATACGACTTCTCCTAAATTGGTTGACATCCTAGTCAATGATAAAACAGGTAATTCTCAACCCCAATTGGTATATAATATAGTTTGTCACTGTCATACAACAACAATGTCACCAGCATTGTAAGCAATTTTGATTGAGATTTTTGTAAGCAATTTTTCTTTACTCTTTATTTATGCTGGATTTTTTATCATCAAAATTAATGACAATTAAATCCAATAGTACATCGTATCTCAATTCATCAATTGTGACTAGCTATCCTCCGCAGTTGTATTTTGCTATGAATATTCTTAATTGCAAGACAAAATATAATGTCTTACCTATTTACTGATCAGAGTTTGAAGACTAATTTCTTCTGGGTAATTCTGATTGATTCCTCATCACTGATGACATGATTTTACGAAATAGGTATTGCAACAGTGTCGATGAACAAACCTCCAGTAAACAGTCTAAACTTGGAGTTGATCACAGACTTATTGTACAGCTTACAAGAACTAGAAAAGAGTAAATGTCGCGGTGTAATTCTCACGTCCGCACTTCCAACAGTATTCTCAGCAGGTTTAGATATATTGGAAATGTATAAGCCAGACATGAAACGTGCTGATAAGTTTTGGCGATCCCTTCAGGAACTTTGGTTGACTTTGTATGGCTTAGGACTACCTACCGCAGCTGCAATCAATGTATGTTTCAACTAGCTCTTTTTATATTTCCCCATTGCTACTGTAGATTTTAAGACGAGTAGTAGTTTCAGTCCGGAAATATAGCTGGAAGTCTTGGTATTGTGGTCAAAACCAGAATTGAGAGAATTTCAGAGTTGACAGTTTGCAATGATCCACATTTCGTGTTAATAGCAAATACTTCATTATACACATGATAATTGCTGCGCTATTTCTGTATCTTATTCCTGTAGCTATTTTGTAACAATTATAGGGCGCGAGTCCAGCAGGTGGTTGTCTTCTCGCTATGTCTTGTGAGTATCGAGTATTTGTTGAAGGAAAGCACTCAATGGGACTAAACGAAACAAAGCTTGGTATAATTGCGCCAAAATGGTTCCAGGACACTATGGTCAATACTATTGGCCATCGACAAGCAGAATTGTCGCTATTGAGGTACAAGTTATTTTTATTTATTATTCAGCAATATTGAACACTTCATGCGATGTTAGTTACACATGAGCGTAATATAATATTCAACAATCATGTGCAGAGGTTCTCTTTACACACCGGAAGATGCTTTGAAAATTGGCATGGTCGATGAATTAGCTACTGATAAACAGGACGCAGTTGCCAAATGTGAAAAATACATTTCAGATTTTGCAAAAATATCACGTAAGTAGTCGCAAGATAAGTCCCTTAGAAACCACATACCGTCTGGCATACAAGAATATATTCCATTCTCGATACCACGACTTCATATAATAATAATCCTTAGGCGCATCGAGCGTTAAAATTAACGATCAACAAGTAGTAAAATTTTGCACATTACATACCTGTGATTGAATGAATAAAATGAAATAAATTCTACACGAAAATGTTTGCCGATGAATCTCTATTGGATGAAGCGACCTGTTGGCAATTTGTTGACCGTACGGACATTCAAAGATGTTTGAATTTTGGACATGAATTACAGCATCTGAGCTGTTGCCGATCCACATCGATTGTTTCCAGACGACATTTGACAGCTCGAACGCTGTAATCCATATCGGAAATTCGAATATTTTTAGAAAGATCGTATGGTTAACAAGATGCCACCATGTCATTTCATCCGATAGACAATTCATCAGCAAACATTTCAGGGTGAAAATCATTCCATTTTATTCATTCGATCACGAGAATTTGGTCCGCAAGGTTTTGCCACTTTTCAATTGTTCATTCTACTGCTTAAAGGGGCCAAACAATGGAAAATTCTGCTGAAATATATGAAGTTCAAGTTACTTTTTGGCCTGTATCTATTACTATTAGTACAAGTACACAATACGACATGAAGTTTCTTGTCCAGCTGGTGCAAGGTCTGCAACCAAGCAGCAAATACGAAGCACAGCGCTATCATGGCTTGACAAAAATCGAGATTTAGATGCCCAGAAATTCCTTGGCTTCTTAGAACAACCACAAGTACAAAAAGGCTTGGAAGCATACATCCAGAGCTTGAAAAAAAAAATGGCACCACCAAAACTATGAAGAATAGAGTGATCAGAAGTAAATAATATGCATAATTCATATAACTGTGAAGTACGGAGGAATCTATTCATATACCTTTCCAGATACTGTGCAGCAATCGTATACATGAAAGTAGATAATATTTTGATACCAAATAATTTATATTGAGCGTTTCTTACTCTGTTACATTTGAGAAAATGAATAAATCAAAATTTCATCCAATTCTTCCACACATTATTATTCATTGGTTTAAATTGAAGAAATGTGATCCAGAAGCATTACTCATTCCACAAATCATGACTCTAATACCGCAGCAATATCAGCGGTTGCAGTGCTCGATTGGAGCGGCTGTTGTAATTGTAACGCGTCGAATTCTTCTCGCTGACACTCAAGAAAATGAGATATCTCTAATATTTTCTGACGATTTCTGTTAGTTTCGTCCCTTTAGAAAAAAAAGTTCAACTCTAAAAATCCCCATCCAAATTCTGATGCAGTTTAAAAATATGTACTAGACTAGAAGACATTGTTTTCAAATTTCACGCTGATTTATCTACTTACTCTACTAGCTTCTCGATCTTTTCTTCAAGCCAGGCATTCAGGCGACCTGTTAAACGATCCTCGCGTCCGTCAATGATCTATGCGAAAGAATACCAGTAAGATATAATTTATTTAGTTTTGCTATTTGTTAAATTAGGAATAGCATTATTTGGATCTGGCCTTAACACCTGCAAATGTAGATCGTGGGATGCTCCCAGATTGTTACTCAATATATCCTTGTCGCCGATTATTTCCATCATGCTAGCTGACATTTTGCCATCTTCACTCGCCTGAATTGCATTCATAACGATACTTGCTATTCCAGCAATAGTATCTGTGTATTCTGCCTCAAGATTTCTCAGTAGAGAAAATACATTTTGAGCCGCTTCTAAGAACGAGCCAACCATATCTGTCATGTGTTGTTTAAATACATCATTTATGTCCTAGAACACGTCATTCGTTCAATAAAATAGATGAATCTTTACCTTGATTAAGAATATTGTTTTCGTGTGAGGATTGTGTAATTTTACAAATACTCTGAGGTTGCATTTTTTGAAACTAATAAACTGGAATCAACTGGTATATCTCGTAATTAATATTTTAGGTCATGAGTGAATGAGTGCTTACCTCCATTTGCTCGTGAAGAATGACCTCCTTTTGCATAAGCTTTGTCCATGTTCTCGCGACCAAATCACTAAACTCATCAGACAGTCGTCGAGCTCTTTCTAATTTCTCGTCAAGCACATCAGCTTCCAACTCTTCCGTTATAGACTGTATGAGAACTTTGACGTCGGTTAATATTTCAGCCTTCCTTTCCATTATCACATCCATCATTCTTCATTGAAGAATATTTCATTTACAAATAAACCGTTATTAAAGAGTGAAACTCATTTCCGTGAAAATGTTAATCAGCAAAAATTGAATCTTACACTTGTGATTCTTTTTGGATATCATCTTCCCCCTTGGTCACTAAGTCTTCAAACATTTTGATTTCTTTAGATCTTCGGATTTGTTCGGCGAGCCCTAACTCATATAAATCCTTACAAAGTTCCATAAACTTGACTTTATATTCTGTGTGCGCTGCTCGTGCATCTTCGCTCAGTGTTAAAAATGCATTTCCCTCTGTAAAAAAGCAACTTCGACATCTTTGACGTTTTGAGATTATTCGTATTCATAAGATTGCTGTAGCTTCCACAAAAGTTTCATTGGCAAAATGATGTAATGACAAGTATGCTATTTTATGTGATGATAAATCAATTCTATATACATATGTATCGTATACATTTGACAACAATTATCATTCTTTCGTTTACCCTTGTCACGATCAAACATTTTGTTGAACAGATAATCCCCGTCAAGGTATTCCACGTAAGATATGGACAATAATGCAACATTTGCCTCAAAAGCTGCTTGTCTATCCAATTCTTCTTGATCAGTTGCTTCTTTTTCTGATAAATTACTGATCGCTCTACTAAATAAGAAAGTATATTAGGTATAACACTTTTTCATCAACAAGCTCAAGTTGTTGAAAATTGTGTTTCCCAATTTCATATGACTCTACACCATCCCCAACTGATACTATTCCATTCGAATTTTCATCATTTCCAATTATTGTCTTCCTTTACTCTCCTAGAAACCCCACCAACTGAGAGAAAATTGAAACTGAATGATTATGAGAATTATAAACAGTTTTTTAAATTTCCGGAATTGTCTATAACGCATTGTCATCATGAGAATCTATTTGTTTCAATCTGTGAATTCAGTTTTACTTGGTTTTATCTCTTGTTGCCTATCCCGTTATATCCACGGTGACGCTGCCTTTCGCTGCCTATTCCTTTCAATTCTTTGTTAGGAATAAGTTCTCCAATTTGTAATCTGATTTAGTTTTGTCTACTCGAATGAGTTGATCGTATTTATTTGTATTATCACAGAACAAGACTAATGGATGAAGTAATCTGGATATATATCACAAAATTTGTTGTTCCATTCCTTTGTATTTTATCGTATTTGAGTCTTTGTCTTTCAATTCGTTCTTATACAAATCATCAAATTCAGAAACCGAATGATAATATTGAAAATCTCGATCCGTTTGAATTCTTTTCCGTTTGTTGGGATCCTTTTTCTAATGATTCTCCTAATGTAAGATGCTTGGAAAGCACTTCAGAAGTGAATAAAACTTCTACTAAAATAACGTTACCTCACTGTTTAGATTACTTCGGTTTACTGGAATAGATATATATATATAATTACTAGTGTCGATCTGTGGCAGCTTGACGTTCATCATCCGTAATCATCTTGTATTGAAAGTATACTAATTGTGGTATAAATGCAAATAGGTAGTCTAAATATCCCTCCTGGCTCAGGCAATGATTTCCTGCGATATTAAAACTACGTAGCTTTTTCATTCTGCGTAAATACATTACCTATATGAGATTTTAACATTGTCATATGTAACCGTTCAAACAATAAGTCTATCATGCTATATTCTGCGTATTGAGTTTATGTATGTGCAAAACTAAATGCCATTAATTATGTATTTGAACGTAAGTTCGGTCAGTTGGCTGATTTACTCCGAGTAAATTGTAATACTTTGAAATGTGTAAAAGTTGCCAAAGGAATAAGTATGACATTACATGGTCCCAATCAGTGATATTGTTGTTGCCGATACTGAAGATCATGAGTTCATTTAAATCATCAATACCCTCAATGGTACGTATTTGGTTTTCATACAACAGTAGAACTTCTAAACTCTTCAAGTGATTTAAGTTCTCCATAATTTCAATATGGTTAAACGAAAAATCCAATTCTTTCAAATTAACCAACACATCCAAGTTCACAATCTTTTCTATCTTATTGTTGCTCAATTTCAATTTTACTAAGTTCCGCATCAACCATAGGTGATCTATATTCAAAATATCTGTGAAACAAATTCAATTCTAAATTAGAACTCTAAATTTATTAATCGTTACAATCGATGAAACGGAAAAAAACCTTACTGAGAAATTCTATTCGAATTTCGGTTACTTCATCGAGGTTTATTCCATCCTCTACGTACAATCGGCCCGCCTCCTTTTTCGGACCTTGATCAATTATCAGAGCCACTAACATTTTCTGATCTATAACGCCTGGCTCTGCAGATTCTTGCAATATTATCGGCTCACCTTCGTCTTTCATGGCTCCAGTCGATTTATGTGGATATTAAGCCTATTCTCCTCCAATTTCTATTTCCAATACACCTATTTGCTGTGCTAAAAATGTATGAATAGAATTTTGTTGTTTTCATCATCAAACTTCACGTATTGATATTCAAAAGCGCTCAACGCTTATTTATCTTGTTTCTATAGAGACGAGGAATACGTAATCATGCTGTGCGCAATGCAGCGAGAAGTATATACTGAGATCTTGAATTTTGTCAAATTTCAATAGTGGTTACAATCGGTCATAATCACAATATGATATGCATTTATGTACGTAACAATTGTATCGATAGATGAAGTACGATAGCGTATTGTATCTACCGTTAACTATAGGTATATACGACAGGTATTCGCGTCGAGACATTTGAATGTGCGTAGCGAGAACTCCATTCAAGTCGCCATTTTAATGCTAAGCCAATCAGAGGCGTTATTCAAACAGTACGTCAGGAAAAATGGAGTACTATTGGTTGGTGGCTAACGTGATTTGACGTCTAGTCTGAAACATAAGCCGCACTCCTCGCAGTGTCATATGATTCCCAGTTCTTACGTCAACGTGAAAATTTGATAAATCATTAACCAACAACAATCTGTCGATAACTTACTGTCCAGTACCGAATGCGGCAGTGATCGAAGACGCAGTGTAAAATTTCAACCGTGTGAACCGGACAATAGAAATGTCTTTTTTCAGTGTAAATCCATTTTCGACGCCAGTTGGTCAGAAGATAGGTGAGGTTCATATTTCGCCATATAAGCAGAAACTCATTCATCCGAATAAAAAATATAAATGAACATTTTGCATTATCGTATTATTATTCGGCGTTGTAATGCGTTATATAAACGTTCGATACCATTGTCTTGTCAGAGCGATTTTTTGGTCCCTTTGTTTTATTGATTATTTGCCAAGACTGCATATGACATTATCACGGCATTGCTCGTGTTTTTTTTATACTATACTATAACACATAGTTGGTATACATGTCTGTTATTAAACATTAATAATTCCGTATGAATCATCGCTTGCAGTAGCGGAATTTTTTACAATTAGCAGAATCATTACCACATTGTTTTAAGAGCATTGCCTCATAATTGTCAGCGGAGAGGATAATTTTTTATCTGTTATTACGGGTGAATCTCTAAGTAGATCACATAGTGTCATCAAGATTGAACTGGAACAGTAATTAACTTATATAATTCTATAATCTGTCAGAAATTGACAATTGCGCCCGTATCTAATTGACTTGAAACTAGATCTTGTTAACAGCGGTTTTATTTCTATTTTTAGTATGGTGTTGTTTGCGGGAAATAAAAAATATCAAACACTCGGTTGGGAGTTACAAAATTTATAAATGTTAACTTGCCATTATTACTACGATCAACGGAATGCAAATGATATTCTTAAATTGATTCAATCATGAGCTGTTACTCGGATAATAACTGAGTCGTTATTATCATGATATGCAATTGCAGAACAAGCCACAGATGGAAGTCTGCCAAGCGAGAATTGGGCACTCAATATGGAAATATGCGACATTATTAACGAAACTGAAGACGGGCCCAGAGATGCTGTCAAAGCAATTAGACGGAGGCTGAATCAAGCAGCAGGAAAGAACTATACAATCGTTATGTACACCCTTACGGTTCGTCATTTTTCAAAACTTGAGTCTTCTGTTTTTCGAAATCCACATTACTACGTTCCACAGGTTTTTGTTTCAAATGTCACTTCGCATTGCATACATTGATTTTCCAGGTCCTCGAAACATGTGTGAAAAACTGTGGTAAGTGCTTCCACGCGCTTGCTTGTTCAAGAGAATTCGTACAAGAGCTAGTTAAATTAATCGGTCCAAAGAATGAGCCGCCAACAGCTGTACAGGAAAAAGTATTGAGTCTCATTCAAGCTTGGGCTGAAACTTTTCGACATCAACCTCATACTCAAGGAGTTGTGCAAGTCTATCAAGAGCTCAAACAAAAGGGGATTGAATTTCCTATGACTGACCTCGACGCCATGGCGCCAATAATTACACCTCAAAGGGTAAACATTAGAGTATTACTTCAGGATTAAATATATTTGTGACAAATTGGTTTCTCTGAACCACACACACCGCAGTAAAAATCTGTTCTGGATCAACTGGACTCCATGCCCCCCCCCTGAATTATGTTCTCATGTTTTTAACGTGTTTTTCTATCATTAAGTCGACATTTTTCATGATCATAATACATATCTGTAAATATTTTTCCGGATAAGTTGTTTACAATGTGTTCAGCTTCTGGCTCATTTGCTAATTGAACACATTTACTTTTATGATCTGAAACCTTCTGATAAAAAGAAATAGGTCATTCTCACATGGGATAGGTTGTCTACTACAGTTATCTGAAGATAAGGGAACAGCGTATTCTTTTGTTCATAGCGTAGTTCTACATTATATTTTTCTTTTCTTTTTTTTGACTGTATATTAACAACAGAAAGTCACTTGTCAGAGTGTACCGGAACTTGAACATAGCGCAGTATTGGCAGCACCACCAGCAGCCGAACTACCTCCCGTGCCATTGCCTGCACAGGGAATCAATCCCCCTGCTCAACTCACCGAACCCCAGCTAGCAAAACTACAGAGTGAGTTGGACGTTGTTCAGGGAAATATGCGCGTCCTTGCAGAGATGCTAACTCATCTAACTAATCCAAATCAAACGGCTAATGAGCAACCAGATCAAGCTGACTTGGAACTACTGACGGTATAGCTGCTAATGCCCTTACCTTCTTTTGTTTTTATACAATTGTTTTACACAAGGTATTATTATTGATTACACTGATTCTATTCGCACATGTACAGAAATGACAACTACAATAATAGATGTTACAGAAAATTACTAGTTCAAGAACTATTTAGTAGTTTTATCCATAATACCCGTCATGAAATTCCTTGAATGATCTAATGTGGGATTTGTGTGTTTAGGAGCTACATGCGACATGTAAAGCGATGCAAGAGCGAGTAGTGGAATTGATTGGTAAGCTCACGCATGATCAAATGACTGCTGAATTGCTTCGTGTGAATGATGAACTTAACAACTTGTTTCTGCGCTATACACGATATACGAAAAATAAGGCAACCCCTGCTAGTACTATACTAGCACAGACTATCGGCCAACCACCAGATATTACACATGCCAATGCCACTCCTGTGCTAAACAAACGCGAAGCTGAATCACTAATCGATTTATCAGATGGGACAGACGGCTTGGGAAAAGAATTAGCCAGCATCAGTAAGTTTGCATACGTAATGCTATAATTTATCTTCTTGAGGGGATTCAATTTACCTGCGGTAAATGACTTTGTCCCCTTGATCAAACATCTAGTCTTAGAGGCGATTCATATACTGAATATATTGGCTTGTAATTACATTTCTCTTCAAAAATTGTTGCTTTATCTTATTTTCCCTCACGATTAGGTATGTTGGATGACGCAGTCAAAGGAAGTAATGTGAGGAAAGAAAAGCCCAAAGAAAAGGAAGGTAATAACGACGAATTTGATATGTTTGCCCAGTCACGCAACGCTACTTACGAAACGACCAAAAATAGGTGATTAACATTACATTATTGTATTTTAAATGTTCGTCTGATGAAAACCACCGTGCTGTTAACAATAGCAATAGCTTATTTTGCCTAACACTTAATTTTCAGGACTGATTTAAAATAACAGAAAAATTTGTCACAGCACAGAATAATCAATCAATATGAAATCATTGTGAACAAATTCGGACAGACCAATTTCTAACATTTAATGAAAAAGAGGCACACTTTCTTTTACTCTGACAATTTTGCAGCACATGATGATTTTTAATAGTCCTTAAAAAATAAACAAATATTTCCTATGTATCACATAACGGTATGGTCTTTTTACAGCGGTAGCAGGTACGAGGATAACGTCGAACAGCAGGTGAGCGGAGGAAGTTTAAGTTCAGCAATCCTTAACCGAAATAACCCTAACCACCCGCCACAGACTATGACTACCGCTGCTCCTACAACTGCTACAACTGCTACAACTGCTGTACGTAATAACTACCTGCTTTTGCACATCCAAAGTAGCACAATATCGTATTAATATAAATGTAACAATTGATTTGAAGAATATCGTGCTGATATGATAACCTAATGAATCATTGTGCTTCTGAAATCTGAAATCTATTTGTGTTATTTCACTTGACAAAGGTATTGACGTCAACAGTGAGTACGGTATTATGCTTATTTATTCGATATATTGACACTTCTCACACATTAGATATCTTTGCAGATTTTCTGTATTCTTTTTTCCCCCTTTTTGCATTGATTACCTAACATCACCCACTGGTTCGCAATGTTCGAATGTTTTCTCTACTAATTTAGGAATATTAATTTTGTATTAAACTGCCTTTTGTCACGATTTTTTTTTCTTTTGCAAAGTCTATTTCATATTGATGATAGTTTTCCAGTTGCTATTGGGTCTCAAAATGTTATCAGCACATTGTTATTTCATATCTATAATCTGTATTCACTATTCATATTAGGCGTTATATTTTACAAGACCGACGCTCATCTCTGAAATACTTGAAACACCTGATACAGGAAAATGATCATCCAGGCGTTATATTGTTTCCACATTTCTGTTGTTGTTATTTTTCCCGTTAACAAATTATGTTTCTTTGCTGCTTGCGTTGGAATTTGTTTTTGCTGAATGTCGGTTTTCTTCTGTTGCTCAGCTAAATCAAGAATCCGAATTCACCGAGATGGCTGC
This sequence comes from Phymatocera aterrima, assembly GCA_963170745.1. NCBI lineage: Eukaryota > Metazoa > Arthropoda > Insecta > Hymenoptera > Tenthredinidae > Phymatocera > Phymatocera aterrima. The sequence continues at coordinate 8,025,653 of OY720660.1, forward strand.
TTGGCTGGATCGCACGGTGAGTGAGTGATGTCCGTTTCATGCACTTGTTCATTATCAAGTTCTTTTTCACTTTCTGCCAATGATCTATATGCGATGCTTGGGTCCCACGTTCTACTGTGTTTCATGTTTTTCGTACATCTGTTCCGACGGAAATCAGATATGTGCTATTTTACCCATGCAAAGAATTGATTGTCATTTTAGGGCACAATATCCACTTTGCTAGTCATTGTGAACCATTTATTTTTGTTTATTTCAAGATTCTTTACAACGATAGTGATAAACATGCATAGAATAGGATAATAAATCATTTCCACTTTTCATTCAGACAAAGATGTAGAATATGCGATTTAGGCTGCATAGATCCAGCAACACTTGTACCACGGTTTGAAAATTATAGTTCAATGATTTATACTCGTTATTCAGAATCGAAAAGATCACCAAGGCGTGGATGTTCTGTTCAATTTCATGATAAGACGTTTCTCTCACATTCTGATTTCAGCCCGGAGCACAAGGTGACCAAGAATCGTTAACGTCGTTTGAGTTTGAAAGATTTTTAGCTGAAAGAGCAGCTGCAGCTGAGGCATTGCCTACTGTGCCTCCCACGACTAGTTCCACAACCAACACGAACGCGCAGCGTCAAATTAATAAAGATCAAGACAAGTCCCTGTTTGCTCTCTAGGCAAGTGTGAGGTGAGCCTTCTTGTGATTCTGTTAACATTTTTTATGATCAGTTCAAGGCGTGGATGATGACGATGCGGCCAAAGTCAGAATTAATTTTGTTCTCTTCATTAGCTTAACTATTCATCAATCATATATATAATCAATCGCCTAATTGTAATGATATAAAGATTGTATCTTCTACAGGGACCATTCAGCCCAGTGAGAGAGACTGCTTCATGCTTTTATGTACTTACATCAAAATAACCGTTTGATTATAACTAACTGTATTTACGTTTTATTTTCTTAATTTAAAAATCGTCAATAATCAAACGTATGACTATGTGAAGAGGAGACCCATTATTGGAGAGCACTGCATAGATACCAGTCGAAATGAAGCTAATTTATAGAAATATATACATGGTTATATTAATATTATTTTAAATATAAATTGTAGCATATAGGTATGTATACTAAGTATGAATGCATATATATATATACCTATATAATATGGGATTCCACACCGTTTCGACCATACTCCAGAACCGACCTTTTTTTATTTTGATGTTGGCTTTCCATAGTACGATATAAGAAAATGACCAGCAAATTATTTCAGATTTTTTGTGCACTCCCTAACTGAGATTCAATTTTAAGAAAATTTTTTATTTTTAAATTGTTTTTTTCAAAGAACTGTAGCTCGGAATCTTGAAGTGCTATTGAAAAGAGTTTGACGAAAAAAAGTTCCGCCTGAGAGTGAACTTTCCGAAACGATTTTCCAATTTTCATTTCCACAGCCTGAAGTACCCATTTCACGCCGAATAAAGAAACACTCGTGTTTTTCGTCCAATGAGACATGATCAATTTTTTACAAAAAAATTAGGAAACATTTTATATCGAAAGACGCTCATTTTCAGACCTCGTCCAAAGAGGTGTCTTTTGAAACACCAGAGATATCGCTGTTGAAAGGCGAGAAATCGAAAGCCAAAAATGGTAAAGAAAAATCTATGAGAAAGTTTTTCAAACACCGAACAGATTACTGTTTAGAGGTGTGTAACCCGACAAAACATACACCAAACTAACCAAATTATCAAAAACTTTTTTCAATAGCGCTTCAAGATTCTGAGCTACAGCCCTTCGAAAAAAGCAATAATCTAAAAATCGAGAATCATCTTAAAATCGAATTTCAGTCGGGGAGAGTTTAAAAAATCTCAAATAATTAGTGGGTTTTTCTCTTATCTTGTACTATCATTTAAAAAATCAAGACCAAAATCAAAGCAAGCCGAGTGTGGAGTATGGTCGAGACAGCATGGAATCCTCCATATATATTTAAGTATCCATACATACCTATATGGTTCATACATAAAGTTATACAAAAGATGAACTATTGAAGATTGAAGAAATAAAAACATATTTACATATAGATAGATTAAGTACGAATAGAGTATAAATGGTTGACGGCTTCTTGTTTCAATTTCTCAATAATCTTAAGCGACAATTTTCCGCTTGCGTAGAATGTCACTTACAAGCCTTCCATCTAGCCTCGTAAAGACTTGATTATTTCATGCATTGTGAAAAGTAATATAGTATTATTATTGTTTATTCCATTGATCATATAGTATAATTAGAGTTCATCTTCTTAACAAAATTACTCGATTTCAATTCTGATTACAGAATTAAATACCAGTGACTAATACTATAGCCAAGCAGAACATCCTTAATGAAATTATATATGTATATTATCAATTTGAAAAGCAAGTAAACGCGCCAGATATAGGCACAATTATAAACAATTATTCAGATACTGGTATTTCTAAATTATATTACAATTATATTTATAACAATGAATGTGCCCCAAGTTTATAACGTTAATCCAATGACATCACAAAACATACGATCAGCTATTTCGACACTACGACAGTTCATATTATTTTTAACGCTGTAAACTTTAGCCTCATATAAATTGAAATTTTTTTTTAATTTCCAATAAACCAAGCATTGATGCCATTCATTTCTATGACGCCGTTTTCTGTACACATTTCTACCAGTATGCCATGTTAACAAGAATCTCGTTTTGTTCTTGAGAAGTTGTTTTCGATCAAATTTTATTTTCGTATGGAAGCTGGTGACTCATGTATTATTTATCTACATCAAGCAAGGTTTTTCCCCAAACTAGATTCACATCTAAAGTGCATGTGTATGTTTTTTTGTTTGATTCAGCATATTGGTCCTAGTGCAAGGCAACATGTTTTTTCCAAATATAGATGCTTAAATGAAGTAAGAATTCAATAAAACTTGCAAAATTGAAGATTGCTTTGCAATTGGATCAATACAATAAGATATATTTGATGCAGTGACTGCACTTCATAATATAGTTGAAAATTTCGGGTATTTGTAAAGAAGATAAACTTTGAAATTTTAACGAAAGTGATGAGGGAATATTGAAAACCAATCTTACAGTTGCATACAATTTGATAAAAACATTCCCATTTCTCTATATAATAATTCGAAATCATGTTAATATGTAAAATTTACGAAATAGTGTTAATTATTTAAATTCACATAATAGGTAATTATTTTGAAACGCAGAGATTTGATTCTATTATGTAATTTCTCGAGGTCTATGATACCATTTATCCAATTGATTTTGCACTTTCCTCAAATATTGTATGTTTTTTCTTAAGAGTCGAGTCAGATTTTTCGCATCAAAATATTTTCTATATGTATGAATAAAATTTCGGAACCAAAAATACAAATTTTGTCATATCTAAAAACGAAAATTCGAGTTGACAAATTTGCAACATAAAATGCCCATACTCGCAAGCTTGTCAACTTTGCCTGATAAGGTCAGGGATTTCAGGAATAAGTTTAGAGACAGTTAGCAATGATGAATACAAATACAAAATGATTTGATATTATAATATGTCTCCTCAATGGCTCTCATGCAAGGAAACATTTTAGCCATGTGTATTCATGGATAGAGTGTGGAACTGTTTTAACTGACATTGGGGATGATCCATTTTTTAAATAAATTTTCGTACGAATCGATCGTTCGAGATGAAGTGCTAAATTATCGTTGAAAATGATTTGGTGATTTATTTGTATCACTTATTCGTTGTTATTACCATTAAATGTATCTGAAAGATTTGTAATAATAAAATATTTAATAATTATACACACACAAATGCGTAAAAAATTTCATTTATCTATTCAAACTGACTGTACAGTTATTTTACCTCTGCATGCTTCCATACTACCATAGTAGTCGATGAATAATTTTCATTTACAGTAGAAAAATATCAACGGACGGAATATTGAGAATTCCGTGTTGTTTTAGGAGAGATTTTGCGACTATATATTTCAAAAGTGTGGCGCACTGACCGCAGCACTAGATTAACAATATAAATAACAGATGGAGTTGTTATAGCTTATAGAAAATTCGTAATTGGTAGGAGCCCGTCTCACAAATTGTACGTTTCAGCCCGGTTCACGGGGCTTCTGCTAGACAGTCTCGTGGTTTCCACTTTCGTATCACCTTCACATTAAAGTGAGTGTGTTCAATATTTGCTTGGAAGAAAAATCATGTACACTGTCTCGAAGGGACCTAGCAAGATCGTAGCAAAGACTCGCAGAGGTAGAGAATCCTTTGAAAAAATTCAGATTATACTGTCAACGTTTAATAGACATATTATACAACGGCTATCATTTCAGGAATTACTCAGAACTTAGAAAGGCTCGAAACATTGCGTGATCTCACGCGTAAATCGGATCCCGATGAAAATCACGATGTAATTAAGTAAGTTTAATATCAGTTATTTACAGTCACACGAGCAATCCAATATTACCAAATCGACAAACGGACTAGGCAACGTATGAATTATTATTTCACTCCTCTTGACGCAACAATCACCTATCTATTTATTCTAATATTACGCAACGATAGCATTGCAAGCCATCTCCCATGGCAACTATTGGTATTTCATATCTTGGCGCACCATTTACAAAGAATTCCATGAGAAACAATCCCCCTCTTTGGCTGTTCGAAAATCGTAGCTTTTGATTTTCAGTCTGGAGTATAATTATGTTGAAATTTTTGATCACTATAGATGATCACAACATATCAATGAGCACAGCTGCGACATTGATTAAGAAAAAATATGTTTCACAACATACAATGGTTTCCTCACCTTCCTAACAATGAATATCAAGGTAGACAACCGTTTCAGCACATGCTCATGTAGGCAATAATATATAACGTATTAGAAAAAAACAACCATTTTCATGAAATAACTGTACTTAGCCACTTAGCTTTTGCCTTGAAGTCTTTATTTGAAATTTAAATTAGGTTCATAACTGTAGTCGTAGACTCGTCCTTCCTTTCCCACTGCTCAATAACTAATCAATTTTTTAATTTGAATACACTTACTTGGATAACTCAAAGATCTTCTTCTTTTCCTATCAGTCACGTGCCAAAGCCAGTCTTCCACATCAATGGGAAATCAAAGTCCAGCTCTCAAAGGCATCTCCAAAATCAAGAAACCATTACTCCGCAACACGAGGAGCTCATCAAATTCGTCCATGAGTGTAAATTAGATGAATCGTTAATTTTGTATTTATAATCTATTCAGAAGTTCCATTGCAATTCTACTCATTTTCTATGTTGTCATATTTTTTTCTCTCTGTGTCTAATTTTAGAACAGCTATGCATTCAAAGAATGATCTTTTGACATTCCTCATTTATTCAAAATACGGATAATCATAATATAGCAGATCGTTCCCACCTAAAGTCTTGCCTACAAATTTCCTTCTCTCTCAATAGATCCATCGTTCTTACAAATGAACTAATTATAAAAGCAATCCATCAAACCCATCAAGTTCAGATCTGGGTACCAAATGGCACTACATTCAGACCATGGGGTCTGTAACCTTGCTCCCTGCGTATATCTCACATCTTCAATACATATGAATTCTATGTTTCTATTACACAACAAGTTGCATCATAAAATTCGATAAAAACTTATCTAGACAGTCTCTCGTAACTTTTTTTTTTACATCTCCTTTATAGATTTGTTGCATGATCAAACTTCCCTAATATATCTTAATCATCTAATCGTATGCCTGATCTGGTTATAGCATGGAGCCAAGTTAGCACGCAGAATAGTGAGTCCTCGGATGGATCAGAATGTTCAGAGCCTTGTAGTAAGTAATATAATCCATAATTATACCTATTGCGGCTCAAATCACCAGCGTTTGTCAACTGTGATATTAATTTCATTATCAATTCAGAAAAAATGCTGACTATTCACAGTGAAGTCTCTGACCGTGAATTTCTATCCTTTTCAAAACAGCATCTTTAGTAGTCAACTATTTGATTCTGAGCCAAAATTTACCTCTAATTAAGTGATAGAAAAAAAGTTGATTATTTTTTGAAAATTCATGTCATAGGTCCCGGGGCGATAGTATATTACAATGATGGAGAACCCAATATTATTTTACAGGGTGAGTTTGATTGATAGATATGATTATGTTTTTATCAATGAATTTTGTAGTATTATGATTGCCTATTAGATATTGGTTATGCAGTTTAAGTACTTTTAATTGTTTTGGATTTCTTGTGTGTCATGGTACACTGAGAAAAAAGCAGATACGTATTTTTTCATTTCAATATTCGACAATTACTTCTTATTTTCCAGCTGGTTGGATCTTCTTATTTTTCAGCATCTTACTTTTCTGCTTTCGTGTAATCTTTCAAGGAATTAGAAAAAAAATGTTGAGTGCCCCATGTCACACAAGAAATCGACAATAATTAAAAGTGGTGAGGGTTTCAAAATGAATATTTGATATGGAATACTCTGCATACACCTGCATATTCAGGATACTGTGCTTTGTACTAGATTCTGCATTGTGACTTGTTATACATGATATACAATAAGTATTAGGATTAATGAGCAATTTTAATTGTGCAATTTCAGACTTCAAACCATTCGATTTAGACTCTTGGTGGGTAAAGCGACTTTTCCACAATATTACCAAGTCGCTTTGAAATTTGTAATCATCTCCCATTGAAGAAAAGCCACTCAAATACACAGCAATGAATGAATGAGAAGATGATCAAACCGCTTAGTTTCATATTGAATATAAAACTGAACAATGAAGGAAACGCACAAAACTGATTTCAACATGAATATCTAGTTATTGCAATTCTTGGTCAGGGAATATGTAGATGTATGAAATCACAATATGTAGTAGAAATATTCTTTCATAACAACTGAGTAGACTCTCGTTATGAAAGATTATTGTTTGAAATTAGTCAAGACTTTCGTAGATACAGGGAGTCTTTACATTTGATAACGGTTCATTTTTGAAATATGGTTTTAGGTGGATGAATAATAGAATGAAATTCACACGCGACGACTTTTGCAAGTGCCATTTTTTACACATGAATTTTTAAATAACAGGTGCTTCATAAATTTGTTACATATTAAAACGTTACCTGTTGAATTTTTATCATATATTAGCGAATCAAAGGATTTCACAAACATTGAACAAAAATATGCCTCACTTTCATAGTTTTGTTCAATCTCGTTCGATATCCTGTAGAATATATGTAACTAATTATGCGTTTGTGTGGAACTGTGTCTGTGCATTATACATGCTGTAAGTAGCAGCTGTAACAATTTTATTGGATCACATGTTACGCGAGCGAATTGTAGTAGTATCTTCATTACGACATTATATGTGGATTTTTTGAACATGTCGAATCATCGCAGGCAGGCAGGATGCGTAAATAAAAAATGCAATGTCACGTAGACAATATATAATAAATAATATAGTTCTCAAATATAGTGTGAATGTTGCATGAAGAAGAAAGAAAACTTATTGAATTAGGGATTGAACAATATAAATATATCTGTATACATGTTTATACATATTTAGAAAGTATGTATATGAATGCGTACATATGGACATCGGTATAAGGTACGCGTTAAACGAATGCTTGAAAATGATATCGATGAGTGTTACAAAAAATGTTATCATTTACCTATTCATAAATACTAGTATAACTTTGTAGACTGATACTATTAAGATTGTTATAAATTCATAAACTATCTATGCATTGAAAATAGAGGAATGGCAGCTCGATTGTTGTATTAACATTATATAATCTTTAGTTTTCAATTGATGATATACTATATCGAGTCTGATAGTTTTATAAAAATTCAGGTCTTTTAATGCCATTACTTTATTTACATTGCGTAATGTCGTAACTTGCAATTGTAGTCAACATGTAGTGAAAAAATTCGGCCATTGATGCTGAATTTGTGATTAAAGAAATATACGTTCATATTTTACTCTGGTCTTAATTTTCTCATTTGCATCTTCCCATACTTACACCAAAATCTCCTTATGTGTATTACATTCATTTGAATTGAAAACGGAAATTGAAGAAAAATTGATGAGGTTTAAATGGCACAACATTTGTCAACAAGCATTGTTCATTAAAAATGCATGGTAAAAAGTGACAAAAACTCTGCTTGATTTGATATGTGAGGGAAAATCATGTGAAAGAACAATAAATCAATAACAAATTCATCTAAAATTCGTTGTCCGATGCTATATTCATATATTCGAACTTTTCTATCAACCCAACTGACAGCTGTGATCTCTGGGTAATTTCTCAAAATTCGTCAGTTGTAAATACAAGGATAAATAAAAATAAGTTCTAGATATGTGATGCATCCGTGAGCACGGATTTCAACTGTATGAACATTCATTTCTTTTCACTATTTCATTTCATTTCACTAGAAATTTGCAAGATCGTTCAACATTATACAGGATACAGCATTAATTTTGGACTTGCTTAGCTAAGAGCGTAGAATCTAGGGGTGTAGGTTGAGATGTCACCATTGGTGACGACGCTTGCTTGATCATTTGAAAAAATAACCCGACGCTGTGGTTTAACGGATAGATTGTTTATCCCTAAGATAGCAGGTGCTGTGGGTGAAGAGTGGAGAATATTAAAAGAGATTTGTGCTGTTTGTAACAAAATCATTAATTCTAGTGGACTGGCTACTGTTGGTCTGGGCACTAGCATACCACTTCAAGCCAGAATGTGCACGTGCGCACGATACTCAAGCACAGAACAAATTGAGCTACACATATGAGCGTCGGAATAGAGATTAACCAAGGAGCGTTGTGAAAATTTTACAATCATAACATCAGATATTACTATAATGTTGCAGGAAAACCAAATTTTTGGTTCAAGACCGTATGTAACACTTAGGTAAATTAGTTACATCGTCGAACGAGGGATGTGCGGAACCATGGGAGGACTTCGTTCAATATTATTTAATGCTGGTGCAAAGGCATGTTCCTTATTTGGTTAACAAATATAGTTGCTACAACCACTATTGTATTGATTTTTCAAAAACTTGAAGTAGTATAATTGCCAGATGTATCATTGGTAGGAACCGTTCATTCATCAGAATGAGTTCTCTGGTAAGATTGACCAGAAAATAACAATTTTAGTGATTTTCCAATGAACAGAAATTTGCCCAACAATCTCAGGAAGATCCAGTCAACGTTTGCATGTGGCTGAATGCACTAGCAGCGGGCAATAAGGCTATAATAGAATATGGTCTAGCAAATGTAGGAGACAGGATGATGCTCGATCCGTTAATAACAGCTCAAAACCATCTTGCCACTGCCTTAAAGATGAATTTACATCCCATTAGAGCCTTTGGAGATGCGGTTAAAGCAGCTGAAACCAGAGCTAGCGAGACTATCAGAATGCCTGGACGTGTGGGCAGGGCTAACTGAGTCATGTGTGAGGTACTTAAAATCTTATTCGGGAAGATCATTGCTTATTTAGGATAGATGTACCACAGAAATCGTCTTAGTGCAAGCCTCTTGTCAGTAGATTGTTGAGTCTGCTTCCAAAATAAGTTTGAATGAAAATGAAGCTAGAGGTATTTATAGCGTACTGATGGACGTTTATCCAAAGCTGATTCAAAAATACGAAATTATGCAACTGATGGTATTGAAATTATATGTTCATCGGCATTTAGACTTGACGAATTTCTCACGTGTGTGAGTGGTATTGTCTTCAATCAAGTCCTCAACAATGTATTTTTCCTCTTCTCTTTCCAGCAGTTCAAGTGTCCTGATCCAGGAACGCAAGCAGTTGGAATTTGGATGAGGGCAGCGTACGAAGGTGTTAAATTGAAAATGGCATGCGAATATGAGGAGAAAGAGTTCCAGTAGACCTGATATTAGAAAATGATGAATTTCAAACGCTACAGTGCTGTCATGTGATTAAGAATACCACTTTTCTGTAGAGTTGTGTATAATTTGTAAATATACCGACCAAAATGGGACAAATAGGAATAGGGCTGGGGATCTCAGGACCTAGAAATTAGCAACCGAAGGCCAAATTCAGATTTCAGAAAAAAACAAGTACAATATATAATAAATAAAAGAAAAAATCATGGAAAAAATTGGTGATAAATCGACATTTGTTTACGGAACTTTGCTTTCTTAGACAACTTGATATTGTTGAGTACCATTGGGAATTCAGTCTTATGACTTTAGTTCTTCGTAATTGCCGTCCTGTGATATAATGTCAGACGTTTATTTTCTTTCTCCTTCCCCTCCTTTCTTTCATTTTCTTTAGTTCTCTCTTAAGTATAGATACCGACTAATATGGTGTATATGTTACGCGCGATATTTTGTGTGCGTACAAAAGTAGACAAATACAAACATATTCATACATATGATAACAACAATAGATAGCTCTAAAAATAAATGTTCATGATAATGCAGTGATTGATTTTATCGTAAAATGTCATGTGCTTCAGTCTGATTGTTATTTAAATTTTAGATTAATATATCACGGGAAATGACTACAAAATAGTTATTTCCGCGTATGATACTTTCAGTGGAAGGGCAAGTAATCGACGATTATACAACTCTCCATTTCGCAATGCCAGTTTCATGAAAGTATTTTCAAACATAATGGTATATGCATATTAAACGTAGAGGTTATGTCAGCATTTATGGTGCATTTAAAAAATAATAATTCCTGAATCATACGAAAAGTAGTTTCCAGTTCAAAACACCAGATCTTTGGCATTCAATTTTTCATACAAACAGTTATTTATAATCGGAAAACAAATTTTCCCCCAAATGCGTCAAATATAGAAACCTCGACGACTGCTCAATTATATGCATTCGTTCGTTCATTGTATAAGACCATAGCTATTTTATTGAAAGAAATTAAATTTGAGAAAAGAATTCATTCTCAATTCTAGGTAATGTCAAAGGAACGAAAAAAAACAACATATATACATTTTTCCTACTTGGAGAACAGTCAAGTGTAATCTGAGTGTGCAGCGGAAAATGAACGCAGTGATTGCGCTATGCACATTCTGTGAAGTGCATGGGCCACAAGTAGTATTTACAACGCAGACATACCGTAATTGTTTTGATAGTGTCAGCACAGAAAAGCTCAAATTCTATGGATCTAAAGATGTTTTGAGGCAAAACAGTAGCGAGGGACAAGCGCAAGCCAATCAAAGTCACAGGAGCTGTGAAGGATGCCGTAGCCTGGGTAGTGTCAAATATTTGAGCAATGAACATGAAACAAGAACTTCCTTTCTTTCTGCTCAATGTCCGCTCACTCAGGACATTGGAAATTTATTGAGAGACGCATGTATAAGGTATACATGTTGTTATCATCTTGGCTTTCATAACAGAAGCATATCAATTTTATGAAAATTTCAACTCGAGATTAGTTGGGTACAATGAGTGTTTCCCAATTCGTACAACATATATCCTTAGACTCTGAGTGAGCTATGTACATAGCTTAAAACTGCTCTGCGCATCGGTTAGGTGTTCTCATCACATGATTCGTTTACTGTATCAAATATATTGGACTGTATTCCGTTGTCGCTTTTAGGCTCGTCATACCGCTAACTTACATAGTTCAAGTAACAAAAACTATACTACTTTGTAGTCACATCAAGCCTAATAGCAACTGCGAAATAAGGACCAATATCTCTGAAAGTCTAATTCACGTGTATAATTTAGAAGTTTGAGCTGTGAGGTACATCCTGGTAAAGAAGGCATATGCTATTTTGGAGATGACTATAGAGGCCATGTTCTCAGCCAAACATTCACGCTGAGAGATTCTCAGGTAATAATTGAGCACGTTTATAATTTTTTGAAGATGCATGGTAATTGACACAAAAATTTCATTCAATAAGAGAATCAGTTTTTATTCCTCCATCTTATCTGAAGGATCTGATTGATATTGAAAAAGATGAACATTCTGTTCACAGGCTCGAGGATTCAAACGGTGGTGCAGTTTCATAGTGTTTATGCGAGATAAACAATTTCTTTTAAATATGTGGCCATTCTTAGTGGATAACTTGAGAGAAGTAATTCGAGAGCTGCAAGATATTTCTGAGAAAAAATATAATATTGATGAAGCTGAATGCCCCCAGAGAGCTGCTAGATTGACAACTGCTGGCAGCGGTGCTGAATCTAACTCAAATAAACAGCCCAGATCACTTGGTGATATCACTAATGAGAAGCATGTATTCGCTAGGTAACAGATATACATTGGCTAATATTTCTGATTGATCGAATGCAATCTAATATGTCAATTGTTCTAGGATACACATGTGGTTAGTTTGGATACTCAGCGCAGGCACCAGGCATTTTGTAGAAATATTGCCTATGAATTTGTTAGACGAAGAATTGAGCTTTGACTTGGAACACCATGTAGGTATGTCAGGTGATACAACATTATCGTACACCCAGTGAACAGCTGTGTAGATTCTCTTCGCTAGTCATGTGATAATTGATCGTTTATTGATATCTCAGCAACAAAAGACACTTACTGTTGAAGTGGTTTTTTTTTTTATAATGATGTATTGAATAATGTTATAGAAACGGAAGAGGGCTTTACTTTAGTCAACGCCAAGTCAACTTTCATCCCAAAGCTTACTTTGGAGGAGACAAAAATAGCGTCAGAATTCTCTGAGATTACTTATACATCACCGATAGCAATTTTGAAGGGTATAAGACACGTTCTTGGTAATGAGAACTTTCGACAGGTTTTATACTCGAGTTTAACAGGCATTCAAGTTTTAGTACGGGGTCCAAGGGTTCAAATCTTAGAAACATTATACGGACTGAGCTATTTGGTTCCAGCAGCATGTAGACGAGTCATTACTCAGGCAACGGAATACATGGATTCCAATGCATGTAATTTCATTGGTAAGTCAATGACACCGATTGATGAAATATTTCTGCAGAATCGGACTAAGCATGTCTGGAATACAGGTGTGGATACATCAGTAGCAGTACCCAGGCCAAGTTCCAATATATGTCGTTTGGAAATTATACCAACAGAGCATAAAATGGAAAATACAAAATCATATATCGTTAAGTGGGTCGGAAATCTGCCTGAAAAGCTACCTACATTATTAGTTAAGATTGAAAAATCACTCGACAATGAGAAGCTTGGAGAACCGGTTTTAAGAGCCCACTTTGCTGCTTTGCAAGAAGAATGGGCAAAGTATGTAACCTGAAAAGAATAAACGAAAAACAATTTGTCCCTTCATTTTATCATATTATGCTTAGGTAATTGATTCTTGTTTCAGTATAGCCAAAGTCGTACATGCCATGAGGGGCCGAGGTCACCGAGGTGATTTGTCTGGACTTATGATGAGCTTGGGAGCAGGTCCACACGATCAAAAACTCTTAGATGCATGGTCAATGGGTCTGCCGTCCAATCCTGCATAATATTGACCCTGTTCCTTCACGGAGAGGTAATTGTCTAATTCATTGCGGGCGTTTGGGCAATATGGGCTTGATTGAAAGAAAAGAAGAACAAAAACTGTTAATTATTTAAGACCGGTATCTATATTATTCAATCACTGAATACTCCTCGAGTTGTGACCGTATAATATTATATCGATAGATATCAGAGAGTATGTATGTATGCCTAAGGTTGTGCTTTCACGTCACTGAGACCTTTTATTTTTTAATTTTTTTCGGTCTTGTGACATAGTAAGCAAGTAGGATTAGTCAACTCAAGCACAATGTTTATATACGACGCTGTTCAACATTGTTTAGGAATGTTAAATAAATCATTCTGTGATCTTGTAATAATTGTATAAGAGTAATTACTATTACAGAGTAATAATGTGCAAACGAATAGCGAAAGTAATAAACAAAAATGAAACGAAGAAACGATGATACATAACTCAAAAGCAGGTTTTAGTTATACTGATTGACCTGGTGTGCGATTGTTCCAGAAGGTAGGATTTTCATGATTCTGAGTCTCGGTGACATTGGTTGTTTTTCGAATTATTCGGGTATCCAGGTATATTGTGATTGGTCTATATATATTCCGTGTTTTTGAAATTTTCTTTGAACTGTGAACATAAGAAAAAAAAGGTAAGATTATTATCGTGGAAGCATTGTTATGAGAGATAGAAACAAGGAAATGACCAGATTTTTCAGATGTAATGAAAATGTATCGAAGAATTCTCATATACTCGAGATGATAGAGTTAAGAAAAAAAAAATTTTATTTGGCCACAGAATCATTTCCGAATGAGCAGTAGTTTCGGTATTCCATTCGAATACTAATTTTATTACAGAGTACTCATTATTAGAATTGAAATTGGATTTCAACATTTACAAATAGAGAAGGCAAATGAAAAGCGTAAAAACAAATGAAACATAAAACAGCCGCGATGTGCGTTCCGAAATCTATAGAATTATTTGATACTCAGAATTATATATATTTGACTGCGACTGCGATAAATAAATTATAAATAAAAATTGAAACGAAGAAATGATATGATTCTGACCTGACCCAACCCAACCCAACCCAACCCAACTTCGGAAGGATCTCAGAACTCTCTAAAAACAAAAAAAAAATCGCATTTTCAAAAATGAGACGCCAACTCCACAGACACCTTTCCTACTAATAATTCGACCTGATAGAATTATAAAAGTTGTCGGAAATTGAAAGAACCTGATTTCAGTATTAGGTATACCATGTATCCCCATGTATTAGGTATACTATCTATCCCCGCTACCAAAAATCACAATCATTCGCTCATCATTATTCAACAGACGTTCATCGGTAATTGAACCTGATGAGTATTCTATTGAAGACTAATCACGCTCTACACTTCGTACCGCGGTGTAATTTATTTGCTCACATCTTGCGGGTGAAATGGTTTGTACTTGTGTAAAATTCGGAAATTCCGCTATGACACCACTCTCTCTCTCGTGGAATCTATGTGCTCTGTGTTCTACATGAAATCAAGCGTGCAGCTTCACAGATTCCTGAATGGTTGAAACATTATCCAGAAATCCGTATAATTAAACAGTGGTCAGAATTAGCGCAAAATTATTTTGCTCATTTTGCTCACGATTATACGATTTTGATCGCAAGATTCCCTGATAAACTGCAACCAGCTGTACACGGGTGTCGCACACCTGTTAAAAAATACTTCGGCTCACACACGATTCAACCCACACAAGCGACAACCTGTCGCTACGCCGTTGCTTCAAAGGACGCAGTCGCGGAACGAAGAAATTCGAAGAACGCAGTCGCGACCGTAATTTGTAGCCGACGCGTGTAAATGGCTGCCAGTAGGTAGACGTCAAACACATGAAATGTCAAACTTGATCATCTTTTGACAAAAATATTATAGTAGAACTTCAATCTACTGTTTACAAAACGGTTAACCATGAACGCATAGTAAGTCCGTGAATCTACGTGCCGGTTATCACGTTCGATCGAATATAATATCAATATATATATGTAATATACACAATATACCTACCATTTGCATATCAGAGCTGCCCGGAAACCATACAGTTCTCAGCTTTATCATTGAGCTTTAGATAAGAATGAACGATAGAGCTCGGTCTACATTAACACCGTTTTAAGTGCGAAGGAGCAGACATCGAAAGAGAGAAACCTTTCTCTTTACTAAACTATAGTTCAACCATGTTTGTCTTCTTATGAAGTACAAGATGCTTTTTCAAATTCAACTTTCACAAAGTTTGTAATCTATCGCTCACAAAACATGTAATAATGATCTTATATTTTGTAACTCAGTGACAGAAGCGCATCTGGAATGTCAGGCAATGCGTTTGACCGCTGGGTGCAAAAGGCTGACTTACCTGACGATTCAGCTATAACTAAGATGCAGCATCAATATTGGGTGACGAAACAAGCTTTGTCACAAAAGCTTGGAAAAAAAGAAGATGAATGTATCGTCGCCTCGGACGCAGAGCTTGATTCTAAGTTAGAATTATTTCGGAGTATTCAAGAGTCTTGCTTACACCTACAAAGAATAATTGACAAATACCAAGAGAGATTGTGCAGTATGTTCCTACCTTTTATCAATATTGACATAGTAGTCGATTTTCCAGTTAAAGATAAGAAAAAGCACCTATTCACAGATTTGGCGCAGGAAGAAAATGCAATGGGTCGTTTTCTGAAAGAAGCTGGTAAACAGGATAAAACTAGAGCTGGAAAGATGATGTCAGCTGTTGGTAAATCTCTATCGTATTCAGGTCAACAGAGACTTGCTCTGAGAGCACCTTTAGTCAGATTGTATCAAGAAGTTGAGACTTTTCGGCAGAGGGCAATCGAAGATACTTTACAAAATGTTCAATCCATGGAAAAAGCTCGTACCGAATATCGTGCTGCCTTATCCTGGATGAAAAATGTTTCACAAGAACTCGATCCAGACACTTTCAAACAACTTGAACGGTTCAGAAAGGTTCAGACCAGAGTTCGAAGGTATACACGCAAAGTTAAATAATAACGAAACAAAGTATTTTTTGTCACTTCTGCATATTACAATGATACCCCCATTTTTTTAACAGAGGTAAATCCGCATTCGATCACTTGGCTTTGGATTGTCTGCAAAAGGTTGATTTACTGGCGGCAGCCCGTTGCAATATGTTCAGTCACGCACTTGTTCTTTACCAAAGTACTCTATTGAATTTCACGAAAAAATCCGCTCAAGCATATTCAACAATAGCAAATAGCTTCAAAGGCTATCAGCAATACGATTTTATGGTCGTAAAAGAGCTAGCGGAAACTTCTAGTAAATTAGCCCAAGAAACAGGCGGTAACGATGACCTCGATGATAAAGATAAGTGAGTCAAGTCGTGTTGCGGCCCAAAATTTTTCTATAAAGATCGATTAATTGCAAAAAATGTTTGCTCTAGATTATTGTTCTTCGAGTCTGATTATCATGACAATGTGGAAGAAGCCCAGGAAGTTGAAGCAACAGATGAGAAGAAATCGTCGATAGTTAACAATGGCAAGGATGATGAAAAACTACTAGATATTGGCGATGATTCAACTGACGTTGCTGACAATATACTTTTGAGTTTGACACAATTGAATTTAAATAGTCAAAGTATAGAGAAAGATGACGGGCTTGAGAGTTTTTTGAAGAACACACCTGATAAACAGTTCGATGATTTCTTCAACAACATTAATCCCCAGAGTAAAAAACTGGGCAATGATAAAAGTGTGAAAAACTCTACTCCACTGATAGATCAACTAAAATTAGACGAGAGTTTGACGCGGTTGGATTTGGCAATGGATTCATTCTCTGGCAGCGGGGGTTTAGATTTTACTAATTCGCCACTTTACAACCCTCAGCAACAGCAATCGCAACCACCTCTTGACTTATTGACGTCAGAGGGTGTAGCACTGTTTGAAGAAATATTGAACACTGGCCCCAGTACCAGTACCACAGATTGGGAGATGATGTCAGGGGATACATTTTTGCCACCGGGTATATTAAAGCAAAGCCTAGGAGCTGCTACGCTTGGTACAAATCACAAGGATTCTGTTAACAGCGGTAGTGACAGCAAGGTCAGTGAGTGAATTGATAGAAAAATTTTCATTTAGAATGAAAACACTTACCTTACGAAAACTGTTTTGTTTCCACCAAATTTTCATCTATACTTGTTAATATGCAGTTCTCGTTTCAGCAGAATAGGAGTAAGTGTGGTAAGCCAGGGAATTCATGGTTGGACTTATTCGCAGAATTAGATCCACTTGCTAACAATCCAATGGACAGCCTAATCAGCGATGGTAATGCTCCTGCTTAGTCAACATATTATTTAAAGGAATTTTGCCTATAATTAATAATTATTTTATATGGCAACAGCGAAAAGCTTGCCATTATGGAATAGCTTAATCTGGCTATTATCACCTAGTCATTTAGCGACCTTTATATTGACATTTAACTTCAAGTTTTTAGAGTATGGTAACTTTCAATCATCATCATCGAAAAGAAAAAGATTGAAGAGAAATCTATATAGTACATAAGTAAAAATAACCAGAACAACAAACACTACGTGTATGTCTATTTATACTTAATTAAGTGTGTATCGTGATTAATGAACATTCCTTTAGAGATAATCAATTTATAAAAGAAAAAGAGGACTAATGAAACCTCTTCATGAATCTGATTCACTGTGAAGCTAACGAAAGAATTTATACCAAAGATAAACTTTCTACCAAATAGAATGCATATATTATAATATAGCGAGTGTATTATTGCAGACTGAACTATTATCCAAATTCTGACAAGTTTATCATAATTTTTTGTCGTTTAATTATTGATATATACCTATGTATAGTTTTTACAGAAATTTATTATTTAGAATGGCTCCTATGAATATGAAACCATTTTTCTATGTTTTTAAATTAATTTAATTTAATTACAAATTCTTAAATATTTTCTATACTGTATACCGATCACCGGTCAAATCCAATATGAAAAGGGTACGTTCATCACAATAAAAGTATTCTAGACAACGTAATGAATATCACGATGTATTAACTGCCTATAACAATCCTCAATAATTTCACGTTTTCATTTATTTACCGATTTTCTGATTCGTCAGTTTCCATAAAATGTCATACCGTATTGTTCCGAATATAAGGCGGCCCTGAGTATAAGTCGACCCCCAACTTGGAGACTCAGAATCATGGACTCTCTTAATAGGGATTACATATATTCATGTTTTCACGTATAAGTCGAGTACAGTTTTCCACGTCATTTCCAGGTCCAAAAAATCTCGACTTATTTTTGGATCAATACGATGCATTCAGTTTCAATTCATTCCTCTTATTATAATCTTCTATCATACAAACGTAAGGATTGAAAATAAAATTGTGTATTACTAAATTCATTCTGGGTAATTCTTGATCAAACGAAATATAAATGGATCTATAACAATTTCAAAGGAATTCAACATTCGCAAACGGTGCAGGAAAAAAAATAGAAACAAAATAAATACATATAGTAGTAGTCAAAGTTGAGGCTTAAAATGAGATTTCAAAAATCACGAGCACCTAATCTAGTACACACGACGCATACAAGGGGGACATGGACGATCACAGCATGGGTTCAGGTTTGGATTTGAGCTTACAGTGACCCTCATTATTTTAAATGAATTTCAAGCTTACAGAATGAAAAGTAAAAACTGTTCTGAATGGTAATGTACTGGGTCAGTCGATTCTCGCTCAAGCATCCGTGAATTGGGACATGGCAGCCTTAACTCTGAAACAAGATAATAAACAGAATCAATATAAATTAGGGCTCAGTAGTTTAAAAAACGCAGCATATGGATTATACGATGTACCAAAATCCATCTGAGATTTTAGTACTAGGAGCAGACAATTGTTCATATTTGGCGCATATTTGGAAAATTGGGAGAGTGAGATATTTCATCAACAAACTGCACATCTCCAGTTTAATTCTTATTTTTTATCTACAGTCCGACACCATTTATGAAAAAGCAATGGATATTCATCTAAATATAATGAAAGTCTCAGTCAGTCATCGTGGGCATAATAAGTTGAGAAAATCGACATTTATTATTTGTACATTCTCTCAAGAATAACTGAAAACCTGTTATTTCTTTGCTCAAATACTTGTTAAATCGGGTAATTTTAGATTTCAGGAATCGAACCAACCCAGTTGTTGCACAGCAGATCTTGGGACGGCTAAACATGCATTTGATGGTGGAAAATTGGCCCAATTTCAAACTCAAGACCCTTAGGATACAGTAAAAATAAACATACTTTTCAAATAACTGTGAATCTTTAGTGTGGCGTAATTGTTGTAAAATGCGGTAAAGGCCAAGTTCACGTAGGCGTGCTTGGCGCTGTGTGGCCCCAGGTTCTTCCCTCCATACCAAATTACAAACACAGAATATCGCTGCCACTTGTAGCTTCACGTTGCTGTGCATCTGCATAAATTGTAGTAAAGCTTTTTAGTACTGCTAACATTAGCATTCGATGACTAATTGACATGATCTAAGATTTTAGCCATCAAATTTTAACATAATCAAACAAAGAAAGCCATAGCAATATTATGTGAAGTAAGGTATACAAAACAAGCATAATTCAACAGAAATTGAGGTGGAGTGTTCTACATATATAGAATATAAAATGACTGAAAAATTTCGTGGCAAACCATGTAATCCATGAGTTTCTTCAAGACATCTTCATTCGCCATGATATGGTCACGAGCACAATCCCCGTCTGCGACATTGGCTAGGATACAGAGGGCTTGCTCTTTGACGTCTGCTGGGTGCTCAGGATCTTCCAATACCAGAATTACGGCTTGCATCACGTGAGCAGCATGCTCTGCCATTATGCGATCAATGTGTGCCTTAGTAGAGAGGAGGTTTCGTAACAGGCCGAGTGTTTTCATTAAAACGGCCAATTCCGGATCAGCAAGTAGGCGAAATATTTGGTCGGTGCCGAGACATGAGAGGATTTGCGATTTGACGCGCTGTTCAGCCTGGAAAGCCACATTCATCAGGGCCCAAATACCGTTTAGGCGTAGCGCGGGGTCTGGCCGCCTGGTCAATGAACATAACAACTCCACTCCACCTGATTCGAGGATAGGCTCCTTACTTGGGCTAAACTCCAATAGCAGATTGCATAAGGTGCTCGAGGCCACGGTTAGCAAATCCTCTTCGCCTTCTACTCCCCTACCTAATGGTATAATATAGGTAATACAACGAAGAGCGACGGGTACCAAAACAATACGGTTTGGAATAAAGTGCAGTACACCAGTTCCCTGTTGAGATGATGGCGCAACTCGAGCACCGTGTCACCAACTTGTAAACCATTCTCTCACTGAGCTTTAAAAAACATACGTGCATTGGCATTCTCTCGGATAGTGAAATAGTGATAAAACTGAATTTACACCGAGTCAAATTCAATACTGATCTTGGAGTTTCAGGGTATCTATCAAATACATTTCGTACAGCGTACCGTTTCCGTTATATACTGGCACTCTTTCCATATACTATATGCCTATTGCTCTTAGGATTCGTACCCTCTAATCCTCTGTCCGCTCCGTGTAACAGTTGCATAAGCGGTCTCCACACTGCATGGTCTTGGAAGGTCGTGCGTAGCTGTTGCACACTTCTCGATAACGAATGGAGACATCTCACTGCAGCCAATCGCACTCGAGGTCCCCCGGGATCCTGTAGACCTCCTACCACCTGTTCCATCAGATTCTCTGTCTCGATAATTCTTTTACGAATATCTTCATCATTTGCACCTAATGAAGCAAATGCCCTGAACGCCGCCTGGCGCATATCCTGTGAAAGCGTTGCATCCAGCACCTGCAATAGAGAATATGAGTCAAATATTTGGCATTTCGAACCCCAGTAAAGCATTCCTATCACAATAATTGTAGATTCATGTGATTACCAATGGGTGCGGCCTCAAAAGTTCTGCAAGAGTAGGTATAAGATGATTGCTTATAGATGCAAGTCGCTGTAGATCTATATCGACTTCTGTCAGGTACGCAAGTGTTTCTGCCGCAGCCACTCTTTCTCTTGGTGGCCTTTCACGATGGCAGAGCCTCACCAAGCAAGGCAATGCCCTGTATACTACACGTGGATCAGTTGAGGGAAGGGCACCGGCTCTGTGCATATACGCAACACAGCGTGCTGCCTCAAGTTGAACTAGTGCACTTCGTTCCCGACCCATTAGTTGTCCCAGAGCTACTGGCACTCCTCTGTATACAATATAAGACATAAATTACTAGTCTTGATAGGTTTGACTTATATAAATATTCCTAGTTGTTCAGTAGCCCTGGAATTTACCCTTACATTAAATTTCACACAGCCCCCAAAATACATTTGAATTATATTCCAAAGTACTGAATAATAATTCGAGCAGAACTGACCTGCCTTGAGAGTTGTTGGTAGTAGCACTGGCGACCAATGCCGATACAGCATGATTCTGATAGCACATATTAGCTAGGCAGGCTAGGGCTGGAAGTTGAACATCAGCAAGCGGGGAATCAAGCTGTGTAGCGAGTGCGTCAACAGCTCCGCCTCGCGACAGAGCATTCTGTTCTTCAGCTGTCTGCTATCACAATATTATGTTCATATAATTATTACTTTTATTATGTTCAATTAACTAAAATATCATGCATCTAATGACAAATCCATAGTAATAACCACGATAAAAACCTTTTTTACCTTGCATGCGGCGGTCAAAATAGTAGCGACGCATACTTGATTGGTAACAGATTTGGCCGCAAGTTCCAACAAGCGTGGAACCAGTCCAGGATCCTGGTAAATCGCGTGAACAGGCGCTGCTGTGTGGTGGAAAACCGTACGCAAACAGCGCAAGCATGCTTCCACCAAAGGGTTTTGACCTTCGCTATCTACTCCTTCGTTACATGAGTTGGCACTGGCCAACAGCACATGGAGCAGTGGCGGTACAACACCGAGTTCTATCAGAGCTCTGACGTGCTGGTCCGTCCCCTTAGCGAGGGAACCTAGCGTGACTGCAGACTCAAGTCGTACACGTTCCCCGACTCCCCCAGAAGAGTCACTTAGCAATTGTAACAGTCTCGGTACAACACCCTGGGCAATTACAGAGCCCTTTTGTCGGTTGCTTCCAATTACAGAATTCTTCAGGCAACTGGTAAAAAAAATAGAAAAGTAGTGTGAGTGATGACAATTATTATAGAGTACAGATATTTGAGGAGAAGACAAAGTTTTTGTTTCTTGACAACGTGAGGGAGAACCATGCAGAAGAATGGGCGTTATTGATGGAGAAAGCTATTCTTCTGATCGGTATTTTTCATAGAAAAATGATGCTTAGGCCATGTGGAGTAGTTTTTCACATTGTTAATAGATTGTCAGAGTTGATAGATATTCAGAGAAGTACCTACTCTCTATGAATGTCCATTACAATGTTTGGAATCTATTTGAATGGAATGAGACTGAATCGAATATAAAAATGTCGAAATCAACAAGTTGTATTTAAAAAAAATGTCTTCTAGTGCCGTTCCCCTTCAAATTGTATTTTTTTTGTATTCGTCATTTCCGTTCATGTCAGCAAGGCCGAAATGCATGAGATTTTTAGTGAAATATACGTGCATGGGGACCATAGTAAGGATTTTGGTTATGATAAATGTGGGTGAGATATTTTAAGGTTAGTTCGGTTGAAGGAGGAGTTTACAGTACTCACATAATAGCCTCTAGGCATTTCTGGCGATCAGGGGAATATAACTCGTCGATGTAGCTTCTAGAACTCTCAACGTCCTATAAGCGTAATGGAATATCATTGAATGGGCGATGAGGAATGATCGTGTGATGGAAATGTAGATACGTACGAGAGTGGAAACGTCAAATTTTAGGCCGGTTGAGGGTATGTTTTGCGATACTCACCATATACGGCTGCATCACCGAGACCATGGTTTATTAAAAAATAAATACACTATTATTTATTAGGTTAGGATATTCTTAGGCCGCCATTTGACGGATTTTGAGTATTTAAACCAGAGAGATGTTCAAATTGTTATCCTTTACGCGAAGGTAAACGCGCTTCTGCTAGACTGAGTTATGAAACTTGCAGCCATTTCTGGCATTGACGCGTAACCAGCTACATACAATTACAATTTGCGTGACTGTATGTATCCTGTATGCAGTATGCGGTACTTGATAAGCAGGTAGAACCGTTGAGGTAGAACTACTCAAGAATAAGATCGTAGGTAGAGGCGGCAGTCACTAGCTTTCATACTATTATTACGCATTACGCATTGCGTTACTATGAATTTATAATATCTTGTATATCTTTCAAAGTAGACAATTAATCATCGCGATTATTGATGAGAACTGTACAGGTATACCAGTTGAATAATTAAAAAAATCACACAATTCAACGCGGGAGAATTATGAAATACACGCCTATAGCACGACTCGAATAGCGAAATTAGACATGTGAGCGCAAAGCGCTAAACATCACATCACATTTCCAAGACCTTGGAATATTACGCCTAATAAACCAGCTTCTGCGGAATTTACATGGTCGATGAGAATCGATGTTAATCAGGCAATTTTTGAATTTCGATAAATCGCCTCGTATCAATTCTATTTTATCCCCATATTCGCGATGGGTCAGAAGAAATATTTCCAAAAATTTCCAAATCCAATGGAAGAGTATACGCTACAGGGGGTTTTGGCCGATTGCATAAATGCGCTATTCTTATACACCACGAGCTCGAATTTTGACGATACAATCAGGATTCCTTGGATAACAAAAGTAATTTCGTAAGTGCTTGCACGGAAGCCTAGCTTTTGCCTTTGTTTATTTATTCGTAAAGATGGGCCTATACTTATTGCTTTAAGAAAAATATTCAAAAGCGATTTTCATTTTATTCTATTTTCATTTTTACTCATCACGAAATGCCGGGCGTGTGTGGTGCCATCTGACCGAAACAGCTCGACACACAACATAAGATAGTTGTCCAGGCTGACAATAAAAAAAGTTTGTCCAACGATGGAATCCGAAACCCAATAAAAAGAAAGAAAAAGGAGTTTGTTCGACGGATGAATTTACAGTTCACACTTATGAATTCCTATATTTTGTAAAAGAAACCAATTACTGGAGTGAAGACAACAATAAAAGCTAACTTTGAAAGAAATGGAACTTGTAGTTAAAGCGCTACATAGATCGAGCCGGTGCATAGGTAACCGATATAATGCCTTTAAAAAGACTCTGGTTATTTTTAGGTTATAATCTTCAAACTTGTAATTGAACTGTACAGAAAAACGTTAACAATTCTGTTACGTTTCAGATCGTATGGGTATCAAATTGTGCGCAAGAAAATTCCAAACATCTTCTGTCTTACAAGTGAATCAGGATTGGAGAGCTCGGTAGAAAATGATGCGATATATCAGATACTAGCCTTTTCGTATCACGTTATATTATTCTTTTCTTTTTTCGTAGGAGAGGTCTCACTCAGAACCCAAACACCTTCGGACCTCTGACAAATTTACCTGATTATTCCTTCAAAGATGGTCGTCCAACGCCAATTGGTATAAGGCACAGAGCTCGCATTGATAAGCAGCGGGAGTATGCGGTAAATAACTCACATCCATGATTTAATACGTTTGAAAATAATCCTGACAAAAGCAAAATATATCTGTTTAATATTTGGTTATCTTTCAGGCTAAGATACTTAAGTTAACGGCAGAAATTGATTTTGCTGTGGAGCGATATGACCGGTTGCAAAAAGAGGAGAGCGAAAGGAAGCAACAAATTTTAGATAGGAAGTTGAAGCCTAAAGGGAAATTACTCGCCACCAAATGAATAACTCTAATAGCAAATAACTTCATTTCAACTTAGGTCAAGGAATTGTTTGTCAATGTTATCGACAATTTTATTGTGTCACTGTCACTGTTGTATAGCTTAGATATCCTCATGATTATAAATAAAACTTATTATTTCAATGGACTTACTTACTGATTCCGACTCCAAGTTTTCACGGGAAGTTTTTTAATTTCTTTCTTTGTTTTTATTTTCAAATAATCCATTGAAAATCTTACACAGGGTGTCTGCTTGATACTGGCACCAAAGTTTTCTGAGAATTTTAGGTGTTGCCAGGCAGTTTTCATAACTTTCCATTTGTACTACAGTACATAAAATATGAAATTTTTTCGAATCTCTTGGTATTCGTTATCCTAACAAAATTTCGTGTAGAATTTTTTTGTAGCCCAAAATTGGTTATCTGATGAGTGCTGCGAGAATATTCGTTCACTCGTTGAAACATCCCCTAAGTAGCCACAAAATTTCCCGAGTTTTCGAGGTTTAGCTGGGAAAGAAATCCTTCGAGAGTTCCAGGTTTTCCAGATTTTTCCAGGTAATAGACTGCACCCTGCTACGCTTTGAAATTTGTAATTTTTCTTATTTGAATTTGTATGAAGTTCATAGAACTGAAGATATTCGACTGCGTGGAAAAGAGAGAATTTTCATACACTGTTTCATACACTATATTGTCGCGTCAGATATTTTTTGACTGTTCGAAATGATCCCATCAAGACCCGGCTCTAAATATTTTAGCGATGAGATTGAAAAGTGAACAAATTTAATCTTATCTTTGAAAATCGGCGATCTGGAAAGAGAAAAAAAAACTCATTTTTTCAATAGTTCATGTTACGTTCATATGGTTCGTTAACCGGAAGATTACCCATGGTAAGCAGTATTTCTTTCATATTTTGTTTTATTTTTATAATACCAAAACAGCAAACGGAGGATGCGCGACTCAATCCCAGGGAGCACAAAGTCCTCTTTGACCCATCTTAGGTTTTAAGACGACTCAAAGACGTCTAAAAGTAATCTTAGGGCCTAATATAAGTCACAGAGAATTTTGTGCTACTTAGGAATTAGTACGGCTCAGAATTTCAATATCGTAATGCTCGGAGGTTTTCGAGCTGGCGATTTGAAACCGCACAGATTATATCGTCTTTCATACGTACGAAAATATCCCCTAATGGTGTCAACAAAATCAAAGTTTTCACTCCGAGAACCTTCACAGTGTTTGGTGTGATGCGCCAACAATACTTGCAAACTCCATCACAAGTATTTCACAAAAAAGTCCAAAATTATGAATTATTTTAATGGATTATTGGGCCCGCGCTGTCGCTGGTGTTGTATAGTACCAGGCGCGTTTTGCGGCTCCGAGAATAGAATAACACGTAATATAATATCCGTGATGTGGTATCTAGTGTTACGGAATCATCATATAGTAGCCGAGAGCTAGCAACGGATTTTACCGCAGTATCTTGAAGCAGCTTAGATAGAACTTCTACGTAAGATTGCTTCAATTGTACTGAAAAGGAAATCGAAAGTACGGCACCCCTAATGCGGTCGCTTTACCACTCTTACACCTTTGAAGGGTGAACAGACAAAAATGCAAATTACATTTTCATGAAAGATTCTGTCGCTTTCACATATCGAAGCACATAGTGTTTTGTGTAAATGAAAAAATTGACCCGACGTTTTCTTGAGTTGCAAGTTGATGTACTTGCGTAAAGGTGCCAAAAAAAACGGCATCATTTACGGTATTTGAGAAGGCTGAAATTTATACAGCTCTTTCATCACGTTGCCAGTATACTGCAACCAAAAGGTCAGATCGATATCGTGGTCAATACACCAAACAGATCATGAAACAGATCGTGAGTCCGAGTGACACAGCCTTACGCAGGCGTCCAAACGCGTTATTATCGATACGGGCTATTCATTCATCGGACGACTACTTTGATAACTTTTAACAATTGTTATTTATTTTTTCAATATTGAATTTTCTCTCGATACTTAACGATGTAGAATCATTTACTCTTGAAATATTCTCGGACCACATTTTTTTCAAAAATTCTGAATTTTTCTTTTGTAATAACGCATGATCGATGCACAATGCATTCTATTCTACCTATGAGAAAATCTTGTAACAACTGTCGTGAGTTTACTGTTGCCAAGTTATTTTTACACGTTTTAAACTTCTGACATTTTGATGTAGGTCTCTCAGGCATGGTAGTTTTCACTTGTGTGCGTATCTGATCGAATATGATATAACTATACAGCTACAGCTCAGATTGCGGTTTCATTCGCATATATCTATAAGCGATGGATCTACTAATATCTCTATCGTTCATACTATTTCCCGAAAACGCCGTGTTTCAGACTACAAAAAATAAGTGGGACTATCCTCGTTCTCTGCGGGTATATCCGAAGTTTTTCTATCGTTTTAACCTCCTCCTACTAAATTTTCGCGCTTTAGCAGCGAGACTTTTCAGAAGTACATCTATAAATCCCGGTAACGTGCGCTCAAGTTTGCAAACCAGACAAACCAACCAACTGGGGCGAGTGGGGGCGGCGGTGGGGCTGGGCGGTTGGGGCGACGGCTACATTCTACGAACGGGTGTCGCAGTCTCTTTCCGGACAGAATCGCAAGCGCGGCGCGGAATTCCAAAATTTCATTCTGAATCGTGAGTTTTCTTATTGCAATTTCCTTGGAGACCTAGAAGCCGGGAACATCAAATCTACTACAAAGTGAGTTGGTGGGTGACCCTGAAATTAATCTCTCACGTTGGCGTCGATTCCCGAAGTAGCGATGTCTGCATCGCTTCCTTCGCCGTGGTGATAATTTTTTTTCCCTACAGTGGAACACGCTAATTTACATTCAAAATAAAATCCGCCACCGAAATTTTTCAGCGATTTTCCCTCAACTCCCAACAAGTTTTTCGTCGGGGTAATTGATCCGTAGTTCTGTTATCTGTGTAGCTCTGAATCATAATGCGTATATATGTATGATATAAGATTTATCTCTGCGTAATGGCAAACAGAGGAAATTAAGACTTCGCGATCATTTGCTCCCAATGAATTTCTTATTGTGTGAAGTACAACTTCTCGATGGTTGATCAAAGCATCTAACGAGAGATGAGAAATTCCGGAGTTGCAGAATTCATCGTAGTTATATTGTTTGGTGGCATATCATCATTGTTCTCGATCTGAATGTCAAGTAAGATGGAAGTTCAGAGATATAACGAGATTTTGCTTAGCGTATTACAATATTAGAGCGAAGAAGAAGCGAATCAATTGTCAACAGGTCCAATCGATTTTTCTCTTGTTTATTTACATCTTCGTTGTTGCATAATGTATATCGTCTGTGGTACAATGTGGCGTCATCCGAGCCAGAAGAATATCCTATCTGCGGAGAAGTATCTATAATAAATGTTCTGCAAACTGAAATCTCCCCCAGGATAGCCTTGCATACATTTTCTCATTTTTGTCATCATCATTTACGACGATTTTTTTCTCCTCGCGTTCGCATATTCCCATTGCGCATACGCGTAATAGCGACTTCCTTCTCGCTTTTGTGAGTCTGATTACGCGCGTGTACATATAGAAATGTCATGGCTCCAGCAACAGCGTAGTGCAACACCATTGCCTCATACAAACACAGACACACGAATGTAGAAGGTCTGATCAATATGGCTCATGCGCCCTCCGAGTTTACCCCTTGGGCTTTGGGGGGCTGACGACCTACCAAAAGCGCTTTCACTTGAACCCACTCTTCGGCCATACTGCCACGGCCGTAGAGATTTGGAGGCCTTCGATTCCTCTCTGGTTTTTATGTTACATCACCACGATCTGTGACGGCACCGTGTACTTATGCTGCATGTGCGCTTGAACATATTCAATTTGTTCAAGCGCAAAGAGAATGCTTCCTGTTTAGTAACACATCATCAGAAAACTAAAAGACTTGTTGGTCTTGTATTCTGGTAAGGGCTTCCAGCAATTCAGGAAAATAGAGAGACAAGGGATCATCCCCCTGCGTGTAAGGAATAGATTAGTTTTGCTAAATCATCGCCATGGGTGTTAGCACGGCATCATATCGAACGCGAGAGTGAAGCGCGGTAAACAAAAACTTTGCGCCTTCCGGTTCCATATTCACGGATGACACAATACGCAACTAGCATAACTGCCTATTTATAGGTATGAAATAACACGGTTCAGCGTTGACTTTCAACTGGCTCTATGAAGATTTCCGCATAATTAAATTATCATCACTATATACTACAAGCGACCTTATCGTCCATGTTTAATTCACGTACCTGAAGATAATTAAAAATAAGAAAAAACCAAGCCGCCAGGACTGCACAGCCGGATGGTTATAATCAAAACATGGAACACATTAGAACAAAGCAAGAGAGATCATTCATTTCTGTATTATATCTATATAGTACAGCCTCGAGGCGGGAGTTCATTTACGTTAATTTTATTCTATCGAATTTGTATAGCACTGCTGAAAACCATTACCGTAAGACGCTCTTCTTCCTGATACTGACCTTGTATCGATTTTATTAACTTAAGACTCTAATCAGGGATCCTATAACCATTCGTGACATCACTCCTCGCCTATACTCAATGATCTCAGGCTCCTCAGCAAATAACCTGTCGTCAGATAATCTGGTGATGGATAAAAAAAAGAGTATATCAGTCTTCAGTTCATTCCCATCAGTGCCTCGTCTAATATGTGTTTGAGTCCGAATCACGCTAGCATTCGGAGTATATATAGACATTAGAAGTTATTTTGAACGCAATAACACCACGGGGACGAGACGAGAAAGAAAAGCGAAGGGAAAACTAATCGAAGAGCATGCAATTTTCGCGTTTCATAGCCTGGATACTAGCAGTAAGTAATCCGCGATGCTTGTGCTATGATCCAGCACCTCGACCTTAAACTATTTCCCCATATTGCCTAATGGGCCCTAGAATGAGCGGCGCGCGACCTAATCAGTTACCAATTATTGTGACCTCCACCTGCTGCGCATTCGCTAGCGGTAATACGTTTAGTCCAGCTTGAGTTGTTCCGACCTGAAAGAGCAAGGAGAGTAGTAGCTACGGTAATATCCCCGAACAACAAACTGATGCACGAGTGCCAGGACGATGTTATATACTTATATGGTATATGAATATTGGATAATAATTTATCAATTTTTATCGCATATTCGGGTCGGTTTTTATGTACGATACATTTGCAATAATCTTATCAGAGATAAGGGACTGTGCTGTGGTCCCTCTGGACATTGTGAACCAAATGATATGGATGTTTTATAACGCATTGTATGTTGTTTTTTTTGTGCGGATATCAGTATAGCTACCAGAATCCTCGTTCCCTCGAAGCCCTTCAGTTTCAAGTTACCTACATCGATATGCTAGGCTTATGTGCAAAAATGGATAGTCAATATCAAATATGGTTTTTTTTCACTCCTATCCATAGATATACTTCTCTATAAGAAACTAAAAATGCAGTTAGAGACATACTGATCGTAGGTCAATTTTTCACGGTAGTACTCGGTGTATGTAGAAGATACTATCATAAACGGAGTCAATAAATGCAATTGCATCACGCCGGTTACGTGATTAGGTACCTTCTCTATCTAACGTGAAAACTACATTGCGGATTATCTGTACCGTGGAGAATGCAGAAAATTAGCAAAACTTTGCTAAACAACACCCAACGGTTCACGGTTACTTTAATCATCAACTTTTAATGATAATCGCACTTTTTAGAGCCAAACGTCGTCGGTGTGTGCGAGACGCGCGCTAACTAATTATTTCCTGGATGTCACGATTTCATTAGCTTCATTCATTATGATGAATGTAAGAAATATGGAACCACACCCACACCTAACTGCAGAGCGCGAAAATAATCATGCCACACGCGTAGGTGCTATATGTAGAGTCAATTTTCCATTTATAAATAGAATTTGAATTAAACGCCTGACTGAAGCGAGCTTTAGGATATTTCCAGCCGTGACCTAGCTTAAGCTATCTGCAACCCAGTTCTATCTAATCGTACTCCACTATACCGAAGCCTTCAAATTGGAGCACGCGATATGAACTCGGAGTCGAACGTACGTCTCGAGTATAATCAACACATTATGTTCGAAAAACAATTCCCCGTAATGCTGCTGTGAAATCTCATCAAGCATCACGCGACCAGGCCCAATATACTACTCTGTGTAAAACATTCCCGATGAAACTGCTAAACGAGTGACTAGTCACGTGAAGTAACCTTGGAAAACTCACTTGTTCGATTACCGCATCGTGCTTAATAGGAGCCGGACGCAACAGGCGAGATATACCTGTAGACTAGTGTCGAATGTAGATGTATGTAACTACGTGAGAAGAAGCCACGTCGGTACGATATGCCGAACCGTTGCACGCGTGATGAATTCCTTTCCCATTCTTCGCTTTCCTAAAATTCATAAACGTTTGCTCGATTCCTAAAATGCGCAAAATCGAGCATATATGTTTGATCGATCCATCACTGGCTTCTCGCATGGAACTAAAATTTTATTGCACAAGATGCCGAATGGATTCTTGGCTCCTGGCCTGAAGATATTCACAATTTCATATAAGCTCCTATACCTCGTATACCTATCTTGTTGTCAAGCAGTAAAATTCTCGAGGACTTTGTAACCAGTCGGATTGCCGTACAGTCAATCTTATCTGGTTCTTTCGATGAAGTTAGTCTTTGGAGTGTGCATTGCGTGGCGAAAGTGAGATTGTATGTCTAGAGATCATAGCATGCGCGAAAGTCGCGATATTGCCCCTTTCTTCTATTGACTAATATAGCCCACGCGGTTGGCAGTTGATAAATTAGCTAATTTGAATAATTACAGACAATACGATGGCGGAAAATGTTCAAAATGGTACGGCTGCGGCGGTAGTGCCACCCACTGAGGGTTTATCTGCACTGAAGATCGATGCTGGGACCGAAGGAACCGAAAGCTCAGGACCTGCGAGTCCTGCCAGCCCTGCAGGGAACGGATCCTTCCCAGCAAGTTTCAAAGCTTTTTCGAAATTTGGTGACCCGAAAAGTGACGGTAAACAGATAACGCTTAGCCAGAGCGACAAATGGATGAAACAGGCTAAAGTTATTGACGGAAAAAAAATTACCACCACCGACACGGGGATTTACTTCAAAAAACATAAGTGAGCTGTTACACTATTGACATATACCTAGATATGGATTAATTCATAGCAGATGATTAGCTCAAGTATTATAGATAGATAAGGGAGACCGAGAATTGACGCAACGACCGAAAGGTGCAGGTACCTACTATAGTTCTTGGAGAACTGTTGATACTTCATTCTAAATAGCATCTTGAAAATACATTTATGCATTGATCACTTCACATTGATATCACTCAAAATTGAAACACCATAAAGAAAATCTATCCATCCAATGTAGTGAGAAGTTGCTTCAATTTTCCTGAGGAGTGTATATAGTAATTCATTTGATTCTTATCAGGCGAATGTATGATCAGATATGATATACAATTGATCTATACATTCCATCTTGTAAATACATATCATAATGTTCTTTTCTTTCTCCTTCTAAAAACCATACATGTTTTTGAGAAATATAATTTTCGTAGGTTTTCCTCGGAAGGATTAAAGTGAACCGCTCTGAGTTCGATATAGAGTTGCGTAAGAAGTGAATTTCGGCCTTCTGTAATGAAATCGTGGTTGGATTTCAGGTCCGTGAAGCTCGGCCTGGAACAGTATAAGGCATACCTCGATGACTTGGCAAAGAACAAAAAAGTTGATGTAGAGGAGCTAAAAAATAAAATGGCCAACTGTGGGGCACCTGGAGTCTCATCGCATGCGGTACGTTTGATTGTCAATTGCAGTGATCAACCCTTTCTTCTAATCATATTTCACACATCCATTATGGTTAATTGATTGCTATTTCGGCCCGCGTTATCAGTCTCGCAAGGTATTTATTGGATACGTTGCAGTTCGCTTCACCGATATAATCATGGTTCAGACAGACAATATCACCGGTCGGCAAATATCCCTGATAAAAATTACTGTGTTCACAAATCGTGAGGTAGGTATAGCTAGAAACATGAATTATGCATGAAGTGAATTGCATAGCGATGTGTTCATACAACGGACACATATACTACATAAATTATACATTAGCAAACACGGCAACGTTTGCCTGAGCGAAGGTTGTTCAAAGAAATTTCAAGAATAACTAAAAAGTGTCACGAGTTTTACACATCGTAATCATCCAAGCAGGAATAATCACGGAATAGGATAGAACGTAGACTTCTATCTGTGAAATAAATGTCGTTCTGTGCCATATGGCCGGCTATTGAATGAAGAAAAGCTGAAGCAGTATGTAAATTCTAATACCTACGGGCACAGAAAGAAGTAGGCCGATAACTTGAAATCTATTCACTTGGGCGTAGTCCTCTCAATACATTATTGAATTAGAAGCACAGTCCGTCTGTCATGTCGCGTAAATCAATTAACATCAATTCATAAAACTCTGACAGTCAGCCATTCCGATAAGCCTGTTGAGCAAATAAGTAGCTACCCTACCTGCCCTCGAGTCTAGCCCATTCAAATAAAAGTAGAACGTGACATGACATGCGACGTATCTATTGACACAAATGCATGCAACAATTTCATCGGAGTCACGATGCTCGAAGCAGTGATGTCAGGATTATGAGGCCGCGATCCATTGACAGTTTCATTGACAATATTGTTCCATTGTTCACGCACATAATACTGTGAGCATGCTTAAAATTGTATATACATCTTGAATGTAAAGTAATATCCGTTTCATAGTAGTGAAAGCTCAACAGTTGAAAGAATCCCACCTAATGGATAATTTATGCTTAATTATACACGTGTTGGGTCCTGTAAACGATTCACTATCGATCGTGACTGCTACTCTGCAAACTATCAAATAAATGGGGTCGGTCGCGTTGTAGTGATAACTAACTGAGAGGTTGATGAACTGCAAATGAAAGGCATTACGGCTTTCTGTTATTCTGTAACTGTGAAAGGATAGAATACTGAAAGGATAGAATACGTGTGAGGAAAAATGGAATTACAGTTTTGAATGATCCCCTTTGTCCGTGCAAATTACAAGCGGCGGCGATGCTGCAGATATGATTCAATTCAATCTGACGCTTTCGCGGTTTCAATCGAGCCTGAGATTTTAACTGTCTTGAGAGTACAAATTTGGATTGACAAAAAATATGCCATAGAATTTGCAGAGTTATTTACACATATTCTGTAGACATGAGACACCATCCCTTTCGAAAAACTGTCCAACATGTCGACATGAGGATCTTCCGAGATTGAATCTGTGCATCAACCTCCCTGTAATGAAAGCTATATTCTTTTCATATTTGCTGTTAACCAGGCCGGGAAGGCAGCATCGACAGTGGACAGATTAACGGATGTGAGTAAGTACACAGGATCGCACAAACAGCGATTTGACCAAACAGGAAAGGGGAAAGGAATCGCGGGGCGAAAGGACCTCCCTGATCAGTCGGGCTACGTGACCGGTTACCAAAACAAGGATACCTACAAGGCGCATTAACCGGGCACCAGGTGTCGAAGCACACGCGTCGTTACATAGCCTTCAATCAAAACGTGCACGAAATGCTTTATTATTTTTTTAACGTTTAAAAAGCTCGTTGCACTTATTTCGGTGAGGATTCAATATCCGGAAGGAGTACCAAGAAAACTTCACAAAGAATAACAGGGAGCACATCAGCGTTAGTTTTTATCGGACGTAACAAATATGTGCCGCGATCGTCGATAGGGTGATTCTTCGGGATGACATCGGGTTGATATGGTCTTTGCATTTAAAATTGAAACTGAAAACGATCTTCCCTGCAGGTGATCGAAGTATTTGCACAGTAAACGGAACAATGAACACGAAGATTTGGAATCAAATGAATTGAATACAGGATCAAGTTCGGATCGAATTGAAAACTTATAAATTCGTTTAAATCCGGAATCCTTAAAAATGAGATTCACGAATCTATTATTTCGTCTACCGGATATACTGTACGAGTGACCCTCTCCACTTCTTATACCACGTTCCCCGTTACATAGAAATAGAACAATGATAGAATAAAGCGAATATACCTACTTGCAATTTTCCGCACTACCTATCAGTCAACATGTCTCTCCATCGTTATATTAGTACGATTTATCTATTCTATGCACGCATAGGTGTGTCATTTTTATTGGATATCATACGATGTTTTCGAAGTGTCTTTAATCTACGTATCAAGTTATATTTATTATTAACTTACAATTTCAAATCGATTATATACCCTACTTTAATTATAAATTCGATCAATTGCATCAAATTTTACCGATTCAGCGACGAACGTATTACCTCGAAGGTATACCTACAGAGTAATTATACCTTTCGTGCTTCCCTAACAATAAGCGCAGTCCTCCCGTGAATTTTTACTTTCGACATATACAAATGTTATTAATTTATTATTACTGATTATTATTATTAATAATATATGAATAGACATAGTATACTTACGTATGTACGTAGGTGTAGGTGTAGGTGTACTCGTGATACAATCTATTATTACTTACACGAGAGAAGATTCCAATATGAAATAATTACCTTTTCGATAATTTGACAGTTATTACCTATAATCGGGAGAAGTTTGTGATCGCCACGGAGATTTCTGGCCGCTGCAGACTGTCATCTTTGAGATCAGAAATCATAAATAAAAACAACAGAAAATTAAGAATACCATGAAAATACATTTAGTCACTTTGAATTCAATTTTCTTCCGAATCATTCGTCCGAGCAATTGAAACTCCATTGCTACAGTACGAAATATAATACAAGAGCAAAGAATCGGTACGGTAGATTTCACATTTCAATCTTCTCCTCTACATATTATACAAATGAAATGTAATGGCCATATTATTAGTAGAAACCAATCCCATTAAATAAAGGTTGACGTTTATATTGTAAGAGAAACTATACCTATTAAATTTAATTAATCAAACCTTCCACGTCTGCAGTATAAGTAATATATTATTGCTATCCTCTCAAATTTGTTCTCTAAAGGAA
This sequence comes from Phymatocera aterrima, assembly GCA_963170745.1. Taxonomy (NCBI): domain Eukaryota; kingdom Metazoa; phylum Arthropoda; class Insecta; order Hymenoptera; family Tenthredinidae; genus Phymatocera; species Phymatocera aterrima. The sequence continues at coordinate 8,062,134 of OY720660.1, forward strand.
TCCAATGCATTTTTTCTCACTGTTCTAATTTTCGCCCTCGGAAATGTTACCGTGACGCGCGGACCTCCACGATTGCTGCGGGGATTTGGTAATAAAAAAAAGACCGACACATTTCAATGTATAAGATATGTGCGAAGAACACATACTCGTGTGACCTAAATTTCATATTTCATTTTTTATTATCAAAGAAAAGAGGAACATAGATGAATAAAAAATTATCAGATCCCAACAACGGATATTAACCGATAAACATAATGGCAAATTGACGAGACTTCCTGGTCTTGTGGCCAATGCAAGCCGCGGTCTCATACCTAGAGTGTCTGATTTATCCTACATGGTATCTAATTTTCGTTACTGGCGAGAAGTATACTAATAAAAATACAGATTTTTCATTACCGGGCTTAAAACTACTCAACTAGAAGTTATAGGTTTTGTATCTACATTCTGCATTCATTTAACATTATTTTCATTGCATTTGAGCCGCTTCGACGATCCTCACATAATTGTTTATTTACCTATATCTATATAATTATCTATTCATGCATGTATGTATGTTTGTATGTATGTACGTACGTACGTATGTACAAAGGAAACACATGATTGTGCGATGGATACCAAATTATACAAAACGTATAACTTTATATGCGAATTACTGGCTTCAGTCGATTCGCGCATCTCCGCTAATTCGGAATAATTGCATTATTTAATTTATCATATGCCTACTTAATGTGCCTACTTTCATTTCGGTATAATCAACAGAATCTACTGCAATCGTTGCAAATGAATCCAATAATCCGGTCGCTGACGGGGTATATGACGGTGTTTCATGACTGTAATAAATATTTAGGTATGAACAGTTTACAACTTATTATAGCATCATCATTTCATTTCTTAAAAGATGAAATGCCCTCCCGGCGCCTCAGGATTCCGGGTGCATGCAGCGAGAGATTACCATGTTCCTAGTATGTATCTAAGATGAGAGAGAGAGAGAGAGAGAGAGAGTGAAAGTGAGAAAACTATTAATTACGATGAGAAAATATATTTTTAACGTTACTCAATTTAATTTAATATATATAGTATTATATATATATATAATACTATATATATATATATATATATATATATATATACATAAACATTAAGTATCGGGCTGTATGACGATATTGAATCTGATTTCATGGTACATATTATACGCAACTCTGCCCAATCGCAGTTACGTATGTATGTACGTACATACATACCTGAATACGCAACCTATACATATGCACACAAGCGTTATGAGCCGCTAACCAAGGCGACAATAATACCAACTCATTTACAACATTTTCATTTCATCAACAATGATAAAACGTAGAATACCTATCAGGCTGAATGATGAGTTCGTAGCGTTCTCGCGGTGACAAAACCACGAAAAAGGTAACATCGACGAAAACTTTTCAAAGATAACAAATTTTCATTTTCTCTTCTGCCGGTGTCGTCGGAGATTCTCAAAATCGGGGATATTACCGTTATTAACTTCAGTCTGCGGATCGCATAATTGTGAGTTTCGTTTCGATTCGATTTAATTATACTATGTTTCTAAATTTGAAAGTATATTGCAATTACTACCTACCTATAATACGTCCTATACAATGATATGATAACTGATAACATGCGTATAAAAATTTTTTACATCCTCACAACACAAAAAAATAAAATGAAAAAAACAAAGTAATAATAATATATGTAGTATAATAATAAGATTTATCATCTCGTATGGTATATTACACCGTTATGATAATAACACATAATATACTATCGTGAATACGATCAATTTAAAATTCACTATTGGTAAACATTATGGAAGGCTGCATATACACACGCACGTACATATAATATATATACATATGCATGTCTGTATTACTCTCACTATTTCTCTCGTTTTTTTCTTTCTTAATTTTTTTTCTTCCTCTTCCTTTCCTATATACTTACAATTAGTATTATAGGTATAATCTATGGCTATTCCGCGCTCGTATGGACGGATATCACACGTTTAAAAACATTCATATTAATTGTATTATTATTTATAATTATACTAAGAAGAAAATTTACGCGATCAAATAAATTATACATCATAAATTATACATGTGAAATAGATTTTTATGTATCTAGGTAGGTGTATATGAGATTAGCTCCTATTCGAGAGAGAAAGAGGGAGAGATTTTTGTATAGAGGGACAAGGGGGCGGGGGCGAAAGACGGGATGAGGGGGGCGAGGTTCCGAATCTGTTAACAGTGTTCTGTTAATTCGCGTGCTTAACTTCTAACAATTGCGGATAATTTTCAACAATATTCAACAATATCCCATCGATATAAGCCCTCAGTTGGGTGTTTACCTCCTGTTGTTCTTTCAACGCCTGTTTCATCTGTAAATATATAATTATAAAATTTATGTAGGTACACTTCTGAAACCTGAACATTTGGCATCAACACTCAACTACATAAATCGTATTTATATAATACACGTATATACCTATAATACTGACTCTTACCGCATGCGATTAACGGTACATTTGTATGATATTATAGTATTTTATGTATATATGTGGATACGAGTAGGTATACATATGTATACAACAAAAATATACTCGCATCGTAATTTATACATGTAAATTTTGTTTATTACCTAAATCGAATGATAGAAGGCACTCACATGGTGTTAGTATCAAAAACAGAGTTGCAGTATGGTCGTTAATGCGTGCATATATGTGTGTGTAGTATGTATGTAGTACATACATACCTGTATAGAAATAAAATGAAAAATTTTCGTGATGTCGACTACTTATGGTACATGGGCGTTATTGTTATCTAATTCTGATGTGTTAATCGAAGAACCAAGGAACCAATGAACGGTGACTCGCGCTTATATCCGTAGGAATAAGGACGTGGAGGATATTTGCGGTGGTTTCTTGGCGAGCAGGATATTCAAAGAGCGTTTTAGGCATGCAAAAAAAGGGCTTCGTAAATTTTCATAGCCTGAAAAACACAGGGACGAGGTTGATTGGCAGTGATTTAGTCGGTTCAATTTTAGCCCAAAGTTAAAGTCATTTTGCCGAATTTTATATACGGCAGTATAGTTTCATCCATTAGAATTGTGAAGAAGATGAAGAAATGCGATTTTTTGGAATTCCTAAGCGTGTCGTATCAGTTTTTGTTCCCAATTTTATATAGCATATACAGAATAGAGTAGAGCCTCAGGGTTAACTTTTTTCGACAGCATGTATATTGTGGAAATGTGGTTATAAAAGCGTGTTGAATGTATGGGTATGTCGTTGGAGGGGGGGTTAATATCACGTTATTTGCATTAGGAATGAATTTTACCTCGGAAACAGTGCAGGGCTCGCCGTGATCAGCGTGCGACTGTCCGTCCGTCTGTATGAAACAAGGAAACAAAATAAATCTAGTAGGTATATATAATTCGCTATACAAATATGAAACTCAGTATAAATATGATTAATATAATGAACATTTTGGTGAAAGGATAAGAAAAAAATGCAACCGTCAAATTGGTTGATTCAAATGAAAGAAATTAAGAAAATACAGCAATCGCGATGAAATTTTTTCTCTTTTTGGTTTTTTTCTATGCAAAGGAGGACAAGATATGATACGGGCGTACGCACTACTTTCAACGTAATAAACGGTCATGATAATATGTATCGTATAAAGAAGCGAAAAGCCAAAATGAACTAAGCGACATGATTATAAAAATATTAATATATATAGTATATAGCTGTACTATCGCGCGCCGTGGATAACTTTCAGACAGTCCATTAAGTCGATAATAGAGTATGAAACAAAAATTGTGCGAAAAAGTTGAGACATATGGAATTTAATTTTACGCGCGGTAGGTAGTTTTGATCAACAACAATTAGATATTTTGTCATTTCGTCGAATTATGCAAATGAAGTTAGGATCAACGGATCGCAAATAGATTATAAGAGACGGAATACAAATACCGGTGACAATAAATATCAAGACAGCACAAAACTACAAATTGCCTAAAAGTCGACTGGTAGATAACAAACGAACCACTTTGAGCCAGCTAATGACGAAAAGTCGACTTTTGACGCTACAACAACAAAACATCACGGAAGAGAGAAAAAAAAATAGAAAAAAGTAGTTTGAATTCGAGAAATGTATCAAGAGGCTTTAATTCTCAAATTTTCATATTACACAGAAGAAGAAGAAGAATAAAAATAAAAGGAATGGAAACGAAATAAAAAACATTACAAATTATAAGCGATTATACAATAACACGAGAGTCCAATAACATAATTCGAGCGTAGACGATTTATACATCGTATCGTATACGCATAAATTCTAATATTATGTCAGGCAAAAGGTATTTCATATGTCTATCTTCGAAAGGAAGATTCTTGTCAGAGCTTAAAGGAACATACATTCAAATTAGCCAGAGTAAACTTCCTGCTAATCCTAATAAATTTTGGTGTATCTCTGATACGGATTATCGGTAAAATAGAAACCTGAGACTGAGATATTAATTCTACATGATAGAGTCATATCCGCGTCGTCTCAGCACGCGCACACATAGACCGTATGTACAACGCTGCCTATAACCTTTGTTCCTTCTTTCGTGAATCGGATTGTATTCTGTGAAGTTATCTGCTCCAAGTCGGTCTCTCATGCTCAAAATCCCTTAAGGCGTTGCCAAACTCGATTTTCACCGACATGAAATATCTCGTCGAATATTTCGGAAACGTTGATTCCAAGAGGATTATCTCTGTTTGGGATTCGATGAATTATGAAGAATAGGTTCAATCCATGAGTCAAAAGTCACGAAAATCACGAAAAATTTGATTTTTATGCTTTGTAAGGTGCGACTGCGCCGCATATTTTGCCTATCATCAAATCCTACGCATCAGTTACGTGAAAAGGCGTTTGAGAGCACCATTACACGTGAAATGCCGAGTACATCCATACCAAAACATCTCTGTTTTAGACAAAAATAGGGCCGTAGTTTGAAAAATACGAGTTCGTGGTAATTATCGCTGGTAATAGTAAGATATTGGAAGCCATGATAATCGGGGAGGTGTACATACTTCCATATGCGCGTCAATTCGCGCTGTGATCAGGTATCAATGGCCGGAACTAAACGTAGTAGCGGATGATGCGCATAGTTTCGACCAATGACGCTCGATTGCAGCGTGAATTGACGCGCATGTAGAGGTACGCCTTAAGGAGTTCCGCGCACGGGGTCGCGTGACCGGCTTCGGAGCTTCTCCGAATCTTGGTCTCATTTTTTCGCAAAACTTCCAATCGAGTTGGAATTTTTCACGAAATAATTATCCAAGTTCCAGGGAGTGTGCTCTGGTCGACTAGGACGAAATAAAGATCATACGAAATTTCGATGTACCTATTTCGCTGTGAGACGGGATTGGAGATTATGTTTTATAAATTATTCGATTGATAATTATTAGGATGATTTCTCGAATCTAGTTGACCAGAGCGCAGTTATTGACACATGTACAATCATTTTACCATAAACTCCAAATCGGTTCGAAGTTTTACGAAAAAATAAGACGGAGATTCTGAAAAACTGTAAAATCGGTCACGTGATCCCGTGCTCAAAACTCCTCAAGGATCATCATGGCTTCCGAAATTTTACTAGCCATCATTATTACGAATTCGTATTTTTCAAACTATGGCTTTATTTCTGCCTGAAACAGAGATGTTTTGATATGAATGTGTTCGGCGTTTCACATACAATAGCGCTCTCAAACGCGTTTTCACGTGAATGATGCGCATGCTTTGATATTCGTGACTTTCGAACCATGGATTGAACTTATCCTTCATAAATCATCGAATGCCAAACGGACAATTCGACTAGAACCACCGTTTCCGAGATATTCGACAGAATATTCGATGTCTGTCAAAAATTGAGTATAGCATCGCCTTGAGCAAATTTCAAATTCTTAAATTATCCATCTTATGAGCCATAGGTGATCGTAAGCTGGATATAACGTGTACCTATGGCACTAATGTTGAGATGAAAATTCGGGAGACATATATGCATGTGTTGTGAAATCCTTTAGTTTCCTTTCCCTTAAAGTCACAAAGCAGTGCGGAATTTGTTTGTTTTGTTCCTTTTTGCTTGTATTTATACAATATATACTTGATATTTATCATAATATGCGAATAAAAAAATTAAACATAAACGAATGCATAACGATTGGTGCAGCTGTAGCTGGGCTACGGTGAGAAAAGCGATATCCAATGACTACAGAACGTACACTGACAGAAAAGATTCAATTGTTATAAATAAATACTGTGATTTCAGGAATTAATTGATAATTAATTACCGCATTTTCTCGGGTAAAAACGAATTTTCGACAATTCATTCGACACGAATAAGTTTCGCTAGTTTTATTAACAAAATAATTGTGTTGCGTGTACCCAATATCCGAAAGTTTACACGGAACCAAAAGTTTTGTTAAAAAAAACTTAGTCCATCTCGCTGAGAGCGGGAATATTTATTTATAATTAATAAATCTTTCCTCCATATCAACATTCATATGATTGATTATGATCAAACGTATAATAGTAATGATGATTATCCGCGCATTTCATGATAGACATTTTCTTTTCATATTTGAAATAAGTCAGATTCCTCGATATCCGTCCCGTTAATACCGCGATCCGTTGGCTACTTTATTTATAGCCAAGTTAATATAACAAATTAAAAACGAAACCGAAGTGAGGCGGGATTTGTGATTAGAACAATTTCAACAAGCATGCAAGTTTTTCATAATTCCCAAGAGAATCTTAAATTCTACAATGTCAATTCCAAGAGTTGGTGAAGTCACTCCAGCAGATTGGATCGTAAAGTGTTTGGAATTTCATTGAAAATTACATCACGGGATTTCGAAAGGACTGGTACAAGTCGAAAAGGGCTTTCATGACCCCTCGAATAGGATACGCCGAGCAAAAGTCGAGCGGTTCGTATTTGAACAAAATGATTGAGTCTGTAGATTGGTAGGAATATTTATCACCGTATGATTCTAAATTTCGTGAAATTTGAATACGAGTTGATGGTTGGCCGCCTAAAGACCGCGTCGTAATTGTCGAACGAAATTCGTTCCCAGCTAAAATGAGATTCTGCAAATTGTTCAGTGGCGGTCTACCGCCGTTCCGGTTGCAGAACTCAACGTAAGTGAAATGAGCTTCGGGACAGATAAATCGAGGAAAGCTTCCTCTGCTCCGATGATTATTAAAGAATAGGCTCAAACTCCTGTTACTCAAGAAATTTTTCAACCGTTTTCTGCGACCAGAGCCTAGGCAATGGCAGAGACAAGAGCAATGAATTACCTGATCCCGACTCATTCCTTCTCGCAGTTCGGCGGCCAGGCTTGCTTCCGCGTTGATATTCTCTTTCACGCAGGGATTCAACATCAAAAGTTCTCTACCCGCCTGCAGAGCTGCCGCAGCCTGGAGTTCGTCGCGACATTCCTCCAAGCCTTCGTATAATTACAAATAATAATTATCAAAATAATAAAATCATGTACAAATTCATGAAATAAAGTTGATATCTTTGATGGATTCGTATTTGACGAATAATTTTCGTCATTTTCGAAACTGCGAACAGTTCCTTTATCAGGCCCGGGGATGCCCCTTCGAACGAAATTTTGTCAGAATTCGTCGTTAAATGAGTACTGAAAGAATGTTAAATAGAGGGGCTAAAAGAGAGAGAAAAAGGGGGAAACACTGGGTCAAGATTTGAGGGGAAATTTTGTTCAGTAAAATATTTAGCGAATGTGAATTGCGGAACGTGGGCAAGCGGCGAGATTGGTAATTCAGCTTCAACTTCCGTGGGCGAAGATCAGGTTTGTGCCCACTAGGAATCGACGAAACAACTGTAGGAATTTGAGAAAAATTGTCGCCTACCCACGTCCGAGGTTTCATACTCGTGTCATTGTTTCAGACTTACTTTTATTCCGAGCTCTGAGTCGCGTAACCTCCTGGACGAGCTCTTCCAAACGATGTTGATCCTCGGTCCTCGCGATTAATTCCTCGCGCGCTGCCTCCATCAAGGATTCAGCCTCGTTCGCTCTGGCGATTGCTTTCCGTTCGGCTTCTCGAGCCTCTTGAGATTCTCTGCGTGCGTCTTCGGCCGCTTCTTGAACAGCGGCGCGGTCCGATCGTGCCTTTTCAAGCTGTTCTCGTAACCGTGCAGCTTCGTCACGAAGATTTTTACTCTCCACTTCTGCGGCTTGCAGTCTTATGGCGTAATTTTCCAGCTGGAGTTGACGCTCCCGTTCTATACGCCCGGCCCATTCCTTATGGCGCCGCTGTTCAGCCTGCGGTACCATAACGTTTAGTATTTCACGATTAGATATAAAGTGAACATCGAACTTCAGGTACACTTTATAATGCGAATTAGTCCCGCGTCATTCAACATGGTTTGGAAACAAATCTTGAATAAACACATTTTTCACGTTCAAATGAATTTGAATAATTATTTCTCGACCGCTGGTAGAAATTGCAGCTCCGTGAGTATCATGGATGAGCAAGTGAAGCATGGAACGTTAGAAAATTACGTTATTCAATGCGACCATCCGTATTGAAGGAGGTCAGCGGTAAATTGGTTTGGTATAAATTAATTACTGACATGAGCTATAAAAGTCTTCCTCGTAGAATCGAGGGAATCGAGGGTATACTGTGAAATACGTTATTACGCGATATGAACGCTCAAGAAACAATTATATACCGTTAGAAGCACCATTTGGAATTTATTACGGTCCCAGTTATTAATTCTCAGATACCTACGGCCGTTATGATTGCTGTTCATAGCAAATATGGTTTCCCGAAGAAGTATATAAGCAGTCGAAACAGCTCCCCTAACTTCACCCTCGGTATCGACGTTATTTAAATCCCATTTTGTGTCGTGTGTGAACGTCATATGTATGACGTACCACTACGTAGCTTCGGAGGATCTTATTTCACCCCATAATCGTATTATCGGTTAAGCTATGAACCAAGCGTTGGAGAATAGTTGCATGCATAGATGTAATCGACTTTTACAAAGTTGGATATAGTTATGTGGATCCTTCGAGGCTATTTTACTTAGAAAATTCGATATTCCGAGTTTTACGGAACGGGAACGCAGAAATTGACCTCTATGTCCGCAAGAAGTTGAATCCTCGCTACTCGGAATCTAGTCGAACGTCAAAACATGCGTATAAACCGGTCGTTGGAACGAAGAAAAACTCTGAGTTGACTTTATATTTACGATACACTTTCCGCTTGCGGTATAGTTCAAAGTAGAAAAAACCTTCTATCGAGATGACGCTAACAATTTCAACACGCCGAGTGGCGGGAAATGACTCAAGCAAGGTCTCACTCAGCATCTCACATAATCTTGTTTCATTAGTAGAAATAATGCATTCGGTGACAATCAATAAATTCGAGCTATGAAAAGTCTTCAAATAGAATTATATCGGAAATTGGTAATTCTGAGATGGAAGGGTCTCTTTAAATTCTCACCTGAAGTCGTTCCTCGGCTCTTGTCTCTGTGTCACGCTGCGCCTCTTCCAGCATAACAATCCTGGCCTGAAGTGTTGCATTTTCCTGTTTTGCCCTAGCATATCTTTCCTCGCTAGCGGAGCGGTTGTCTGCCAAAGCGTCCATTTGCTCTTGGAGCAATTGTACCTGTAGCAAAACGTAAACGAAGAAAACCGTCAATGTTAAAGTTTATCGATAAATGCTGACTGAGGCATTCTCTAACTTAGCCGAGAATGGATCTACCGAGAGTTTGGGAAGATAATAATTATCGGTATTTGGAAAGAATTCGTGAAATTGTATGTCAGGTATGAACGTATATGTGTGCACGATACTTTTCGGTTGACCTTTGCCAGCAGCGATTTTTGAAACAAACGTCGGAACATATTTTTGCGTTTTGAATAGTCAGTTCGGGATAGAGAACTACCACATTGGTGAATCGACTATTTTTAATCGTTCCTTTGGAAACCTGCCACGGGAAAATTTGCCAAGTTATACGAACGTGGCTAGCGTTTCTAGATCGTTGTTATGCTGCTATTTTCATCTGTCATGCAATGATGGTAAAATATAGAACGCTCAACGGCGTTTCATTGCCATATCAAAGTAGCACCGATGAATATAAAAGGAATGGAAAAGGAACTTTCGCTCTTGTGACTAATTATTATCGTCTGCCAGCCTTGTAACTGATAAATAATTTTTAGTACGCGCGATGATTGAGTTTGTTAACACACAGATAGTACAATTATGTGTTATGGGTATAGGTATGCACTGGAAAATCTTCGACGAAGAGAAGAGATATGATCACGATTAGAGAGCGAAAGAGCGCGAAAGATGGAAGAATGAAAATTGGCTGCGGACAAATCGTCAAGTATTCCGAAGTTCCTGCGATAAATACTCGAACCAACGAAGCCTGACTAATATATTTCTTCGTGGTAAATTATTGTCGTTGGATAACAATCACCGCGAAGCACATGGCGCCTTAATTATCATGACAACATCGCGACGTCTTACGTGATCGGTGAGATGATCGGCCCACCGATTGGCCTGTGAAACTTTGTAGCCGTCCGATGTCGAGTTGAGAGAGTCTTGATCAAAATTTCTACCAAAGTTTTGAGCGACAGGACTGGTGGCCATCAGGGCGCCATTAGGTCCAAGGAATTGGAACTGACCCTCCCACATGTCGTATTCAAGACCAGCGCCCGCCCCCGTAGCGCGGTCGAGAGACATACCGCGACGACGTCGATTTTCAAGACTCTCCAGTTCCGATTCCTGCAGATCGACGGGAACCGCGACGGCGTTCATGGCCGCGATCCTCCGCGAATATTTGTTATTCCAATTTGTAATCGCAGTTTTTCCACCCAACGAATTGCGAGTAGGAATTTCCTCTTCCGATCACCTTGTTCCTAATCGTCACAATCAAATATTCCGGTCGATGACGCTGACGCTACATTGACACGACACATCATTGTGTAAGTGTTTTTTTCCCACAAGAACAATGACTAGTCAATCCTTTTTTTCACTTGCGCGGTTTTATTTCACTGTTGGAACGTCTTAGTTTGGCACAAGTTTTTATGATTTTACATTGCAATTGGTTTGCAGTTTACACTTTTTATTATTGTATCTCGAAATTAGTCTTCATATGAGTTTAGTACCTGTAGCATAAGAATAATAAGAACACGAGGGTCTTAGATAAGTGTCTTTAATTCTATCTGTCGCTGATGAGTGAATGTATGCCGATATGGAATAGCTCCGAACCGATTAATCCAACGATAAGACAAACGGGTCTTAAAATTATACCTCACTATCGCAACTTCAGAGCTTAGGTCGACTTGCGCATAAGCAAACTACGCGGTATTCTAACGCAACGAAAAAATGATATAAAAGGAGAGAGGAAGAGAGAAAAAGAAAGAGTGAGAGAGAGAGAGAGAGAGAGAGAGAGAGAGAGAGAGAGAGAGAGAGAGAGAGAGAGAGAGAGAGAGAGAGAGAGAGAGAGAGAGAGAGAGAGAGAGAGAGAGAGAGAGAGAGATGCAGAGAGCTAAATATGACCACGACGTTCTGCGAACAAACAATAAATTATCAACTTATCACCTCTGGACTGCAAGATGTCTCTTCATGCAATAGTGTTTGCATAAGTTCATCGTTTATTATTCTTCATAAATAAGCGTGAGATGCGTGAGTATAAAGTGCGTGTTAGAGAAGAAGGAAAACTGTGTCTCAACAAGTCGGATGGAAAAGGCAGAATACCTTCGCGTCAAAGTTCAAATAGTTACTAACCGGCGAGAGACAGATTTTGTTCAGTGGAGTATAGGTATGAGGCATATGCAAAATAATGCGCGTGCAATTGGAACTTCTTCAATTACCGTATTTCAGTTGAGGTCAGCTCAATTGTTCAAGTTTCGCAACTATTCAAATCGCGAGTACGCAGTTTAACTACGCAGTAAGATTTTAATAAACCGAAATGCAAAATGCATTCCTCGAAGTCTCTTACCTAGGCTCTTCTGTCTTTTTTTGCAAACACTAGCGCGATTCTCTATACGGTTTAAAGCTCTTTTCCCTCATCTATACACGCTTAATTTTGAATTGTGTGCGTAAAATTGCAGTATAAACTTATAATATGTTCACTACGTTTTCGCGTCCGCCCGAATCTCACCCGACAGTGACGCGTGACTCTGAGATTTCTTGAGACGGTCTTATAGGCGGTTGCAAAAATAGCCGAGGAATCATAAACCGCAGGTTAGGTGATGAATTTCCATTTCAGCGCGGTGGCGTTGCTTGAGAATAAATTTGAAATATTCTTTTATTTTTACCTCGAGGCGCGGTTAATCAACAGTTCGCATCGACTCCGAGCGACCTACGATACAGGGCGCAAAAAAAAAAAAAAAAAAAACACGAACGTAATAACACGGGTCACCAGGTATGTGCAATTATGTTATAAAGAAGAAGGAAATCGATGTCACAATTTCACGAGAATCACATTTTTTCTTTTCATCGGGTGATTGACAATCGCGGCACTTGGTGGATCGACGCTTGATTAAAATTTTCCTCTTCGCTGCACTGACGCTAATAGGCGAATTATAATATAATCGCGACCAGTTCCTTACTTCCTCCGTGTGTTGTCACGCGTCGCTAGACTACTTTGACTTTTAAATTCATCCGACCCGCAGTCGACGCTCGCGCCTTCGATACTGAACGTTTATACTCATGCGGTGTGGGACTTACCGACGTCGAACCAAAGCTGCTGGCTATTTATGCCACGAGCTCACGCGCCATATCATCATGCTCTGTGTCAGCTAACTTCAGTATTTTTATCGGAACAAGCGGCGCGTGTGCCGTGAATCGAGTATGCAACGGTGGTCTTTAGCGTAATTTTTTTTCCCCGTGAATCGGCCCACTTTGATCACGTACTGCAATGAAACACCGCGCCAAATCGTTGTCGGATGAGAATGTGAACGGATAAAGCATAATATGAGAGAAAGAGTGTTAAAATCCGATGAAATTGAAAATAGTTGGAAAATTTCCAATGCAAGAATCCTGTCGCCATGGAATAACTACGCAGGTATTCGACAGTTATCGCACGGTGACAGTGTAACCGGCGTCTACGTACATATGTCGATGGAGCACGCGTATTCCGTGCTCCACGACTCCACGGCTCCGCACCCCCCGTACTCGTACTCGTGCGGTACTTTCCATAAAGTTTTTCTCATTCATTTTTCTTTTCATCTAAATACAAACAGCTACTACCTACGGACGCGCCCACTCCTGGCATTTGCACATAGAACAGCTCATAGAGAGACGGGTATAAAGTATTAAAGTACAGGGTTTTTCGAATTGGGCAACGATGTGTCGCATACGTGTATTATATGCCGTGACACAACAACGCAGACTGCAGAACTCTCTGGCTGGGGCCGGGTCAGTCGACCCTTGTTGACCCTCTGATTGCCGAGTGCGTAGCCAATGACTCATGTATCCTGTGTGCTCCGATAGCTGCGTACCGAACGCAACTGATTATGCGTGACTCTGGAATACTTCAGCTGCTGTTAGACGAGGAGAGTTTTAACGGTCAGAAGGGCGTGGCCGTGTATACTCGAGAGAATAATCTGACACGTTCGTGGATGCAGGAAACGAGTTGGATTCAACTAGGAATGCTTCTTCTATCGATGCAGATAGAAGCAACAACTGCAGAATCCGAACCACCAGTGAAGCAAACACGTGCAAAAAATTGCTCAAGAAAAATGATTATCGATCAATTTTTATTTCACCAAAGCAACGGGAGATTTATACTCATATCTGACACCCGGTATAACGTGTGTATTCTAAACTCGTTGATGTGTGTACTTACTGCTTATATACCTATACTGAGAAAAGTACAATACGCTAGAATCATCACCTGATTCCAGTAGATTCAAATTCTTCGGCTTATTCATCGGTTGTCAGCAGTTTCAAGAGAACTCTGGCTGCATCACGATAACGAGAATATAAATATTCGGTGTACAATTGAAGGGCTACCTCTTACTACATGTAGATATGCTCCATTCGTCGTATGTTGATGAACATCTTGCAATAAAATAATACCGCCGGCAATAATCCAGTGTTCTGGCAGATGATAGTCTTGTACTTTCAATATGACGCGCGGTGCTCGTGCACAACGACATAGTGTCGAGTGTATCGACGTAGAGACATTGGAATAGATGCTAATAAGACGAACATGCCATACCTATTACGTATGCGCGTGCGCATAGTGCCGTAACTATAGGCATCATTATCCCAGTCATGTTTAGCCTTTTCATCCTGCCATCTATTTTTAATAATATCCAAAGTGCTCGGTCGAAGGAAATGGTTGCATAATAATTTGTCGTCAGCTGGGTATCTTTGTCCAGCATGTTCGATTCTGACCACTTGCAAGTTGCTATGAATTCAAATCAAAGGAGAGGTCGATGGTTGGCAACGGGGAAATTTACAGCCACAGTAGCTCTGGCGGGCCAGCCAATCAAGACTCATTTTTTGTCTGTTAACGTTACGCGTGAAAAGTTGTGCTCCGCATTCGAGTGGTCAGGATCAAACACGACAGGATGCCGACGATATTTTTGGATCCACATGTGCGCGCATATACGCGTTCAAACTATACACTTGTATACACTGATCAATTGCCTACATCACATCGTGTATATCAAGATTCGCGGTAGTGAATCGCCGCCAAGTATGATAGTATGAACTTGGATCGATTGAACGGGAAACGAGATTCAATCAAACGCGCTGACGACACGTAACTTCACGGTGGAATTCTCGATGAATTCTTCGAGTAGGCGAAACTATTAATCAGCGGATAAGAATCCGTATTCAAGCTATAAGCCCCAGGTCAGACGAGCGTTAGTTTATAAGCAACGAGGATATAAGCCCGACCCCGGAAGCGTAGCTCGTCTGTAAGAACATGCGAGAACAATGAGTGAATTTAGTTGCACTCTGATGGGAAGATCGAGTAAACTATTCAATTTGCTGATCGGTAAGTGAGAGAATGAAATCTGTATGGACACAACAAGGTAATGAGTGCAGAGACGGGTAACGATCGACAAAAAGTGACGCTAATAGTTGACACCTTGTTCTCAATCCCTAGACATTGCCTTGAACCTGCAGGTCAAAAGCAACCTATGTGCCAGTTGACAACGGCCATGGTCCAGATGCAGCTTGAGCGGATAACGAAGCGGGATTTTCTTCAGATGCATGGTTTTACGCAGATAATTTAGAAGCGCGGTAAATATCCCGATAAGATCTAGTCTAACTACTCAAAGTGAAAGATTCTCACGTTTCTGGCTTTCAAAATACTTCTTCCCATCCCTAAGACTGGCTAGCGCGTTCTTTGTACATCGTCCAAGCCGTGTATCCGACGGTGCCAAGTAAAATCAGGAAACTCAGGAAAGGCCAGCCGCTCCAATTGATGAGGCTCTCTTGCGGCATCTTGCAGGCCATAATCCGCGAAATTCACAAACGAATTTTATCTCGATTCCCTATTTTCGGCAGCGAAGTTCTCGATCAGTTGAATCCTTTCAATTACTGGAGGTTGCAGAGCCTAATAGAGGCCCGAATGAGTCGTGTGTTAACTGAAAATTTCTGCACTCTGACCGCAACGGACTAAACGGACTTTCGTATTTTGATATTACGCTTGAAATTTTATCGACAAGACATCGTCAACTTTGAACAGAAAAATGTATCGCACATTGGCAGTTGTTTACTCGCTGCTTTTATTTTACGAAAAAGACATCTGACTTCTTCATTGTTAGGAGGCGTTTGCGATTTCTCAACCTATGCTCACATGGCTGCGCTTGCGTTACGGGATACTGAACAACCCGCACTGGATAGAGTGACGGGCCAACACTTTTGTGTGACCATGAAACAATCATTAGCTTTTGAAGAAGAGCAAAATTTGTGAATATTACGAAAAATATAAGAATAAGAGAGAGGGAAAACTTTTAGACCCCGCAAACAAACCTCCTTCAAATAATTACGAACTTTCTATCATACAATCCGAGAATTTCAAGACCATCGCGGTGTTTACAACGATAATTCATGCCACATTTTTCACGCGTGACAGTGCTTTGTGTCCGGACTTATATCCGTTATATCACAATCAACAGAATTTGAAACGCCATATTCATGATACTTGTCTTCCAAATTACAAACAAATGCCCTTTCAAACATCTTGTATCTGTTAGAAACTGGAAGTAAAAGCACGCGGAAGTTTCCTTCCCAAAATACGTATGAAACAGATTTTGTAGAGCGGAAAAATTCGTGCAGATCTCCGGTGCTCGAACACTGTCACTACTTCATGTTAAGCCATTCCTGAGTAATTATTCGATGGACACGTAGCCAAGAGAATAAAAAATTGCTAAATGATAATGTGAAAGGTTTCACCTGATTTGGAGATATTCTTTCTCTCCTCCGACTTCTCAGCGCTCTGTACGATAGAACTCGCATGCTTCCTCGAACAACCCAGATAAATGTCGAGAAATCGATGTCGCATACTTCCACTTGCCGATCAATTTCTATATAGCTTCACATTTTCATTCCACGTAAATCCTATTCTTCCATATGCAAATCGCACCATTCGGATTCCTAACTTCCCTTATCTGGACACATCATGAAGATACATGCAATCAGAAAGCCCGATATGATCAGAGGGACATAATCATTTGTAAGCGGCAGACGCCCGCGGCCCAAATCATAGCGTCGAAGAAAGTCGGTATATACGTCGATCGAGGGAAAAAATCACTGTTATGTCGCAGCGTTTTTAGTTTTCGAACGAGGTGCTTCGTCCGGGCCGGACTTGTTCCTGGATCCGTGACCAGTCAGGTTGTCGGAAGAGTCCTGCTTCCTCGTTGAAGGATCGATAGAAACTCTGGTACAACGAAGGTACGGTTCTGTTGACTGATTGGTCTTCGCATCTTTTCGAATTCTGTGCTGTTGTTGGAAAATTGAGCATAGGTATATCTCCTTAATGGTGCGCATGTGCCATTTTAGCAATATCCAATATAATATCGATCACTACTGCCTGACATATTTAGGAGCGCGGGCACCTGGTCAACTTAAATCAGGTTGTTACACCTACCAACGAAGGTGAACGCCTGATTATTCTGGAAGGGTGAGAGCTGACGTAATCGGTAGAATAGTTTTCACGAGATTCGTCGTCGTCCTCGTCATCGTCCTCGTCGTTCTCATGCATCGACGGATATCCCTGCGGACAAACGTTAAGGACTTGCTGTCGAATACTTGAGATATAGGACGTCGTTCACCTTCTCCAAAATCTCCGGGAGACAGATAACAAGCTCGGAAACGCCTAAAGTTTCTCCTATTGACTTATCAGTTCACTTTCCTTATCATATAGATAGACAGAAAGCGCTGACCGGTATGTCTCAAACAAAATCCCCTGAGCATCTATTGATCAAGAATAGCTACGCGTACTCATGAAACTTGCTCATGAGAATGTAGCATAATTATCATAAAGTCTATTCACCCCAGTCGATCGTGTCAACGGAAAAACTCCGATAGTATGATTTCGATAAGCGGGGGGCCGCCGTCCGGTATTGCCGGATGCTTCTCTGGGCACGCCGTATAAGGTATAGTACAAGTAAATGCAGGCAAAAATTGAGAGAAGTATCATGCCAGTGAAGATGGTAGAGAAAAATGAGCTCTTCCTAGGATCCTGGTATGGACTTGGACAGGGTGGATAGACTGGAAAAGTGCGGTAAGGCTGCTCCTGGGGTGGCGAAGGCTGGACAGAGGGAGGATATTGCGGCGGTGATTGACGTTGTTGATTGTGAACTGCCGAAGAGCCTGACTGAGGAGGCTGGCAGCAGCATTTGGCCGGACTCGATCCCATATGAATGAGTTATTGAAATTTTCGGCTTCTTCTTTTTCGAAATAATTTCATACTGGTAAATTTTGATATAGTTGGCGGAGTTTTAGAGGCTATCCGGCAACGCTGAGCCGTGAAGTGCGCGGAGAGGAAGCAAGCAAACACGCCGATAACTAATATCGAACCAAAAACAAACAAAGATACTGGGTGCGGCGAAGGGAAGAATGGTTTTCTCTATCATTCGGCAGGAGCGTCGGACCGTTTATTTTTAGATCATACCGCAGCTGGTATGCAGGAATAATTTTATCGGCCGCCGCTTTTCAAATTGAATAGTAAACACATTTCCCACATCTTCGTTCCATGAACGTCAGTTTTTATTCCTCAAGATTTTCATCTTGTATTTAATGAAATGAGAAATCGGCCATACGAAGACCGCCAGCTACTGCGCTAGATACATGTGTGTTTATGTGAACAACGTGTGCCGAAGATATTTTTGATCATGATTTACTCTACTTTCTTCTATGCTTTAAAATGTGGCACGTAGTCGAATTGTGTCTAACTAAACAACGTGCTGAGGTTGGAGCTTCGTTAAAGCGCCTGAAAATGTGATGTAGAGTATTGCAACGAAAGGAAGCATGAATCTGAGTTTGCCCGTTTTGATAATAATGTATGAGAAGTAAAAAAAAGTAATTACAGGTGTGAACCGCGTTTTCGTCAGTGCATCAATCTTTTGAAAAAGAACAACGAATTAGCACGTGACTAATGTTACGGGTCCGGATTGTTCGTCTGCTAAAAAGAGATTTTACTTTTCCGGATAGTTGAGTATATTGGATTTTGCTAGCACCGAGACGTGTACGAGTTTCGACTCAATTATTATTAATTGCGGCAATTATACTCCGCACATGAGGCCCTAGAATCTTAATCTCCGGCTATCTCCCTTCTACCTTCATTAGAAATTACGCAAGGCTCGCTCCTCGATCGGGGAAACACCCAGAGTCAAGTTTCTTTGTCTATAATTCTTCACCCGCAAGAATGAAGTGTTCGTCGTTCAACTTCATGCACCAAGGCGTTCACCACGATCCACAACTATATTTGCACTGAGAAGCCAACAAATTCATTCTCAAATTCATGATCGTTACTTTTTGCACTCTCCAATCGCCACATGTGATACACTCACTCCACTGTATGCTCAAACCGATCGACGAAGGTAAAGGAGAATCTTTCAACAAACTCGCAGCTAGGATTTCATAGTTTCACGACAGAGATCCGCGGGGAGGACGATCCAACAATGCATAAAAGTCGTCCGTCCCAGTCGAGTGACCGGTACCAACTGACAACTGCCTAAAGACTCGGACCGGTTGCTGGAACTCCCCACAGCTCCTTGCACCGTTTTATCGCTCTACGATCGTACGCTGTAGCATGCATGTTGTATGTACAGAGATATGCTTCCTTCGGTACAGCTGATACTGTAAAGCTGTACAGGTTGCTGTACGGCTGTACGTTGTACTATACATTTGTAATTCTGTATATACAGAAAGAATTTAACAAGTTTCGCGCAATAGTTTAGTTTTTTTCTGTTTGGGTCCTGTAACGCTTTGCGTGAAGGTACAGTATGTATCGGCATAAGCTATGATCGATCTTTGTTGTATATTGGTTTGTGTTGAAATTGAATAGATGGGTAAATTTTGAACCAATCTCTCAAAGGAAAAAATATGATTCTAAAGGTTTCATGTGAGAGATCTACAGATATCTCTGAATGGAAAGCTGACAGCATCAGTCAATGGTGTGAGTCGGGTAAAAGTCGTCCCGATCAAGTCCTGCGCTCGAGATTCCCTCACGCCCAATGAGAATCTTCTACTTCCGAACTATCGACAATTCTAGAAGGTCAGAACGTGTGCACGTTGGCAAAGAAGCAACTTCCGAAGTGTGTCGCGCCGCATTTACATTTTTCTACTCTCGATCTATACATTATCGATATTGCAACGATTTCTCATTCTTTGACTCGCGTATAAAAACCGGACGTCATTCTCCTTACTTAATTTGTCTACGCGTCAAATTAAACTTTCTCATTTCTACCGAGAGCCGTAGATAGGTAAAATTAAAAAAAACTGTCCAAACATTCGTCAACTATATTGAAGAAACTGTAGGATTTTTAACATTGGCACTCGAGTTAGTAGTTTGTAAAAGTTTCTAGTTAAAGGTCAGCATAGTCTGCAGAAATTCTATTCGCTCAAGTTCAGGATAGAAATATTCATTCTACGAACAGAGTATCTCTTCGTTTAATGAACCCGCGCCACGCCGGAAAAGAATACTTTGGCAGATATGCATCATTGAGGTGTATGCAGTATACGCGTCACTTTGACCTCAAGGAAGGTAGATTGGGAAAATCGATACTCGTATTGGTTACGGAAAAACTACAATTTGGTTACCTTTTTTTATCATATGTTGTGGGCAGTTTCATATAACAAACGCAGTAGCACGTATACCTTGAACCACACAAATATGGGGCGCGAATATCATGAAGAAGAGGATGATATATCGGCACGGCAGGAGAAAATTAGTTTTCATCCGTCATTTCTTATTGTGAGTAATTGATTGTGACTGAAATGCCTCGACTGATACTTTCGTCAATTTCAGTCTGAAGAAACGTACCTTGACTCAATAAATCAATAGTTACTCACCTTATGGCTGAGACCTAATACGTCATCTTCTAAGGAGACGTCGCTATATATTTCATCTGCGGTGTCGCAAGTCGATCCTCTTCCAGAACTGTTGAAACTGCTGCTTCGATATAGTTGACTGTAATTCAAAAAACAGAAGTTGTTAGAAAACAGAAAGATTTTTTCCACCTGGTAACCAATTGTTACAGTTTCAATTACAGAACGCGTCGCCAGAGACTTAGAGCAAGGCACAAAGGAGTACTTCGCGAGACACGTACTAGATACTAGATACTTCATTGATGTTCACACTCGGTGTAGAAACCAGATTACGTAATCGTGTGACAATTATCCGGAGTAATTAGAATTCAATGATATTCTCATTCATTTCTGAAGATTCCGAAAGGTGTGTACGTGAATTGCGTGTGATGAATTTGCTATTATAATAATTACCTACACCGTTTATTGGCAATTGTTCTAACAAACTCGAGTACCGTCTTCGCCTAATGAACAAATGGTCATATTCTTGCAGTATCATTGTTCACGAGCTCGAAACTATGACTTAATGCAACCGGTGACGAGTGTTGTTGTTATACGGTGTCTTTGTTTATCGAGCTGTCAATTCAGACTCAGATCACCTGAAATCTAAATCCTCGAGTTTTTTTGGGGAGCCAATAAGCAACTACGAAGAATGACCTGAGGCGACGCGACGAAGTAGTCACCGGAGAAATTCAAATTGTTGATGCGTCAGAATTTCTGAATAATTTTGGAAACGAAAATCTTATACTGGATCGATTCTGACTCTCGTGTCCAAAGAATCGCACGAAACAGTGTGACTTGAAACAGTAATGTTAATTCCCGTTAAGGAATCCAAATTAATTTCCGGATTTTGCGGTACAGGTATGTAACATACATGTAAAACGGGGCTACGTTGCACCTTATCTCGTCAGAATTGTGCAACAATCAAAATATGTCCACTTCGCAGTCACGAGGTTCGTACACTTTCGCAATATTTTATTATGCGGGAAAAGAAGAAAAATTTAGAAATCGTCGAATACCCAAAACCCGAATCATTTTTGTGAGTATAGCATCTGCGTTCGAGAGTGATTCGTCGACGACCGATCTCTCCAGCGATGAATAATTTTTATTTCTAAACATCGTTTTATTCAACGAATAAAATACTTTTTCATTATCCATTGTTGGTAGTAAAACCATAATCATATTAATTGAAAATTTAGGGTCTCGCGCCTGAACGGTGGAAATCAAAAGTGCCAGAAGATAGTGTGTTCCGTTACAAAATTGCCCGTTTCCGATACACCCGAAGCCTTTATAAATCATCTATAACAGACATCTGCAATATCGGTAATGTGAATTTTATTATTTGTCAGTTACCATCGCACGCGAGAACAAATTTCCTGTATCACATATCATCACTCTGAGTTTCCTGGGGTTTACTGTAGGTCGCGCCAACGGTATTGACAATGAGCTAGGTGCAAGTTTCGACGGATTCCTGCGCGGTCGGCAAAACAGAACACCCTGGAGACTTAACTTTTGAAATATAGATAATCAAACGGCAATGAAAAGGGCGCATGACGGGCCCAACTGGCGTACCTTTAACACCGAAGTCTATGGAAGAGAATGTACTTTCGGTAGCGAAATTCTTTTTTCGAAATCGGATAGTGCCTCCAACAAACTGCGCGAACTACTGCGGTCGGAATACGCGTTTTGAAAATACGTATGTACACGAAGAGATATTATAGAATACAATTACGATATTTATTCACACATATAGGTATCGTCCGGCTCGACCAATATTCGTTAGAATCACTGCAGCAATAAGAATTTATATACCAAATTGTAGAAAGCAGCACAATAGTAGAGAAACACAACTAGACTGCCGGGCAGCAAGTAGAGCATTGACCAAGCCGGCTGCCCATCGCGTCGAGCACGCGAATCAATATAACATAAATAATAAATTCCTGTAGTTAAGGCTATTGTTGTCAGTGGGTCAATAGACGGGGTATGGCGGCACCGAATCTATACATGTATCATAGCTAACGTATACAGTACGTATCTCTGCACATAAACCGTGTGAGCTACGACTTTAGAGCTTACTGGAATGAAGCGTGGATTTATCTAGTAGCATTTGCCCTCAGAATGTGAAAGAGATAAATAAAACAAAACAATTTATACTTTCAACTCAATTGCAACGTAAAGACAGATGCCTATTTTTCCGGAAGTAGATTAAGCGTAAAAATAGCTATGACATTCGTGCCTTCGAAGATTTTTTCGTAAAATTCAGATACACGAAAAATAAACCACATGTTGAGGAATGAGATTCGCACGCTGCGACATGATTAATTTTAGTCGTCTGATTCAAGAAAATGTATCAACGTGTCGTTATTAACGGCCTCGTACCTCTGGCATTGAACACGAATACGTATGTACAGATATGACGTAACATGTGCGAACGGTTTATGCCACCGAGGTGCCATAGGATTCGCTATGCTAAATGCATGTACAGAAACCGTTTCAAAATCGAGAATCGTGAATTTGTCGCAGATGACTCGCAGATTGATTTTGATGAAACTCTGAGAATTCATTGAGTACAATAGCGGAAAATGGCCAAGTATTTCACTTTCGTTAAAAATTGATCAGATATGATGAAAAATAAATATTTCCTATGTTGGCTAGATTAGATTGCCAGCGGTGTCTCCAATGGCCTCTGAATAATCATCATCTCGTTGTTTATTGTAGGTGTTTGTAATTATCTTACCTGGCTAACGCGTTGGAGCCAAGCCTCTTGTTCCCGGAGCTGAAAAATAACGAAAACGAAACAAAATTAGAAGAAGAAACCCATTTCATAAGACTTTTCACTTTTCACCGCGTACCTACATGCGCTTACAGGGTTAGGCGATTGGGCGAAGGGAAAATCGTTAATAGATTAATCCAGCTGAGCCATTAATTGATTACGCATTGTTAAATCCGTTGCCACGTTGAGACTATAGGTACATACTACTGCGGCGTTATAATTGGACGCCAATTATTCATTACCAATCCCCCCAATTTCTTTCATGACCAACTGTGCTTAATTGATCACTAGTCTACCGTAGCTAGGTCAAGTTTGTCATGAAAATGTATGTATGAAAGAACCTAAATAGATTTGATTGTTGTTAGAGCCAAAGTGAAATTTGTCACTCTGAGCGAGCGAGCAAGCGAGCGAGCAATCGATTGTATTTTTATACCGTCATTCACTCTTCGAATAAAGGATAGGAAAGTGCCTCAACCACAAAGTTTCATAATTATACCATTTCGTCTAACACCTTTTCCACTACATGGCCTTTCCGGAACGATTTGTATTCCAAAATGTGAGTTCTATTTGAAAGCTCTGATTCGGTATCGTTTGAATTTATTTGTAATTACATATCCATATACATACGTACTACAAGAGGGGAAAGCAGTTATGGCGGAAGCAAGATACAACATTTAATTTTCAATTCCCTAATTCTTCATAACAAGCCGTGTTACAAAAATTAATTAATTTCACCCGTTTGTAGAAGAGGTGCTACATGGTGCTGCAGAGAGGCCATCGCGTGTTAGTTACATGGTTCACGTACAAGGTGTAACATATGCACACACACACATAATTACATCACTTTGTTCATGCACACTCGCTCACATACAGGTAGATACGAACGTAAGGTTATTTACTACAGTCATCCAATTGTTAAACATCAACGGCCGTATTTGAACCTTCGAATCAGAATCACCGTTAAACAGCCAAATAGGACGAAATTTTGGCAAAGCGATATCGAATCCCGTTCACATATTCCGCAAACTAATCAACCCCAATCTCAGAGACATTTTTGCATATACAAGCTGCAGTAAGATTAAATATTGAGATTACATAAATGATCTGCACAAGTCGAGATATCGGCAGCCGAATACCTACATGCTGCCGATAAACCGCTCACAATACACATATCGAGCGAAAGAATGACTTATGCGATGTATTGATGAATGTATATGTATATTCAAGGTTTACAAATCAAACAAATCGATAGATATTCTTTTACAGAATGCATAATATTAACATACCTAACGCGTATTCTGTGCATCGTTGCACTGCCGTGTGCACGGCGAGATAAAAATAATTAATTGCTATCATAGCTGCGACTTCTACCAGAGATAAGCATTCAATTTCAGGATTCCAAATGAGGAATAATAATTCTTAGGTCACGGTGTACTGATCGATCCGTCAGTAGTATTTTATCGATCCGTTCCGTCCAAAAATAGCCATTCTGAGGATAATGAATGCGCGAGCTCGCGAGTAGGTATGCATGGATATGTTACAAGACCAGGTATATACATTTATATATATGTTCGGGTTGTTGTCTACAGAGCTTTTGGTATAAAAAGGCCAATTATACGTGAAACTGGCAGGGAAAGTCAATATCGCGGGAGGAGATATATCAGCACAATTATAAAATATCGACAAGACTGAATTGATATACTGCACACATTTCTGGCAAACCTATTGTTGAAAATGATTTCGGATTGATTTCACTTTCGCAATTATCACACGACTCACATCAATGGAAAAGTAGGTATATAGAATCCTGTGAATTATGATTGAATGATCAATTTCAGTCCACTTTTTCGATATACGTAATAATCGTTGGAGATTACTCGCACGTTTGAGAAAAAATTTGTGCAGGCATTCACGAGTAATAATAAATTGCGGCGGTAAGCAGCTCGCGATTGTACGAGCTTACCATGATAAAAGAATTTCAGTCATTTCAGAATCAGGATATACAGGGTAACAACCAATTTCCGTAAAAATGCATACATAGCGTTAGGACTAGGCATTATAGCAGAGAGGATACTGAAAGCTATGAAGTAACGTATTCTGAGTATTTTCTTACTGTCTGAAAGAACCCCAGCGCCTGTTCGGCAAGCCTTCTTCCATATGGCTGGAAATCAATCTTTACTTAGATTTTTATCGCCGAATATCTTCTTCCGACAAAATGAACTTTCTTTACAATGAATGTACGAAACTCTGAACTTTCTACGTTACTAGTTAAACAAGGAATTCAATTATGATTTACACCAGTTTGGGCGGCAACGCCGAATGATTAAGAGTTTTTATCATAAACTGCGTTGAATCTTCAATTATACTATACTCACGACTGTTCGGGCATGAAAATTATCTGGCCTAATTTTATGACAGCGTTTTTTCTTTCTGTTTCTAATTCCACAATTTTTTATATCGAGTTGAAATTCGGTGAGACTCAAAACAGTGAACATTAAAAGCACCAAAAATAGTGTACCGAAAAAACATACAAAAATGGATTCATACAATTGAGGTATAGATTGTCTGCTTACCTAGGTGGAGTTCGTCTCAACGAAGTCCTCAGCCAAGAGTTTCTGCCGATGTTGCATGGGGGACTTCTTCCGTCTCTAAATTCGATAGAAGAAACAAAGAAAAAAAATACTTTCGTATACACAAGTCGACTCTGAGCCATGATGATGAAATGACGGTATGTATAGTTATGCCACTGCTGCAGGCCTCTTATTCTAAAAGCTGGTCAGCTTTGTTGTTTCTTTTTCCTTTTGCAATTCTACAGTTGTTAGAAACTGCTGACACGGATACTCGTACAATTTTCGAAAAGGTATATTAGTATAAAAGCCGAAGCCTAGAGAGAAGACCGCGTGTTATCATCTCGACGCGATAAATTTATTTCGCAACCCCGGAATTCTGCGAGGCGTCATTCATCTTCCTTTTCTTTCATCTAGATTCTTTCCGCGTAAAGTGTCCAGAAGTGTGTCCAGTCTGAAAAGCGCCGCGAATTATGTAAGCAGCTTAGTAAGACGCCTTTTATTCCATTTCAATGGCCGTCCGAAACGTGAACTTGAGAGTATAAAAACTTCTTCCGTCATGTCCGAGGTCAAACTCAAGGTAACTGCTATTAATGACACACCAAACGTATGTTCTGTTGCTAATATTTCAAGTAATGTATATTCTGTGATCTGTATACGTAGTTAAATCAAGCCCGAATAATGTTTCGCTGGAGGTATGCACTGTATATGAATTATTGTATAACAAAAGGTGAGAAGGACCGTTTGTGAAAATATGCTGCAACAGCATATATACACGCAGATGATAAATCCAATTTTTATGGGACTCGTATCTTAGAATCCATGTATACTTTTCCGCCCCAACTATTCCACTCTGATCACGCCTCCCCCAAATCTGAAATACGGTTCCAGCATGGGAGTAGTAATCCTCGCCATAAGACCTGCAACACTGTTGAACACTGCAATGATTCCACCCGCGCACTCCAATTTCTTGAAAACAAATTTGATCGTTCAGCGCCGAGGGAAGGGAACGCGATTTTTATACACGTCAATTTCGACCGATGAAAATATTAGAGCAAATTGTTAACGCACACCGAGGTTTGTGGAAAATTGATAATCGTTGAACCCGCCTCAACTATTTATCGCCAATAATAAGCCGATTAACCGTTCAATGACGGTACGAATTGAGACTTGATGGTAATATTTCTTCTCATGATGCACTGGGGCAGAGTGGATTCCTATCATTTCTATAGCACCTGAAGTTTATCGTCTCGCATGAGTGCCGTTTCGCCAGCCACAGGTTGATGTCTTTCATAAGCGTATATACACGGAGGTAAACTCGAGTCAGTACATAAGATAGGTGGATGAATATACAACCAACTGGCGATACCTCCCTCCGTTATACACCAGCATTTCTCACGCTCGCAAACTACGATAAGGTGATTAAGGAGTACCTGTTTTGCGCTCGGTGCACGTCGGCTGAAGCCGTTTGGTCCACCGAGGCCACCTGCTTGTTGAAGCTGCCTAGTATGATCTTGGCGTACTAGATAACTATGTACACTTCTGTACTATATTGCATGTAGCTCGTGTACGATGGATACAGTTTTATTATATACACATATTCTACAAGGTCATCGGCAATGACGACCGAAGGTCTTTCGAGCCTTGTAGTCCGACGAGATCACGGAATGTAGTCTCCAATTGAAGTTTTCCATTCAGTATCATACGTAGTTACAGCAGTTGAGCGAAAGTAAAAACGGAATGCATGAAAATCTCGGGAGCTAAATCACAGATTCCGAATAGGCGCATACCCTGAGCGTGAATGTCTAACACGAGTCGCGACTTACAAGGGAGGTTTCCAGCGCTTTCCAACTTTCCAATAAGGATTTGGTCCGGAGATTTGAAAATATATCATTCAAGATCGGTGAAATGGAATTCCGGAGCCGTTCCCAACATTGAGATACGTACGTTGAGATTTCATTAGCATAAGTCCCACATTTGCTTTCATACTTCCTGCTTTCGAAAAAATAAAAAGAACAAGTTATTCTTTTTTCGAGATTATAGATTCCCGTATGGCTACCTGCTTACTCGACACGTATCGCGAGAATAATTGAACGGATCGAGGCCAACCGAACTTGGAATTTACTTGCGGAGCATTTCGATTGCAATTCTTGATAGGGATGCATTGTTC
This sequence comes from Phymatocera aterrima, assembly GCA_963170745.1. NCBI lineage: Eukaryota > Metazoa > Arthropoda > Insecta > Hymenoptera > Tenthredinidae > Phymatocera > Phymatocera aterrima. Next base: position 8,090,241 of record OY720660.1, read on the forward strand.
AATTATAATATTTTCTGAGTACAGATATTGGTTGTAAGTCAACTGGTCAAATGCTATGACCTGTGTTCCAACATTGAACTAAAAGGCTTTATATTTATATTTGTGAATATTTATACAGTTTCGACGTCTTCTCATAAAGAAATGCAACTTTCGAAATTTTCAATCTGTATAGGCAAACGGCTTTAGGAATTGCGTTCAGTCACCCGGAATTGTAATCGTGAAAACATTTCCAGCAAATCCTGATAGACATAGCTGCTGGGAACCTCAATTTCGTTAGTCTCTCATTTTCCGTAGAATGGCTCCACTATGAGGTGTGGAATTAGAGTAATTGGGTATCGATTTTTCCTACCATCAAATAATTGGAAAAATCCTACCAATCATGTATCAAGATGGAAATTGGGGTGTGTAATAGGATACGTGGTTCATTAGCCTCTTTGATCTTCAAATAATGCATCACAATTGTACACTGATTATTATCGTGTGAAAGTGAATGTAGGTATTCTGACAAATAAAGTGTGTACATTAACCGTGTCTACGATTCAATGACTAACGTTTCATCTTCTTCAGTGTGAGCGACGTGAACGTTAAGATTTGAAATGAGCCTACTGCGGATGGATAATTTTGAAAATTGATTATTTGACAATATTTTCATGGTGATTTTTGCACTATTGTAGTCAAAATGTTCGACTCGTATATTAGAATCAATTTCAATTTTGTAACTCGAGTTGAAGGTACAGATAAAAAAGTTCACTGTCACATCACAGACTAATCAAAGAACACCCAAGCTATATCACCTCTCAAAGGGTAACCTCTCAAGGTGTGTGTACAGGTATATGCTCTTTAAAGAATTAACACCGGCAGTCACATCAGAAGACAAGCAAAAAGTACGGCTTCTATTTCCGGTGTTCACGTTCATCGACTAATCGTCATGCTAGACCTAAGCAGGGCGTCTATACAATGGTAATGGCAAGGTAATACGAAGGAGTGAAGGAAGACTCGAGATCTATTACCGTGGGGGGTTGGACCTCGTTGGCGAAGGCGCCGAACTGCCGGGTGAGTCGCCGTCCCCGTATCCGAAGCCTTCGTAGCTTTCCTCCTCCTCCTCAGGGTCGCTTTTGCTGGACCGTAGGGCGACGCCAGATGATCCTTCCGGGTCGGGGCTCGGCGGACAAGGAGCTGCGGTAGAAGCTGATGGGGATCCGACCAGGTTATGGATGTCAACGGACATGGAAAGGGAGGCAGGGCCACTGCTGGTACCCGTGCCTCCCTCCGTGGCGAGTTCGCTCGTTGAATAGTAACTTCTGTAGGGTAGATCGCTCCTGGAGTCGGCTGATGATGTTGCAGTCTGAGATCGGGAGCTCACCATACTCGAAGAGGGCTCCTGCAGACGCGAATTAGCCGAAATATTTCATTAGATGATGGACTGCAGCAGGGACGGCGACATGTGAATTCATATTGATTATAAAGATGATAATATGATGATGAATAGGGATGGCAGATCGATTCGCACCACTGTATGACTATTACAGGGCTGTTGAGAAAGAAAATAATGAAAATAACAACTTTCTTCGGATTTTGAAAAAGTATCAATACCAGAAATTACAAATCACTCCCAACAAGGACCACATATTGGTGAATCGCTACCGTGATGGCAAATCTTGATGGAGCCCAACGACTCCTAAATTCTGAAATTTCGATCAACCGAACACAAGATATCCAATTTCGGAGTGCAAGAGTGGAAACCGCGCATGGACTTTTGTGAATCTAATGAAAATATGAGAGAGTGAGTAACTTTCACAAAGACCGAGATCGCAAGCCTACTTGATCACTGCCCACCTCTTATATCAGTACTTGCACTTTGAAATGTGATAAGTCGCGAATGAATTGTTGAAAGTTGCTTGCAAGTAGTTAGAATTTAACAGATTGATGTGAATTCGATGCAAGTATACACAGCGAATGAGGAATATGTAGATACATATTGGAAGGGCGTAATTGGTCTTGATATATCTTTGGAGGAAAATTGCCCAGACTATGATTTTGATCAATAATCATACGACCGACCGGGATCATCTCACTATTGTCTGACAATCATCAATCATGCATCAGAGAAATAAATCTACCGACGAACATTGTGTGCCCAACGCTCCCGAGACGCTCTGTACGCGTACTATATTTGCATGGGATTGGAAAATATGCATGTTTTGTCTGTTTCGTCCTTAACCATTAGTATAACACGAGAGGAGAATATCTGAATGCGCATATGAAATCTACTATGCGAAAGAAATCGGACGGTAATTATGAGGATCCTAATGAGAGTTGAAAGACCGAGAATAGTGGAGTGGAGAGGCGCGAATAGATTCCTTGATCACAGCGATGCGTGACTTTGAGAGTAGGCAGCACATACACACGCGCAAGTCAGTAGTCGTGTACTGCCCTGGGAGCTCGGGAACGCAGGAAGTCGCGGGAATCGTGTGCTGGGAAAGAATGAGGATGTGCATACGAAGAAGCAAAGGAAGGAAAGCATAGGAGGGAGAGAAAGTGAGATAGCGATAGAAGCCAATCTTACTAAAACTGAACGGACGCAGCTGCAGTTGGGGTAGTCTGCAGTTATATAGATACTAACGATGAAAATTTCAATAGTGGTCATAAGTATTCAATATGTGATACCTTGCCGCATGGTGAAGATAATCAACGAATGTAGGCAGCACCGTGATGTACTGACGTGGATAGAGTTTTTCAAAGAAACCTACATACATATATCCATACGCATGTACGTTTTTGAATACATATTTCGAATTTCGAATCGAACATTGTTCCTACACCGTTGAATTTTGTATTTCAAACATGTAGCCCTCTCCCTCGTCCGCTCCACCTATGCATCTGCGTGAAACGGAGGAAGTGACATATCTGTATCCATTGTGTAACTCGATCACAAAAACTGTTCGAGAGTATGTAATGTATACCTATATATGATGTGCCAGCGTTACCTATACCCTTCAAGACTCATTGACCAAGCGTGTCTTGAGGGGATCTGTAAGTGAGTACCTATGAAGTCTCAAAAATTTCAGCGATCCTCAGACCGCATTTTCGACAGAAAGAGGCGATCGGGTCAAGAAAACCTCAACTTATAATATTCTAAATTCTTGAGTGGGTTATACTAGATACTAGACAGTCGCGTCGTAGAAATTTGCGCAGAACTCACTTCAGCTCAGCAACTTATTAAGAAAGGCTACGGTTTCTGATTTGTCAATGACTCTACCGGGTCTAAATTTGTCATGAAAAAAGGCTACGTTTCTGCGGACTCAGAAATACTGTGTCCCCACCTTGACATCCGAATTCCTATGTATACATGTATGTGTTAAAGTTCTGCGTCGATGCCGCCATTTCGGTTGTTCCCTGACCTCTGACCTAGGCCCGTCTTTTCGGAGAACTTTTTCGCGTGACACATTAAGGTTTCACTAAATCTCCAAACCGTCTAGCACGTGTTATCGCATTGGCATATCACATTCGACTAGCTTTAGAAGTGCCAATGCCAGACTCGAAAGACTTTTAGTGAAACAAGGGGGGTAAGTGGAGGTAAAAATACAACATGGCCACCCTCTGCTTTCTCTTCATCCCTCAAGAGCTGGCCTTCTGGTGTACCTCATCGCAGAGTTATCGGATCTCTAGACGTAAGATGAAACCGAAAACGCGGACCATCCTCCATAAATGACTTCGCGTCTTGGAACTACCTAATCGTATACTATACGTTGTTCTCAAACAACATATTGCTAGAATGCTGGAATCGATTAAGTTCCGCCGTTTCTCAAATAGTCACAGACGCTCACAAACCTCGTGGATGATGAATTCATCGGCACGTTCCACGTTCTACGCGGAGTCAAACACACACAGATAAATATTTTACATTTTACACGGAAGAACGATGAGCTTTCAAATTGTTGCCATGCATACTCAGAAGACTTTCGAGCTTTTTTCGGCAAGCATGATAAACTAAGTAGGTAAGCCTATTATCAAGTGAGAAGCAGTGACCAGGTCTCATGGGCGTTCCTGAACAAGCTGGATCCGTCTGCTGCCAAGCTCAAATTACAATTCCTTACGAATGACCGAGTCCGTTCCGTGTCCTAAATGTTCTTGTCGCGGTTAAGACGGCCTCATTCAAACTTTGAAATTCCATAGTGTACCAGTCACTGGACATAGCTATATCATACCTATACTAGAATCATAAGATCAAGTTGCATGTTATATTTATACCTACCGAGGTAAGCCACCACTGACAACACTTTCAACCTGCACGTTGATTTCTAATTACTAATCACCTGTTTCCTGCATTCACCGGATTCCCGACTTTCCCTGTACTACGTCGTCATACTGTGGCTTATACTTCGCGGCTATTCTGATCTACATGTGAATGCAAACTTGAGCCGATTTCATTCACCCTATAAGACAGTCCGAGGCGCGCCGCACTAAACCGGTCGCATAGTTTTCAATTACATAACCGCGCTAACGGACGTTATTGTACCGTCTATTCAGAATTATTCTAGGTGTATATTCTTTACTAGATACTATGAGGTCGTGATTCATATGAGTTCAATGTACTTTTGTTATAACCTCATCGGTTTTTTGTCACGTTACCGAACGATTTTTTGCATTTGAGACCATTTGTCAATCATTCGGTACGTTCTGAAATTACCACAAACTGCGAAGATTTCAAATGATCCGAAGCGAAGCTTCAACGACATGTTATATGTATATTCAAGGTATACGAAGAGGAACTGCAGATTTGTAATCCTGTGCACCGATCACAGGTGAATAATTGATTTCAAAAAATATGATGAAAATCTATAGCTGCCACACTGCTTGAACGTCATTGAAAAGAATTCCCGACTAGATAGATTACGTGAGAATAAACGTCAGACGTAATTCTCATTGAATATAAGGGGAGCTTCCCAAGGTCGATGAATTACATGTCAGAGTTGATGTCTAACCCACTCATTGTGATGTTTACGATTCCACGGTTGCACGGTTCCACGAACCCCACAAGCTGCGTATGGGTTGGCATGCATCACAATTATGGCTAATGTATGAAACCGTCAGATTACCTAGGAGGAAACGATTCGAGGGCGGAACCGTAAGAAGGGCCAAGATAAGCTGCAGCGAGCGTGAGAAGAAATTCTACATTCCTACAGGCTGGCTAGTTAAAAACCTATACATTGACTGTTCACGGTAATTCGAATAACGAAGCAGTGCCCACTGGGGCTCATCCAAAATATATGCCCCATAAATCAGACCCCCAAAATCGGTAAAATGACAACGAGAATCACATTTTTCGTGACGTTCGGGTAACGGAACAGCTGATATTCTGTTGTGAACTTTCAGCTTGACAGCGAGAACATACTGAATTCAGTGAAACGAATGTTAATTACGGAAAGGAAGTACCTATAGAACCTGATTGATTTTAGTTCAAAAATTGGCAAATAATATAACAACGAATGAGTTTTAAGCACTGGTTCGAAATGATAGTGACAATTACTAGCGATGCTACACATTGCTACCTTGTTCAACTATCCGAGAAATTGTACTACAAAATTTTAAGCAATTCGACCGACTCCAACATCCGTGGCGGAAAATTGGGAAATGCGCTCACAGACTCGTTTTACCCGGCTACCCTTACCGAACGCTATGCAGAGCCCGCCCGGAGGTACGAAAACCAAGTCAATGTAAGTCAACAACAGATTCCTCGCGTTCTCCAGCCCTCATCGACCTGTGCAGCAGTCTTGCAAGCGTCTATCTTCGTCTGACGTAAGCCTGCTCGCGTCTGTCTATACGCACTACGGTCTGCGGACTCAGGACGATCGCCAAGATATTTCTAACTGGTGAATAGCCCAGGCGACGGAGAGGAGGTCGACTGCAGCCAACCGGAGTAACTCGCGCGCGGTGAGTATATAACAGAATGCGAATGAGTCACTGGAAATGAATGCGCGACACGTTTGTGCTCGTGGAAAAGCGTGGGATTTGTGGATTTGCTAGTCCTAGACTCAAGATCGTGCGATCCCAGTTTACCAATGGCGCTAAACCTGACAATAGTTAAGTATGTCAGTTTCTCGTCTTTGTGTTTTACACTCGTAAAATAGTTAATGAATTGCAGCGGCCAGTGGTTATTAATTGCTTGAGGTTCAACGTGGCAAAGGTGTATTCACGCAGCGTCTGAACGATATATTTATATACTATTAAATTCATTGAAGAGATCTCGCCAGGTTAAAAGAAATGGAGTCTAGTTTGCAAAAGCGGTAAACTCACAATCAGCTCAGGTCATAAATACCTCATTGGAGTCGTGGAGCGTTCACGTGGAGCTCTAGAAAATAGATACTGGATAATAGTAGCCGCATCGCACTGGATCGTTCACCGTAGAAAATAAATTCCATGGTCTACAGGTCCCGTAATCCAATGCATGCATGCAAGGCACGCAAGAGAGTCTTTGTTTATATACCTAAAAACAGTAAATCCCGATGGTATTCGAGATCTCTATTTGACTAACTTTTGATTTTCTCTTCTCGTTCTTTTTCCAATCATTATCTATCGCAATACAAAACTCGTTCTCGATGGAACACGTCCTAAAAAGTCAATCCAATTCTTTTCTATTTTATTCCATCAGTGAGAGCAATTCGATACCGTCTAGAATGGATCTTAATTCAAGTGAAAGTAAGCACGTAGCAATTCGGTTAGGACCCGAGTTGTTTTTGGCCTTCTCTCGTCAGCAAGAAAAGGCCCCGTGTCCACCGGCGCCTTCGACGTAAAGGCATTTGTAGCTGAACTTCAAGCGATAGATGCTTGCCCAAATGGGAAAATTAATTCATCGAAATGCGAGGTGTGAGGAATTGTGAATGGTAGTTTGAAAACATTCAACTCACGGGCACGTATAACATTCATAACATGCACGGTAACAGTTCGTCTCTTGGGGTTGGCCGTGTAGTGCGTATTCAGATCATTCGTCACGTCACAGCTCCTACCTAGTACGAGCTATTTCACGCAATTGGAAAGTAAAATCTTGTAGCTGCATCCACGGCACGAGGTTGCGCTTCTAGAGAACACACTTTGTCTCTTTTAAAATCACGGCAATGTTAGATCTGGTGTCTGCAACCTCCGTTACACGTAGCAACAGCATCCTACAAGACCATATATATGCCTCTTCACGCAAAGTCATACGGATTCAATCGGAAAATATTTTCTGGAAAAAGAAGGGCACGAAATAAGATTGCACCTCAATATAGGTACTCACCATAATATCCAAATATTCACAAACAGTACGGTAACCGTCGTGCCGGATGATCTAAATAAATGATCACGCGAGTCACAGTGGAAACTCTCGTACAATCAGACGATATAAAATGTGGGCCGTGATATCAATGAAATCCGAGTTCTTCGGACGAGATCGCACTACTAATCGCTCGATGAAGAAGTATAGGTACGTGAATACCTACTCAAACCGGATCGACCGTCAGTATATTTAATAGCGTTAACAACCGCGAAGTGGAAGTAAATTAGAAGGAGGAAACGTTCGCACTGGCAATGCCAAAGCCAAAGCCAATGCCAAGAGCAACTTGGTAATTGGCTGCAGTTGTTACGCGCGTATCTAGCTATAGGATTTCTCAAGATTATTTGAACCTACATACAAAATGAGCGTGCAGCCTGTGATACAATATCCAGAAATAAAAGTCGAATATCATCACACGGAAAATAACCATATTGCCATACTGATACACGCCCCTGTAACCTGTATCAATATACATAGCAACTACCTATAATATTATTTGATAACGAAACATACATGCGCTCGTCGTTGAGTCATGCAATGTGCAAAAGCGCATCATGCAAATTCGCTGCAAATTGACGGAAGCTTTCATGCTATACGCTTTCATTTGGACAACATAAAAAGGGGCAGAAAAGGCAGAGAAAGCTTAATTGCAGAAAATGGGTGAGAAAATGAATTCTAGTATCGACACTAATCGTGAGACGCTCGTAGGCTCTGTAGTATTATTGATTTCGGGCACCAGCAGTGTCACCGTCTTTCTTTCCTTGAACCATAGACATATGAGTGCGCACGCGAGCCGAATGATTTCCCACGTCCTACGGCAAGAAATTCAACTTCGTTTGCTGCATCCGCGAATGTTCGCAACAGAAAGTACAACAATCCGATTGACAAAAGTTTGGCGCACGTGTCATCTGAACCCGCATTCAGATTCATTCGTGTACTTTCGATCGAGGTCAAAGTGCGATCGAAAGATACGAGGATTTCTAAATTCGAAGTAAACCCGTTCTAATTATAGTCGTTCGACCGTTGGCAAGATCGCCGTGTGCGGTCAGGCTAACGTGAGTTTTAAATCTCGCCGTAGGTACTACGTTGCTGCACTCCTAATACGTGGTCAAAGAGTTTTGGTCCATAGCCAAGTTCTTTTAAATTTAAACTAGCTCGACAACGTCGTCGCGGCTATGACGTAACACAACATTTTTTCATAAGGCGTTGAAATTAATTGTAGGGCGAACAGAAGAACTCGAGGTTATTTCGTACCCCGTACGTATATCTTCACGTCATAAATTTACTAGAAAATAAATTCAACACATTAGTCTTCGACCCGAATACCATTCGGATTTCGAAAAAACCCTATGCAGAGGAATTTAAATTGGATAACACGCTCCATTTCTTTATGGGATCAAGTAGTCAGTGTGACGTTGGCAAGAAAGATTCAAAATTGATTATAAATTCTTCAATTCGACGGCTACTAATTTGGTTTATTTTTAACTCACTCTATGAGAGAACCAAACAATGTTCTTTCCAATCAATTATCAACGGTCACGAAAACCCCTTCACTGCGGTTGTATTGAATAATCGAGAACGAACCATTCGGTATCAAGATTTTATCTCTCGTACAGATGAATTCGTGCCTCTGCAGCATTGACACCAATGCTGTAACAGATGATTCGCAGGCAACGCCATAACTTTCATCAATTACTATGAGTGGGAAGAAACAAGGGTAGCCACGTGTGATTATATAGTGCTCGCTGGCCGTGCGGTAGATTTAAGATCTATGCACTCATAGTCCAACTGATGCAGAGATAACCTAGGCGCCCGTTTTCATTGTTAAGTAAAAGTATAATTCAAATAGCATCGTCCAGGAAACTGATCTACAAACTTTTTAGCCACGATGATCTAGACCGGGTCGTCACATCATATCTTTCGTTACTACAGTAGGTAGAAAGTGGTCTCAACCAGGGAAAGTTTTACCATTTTCACGACAAGAGATTTATGCACATTAGTAGCCTAATAATTGATCGCCCCCACATCTCCGACCGAGAAAAGAAACTACGGAGCAAAAAGAAACTCCTCGGCTAGACTACGATCAGATGTTCTATTCTTCAGTGAAGTATTTTCAACAACCGTCATTGTCAATCAGTCCCATTGTCGTTCCGTATACACGCTATCCAATGACATACCTCAAGGAATGCTGTCGGACAATTTTTACATCGTACACATTGTTGGTAAAACACACCAGGAATGCTTTGTCGATTCATTTATTCCGTATTGGCATACTAAAGCACGCTATTCACCATCCTGTAAGAATACCCCCACCCGAAACCCACTCTGTGACCTACTAAGAAAACAATATGCATATGCAATCTCCAATTTCTTTTTTACATTCGCGAACGTATGCATTGGAGGAAATTGAAATAGCACACCTCGTATAACCTGGAGTATGAGTAGATCGTTTAATTTGATGGTATTTGATGATAGGAAATAACTAAACCGGAACCGGAAGTTGTCACAGGCTCGTACACTACGCGTTGCGTCGCTTTCCTATCGAGTTCTACAGGCCTTTCTAGAGTCAACAATAAGTTACATCCACATTCAACGATGCGCTATTTAACCAGGGTACTCGTCACGCTGTCACGCGACAATTTAGTAACTTAGACGACGGTGCGGAAACTATCAACCGAATTGGTAATCTCAAAAACCAGTACCAGGAGTGAAAATATGATTCGAGATTTCGGAGCCAGTAACCTGTTATGATCGGTCCGGAACGAAGGATGACGTCAGCTATAAATTGACCTCCGTCAGAGAGCCACAGATTAATTCTGACGTGGGTGAACCGGTCGAACATACCTAGAAGGAAATTGTGTGACACACCGTTTCGATCTCACCTTTCTCTGGATGTAGCCTCGCCTTTTGTACTGTGTATGAATGTGTGTAATAATACGGTGGGTGTACGTCATACATGGGCACACAAAGGCAGAGATAGCGCCTTTGAGGTATGGCCTACGTCTCAATAAGGATGAGTTCAGTTCGTTCGAGATACCAGTTTGCACTGCTGCACACGCAATCAAAGTCTACTTCTGGCTCCGTGCCATACGAGAGATCTCGTAGGTACCCAATTTGAAATTCTTTACAGAGCAAGTCTCGTGGGACGAAGATTGGACGCAAATTTCATCGTTCGTTAAGACAAAGTATACATAGCAGTGTAAATTGTGTTATGTATCGCGATTATGTTATTCAATATTGATCGCTTGGTCTCGATGGAGAATGTATGCACAGCTGTAAAACAAAGAACAATTTCTGGTATAATACGGATTCAATATCAATTTTGGACGAACGCAATTTATACCGAGCATAGATCTTCAATGGCATTGAATATGAAGTGACGTTTGAATAAGTATACTTTCGTATTTACACCAGGATCTCAATATCTACTGACGCAAACAAGATAAAGCACTCCGCCGCCGCTGTATAGCAACGAATTTTAACATTGATCCAGCATTACGGTAAAATCTGCTTCCTCCTTTGCGTCCTCTCTCAGTCACGAAGTTTGTTCATTCCATTCGTACGATAATATTTAACAAAGTGTGTGGAATACAATATCCATTCGACGATGTGTTACAAAATTAATTCAGTACCTATACACATATCGAATTATTCCAGAAGACATGAATAGCGGTTGGTGGTGACATTTTCGCACGATCGCACGTCAGAGCACAACTCTAAAAGCGGTTCAGTATTGTTTATTCAGGAGAACATACGACGTATGTATTGGCGTGATTCTGTAGGCACAAGACGCCTACGCAGGATGAAGCACGGGTGTATCTACTTACTCCGAACGAGAGATATTTTCTTCTGAGCCGTAATCGTACAGGGAATGGAGCATGAATTTTAAATTGTGGTAGTCCGTCGTATAAATAATTTCTGGCCTCTTCTACGTCAAACACAAGAGCGACGCATCATTCTCCACTGACAATGAGAAAAACAAACTCTCCAAAGAGGAACAGGAAGAAGCTAGACACGCTATTCTCGTCGTTATTCTTCGCCTACTCCGTTGCTTGAACAATGAGTATTACGACGACGAAACGAACTGTAGTAGCATGGTATATGAGGTGATTTCTTCAAATTTTTGAATCATTTCTCCCTTTATGTGTTCTTATTTGAGTTGTCCGTTTACATATTTTTTTTACTTATATGCTACCAGGTCGGTCGTCTTGTTAACTTTCTCGCGCAGGTATATCCTGCATGCGTTCTACAATGAGGGTTAGCTGGAAACTGGTACCAGCCCCTATGCGATCAGCATGGACTAGTGAACTACTTCTAATACTAACAAATCCGCTTATGATTAGCCGGTGTAGGTTAAACGGATCTATGCAAGCTTTTCGAGTGAGAAACAGACGCATCTGTAACCGGATAACGTTAATCTATCGAGTTAATTCTCACAGGGGAAGATAGGAGATCGTAGACTGAGGGTGCAGGTCGAACAATCAATGTGTACCTACTCATTATGATTTCTTGTTTCAGCGGGTATCGAATTTTCATAAATGTAACACACGGACGAATTTACGTGGGTTAGGTGTCTATACGAACAATTTTTACAGTGAACACATTATAGTAACCATATATTTTTAATTCAATTCCGTCTACATTAGAAGAACAGTGTGCGTGACGAAATTAATTATCATCGTCTACTAATTGTGAGGAATGATGCAGCGGTTCATTACGAATGTGATATGGGTCCTCGTGTATACAGGCGATGGCTTGAACGTTTCTCTTTTATGAAATCCGATGTTCAAATCGTACACTGTCAAAAATTCTCGGTGTAAACTAGCACGGAGTTGGTGCTTGAGAAATTTGGTGTCTAAAACAAAACTTTTCTCTTACCTATATAAAATACTCTGGCGAGGTTGTCGAACGAACAACGGCTTCATCATATCTAGATCAACACTGTGCGGAGGTTCCGACCAAAACTTCATTCATATTATCTCTGCCAATATTTTTTACACTGTATACTAACACAAAAAAATAGAGTCGACTCCCAGGACTACACGAGGTGTCGAAATTGTGTTAATTTACACGCCACTTTTTTCACAATGTATAGTAGGTATGCGTTGATCTAATTAACTGGACGTCCACATCATCAATCATGTGTTCAAGTGCATCATTTATTCAGTTGCAGCAGCTGAATATTTCGTTGAACAATCGTGACCGCAAAAATTAGTTGATTTCAAGATAGTTTTCTCTCAGTATGCGAAGTTAAGTGGATTTGGAAACAAATTTCAGGTGCTGTTGCGACCAATTTGAGGTATAATTTTTGCAATTCGTGGAATAACTCTAACTCCATATCACAATAAGAAGATGAAGAGTTTCATGATAGCAATTTCGCACGCGAGTTTTTTGTCAGAACATTAGCACTAATACGAACCTGTACCTACAGGTATACAGTGTACCTACGTCAGGATTATCGTGGGAGCTACTGTGTAGGATTTCACGAAAACGATCGATCTGTGTCGCTGATCGGATGAATATACCTGCAGTTCCTCAGATTCTAATCTGATAACGGAATTTACCCATGGCGGCGAATAAGATGACACGTGCTTACCTAGCCACGTGTGGCAACGTACGTTAAACAAATTTCTTAATTGCACGTGACCGTCGAACAGCCACCGGAAATCCTTGTACGGCCTCCTCGTCCCCGCTGCTATCACGTGAGTGAATGCTTACGCGGCACTAGTTAATTCGATATATCAAAGTATATATTTATATACCATAGCGAGTGCCGTGAGATGAAAGCAGAGACCATTAGGAACCGAAGATGAGTAATGATAAAAATATTTTATATGATTATAAAATAAAACCGAACTCTTTCGAGTGAAACACCCGATACGAGAATACAGTTTTCAATAGTTTCTCTTCGTTCTGAGTCATGAAGTACTCACTTCTGTAATTCCGGAAAGAAGTGCGGAAATTTTTGAGAAAGGCAGGCCAAATTAGCCGTTACACGGTACCCGCCTCATGAGTATCGAACAATTGTCGGGAACCTGACGATGTGTCGGTTATTTTGAGAATACAACGGTTAATTCAGGTGCCTATGGCCCTCCGTTATATTAGCTGAATTACGTGGTGGAAAATTTCCGTTACAGCGAATGTCAACCTAGCCAATCAGTCACGAAAACCGACTGAAAAAACGGTCTACCTCCCGGTTGAACGCGGTCTTCAGAAATGAATATGCCGCTATTATGAAATAGTTCTGGGGGTTACTTCATCGGATGTGAAAATTTTTCATCGAGTGTTCAATGTTGAGCATTCCGTTGAAGTTCGTATGAATATTAGGTGAAATGATTTTGAAATTACTGACGCCGCGGACTTTCCGGGTAGTTAAATACGTGTCGTCAGCAGTTAACTCGCTAACAGCGAGTACGTACAACGACTCGTCTTTAAACCGCACGACATTCGTTCGAGGTGGAACTAAACGCTGCGACCCGTTACAAAAATTATGAAACGTGTCCATACCGGGGCAAGTGAATTCGCGAATAGATGTGGAATGACGTGAGTTTTTCCAAACACCTAATCGAAGCATTCGTAATTGCACGACACCCATGTACATACCTAACACAGCCAAAAATTAAAACTAGTTATAGATCATGAGTACTGTGTTCACCTATATCCAAGCATGATCATGACGCATAGGCTTGCTGCTGCACTAAATACTCAACAGTAGCAAACGCCCTGCTGGTTGTTGAACAAAGAGCTCGTGTCCCCTTTGTTCTGCACCTACATTGAACGACTCTTCGTTAAAGACTTCTACACTTGTCTCAAGGAGGAGTAGTGTACTTGCTGCAGTTGCTGCATTATCCCTCCGTAGTATGTGTGAACAAGTAGGTACGTTTACTTACAACTAACAGAACACCGAAGCCCAGAGAAGCCGTATCGTCACATAAAAGTAAGAAAACCTTAATTGCAACGCCGTTTAGACTCCGGACAAATATAGTGCAGTGGGTCAGAGATTTCTTAAAACAATCGTAGTAAATGCGTTTACTGAGAGCCTGTTTAACCCAACTGCTCATAGCTCTGGCGGGAGTACGCACGCTGACGGGTCACGTGAGGGGGACACTGGGTTGAATCGTTGAAAGTGCAGAACATGACATGGCAAAATATCCAAATTTCATTAGCTCAACGAAATCCAGAATTGGCGAGAAAAGGTCAATCCGATTTCCTACGGAATCAGTCTCCGACGACTTGCATGGTGCTGCACGTCGGCTGCAAACTACAATGGATACCCACTTTGGCCCATAACGAGTATATTGTAAAGGTCGGGAAGATCAGGTCACGGTGTAAGGTGTACGGAAAAGGCTATACCTGCCACCCTTGTCTATTCATCTGCATACCAGACCGTTTGTTTTTTAACCGCAGGATTTCTCACGGTGATATTCCGCATCCGTAATGAAAATAATTAGATGAATATATTGCTTGCTTGGAGCCGGCTCAAGTAATTATAATATACCAACAACTAACGTCGCGTCGTGGGAGAAAATCCGCGGGATGGATGTGATGGTAGGTATATGAATAATCTGAATTCCGAGTGAATCGTCATATGTATACGTACTATAGGTATAACGTACAGAAGTGAGTATAGGAAGGTACACGAGATTACGCAGGAGCGACTGATGCACAGCCTGAGGTATTTCAACCGGCGAACGAGCCGGCACACGGCTGTCCTCGACACACCGTGACTAACCCATTACTATGTAAAGAAGAATTTGAAACGCTTTGCCCACGCCGGACGCGGGTATGAAATATGTCTACTACGTACCTGCCTATACGTTCTAATCAAAAGACGTAGGTAAGCCTAAGAACGAAGGACCGTTATATAGCAACGACGCGGACGTGGACGCGGACTCGCGACGCACGAGTCGATTCGAGGAGCTTCTAGAGTGTCGGTGTGCCTAGATGAGGGCGGGGGGGGGGGGGGGGGGGGGGCGCGCACCTACCTCGCAGCAGCTAATTGTTTTCGTAATACAATACCTACGGTTGTTGATATTGTTGGACGGCGAGAGCTAATTACAAAACAGCCGCCTATATTTTACCACCGCTTTGTTCGATTTCATTACAATTCGAAGTAGATTTCAGATTATTACGATTATTATAATCACTACAGAGCAGCGTGGAATCGGATGAGGCTGGAGTTCGTATCGCAACAGAACGACAAATAATAATATCGGTTGAAATTTTTTCTATGAAGACAAATATCTTAATTTCCTTCTCTCTCCCTCTCTCTCTCTCTCTCTCTCTCTCTCTTTTGCCGATTTCGGGAATCCCCGACGCGCGACGTCCCGATCGACGCGACGAAAAATTTTAGCCGATATTATTTTTCGTAATTTTGCGATGCGAGCGTTATGAACTTCGGACTGCTCTTGAAATTCGGACTATTCTACAAGACTTTATCAACACAATTTAACGTGCGTATGTAAAATATGTCTGTATTCGATTGTGTGCGTTATATTCTTGTTGTTTTTTTTACGATTCACGTACACGTAGTATACGCTAATTAAATTTTTGCGCGTGTATACATCTGTGTAGGATTATTATTTTTGTATCACTACACAGGAAGCAAAGGATCGTGACAAGAGCTGTACGACGTTGTATGTACCTACATACCTACCCACCGCAGACGATAAAGCCGTGTGGTGAGGATAAAAGTCTCAGGGATCATCGCAAACAGTTCACTGTGTGACTATAAAGGAAAGTTACTAAAAAAAAAACGCATCGCGACTCATCATTTACACCTCACTCATTCAATCGAGCATTTTTATAGTATAATGTATATATTATGAAGCGAAAATATGATTCTGTTGTTAAATTATGAAAGAATATATATATTAATATGCTTTAATGGTGAAATTCACCGAAAGTTTTTGCGCAGGTACATGCATACGTACTCGGGTGTCGTACTACCTGTGTGCGGAGTTTTCTCTATGAAGAATGAATGAGGAAACTGCACTACGATGTCTACAGTAATGATGTCACACGATAGTTAAAATAAAATTTGACGAGTTGTCTAGAATATTTGTACGTGGGTTTTTCAATTGTCTTCTACGTCGACCGCGAGCAACAATTGAGGCGGTGGACGCGCGGAGGGGAAAATGCAGTAACGAATATCGCGGCTCGCACATACATTGCCCGTAGCAAATTCAAAAAATTATCGACGACTATTACTGGAGGCTCAGTATTGCGAATCAAAAAGTGATTACAGAATCAAATAGTGTATATTTTAACGAAAATTTTAAGTTAGCTCGGTGTTGCCTGTTCCCAGTCGTTACCGAAATCGCGAAATTTGACTTTTTTGCACCTGGCGTCCAGGATTTTTGAGATTTTTCAGAATTTCAAGAGCCACGACGTTTGATAATGTTCAGGGAATGACTATGAATTTTTTCGGATGTTTAACGCTTCTTTTAGGCGAACAGTGACGATATAAAGATGACCTACGGCGACGTACCCCGAAAAAACTACGTTTTTTAACACTTTGGAGATCATATCGGTTCACACGATTTTTGCACCGGAATCCGCGAATAATCATTGAACGTAGCAAACTCTACGCTTTACACACCTTTTTGAATTTACGCTCTAACATTTTTTTTCAGAAGTTATGATCACGCAAACTGAACCGCCAAACCTTTTTGACCCGACAGTCGTTCGTGAGGAGAATTATAAAGTGACCTCGTTAGGCCGCACTGTTTCTATAATTATGATCAAATTTTTCAATTTTATATTTCTAATATTCACTCGAATCTCTGTAGCTTCTCGAAAAACATGAATTCAAAATGAAACTCCTTCAATTCCCTTAGAATTTCTAGGCTCGTTATTATCGTGAATTTATATCATCTGCACTTAGAAATAATCATGTACCGTAGAAAATGAATAATTAAAAGAAAAAGAAAAGGAAACAAAAAAGAAAAGGAATTACAATTACGCTGGGAATATATCTCCCATAAACTTTCTTGCCTCAACAATAAGATGAAACTGGCTTGATTGATGACTGAGAAACGAACAGGTAACTACAGGTATTCAGATCATATAAATATCACGTCAACCACGGAAAAGTTATCGTGCCTCGCTTAGGCCTCGTACGCTAGCATGAGCAGAGATTATCCGTTTTCGTTGCACGATTTTTATAATTATTCGGCAACAAAAAAAAACCGAAAAAATAGCACAAAAATATACACGTATCATTATGGCAAAGTGGGTCAGGGAGAAGTGAAGAAGTAAAATAGTATCGGTACCTATACGTATAGCTTCAGGTAGTACATACATACGTAATCTAGTCCTGACTAATGCTCCTCCGCGATCCACTATTCGTGAGCATAAATACATACGAAATTCAACGATGTAAAAGTATGACAGAACCAACTCATGTACACAACTTGATCTAGTCGGCAGTTAAACACGAATTAAGTAGGAACAAACATGAATTTACCAATCCACGGATAATATCACTGACAATAGATAGGTTGAAATACAAAATACCTAACAGTTGTTGAATCCAAACGCCCAAATCACTGTCTTCTTACCGATAAAAAAAAATCAAATAAATCGCGGGAATTCCCGATAGAATGATATTGGAAAAACCAGCATCGAACTGTTTACATTCTGCAGGAAACGCTGTTGCTCTCTTTTACGAAATTACTCTCAGATCTTAAAACTCGTCAGTGAACCTTTCTCCGCCTGAAGGACGTAGCGGGTATGAAAATTGGCTCATTCGTCTACTACACGTACGAAATTTAGGAAAAAAAAATATAAGATATTCCAATTCCATACACGATTGCTAAACTATGATCTCGTCTCATCGTTCGTCGGAATGCGAACACCTATCCGCACGTCAATGTTAAAGAAGTTCGCTCGTTTCTCGGCTGTTTGTTTTAAATCTAAGTAATTTATAGCGACCTTAGAAGTTCGTGGTCACGTATCCGTAGTAGGTATACTTATTAGTGTGAAAAATATGCGAAGAAAACAAAAAAGTGATTGTCTCGTTGTTAGGCTCACCTTGATCCAATGTAGTGAGTTCTCTCGCCGATGCTTATAATCCTTTTAAAATCCAAAATTGCGTGGAACTATGTGTTAGCAGGTGAATCCGATTGTCGAATCTTGAAAGAACTTATGAGAATTGCCACTTTCGAACACACCTACACCGCCGCACTGACGATACGCGCCTCGCGTAAACTCTTCTTAGTCGCGATTCGTGCGGATAAACTTTGTCGTGTTTCGAAGTAGAGGCACGACGTAAACACGGGCACCTGTGCCGCTACTAAATATCGCGACGATACAGAGCAATGAATCGTTGGGCAGACATCCAGCCGAACTAAACGCTGCTTGTGGAACGCGAGTTCGGAGCTACAAACACCACCTCCCGAAGCCTCGAACCTATGCGCATGCGCACTGCTGCGAAAAATAAAACTAGAAGTGTTGGCTGTTACCTGCAGGTACGGGAGATCACCAGTGTCACTCAACTGACTCAACTACAAAACGATTCAGTTGTTGTTATGTAATTTAGATGACGATACATACATACATTCGTTTATGTAGTATAAAGTACTTTATAGAAGAGATGAACAGAATGTTTCCATAATAATAAGAATAAACTCGATGGAACTTATCGTGCGCGTCGCTTGCTTTTTTTTCTCATTTTGAAACTCGATTGTTTGGAAATTTCGTGTCACGAAGCTGCGCGCACTCGGTTTATATTTTTTGTTTAATTTTGGGGTTAAGTTCTATTTTCCTAATTGTTTTCATGAATCTGGATAATATACACGCGTAGGAATAATATGGTGTCGGTTAGAATTTCGAGTACACTGCAACTATTGGTATTTCTGAATCAGTTGTGGTTTTTTGGAGTTTGTCTACAGCTATACTAATAAGAAGGTGAATATACTTATTGTTAATTAAAAGTTATTTTCTTTATTTCTTTTGTTTGTTCGTCGTGTTCTCCAGTCGTATCCAATCGACGGTAACAATTACGCTTTCCAGATACCATACAAAATAATTGGAGTCTGGTGAGTTTCTCGGTGAAATAGGTATAAGAGACACAGAGGCGTCAGTTTATTGCGTATACTATACTATTGACAATGAAAAATTATTGTTTGATAGCGTTTGGTATATATACTGGGAATCCACTCCGCCACGAGCAAGCAATCATATCAAACGGCAGCTTCGCATCGTCGAGCCACAAGTATTTGAACTTATCGTTAGAAAGTTTCTAGCCGAAGCAACCCGGCGGCTGCAGGGTTGGGCGACAAAAACCCCATTATAGAGACCAGAGAATAAGAAACGAATTGTAATAATAATATCGCCGAATTATGAAACAGTCGGTATTGTATTATACAAGTTAACTGATCGCGATTATATCTACCGGTACCGTAGAAATCCGCCTTATTAACGTTTCGCTAAAATACTTGGCGACCGGCGTAGTCACAGGATAGTGTAACTACACGTGCATACATACATACATGCTATAGATCGTAAAAACTCACGATTGTAGGTAAATGTTATTTGCGCGCAAGCATGCATGTAGAACATTACAATCCTTACAAGTTTGTGCCTATTCGAAAGTCTCTGATAATTAATACGGCCTGTTGCGATGTATCAACATATCGATAAATAGGACGGGCCGCCCCAAGTATTCAATCGACCGATCTCGCGCCATTCTCTTCTCGGATAAGACCGTACATCTGCGTAAGTACGCCACATCGAACACTTGCCACAAATGTAATATTCTCGTTTGTAATATCGCAGTGTTCCAATAATATCCTATGTGCCAAGGAATTTGTAGGCGCGGGGCAAGGGAACGGGGATCGGTTCGAACGTCCGAGCCACGATTATTATTTACTAGCGAAATCATTTTTTGAAAAATCGATAATTTTGCGAATCGCGTTGTCCGCGATATTCTATAACACACTAGCTGGAAACAGATAAAAAAATAGCGAGGTTGTATAGTTGTATACCTACCATCGAGACCCCCTGGTCGACCCACTCTGCCATTTGCATTATGTTGTACGTAAATTCGAGCGAAATCTATCAGGGCATTCTTTTGCTGGACCGATTTTCTGGAAATCTGGCAATGGCTGAAACTGCCATTGAATAGATAGGATAATATACTTACGAATCATTTTCGTAAAGTTCTTTCGAAACCGGATAATTTTAGTATTATTACTTCTTCGAAAGCTCACTTGGGTGATGATCTACGTCAGTTTGAGAAGATTGATGAATTACAAAAATTTAGTTTTTCCATTAGATTTACAAGCCAGGGAATGGAAAAAAAATGTTGACAAGAGTCATGGATGATCCTCCGATTTGGTACCTTGGAGAAAATTAGTCTACAAATTTCTATGAATTTTCAAAGAAATTGAAACTTTTCATAGTTTTTCCATTAAAAATTGTTGTTCTTTCTAGTTCAATCAGCAAAAACAACAAATTTTACTGGATAACTGCACGAATTAAAAATTTTCTGTATTAAACTACAATTTTGTATGATAAACCACCGTAATTGACAATTTTTTGTATAAAAACTACGAAAATCTGCACTTCTTTATGATCGAAAACTACGGAATGTTCGAGTTTCCGTGAGAATTCATAAAAATTCGTAGGAGTATAAGAATCTTCATCAGAGTACCCCTGGTGAGAATTTCCCCTGGCGATATTTAAACATTTTTGTAATATTCTGTAGAAATTGTGTTTCATGAAAAATTGTAGATTTCAATAAGACACATGTACTAATTTGCAATTTCATATTTGCTTTCTCAATCCACGGTACAAGGTCTGCGCTCAGACGTAATCGGGACATGCTTCGATTTAAAAAGATTATAGATGAGGTAGAATAATTTGCTAAGAATTTGCTACGGACTTGCTAAGAATTTGTTACGGATACTTTATCCAATCAATATGAATACAACTACGAAGAAATAAAAAGTAAAGCATCGACTGATCAAGTTATGGATCAATATCAAACTAATATAGGCAAATCTATGACGACACAACTGAATTTTTAATTTCATACGCAGGTACGAATTATCATAGAATCAAAATGTGAATCTGATGAAAATATTAGCGGCTCTGTGTACATAAATAATGATAGGCGTTCGCTATAACTGAAAATTGTGCGTCTCTTACGTCAAAAGTAGGTGATGACTCCACAAAGATAAATGTTTTGAACTTGGTTTTACGTCTATATCAATTTCGTTGACATGATTTGGTGAAAACATAGTCATGATTTGGCACTTATTTCTTGGCCATGATGTCTGTCAGAGAACTTAACAAACAATAATTGCATTGGAATTACAATGATAAGTAACACAAAAGTCTCTGCAAATACTCTGATAGATAAATTTGCAAACCGTGAACGATATCGTTGAATAAACAAAGTTTTGCAAGTTACATGCCATTCCACGGCTTGTCCTCTACGTAATCATGATCACAAATAGAATGAACTGAATCGTTATTTGTTTTGCAATTTTATTAGTAATCAAATATATAACGTCCCTGACTCTCTGTCCAATGCATTGAACAAGAAGAGATTTCGATCTTTCTTTCCAGAGACCTGATATATTCCTCGATTATGGAACATTTGTAGATATACGCTGATATACTTTTTGCATTGTTCCCCCTTGAATTGTTTTTCTCCTTCGTTCGATTCTCCTCCACTTTGTTCGAACCTTGTTCCAAGGCTCTAATTATCTGCAGCACAGAAAAAAAAGCGCGTGGTTAAAAACACCTTGTAAATCTCGCAAATAGTGAGCGCGCAAAGGTTATTCAATAAACAATGAATCCACGATGTTTATCTACGTCCAGGGTTCAGTAAATATCAAATGACTCTTTGAAGCAGTTTTCTTCCTTTTTTATTTCGCTCACTTCATATCAGTGATGCGGGACTCAGTGATAAATTTATGACTCTCATTAATAACATTTGAAAGATAAACAATTCAACCGTTAAGACAATCAGTCACCTTTCTAAAATCTAAAACCCATTCTCACATTGTATCGCTCGAAATAATCACAAGGAATATGACTGTGCAGTTTTTTTTGTAAATCTTCAGGAGGCTCGATAACAGAAATGACGAAAATGACAATACAAAAACTTACTCAATAAACATTGAGCGCAACAATTTCTGTATTGTGAAAATACTTCCTCTGGTTGCAATTCAGAGTGCAATAACCTGTCCATCGAGCTCGTTTCCACGGATATCGTTAATCGGCAAATCGAGTAGGTATTTTTGTGTTGCAAAAATGTGTGATTCACGCCAATTGACAAAGGCGAGATTCATTCCCTCGAGACTTTTGCTCACAGCGTTATTCTTAGTCATTAATATGAAGGAGTAGAACGAAGACGCTGACGATGACTTTATCAGACTATAAGTGATAAATCCAACACATTTCAATCACATTTCCCCCTTGATTTGTTGGCAAACCTCAGCCTTTCTTGTCGCTCATTATCTCCGTTGTTCCAGATGAGAAATGATACAAATAATATTATCTTGGTTGTATTTAGTTTACGTATTTAACTATACGATTCGGATAGTTACATATCTTCTGAAACGAGAATGTGTGCACCTTATCTTGAACACAGTCGCTGATTTTTTGCCCCTATTTAGCACGGACTTCTAATATCGTTCAATCACTCACAAGCGACTTAACATAATGTTTACGTGTTTATGACACACGAAGAAAAACAAAACAGTCCTCGTTCTAATCTGAAACAAATTTTGTTATAATTATTCGCTTATTAGCGTAGTTAAGGATAGTATCGAGTGGCGTTGCATAAACTCAAACCACCTACATGACAAATATTTAAACATCGAATAACAAACTTGTGTTTGTTCCAAATAATTATTCTAGCATACGAAATTATTTAGTGTTTATAAATACCAAGGTACTTCACTTTATCATCTTATCTACTCAAGAGACTAACCATAATAGCATATCGAGTAAGTGGTACTCCACAAATATAAGGTATATATATTCTGCGACCTGAAATCATAAGATTAACAAGCTACAAGTTATTAGCGATCGATTCATTATTCCTGAGCACTACGTCAGCTGCTTTAACTGATTCGTTCTCAAGAGGAGGAAAAAATCTTGCCCGATACTATTTGCATTTGAAACGAACATTTTATTATCGTCTCCAAAGATTCTGCGCAAGGAATCCATTATCTGGTGAATATGAGGCTGGATCTTATAATGTTATCGTAGCAAAACCACAAAAAACAATATCGGCTGAAGTTTTTCGATGGAGAAGAATCTTCATTTTTTCCCCACAATTTTCGGGAATTCCCCGGCGGACGTTACAAACTTCAGCCTCATCTCATCATGCTCATGACTTTCATATGTATATACATTCGATGTGCTTAGAATGAGGTTAGGACTCGTTGATCTCATATATTTGGCGATAAAAAACTTTCGCCATCTAATTTCAGAGAATAAGAGTCGCAAACTTAACTGACCAGATGCTCTCATATGTCAGATATACAGGAAATTTTGTCAAAACGTCGTTTGATAAGACATGAGAGACGGGCATTTGCGACTCCTTGACGGCGACGTTTCGATCGGAAATGTGAAATGATTGAGATCGTAACGTAACGTATTTGTAAATCTCGTTCTCCGAAAGCACACAGTTTTAGATTGAACTTCATTGTTTCGAACTCACGTTGATTATCGACTTAACATAGATTCGAAGTGAAATGTTAATCGTGTCAACTTGACAGATGTAAATTGTAATGTAGCATGATCCATGATGGCGGCAGGCTGGCTGACACTGGTCACGTGGTTGCGCAGTTCACCAATGCGCCGCACCTGAACTGGCGCGAGCTTCGAACTACAAGCTAGCCGAGGCTAATTTGAATAAATGATTCAGATCGTTTCTTATCTATTTTGTTTTATCTCTTTCTGCCTTCTAACACCAAACATCGATAATGAAGATACTAGTTGAGTCGCAATTGGCTTGACACACTACATGGGAACGTTTGGTACTACATTTTTACATTTCATCGAACCAATATACGTGAATAAAATGCGTATATTATGTGTGATGAAACCAAAAAATTCATTCGGAACTGTCGAACCGTTAACCGCGTTACAGGAATGCGCGTATAAGTGATTGATTATCATAATTTCACATCATAGGAAACAAAAAATAAAAACTAGAGGTGTTGAATATTTGTGTGAGAGACCTCCTGACTCTGCATATTCAATAAATTATAAAAC
Organism: Phymatocera aterrima; assembly: GCA_963170745.1. Classification (NCBI taxonomy): domain Eukaryota; kingdom Metazoa; phylum Arthropoda; class Insecta; order Hymenoptera; family Tenthredinidae; genus Phymatocera; species Phymatocera aterrima. Next base: position 8,114,794 of record OY720660.1, read on the forward strand.
GTAGACGCATATTATACACTATACCATAAATATACGAACGACCGTGAGCCACGTTATCATAATCCGATATGGTTGATCGTTACAATGAGAAAAGAATCACTCATTGAATCATATTTGACATAATGTTTATGTAACGACTTAACGAGTTTATAAAGTGGGAAGCATGTAAGTGATGGAAAAAAAATGAAACGTAGAATCATGATAAATGTGTATCTACAGAATGAAGAGCCGAACGCTTAATAGCTATCAAGTCCGCAGTATCCAAAAACTATTCGACGCTTTCCAGACGAGAGTATACGTTCCACACTCAAATGAACCGAATGTGGGACCCTCACTTTCCTCAATATCTTGTTTCTTCCGCCGAATTATAGCCGGTTGGGATTTTCGATACCAAAATTTGTAAAAATTCATATCTCAAGGATGGGTCGGGTAATAATCTGAAAGAATTAATCGAAGCCACTTCCAATAGGTATGCTATAGATGACGAATGCAAATCAGCCGAATCGAAGATGGTCGTGGCCAAACGTTTGTTATGTTGATTTGGCATTGCTATCGGGTATAGGAATGTAGAACCTATGTGAAAGAACAAGAAAACAGTAACATGTAGTTATGTATACATGGCGATATCGTTGCGCTGTAGCAATAGCTACTTTGCATGCCAGCTATATACAGGGACAGTGAATTTGCATTAGGCATTCTACAGTCTATTAAATTCATTCGAAAGATTGGATCACAGTCAAGCAAGGCACGACGAGCCTCGCGCGAGTAGTAATATAAATAAAAGTATTCAAAAAGCTGGCGACGAGAGGTATGTTCGTTATGCACTTTTATAAATTCCTCTTTGCCAGTCCGTGGGCTACGCTCGTTGGTGATCTTGAAAAGATGGTCTGAGAAGAGAAAGAAAAACACAAGCCCAATTGAAACCCTCGAGAAGAAGTAAGTTTGAGTATTTGAAGAGCTCAGCTCGAAGAGCACACACTTGAAGAAACTGAAAGCAGAGGTTCGGTGTTCCCGGTCATTATCGCAAGGGCTTGGTGCCTGGTATATCCACAACGTATGTATTATACAATACACACACAAGACTTAGCCAAACCTGGAGCCCGAAAAACGCCATGCGCATAAGATCACGCCTCCCTTATTTTATAAATAAATATAATTCCTTGCCCGGTTTGGGTTCTCCGAGGGAATGCGTTTGTTGCCATTGTAAATCTCACGGAGCCTGACCCTCTCTGCTAAATGTATACATCCATGTTTAGGTACATGTATAGGTATACATACGTATGTATTAGGGGAAAAGGTCTCGCCGGGCCGGTGGGATATACACAGGTCTGTAGGTAGGTACTATGCTTCGGTATTAATACGGTTAGCCGAGACTAGTGTGGCAAATAATACACCGACCATTATTCTGTGTACTTAAATCCACACAACAGCGCGGGAACAGGGGTGGTGCGACATTTAATCCTCAAGCAAAATTGCAGCCTTTTGTAGTACGTTGATTGACAAACAATCGGAGTTCCACCGCACGCTCGGATAACGCTCATTGTAAGTGTGTCAGGCGTGTTCTTCACGGTTTATAGGTATAGGTATTGGTGTCCCCACTACGGCAATAAATTAATTGGAGAGCTTAAAGTATCGCGAGTCAAAAAATTGTCTCCATTTTTGCTACTTACTGAGATCAATACTGTCACGCCTCTATGTTCCTCTAAATATTGTCATGCTATATTTGAGGAGCGTGGAAAAAATGGCTACCTTATCGTATCAACCATCCTTCGGGAGGAGATAAAAATCAACGAACTAGTCAAAATTTTCATTGATAGCAAACTATAAGAATCGTATTTATAGGGTTCAATAATTATACCATGCAATGCCTGTTATAGGGTTGCATTGCGAAAATACCGACCTCATCTCAACGTACCAAAGCCATAATCACATGAAACAAGCTGATCGTAGTATAATTAAGACAAGATACCCACAAGACATTGCATCGTTCGGCACAAAATTGCAATGGTCAGACTTCGCAGATTAGCAGCATGGAGAAGAGCTCGACAAAAAATGGGGACAATTCACGAGCTATGGCATGTTAGTCCCCGAGCCTGGACTTGAACCTACGAACCCTGCACATTAAACGGCCAATTTGCATTACCCGCCTACGAAACGTATGTATATACATATAACATGCCCATTATAGACGCATACATATTATTATTGTGTACGGTTCTACGTTTGCGCGTACAATACATGGCAGCGCGCATAGACAGTACACAAAAAACACAATAACAAAACCCACTACGAAATAACGGCTGTGAGGCGATAAAACGATGAATTATTTTCGTTTCAAGCCACGTTTTTCGTGGTTGTTTACTTTTTTTCCTCTTCTTCTTCTCTCCTTTATTTTTCGTTAGATAAACACGAGGTGTATGCGGTGTTTGTGCCTTTTAGGCGGAACAAATGAGGTACATATTTGGTAAGAGAGAGGGTAAGGGAGAGAGAGAGAGGAAGAACTAAACATACGATCATTTAGCTTTTGATACCAACCATTCTTTCTCCTGAGCACTTTTTTGTCTGGTTTTTCTATTCTATTTTTTGTTCCATTCTGTTTCTCTCTCTCTCACGCCCTCGCTCTCGCCCTTTCACTTTCTCTCCATACGGATTGTATACTGGACAATTGTACAAACGCACTTCGGTTCAGGTAGGTACTGCAGGTGCACACGATACAAACTACGTCGAAACCGAGAACTCGCTCGGAGACGTGAAAATCGGACTTATCTAGACATGATAATCCGGTTCGCGAATTTCTTAACACTCATCATAGAATTTCGAACTCACCAATATTTGCGAACGGATACGCGTTCGAATGGATACGCGTTCGAATGGATACGCGTTCGAATGGATACGCATAACGCGAATCCATACGCACGCAAGCTAGCTATGCTCAGGGGTCATAGATGACGGAAATATAGTATGTAGGTATTGTATGCACTACATAACCATGCAGAGATAGATGTGTGAAAATTGAATTTACGCTAATGGATTGAAGCTGTGGCGTAATAATGCTAATAATTGGACGTAATCAACTGTTTTCAAGTTGAACTGAAACCTCATTATACCTACTACTCGAACATTTCTCCTTCCACTTCAGTTGGAATATGCACTAAATTCCTGTTATAATACATCTAAACGTTACAGTGTTATTATTATTGTAGTACCTACTCTCGCCCGCATGCATACCGACATTCCAGCTCGTATAGGATATAATAAACTCATCACCATATGGAGCGAGGCTTCGCATCCTCCGAGAAATATTCTACCCTATTCATGCCAGTATCTATACACGTCGAACCTGAAGCCGTACGTTCAACGCATTTTCGTCGGGAAACGCTATACGCATGGTCCTTCTTGACCGACCGATATTAACCCCCTGTTGCAGGTTATCGAAAACTGAGATATCGATTCCATTTCTCATCCAATGTCAGTTGGTCTAGAGCCTTGAATATTTGCGAATTGTAGAATTTTGAAATTGCGATACCTATGTGTACCTGCCAACCGTAAGTGCAGTGCTCGGGGACGTGTAGGTACGATTACTGGACTTTACACCAAGTTTCCTATATTGCACTCACTCGTGATCTCAATTTTTGACGATACAAAAATATCTCGCGTATCTGACTGCTACGTTATACTTACTTATCCCTGTTTGGTCATGTCCCGCTATAACGCTCATAGTTCAACGCAAGAAACGGAAATACGAATTTTACCGTATATTCATAAAAAATAACAATATAATGATATATAACTATCGTGATTAGTCTGCGATACAACTCTCATATATGGGAGATAGACATTTGCATTCGAATCATAGAGGGGAATGCAACTAAGGTTAGTTACCGACGATCATTCGTACTCCTGGAATGACTAACACCACCGCCTTAAACGACGCGAATTAGAGTCGAGACAATACAGTACAATATACTTAGTTTAGACTAATTAACGCTTCCCGCGCGGCGCCTGGGGCGGAGGAATGAGCGGTTCGAAAGTGTGTGCGTGTACATAAGCTGCTGAAGGTATGTTATCTGTTCTTTCACGCGATTTAACTCACGAATCCTACATCCCCCGCATGAATTTAAAATACTCCGGCAATGTGAAAGCGGTGAGTATAATATTCTTCGGTATATTAGAGAAAATTTGACCTGTTTTTTTACACGTGGTACTGATGCGGGAGTGTGTTTCGCGTCGCCCAGCTTAAGGCTATATCTATAGGCGTATATAATACTTAAGGCGTTCCTAAACGTAGGTAGGTAAACGGCATGCAACGCTGCTCTTTGTGAACCCGAGTGTGTTTGGAATTCCTCCGTTACCGAGTACGGAGTAACTCGAACCCCCGGCCATTTCGTTCGGTATTAATTGGTTCCACGTCAGACCCCATACTACAGCCTAGCCGTGGCTCAGCGCCTGCATCAAGTTCGGGCTGGGCGTCGGGGTCCGGGACTTGGGCCCCGGCCCGGGGGTTAGAAACAGGAAGGTTCCGAAACCATTCGTGCATGTTTTTGCCACGACCCCTGGGTCGTTCGTGTTCCCCTACTGCCTCTCGGTCGCCCTTGCCGCTGCGCGGCAGTCGCCAGGGGTATATAAAGCATAATAAAGGTCCGGAATCGGTCCGCGCGGACTGAACGCCGAGATGCCTCGTTCCCAGCCGTGCCGGGATTGGCCCACGTACCAAGACCCGGCCACATCATTCGTGTTTTTGTTGTACGATACGCCTATTTATTCCAGTTGGGCGTCACTCGGATTTTTCTCCATCAAGATTGGTCCCTAGTGTCGTACCGGGTTTCTTATAGGCTTGCCGAAGCGGATAACAGTCCGCGCGGACTGCTGGCTTGAGGTTAAGACGCTTCGGCAATCAAGTAGAACCTTCGGTCTTCCCAGGGATAGTGGATCCCGACGACGAAGAAGCAGAAGACGAAGAAGACGAAGAAGACGAAGACGACGACGACGACGACGACGACGACAACGGAGGGAGCGAGAGAGTCGTTGTACGCGGTCGCAGGGGAAAGACGGCGGCCATATTTAGAGAAGGAAATCAGTGAAGAGCATTCGCATTTCATATTGGAACGCGATGCGCCCAGGCGTTCGCAAAGAACGAGAAGAGAGTAAAGGCTGTGCAGAAAACCTCGCTACGGACTTTTACTCCCGCCGCGGTCGCCGTAGCATATCCCATACCTACCTAGATATATTCCCGCATATATACCGTATTCATATATAGGTACACAAAACCGCCCTTGTGTGCACATCCAGATGGGCATAGGTGGGTATGCGTACGAATATATACCTACATAGATATATCCAGACGGGGATAGCGAAGAGATACCCAATCTGCCTGACGCCATTTTGAATGAATATAGTATACTATAGGTATATCTGCAGAGTACGTGCCCTATACTCATTACAAACGTTCTTTTCAACCTATTTGCATTGCTGGTAGGTATGCATGTATGTACGTACGTACGTACGTATGCGTGTGTGTATGAATGTCGAGATGTGCATAGTGCGCAGGTAGCGGTACGCTCGTATATATAAAGGAGAAGGCTTTTTTCTGCATCTTATTTGAATAAAATTTTCCCTCCGTACGTACAGTATATAGGGTTATACATGTAGTACGTATGTGTGTACGCACAGTCATGTACCGTGTGTATCAACTGAACCAACTTAACCTAACCTAACCTAACCCGACCTAACCTAACCTAATCTCACATATACCCGTATGTTTACCGCTTGTTGCGACATTTGTTTTAATCAGAGTGCAGCCGAGTATAAACCATCTTGTTCATTTGTATATAATCGTTCAGTTCAGGTTTTCCGCGGGCTTCCCCTTCCGCCGCATGACTTTAAACTTGCTCCGCGACTGATCACACGTACATGAATTAATTATCGTTAACCGACGATAGGTTCTTGAGATTAAACGCGAGACGTTGCGGAGCAGCGCGCGAAGGAACACGAGAGTACACGCCATGCTAATGTATTCGTCGATATACTCATATTGTAGTTGGTACTGCGGTGTGTGCTATAGCGAAGATCAGGCAAAAGTTGAACATGAATATAATGCGTTAGTGTGTAGCTGTACATAGTATGCTGAACCCGATTGTGTATACGTACAGGTACAGTATGTGTAACGCAAATACATGCATGTATGTACCAAGAAGCAATTGATGGCCGAGCCAGTTGGCAGCCAGCCTCTTGACAAGAATGATGCAATTAACCAATAAACATATTCTGGATAGACGCAAGTGGGCCCGCGCGCACATTCATCCTTACGCCCCTGACTCCCCTGCGCATACATGAGAACACATGCATAGCTACAGCCCGTATAGTCAGTAAGTTTAGCTAGGGCAGCAATACCCGCGCACGTGCACCACAGGTCGCGATTTACTACTATCTCGCCTACGGATTGAATGTAGTATAATGTAATGTACATATACGCAGTAAAAGTGGCTGATTATTCGCCGCTGCATTCACCGAGAGACTTTGTACTAGTATGTACATACATACCTACTAGCATGTATAACGTGTAACGTGTCGCCGAGTTGCATATAGATCTTCGGTCGTTATATAGGTCCCTCTGATCACACTGATGACAACTCTCCATGAACAGCAGGTTTATAGTTAGGTATATACCGTCTTAGTGTCTCGACTTTGTAACTGTTAACGTTTGTACGTAGATCCATACCCATTTCAGTAATGATAGTTACATTATAGGTGCAAAGTATCGGATAGGTGAAAGAAGACAATTCTATAGTTCTAATCCGCGTGAACGTATAGTTCATAGAACAAGCGAATGATAACCGTAATAAGCATAACGTCCAGCGAGAGCGGATAAAACCCTGAAGAGTTTGATCTATACAGCGCGGCGTCGCGTGCAGAAGAGAGAGAGAGAGAGTGAGAGAGAAAAAACTCATAATCATTTCTCGATTCAAAGTGCAGACTCCGAACAACTTCTTATATGTTTACAAGTTGCAACACCAGAGTCACCAGCGTCGTTCAAGTTTCCGTCAATCTTTCATCAGCCTGTCTCAGCTGCAGCTACAATACGATATATCTATACTCCGCTTAAATACTCCCATGTATATACATACGTATATACATGCTATACGCTACCTACCATCTCCAAACGAGACGAGGAGAACGGAGAACCAGCCAACCGGCATAAACACACGGACAGACGTGGGCATGTGTGCTAGCATGCATGCATACCACGCATTTATTCGCCATAAACGCGAACATTTTGCACCGAGCGACAGCTAGCTCAACGTATCGCTGCTGCATCCGTCCATTTCATCGTGGCGACACGAAGTGTCACTTCTGCTGATCCCTCCGTCACCCCGCGCCGACCCTCGACGTAGCGTTGAGGAACGGCAGAAGGGGAGGGATAGGTATTGCCCGCTCCACTGCCTTTGCTAGATGTCAAGAGCTCGTGGTTCTTCGGGGTGGGGATAACGCGGTCTAGAGGAAAAGAGGAGAAGTCTCTCGAGGCCACGTGGTGTACGGTAGCTGGTGGTGGGGGAGCATGCCCCCTTCGCGTCGACCGGCAGTTGATAGTTGATACGCGACCTGCGCGCATAGCGGTCGAATTTTAGTGTTGTGCTGATACTACCTCCGTAACTCGCCGTTTTCGAAATAATACCTGCGAGCATAGATGTGAGGTTGGTTTTGTTTCTGCTCTGTTTCTTTTTTTTTCCTGTGGTCAAGTGAATATCAATAAAGCTATACATCTGTGTATTGTATCGTATTATATTCTCAACCGGTTGTGCACAGAGGGATATAAGCGCCAGTGATAAAGTGTACGATATAGGATTTTCATGGTGTCTGATATTAGAGCGGTGCGATGATACACCGCGAGTTCTGTTGATACCATTGTTCGTGCGTTCGTTCGGCTCATTCGTTCGGTTTCAATTATAATTCTTCCTCAATTATTGATGATTTCGTGACCGTGTGCGCTCTACGCAGTGGAGGAAGAAGCGGCAGAGAGTATTGAATTGTGATGGTGAAGTGCAGTTTGTGCGGAGCCATGCTGTGACAAGGGATATAAGTTACATACTCATTCCGACGCATTATATACGCTGATCACAGCCACTGTCCTCTGGATATTGGAGACACGTGTACGTCGGTCGAAGGTTTCCGAAAACGGGAATCCGACAGATTGACCGAAGGATGTATCCGAGCGCCGGGATAAACGCGGCAGCTGCTGCCGCCGCAGCTGCTCGTCACCCGGTAAGCAGAATTTTTATTCTTAGATATCCCATTTGTACATAATATTATACGACGAAAAACCGTGCGATGTGGAACATACAGCTGATAAGCGATTATTGGCTCCGAAGTGCATGTCGCCAAAGAGAGGGAGGGAAAAGAAATCGAAGAGCGGTTTGAAATCTTGCAGACTTGTAGATTCTACGTGCCTTCGCACACCCATCAAGCCCTACTACTAGTCGTCGCAATTCAAAGTCCGTCGGAACTTCGCCCCCTCGTCATATTATGAAGTAACTACTTAACGGCTGTGTTGGTTCAAAGTTTGTTCAAGCTGTATAAACAGTTTGTGGGGGCCGAGCCGTACCGTCTATCGCGATGCGACTTTCCTCCTTTTTTATTTTTATATATTTTTTCCATTCTTTTTCTGTTTTCTTATGAGAAATAACATTAATTTATAACCACTTTACAGTAATAACTTAATCTAAAAATTATTATTATATACGTATGATGTATATATATGTACATATTATGATCCGTTAATGATCGGCAGCTTTTATATAGGCACGCACGTACCTACATACCTCTACTCCAAGTCGAAATTGGGTGAGAAAAAGTTGGTACTACCCAATTCGCCGCTGCTCGTGTTTGAAAATTATTTTTCTTTTTACCCTATCCTTAGTTCTTGTTATATTTTATTTCACTTTTGTTTTTACCGAGGGAGAATTTTTTACTTTTCTTTATTTTTCCATTATAAATAGCTTAGGTAAAAGTTATATCGGTGAGAAAAAAATTATGCTTCTTCTTTCTGTTTTCGTTCTTTTACTCGCTTCTTTCTGTTTTCGTTCTTTTACTCGCTACGGGTCCTGTTGCCTCTCTTTCTCTCTCTCTCTCTCGAGTATACGTACCTACATACAATGCGGCTCACAATCAGTTGGCCAATTCCACATACTGCGCAGCTGTGTATCATATATATATAGAATCTTTTGGCATTAACTTTTCCCAAAATTTCGGTTTACTAATGCCATAAGGAACTGTATGTGACTATCGCTTAGGCTTTTCCGGCTTCGCGTATCCGGTCCGTCAATGTCGACGGATCTACGTACAGCTTTTATCATGCCTGAAGCTAAATACAAAGTTTGTAAAATTATAGGCCATTTTGGCACCGGAATCGCATTTTTGGCGCTCTAGACCTTTTGGCATCAGGAAGGCGACATACGCTTATACGCGTATGAGAGTAGGGTAGTACAGTAGGTAGGTACAATATCGCCTTGGCTACATGCGTATAACGATCTATCCAAACGTTACGAACGTTACAATTACTCTTTCTAGGGAAAGTAATGTAAACGTAACGCGCAAAGTACTACTGGCATAGGTCTTATCTGTATTATAATATGCCCCCCCCCCCCCCCCCCCCCCCCCCCACACAGTTATTTTTATCTCACCCGGTATACAACTGGCGTTATGCTCTCGATATACACTTTTCGCCTGCCGCGTACCTATACCTATACCTATAACGCCTCCGGAGCTATCGGGTTCGAACGATTATATTTCTGGAATAAAAATGCATCATTTCATTTATATTTTGTTTACGGACAGAAGTGGATGATCAATTTAACACAGTGTCCGAAACCCCGATCGGTAGGTACATATATACCTACATATGTGTACTGCATACATGGATCCCACATATCATACGTACCGTACGCATACGCGCATCTCTGAATATCATATTCTGGTCTCTAAACAGTGTGCTTACCTGATGCTGCACGTGCTCCGACGATGTTTGAACAGTTAACAGCCCTCGTCCTTCAACATGCAAGGGTGTCGTTCTACAAAGAGGGTGCAACTAAACACCCTTCGCCCTACCTCCGGGGGTCCCCGTCCCTACGTATTCATTTCACCAATATACTGTGATGATGGGACCATGAGGCCATGGGGCCACGCCATCGCATGGCGGCGGGTGAAATTTAGTCGCTGACTAGTTTTGCGCGTGTGTGATGTGTGCGCATACTTGTACGCACACACTGGACGAGGACGGAAGATAACATCGCGAATTGTGACGGGGAGTCGTTTCTCTCTCGTTTCGTCTGGTTTGCCCGAGGGGTTTACGTCGCGGCTTGGAGGACGAAGGGTGAAGTGAGGGGAGAGTTACAAAGCGGCAACCCCCGTACCAAAAACGACACTTTTATGAGAGCCGATGGCTTACGATAAATTGCCTGTATTTAGGGTGCGCCTCGAGCCACGGGTCTCTCCCGGTCCCCGGTAGATATCCGTTAGGGATTCGCAGTCTGTTGTTGTGCTGTGTTGGCTGTGCTGCTACTGTGTATGCCTGTATGCGCTCATGAACAATAAACTCTGTATGGGATAGGTTGTAGTATACGTAGGTACGTGCATTGTATAGTAGATCGCCACGCACTCGTACTGCGCCTCCTACTTCGGTAGGTACCTATTGGCGTATGCGGAGACGCACGTCGTAAGTCTGGAGCCCCTCGGGAAAACTGGTGCCAAACTATTATAAACTGGGGGTCCTCGACTAATTGAAAGAAATTTTCATGCGGCATTGCCTCCATGCTGCGCGACAATGTAATTAGACGATTCATTCGAATCTTTTGTTATCACACGGCACGCGGAGGTGCGTGCTTCGGTGCAGCAGAAATTTCTCACTTTGACGCAATAAGATCGCGAAAAATTCAGTTTCTGAAGACTAATTTCGGAAGGGAAATCCAGCTTTCTTTTCGTCGTTTCGGTTCAACGTTATGAACTTCAGCCTCATGCTGCGCCCCTGAAACAGATGCACTTTAGGCATCGGATAACCATGAATCGTACATTTCGTATATATTGACTATTAAGAACTGAAGGAATAAGCACGGCTGGATACCTGTAGACAGGTACTATAGTGTGGTTCGAAAATACTTACTCATGATTTTACGGATCATCGCGGTCCAGGCACATTATCGCCTCGTCGTTGGATGCAAAAAATTACAGAAACGATTATAAATTTTGCAATAAAAAAAGGTTTCAAAGTTCTTCGTCATCCTCCATTTTCTCTTTTTCGGGTAATTTTTATTATTTCTTAACATCGAACGCTCGTAAGCGGGACTTGAACATTATCTACTTATGTAGTATGTCGATCAGTTTTTTTGAAATATTTCGACAAACGTGGGATGACTCACCGAGATTCGGCATCAGTCTGGAAAGAAAAAAAAGAAAAAAACTAAATTCTAGGGATCTTGGTTTTTTTCTTCAAAACCACCCGAGTCTATGAATACAGCCATAATTAGGAATCTTCTTCTTTCTAACCGAAATCGTAGGTATATACAGGCAGGTACGTATACATTGAACATAGGTGCAGTGTATAGGTATTCGAAGTGGAGTGAATTGAATGGTCGTTAAAGAATCTCTGCTCTCGGAAACGGACTGCCACCTGTAGATTACCGCACGTTCAAAATTTGAGGATAGAGAATTCAGGCTCTATAGTTTAAGGAGCAGAAACTTGAGGAACACAACGAGGAACGAAGGTAAGAGGAATCAACGAAAAGAAACCAACCGACAGCTGCCTGCGTCTGGATTCACCATTCAATACGCCCTTCGAGGAAGGTGGAACAAAGGGCCCGTAGGTAGGCTGAAAACGAATAGTTGGGGTCCTCGGGGTTCTGGTCGTACAGGGTCTGAGCTATTAATAAGTCCCCGGATTTCTCCCTGCGAACTAGGTATAAAGTATAAACCATATAAGGTACCCGTATCGTGTTCCGTGTCGTATAGGCAGTATGTCCTATAGCGAAATGCAATGGGGTTCCTTGAAAAGAGAGAAAAATAGAGAGAGAGAGAAAGAGAAAGGCAGCGTGGAAGAGTGGCGAGAAACTCCCTGGGGGCCCGAGGAGGGCTCCGAGCCGATAATATAATCATGACACCATCCCCCGGGACGGTAGGGTAGGGTCCTTCCCAAATCCCCGCAGAAAGGGGAGCGAGAAGCCCTTTCCAGAAACACTCCAGGACATTGCAGAGAGAGGGGACAACCCTCTGTCAGTTTGGTTATTTTAAATCGCTTTTCTTATAAGCGGTGTGGCGCCGTTCTCTATAACGACGATTCGATCTTTCTCGCGTAGATATTTCGGATCAATTGAAAATTGTCTCATCTTTCTATCCATCTATCTGTCTATACCTATATACAAGTTGAGAACGATCAAAATTGACCGAGAAATCGTGTCATCTTCGCTAGGATTTCTTATATATACCTATGTATGTATATATACATATCAGGGAGAATCATTAACGTCTGAACAATCGGAGGAGCGTTGAGGTGGCCGCGAGCTCAAAACCGCAATTGCTTCAGTGGTTTCCAATTTTCTGATTGGCTAGAAACGGCAAAAAATTGACGACGCAGGTTTCGCGGCCGCCTAAACGCTGCCCCGAGTGTTCCGCGTTAGGAATTCACCGTGTATGTACACATACCTATTGACTCATACTTCAGACGGTTGGAAAACAATGTTCCGAATTGCAGAATTTATCAATAATGATGGTGATGCGAGTTCCCCTTGGGATTATGTGCAGGTTTCGTTGACGCCCACCATTTCTCTGTGGTCCTACTGTATATTCGTGATCTTCTTTCGCACGCCGCGCGCGTAGCCATACCCACCTATAGGTATAGCTGTGCAGCGAAAGAGAAAAAAGATTTGCGAACGGTAATCCAATTACGAGAATATTTTTGAACACGATCAGCGATACACACACAGGTATAATATAATATCGTATACAGCTGCTACGCACACCTATGGTACAAGCCGTGAGAGGCACCTATTCGCCGAGAGTCTGCACGAGAAAGCCTATTTCTGCACACGACTCGAGCCATTAAGCAATTTAACCATAATGAGTATAAATCTCATTCTTCTGGCGCTATACCCAACCTCACCAGGCTACGGGCTGCAGGAACCTGGCACCAGACCCTGGGACCCCTCGAGCCAATCTCTAAGTCCCTCTTATTCCGACCCCTCGACCCATTAGCCACAGCTACATTCCGCCACAGCTTGCTCCTTCCTACTCTTCTGCTTCTCCTTATTCTCATTCCCATTCCCATTACCATTCCCATTCCTATGATTCTTCTTCTTCACCTACCTGCGAGGAGGATATTTATATTCCGACTTCTACACCGCATATTATGCACATATATGTAGATCTCTCTACCCTCGACACCGGATGGAGGATTGTGAACTTCGAAAACTGTAGGTATATCTACCTATCTATACCCTGCATATACACCTACATATATAGCCCTGCATAGGTATCTATAGGAAATATAAGAAAACGGCACTTGCGTATATCTCTCTAATCTATGATGCACCTAGGTATATCGGGGTAGGTGCAGGGCATGCTCGAAAACTACGAGCGGTTCGCGCGCGCACGTGGCTTTCTACGCGATTGTGCGCGCGTGTGTGTTTGTATGTTCGCCTGTGTATGTATAGATTATGTACACTGTTCGCAATAATGAGGGGTTTGCACAGACCGAGCACCGACGTTCTTCAAACACGGAGAGCGAGGACAAACAGACCTACGAACGGACAGACAAACACACTCACTTCCCGAGGTATAAGTACGCTCGCCCACTCGCCGCCTTTCTCTCTCTCTCGCGCGTCCTGCACCTCGGGCATGCATGTGTGTATATATATATATGTACGAATGAAGTTCTGCCTTCCTCGCCCCGATGCCGGGGCACTCCGACCCTCGGCGTCGCCCTCGTTCAACAAGCACCATAAGCGATATGGTGGCTAATATTTGCCGGGCTAAGCCTCCAAATACAATACAGTTCTGTTTATTCGTACCAGGGGTTCTCAACGCTAGTTTGTGTTCTTGGCTTGATATCAGCTGCATATTGTTTGTTATAGTTTTATTCAGCTCGTGCTAGCCGCTTTTCCATCTCTATCTGTGCTCGTGTCATACTTTTTAAACAATCAATCCTTGATTCTCACAGCCGGCGTCGTCGTTGAGGTGCAGAGCGCGGGGTAAGCCGAACAATGCCGGTAGCCCGTTGCGTATCTATATACCTACAGATAGACGACACTTGCCCAGATGCTGACGTTACTTCCGGTGTCATATTTATTATGCACATGCTACACCCAGCCAACGATTATATTCGATCCATTATATTATTCCGCGCTCCTCTCCCTCCGCCGCGCCGTTCTCATAGAATATAAGATCATATACCATACCTATGCCTTACGCATACGCTGCACCTACATTTCTCCACGAATTGATAACGATCTGCCGCCGGCCCATGACGACGTGTGGCATTGCATTTTCCAAAGAAATTTATGACGAAGATGATGACGACGCCGACGACGTTGACTGTTATATTATTGCCATCGTATTATATATAATACTTCATTTATTTTTGTTCTTCAAATGCAGCAGCGTCTCCTTGGGTATATATTATTCGAAAAGACATATATGTATATGTATAGTATCGCGTACGTATGTAGGTACATGTGCAGTATATAACATATAGGAAGAGAAATATAAATATTTGGATTTCTGTACTAACAATAAGCCCCGGGTTATACATACTGCCTACCATTAACGTTGGGAGATGATCAAATGGGAGAAGATTTTATTGCCGCGGCAGGCTGGTACACCTATAGTTGGTGAAATACACGCAGTAAGTTCACATGTACACATAGGTGTAGGTACAACCGTAGTTTGCATGCTCGTATACACGCAAGCCCGGCCTGTGTTAACGAGAATTTTGATACGAAGCAGATGTTATCGCGCGGTGGGGTTAATTTATCAAGCGAAGTATAAGAAATCACACTAATTGCAAACCGCCGGTCTCATTACTACGGTTGCTGTACAGATGTCAGTCGGAAGATAGTAGGTATAAGTACACGCGCGTACGTTCACATGTATATATATATATATATATATACACAAGCATATATACTTATGCACGCACAGAAAAACCCATCTTTCGTTGGGCGCTGCGGTTTATATACGTCCGCGAGTGTCTGCTGCAGTCAAGATCTGAAATTCCCCGAGAATTTCAGAAATGCCTGCAGATTTTCAAGACAAGATGTATAGGTGCTATCAGAGATATGATTCTTCATTCGAGGACAACTGAAATCAATCTGTAGTCGTAGGCATAAATTTTTTTCGTTGAATTTCGTTGCAATCACGATCATGAAAGTTAGTGAATTTTTGTCCCGCGCATTTCGCTTATCCGAATACGACGAATAGAGGAATCAGAGTTTCTGTACTTCGGAATGATTCATTCTTCATTACTTTTTCAAATAAACGGGACCGAAATACATCTCTTTTTCAATTCGAAATTGGTTCTGAATGTGGGTAAAAGTGTCTGTGGAGTTGGCGCCACATTTTTCAAAATTCGATTCTTTTTCCGAGAGTTCTGAAATCCTTTCGAACAGTCCTTGGAGTTCCTGATAGGCTTGGGGAATAGCTCCGGTTGTTCATTTCGCAAAAAAAAAAAAAAAAAAAAAAAAAAAACTACATGTGACATACGCAGTGTAACGCAGAGCGTGTTATTTTTCTCACCTTTGTTTATGCGTACTTAGTTGTGCCCAGTAGGAGGCAGGTTGTTTGTAGGTAGGTGGGTGTAGGTATCATAGTAGTCGCGTATAATCCCGAAACTGTTAACCGTGGCACGGTGTTTAATCAATGCTAATTGTTTGTTGAGTTTCCAAACATTACGTCACTTCGCTAATTACGTTTTGGTCCGCTGATGCGGTACCTATACGGTGTGTTGTCTGCATATTATACCCCGCTGTACCTATACGGCATATATGCTGCCGCAGGTAGCATCCACGGCATTTCTCTCGTCAAATATTTCAATTTTGTCATCTCTTCCTCGACACAACTCTGTAGATCGCGGTCTCGCGGTTATACGAATAAATAAATTGCCTAATTCACAGAGCTGTTAATGCCGAGCTCTGAGCTGCTGCAGTGGACACCATTCATAACACGTATGTATACTCACGCCACCGCGACGCAGATAAATTTGAATCAAGAATCTCTCCGACCCGTTTACACGGATCGCTGAACGTATTCGTTGGGCATGGTGTATGCTAAAAACAGGAAAAAATACCACGAGCGGTGTAAGACGCGGGCAGGTACCTCTACTTGGAAATAGTACGGGAAACAGGAAAATGAAACTTGCAAATTTCCCATTACTCGGCAATACGCGAATGAATTGTGACGACGAGGCGGATCAGTTGGCGGAATAAAATCACGAAAAATCACATATATCAGCTGTTTCACCGGCATATACCTCACATCTCGCAATCTTGTCTCCGTGCGCTTCTCATCAACTTTTTCCACCTTCCGTGTCTCTTAATTGATACCAAATATTTCGCTCGGTTCCCTCGCCTCCACCTACTCTCTCGATATACCTTGTACGTTAGGCTCTCCGCGACACAGCGCGTTTCACCTACTACGCTAGTCGGCAATTGGGAGACCGCACCACGACGAGATCCCTAACCCCCTTCAGCCCCGCATGTGTGCCAAACGTATGCTATACCTACCTGCCTGTAGATAGTACTCGGTGTATGCGGTTAGCGGTCAGCGGTCGGTGGTCGGCGGTCAGCGGTCAGTGGCACAAAGTTGCATCTGGTCGCTTCGGTCCTCTATCGCCCTCGCCTGCAGTTCTCGCCCTCTCGCCCTCTCTCTTCATCCCAATCGCAACCATATATTGCGGTTGTCATGTATGTGGGTATCCCTCTGCACCGCTGCAGGGCGAGGCGGCAGACGAGGTTCATTCTGCAGTGAAACTTATAATTAGACGTGAGA
The DNA here is from genome assembly GCA_963170745.1 of Phymatocera aterrima. NCBI lineage: Eukaryota > Metazoa > Arthropoda > Insecta > Hymenoptera > Tenthredinidae > Phymatocera > Phymatocera aterrima. The sequence continues at coordinate 8,131,819 of OY720660.1, forward strand.
TCAGCGATCTGTGGAACGTCCAGTTGGTCATGGAAAGCAATATTATTATGGTCAATTTTACGTCTAACTATGATAAGTTAACTACATTTCAATATTCCCCAGTCGGCGTATGTATGGTTTATACGTACATACGTGCATATCTAGCCTCTATAGATATTGCCGAGAGAGTCTGACGATTAGTATAGGTTATACGATGGCGCATTGATTGGCGGCTATACCTATACCATAATGACTTGCGCACGTGAATGTATATATTCGTAAAACATGCAGGAATATCGTTGCGGCGAAGGGTATACCTAGAGAAAGAGAGAGAGACTCTTAAACAAATGACTCGGTTGAAATAAGAAAAAAAAACAAAAAAAAAACAGTTTTTCAAAAGTCACTATACTATTACGATTATATATTTATACGAGCAGATGATTAACGTATACCTACCTACCTATCTATATATAGGTAGGTATGTATATACGTATACACCAGCGAAGGATTCTGTTGCCCAACTATTCTTGTGTTTTTTGTTTTTGTTTGCTCGTTTGTTTGTTCCCTTCGTGCGTTGATGCCGCTGTAATTACCGTCAATTGGTTACATATTTTGGTTTTTAATTGCACACACGTCGGGTTCTCCGACTGCGCGCTTTTTTTCTCAGTAGTTACAGTATACATAATCTACATATAGTATACGTATACACGAATTTAAAAAAAATTTCATTTTATCTTCAATATCTTGCACTTTTTCCTCAATTCTTCTTCTTCTACTTCTTTGAGAGGGAGAAAGAAAACGAAAGGAAAAAAGAAAACAACAGACTATTTCAATATTATCAAAGACGCGAAACGAATACTGAAAACAAACTTTCGAACACATGAACCGCTGCTCCGCTTCGAAGCGCGATAGCTGTACGCTATGTGTACGTACATACTTACACCTACCTGCCCGCACGGTACGAGATACGTAGCTGTGTAGATTTTTCGTATTAGCAACGTATTCCTAACAGCTGCTAAATACCCGCGTATTTACCGGGTGTTTACGTATCAGTTATCATCGCAACTGCTATACTACTATATACTATACCTGAGCACGATATGTATACCTAGAAATGTATATTCAATGCCGATGCTGCCTTCGGACGTTGAGAGCTGTGCGTTCGCGAGTTTCTTTGTACAACATTGTGTATACGTGTAACTTACCTTGTATGTATTATATTATATATCCGTTTCTGCTTTTCTTGTTACAAAAATCTTCTTTCTTCTTACCGAAATTTCTTTCCTCATTTATTATACTATATGAAGCGTATAGTATACAGTTGTGTACCTGTATATCCTGCGTTATCTGAGGGCGCGATGTATGAGCGTGTGAGATCACTCATGAGGGGGGCAGCATCTCTTCGCGACTTTATATATGCCTACGCACCGTACAAAGCGTATGTAGGTATATATCATATAGGTGTGTCCAACACCTATAGCAGAGGTGCCGCTTAGCCGAGTGGAAACGGAGATAGAGAGGGAGAGAGAGAGACCGCGAAGAATTACATGCTCTGGGCAGAAGAGGATTGCAATGGGGCGAATTGGAAAGCTTCTCCGAAACTCAATATCGTGGAAAAATCTGACCTCCCTGTTTAGCAGGTAAATCACGATTCGTCTCGGTTTGTGCAGTGCCCATCATTCTCTTACCCGTCAGTTATTTACTGAGCAAATCAATTGCTAATTGAAATCGGACAACTCACGATTTTGGGCGATGCCTGCATTTTATGATCTCTCATAATTATTCAGTCTGTATGTATATATATACACCTATTGCTGCAGTTTAGCAGTGATCGAAATACAGTCGCGATATATGTATATAAGTATGTAGAGAACAATTATGTTATTCCAATGGGATGCCAAGTGTTCGACATCTTTTTATGCCTTGAACGAAATTTCAAGTATCAATCCATGGGCTCCACATGAGAGAAACAAATGACGGCAGCTTGCGTCTTTTCCCTGGTCTCTCTGAAATTCAAAATATTGACGATAATATATCGGCCCGCGCATATCTAACGGGCGAATAATATCTGGTATTCATATAATCAAAATTAGACGCTCATCACTTGATGTTTGTGAGGGTGAGGATGTATACGGAGCTGAATCCCAATAGCGTATATTCGCCCGAATACCAAAAGCCAAAGGCTAAACGCCAAATAGTATCCGCTGGTGGGCGGAGGCGGGGGGTTGGCTCCCTCGTAGTGCGCATACGTATCCGAATGAAAAGAGGTGACAAATTTATTCGTGAAATATGGACAGTCTCGCGTTGCTTACTCAAGCGTATTGGAAATTCCTCAGTGTTTCAAGACGAGGGGAATTGATCGTCATTCAGAATAACGAATCTCTGCCTATAAATCTTCCAGCTGCACGGTTCACCTATCTCGAGCCGGATAATAAAAATCGAGGAGTAATATGCTCGTACGAAAACACACGGGCGACGTCCATCCGCTTCTGCGGGATGCAATGAAAAACGTCACGAATTTCGCCGGTTGACGTGTGTAGGCAAAGAAAGGAGGTCACGTGTAGCAGCATTTCCTTTGAAAACTGTTTCTCACCGCATATCTTTGAATTTTCACAAATATCCATATACCTACCCACTCACTCCCACGATAATTTTCAATGAAAATGCGAGATTTTACACGGTACTCGGAAAAGAGGGAGCCCCAATTCATTATCTTTGAAACGAGCATCCGAATTGAGTAGAAGAACGGATATGAGAGATTGCTGTGAAATTAGCCACTATGTATACATGCGATGCGATGCTTAGTAGGTACATAGGTATAGTATGGTACATGCTACTAACCAGCCGCAGTAAAGTTCTGCCGTGGTTATACAGCCTAATTCCCGAAACCCCGGGCGACCTACACTAGCTCTGTAGCTAGCTAGCTGGTAGTAGTCTATTCACTCTAAACTAAACTATAATGCAGCGTAATGACTGTAGCTCGTGGCTCGTAGCCCGTGGCCCGTACAGCTCGTGGCTCGGGGGTTTCGGATCGCATAGTTTTGGTTGTATAGCGTGTGTAATCCTGGTGGACACCGCGAACATGTAATTAACACCTGTTCCTCCCCGGTACTTGTGATGTTCGAGTTCGACGTCGGTTAGTGTCTGGTCCACTTCCACCCTGAACGTACCACTTTCTACCCTACATACCTGCAGCTCTGAACCTTTAGAACTGAAATCTCTGCCGAATTAATTACTCGCCGCCACCCCCGTCTACTGCCTCTTCCTGCCCATCCCCTCCCCCTGCGCGTAGTACCATCTCGCTGGCTCTCCTCCCATTCCTGTAATTATGTTCCGCACTCGGGAGATCCTGGTGATCCAGTTTCACCGCTGCAATTTACACCTTTCATGCAGCAGTACCTAGATATATACTTGTACTTCTCGGGGCCCCGAAAGCGAGAAGTGTAATCACTGCACAAGCAATCTAGCTATTCAAATTATACTCAGTATTGCTGTTGTGTAATCTGCGGAATTATTCATCCTCTTATTCACTGTGTATATACCTACATAGCTGAAGAATTTGAATTTGATGATCAGTTGTATCAACGATTTCTCGTCTTGTTTATGTCGAGACACAATACACGAGAATGCGACAAATTCGTAACGTATATATGTGTATTGCGTTAATGCAACAAAATCGGCAAACGTAATGTCAGCCGTTAGTGTCGGCGCTGTAGCGTTGCGAAGCAGGAGAAAAGTCCTTCGTTTTATGTTGTTTTTCCTTTCTTCTACGATTCCGGGAATCCCAGGCGTCGACGGTTTTTCGGCACGCTTTCGTGTCCGAACAGCTGATATTATATTATTCCCGACTCAATCGTCATTTTACCGTCGTGAACTTCATTATGGTCAATAAATATTGATGGAAAAATGTCACTCGACGTTTATCGTACATATCTGTCCACAATTTCGTTTACTTGGGGTTAAGCAGGTATGCGATAAGTGAATACTCCTTCAACCGTTCTTTATTTCGATCGTTTGATGTGTTTCAGGGACCTCCGCAGCCGGGTCAACCGTTCAAATTCACAGTGGGGGAATCATGCGACAGGATAAAGGAAGAATTCAATTTTCTACAGGCACAGTATCATAAGTAAGTATATGATCCATCAACTTTCGACAATCAATAAAAACGATTCGTCCGGTGTCTTCTCCATTTTATTCAAACTTTTATACAGAGTGCCGGGGCGAACGGAGGGGGCAGTCTAGGGCCGTGCTCCTTTCCTAATTGCCAGTACCTACTCCGAGTTTTCCTAGTCTCTCTTTCTCGCACCTCTAGGTTCGTCAATACAGCTATCTCTCTCTGGCAGAAATGAAAAACATAAAATGAAATGAATTGAACGAAATATAGACACAGATTTCGTAGGATCATGATGACGAGCATTAGCCGTACTCGAATTAGTACAACCTGCGGCTGCTGATGCTACTGCTGCTGCTGCTGCTGATGGTTGTGAATGAATAATTATTACAGATGCATAGGTATATATATAACACTGCATAGGTATCAAGTACGCGCGGATTGATCGAGTGTTTAATTCGCTTGGTTGCAATGTCTCGTAGGTAGGTGTAGTAGCTAGGGATATAGTGTACCGAAATCTTACCTACGCAGGTATGTGAATACATACACCAACTTGCCTTATAAATTTCTGTCGAAACCATAGAATTTGTTAATTACGTAAATATAAATAACCGATTGTGAGTGTATTTGGAGAACCTCAATCGAGGCGTTTGAACTTACAATCTGGAAAGTGAGATTGCCCAGGATGGTTTACACTGCACGTTTCAGCATAACGTCGGATCGAACGGTAATCGGAAACGGTTGTTTCTTCCTTTCCAATCATGGAGAAGGAACGTATGTAGGTACAGTGCTGCGAATAGAATAGAAAGGTAAAAGAAAGAGGCAGAAAGAAGATACTGTAACGCAGGACAAAATACGGCTGATGTAATGAAGAATATTCTGACAGTCGCCGCATTTAGAAAAACGGAAAGTTGGATGTGTGTGTCGATATTATCGTATTGAAATCTAATTATAAACATTCTGACGCGAGTTCAAATTCGATGGCTTTCGTTAACGATTCCAGGATAGGTATAGGCACGGATATATATAAATACGAAAATATTTGTCCCAGCCGCGGTATAGCGTGTCGATCCTACGGCGAAATAGAGGAAATATTGAACAGCGAGACCGTGGAATTTATTCCCTAGCCTTGACACGGTGCTTGCCCTTTGAACGGCCGTATTGAAATTAGAATGCCTTGTTTCATAAATACCAGTAATGTGATATATGCTATATATATATATATTCGCGTGTACAGACATTAGAGCATGTACGTATGTATATACATGCATTCATACCTATGGCAAGTAAATCTTGAAATAGATTACAAAGTGTAGATCAAGTTCAAGATAATTATCGTCCGGAGCGAAGAACACAAAACACAAAACACGATACACGTAGTTTATAATCATGTATAGGCGCATGTATAGGTGCCGTACATACAGAGTAGTAGTTTTATTAGACCGTGGAGCGAGGCTCCCAAAGGCCGAAGACGGTATTCCAGAATAAAATTCAGGGAACGCGACGACCAAAACCGAATAGTATGTATATGTACAAGCACAAATACAGATAAAAGAAAATCGATAAGAACACGCGTCAGAGTGTGTCGAAAAGGAAATACTGAAATAGAGTAACAACCAAAGGTACACATGCGTGCACAGTCGAGGTTTTATCGAAGCTGCAATGTAGCGAAGGAGTTAATGATAAGGTTGAAGTCAAGTGAAATGAAATAGCACAAAATGAGAACTAGGACGCAGGAATCTTCTTTTTTTCTCTTCTCTTTCAGTATAGATCGAATATTGGTGTGTCCCCGGACACCAGTAAAATACTCGATACCTAAAATCATATACTTTCTCGTAGATCATTTTCAGCAAAACTGTATACGGCGATTAAAATCATTCATGCTTTCGTCCGGCTGCATATCTCGGCCATAGATTCGAAAATCTCTCGGAGATGTGTACATATACATACCTACCTAGTACATAGATTCGAAAATCTCTCGGAGATGTGTACATATACATACCTACCTAGTACATATACAGGTTGATATAAATGAGAACGTTGTTTCGAAGCCGGTGATTCGTAGACAAAATATTAGACACGTGCCGCCTCATACGCATAAGTATGTAACCTGAAAACTATATAGGTACTGCAGCATAATACTGTCTGCCTATATTTGGTGTGTAAACATATATCTGAAACTTGTTACCTTACGCTATTGGTATCAGTACAATAGATTTACTTCGACGCCTATATAAACGACCCGTATCGGCATTAACTCGTTTTCTATTACAGCGTTGACGGGCTGATTCGTATTTCAAATATGATCCTTCGGAGATATATATCCGAAAGTTGGTGTTCCATATGGAATTCGTGCATGTTATTATGCGAATACCTACATTGCCCTGTTTTTTTGTTTTATGAACTTTTTCATTTTTTTGTTTTATGAACTTTTTCATTTTTTTGTTTCTTCGGTCTAGAATACAAATGCGAATGTGGATCGTCGAGCCTGAAAATTTATTATCCACTAGTAGTAGAAAATAGAAAATTTCACGACGAAGATTCTGTGTGTTCTTCTTTGTCCTCCGTGGGGCCATCTATATATCCGTGACTTTTTATGAGGCTGAAGTTTATAACGTTAACCGAATAAAATGACGAGAAATATGATATTGAACGATGAAATGTACCGTTAAAGTATTATATAGCTTGATTTGTCGTTGGAAGATTTTTGGGAATCCTCCGGCGATTATTCAAATTCACGAAAGGCTGCCGTACAGGCTTTCTGGTTTCGTAAAAGGCGGAATCGATGGCAAATTTTTCTTCCGTTGTTTTTGCTCGTTTGCAAGTGTCTTGTACCAGATACCGGTAATACAGCGAAAGCTTGAACATTCTTTCACAAAGTAGGGGTACCTACATACTTAGTACGATCCGGAATAAACTTTGCGGTCCACATTCGTCCACTTTGCCGAATAAGATATGTATACTTAATTGTAAGCGAGTACCTATGCTCCAAGGTTTACCAATATCTATGTACGAGTTTCCGAAAGTTTCAGTTTCATTGTCAGTTTCAGTTCGTGGCACGGAAAAAACTTGTTCTAACGCAGCCTATACCTCCTCGAGAACGTTTCATCCATGCATACCTACGTACATAAACATATTCTTTTAGACGCGCAAATTATCGCTCTAGATTCTGAAAAGTGGAACATCAATGTATATATACACATACCTCCATAGCCTTTGTTTGGTGGGGTTTTCTTTTGTCGTGGAAACTTTTCATTCAACTCACAGTCATTTTTCTACACTCGTTCTCAGAATATGTATTCGCATAGATCTACGCCGATGAACCGTGAGAATTTCTTATACCATGCGCGCAAATATTATGACAAGCACCGCCTGAAAGAAAATACATGATTCTGCAACCACATAATACACAATATGTGTTTCAATAATTATAACCATTGTTCGTTTTCTGGATTCATGCCGATACTATCCATAATTTTTGTGACAGTGTATTGCGGAGAGGTCGGGACCAAATGGCCCACGAAAAATGACGTTAATTTTTTTTGTAGTCCACGGACTGCTGCCGAAACTTTCTCTTCGCGACAGTGTAAATTTTGTTGGACCTGGACCATCGAGCGAAAGAACAGATCCATCGGAGCGTTGTATAGATAAAAAAGAAAACGAAACGGCGTCGGGAACAGCAAAACAGAGAAGAAAAAGAAAAAATTACAAACGGTCGTGTTTTCGTCGATTCCGCCACTGCATGAATAATTCAAAAGTATATACATACATTTCTTCGTATACCTGTAATATGTTTCGTCCAATTATATTTACTCGGATATTTGCAACGTTGATAAGTATGAGATTGAAGAGCTTGGAACGAAAACGATCGTTCTAATGAAGAAAATTTGAATTTTTATCATTTTTTCTTTCTTTCGGTAAAACATGTATATCTAATGAATTTGTTCCTCCGACGGTGACCTCAGAGTCTCGTGTCCTTAACTCGACTTCAATCCTGACAATTGTGAGCCAATGAGCTGTCGAAATATCAATTTCGGCTCGGTGTGTAACAGTCTTTCTGTTTTGTCCCGCCCTCTGTCATCAAATTAAATATGTATATATCTATATAGATACTTTTTTTTTACCAACGAGGCACATGGCCCCGATCATACAGAAATCTGGTGTCTTATTTATTTTGATTTTTCCCATATAGCTTGAAGCTTGAATGCGACAAGCTGGCCACCGAGAAAATCGAGATTCAACGACACTACGTCATGGTGAGGAGACAGAGAATTATTTGAACGAAAAACAAATTTCATTCTTTACTTTCAAATATTCACGTATATTTGTTCATATGTATGTATGATCTACTAACATGTCTAACATTAACATTTATGATTTATTATGTACCTACCGGTGTAGCTATAATCTTCATAATAAAATTGCGTTAGATCTGTATGCGCCTATGAAAAGCTCAATATGTAGAGTTACACTGTATACCTATACTATGTATATACCACCGCAATCCTATGATTTCACGCGTTTCGATCTATTTCGAACCGTGTTTCGTACACTATATCAGATTATACACAATTATTTGTTTGAATGAGCTCTTTAGCAGCCGTACTTTTCTAACCCCAGTACGACATTAGTATGTATGTACATACTACACGCATACATACAAGATACATAGTTACCTACGTGTACTGCAGTTAATCTTTGCTTTCGGCACCGTCACACTTTATCTTTATCTCTCTTCCTTTCTCTTTCTCGCTCTCTCGTCAGTTTGTTAACACGTCGGGTTTGTCAAGCCAACCTAAACTTTAACCCCTGTGACGCAAAGCCGAAAATGGCTCTAACCCTCTCCGCGCGGCGAAGACACGAAGCCCTTACCCTGATATTTATACAATGAAATTCCCTCGCTTCACCCTTGTAACTTGTTTGTATACTAATACGCACGTTTTCCCGCATTTTTCATTCTGTCCAGCATTAAAATGGAGTTGGAGAAATTGGCTCAGGAGAAGACTGAAATGCAGCGGCACTACGTTATGGTGAGACCCTGCAGACAATCAATATACATCATTACAATACACAATGTAGTTTCGGGACTCGATTCTCAGATGTCACATGCGAAATTCGAGATCACCGTTTCTTTTTCTTTTTTCCTTTTTTTCTTTTTTTTTTTTTTTTCTACTCATTTCTTCAATACTTGTGAATATTTTTCGAATGCAATGGACCGAATCACATTAACCCTCGAATATCACACTGTTGTAAAGATTGAAGATCTCCATTTGCTTTTGCGATTTTTTCTTACGAGCTTTTTTCACAGATTTGTATAAATATGAGAATTTGGAGCGCGTTGAATATGAAGAAAACTATAACATCCTTTCGCTTCAGAATTAAATTTGAAATTCTTCATCCGATCGACTGGAAAAATGATTATCAGATTTCAAAATACGGATAGATATTTTTTTTCAAAATGGTTTTCGAAAGAATAATACCTATGCTATTTTATGAATATCGTATCATTACCATTGAATTCCCAACCCTTCGAAGCGTGGAAATCGGTTTCAACGAAATAGAATTGGCGAACTAGATCCTGACATAATTCGCGTGACTAATGGAAAAAGGGCGTAAGCTACATGCTTACGCCCTTTTGCAATTTTCAAAGGCAAAAGGGCATATATATATATATCTTTTTTCCTCATTCAATTAGAAAATCTTCGAAACGAAAAAATACGTCAACAATGAAAAACGAGAAAAAATCAAAGCAAAAAGGCGTAAACGCCGGAGATTCGCTACCTACTAGCCGTTGAAAAATTGAAAAAAAATCAGATCGACAAATTAATGCCAACCGCGTATTCGCAGAAATTTTTGTTCTCTCACGATATCGGTAAATGTTTGCGATTCAGAAGTTTTTTGAGCATTTGCAGTGAAAAAAGAGAGTTTTGGCGGATACGCCTTTCTGGCGTTAAGTGTAAAACAACATCATGCCGATTAATGCCAAAAGCGCGCATTCACCGCACGTATGCCCTTTTACCTTTAAATTTTCGGCTAAAAAAAACAATCAGCGGCTTCTTTCGTTTCAACCACACGCGGGGGGGGGGGGGGGGGGGGTTAAATTTACATTTTCAGTGGTGAATATGTGGATATCACTTGTTTGGAGTGAAATCTGCACCGATTGTGGTTAACTCAACATGACATGTTGTAATTCTGACCAAATTCTTTATAAATCTTAACCCAATTGCTGTAGATTTGATTCCAAACAAGTGCTGTTCATATATTCACCACTGAAAATGTAAATTTTACATTTGCTTTTTTTTCCGTGCCGTTTTCTTTCGATTGACAAAAATAATTTTTTCATACGCCCTTTCGCCATTGAAATCGCATTTCTCGTCGCTTACGCCGATTTTCCGTTAGTCACGCGATATATTATAATAAGCTGTATAGAAATGACAGAGAAAAATTTTTGGACCGCGTGACATTTGAGGTTTGAATGAAATATTTTCATCCATAATTGTTGTAATTAAATTTAGAAGCGAAAATCGGTAATTTCTCCCGTTTTTAATGGACTTGGCTTACAATTAGACACTGCCGCCGCGCACATAAACTTTCCGCATGTATATACTACAATTATTACCTAGTGTTATCAACTTACTTACTGCATGGCTTCAATTCTATGATTATACATACGTGTCGTGTAAAATGTATCTGGTTCGTGACCGAGATATAAATTCCGTTGTTGGTATCATTCACCCGTAGCTTCTTAAAATATCAATCAAGCGCTCTGCGTGTTGATTGCATAGTATGTAACCTACATACCTACATAGGTATGATACATAGCTTGAATCAAATTAATCAAATATGTGTCTGGACTCTTTAAAAGTCTCGACATTACTTCACATCTTGATTACACCGTTATCGGGATTTATATCTCAAATGTCATGACATTGTATCGTGAAAATGGGCAATTCAATTTCGATGGTTATTATTAATTATGACCGCTGTATGCTTGCGCGGCCGATTCTCGTTCATTTATTATATTTCATTCCGTACCCGCAACGCGATTGCCGATAGCGCAGGTACAGCAATAATTAACATGTTATCATGACCCCGGGCATAAAGTACTCCTTCCGTAATATATTATGTTATTAAATAAATAACTATGTGACGATTGTTGTCCATCACGGAAAATATGTATGGGAAGCTCCGCGACAAACTAACCGATCGAAAACCAAACCCATCTCCGATTGGGCGCCGATTTTTTCCATACTGCTGCCGCAGGCTAACGTAAATTCTGTTCTTTCCAAGTACTCTGAAGAACTTTTGACAATATTTTTGTTCTACGAACCGTTTTTCGGTTACAAATTTCAAGCTCCACTCGAAATTTGTTTCTGTTCTTACCATCGGAACTCCATATTTCAAAAAATCCCCGGTCAAATCGGAGATGGTCGCGGTTTTTGATCGGTGAGCTTAGCGCGGAAAGCCCCGTATTCAGCGTTCGGTATTCTATTTATTAGATCGAATAACCATTCGGAGTTGAATTGTCGGCTATGCGAAATGGCAATGGGATGGTCACGATGCGATGCTGTTGTGGGATACCCCAAACAATAATTATTACCATAGCCCAAATGGGAATTGATCGCAAGTGTCCGGTTAACGCTCGCTCTTACATGGACGGCATACGTGCTCCATTCGTGTGCATACTCAATGTACACACATATATATGTATATTACGGGGCTGTACGACATACAGGTGTGTGTAAACAGCTGCTACACGATACCTATACCCCGTACAGGCAATGTAGGCGTGGCCTTTGGCCATCGGTAAACATAGTGCCTATATACCTATATACTCGTACTCGTACAATTCTCACCTCATTACAATTCCATTACGTGGTTTTTGTATCTCCTTTCGTTTGCGTACCAATCCTTTGTCGAATATTAACAGAGACAAACGTACCTCTATGCCGTGTCAATATTTACTCGGAAAATTGTTATTCTTTTTCTATGTGTATATAGGTAGGTAGGTAGAGGTATACATTGCCCACCTACCTTGTGTCCGTCTAATTTTCGAAATACGAATTTATAGAGGCTGTGAAAATTGTTGAGAAAATAAATTCAATTCACTTCATTCTGCTAACGAGTTATTAGAGTTATTATTGATTATTCGTACCCTCGGCTGTCTTGTTTGTTTGCTCCATGATGCTTTCATATACGGAGGCCTGGAATGCCTCACTGTAATCCATCACCACGGGATTCTTTCTATAGGGGTGTAGAGGTACCCAACGATAACTTACGTAGATATTCTTGACGGGTCATCTGTTGCAAATTTGATACGAGAGAAGTTAGCACGGACATTATAGATTTTCAAAAAAGTCGATCGTGTGCCGAAATGTGCTAGGCTTGCGCCAGGTTCTGCCGCGATTAATTAGTCTCGATTTGAAAAAACTGGGCGAAAATAATCCGAAAACCACTTCTTGCCCCATGCATGGCCATCTCGTTTTCGCGGAAAGGTAAGGCTTGTGCCGGAATGTATACCGCGAGCCGTGTTCGATTGCCTCGAAATACATGGCCGCTGTCGTTGAAGAAGAATTCTTTGAACATTGAAAATGGCCGTGCCAAATTCTCTTGCATGCAAATTTTTACGGTTTATCTTTATCTTCACGGGTTATCGGCTTCCAAAACTACCGAAATATAGTGATATTACGGGTGAGCGCTGTACCGATACGATTCCCTTTCATTCGTTAAAGGAGATTTGAACTACGTATAGAGTGGGACCCCGTGTAGTAGGTGGAACTACAACCTAATATGTTTGTACGACGAAACAGGCGATGCGCTAGAGTCCGGACCCTTGCGAGTGATTAACGTTAGGCCCAAGTCCTCCCGTCTATGATATCGCACTATACATCGGTATGCATGCATGGGCAAGTGTATATGTTAATGCAAACAGGCTTTGGAATTGACCGGGGACTTTGGCCGACCGCAACTTCCTTAATTAATGCCAATTTATGTTTCAGTACTACGAGATGTCCTACGGGCTCAACGTGGAGATGCATAAACAGGTAAATTTCACTCAGAATTTATTTATCTAGCTCTAGCTATTTCGCCACGATGTTCGCATAATCCCGTCTTCGACTATACCTATCCGTCGAATAAATTTCGAACCAATCAATCGGTTGGAGAAAAAAAAAAGAAAAGTTTCTGCCTCTAAATTGCTCCAAAGAATTTCCAAGGTGCGGGTCGCGTATCGAATTCGAAGAACATCTGTCGATGACATGACGTGGACTTCGACAAGGAAGGGATTGAAAAATGTGCTCCTACGCTAGGGAATAGTATATTGATATGTATTTCTGTCATATTGCAACCGTTTGTACGATTCCGATGATCATTATCGCACAGTTATTTGAAACCCAAGTGTGCAATGACTGGCTTCGCAATAGAACTATCATTTTTGTTCAATCTTGCCGGATTTTCTATCATCTCGTATAGGTACCTACTCGCATTCACGCGATGGAATACACGAAAGATCTCTCCTAACCTAACCTAACCCAACCCAACCCAACCCAACCCAACCTAACCCAATTTTTTAAAGATTTTTAAAACTATAGCTATTTGATTCCCTCGTAATTTTTCTGAAAATAACTATTTATTTCAGTTTTACTGATTGATTTCTCAAAAAATATATACATAGGTATATAACGGAACTGAACTAAACTGATTTCCTGAACACCTACAGAATGGAATGAAGCCAAATAATCACTAATGTATATATCTATACGCGTATACGTGTGAACTGAGAGACTTCAATCCGGTAGAGCAGAACCATGACGCCCCCCCCCCTCTCCCCTCCTTTAATCTCTCCTTTCACGCAGTCCCCGCACAGCCGTTAAAAATCACGATTTCTGATCCATTGACGGCCGTAATTTCACCTCCGCCAATTATCCCTACGTCTGGCTTATGCAACCCTAGCTTGTTGATCGGCTTCCCCTAATAGGACCAAGTGGCCAGAAAGATCGAGGGATTCTCTGCCCGCTTCGGTGACGTAACCCCTTCGCGCGACCGAAAGGGCCTCGAGGGAATCTGCTAAGGGTGATGATGAAAATTTGTCCCCCTATATTGTGCGACGCACCGAGCAGGCGGTGACTGCACCCAACAGATTCGGGTGATCGGATTTTATTACTGACTCATGAGTTCTGGGCGCTCACTAAGATGCCTACTGTAACACTATGCTACTGTAATACTATGTACAGGGCGGTTCAGGTTGAGCGAGATACATTTTGTAGACAGATCCTTCGAGAGAAATTTGGAAATGAAAAATCCCTTGTCGAGAATTCCTGTGACCCCAGGGTTTTCGAGCTACGGAGCATCCAGGGTGCAGACCTATCACAGAGCTTGTACGACAGCGAGACGCGGCAGGCCTAGATGTGTGAGTGAACACAATATTTGCACACTAACGTATTGAGCTGCGTAATTGCGATTGGTTGACTCAATTGTTCTCTAACTCGCAAACTATCGGTCATAGGAATTTTTGGCAAAGAACTTTTCATTCCAGAATTTCTCGAAGGATCTATATCCAGAAAGTGCGTCCCGCGCAAACTGAATCACCCTGTATATCTTCACCGCCGATAAAACGTTGCGATGGCGTTGGGAGAGAGACGGCGATCAGATTATTCACGGCTTGTAAAAAGCTATTTTTTATAATAGCATCTTTTATAACCGAATACGTGCGCTTGGGAGAGTTGATCGGTTCTAACTATACACGCCGCGACTTTCGATTATCATAATATCATACGAGATCGATCTTGCTTTTTTTATAACGCGGCAGGAGGAGGGGGCAGGCAGGCTTTTCCGTTGCCCCGTGTGAAGATAGGCGGTTCTGTTTTTAGCCTGATGAAATCGTTTCAAGTGCATGCAGATACTCGATAATCTGGTGAATTCAATCTCGTAATTTTAATAATAGCTCTTTATATAATATCGCATGATACGAAGATAACTTTATTTTCACATTTTTATCACGCTCCGCGTCCTTATGAAAGATTGATACAACTCCGTCCGATGTTATTGCGGATGATAACCAGGAATCGCTCACATACCGTAGATAGGTATTAGCTGTCCTTGGAAAATGTTTGAACATTTTTCTTTTTCATTCCTTTTTTCGTGCCGGAGAGAAGAAATTGGTTCAAAGTCCATTTGACAATTTTATTACCATACGAAACGTTTTTCACGACAGTACTCGGACAAGGCTGCACTTTATCCGGAATGGTTGGTTGTGCCTGGAAATTTGAGTTAGGTTTATGTATAAGCGAGCTGCAATAGAAGAAGAAAGAGATGAAGGAAGAAAAAAAAGGGAAAGAAAATGGTTAGAATCTGAACCTCGAGGACCTATACACCTTAATGGCTATTGTTATCATTAGTAGGGTCGGAGGAGTGTCGCACTCCTGCAGACTTATAGTACACTTGCTTCTTGTTTGCTGAGCGTATTAAAGAGATAAACGCGGAGAGTGATATCTCGACAAATATTTACTCGTCACAAGTCCTCCGCGTCGCCCTGTCTTCCGCCGGATGATCGATAACCCAGAAGAACATCATAATTTTTTGTGTAGAACGAAAAGAGAGAAAGGAGAGAGAAAAGAACGAAAAATACAGAGAGCAATATGTTACTTCAATTCTTGAAAACAGATTGAATCGTCTCGGCCGGTAGTTTGTTTCTATGAAGTATGTAGACCTACGTACGTGCAGCTTGGCTGTGTGTGTATAATAAATGTATACATAACTCACCCCTGACTGATTCAAGCCTGCGATTAGTTGTACCTATATAGAAACTGTATCTGCACGCGATCAGGCGTGGCGCGTAAATAATTGTAGATTCTTACTAAACTCGTTAAATGTCAGACACGCCCTTTTAGTAGAAGGTGTTTGAGCCCACGTCCAAATCACCTCTATTAGACATTGCGAACTTGATACATGGACTTAGGTAGGTAGAGGAGGTGTAAGGTACGTAGGAATATAGTTATTCATTGTGGTCGACTAGCCAACCTGAACATTAAACCGGGATTAGAATAATTAATACGAGCAAAGTGGTATGGAAAAAAGTAGCCGTCGTGCGATTTATACACTCGCTCCTCCCTTCTCTTCAGAGATATACCTAATTGAAGTTGGATTCTCGCGATGAGAACGCTTCTCAGCATTGCATCGATATCTACTGAGCTTCGGATTCGCGTGCAACGACCCGAATAAGGTCGAACCCTGCAATGCTGTTGCCGTATACTTGGCGCGGCGGCGGGAAACTTATGCGTTGCGAGAAAATTCTCTCTTCTACGGTTCACTTCGACGGCCTGAATGCGGGATCCGACTGGACCCACTTTTTCGTTCACATTAATTTCTAGGTACAAGGAATGGGGAGAAGAAGAAAAAATATGCTCTCGTATTCCCGATTCTGTTCAATTTTTAAAAACAACAATTAAAACGATGTCATCGGGGGCAGAGAGTGAGATAAGAGGAAAAGAAATTTCTGCAAACGAGCGAGCTCCTCGGGATTGCGCACATCGCCGACGACGCTATCCTCTATATATCTTTGCAGCAGGGGAGACATGTGTACAGACGTTGTTTGAACAGGCAAAGTCAAATAGTCCTTGTACCGCGGACGTATGAAACCCTGAAGAGGGTGCCGCGTAGGGGCTGAGCGACCGAAGAAAGCGAAGGAGGGGAAGAAGAAGCAGGAGAAGAAAGGGAAGGGGTGAAGAGTTTGTCGAGCCGAGATGGCGACGGTTTCTTCGATCAATATTGGCGATACACATCCATCCGTAACGGCAAAGGGTGCTGCGAGATACAGCCCGAACCTCAATTCAAAAAGATCCACAATGGAGAGAAGGCGTGTAGGGTATCCTGCTAATGCTGATATTAACGTTTCCCACACACAGTGATCGGAATATCACACACCGACACAGAGACGAGTCCCTTTCCTTTAGCTTCGCTTCGCGGATATAGTCTGCTGATTGGAGTTTGTCGAAAGGGCTTGAAAACTTTCTGTGTGTACACACCTACCCATCGCATTGCGTTTGTCGTCGCAAATCACGAATAGTTTGTTTACCTTCGGACGCCAGGTTACGTTCGTCCGTCCGTCCTGCGTTGGGTTTGGCTATTCGTTAATCGCGTTGCTCGTTAGTCGTACACCTACCTTGATCCAAGCGATTTTTTCTTTTTTCGGTCAAAATATTCTCGGCTATGGAAGACAAACAAATGTAAAATATGAAGGCGTGAAAAGTTTCCACGTGTCAAGCATCCCTAGAGAACACGACCTGCCGCGCCGCGAAGTTGAACTCTGTGAATTTTATTTGGACAAAGTAGTGTCTTTACAAGAATACGATTCTATGATTTCTTGAAAATTCGAATCTCCGTCATCTCGAATTTTGTATTCCAGGTAAAACCGTAGAGTATACAGAACGTGAAGACGCGTGTTTTTGTTCTCTGATCTTCTGACCTCTTCCTCAGATTTTTGGCACGAAAATATGGAAACGATCGTTGTGCCGGAGAACCAACATGTTGGGGGAGAAAAAATCGCGTGTACCTATCCGAATTGTGTTTACCTTGGAATATTCTTCTTTTCGCGGAGTATACCTATATACGAGTCTCGGTGCTGCAACATCTGCAATAGCGACTCACAGGCAAAACTGCGGCGAGGAGAAATAACTTTCACGTCAGTACCGATTTTATCTCCGAAACTTTCCTCTTCGTTTTTATTATTTTCTTTTCCAATCATCCCCTTCCGCCAAATCCGTTGCTGCTATTGCGTGTCGCTGAATGGGATCTCTGACGACGAAAACTCTGTCGACCACCCTTCGATGGCCCCTTGGGGATAGGCATTTCCTATGTTTCTTTGTAGGCCTCGGCGTCTCTTGAAATTGCTTCAATTCGCCTCACTTTTGTTCCGTGTCGCGGAAATATACGCAAGGCTCGTTCCTCCATAACTAATACGGGATTCTATTCGCGTTGGCTATAATATTGGGTATACCAGATTCTAATTTTCTGATTTCGATCGATGAAGATCGAGGAAACGCGATCGACAAAAAGCAAGAGACGAAAATGAAACCGGAAAAATTAATGAAATCCATATCCGACGGATAATCATCCGAAGCTATTCGTCTGAAATCAATCAGACCAGGGAGGCATAAAATTACAAGAGATAATCTTCGACGAAAGAGCTCAAGGTTCGACAGCTATGGTACCGATCTACCACCGATGCCTGTTGATCGTCAACGTTATTATTCACGCTGTACACTGCAGCATAGACACAGTATTCACCACAGAGATATATCCGAGCGTGGCCCGGATCTCTTGGCACGTAGTGCTTTGGCTGTTGCCGTTTGCACAGTCATGTTTCTAATTATCCCAGGGTAGGGACATTGCAAATTGGCTAACGTCAGCCGAGGTAATTACACGAATCGATTGTTAATTAACGCCTCAAGCAAGTCGATACTATATCGGTACAAGCACGACGTCTATGCATGATCGGGTATTTTCTTGAAAAAATATATTATTCACGGCTGGACACAACGCATACCGGCTATGTGTAACGCATATGTGTATACCTATACGAGTATTATTAATAAGCTCTGAACGCTTTGGCGTCGATGAAAAAAGGTTAGTGATTTGTCAGTAACTGGGCAATATTCAGTTTTCTGTTTATTCAGGGTACGTATATGTAGCGTGGGGCGATGTCGGAAATAGACAGGCTTGTTGACGGGGGCGTGGAAGGTATAATAATATACGAAACTACTACGAGAGCTTTTGAAACTAGACCAAAAAACACAGAAGAAAAAGAAAACCACCCGGAGAGAAGAAGCTTCTCTTTTCTTCTTTTCTCTTCGCTTTTCATCTCATCCCACCTCATCTCATCTCATCTCATCTCTTCTCTTCTCTTCTCTTCCTTTCTCGCCGTGCGGTGTGCTACTTGTGTATTTTTATTTGCCAGACGTTCCGGGATATTTCCGTGCTATTTTATCGGCGGTAGCTGCTGAATTTATTTGATGGCTTCCCAATATCGTTTCTGCCGCTCTATCGTTTGGCCAAGAGTTGTCCAGCAGGGGATATCCGCGGACGTGTACCTACCCATTTCACCGAATATATCTATATATACCTATACGCCGACCGTTGTCCATTCGTAACTTCGTATCCTCGATTTTGCCGACAATTTCCCGTATTGGCGCCGGCTTTCGAATTCGATTAACTTGACAAAAGCTTCTCCGACCTCCGGAAAAGGCTAAAGATTTGTTCTGTTACTGCACGACGGAAAAAACGACCACGAGGTTTTCCCACTGTACCTATGTAGTCATTTTTTTTCTACACGTTCGATTATTCGTCAGCTTTTATAGGTTATATCTACCTATGTAGATCGCCGTACCTGGCTCTATTACCGTGCGATTTTTTACCGAAATATCTTTCAATCTTGTCTTCGTAATTTCGGTAGGTATATATTGCAGGACCATTGAGAAACATGTAATGGAACTAATGATAACTGAGATGGTTTCATGACAGTCGTAAGCTGCAGATCGTCGCCCTCGTTGTTTTATTGAAGTAGGTACCTACCAACAAGCGCTTCGGTGCAAATTGATAAAATGATACCTAGTTGCGACAAATAACAGCTAGCGGACATTGAAATAAATTGCCTCGACGGTTTTTACTGTTATATAGTAGCGAAGGCAGCGCGGCGAGTGCTGACTGACTTGATAAATTGATTTCGTAGACGAACAAAACATCCCTCCCACAAATTTCCACCTCTGATTTTCGCCTGTTGCGAGTATTTAGTAAAACTCACAGTTTAGAATTTAATTCAAACTAGAAACACTGCGAAACCTAGTATATACCCTTCTACCTATATGTACTCTACGGCGACATCGTGCCACCTGTACATACATATATATCCCAATCGTTGTGAAATATTTAGAATTCGCGCGCGGCGCGGCGGTGGACTGGATATTATTTTGTCTATTTTTTATCCTAGCGATGACTTTTTTGAAACATATTTCGTAAACGCTCTAATTTGTCTTTCTGCTTCACAGCGGACAAAAGTTTGACTCGATCTTGAAACGCCGAATAGAAAGAATGGGTATAGGTATACGATCGCTGACTTTAATACGAAATCACGAAAGATGCAGATATCGGCTGAAAATTTTTCGGTCAAGACAAATTTTCATTCTCTTTACGATTTCGGGATTCCGGGGGGCGTCGGGGAGTCACGAAATCGTACGAGAAATGATGTTTTTTTTTCACTGAAAAACTTCAGCCGATGTTATCAATTCCAGCCTCATCAACTGATCCGACACGTTATCAATTTTATTCACGTCTCAACACCGAAAGTCTGATCTCTCGGGCAAAAATTGAATGCGTATTCGTGTAGAATTCATAGATATTTAGCGACGTACGTACATGCATGTATGCACAGGTACCTACCTACCTACCTCCGGTATAATAGGTATACGAGTACATTCTATGCGCGCGGATGTTGTAATTGTGTGCGAACCCGACATGCGTCATTTTATAAATTCACTTCCGATTTTTATTAGCAGGCGAAACGACTGACGAGCCCCGAGGACATAATTACTGGTAATTCCGTATAGCCTCTCGTGCTATCTACCCGCCGCGCCGCGCCGCCGTGCCGTGCGCTTTTTTAACTACCTACTTACTATACGTATACACTCTGCCCATACACATCGCGCGGACTCGCAGGAATATAAAGCAGAACCGCCGACCCTCGTTCCCGGCTAAAATCCCGACGTGAAAAATCGGATGAATAATTAGCGAGCAAGCGAGCGAATATCTGGCTTTGAAAAACGTGTTGAAAAAATATAAAAAAAAAAAAAAGAAAAGAGGAAAAAAAGAGAAACGGGGATAGAAAAAAGGAAAACGAGAACGTGCATAAAAATTGGGAGAAGGGAGGAGAACTTTTGGTAACACGAGCTTCGCCCGTAGGTGGCGGGTATATATGTATACATGGGTATGTATATATACCTACATACTATGGTATAGCTGCTCACGGATGCTTCGGGAACAGAAACAAACATTTACGCGCTTATATTCGAGGTTAACGAAGCGACGAGGTTCTTCTTGGTCTTTGATTTTTTTCGGTTTTATGTTTTGCAATTTATTTTTTCAGACAAATATACCTACTTTTATATAGGTACGCACGTAGGGGTATACATATGCCTATACAAACTCGCGCGGCGCTGGAGGGCTCGCAGCTGCTGGCAGTTGAATGAAAACGTGATTTAATAGCGGTGGGAGGCGGTGGAAATATAAATAAATAAAATGTAAATGAAAAAAACGTGAAAATGCAATGTGAAAACTCGAAGCATATGCGTACCTATGTATAGCACCTACGTACCGCACGGCTACCCATATATCGCTTTTTGCTATATTATTATTTCTACATATCTATACCTATAACCTACGTATATTTTCCGTTCAACATTTCAACCCCGTTTTTTTTCCCTAATTTATGCTGCGATCCTTGGATTCTCCGGCGATGCCTACCCGTGAGGTATATATAGGTATCTACAACGTTGCACTAACTCGACTGAACGTTTAGCTCCGGGGAAATTATAGTACATCTCGTATAGGTAGCAGCTAGCTCGCAGGTAACGCCATACGTTGCCTTGTTTGCTGTTGCAAGTACGCGGAAGTGTTTCTCTCTTTACGCGTTCAACCCTACCGCGTAACTGGAACACATATACCGGTCCCTTATTAGGAGAGTTAATGGCCGTACATGTGTACATACAGCCTATAGTTAGCACCTATATACCTACAGGGTAACGCATTCGGACCGACTGATTCAAGCTTTTGGGGGGGATGGAACAGTTTCAATGAAATCACACGTTATCCACAATGTTGGAGAAAAATAGAAAGGAAAAAGGGAAATCCAGAAACCCGGAGAAGATATTCTTATATATCACGGAATCACTTACGAGCGCCACTTTTCTTGTAGCGATTTGTATACCTGAAACTTACTTTTGGATCTTCTCTTTTCTCACGGCAAACGGATTAGAGGATATCCACCGATTGGATAATTGATAGGTGAACAATTTTGACTCGGAGGTCCTGAATGTTAGGTTCCCAGTTGAACGTTGTATATAGGTATAAGTACCTATACTTTTCTAATTATTTTGAAAACGATGGAATTACTGAAATTCGTCGCTCATTATTCACTGCTGGTAAGGCCGCGGGGGCTGAATAGTCCCGCTGCAAGTTCGACCTCACGCAACGTACCGATCGTCGTCTCCCGCGTCGCGTTGGCTCCTTCGTATCCTTAAATAAGTTTTCACGCCGGCGGGTGGAAGCATAGAAAAAATACAATGAACAAAATTGGAAGAACATGCAAAGTGCGTTTAGTTAAAGCTCCGCGACTACAGATACTACTCACGCGATCAAACTCACGATTTTACTCTCAGGCTATAGGCAACTCCCTGCACGTTCACTGGGTAAAACGATTTTCACTCGTATTGCGGTAGATGGTCTCGATTTACGTCACATTGAAGAGGGTAAAGAAATAATGATCGGTTTTATGCACACATCACTTTTATGACAGTATAATATATTATAAAGAAAAATAACGCTGCAAACTGATGAAAAATTGCAGATTTTGATAATGAATTTGTTATATTCTGTTTTCAGACCGAAATTGCGAAGAGACTGAACGCGATCATCGCTCAAATTCTTCCGTTTCTTTCCCAAGAACACCAACAGCAAGTAGCGACCGCAGTCGAAAGGGCGAAAACTGTTACCATGACGGAGCTCAATACAATTGTTGGGGTAAGCTTGAATAATTAGTTGTACTTTGTCGCCGATAATGTAGTACAAAATTTGTGAATTATATCTGTACAATCGATACTCATTCTTCGTTGAGAGTATCGCTGTCGCCGCGAGAACACGATTTGCGGCCACTCCCATACCAAACAACCGATCGATCGCAATGAAATTTCGGGGGATTTATACAGTGCTTTGGCAAAAAATGTCTGAGTATTTCTACATCTTTTGGAAATTTTGTGAACATTCAAAGTTTTCATAGAAATTTCTGGATGTTAGGTCAGGTTAGTTTATAGGTTAGATCGAAAAAATATGAACTTTCGGAAGAGTTTGGTGAACATTACCGAAGAGACGAAATACTTGTCGACTTCGTGCCAAAATACTGTATCAATCCTCTGAGTTTCATTCCGATCGGTTGTGTGGTGTACGAGTGGCTTTAAATTCCCTCTCCGAGGTGACAACAATGCATTCAACAATAATTAACAATAATTAACAATGGGCGCTTCATAGCGACTCGAGTTTATCGCCGGAGAGAAATTTTGAAAACAGAGACGCGCATTATTAAATCGTATACGATTTTGGGAATGCGGGGATCGGTGCGGGAGATTAGAGATGAAATGATATTAATATACATGCTAATTCGAGGTTCGCGTATAGTTAATTGATGCTGCATTAATTCTCATATGATCAGAGTTGAATATCATGTAGGCATAATAGTATTCGTATATAAATTTGCGTCATTTCTTCTACTTCACGGAACACGGAAAAAAAGGAAGATGAAGAACAAAAATTTACCATTTCGGAGTAAAACGTTTGTCTCTATATATATATATCGCAGCCGAACCCCGGAGCTCGCATACCGATCTTGGTTGGCGTCATCTTCTTCCACAGTCGCATTATACCGCATAGTTAGACGCCCAGGCATCCGCACGTAGTCTATCGTTGGCGCCATGCTCTCGTACAGGGAAGAAAGGCGACCGCAGAATGAAGATAGGAACATCCGGCCTTCTTGAGATATTTTTATCCGACTATATCTCTGCCTGACAATTGTCTCGCATTTCACTTTGAGGATTCTACATTCATCTCTCGGAAACTCATGCAGCTCCACAGATGCCTGGCTGCGCCCATACCGCGGTGAAAACTTTCCAGGGTTACCGGTCATGAGGGTTAAAAAGAATAAAACAAATGAACGAGTAGTTCAAACTAGCGAATAACGCGGGTGTATATAAAATATCTACCTAATAATACAGTTGGTCAAAGTATGAGAATCTGGTCCAACTCGCGAGAATTCCGTGAAAAATATTCCCCGATCCGTTGCCGAAATTTCGAAAATTGATCTTTTATTCCGTATGGAGAGAAAAAACGAATGTAAAAAGAAAAAAACGAAAAAGGCCCGTAAATTTTTCACACCCTTCGTGGTGTTAGCGGGAGTTTCCGGGTACATTGTACGCGAGTGGAAATCCCGTGGATTCGAGGCGAACGCAACTGAACGCAATTGGAAACCAAGGTCGATTAGGCATAGTCGCTGCTGCTTGTGTTTGCGGCTGTGGATACGGCCGCGGGGGGAGCACAGGTCGAGGTTTCGTCGTATTATATTAGCATGAGTAATCAGTGCGTATACAAACACGATATGGAAGCGGAGGGTTGTGTGAGAGTGGCGCCAGGCACCGATGAATATGTATCGCTCTGTAAACAGGGGCTGAATCAATATTTCGTTTAATAACACCACCATAAACAAATACGGTTTGGGTCTGGGTTACGGTGCCGAAAGAGAATTTTTTGCCGGCGGGGGGGGGGGGGGGGGGGGGCTGGATGGATGGACCCCGCGGCACGGATAATAATATACAGGCGCGACGCGGTCGGACCGGGGCAATCGCGGAATATTCGTTCAGCTCTCTGAATCCCAGTTACGCCTCGTCGCGTACCTGCCCTAAGCCTCTGCTAACATTAATAAAACTTGGTTAATGAACCAGCAATAGTCGAGCCCCGTTACCGTTACCGTGTAAACTAAAACGCAATAAGATTACGTTATAAGTTATTTCCATCAGCACACGATAATACTTGACTAGGTAGGTACTTATATGGATGCGTATGACGCGCGTATACATGCATATATACTATATGCTACAAACTGCAGTTCACTGGAATACATGTGTATACGGATGTACGCGTGTTTATGTGCTACCTTCGTATCTATAGCAGCTACCCATTTGAATACCTGAGTCGCAGGTGGCGCGACGAAAATAAAAACTGTTTATTTGAATTGAATTCGCGTCGTAAATTGAACGAGCGAAGGTATATAAACGCCGTGTTATTATACGGCCTATATTGGTCCACGGTGACGGGTAGCCCCCTATATATATTATATTTAAAAACTTGGCTAATGGAGTAAATTCAATTCGTACGCTCTGTCGTCGTCAATTAATGATCCAAGCGATAGGTATATCTGTCTCATACGTATTACCACCTACGCACGGCGCGGCGTAAGAAATGTGCACTTTGTAGGTATTTTGTACCAGGACCTGTATTGTGCCTACTGGAACTCATTCATCTATTAGAGATTCAAAGCGGCGGGCGCCTATATGCCGCAGGTCTGCAGTGATTAGTAGATGTATATGAAGGCCTGATCTTTTTTTTTTATCCATTCCCATTGTATAGCATTCCGACGAACTGCAGGCAGCTCCTGCATCTTGGAAAAAAGTTGCTCTATAGTCAAGGAATGTATAAATTGCGTGGACGAATGTTATGGGGGCATATTTACCAACCCCTAGCCGAGTAGCGATAAACCCTAGTTTTTCATTTCCTTTCTTCGCCAACGCCTCTTGGCACGCGAGGGCCGTCATTTTCAGTCGTGACGCGCATCGGAAGGGGGTCGTTAATTGCGCACGCACGCGTTACGCGCATAATTGTGTAAATATAGCACTTTTTGTACAGGTATATATGTATGTATGTGTATGTATACCAATGAGACAAAAATAAATAAGTTATCTGTACATATGTATGCGGAGATCTAGGTATGTAGGTATATGTACCTATCGCACATGCATGTACTCAGGCAATACGTGTCCGACTGCGGTTGTCTCTCGCGCGTGACTCATTAATGGTCTTGTCTGGGTCCGTTCAGTAATATACGTTTTAATTACATTAATTAGTTGGGTAAATTATAACGAGAGAGTATAACAGAGAAATAAGTATAGGTATATATTGTACGAGCATATATATATTGCTAGAGGAAGGATGACGGACGCCTCGAGCTCGGTTTTCATTTCTCAGTGAGCATTCGCCATTTATCGTTTCGTTGTTCGTTGAAATTTGTTTTGCCGCAATACGGTCGCCCGCCACGGCAGCGAACCGAGACGATTATTTGCCGCGGATAAATCACCGCGGTCGATTCGATCGACCGTAAAATTTGATAGTTTTTTTTTTTTTCTCACGGGCAAATCCCGCTGAACGTGGAAATGGCGCAGCGAGATTTTGGAGTAATTGCATATAAATAATTAAATGAATAAATGAATAAATAAATAAATGAGTAAATGTGTATGAGAATAAATACAAATGGAATGAAATACTTGTCAACTCTGAAAATCGGTTACTGCAGGATCCAGGGAGTATATATAATATAACTCGTGCGAAACGGCAACAAATAGCTATACCTACCTACAGTATATATCCCGGTCGTCATTCGTTCCCGGCTTTTCATTTCAATTCATTTTTCGTCCACACGCGGATAACTCGTCGACGAAAATTCCATTCACCAATTCCCCGTGTAAATAATATACCTATTGGATAAATCGTTACCACGATTATATAACTTTTCAGCAACAGAGGCCTGACTTTCCACGACTCCTGCAACAAATGCATGCCCAACAACTACCTCCCGGTGCGGCGATGGGACCTCACCCTGGACTACCTGGCCTTCCTGGATTGGGTCCAGGAGCCGGACTACCAGTGCCAACGACCGCGTCAGCCGCTCTTTTGCAGGGCTTGGGTCTGCCTCCGGTGGTTGGTACGACGCCTGGAGGAAGCGGTGGTCACCCTATCTCGATACTCGGTAAACCTGATCATCACAGAGGACAGCCGGACGACCTCAAGAGCAATGGAGGTACGTCGATTTCTCTCCCCTTCTCA
Organism: Phymatocera aterrima; assembly: GCA_963170745.1. Classification (NCBI taxonomy): domain Eukaryota; kingdom Metazoa; phylum Arthropoda; class Insecta; order Hymenoptera; family Tenthredinidae; genus Phymatocera; species Phymatocera aterrima. The sequence continues at coordinate 8,158,817 of OY720660.1, forward strand.
TCTTTTACCCCTTATTCGTTATATTTCAATATAAAACTCGACTGATTGCGAGAAGGTATTGGCGAACATTGAGCATACATTGGACTCGTGATATTATAGAGGATCACTGTAACAACGGTGTTATTTCAATGTTTTTCCCTCCGCAGAAATTGGCCTGCAAATCACATAGTTGTAGCTACTGTTGATTGGCGATTATTTTCACCGTTTTGAAATCAAAATGTCGACGAACAATAAACACTCTGCACCGCCGTTAAAGTACCTACGCAATTTGTACCTGTGTATATCACGTCAATGTCGTTACGTATAATTTTCAATAGCACATTCGAATTTGAAAAAAGAAAAATTGAGGAAAAAACGCACACGAAACCGATTCAAACTACATTTCGATCGAGGCTTTGTTCGCTGTCGCCACATCATCGGTAGTACTCGATAACCCCGCGATGCGCATGAACCTACGAGTCGAATTGAAGTTGCTCTTTAGATCGGCATAAAGGGACCCTTGTCTGACTAGTTTCGCATACCTTCGATCTCCCGGAAGAGCGTGCAGAGTCGGGTAGATAGATGAGACAGCCAGGGAAACGTAGTGGGACATAACACGTAGGTACTCGTATAGTACCGAGAAGGGAACGGAACACTTTATGCTATATATTCTCCACGTATCCGAGGAATTCCACTGATCCGTACTCACAATACGGATCTACGAAGAATCTTATCGCCTACCACACGAAATTAGGAATTGTTCGTGCAAGTGTATACCTACCTACACTTGCTATATATGGAATCATGATTTCGAATTATATACCTGCACGTGATTTTTTTGCAACCAATTTCATACATAACCACTTGGAAAATGAATAAACAATTTCTTTCATCACCTTTCTTCGTATTCAAATTGGAAATTGGGTGGAAAATACATCTACCTATACGCGGTCACGGTTGCAGTGATCGAAAGAAATAAAACAATTTTCGCGCTCTCTACGTACCTTTCTACCCTCAATGAAATGGTTGGGACGGATTCGTTTGTTTTAAACTAATTATGTCACGTTTATAGAAAATTCTGATAGCCGAACGCGGGGTGATATCGGATGAATTGGCAGTTGAGAACGATAGGAGGAGAGGGGGCCACATATCGGTGTAGCTAGTATTTGGAAAAAGCAGCAAATGCTCGCATGCAGCTATACGCGTTCTGCCTTTGGTACAGTTGGCCGGTGATCATCCCTCGGGGGCAGCCCAATGTTCTGTAGCTGGGCGAAGTATTGAATGAGTAGTTTGTTCGCGATATTTTCAAATAATATCGCGTTTCAGAGTGTATTTACCTTTAATACGCTTCTGTATACCAGAAATATGTACGCCTGTTATGAAATATAAATATGCATGAATGCAATTGCCGGGGATGTATGCTCAATGTCATTGACATTCTGCCGAGCCCTCGGGCTCACGAATGTATTTCCTCTAAAATATTGCCCACAGCGGCGCTTACCTATACACAACAAACTGCACACGCGCGACTGCGCACACAGATATAAATATACTTGTAGGTATACTTGTCAACACACAGTGCTGTGATGCGGGGATATTGGTATTCTACGTTTTCAAACTCAGCACACGTGACACCTTGTTAAATGTGATTTAATATCCGTTTCATTTTTTACTTCTGTTACAGGAATGAGTTCGGCAGAGGAGAGACATGTGAGTATAACATATATATCCCTCGTACATATCAATTAGTTGTTCAAATTACAACCGTATAGCCGTTGTTCCGTGATGACATCAGGGTGTAATATCGAGTTAGCAGCGTCATTGATTAGTATTAGAAATGATAAAAGTGTGAAAATTCAAATATGAGTCGCATCCGGTCATTTGAATATCCTGCGCTCAATAATGAGCAACGAGGATTAGTCCCAGTCCCAGATTGGTGCTATGCCGCTGGACGTGGCGGAGATGTGATCTTTCGCCGAAGTGTACCAGTTTTCTGCCTGTACATGTAAAATCGCTAGGTATATATGAGTGATCGAAGAACATCGTCGAGTGAAAATCTGCATGCATATAGAGCATTGAAAAAAAAATAAAAAATTAGCCAGAGGTAAACGCGCCTTTGAGTTTTTCGTGATCGCCATAGCGGTCTTCCTTTGGGAGTACAAATCTCTCGCTGCGTATGAAAATATTGCCCCTCTTTTCTCAGGGATTTTTCCAGGCCTCTCGGCTACAGCTACCGGAGGTTCACCCATGCCGATCCCCCTGTAACCATAAACCATATTATAGATTTATCGAAAGGGAGACAGAGGCTGAGAGCGAGAGAGAAAGAGAAGGAACGAGGAATGGAGAAAGAAGTGAGTTTTGAAACCGCTTCTTCAAGCTCAAATGTAGTCGTGGAAGAAAAAAAGATGCCGCGTTGTATAGCAAGGGAGGATCTCGGTCGAAACGCTTTGAGATAAACGCGACTTCCCGGAGGGATGCCAGGGGTGTGTGTTATATGTCATGGATAGGAACGCGGAGAGAAGCAACACGAGCAACAACCATTTCCTATAAATTATGGCACAAGTGTGACACATACGGTGAATCTCGACGATAAATAGTACCACATTGCGTGATAATTTGTCACATAAATTTGAAAAATATTCTACAATCATATGAGAATTTCGGTATATAGGTTCGTGTGATATACGACCGGTAGAAACGTTATATTATTGTCGAAATCCGCAGTGCTACGCAGTTGCCACACAATTTATAAGAATAAACGCTATATTTGCCATAGGTGCCACCACTTATCACAGACTGCGTGATGGATCTGCGCGACTGATACCTCGGAAAGAAATAAATCGTTGACACTCTATGAACTATCGCGTTTATAACAACAAATTTTCATTTTCATTTTCATTTACAAAGACGCAGTCATGAAGAAGACGCGGGTGAAGCCTTATGGATATACGTATATAGGTACGCGCGCGGGTATATAACCTGCAAAATGATATATGAAACAATTACTCACGCTGGAATTTGGCGCAAGATCTTTTTCAACCTGTTGCCAATTGCAACGACTTTATTGCGCCCGCCTCCTCTTCCACCTCCACCTTCAACGTTCTCTCTACAGTATTCAGTGTTTCGAGATGGCCCATGATCCTGGTATTGCACAATCAATGGCTTGAAGATAGTTGGTTGCTCGGCGATTGCCGGTATCTTTTTAGTCGTGGAATTCTTCGACTTGCATCGTATCACATGGCTTGGAACTTTAGCTGTCGCCGTACTATCGCGCCAAAATTGAGTCGGGATAAAGAAAATACGATGTTTAATTTGCCTCATTTACGGCGGGAATCCAGCAGCGGAAGCCGGTGCGCTTTGATTGACGCGATCTATGACATATAGGTATAAGTATATTAGATGTAATCACCCGTTACAGAGTTGTGGCGTGGTGCATTTTCCCGCAAAGGCTTCCTTGCGCAAGGCTTCGTTCGTCAATTTCCGTAGCTTCATAGCCTGCTGGCCGAAATGTTTATTCAGTGTGGTATCCAGAATTGCGCGGCTGCTTTTTACGACCAACTGATTCTAAAATCATCACGATTTATTGACCGAATGAATTTTCAATTTGGTTCGATACGCGATCATCGGCACGACGATGACGGGCCGTTGATTAATACTTGACGATCAATCACTGTGGTAACTGAATCGGTAACATTCGCCGACGATGAATATCGGAAGTGTTTCGAATGAAAATATTTACGTGCCAAGATTCAATTACTCGAGAGGGTGCCTTGATTAGGGGCGAGTTAGTTGCCGTGACGGAATAACATAGGTACCGCGGATTACCCTTAGCTCCGGGGACTTGCCTCGCCGCGTGGTTTTCGGACGAGGGAGTAATAGTAAATTCATCATCATCATCTTGGTCTGACCAAAATAACCCAAGTTTGATTTGGTCCAGTCACGAGTTGGCTACAAATGGGAAGGTTCCTCTTGCGATCTATCCGTTACGGAACCTATCTACCCTGAAGCTCCAATCTCTATAATCGAACGAGAACAAATAGATGCCGCGGTAGAAAAAAGAGAAAGAGAACAAAAAAAAAAAAAAACACAAGAAAAAACGAATAAAAAATAAACCGGAGGGAAAAAACCTGAGCCAACTTCTATAGAGGCTGACTGTGGAGAGGAAACCGGAGGGTCGAGAGGAAGAGACACTCTGGAATGATGAGAGAGTGAGAAACAGAGAGATCGGGAGATGGGCAGAGAAGATAGCTAGGTATTACGGGTTAGCGTCCTTGTCTGTGATCACCTCAAGACCGCGCGTCCCGCCTCCGAACGCCCTCTCATTCTGTTCCGTCGTCCATTGCATGCCCCTCTTCTCTCCTCCTTCCCTTCCTCCTCCTCCTTCTCTTCTTTCCTCTCATCATCTCTCGTTTCCTCCGCAGGTTGCAGGGCTGTATACGTTCTATACCCTGCATCAGAGCCTCGACTCATCCCGCGACCATCTCTGCTGGTCGTGGGCTCACTCTGTAATCATTCCCTCTTCTCCGAGCACCCTTTTCAGCCGTTGCAGATAGGCATTTTGTATTTTTATCACTATCAACACCCACGAGGTACAACGCCAGCTGCGTGGAGATGCCTACACATACAAACACGTCGTGTAAAAACATTCCCAAGTCCATTATCGTCCTCCTTTGTATGGTTCGGGTTCGGGTTACACTGGGTTCCGTTGAGTCTGGTCGCGTCGCGTCGCGTCGGGTGGCTAATTGAAACAAAACAAAAAAAAAAAAAAAAACCCGCGAACGTATCTACACATATACGTTGGATGGCCTTTGAACCTCTCGACCTCTCCGCTCGAGTGCAGAGACACGATAACCTCTTGGTGGTTACAACTCTATTCGGCGGGTGTTTCCAAGTTCCATCTCTCATACTTGATTCTCCTGACTTTGGTGCAGAGGCAGACATCTATACGTGGTACCTACTTGTACAGCATATATCGAACAGCCCCATGTAAGACCGCCGTCTCGCTAACATAGCATAAGTGTCGGTGCGAGCTCGAGATGCGGACCAAAAGAGCACCGCAAGACTTTTTTCAATTTACATCCGGTGTCACTGGCGATAAGCATATATATATTATGGGTACGACGTCATTTATGGGCACGAAATGAAAATAAGATTAAACACAGTAGTCGCGGAAAGTATGGAATCGCATCGAAAAATTCCCGATGCTTCTACGATCTCCGACCGAGCCTCAGACCTTTTACGCAGTTCGCGGAACGCGTGAGCCAATCAGTGTCCGACGCCATTGGATAGTTGGACGTGAGCAATCTGTTTACGAAGTGTACGTACCTTACTATACCTGTACAGTGGAGAAGGCAGCAGGTACTCGTACTTTCATGGCAACAGTGACGGGACAGTAAAGAAATAAATCTTATAGGCAAGCAATTAAATCGTAATTGGCACCGCCAACCGTGAAACCTGGTCTTGCTTGGCAACTGCAACAGTATTCATGTGATGTTGATATTAAAGAGAATATCGGTGTTCAAACTCTTGCTTTTTCTTTCTTTTTTTGTTTCCTTCTACTTCGCAGTTTATAGGTAGCAATTAAGCGTTCGATCGACTGGTAAATGTACGCATTTAATTATTATTCATCCATTCAAGTTTCTCCTCTTGGCGTCAATGCGCTGTTGAAATATCGATAACGATAAGGCATGTATACGTTGCCAATAAAAATAGCTAATTAAAGTAAAATTCCAAAAAGTTGATGGCGTTACAGTCATTTTACCTGCCGACAATTAATCCACGTGTCGGAGTAAAATTTTAGCAATTTTATCGATAAGTTCAAGGGAATTTGCGGCTTCTGAGATACGAATCACGAATTTTGGCGTGTGGTATCAACGCTTGAAATCAACCGTTAGCGAAATTCCGTAAAACCAGTATTGGGTAGAAACGTAGTGAAACTTCTGGAGAACAAACAGCAACGCCGTGAATAGCTTACAATATACATTGCTCATTGCCACTCAAAACTTTATCCTCGCCGATCACTTTTTGGCATTTACGAAGTTTCATTTAGCATGAATCTATTCCTTTATTAAACTTGAAAACTCGATCATTGACATGATCATTCTCTGCTAGTGACAAACTTTTATAAATTCTCTTCTCAATTTACGTATTGATGGAGGTCCTCAAAGATCGTTACTGTAAACGGATGTTCCACCCACGCGGACGTCCGTAGTGAACTATTGTGCGCCAATACATAAATGCTCCCATAACTATAGTTCAATTTTTATGCCTCGGTGTCTCACCGAAAGTAAGACGTGGTTGAAAATATTCGTTCTAGAAAGTAGATTTGTCTGTGTGTTTTAGAGAAGTTCCATATCACCCGGGGACAAGTACAGTCGTCCCAGGAGTCCTCCGGATCAGCATCATTCTCATCATTCGCAAAACCACCATGATCATCAAATGCATGTAAAAAAGATGAAGAAGGAACAGGACAAAGAAATGGCCCACGTATGTATACCAATGCTGCTAAACGCGATCCCATTTTCCTTTCCTCTTCACACGCACCTGTGTTGTGGACATTCCCGTAGACCGATTTCATTGTTCAGGTTTTCATAATGTGGTGAGATCGCATCGGATGTCCCCAGTGTCGCGTACAGATTGTCAGCATTCTTCATTCTCTTGTGTGGAACTCGTGCGTGTCCTTGCCCAGAGTTCACATGGGCACACATATTGATATCCGGTTTCTTTATTTTCGTTTAGCAGAGCGACGGCGAGAAGAGTGATCAAGATCTTGTCGTTGATGACGCGAGCGAGGGTCCGGTCAGCCCAGCGGTAAATGGGACATCTTCGCCACGAGAAAACGGTCTGGATAAAATGGGCTCGTCGTCGGCTTCGATGGGTGGTCAGGTAAAGAAGGAAGCACCTCCGCACTCCCCGCGAAGCGGTACAAGCAGCAATGCTAGCACCCCGTCAGCTAAAAAGATGGACGACAGAGAAAAAACTACTACGCCTATATCGAAACCTATGACACCAACGTCAGCGTCTGGTGGTTCCAAACCATCCGGATCTGCGAAGATGATGCAAGTTCCACCCTCAGGGGTTCCTGGTGCTTATCCACCTCATTATCCTCCCGGCCCACCTCCCCATCATTTGCCACCGGCGGGACAACATCCTCATGTTGATATGTTGGGATACAACGGCTACGCAGCACCGAGACCACCGCCGCAGCAATTGTATGATCCTCACGCGGGCATGAGAGCCCCCATGGGAGGCTTGGGAGTACCTGGTGGCAAGCCGTAAGTATATTTTTCATTCTCATTGAATGATGATTTTTGTCACCAATGTGTTGTCGCGGTTCTCATACTTAGCGAGAACATTTTTTCACTGCGACTGAACGTGAAGTGGTTGCGACGCAATCGCTGCAGTAGGTTTTTATTTCCATACTTGGAAATTTCATTTTATCTTCATATAAATATGCTACACGCCCACACCATACGCATACACGTATATATCATAAATTAGCAACGTCGCTTCATAATTATCGTCTCTTCGCTAATGAGATACAGTGTTGTGTCTGAAACAACATTACAATTTGATAAATTGAACTGAGTAAAGGAATACAGTGGGTACACGCACATAGAGTATGCAGAAGTCCAAATCCAATTAAATCTGAACGTTCGACAATATTGTGAAAGAGTCACATCTTACAATTGATATCAACGTACTATTTATCGTGCTTTAATGAGTTCTGCATCGGGTGAAAATCCAGTCTTTTCCACTATTTTCAAAGTGCTTGGACGCTCGCAATCGACCAGCTTTGTAGAAGTCCTGATCTACCGCCCATAACCAAGTAAGTGGGTTGTTTCAGAGCGTACAGTTTCCACGTGTCCAGCGAGGGCCAGATGCAGCCTGTCCCTTTTCCCCCGGATGCCTTGATCGGTCCTGGTATACCTAGGCACGCTCGTCAGATCAACACTCTGACGCACGGAGAGGTAGTCTGCGCGGTAACCATCTCAAACCCCACGAAGTACGTCTATACCGGAGGCAAGGGCTGCGTTAAAGTCTGGGACATCGGCCAGGGTGGAAATGGAAACGTGAAACCCGTATCGCAGCTAGATTGCCTGCAGAGAGACAACTATATTCGATCGGTGAAGCTCCTTCCGGACGGGCGTACGCTTATTGTCGGTGGAGAAGCCAGTCAGCTCAGTATATGGGACCTGGCAAGTCCCACGCCCCGTATAAAGGCAGAACTCACCTCCTCAGCGCCGGCATGCTATGCCCTCGCGATATCCCCGGACTCCAAGGTCTGCTTCAGCTGCTGCAGCGACGGGAACATCGCCGTCTGGGACCTGCAGAATCAGACGCTGGTCCGGCAGTTCCAGGGACACACGGACGGCGCTTCTTGCATCGACATCTCTGCCGATGGCTCGAAACTGTGGACCGGGGGCCTCGACAACACAGTTAGATCCTGGGACCTCCGCGAAGGCAGGCAACTGCAGCAGCACGACTTCACATCCCAGATATTCTCTCTCGGCTACTGTCCCACCGGCGAGTGGCTCGCCGTAGGCATGGAGAACTCGAACGTGGAGGTCCTCCACGCGACGAAACCTGACAAGTACCAGCTCCACCTCCACGAGTCCTGCGTCCTCTCTCTCCGGTTCGCCTCCTGCGGCAAATGGTTCGTCTCGACCGGGAAGGACAATCTTCTCAACGCCTGGCGAACGCCTTACGGCGCATCCATCTTCCAGGTAAATTGATGCACTTTCATGCCTGCGGGTGGGCAGACACCGAGTGTTGGCTGTCCCCTTGTTATTTTATTTTCGAACATTTTTTCACCAGGTGTTTGTTGTTTCGTTTCAGTCGAAGGAATCTTCGTCGGTGTTGAGCTGCGACATATCCGCGGATGACAAATATATAGTTACGGGATCGGGTGACAAAAAGGCGACGGTTTACGAAGTGATATATTAAAGAGTACCCCTCATCCCGCTGCCCCGCATACTTAATACAAAAACGAAAAATATTCATAATAATAATGATAGTAATGAATGATAAATCATCCTTCCAGCAAGATCTCAAGATTTCCGAGTCTATTGTAAATACACTATTAATTATTACTAATAAACCCGTTATACTATATGGATTATACATATTACAGATTATTATTGATACGACTTGACGTTATACTATATGTACATTTTGTATATAAATTACCTCATACATTAATACTATCATATTTTTCTACTTTATGGAGGAAAAATTCGGAATGTAAATATTCTATTGCCCCTAACGTCTGTTAAATAATAATATTATCAAATACTAATTATAATACCGACATGATTAATTATGATAGCAGTAAAAGTAATTATAAAAATAATGATAATAGTAATAATAATAATAATATTGATTCAAAGTGTTTGTTTCGTTTTTTATCCTTCTGTTTACCGGCTCCCCCTTCACCCCCGCCTCCACCTTCACCGCCACCTCCGTCTATTCTCTATCCTTCTCTCCAACTAACTTACTTCCCTATGGCGAAACACGTGTCAAACATAGCCGAGATACAGGTTTATCCGTTTTGGTTTTCATTGATTTTTTTGTACGGCGAGTAAACTCCGACTACGAATATTACCTAGGACGTATCATGAGGCGGTAAGCGTAGACACATCGAGATGGATTTTTGGTCGGTATATCCTGTGTGAGAATCGCGGGCTGCTGTAAATTGTCTCGAATCTCGCGCGATCATCAGCGGGCTAAACAAAACTTGGCGCAGAAACAAGGGAGGGCGCGAGAGTACAAGGTAGGTAGAACCTCTGGGAACGGAAGCCTGCGGGCTGCCTGCCGGCGATGTGGCGCTAGGCGTTACATTCGCATGTATACGTACATACATTTAGGTATGTAGATTATAATTATAATTAGTAATGTCATGCATGTCGCCGCGCCGGTTCGCGCCGGTTCGCGCATTCAATGGAAGGTTCACCTATTGCGGTGTATTCCTGTTATATCGTCGGTTAGCGGTATGCTATACGAACGCTTTGCATATGCGCGCCCACCCGCTAGCTTTATTACTAGTGCCTCGTGTATTTGCATGATAATAATGATAATAACGAAAATCATGATGATAATATGCGCGCGAAACCGTGGTTCATGCCGTGTTTTGAATATCATACCTACTCCTGCTGCATGACTAAATATATTATTAGTTCTTCCGCGCTAATTTGACAGGCGGGAGAGTAATCTTTCATAAAATATTAAATACCTAGGTACGTATCCGTCTATCTATTTATGCACGTACTACCAACCAACAATTGCGTTACTAAATACCGCGCTCGGATTCTCATAAACGTGGGTATGTATGTATATTATATACCTATGGCTACACGCACACACGCATACAATCGTAATTTATAGGGTGACTACGCCTCCGCGACTGACGGTGGTCTTCTTTTCTCTTAGTGAGAGCAGCTAGATGATTTTGGCGCTCAGAAACGAGAAATATGTTCGTGTTTTTCGCGCGTTCACCGCGGTATACGAACCATGAATCTTCCCCCGCAACGCAGATCTTTTATTATTCATTCCTTTGTTTTGTATATCTCGAAAAATTTATTTCTCCGGTGTTCGCTCCGGAGGAGGATACCTACGTATATGCGTATAACATTTCTCCCCAGAGACACACGTCTTTGTATTGCTGTTCGTTTGACAAATAATGATAATTCAACCATTATACATCCGTGAATTCTTTCTTGTTTTGGGTTCTCCGCCTTCTTCTTCTTCTTTTTCTTCCCAGTATTATTTTCCACTTAAACGACTCAAAAGGAGCGGGGGCTTATCTGATTCTTTTTCTCATAGAATTCCTTCGGAAATTCACACCACTTTGTTCGCAACCGAAAGCGGAGGTGGAGGACCGCCGCGGAGTGAAATTTGAGGTCTTTGGCGATTCCGTCGGGTTATACATAGAATATACAGAGAAAAAATAGCGACGGGCTGAGCTCCGCCTAATATTAAAATATACGCGTGAATGAACCTGCGGTTGCGTAACCTATTGAAAGTATTCTGTAAAGCTTAAATGATTAACACCAAATTGTTAAAAAGTTGAGCCGTGTACTTATAACCAGAAGCGTTTTAGGACGTGATAATTTTGATGTAGGCGCAGCGCCTGACTGCCGCGCTAACAATAAAGGAACTCGAAGAACTAGGCGTCACGGTAGCTTCGCCTTAGCTCAGCTACGATCCGTAACCGGTTTCCTGTTGTTTGTACTTTTTCACGATGCATTTAGCCTCAATTTAGATGCCAGCTGTTCGGTCAGATGGTCACCTCAAAGGAGCCGCGCCTATACCGCGCTATCCGCGTTACAGATCTATCCGCATTTAATGTGTACACATTTACCCGAATATCTCGTTCTGATTAGTTATGAAGCGTCATTCCCGCGCCGGTAACATAGACCTTCGAGTAAAACAGAATTTCTCCGTGACAGAGCCGACGAAAATGCAACCCTCAGTCCCCGGGAGGTCGAAGTGAAGTTACGCTCACGGCATTCAATTCCGTGCGCATTAGAATTCGAGCGCGTTCGATTGTACGAACATCCTATATCCACCCAAAATGTTTCGGGAGGCTGACGACGTGCGCGGAACGCTCTCCCGGACGCGCCGCGCCGTGGTGAATTAACAACACGCAAACGTGCGTGCGGACGCGTACCTATATCGCACACCGGCCATCACACGGATACCACCGCAGCCGCTAATAAACGCCGGGGAAATATCTGCAAACACAAATGATCCCCCGAACAAAGTATAGGGGGAAGGTGTACAGTCTGTACCAATGTATTCACATAGGTATGTACCGTACAGATGTAGTGCCTATCCATGCTCAAGCAGGACGGTCCGGAGCTGGACAGCGCGCCCTCTTGCTCCCCCCTAACGCATTTCGTGGTCGATGCGTGGGTGCGCAGGATCAACAGCACAATAACGAAATTATTGGCAAGCGAGGCGAGCCGAACTCTAGTACATGGTTTGATGCGCGAGAGGGAGAGAGGGGCAGAGGGGAAGAGGCGGGCAGGGATAACTACAACCTCTGTACCCAACCATACGCCTCGATCACTCGCCGGCTGATATCAGCGTGGATTTATTTACTTCTGAACACGATGCTATTGTCTTTTTTCTCCGCTGAACAATCGAGAATTACATCGAGATAGACATACATTCATTTATCCGAGCGTTCGACAGAGCCGTTGAGATATTGGATTGAATATAAATATAAATAAGCATGTTTCACATATGAGAACCTATGAGATATGGAAATTCATTTCCAAAGAATCGAGAATACACCATCTCGCGGTAATTATAGCTTATACGCGCTTGACGTATTACGTCTACGATTATATGGCAAAGCTGGTTTGTGTACAACCTATATGAATAATTGAACGACTTTCTTGCGACCGGGTACGGTTCAGCCGGCCTAATCTCCGCCGATCGCGTTTCTTCATACTCATCGAATATACCTTACGTATACCTATCCACTCCTCGAGTCATATCATATTGACGACTCGTACGCAACCAGCCGACATTCCATGGTATGTATTACCGCGCTGTACCCCTCGCTTTCACGAAGGCGTTGATAGCTGCCTTCAGAAGACTGCAGGAGCAAGCCGTATCGCGTACGTAGCCCATACTTATGTCGGAATACGTACGTACATGCGTATGGACACGAAACGATACGATACGACGTTATGGCGACACCGGTCTCCGTCTTTCCGCTGCAGGTGTCTCGGTGAGGGAACAAACTATACAGCTATCCCTAGGACTTTCGATGGTGAGAATATCACACCAATTATTAACCTGGATAGATTTATTGCTGTATACTAAGCCGTGTATGCTTATTATAGGTATATAAAATTCGTGGGCTGATAGACTAATCATTCACCAAGTGGAAATAGGTTGCCCTGAATTTCTAACAATCATTGATACACTATCGAATTCTCATAAGTATCTGCTTGATGGGTATCCATTAACACCCGGTCGAGGCTCAGACACGGTTATCTGCCTTCAACGCCGTGGTGCAGACAGATGCCGAGATTCTCCTGTACACACATCTGTCCAGATGATATGCATGTGATGATATTGCTCACAATTTGGTCCCGAAATGGCGAAATTGAATTTATAATGGATATTATGGCACATATTTTCCATTCCGTGCCTCTCGAGGTACGTGTATATACGTACTCACGCTCACGCAGGGCGCGCAGCATGCATATATCGTGGATACCCATTCGTCTAGATACGTATGGGTGGATATGGTGAAATGGTGAACCCCCGCGTGACGGACAATGCCATATTTTGTTACCTGGCTCATTCATCTTGTCAATTGGGAGCGAAATTAGTGCGGTGAATACACGTAATATTGGCTATCACGCGCGAGAATACAACCCCGGGGGCGGCGGGTTGTATCTCTGTCGAGGTCGGGACGAGGTCGGGTCGTGGCACGGCGAGCGTGGTTATCCAGATAGCAGATAGCGGAGCCCCCGGTCTCGTTTGCGGTCTGGCCACCCTTGCGGTACCTCCTCCCTTCAATCCTCCCTCTACTCCCCCATCACCACGACTACCACGACCGATGCCAACCACCCCGCTGCCATCACCGCACAACCGCACTGCGAACGACGACCGATAATGTCCTCGCCTCTTCGCCTCCTCGCACAAGGTTACGTAGGTCACATATACCTATGCCTAGGTATGTACCTATGTAGGTACGTGAAATTTCACAGACCCTGGAGAGTCTTGACCGTTAAAAATGGGTAAGGGAGCGATTGACTCCGCTACGAAACTCGATGTTGTATCTTATAGGACTTACCTATAGGAAGGTCTGACTTATAGGATCGGTAGGTAGCTTTAGTGTCGGAGTTTTTCCACCACGTTTCATTACCGACAATTTTTCTCGAAGCCTAAACAAAGGATAGAAATCGTTCGGATCGTTCGGATCATTGCCCCTAATTACAGTTATCGAAGCGCAAAGTGGTTCCGGTTGGTTAACCGTAAAACCTCCGCTGCTGGCCGCGCGCGTCTTAAGATTATTTCGTTATCTCCGGGTGATCCCGGAGCTGCCCTGCAGCAGTAGCAACGACAGGATGCTAACGCTATTACCTTCTTACCAATTAAAATATTAGCGAAAATTATGAAAGAAATCGAGAGCACCGGCACCCCGCTTAATTAACGCCAAGCTCATCCCAGCAACACTTCTCGTCTTTCCAACACTGACGATGAGCATCAACACCTACCATCTGCCTCTTCTTCGCCCGCCACAACCGGACGCTGGCTTGTTTTCAACGCTCCTTTTCCCGCATTTGCGGGTTCATCGTCGTCTCCACGTGTGCGAGTAGACGCACACACCTTGGTAACTGTCTACGTAGATAGGTGCCTACTCGCGCGAGCTCCAACTATACTCGCCGTACCACATAGTAGGGCGAGGGTGAGGCGTGCGAGAGGATGTGTGCGAGATAGCAGCTGACACATAGGACACATAGGACACATACGGTAGTCGGAGATCGGCAAGGCAGACAAGACCGGAGCAAGCAAAATGGAGGGTAGGCAAGCGTGGAATATAAAAAGAAGAAAATCCATATCTCGTCGGAGATCTTGGTGCTTTGCTGCTGAGAGACTGTTTTCAAGAAGAGACCTCTCAACTCTCGAGGCTTGCTTGCTTGCCTGCTCGCTTGCTTGAGCGGGAGTGAGAGCGAGGTAAAGAACGAGACAAGGAGGGAGAAGTGCGGTTGGGTGAACACAGGCAGGCAGGGAACGAACGGTGTACGAGGAGAGAACCTCGGGGAAGTAAAGTGCGAGAAAGACAGGAACATTCGAGTCCGCGCGGACTGGCGCCAAACCACAGTGAACCGGCGAATGAAAACGTAGCATCGTCCAATCAAGGCGCAGCTATCGAACCGTCAACATATCGTCGTCTCTGTCCCATTCGTTGATTGTCGGGGCACCCCTTCGCCGCCCAAAACCACCCAAGGAGCCCGAAGCCCCTTTTGTCTCGCGTAGCGTGAATGCACAGTGCATACACACAATAGGCAGGTATATATCTTCCACCGGCGGAGAGCGAGAGTGAGATTGAGAGTCTAGTCGAGTCGCCTTGCCTTGCCTTGCCTTGCCTTGCCTTGCTGCGCTGCGCTTCGGCTTGCATCGTGTCGAGGCGACTTCAGTACTGATGGAACCTACCTACCTACCTGTACCGGTACTTTAGAAATGTTAATGCGTTAAGGTAAAGTGAAAATCAATACAAGTGCAGGGCCCGCCGTGACACTTCACTGGGTCCTGACGCAACACGGAGACAATCGAGCCAAACGAGTCGACGAAGAAAGAACAGTTTTTGTTCAACTAACGAAGAAACGCGTAGGATGAAGTGTGGTAGGCCCTTATAACTTTGATCCGAGCCACGATCGGGGATTTTCGTTCGGCTGATTAGCAGCCTTTTACGGAGTACAAAATACTGTTAGACATAACTTAATTCCTCGCCTCTTTGCCACGAGTTAACTAACCCTGAGACCTATGATCGGGCCGGAGGAAAAAATCAAATATATTAATACCATGTCGGTTTTATTGAGCCGCCTCCATGCACGGTCTTTTCACTTGTAATGATCTGCAACATGGCGTATCCGAACGTGTGTTTTTGCTTTGTTCCTACGCTAAGCGATAACTTCGTTTATACAGCAGAAATAATTGACCGGGGTCACTTATGCTACATCTTGAAATGTTCCTAGGGTCGTTCAGAATTCATCAAAACCAGCTGCTTCAAGACACAGCTACGCTTTCGAAGCGCTCCCGTCCTGAAATTCTGAGTCCTTCTGCGAAGATCGAAAGCTCCATAAGTAGGTGTACCAAATTCCATCGCTAATTATCAGTCAATTATACGTCGAGACCGTAGTTCTTAAATTCTCACGATGATCCGGCGGAATTTCGAATAAGCCGCCTACTACATCCGTGTACAACTCAGACTATAACGCATAAGTATGATATGACTGTAAACGTATTCACGATGAGCTCGCGGGAGCATACATCACCCGTATAGACACACTCGACTGCGCTGAGCTCACAATTAATGGTGAGCAGAGCTGGGCAGAGAAGAGCAGAGAAAACACTGCAGCGGCTGTAGTAGCGCCGATGTTGCAACAGATTAGATTAGAATGGAGCGTCGGTGACGAAGACTGCCTCTCTGTGACGTCGCTCGTTTCATCCAAGTTCTCCCGAGTTCGGTTCATTGTGCAGAAAACGATGTACAAATATATCCAAGATGTAAGTATATATAGGTATACAGGTATAGGTGTAGGTATCTATCATGCGCGTATAATATAAGTAGATTAGGGTGGACGTTAGAGACATTTTTCCGTGCCGCCTCCTGAATGCTCTTGAAATAAATAAATGAAAACCTCTTCAAATTTTGAGCTCTCCAGCTCAATTTTAAAGCGTCCCCCAAGAGTCTTTTCCGTTCCCATAAGAATAACACGGGTTTTCATCGAAACGACGGATTTACCTTTTTCCCTCGCTAGCAATTCGCTGAAAAATCTGCAACTGTCAGAAATTATCGGGGAATGTGGTATTTTCGGAGGAAATCTTTATTCCTCACATATCTCATATCTTATAATTGCAGTTATAGTTGCACGAAAATTAATAAAAATTCACAAAAGGTGACCTTTACATAGATTTTCATGAGCAGATGTCCCACCACTTTCTCGTGCTTTTTCACGAGCAGAAACGTCAGTTCTCGAAAATCTATGAGAAAGTCAATTTTCATGAATTTTCATTATCTCCATGTGACAAGAAGAATAAAGATTTTCTCTGAAAATTGTTGGCGAATCACTAGCGAGGAAAAAAAATAAATCGCCATTTTTATGAAAAACCCATGTTATTCTTATGGGAAAAGAAAAGACTTTCGAGGGACATTTTAAAATTGAGCTGGAGAGCTCAAATTTTGAGGGGATTTTTATTTATTCATTTCGAGAGCATTCAGAAGGCGGCACGAAAAAAATGCCTCAGGCGTCCACCCTAATATATATATATATATATATATATTTGGCGGCTAGCCCGAGCGTCTGTTTTCTCCTTTTTGAGCGGGGTTACTACTCTGCGTGTTGCGGATGCAGCTCGTCGTTACGTAGGTACCGAACGTAATTAAATGCAAAAGTATATAACAGCCCGGATGATTAGGGGTTTGGAAATTACAGGAGTTTACCGACAATTAAAGTTTTGCTGTATACATATAACTTATACACACACGCACACGCATTACCTGCTGTGACGAGAACTTCCCTGCGCGTATAATGCCCTGCGGGGAATCCCCGTCCCTAGTATCCGTTGTATCTTGGTGTATATAACGCATCGCGCCACCCCATACACTGTAGAATATACCAATGTTGTATACGTATACCTACTCATCGTATAATATATGGGGTATTCCATGTCAACTGACGATCACCCTGCACTTAAAATTACGACTTCGTCCGAAATTTTCTTTCTTTTTATTTTCGTTTCGTCTTGTATACCTACTCGTTGAGACATCACGAGTATCCAATATTTTTACCAGTTTTTCTCATTAACAGACTCCTCTGAAAATTTGTTTCAACATTGAAAAATTCCTAGCTATAGAGATTTGTTGAAAAACGAAAAAAAAAAGAAATCGACTGAAAAAATTGAACAAGACACCATCGAATATTCTCGCTATACCTGAGCAAATATGGAAAAGATGAAATTGGCGATAAAATCGCAATTTCAATTCAAACAGTAATCATGTTTTTGTGACATGTCTCATATCGTAAAGTCGTTACCTATGTGTATATTTGCGGGCGAGTCGTTCGAGCCGGAGCGCGCGTGGTGAATGACTGTAGTCCATGTGTCAAAACAAAGTTTCGCCGAGGATCAGCCGTTGTGGCAGGGGCTTCGTTCCGAAAAAGACCAACTCGCCACGACACTGTCTACGTCCCATGAGAGATTCCGGTGGAATCGGCTTGTCCCTCGCTGAGCATGGCTACCGTTCGTTCCCGCTCGTGAAACACGGGTTTGCGTTTAAAATAAAGTAAAGAGAGGAAGGAAAAGGGGAAAAAGGAAAAAAGGAAAAGAGGAGAAGATGGAAAAAGGTAAAAAGATCAAAGCTGCAGGGTGACGCTCAGCTCACACAACGACGCCTTCCATTCTACGGTACATTTACATGCATAGGTACTATAATCTTCGGAACCGTTAAGCTGGGATGCTCGAAACCTCTCGCTTGATTCAAGGCTGATCCAAGAGAAACTATCGGGCGATAGTTAAATATATCGGAACACGAACAGCTTGACTCGGGTTATAGAATAGCGGCATGTGTAGGTAGGTACGTATATTGAACAGGCAGAGGTCCGAACCCCGTTTAACGCCGGATGCTGGGACTAACCCTGGTCCAGGAAAACCGAGTACAGTCCGATCTGCCAATAGTGCCGCTTCTCCATCCGTGGTCAAATTCTCGCTAAGACTATTGAAAGAGAGTGATTCGGATGTTTCTGTCGTCGAGTCCGCCTCATGAGTGGGGCTGCTCCTTTTCTCGAAAACTTATTCCCCTGGATCCCCATCACCGGCACTATTGAGAGAGCGGACTGTACTCGTACCTGTGTAGAAAAATACGCAGCAAGATTTCACAATTTCAGTTGTACGACGATTATACGCGCGCAAGTTCATATATATATACGCATTGAACGCAGCGGAATTGTGGGGTGTTGTAACCTAAGGAAATCATTGTTTTAATATTTTTCAACAGAGTGATGAGTAATCAAGAGGGCATGTAACGATTCTAATTATCACTAATAAAAAATTGCTAAACCTCGTTAAGCGCGGGGTTACAGTACCTACTAATTTGCAGGCTGAAAAAAACGGGTCAATTGTCGAATTTTTTTCTCACAGAAGTGTGACTTTCATTGAATTATTGTGGCTTCCATTGAAGAGCTGATCACATTCGGGCAATTGTATGAATTCATTCATTAAGAAATTTGTTCAAATGGTGGGTACGTGCGGAGTCACACCCGCTGGCGTAATCCTTGTTTCGAAAGAGGCGGTTTATTGTAGGTGAAGTAACACAAATAAATTGCAATTCAATGAAATTCCTCAAGGTATATGCCAGTAGGTATTTTATTTTTTCTCGGGGATTCTTGATTTATCAAATTTAAAAAAATTACAATGGCTTGCGAGAAAGTTTCGAAGAGAAGTGTTTTTTCCTTTTCACTGGTCGATTTGATAGTGTCAAAAAACAACGTACAATTACTGTATTACACGAAAAGGATCCGGGTCGACTATAGCGTTTTTCGTACGTAATCTCCTCTACGGGTTGCAATGAATTGAATTCAATGAAAACCAGATTGCCGGGTTTAGTTGCCGCGCGTGAAATTCGACATCTTAGAGATTTTTTAAAAATCTTTACTTCACATTCTGAAGGAGTCCTCCGAAAGTATTTTCAAGTCTTCAGAAAACGTTTTTTTTTTTTTTTTTTATGTGTCCTATAACTTATAAGGTAGCGTAGCTCCTTAACCTCGTTATGAATGTAACTCGCAGGTGCAGGGTATACTTTTTTTCTTATTAGACTCAATTAGAATGTATCTCATCGTTAGGTACTCAATTATAAATCCCGAGAAATCGAACAAAGGCTTCGATATCCTACACCTGTATGTAATTGTACATATATACATAGATATGTAGACTTCAATGTGCGCCTATCGCATGATTGAAAGATGTGAGTACATAAGGTATAAGTTTTCCAATCGCTAAACTAGAGGAGCACTACGTGAAGTTCCGAGGTGAAGAAGAAGAAGAGGAAGAAGAGAAAAAGAATAATAGAAATGACAGCATAATTGCAAACAATTAACTGTTCTCAGGAAAAATATAGTCATTTTAACTCGCCTATAGCGATCGGGGCTACACACACTTGTTTGTTGTCTTAATCCGGTATCCTAACTGACCCGCATATGCCGTATGTAATATCCGTAGCCTGTATATATAACTAATTTATCGCTATCCATATATATTTTTGTTCTCCGATAATTTCCGTTCGTTTATTTGAGCAGTAAAATTATACGAGAAATAAGAAGAGAAAAAAAGGAATAGAAAAAATTCAAACACCTAAACGAAGCCGCGCGACTTGATGCCCGGTGGTGAGAAGTAACTTTGCTGGGGGAACCAAACGAATGAAAACCAGTAGCCAGTTAGGATTTCTGCGGCGACTACCGCGGGTATAAAACATCATGGCTCGAAACCAGTGTTTACTATATCCTGAGAAAAAAGGAAGAAAGAAAACTGTGTTCCAATGTCGTGCTCGAGTCGTGTTAGTTGGTAAAACACGATTATACACGCTTATATGCATATAATACATGCATATACAACGAAAAGTAATCGCGTTCGGTTACTTTTTCATCTTTACGTTTTTTTTTCGGTGATTTTTCTTCTTCTTTTTCCTTTCCCCCTTTTCTACTCATTTCGTTTCATTTCTTCTCAGTCAGAGCTTACTTATTATTTGCCCCCGCTAAGGAACGAAACTTCGAAACTTTTTTTCCAAGTATATAACGATTCCATTTGCGTCTAATCGTCCGTTTGCTCCGAATCGTTGACTCGACTATCCCTCGAGGGAGAACGCTCCGAAGAAGATCGAAAGCGGGGGAGATATACCCGTCGTTCAAGATCCTATGGGCCACGGAGCTACGCACCCCACTGGTATAAAGAACAAAGAATTTTTTACGCGCAGCGATAGTCGTCGTCCTCGTCTTTGTCGACGGCAATTATTATATCCGAGCACATCTCAACCCTACGAACAGCGGCACGGTCGACCGCACGAGAGGACGGCAATAATCTATAATTATTCGAGGCCGTGGATCAAGATCTAAACTGCTTGTTTTCTCCACGAATTAGTCTTGCCTTAGCGAGGAGTGTACATTATGAGCCTGAGAGTAAAAGTTTCTCGGAGCGAGGCAGGTTACACGTGTACAGTATAACGCGAGTCGTGGTGATTCGTGACGAGCGACTAATGGATTGTCAAAAAATCATGTACGAGATCGGCGAGGCGCGAAATCGGTAATCGGTCGTTCAAGTAGAGAGAGGCTAGGCCCGCGGAGTTGCGTACGAGCGGAAACAATTGGCGATAAAATGATGACGGCAGATTCCGAACAGTCGCGGTATAGGTAGAGTATAGGTATACCTACATGAAAAGGCCTGATGGGTAAAAAGCAAATATAGCTGCAACGCGAGACGCGTCGAAGATAACGACCGCGCTGCTGCAGCTCGCAGTAGCTCGAAGCTGAACGCTTCCCTGCATCCCGAGCGATAAAACCGGCTGTATTTTAATAATTGCTATCGGCCGCAGGGGCGCGTAAAAAAGTCCAACGAACCGAGTAACCTCGAATGCAGCAGCGGGGGGAGAGACGACGACAAGCGAGTATTATATCGGCGGAGCGTCTCGGCCACCTCGGGAGTGCTCGCTTGTCCGTGCGCTCGAACATATGACGCCCAAGTTTACCGTATGTAATGGTACAAGCTCGACTGTCGCTGGTAGGCCTGAAAAAAAGCTTCGCCTCTGACGAGCGTCTGAACCCTTAGCATTATATTCCACAAGCCCCGCTTGCCCGGCGTTCCCCGCGTCGCTGCTTCCATCCACCGCCATCTCCTCTCATCCACAAGCATGTAAGGCCAATAGTTTCTCGGCGGCCAAAACGTCGACCGCACGACTCCAAATGGAGAACCGAGTCCGCGCGGACTTAACGAGCGGCTGTCACGAGCCGTGGCTCATCGCCGAGAACGTAGCGGCTTGGGGATTGGGCCAGATCGCTTTGCCATTGGTCCTCTTTCAAGAGGACGCACACCTAGCCATCGAGAGAGGCGTTCTACTCGAGGAGGAAGCCCCTCGGTTGGTCAAGGGTCCCGTGCGAGGTTCCCCGTTGGTTGAGGCTGGAATATACTCCGCGCGGACTCGGTCGGGAACTCACAAGGAGGGATATATTTACCCCGGGTAAGGTCGGCAGGCTGGAAAACGCCCAAATGGGGTGGTTTAGCCAGAGGCATAGAGCCGGAATGGCCCAAGTCCGGGACGGTTTAGTCGTAACACAACGTAGCACGTATAGCGCGAGTCCCGGTTAAATTAGGTAATTCCAGTTCATAATAATACGACTTATATTGTAACGAATGGTCGCAAGGTGCGAGGTGCGAGGAGCGAGGTGCGAGGAGCGAGGTGCGAGGACGGGTTAGCCCCTAAAATTTCCTCCCCCTCTCATCTTATCTGCCGTCTACGCCCGATGAGAAACGAACCATGCAGATATTCAACCCTGCAGTTGAACATCGTCAATTATAACGTGAGGCATTGATTCCAAGGCGTCCAACTCTCGCTCGAGTTTTAGATCGTCTTCTCCTCTCCGCCTATAATCGATACTTTATCGCCCGTACGCTAATGGTTCCATTAGGTACGCTCGGCGAGAGGTTCCGCGGAGGTAATTGCTTCGGGCTCGCCGGACAGCGCATTTATAACTTATAGGACAGGAATATAGGATGCCTACGTGTAGCTATAGCACAATATATATATTACATCTATACATAACCACTCGGCGCTCTTGCCTATCAAAATTCGAGCCTTATTCTCCGGGAGATCCAGAGGTTGGCGGGCAGCCTTGCTCGAGGTAGGGACTTCCGTATGTGCAGCAAAGACGGGACTCACCGCGCGCCTTCCGACGAGAACGGGGTGACGGAATTGAAAATAATAAGAATGAATCAAAAGTGGATACCTACGTTACGCGTGGTAGATACTCCGGCGATGAGAACCACTGACATCCCTACGGGTGATCAATTGTCTGTCTCTCTCCTGCACCCGGAACGGCATCTCCGTTCCTCTCGCACCCCTGCCACAGTTTCCCTACTTCCCGGCGCGGCGGAGCCTCTTCGCGTTGGGATCATAGTGCACCCCGGCGCTCCTCCCCGCCCCCTTCTCGATGTCTACGTCCCAGCTCGCGCACTACTGTTCGCACTCCCCTACTTCGCCGCGCTCTCTTTCACCGCGACCTCCGGGTTCTCCGGTGCCCTCGCACCCTCGTACTCTCTCGCAACCGCGTCTCTACCACCGTCACCACCACCACCACCACCACGACCATGCATGTCCCAACTTTTTCTCCCGGAAAGCACCGAAAAAAAAAGTTTATCGTAAAATGGCTGCCCGTATTTACGTGATTCACGGCACCCCCGCCCCAACCCCTTGATGGCTGGTACCCGTCAGAGACAGAACGGCTCAAGCGTCGGGCGAAAGCTTTTGCATAATAAAACATTCCGCGTCGGGTGTATGTATGCACGTAGACGCGTGTAGGTGGAGATACCTACTCACTTGGGCGTGTGTCAGTGTATATATAAGGTACCTACACGGGTACCTACTCCGAGGGCCGGGCCAGTGGTAAAAACACGAAACAAGCCTCGCTTCAAGTTCTGCCTGGCCGGCTTGTAATCAGTTGGCGCCGAGAAATTACTGAAAATTACTGAATTCCACAAGTAGGCAGAGAGCCTGGCTGCACTACCGCGAGCCTGGACTTAATAACCGTTAAGTGCCGCTGTTCCCCCGGGGAACAGATTCGCTTCCTGTAGGTATAGGTTTACATTCTGCACAAACACTAACGCAGTCGCGGAGTGAAGGGTAGCTGCAGTTACCAACTCCTATACGATTCTGATTAGGATACATTCTCGCTTTCTTTTTGACAACGAGCTGCCCGCGGCCTTCACACTGCAGCTTCGATGTAGGTACTCTGACCCCGTAAATCCTCCCCCCTGAGCCCCCGCGCCCGCGGAACATGCGGCGACATGTCAAGTAAACACGCGCGCAACCCTCTGCACCTGTGGAAGTAACAATATTATATAAGTGCGTCTATATCGCAGCTTTATAGGACACTATGGCGTTTGCGTCACGATCGCCACGTGTACTTGTACACAATAGCAATACCTATACATGGACGCCTACGTGTCTATAATAAGGTAAACCCTGCAGGTACCAAATCTACATTCACGTGCATATATAGACTATACAGCGACGTTTATACGTATATATTTCCGCGCGTGCGCGTATATTATAAGGGTGATAGAGAACAGCACGCGCGGCACAACGGGGTGCTCGCTATCTGCAGACCGGCATCGCATGAGCTCATATCGCAAAGGCGTTATATGGACATCGAAGGGAGAAAGAGAGAGAGAGTGAATGAGCGAATGAGCGAGACGCAGGGAGTCGTGATACTAACTCATCGTTATCACGAAACAGTTGCACGTTATTTTACCGATGATGCCGTGCGGAGCTCGCTCGCGTATATTCGTACGCCGCGCGTAGATACCGCAGTTTATATGCCTGCGTGCCACGCACGTGGATATCCACATAATACGCGATGGCTGTAGAGGTGTACAAATAGAATACGTACGCACGTACGTACACACGTAGGTCCACTATGTACTACCAACGTGGATATACCAATATGGGCGAAGCCGTGACACCGTCGATGGTTAATTTTCAGTCAAATTTCATTAATTCGTACAGAGCTTTGCCCATACATCTGCACATCGGCACATGCCTGGGCATGTTACATTCGAATCTATATTATATATGAATGTGGAAATGCATATATTGACACGCGATGGGCTTACCCACCGATATACTCATGCATAACTATGAGCGCGATTCAGGAAACATTATTGTCCGCCAGTTGTCCATTGTCGTACGCAAATAACGTTCCCGTGATATATATAGTTAGGCATTATTCATAGTCGCGTAGGGTGGTGGGTATGTGTACGAGAGTGTCCCGGCGATGAGAGTACTTGCGCGCGTCCGTGATTTCTTAAAATGCAAATCACATTTCCCATTTGTCGGTACTTGATTTCAGGCGCTTAGTGCCGGCTCCCGATGCCCAGCGATGTAGGCCAATCTCCGAAACTTTTACCTCTCTGTACTACTGAACTTGCGCTTATTTTTGCTTCGTGGCACCTAAACCATAAGCCCTTTATCCCAGCGACGAAGGGCCCTAAAATATATTTCGCTAACTAAATTAGGTTCCCTGCGTCAGAGTCTGCTGAAAATACTCTGAATAGGTGATTCTCGAAACTAAATCTTGGAGCCTGCTTATAGATAATAAGGCATGAAAATTTATGAGTCGATATTTTTTGTAATCATTTTCCAACCGTGCCTCCGTATACGAACCACGAAATCGTTGATATGCGCGTATTGAATCTGGGTATTCAATTGCAGGTTTTTTATATCGGTCTCCTATCAGAACCACTGGCAGCTTCACAACGGAAATCACAGGACTTGAGTTTTCTCAATTGAAATTCACGAGAACGAAATGGAAACCGGAGCAACAATGAGTCGAGGTAGAGGTTTCGTCGAAAATCGGAAAGCTTGACAAATTATTTGAGACGATCGGCTCGGGAGAGAGTTCACAGAAATAGTGCTCAAGTTAACGCATCACACGGGTCTCTTCTGCGCCTTTGTGACTGGGATGAAAAATTCCAGAACAGAGAACCAAATCGCAGAGGATGAAAGCCCGAAGCTAAAGTCAATATTCGATAGAACCACCGATAAAAATGTCACATGTATTAGAAGCGTGTAACGTATTCGTGTAGTGAGTTTCGGGTCAAATGATGCCAGTGTCAGATTTGGAATAAAATATAAACCGATAAGCCCGCTATATACACGTGTAAAGATCATATAATAATTGCTCGAGTAATGACACGAAATCGGAGAAATTATGTACTCCTCCGTTGCGGGACGTAGCGGTATACATACACTTGCGGTCAGATATAAATATTCCCGACTCACAGTCACCCGTAATTAAATAGCTCAAAGGTCACTTTGGGTTGGGTTATGGTAAGCCGCGGGTTATCTCAGATCGACACAATAATTGTATTCTCGTAATCAGCTGGTCTCTCTCGAGCTGTACTCTTTCACATTGGTATCCTGCGATACATTAGATTTTCTTTTTTCTTCTTATACCGTATATCGGGCGGTAAGATCGAACGCAGATGCTCATACTTCTCGCATGGATTCACCAATCTAGTATAACGGGTTCCAAGCACAGAATTTAATCTCCCGTACGAATATAGATTAGGCTATAGCAGTGTACGTACGCACGAGTATGTAGCGGGAATGGTTCGTTCGATTTTCGAGGGCTAACAAGTGCGGTTGAACGGAAAAGAGAGAGAAAGGAAGAATGGAAGGGAAAGAAAGAAAGGAAAACACAAAAGGGATAAAGAGAGCCGACGGAGTTTGAAATTTTTTGCCCGGCTGATTTTTCCGGAGCGAATTACGTAGGCGCTGCAGCACGCGAGACCGCCCATCCGGTCGTTCGGGCGGGCGTGCTCAAATTAAAAAGTATAATTTGGAACGCAGTGCCACCACGGTTCTCGACAGGTATCGAGCCGTGACAGGCTGTAAACTTTCGCAATAATTTCTTTTTCCATCTCCCTCGCATAACTTAGGTAGCGGTTAAATATTATGGCATAACGGGCGATGCGCGATGAAGGCTAAAGTAACTGCGTACTATCCCATGTGTGGAATTCTGTTGGCAAAACACTGCAGATTAATTCATTGCAGTAAATTAGCGTCTCCGAATACGAAAGCTATTCCGTTCTTCAGATGCCGCAATAATTACTAATTGGGATACTCTTCTATATGGTCCGGGTACTCGGAGCGATGAACGAAATGTTGGATGTCGAAGTTTTGGTAAATGTGAGAAACCTTCGAATATTATATTTGATCTTGTTGAAATTTGGGTTATTAATACGTTACCCTGGTTTTTGTACCCAACGGGGCAATGCGATGGGAGATACAAAAAATCAGAAGTTCATGTTTTTTCAGCACTCTAAAACACGGAGGCACTACATGTTTTCATAAATTCATGGCTATGATTCATCATGCTGCGAAATCCGTCACGTGGAGCTCTACCCTGCCGTCAAAATTTTATCAATTATAAACCTGCACGACGGCGATGTTTTACGGAAAACATTCAGGCGAAAACAAATACAAACGTTTGCGTTAAGGATAATGATCCCATGAATGCATGCGATTAATGACATTGCACACGTACATTCACACTCCGAGGCGAGGGATCCGAGTCGAGAAATTCGGTAATCCTATTACTCCGGAGTATTTAAGGCGAACTCATTTCGTTCTCGAGTTGTATGGCCCTTGTAACTCTTATACGGCTCTTAAGAAGCTATTCCTCGGTATTCGGTCGGTGTAAAACCAGCCCCCTCTCCACTCTCCGAAAAGCCTACCTTTTTCAACCCCTTTCACCCCACCTTGCCATTCCATTCGGCACCATAAGGCACCGCCGGCGCAAGTAGATTAATAAAATACCGTCCCCCTCGGAGTAATCGGCTGCCTCTGCGCGTATAAACAAGTTTACGCCTACCAGCACGAAGATCCACAATCCTTACCTGTGCTGCCTTCTCAATGGGTACCCATAACAGGCGTGTCTCGGTTAACCAGGATTTGAAATTAATTTCTCCGTGCTCCTCGAAGTACCTAATCCGTTCGACATACATAAAGATCAACCACACCTCCCGTACCTATATGTTACGTATATATGTATGTACCAATTAGTGCTGCGCGGCTTAGACGGCTAAACCGGCTAAAATTGCGAATTCGGTTGATTAGCCAGAACTAAGCCGGCTAACATGAATTAACCGGCAAGAAGATATCAACCGGCTAACCGCGAAAATCAACGGCGGCAAAAATTTCTGACCAGCCGGTCGAAAACTGTTAGCCGAATTGGCCATCTTAGCCGGCTGATCAGTACAGCACTAGCATCAATAATGCGCGGTTTCGCACCCGCCAGTGATATGTGGAAGCCGTGGATTGCCGCACCTACAATACATATTGGTACGTACAATCCTTCGCAAATAGCCAAATTGTTTATTAGATGTCAATGAGCAGAAAACGAGGATATAATTTATACGCGTGTAAACCTATACCGGGGCTTATCCCGATGATTAATTGTTCCGCACGGAACTCTCCATTCCTCTGTATATTGTGTACAACGTAGATATAGGTATGCACTCATAGTCCATCCGGTTAATCAGTGGCAGAGTCTGATCTCAGCTGCCAAGTACTATACCCGTTCCGCTTTGATCTTTGAGATGCTTGTTTATAGCGACAACGCCGCGATTTTTTACAACTACGCGAATCACTCAATGACTCGGATGAATCATTCGACTAACACATCGCGGACATGCAAGGTGTATATAGCTCGGACCGTCGACTGTCGTAATGTAGTCAAACAACTAGAACTAAACCGAGTAGGTATTACAACGCGTGTTGACTGTTGAGCGTATCTAGAGAAACGTATCAGGTATATAAGATAGGTATGTACGTGTACGCGTGTAGTATGTACATGTCGTGGAGTTATAAACCGAGGGAAGAAACAGAAATAATCAACATAAAAATAGATAACAAATCGGTTAGCCGCTACACATAACACGAGTTCGTCGTAAACTGTATGCAGGAGTTGCGTAACTTTCTACGTTAGAGCTAGAAGATGAATAGTGAAATTATGATCGTTCGTGAATTATTATAGTTATCTAAAACGATAAACGTACCATAGATACTGTGGGTATCGGTTGCGCTATTTGAATTGGAATTAATTATAAGAACGTCGAATTCCTCCCCGCGAACTGGAAGCTCTTTTTTTCGTGTTTCAACTCTGTTTTACCTCCCCGGTGGGTAATCAATCAGGTGCGAACTTGTAGCGAAAAAATTGATGTTTACGCGCGAAGGATAGGTGTATACTCGTTTATAGGTATATCATACATTACACCGTGTGCTACAGTAGAGTAGAGCGCGGATTGACGAGTAAACCAATTTTTCGATCGATGTATGGATATGTATATCCTGCAGACTCATATTTTACGACCGTGAAAACACGACGCGTCTACGTCATCCCCCAATTTTCATCTAACCTTCTGTGAAACTTACGACTCTGCCGAGTCACTCGTCCGAGCTGCCACGCCACTCTTTCTCTCTCTGCGTGCCCCTTGTGGCGCTAAAAGATTGCCTGATTAATATTTACGGGTCCGTACGTGTACAGTATACGCATACATTCGCATCCGAACACGGTATAGAATGGATATAGGTATATATATACTGGCGGAAGGGAATCGCAAACTTGCGTGACAACCGGGGCCATCCTCATCACATATCGATAAAACTTTGCTGGGCGGTGGGTGGGCGGCGAGCAGTTGGTGTATAATACGCGTAGACGACTAAATTTCACACCAACGCGTTATAGATGCGTATACGTACATACAAGCGCAGGTGATGTAAGGCGACGAGAAGCCATTGTCGCACTATATACTATACTATGCAGTGTCTACGAGCGGTAATCGATAAAATAGGGATTACCCAATCGTGGCTAATGCGGAAACTATCCATTTAATTACGTGTAGTGCTACGTGGCTCCGGGCTCTCGTTCCTGGTTTTCGGGGTCCGCGGAAGAGCGGGGTCTATGTATGGTGTGCTGCAGCCCAGTATACACCGAGGCTCTCCACGAGGGGTTAGACAGAATAGCCGCCTGGCCTCATAGCCAGAATTGAGCCGCGGCCGGCTAACCAACGTAATGGAGTGCCCGCAGTGGTGCTCAGGCACACCTGTTGTTGCCGGACATGGGGCACGCGAGGACTAATATAGGTATATGACCAACAATAAGCGTCCAGTGTTATCTTCACCGGCTTGTACAGGTACGATACCCGAGGAATGACAAATTGTCGAGTGAAGTATTCATTCTGCGACCGCTGCAGTCTCGAGGAGTTTGATAAATCAATTTCACTAATCAGATCAGTTACACTGTCACAGCGTTCTCACGTTGGTCATCCCGAGTGGGGCCCGCGGTGAATTTCATCAATTGTCAAGTTAGTTTTATGCGCGATACATCAAGCGATCCGTAAGGTGAATTAAATAGACCTAAGCAAGTTTTTGCATAATCTTCTTCTTAAGCCCAGGCACTAAATTTACACTTTAGCAACTCGCACAGGGAACTTTTTCGCTTCCTTAAGCCTTCTTCACTGCAGCGGCCCGGCTCTTCGTCAGCAACTTTCAGTCGTCTTATAAGCCGACGAAATTGCACGGCCATGTAGACGACGTCTGCTAAAAAAGAAGGACGTCTGACACTCACGTGTGGTATGTGTATCTAATATTATTATATGTAGAGGCCTGCAGGGCAATCACGGATTATGCGTTTCAACTACACGGTGTAATTTGGCGTGGGTACTGACGGCGGCAAGCAATCAGCGGAAACACGATGTCCCACGGGTCGGGCGACGATGTCCGACTCGTTCGGGAATTATGATGAATGTCGCCACTTTGTCTACGACACGGCGCAGGAGTAATGGTCGCGTTGAGCTATCGCGATAATAATGGCCTCGTTCGAAATCAAATGACAAACAAATCGACTGCAATAATTTCGTATTAATGAAGTATGGCTAGCCTGCAGTCTCCATATACCGTTGCTCACCGTGTTTCGCGAGCAAACGAACGACCCCGACCCCGGCTTACATCTGGAGGAAAATAATTCATCAATTTCAGGGCGGGTGTCACAGTCGTTATATTATACAGTGACACAACTACGAGTTGATGGAAAATGAGAAGTTATTTCAAAAGGAGTAATTAAGTCGCTTCTGAAGAGCTGGCGAGCTTAAACAAAGGAGAAAGAAAAATGATTAAGTCAGTTCCTTCCGCGCGGAGGTCGTTACCCAACGTCAATTAATATCATCGAACCTTGATGGTGTCACAAGGGGCGGGACGGGGATGAAATAAGGGTGAAGAGGGTGCGTTTGTGCAGGGGAATGTGGGCTGCGTTGAAAGCACGACGTCTGAAATTACTCGAGCTCTGCAGTCAGTAGTTTTGAACGTTATTTTTCCCAATACATATATACTTGTATATATTTATATACATATGTATAGGTGTATACTATAAATTATTGAAATGGCTCTCGATGACACGGTGTCATCTGGCAGAGCTTGAAGCATTTCGATTCCCTCCGAAGATAAGTTCTTCTCCGCTTCTTATCGCCTCCGGCGTCAAGGGCGATCAGTTCCACTCAGGTAATTCAGCTTCAAACTTTTTGGACGAACCCTCTCTGCAGGGTTTGAGAGGAAGTAACAACGCGCTCTATACTGATACAGGTATGTGTATATATATATATCCGACGAGGGCACAATTCTGCAGACAATGAGTCGTTTGAAACTTTTGCCGGTAGCGAAAAGCCGGGTGAATATCACCCTCGGACGATTATACCCTGGGATTTGTCTGCCGACAGACTCCAAGGCTTTCGAAATTTTTAATAACGCATTATCGACCTGGTATGCGCCTAGTTCCCAGTTTCGGGAGCGGACTCCCACCCTAGCGATCACGGTAACATTCGTTGCCGTAATTTTCTATCCAAAAATTTGACGTCCTTTGAGTTTCAATAATATTATATTGGGCCGCGAACAACCTGTCGTCGGAACCTGCAGTTCCGAAACGAACGGAACACCTGCAACAGCTGACCGTTAGTTTTCGGCTCATAGACG
The DNA here is from genome assembly GCA_963170745.1 of Phymatocera aterrima. Classification (NCBI taxonomy): domain Eukaryota; kingdom Metazoa; phylum Arthropoda; class Insecta; order Hymenoptera; family Tenthredinidae; genus Phymatocera; species Phymatocera aterrima. The sequence goes on from OY720660.1 coordinate 8,190,333, forward strand.
CAACGCGATACCATCATGGGACCTAAAATTTCTCCTGATATTTTGAAATTTTCGCCGACTTCCGGAGGACGAGGAAAAAATTTGTAGATAGACCATGACTGCATCACGGAAACGCAAGAGCTTCATTATATGCATGCCGGAAGCCAGACTTTTTACCGGCAACCAGACACCGAGCAAATACGTACAGAATGGCGTAGTGGGTAATATGCCAAGCATATAGAATGGGGATCTGAAATTTAAATTACAAAAAGAAGTTCATATACCAAACTAAACATCTACGAACATTTTTATTCAGATACATCCGCAAGCGCAGGCAAGCTGATTGCAGTTCTCGAGTATCTCAAGTCTCTTGAGTCTTGCATGTAAACACTAAACCCAGAAGAAGGCCGGTTATATTCAACCGTCGTATCATCACTTCGCGTCATTACTCTCGCATAACGGTCAATAATCAGATTTCTGAATATACTTGTGTTCTCAGGATTAGACCAATGCATGATCGCGATTTCATTCCTTGTATCAACTTGCATCTCTTGTACCAGCATTTGAGAGTTAAGAATATTCCAGCCGCGAAAGATTTGGACAATTGTGAGTAAAATTCGTTATACGTCGTCTGACCACCGAATCAATTTCGAAATAGTCACTCATCTGTAACAAAATTCAGGGACAGAATTAGCTTGACTAATTTTAAGATCGGGTTCTGAATTCGTGCGTGATCGATTGGTCATTTGAAAACAGAAGGAGAAAAAGGACTATCAGTATCTCTCATTATCAACAATCATTCGTACCTGCGATTTGGATGCGGATTGTTTTATTGGTAGCTTGCTTCTCGTCACAGCACCGATATTTGCGGTCTCAGAATAATAAAATTTTGAAATTTGTTATTATATTCTGGCAAAAAATGAGGTTGCAATAAATATTAGAGTGGGTCCCGAGAGTGATGAGTGAAAACGTAGACAAAATAAAATATGTCAGGGAAAATGCGTGTATTGGAAAATACGTGTTATCAATTTAAAATCTGGAACAAGACTGTTTTTACAATAATGTTCGTTGACGCAGCAACCGATAGTTCACCTGTATTTCAAACACGTCTTTTATCTTCGAAGACTACCAGCCCTGTGTGCGATAAATGTACAATATACAATACAATCGCATTCCACGATGAAGCAGCATACTATGGTCGAGACCTAAACGACACCCAATTTTCGGACTATGGAAATGGACATGGTCTTGTACTCTTTGATGAAATAGTTGTATCATTTTGGTTTTTTTTTTTTTTATGGCCGAACAACACAGATCTACGCTCATACTCTTCTGTCAGCCACTCATTGGTGGAGAGACGAATCATTCCCTGGCGGTTCGATATAGTGTAATGCCTAGATATCCTTTTCGAGTTCCAAAACGGACCCAAGATGCATATGTACCTACCCATAATCCCCATTGGACCATACTTCGTTGAGAATAAATCTAGCTGATTGTTAGTATATTTATCAAAAGATCTACAATCTCCGCAGGGTTTGGGCATTTGCGGGCTTCCTAAATGAGGAACAATTACGCTTTTCAAATTAGTATTACGCGATGTTTCTCGATTCCGGGGACAAAAAGTATTACCTACGTCGCAATAACCGCAGACACATGTTTATATTGATATACGTACGATGTACATGATGGGGGCATATACTCCGTAGCCATGAGCATAATGCTGGTGCATACGAGTAGATAGGTAATACGGATATACTCTTTTGGCCGTTTTGGCCGTACAGTGCATACACACGAATGCACATACACCTGCATATATTTGTGTAGTGCATTACGCGAGGGAAGAAGAGAGAGAGACACAGACGGAGAGAGATGGGGAGCATTTATGTGTGCGTACATACATCGACACACACGTAGGCTGGGGCAAACAGGGATTCGGAGCAATATCCCACCAGGTCAATATTTGCGCGACGGTTAGTCGACTCACCCCCGGCCTCGGCCTCGGCACCCCTACCTAGCCCGCCTACATCGGTGTTCCCCTCAAAGCCCCGAGGCTAAAGCGAGGGGTTGCGACGGGAGAGAGTAAAGTAAACGCCACCGTAAGCACCAAGTTTACATTTACGTGTTTGCCGAGCAACTCAAATATTTCGTGCCTCCCTCGGTCTGCACAGTCCGCGCGACTCCTGACTCCCGACTCCCGACTCCCGACTCGTCGATGCTCCCGCACGCAATGTTTAGCGAGGCCAGCCCCTTTGTGGTTGTGTTTCACCCTCCTTCGCCTCGACTTCCCGCCACCCCTCCCTGGACAACGCTTTCTTCGCGGATATACCTCCGCTTCTACCGCCGCGTACGATCACCTGGGGATCGATAAAAAGGAGCGAAGAGTCCGGGAGTGGTATTCTCTTTAACGAGCGCAAACAGGTTGATCGCTGTACGACTCGATCGCAGTTTAAGACCTAGCTAGCGATGTTGGTAAAAACAAAACCCGGTATTAACGGATGTGACCTAAGCACCTGGGGACGGCCACGGCGATTATACCTACTTGTACACATACTGCTCGTGAGTTTAGTTAATTATTTTTTGGAAATAATTATACTCCCTGTGCGGCGGGTCGTCTTTATTACAGCCGTGTAATTATGTAAATATATACGTGTATAGTATAGTATCTATACGCGCGCTCAATTCGCCTGATGCGAAAGAATAATCTCCCGAGGAAGTAATAGGTCCCGGGAAGCAGGCATCTGCACTAAAAGTGTATAATAGTGTATTCTTCCCCGTATGAGAAAATTAAAACATAAGAGTCATCAATACGAGAGCCGACGAGACGAGGAGGGAAAAGGAATAAAATTTCAAGAGTTATTCTATCCGTGGGAAAAATTTCCGACAGACATCGGTAAGCTGTCTCTCGCACATTATTTCTCTCTGTCGATCTGCTACTCGAGGGTTTGCTGATAATATTACTAGTTTCTCGTCGATCGGGTAATAACGGGATACGAGACCCAAAGGAGTAGGTACCGTCCGTTAAGAAAGTCTCGATCCGTTTTGCACCGCACCGCGGCGATAAAAACTTTCCAATCCTCCAGGCGCTGCTGCAGGTGCATCGAGGTACCACTTAGCGGTTCGAACTCTGAAACTCCAGCACTCGGGCTCTAGCCGTTACAAAAAAGAAACTGTCGCGGCGCCATCTTGAAGTATACTTTACCCCGCCGAATACTTTACTGCCGGGTGCTGCTCGCCTGGTAATTGCAAGTACCTACTAATAGAGTGTAATTTATCTTGACACTTGCTTTCTGTGTATTGCGAACATAACTTTAATCGGGTTGAAAACTGCAGGGTAGGTACCTGATCCTCTATGTCGTCAGGATCGTTTCATTGCCTACAAATGACGACTTTTTAGTCGAATTATAATTGGACTATCCTCCTTGGGCAAATCCCCCGCGGACGATTTCGGGCAGAGTGTACCCACGTACTGCACCGTCTCCCTGGGGACCTAATTCGAAGCCAGGTTGAAACGGAGGGGCCAATTGCCTCGTGTAAAATTTAAGGTTTTTCATTAGCAGGCAAAACTTTAACTCAGTTTTTACGAGGGGTATACATAGAGGAGAAGACGGAAGAAAAAAATGCGAAAGAAAAACGGTACGAACGAAAAACAGAACGAAAAAAACACACACAAAACGAATAAATAAAGGAAAGAAGAAACTTCGCGAGGGTAAAATTTCGTATAACAACGGCGGTGCGTATTTCATGCATTATTTTGCCTGGCAGGTTGTTTGCCCGGCGCCCTGGAGCGCTGGGCGGCCGTCCCGGAGCGCCGGTGAACAAAGAAATACCCCATCACAGCTCCTCCCAGCGCCTCGTACCACAGCAAACTCCTTCCTTTCACAACTGCCCCTGCAAGCGCCGGGGGCGTTAATATTTTAAGCACACTTTTCTCTCGCCACCCTTGAGCCCTGCAGCAAGCGGAATGGGTATACTTTCTTTCCCCGCAGCAGCTAAATTTTGCAACGCAAATTAAGTGCGGCTTATGCCAGTGGTTGTCACCGGAGGGGTCAAAAGTTGAAGGTTGCTTTCTGACACCCCGCCTCTCGTACCCCCTAATCAGAAAAATTTCACAGATGTCGATTCCCGTCGCCCGCAGAGGCTCGATTAGTTTTCCTTCCTTTTTGACTAACGACCGGTGAAGATTCATTTCACAAATTTTCCTCAGTAGCAGTTCTACGTCTATTCAGGTACACCTGCCGCGAGTGATCCGAGGGAAGCGTAATTGGTCGCCTACCGTTTTTATTTGTCGATCTTCACCGAAACATCGATGCAATGGAATCCGCTAGCCTGTTTTACGATTTCGCATCGAACGGCGCAGGTTCAGCTTCAGGTTCTCAATTATGCTGACCATTCTTCTGTACCCACCTACGTGGGATGCTGGATGTGAAGACTCGGAAAAGAGTTCGTAGCACCAGCGCGATGGGGCGAGGGTCGTACACCGTGGTATATTTAAGGGTTAAGGATTATACGGTGAAGGGAGACAGGGGTCGGCAGCCCCTTGGGACCATGGGACCAAAAAAGCTCGGGCCACCTGACTAAAGAAACCACTCGTCCAACTTTGATCCGACTTAACTTTTATATTAATAGGTCGACAAGTTTGTGCCTCTTTTACCCCTTGTATCAAGTATTTAATTTCCAAGGCTGTACAAACAGCCGCGCACGTGGCTTCTCCCGTATATACAGATACAGATACACGAATCATAAAGAATGATGTAGTACAGACTCCCGTAACAATACCTACTATCCGGAAAAATAAACTGGTGTCAAATTCACTTTATAACCAATTTAATCGCGCAATAAATTCCCGCAGGGTGAACGAGCCCGCGTTTATCCCCCAAATATGAACCCCCTGACAAACGTATTATATGACGTATAGAGTCGGGCACGAGTCAAGAGTTCCCACATAGGGCATTGTAACTCGATATGACAAAAAACCCCGCCGTGTTGAGCGAAATCATATGATCCGTCGTTTCATTTCATCCAAATCAACTCCATCCAATCTTCCTATAGATCCACGACGCTTACGCTACATTCGATAATGATAGATAGAACACTACGTCGTTTTCATCAATTCACAGGACTAGCCTCGACTCGGCTTTTCCACGTTCGGAATACCCGTATCGCCCTCGCGATAGATATGAGATGAATGACTCGGTAGACGTCGCTTGTCGATAGTTGAATGGCGGTAGACTCCCTCGTGGACAAAGAACCACTTCGCACACATCCACCCCTCGCGCGACTATCTACGTATGTATGTAGGTACATACCTACTTGCGCGGTTTCTCCGCAAATGGGGACACCGTCATATCTCCTTCCCCGGGTATAAGGTATGTGCATACATATTGGCCGTGTATTATATGTTGGATAGATATATAGATATGCATGTATATGTATGTATAAACATGGTTGTGGTATACGTATATGCATTAGACATACATGCGGGGAATGGGGGATACACCTAGGAGTGCGCGTTCATAAACATGCGGCTTGCAGCATAAAGTTTAAAATGGCAGCTCAACTGGAAGCGACGAGAGTCCGATGTAAGACGACGTGAAATAAAACAAGTATACAAGCCGAGGGAATAAAAGTTTGAATGAAGAATGGTACCGAGCTTTATATTCTGCCCGACAGTTCGCCGTCTAGTCTCTCTACTCGGGTTCGGCTTTATCCTCTCTTATATTCTTCTTATTCGTTCAAGTTTTCAGACCTTCTTATATGTACCTACGTATGCATGTAGCGTCGTCGCGTTTACATCTGTGTACGGGGCGCATGTAGGTATACCCCCTATCTACCTTGTGCACCTATAAATATGTATTGCGTGTAGTTACGTACGTAGGTATCTCCCGTAGTATATATATATACATAGGTAAGGTATACCCGCGGGTTCGCGCTCGGGGTGAAATTATGCATGGGTTTAATTATCATTCGTTGAAAAACGAGTAACAAACATCATCGCGTCCTACAATGGCATTGCGGTTTTGAGTTTTCATTGGATGTAGCAGGAAATGATTTTGCCTGCAACGGTGATCATGAGCTTGAAACAATTATTAAACCGCTTGCTGCGGTATTTAGATAATTATTACACGGAGCGTGTGATCGCCTCGCCGTGAACTACGACTCCGTTATATTTTCGCCGGTGAGAGACGGAATGGGAGCGAATTAGAAAGGGGTCGGATTAACCCTTTAATTTTTACTCCCAAATTAGTTGCGTGTCGAAGTCAAGCAGAACTCTCGTTCGTATAATTGAGGTTAGCGCTTGGTGCGCGCACAACTCCTCGTGTCACCCTTATTCTCACCCTAAGTAGGGCAACGTTTCATGTTTTCCTTTCTTTTTTATCTCTCTCATCGCGACGAGGAGAAAAGATCCGTCCGATAACACTTGCAAATGTTTGTTCACGGTGGTTCTCGTCCATTCTGCGTGCTAACATATTGAACAAACGTAACTAATAATGAACAATTCAAATACCAAATGAATTTTAGAAACTTGCGTTCCCGCGGCGAGCAATTTTTGCCGTTCCGTCGAATTCAATGCTTTTCGTAAGCTTACCGCTTAGCCGGATATTCACGATTGAGCTTCGTTATAGTCGAAGAGACAGATCTATATTTGACACAACGAATTTTTCCGACCGCATCGATCAGTGAAGAGAAGTTTAGATATTTCCAATTTTCGTACATCGCTTGTCAGTCAGAATGAAAATGAAAGGAAAGTGGAAAAAAATTGTTAGATTCAACAAATCTTAGCGCCGCAAATGAGATTCCGTTGTACCGATCGAAGTTCACTCGGAAGTGGGATATTTTGTTGGATCAATGAAACCCAAATTTGTTGAATTTAACGACATTTTTTGTCTCCGTGAGGGATACAGGTTTCTGTATCCAACTAATCAAGTTCTTATACGGATTCATGTGTGAGCCTCCAGAATTTCCGTAGAGGTATAGGTTTCATAAGAACAATGATATTTGACCATCAGGTACTAAAAGTTCTGAATTCAGCGACGAGTAAGTCTCATAAAAAGTGGCAAAGATTGCTGACGCTTGCACAGGCGAGTAGATGTACAGCGTGCCCGTGGCAGTAGGAAAACAACTTCTAGAAGTTAGAGCGCAAATACACGCTAGCTTTGGGTCTCGTGTTAATCTCAGTTTCTGTTTGCAAACCGCTAATTGGCAGCCGGGGGGAACCCCCCATCTGAGTCGTCGAACCAGGCTGTACCCAACCTAGCATCTGACGTCATTAAAACAACCGCGATACAACGTATAATAATGAATGTTGACTAAATTTTTTCCGCTTTTACATATAATTGGCATGTATGTGCATACGTACCTACCGTTTTATCATTTTTCTTGCCTCATATATGCTAGTGCATATGTAGGATTGGTTCGGTGTGTGAGTAAATTGCATTATGTATTATAAATAAATTTATACCCATATAATGCATGTGCCGGAGCTGCAATGCCTACTCACGTGAAATCTGCAGTCCGACGAGAGGCAACGACGCGTTCATATCTTTCAGTAACTCCCAGAGCGTGTTCAACGCTTTTGCGAGATTTACAAAGAACGCCGGTTGGTATACGCAATACCTATTTTCCAAGGCCGCGTGTTTGCCTCGCTGCACATTTCTGCACCAAGGTGTATAGGTACGTACGTAGGTTCGCGTTTACGGATACGTAGTACCTCATATAGCGTCCTTTGCGCTCCGCGTATATCGAGACGAGAGAAGAAAAACGAATAAAAAAGAGGCAGAAGGATGGAAAACGGGAGGAAAAAGAAAGAGAACGAGAGACAAGAGTGGAGTTCTGAACCACTGGCGCATAGTTCACTTTTCCGAATAGCACACCCCCGACGTGGCTTGTATGTTCGCATGCATATGTCCCCGTTGTTAGCTGCTCCCATTCCAGCCAGAACACGACGTCGGTCTTTGATCTTGCAGTGCTGCTGGAGCTCGAGGGATGCACCGGGAAAACTGGAGCCGTGATGCCGAGGCATAACACTTCGCACTTCAACTTGCATTCGTCCCAAGATACGTATGAGTAACGCGTCTAGTAAATATGCAGAACGGACTTACAACTTTTCCTAGTTTATTCCTTTTTTCAATATCATCTAGTTTGTTTTCGTCATTACTTCTACTCGTTTCTGTATCAATGCGTTCGCACCTCGCTCGGCACTTCGCGCGTAGCTACGGCGTAGCGTTGACGAATGTCTTTTCACCGCCAACGGATCCGACATACCTATCTAACGCGCACGTTTTCACTACGCCTAGTACTACACAGTTTCGAGTCTGCCTAGATATCACATAACGTGTTCCGATTGTTCAAACGCCACCCAGCCCGATAAACTTTGTATATTCATATGCTAACGCAACGAGATTGAATTGTTGGCGTGTTAAAGCCTCGGATTTGCAGCCGTGTGCCACGTACGAGTATTGAATTTTCATTTCAAAACCCTTCCATGGATCATATTTTCCCGAGTTTCACGCTATGCTACACTGCACTGAAAAAATTACACCCGTATAATCACCTCCTCGTATCACTATCTGAAGATTTTTTCGACTTCTGACGGTCAACTGAAGTATACGGGAATGAATTGGTCCTCGTACCTCTCCGAATAGCCATACTTGAGATCAAAATATTTCCATTTTGCCATATGATTCGCATCAAGATCCCAATTCCGGCCACAGATTGTGGTACCGAGTCCATCGAAGACCCTCATTATAACCTCACCGCATTCTCGTATACGAATATATTTGTTCCGAACGGTTTAAATGAGTTGAGAACCGCTTAGCAAGGGTGCAAAATGTTTAGCTCTGATTGTAGGAGCGCGCTCATTCGGAGCTCGCCCTAACCTAACAGCCCTTGTTTACGTTTATGGCTTCACGTTTGACGATCGCGCGATCCGCAACTACCGACTTTGTCTCTCTCTTTCACTTTCCTCCTCCCTCTCTTCTCTCTTCTGCTCATTCCCCGAGCCGTAGCCAAGTTTTCAGTACGCATGTGTGTTTAGGGAAGGATTGAACGGGGGGGAAGTAGGTAACGCTGTTGGCAGGTGTGTGCAGAGACACCCCAGGCCGAGTCCCCTAGCTGCGGCGAAACTCCCGTAACTTCGGTCGTCCCTCGTGGAACTTAATTCGGAAATTATGCGAGCTGGGGAGCGCCGGGGCTTGGGGAGTTTGGGGAAACGAGGGTTGAAAGAGAAGGGGCCTTCCTCGTTCTCGAGGAGCGAAGCGAGGGAACGAGTTCTCGCTATTTATTGTCAATTTGCTAAATGAAATGTGCGCTGCACGGAGGTACCTATGACACCCGAAGAAATAGTATCCAATACCTACCGTTATAGTTGCGATGTCGAAGCTCGGAGACCGTAATATCGATACCATTCGAGACGGACGACCTCCGGGACCTGGCATTATCGGAAGAATTGGCAACATAACACACAGAAATCTGTCAGGGGCGGCAATTCGCCGAGCCAGTACTGTGCGCGGCAGCTTATAGCTGGTTACATGGGACGATAAATATCCCCAATTTATATTCATCCCAACTGTAAATACTCCAAAATCGATTTCAAGTACTCCGCGTGAACGGCGAATAGTGTTCGTTACGTGTTCACTGTGAGTTTGCGATAATTCAGTTATCATACCTTTACTTAACGGTGAAATCCACGTGGGAACGATTGGTTAATTGTATATCTGTTAATCAACGGAGGGAGAGGGTTTCCCGAGCGATATCAATTCCATTATTGAATGTTAATTTGCCCGAACCAATCCCGACAAAAGGGTAGTTGTTAATACGTGTATACGTCATCCAATTATAGAGTTAGCCGTACGTAACAGTGACGATAATGTCAATAAGTATAATAGGGCCAGGGGGACGGGGACGGGGACGGGGATGGGGATGGAGAAAACTCCACCGCCGTAAACACTGCGGGCCTCGCAGTTGGTCTGGCTGTATAATAGAGAACTGAGTCGTATTGTGAAATACAATAAGGTATCGATACGAATAATCCGTCCTATATGTATGTGCAGCAGATACCGGCTCCCATGTACTCCCATGTATATACTATTATAATAGCTATCTGGGTAGATAAATAAAACCCAATATACTGCAGAGTCGGTAATAGGAACAGGAGGGTAGGGGTACATCGATATCTCGATGAAAACTGGCGAATAAAACATAAAAAATGAATAATAATAATGACAACAAGAACGATGAAGGGCGGGGCAGACGTAGTAGCGAAGAAATACAGCGCAGCACCCCTCCGCGCTCATATTTACTCAAAGATTTCTATGTAACGATATTCACATGCATGTATGTGTATTCCTACCTGTAGGTACCTATGTACGTATGCATATAGGTAGAGTTTGTATGTAAAATATATGTATTATATGTATACCTACATCGGAAGCGTGGTGGAGTATACGCGGCGGAGGGATGAGATCGCTACGGGGTGGGATAATAAAAAGATTTATTCGGCTTTTATCCCAGAGTTATTCACTTCTTTTCATCCGGGTGGAGTTTTTTTCCCTTTTATAAGTCTCTGCGCCGTCGAGTGGTGGCGGCGGCGGATCAGGGGCAGAGGGGGTGTATCCTGATTAAAATATACGACCGGAGCTTGCAGATTTCTTATGCCGGCGTCTCGGGACGGGTATTCAAAGAATTTCAAATGAGGCTGACGGCGAGGGAGCCGAGCAACATCTTTAAAATATTAGATGTATACTGCGCGTATAAGGGGTGGGCATCGACGGTGGAACTTTTTGCAGAAGAGGCGGGGAGAGGAAGTCGAGAAACTATATTGGATCTAGCTACGCTCGACTATTATACGGCGTGAGTGAGAATACGTGATGCAGGGATCGGAGACACAGCTGTATCGTAGCATATACTGTACGTCTCGAAATTCGGATCTAGAAGAGCAAATAATTATGCTCAAGAATAGGTAGGTAGGTGAGTTATTTCAGAAAATTTCCAAAAATAAGCCTTTCCCCATTACTTCATAGAAAATTTGAAACAGTGGCGACTTCACCCTAACGGGTACGATTTCGCGAGCTAGAGATGAAACTCATTCAGGTATGTGCGCAGAATTATACGCCGCGAGGTTGGCAAACGAAAGTGCCCGTTTCACGGACTAAAAATTGTGATACAAATTTCACTCTCGCTCAGGGTGTCCTGAAATAACTCGCCGGTATGTAATCATTGGACGATTATGCAACGCCCGATAATTATCCACGTTCAATACTACCGTTTCATTCCTCTTAATGGAAACTTTGGTATCACTGCAGCAGCAGTATCGACTCCTACTCGTTGTCAGGTACACACGTGTCGATGTATCTACATATGAGCTGAGGTGTGAGCTAGTAGTGCGCGTATGTGCTCGTATATACCTGTATATACATCAAATATACCTGTATATACATCAAATCCTCGACTGCTACGCCGCTGGAGAAGGTGTTAAGAGCGATGTAACTCCTACCCGAGGCGCTTCTCGTCTCCCTCACTCTCCTTCGTGGACGGATTCCTCTGTGTACGGAAGCGTGGTAGCGTAACAGAACGCCGAGTTTCTGGGGAAGAGCGAGAAGCCTCGGCGCGTTTACTCTGACGGCGCGGCGCGTCGGATGAGCGCCGACGAACCGCTCTCTGCCGGTGCCGGGCGTGTCGACGAGTGTTTCTCCCTTTCTCTCACTTTGCTCCAGCCCTCTTTATCCCCCGGCGATGGGATGCGGTGGGGTTCGGTTCAGTCGGGGTGGTGGCCACCGAGTCCCCGCGCGAGGTCAGGGGAAGAGATGGAGCGGGGCGGGGGCGGGGGCGGCGGCAGGGGCGAGGGCGCGCTCAAGCGAGTCTGTTAATTGGACTAATTACTGTAATTACTGAAAGTTTCAGCAGCAGAGCCGAAGAGAGCGAGAGCGAGAGAGAGACAGAGAGAGATCGAGCCGGTGAGCAGGAGAGGTAATACGCGTTATACGGCTATACGGGTCGGCTGGCATTGCGGCGTCGGCCGCGTCGGCAGCATGGAGCTGAAGGGTATTAGCGATGACGTAACGAAGGCCACTTGTGGCCGCGTACGCGTGCAGTTTTCGTGTTTGCGCGCGTCAAAGCTCGCTTTGATCAAATTAACGACTATATCGAGGAGGATTAAGTCCCGCTTAATTCTGACCAGGACGATCGGATATTGATCTATATTCATACGCGTATCTTGCCGATCGCGAGCCCCGTTTCGAAACTTTTTATGCTACACAACCTATCCTCTGCACGATGGACGAGAGGTCCGAGTTGGGACTTTGCGCTAATCCCTGGCTCCATTCTACAGGTTTCCGATTCATATTATGCATTATATAAGGGTACGATCTCTTGTCATAAGGGACCGGGGAATGCGATCTTAATTGAGTTATGCGCGTACCCATACCACCACCGTTCGACAGTCCTTGCCTATTAGGAAATGGCGCGTCCACGTTTTTTTTTATTACTAACTAATTTGCGGGTATACACGGGAAATGGAGATGAGACGAAAGCTGAAGATTAGGGTCTTGACGCGCGTTGATTAAGCGGCTGCTTTCATTCCGAAAGTACAACTCTACCGTGCCGTGGGGATATAGATTCACAGATAGGCACACACGCACGTACGCGTATATATTAGGGCGGTTCGAGAACGGCGGGACACGTGCGCCATATAGTTTGGAAATTCGAAAGTGCTACCGAATCGGAAGCCTTTGTTATGTGAGAAAAATAATCATCGGAAACTTGTAATTAGACTGGGGCAATTGAATGTCCAGAAATCGATCGTTAGCAGTCAATGTCGCATTGCAATATTCATTATCTGTCTCAATTATTTTATGTCCCCAAAATACTAATCATAAGCTTCTCACGAAACGGGATGACTAGCCACACTCTATACTCCAGATGCCATTAAGTCTATACCTGTGTTTTATCAGAATTCAATTCTTATACAAAGAGTAGAGAATGGGATTACCTCGATGAAGGAAAATCAGCGTTTGATCTGGTTTAACGCTTATCCAATCTTTCCCCCAATCTATTCTACCCGTACAGGCGTCGGCATTGTGAAAAGTCGGATGTGTGGATTCCTAACGAGCCGTATCCTACGTACGAACATACCTAAGTATGCAGGGTGAGATGACAGTCAGCGGCAGCCGAGTCCACGGGAGGTTGGGGAAGATGTGGAGAGGTCTTCTGCCGAATTCTTGCACGGACTACTCGAGTTTGAGCTTCGATCGAAAATTGCTTCGTTGAAAATCCCGAAAAGGGTACAACAAGCCCACTGTTCACCCTCCTTCGGACAGTTTGACGAAGGGCGAAAACGACGAGATTGAAATCGAGAAGCGGAATCGAGTTCGGAGTTGATGGCAGTTGAAACCACGCGCCACAGCTTTTATCCTAGTGGACTATTCACGAAAACTAGGTACACATACCTATCTGTTGAGAATGACACCGAAAACGAATTTTTTTGTACATTATACTTTCAATCCACACAAACCAAACCAAATCCTAGTGTGGCGCTGAAATATTTGCTGGTTGCTTAACGTATACCTGCACGGTGTACAATTTTTTGTATTCAAAATCTGCACATTCTGCCTTCGAAAACATCGATTACATCCCCCAGTTTCCCGTCCAACTCGATCGCAAACGGACGCGGTCGAATTTCTGATTCGATCCTTTGACGTAATGTATTGGAACATAGAAAAAAGTCGTTTTCGCTGCCACCCCAAGCTGTATATCTGCTTGTATACTTACTCATTGTTAGGCTACCCGACCATTTTCCTACTGTGACACAAACCTGCTCGAACTACTTCAACAACACGAAACTCGTGTCTACTAAATTTCCAGCAGTGTAACGCCTGCAGAGGATGTGCGTCGAAAAGAGATCCTGTATGTAACGTGCAACGGAACTATGTATTACATAATATAGTTTGTATATGTGTCTACCCATGTACGGACCGGAATACGCGGATGAAGAAGCGGAAAAAGTCCGCGCAATCTGATAATATCCCCCACAGGAAAGTGCGATCTCCAAAATCCCGGCGGATTTTAGCGGAATAAAGGTCGGGCGAAATAAAATGAGAGAAAAGATGAGACTCGCACACAGAGCAGTCGATCCGGGGGATGAGGAAGTGAACGGGCAGAGGTGGAAAGAGGACGAGGAGAAAGGGGCGAGAGGGAAAGAGGAAAAGAGGAAAAGAGGAAAAAGCGTACTACGCGGAGCGAGGGAGTGTTAGTGAAAAGTGGGCGGGTTTTCTGCAGCCGAGATAAAAAGTAAACGACGAACAAGCGTACACACCCTCGCTAGGGAGCCATGGGGTTGAGAGGCGAGGGTGAGGCGGCCGCCGCCAGACGTGCCTGGAATAATGCCACCGGAATTACTTGAAAGTACGAGAGGGTGGACGGAAAATTGAGGAAAATTAATTAATAAAGCCTACCTACATAGGTAGTTAAGTTTTCAAAACATCGGCTAAATTTTTTCCGCAACGTCGGTCTTTACGTCGTTAGTTATTCGGCGCTTTCTTCTCACTGCGTTACATTCTAGCCATGATATAGGTACAATACCCAATCATCAGTTATTCATATTGCTTTCTACTATATCGACTCCTCGGATACGTTGTAGAGCGTCTACCGCAGGGGCAGCGAAATATAAGTAGGTATAAGGTTTCCTCAGCCCTGTAGTTTCGAGTAAACTTCTCTGACAGAGATAATACAAATACGAAAGGAAAGCGTAGATCTGAGGCAATAAAATATGTCTTCGGGGATGGATAGATCATGAGAGGAATTACCTCTCGCAATCTCATCCGGTTAGGTATCCATCGCAAGAAGTAAATTTCATCACAATCAATAGCGAGTAAAAGTAGGTGTATCAACCAAGGCGAGTGTTAAGAAAGAGCCGATATTTCCTTACACATTTTGTTGAAACCGCGGTGAACATTCCTGAATCCTTTATGGATGAAAATGTGCCATCATCAGAAACTTATTCGATGCAGGGAACGAATTGCAACTGATCATTTTTACCATTGAAGTTATATCTACTCCGGAAGTGAAAATATCTCATCTTTCATTCGACATTTTGATATTGTGTACACGCGGAGCATCGCTCACTCCATGTGTTATAGCTAGGCTGTAGCGATTTCAAATTGAGCTGTCGAGGTGTGGAGCAATTT
Organism: Phymatocera aterrima; assembly: GCA_963170745.1. Classification (NCBI taxonomy): domain Eukaryota; kingdom Metazoa; phylum Arthropoda; class Insecta; order Hymenoptera; family Tenthredinidae; genus Phymatocera; species Phymatocera aterrima. The sequence continues at coordinate 8,205,491 of OY720660.1, forward strand.
TCACGAAATATGTCATTCGCCAAAGTTAAAAATTAGAACACACATGCCGACGAATCGGTCACCGTGAACGCCCGCAATAATAACTGCCCAAAAACACGCGGCGGTCATGAAAATAACGACAAAGCGGTGAGTAGTTGTAGGTGTAATCCATATCGCTCGCATACACCGGCAACCGTATAAACGGACACTAAAAATCCGACGCTTAAATTACCGTTATAACAATGACAGGCAATCGAGCCGGGCACACGCGCTAAGCGGAGCAAATTCGTCACAATTTGCGGTAACTATCGGCTCTGGAATCCCCTATCACCGCCCTCGTCCTAGCCTCGTCCCTCGAACCCCTGGGGCAGAACCAAACAAGCTTGTAATATAGCCGTGGTTATATACGCCCGGGCGGTATAGATGTATGCAGCCCTGAACCACGGAGAGTGGGTGCCCATCAAAGTTGTGATTTCCATTACCAAGGCATCTAGATGTTCGTATACATTTCGCGCAGAGTCGTTATCCACGCCACGTTTAGTTCCGCCCCCGTCCAGTATAGTTCGAAAGCCAATACACACGTACATACGTCCACTATACGTTATTTAACAGTCGATACGACCGTTGAAGCCTGTTTGTACGCTCAGCAACGACGCTCCCGCGTCTCTGTTAACGACCGTAGCATATTGCGCGACCCGTGATCTAGCGATCGGCCGATGCTATTTCCCCGGGTATAGAATTGTTTCGCCATAAGACAGGAAAGTGAATAATTCAAGTCGCCGATTCGCTATCGGTTTTAAAACAAGTCAGTACCGTAGTAAACGTTGTTTTCACCCCACCTCCACATAGAACCGCAACTAGGTGGCGCTGACAAGCGTGTGCGTGTATACACGAGAAATTCAACATCGGTAACGTGTTCATCCAGTTACGTAGCGAGCCTACGAAACCAAAGTCTCATGGTCTGGTGTAATCCGATCGCCTACGTCAATCAAAATTCCAACCCGAATTCAGTGAATTTTCGTATTTTATCTTGTTGTGGTGTTTGTCGCTTCAATATTGTTGAGGAATTATCAAATATCGATATAGTATTGGCGTGAACGGCTTTTCATTTGTCGGGACGATTCATCTCCCAATAATGGACGTCTCTCCTCCATCACAAATGTATAACAAAACACGGTTCGAGGCACTTTTTACACCGAGCGCCTCTAAACGTAACGAGTTTCCTTTTTCGTGAACGGGCTTATCACTTTTTCTCTTGACACATATCAAAGGGCCACGCTAATCCCGGCACTAAGCCCCGATCGTGGATCCCCGTTTTTTGTTCTCCTATGAGCAAAGACACTCCTTTGAGTCGAACCGATTGACCTGAAATTTTTTTCGCATACTTTTCTACGATGTATGTCCCTAGATTGAGTCGAGATTTAATCCTCCACGCGTCAGAATTGTTACACAATGTACAAACCGTTTCCTTCGTATTACGATGGCGACTATATAGGAATAAGCACAGCCGAATTGTTCATGGCAGATTGCCGCGCGGTGAATCTTGATTTTTCGACCTTACTATATAGTATAAAGGGATGTACGCACACGAGCGCCCGCTCGCGTGAGTAAAAGCTGTACATGGTATATGCTGAATGAAAGATTTGCATAAAAATGAATCACCTCCACGTAATGAAAGTGAAGGAAACGGAGGAAAAAGAAAGAACATCCGAGAGGGATTTTGCCGCCTTGACTATATCCCGGAGGGGGAACATATCCAACTCGATGCGAAATACAAGCCCATCCTTTGGCGCTAATCCCAACTGCAGAGGACGACTCCCCGGTAAGTACTTCGCGCAACTTTTCACTTAATCTTCTTTCGCTTCCGTGGAAAAAGCTGAAGCAGCCAAGCCGAGACAACGTCGAAATAAACGAACGTATAAATAAAAGAAGGCGGAATGAATAACGGAGCGTAATAAGGGCAAAGTGCAGCAGCGCCGTTTTATTTCGCACTGTGAAACTGGCCGGGGCTGGGGGTACGGTGGGTGGGATGGAACGGCGTCTAGATGCTACTACGACCGAGGCAGCGAGTCGGTGTGTTCGTATACAGATGAACCCTCTTCCCGGGAAGATGTCGGGAGAGAATAGCAGGGAGGCGGAGGAAAAAGCAGCGAAAATAAAGGCGCTAAACCAAATCATAAAACGAGGGTTAATGGCCAATAAAAAGAACGAAGGAGCAAGATATATATCTACTAGAGTCGTTGGCGTCGGCGTTGGCGTTGGCGTTGGCGTCGCCTGCGTCGACGGCGTCGACGGTGATGGCGGTAGCATCGTTTATTGCAATTCTTTATACCCGAGGATCCTTTGATTGAATTTGATACCGGGAAGAGAAAACTGATCTATTTTCAAACCGCGACTCGTTCACTAAAACCGAACGTGCACAAACAACATCCTATTTTTGGAATAAAAAAAATAATCGAATCGAAACAATAAATGCCAAACGACACGAGGGGATTGTGGAAGTGGAGGAATCGGAGGAAGAACGATCGGCCATAGAATTTCCTCTAGAATATAGGTACATACTTTTTTTTCAATCTACATCGGCAGCCACGACCTGCCAGCATACGGAGAATTGATGTTTATCGTAAACCTATAGCAGTATATTTAGTTTTGTGGCAAATTCCAAAGCTTTTCCTCCGGATATCTGCTACGATTTCAAGATACAGGACTCAAGCTTGTCGAGAAACCACTGGTTGAAGATAAGTTTCCGTGTAATCATTCCGCAGCAATTCATTGAATATGTAAGAGACGGATTTCATAAATAAATTGAACGTATAGTTCCATTATAGGTCCGGAAATTGATATCATCCAACCAAATCCCTTCGCTCATTATTTTGGTTCTTCCAAGCCGACAAATAGTCGGACCTCTGTTTGGGAATTGGTTAACAAGATGCGGTGAAGAATTCATTCTAAAACTGTACTTTCATGGAGTTGAAAACTTCACGCGGTAGTTGTTTATTCCAAATTTTCGAAATGTGAATACCTGTACATATTACAGGTACATAATATATATTCTATTGTCATACGACCATAATTTCGTAGAGTCATTAGGATTAGTTTGACATTCAAACGATTGCTCTTCAGATGCTGAGCTACTCACGTATATGGCGAGACTCGAAACTCTGGGCTCGTCGTGCAGAGTGTCAAGCCGGAATTATGAGAAACGAATACCTATTTCCGGGGAATTCCTGAGTCTAGGCTCTGCCTCGGCGATAAATAAGTGAACAAGTAAATAAATTAATGAAGTTACGACCAGACCAAGACATTTTTCTCAACCGTGAATTGCCTGTTCTAGTATGCATAGCGGTGCGAAGAGTGACGGTGAAAATTCTTGGCTGTAACCACGCGAGATTAGAAAAAAGCTGAACCCACGCGCGGGCATTCTCCATACGCCATACGGGCAAAGTTCTCTAGGATATGACCAGATGAGGCATGTTTCCTTCGGCGATGCGATTGATAGCCTATGAACGACCTTATACGTTTACCTACGAGACTGCATAGGGACGTTTTATGGTTCTTTACGTTCTCGGGTTTATGTTCAGAAGAACTAGCAGACCTCGATGTCTGTATTTCCGTGCGTTAGACATGCTATCAACACGTGTTCGTGTCTTGATATAGAATCCAATGAATCTACGATACATAAGCTCCAGCAGATTTCCTCCTGCGAGCAATGGCGCAGCTTTTGTTTTTCCACAACTCGTCTTCTGTAATACGTATACCTATACATATACTACGCGTACTATGGATATTTATGACAGTTAAAACCCTGTAAAAGGAGCGGAGTACTTGTCGCTCACATTTGTTTCGCACTATTAAACGACTCTGGATCACGGCTTTTGTATCTCGGTTCCTCAGAATGGACTGATCATATCGAGTAGTTAATTTATTACCGTGTTATTTTATAACCCCTGCCGAATATTTCTTTCTTCCATCGGATGGAACTCCGGTGGAAAGAAATCGGGAAATATTTTCACTCGAAAAGTTAGGTGGCAATTAATTATGAACGGCAACTTATCGACCTGAGTTGCCAAGCACGCTAATTTCAATTTACGTTCTCGGGTTAAGAAGATGAAAGAGAGAAGCGAGAAATATAATTTGAAAAATCCAGATTGGACGATCGGACGACAATTTTGTACAGAAAATCTGTTTCCACCCGCATCTCTCACGTCGTTTTATGACGAACATCAAATTTTTGGAGAAAATTTAACGAGGTGGAATTTCGCCTATGTATCGCAGATCATTGATTCATCATATATAGAGTCGGATAGCCAGCACCGCGACATCATCATATTCCGAAACTTCAACGATAACATACCTATGCCTATTACGCAAAACGTTACCTGCCATTGCGGGCGCCGATTAGCTTCCATAGTTCAAATTTCATGACGTGCTTGATCTCAAAATTTGCGGTAATTGATGACTCGTAGCCAATACTACAAGCATGAATATAATAGAGGCTACGATTTCTGATTTTCATTGATTCCGACGGAATACGCAAGTTTCAAAAACAGAAGGAATGCATCGTATTCGTTCCACTGTTGAACAAATTCGCTTCGGTGTTATCACCGATACCCCGGCAAGATCTTGACCACCGCAGAAGCCTGAACTTGGCAGAATGTATCTATGCGTAATACACGTTTGCAAATACAGGCGTACACACAGGAGCTGATGAGAGAAGGCGAGCGCTCACCGCTGTAGATGTTAAATTGTAAATGTTAAATTCCACGACCGGGTGTCGGCGCGTTGGGGCGTTAGGGCGTCGGAGTGCTGGGATGAGGCTGATGAGGCTGTTGATACAATCACGAGGGGTTTGGCTCTACCACGGGAGCACCGAGCGGGAAATGCGGGGGGCTATTACCAGCCCTTGCCAGCATCCGGCTGGGCAACATTACCGTGCCTCGCCGTACTCGCCACGCCAGCAGCCGTGCTAACCGTGTGTATGTTCAACACGTCATTCCATGTTGGCGTACCCTCACCCCTTCCTCCCGACCTTTACCACCGACTCCCTACTCCGCGTCGCGTAACGCGTCGAACATGCTGTCACAGAGGCGTCGAGCACCTGTTCCGTCGGAATTGACACGTTGTCTTTCCCTCTTCCCGCCTATTCGCTCATCTCTATCCACTCTCGCCACTCTTGGATCAGCGGAGTTTTGAATGACGGTCAATCTCGTTCTGGCAATACTTAATCGAAACTCCGGGATTGGTTTCACCCGGTTCGAGTAACCCGGACTCGAGGGTTCTCGGAAATTGATAAGTTAAGCAATATATCGAAGCGGGGGAAGAAGAGGAGGAGGAGGGATAAAGGGTCGCCTTTTCGGGATCCATTCACCGCCAGATGCGGGGCAATATTTCTTCTATCCGGAAGGTATAAGGCACAGAGGCGCAGTGGTTCTCAGTTAACTGCCGAGCCAATTTTTATTCAACGCGGAAAAGCAACTTTGAAACTCCCGGAAAAGCGTCGCTGTCAGTTCTCGTCGCCGGCTAACCCTCCACATCCACCGCGTAGGCATATAATCTATAGGTATACGCGTATACGATGAACCCATATCCACGGGGTGTGGAATTTAGGTACTAAAGCTACGTGCTTGCGGTTCAAAGACGAAGCAGGGGATAGGAAATACTCAAACGGGTAGGAAACACTCTCCGTCCTTGCTGCTCTCACGTCTCAAAGGATTCTAGCCCGCTCACTAACCCCTTGTTGAAAGCGGCAGCAGCGCCTACATTTCGTATTCCGTATATCTCCGGATGTACACCCGTTCGCAAATAGCTATAGGTATATAGGTCGGTATATCTGTACGTACAGACGACTATATCGACCCGTGCGCATGTATAGGTACAATCTTCCTTCATCCTGACCTCACAAGTGCATGTCAACTTGAGAGACATGCATACAGGACAGGTCCCAGTATTTGTCACTTTCGTGAGATGAACCACCTGAAAAATGCTTCGATTACAATTTTTAGGGAATAATAATATCGTAGTCCCTCTCGTGGGGCACGTTTCAACGTAAAAATTGATCACTCGGGTATTGTATTTCCTGCAATTCCATTTGTAGAGGACTTTTCATTCTACGATGAAAATCGGTGTGCAGTGCACCCTGCTATGTGTACCTGCGGTTCTGCCGGACTGAAAAATCGGAATAATGATATGGATATGGATGTAGCTGAGGGTGAGGGTGCTCAGAGGGATGTCACGGTTCGAGTTATCCGAGTCCGGGACTATCCGTCGAACATTACGCTCCGCTACACAAAGGTTCGACTATCCATCGGGTGCGGTAGATTTGTTGAGCTGAGTCAGTAGCACTGAACTTTGAACGTCCCTCGCCCGTACTGCTCGTGCAGGGTCGAACGACGCGACTTGAATTGCCGATGGAGCTGCAAGAGCGGCCACTTTGCTACCGGGTAATTAACGGATCGTCGAACACGGGGCGAAGCGTTAGTTGAGGCAAGGGATGCTAGAGCTTCGTTTGTTCGACACCCGCGTATTTTTATACCCACCGGGAGTCATCCCGGGCCCTCGTTTCGTCTCATACGAATCAATTTCGCCGCTGCCCTGCATTGATGTAGGTATACACGTATATGGAACAGCAAATAGGATGGAAAAAGGCTTCTTGAACCGACTGTACCACTCTCCGTACACGAGGTAATGAAGTGGCAACACGGAGCTCACGAGGGGTTACCAGGGTCCGGGGAGAAAACTCAGAGCCGAGGAGATTGATATAGTAGAAACGGGATGGTGGCGTCGTCGAGCTATAGAAGACAAAACCCGCAGTTTCACCCGCGTACAAAGGAGTATAACGCCGAAAGAGGATGAAATAGAAGGGAGTAGTCGCGTCGGGCCGCGGGAGGGAGGTAGAGAGCGAGAGAGAGAGAGAGAGAGAGAGACAGAAAACGAGAGAGAGAAGGATGAAAAAAGAAGTGGAGAAAAAGCGAGGCGGTGAGTTTCTCTGCCCTGTATTTCCTTTTCGCAATTTTCCGCCCGCGGCATCTGCGGTTTCACAAGGCTGGAGAAGCCACCGTAACCACCACCACCACCGCTCTGTACGTACAGCTGTATATATGCACTATGTGTATACCTACATATGGACATACTGCCACCTATTCTTGTGTACTATTCTACATGTACATTAACTATGGCGGAGAAAATTTGTACGTGTTATATTTACCGCCGGGAGTCTTGCACCAATGTGAACGTTTGCGTTTGTGCCATCCATAGTCTGAAGGTAAAACGTACATTCTTCATAAGCACATGCAAGTTGTATCGGAAAAATCGCACTCTATTGGTACTGACTGGCTATTAGGTATTCTGCAATTATATAAGCGTGGAACAATGCATCACGCTCAGCGCTGAAAAGACAGCAAAGAAATGATAGATAATCTACCGTTCATTCGATGCTATCTAGTAAAAATTGTGCCACACCTGATCACACGGCACCCAATAGTCAAGTTCCGACCATCTTGGATTCTAGAGCTGCTCTTTGATCGACTTGCCTTTATCGACGATATATCGAAAACGGAAACACGGCAGATTTCAATTGCAAAAAAATATCCACTTCACCCAGTTTCCATAAAAGAGCCCGCCAGTCTCGACGGAATGCAATATTTCAGATGCGCCTTGTATGTATACATGTGTGTAGCTTATGCATGATCGCATAACGTTGCTGAAGTATCGACTATCGGCGTGGGTTCGGTTAGCGCCATGTTGAAGACACGGGAAGCATGAGGTACTCAAAGAATCATATAACATTCTCCCTCCGAATTCGGAGTGCAATACATCTCTGATAAGTTGGAATCTCCATTGTACCTCGCATATGAGAGCAATATCAAGGGCGATGGCGTATGTTTCATTGTTAGCACCTACGCGTTCCCGTGGTGAGATTTCTTTGAACAGTCGCAGGAAAAGCCTTTCCTTACGCAGTTTCCGGCATTGCTTCGGCACGTTGAAGGAGCAACGGCATCCGGGTAGCTTCGCAAGAAGCAGGTTCTAGTAATCCAACCGAAGAATCGTCACTGCTTCACTTATAATTAGCTAACTTACTGTATCGAAGTAGGTAGGTGAAGAAAATACTGCGGTCTAGAGGTAAGACGTATAGCCTGACTAACCTCGTATAACAATAAGTGAACCGTAAATTATAATTTCTCGGTTGAAGTGACAATTTGACCGTGTGGTATTGCTAGAGGCTCCTCGGGAACGATGTAGGTGACTACTTGTCGAGGTGGGGAGGGTTACGATGAAGTCTAACTAACTAAAACTAACTCGGCTGGGATAGCTCGTCGCGCGGAAATTCACGGATCTTAGATACCTAATTAGTTTATCTAGGTATGATCTTGCACAGTTAACACCACGACCGGCTTCGAGGGCAACGAGCGACCCCTATCCAACTAAATCCTAATTAAGCAGGGCTGGCGATGTCGAGCGAGCAACCCAGCCAGCCAGCCCAAACCCCTTGAATAAACCTCGAAATATACACACACACAGCTAATTCCCTTTCAAACTGAGTAGACACACTTCGTACCTTATACTCCACGACGCAGGGCAGCGCGGTATTCGACTGGAAACTTGCGGAGCAATACCGCCAATTCTTGAACGATTCTTCCAATTAACTCAGCCGAAATCCAGCTCGGTAGGTAGGTTGGTACGCGCTCGTAAACTTCGGGCAGCCAAAGTTTTACGAGGATCGGAGGATCGGAGTACCGGAGAAGTACCGTACCTCGACTTTTACATCAGGTTATAGGTAGGCATGTAGGAATAGCAAACACTTACGTTGCCGCATGTACCGTGCCAAATCATTAATCGTTACACGGTCTAGTGTATCGGTATAGTCCGGGGAATAAAATGACTTCAACGATTATTGGCGTATCGTGGCGCGGCGGGGGGGGGGGGGGGGGGGGGCGGAACGATCTTGACGAACCAATAACCCGTGCATAAGCTTGAAAGTACTCATCCGCGGTCGAGAATTAATTTTTCCCAGCAAATAAATTCTGAACAGCCCTTGTTATGCTTCCTACATAATGTAACGTACTTAAAGGCTCACGAGAGCCCTCTTCGATGTAACAATGGATGTAACCCACGAGTCCCTGTAATGGCAATAACCCGACTCGAGGGTCGTGGGAGGGCAGGAGAGCGGAGGGACAGGGTCTCGTGCTGTATTCGTGATGTATCGTTTCGCTGCGTTGAACGGTCTAGCCGCTATACGAGGGGTGGAATTGATTTTGTAAGGGGGTTATTTTGCCCGAGGGCTGTGCGCGCCACTCTCCGGGGTCTAATTATATTTGATGGTGCCCTTAAATTCGGCCCTTGTAAGGCCACCGCGGCGCAAAACTCCCCCTCCCTCGGTAAAATACATATTACGTGATACGGATGACTCTCCCTTCCCTGCGCCGCGTCATTTGCACACACCGGCACATTCTGCGTCCACTTCCTTCGTATACCAATTTACCTACCAATCCATGCATACGAAGCAATACAGCTGTACATAAGTAACTAACTAAGTAAGTAAGTAAGTATAAGTAGGTACCTTGACCCAGCAGCTCATCATCGAATCTGAGCGAGTGGGCCTAGGCATGACCGGAAGACACGTGCACCGTACGCGTGCATGCCTGCGTGTGATACAACCTGTAATTTCATGTGCAAATCCCTTCGAGGGAGTTTCGGAGGGACTTTAATGACGGTGCATCAGGGGGGATTCACTGAACATTGTCAACGGCTGTTTTCCTCATATATTATTATATACCTACCTATGGATGCGCCTGGATGTAGGTATTCGTATATGCGTTTAAAATATCGCAGGTTCAATGTATGCCCCTCATCTGACAATAAGTTGCAGTCCGAGGTGTCCGAGGACTTCTGCATGAAAATATAGGTAGGGTACGAATGTACGGGGGTGAGATAACCGGATCGGTGCAGGATTCATTGGGGGAATGGGGGAGCATGTATTACGTTATTCCGGGGGATGGCGAATCTCCAATTTTATTTGAACCAATCTGGACGCTATGTATGTATTATAGGAAGCTGCGCGAGGATTCCCCGCGATCGAAGGATAATATAACCCAGATGTCTGCGCCTGCACGCGCACAAACGAAACTACCAGAACCGATCGCCATGGTACCTGTGCGGCAACAGCAGCGCAGCAGCCGTCGAGATATCTGGCAGTTGTTCAGAAATGCTCGACACGTCGATATACCGATTGGCATCTCAAAAGCGCAATCTCTATATGCTATCTCACGCGACTGAGTAGTATAGAGTACGAGATGAATAAATGGATACACCTACACCCACGTCTGCGCATTCTCCCCGAAGATATGCTACACATCTATTATACGACGCATATTGCAGAAATAACTTTAGAATATTCCTCTTCAAATCCACTTTATTTCCCTTTCTATTAAAATTATATTTCTGCAGTTTGGGGTTACCTGATAGGTATAGGCGGGTTTCTCTCCATATTAAACTGCCATTATGAGGTGGTCGTTAATTTGATTGAACAGAATAATAGCATTCGGACGTATAATATGTGTTTCTATGGTAAATCCAATGAATAATACATACTAATCCTGTACATGAATTATTGGGGAGAAAAAGACTAAATGAAGATTCACTGCAATACCGTAGCGTTTCAGTTCATGCTACTGTCTATATTGCAGTATTGCCGTACAAAATTTCCAATTCACCGCCCAAATTACATCCCTAACTGAAATTCTAAATTTATATTTACAAGTTCAGTTGGAGGTGTAATCTTTTGGCATATCAATGGGAAACGATCGATTCCTAATCCGCATCACGTGCCAGACACAAGATATACAGATCCGTCCTGTGCGAAGATTCTTCGCCCATGGGGGTAGAGGAACGAAAATTTTCATCTTTCTTAACACGTCCGTATAATATAATGAATTAATCTGTACGTCTGTATGTGCGATGCGTGTGACACTCTATAAATTTACGTTGTATGTACCCACCGAGGAATGTCTCGAGCCACCCGAGAAGTCAATGACTTGATCATCGGTCGGACCTGCGTTGCTAAGTTTGGGCCTTGAATATTGCAGTCTCGGAGAAACAAAAAATAAAACAATTTGCAACCGATATAAAATTCACTGACGCACGAGCTTGAGGCATTCTCAATGCATATCTGTGTCAACGTCGTTGAACATAACGACCGAGCACGAATTACTTGCACAGTGTGATGTCGCTGGATTTTAAGGTTGTTAAATCAGTCCTACAGAACAATACTCCACAACGAACAGATGTAGAGGAGAGAGAAAAACGAGAGAGAAAAATTAGGTGGAGGTAGACTGCGTTGTGTCGCTGCGGTAACGGGTATACCAGTATGAGCGAAGAACAGGCCTGGAAAACGAATATGTATTTCTTCCCGTATAAATTGTAAGTATTGTATATTTTACGTATGCAATACAGGCGCGCAGGTATACCTATCTCCGTGTCGTATGTTTAAACCGATACGGCTGCAAGAGGATTCTATGCGGGGCCGTCCGCGTCGCGTCGTCGGCAAGCGGCCTTGCGAGACCGAATTTGACGTGGAATTGAAATATTCATAACAGGGAGTAGTCCCGCGATGTCGCCGCGCCTTCAACCTTACATACAGTTTATATATATACATCAAACGCTTCGGCGCTCCGCGAATTTGCATTTTATTTCAAACTCGGAGCATAGCTATATGAGCTCGGCCGAGTCCATCGGGATGCAGCCTCCGCCGTATGGATGATGGATTCCGGCATCGTCCGGCGACAATAATTTTTCAAATTTCATCTCCGTTCCAAAAACATCATTTCCTTTCCGCAAAAATTGCGAGATCAGAGTATTTCCACTCAGAATAGGTACATATAATGCATTGCAAAGTAGTACGTTACATTTGAGATTTGGCAAGAAATATGCAATCAGTTTCAAAGAGCTATTAACACACGCCTATCGAGCTCCGGCTTGTATGTCTATTGTATACTTGATCTTCGCTGGGTGCTGGCTTATCTTCGGGGGGAATTTTTCGCTCATAGTGGATACGATACATACTCAACACAGTACCTACTTAGGTACATACGTACCTACGGTGGACGTGTTTTCCCTCTCGTACTTCACTCCGGCATACATGCATGCATAATGTGCATGTGCCTATTTATATGCATATAGGTATGTAGCCGGGTACTATGTACCTTGAGTACCAAGCGCGCATTATAGTAGGTACGCGGCAGACCGCATTCTCCAGTTCTCTCTCCAGGATAGTCTATAGGTCATTTGGCGAGCTCCTCCGGCTGTATTCACCGCGAGCTACACGTCATTTCCTGGCGCTGAGGTGCGAGAAAATCGTCGTGGTACGTTATAACTCGCCGAGCTGGTGTATATCTCGCCTCACCACCAGCGTGTCCATGTTAATATAGTCGTAATAGTAGTTTGCACGACTCCGCGGATATATTGATTCAACAAAGGAGGCAATTAACCGTTTCACAATATTTGATATTCAACTCGTCCTATATACTCTTCAGCTGGTTTCATTCTGCAACTTGTTACGATTGGCGCACTCCGCGGCTCGTATATCAGGTACTACATTATACAGGTAACGCGGTGTACGGAATTTATGTTTTCTCGAATTTTATAATTCATGATTGAAAATAGTGCGGAGGGATTCACGATCGTATCCAACGTACGAATATGTTCTGCAATGGCAAATCTTCGGAGAAGGTATAGGTAGGTATGCCTATACACACGAGAACTTTGTGTTTAATATTTGTACAAGATTTTGTACATACATATGTAGTATAGATATACCCTGATGTGATAAATATTCATGAAACTCTGTATAGTCGACGCTTGGTAGAAAATAAATTCAACTGTTTACTAGTCTAGAGCGATATCGTTTCGCCAGTTAACATATGTCAAGATCAGCACAGCTTTTAAATTCTCCCCGCACAGTGAAATGAGACGTTCAAACGCATTACTGTAAAGTATTACTTGAATATCACGAATTCCTCGGCACGTACTACCTACGTATCTACAACTCGAAGACAAATATTCACGCAATCGCGTGCCAAGCTCACACACACAATCTCGTGAACGCGAATAATATGCGACCCGCACATGTCAGAACGCTAAGCCAGCTCCGTTCGTTCTTGATCCTAACTAGTTCGTCGCTCCTGGCCCCAAGTTCCACTGATAATAACAAATTTATTAACCCCCCCCTTTCATAAGCCCAGTTTCAGCTGATCGTTTTTGTGGAACTCTGAACCGTGCAAACGGAGCCGTATAAGATAATTGGAAATCTTGAAGTCTGATGGAAATCTGGGAGTCTGATGGAAATCTGGAAGTGCGAGCAAATGAATTTTTATCGGAATCGCACCAACGCTGTTGCCGAGGTGCGAACGGGTGCTGCTTCGAAAAAACGTTTCCTGGACACTGCTGAAATTCAATACCCGTCCAACCCACGAATTGTTCAAGGTGGGTATTTCATTACAAAATTTCGTGAAAATCGGTCAAGTTGTTAGAAAGTTATTCGGCGGATGGACAACGCGATAGGAACTCAAAGGCGTCCCGCTTTCTTGAGGTACCAATAAAATTACACGCAGCTTTTGAATTCCGTGTCTTGGTGTTACAGCCACCGCGAATGGAAAGTGTTGGGACTAACTTTAATCATCTAAAGTCCTGTCGCGTTTCCGCGCTCCCGTGTTTTTTTTTAGCAAGATCTCTTCGGTACCCGCCGGTATCGGTGGATATCGGTGTACGTAACCTGTCCATAACGTGTACGCAAGCACGGTCGCTCGCCGCGCCGGAGCGGACCTCTCGGTCCGAAGGGAACAGATTGTCAGCGCATACCTAGGATGGTTTCACGACGGGATCTTGGCGGCTGTTATAATACATATAAGAACACGTCGAGGCAGGGTGATCAAGGATACGCGGCTGTCGTTGTCGACCAAATGCCCCGGGGCGCTCCGAGACGTTCTTCCACGTCTTTACGAGTATAAAAACACAGGAGGCCAACCGCGGAGCGCTAGCTGCCCGGCAATAAATCGTTCAAGGAAAAGAGCAGAAGTGGTGCACGAGAATCGACCGGTGAACCAAACCAAACTAAACCGTCTCCTCCGGGCTATGTAGAGCCGAGCCAACAAGAAATAGTCGCGACCGTCTTTGCCCATCTTTCCTATACTCTCGAGATTTCAGTCTTCGGAGTTCAGGATCCAGATGGACTTTCAGATTATTGGCTACCTGATCGCGGGTTTTAGAATACTGGCTGAAAAAGTTTCCACCAGTACGAAAGATGGGATGATACCGATTTCATGAAAAAGAACCAGAAAACGAGACAAAAAAAAAATAGGAACAAAAAGTGTGAATGATAATATTCCCGAATGGTTGAATAACGCCGGAAGCATTGATCTGCCTCCTCGCTAAGAGCATCTTCCAACTGGTTCCGCTCGTAATTCTCATATCAAAGTAAGCCTGCTCCCCTAAAACTATACCTACTTGATCCCGTGAGCAGAGGGTTATTATACGTCGCGTCTCGTCGCGGTGCGGCGGCGGCGGTGGCGGCGGGTTACAATGAGGATTAACTCCGTGTAGTTAACGACACCCTTTTTAGCTCGTTATATATTACAACCCGGTTGTTTCAGAGTTGAGAAAAGTGAGGGGTTACGTCGCTGTACGTACACCTACTCGGAGTGTCGTCTCTATTCTCTCTTCTCCCGACGAATGACGATAGCTACGTACCCACACAACGACGCAGAGGTTGCACACTGCAGCTTGCTCTCCGGTACCAACCTACTTCACGAAGAGAAGAGACCGTAGAGTTATTTGCTGTTTCTCTGCAGGTAGTTTTAAAACTAGCGAGTACCCATTTTCAAGCTAACGAAACCTTGTGTGCGTTCAAGTTCGTGACTGGCGTTCAAATACTTTGACTCCCAACATCTACGGGGTACGTAGCTATGGGCGTTAGGTAGGTGTATGTACGGCGGAGAAAAAGAGCTGTGCTTCCAGCTTCTTACAACGTCCGTCCATGAAAGCGGATATTCTTTTTTCTTTCATCCTTTTTACCTATCAACCTATTTTTTACTCTCGCCTGCACTTTCGCACGTGACTTGCAACATTATCGGCGCAACGATACAAAGCTATCTGTATATACTCAACCACCTTCGAATAATCAGTCTACGGGAGGCAACATTCGAGCAGCTTTTGCGACAACGTCTTCGTCTATGTCTGCTGCAGCGGGTCTCGAGTGGCGCGGGCGCCTCGATCTTATATCTTATTGTTGAATTCACCCACGCGATGCATGTATATCATTTCAATGAGAGTATAAGGTCAACAGAGATGCTCGCTGGTTGTTCTTCTCCACCTAAAACATGTCGACAGTTCACGTGCAGCGAGTGTTCGCTCACTGTACGAAGACCAAGTTCTATCGCTTATAAATATATGCAAATTCTCCATCTCAAATGGGTCGTATACATTTTAATTTTACGACGTGGCGCTACGAGCATAGCTGAAACTTCAGCTCCCGAAACTTTCTCAGTTTCTCTCTCTCTCTCTCTCTCAGAATGCATATCCTACTTCCTGCTGAAAACGTCACGAAGGACAACCCCTCGAGTATCAAGCACTTCATTTGAAATTGGGCTTCATGTACGAGATATCGTACTGCGCGTTTGTCGCAGTCTTAAAATTCCGTCAAAACTCACATTCGACGAGCGATCTCCGATTTGCCGGTTTTTAGCAAGCCAGTTTTTCTGTCACCTGAGTCACCGGTCGACTCCTCCCTCGTAACTAGGTACTATATATTCTTCCCAAATAATCGGGACTATCGATCTATCCCCGGTATAATTTTATCGATTTATTTTTAGTCGACACTATCGCGGAGCTACTTTATTCGGAATCTAGTCAAATACATGCTTGGGGGCTTTATCAAAGATCCGTTGAGAAGAGGTTTTGAACTACTGACGTAAGACTCTGAATAGAAACGATGAAATTTTATTCTTATAATAGATTGCTGGCTCATAGTAGGTATCCGCCTGTTTACTCCTTAAGAGGAATAAATTTCCTCTTCCAAAAGCATCCACCGGATAATGGGAAACTCCTGAACATTGTCTCTCCATAGCTATACAGAGAATAGCTATGTGAGAATAGGTATTACCTATCCGTCTGGCTTCATTTTTCTAAACGCATACCAATCCATTCTTCTCCACACTTTTAACCTCACATCTCATCGTTTGTGCTGTTTTCACTGGTAAGCCGAACTTCGTTAGCCGAACTCATTGCCCAAAAGTCGTGGAACGTGTCTCTCCGGCTTTCCAAATTTCCACCACGACCTGAACGTATACGCAGAGTGCGCACAAGCTTGAAGCTGCGTGCGGCAGGGGACGAGAGGCGACAACGGTACATTATCCGGAGATAATATCAATTCGGGCCAGCAATTCTGTAGAGCCTTCCCCATCCCCGTCCCCAACCCCGCGTGCCGCGTCTATACCCTCGGCTCCGACGGACTATCGTAATGGAAGGGCTATTTGGTAGTTCGAGGAAATTGGACACAAAAGCCAGTCGAACGTGTCAATTAGCTGGACTGGAGACGCATTACTCTTCGCCAATCTCATCGCCTGTCCGCTGGGAGATGACAGATAAGCTTTTTCCAAGTCTAGCTTCTACTTATCTGTACGTATCCCCGTATATAGGTGAGACGCATGATGCATCGTCTATTATTTAACATTGTTATTATGAACTGGTTTCCATTTTTGTTCATGTTCTTGTTTGTTCCTGCATTTTTCCTCCTCCAATTTAGTTTGTTTCATTCTCATTTCACGTGCCCATCGGACTTCAGTGGTGGCGATTGATTACGCCAACTTTGATAAATGTTACGACTCCGAATGTAGTTTATTAACAGTCGATCCACGAACGCGATACAACGTGTATTGGAATGTCTCTCGTTACAATTGGAGCCCAATAATAAGTTGTGGATTTGATAAAAAGCAATTGGAGCCAATTGTATCTATTCACTCTTGCAGAACGGGTCGAGTCGGAACTCAGAGAGCGATCTTATCGCATGATATGTTACGTACGGAGATCTACCATCCAAACCATAGGTAGGCATTCGAAGAGATTCCAAACGGACAATTGTCTCGTAGCAATTTCTGCTCAATTATACGTACACACGGGCATTCTACGACCGCGTGCCCCGCGCAGTATACGTTCTGTACCGGAAGCAGCTGGACCAGTTACACCGCTGCGTCGCTATGTGAATTCATTTATTTTCAGAGACAACATTTGCTCAAAGAGTAATTCATACGTGGGGGGGGGGGGGGGGGGGGGGGGGATAGGCACATACTGTAGTATATACATTGGGAGGACCTACAACCTAACAATATTTACAAAGCATACAATATTCACAAACAGTTGCCGCGCTCGAAACCGTAAGAGACAAGAACCGTTGCCAAGGACTTTTTAGTCTATTTGCGAAGGACGGATAAGTACCTATACAACACGACGAAATCCCTTTCTGAAGATATCTTCGTACCTATCGAGGCGTACGAATATGTCTTTCGGTGGAACGAAGACTGTCGTCTCTTATTTTTTCCCCCTCTGATTGCAGTTATGACATCTTCTTCATGGCCACAAGAAAACTTCCACGGACCATGCCCTCACGACTTTTTATTTTTCTTGTATTTCCCTATCCGAATGTCTCTTCCGGAAGACACTCCGCCACCATCTTCTCAATTAAGAAACGGTCCGGAGCGGAGAGTTTGAGGATGGTCTCTCCCGCTCACCTGCGTCGTGCAGAGCCTTCGCGGCTGCTACACGACACCAAAAGAGGAAAAAAATTCTTTCAATTTACAAACTCATTGAGGAATTGTACCACCCGACTCCTGCGCAGGAGATATATCAATGTACCTATATGATAAGTACGTAGTTTAGTTAACAATTTGTGGTAGCGAATACTTTGATTATTGAACGAAAGTGCAGATCGGTGCAGGGCTTTGTTCGATTATAGATAGGTATCACACATCTCAATGACGAGGAGCACTGACGATTCCACTATTCATTGCGCGCGGTGGCATCTGCAGTAGCATTTTTCTTATCCAACTTCCTTTCTCCCCTACATTTCCATTCTTATTTCTCATTCGCCAGGGTTTACGAGCGAGACTCGGAATCTCCGGCGTTGGCTCGAGAACAGTTTGTCGAGGCGCGTAAATTCTCAGTTTATCGCCATAATCTAACCCAGCCCACCCCAGCTCAGCTCAAGCCTAGCCCAAGAGAACCTCGTCCAACCCCCGCTCGTAATAGAAAAGTATATTTTCAATCCGGCTTAACCGTGGACGTGTATACTGTATAGTTGAGTATGGCTCGAGCAGTGGGTCGAATAAACTTCGTGAGTAATATAGGAATATGCTGGTTGATGGCCTTAGTCACGCCCGAGTCAGTTTCACGCTTGAGAGAATAATAAATCCTTTCGTAGGATCGTCGAACCGGAAACGGAATTCATATCTATACGTAGGATGGGCATAAGGTGCGGGGTACACGCGCGATTTATACCTACATACCTGTATTTACCTACCCTGAGCAAATAAACGAAAGAATAACTCCTCTTTGCCAATCGAACGTCCAATTATTGCCGCTGGCCCTAATGGTGAAAGTCAATTGTAGCCAACTTAAGCCCATTCACATAAATAAGCCAAGCTCGCACGCTGCACTCGACACAATGTCGCGAGAAGCGCCAACTCATCAAAAATTTACAGATTCGATCTTCGATAGGCCAAGACAAGACAGCTCTTATCTCTCGTTTTCATTCATTACAGTTTAGATTGGGATTTTTTCCTTTTTCACCGATAATTGCGCTTGGTTATTTTTCTCGCTCTCGCTCTAGCCCTCGCTCTCTCTCTCTTCATTTTTCGTGTTTTGACCGCCTATTCGATCACCCGCTCGGAGGTAAATGGATAAGCGAAACTCGGGGGCAGAGAGTAACGTGCAAAACGCGAAATGCGTGCTCGCGTAGATAACCAATTTTTAACAATTTGTAATGCCCGATGGTTCTGGCCCACCGCGCACTTCCGCCTACCAACAACAGTTTTTACGGGAGAACGTCAAATCAACCTCGTTGGATGTAGTTTTTTCTCTTGTACTTTTTACTTTCAATTCTACGTTCGAGATGAATCTTGATAGGTAAATTTCAGCCAGTGTTTCAAATTTCGTTTATCTATTCTTTTGTTTTTTTCATCAGTCTCACGGGTTCGATTTCTTCGACGTGTACGTGTCTATATGTATGCATATAGACGAAGGTAGCCGAAATTCGCTGATGTAAATTTAAAACAACGTATCGCGTAATTGCGTTACTCGCATTCTAATGTTTGAACGGTTAGTTGATTCTCGCGGTTGCGTGTGTGTATTTTTTGTACACTTTTTTTGTCTCATTTTTTGTCTCGTTTTTTTTTCTCCTTGATCTCTATCTTTATGGCATCCCGTGAATACATTTAGCGCGGAACATTTAAAACGCCTTTATTCGTTTTTATGCTAGTTTTTATTACATCAATGACAATGCTGTTTCTCGGAACACGTGTAATAAGTTATTATCGTCCATACATGAGAGTGTAGACAATGCCCAGCGGTACATAAGAAAGAAGAAAAGAAAAGAAAAACACGCGCACATACACCTTTCACGATTCATGATCGATTCGGGGAATTCGAATCACTGCCCAATTTACGTGCGAATTTATGAATTACTATACATATGTACGCCACACCTGCCTCATACTATAACACTTGCTTCGATTCGCCTTGGCGCAGGCAGCATTCACTCGTAGCAGCTCAGATAGGTAGGTATACAGGTATGTACATATAGATAGTACCTAGGTATGTCGCCCGGGTGAAATTAGAACGGTGACTTAACGATTAATACCGATCGATAGGTTAGTTTTACAAATAGTACAAAACGGACGCGGCGCGGCGGGGCCGGGTGATTAAAAGAGGAATGCCGCGGGCCAAGCGTCTCGAGAGTTAATTAAAACCTCTCTAATTATTTATAAACAGTCATTTCTTTCTCAAGCGATAATAAACGTGTAATAACGCCGTATGAAATCCTTCGCTAGCCCCATTGGACCGGAGCTAGATATTCCCGCGCTCTCATTCGTCGACCAAACCATTCGGCGCCAAAGTCCGCGCGGACTCTAGCGAGTCGCCCCTTCCTCGTCCGACTCACGGTGCCTCGAACCGGCAACATTCTGTATACATACCTATATATGCCGCAGTCTCCCTTCTCTTTCTCTCGCTCTCTCTCTCTCTCTCTCTCTCGTTCTCGGTCGCCCATCCCCGGGTCCCACGTAATCTGTAAATCCTCAGCTGCGGAGCGTAGAAGGTACAAGTCCAGTGGAGTTGCCTGAACGTGGGGGAGATCTCTCTTCTGGGTTACAGCGAAGGAGCGGCGCGTTGTTGAGGCAATGGAATGAGAGTGGAGGTTGGTCGAAGGCGAAAAGGAAAAGGAAAAGGAAAAGGAAAAGGAAAAGAGAAGGCAGGGGAGTGGATTTCTTTCAGCCGATAAAAGCCTCGCCCCGCTGCCCAATATTGATTTGACTCTAATCTGTAGGGACCCTCGTCATCGGTAAAATAAACCGCCAAATATAACTCCGGCGGATAAGTGTCCCGCACTTTGCCACCTAGAGATACGGGAACCTCGAGTTTTTGGCTCAACGGTATAAAAATCAGAATTTTCCGCTTTTCTTACCAGATATATATATATATATAAGTATATCCACC
Organism: Phymatocera aterrima; assembly: GCA_963170745.1. Lineage (NCBI taxonomy): Eukaryota > Metazoa > Arthropoda > Insecta > Hymenoptera > Tenthredinidae > Phymatocera > Phymatocera aterrima. The sequence continues at coordinate 8,226,224 of OY720660.1, forward strand.
GCCGATGAGATTGTTTCGATGTTAACCGACGTGAAACTGGCCATTGCCACCGGCTCTACGGTCCACGGCTATATGAGATGAGTCCCGCCGGAATTTAACGATTCCATTTATTCGCTCCGCGGCAAGATACTACCAGCTGATGAAATATACTGGTTAGAAATATTCCCTCCTTCCCTTCTTTCCTCCCTCTGGCTGTCCCACGCCCTTATCCGTCGTACGCGATGCCTCGATTTCAGCATATCTGGAATTGGATATTTTAAATAGAATCTGTTGATTTTTTTCATTTCAAATTCCTTTTCAGACAACGTTCATCCGGATTCTGCATCGCGCGCGTATGAAATACACTTTGAGGTTTGAAAAATTTCAAATTTTAGCTTAATAATCGTATATTAGGTATACATGGGACTCGAAATTTTTGCTTTTCATCGAGTCTGCAGACACCTTAGTGTTAGACACCAGATAAAGATCGTACCTTCCAGAGTTGATAAGGTACGGCTCAAGGGATATAGAACAGAAAATGATTCACGTTAAATGAACGTTGACCAATTGATCAAACTCAGATATGCGGGGGAAGAAACCGGGGAAACAGAGATTTTTTCATTCTGATCAGGGGAAAAAAGTACAAAAGTACAGCTTTACAAAGCGCAATATAACAGGTTTGTGCGTTGGACCAAGAGAGAGAAAGAGAAAAAGAGAGAGAGAGAGAGAGAGAGAAAGTTGGCAAGTGAGAAGTCAGCGAATGTATATATACTCGTACATACGTACGTATGTACATACTATAGGTACTATATACCGCTTACCTGGGGTATTACGAAGAATTGGCACATGGTCGTGCATGGTTGTAAACGCAAGAAATGTTAACAAGCGTGTAAGAAACTCACGATAATTACCCCTCTCTATATACCCACCAACCTTCCTTTGAAATTTTACAGTTTCGTATACTTACTCCGCAGAAATATACTTGCCGTGCCGATCTCGTGTACCTACAGGTATTCACGTAGCAGATTGTCCATAGCAGTTTTCGAAAGATTCATTCAAATTTGAATGGCACTTATGTCGCTCTCCTCATTGCGAGATCCGCGCATATGAATATCCTAGATTTTGACTCCAGAATGACTAGATTTGGTGGCCAATTTTCGCGGCTGGCCGATAATAAGTAGGTAAGGCATGAAGGGCCGAATAGCGAGTCACGCAGGGGCGAAGTTTAGTACACAACATAATACTCATGCACGCGGGTACCTACTGGAAAACATTTCAGCCCCGAGATTCACATAAGGGGCTTAACGACGCTTCAACCCCAGGCTGGAGGTTAAGTTTAATCAAACCGGAGTCACTCCCCTACAAAAGGAAATCGAATCCCTGCCCTCGATCATCCCGCACCGTTTTCCAATACAATGTACATACCAATGTAGCTATATGCATCTATCATAGATTTTTCATTCCATTCATTTTCCTTGTTCCTAGCGATACGCTGCTCTACCTAAGTCGATTTCTTCGAAAGGGAAAAACTACTTCAGTTCTATTTACCCTGAGGCGTCGACGTTGAGTGAGGTTACGTTCCGGTTGCACGAAAAATCTTCATAATTATACATATTATAACGTACAAGAAGAAAAACCAATTTCGCTATCTTGCCGCCTTGATATTGCAATTCCCCTTCGTGTAACTACATTGTGTGAAGTTACACGAGCGTTTCCTTGAACGCTTGCACCAACGTCCGCCGAACTAAACTACGAGTAGTATGCGCAAGCCTCTCTTGTTGTACAGTAAACGGGAACGTGCATATATATCCCATGGAGAATACTCATATACAATATCCGCGCATACGTATGGCCACCTACGGGACCATGCCAGACCATAACCTGAAAGATTTTCTAGTCGTTCGTGCAGCAGGTCGGATTACCTACATTCACAGAATAGCCGCAAGGCGACTGTTTTCCCGTAGATGAACGTTTCTTAAAACGGAACGAGTAAAGTGACGTCGCTGGAAAGGATTCGCCGGTGTATTGTATTAGCGCATGGGTACGCATCACTCGTCGAAACGTTGGAGAACATTTTTTTCTTTTCTTTTTTAGCAAGTTTATCTTATTGCTGACATAACTGTGCGGGAATGTATCGCTTCGTCACTTCCAAACTACTGAATCTACGTTTTTGGCTCTATTTATTATTATTATTTGATTTCTGAGAATGAATCTCAGTTGTGAGGAATGATTTTTCCACTTTATTTGAAAATAAATGGAGACCCCTATTTGCGCGACCTCTCAAACTTGTGCTGCAGAATTCTCCTTGTGCGACAAACTCTTTGAGGTCAGTAATCAATTTTCTGTATAATTCAGTCAAGTCATTTTTATAGGGCCATAGAAATGGGCAAAATGTACCTACCCCTATAGTATTATATACATGCGTATGCGTATGGGGCATCCGGTGTCAACTGAATCCACTGTGGGCTGACCTAATTTGATGTCCCTTAACCGGAGTATATGTTGTAATTAGAGATGATAATGATCTTGTCGAGTCAAGTACTTGACTTGATATCCTGATTAATGGTTAAGATGCCGAGTGCTAATCTCTCATTAAATATGGAGTGTAAGTTTCGCCACACTGTGAAGCACAGAGTTCCACGCCAATTTCGTGAACTCTAACTGTGATGCTCATCCAAATCTAAGGTAGTCCACAGTCCTATAATCTATGTTGATTAAGTTCGACGATCTGTACCTACAATCGTTTCAACTTTCTCAGGTCTATGACAATTTGATCTCTGCATTGAAACGAATGAATAAATGAATAGCTCTGTGAGAATAGTAACTTCTGGACCATTGGTCGCCTGAGATCATATTACATCTATGATGGTATCAAGGAAATGTGTTTTCTTTTTCCAACGAAACTCGAGTTTGATTGGAAATTGCAAAGAGTTCCTCATGTGAAACTCTCGGATCGATATAACGCAATTAAAATCGCAAGACATAGCACTGCAGAGAGTATCTCACAATCAGTTGGAGATCTACAAATTGGAGTAGTACATACGTCTCGCTCCGAGGGCGTCCGGGAACATACTTCAGCTGCAGGGAGATCAGAGGGAGCTAGTTGGCCGAAAGGTGAACGCGGTTGATGTGGAATGGCCACACACATAATACGAATTCCCAAAACATCACATTCCATAAATATCGACGAAGTATACAGACGCTGTGTTTATGATATCTTCGTAAATAAAGATATCTATATGTAGTTTTATTTGAACATCAGCTGGATAGAATGACCGGCTATCGCAGCGTCGCGTCGTTCTCGTTCAGATAGAACTCTGTAGTAGAAGAAGATTTGACATATGTGATATAGAACGAAAAAGTTGTCAATAATCAATCTTCCCGGTCGGAACACGCTGCACCGTAGTCAGGGCTAACAATACCTATATAAGCCCCAACCGAAGCCAGTTCAACCGGAGAAATCTAAATGACTAAATAAAATAGAGGCCAGGCTAATAGGTTGGGAATATCTGCCGCAGCTCTCCGTATACCGATTATATGATAATTTATACACCGAAATTATTTGGTTAACGTATGCCTTCATCGGCTCTATGGGGCTCAGACCAATAACAACGCGCGTGCGTGATGAAGCACGCTTACCGGCACGAAAAAATGTAATAAAAAAAAATGAAAAAAATGGAAAGAGGAGAAGAGGAAGGAAGGGGAAAAAGACGAAGTAGACGGGAAAGAACGACCCAGTATTGAAAATCGAGAAAAAGAAAACGAAAAACGAATTAGTGACTTACGCTGGCCAGTTCCCATTAGTCTAATGTAATAAAGTGTGTTATTAAGTCACCGTGGGATCGACGAGATGCCAATGCACGGTTTACGAGCCCATGCCTATACTGCCGTGTCTGGTCCAATAAAACCAACAACAAGAAAGAAATAAGGAAGAAAAACCTGAACTGAAAAAACTGATGGTAGCCCATAAAACAAGCGGTGGCGTAAGGTTAACGTCAGGCGAGCATGATGGGGGAAAGTGTGGATACGGTACAACGGCGAATGAAGAAACGCGAAAGGCAGTCTGCACCCTGCACCATCGCGCTGTATAGGTGCCTCCACGTCTTTCGTTCACCTGCGTCCTCTCTGTTTTTTCCCATTTCTCTTGCTCTCCCCGTCGTGTTGTTATACGCACACCGACCGCAGTCGCACTCGATTCTCGTACAAATGAACAATTATTCACTGCGTATGCCTCGCGTTAATCGCCCGGCTTATGGCTAGCACGAGCTATTACAGAGCGGAGGAGAGAGCGAGAGACGGAAAGAGAGTGGGAAAGAGCATTCTCTGCCAAGAGCCAACAACATCAGCAGTAATCACTTCTTGTCGCCGTGGATGTTTACATCTTTGAACCGCGAGGGAAGCAGAAGCAACGGAAGAAATCGTCGGCAGACCCCATTGGCGTAAAAACATTTGCAGGAAAAATGAATGGGGCATTCCGCGACAAACCGAGGAGCGACTATACGCACATAACCATCATATGTTTTCTCATTGACTTGGAATTACTCATGTGTCGATTGAAACTTGGCACAGGTCATTCCATACGTATACGCATGCCAATTTGGACAGGGTTCAGTTTAGCTGATTGTTCAACGCTGGTATGGAATAACCCATATATACGGAAGAAAGTTTCGTATTATATAGGGCATTCTACGCCAACATAACCCTCGTTTCGCTTCACTTGTTACTGAATGCCCCGTAGGTGTGTGGCGTACACACATACACAACAGAAGAAATCTCCGTTCACGGATAAACGGTGAGGTGAGGTAATGGTGCCGAAGCCGCGCGCCGCACGCGGCGGGAAAGATTTACGGAAATAAGCGAGCGAATGAGCAAGTCTTCGTGCATTGGCGTATAGTCGCGTGGAAATGAAGATCCGATTCTTCATATTGTATGAGTCCTCTACGAGCTACCTAATACCTACGTTTCACGTGTATTTATATCCACCGAGGTAGAAACGGTTTTGGAATAACCATAGATACAGCTTTACACGCCCGTGTTGTTACAGACTCGCTTCTTCTGTGACAGTTTAGCGACGCAACCGCCCGCGGCGAGACCTTCTCACGAAATTGGTGCGGCGCTGCAGGTTTCGTATAAGCGTCGTCGTGTAGCTGCAACTCCGAGGCGTATAAAAACGTGGATAAAGAACGATGGAAAAGTATTAACGAGTATATCTACGGTATACCGTAGCTAAATTCGATACTTTGAAAAAATTTACCTTTTTCTGTACATTGCAGTATGCATTATACATGAGACCCACAGAGATATACCTATCTATACGTCTTCAGCCACCGCGTGCAGCGTCCCGCAAGATCGTCTTCCCGGTAACCGGAGATCGGCCTCGGAGACTTCTTCTATAGATATAAATTTTTGTTTAAACGAAAAACAGGAATTTTCCTTAGGTCAGGAAGCAAAGGCTAACGAGAGAACGGTGTGGACTATATAGGACGTGGGTCTGGCCATGCCTAATAACCGAAATAGCCAATCGCGGCTGAAGTGTGCCGCACGGAGATACTGCGGAGGTGGCTACGGGTGTTTTGGAAGTTACGGGTATACGGGCGATTGGCCGCTCCTCTCTCGCAGATAGATTTATTTAAGGGCGTGTATTCGCCGAGAGATACAATGCAAAACGTGGAGAGGGTTTACGACCGACATCTGCGGGCAGTTTGCCGCTTCCCGCTGACCCCAACTCGTAGTTCGGGTTCAGAGTCTCATCAGGTGGGGTTCAGGGGGAAAAGGGAAATCCGGGGACCTACTCCCCAATCGCCCATTCCTCGTCTTCGCCCACGGAGGCCACCCTCGGTGTGACGAAATGTCGAACAGCAGGGCGAGGGTAACTAACTGGATGAGTGACTCGGCCTGAAGGGAGACCCGAGGCAAATCGTGCGTTAAAAATTCCACGGGGGAGTGGGAGGGGCCGAGTAATTCAATTAACGCTTTCGTACGTATTTACTACACTGCCGATGCTACAACAGTATAGTACCTACGCGTACGCCTCGTGACACCGTGACGATTGGTGTACGACAGCGATAAAACGATGTAGGCATTTCTTCGTATACTGTATGGAAGTGCAACGATCTGCACGGTATTCCTTTACAAAGTTTATGCGATCGTTCGCAGGTAGTTCGACGGGGATATTCCGCATGATTTTTCTTTTTCTGCAGCATTGTGCAGTGCCATGGTATGTATTCATTCTATATACCTACCCTCCTACCTAATGCTATGCAGGCGTACTTAGCTCGGTTGAAGATGTTCAACGTCTGCACGGTATAGCTACAGGAGGTATCTGTCTACACAACTAAGTTCAAGACAACAATGAAGCACCTGCACACGTCTGTTCCGAAGGAATTTTATCCGTAAATTTTCAGGAGTACCGCGGTGCGGATTCACGGGAAGTTGAGTGTCTGCCGGTTCAGGTAGTTTGCAGAATTTTAGTACCCGATAAACCGACCGATCTATATAGTATACCTAGCTACCTGTATACAGATGCACGCCCGTGCATAGATATATAAAAGTACCTACATAGTGCCTGCACATAAGGTTGGCTGCGCCGAACGCGGGGCGGAGTAGCTCGGTATATATAGGTACGGGGTTTTGAGAAATTGCAAACGAACTACTATTTTGCCGTATTTCTCGAGAGCAGAAAGAGGGCCGTCTCGGTGTGGCTCTGTCCGGCCGCATCGAGCAGGGCTGGTTGTCGGAGGAACCGATCGCATCGATCGCTCGTATTCAAGTAGGTATCGCCGAAAAATCCGATCCAATCATCAATGACGGCGTAGGCTGTACCCACCTGCGTATGTACCTTGTTGGCATATCCAAATACTTGTGAAATGCAGGCATGCATACAGTTTATGGAATTCCACGGCCCTCCGCAGCGAACGGGAAATGACGCGGGGGTCGCTGTCACCAGCCGTCTTCCAAGTCTATCCGTCTCCATACGACCTCGTCGAAGAAGCTTTTCCTTATTCAATTCTCGCCGCGAAACCTTGACTCCATGTAATATATGCTACATGGACTGTTCGACTTGAGCCGCCTTTTTGTGAACGCCTCAGTTTGAGAACCGCTGTGCGGTTAGCCGCCAGACCACATCGGTTCTCTCTCGCTCGCGTGCTCTGTGAACACAGCCGCGGAGCAAGAGGACACATATCTATACCGAGGAACGAACACGGCGCAGCTTGGCGTCGCGCACACCGACTCGTGGCGGTGGCGGCGGTGGTAGCGGCGGCTCCATATAACCGCAACCGACAGCTTCGCCAACACTCTAGTCTCTGCTCGCATGGCCGCGCATCTTTGCTTGTCGTACTGCGAAAACAAGACGAAAAAGACTCGGGCGGAAGGAAGGAAGGAAGGAAGGAAGGAAGGAGCAATGAGAAGGACTTGCGATAAACAAAACAACGACCCCCCCCCCCCCCCGTGCAGGAGTTGATCTGAAAATTAGAACGCATATTATGTACCAATTTGTACGTATGTAGTATTACACTGATCCGGCACTAAACACGGAATGTCGAATGATCGATTCGCGGTCGAAAAAAAAGACTTCATTAATACAGCCCGAGTGATCGCCGCTGCCCGCCGGCGTACTATTTCGCATAGTGCAGGCGGACCTGGTTGCATGTAGGTACCTACTTCCGTGAATCGTGACAATAGAGTTTGAAATCCGTCTCAGATTAAGGGTCGAGGAGAGTTGGATATACCTACCTGTCTACCCTCCTAACCTGGATAATGCGATCGACGTTTCGTTATGTTGCTTTTCCAACCCCATCTCTCGTGCCAAAGAATCGAGGAATCCATCCCCGGCCCACTCACTCTCGCGTAGTTTGGCCGGGCGAAGCCCCTGGCCCTGTTTTTCCCCGTGTAGCCCCCTATTTTTCATGTTTCGCTGCGGCTTCGCATGGCACCTTCATTTCGTTCACTATATGGAGCCTGGTCCGCGCGGAGTGAACGCTCGGCTGTCAGTAAGGTAGAAAAAAAGTCGAGGTCTGATTGGTCGGCGGTGAATTTTCATTCGACTCTTTGCCAGCTGAAGCGGTTTCCAGCGTATTGTAGTGGGGCAGGGATGTTGGTCATTGGAGAAGAGACGCGAGGGGGTTCCCTGGTTGGTTAGAGCAAGTTGGGAGTCCGCGCGGAGTTCCTTCACGATCCAGCAGACGATAGCGGCAATCAAGTAGGAAACTGCTTGGGTCTCTCTGTGTAGCGTGATACTCGTACACACGCGCACTCACACGCCGCTATCTATTATATGCACACAGAGGCGCGTACGCGCGCGCATCTCGTATCTACGTGGCTATATAGCAGCTACGGCAGCAGCGACAGCAGCAGCAGCGGCAGCGACGGCGGCGGCGGCGGCGACTAGGGGGTTGGGAAAACGGGTGGAGGCGCCATATTTGTGGAGGTATGGGAAGTGAGGGAAATCACGAGTGGAGAGAGTTTATGCGGGCATCCGTGTCAGCCCGGTGACGGCCATTTTGCGAAAAACTTGGATTTGTTTGTGTGGCTGGGCTAATATGTGCGTATGACGGAAACGGCGATTTTGGTTGATTAGCCATGATTCAAAAGGTCCCGTCCGGTCCCCCCAAACTCGCAAGTTTTCCGCGTCCATTATACATTGGTAATTGATAATTACGTTAGTCACGCACCGGCGTTGGCTATTAGCGGCTCGTCCTAAAAGACGCTGCTAGAGCGAATAAAAAAATGAGTGAAATAAGAAGGAAAAATGAGTAATGAGCAGAGCTTAATTGCAAAAAAATACGGACGTCAATCGGCCAGGATATACCGCCTATCCGATACGTGTGTAGTACTTACGTCGGTGTCGCGTTGACTAGAAAAACCGGGGAAATAAAAGAACGAAAAGAAAGGGAAGAGAAAAAATGAAACTCTGTGCTATACTTTATCAAAAAGAAAAACAATCAATATAACGCGTTGGCAACGATCATAAGGAAGGTTCGCTTCGCCGCAACCCGCAACGTCCCGGACTCCCGAGCAAAATTTATTATGATTGATGTTGACGAATCATAATCAGAATAAATAAAACCCGACTTGACGTTATTTTTTCCCTTCTACCGTACACTATACGCTATATGTATATACCAAGGCAACCGCGCGGACGGACGATGCATACGCCATAGCAGGTTTTTAGTTTTAATTTAATACCACGACTAAAGAAGGTATCGGGCGGTTAATACGAGCACCGCTTCCGAGCAAGCGCTGGAGGGGAACGAGGGAAAACCGCGGTTGTGAAGCAACAGCGGAGCAGGATTCGAGGGGCGCGACGTGGCTGTGCATTGGGGAGGGGGGAACCATCCCCACCACTCGTGTAACCGTCAGTTGCTCCGAGGTCGTCGTAGTGGAAGGTTGATTCTCGCAAGTTTCACGTTATATATCACTCTATATCATGTTTTATCAAACAGACGGAGGGTTCTCCTGGTGTAGAATGAATTGAGATAACGTTAGTGTTGTGTTGCGGCCTACACATATAGTTGCACGGCAAATAATCGAAAGATTACTCAGTCGGAGGCGCATAGAACAACCTGGATTATATATTTATATACCTATATACAACGCACGTTTACCACTCCGAGCGTCAGCGTCATTTCGCCCACGTTTCCAAAATCGAATAATTATTTATTTTTCTTTGGTCGCCAGTGTCGCGGGTGTTATTCTTCTTTTCTTTCGTTCTTCTCCGTTTCCGCTCATTCCCTCTCAACTCATTCCCCGACCGGACCGTCGCTTTCTGGCCGGTGGCATCGGCAGCGGCGTAGCCGCGCGGTCTTTGAATCCGCGGTCATTACGACATACATACATCGAATTGTGTGAAGAAAGCAAATGAGTAAATAAGTAAATAAGTAAATAAATAAATAAATAAAAATTGGAAGTACGCCAAGTTATTATGGCGAGTGGTTAGTCGGGTGAATGGCTCTCGAACCGCAGAATAAAAATACAGTATCCTCAGTTTGGAATTTGGAGTGATAAAATGTGCTGGTGATGCGGGATCAGTGAAACAAGCATTTGCGATTCCCTGGGACGGGGCTGAGAGACGGGAGTGTTTTTTACGATTCTTGAAAACCTGGAAGATGTATCCAAATGCAGGAATAAATGCCGCTGCAGTTGCTGCAGCTGCTGCCGCCAGACATCCAGTAAGTAGTACCTCGCAATGAACACATTACTCGTACTCACAACACACATACGCACATAAATTAAATGTATTACTGGATTCTAACTCTACAACCTCTCGACACAGAATCGCACGCTCCCCAAATACTCGGTACATGCATACTACATATTGCATGCTACGTATAAGGCACGCTCACGCGTTGTGAATACACTTTCCTGCATCTAACTATACGCACCGGCTACCTTATAGGTATATATACACCTATATGCGGCGCAACTTCGTATCGCGTACGTATAGTTATACTTTGTTCGAGACGCGCTCATCGTCACTCTCGGAAGCGACAACTAAAGGCTCTCGTTTTCCTGCGGCTAATCAGCAGTTAAATAATACAGTCGGTCTCGTCTCTGATGCGCATACCGGATACGTTGTGGCGTTGGTTGGTTACGTGTACCGTATAGTCTAGACTCTAGTTCCGAGAGCGCGTAGCACGTGGAGAGGCGAGAGAGAGAACCAAGAACCAGAGAACGGGAACTGGTTAGGAAAAAGGGAGGGAGGCAGTACCCGGACAGAGGCTGGGGGCTCATGACTATGAGTCTGACACAATAGAACGGGGGGTGCCGTCATAGGCGCAAGGGGTTTTTTTTTCTGGCGTACGACATACGCGTGTGCGTTATGTAGTTTCTCATCTACGTGATTTGCGCGCGCAAGCATTGCGGCCGTGATATTCGAAGCTTTTCAGCTGATAATCCATGAATATTAAATATATATTGTGTGTTTCGATGACGAATGTCTATAATACGATGACGACGATGACGATCGTTATCGTTACTACCGTAGTACTATTACTACCATTCTCATCGCGTTATTGCGAAACAGTACTATAGCTACGAGTATCTGTCGATTTTTTTCTCCTGTACAATTTCTGTTTAACTTCGGCGAATAATGTCCTTGTGCAATGTGACAGGGAAATTTGTACAGCTGAAATAAATTCCACCGATATGTAGGTATGATAATATACAAGCGTGTACATTATCATTGTCACTTGAAACTTTGAGCTCACGTCGAACGGAACGAAGGTACGAACGAACTAACGAATTCGAGATATAGTAGTACAGTATATAGTTTTGTAAACAGGGTCGTGTTTAAGCCGATGAAAACACGATTAAAAATTAGCTTAATACCCAAGCGTGTGTTTTTCTTATGTTAGTTTAGTTTTAAGTAGCAGCTGCCGGCTCCCGCTCAACTAAACTCTTCTTATTCTCGGTTGAAATTATTCAAGAGGAACTCCGCCCCGCGCCACGCCGCGGCGGTATCCGTCCGTCTCGACGAGAAAGTTTATATTGTTGCACGAAAATTCTAGCTATTCAACGTGTATATAGGCACATATATACGTGTTGACGCGCCTGTAGTTCTTACCTACCAGATATAAATCTGTGTATACGTATACAGAGCGCGGGGGAACGCTTACGGACAACTATAGTGCGATGATAATAATCGAGATTACGATCACCGACGTAATATGTATAATAATTCTAATACGCGTACACGATCTATGCGCACGAGGTTATACAGGTAGTCGAGGATCTACTTGTAGTGGTATAGTTGCATAGTCGTATAGTAGGAATACCTTATGCGCGATATAAGCTAATTTGGTATACCTACTACAAGTAGATCGATCGGGAATTATTTCACCGCCTCGAAACGGCTGAAACTTTATTAAATTGATCTCACAGCTCCGGAGTAGTGCCTCAACGGGATTCGAAGATCGCGCGGCGATCAACGATCGATCAACGAACTTCAGTGACGCCGAGACGCCCGGCCAAGCTCTGATGCTAGGGAGAGAGATAATTTTAGATTTCAGTCTCTGTCTCTGTCTTTCTCTCTCTCTCTCTCTCTCTCTGCCTCGAGCTCTTCTCGCTTCTCTTATAGCTATTACGGCCCTCTCTTCTCCCCGCGTTTCTCCTTCCGCGTATCTAATCGTCTCGAGTGATTAGGGGTGTTTGACTAATTGGTACCACAGCCAAGTTCGATAGTCATTCTCACGACGCGACGATCGGGTGTAGATAGCATATAAACGAGAAATAAAAAGTAGACTGCGTGATGTAGTAGGTATGTGCGCACCTATACAGGCTATGAATTATCGTCGATTCTGATCCAACAATAGTTAGATTCCAATCATACGGACGTTACAGCGAGAGCATGTTTGGTATAGATGTATATATCGCATTTATCATCAAGCAAATTAGGTATATCCAGGTATTTGATCTGCTCTCGAACGCGGTGATGGCTAGAAACGTTTCGTCGCGATAAAACGAGCGTCACGGTTTTCGGATAAGGCCGTGGCGCGTAATTCTATCCTGAACAACGAAAAACTGCGAAATCTCGATCGATACTTTTTCTCCCCCCATTTGAAAAACACTATGAATATTTTTGTCAGGTATCCCGTTGTTTTGTGATCGCCACGTTGCCGGTTTGCAATTTATATTGAGGTCAGGTATAGCTACCTACGAGAAGGGGGGCAGAAGTCAGCCCTGAATTATAATTCTATTATGTTGGTAACAACATTAAGCTCGCTGCATGGGGGTAGTTTCCTTTTCCATTCGAAATGGAACTACAGAACAAGCTCGGGCGTAGCTTGGGTGCCGAGGTAGTAGTACTCTCTATAGGGGTGCCGGTAAACAGAGGCAGGCACCCTATAGCCGCCGCTCCCCAATTCTCCGCACCAGAATAATCCCCAGGGTCTAGGCGGCATGATAGTCATAACAGAGAAGAACCCGCCCCCCCCCCCCCCCCCCGTTTTCCCTTCCCCAGCCTGCAGAGCAGCTACCCTTATTACAACAGGGTGTTGCAAATTGGTCCTTTTCGAAAACGGGATTCTCCTTCTTTTGTTTTCTATGTATTTTATTTTCCTCGGGGCTCGTCTTGTTTTCTCTCATATTTTTTCCTCTTCTATTTTTTCGTCCTTTTGTACCCGCCAAGCTTCCCGTCTCCCTACTTTCTGTCTCCAATACTATACTACTCGATTTTCCATTCTCTCCTTTCAAGTCCTTCGACCAGTCAGTCAGGCGGGAGTTCCGTCCGCTTGTGAAGGAAATCACGCGTGAGCCAATTCGTAGGAGGTATGCATAGGTACTACACAACGAATAATAGGCTCGTTGTCGTTGTTGTGTATTCGCATTTGAATATATACCTGCTGTATAGATATAACTATCAAATTACTGTCGTGAGAGAGCCTCCTCCACGTCGCCTCGGACGCCTTCTCTCGTCGGTCGATGTTCTAATTCTTTGAATCATTATTCTCATGTTATTATTGCATTGTATCATGTCAGCATGGTTTCGTACGAGTCCATGCAAAATATGGCATTATTCCTCCATTTCTCCGCATTTTTTTCGTCACGCTGCTCCGCGGCATCTAAAACTCGGATACCCTGTACATACATTATACGCAGGGAAGAGGCGTCGAATGAACTACACGTAAGTATCTTATCCTCCTGCACGAGAAGGAGGGTCACTGCTGGATCGGTGTCTAGCAGCCTGTGGCACAGTGGTTTGTTTCACCTCGTTAAATAAGAGGCCTGGTTCCGTAGAATGGCACTAATTGGCATTAGGGTTGGCACTTTGCCTTGTCGTTGGGAAGAGGCTCGCTCTCTGCACAATCAGCTTGGTGATTCATTCTTTACCGCCACACTCCTCTTCGACGATCTGCGCGCGCGGTAGTAGGTATCGTAGCTATGTATAGTATATAATATAAACTCTCTTGCATCGAACGGAAGATTGAAGACGGCAACAGGCAACAGGCCAACGGAAGGGACTACTGCAGTCGTATAGTAATAAAAATACTCGAAAAGCTGTTCATGTTCCACGTTCGTATTATTATATAATCACTCGTTCTTCTTTTTCCTTTTTCTTACTTTTCAAACACACCTTGACGTGCGGAGGAATGTGTTTGTTCTTTTATTTTCAATCGTGTGTTCGTTGGTTGAGTCTATTACAGCAGACGTATAAATAGAAATAAGTTGGATGAAGGTAGCATATGCCTTCAAGGAAGAGTAGCATTTCTCCGTGACGCCAGGGTAATCATTTTGCAACCCGTTCGGTCGGACAGCCGATAGCAATGGAAATTTCAATATAAACGTTTTCGAATAATTCACCGGTAATGGACAGACGAATTCCAAAGATAAATTTGCTCGCGGGCGGACGACGCGGTGGCGCAGGGTGGCGTGCAGAGTAGTTACCGCCGCCGCTATTATGATATCACGAGTTCCTCAAATTGCCGTAGCGAATAAACTTTCGTGGACTAAGTTTCTCGTTCGCAAATAAACTACATCATAACATCGATAATCAACGACCGTGATATTTTCACTATCTTCACTGTATATCCTAGCACGCGGTTCTCGAATCCTTGTCTATACATATATAGAAGGTAATAATATACAAACCGCGTCGAGGATCGTGTCTGCAATTCATTTTTCGCACAGGTAGGTATAGGAGGCGTAGGTACGGTACGTATGGGCTATGTAATTGGCACGAATCGGCGTGCTAGTCCCTGGGATTCCCAGGCGCATTGTAAATTCTCCGATTCATTCTATACGGTGAGGAAACTGAAATCAAATCAATTCAGGGGAAAGTAGTATCCACCGAATTGGACTCGAGATCCGCTGGTGCTATATGTATGTATATACATATATATATACGAATAGGGGGATCTCTTTGATTCGAACAAAAATAACAAAAAGAAGAAGAGGAAAGTAGGCATGTAAGAGTGTAAAGAAAAAGGTAAAAATAAGACAGTTTACACGGGGGACTGAGCAATAATTTTTCTATCCCGCGAGCCCGACCTGCTCGGCTTGCCTTCGGGGCGGCGGGAGAAGGCGGGGGGCGAGGGACGACTGACTCTGGGACTCCAACGGCGTCAAGGTAAATTAACATAAGAGCCTGTGTGCAAACAGCACGAGGGAAGGTACACGTGTCTCCCACACGGAGATAGTTAATTACTCGTTTGTGCGCGACGAAGACGGGTGTCGGGACCCGAGTCCTGGTGCCATGCCGCCGGGTTCGGGCTTTCGGATCTACCTACTCCGAGCTTGGACTATCTCCTCGCTGCTGGAGGAGCGAGACGGGGCTATCTATTCCCTGTTTCGTCGACAAGCTTCATACTACACGTTATACTACAGTGTCTCTCCCCTGCTGCCACGAGTGAGGGAGAGAGGAAGATTGGGATAGAGAAAGAGAAGGAGAAGGAGAAGGAGAAGGAGGGCGGTGGAACCGTAGCTTACATCCACAGTCTACACGTATACCTATGCTATATGGATATAGATACAGACATACACTTCTCCTATACCTATATCGGGGGTGTGGGACGAAAGACGAAACTGAGGTTAATGATATACATGGGCTACCGTACCGCAGCAAGCTTGATCTCATCTGCTCCGCCGGCTCGGTCTTCTTATACAACTCTGTCTCCGCCTCTGTCTCTTTCTCTTATAATCTTGTACAACTGCACACCGATGTTGCTGCCGCTGTACCACCGCGCCCGGTTCCGATGCTGATGCTAGTGTTTCTATACTCTCCCTCCTGCAGCTTGTGTACCTCGAGTCGCGTATGCCACTATACTCCCTCATGCCTGCCTGTGCCTGGCTTCGGGTGAACCTGTAATGGCATTGTATGTACATAGTACGATCGAGTAGTTTTCGACTGAGCAACGATGCAGCACGAGAAGAGTATCAGGTCTTGGCTATAACTTGGCTGTGATATTTTCTTACATGTTCCTAACTCATATACCTATAGCTGTTAACTCGAGATAATTTAACTGAGAAGCGAATAGGGACGGATACTTAAAATATTCGAGAATTCAGATCTACATTTCCGGAAGTTCGATCTTTTTCGAATTCCATGAGGCTGAAATTGATTGGTATACGTACGTCCTTAACGCATCAATGAAATCACACGAAGAATAATATCGGCTGAAATTTTTCGTGATTTCACTCCCATCGCGTTAAAAACTCCGAACTCGTTGGATTCCTTTCTGGCAGGTGACAAAAATTGTTTGAAATTCGTTTATCTATACGTATGTGTATGTACATACAATATGCGGTGTCGTATAGTATTGTAACATCAATACATGGCAACGGGTATGCAGGCCAGTTCGTAACAAGCTCGCGGTGTTATTTGTTGAAATTAACGTTTTACTCCGTATGCACTTATAATAACTCTGAATACACATGCGACTCGACTCTCTCGGGGTAGCGGCGTCTAGGCGCGCATGGATTCGTACATACATGCATCTACTATCTACGTACGTAAGTATGCATGCACGTAAGCATAAGGTACCTACGCGAGCGGTGAGAGCTCTTCAACTGAGTGATCCCGACGTCGTCGCCTAGCTTACGCGTACAAACCTCTCAAGGAGGCAAGGGCGAGATGAAGTGAGGGACAAAGAGAGAAACAGAGAGGAGGGAAGAGGAGAATAAAACAAACGGAAGTTAACAAAATACAAGTACAAAACACGTGGGTATATCTATACTTATCCCAAAGCGATGAAAATAACGAGGAGCAAGACTGAAGTTCTTATTTTCCTACAGTGAAAAGAAAGATTCAAGTCGAATATCTTGTATATACTTGTACCTATACCTACACATATACATATAAATTAGTTTCTTGAAATCAGAAGTATGAGAGTGTTCTTTTTTCATCTCTTTTTCACATTTTTTCTCTGTTGAGAACGAAATTAGACGAAGAAAACGAGTCAACTTTCGGCGATAAATAAACCGACTCAGGTATGCATATAGCTACGTATGGTATATCTAGATATACAAGTGCGGGAGTTGAGAAGATCGTATACCTACAAAGAAAAAGCTATGGAAAAAAAGATAAAAAACCGACACGAGTAGTCCGGGGGGGGGGGGGGGGGGGGCGTCCATGAATTAACGTTCGGTTTGTCCTCAGGTAAAGATGTCGTTCTTAAAACATTCGAGATAATGTTAGCTTGTACCTGCACACAAAAATTTTTTTTCTACGACGATAACGAGTGCAGAGCTCTTCAGTCGCTCGTTATACCTACTTGTTAGCACGACAAATACTACGGCAATATATATCGGTCAGGAATGTTTCACGCGTGTATTTTGTATTGTATTGTGTTGTATTGGGTGGAATTATGGATGTGCTACACAGTATGTGTATGTATGTACTACATACGTACGTCAGCGAACGCGACGGTGGGGGATAAAAGAATTTCACTACACCTTTATAGGTATGCATATGCAACTTGCATGAAGCCATGACTCAAGATTACAGGCGCGGGCGTTGAAGGCTGGGTTTCAGGAATCAAATCCGGCAGAGATATTTCAGTGAAATGAGTAAAATGGATAAAAAGAAGAAAAAATGATGAGGATAACGCGCTCATTGTACCATTGACAGTGTCTGCAGTATGTATGTAATGCCACGGGAGGGGTTTCCAACGCGAAGTGGTCAGCCGAGAAAAGCTACTCTCTCAAGCCGTAGCTGAATGTTCTCTTTTTATGTCTCTCTTTCTCTTTTCCTCTTGGGATAACTGTCCAAAGTTTAGGGACGCCTGTGGTGCTTAACCCCCTTTCCTCCCAGTTTTTCCCGCCAACGGAGATGACTCGGGTGTCGTTCTTCACGTGAGGTGAGACAGGGAGGGGAGGGAGGGTGGCGGATGTTATCCCGGGTATCCTCGATTCCGCAGTAGCTACATACATAGGCGGCGTGGGTTGGCGCTAGCGGTTAACGCGGTTCCAACCAACCGACGGGTGAAATTCTGTTCCTAAGGGGAAACGAAGGGGCGTTAGATAAAGGGGCAAAAACGGGGTGTGATGACTGTAACAGATTAGGTCGTCTACGACGGGTCTCTTTCCCTCATCCCTTCTTTTCCTCCTGTTCTGTCATGATCTCTCTCTCTCTCTTCTCGTTTCTATTATCATAGCTTTTGTCATTTGCTCGCCTCCGCTTTTGTTGTTGGTTAGGATATACTATACGTAGGTATAGGTAAGTATTCGAGCTTGCCGGCTGGATGACTGGATCTATAGAGGGTCGCGGAGCTGGGAGAGAAAAGGTGGATACTATGCACGACAGTTGGCCGATATTTGAGATCCTTTGTGCCACTAAAGTCTCCCCCTGCTCCTCTGCCCCTAACTCTACCAGCGCATCCATCCACTGGCGTAGAGCTCACGGAACTCTCAGTTGATTCTCGAAATGAAACCGTTGGTTCACCGCTCCCCGTCCATGAACTCGATTCAACCCCCGTAACACGTGGGCGTAGGTATTGGTTATACGCCTAATCTGCCACATACGCACCCGGCGTTCCACGCCCCACGCTCCACGCTCCACGCGTCGCGCACGATTTGCTCAGGTGAAAATTCTCTCCTTCCTACGTATATTGAGACAGCTGTCATATATATTTGGACTAGGTACGACTACGCGGTGAACGATTTACCGCTGCTGCATAGGTTTTCAGATTGACGCCGGAAGCACACGAAACTCCGTAAGTCACAAGCACTGTGCACTGCGCATGCGCTATGGCTTCTGCATTCTCTGCTTACGGCTTATGGAGTTCGATGTACTTAGCCTCGACAATGTATGGCCAAGCTCCACCGTGCCTCTCACTCTCAATTCTGTATTCTATATCCTCACGGGTTTGTTTGTAATTCTTGTAGCGATGATACCTGCTATACTGTTGCAGTAGACCAAAAACTTCGCCGCGTATTCACAACGGTTTTTTGTATAGGTAGCACGAGATTCTCTAACCCCGGTTTGATCGGTCGAGGGGGAAATCCCCGTACGGATTAGCGGGACCAACAACGCCTGCAACATATTTGCATACTTATCCGGTATTCAACCGTCGCGTGCTGCGCGTGTCACGGATCTAGATATCTGGACACGGTATCTCGCCCGGTGCCTATTCTCTTTCGCCCTTTCGGTCTCTTCGCTTCACCCCTCTCAGCCAGCTTTTTTTCTACTTATTTTTCCTCTCTTTCTCTCTCATTTCCTTTTCTGTTTTATTTCATTTTATTTCCAACGAGCTTCAGTCCCTCCCCCTTTTCGGAGGGGGGGCACGTATTCGCGTGTGTACCTATATGCCTAGCACTCAAATATGCACCCCGCGACATCGTGTTGCTGCGGTCGTAGGTATACGTATCTACCTATACCCAACCATGGCATGCATACGTGTATCATGGAAGAGCGAAGCGCCGCGGGGATGAAAGGAAAAGGAGTGAAACCATCCTACGATTTTCGCGGCACCTTCCCCCTGCACGGCGAGAAGAATATGGATGTTATACTCGGTTCGGAGTGGCTATATATTACACATATACATACCACCACCTATACCCCGCATCTATGTGTATCATATAATACAACATATATACTTCAGCTATCTTTCACGATATACTGCGTATATGTACGGGAGCGACTTTTAATAGACACTAGCTGGGTTACGTTATGACTGTCCGCGGTCGCGGTCCGATCAATCCTCGCTTGCTATGTTCTCTTTTATCCACATGCGACGGTTTCATCTATGGTGTATGTACAACAATGCGTGCGCGAAGACAAAAATCAATCCCATGTCAGCTATGTATGTACGTATATGCATACGTGCTACCTGCCCAACCTACGTGGCCGTCGTTCGTTTCATTATTTTATAAAAGGATTGTATCACTTTAATTGCCTCTCACGGGTTAAACGGCTCCCCCAGTTTTATCGGATGATCAGTACATGCCCGTTGTTTCCTACTGTCAGGTGTTTTCTACTCATTACTGCAGGGTGCCCGTTCTCCTTCCCTCGGATACTCGCCCACCGCCGCGCTCGCTCTGCCATACGGTGAAACGGGAGACAAACTTTTTTACGAGGGGATTATGGGGATCACGTGCGGTTTATGCCATCTCCCTCCTCATACTGATATAAGTATAGGGAGGAGGAGACTCTTTCACCCGTGGCTCCGTGTTGTTATAATAAACATCACCATCATCGGGAACTGTATGTTATTAGAGGTATATACATAATAGGCGATGAATTGGCTATGCGGGATGTCAGCTGTAGGTAGGTATAGATATAACACAGAATTATTCCAAAGACGCGACGTATGCAGCGGTGTGTGCGTACCCACGTTAGGTACTACTTCTTCTTCTCCCCCGTTTATCCTCATTTTTTCCATTTTCTATACTTGTAGCACGTCGTGTTTGTACAAGACTTCGGTACGTGATCCACGAATCAAAACGTAGGTAGGTAGGTATATATCGTTTATGCAAATTGCGGTACGGGACTGAGGCTACGGCGGTGCACCCCGCCGTGTGGTCACTCCTCCGTGCATGTATATCCACCTCGAGAATAATCACGACGATTAACAAGCGGCCCGAGCGAGCCAGTTCCTCACTCCTCGCTTCTCTATTCCCCTGCATCTTACGCGCTCTCGTCGTTACTTCCTTCATCCATTCACCGGCGACACCGTCTTTGATTACCATAATGCTAGAGGTCCGCCATCTTAGCGTCGCGTACCCACACCTATATAGGTCTACTGTTAGCTAGTATCCTCTTGCCACGCACGCGTGCGTGTGGCAGCTATGTTATGTAGTATAATGAAACTCGCAGGAGAATCGACGTCTTCCAGCGCATATCCGATCCTCGAAGTGTCGCCGTATACGACAACGACGACGACGACGAGGCTTCCTGGCGCGAGAATAAGAATGAGCGTCCGAGCGTGAGGAGATAATCGCCCATGAATTATTCAAGATTTTCTATACCTTCCTCCCCGCCAGTCATGGGCGATCTGTAGGTATACGTAGGTATACCGCAGGTACAGGTTTCGGAGCGAGATTAAATAATCATGTAATATGGGTATGGGTTTGGGTCCGGGTACAGATGCGCCCTGGAGCAGGTAGACGGCAGCTTAAAGGCGGAGGTGAAGGGTAGTTGCATAGAGGTATGCGGCTTTCGCTAGCCACCTGCGGTGGCCGGAACTGAAACCGCGAGTTTGTGGTTAAGCGGTCACCCCAAACTCTGGCAAAGCAGCTTCTATGGAACTGCCCTATTTCTGTTGAGTTCATTTACAAGCCAGAACCACGTGGACCACGGGACTACTCGGGTACCTACTTGCCTCGCTTATACATACCACCCTCTGTTTTCCTTTTCTCGAATTTTCCGAAGCTCCGCAACGATAAAACCCTCACACTTCTTCATATTATTCCAGTCCAGACGCGGTTCCGAGTTCACCGCCTATACCCACACGCGTAGTGGCGGTTTTATGCGTGTGTGGAGAGTAAAATCATATTACAGACAAAAACAAATCGCCGGTTTTTACCCCTTTTTTTCTCATTCTATCGGATTTCTCAATTTCATTTTCACAGCTCCAACACGTGCAATCCATTGTGCCGATCCGTTGAGAACCACTTCGCTGTACAACTATACGATACCCTTTACCGTACTAATCATTTCAAAAATGGTGTAGGTACCACTCGATTTCTAATTTTTCTGAATTTTTACCCAAACTTTCTAATTGATTTTGGAACTTGTGTGCCACGAATTGATAAGAGTAGAAACAAAGGAAAAAGAAGAAGACGAAAAAACGAGGAAAATTGACCTCCGATTCTGGAAGATTTGGGAAAGTCGTGGAACGTAAAGTTTTAGTTTTTATAGCCTGCGATCAAAGTCTTCGAACGACTTTTTATTACGTGGATAATTTTAAATGATAATTTTCGAGCGGCGAGCCATTTCGCTGGCAGGATGTAAATTAGGTATATAAAATATATACATGATATAAAAAACGAACGAAAAAAGTGGAAAGTATATAACTACCTACATTCATTCAAGCGAACGACGATGCAGAATGTTGCGTTATCGCGCTCAACTAACCGGGTATACTTGTGTATGTAGGTATGTAAATACGTATAATTCTGACGATACCTAACTCATAATACCTGCAGGAGTAGCGCCTCGCCTCCCGGTGAATTTGCACGGAAAAAAAAATATATGTCTGTATAATAGCGCCGCGTATAAGTGAGTGCTGCAGCTCGGAGGGAAAAGCCAATAAATAAATTGGATTTTATAACGGCTTTGCGGAGACAAATGGGATCAACGATTTTGCCGATCAGCAGCCCTAGGATTTGCAACGCTCTCGTATGTATGTATAGATACACAAATATAGGTACCTCCGATCGGGTGAGGGCGACCCCTGAGGCCAAGTACTAACGAGCTAACGGTCGACAAAAATAACTTCAAACCGTACAAGCGTATAATGTCGGAGCTTACACATTTCATGTATATCGTCCGATATGATGCATACTGCGATCACGGGGGAAACGTGCGAGGAGGGAGGCACCGAGGGACGCCACCTCCGCTTACGCTCCGGTGTTTCTGCCCAGCATCCCCGACGGCCAAACCGAGTCCATACATCTTAAATCATTCCGGTGAAACGTAAACACATAAAACCGCAGGCTAGCCCGCGTCGCGTTTGAATTTGTTTAATTATTTAACTGTAGTTTCCCGTCACCTCCGCGCGGCGCCGCTGCCGCGTTGCATATACTACGTTGTTTGTTGTTGTTTCCAATCGGAAATAGATATTGGAAACTGTTCGGAGCCCCGTAGTTATGGCTGTTGCGGGGCGTCGGTGTGGCGAAATTTTGTTTGAAAACTATCCCATTTTCCCTTCTTCCGTCTTCTTTCAACATTCCGAAGGGAAATCTGTGTCGAGAAATTATTCTCTGAGTCAAGGGTTGGGAAGATTTTTGTTATGGTTCACCAAACGAAGTGCAGATCGGAGTTTCCCTAAACCGATCGAAAATTTGGTCCTTTTTTTTTATGGAAAAATTTCAGGCGATGTTATTTCGCGTGACTTCGTTGCGTGAACGTTATTCAATAGATTCTATCGATGGACAATCGAAGAATTAATCATCTTCACGGTTCACAAATCTCTATCGTCGTCTTATTTATGTTTCATTTATTTTCAGGGTCCGCCGCAGCCCGGCCAGCCGTTCAAATTCACGGTTGGAGAGTCCTGCGACAGGATCAAAGAAGAATTCAACTTTCTTCAGGCGCAATATCACAAGTAAGTTGCTCGTCTTGCGAACGGATTTTATACGCAATATATAGTATACCGGATTTTTTGGTATAATATAGGTATAGAAGAAATTCGAGCGAACCCCACAGGCGAGATGAAACGAAAATCTGCAGCTATTTGACTATACTATATATATATATACCATACATTATTTTTTATAACACGTTCATGAAAAACAGGGGCTTTACGTGACAGTTTTGCGGGACGAAAGTGGCCGATTGCGTGCGTGGCACTTCGGTTCGCGCTTGCGCAGTCCACTATTGCTTCACTTTCGTCCCTTGAGAGAAATATTGTTTACACTCGTCACGCAAAACTGCTATGCGAAGCCCCTTCATGCACTTGTTTCAAAAAGCATCGTGTGTGACGCGGGCCAGAGTTGGCAATGCGACTGGTGCGATTGCTGCCCTCGCTTCGTTCGGGCGGCGAACTTCGCACCCTTCGCAATCGCCAACTTTCCTCCCTTGTCGCACAATATACCAACACCTGTATCTATATCACATCTTTCCGCTCGTCAACAAACAGGCATATCCTCTCTCAACTTATATCCCACCCGAGGCTAAAAATGTGCCTGAAGTTCTGAAGGTTCGAATGAACGAAAGCGATTTCCTTATCTGAATAACTATCTATTTTTCTCATCATTTTCATCTAAACAAACATCCGAATTTTCAATTGTCATGAGTAACCAGCGTGAAGGTAGATGAGATGTAGATTTTTAACGTATCTAGTCAATTTTTGGAGTAAGTAGATAAATCTCGTTCGTTTGAACGTTCGGAACTTGAGGCGCATGGGATGAATAACTCAAAGATCGATTGACACGTTAATTTCATGGTTTGAATGTATTTGAATTATTCCTGTTAATTTGTTCGATTAATGTGTTCGATTATCCAGCCAATCCACTATAGTATACGAATTAGTTGATTTTAGTACGATTCAATTCAATAATTTCGATTCAATCACGAATATTTTACGTTAATTCGAATTATTCGGGATAATTCGGTATAACTTGCGATAATTCTGCTCGATTGAAATCAATTCATGTTGATTGGTTTATTGCGAGTTGATTCATCTTGATTCGAATCATTTTTTTAATTCATGTCAAAGAGTCAGTTATAGTAGTATACACCCGAAATTGCGAAATTTGGGGTAATAATATACAATTTTCATCAACTCCGCCTAATATCAGTTAATTCTCTCTAATTGAGCGTTAATTTCTGATTCGTTTTCCACAATTCCCCTTAATCCGCATTCATTTTTCGACAATTCCAGTTAATTATTTGTGTTAATTCAGTTAATTTTAGTGAATTCATATTGATTCGAGATGATCTTTCTAATCCATGTTAATTCCAATTGATAAATGCATTAATTTGCAATAATTCACGATGCCATTGACACGTCAATCCGACAAGTTATTTCCCCCTCGATCCCTGCACCTCCTTCCGTCCGCGACGAGAAGTTGAACTGAAATGAAATGAAACGAAACGGAACGGAACCGAACGGAACAAAATGTGATGAAATGAAATCTGTGACAACGTCTAGCTCCCCTTACTAGCCCAGTCGAATTAGGATTTGACCCGGAAAAAATTTTAAGTAGCAATTTTCCTTCGGAATTCGTTGAGGGGGGGGGGGGGGGGGGGGTCACTGGCAGTCTAAATTTTGTTTTGCGTGGTACTCGATCCGTTGCGTCATCCGGCATCTCGGTTTTAAGGGTCAATTTTTGTTTATTGAATAACTCGTTTATTTTCAATTTCACACGCAAAATGGTAATTACAAAAGTTGTTTAGAATTAAATTTCCCACAATTTTGGTTCTCATCAATTTTTCCCAGGATCGATATTTTTCGATTTATACCCGAAAAGAGGTGGGGGTGAACCTAAATGTTCTATTATCGCGTTTATTATTGATTTTTTCGTATTATTTTTTATTTATATGTTGATTGCTGTTGAAAATTGTAGGAAATTTAATTCTAAACAACTTTTGCCGTTACCATTTTTCGTGTGAAATTGAAAATAAACGAGTTATTCAATAAACAAAAATTAACCCTTAAAATCAAAATGCCGGATGACGCAACGGATCGAGTACCACGCAAAACAAAATTTAGACTGCCAGTGACGAATTCCGAAGGAAAATTGCTACTTACAATTTTTTACCGGGTTTGCCCCTTTTTTGAGCTAATTCGACTGGGCTATACCCACCAGACGTAATCCCAGCTAGTCAGTCAGCTAGGGCTGCTCTGAGGGGATATATATATATCTTCGAGTTTTCACCTCGGCAGACAAGATACGCGACGTGACACGACGCTACGCGACGCTTCTCGTTTACAGAAGCGCACGTACACGACACTGTGACATTCACACTCGCACTTACACTGACACTCACACTACACTTGCACTTACATTCACACGTACACATACGTACATACTGCACCTAATACAGTATCACCTATACCTCCCACCTATGTATATCCAAGAGCATCCGGACGAATGTGCTACGAGCACGCGAAACGAGCGGATGTAATTATTTGCCCAACCGGCTGCAACTATGTGCTCACAGGCGCGCGAGGGAGAGAAACTACGGTGATGATGCGATGCACGTTATAGGTATTATCTCTACGTGGATATATCTATAACCTCTACCTTCAGGTATATGGATACCCGGGTCCTCGTCCTCCGATCGCATTCAAACACGGGGCGTTCAGTTATTTATTTATTTTATACGTATACATATAGGTATACATACGCTGACGTGTACCTATATAATATAATATCTATAGCTATGTAGTATATTGTATTGAAAGAAGAAGTGAGAGAGAGAGAGAAAGAGGAGTAGACGAGCGAGCTACAGAGCGGTTCGTACAGTGTATAATGAAGTGTAAATTGTTTGGTTTAGAATTCAAAAGTTTATAACGCTAATGAAATGCTGCCGGTTGACGCGTGGAGAATAATAATTAATGCGGGAAGCATAGCCCACAGTATGTAGGTGTAGAAAACCTCTTTACAGAGGGGATACATTGTATGAATATGTTATACTCCACGTTATAGGTGTACGTGCAGGGTGAATATGCATACGGCGGCGGCGAAGGCGTCGATTTGAGACAAAATAAAAACCTGTGTTCACGTCTTGCTCGTGGTTCAGGAATGCTGGGATGCGATGGAAATTTTTCGAATCGCCTAATCACGGGATTAGTTGCCGGTGTCACTTAGCGATTACTGTCCGTGATACACAAATCGTGTGAATTCAAATTCAAAGACTTGATAATTAAGGATAGGAAAAAATCAGAATTATTGACAGGAAAGCTGAATTAAAATCGAAAATAATTACGAGTCCAGATTGCCCCGCAAATTTTTTAGCCTTCTATTTCCGTTTTCCAGTCGCCACAAGGATTTTCAAATCGACGAAATACCGCGTCACTCTGTTTCGCTTCAAATATTTGTTTTCGCTAGTTATACGCGCATGGTATCGAATACCGGTAATACCGCGAAGGTTCAGATTTTCACAATAAATACGTTACATACTGAAAAGTTGAACTATATGCAAGCTGGTCCAGAATCACTCGCTTTACTTCATACCTTATCCTCCTGCTACCGTCAGGATTATTCTTTTCAAAATATCATCTTTCGTTGATCGCTTCAATTATGGGAATTGCGAAGGGAAGGATGGGGCCAAACGGGCCTCCGGGCTGAATCGAGATGCCCTCAGAAATTCGTGAAAATTATCTAATTTCATCCAATCAACTAATCGTTTTTTGTTCTCACCGTTCCGCATGATTACGATCCTGAGTCAGTTCGGGATGATCATTAGGCTAGTCACACATCAATGTTCATAATTAAAGTCGTATCATTTCTTTCGCGTATAGGTATACCTGTAAATGAACGAACATCGTGAAATTTATCATGTATAATTCGATGATATTGCGTCACCTCTCGGGCTCATTACATCCGTTTAGATCCGCGGATTATACCGAATTGTACCATATATCGAGGCTCTGCTCGGCTCCATCTCTCTTAGGTTACAGTAGCTCAAATTTTTCACGCGTAGTTTGATGAACAGCAACTTAACGATACGGCGGGCGAGGTCAGATACACATGAATACCTATAACTGCATCGGGATTATAAGATTGTAAAATAGAGAAGGTGGTCATGCAGCGGGGGAAAAGTGGAATGGATAAATAACGATGAAATGGATGGATTGATGAATAAACGGGGAAAAGAAACGTGAGAGAAAGTGTATGGTACACCTACACGAGCGGGTATATACCTGCATATAATACGAGTATTAATATCTACCTTGATATTTCGATACAACGATTAATCTCAATTTTTCTCCCCCGAACAGCGTAAAGATGGAGTGCGAGAAATTGGCCAGTGAGAAAATTGAAATTCAGAGGCATTACGTGATGGTAAGCCGCCGGAAACACATGAAACAAAAAATACAGAAAAAGAAAACAAAAAAAAAACAGACGAGTAGAAACAGAACAAAATTTCGAAATAGATCGAGAAAAAAACAAAAAAAAACAAAAACGAAGAAAAGAGAAACCGATCCGTGCGCGTGGCTCCGCGATGTGTCTTCCTGCGATGTGGCGAAACATGCATTTGATGCAGTATTTATGTATGTACTTGCAGCTATCAAAATCTCACCTGTCAAAATCTAGGGGTATACAAATTCATACGGAGTGATTTTATCCATTTTTTTGCCGTTAAATTTACCCCAAAGAATGAGCTCTTCGTCTGGGCTTCGCGAGCGGGACGGAAAAAAAAATCAATTAAAAATTGACAAATCTCGTGCCGATCGTTTTCCCGTTCTTTTTCGAGTCAACAATCTTCGTGGTATAATTTGATCGTGTTTGAATCGTTTTTGGCGGTACAAGTTTTCATTCTTATAGCATGACATTATGTAGGTATATGTATGTATATACATACATACAACCGGCCTTACAAGAAGCCGCGCGGTAATTCATCATTCGCTCAGTCATTCAATTGGAAAAGTTTTTTCCTCGTTTCTTTTCCATTGCTCGTGACAACGGGCAATCGACGATTTATAACCGCGACGTAGAGAATAAAACGTATCGCAGTACGATGTTGACAAGGTGAGTTTTTTTCTACGCAGATTATACATATATATATATATATATATATATGTATATGTACATTGAACGGAAAAATTTGTGCTGCGTATATGCCGAGCAAAACTAAAATTCGCAAGTAAAATGAAATTTGTTTCGTCTTATGCGTGTATAATATTTGCTCATGTATGTATACGGCGGTACTACAGCTACAGCTATACAGACCTGTACCTGTACATGACATACATACATACCTGTGTACAGTATACATGCATAGTAAAATTATACTCATGCAGGAAAACATAGACACGGAGCGCCCAATCGTATCGTCGCAGCGGGTACTGCCGCAGACTATAGGTACATACATACAGGCATACATACATACACCCATAAACGCATTATCGCATATAAACGCATAGGCAAACCGGAAATACCGGACACTAACACTGGCCGTGATAATATTTGATGTCACACCGCGGCTGCACTAATCGTGTGTTTAACAGCTTGGCTGCACTCCTGTATATATAAAACAAATCTCACGCCCTGCACCAAAGTGCCAACGACCATTTTAGTTTTACTATCACACGATATTACGGCATCCTTCTGAATTCGTATAGGTGGAGGGGTAGGGGGGGGGGGGGGCAGGGGGGGGCGGAAAACGGAGCCTCAACAAATGTAACCGTGATTTTGCCAAATTCTTCAATCTCCGTGGAAATTCATATAGAGACGCCGTTGTCATTGTAAAGTGGGAGATTGAGGCGCGGGGGATACCTACATATACCGAACAGCCAACGAAAATAAGACAGAAATCTTACTATAACGTTGGTGTTATGTCGATGGAACAAATTTTTCACTTTTTACCAAGTTTCACGAATTACAAAGAAACCCCTGCATCAAATTTGTTGGCTTTCCAATTTGCCCGATCCTCATCTATATACCTCCACATTACACCACATGTAATTGAATATTTTCGAATTTGGACATCCATCAACTTTCTCATTTTTGGTCACGTTGTCCCTTTGGTCGGGCGACTAGCTCTAGCCCCTGTGCCCCGTCTCCTTCGCCTCCCGGTGCTCTATCTTTCGTTCTCTTCTTCCGCTCTCTCTTTCTCTCTCTCTCTCTCTCTTTCTCTCTCTCTCTGTGTTTCTTAAAAAAAAAGTATAGGAATGACGGAAAAAAATAACGAAATAAGATACGGGGTGGCAAAGCCTATCTAACTGTTCGAGTTAATTGCCACATATATATTTCAATTAGTTACGATGTTAGCTCGGCATTGTATCCCCGTTTATATATACATATATAGCTTTTGAATGTCGCCTGCACTTAGGTACTAATGTCCAGCTTACACGTGCAATTTCCTGCTTGTTCTGTCCAGTATTAAATTGGAGCTGGAGAAACTCGCCCAGGAGAAGACGGAGATGCAGCGCCACTACGTTATGGTGAGTTGTTAACGCGGTCGATTTTCAGTTTTGTCACATGGGTCGCGCGGTCTTCTTCTTCTTCTCCTTGTTCTTCTTGTTCTCTTTCTTCTGATTATCCTTCTTTTTATTCTTTTCTTTCTTCTTCTTCATCTTCTTCTACTGCTTCTTCTTCTTCTTCTTCTTCTTCTGCTTCTTCTTCTTCTTCTTCTTCTTCTTCTTCTTCTTCTTCTTCTTCTTCTTCTTCTCCTTCTTCTTCTTCTTCTTCTTCTTCTTCTTCTTCTTCTTCTTTTTCTTCTTCTTCTCCTTATTCTTCTTCTTTTTCTTCGTTTAATCTGCATCGTCATTCTGTACTCCACCTACTATTCCTTCATGCCGGAGTAATCGCATCGGCCCAAGAGAATACTAATACTATAATATTATAATGCAATCGTACATACCTTATAAATCTGTAAAGATCAATAATGTAACGCGAAAAAAGTGAATCCTCTCAAGCGTCGAGTTTACGGACCAAACCCAACGTAACGCGGAATCCGCTGGCGAAAAGAACGAGCAAAGAAATTGTGAATGTAGAAGTAAAAAAAAAAAAAAAAAGAAGCGGAAGAAAATGAAATGAAGGGAATCGCATGAAATCGAGCTAGTTCAGAAACGTACGGGGAACGGCGCGGCGCGGTGGGACAGTGTTCGCGTTTAGCTCCAAGACTCGCTCCGTATCGTTACTTCTTATCACGAGTCTTTGGCGGACGGGTTCAATCGTCGTCGTGTTCGCTCGCGCGCACGAGTTACGTCGAAACGAGTTGTTTTCGAGATGGAGGACGTAGCGGCTCGTAGGAAGGAGCTCTACAGGGTTTCAGTAGCGGTCGGAGATACTGGCTGCCGGCACATTAAGCTTTTACGAGGCTTTCAAATAATTGCGTGCCTCCTAAGATTTTACGACTCGGTGAATAAGATTCCGCGAGAGGTCCCGCGAAAATCGGCTTTATGTGTTCTCGAAGATCCCAAGTATCCCGGACGGGGACGGAGGGGCGGGGAGTAGGAGGGAGAAGCGACGACGAGAGAATCGCCCGTCGTGTTTTTGAATGTCGTGAAAGTTGAAACAGTTTGCGCAAGTTTACACGCCGCGGCTAGCCCCGTTGCTGCCGGATCACGAAGGAAGAACCAGTCCCGCCAGCACTACTTTATCCAACAGCTCGACCGAGAACCAGATCGCTTTACGATCGGTGACTCCATATATTTTCGAACCCGGAGACAAAGGATGTCGTCGTCGATGTGCGCGAGTTTTCTACATTATGTACCGTCGCTGCTATCTTTCCCTCTTTCCCTCTTTCTTTCTCTCCCTTGATATCTTTCGAGTGGGTACATATTCTACGTTTTACGGCATCCGCTTGCGGGCTGGATATTACTGCTGGTAGTAATGCCACACGTGGAGCGTAGTCGCGGCGCGGTCTTTACCGAGGCAGGAATATCTTCACGATAGGTTCCCTCCTTCCTCTTCCATTACTCTTACGTTATTCCAAAACGACGACGGATCCATTACTTTTACGGGTCGGATTACGAGGTCAGATATTGATCTTGATTGGTATCGTTTCGAGAGAAGGTTGTTTAGCTGGCGTACCGCGACGCTCACGATCGCGCTCTCTCCTCACAACCGACCGCCCGCGCTACTCGTTTAATTGAAAGAGAAACTCGAGCACCGCTCTTCCCCCCGCCCCCCTCTCCCGCTCTCTCTCTCTCTCGATCTACCCGCGGTGGACGACGACGGGACGCCTATCTTTGACGGAAAGATCTCTCTGCGCGGAGGCCATTTTCGAACGGATAATTAACAGTCTGTCTTGATGGCCGCGGCGAGCGGGGAGTCCATTAATTAAAAGCCAATTACTTTGAGGAGGCGAGAGTCAGACGGAGAAGGATGAGGAGAAAGGAGAAGAAGAAGGAGCAGGAGGAGGTGGAGGAGTGTAGAAAGATGAGCGGCGAAACGAAGAGCGGAGGAAAAAGAGAGAGAGAGAGAGAGAGAGACGGAGGTACGGGACCTTCGCCAGGTCTCTTCAAAGTCCCCCGGTAATGTTTAGAACGCTTAATAATAGCTCCTACATTATTTATTTCGTTTTTGCTTGATTAATGAGTCAGTTTAGCCCGACTTGTTTTTCTCCTCGACTCAGTTCAGATTAAATATTCAGTGTTAATTATTCCCGGCTCCGCGGAGAGGCAGTCCCTTATGCTTGGCTCGTTCCGAACACCTCGTTTACGGATCATGACACATTTTTATACCTGCTCTTACACAAGTCTTCATTAAAACATCGCTTCCTCCCTCCCTCCCTCCCTGCCTCTCTATCCATCCGTCTATCTATCCATCTCTTTCTACCTCTTGCCCTCTTCGTCGTCGACAGATGTTGCGGGAATGAAGGAAAAATTGAACCATCAGAGACCCCCGGGCGGTTAAATTCGTCTGACGTAATAAGATCAGGGGTTTGATACAAGGATAGACGTCGCGGGTCTCGGACACCGAATAAAGTAGCATTTATCCGTTTCTCGACGCGGAGGGTCTCTTCCAAAAGGGTAATCGGCTTAACATCCGGAATCGCAGTCTCGCAACGTCTACGGAGCGTACTCGAACTCGTATTGTACCTATACCTACTGCATACCTACACTGTCGATATTGACTGTAGCAGTAGCAGCAGCGACGCGGTAGCTGTTGCAATTTTTTTCCCAGATGCGTGGGTAGTAAAACTCGCGTTACTGCGGTAAATTCTATGTAGGGTATCGACGCATGCCCCGTGTTATGGTCGTTAAGTAATAAAACCTGTTTACTGCCTCAGAACGTTATAGCCGTTGGTACGTACCTATATAGGTACCTATACACGATGATGAGGGCAAAGCTGGGAAAGTGCAGAGCATACTGCACCGCGCCCGCGTATCATGTTATAGCCGTGGAGTGGGGCGAGGACCGGTGTATACAACGGATGCTAAAGACTCGGTCCTGTAGTCGTTGATCGTAAAATCAGCGGTGTTTCGAACACCCCTCTCCAGCTTTCGCATTCAGAAAATACGATATTTTCACCGCATACATAACCTAACGCTGCGCTATATCTACTGTAGGTACTACTCCCCCGCTCGGAATTATCGTCGGCGAAACTGCCGAGCATAAAACAGCAGCGTGCGGCACTGGCTACGGCGATGGCGATGGTGATTTGATTTGATTTGATGACGCGCCGCTAACCGGCGTCGCCCGTTTAATGAAGTGTACGATATGCCCGTTTCGTTCTCCACTCCGATTCTCTGTTTTCTTCCCTTCTCTTTCGTCTCCATCTCTCTCTTTCTCTCTCTCTCTCTCTCTCTCTCTTTCTCCATCGAGGAGAGTTTTCAGATCTACTTTACGTCGAGGGCGCGCGACGAACTCTTGTGCAACGTAATCCTTTTCCACAATCGAGAAGATCCGTATTACGTGTCTTCTCCACCGTGTCAACGTGTCACCGCGATAAGCGAGTCATCGATTATTTTTTGGCCGTTTATAGGTGAGACGAGGAAAAATTTTCGCGATGCATACACCCAACTTCCGTTATTGGTCAATTAAACGCGGGATCCGGAATGAAATAGTTGAGAACTCCTGAAGGTAGAATTAGTCGAGTCGTTTGATAGCTCTGCCTTGTTACATGATGTAGGAACCTATGTTCCCAACGGGAGGAAACCGGTCTCCCGTACTTTTATTCTACCTCTTCAGTTTTGTTCTCTTCTTTTTGTTTTTTCACTCTGTTAACCGCTGCTTTTTTTCTTCTCCTCTCATCTCTTCCTTCCCTTACATTTCTCTCATTTCGTTTCTTTTCAATTTTCTCCCACTGCCGGATAGAGCGAGTGTATGTATCCGGTTCCGATCGGTTAACGCATCTATCCCAAGCGCGTGTTCTCGGCATGTTGTGTTGTGTTCATCGAATACACAGCACACATATACATCGCTGCAAGTACCCGCGGTCTGTGCGTATGTCCCGGAATTTATCGAACGACACATAACCGTCCGGGAGTCTTGTCACGTAGTCGAGTCCACGTTCATTGTACAACGTCTGCTGCCGTATACGCCATTCAATTTAAATATCACTCTTTCCCAGTTCCAGAGTTCCAGGGTTCGGTCGTTCTATTGCCAGACGGTAATCGCGTAACCAATGCCTCCGGCTCTCTCTCTAGATTGCCTTCGTTCACCCGTTAAAATTGGCATCGATAGAAATTACCTACTCTATTTCTCGCTCTCTCACTCACTCTCTTTCTTTCTCTCTATCCTTCTTCATACGTCTAACGGCTCCACACATTTCAAGACGACTTGACTATATATATATACGTACGTAAGTAAACGCTTACGTGCACGCGGGCTGTGCCCGAAAAATCGAATTGCCAGGAATCATCTCTGTCTCCGGCTGTATCAAATAATATGATCCAAGGTTGTGGGTATGAGCCACAACTGCGCTTCCGACGCTTGAGAGGTTCGCGTTATTCCTATACGCACTGTAACAGCTCGATGATCGGGGATCAGAGTCTCGTAAATTTAATGTCTTTTACATTGAGTATATAGAATATATCTTGTGGATTATATGATCACATCGCGGCCATGCCTATAATTAATATAAGCAGCGTTCGATGACTCTGGGATGTCGCAGTCTCTCTGGTTCAAAATCGCAAACCCGTTCTAGAGAGGCACTAACTTACGCTTTATGGTACTCACTTGAACCCCAGCATGGATGTCGGCCACGTCTGCGCGTTGCATGAAAATATTCGCCAGCTCAATCATAGACTGCATGAGTGTGTACACAGTGTACACGATATGTATATATGTAGACATTCACACGGACCACACGGACGCATGTCTTACGCACAGCTTGGCTCGCTTGACACTATTCGCTATTGTAGGCTCCCGCGGGTATCGTGTCGTTGATATGTTGCTAACAGTTATTTTCTTCATTTACAGTACTACGAGATGTCGTACGGGCTCAACGTCGAGATGCACAAGCAGGTGAGACTATGTCTGATATTTTGTACATTTTATTACCTAATATACATCGCCGCGTCGCCTGCTTTGTGCAATGCGAAAATTAGAACGAAACTTACAGATGTTATAGCTACGAGTCACCGTTGCGACATACGTACGTATGTATATACATATACATACATGCATGCATGCATATGCATCACGCGTGTAACCTACAGTTAGAGAGAGAAAGAGAAATAGAGAAAAGAACAAGAAGATACGTATGCATATACTATATGATATATCCTACTTCGACGAACAGACAATCTACCACACAGTTCGTTCTCTCATTGTCGTATACTTTAATCGAGTACCACTCAAACTTCCGAGCACGTAGCGCCAGGAGATGGTATCACGATCCACGCTTCTGTTTGCAGAAGCACGCATGTGGATAGATCGGTGGACAGGAGAAGAAGGAAACGAAAAACAAACAGATATTGAGGAGCGCTTCCGCAAAGTCCAGCTGTACGTTGTTTTGCAACGGAAATTATCCGATAAAACATGTTCGACTGTAGGAAGCTCTTTGAGAGTCGGGGGATCGGTTGCAATCCAAATTCCGAGCTTCAGCAATTTTGCAAAAATAACTTTCAAACTTTTCGAAAAAGAAAAGAGAAAAGAGAAACGAGAAAAAACAACACGGGATACAGTACTGAAAGCCCTGTTCCTCGGTGAATATAAGTTACCGAAATCTTAATACGGACGAGTTCGTTTCGCCTTACTCTGCTAAAGAGAATAAGGTGCACGGGGAGAAAGGAGAAAAAAAATTTATGTACCCATTCACTGCGGGGCAATGTAAATGTAACCATGGCGACCCGGGTTGGGAGGATCGAAGTGACGTCATCTCATTTTCTTACCCGGCACTTGGTTAACTTGGCTAACTCGCGCGGGGGAACGCGAACGGGTTTTAATTTGAAATAAAATAGGGAGTCGATGCTGCGCGTAGGTAGGTAGGCAGGTACTCCGCCCGTCGCTTTCTTAGGATTCGGGATGCGAATCCTCCCTCCGGGAGTCATAGACATTGAATAAATATGTAAACAAGCTAATAACATGCAAATAAGACAACGGGATCTTTGATTGGAAAAAGTTCTTTCTGAAATGAAAATCCTGAACGGCTGTGGCTTCAGTCCAGAATACTCTTTCCACATTTACGTTTCTTGTAGCTGCGTTATAGCTTCGAGAGTGTGCAGGATGCCAACGGACAGGGAACGCACACCCACGTAGCTAAACGTCAAATTCAAATCCACGGGATAAAAGAGAGAGAAAAAAGGCACGTTAATTTGAATACAGACGACCATCCGGGGCCATTATAGTCATTTTTAAGGCTCCTCTGAAAACTGCGGTCGTTCCAGAAGCCCCCGTGCTCTGTTGGATTCCGAATTTTGACTTGGGATTCGGTAAATCTATTGGTGAAACGGATGGAGATGCAGACGCGGTTGGCGAACCTATGTGACTACTATATCTGTACGCGGATTCTCCTCACATATTGCATTCAAATATCGGCGCGCACCTTTCTTTGCTTTTCCTTCATCCGGCGCTCTTCCGATAGCTCGCGATTCCTCGCCAGAGTGAACTTTCTCGATATTTTATTTGGCCTGATCTCAGAGAATCTCAGCTCCGGGCTATCCTACATCATTCACGAGGGTACTTCCAAGCGATCCGAAATCTCCGGGGAAAATAATACTACTATAAACCCAGTTTCTTCGCCACAGTATTTTCAGGCTCGAGCACACAAAAAATGAACTGGGAATTCCCTGATATTTATAATACAATCTTGACTACGCTCAAGTCGTAGATTTCCTTATTTTCATCCGGCACTAGACTATAGGTATGCACATGAATGCATGAGGAAGTGATAAACTCCGGTCGCGCATACTCCGGCAATCAAAATGAACACATCATAGATTCTACGGTTATTGTCTGTCGAACGTGTCGAGGACAGGCTGAATTAAAGGATTTAGGTCAGAACTCGGAGGTGGAAAGAACCGCCTCTGATCGCGGGTGCGAGAGGAAAAATAAAAGAGCGGTTAAACACAATAATTTTGATCCCGAAGGAGGAGCAGTCTACCTACGTCCCAGCCCCTTGAGCAAATTATAGGGCTGGCTTTTATTCCTCTTACTCCTCCCCTCTCCCCAGAGTTCTTCTTTCTTTCATTTATTCTTTCTACTTCTTCTTTTTCTTTCCTTTCTGCTCCTTTTACTTTTTTTCTCCACACTTTTTCTCTCATTCTCCGTTCTCCTTGGCTCCAGCCGCGCGACACTGCGGGAATCCAAGGGGATAAATAGCCGGACCCCTTCGCCCTCCGCTCTCCGCCATCCGCCATCCCTTCTTTCTCTTTTCCTTTTCCGATTCAACTTTTACACCCCTGCGCACCCCGCGACCCTCCTTCTCTTCTCTCCTTGGAACGACGTGCTACGAATAATGCGCCACGCTTATTGAATATTTAGCAGCCGTTGCCAACCCGTTATTTTTATTCTGGCCGGATACGGCATTCAAATCGTAAATCGGACGACGTCGCGTCGTGTTGGATATAGCGCGGGGCGACGAACACCTACAATCCGTTTCACCCGCTACAAATTAGATGGCCTCGTCGAGTCCAGGACGCGACTGCGCCTCGTGCCTTTAATCTATTCATCTAACAGAATATAGATTATGAAGAAAGAAAACTGTGTACCGATCTATCAAATATACTGATAATTATATGCAGTGATACATATGTAGAATTGAAAAGATTTCGTATACGATATCCTACACGTTGAGCGACCTCGTGACTCGTAACATTACCTTGCTTTCGGGATACGCAGTTTCATAATTAATTACAATCTAGGTACGGCTTAAAATTTCCTATCCGTCGAACAAGCAGGTATTTAAGTATACGGTGAATGGGTTCGATCCATAAATTAGATAGCAATGTAACTAACAACTGATATATCTTCAGCTGCGAGTATATAGGTATAGTTAGAGAAGTGAAAATGGAATGAATAGAAAAAAAATAATGGTTTCAAGTGCTGTTCGAATCTATAACGGTATATATATATATATCAGCTCCGCCGCGTGTTCTGATCTTTACCTGTACACACATTGACCGATAATTGAAGCGATCTGAACATACCTACGTATAACAGAAACATGTGCGATCTAATAGCCTCGAATATACACGCGCTCACAATTTCCGTTGCGATACTTTATAGTTTAATAATAGCATGCATGAAAGCTTCGACAGTCAATACACACGCACACGCGATTTACCGCGCGCCCAACACGTACATACGTACGTACACACCTAGGCCCATCGTCGCCTACGCGCGTAACTATACGTGGTGTATCTTTATTTGACGTGTCGTCCCCCCCCCCCCCCCCCCCCCCGCCCCTTCCAGCGCAGTTCATAGCTGATTATTCATTATTGTATTATTGGGATTCGCTCGGGCGTGTATGGTCATCGTCGCGTGCGCATAAATGTTTGGGAAGCTACAGAGCGTGTATAGCTGTGGCGGCATCGGGAACGGCGGCAGCGGTGGCGTGCGTGTGTAAACACGAGTAGTCGTCAAACATCGAACGCGCGTACGCCGTCGCGCCGCGCCGCGCCGCACCGTGCAGGTTGTATTTGAGTTCAGCGCGTCCCGGGCGGCTCGGCGAGGTCGAGGGTGTGTAAT
Organism: Phymatocera aterrima; assembly: GCA_963170745.1. Classification (NCBI taxonomy): domain Eukaryota; kingdom Metazoa; phylum Arthropoda; class Insecta; order Hymenoptera; family Tenthredinidae; genus Phymatocera; species Phymatocera aterrima. Next base: position 8,264,555 of record OY720660.1, read on the forward strand.
GGTGGCGGTATGAGGCGCGCAGCCTTGCACCGGGTAAAAAGAGGATTACAAAAAAAAGTGGACATAAACCAATGATAACAAAACGGGAAAAACGAGAGAAAACAAAAAAAAAAAAAATGACGGGGAGGATTCCAGAATCGGGAGATCCGTAGGTACAGGTATATTGCGAATCGTGCGTGTGTATACCCGCGAGGAATTAGCGCGGTAGCTGCACTGCAATAGAAAATTCACGCATGAAAAATAGCTGCAGCCACCGAATGATTTGATTTCATTATTTCGCACTGCACTGCTCTCGATGCTCATCCAACAAACTCGGAGCCTGCAACCATCCGATTAACGGATCATCGTCCCATTCGGAATTCACAAGTTTCTTCGTGATTCTTCAACACTTCGACACGTCCGCGTCGGCATGTACCTCTTATCGGTATGATAATCATTTTCAGAGAATGTTGTGTCGTGATAAATATCCGAACTGAAATGGGACAAACCCTGGTGTCCCAGCCAAGCAGTTAGGTACATACTTACCTATGTATGGGATACTTTGATACGGTCACAAAAACTAGGGCCAACGGGTAAACGCTGCGAATATGAGATGCCTCGTCAAGTGCTTCATGAATATCTGCTGCTGTAGAGCCGCGGTATGGGATGAAGGCGAGCACAAAGGGGGTGTGGGAAGGTATTTTTTTCAGTTTTTATTCTGTCTGCACCCGACTCGACGCTGGGCGTCCCGACGGTGCGGCTGCTTGCGTACTCGCGGGGATGTTGGCAGAGAGGGTAAACGTACGACCGGAAAAAAAAGAAGAGGAACAAAATTCACTATCGGAAAAATCTAACTGGCTGATGGTGCTGGCAACGCACAACCTCTGAATCAGGAGTGACCTGGTCGTCGACCTGCGATACACACTGGCTAAAAAATACACGAATAAAGTTCGCCCCCTCGTTCGATGTAAATACGTGAAAAACGCTCCGGTTGGCCGAGGCTATGTCGTACGAGTTTACTAATAAAATCATCAATTTGGTTCGTCAAGTTCCTAACTTGACGCGATCACCTACAGGACGAACCAAAAGCGATACCGTGCAGCTACAAACTTTCGGCAATTTCAAGCTTCTACAATTTTTTCAGGGATAATTCATTGTCAGGTACAGTCGCAGCGCGGTTCGAAAGATGAAATTATATCGGACGACATCGATCGATCGTCAAACTGATTAAACCGCCCGACAGTAACGTATGTCTGCAGGAGTAGCTCTGAAATCTTCAACATCCGTGTCCCTTAGAGTTATCGAGCGATTGAATGACTTGAATCTCTTTTTTCACTCGTAATCGAGCTATCAACAATTCTGGGCATCCCGAATCCCATAATTCCCACCGTGAGTTGAATAATGGTCTCGAATTCGCACACAATTTGGTGTGAGAGTCAGGCGAAATTTTCAGGCTACATAACTCAGTACATCATCGAGTTATCCATTTCAGTGGAATCAGCGTATACTTGACTTCAAAGCTGCGAGACTTCGAATGACTTCGGATGGCTTCAAATGACTTTGAATAAATCCCATCAGAAAAAATGAAAGATAAGAAAAACAGGAACTGGAGAATTCGAATATACCTTTTATCCTCTCAAATCTTGTCAGCTCACTTACCTATCCCGTCAGATATGCTTGTGGCATCACGAGTTTCGAATACTCATGGAGCGTGTAGGTATATAGGTATATAGGTATATATATACGTTGCACCGGGTAGTATTTTTCAGGATTTTATCTCGGAGTATGTCGCTGGGAAACTATATATATAGGTTATAAAGGCGGGTACATATACCGTCGACCTGCGAGTAGTTTGAGAAAGTCTAAACGAGGTCTAAACCCATTTCCTTCTCGGTCGTTTCTTCGCGGGAAAGCCGACATTACGCCAACGTCCGTGGACATAATCGTCCCGCTAACGTCAACATACCTCCTCTCACGTGCATTTCAGCAGGGACGTGGACTCAAGCTCCGGATAGCCCTCCGCTCTCTAGTCTTCGTCCTCCTCCTCGTCGCCGTGGTAACTGGTATAGTACCGGTAGCTATAACCTAGTACCTAATACCACTAGTGGTAGTCCTCCCGGCAGTAGTGACAGTGCCGACGAAACGGCGTATGCGGCAAAGGTAGGTAAGGTAGCGCTGGCAATGGCAGTTCAGTTTTATCACTTTTATGACTTTTACGAGTTTCCCCCCGTGGGAGCTAACCCTTGGTCGTCAGAGATGGCTTATCGTTCTCCTTAATATGTTCCCTACCTCCGTCGCTCTCTCTCTCTCTCTCTCTCTCGTTATCTAACTCACTCTCTCAAGTCCTGCCCCTCCACATACATGTACTTGTTCCTTAGGTACGTGTGCATTCGCTATTTTATTTATGCCCCGGCGTTAGCGTTATGTGAGAGGGTGTCACTGAAGACGTAGCTGTGCGAGGGTCCAGACGCCATACGTAGTTAACAGGCCGCTGCGCACTGGCGATGATGGTGGTCAGGGCCGTCGTTGAAGGGCGTTGCGGGATCCCTGTTGATGTCTAGTTTACCAACTCCTAGGATCGCTGGGTCTAACTGAGATATCTTCCTCGGTAATTTGCTGGGAGGCAGGGAATATGGGTAAACGGCTTGGCACCAAATGGCGACAGGATGGAAGATTCACGACTGTATCTAGTTGAAAACGTCATCCGCCTCTTTCGTGTCAGAACCGAGTGCCAGAATTCAACTGCGTCTCAAAGTATAATGAAAAATAATTCAAGCTCGCGACGTAGAACGGAGAGCAGCTTGTGCGAGAGGCAGAGTGATTTTAAAAATGGTCACGCTCCACGACGGCTGCAGCAACGTGTAAGTCGCGAAAAATTATAATTATAATAATGGCTGCGCTACGTAATCGCCCTCAATTTTGAGCTGAGGAACTAATTAAGGAAAGGGAAGAACCCAGACTCAAGAGACGGCATGATAATCTCCCACGCATCGTGTAACGACTTCAGAACGACACGTAATTATAATCACTAAATTATCGAAATTTGTCATCACGTTATCGCGATTGTATGAGTTGTTACGATCCTGGAACCAGCTGTCTGCTCAGAGAAGCAACCATTCCAACGAGAGTGAAAGAGAGAGAGAGAGTGTACGTATGATACACCGACGCCATATCCCCCCTTCGGATAATGTCACTGGGGTTTTCACCCTCAGGGTAAATGAGATCAGAGCGTCAACGTTTTAACGAGGGCAGCCGCCCCCGTGGAGGGGAGGGAGACACTAATTTGTGTTTTGTGGTCTTCCAACGCGGCACTCTTCCACGCCGAGTGTTAACTCGGTGGGGTTCTCTGTTACGTCGGTAAAAGAGGGATCTGCTGGCAAGTTTCTACCCCCGTGCCTACCCGCCACTTAACTGATCCTTGGCAACGTTTCTCACCCAGGAGAGCGGCCAGCCCTGTTCTTGCGCGGTGGATTCGTGCTCTCTTCCGCCAGGTACTTGTCGCGTCCGGGTTTCCAAGCTCTCAATTGAACCCCATCTCCACCCTCCAGCTTGGTAGGTATACTTGACTCGTAGAGGTTTTACCCTTGTCGCCAGGGTGCTAGTGAAAAATATATACGCTGTTCCGCTCGAATTTTTTCACTCCGCGTATAACCTCAACGGGAGTTTCTTTTCCCTTTCAGCTGCAACCCCTGCAACGAATGAATACAAAGGCTGAAATGTGAACGTTTTTGTTGACCTTTTTATGGCTATTGGAACGATCGCACTCAAACGGCGTTTCTTCCATTCGAAAAATTTGCTTGGCCAGCAAAGAAGAGTTCGATTATTAGTTTTATGATATCCGAGAAGCTACAATTATGGGAGTAGATAGCGTTGACCGTTGTGTATGGTGAACTTAGTATGCTCAGTACATATTATGATGGACCTCATCATACACAATAATACCTCCTGACATAATTCTGAGAGATATTGTCCAGTCTGTCATTACATCCCGAATTCACTAGCGATCAGTGCTGGAATCTTCACGAGGTCAAATTTTATCCGTCAAGGATTCCCTGCCCGCGCATCCGCCATACTTTTGGGCTGGTTAAATCAACTCGTTGAGTCATGATGGCGGCGAAAATTCCCAGTAGGGAAATCGCCACGCATGTAGACTTCAAAAGAGCGAACACTCAATCGTGGGTAGCCCAACTTTACGTGACCTAACTGAACAGGAAGCCTGCCAATTGGTCTGCTGGTATATCGGCTAGCTAGCGTAGTCCGTAGCGCGTCCAGACATGCACAGAGAACAGCAAAGCTGCTACTAGCCTGCGGTATCTACTTCGTACATCCTATCTGCACTACATAATGTATGTGTATATACGAACGGCCTAGGTCGGTCCGGTAATGTTTAGCGCAATCAACGATAATGGCGGTCTACGGCACGTTTAATCAAGGCAGTAGCCCGCGTTGTGGCTTGTGGCTCCGGGTTGGTCTGGGTGCGGCGGTGGCGGTGGTGGTGGCTATCCCAAATGGGGGCTAGTGCGAGGAGGAACCCAAGGTGGTATGCAGAGGGTTTAGCGGTTAGTGCCGTCCGGCCACCAGGCCTCACTGCTACGTGAACTGACCATAGAGTCCGACCCACCACCCCACGACCTTCTCTCCGTTGTGGTTAAACTTCGCCTAGCCCGACTGTGGGCTGCGCAGAGTTATCCGTGGAGAAGGCTTTCCGCTTTCCCTCTCCCTCTCTCTTACTCCTTTACTTGCACATAATACCCAACGTAATACCGATGGTCGCGGTTATTGGCTGCTGCCGAGTGAGCCAGGCCATCGTGTAGAAAGGCGTTTAATATCCCGGCTCTAGATATATACCCGCTATGACGAAGGTGGATTCAGAATGAAAGAATTTGTATCGTGCTGCAACGAATATAACTGAGTTCTACTGAGGGTTGGTGAGCTGCCCTCACGGGAAATCTGCGAGAGCGATCGTGGTGCTCGGGGAATGAAGGGGGTGCTCTTTGATATCTCGTTTCACGAAGCTTTATCGGTGATGCTTTTGCGTCCTTTAAACGCCTGGCAGAGGCTCCGGGACTCGACCCAAAGAGATTCTTTCTTCTCTTCCCTCCCCTGATTTCGTTTTACCCATGCCTCCTGGCTGCCACCTATTTCCATAACCGTGAGAATAAGATCCGACGTCTCGTCTACCGGCGACTCGCATATCAATCCAGATTGTCCTTGGATCATCGTTAAAATTGTTTGCGCACAATTCCCTTCTAGTAGACTGAACCCGAATTTTGAAACGCATGTCCAACCATGCGATTTTATTCGCCAGGATGGTTCCAAATTCCAGAACTCATCAAGATATGATAATTTACAGAGGTCACAGAGATCTTCGTTTATTGTGATCAACTTTTTCTCATACACGTTCTAAGTGAGACTGGCATTGTTTTGTACGATCATTCGAACATTAGGAACTTACTTATTACAAGTTTCGAGGACCTAAGTAAGTTTCCGCATTGAAGATTTGTTCCTCAAGCTGATATTGTCGAAAGTTAACATCACTGCAACGAGTGCGCTCGAAAGGATCGGCCGTAATTTTTGCCGTTTCAGCTGAATTTTATATTCAAAAAGTTTGCAGAAAGTATAGCGTTCGAACGAAGATGCAAGACTACGGAGATCACCGGAACGAAGAAAAGAAACTGCAACTTTTGCTTCTGAGAATTTTTGTGAGTTGGCAAGAAGTATTATAATTGAAGTATTGTCATACGTGGTACGGAAAATTGGAGATATTGAACTACAAAATGACTATCCAGACATTCATAGAATATCGAAGATTCGTATGAAAGTATAATGAAGACGCTGTGCGTGCCTCGAAAACTTGAGTAAAAAATGTTAAGCGAAATTGTTCAGAGTCCTTTGGGAATCACTGAATTGTATCGTCCATTTCAGCACTTGAATCACGTTCAGTTTTGGGAAAATCATTATACGTCCTGAAATTTCTATCAAGTGATGCTCACTTTTGCACATGTTTTCAAACGATTCTAAGGCACTTCCTGCGCGGGAAGAACGCGGCTCATATCTGATGAGCGCAGTACAGAATTACTAGTAATATTCTTTCCAGCGCGAGGGAACATCCCTTTCTAGTAATATTCTTTCCAGCACGAGGGAACATCCCCTGCTTGTTCATACCACTCGAGCTAAGAAGTACCCTCTGTATACACGTATGCGCGCGAGCACACGCCTACGTATTGTCTGCATACACAAGCATTGCTATCACCAGCAAAGAGACGAAGGGGGATTCTCGATTCTAGAATCTGGAGGGCGGGGGATAGAAGTCCGCACTCGAAGTGAGATCAGAGTGCTGACGCGGCACTCCGCGACTCAACATCCAAACAGCCAGATCCTTCGCCGCCTGTCAGCTCCGCTTTTCTGTTGCCTCGCCCCTGGCTCCTGGTTCCTGAGTCCCGGCTCCTGGCTCCTGGCTTCTTTCCCCCGTTTCCGTCTCCACCTCAGTCCTCAAGGACCACTTATATCCAACCCTGGGTAACGGCGAGCACGACGCTAGTAATGGCAGCACTAGAAGGTAGTGTTCGACCCAGGGCTCGAGTAGGCCACTCGAATCCAGCCGGCTACGAATTGATTGCTAGGTCTGGTTATTCTCACCGCCATTATCGTCGACCTTGCAAAGAGTCGCTGGTTGACCTCCTCTTCTACGGAAGACGAGGAACGAACGTAGTTGAGTGTCTCACCGAAACCAATGACTTACCACCGCCGCGCCGCGACGACAACCGGATTAATTATTGTGGACCACGTCTATATGACGTTATACTCACGATTGGAAGTTCTGCATTTCAAGCAAAATCCTTCTCCACGTCTGTCTATCCAACTCTCTATCTCGCTTTTCACTGCAAATATACCTTCTGTCGCTGTCCCCCGGGTATTCCGTATCGGTGTTCTCTACGTGTTTCAGCGGCATTTCCAGCATCGGAGTACTAGCTACCGACCGACGCCCGTGTTTACCCGTTGTACGTAGCGGGTATCTAGGTGCTATTTGTACTTGCGGCAGACTCTCTGCGCAAGCATCCTCTCTATTGCTATTCCCTGCAGCTGTCCTGTATGATGTACGCCGCCATACTGAATGGAACAGAGCGGGGAGGACCCGGTGCAAGAATGGGAAGAGGAACGGGGTACGTCCTCGTTCGCCCGTTATACCTACTGCATCACGGGCGTTGTCGAATTGGACTTGGTATTTCGCGAAACAGTAATGTTAGTTTGTCTTCACCTCCCATCTCACGACTTCGCTACCTAGCCATGTTGACGGTCTCGGCATCATTGCTGATATCTTCGGTCTAGTTCCTCCAGGAATAGCTGCAGGGGATCTCGCGAAGTAATGGCTTATTCGGTCGGCGAATCCATTGGCTTTCTCCGAACGAGAAGCACCCGGAAATCCGAGTCAGTAAGCGGTCGGTGGGTAACAGAACTCGAAGGTGGCACGTACACTATCAAGCCGCGCCATTATTATATGCATTGTTGTCTATACCTGGCAAGAGTTTTCTTCGCACCTGACTGTATCGAATTGTGAATCTTTCTGGTTTTGTTTACTTTTCATTATCGTCTTCATTCAAACATTTGGAAATAATTGAATCGAAAATTAGTTCGGTACACTGCGGTCTCGAATGATTCGAAGGTGGAAAATAAAGAATAAATCGAGTGATGAGAACTGTGGCGGATTTTGATAGGTTGTAAATTGATTATTGGAGCACCGACACCAGCACCCTTCTGCGTCGTTCGATTTGAAACTCGATTTATTTTTCGACGCAAGATTCAGAGACGGTTGCCTTATATTCATTACTTTCTTGGTTACCTCTCACCAGTCACCCGAGGATTGGGGAAAACTTCCCGGCAACGCAATTACGTCCCCGAGTCCCCGAGTCTCTGCCTCCGCCTTCGTCTTCGAAACCTCATCCTCTTTTACGGTGCTCTCGACGCCCTCGGCACCCTCGTCCTCTACCGTTCTATACGGCGTTTCGCGAGGCGAGGCCTTCTTCGTCCCTCTCCGCAACCTTCGTGGGGGATGGGTTGCCTCATTTTCGCGTACATTATAATTAGTGGCTTAATGACTGCCACTCAGGGGGCGACGAGTAATTAAAACAACAACCCCTCGACCCTCGTCCTTCTCTACTCCTCCCGCGAAATCCTCCACGCTCCAACGCTACATGCCTATGCAGAGAGCTGGGGGAGAGCCTTGCCAAGAATTTTAGTGCCTGCGATATTTCAATTAGCACGTACCAACCGTTTCCATTCTACGCCTGTGCGTCTCTTAGGTATATAGTATTCATCCAGACGAGTATTTCAACCGAAATCCGAGGAAAAAATCACTCGAAGCAAGAGCTCAGAATTTTTCGCACACGCTGCGAACCGCGGATGGCAATAATTTGTGCGCGTATGGGCATCGAAATATTTCCCGGCTTCGAAAAGGTGTCGAGAGAGGAATTTTGAAAATTCATTCATTGTTAAACTTGGGATACCAGCTGCGCCCTATAATTTGCGTGTCCATTTATTTTTCCGTAAGCCCGAATCGTCTGACGCAGGTATTTCATTTTCAGTATCATATATAATTTATCAATTGTATTGTTTCAGACGGAAATAGCCAAGAGATTGAACGCCATCATCGCACAGATCTTACCATTTCTATCCCAGGAACATCAGCAGCAAGTGGCCACCGCTGTCGAGAGAGCGAAACAAGTCACGATGACGGAATTGAATGCGATAATCGGGGTGAGTACCTAGTATATGTTAATATTCTAGAATTCGAAAGTCGTCACGCCCGTTCTCCGCCCATATGAAACTTTTCTAAAAATGCTAGTAGATGAAAAATGTCCTCTGCTTCTCGTAAACTCGTTTATTTCGCCTTTCGGGAGTCGGGACGTTCTTTCTCTTCGTTCTCGGCTTGGTGAACGTGCTACTGCAGCTACCTGCGCGAGACTATTTGATCATATAATACCTATGAGAACCACTGAACACACTTGGAAAGAACGTCTCGAAACAGGGGCTCGTCGTACGCAACCAGAATGCGAAACCAGCGATAGAAGGAGATACGCGCTGCTCCCCCAATCCGCGAATCCTGAATCCTCCCCAATATTGCTCAAGCACTCAATTTCCTCCCTATTAAGCTCCCAGCCTTGGGTCTTATCCTCGTCTTCGTCGAGGGGAATCCGTTGGGGCTGGAGGTGGGAATGGTGGATGGGCAGATCCTATATAGAATACTATACGTAGGTACTCCTACCCTCATACTCCACGAGAGCAACTAATCAGCATTCCTGGGAGCGGGATGGGGAACTTTGGATCCTCGCCGCTGTTACGTGCGGTAAATCTTTAGCAGGATTCTACCGCGCGAGTTAAACCGATGGAGGGAAGGGGGTGGTACACGGAGTACCAGGGTGGCTGGTGGTGACCCTTGCTGACGTTTTCTCAACTAACTACATCCCGCACATTTTGCATTACTAAATTTTATATCCCAACGGGTTTTCGTTTATCAACCCATTGCGCTTTTATTTCGTGCTCGGTCACTATATAGCCCTCCTTTCTTTCAACGTCCGTAATTTTTGATTCCCTGAGACAAATCGCTCTCAACAAAATTTCGTGTTATTTCCACTGCACATCGACTGTCTGTACCTAGGTCTCTGTTACGACTCAAATGAGGAGAGTGCTCGCGAATGTAGATATCGTCGTACGAGGCATGAAACTCCATTCGCACGGAATTTAAACGCAAAGGAAATTGTAATTTTCGTCCAAATAGTGCGACTGTGAATTCTGAGTTCCGACATTTTGGAAAATATGAATTTGCAGATTGGTATTTTCTTCGGGATGAAAATCTGAAACATAGATCACCATTCGAATGTTTGAAATGAGAACAAAAACTCGCAACCCCCTTGTCCCTGGATAAGTACAGAGTGCTTGCCCAACAATTCGGAAATTTTCCAATCGCTGGCCCTACGCCGATTATTCCGAACGAAAATACGAAGAGATTTCGTGACTGAGAGGTGAATTTTCTATCTTGTACACCGAGTCGTTCCTGCAATATATAGTCCTGTCGTATAGCCACCTGTCTTCCTCTCTCTTTGAATTGTTCGAGTACTTCTCTCAACTCGCGTCGCTAGTTCTACCTCTATTCTCCGAGTCCGCCAGAACTTCTCTCAGTTGGCGTGGGATTATTATATCGTTAAGCCATTTAATTATCTCAGCAAACTGCTCCCCGGGCTACCTACCTACCTACCTACCTACCTGCCTAGTGCGAATCTCCAACCCTCCTTCAGCTCAACCTCGCCGAGCTACCCCGCTGCCCGTTTCCTAGAGAGCATTGTTAAAACGTAGTTACACGGTTTATGATTTGTTTAATAGACCTCGCTATATCGTTCCCCGCGGGGAATAACTTCCCGCGCAACATTTCCTCCGCTTCATTCATACCTCTTTCCGCGTTTTACAATCTTTCATATTGTTTCCCTTTTTTCGCGGTGCGAAGTGTCTGGAATCACATTGTACTCGGAATTGAACTTGCATCTATCCATCCTTCCGATGAATCGTCGTATGTCTTTGCAATTTGATAAAACAGAGAGCAAGACCTTTAGACGTTTTGATTTTTGTTCCAGCAACAGAGGCCGGATCTTCCCAGACTTCTTCAGCAAATGCATGCCCAGCAATTGCCTCCCGGTGCGGCGATGGGACCTCACCCAGGACTACCCGGTCTTCCTGGACTCGGCCCAACAGCCGGTCTTCCCGTTCCGACCTCCGCGTCGGCCGCTCTCCTCGGCCTCGGTCTACCTCCCGGGGCTGGAGCGACGCCGGGTGGAAGTGCTCCGCATCCGCTCTCGATTTTAGCCAAACCAGAACATCACCGGGGACAACCGGACGACCTGAAACCAAACGGAGGTACGTGATCGCTGTGTCTATAACGACATTAACCTGCACTTTGATTTTTCCCGTTTACTTTCACAGGAGAACCTAGAATAATTTCACTGTGGCATTTCTGTCGTGATTTTCTTTCTTTTTTTTCCTTGTTTCTGTTTCGGTTTTTTTTTTTTTTGCTCCTGTGCCGATCGTGTGCCATCCAGATCCAACACGACTTAGACCGTTCAGGGAACAGGGGCTCCGGTGTTGAGTAACGCTGACGAAGTTATAAGGGTGCCGAAGAGGCCCGAAGAAGAGCTCTCGAAATCTCCTTGACACAAGGGTGCTCGTGACTCTGTCTCTCTGTCTCTGTTATTCTCGCCTACTCTTCGGCTTGCGCCATCTCTTTCAACTCCATTCTCTCTCCCTCTTATCCCTGCGCCCTGGGATTCACCACCCACAAGCGTCAGTGTACGCGTTTATATACCAAAGCTACGCTGCTGTGTTATTCCGTTCCGTATATTACGTGCGCAGCCTCGTATCATATCGAGTATTTCATAATTCAATCATTTGGATTTTGGCTACGTTCAGCTACAAATCGTGGGTCGTAATACAGTCGGACAGTGCGGAACTCAGCGGTGTACCCGCACCGTCCGATCATTTTCATGTGTGGAGGTAGTATCGAATGGTAAATTTTTCTTCCTTCTTTATCGATCGTTTGTTCTATTCGGTTTCCCCCAATCTTCGTAAATCTGCATTGAAAAGTTAGAAAATTGCCGATTTTCGGTAACTTGCTTGTGTACACACATACTTTCGGCTGTGGCGTATCTACTCGTATGCATGACTGAAAAGCCGAATATCGGGGTCTCTTAAACACGTCTAACGGTCAAATATTTCTGTTTGTTTCAGGCCTGAACCCAGCTGAAGAGAGGCATGTGAGTGTACCAAAGATTACGTTACTACTTACAATTAGAATAACAAGTCGGAAAGTGGAAAACTCGCGGGCGATAACACAGCGAACGAAACAACCGCCATCTGACACTGCTATCGCGGTAGATAAAATCTCTGTGGATGCGTGATTCTTTATTTCTAATTCTCTCTATCCGGTTCTCAGACCTGGTGATATAATTTGGACGAATTTTCACCACAGCCTAGAATCTAGACGGGCACGTACGTGAATATAGCAGGATTGAAAGGAGAAACGGTATAAAATACTCTTACAAGTCCTCGTATCGTCGGAATATAGAGCTGCAGGAGAACCGCGCTCAAATCCGTTTATTAAAAGCCTTTTAAACCGACGGTAACGCGGTTAACGACTACATGCGTCTCTATACGTGTACAGTGAGTTACGTAGGTACGTACGGCTGTATCGCAGACGCCGTCGTCGGCGTCGCATAGCTCCCGGCCAACGGGGGCGTCTGTCCCTGTAAATTCCGCTATACGATGTACAAAGAACGACGAGCTCCGATATCTCAACTCGTCGACACGATACTTATATACCTACGTAGTTGATTACTACCAGTCGGCGACGTCGACGCGCGGAATATGTCTGTGTCCCTGTATCAAAGATATTTAAAACACAACGCGATTTGCTGTCTTTTTGAAATCTTATTTTCTGTATTCGTTCCTTTCCCTCCGGAATCGAACATCTCACTCCTCGAATGAATCACGAGCTCCCGAAGGATCGGTGAAATTTTTTTTGTCCGACGCATTTCGGCTAACAATAAGTGAAATAATTTTGCTTCCAATAGGTATAGGTACTTACTCCCTTGTTACATATTTCTCATACAAATTATTATTCGACTGGAAATACAAACAGAAATTGATTTTCTTGGTTGACGGAAGAAATTCAATTGTCTGATAATTTGCAGCTTTGGAGGAAATCTCTCGTGTCCCACATGCACACATGTACGTATAGAATTATCGCCGTGATCGATTCACCGAATGACTTTTCATAACTGGTTAATTCAATCGATGTCTGTATTTAGTTAAATTTCAAGTATTAACCATATTATAGTTTGCGGATCGCCCGCGCTATGATTAATATTTGGTATTCATAATTATTACGAATTGATTGGGAAAACCGCGTCGATTGCATAAATGCGGAAATACATAATGCAATTTCCTAACCAGAGAGGCGCTCGCAGTATCAACTATACGCAGTTTGAATTAACGAGCTTAATACCATCCGCATATAGTCGCCTGTATGTATGTACATACGTACGCGTAGGCAGATACTGCATAGATATAGTATTCCGATTTACACGGTGAATTGATGTATGGCCGAAATGTATTATATACATAGATTACCTCTGAACGTGAAACGCCGGTACGAAAAAGAAAGAGAAAAAGATGAAGAAAAAAGAAACAATCAACCCCGGAGCACCTTTCGATCGAAGCTCTGGCATCGCCATAATTCGGAAAATTTCGATCTGCAGTACCTACCTATGTCCGTAGTATCCCGATTATTATTAATTCCTCCGCGCAATCTCGGAGCCGATGTATATGTATATACATTGGCGAGGGTTTAGCGGTGCGGTATATGGTATTGGTACAGGAATACCCAACCGCCTACGATCATCGACCGAGTTGTTAATTTGATAGCGTACTGTATAACCTCGTCGAAAATTCTTGTCCGCTTGTATTACCTCCTATACCTGCCTAATGATGATCGTCTCCAATGAATCGAACCCTCATCAAATTCTATACTTACAATATACACTGTGAAAGAAAGTCCGAAAGAGAGAAGAAGATGAGAAGGACGCCTCACTTTTTCAATCTCATTGCTCTGCACGGGGCGACAGAAGTGTGCGGAGGGAGAGACGAAAAATTAATTAACGTGCTTTTGAATAATTTCGCTAATCGTTTACCTGATTCTAAAATTTGTCTACCGAGGAGCTATACGTTTGTACTGGTCGAGGTCGGATGATGATTTTTGTAGGTACCTACTCGCATATTTCTGCACAAAAATTCTGTACGACTTATGTACGCATAAGTAAACGGTTCCTGATATTTGCAATTACATTCTTTCTCGCGTACTTTTTTTTTTTGTCTACCGTTGCGAACCTTGAAAATTATCTAGCATCTGGCTACAACACAGATAAGATTCATTGGACAGTATATACCGAAACGGAATTTGGAAAGAATTCAACCGAAACAAAGAAAGAGTATCTATAATTTGCCAAACGATGGCGGGGTTCGTTTTACGTAAGTTTGCCGAACAAATCCCGGTATCACGGTTGTAAAAGTAATCTAATGGTTACTATTTTCCGTCGTCTTGTATTCGAGTTCTCGGATTTCAGTCTCGTAGAGAGCAAACAAAGCTTGGCACTGGATGGCGTGCGTGCAGCCTATGAAGTAAGAAAAAAAAAACCAACCCACGAAACATTGTTGTACAAATATTGACCTAAGTTTCTTTTTATTTATTTATTTATTTTTTATTTATTTTATTTCATTTTTTTTTTTTTTGCGTTTTTTTTCTGTTTCCCTCTACGTCTCATTTCGGCTTAGTTCCCTATGTGTAGATTCTCACGGACGGAAGTAGCTATCATAAGCAGACATAATGTTTCCGGTTGTCCATGTTGGCGGGGGGACTAACATCTCCCAAGGAAGTGGATACTTGAACAAATAGAAGAAAATATAGAAATATTGTATAGAAGAATTAGATAGTATAATATTAAACGATGTAAAGTAAAGGCAAGCAAAGATACGGACGGATGATAACATAGTTTGGCCATGAACAAATCTCACGACTCATTATTATTGAAGTAATCTTTGCCACTGATTATATCAGTGATTTCTACCCCACGTATGCATACGTTGTGTTATTTTCAGTTTTTTTTTTTTTTTTCGTGTTTTTTGTTTTTTCATGTTATTTTCGCATCGAGGAATATCCTCGTTGCCGTAACGCGCATGTCAATTACAACGTTTCTTTGATTACTTGTTATTGTGATTATTTCTCTTATCATTATTATTATTTGCCGAGTAATAATTAGAAGGAAATTGGGGGGGGGGGGGGGGGGGGGGGCGAGGAAGAAAGAAAGAAAGAAAGAGAGAAAGAACGAAGAAAAAGAGAAAACAAACGTGAATTAGAATAATTTGAAGGAGGATCATCGTCGTTTCCATTTGCAAAAACGTGAGTGAAAACTGCAGAGAGGAGGAGATCAGTGAATTCAATGGTATGAATTCAAGATTGAAAACTGAAAAACTGAAAAGGTGATATATATATATATTATGCATGTCAAGACTGGATGAAGAAAACGAAAAGAGACAGAACAAGTATACGGGCATATAAATAATAACAATGTATGAAAAAAAGTGAAGAAAGACTGCGCCCTTGGCGGGGGCGGAGGAGGGGGAGGGGTGACCGAAGATGTAATTTATTTTAATTAGAATCTTGCATTATATTCAGAAGCAGATAGGCAACTGCCATGACGCTGAAAGGGTCGTGAAAGGGTGGGCATGTTACTATAGCATAACTATATAACTACGACGAGGTCGCACGGTGCCCGTGCGGCCACCAAACCGCCGCCGCATCAAGCCCAGAACGACTAGCCCCTATAGGAACAGACTAATTCACCCGTCACCCTTGGCATCTCGACACTCGCCTCGACTCCCCGAGTATAGAAGGGTACTCGGGTACTCGGGTACTCGGGTCTCGGAACTCCCTTCCTGCTTTGCCTCTCTACCTCTCTGCCTCTCCGCCTGCCTGCCTGCCTGCCTGCCTGCCTGCCTGCCTGCCTGCCTGCCTTACCGACACCTCTGATCTCGTTAGGGACGCATTAATTAATTTACAAGATGGCGGCAGTAGCGGCGGCGGCGGCGGCGGAGAAGCGAAGGGGGACGGACTAGGCACGTTTTAATTACTAATTGAAACGTTCCCTCCGGTTTCTCGCGCCCCTATATCCTCGTAGAGGACTCAAAACTGAGCCAACTCACGTCTGCCGTGTTCACCAGCTCCAAGTATGTTGGTACTATTCCCACCTACCTATACGCTTGCAGGTTCTAGGTGCTCGCTGTTTGTCAAAACTTTACTCGGTTCATCATCCTCTCTATTTAGTCAAGTAGTTTAGGCTCCCATTCGCGTGTAAGCACCCTACCCTGTGCGATAAGAAATTTTATCCAGACAATAAAGATCGCCGAGAGATAGCATCAACTTTGGTATTAGGTACACCTAGCTCTCTACAAACGTTCGGGTACACCCAGATACTGCCTGTGTATATTTTATATCGTTTTTATATATCAACCCCGCGCTTCAATAAAAGTCACGTGAATTTTAATCCTACTTCATGGATAATACTTATACCTAGATCGCCTGTAACCTTGTTGCACAATATTTCACCGCGTATATTCCAACAATTGCCTGAAAAATAAAGAGTAAAGGGTACAGCTTCGAATGGCCGAGTTGGCGAGCAACGGGACACTCCGGGAATGTCTTTAAAGCCGGACTGAGGAGAGCAACGATTTTCCGATTCCGGTAAACGGTTCTTGAAATTTTAGCAAGTTTTCGGATTGTGTGAAAGGAGTCTCAGCAAAAGGGTATCAAGATTCAACGAAAATTTGATTCTTGCTTCTTGTATCATTAGGGGTTTGAATCGAAGCGAAACGATCATCATTTTCATCCGGCTGCAAAGCTGTTTGTAGATCAAGTTCGAGATGAGGGAGCAAATATTGGAAATGATTCACAGACGCTCTGCTGTAGAACACTAGACGCGATAGCCTATGACAGGTGGTTAGGCGACTACGTTGGGGTATTAGCGGCCCTCACCGATACGTAAACCGTCGTTTTCACCAAATTGTACTTTGAGCCTTACGCGCGTAAGCGGCGGTGCTAACCGGCGTGTCGTAATAATAAATAGATGGACACGGGCATGAAATGGAATGGAATGGAATGGAATGGAATGGAATGGAATGGAATGAAATGGAAGGGGATGGGATGGGATGGGATGGAATGGGGATACGACGGCAGCATAGATACCCAACGGTGATACGAGACCCGGTAGGAGCCTATAAAATGCTGGAACCAAGTATCCAGGACTTTTACGACGTCTGCTTTACGAGCGACTAAACTTTTAAATAATTTGCCGTCGGTAATTAGTTCGTAATTTAATGAGGCGGCCATAAATGCTCGACGGTATACCGCTCTATAATTATGGCTCCGTATTCCATAATAATTATTGTTCCATCCACCTTTCTCGGAAGATCAACTTACCCCGGGTTATCGAAACCCGTTGCAAAGAGCCTGCTAAGATAAATTCGTGTAAATGATCATACAGCAGAGGATTTTTTGTTCTTCTTGCGAGTATCCCTTTATCCGATGAACAGATCGACGATAGATTGCCACCGGGCAAAGGATCCTGGTTGTACGCTCGTAACAATTCATCGGGGATTCTTTTATAGAGCGGATGGTAACTCTCGGAGTGAACTCAGTTCTGCCTGCTTCAATTTATCACCCGCGTTTACTCTCGTTTTTCGTGAACCCCGAGGAAATTTACCATGAGCTATCAAAACCGCGGATACTCTTGGATATACTCTTGAAGCAGCTTCACGTAATTTCGAAGGGCGGGGAGAGAACTTTTGGGAAAACGGCAAGCCATATTCTTGTTAAATCTCACGACGCGTTACGAAAACTCGAACGATAATTACTCCGCGAATTTCAATCGTTCACAGAAGATAAATCTTCCATTCTTATTTACGAAAAAATGTGTTCGGTAAAACTGCCTCGGTAAAAATGTTGAAAGTACAAAAAAAAAAAAAAAAAAAAAACAAACAAACAAACTATGAATTACAGTACAACCGAAGTAGAAATAGACTTTGAACAACGCTGCAGCTGTATCACGTCATCTCGCCTGGGGAATCGAAGGAAAAAGTGTGCCCCGGTATCTTCCGGAATGGAAACTGTGGTTCAGAAACTCTACTGCATGATCAGATGATGATATGATGACATAGCATCATTTCACCACGCGAACAACCTTCCGATATGATATAATAGGCGAATAGTTATAGGTACAGCTAACAGTTATTACAATTGTACAAAGTTACGTAGGCTAGAAGAATTTATTTTCAGAAGATAGATTTTTGTCAAGCTCTTTCTACACACATCACCTTCTTTCTACGCATATCAAACATACGTATGAGTATAGCTGGTTGAATTCTGGCAATAATGTATAACAAGGAAATATTTGATTAAAAATAAATTGTTAGAACCTTGCACCAACGTCTTTACATTACGATACATACCTAACTTCATTATATTTCGAATCCCAGAGCGAAAATTGATTCCCTACCTCCATCAAACTGCGATTCGGGTACCACGGTCTTCACGCTTACATGCCCCGAACACGAAACCATGCATGAACAATACGATCCTGAGGAAACGCAACGGAAAGGCTAGATACAGCTCGATCAGAGGCATGAGAGTAAAATACTAAGAGGAGAAGGAGGCGAGGCCTGTGGAGGTCAACCCAGGAGTCGATGACGTAGTATCACATTAAAGAGACGTCGCTAATTAAATCCGTGTCTGCTAGCAATCGTCCAATTACCAGCGAACTGATCAGTGACGTCGTGATTTTCCAGATTGGGGAGAGCGGTACACGCCATCGCGTCACGGCGCTGCGGCGTCGCAGGTGATCGCGTGGTCCGAGGCTCCAATCGCCATTATTCAACGTTATTTTATTTCGTTTTCCATTTTTTATGGTCAAGGGGTTACCTAATTGGAGAAGAGAATATATATTTTTTTCTAAATTATGATGCACGAGGTAATAACCGCTTTTATACCTATACATACGTTGTATAAAATGGACCGGATGATAGCAGCGTGGAGAAACCACAATCTAATCATTTGTTCTCCCGCGTTAGGGTTCGTAGGAACAAGGTTCTGGGATTGAGTCAGAAATTTATTACCCCGAGGTAATAAAACCTAAAACAAAGACTATTTCACGCCGAATTAATGGCAACGCCGTTATCGTTTTCTTTTCTTTTTCTTTTGTCTGTTTTTTTTCTTTGTCCTCGTGCAACGATTTTTCACGATTTGGAAAATTGCGTTAGTGTAGTCAAGGAATGTGTAGAGGAAAAAGGGCGTATTGGGCTGCGTTTAAATTGTAATGTTACATATATGTAGAAGTCATTGAGTTTTTGCTTGGCTCATTGGTCAGGAGTATATAATCTAGCCTCCGGAGAATGGAAATGTAAAAAGTTGGAGCGGCAGTGACTGAAATTATCATGGAAATAAAAGTAACGTACTACCCGTAGCGTCGCGGCACGGCGCGCAGGCACGCTCGGGCGAGTAAAATTGTAAAACTGTAAAATTGTAAAATTGTAAAATTGTAAAATTGTGAAACGCGTCCTGGCTCTAGTCCGAGATAGCTGCAAACAGTAGTGAGTTAATTTAAAAATGCAAATTCCTTTTCTCTTGCGCGCTCAGGGTCTCAGCGCGGAACCCAATACATACTCCTTCCTATGTACTATACCTACAGGTAGACACATACTTATGTATGGGTGTACATAAAAGTATAACAGGAGGAGAGACTCGCTTACCGCTAGGTATTCCCCGCGAGAAAGGAAAGAATAATAAAGTGAGGGAAAAAGAAAATATAAAAAGGGTCGTATTTATGACGCGCGGCTGAAATCTAAATCATTCCCTCATAGGTTTGCAGCCATGCCAGCTAAAGTGGGCTGCGACTCTTTCAGCCTCTGAATTTCGAATTCGTATTTCCGGTTGCGCGTATTTTTACGGGGTATATATCGAAACTGAGCTTTTTACCTTGGGGGTTGAATTTTTGTTTTTCCGATTCATTTTCAAACACGATTGTATGTATACATATTATTTGGTTCGAAACATTGGCATTGTTTCGAGTGATTTAAATCAATTACAATCGGTTGATTAATCATTCTCTTTGTCCTCGCGGTTCCTTGTATTAATTGCAACGTATTTTAATTCCGGTTAGAAATATACATTCATGTAGCTATAACGCGGCCAAATATACTCGGCATTTTTATTCCGTAATTGTAATTTAATTTGATCACTCGCGTTAATGAAGATAATTGATTACGCAAAAAATAATTGGCAACAGTGAACCGCTTCTGCGTGACCGGCGCGTCCCCAAATTTATTAATTGTCATGCTTAACTGTGTTCCATTAAATTGACAATCGATTTGACTTCCAATAATCTAACGGCTACGTTTAGTTTCGAACACTCTACCCCAATTAATTCAATTTCTCCTTTTGCCAAGCTACAATATATCCGAGTTAACCTGCTACTGGTTTTCATGATCAAACGACAATTTCTCTCTCCCATCTCCCCGGAAAAACCTGAGCAAAAAATCGTTAGGTACTCATTGTCAATAGGTTATGACTTATTCCCTATTTTTATCGTGTAGAGAAATTGAAAACGAACGAATTTCGGTAAGAAATCTCTCACGTGCGGGAAGCAATAGAAAATTGAACAGTCATTTTCAAAACTCGTCGATCGATATTCGCGCACTCCATTCTATACGCGGGCGAAAAAGGAGACACCAGTTTAACGGCGTACAGGGAAATCCGATCGTGTACGTGTAAGCTGTGATCTGCAGGCTACCCTTCTCTGAAGAAACTTCCGGGTGAGAACCTCTGCGTGCAATCTTGTACCAGTTGGGGTTTGCGGAGTCTCAGGAGACGCGCCTTCGCTCGTAACCTTCTCGCCGGCAAGTAGACCGGGACGTAAGGAAACGGGGGTGTACCGTCGGTGTAGTCAGAGTGGAATGGGTCACGGAAAGGGGGATGGCGTGGGCGTACCGTTGGAGTCGCTCACTCACTTACCACCCTCCGAGGAACCTCACCGTCGCCGTCGCCGCTCACGTCTCCTTTTCTCTTCCCATCTCTTTACCTACCTCTCCTCTCTTCGCCAGCATGAGTGCAGCACTCTCTACTCCGTAGGTCTCTGTTCTATAGGTAGAGCAGCGACTGTGCCTGGAGTCTAGTAGCTTGTGCCTAGTACAACCTAGGTTCTACCTGGCTCTGCCTACCTACTACCACCCCATATCGATCGCGGTAGAATCAACATCGCGCACCACATTGCACCCCGAGTTGTTGGAATACCTACTTTCCCCGCAATGAGTGCAGACCCCCCACCGTCAGGCGACGCCATGGACTTTGTGCTTCTCGATTCCGTCGTTTTCGGTTCCATGGGTATAATTAAAAATAAGTCGCAGTCGCCTATTTTTAGTCGTCTTATGAAGTTGTCTTCTAGTACCGTGCTTGACCCGCAAGACTCGCGGAGTATACCACTAGCTCGTTGTTATATTGTCTTTAGTTTGTAACCGCGTATAGTTGAGGAGCTCGAGTATGTGTACAAGGTTAGCAGCATATGACATGCTTTTCTGGGTAGAGACCCGGTATAGGATTTTTTCTTCTTCACTTTCCCCTCTTCTTTTTATACCTACTATGTATGTATATACGTATGTAGTTACGCGCGTACATGGGTATATATATATGTGCATGTATATGTATATATAATATACCTATCCGCGAAGCGAGAAAACTCGTTGGCGAAACAATCGTTATAGAAAGCTCGGCAGGGTTGGGTGGGGTTGCGTTAGCGTCATCCGTTGCCGGTTGGCTAATTCTACTGAGAGAAAAAGAGAGAAAGAGAGAGAGAGAGAGGGGGGGAAGGAGAGTCAGAGGGAAAGAGAGTATTTTTCGACGTGCAATTTTCTCCCCTTCGTCGAGAGAGGCAAAAAATAAAAGGAGATGAATAAAAAAGGTGAAAAAGAAGTGAGGGAGAAAAAGAGGAAGAGGAAAAAAATATTACGAGAGTTTTTCCAGGGTCTACTCCAGCCGGTTTTCCACCAGAACGGGGGGTGCGAAGGCTTCCGAGGTAATGGAGCGCGCCAAGGAGGTGGCGAGGGCCGCCGTGACTCGGGTTCGCGCGGTTGGAGGGTGGGGGTAATTGAGAAGAGGAGATTTACTCGAGGGATCTGCGGCCGCCTACCGCGGCACCCTGGGGAGGAGGGTCCTTTCTTACCCCCCGCTAACTATATACTCGGCTCTCGGCCGGTAGATAAATAGATAGATGCCTATAGATAGACAGATAGATAGATGCTCGTTCGTCGATATCGGCAACGCGGGGGCTTGAAATCGTCCGGAAGTAGGAAGTCGAGAACGGGAAAGGGAACGGGAACGGGAACGGGAACGGAAGGGGGGTTTGGAGAGACGAAATGGGCGCCGCAATGGCATGCAACGAGGGTGAAGACGACTGCCGTGGCCTTTCTAGTCAAAGCGGTCGAGATAAGGCGTCGCTCGATGGATAAGTGAGGTCGCGCTGCGTCACGGCACGTTACGTTACGTTACGTTAGGTGAAGCAAACTGAGGTGCGGTGCGGTAAGGTTGGATTATCTTAACTTCCGTTTACGATCCTCGTCCGCGTATTACACTTACGGAGTATCCGTACAGTCGATGCTAAAACTTGCTGTTACGACCTCTTGGAGCACCCTACGATCTAGGGCGGCTACGGCACGAGCTAGTCAGAAGGGATATCATTCAATATAGCCTTGGAAAAGTAAATTTGAGAACGGAGCCAGGAAATTGAAAGAATTATTCAGTTGTTATGTATCGATAAATTTACGCTAGAGCTCGTTATTATAGGGTTACCGTTTGCGCATACTTGTAGAAGTTCTGCAAATATTAATGCGAAAATTATTGGCGCAAACTTTAGTTCACAGCCTTGTGCTTCCTGCCTATATCCATGCGCTCGATCATATTTGAATTTAGAACGAAGATAATTCTTCAGAATTTCACCCAGTCTTCTTTTCAAACAATGTGGAGTATTATTCCATTCTGATGGATTTTGTCACCCGAAGGAATAGGAATTATGAAAGTTTTCGAGGATTGAAGTTGGGCGGCTCTCTGCGAGGTTTTCCGTGTTAATCGATTCAACAACATTCACTGAAAGCGTGACGAAACTTGAGCTAGCCGATAAGGGAGAGGCAGCGAAGTTTTATCGGGTGGAAAACCGGTAGCTAAGATATACGGATCGGGTTAGAGCAGCGAGCCGTGGCTGCGGGAAATAAAAATTGATAGATCCCCATCCTCATACCGGCTTCCGAGCTTACCCGGTTCTCCGGCTCTCCTGGCCTCGTGCCCCAAGATAATTGAAACGAATGGCGACTACAGCTAACACCTAAAAAAGAAAGCGACGTGGTAACGTATGTATTCTCTTTCCCCTCGGCTTCCAGCCCTGAATATTATACAACGTCAACACCGACTTTACGCCAGGGTTATTATATTCTCCTAAAAAATGCGTAAGTAATTCCACTCCCGGAATCCATCAGCGCTGGCAGAGGAACCTATTTTATTTTATCGTAAGGACTTTCAGAGTGGGCCTCGTCGCGCCCGTCAGCGAAGGGCAGAAGGTGGAGGGCGGGAGGCGTAAGGTGGTGCCCGGGGGTGGAGGTGGAGGTGGAGTTGGCGCGGGAGGTGAAGGTGGAGGTGGAGGCTCTCGCCGGTTTACGAGGGGTTGCCGTGTAAATCTGTGGGGTCGTTAAGGGGAGAGCTACGAAGGCGTAAAGCAGTAAAGTGAAATCGGCGAGCAGAATCACGTTAGTTCCCCTCCCGCCGACCTCAGGACCCTAGTATTTCAACAAAGAGCCGGCTGGTTGTTCGCGGGCGTTTCCGTTGTGCGCCCCGCCACACTTTTGAGCCTGACTATACGACCGAAAGCGAAGTACCGTTTGCAGGATGTACCCCAGCCGCCTCTCGATCTATGCTTATATTCGCTTGAGGGGTCCCACCCAACGCGTTCTCCGAGTCGTTTGATGGCGTGTAAGCCAAGAAGATAATCATTGGTCCTCTCGTGTTTTTCAGAGAAATTCAATATCACCAGCGGACAGAGAAAAGTACAGCAGACCACGGAGTACACCCGACCCACAGCATCACGAGCACATGCATCTCAAGAAGATGAAGAAGGAACAGGACAAGGATATCGGCCATGTGAGTACCACGAGCCAAGCAAACGAAAAAAATTAAGCAAATGCATGTAGCACATTAGGGTGGTCCAGACACGCGTATGCCGATCCGATGCCGCTCTTTCATGTCGTGCAAAAACGTTGGCAAATATTTCTCCGATTTGAACAAGAACATTGTTTGAAATTTTTTATTTCTGCAATTTATTTTTCTCGCCGCGAGTGATACCGCGTCAAAAAATATCGACGAGCATCACATTTCCAGCGCTTTCAGTCCACCCGAAGTGCTACGATATGTATATTTATTTGTGTATACATCGCATACAATACACAGTATAACTTAATATCATAATAGCAATAAGCGTGTACTGATAAGACCGCGAGTATTACCGGAAGTACTAGGTCTGAATAAACGATAATGTCTCTCTTCTGCACGAAACAGCAAAGTGACGGAGAAAAGAGTGACCAGGACCTGGTAGTGGACGACGCGAGCGAAGGCCCGACCAGTCCAACAGCAAACGGTACCTCTTCGCCACGAGAAAACGGTCTGGATAAATTGGGACCAGCTTCCGTACCGATGAGTAGCCAAGTGAAGAAAGAAGTTCCGCCGCCATCGCCGAGAAGTGGTACTAGCAGTAACGCCAGTACACCGTCAGCGAAGAAGATGGAGGAACGAGAAAAACCCCCGACGCCAATATCGAAACCCGTAACACCGACCTCTGCCGGAGGCAGCAGCTCTGGCTCAGGGGGATTGAAATCGTCGGCATCTAGCAAACCTCTTGTTTCTGCTTCCGCCGTTGGACCGTATCCTCAACATTATCCTCCTCCCCATCATCCTCCCGCGGGACCTCATGTGGATATGCTTGGATACCCGCCCGGAGCCCTCAACGGCTACCCCGCGAGACCTCCTCTTCAACAACTGTACGATCCCCACGGAGGGATGAGGGCGCCACTCGGTCCTCTCGGAGTGCCTGGAGGAAAGCCGTGAGTATTTCGGTTATATTTGCTCACGAAGAATGCGAGGCATTCTTTGCGTGCTATACGACTAGAAATTTCCACCTCGTCGCAATTTTTTTCGATTCATTGAGTAGTCGCGATGAATACTTAATCATTTTCAAATTGTCCTCTCAATTGGCATTCGGATATGAATCTTCGGACGAATACAAATTTTCCAGACTCCAGTATCTCAATTATTGATAATTCCCAGTCCATTTGAGTAAGTCATTAGGAGTATAGCGACGAGTCGTTCGTCTCAAAAACCACTGGTTGAAAGAAAATGTACAAAATTTTGTTCCACCGTTTGTCGCAACTGACAAGGAATATTTTCTTCATAGACAAAAATATGGATATTCGTATAGAGAGATAGATGGTGTATCAATTTTTGATAATCGGTCTGTTCAAAATTCCACACAGATGGACAATACAATGTGGAGCTCATACTTCGTCGTTCGTCAATGATTATAACTGGGAATACTCGTAATAATTCAATGAATTTGACGAAAATTGACGACAAATCGAAATTCCTAGGAATAAACGGCTGAGTTAACATGGAATAGCCCCATACGTAATTGTCAGGGCTGGGTGATATTCGAAATAGTTCCATTTCAAACAGATATTTAAAATGTAAATGGTATTTTCCATTTTTCATTTTAAATACATTTTCATAGCCTTTTCCATTCACCGTTTTGCAGAAATTTTAAATAGCATTCTACCCAATGATGCTATTTTAATTAGATATACAAAATGGAAAATGGTGTTTTTCATTTTCCATTCTGAATGCCGTTCGGAAACCATTTTTCATTACAAAAACACTTCTTGAGGCATTTTCCATTTCTCATTTTGAAGGCGTGAATTCTGGAGGCATTTCACTCAGCCCTGGTGATTGTTCAGCAATTTGTCGATACAGCATAATAGTATATTTCGATATAAGTGCGAAATGTTAGGCAATATAGGCGAGTGCGATGCTTTGAGCACGGACCGTAGTTGCATGCTAAAAACATCGCGTTTGCTTTGGTAGGATAGGATCGGTTGAAATATCTGGCCCGTATTGCACGCTAAATTTGCGCACTGCGTGGTGCACATATCTGGTGTGGAATAACATTTCGTGTTCACACTGCCTATGAAAACGTTAAAAAAGTACAAGAATATGGGCTTTCAAGCATGCGTTATGAAAATGATTTTCATTCCACTCAGAATAAAGCAGACTTGTAGTCAATGCCGAGTACCAAAGACTTGCCGTTTTTCTTTTTTTTCATTGAAATTTACTGTAGCTTAACTGAATCAGAGAATGAATGTATGGAAGATATTCTAGATACGGAGGCATCAATTTTTTAAGTATTGTTTGATCCGAGAGTTCTTTTGCCAATCGTATTCTTATGTGATCTCGTCTTTCCAGGGCATACAGTTTCCACGTGTCCAGCGAGGGTCAGATGCAGCCTGTCCCTTTTCCTCCAGATGCCTTGATCGGTCCTGGTATACCTAGACACGCTCGTCAGATCAACACTCTGACGCACGGAGAGGTAGTCTGCGCGGTAACCATCTCAAACCCCACGAAGTACGTCTATACCGGCGGCAAGGGCTGCGTTAAAGTCTGGGACATCAGCCAGGGTGGTAGTGGGAGCGCGAAACCAGTATCGCAGCTAGATTGCCTGCAGAGAGATAACTACATCCGATCGGTGAAGCTTCTTCCTGATGGGCGCACACTCATAGTCGGTGGAGAAGCGAGTAATCTCAGTATATGGGACCTGGCAAGTCCCACGCCCCGTATAAAGGCAGAACTCACCTCCTCAGCGCCGGCATGCTATGCCCTCGCGATATCCCCGGACTCCAAGGTCTGCTTCAGCTGCTGCAGCGACGGGAACATCGCCGTCTGGGACCTGCAGAATCAGACGCTGGTCCGGCAGTTCCAGGGACACACGGACGGCGCTTCTTGCATCGACATCT
Organism: Phymatocera aterrima; assembly: GCA_963170745.1. Taxonomy (NCBI): domain Eukaryota; kingdom Metazoa; phylum Arthropoda; class Insecta; order Hymenoptera; family Tenthredinidae; genus Phymatocera; species Phymatocera aterrima. The sequence goes on from OY720660.1 coordinate 8,291,276, forward strand.
CTGCCGATGGCTCGAAACTGTGGACCGGGGGCCTCGACAACACAGTTAGATCCTGGGACCTCCGCGAAGGCAGGCAACTGCAGCAGCACGATTTCACATCCCAGATATTCTCTCTCGGCTACTGTCCCACCGGCGAGTGGCTCGCCGTAGGCATGGAGAACTCGAACGTGGAGGTCCTCCACGCGACGAAACCTGACAAGTACCAGCTCCACCTCCACGAGTCCTGCGTCCTCTCTCTCCGGTTCGCCTCCTGCGGCAAATGGTTCGTCTCGACCGGGAAGGACAATCTTCTCAACGCCTGGCGAACGCCTTACGGCGCATCCATCTTCCAGGTAAATTGATGCACTTTCATGCCTGCGGGTGGGCAGACACCGAGTGTTGGCTGTCCCCTTGTTATTTTATTTTCGAACATTTTTTCACCAGGTATTTGTTGTTTCGTTTCAGTCGAAGGAATCTTCGTCGGTGCTCAGCTGTGACATTTCTACAGACGACAAGTACATCGTGACTGGCTCCGGTGACAAAAAGGCGACGGTTTATGAAGTGATATATTAGGCGCACGATTGACTTTGAGATGCTTGTTAATACATACTTAAATTGTACGCTTGTTAAGATATTTATGGAATTATTATACCTAGTAAACCCTACAATCAGAAAATGATCTGATCTGCGACGATTGTGAAAAATATTATTACAAACATCATTCGGCCGTTGGAATAAAAGAAGAAAACTAAAAAAAAAAAAAAAAAATCATAATTTAAAAAAAGAACTGGCTGAGTTGTATGATCATAGCGACCTACAGTAATTCTCGGGCGTTTGTATCGGCTTGTGAAGCAAGGTTCGCCATAGATTCAAACTGAAGTAATTGAGTCGATCAATCGAAGTAAATCGATGCTGGGAACAATTTTGGACCACAACCCATTTTGTTTCCAGTGTACCACTTTTCGAAACCGTACGGCGCTATGATTACGAACCCGAATTACGGACTGACTAAAGTATGGAGGAGCTAGATTCTAGGGACTGAAGTTATATAAATATATAAAGACGTAAATAGTGATTTAAGATTGTATAGATCCCTAATCATGTAAGTAGAGAATGAGATGTATGACGAGTTATTAAGTGAAACTGCAAGTTTTCTCTGGCAATACATGTATAACTCTATAATTGATCAAAAATTTTCAACCTATCAATTTTGTCAGAGGAAACTCACTGTGTGTGTGTAAAATAAATCTTTTATCGTGCGAATGTGAAAAAAAAAAAAAAACAATGTTAACGAAAATAATATGGTTCGCTATCTTGAGATAAGCGAATCGAGATGAATATCTCAGTAGCGGAATGAATGAGTGGCGATAGAGATAGAAAGAAGAGGAAAAAGAAAAAGAAAAAGAAAAAATAACAGTGACGAAATACCTGACGACGTATTTGAATTTACACGTAGATCTAAATTTTAAACTAGGCGTATACAATAATAATAATAATAATAATAATAATGATTCTGCTGAAAAAATGATATACATGATATACAATATCGCGAATAAGTGTTCTTTCTGCAAATCTACGTATATAATTTCTTACATAGAACAATATGGGCTACGGCGCATAGTAGAATGTGTGAATATGGAACGCAGTTACATGCAACAAACTATGTACTTGTATATCACGTAACAAATCGACACAGTTCCACACGTTTAACGAGATATTCAACGATATTTTTGTGACTCTCATATAGAAGCTTAATTAAAATATGTTGAAATCAATACCGAAGTAAATCACAATGAATTTTTATCGATGTTAAAGTAACGCTGGCTATAGTTCACGATCGATGAGAATTCAAGACGTGATTCTCTGGCTCTATTAAAAAGAGGCCTAGATAAATTAGGTAGCGCATTACACAAAGCCGAGTAATGTGAGAACAAGATTCAAACGGATATTTATATTTTGTTACAGGATGACACAAACGGAGTGCCTGTGGTTGTGGCAAATATGAATCGTATAAAGTTATATTATCAGGTTTATTGTTGAAGCAAAACATAATTTCAATTTGGGACGACCACAGCTCCTATAATAGACCAATAGAAACAACGATACCTCAACAAGACTCAATAGTTAATTATCACTAACAAACAAATCAATTTTATTATAAATCAATACATATTCTTTTACAGTAAGCACAAGGGAAAATTGCCTCAGACCGCAATATTTCGTTTGCGAATTCTTTCTCTAAATCGCCGATTGATCAAATTATATCATACTATACAATATGTTCACAAGCCTAGGACTATTATATAATACATATTTACAATATGTATGTGCGATGGGCGATCAGTCGATGCAATGCGTTTCCAACTAACAATAAGGTAACAAAGTAATCATCATTTCGTGCACAGTTCATGTTGTTCCTATAGCTACGCAAAAAAATTGTTTCTTTCGGCAATTAAATCATCTATACATAAGAAGCCTGTGGGTTTTATTTTTCCTGCCGCCTGCACTCCGCATCCCAGTCATAATAAATTATCGTAAATTCTTAAATCGCACAATGCTCTTACGAATTTCTGATCTCATGATAGAATTCGGTTTGGTCTTATCAATCAATCACGGCTTTCCACGGGGAGCTTATTACGTATCTCTAACTTTTCGTATTTTCACATTCTCACCAATATCCAGCTTGCTAACCGGTCGAAGATTGCTTCTGACTGGCCGAAAACTGGTGAAAATCTGAAAATACGAAAAGTGAAAGATACACAGAACGAGAAATAGCAGCATGAGGTATAGATAAATGGGCGGAGCCCAGTAAAAAAACGAAATAATTAAAATTACACCAATTCAATTCTTTCCGATAAATTTCTACATTTCTAATTCATCTCAATCCGGAATTGTGTAAAATAGTGTCATAAATTAATTTTGGACAACTGCAGGGAACTTGAGTTCCGGTGTAAAGATCTCTCACCGTGATTTGACCGAGATCTAAAATTTATACATAATTTTCATGCATGTAGGTATATCTAAATGGGAATAGGTTAATCAAGCTATGAAAGTTGTCATTCAATCAGCATTCTACAATCAATGGATCGCAAGACATCATATTATCTCAAAATTTGTGTGCCAAGGATTTATTTGAATGATTGTACGCTGTGAAAGAAAAATGAAACTGACTGAACTTCACTCAGACTACCGAAAAATGCAGATTATTCTGATGAACGAGATGCCACGCTGTGCTGACTTTTCACATCTTGAAAGAAAATGGTATTGTTGCGGTACTTTGTACGGTCGAATGAATATTCTTGAACCCCCATCTCAATTTTCTTTGATTCTCTTCTAGCGAGAGATGGGTTTTCCTGGCAAAAACATATTTCGATTTACAAAAAAAAAGAATTTCATAAACAAAAAATCCGGAAAGGTTTCATTTCGTTCATTTTCCGGCGATCGGAGGGGCCAGAGGGATCCAAGAGAATCGACAAGGTTTCAAATTACGCGCTCATGGTCGCGAGAGTTTATCGGACTACACGTGGATCCGGTGCGAAAATTCACTAATTGTAAGATTGTATCGTTTGTCGGTTGAATGAAATCACTGATTTACAAATAATAATAATGATCCAAAAAGTAATTCAGCCAATGAATATCGAGTAAAAAAATACGAAACAATAATTATATTATAAAATTTTACATTTGGAATCGAGTAATGTTTGAAAAGTTTTTATAATTTCGTTTGAAGTGTTTCTTTCGAATTATGTGACAATTAATACAATTATTATGAATATATAATATGATAATTATGAATTTGCATAATTCCAGATAACTAACGAAATGAACGCATAACAGCTAATCGGCGGTATAGACATGTATTCTGTTCGGCGGCAATTTTTCGAAGCGCTTCCTTTATAATACGACACTCCATTCACCTTCTTTCGAATTTCATTCACGCGTATACCGCGTGTTAACGCCACGTGAAATGCGGTTATACAGCTGCGGAGTGACCATATTTCGATTCAAATTACGCGCCACTAATACGGCAGCCCGCATAGCCTTACCGTTGAGTGTAGAAATCTACATAGAACGGCCATACAGGCTGCCGCGGCGACAGCGTGAAGCTATCCGCCATCACCAGCGAATGAAAGGTATGAACCGATTGGACGGTGCTGCCAGGATGAGGGCGAGCGTGAAATCGGTGAACCACGTTTCTAAATAAGAAAATCCAAATGGCCGCCGCGTGTTGACGTGCGTCGCGCGATTCAATAACAAGAAACCTAAGAAACAAGTACAATTTTATAATATAGTAAATTAGAAAAAGAATGAATATGTCAGTAGAAAAGAAAAAATATCCGTCAGCACTGCCGACAAATTGGCCGGTCAGGGATGATCAACCTAGAAAAACTGCTAACCAATTATCGTCAACGGGCAAAGTTGACGTCTACTACTACAGGTACGAATACTGTCTATGAGAGATTACGTTTTTTTGCTATCCATCTTTCTTCCTCATTCCATAATAGTCATAACAATAACGATAACATGTTACTCTACCACGTGTCGAGAATGTTATATATACATAACTTTTACTTCACTTTACAGTCGCGGTGTGAGAAACGACGCGTCCCTCGTACCTCCCATTAGACAAACTGCATCTATTTTCAAACAGCCAGTAACTATTTATAAAACTCAAGAAGGGAAAGTCAAAGACATCAAACATGGTAATCAAGAAAAACCAAAACAGGTACGTGCCATCAAAATTTCAGCGCTGTTTCATTTACTTGATTCAATACGGTCAAATTTCACCACATTATTATTATCATTGTTATCGCTAGTAGCGCACAATTGAATTATCATAATCCATTATCAAACTGTAGGACGACTCGAAAGAAATCACTCGACCAATTTCATTATTTCCCCTACCCTGAGTTTTAGTTCATCTAAAAATATCGTATACATACGTAGCAGGGGAGGAGGGGGCCAATCGTAACAGAGATTGTTTAAACTAGCATATCTTCATTGGTACAGAATATGGAAAGTTGCAAATTTGCGTACAAATATATATCAATATGATTAGAAAGGAATAAGAATAAAGAATTGAGAAATCACTTCAATCGCGTAAATTCAAGTGTTACAATTGACCCCGGCAAGGCTATGTGCTGTATGCTACCTACACGAAGAAGAAAATTATCGTTCAAATTACGTACGAACCAATGCGTACAGAGATTTGTGTATTTGTAACGGAAATGCCGGCATAGAACACCTGAATTTTTTGTCAACATTATTCTTGCCAATGTGAATTGAACACATGAATGTTTGTTACGCAAATTGCTGTATATTCAACAGAGTCACATGTATCACGGTCAGAACTAGCGTGTAACTTTTACGTCTGCGATTAGTGAATTGTCGTATTGTCTGACCAATGTGCAGCGAAAAGTAAACCCTATGACGGTTAGCGAATAGCATATATGTACTAAGCAGTAAATTCCCTATTTCACGAAATTCATGTTCACGTCACGAACTATCACTGTTGAAAATAGTAAACTACGAATGAGACGAAGGTAACTTTTACAGTGGTGAATTGCTATCCATATATTGACTTGGGATTGTGGTAAAATTGACACCAATCCACGTAATTTCAGCGCTTCATTTTTCTCCTTCTATATGTACAGAGTTCTCGTTCGTTGCGTGTCGTTTCCACCTCGAAATCTTCTGATCTAGCAGAATGCATTAATAATGTAACGTCGATCGATTATCAAGATAAAACCGTTGTAACCGGACACTATACGGAGTAACGTTTCAAGAATTCATTGATATAGATAAAATATAAAAATATAGATAAAATTTTGTTACTGTGAATAATGAAATAAAAAATACCTAACATCGTTACCGACGATCGCAAAATGTAATTTGTAACACATGTGACTTGTTAACCGCAATCTCATAATTTACTCAACAATTAATTGTCTCAAGTCTCTCGTGAGAGAGTGTTGAACAAATATCGTCGGTACTGCCAATACCTGTAGCTACGCACTACCGCTATACGTATGTGCATTCATAGTACATACGCCTACACGTATGATACGTGAGTGGTATTGTATACTCCTCCATACAGCATGGAATGAAAATCTGCGTTGATTAATGGCATCAGGTTTAGTTTGCTCATTAATATATCTTAGCCTAACTCTTTACATACTCTACTCAGTATATGATACAACCATCGTATGTATGTACCATTCATCCGTTTAGGAAGGGGCCGAAAAGTCTGAAGGGAAACATGGCTCCCAAGATAAACCTAAGCAGGTAATTGATTTGGCACGATCATGATCATGACGTTATTTAATGACGTTTCAAACACTTTGCCCTCGTTTAGTTTCTTCTTTGTTTCAACGTCTCGGACGTTTCTTTGCGCATGCGCTCGCGTAGTAATAAGCAAAATATGTGGTGTTCATAGTTTCTACACTTTTCCGTAGCCTTAGGAGTGGCAATATTTGAGAGAAAAAAATGTATTAGAATAAAAATGATTACACAGTTTTTCATAGATTGAACAAAAATTTTGTGAGATAATTCCGGGACGAATGCAACGGGGCCGGCTCGGACCTGATCCTTCAAAAGGGATTTGCATTTCTCCCAGAATCATCCTATGCATATGGGGCAATCCACGTCACTTCGATCGATTCAGCTTATTTATCATCGAATTCGTAGCGAAACTTATTCAGCTCAGTGATATAGTGTCATACTGCGGCATGGAAGTAATAATCTCGCCTGACGTATTTGACATCTGGGGATGTTCAGGGTTTCGTTTCGACCGCGCGGATTGCCCCGTATTCATAAAACTATTGTAAACGGTATATATACGCCGAAGTTGCTATTATGTTTGTATTGACGATTTAGTTTCTGCATCGAGCCAAAATATCCCGGGGCCTGAGAACTGGGGATAATAAATACTCGACGTTGCAGCTCTTCTGGGAGAAACGCCTGGAAGGTTTGCGAGCCTGCGACCCAGACGGTTACGAGTTTGACGGGATGGACTTGCCCAAGACTTTGAAGCCAGTTGGTCCCTACGTAACCGAAGAGACTTTACTTCAAAGCGTCGCCACAGCCCTACACGTCTCTTCCCAGCCCGTCACGGGACAGACTGGCTCTAAAACGGCTTTAGAAAAGAACCCAGGAGTTTTTCTTAACCCGGAACAACCCTTGGTTCAGGTATTTCATCTATAGACTATCTTTGCAGAGTCAACTTTGTTTAGGATTTCTGCCGCGCTGTTTTTACTATCCACCCTTCAAAGAATTATGTACTTCTGTTTATAAGTCCGCACAGTATACAGATTTCTTGGAAAAAAAGCAAAAAAATTATGCCTTCAACATCGCTGTATCTAATCACTCGAAAATGTTATGACAATTACGCCTAGACAGCGTCGTAGGTAAATGAAATCCTAATATTACCCTTTTCTATTTTTTTTTTTTATTTTTTTTTTTCCCCCCACATTTTCTTCATTTTTCGTTTACCTCAGGCGGTGTCCATCGCTGACGACGACATAAAACGACAAGAGGATCGCGTTGCTATAGCTAGGAAAAAGTTACAGGATGCACTGAGGGGCATCGCCACTTGAACGACGGATACTGCCATTCTGAAATTCATTATTTATAAAAATGGCTGTAAAATACATTCTACTGGTTTTTAAAAAATTGAAACCAAAATATATATATATGTATATATATACATATGGAAAAAAAACCCAATACTTTGCTTTCCCGACTTTGCTCGGAATTCTCAAACCCTCCTATCGTCATCTTTTCCCGCATAGTATCTGTTCGGATTCGATCTTCTTTATCTCTAATTAATCCAGTTCATTTTACGTTCGATAATACTTCACATATGTCGCTGCACAGGCGTTTAGAGGGCAGAAGAAACACACTAACTTCTGCAACCTGCAGGCATTTTGCGAGAGTTGAGAAAAGAGATCTTACAGCGTTACCTAATTTAATATCGAAACTGCAGAGAAAGAAACGTGAAAATTTTCCCCGCACACGACCGGCCGGTATGAAATAAACGACTGCGTCGTGAGGTGTATACCTGAAATTATCTGTGCCGCTGAATTGACCGCATCGTCGAATAGCCCGTCCGATAAGTTGCATAAAACCGTGAATCGGAGATATCCCCCGCAGCGAAATCGGGCTCGAATGATAAATATTCATGCCGAACGAACATAAGTATACCTGCAGTAAGTCGAGGTTTTAAAAAGACAATTACCTTCATCATGACAACTTTACGTGATGATGCGGTGGTCGGGCGAGTCCTGTTTCAAGTTAAATTATGCACCCTTGACCAAAGGAATCGCAAGGGTCGCCGGGCTTTCAAGACATTTGACGGCTAAGGGCAGACGACCTTTCTCAATTGAGATCTGCAGTTACGTCATCGAGGTCACTGTTACAACCGCGTCTTGAACGTGCATGCGACGTAACTCGCGCGTGCTTGCTTTCCCTTTGGTTCATCCGTTCCAGCAGCACGCATTACTGCATCTTTGTCCGAAAAGCCGATACACCAACTCCCCATGTCTCATTACACATACATACTGAAGTATTCGACATTTCGCAATCAGACGGGGCTACACTGGCGATATTTTGGAGACGTCGGATTTGAACCTGGGCTGCGGTTATTTCGATTAATTTTTGTCCTTGTGAGATGATCCTAAGTAATAATCTATGTTGCTGGATGAATTGACGCAATCAGATCTGTGCCGTGATCTTTGATAACTTGGAAATAAAAGGAAAATCATTCTTTTAGTAGTCTTACGGAAACAGTTTGTTCCGTTTCTCTGTAGGAAAATTTGTTATTGCTGAGAGAAAACTGCAGTGGGAGTCTCTACTAATCCGTGTGCAATGTCTCGCTAGTTTTGGGGAAACGTGCAGTTACACGCTGGCTGGAATTCTACACTGCTGTCTCGTACTCGACCACATTCGTGTGAAATCGAGGTAGACTACGCGCCCGTAGCAGAATGAAGATAATGGAATTATTGCGGTTAGCGTGGGCGAACCATTACGCTAAGGAACTGAGAAATATGAAGTACCTACTGTGCTTACAGTGTGCATACATACATATCTACGTACCTACCTAGCTACCAAGATGCTCAATTTTTTAGGGCAGCCGTTCCAACTGCAGGTATGTAGCATATATGTGCATCAGCACGCACGGAGGTATAGTTTATGCGTGTTCGTGTCTCCTTGAGTCGAACAGGGTGCAAGGAACCGCGTAAGGGGAATGGGATTTCATCCCGTATAATAAGGTATGAGAATAATTTTTATCCGAAAATTGTTCACGGCACACGACAAGCCTTTGTGGCCCCTCGGCGGAGCATTTACGTGTCTATATACGTACGCACGCATATACCTATACACGTGAACTCGTGAATATGCTCGTGCACATGTAGAATCCACGTTTATACATATAGGTACGTGTTTGAACACGGGATTGTGGAACAAAAGAGTCCACGGGACTGGGAACTCGTCCAGGTAGCGCGGGGATCGAGGTTCAGGTACGCGTCGAAGCCAGGTACGCCAGGTGGCAACCTCTTTTTTCCATCGCTGATCGGCCGACGAACAGCTGTTTCCCTTAATAAAGGATCCCTCTCGCCTCCTCCCTGCCGTTCTATGCCCTTCCTAAAATCCCTCCCATCCCGCCGCACCGCTCATTGCCAGCCCGTTGGCCGCCCCAGCAAACCCCGGGGCACATGTCCTACTTTAAACGCTTGTAATTCATCGAACATATGACTGACGGAAGGAACGGACATGGGCTTCAAAGAGAGGAATCTCCCACGTGCTTGCTGAGTGAACACCTATTATACAGCTCGAGTCTCCCGAAGGCGAATTCGGCAGGGCCATTATGTCTTCGGTAAACGTGCATAACTGCAGATAGTTCTCTTGAGAAAAGAAACAATTTGAGGAATTTGAAAGAGGAATTCGAAAGGTCGTACGTTCGTACGATGCTGCTTCGTCTCCGACGAAATTTTCTCTTCATTCAGTATACAAGCGTGTCGAATAATATTCATACATGTGTATAACCTATGAGTAATTTATATGTAACGAATGTCGAACGTTGAATCCCTTCGGCCACGTAATCATTGTTGTTGACTGACTTTCTCTCAGACTGTTGGAGGGATATGCATACCCGGTGTCGCCCACCACCTTGTGATACAGGCTGCAAGCCAGCCACGGTCTCGCTGCAGCCGTACCAGCTTACTCTTTTATAAACGCGAATAGCACCAAGGCGCTCAGACTGGAGCTCGGTTTTCGCTGCAGGGACCGGACGGGGGCCCATTGTACGACCGGACAGGAAGAAGAAAAATTCGAGCAAAAAGTAATTCAGAATGAAAGCCATTGACGACGCTCTCTCGTTCTCACAGAGAACTCGCAACAGCTGCACCGGGGCAACTTTTCTTCCCGAGATTTTCACCATGCCTATAGTTATATCTATGATTATTTTTCGTCGACATATTTAGCCTTATAGGTACACTATAGGCCAAGGATGATTCTACGAGCGTCTATTCTGGCAGTCCGGTCCGTATACCTAAGTACTCAGGTGGAAACTCCATGTAGTTCGAGCACAACAATGAACTGCAATGGCTCAGGGATACAGTTAACCCATGAACCGCCTTAGGTACGGAGAGTCGATGCCATATTAATTGGATGCTAATTCCTGTAAGACAAAGCTGGCAAAGTCCGTGAGGAATCGCACCCTGAACTTCTCCACGCTGCAACCGCTGTGCAAAGGTTCGTGGAAGTTAATGCTAAAATTTGAACAGTTTACAGGCGGTCAACTGCAGCAGGTATATTCGTCCCTTTGTCTTTTGAGTCCAGAAATTGGTTTCCATACCCGAGCCCCACAAGACCATTCGCACAATGGCCCTTTACCTTTCCTTCTCTTCCCTCACCCGCTGAATTGTTAAACATTCTGCAGCCATCGACCAGCGATGGAACCTTCGACGAAGGTATGTAGGTACATACTACGTGGAAAGGGAGATCTACTCCAGTTCAGCCTGCTTCGAATCATTGTTCGTATACATGAATCTATATTGTAATCGTGTAGGTATGTACGTACAACATGAGGAGCCATCGGTTAATCGTCAGAGGTGAGAACTGGCGGTTTGCGAAACGGGACGCATAATAAGAAAGGGATTGAGAATTCTAACATCCGTATGAAATATAGTTACATGAAGTATAACCGAACTCGTATAAGTACCTACGTGTAGCCGAGGAGAAGCCGACTCACGGGCCAGCAATGCGGTTCTCTGAGATCGAATTCGAAAGAAATTCTCCCCGGCCTGTAGCCGTGTCAGGGCATAGAGCTGGTTGCTCCGTGTGTACCTACAAACACGCGGATTCAAGTAGCAGTATACGGTAGGATATAGCTGTGAAGTTTTGCAAAGGAACGACAATGATTGTGGGGGCAACCGGTTGCAGGTTATGTTTTTTTCAAAATCTCATATCCACGTATTATAGTATTATACCTACTGTGGCGGCAAACGCTTGGGTAATAATTATTGTCCGGGAACGAACGCCTACGTCTACTTAGGTACCTATATAACTTCGAACAATCGCGGCGTCAAGTGATTGTACGTATCTGTCTGTCTTCTATACATCATATACAGCCATAACGTACGGAAGAGAATTTCGAGAGAGTCAAATTAGTTCGGGAATGTCGAAAAAGAGATCTCAAACATCCGGATTTTCTTTTTTTTCTTCGAGTTAATATCGGGAGGCTGATTGATGGGTTCCTCCGAATGAAGAACCAGCACCTCTGTATTACGTGCTAATCGCGATTCCATCTCTATAGGTAAATTAAGTTTAACCGAACGAATCGGCAGGTGGGAGACATCCGTACGGCTGCGACAACCTTGAGCTATACGTTCGGAGCTCCGACCGTTCGTTTCTCGAAGGCAGAAACCCAAGGAGGCGACACCAAAAGATATATACCTGCGGGCCACGTTGCTACAAAGACGGTTCTCGGGAACTCGCATATTGTATACACGGGTATATATTTATATACATGCAGTATACATATATAAATATATGTAATACGTAATCCCAGTGACATTAGACCAAATATCCCAGGAGTATAATGCGTGCATACGAATGTGGACCGATCCCGAGCGATTCCTATTATATGTAAGAAAAAAAAAACCATGATATTCGATCACATTTATACAGCGCCCGCAGATCACTGCAGAGCCCAACACAAAGGCTATCCCCAAAGGCCCACTGCAGAACCACGGGGCGGCGAACCAACGAGCAACAATCGGATGGGTAGAGCGGGCAAAGCAGATGCCCGCGTAGTGCTAACAACCGCTCCAAGGCCCACGGAGCGGAGGCAGTAGCCGGCCGTAGACTCCTCGAGTCACAGTAACCGCCGCCACGCGGAGAAACTACGCAATCCCAAGGCCTAGAAGTTCCGATAACGAGCGCGTGTCTGTACCTTATTTGATTAAACTGCGGAATTCTTCCTCTCTTTTTTTCTCTTTCCCTCATCCCTTCTCTCTCGCTCTTACTCGCTCTCTTTCTCGCTTCTCACCGCGGATACGCACGTCGTACGTGCTCGGTAGTATTATGTATCGATAGAATACGTTGCATACATACATACGTACGTAAAGGATAATAAAACCAATTTATGCATAGCGGAAAGTATATGGCCACGCATTGTGGCAATGTTTCGAATATTCGAACTTCTAATTGAGATTGCCACGCAACAAGATGGCTTCCGTGTGCGAGCTTGGCGCGCGTGAATTGATCGTTTATAGTAATTATTCACATATCAGCGATACGTGGATTCATTACGCGTGCACACGCCACACACATGCGCATACGTATTGTGTGCGACAAATGCGACAAACGCGCCAAGCGAGCGTTACGCAGTTCGACTGACTCGAAATGTCGACGTGTGGAACCGCGCGTGCATTCGAGGTAGAAGACGATTGTCGATCGCTCTCGCTCCACCTCGTGGGCTTCCGGTTCGCTGTTTCCTCTTTTCTCGACCTGTCTATCTCTCTCTCCCTCCGTCGCCCTCCTTCTCCCGTATATCACTCACATTGCGCGGAACATTGGCTGAACAGGTTCGACTAATATCAGTTAAAATTGCAGGGATTTTCAATTTACATCTGAACATACGCTGTTGATCTGTTCAACTGAACAAAATCTATTTTCAAAGCAGCGCCCCCTTCCTCCGTGAAATGTCCATGTCATGTCGCATGATAATTCAATTATTTCTTACGAGCTAACTGACCGATTCGTTTCGTAAATCGCACATGAAATTTACGATAGATTTGCCATCATGTGTGATGAAGAACAATTTTTTCATCCTTTTCTTTCATTTCCCACGAATGCATGCGTAGCTTAGTAACGTAATATACGTATGTAGTTGGAAATCGACTTTTTCTTTTGCGTGTTTGCTCATTTTTTGTCTATATTTCTGTCTTATGACTTCGCGTGCTTGCCGCGTAATTTTACCCTGTCTAGATAAAACGTAGGTATTAAATACTATAGCCAAGAAGTTAGAGTAGTAAGTATCTAGCGTCTCGTATAGTAGGGAGCGCAGCATGCGCCCGACACTCGAGAGAATTCTCTCGCTGCTTGCATGACCGAGCGCCGAACGGGCAGAACCCGAAGGTATAGTAGATAGGGGTTGCAGAGTAGAACTGCGTCGAGCCGGTTACGTCGGGGTTCGGCTGTGTGAAGAGGGGAAGAAGGATCGCGGATAGTAGTCCGGTCGTTGGAGGGGAGTGGGGTGCGAGGGATAGAAGAGTGGAAGACCACGTGACTTGATTGAGCCAATAGGAGCGGCTTAAACCCGGCGTCTGGCACATGGCGGAGAACCGCCCGGGCTGCACGCGCCTGCCTTCTCACCGACTAGCGTTCAGACTTCAGTCGGTCGGTGACGCCAACGTGACCACCATCTCACTACCAAAATAACGACCATATATTATACTCGTAAAGGACAGATTGAGATCCGCAAGCGTTTACTTATTCGCGAGGTTTTATTACCAACTAAAATATAATAATTATTATACAACAATACGAAAGAAAAATAAATAACAATAAGGAGAGAGAGAGAGAGCGAGCGAGCGAGAAAGAACAACACCTACACAAAAAGGAGAGAAGGAGAATAAACATAAAAAATAACAACAAAGAACAGAAGTTTATAATTTATTTTTGTACAGTGATAATAAGTAACTTTTACATACTATATATGTATATATATATGTATAGTATATACTAAACCTCTACCACACATTTCAGGGATATTGTTATATCCACTATTACCTGCTCTCTGTTTCAGAGAGAAGTTGAATATAAAGAAAAAAATTAAAAAAGATTCTGTTGTGTCGCGCGTATGTTAACCTCCCATGCAGAGTGACGACTTGATTAATTATATATATTTACACGCGTTTAAAACGACAACAAAAGAGACAATTTTTCCGGACTTGGTTTCATTTGAATTAAAATTAAAATAAGAATAAACAAGAAGAGTAAATCGGCAATTGAATAAATAATAAATTGGATAACAACACCGTTCCCGCGATTCTCGATCGAACCGTTTCACTTCAAGGGAATTATACAGATAGAAATGCCGACGAGTTTGTTCAGCGAGATGGATCGCGGCACGACCACCGGGTCCCTCGAGGAGCAGAGAGCCCTTCAACTGGCCTTCGAACTCTCGATGCTCGGCCTTGAAGGAAGTCCTGGTAATACGGGATCAAGCGGCGAGGACACTCTGGCTACACCGGCAAGCGTTTTCGAAGAGGCTCGATTAAAGAAAAGCCAAAATATGACCGAATGCGTCCCGGTACCGAGTAGCGAACATGTGGCAGAAATTGTCGGACGACAAGGTAGGACAAACTTGCCAATCTATTTACATACGATACCTACCATTTGTTTGTTTCATATTGTCCCTACTTTGGATCGTGGTTCTCAAACACGTTGTTATAGGAATCGTTTAATTGAAACGCAGAAAGGTCGTTACATCGAACTATCCGTACCGGCGCGATATCTGCACGTCGCAGTGCGGTAACGCGTTTGCATTTACGAAGCTAATTTCCACGCTCTCGTGCTATTTTTCTTCTCCGTTCTCGAAGTATGTACGTACGGATATGGATATCGACGAGTTTCATTCCGATCGATAATCTCGGCTGCTTCAATGTAGTTCGATGTTTCAGATAACATCTAATATTGTAATAACGTATGTATGTACATTTGTAACCGGCTGGATACAAATCCCTTCGGCTGTCGCTCGCACGCCCGATCCAAAGCTGGGCTTTTGTTGTTATATTACACTTAGAGAGAATCTGGGAGCCAGAGGTACGTGTATCCTTCGTGACGTCGATAGGGGAAATAATTCTATCCGAGCGATAACTGCGGCCGAGTGGCGGCAATGTTTGTTTTCTTGTTTATCCCCTGCTAGCTATAGCTCGCTGCTAGTAATACGATTTGAATCGCGTCCGTTGCCTCCGAAGCCTGTCTCATAAGAAATTTGAGAAATAGAAGAGACAGAGAGGAGACAGCCGATATTATGGAGAAAGAAACTGAACCTGAAAATAAATAAATAGGCAAATAAATGAACGACAATTTAATGTACGTACGTACGTACGTACGACGTGGGCGAACACTTTCACTGCAGTCGGCTGAGCATTCGGTGGTCACGGCATAGAAGAGCACATGCGTAATATACCATAATGTACGAACGCGGTAACATTTATAATCGGGACGACGAATTTGCAACTCTAGTCGTTTGTGTTATGACGGCATTGAATGTGTCTCTAATTGTGAGTGGTATGAGGTATCGCGGTCGTGGCCGTGTGGTAGGTATATACCTATACAATTGCATAACGTCAAACGGTTAACAAATTTGCGAACACCGCGGCGATTAGCATTCGGCGGTTGACTGGCAATGAAAGTAAAGTAATTCATTGTGAAATTAAAATTCCGTAGGCCGGCTTTTGGGAGCCTGTACCTCCTTCGTCCGAAATTTTGTTAGGCAATAGAATCGTGTGTAGGCTGCAGGTATGTGGCAGCAGTGTGTTGGGTGCCGCGGCGCGTGTGCGCGCGTTATACATCACACATGATACGTGAACACGTGGGTTTTCGGTGTTCACAGGGCGGTCAGAGGATTAAACTTGTACAAAAATGAATAAAGTTAAATGTCAAGTTCATCAGAGACGAAGAGAGAGAGCGAGAGAGAAAGAGAGACTGGTTCTCGTTCTTGCTTTATCTGCATTGAGCAATTGGATCATAATTTCGTTGACTGTGTACCTATACTCGACGAGCGCGACGGCGGCGGCGGCGGCGGCGGCGGCGGCGTGGTAAGCGGCGGTGAAGGTATATGACCTACGTCCGTTCGTTCGCCTTTGTGTACGATCGCAGACGAAACGTTATAATACTTAAATATATACATGAAGCATATAGCGTGCTGAGAAGATACTGTACCTACTCGACTGTGGCGCGGGGTATAACGATTAAACAGAAGCGTCTCCGACAATCCGATGAGACGGCATTTCGTGGTGCACATACGCTGTATAGGTATATTAAACTACGATGCGTCGAAACGTTCCGAGGACGAAGTTGGTCGGTTTGAGGTTCAATGGAAATAAGATTAAAGAAAAATACACCACGGTGGATAAAGAGCCAAGAATGGAGAGCGGGGGAAAAAGAAAAGAGAAGTGTGAGAAAGAAAGAGAGAGAGAGAGAAAGAGAGAGAGAGAGAGAGAGAGAGGAAAAAACTCACTCGCTGTCCACCTTATATACGCTTCTATTATTTATACCTCCACCGCGGTGGCTTCGACAAAGAAGCCATGTGCTCGTCGGACCACGTGAGTTGTACTAACCTTACTACTAATATTGACCGTCTAATATTAGACCAGGAGACTCTCGAACGGTGACACTAATTGAATTTCATTATCTTCGAACGAGTGTGGGTAATGCGTTCTGTGTAGTACCTATATACATACGTAAACACGTTGCAAACGATCAAATAATCCAAACAATGAATTGCAAAAATCGAGCTGCGTATACGTTACACATGTATAGTGCACACATCCGAACGCAGATCCTATACCTGCGCGACGAGGTTCAAGATAATAATAACGTTGAGGCAACAAAATCACGAAACATCGGAATATCGGCTGAAATTTGTCGATCAAGAAAAATATCGATTTTCCGTTTGTTTTTCCCAAATTTTCAGGAATCCCTCGAAAGGGATTCCCACATATCACAATCAATATTCGCAATTTCAATTATTATTCGTCGTGATTTTGCTGCCTCAGCCTCGGTGGACGTATCTGAAATTCAGCCTCATCCTATCATACACGTAAATAGTGAACTTGATTTGACGTTTGTCACCTGAGATCACTTGCTTGCTTGTTTTACGTTTTGGTTTTGTTCAAAGGCCATAGGGGGACAAGCAAAGTGAAAAGGCCTTTTGCGAGTACCTTGACGATTGTTTATGAATAAGTAGATACTCCTGAAATACCAAGATCCTGTAAGTTTCAGCCCTCAATCCCAATTGGTTTTTGAGTAAAATGAAAATGAAAAAAAAAAAAAAAAAAAAAAAAAAAGGAAAATAATTTTTTCCTCAGGATTCACGTGACCGTTTCGTTTGAAAATTGGACATGTTATCGAGGGAGACAAGAGCTCTTATAGACACAATGGACAGATTTCCAACTGAATGAATACATGACGTGAAAAAAATGATGAAAATTTCATTCAAAGTTTTATTCAAATCCTTTTGGGATCCACGTATTCCGAGATTTTAACATCTTATTGTCCAGCGCGCCTCGACTATAATGATATGTATGTTTATGTATCGACACCACCGGTCGTATTTCTTCTCTCGTTTGTTTTGTTTTGTTTTTGCGGTTTGGTTCGGTTCACGGATTAAACTCGCGTGTTAATTTGAATTTAATAACTACAGCCACCGGCCCGCGCTTGAGATTCCGCCGTTATATTCGGAGGATGTGGCTATTTGTTGAATATAATACAAAGTACATACATTCGCTTGCTTACTTGCTTGTCTCTGCTTCTCGTCCTCTCTCTCTCTCTCCTTCTCTTCTTTTTCCTCGCCCGAGCTGGCTCCGCAGCTCTCTCTCTCTCTCTCTCTCTCTCGCTCTCTCTCTCTCTCTCTCTCTCTCTCTCTCTCTCTCTCTCTCTCTCTCTCTCTCTCTCTCTCTCTCTCTCTCTCTCTCTCTCTCTCTCTCTCTCACTCTCTCACTCTCTCATTCGCGCGCGCTCTCTCTGACCGGAAGCTGTAATGAGCGCCTCTGTCGCCAGACACGTAGAGTCAGTTCCCCGATGACGATTACGTTACTTTGAAAACTCTCGACGGAGTTCAGTTATTCATGCACGCGGTGTTGTAGGTACAAAAAAAAAAAAAATATATTACCCTGTGCTAAATCTTTTCCCTCCGCTCATCTTTTCATCTTATGTCCGTAGGTATATGCATAGATACTTGTTATACCTATACCTACCGAACCCGGCCCTTCACCGCCGCGACACAACTCCTAGTTAAATAAATTTACGAGCGATGCGTACAAAGATCGGCTCGGAAGAAAGTTTCGGTGTCACGACGTTCTTCGTCCTTTTCTACTTCTTTCTCATTCTCGTTTATTCTCGTACCTGCTACTGCTCACTCAGGTATATATCACCGCTGGCTAGATATTTTCCAAAATTTTACAAAATTTTGAAGTCTGTATTTCCGTAGATCTGGGCCAGCTGAATTAGTGTTTCTGTCATGTCAGAGGCTTCTAGAATCGACTCGTTACTTAGATCTTATACGGGGATAAACTGGTGCGAGCTGTAAACAAGGGTCATGTTTAGCCGTGCATATAGGTTACGTATAGTAGTCTCTCGGTGCAGGCACTCTGCGCGTACTGTACATATAGGTATGTACCTGCGTACAAGTTTATAACGATAATATTTTGGATAGTTTTCTCGAGAGCAGGTTGCTGCTGGGCTGCAGCACCGCTGCGCTGTCGTCTACTCCTACCTCCTGTTTAACACGTGTCGTTCGTCTGTCGAGATTCTACGGCCACTCGACATTCTCTACATTAATGTGTGTATATATCTCTTGGACTTGTGTTTTTTCTTCAAATTTTGTTTCGGTTTTCATCCGTTCGCTCATTCATTCATTCATTCATTCATTCATTCATTCATTCATTCATTCATTCCATCGGGTCTCATTCGTTTGTTTGTCTTTCTTTATCGTTCGCCGATGACAAACGAATTGGAAACGAATCATCCCGGTATACCAGCAGCAGCGTCTGCATGTATGCTACACCTAAATTATACGTAAAGGCATATGCGCACGTATAATATTCAAAATTCGAACGATTAGGCTAACCGTCTTCCTCAGGACCCCTGACGACTTTATTTATTTTCTCTTCTTCCTTACTCATCGGAGGATAACTCCTACAGTTGACCACAAATTAGAAATTTCCGGTTCTTGAATGTAATTTTGGCGGTTGGAATGATTGGAAAACGCGTCCGCGCGGACAGGCGACCCGACCCGACCGAACCGTAACTATGGATGGCAGAAGTCGAACACGTGTCTTACGCGGCGTGGGATGCAACGCAAGCTCCTTTTGCTACTCCGTATACTTCTATGCCGTTGTATACTATAGTATACTATAGTATACCTAAAGCATGTAACGTGAAAAGAGAAATCGTCGGTGATATTTTGTAACAGCTAATGGCACAAACTTATGATATTGAAAAATTCGCTAAACTGAGAGGCGGGGGCCGTCATTGTACTCCGTCAATCCTTTCGGCGCGTGTGCTCGATAAATTCACGAACAGAATGAGCAAACAGATAAACAAAAACAAATCTGTAAACGAGAAACTCGCTCGGGCTATTATATCACCGTTAATCTTACAATTAGCTGGTTAGGAGTACGACTTCGGATGTAAACACCAATCGTGGAGTGGGAGCAGCAGCAGGAGGAGGAGGAGGAGGAACCGCGCGTGGGTGTCGTCGGTAATACAGAAATCTATCTAAACGGAATTACGGAGATAACGTAGTTTATCGGACGGTCGATTCCCGCGGCAATAGTCTCACCATGCATTTTCTTTTCTCATTCTTCTTCTTCTTCTTCTTCTTCTTCTTCTTCTTCTTCTTTTTTCAAAAGCCTGTCCTCTATCACTGCAGTTTAATATCACCTCGTAGTTGCTCCACGCGGCGCAGTTGCAGGGAAAGAGATTATCGTGTGTTTCTTCGTCCTAACATTTTCTCCCTCCGAATGATGGATTTCGGGTTCTGGCCCAAATTGGAACGCCGACTTTTCCACGGTCCGGAATGGTTTTTGAGCCGAACTGGAGAGGCCGGTTTGTGGGAAATACGTGGATTATCCCTGGCGTTGAGGGGCCCTCGGAACCAATTGGGCCCCGGTCCCTGGCGCCTTTGTCAGTCCCTGGTGAAGCAGCTGCTGCTGCTCCCGACCGCATAAGGTCCTTCCGTTCTCAAACTCGAAACTCGAAACCCGATAACCACTCGACCACCGACCCGCTCTCCCTTCGTCACAACCACCACCGCCGGTACTATTATAATTATATACCTACTACAGACTCGCCTCTAGAGTTTCTAGCCCTCGAGAGTAGGTACGACGAACACGAGGGGCACGGCACGTACATATCTACCCACTCTCAACCATTCTCAATAATCCGATGTCGATGAGAACCACTGCCGAAACATGCCCCCGCTTAGCAGATGTTTTGCCGTACGTCTGAAATGAACAGTTTTTCCTTTTTTTCCTCTCTTTCTCTTTCGCCTTTTTTCATTTATTCTGTCTACCATGCGCCCCCGGCTAACTCTCGACGATTACCCTCAACAATCTCGATATACTGCTGCAACAGTACCCACAGCCATGCAGGGCTATTATTCGCGCGCGGCTATCGTCAATACCAGTTTGGGTACATAGTAATCATTGTTACGATAAATTATTGTCCATATTCCAACGTGTGAGACCAGCTTCAGAGGCGTCTACGATTTTCCAAATTCAGAGGCGTCCCGTATAACTATAGGAAAGAAAAAAATGTGTATTAACAATTTTGGTAAGGTATGTAGGTGAAAATTATCTGACGAGCATTGAAATTGGGCTCTTGCACTTGCTCCTATATACCACAATTCATCGGTACTATCGATCAATGCGACGCAATAGTATAGGTACGGAGATGAAACAGAAATGATTTACTTGTGTAGGATGATGAGTGAACCGGCAAACGAAGATGCGCCCAATGGATAAACATTTTTCTAATTCGAATTGCGTGTGAGTAGAAAATAGCGACTTCTCATATAGTTAAAGATGTGTTACGAAATCAGTGGATTCGTTCGTTTTTTGCTCTCGGACGTTCATCATTCGCTGGTGCGTTGAACCAACCCTGTACACACTATGGAAAATTATTCGATAGTCTGGGAAGTGAATTTTGACAGTCGTCATCTCTGGGCGATGTTTATTGCTCGCTGGGTATGTAATGCAGAGTGTAGTCACACGGACGGGGTTTACGTATCTCTAAATTGACCGTAACGAGTCTCTTAATGAGAGCCCTCCCTCGCGCGTTCAATTTTCCCGAGAGCAGTGCTTCGGTGTCGCACGTATTGTGTGTGATAACCATTACGCAGAACGTGTCCAGTTCTTCGATCTCCGCCCCTCAAACTCTCGCGCCTTTCTCATGCGGATCATTACAATCGTTGAGTACCTTACTATAGTTTCGAAAATCTGTCGCATGTGGTCCTCACGTGGATTCCATCCGCGCTGTGGAAAGTAGCGGACCACGAAAATTCTCTTTGTTCGTTCCTCGCTCGTTGGGGGGGTCTCCTCGTCTTTACCGCGGACGGGTGTTGGATGTTAGGTGTTGGGGGCTGCGCGATGGGCGATGGGCGATGGGCGATGGGGGCGGTATCGAGTAACTCGTCGAGAATACGTTCATGTGTACGTGCGTGTGCTCAACATCGAGTCACGTCGCTTCGCTCCGCTCTCGTCTCGTCGTTTCACCTTCGCGGCGATCCTCTCCTTTGTCAGACCTTCGTCCCATAACCTACCTACCTACCAACCAACCAACCAACCCAAGCTAGCTTTCCTCCGCAGCTCTTGGTCGATTCATGTTGCGCGGAGTTCCTCTTCTCTGCCTCGTTGTGCTTCCTTCCCGCGCTCTGCGCCGTCCTTGTTTTTTCTCTACCGGCACGCTGGTCGTGCGACCAATTGAACAGGGATCACGGACCCGCGGGCCCTGCTCGGGTTCTCGACGTGAGTATCGCGCGCGTTTTTTTCCCCTCCTCCCTCGCTCGGGTGTCCGATTGTTCGAGGAGCGCACATCCGCCGAGGAAGTGGTTTGAGTCCGATGCTTGCTATACCGCATGAGATCCATGCCATGGTTATGAACTTGTATGTGCCGTTTATGATATCCGCACGTGCAGTGTAACGATTTAGATCTATAGACGTCACACGTTTCGGTGTGCATTACATGTATATATGTATAGTGTATATACATGCAACCGCAGTTTTCTTCCATTTCCATTCATCAGCAGCACGGAAAGTTATCCGAATGTTTAACGACTGCTATAAGACCGGTTATATACACGTACGTATGTGATATGTATACACGTATCTAATCAACTCTATCGGCAATTAAAGAAATTCTTTAGTGGGCATAGGTCAACGCGCAGAGCTAGGGTGTCTCCTCCTCCTCCTCCACCTTCTCCCGGTATAATCGTGTTCTTCAGATAGGTATACTTTTCGGAGAGTGAATCTCTTGTTGCTTGTTGTATACAGAAGGACAGGCGGCCTGGCCTCTAGCATGGTCGACGGCGAGTATCCTAGGTCAAGATTGTCTACGCAACGGGCGTGCAGTGCTTCTTTATAGGCGGCAGCCAGGGTCGACCGGCTCGCTTAGCCTACGTTGGCCTCCTTCTCTTCTTCTTCTTCTTCTTTAGCCGCCGCCGCCGCCACGAGCATTTGCCCATCGGCGTACCGCGAAAGCCTGGTTTGCTCCTGCTGTTCCTCTCACTCTCAACCGCGATCCTCCCCCTTTACCTTCGTGCAGTCTATAATCTATCCTTCTCTCTTACGCGCGTTCACTCTCGATCTCGAACTGAGAAATTCCCTCACGGCCACGTTGACGGGCTGTATAGCTACGGCCGAATCCGTTCCAGCCGGCCGTACCTACCTACCTACCTACCTACCTACCTACCGACGCGACGTCTACCTACCTACACAGATTCAGTGCGAACAGAGGCGTCTCTCGACCTCGTGTACTCAACCCAACTTTCAAACAAGAAAACTTGATTTTTTCATACATAAGTAAAGGCAGCAGCATTTTTTCATCGACTTACCGTCAAATTTGTTCCTAATTCTTCAGTCAGGCCGTGGACCTTTACCCTGCGGGGATAAGAATCATATCCAACGATAAAAGTTCTGTTGCAATATATAATTCATAGGCTTTTACGCGTTGCGCTCATCGTCGAAGCCGTTCGATTTCCATAACGTATATGAAGAAAAGAAAATGAAGACAGGAAAGAACTACCGGTTTTGCAACGAACTTAGTTAGTTTATTCCAATCCATGAGTCCGCGTATCCGTATACCTATATACTACATATTTTCTAATATTTTGATTAATTTTAACTCATTCAAAGCCTCAAGGAGCTGAGATTATCACGGATTCGGTCGATGCAGACGGTGGGACCGGCATTGACCCACTTAGCACGGTATAAAGCGGTTCAAAGAGAGAATATCAATTCCCCGCAATCGCGCTCGGAAAATCCAATTCTGATCGATATAATGTATGTTATGCTATACTGCAACATGTGAACGCGTGTGTAGCCAGATCGATGATTACGTGTCACCGGCGATTTATTGCATAGGATTTTTATCAACCGGCTATCAATACGGCCAATCGTTGTGCCCCTAATTCACATTCGCCACAACACGCGGCAAACTCAATTCAGCCCCATAACAAAAACCCGCGCTTCAATCGCGTGCCATCGACGTCGTATAGAGGACATACCTATTTTCGAAATATTTTCTTTACGGGTTTTCTAGAAGCTGTTGTGAAGATAGAAATATGTGTATGAAAACTGTTTGGAAAATATGACCGTGGAGCGCAGCGCCATGGGTTTCAGGCGGGTTTGAGAATCTCTGCAGGACGACGCCGGGGCTATTTATGTACTATTACGTATTCAAAAACAGACTCTTTTGTGCCAGTTTGAAATGCGAGGTACAATTTTTAGATCACTTTTCCGCTAACGAGTCACTAACTATGTATGTACATACATACACCGCGGTTCTCTAATCACCTGTGCTCTAACACTATACTAACGAGCGGGGAGGGCGAATGAATGCGCGAGAAGAGGATTAACCTCGATTCACCGCACTAACTTGTGCTAACAAACTTACAAAGAATTGTTTGCTTCGGTGATCCCGTTTTCGTATTTCCACTTCTGCATGATTTTTTCTTTTCAACCCTTCGAGGTCGCCCGGTCGCCGGTGCTTTTTCGAAAATTGGATACTCGTCGGATTTTCTGGATCACGGAACATGAAGCCTTGGTCAGGACTCGAAATTTCCCGGTTCGACGAGGAGAATGAAAATTTACCACGATTCTGCATAGATTGTTGTTCTCAGTCACGAATACGATCACGAAATTTCGAAGCTTATGGAGAAATCAAGGCATTCGAATTTTTCATGGTAATCATTTTGTATTCCGAATTCTTTCGAAAATACTCTTCCGCTTTTCGAGGCTCTGAATTCCTCTGTTCAGCTCTCCCGGAAACTCGAAGAATGATGACGCTACCTTGTACCTACTCATGGAATGCATACAGCAATGATTCCGTCTTTTTCGTTGGCGGTTTGTTTGCCCGATCGCATGGTATTTGTCACATAGGTATGGATTCCAAATCCCTTTTCAGATTGGATAAAATTTACAATAATATTATCAACCCGCGTGCAAGTCTGATGATCCAACGCCCGGGGTCATTTAACTCGGTTCACCGGCAAATTAATTAATTCGAGGTCTCCAGAGAGAGAGTACAATTGGCTAAAGTGCGATTACCGCGACCGTAGCGTAGCGTCGTCCGGTAGGTGCGTTACACTTACCGGATATAATATGAATTATTTCCTCGCCGATACTAAACAACTCCAGTTAGTATAGTAGTAGTAATAGTCTGTTACGAGCCAGACGCGAACTATTATCGATGTTGATAACAATTTACGCACGTCGATCGTTGACTGCAGCTAGATTAACCGTTTCCCATCCGCATGCGTTTCATCATAGGAAAAGGCATGTGAACTATAATGTGTCGTACGTACGTATCGTATATATGCATATATATTTGAGCGTTTGAAATATCAGAAGTAGGTATATTACTTGGTACGGATATTTGCAATAAACTGCCGAGAAGATCCAGCGGAATAATTATCGTCTTCGCAACTGTACCTATCTTCGTGATGGAGAATATTTATCCCCGCGGAATGGACGGTGGACGGCAACGATCTTAGACAAAGACTGAGCAGCGGTTCTCAAAACTCGAGCAATTTTATTTCCCTTTGTTTCTCAACGTGCGACCCTGCGTCGTCGTACATATCGCGTCGCGTCGCGTCACGTCGAGTCGCGTTGATGCGATGCGATGCGATGCGATGCAGAAATACCTACCTGCAGCAGCAGTTCAGTTCTCGTCCTCGAAATCTTCTACACTATTATTAAGTCCTCCTTTCTCCAAATCATTTATTTGTGTCTACGTCTTCTGGATTCGACGCTTTTTTAGAGACCCGACTAAGGACCACAAGGACTTTTACTCCGACTCGGCGCATCGCCATCGCCATCGCCATCGCCTTAGACCAGATTTTAGTCTGCCCGGTGACTAGCATAGACCTATTTTTATATGTAGGTACTCCTTATTCCCTTGCTGTAGAGCTTTTAAACCATTCTGAGAATCACTTATCGTCGTTCCAGACTCGCCGTCGTCGTCGTTCACTCCTCCTTCTCCGACACCCTGATATTAAGCATTACTATACGTTGACCCTGCAATTCTTGCAAGCGGAAATTCGGGAGAGAGGGAGAGGCGATGATCTTTTTCGCCCCGCTATCGTCGCGGTTTAGAAAGTTTTTATGTAACCTTTTCAAACATAAAACACTCCGATTATCTTATATCTTTCTAGTTTTACCCAACGGGAAGTGGCCGTGTTTTGTGTCACCAAGAGATAACTATATTTACCAAACGAGGTGTACATACTCGCTCAGGCCTGCGATCGATTAAACCCTGCCTTCCGATGATGTGTTCCTTTATTTATTCACAATACGACAAACACAGATGAGCCGCCGCATGTAGTTACATCTTTCACCCATCCGTGTCGATAATACCTCTGTAACGATAATGATAATGCTTTTAACAGTGATCGTCATATTGTACATACGTATACATACACGAGGAGGTTTTTTTTCTTCCCTCGTTTTCAAATTATCACCAAGGCCTTATACTATCTGTAAAAGTTATAAAAATCTCTGTCCCTCTCTCTCTCTCCGCGTATCCAACTGCAGTTGTAGTCACGGCCAGAGTTCGTCCACTTCCTGCAGCAGTGAATGACGTTAGACCGATGCGATAAAAAATTAGGCTCAACCTTTATATCGATGCTAGACAGAGGCGGCGATGAAGCGGGGGGCAACGAGGTACAGCGGAAGACGTCAGTGCGTGTGGAGAATTTGAATCTCAATTTATTTAGTCAGTTTCTCTCACCGCCGCAGCGCTGCTGCTGCTGCTGCTGCTGCATGCGTCTACCTCCTATACGAATACATCGAGTCTTCGTTAGGATACTGTCATTTAAATTTATATTATCACTTCGCCGTCGCCGTGGCTGACTCTCGCCACGATTTTCATCTTCTTCTATTTTCCTTTCTTTCATATCCATCCATTTGTTTGCTTTTCACAAAATCAACCGCCGCGTCGAATGGATTATCGTATTGGAAACTTCGTGACTATGTAACCTACGTCTGCTGTGGTATACCCAATCATATTCGTGGAATATCCGTGTCACAGATAATAATTTGAATATCCGTTCGTGTTGGCTTTCCACGGGACTTCAAAAAATCTTCTATATAAATTATAACGGAATCTCCAGTTTCTTTCTATTTTTCTAGACCTGGACAGGTATAGTTCACCACCCGAAATCACTTATCATACTACGAACAAATACGGTTTATCTCGAGTTTATCCGGTAGATTTGGTCTCTGGCGTCGCGGGACTCGCGCGAACCAACATCATATCTGGGCTAGTAGAGCGGATGTTCCATTTTCTTTCGTTTTTCCCCCACTTTTCACCGTCTCATTTTCTTCCTGTGACTCGCTATCATCTTCGTCACGAAAGACTGAAGAAGAGACGAAGAAAAGCCTGGTTCAAATTAACGACAATAATAATAATGATAACAACATGAATCGTAAAACGCTGCCGAGTCGGGTTGAGAGCCACTGCAACATTGAATCGTTGAACCACAGAGTGGTTCAGTGGCTCCAAGGCCGGCGGAAACTACGGGTGGAATGGTCGGACAGACTTGGTCCCTTATAACACCAGCCTGAAACCTCGGGAGCCGACTGAGGCGAGCGTAAAACTTTGACAAACTTTGGTAACAGAAGGGCGCGCAGTATTCAGACTCGTTGTAGAAGACAAAAATTCCGCTGCAGTCTGCGGTGCAACAAAACTTATTTCGCTCTTTCGTTCTTTAGCCGGTGATCCACCGGCGAACTGAGTGTAGGGACCTCGGGGGAGGACTGAGAAAGGTCTATAGAGATCCAATGAACCAGGGAGCCCTTCTCTGACGCTAAAGTACAACTGGTAGTCGGATGGCTAAGGCGAACGCATTCCGCCACCATTCCATTCGATTCTTCGCGTACCTACTTCGCCTTCGCTGATTTCTGTCACGAGGCTTCCGAATTCAAGGGACTTGGGGCCATTTTAGGAATGAAATTTCTTTCGCGTGCAGTCGAACAGGTAGACGCATTGAGTTGCGGGAATCCACTGAGGAACATTTGGTTCAAGAATTTTGTGTAAAAAATATTATCGCGGTGGTTTTGTATACGTAGGAAAGTTTCTGTGGTTTTGTTATTTTCCCAATTGGAATAATTGCGGGAAAAGCTCACGCGACGGAGCATGCGGGAGGGAGAGTTTTGTCAGATCGAATTATCGTTCGTTCATTTCTTAACCTAGGTATAGAAAAATGTTGGGAAAAATCGGGGTACGGAAACGAACGGAAAAGGTTTAGGATCAAAGATTCGAATCTCTGTGGCCATGCAGGGGCACTCTGATATAGCTGTGGTCCCACTATGCCCGATTTTAGTCGAAAATTTTCGAGTCAGATGGCGCTGGTCTCTGACAAGCGTAGCTCGTGTGCAACCCTAATTGTATATTAATGATATGTCTGCGCTTGCCGCTTTGCGTCGTGGTGAAATAAGGAGAGAAAATATTAACATCCGATGAAATTTTGCAAGAAAGAGTAGACTGTGGTGATTGAATGTATTACACACGTATGTAGGTAGGTACATGAGTGCAGACAATCTTGATTCTCATGAAAATAATAAAGATTAAATGCATCCCTGACCGCGTGAACGTTGCAGCAGCAGCAGCAGCAGCAGCAGCAGCAGCGGCGGCAGCAGTAACAACGACCTCGAATTTAATTTCACCGTGACCTATCCGCCGATACGGACAGACGCGTCGAATATTTCGCAACGCGTTCGAGACAGCGTCTGACATGGTTGTCTCGATCTCAAGGCATCATTCCGCCCACCGTTGTTGAACAGATATTCCTGAAGACTGGAGTTTAACGTCGATAGGTTTATCATTCCGACGTCGGAGCACGGTTCTGTTTCCTCCTTCATTTCTTTCTTTTCACTATTTTGGCGCGGGATTAAGGAATTCTGCGATCGTTTCCGTGGGTAGAGTGCGCGGTGCACAAAGCCTCAGGAGAGCACTTCCTATTGGTTTTGGAAAGAAAATATAAATAAACGCAGTGTACACAACCGTTGGGCCCTGCACTAACGCGATCTCATCCCACAGATTCTTCCTTCCCCTCGGTTTTCCCCTCTGTTGAAAAGCAGGTAGAAAGAAAAAGGAAAAAGGAAAAAGGGCAAATTTTACGCACGGTCGAGGAGACCGCGTATACCTACAGTGACCGAGCACCGACGAGAGAGCAGTATTTCGTCAGTCGTCTTGGTTCTTCGTTTTCTCGCAAACGGGTATAATACTCTAATGTCTCGGGGAGCGAATGTAATCCTGCACAAGGAGGCCGCTTGGTGATGAGGGAAAGTTTTTTTTTTTTCTCTCTTTCCCCCCGACAAACAAAACTCTCACGGTCCATTCACACCGTACATTGTTGAACTTGCAGCAGGCGCGGTTCTCGATTCTCTCGAAATTTCTACCTGCACTTGAAGCTTTACTCCGTATAGTACAGTACCATTCAAGTTAGTCCCGTTTGGATTCCAGAGTGGATGAGAAAATATAATAATAGTAACAATAATGATGATAATAAAGAATGAAAAAAGATTCGAGATAATTAAAAAGTGGCCCCACGACGTTGTAAATAAAGCTAGCGCGCGTCTTCCAGTCTCACTCAGCCGAGGATCGGCGTCCTCGTGTATGGCCCGGGCCCACCCCTAAACATCCAAAGTATTTTGGGGTTCGCTAACCATTACCGCCATATTTACTCCCTGCTCCGATCCTCACAAGAGTTTCCATGGAAACAAACCATTGGCGTAGCGGGGCTAGATTCACTGCCTGCCTTGTTTCCTTTCTCTCGCCAAGCTGCTCGAGATGATTTTTCACAGTAGATGGACGTGCGATGAAAGTGTTGCCAAATAAAGAGAGGAAGGAATGAAGTGGGAGATAGAGAGAGAGACTCAAAACATTGATACACCATTCATTGAAACGGTAGATCGGTAAGATGGAAAACCTCCGGACTATGAGGTTCTAGCGCAGGCTGGCTCAATTCACGGTTCCCACGGGATAATTTGCGCGGGAGGACGTTGAGTTCAACCTAAAAACTGTATACGCATCCGCACCTAACCGCAGGGGAGGATGTAGCGAGACCCAAGTCGCGGGGGAGAGGGAGCGTTAGCTGTAGGTACAAAGTTAACCGTGTATATATATCAGCCTAGCCGGTGATTCACTGTTAAGTCAATATAAAGCGGGGATGGATATGAGCCCGGTGACGTTTATAAGGGCTGTCCTGTATTTGATCAATACACACGCCATCGTAGCCCCGTCGCCGTCGTCGTCCTCGTCGTCATCGACCTCGTCATTTTCTCATCCGAGCACGCATCGCGCTTCTGCAGTATATGTGTATATACATACGTATGTACCCATACCGACACGAGCAGGGCTAACTGAAATTCACTGATCCCCCCAGATATAGATATAGATGTAGATGTAGATGTAGATGTATGCTTGTGTCATGTAGTACGGCAGGGTTTTCTAACCAACTAACAACCGACGAGCACCCTCTCTCCTCTCGCGCCGTCAGTTTTCTCGATCGAGGGATCTCCGGAATCCCTTCGAAAACTTCCCTTCACATTATGGAGGGTGAATTTCGAGAGCTGCGAGAGCAATACGACGCGGACGGGCGAACGATATCGTACCCTACGCATATACGCGAAATAACTAGAAAAGAAGAAGAAGGAAAAGAAAAAGGAACAGAACATAACATAACATAAAGACCATCAAGATTTTCTTTACATTCCCTCTGGTTTCATTTCATGCATTTAGTTTTCCTCGCTCTCTCTCTCTCTCTCTCTCTCCATGACGACAGGAACTTTCTTCCAGGGCGAGGTATATATATATGAATAAATTCATCCCGGTTTCACCTTCCGTAGTCAGTCAGTCTACCTATATCGTTTTAATAAAGTAGGCTCGTATATTTATACACACATGTGTACATATATTTCTATGTAGGCTCGGTATAGGTGTATACGAGTGGATATAATAAAGAAATCAGTAACGTGAACAACACGATGCGTGTATAACCGACCTCCTACGCTTCTACTCCCGAGAACCGCGGGTATTCTCAAGGCCCTGCAGCAGCGCCTGCACAGCGATATCGTTATCGCGTCTTGTATTGCAGACGTAGGCACATCGAGACCCCGTGCATACTACTATGTATAGGTATATAATACCGCACTGGCTAAGGTCTATCTGACAGCGTGGTGCAGCGTGGAATAAGTGATTTGTATAATTTCTTATTTCTAACGAGTGTGAGAAAAGCACACACACGCGCACGCACACTTCTACATATATCAGCCGTTATGAGAAGGAAAAAAAATGGATGAATTCTGTTGCGTAAACTCTGGAAGCCGAAGGGGTAAGAGCTACGGGCATAAGCATGATGGCAACGGCAACGGCAACGGCAACGGCAACGGCAACGGCAATGGCGAAGACGAAGGCGAAGGCGAGAGGGACCCGAAGAGACGGTTCATCCTCTCCGTCTCCCTTCTGCGAGAGATGTGTCCAAAGTAGGTACAGTCTTGCTAGGGGATCCATAAATAACTGATGGTCAGAAACGGTTGTATACGTAGTATAGTAGGCACGCACCTATATACCTACGCTTGTTCGAGGTGAACTTATACTATACCCCTATTTAACTAGAATCTGTACGTACACCTATTCCTACGCACCTACCTGCGCCTGGCCGCAAGGAAACACGAGCTTGTAAGAGTATAGGAGAAAGAAGAGAGAAAGAGAAAGAGTGGAAGGGAATAGGAGAAAGATACCCCGACGCACACGAACATATAGCCGAGCGCCCGCACCAGTGTTGGAAGAATTCGAGAATCTGAGAGCGTCGTAGGTACACGTATACCACGGGAACAAAGGCCTCAGAGGTTCGCTCGTGTTCGGTTAGTTGCTGCTGGTAGTATCGCGCTCGTTGCTACCAAAACGACGATCTCTCTGTTGAGACTGAAATTTCATTCGCTTCCTCATCTCCCTCGTACATTTTTTAAACGTCGAGTTTTACATAGAATTATAAGAGAGATTTCAAGCGACGGTGAAGGCCAAGGGAAAAGGTAAAGGGGAAAACGGCGGGGGCAGGGGGGGGGGGGGGGGGGAGAAGGAAAAAGGGAAAAGGGAAAAGGGGAGAAACGACAACAGCACCGGTCTCTCTCCTCGCAGGAGCCTGTATTATAGGGGTGGTTACTTCCCTGGCTTACATTGCGCGTATATATACGATTCCATTTCATTTATACTATGCAAGCTACTCTCTGAGCTCTCGCTAGGGGCATGGACTTTGAGGAATCGATACAATTTCGCCATATTCTAGGCACACGGCCCCTACGAGTACGTAGCTCGCCATTCGACAGCTGTAGGACAACAGCTGATGCTTGAATCATTGAGCACGGTATTAACCCAGTGCAGGTTATCTTCCTCCGGAAATAAAGCCAACCATTCTGCAGGGTGTCCAGTCATCGTGAAAATTCTGGAATTGTGAAAATCTCAGGGAATTTTGTATACTGCCTGGAATTGCTCGAAATTTTTAGCGTCCGCAATTTGGCCAAGTTTCGGAAGAACTCTGCCGAAACCATTTCCCGCGCATTGTAGAGACTCTAGTTTGGAGATATGAGCGCTTGTAGCTGCACCTGCTACGTCCTACACTTTCGAAAATGCAGAGTCGCGATCGAATTGGAAATGAATGGTTTTTTCATTGCCCATTTTCTGTGCTATCGCGTACTCGAAGTTGGTGCTGGGAAAATCCAAATTTCCTGGATTCCTCGTGAAATTCCTCGCCACGGTGACCGTCTACGTCCGCGAACCTACGGAATTTTTCAAATTTGTCTCGAGTCGTTTGCTTCTTGGGAAAAAGAAATTTTTACGAAGAAAACTTCGGGCTTGAACTTCTATCTCTTGTGTTCGTTCGTTGAGAATGAAATTGTAGAATAAATATAAGAACTTGATGATTCTAAAAGTAGTACGTATAGTAACTTATTGCTGTGAACGATAAATTTCTTCTATTTCGAACGCGGATGAAAACGAATGGCGTAAAAAAACTGGCTAACACAGGCGGTATGGAATAACGATGCAAATTGCAGGAGGAAATTGACCGGGTGTCACACTCATGTCAGTGTTGTTCTCTCCATTGGTATCTCATTCTCGGAGAGTTGTTTCCTTTTTCACCCAACGTGAAAATTACCTCATTTTTCTACCCTGCACTCGCGTATAAACATGTGATGTAGGAGGTATAACTACTCGACTACTCACGGTATGAGAAATAAGGCAAGGTATCTTACGATCACACCTCCGACTCAATAGCCGCGGCGCGGCGTGTACTGGGATGGAGCGTATATAACCGCGCGTCGACGGTGTCAGTAGAGTTCAATCTTAATATAGTGTATGACCCCCACTGCTACCCGCGCGGCGCGGCGTTGCGAGCCTCCGAGCCTACGAGGCACTCAGAAAGACACGCGTATATATGTTACATTAACTTGCGCGTATCTAGATGGAGGAGGGTTCAGCTTGTGTAGCTACTCTCGTCCAATGCACTTCTTCGGCCCTGTACGTGTTACTGTCAGACTCGCGGTTATTTCAGAGATCCATCCTCCTCCTCCTCCTCCTCCTGCCTCCGGTCCTCTGGGGCAGCCGCAAAGTCGGAGTCCCGCGACAACCGCGCGGGGTCTCTCTGTGCAGTAGCTGCAGTCTTCGACCACCACCGCGCCTCAGGCGCAGCGGGAGTGTCGGATGGTTCCTGCGGGTGTCATCGATCTATTTGGAGAACAAGAATCTACTGCCTCAGCTGCGCGCCAATTCGAACAGTAGGAGCGTGTAGGCGTGTTTGTCATCACTGAATCGGATGCAATTCAATGATAAAACACCGGTTCACATTGACAGTGAGACACAGCGTATGAGTCGAAGAATGAACTGTGTGTACGAGAACCCCCTGGCTCCATTCTCTACCGGACAAACACGACTCAACCCGCAGCAACGACAACAAAAAGCACAATTTTTACGCTTCATGGATACTTAACAAAGTGTTTCAATCGATCGAATATCTTTCACGGAAACATGGAGCGGATGAAAATTCTAATGTACAACAGAGGGGAAACAAATTGACGTATTCTGCAAAAGCACAAGCTGAGTCTGCACTGCAGGCAGGGTTTCGGTCTCTTATTCTTCTTCTTCTTCTTCTTCTTCTTCTTCCTCTTCCCACTAATAAAGCTCGTATAGTATAATAGCCACCTATACCTATGCCCGCGAGAGTCTTGGACCATTTGCAGAGCGGTCGTCGTAGCAGAGTCGTGGCACTATGCCATTAGCGATGATACCAGCGTCGTCGTCCTCTCTTCGAGTTGTTCAAATTACTCGGAGGTGACCTGCGGTCAATGACAGCTGCCGGTCGGTCAACCGCACCGCACCAGCGATTATACGCACCCGCCCTGTCAAATGTCATCTCTTGTGATGGTACGGTATAGTTTGGTGTACCCTGATATCCGGTCTCCGACGAAAATCTTCCCCCGCCGTATAGGGAATTCACTAAAAGAAAATATAACCTGTGAGACGTTATACACCCCGTAATCGACTTCGGGCTCAAATACCACCGACTGGAAACTGCATTCATATAGGATTGCCACAGCGTCGTTCAGAGAGCCACAACGCATTGTGGGGGGGGGGGGGGGGGGGGGGTGTTGGCCTTCAACTTGACGCAGTAGTATCACTGACCTGCCTGAGAACGGCCGAGGCGCGCTGCATGCTTGCGCGGGCAGTATACTGCAGGCGGACAACCGAGTAGCCACAACGTTCTCTTCTCGGATACGAGAAAGATACGCAGAGAGAGTGAGACGGAGTGGGAGAGGGCGAGTGGAGGGGGGTGGGGGAGACAGAGAAGGAGTGGAGATTCGGAGGCGGGAATCTCGCGGCACCGTCCCGAAGCGCGGTCCTAAACAAATTTTCCGGCCTGGCCTTTCCTGCTCTTTCCGGGTGAAAAGCGGTACGTCGTCGGACGTATCGCATTAGACTTGAAAGACTTTTGGCCAGTTCCAAAGGCGACGAGGCCTGTAGCTGTACGTACGTATATCGCTAAGGAATCCGGTGGGCGTTATTCCCAAGAGCATTGGCATATAATTGCTCGGATTCTTCCTATGTTTCGTTCGAAACGCGACCGATGGTCAACTTTTTTTTTTTCTGCAACTCTACAGACCCCGCAATGTTCAAATCTTTCCTCATGCTTTCTCTTGCCGATTCGAGAAGTCGAAAAATCTCGTAGGTATACACATTAACACAGTGTATAAATATGGTCAAAATCCAATCGCTTCTTTCATGGTATGATAAGAAACTCGTAGAGAGGCGACCTCGCGACGTTTTCAATCCGCCATCAACGCCCAATTGTTGAGAGATGAATTGGCCATGCGTCTATAGAGTATTGGCACGGTGAAAGAATCGGAACATGTATCATCATATCTATCCTCGGCGGTGCGAGACCATATATCCGCTGGCGATCGGGGCTGCACGCCGAGTTCTTAATAGCCTTCGATCGCCTGCGCCGCGCCGCGTCGTTGTACCTTTCCCTGAAGCGGAGCTGCACGGAGCGACGACTTTTCGAGAACAAGCTCAGGCATTCGGTGTATAGGCAAGACAGGGGTCTACCGACCTGCCTCTACCTTCCTCGCGTCTCCTCCGCTCTAAACAGGGAAGCCAGAGAGAGAGAGAGAGACAGAGAGAGAGAGAGAGAGAGAGGGAGAGAGACGGATAGATAGATAGATATATGGACTTTGGGCCTCACCGCGCTGTGGGTAACACAGAGATCGTGGGCAGGTGAACGTGAAGCAGGGAAGGAAGGATGATGGTGCACCGCGTAGAGTAGTGCATATCGGAGTCCGGGGGACGAAGCGGTGCCGGCCTGGTGCCTGAGAAGGGAAAGAGAGAAGGAGAAGGAATGGAAAAAAGAGAAGGAGGCGTGGGTCGTAGACAGTTGAAGAGCCGCAGCCAAGGTGAGGTGCGACCGACCCCGGCTATCGAGACCTGCACCAGACAAGGAGGTCCGACATGGCCATTGTCCGCGGGTTCCTGCCGTCTATAGTTTTCCATCAATATTACGCGCGCGTGTAAAGTATTACACAAACATACCTACACCGCACCTATGTAAATATATAATAATATTTGTATATTATACGCACATCTTGGTAATACGCAGGTATGTTTCATCTCGCAATAATCCTGGAAGTAGGTACATACGTGAAAATGCAAAATGTGTACGTTCTCTTTCTCCCTTCTTCTCTGCCTTGCTCTCGTCTCTCCGTCGCCAGTGATTTATGAATGAACGCTTCACAATAGTGTCCTCAGACCAACTAGTTCGTGAGCTATCTCGTGAGCCCGTAAGAATGGAGCTAATAGAAAAAAGACTAAAAACAACAAGACGAAAAAAAAGAGTGGGAGAAGTAAGAGAGACAAACAAACAAAACAAAACAAAATAAAACAAAACGAAAATGAGATAGGTCAACGGATTCTCTCCGCGCACTCGGGGGGCCTCGAGCCGTACGGCGCCGGGTCTACGACGCAGTTTATTCTTCTGCTTCTTTTGCTGGTGCAACGCCGCATACATGCGATGCGATGCGATGCGATGCGATGCGATGCCACGCGATGGGGGCTTGCCCCGAACGCAGTATGTATAACTTTTTCTAGAGTCGATCCGTAGTCGGAATTATTATTATATGTATGTATGTATTTCTACCGTCTCTACTATAACGTGCTCGCGCCCACGCTCAAGAACGAGGAGACCCCTCCCACGAGGACGAGATCTTTCTTCTCGCGCGCTGTTTAATATATGAACTGCATTTATAATCCATAATACCTCTACGTATAGTTACCTACTTACACGTGCCATACGTCCGCGTTACGGGAGGACAACGATAAATATACCTACGCACGTAACGTATGTTACTGCATACACAGACATAAGAACATTTGATGATTGTGATAACCGTAATCGCAATAATGTTGATAACGATAATGCAAATCTACCTACGAATGATGTATTCGATGTCGGGCGCGGGTGTGGCGTGAGTCAGGGATTATTGCTCGGAAACTTTGCGTGGCGTTGGAACAGAGGCGAAGGAGCGCGCGGTGCAGCTATACTTATGGATACATATTATACAAACTGTATACACATGCAACGAGCCCGAGAGAAACAAAGAGAGAGAGAGAGAGAGAGAGAGTGCGGCGTTTTGTCGTAGGGCTCTGCAGGGAGCGAGAGATGGAAATAATGAAAAAGGATAGAAAGGGAGAAGACCGAGAACGAGAACGAGAGTGAGAGCGAGTGTGAGAGAGAGGAGGAACGAGTGGTTCACCTGCATTGCCAGCATTGCCCGTTCAAGGCCAGGTAGTCTGCGAGACGTAGACCGGGTCGAGACCTCCTTCCTTTTACTCCGACTCGGTTTCTCTTTACAACGCACCCTGCGAGCCCTATGGGGTGTGTCTCAAAGAAACATCGCGTATAGTTCGGGGCGCGCTTTCCTTCATACCTGCAGGTATATGATCCGCCTGGGGTTTGGTCCGGTCGAACGAATACCTATATTTGTGGAATTTTTGTCTTTCCGAAATTTTCTCTTCGCCCAAATCCTGTCTCGGTTTGTAGCTGTGGAGAAGAATTTTTTCTGTTCTCCAATACCACGGTTGTGTCAACCTCAGAACTGTTTGAAATTGGATTACGCGGAGCTGCTCGAAGAACGTACAGAGAGCTGCAATGCTCATCGCGCTGCCCGGCGTCTCGCACAAATTGTGTTTCACTTCCGACGCTCAACATCCGAAATTTTCCCGAATATTTAGTCAATCGATAAATGAATCAATATCATTTTTTTTTTACAATCATCTCGAAGACGAACACTGACTAATAATGCTTTCAGATTCGTAAAATATCTATCATAACATACTTCAGGTTGTTGCTCAATATTTGAAACTCTTCCCATCATTTTCCGGCGCAATTTTTCTGCTTCCGATTCTGCCGATGAACACGAACGAATATTTTCAGACCGGTAATCTGTCGATTTGTCGACATTCAGTTAACAGACAACAGTATTTTCTGAAATGTCTTGTAGTCTGTTATTCTGTTTTGCTCACTTTATATGCCATTGATAGTGAATTCGTTGGTCAATGAGATGTTCGACGATATCGATATGGTTCTTCGTGTAGGGATCAATTTCTCGATCTTCTCAAAACCAGAACATTCACAGGCGGGTGCTTCTTCGTCGAGGCGCTCCGACGTCGACGAGTGAAAACGAATGAATCGGTGAAATTTGCGATGAATAACCGCCGACGTATTTTCTGCTTTCAGGATGCAAGATCAAGGCTCTCCGCGCGAAGACGAACACCTACATAAAAACTCCCGTCCGAGGCGAGGAGCCGGTCTTCGTAGTGACTGGCAGGAAGGAAGACGTGGCCAGGGCGAAACGGGAGATCCTCTCCGCGGCTGAACACTTCTCGCAAATCCGTGCCTCCCGGAAAAGTTCCCTTGGCGCTCTCCTCGGGGCTCCACCAGGACCACCAGCCTCAGTACCAGGCCACGTAACTATCCAAGTTCGCGTACCTTACAGGGTTGTCGGTCTAGTAGTAGGCCCGAAGGGCGCGACCATAAAGCGAATCCAGCACCAGACGCACACCTACATCGTGACGCCAAGCCGCGATAAAGAGCCGGTGTTCGAGGTGACCGGACTTCCCGAGAGCGTGGAAGCCGCGCGAAGAGAAATCGAGGCACACATCGCCCTGAGGACCGGGTCCGGACCGGGCATCGAGGAAGCGGATCTTCTCGGAGCGTTATGTCGCGGCGGTCTCGGCTCCATTCTGGGATGCCTCGACCCCCCGGGTTCAAACGGATCTAACGGATCCAGCGGAGCTTTTTCAAGCAGCGGTAGCTGCAGCAGTTCATCGAGCAGCTCGGGAGCACCAGGACTGAATGATCTCGTTGCAATTTGGGGTGCAGGACTCGAGCGAGACGAGGGTCTCGGCGAATCTCCGTCGTTCGAATCACAGGCAGCAGCATCGTCCATCTGGTCATTCCCCGGCGTAGCTTTACCCTCTCGACCATCGCCCCCGGCATCGGCTAGCCCGGCTTCACCGACGGACTCGCTTCTCGGCGGTGGAATAGGAAGACGCGAGTGCGTTGTCTGCGGCGACAAAGAAGTCACCGCCGCCCTCGTACCCTGCGGGCACAATTTGTTCTGCCTTGACTGTGGTAATCGTGTTTGCGAAAGCTCTGATCCAAGCTGTCCCGTTTGCTCGAGACCCGTGCTCCAGGCAATTCGTATTCTTTCATAAACATCTTTGTCAATATTATGTACGATTATTGATATTCGAGGCGCCGCCGGTTCCCGATTACGAACCGATCACTGACGGCAGGGTCGCGAGTTTCATCCCCCACCCTCATTCCGGGGTACGATATAATGATAGTTTAGAGCATATTATACCTACGAGAGAGAAAGATAAGGTCGACGACGGACGGATTTAAACGGACGAAACAAAATGGAAACAACAACAAACGGAAAAAAGAAAACAGAAAAAAAACAGAACAAAAAAAAATTAAATTTAACATTTTCACCTACCGACGATAAAGAGATATTTAGATTATTATACTCAAATATATTGCGAGATGTGTACAGGGGAGAGAAGGCGCACAAAAAAAACAAAAAACCAAACAATAATTGATCGAAGTGGAGTCTTTTTAATTCACGGTCCGGACAGAGAGAAAAATAGATATTAATTATTATAGTATGTCTACGAGAAGGTATAATAATGATAATAATATACGTAACAGCAGCATGCATTTGCATCCAGGTATATTTTGTAAAAGAACCAACCACCTTCGCCCCCCCCCCCCCCCCCCCCAGGTTCGCTATACATTATATACTCTGATGATTGCGCTGCTCCTTGCTGCGGCCAATATTTGAACAAAAACGAACAAACAATGCAAAAAAATAAATAAATAAAAAAAAGTCAAAA
This sequence comes from Phymatocera aterrima, assembly GCA_963170745.1. Classification (NCBI taxonomy): domain Eukaryota; kingdom Metazoa; phylum Arthropoda; class Insecta; order Hymenoptera; family Tenthredinidae; genus Phymatocera; species Phymatocera aterrima. The sequence continues at coordinate 8,331,215 of OY720660.1, forward strand.
CAAGAAAAAGAGAAGATTATGATACCGATTGGGAATTTTAACTGTCGCTCATTCCCGCCAAAACTTGATACAACGAATAACTAAATACTATTATAAGTGTATGTCGCGATATTATAGTACGTCTTGCGGAGCCCCCCCCCCCAAAAAGCTCCGCGGCTCGTCGTCGAAATACGTTCTCTTGAGATATTAATTATGTGCGGGAAAATTTTCTAAGAGTTTGTCTTTTGAGCCAATGAAACAGCTTAATGTGTAAATTGAAAAGAACGAAGGAAAAAATTAGGAAAACGTAAAAAAAAGAAAAAGAAAAAAAAAAAAATACATAAATAGAATTTAGAAGAAAAAAGAAACTAAAATATAATAGACGACAACGAGTCGACGAGACGCGGCCGTCGCCGTTGAAACTTGGACCACAGTATGCCGTGAAACCGCCGCGAGAAAAGGAGGAAAATTAATCAACAAAAAATTGATGAAATATAATTGAAAACAGCGAAAAATAATTGAATAATAAGAATAAAAAAAAAAAAATCAACTCACAACTTCTCGAAATACATAAATATAATGATTATTCTAATAACGATAATTCTTCCAACATACATATATATGCATATAATATATGTATATATCTATATGTGTGTACGTATACACATATACTATATATACATACTACGCATAATATATTTGAAAAAAAGCATGCCGCACCCCCCGGAACGGAGATTAAGGATATATATGTAACGAATACAATCAATCCCGAGACTCAATCCTCTTCTTTTTCTACTACTACCACTACTTCTGCTCCTCCTTCTTCTTCTTCTTCTTCTTCCTATTCTTCGGATGTTTATTACAATTCTAATTCTGATTCAATTATTATTCCTATGATATTATACTACTTCTGTCTTCTTTCGTCACCGGCCCATCTCAACTTCTTCTATTATATTATATATGGTATAAGTGTCATAGTCATATACCTCTATTCGATAAACATATATGGGATTATTAGCTAGCTATATACATATATTGCCATCACCATAACTATATATGAACCCGTTTTAGCGGTTGGTGAAGAATAAAAACAAAGGAAAACCACAAAAGAGAATTAAGTGGGATTGGAAAATAGTTTGCTACCGGCGCGGCGACGTTGAGTTGTTTTTGTTTGTTTTTTTTTTTTTGTTTTGTTTTTTTCTGCCTGTTTGTTCTTTCTCCTTTTTTTCTTTCTCTTTCTATTACTCTTTTTCTTCTTACCTTTCTTTTGCAACCCCCAAAGTTTGTCATGATTAATTAATAGAGATGAACTGCAGCGACTATATTTATACCGACGTCGAGACGCCGCGGCGTTCAAGTCTATCGCCTATCGCCTATAGCCTATCACCGGTCTCCCCTGACGTAATATAACCCGCCGCGCCGCCGACTGTCACCCCTCGCTTATAGAGTATTAAACTTACCTTATAAAATATAACGATAAATAGTAATAATTAAATAGTTAATAATATATTATATATATATACACACACATCCGCACACACACACACACACACATATTATACATTATATATATATATATATATATATATATTCTATTCATACATATATCTATAATATAAACGTAAATATGATATTTTATCGATGAGATTTAGATTTTGTATTTTTACGCATTCGACGATGGGGTCTGGGAGCGGCGGGCGTTCCAGGGTCGGGAAATTGAAATATACCAATTTCATAGATCGCATAACTTTGACTGACCGTGAGGCGAGACTGGCGACGGGGTGTAGTGAATACGCAAATTGGCTGCCGTGTGTATTATATACGGGTTTATATAAATCCCAACCCGTGAGAGTGTATACTTGACTAGTAATAATCAAGTAATAAATAAATTAATAACAACAATAATTATAATAATATTAATAATAATAATAATAATAGTAATAATAATAAGCATTCAATATTTTAGATCTAATGCATGTAGGTTTCGTTTGAACCAGACTTATATTATATCATATATATATATGAATATATTATATATATAAATATAATATATAAAAAGTAACGGAAATCAGAGGGGGAAATGAGAAGAACCCAAAACCGATATTATACTTGATGTATTCGATTGATCGTTATCGTTTCCAACGAGTCGTAGGGTTGAGCGTAAGAGAAAATAATTAAAAAATAACAAATAAACGAATGATAATGATAAAATAAAATCGATTGCGTACACGTTGCATATATTACGTTATGGATATATTTATGTAGAAGGGAGATTGAAATTTTTCGACTAAATGACGATGGAAGAAAGGGAGGAAAGAAGGAAATGATAATGAAATGAAAAAATGCAAAACGACACATACGCAACCTCTGAAAAATCATGAGAATAATGTAAAAATGAAGAATATGATAATTGATAGAAAATATTGATAAATAATAATACGAAGAGAAAAGTAAAACGGGGTTGCAATCGAATGCGATATACATATGCACGTACCTACGTATAATGTGTGTGTGTGTGTGTCTATGTGTGTGTCTGTATGCTTGCGACTCGTCGGCCATTGACGAACAATTATATCTACATACCGGTATATTATTACAATATTATTTTGCTCAAATTGCAGCTCCGCGACGAGACTACGTAATACATATATATACATATTATATTATATGATATAGTAGTGTAATATTCAACCGGTGAGAAAACAAAATTTTTTCTCAATATTTATTACCGCTACCTAATAAATGTGTAATACATACATATACGCCGGACAAAGGACATGAGAAAAAACCGATGAGCCGAAATTCGTAAATTCGATATTTATCTTGTTTACTTATCTATCGTTTGCGTTGCGGATGCAGGGTTGCCTTTTCTTTTCTCTCAATTCAATCATAGTATACAATATGTACTTTTCTTTCTCTCCTCTGTCTCTTTTTCCGTTTCCTATATTATCTCCGTTCGATTCAATTCTATCGGAAGATCTGTGACGTTTTATTATTTTGAGTTTACGTCGGACGAACGCCAGCTATGTATGATCGTAATGCCTAACATCGCGTCGCGCTGCTGCGACATCTACGTGTTATACTATATATATATATATATATATAATATACCTATGTATAATGTATGTAACTACGACAAAGGAACAACAGACTAACAAAATCCTCGGAGACAACAACAAACAAACAAACAGAAAAGTAAAAAAAAAAAAAAAAAAACATCATAAACATAAATAAATAAAATAAATATTTGTATTATTTAAGTTTGAAGCAAAGTAAATTCTATTTTTTCTATGTTGATAAGTATAAACGATGACATTGAAAGGAAAAGAAGAGAAAAAGAATAAAAAAAACGTAACAATAATAATAATAGTAATAATAATAATAACGCCGTACGTATACATACGGATGTGTATCATAAGTTACTATATATACGAGCAATCATATGATAAAGATATTATACGTAACATCCGATTCAACGACGCGATACGCGTACACGGATCTTTTTCTTTTTTCATCATTATTATTATAATATGCGAATGCATGCGTACGAAAATGGCGTGAAATAGAAACACTACGAGGTATATATACTATAAAAATACCGTAGTAATATGATACCATGTACACACACACACACGCACGCACACAAACACAAACACAAACACGTACACAGAGAGAGAAAGAGGAAGAGAACGATTATATGCCTGTGTCACTCGCTCCAATAATAAAAGTCTGAAATCAAAGGGATGAAAATTATGAAGAAGAAAATTATCAAGAATGTATGGAAAAAACAAATCAACAGAAAAAAGAAATAGCAAAAATAATTGAAATAAAGGATAAACAGTTTTATTTTATTTTAGTAAGAATGAGGATAAAAATAGATGAAAATTTTTGTGTTTTCTTTGATTTCTCGATGAACAAGAAAAATTCTCAATATTATATATATAGTGTATAGGTAAGATATTATAATATATTAGCGATTATATATATAACAAAATAATACAAAAATTAACAAAAAAGAAAGAAAAAAAAAAAATGATAAATGAAAAATTTATATGCTATTATGTAGGTATTCTATATACGGTGACCGCACGCGAGAGAGTTTTTACGTGTAAAAGTGAAAGATAGAAGGTGAAGAGAAGAAAAGAAAAAATATATAGAATGATGAGAAAAATGTGTATGAAAAAATGAATAAAAAAGAGAAAAGAAAACAATTATTAATGAAGATAAACAAACAAACAAACAAAAAGACGATGAGGCGTAGGGTGGTTGCCGATACTCGGAAAACTATTACAATAGGTGTATGAGGGGGAAAATGAAAAACAAACAAACAATAAATAAATTATTATTATTATTATCATTATCATTATCATTTTTTTATTTTTTTTATTAGCATTAGTATTGTTGTTATAACAAACGAACATTACAATAACGGAGGATCGAAGAAAGGAAAAAAATACGAAAGAGAAACGAGGAAAAGAATAATAACCTAAATATAGTATATAAATATTTATTTTTCTATTTTTTTATGTTCACGTTTTTATTTCATCGTTTTATTATCTTCTTTTTTCATTCGTCTTCAGAGTGCCACCGTCACTCAGACTGCATCGGGGCAGAGTGTATGCTAGCTTTGAATTGTATTCGATTTTCGACTGTTTTTATTTTATTTATTTCATATTTCATTTTTTTGTTTAATTTGGGCAGAGCGAGAAACGATTAGATTACTCCGCTGTATGTATAGTATATGAAGCCTGTCTTGATCTCGGATGTATAATAATGTATAATATTTCGCGGCGAAGCATATTTTAAGAGGGAGAGAGAGAGAGAGAGAGAGAGAAAGAAAAAAGCAACGAAAAGAAATGAAAAGAAAAGTTTGTCGAGAACCTCCGCTAGACATGAGGAAATCCCTGCTAGTCGGTGATTAACGAATATAAATTTGAAAAATGAATAGATAAATAAATAAATGAATAGATGAAATTATCAAACACTGCAGAATTTCGCAGCCTCCACTTTGGCCGAGGTTCTGACACACAGTATCTATATATATATATATATACACACACACACACACACACAAACACACATGGTTATCGTTATATTACATAACATATGTATATCCAGGTATATACCTATATTCCGCTACTATATGTATACACATATATAATCTGTGTAACAAGACTGCAGTATAATCGAGCAGAGATATCTTAAATATTTGACACTTTGAACTTATTTTGAAAACGGAACAAAAAATTACATGTATATTCATTCTGGTTGTTTTTTTTTTTTTTTTTTTTTTTTTTTTTTTTTTTTTTTTAATATCACACGAATTTCACCGATGCAGACCGATAGCGCGATTTTTTGTACGCGTCATTGATCTCCGATGTTTGGTTATCAATTTATCGCTAGACAATATTACTGCGTATATACTAATGCATTTTATCATAGCGGACAAATTTAGAACGGCGAGACATGAAGAGGAAAAGGGGGGAAAAAAGAGAGAAATAACGAACAAACAAACAAACGAAATATAGATCCAAGAGTTTCGGCCTACCTGCGGCTCTTCTCTCGCAACGCGTTTCGCACCCATGCATACCTATATCGTATAAGACAAGAATTGACGAAATTCGGCACCGCGTTCATGCTCAGTACAGGCATAGTTCATCCCATTCCGAAATGCATCTCGGATACGTGATTTTCTCTAGTTTCACCACAGTTGAAAAATAAACATTATACATTACGAACATGTATGACATGGCGGACAAGGGGATCACCCGCGTACACAGGTATACCTTGTAATAATAATAATCTCTTGCGACACTATGCATTCTCATATAATGTGCGTATTTATTAAATTATAATATAAAATAATATTATAATTAATCGATGTATGACGTATGAAGAGACATTAAATGTATAATGAATATTATATAAAATAGCCATTGGCTGTGACCGATAACTGCCATTTTCGTAAAAAGATTTAACAATTACACGCGACACACTCAATCGCCACATACATATGTATAAATTATATTGAATGGCTCATCACACTATAGGCGGAAAGAAAGAGAGAGAGAGAGAGAGAGAGAGAGCGTGAGAAAGTGGACAGGGTGGAGGGAACTGTATGAAACGAAAGAAAACTTGCTGTGAATTTGATCGCGTTTTCAGAAAAAGAAAAAATATATAAATAGACAAAGAAAAAGAATAGCCGATATTGGGTGAAACAGCGAAGGCGGTCGCGTCGCTTCGTAGCGAAGGTTGGGGTCCCTCGTGCACCTTCGCTTCTAGAATGATAATACCACACGATACGAGGGTGGAGTATTAATGTAAAAGCTATAATAATTATATATGTATATATATATATATATATATATATATATGTATAATGATATGAACGACGATACATATCTCAAAGAATAATAACTAAACTAAGGGAATATTATATGAATTAAGTAAAATAAAATGAAGTAAATTAAAATCGATATATATATATATATATATATATATATATATATATATATATGTATATATATATATATATGTACTATGCTATATAGGAATATATTTGGAGGTATATGAAGAGAAAACGAGAACAGAAATCGAAGAAAAAAAACAAAAATTAATAATAATAATAATAATAAAATAAACGAATAAAAATATCGCTATATAATAAAATAGACGAATAGATGATCATTGTTGCTTAATTTAACTATAATATTTACTACTATTATTACATTATTATATTCTATTGAATAGGTATATTATCATTATTATTATTAATATTATTATTATGATTCTTATATTTCAATTAGAGTTTGCTTATATATATATATATATATATATGTAGTATGAGGAAGAAATACAAAAACAAACGAGAGAGAAACGCACGCGCACGCAAGAAACAGAGTAACGGGGGGAGGGGGGGGGGGCTAATAGACTTATACGCGGATTTATATATTATATTACATCATATTATATGTATATATATATATATGTGTCATTTTCACGTGTAATTGGTATTCCCACTACACGAGTTATAACACTCTTTATTAATGTAATATCCGGTATTATTGCTATACACATATAATTAATATAATATGTTCTATGTTGTTATATATATATATCTCGATTTTTATCTCACTTTACCGTTACGTCAAACTATATATTATAATATACATACACACATACATATATATATATATTGATATTCAAATTCGAAATATATACGGGAAGTCAGTCGGCCCTTCGTATACGGTATATCGACGACCAACCGCGTAAAGATACTACATATACATAATTATTAGGAATGAAAATAAAATGAATCGGATCAACGCGAATTACGTAAGTCATTCTTCCATTTCAACGATTGTCATTTACCGTTATTATCATTATTGTTATCATGATTAATGATAATACGATTACCGACATCATTATACTATAATCGGAGCAGAAACAACAAGGGAGAAAAGAAAAAGAAAATAGACTAAATTCCACCACCGCGCGTCGTGTATTTGATTATTATCGGTATTATTACTATTGCAGATACGCGATGTACAAGTATAAGTATGTACCCCCATATTCAGTGTGAGAGAAGCGCCGTTGATCATCCATATAATCTCATTTCACGATGTACCTAATGACCTACTATATCTGTCATGGGATATATAAACCTATATATTGGGTATAATATTCTTCACCCGCGCGCCGCGTAAATATATATAGGCACGAGTGAAAAAATTTCATTAGGAAAGGTACATACGTACATACATACATAGATACGTAATACGTATGCGTATAGTCAGTCGATTATATGTATACAGGTAATGACGAAAAACGTAATCGCACCTACAATTCGATACCTTAGTTATATTCAGCTTAGGTTGAATTAATATATACATATATATACATGTATATATGTATATTTAATATATATAT